>CM062809.1:209367907-211927907 GCA_031772625.1 Pinus tabuliformis | reverse complement strand
ACCAGGCTTAATAATTATGTCACAAATCAGCTTACTGCCGCATCAAGTTCTACAGCAGAGGCAGGGCCGCCTTCGGGACAAACTCTCTATGACAGGCTGGAAAGCTTATTTTACATGGAGCATGAAATTAATCACCTATTTGAAATGCCGCCCAACTATTACAAGTACACAGAGGCCGATGAGACACTTGTCAAAATACAAAAGCATCAGTTACCTCTCGAGGATTGGTGGCAGGCAATGCTGGCCGTTTTTCCCAGGTAATTTCAGTTTTTTCCCCTTTTTGGTTATTTCAAAATCTCGGTCAGCTACAGGTCAGCAGCAAACGCAGGATAAGGCACGAAAGCACTGGACAGAGCAATTAAGGAACGCGCAGGACAGGTTGGATCAGTTACAAAGCAAAACGCTGAGATGGCAGGCCTAAGAGCGCAGATTTTTGAAAGCACAGCCCCAGCCGACTCAATTGTACTCAAAAGTCAATATTCACTGACAGAAAGGGCAGATGTTACATTTGTCTTTATTTCAGCATTTACTTTCTCATCAACCACTCCTTAGGAGTTGGTAAAGAAGTTATGAGTTAATAACTCATCCTCTAGATATTTTTGTATCTTCTTTTTGTATATATACCGCCCTCTGTATTGTTTTAAGGGTTGGTCGGCTAATGTTTTCCAGGAGAGACTCTCACTGTATGTCTGATATCTTTTTATAACGAAAGACTGCTTACAAGCTTGGAGAATGGACTGTTGATGTGTTGTTAATGGTTCTAAAGAATCAAATATGGAATTATTTTGCTGCAATATGAATCAATAAGTGTTCCTAACCTCTGTTATTTCAATTTCATATATGCTCAAGTCACAGAACGAAGGATTGGTTTAGACTTTGCTTAGCTGCACTCTATGCCCAGGTTCTATGGTTTCTTTATGTTTTCCTCTTGATCTAGAAATAAATATGAATTCTGTTATGGCTCATGTTTGATCTATTTCACATATGAATGACCTTTATCTAGGAATTCTTAGCTGCTCCTAGATAGAGTTTCATTCATCTTCCTTCTGCTAACTTGTTTGAGAGATTCTTTGTTGCCTCTCTTTCCTTAGCATTCATTCCATCCTTTTAAGCCTAAATGTTGTTCATAAGTAGCTACCTTGCTCCTCATTCTTCTTGTGAGCAAGAAAACGCACCAGTAGTCTTACTCCATGACTTCATGCCCAATGGTTTGAAACTTGTTACGCTATGCATTGCCTCTCTACTTGAAAGCATCATCCTTCCCACAAAACTTAAACAAAACCCCTGAACCCAATAGCTAGCCTAAAATAATCATCAACAAAGCTAAATCAGAAAGAGAGAGCCCTCTCTGATTTCAGGTGTGCTAGAACCTGCATTCCACAGATTGGTTTGTGGTTACCTCGGCCGTATCCTTTCAGGAGCTTAAGGACAACCTGAGTGATAACATAATGGCGACTCCGCTGGGGACCAATCCTCAGATAATTGCATAGATCAAGTTGGAAAGCTCTGCTAGGAAAGAAACAGACCTTCAAGAGTTTCTTTCTAGGTTTTTGGAGAAGGTCACCGTTTCCTTTACTACCATTTTTACAGGTTTAGTTCTGATCTATGATGGTGGACAAAGATCAGGCACTCCAAAGTTGATCATCCACCTGGCGACTCCACATCATCCTCACAATCACGACTCCACTGGGTGAGCGAACCTGAGAGAGATTTTCAAAAGTTTTTTGAGCAATCCTACAGCCAACTAATCTCGTTTCAAAGTGTTAATAGTCAGACAGGATGACCAGGTGTGTGGAAGATGAAGTTAAAGAAGCTGTAAATGAATTCAAGAAGTTCTTATCAGAATATGAACTTGATGATTTTTTTTTTAAATTAGTGTTGCTAAAGGTCAAAGCAATACAGAAGCCTCAAATCAAAATGTGTCTTCTTGATTTACTTGCTGAAGAACATCAAAATGAGATTGAACGTGTGCATTCTCAAATTTAGCCTTTTGATTTTCAAGATCCTAAAGAATTCCTCCAAAGTCTTCCTTCTCCAAGTCATGAGCAAATTGTACTACCTTCTGACTTACAGATTGGGGATAAACTTGGTTTCAAGACAAAGACTGAAGTATTGGCTGCAGAGTTTGATACTGAGGATGCAGCTATTCCATCAGACAAAGAAGGCCTAGAAGAAACTCTCCCACATGATGCTTTTGTTGATCCTATAGCAGATTACATGTAGGATCTCTTCAACTCAAAATATTTAAAATATTTTCTCTATGAGGACCAAATGATTCAGCAGTGGCCTTTATATGTTACAATTTTGATTATGAGAGCACATGACCAAACAATGTTTCTGATTTCAGCAATTGTCAGTCAAACAGTTATTTTCTTTCTACAAGTGCTTAAGTGGTTGCACTGGTTGTTTCATTTTACCTAACCAGCAAGCAAGTGCTGATTAGGGTAGGTAGGTAGGATTTTAGTTTTTGTTTAGATGGCAAACTTGCTGCAGTTGAAGCCCGAAGTGAAGGCCCTAAGCTTTTCAAGTCTGCTGTCATATATATAAATAAAGCGGCCAGCAAAGGGAAAGTCTTTAGAACACAACAAATAATTGAAGATCAAGGCAGTCTGACCTGCTGTTCTTGGCTTTTCAAAAGGAAAAGCCATCCCCAAGTGGAGCCACTGTTAGCCTCCTGTTGCAACAGGTTTCATATTTCATGATTGACAGTGGAAGTGCCAAAAATGTTCATCTTTTCCTGCTGCAAAAGTTCCATTTTTGAAAGATTTCTTAGCTAAGGGAAAGCCAAACAGCCTAAGCTTGGCTTCCTTAGGTTTAAATTGCTTGTCTTAGAAGATAGAGAAAGAAAATCTGTCCAAACAGTTTAAGCTTGGCAGGTTAGTAGCTAGGTAGAGAATAAAGGAGCCCAACTGTTTAATTTGGGTCCTTCGAAGCTATAAGGGTAGTTGTTAGATAGGAGACCAGTTAAAAAAGAAAAAAAACAATCAGGGTCTGCAAGTCCAAGTGCACCCTCCCTGAAGTAACAAAAAATGCTAGGTGTATTAGGTTGGGTAGGTAGCTTGGGGTTGTAGAAGCAAGATCATCTTCAGTGTTGGCCTTGGCAAAGAAAGCTCATCTCATCAGTGGCAGAGGTACCAAAGCAGTGTTTTAATGGCAGAGTTCTAGAAGCATGTCTAATTTCCTCTCACTCCCCCTCAAAGTTTCTTACTAACACCCCTAAAGGACCTTGGGATCTGCCCAACAAGTCCTGAGTCCATTTCATTTTTGTGAAACATTAAGTCAAAGTTTTGACTTTCTTCATGAAAAGAAGCCACATTTCTTATGTAAAAGTCATGTTTTTATATTCTACACAATCTCTATGTCTATCACCACTTCATAGACTTGTCATTGGTCCCTTTCATTTCCACTCTACCAGATCATATTAACTCTTGATTCTACTATATAGCTCCCTAACTATTCCCCATCCCCATTTACTACTAAAACTATATAAAATCCCAAAAAATATTAAATAACCCCCCCCTGGGCACTATAGCCATATGTTATAACAAAAAATGGGGAAATATTAAGTCCATCTGGGACTTATATTTAACCTTTCCTCGTTTGTCCCTTGGGATCAGTTAACCCCTGGTTGAACTGATAGCCATTTATTCCCCTTCGCAGTCATTTCCCAAAATTAATGTTTAAAATGCTTTATTAAACATTAAACTCTCATTCCCCTGCTTAAGCCTAACCCACAAAACCCATGTTTCCGAAGTTTTTGCCGCTGGCGTATAACCCATAAAAACCCGTCTTTGTTAAAGTCCCCCCCCCCCCCCGCCACATGAATAATTAAATAAAATAGCGGGCGGGTCCCCGCCCTAATCTTCCACCGACTTACCCATCTCGTCGGCCATTAGATCTGGCCCGCCCAAGATCTACGGTGGGCGTGTCTTTTCACATGCCAAAAACGCTGAGGGTTAGTGTCCGGGAGTTCGGCGGTTTTCCCGTCATACTCTTGCCACACGTCATCCTCTCGGGCGTGGCGGAGCCCCCTCCTCCCAAACCGCTTCAGTACAAAGGCGGTGCGCCCGAAACCGCAAACCGCTCTCGCCTGCATGACATCAGCGCCACGTTCCACCATGCGTCACCCTCCTCGCCTCCGCTGCTATGCCACGTTGCTGCCACTTCATCCCTTTCATGCCCGCACCCTGCCACCGTGTCATTACCACGTCACCGCCCCATCAGCTGCCGCGTCATCCATCCATACCTGGGACCCACCAATGACGTCACGCTGACGTCATCCCGAAAAAGCACCAAAAGCACCCAAATGTCAATTTTTGCTTACAAAGAGCGCGCAAACGACCGTTGTAGTTCATTTCTATTGGTTCATTTGAAGGCTCTGGTTCGCTATTTTATTCAGTTCCTCATTCCCAAAGCTTGAAATCGAGCAACTGAGCTGCCGCGGCCTGCAAATTCGGCTTCATAGCCTACCGTCGCACCAACTTGTCCACTCTCGGCGCTGTTGAACCAGGTAACTCTCAAGCTGCCATACCAAGTTGAAGAAGGCACATCCACAGCTGCAGCTGCACAAGCTGCCCAAGGGGCATCTACATCAACAACATGTACAACTAAAGGAAAAGAGCCAATGGAGACAGAGCAAGAAATGGTCACAAAGCAGCCTGTCATTTCAATGGAACAAACTCAAGGGTAGGCCCCTCCACAGCAAACTGAGGCACTACAAGTGCCACCTCTGCAAACTCCTGTAAATGAAGAAAGAGGCAGAAAGTGAGACCGAGAAGACTCCACACCTGCTAGTGGGTCTACACAGCAGCCTGAATCTAAGATCCAAAGAGTTGAACCTCCAATCGAGGAGGAGGTCAGTGAAGAGGTTGTAGAAAGCCCGAGAAGGGAAGCAAGCCTGCATACACCTGCAAGCTCTTTACAGCAAGAGCAAGACAAATAGCACGGCATGGAGGTGTCTTCCTCCACACAACAAAGCAAGAGACCAGCTAGCGTCAAAGTCAGCTTCAAACAAATTAAAGCTCAAAATGAGCTACTTAGAGTGCAACTATATGATCAATTCCTTAAAGTAACACCTGCCAAGCAGGAAAGATTGATGGAAACATTTGACGTCAAACAAGAAAAGATGATTCTCAGCCACTTCAAGCCCAAGGTTCAGCAGCCGCAGTCAGCTGCAGATTTTGTTGAAACAAGGTTAGAGGTCCTGGCCAAGGACATTCACCCCATGGATCAAATAGAGCTACATAAGCAAACAGGGGAAATGGTCTATGCCACCCTTGCAGAGAAGGCCACATTGGCCCATGAGTTGAAAGAATCATTGAAGAATACCAACACTCAGCTGGATTTCAAAAGACTATCCTCCACAACCAAAGACAACAGAATCAAAACATTGGAGGACATTATTGTGGACTTAGGACATGATCCTAAGGATCCTAAGGGTGTGAGGGCCCTTATGAAGAAGAAGGATGATGATATTGCTGCATTGAAAAAGAGATTGAGATTGCTTCCTACTGAGCACCCTCAAACAGGAGAACTGCAGAAAGAGAAAGAAGCTGAGGATCAATTGGATTTGATGATGAAATTGAACCAAAGAGTAATTGATTTGGAAGGGGAGTTGGAGAGAGCACTACAAGGAAAGCAGGGAGAGTCGACCTCCCAGCTACCTCAAACAGTCCCAACTGCTGCTGCTATTCCACCTGCACAAGCAGCAGTGACCCCTCCCATTATTTCGGCAACCACAACAGCTACAGATGCTACAGCGGCAACAACAGCAACACCTGAAACAAGCATGAGCATGGACGAATTGACAAGAGCTGTCAATGAGCTAAAGCTTCAGGCAACAGAAATAAAAGAGGCCAAAGAAAAGCTGGCCAAACTGGAAGAAAGATATGATAAGTCCAAAATGACAGTGGCTGAGCAGACAAGGGAAATTAAGGCCCTGAAGGACAAAGTTAAAACTTTGGAAAAAGAGCTGTCTTTGGACAAGACCCTGGCTGAAATAAAAAGAATTTTGTGGGCCAAAATTAATCAGTCAATCACTGGCCAATGGAGGTCAATTCAAGCAATGTATGAACAGGTAGAACTAATTGGCCTTGCTCAGTTTGAAGCTCAGAGAGCCAAAGCAGCATTGGGAAACATGCCTGAGCAGGCCAACAGAATGATCAATTTTTTGAATCATCAGACTAAGGAAGAACTGGCAGCACTGCATATCATGAACAGAACAGATGCTATATTGACAGTAAAGAGAGTGCCCACATTGAGAAGCTTGGTGCAAACTCTGGAAGCAAGGTGTCGAGAAATACAAAAGGATGTGGATAATTTTGAAATAAAACTTGCAGCACTACAGACTAGAGGACTGCCCAGCCTATTGACCAGCACTGGAAAGTTATTGACACGTGACCAATATGCAACCAGGCTTAATAATTATGTCACAAATCAGCTTACTGCCGCATCAAGTTCTACAGCAGAGGCAGGGCCACCTTCGGGACAAACTCTCTATGACAGGCTGGAAAGCTTATTTTACATGGAGCATGAAATTAATCACCTATTTGAAATTCCACCCAACTATTACAAGTACACAGAGGCCGATGAGACACTTGTCAAAATACAAAAGCATTAGTTACCTCCCGAGGATTGGTGGCAGGCAATGCTGGCCGTTTTGCCCAGGTAATTTCAGTTTTTGCCCCTTTTTGGTTATTTCAAAATCTCGGTCAGCTACAGGTCAGCAGCAAACGTAGGATAAGGCACGAAAGCACCGGAAAGAGCAATTAAGGTACGCACAGGACAGGTTGGATCAATTACAAAGAAAAACGCTGAGATGGCAGGCCTAAGAGCGCGGATTTTTGAAAGCACAGCCCCAGCCGACTCAATTGTACTCAAAAGTCAATATTCACTTACAGAAAGGGCAGATGTTACATTTGTCTTTATTTCAGCATTTACTTTCTCATCAACCACTCCTTAGGAGTTGGTAAAGAAGTTATGAGTTAATAACTCATCCTCTAGATATTTTTGTATCTTCTTTTTGTATATATATCACCCTCTATATTGTTTTAAGGGTTGGTCGGCTAATGTTTTCTAAGAGAGACTCGCACTGTATGTCTGATATCTTTTTATAATCAAAGACTGCTTACAAGCTTGGAGAATGGACTGTTGATGTGTTGTTAATGGTTCTAAAGAATCAAATGTGGAATTCTTGTGCTGCAATATGAATCAATAAGTGTTCCTAACCTCTGTTATTTCAATTTCATATATGCTCAAGTCATAGAACGAAGGATTGGTTTAGACTTTGCTTAGCTGCACTCTATGCCCAGGTTCTATGGTTTCTTTATGTTTTCCTCTTGATCTAGACATAAATATGAATTCTGTTATGGCTCATGTTTGATCTATTTCACATATGAATGACTGTTATCTAGGAATTCTTAGCTGCTCCTAGATAGAGTTCATTCATCTTCCTTCTGCTAACTTGTTTGAGAGATTCTTTGTTGCCTCTCTTTCCTTAGCATTCATTCCATCCTTTTAAGCTTAAATGTTGTTCATAAGCAGCTACCTTGCTCCTCATTCTTCTTGTGACCAAGAAAACGCACCAGCAGTCTTACTCCATGACTCCATGCCCAATGGTTTGAAACTTGTTATGCTATGCATTGCCTCTCTACTTGAAAGCATCATCCTTCCCACCAAACTTAAACAAAACCCCTGAACCCAATAGCTAGCCTAAAATCATCATCAACAAAGCTAAATCAGAAAGAGAGAGCCCTCTCTGATTGCAGGTGGGCTAGAACCTGCAATCCAAAGATTGGTTTGTGGTTACCTCGGCCGTATCCTTTCAAGAGCTTAAGTACAACCTGAGTGATAACACCACCTATGCCACTTGGACGCCCACAACTGTCTCTTTCATTTTTTCAGTTTCCTAAATTGTAGCACAGTTTACTATTTTTAGCAGTTTTTCGGGTCCTAAACTTTCGGAGTTGTTTTGAGGCCCTAAATGACATTTTTTAGGAAATTTTGGAGCAACATGGGTCTATGGAATGATGTTTCTCTTCCCAAAGTTGCAATGCTCGGATAAATCTTTCTAACGAGCTATTGTACGAATCAAACAGAGATCATATGCCAAAGTCACGACCCCGGGAAGTTGATGTACCAATTTACCCTAAACAGGGCCCACAATTTGGCGTTTCATCTTCTACGATTAGGTTTTTGGATTTTTAGGGTTTTCCATTGTTTCTAAACAATAAATAGGCCTTTGAGCCTCATTGTAACACAGTTCAAAGGAATGTAGCCACCACCTTTCTTCTCAGAGATAAGCTACCATCGCCCTAGTTGGTTTATTTCCATTTCTGTTTGTAAACATATTTCAGTATTTTACATTAATGAAATGA
Organism: Pinus tabuliformis; assembly: GCA_031772625.1. Lineage (NCBI taxonomy): Eukaryota > Viridiplantae > Streptophyta > Pinopsida > Pinales > Pinaceae > Pinus > Pinus tabuliformis. Next base: position 211,919,532 of record CM062809.1, on the reverse strand, counting down.
AGCATTATTTCCACTGCATATTTGTGTCTATGGTTATCTCTGAAATTTGTTGCATTCTTGTTTAAATATGTATCACCGATGGTCGCGTGATGTAGATGGTGAAGTGTGCGATTCAGATAGTAAAGTTAACAGGCAGACTTTTCCAAGGAAAAGTGGTGGATGGTCGATTGAAGCCATATACAAGTGGCCCGACCACCTAACTAGCCCTGGGAAGCATAGTCTTAGCGCTCTAGGCAGTTGAAAGGAGGCACGGGACTATAAGCCACCCTTCCTGAGAGTTGCGCGATGACAAGAATGCGCGTAGGAGCGAAGTGCCACGAGGTCCGTGACAGTGCAAGCGTGGCTGCGCTGCCGTGTGGGTTGGCTGGAAAGTGACCATTATAGCCACTATTCATGATGTGATGCTTGGTTTGTGATCAAATGGAGTGGGCGACAGTCATTTAAGGCAGGCTTTATGGGTTAGATTTGGGAAAATCTACTGCCAAGGGAGCATTAATGAACCAAATTTGGGGGGAATGGTCGAATTCAAATTCAAAAGGTGCTATAAATTGCAAAAGGCTGCCCAGTAAACAACACTTGGCCAGTTGAGAATTGAGCTATTGCTCACCCTGCGATCTATGAAACCAGATCTGTTTGATTTGTTCAATTCAAAGGTGTTGTTTGAGCACTTACTTGAGCCGTTGAGAGATTTGTGGAGCAACAATATGACCAAACCAGAGGCAGCCATGCATATCAACAAAATGACCACTGAAGAGGCCACGCAAGCCATAATAGTATGAGATGCCCCTTAAAGCACCAAGATAGTCACAAAAATTCCTAAATTTCCATGCACTACAGGTGTTGAGTGAACAAAAAGTTAATATGGAAGAACTGAGCCTACGGCATGATGAGGTAGTGGCATAGAACCGGTAGATGGTGTAGGTGGTTAAGGATGCCTGCCAGATGGTCCCTGAGTTAGCCATCCCAGTGGAGGCACCAACATAGGTGCGCATCCAGAGGTTAGCATTGGGGGTGCGCAAGGTGTGAGAAGACATGGCTAAGTTTCAGCTAGAGCTAAACCTTCAAATAGCAGAGCTGTGGTTGAAGGCATGGCCTTCAACTCCTCTAGAGGTAAGGGAATAGTGTGCTAGCACCATTACATCGGGGATGGAGGAGATCAGCGATGCAGTGAAAGATTTCACCAAAATGTTGGAAGATTCATTCGAGGTCCTCACCACTGTGTAGGAGGACCCAAACATATAGTGCTTAGAAACATAGGTGTGTGAGATGCAGCAAAGATATGATGATATAAAAGGGACTACATAGATAGTGACCCTTACACAAAGGCTCGCATAGATGCAACAAGCCAAAGTGCTTAAGGATGAGGTAGATGTAGTGCGACATAGAAAAGTGGTTTTGAAGGCACGTGTCTAGCCTTGGATCGATGAGGCATTCATCATTACATCCTCGATCAAAGCAAAGCTCGCGTAGATGCAAGGAATGCATGAGCGGATACAAGGAAGCAGTTCAGATATAACAGTCTCTGAACAACATGTACAGGAGATACAATAGGCAGCTGCTCATTGTGTTGCTGATCTTGCAGTAGTTCAAACAGAGTTGGGAGGTATCCATGTGAAGATCTCCGTACTGATAGAGTGACTCAAGGGCGAGTCACGATGTTTGTGTTGGGGGCCTGTTGGGCGCAGGATCCCCTAAGGAAAGTTTTGGGGCTTAAAGCCCAGATTTTGACCAAATCTAATGTAAAGACTCTGTAGTTTGCGAGCGCAAAAGGCGAAGATTGAAAATGGGTCATAGGGTTGTCCACCCTCATTTTTGTAATGTAATGTCGGCTTTAGAGATATACCCATGGTTCGCGGACCATGGGATTATACAAATAGACTCTAAGTTGTAAACAAGTTAAGTAGAAGTTAACTGAAGATCTAATGATGAAGAATTGAGTCTTAGTTGAAGCTTCAAATTGTGTCTTTAGGTCATAGAGTAGGAGAAGGATCCACAACTGAGGGCGTAGAGGCCTAGTAGTCCGTAGTTGAGTGCGCAGACCCTTGCAGCTGAGTGCACAGGGTGGGTTGAGTCTGTAACCGATTGAAGTATTAATAAAGAGAAGTTTTACATCATTTCTATGTATCTTTTTCCTGTTTTGTGCATTGAATGTATTGGGTACAAATTCCGTTTCTACTATTTATATGATACACGAACTTATATGAATTTGTTGATAAAGTGAATGTAAGGTAAAGTATCTGTTTACGCGAAGATAACTAATTGTTATAAGAAGATAAGTAAGATCTGTGGTGTAACTTGGGGAAATAGTGCAGATCACTGGTTTAGCAGTGTGAAAGCACCTCAGCCCCTAGATAGGGCTACGCGAAGGCAAGTATAACAGATCCGAAGGCCACACAGGTCAGGATAAAGCACGAAGTGACCTGTGCGAGGGTATTCACAGTTGGACTAAATTGACCCCTCAGACATCTCGAGGGTGCGGAAACTTGGTTCCAGCATCCCCCCATACTGCTTTGGGTGAGACCTTGGTCTACGCTCCATTGGTTTTTGCTGAATGGGCCAGTAGTACAGTCATTTGTTTGGCTAAATAACTCCAAACCTGGGTTAGGCCCCCTCAAGCCAACATAATATGATGACCAAGTCATTGCGATGTGTGTCATCCAAAATTAGGGATCTGCCTCATTATGATGGGCTAAATGATGTTGATTTCTTTTTGGATGCATTTAAAAGAGAAGTGCTGGAGAAACATTGCTTCTAGGCCTTGGACTGGGTACTACGTGCTATGCCTGCAAGATGGTGGCATATTCACAAGGATAATTTCGATGATTGGCGTGACTATAGGTGGATGATGAGAATACGTTTTGGGCAGCCAAAAGTGCGAATGATAGATAAGAATGATGGACGGAATGATGCACGTGATCACCTAGCCAAATGGACTAAGGCTTATGGAATAGAGCCCCAACCTGAATGGGTGCATCTGTTTTGTCATACCCTGGGTGTCATATCAATGAATTGGTACTTGGAAACCAAGCTCTGCCATGGTACTGAAGAGTGGGACATCTTGCACCAGGGATTTATAATGACATTCAGCTTTGATGTTGTGTTTGACTGTATTGATGTGACGCTACAAGAGGTTAAAGCAGCAATATTTAGGATACCACAAGATCCTTTGGGCCTGGTCCAACTTTATTGGACTACCTAGCTGAGTCACGTGCTAGAATGCTATAACATGTCCGCTGAAGAAGAGGAGGAGGATCCCAGAAAGATCAATATTCCAGAAACTGAAGGTCACTGCGAGGTTCAAGGTCTACAGACAGAGGATCCAAACATAACCATGCCACTGAAAACTAGGCAGGTCAACATTGGTATAGTGGTGGAATCAAAATTGGCAAAGATTGGGGACTATTGTGATGATGCGACACTAGACAAGGTCGTTGAGCTCCTCTACGAATATCATGATTTGTTCCCCACAAATTTTTCTGATTTAAAAGGGATAATAGGAGACCTGGGTGTCATGAAGATCACCCTGAAACTAAACGTGAAACTTGTAAAACAAAGACCTTACTACCTTAATCCTAAGTATGAGGAAAGGGTTTGCATTAAGTTAGATAAAATGCTAGTGGCATGAATTATTGAACCAGTGGAAGAATCTGATTGGGTAAGCTCGATAATGGTTCAGGAAAAGAAACAGAAAGAAGAAATAAGGATATGCATGGATCTCCGAAAGTTGAATGACGCTTGCATGCATGATCATGTCTCGACCCCGTTCACCGATGAGGTCCTGGATAATGTAGGTGGCCAAGAAGCTTACTCTTTCACTAATGAGTTCTCTGAGTACCATCAGATCAAAATCATGCCTGAGGATGGAAGCAAGATGACCTTCATGACTGAATGGGGATGTTTTTAGTACACTGTAATGCATTTTGGGTTGAAGAATGCGCCAACAATCTTTTCATGCGTGATCATTGTTGCATTCAAAGGTTTCATTCATAAGTTTCTAGAGGTATACTTTGACGATTGGACAATGTTTGGATTGGTCAAGCATCATGTGGCAAGTCTACGCTTGATGTTAGATACACATTGGAGATACCAGATCGTGCTCAATCTAAATAAGTGTATGTTTTGTGTCCCTTTCAGGATCCTACTGGGTCATGTGGTATGCAAACATGGATTGATGGTAGACCCCACGAAGATTGCGGTAATAATTAACTTGGAGGTGACAAGAAATGTGAAATAGCTGCGTGCAACTCTAGGGAATACTGGATACTATAGGAATTTCATCAAGAGCTATGCCTAGATCACCACACCCATGGAGAAATTGTTGAAAAAGGATGCTATGTTCTGTTGGAGTGATGAATGCCAGAAGAGATTGGACGTGATAAAAGAGAAAATGGTCACCATGCCAATCCTATTCTTCCCAGACTGGAAGAAGGAATTTCATGTGCATGTGGACACCTCATGTATTATGTTGGGCTTCATGCTGACACAGGCAAGCGAGGGGGAATTGGACCATCCTATAACTTTCACGAGTAGGAAGCTATCCAAGGCTAAGAAGAACTATTCCACTAGGCCCTAAGACCGGATTTTGGGTCAGTGTGTGCCCCAATACCATCCCTCTTTTGACCAGGCTAGATAGTCTGTTCCAAAAGCGCTTTGCAAAACATGAAGGACAAGCTATGGTATACGTGCTCCAAAAGTTCAGGCACGATTTGCGGGGTGGACATTTTAAGATGTATATGGATCATTCTGTGTTGAAATACTTGGCCAAATAGCCTGTGTTGGGGGGGAAGATCTGCAGATGGTTGTTGTTGTTCCAAGAGTATTAATTTGAAGTCATTGTGAAGCCAGGATGACTGAATGCGGGACCTGATCATTTGTCATGAATTGAAACAAGAGAGGAACCTACTAACTTGGAAGAGGGGCTGCCTCACACGCAGCTCTTTGCAGTGCGCATCGCAGATAATCACTTTGAGGATATGATACAGTTTTTGACAACAGGAACTACTCCAGAAGGGTATACCAACTAGCAGAAGGAGTTAGTGGTGCGCGTAGTAGACTTCTCTGTCATTGTAGGACACTTGTACAAAATGGGGTTAGATGAAATATTGCGACATTATGTACTTGACTTTGAGCGAAGCAGCATTCTTGTAGAGGCTCATGAAGGAGCTTCAGGAGGACATTATGTAGGAAAAGAAACAACGGAAAAGGTTCTATGTGTTGGGTTGTGACTACCTACTCTACATAAGGATGCAAAAGCATATTTTAGGGCTTGTGACGCATGTTGAAGGACTAGTAGGCCATCGCAAAGGGATGAACTACCTTTGATGCCGTAGGTGACATTATAACCATTCGAGAAATGGGTGATCGACTTTGTGGGCCCAATTCAGCCTCCAAGAAAGAAAACAGGTGCACGATACATCATCACCGCGACTGAGTACTTGACCAGGTGGGCGGAGGCGTAGCCTATGAAGGACTGTACAGGTGCGACAACAACGAAGTTTATTTTTGAGTACATATTGACAAGATTTGGCTATCCAAAGATTTTGATGAGTGATCGCGATACTCACTTTCTTAATGAAACAATCAGCGTGTTGACAGAAGAATTTAGGTGTATCATTAGAAGAGCACACCTTATCACTTGCAGGCCAATGGGATGGTGGAAGCATTCAATAAGACTGGAGAACACACTGACAAAGGTCTGCAATGCACAAAGAAGTGACTAGGATGTGCGCGTACCAACGATGCTATGGGCCTATAGAACAACTTGCAAGAAGTTGTCTGGGCAAACACATTTCAGACTCGTGCATGGTGTAGAAGTTGTGATGCCAATGGAATACATTTTAGCTAGTTTGCCAATAGTGGCACTCACAAGAATGGTGGATCGCGGAGGCTTGGAAGAGAGGCTCGCGTAGCTAGAAGAGCTTGAGGAGGACCGATTTCTAGCTGGATTTCATAACCAAGTTCAAAAGGAGCACGAAAAGGCATGGCACGATCAGCACATCAAACTGTGCACCTTCAAGGTAAATGATCCGGTCTTGTTATATGAAAGTAAATTTGATAAATTTCCAAGGAAATTTCGGAGGCACTGGCTAGGGCCATATGTTATCAACAAAATTACTGATGGTGGAGTAGTTCATTTGGTCAAATTGAATGGAGAACCCTTCCCATGGAAGGTTAATGGCAGTCGATTGAAGCCATACACCAGTGATCTAGCTAGGTGAATATATGAGAGAAGCACAGTCTGAGTGCTCTAAGTAGCTGAAAGGAAGCGCGAGACTTTAAACTACACTGCTCGGGTTGGAGAGCTGCGCGATCGGGGAACTAAGCGAAACGAAGATATGTCACAATGAACATGGAAGTGCACAAGGGGCTATGCTAGCAAGGAAGCAACTACGTAGAGTAGCCGGAAAGTGACTGCTAAAGTCACTGTTCATGATTTGACTATGAAAAAATGGCCAAATGGAGTGGAGGGGTGGCATTTAAGTCAGACTTTATGGACTAGATCTCTGAAAATCTATTGCCAATCTAGAATTAATGAACCATTTTTTGGGGGAATGGTCAGATTTGAATTTGAAAGTGCCTATAAATTACAGATGGCTACCCAGGGAAAAACACTTGGCATTTTAAGAATTGAGTTGTTGAGCTCTTAGGCACACATGAATCGTGAAACCTTGAAGCTTTTGCTAGTAAGTTATGTGTTTGAGACATTTCCACAGGCGAATCAAGAGTTATTATGTAGCATTCTGTTGATGCCCACTAAAGTTATGAGCGCAGAAGCAGCGATAGCCGAGGGAGTTGTCCCATAGGTTGCTATGGCAGCAAAAGGAGCTACCCTAGAGGGAGCACTTGCAGAAATACCAACTGAAGTACCAAAGTCTCCACGAATGCCTAGGCCAAGGCCTACCCCGACCATGGAGAGTCCAAAGATCAAGAAGGGAAAGTAGGCTATGCCATCAAAGTTGGTGCGCAAATATCCCAGGAAACACCCCCAGAAGGTTAAGCCCACTGCACAGGAAAATGGCAAGACAATTAACCTAGAGCTAGAAGAAGAGGAGTTTGATGATATCCCAATGGATGATGAGGATGTTGGGATGGAAATGGAGGATGTCGAAATTTTGGGGTCTGACCCCATCACTAAGTTTCTTGAGTATGTTCCTCTGCGCAAGGGAAAGATCAAGGTGCCCAAATACATTAACGAGGGTAAGATCACCCTACATACACCTACCTTACCCAACCAAATTATGTTTGAAGGACGCACTTGGGGCATGTCCCCCTTTTTAAATTAGAAGACTAGAACTTCACAGACACAGAGCGGTTTCCTCACCTAGCAACATATCAACTCATGCACCACATGTTCTACAAAACCACTGGCGTAACCGCGTTGGAGGCGCGGAAGTGGCTGAGACATGTGGATAAAGCAGGACTTCTCAACCTGCTATGGGTGCCACATTACAACCGTGTGCCCATCACAATGGTGGTAATAAAGAAGATACTGTGCTTGGTGTAGGATGGGTGTTTGTGGCTGGAGGAGCCAATACCCATAACTGATAAACTGATCCATAGGATCACGCGGCTACCATACATATGGGAAAATCCGGCCATGGCGTTTTGTAGAAAGACTGGTGAACATGTCCTCATGGAGGCCATGAAGGAAAAGTTCAATCTAGTGAAGAAGCCACGTGGCTACGCCATCTCAAGCATCTGTGACCCGGCGGTCAAAGTAGCCACACAACTCTGGTAGGGAAGGTTATGCAGAAGTGTCGTGCAGACGAAGTGCCGGCACCAGTCGTAGCTTTGGCAGAAAAATGTGCAGAGGGAGTTCAATTTAATTGGGCGAGCTACCTCTGTAGTGAGTTCCTCGCAAACTACCATGAGGCGTAGGATCTTAGCAAGACATTTCGCTATGCATGGCTCTTACTGTCCATAGTGCTAGTAGCATGGGAGCTACCTGAAGACAGTCAATTCCCTTCGGTCACATCGGACCTACCAGAGGCTGTGAAGTACGCTTCGCTATGGGTGACCAAGGATCCTCAATGGATAAAGGACAACAAAATATTTTGAACCTTGACGAAGATGAACGTGCACATGGCCATCAACTGCAAGCCATAGTTGTTGCTTACTAGCTTTGACAGATTGCAGGAGTACGTGGAATTCAAGGCTGATTTCCACCATGTCTTAATAAGGGCATAGAAGGACCCCGAGTAGAAGTGGCATGACTTGCCCTACTTGGCGATAGATGACGCGATCAACACGGTCCTTGATAGTTGGCAGGTAGAATGGTGCACTACCCCAGACTTGACTATGGGATCTAGCAAGACTGCCACGCAGCAGAAGAAGGAAGAAGCGAAGCTGAAGATTGAGTAACTAGCTACGAAGAGGAGAAAGCAGGCTGACACTAAGGCAAAGGTATACCATGCTTCCATGCAGGAGGCATACGGACATGCAGGAGGAGAGGAGCGTGGCTCTGAAAAAGAGAAATCTCCCTCTCCATAGAAAGAGGAAGAAGCGGACAAACAGACATAGCAGGAAGGAGTGGAGTCGGAAATGACTCTGTTTTGTATCAAGCACACTAGGGGTCCAGAAAATATAGGGCCACGAAAGAATTCCAAAGTGAGCAAGACATATTTGGATCTGATCACCTTGATAGATGGGGAACTGAATGATATAGGGGATACAGTGCAGGGTGCCATCGCAAAACTGCTGCAGCAGTTCAAGTAGTAGCAGAAGCAGGTGCTATGGGGTAAAATGCACGATGGATATGGAATGAAAACTAGCCTCAAAGGCCTTCCTGGGACCTTCGATAGACTATAAGCTTATCTGCAAAAGCTAGCAAGTTACACACATGTTCATCTATCAAACATAAATTGACAAGGTATGGAAAGAGGATCACCTTTAGTTCCTTCTAGATTTGTTTAGAGATCTCTATGCGGCAAGAAGAACTCCTTCAAGACTGGCTCCAAGACAATTCCTACACAAATGACAAGGTAAACCAATCACAGCATACGCTCTTCAAAACTAATGGAAGAATGCACAATAAACATATATGAGTGTATAACTTAACTACTCATCTCGACAAGCATCAGAATGAAAAAATAAATGAACAACATTACCGACACTATGGAGTAGGGAGCACAACTACAGCTCTGTATTTATAGTGGAAGAGTGATTACAACCATCTGTTGTATCAGCCTTCCTTTTCCCCTTCTTCCTCTCTCTCTCTCCCTCTTTCAGCTCACTTCTTCAAGTATATGATAGTTCACAACAGCTTAATGGGCTATCCTTTGAAATGCTCTGAGCCCTTTCACAATGGCCCTCTCATTGCTTATGTAGCAATTGAATTAGGGTTTCCAAGCTCCTCGTAGAGTTCATTAGGGAAAAACCCATGAACCTGCCCTGTTTACAAGCTTTTTCCCATTTGCCTTCATTCTCAGATTGGAATTTCTCAAAATATCTTGATTTTTGGAGCTTCCTTGCTTTTCTTGAGAAAATTTAGGGATAAATATCTAGATATTTGTGAGCAGATTCATTGGCTTGACTCATTGAACTTCTCTTAGGTTCACTAACGCTCCCCCTGGTCTAACAACTTGAGTTAGCAGGGTGACTAACACTCCTTTATGCTTGGTAACAAGCTTTATAAAGCAGTTTAGTAGTGTAAAGCCAGCGTTAGTGTGGATTCAAGGCCTGCAATTGTGGTCTTTGCTTCAATCATGCTATCTTTCACCTTTGAGTTGATGAGGAGGTCATTTTGTCCTATAACAAATGCCCCCTAAAGTATGAGATCAGAGGCAGAGACAATGGTTGAAATACTTTAGAAAAACTATAATTTTCTGTCAAAGTTTTTGTAGAGAGAGAGAGAGAAGTTTCAGGTGGTAAGGAAAACCTGATACAACACATACATATATATGAACTGCTAAAATCATGTCCTGAGTCGACTATTCCCTTGCTCAGTAGCTATGTTAGAGTAATTTTCTCTTCTGAGATATAACAATGCTGGCCACCGATAAGCACAGAGCGCATCTAGTGTCATAATAGATCATCCTGAAATAGCTGTCTCCAAAGAACAATATCCATAGCTTGGGAGAGGAAACAATGCTGAATGATGCAAGCCTCTATCCAAGGTCTTCATTTTCGCTTCACCGAACAGCATAGATTGGTACATGTGATAAGATGTGTTGACATCGAACATGCACGAAATCATCTAATTACCAGTCAATAATGGAGACCATTAACAGATGTGAGGAAGGCCATCGATAATGGTGATGGTCTTCAAGATGCACAGTGCAAACTAGTGAGTGTGAAAGATTTCTTTGGCATCGAACACTCGTAGAATCGCTTAACCAGGAGCCAATAATGAAAACATGTGATGAAACATAAGGTGACTGCCACTAATGTTTGTAAGTACCAAGGCACTGAATGTGTTTCTGGGTTATCTTCCTAGATAGAGTGTTCAAGTTGATAGGAAGAAACTTGTCAAAAGGTAGGAAATGACGTGTCCTACATAAGTCGACACGAAACCAAAAAAGAATGATTTTGTTTTTTGAGGAATATTTTGAGCATTTGGGTCTAAACAATGGAGGGCATGATGAAAGGATATGTATGATCGGTTGATAGAGGAAACAAATGGGGACCCTTGAATGATAGAAGGCACAACAACGATTTTAACCAGACAGGACTAGACTCATGAACACTACAGAGTGTTAGGATACGGAGATGCAATTACATCAGGGTATATAGGCTAAAACTCATAGGTTGGTAGGGTTCGTATTGAGAGACCATCAAAATTAAGGTTTATCTGAGGGAGTGCCATGTTCAAGGGAACAATTGCTGCCAAACTACGCTTTCAAATATGGAATACAGTTGTATTGTCCACTTTCCCCATCTGATCAATTTAATGAGTCCAGACGAGTAAACTCAACGATCTTTTCATGTTTAAAGAGTCTAAAAAGGATCGCAAAAAGAATGACTCTTTGCCCTATCTGATTAGTTTAATGAGTCCAGACAGGAAAACTCGTCTATTTTTTCATGTTTTAAGAGTCTGAAAAGTATCATAAAAAGAACGACTCTATATCTTGTCTGTGTAATTTAAAGAGTCTAGACTAGACAACTCGGTGGTCTTTTCAGATTTAGAGAGTCTGAAAAGATAGTAAAGAGAGACTCCATGGTGGTCCCTTTGTCATAGTTGTTAACCGGGTGCGACAAAAGGTTAATAGTATACCTGGATTGGTTACTTTTCCGTATTTTAATCTATTGAACCCGAATAAAGAGAAACCTTTTTTCAATAGATGTCGACCTCATTTTGTTATGAGTATGAGGCGACGGGCTAAACTGGTGTTTTGTCATGAATTTCTAACGAGCCCAGTAACAAAAACTCAAGATTTTTCGGTTTCAACGATCAAGAAAAGTACCTAAAAGAATGTTCTGGTCATCTTTGGCAAGTTTAACGAGCAGCAAGACATAGCTCGAGATTTTTTCAGTTTAAAGAGCAAGAAAAAAGTGCCTAAAAAGAATGCTCTTTTTGTCTTTTTCAATTTATGAGCTGGAAAAATATCAGAAAAGAGTTGCTCAGAGCATCATTACATGTATTTAATGAGCGTAATGATGAAAACTCAGAGATGTTTATTTATTTTTTAAAGAGCAATAAAATATCACAAAAAGTGCTCTGACCATCGTCGCAAATATTTAACGAGCTTAACAATGAAAACTTGGAGATGTTTATATTTTTTAAAGAGCAATAAAATATCCCTAAAAGTGCTCTATTGATCATGGTATATGTTAAATGAGCCCCATGACAAAAAACTCAGAGATGTTTATATTTTTGAAAGAGCAATAAAATATCTCCAAAAAGTGCTCTATCTATCGTTGCATAGATTTAACGAGCGCAACGATGAAAACTCGGGGATGTTTATATTTTTTAAAGATAAATAAAATATATCCAAAAGTGCTCTATTGAGAATTTCATGCAGCTTTTACGGCTTTTCATTCCTGAAAGTACTTTCATCAAAAGTGGTAAAAAGTATAAAAAAGCAGCAATTCCTATTATCTGGGTTCATGCATGATAAAAAATCATGGAGAATGGACTACTTCGTCTTTAATGATTTTCAAAAAATCATATCTCTCAAATTTATATAAGGAGATGCTTTGAGCTTTCACATGCATTATTTTCACTATTTTGAAGTTTGTGAGAGCTTGCTGGAGCTAAAGAGGAGCAGATTTTCCACGAACCATTGCAGGAGATCTGCGCAACCATTCGACATATCGTCAGTCCCAGGTGAGAGCTAAAACCTTGCTATATGCCTTACTAAACTTTTCTTAACAATTTTATGGGTGGAATTTTGTAGATCTGAGGTGCCCTAGAGCCTTATTTGTGCACTAACGCCCTCTAGATGGCCAATAGGGAGTGTTAAATGATCTTTACGAGCCACTGGAGGGCGTTGATCCTCCCTGTACAACACTGGGGGTAGTGTTAGGGCTATAGGGCGCAGTTAAAACCCTCATGCATGGATTCCTGAAGTGATTTTGCCCCATTTTAACTGTCTTTAGGGTTATTTTGTGCAGGTTTCAGGCTGAAATGACTCACCTATGGAGAGAATGAGCCCATGACAATGAGGAATTGCTGATGCGAAATGATCCAGCATGCATACTTGCATTGTGTTGTTGTGATTTACTGAAGTATGCAAAGCCAAAATTGACGAAAGGATAGGAGGAGTTACTGAGATGGATCATCCAACACTGGGATGAACATGAGCAAGTATTCAGGATTGGAGATTAGGTGCTGACGATTGACCGGGATGACATTTATTTTTTGACTGGTTTTTCATGCCGTGGGGCACAAGAAAACCTCATCGGTGGTAGGTTAGATCCACGATCTACCTCAGAGTTGGTACAGATCTACTGCATCCCTGAGAGTGGACTAGTGAGCAATAGAGTCCCTATAGAGAGGATTTGATCTCAGTCTATGAGGGCAGTTTTATCGTTGACTGTACGGTTGGAAGGGTCAAAAACTCCACACACATAGCGACAAAGGCCCAACTGTTGCTTGCGATTGACTGTGTCCAGCCACAGATGTTCAACTGGTGTGAAGCAGTGCTTCGCCAGTTGAAGGAAGAATTAACATCATGCAAGATCCGCACCCAACATAGTTTTGGGTATGGTACTATCATAGTCTCATTTTTCCTTGAGAGGGTACCTGTCATGCACCCATGGATGAGCTTAGGTCACCTTGATCCGAGGGAGCCAAGGCAAAGTTTCTGGTCATCACTTGATCCTCGCACAAGAGGAGGATGACTCTGACACTTCTTTGATGAAGACTTTTTGCAGTGGCTCCATAGCCAGATTGTGATTTTTGATAACTATGCCTATGAAGGCATGGAATTTATCAGCGAGCTAGACTTGATGCTACTGCTCGGGACCAACTAGGGTCCTCAAGGTGAGAATAATTTTGAGAGTACTTAAGTATTTTTGCGCTTTTGAATGTATATGTAATATTTTTTAAAGGTGAAGTAAGAACTGACATGAAACTTTTATGCTTAAGACAGATGTGGCACTAGTACGACCTGTAGACGAACCTCGTTATGTGTAACGAGGTAGCCAACTACTTGCTGGAGGGGGCGATGTCGATAGTCTCCATGAGGTTTTGAGGAACCTAGAGGGTTTAACTATGGGTGTCCTCCCCCTTGCTATGAGGGAGATTCCCACTCATATGCGGTGACACACCGTTGGTGTACCTGAGTGGTTTTTGGTTCCTCTTCGGAGGGTAGCTAGAGCTGTTTTAGCTTTTCTAGAGCAATAGGCTCTTTTTAGTAGGTGTTTTGGCATGGCCATATGAGTGCTTGTAGCTGGGCTTTGACCCATTTTTTACCTAAATCATCCAAGTTTTGGAATATTTTGATCTTAAAAACTAGATTTCATATATATATATATATATATATATATATATATATATATATATATATATATACAGATATTTTTGGTATTTTGGTGGTGTAAATGTGTTTTTAAATGTTTTTTGTAACAAATTTTTAACTTTAGTAAATGTTTTACTTCTTATGCATGCTACTATAACAAATGAGACAATTCCAATCCAATACATAGTTAGCTAATGAATCAGCGACTGTATTTAATTCTCAAGGAACATTCTCATATGTGATTATTTCAAATCAACGTTCCAAGAGTCGCACCCTTAGATAGTTACATAACAAGGTTGGATTACGAATGTGATAATGGTTTGTCAATTGCATAACGATTAGTTGGGAGTCTAACCTAACCACAAGATTGGAGATGCCCCTTGATGACACTTCCGTGAGAAGTGAAATGATGGACATGTAGTCAACAATATTGTTGGTGGTGGTACCAAGAAAGACCCCCTCGGAGCAAAATAGTTCTGACTCAGGTGTGTAGATAACCCAAGCAGCTGATGCAATGTGCCATGTGTGACGATTGGCACCATCTGCATATCCTACATATGCTAAGGGCAACGATGACATCTACATTGCGAGAAGAATGCATGAGACAAGTACTCCACTAAATAACAAAACAATCCAATTACATCAAAAAAGGTAAGCAAAACTTATGAATACATAAAATTACAAAGCACATGCCTAGTGTGATACTAGGCACAATACTTTTTTAGATAGAGCCCATGCCTAGGTTCCTTGAGTGGGATTCCTTCTTGGTCCTGTAGTTCATATGCCCTCATGGGGAGGACTTTCATTATGACATAGGGGCCTAGCCAAATGGGTCAAAGCATGCATGCCTCCAAGAGATTATCTTTTGGATGATAGAGCAATATGAAGTCTCCCTCTTGGAAAGAACAAAACCTAAACTCCTTCTCAAATTGGGATTGTACCCGCTCCTTGTGAGCTGCGAGTGCCAAATCGACATCTCAACGGGTTTTATCTAGCTGTTTAAGGTATAGTAGGCGTTCTTCTTCAGTAGTAGGGCTGGGCATGGGTTCAATAGCTATTTATAGGGAAGGGATTGGCCACCCATTTCGTTTTGCCTTATCATAATGTTGGATCTCATGCGCGAAAAATGACAGATTAAAGTCGAGCATTTCCTCGTGAGACCAAACGAAGTCATCATGGAATTCCTCATGTAGGCAGGTGGAGCTTACGATTTCCTTAGTACTAAAATCTGCTCGCATCTGGGTGTCTTCCACGATGTCTGTCGTGACTGAAATATCTATGGGCAATGACCTGGAAGTGTCACCCATATTTCCTTCCACCCCAAAAGTTTGGATGCTTGTATAGGGTGGGGAAATGATTTTGTTTATGTCAGAGGACAGGACTTGAAGAGGCATCATGTTCGAATCAGATGTCGGAACGAAAAGATGCCAATCCTCCCAATGTTGCTCTCCAAAACTCATGATTTCTCGAATAGCTTCATCCGTAGATGGGATTTGATCGAGAAGATCTAAAGGAGGAGTGGTTATGGGAAGGGTGGTGGTACCATCAGCGATAACCAACATGACTGGAGATGTGGATGCAGATTGAATGCCTTGGTAGGCTGATTCAGCTAGTGATAGCGGCATCTAGTTTCCGAATGTGTCAAGGTCTGAAGGCGCTGTTAGGATCTAGGAATCAGTCAGTTCATGAGGAATTGATGAAAGCATGTTGACCAATTGTGAAACCTGGGGTAGCTGAAGAGGAAAGCAACCCATGAGGGAATAAGCCTTCAGTAGGCTGGTACCTATACTGACATACCTGTTAGTTTAACCTCCTACTAGGGGTACGGAGCCACTTGGTAATGGTGAATAATCGGGGGTGCAGAAAGAAAACTGATTCACTGTAATGACCTTTCCATCCAATGGAAATAGGATGATGTGAAAGACAGTGGATACGATGTCCGTCATGGCATATGTCCAACTTTGACCTAGCAATAGATTATAGTCAAGTTTCTTGTCCACGAATTCTACATCCACCGTTACTGTTTTCCCAGGCAAAGTGATGGGAAAACTGGCTAGGTATCCTTTTGGGATAAAGGTGTGGCCGTCGAAAGCTTTAAGGGAGTTCAACAGTGGGAATAGGTTTGGGGAACCCAGGGCAAGCCAACATGAAGCGGACATGAAGCAGGTTGAAGCACCTTCGTCGATGACAGTTCTGTGTATACCTTTACCTTTCGAAATGATATGCACCTAAAATGAAAGCTGGTGGGAAAGGGGAGGTTTACACTTGTCCATGTCAAAAATAGAAAGCATGCAATCCATAGGGTCAATACCTCTGATAACTGAAAGTAAAGCTTTCTGTTAGATGGGGCATGTTTGTAATACTTCGAGTGCCGACATAGTTGATGGCGCTTGTGCCAAATCTTCTATGATGTTGTAGTGTTGGGAGGCACGTGCAGATGTATTGTGCATTGTGCGTTGAAGTGCCCCCCTTGGGGGGTCGAGTTACAAAGTCCTCAACTGGCCTTTCGATATGCAGATCGTTGGGTATCGATGGTTTTTGACCTGAGGATGGTTCTGTTGCTGGAGCGACGAGAGCCCCATAAGCTTTGGCTCTTGTGGCAAGTTCTATCGTTTCAAATGTCTAAACAGTAGAAGATCCTTCACCAGTTGAATGATGTTGTGAACTAGCATTGCCCCTGGTGTGGGTTGAGGTTGGTTGGCAACGATATTTTGCTGTTGTTGAGTAGGAAAAGGATTTCTAACGATAGCAGGTGCCTTACCAGAATCTCTTTTGGCAAGGTAATTTGTGCATTCTTGAAGACGTGGACAATGCCAGGTTACGTGGTCTTCAAGATAGAGTTTGCATGGATATCTGGTGCCTTTATCCTTTTCCTCATTAGTAGGCGCAGCGGCCTTCGGTTTCGGGTTGGGCTGCTTGGATGACTTCTCTTCAGAAGGAGCGGTCTTGTTCTTGCCACCAGATTTTTGTGTATACTGCACAGAGTTTATCGCAGTGGCAGGAAGAGCAGTCACTTTGGTAGAGGGGTCCACTGCCAACTTGGCAATGGAACCACTGAATTGGTTTACAATGACCCCAGAGGTTGCATCGACAATCCTGTTGGTGTGCACTCTAGGGTGCTGAGTGGTGGGAGGATTGGGGTTACCGGGAGCATGGGGGATTATGTTGTAGAGAGTGCCAGACTGTGAATAAATCAAATCTAAGTGCTGGGCACAACGTATGGATTGGTCTTTTGTGATTGCACCACCTAGAGCGACATCTCTAGTGATTTGTGGGAGTAAGGACTTACAGAACCAGTTCGCTAAGAGAAAATCAGGGATGGGAGCTTTGACCAACCTCTGCCTACATCTCCATTCATGAATGTGATCAGAGATGTGTGTGGCGGTATCCTGATGAAATGAAGTAAGGAGCTCTGTCCCTGTCTCATAGCGTATAGGTAACTGAAAGTGCTTTAGGAACTCCATCGCTAAGGCATCAAAGGTATTTACTGACATGTGTGGTAACTCAATATTCCATTTCGCAGCATTGCCACTGAGGGTGCGGGGAAAAAGACGTAACTAGATGGTATCATCCACCATTGAGTTTGAAACACACCAGAGATGGTAGGTGGTGATATGGGTGCCTGGATCCTCCCCTTGTTTTCCGTCAAACTTTGGAATGTCCATCGGTATTTTATGTGGGATTGGCAGCCATTGTAAGTTGTGGTAGATGGGGTCGTTTGTCAATTTGTATAAGTCAGGAATATCCAATGTTGCAAAAAAGGCAGAGAGTTGGGTGCTCCTGACTCAGACCATGGTGATGACGGATGACTTGAGGAGCTCTGTGCTCCTCCCATTGTTTGGTTCCCCATAGTGTACATGGGTTGCATGGTGTAGAAGTTTCTTTATGGTATGGTGTTGTAGAGTGGATTTCCATGAGGATTTTGATATTGGGGTATGAAATTGCCCCCAGTATAAGCGGTGCCCCCCTGACTCATTTGAGTCTGTGAGTAGGGTGCCCCCATGTATTGGATAGGAATCCCTTGTGGATGCCCAACTGACACAGAACTAACCATATGGCTTTGATTGGTAGAGGGAGCACTCATGTCAATCAGCGACTGCCCATGCATGCCTGAGAACAGAGGGGGAACTGTGACATTCCCCACTAGCATGTGCATATTGGGAACCCCCCCAGATATCTAAATCTGGGGGTTTGAACTGTACATTGGTGGCCGACCTTGTTGTTGGTAAACCGGAACCGCACCCATATTGCCGCATTGAGTGTTATACAGAGCACTATATTTGGCACTAGTCGAAGGTATGCATTGTGGCACCATAGGAGTGGAACCTGGCATCTACAGGGTTCCACTTATAGAGGGTGTTATGTGAGTTACCGTACCTGGGACAAACGGGATATCGGGATTCCACATTATCGGTGTTGTGATGACCATCGACTAGGGAAGTGGTAGAGGACCAATAGTGTCTCTAAAATTCCACAACCCTTGAGGCATCGACTGGATAGATGGGAAAGTTCCACCTACTGAAGAAGGAAGTACAGGTACCATAGGAGCAACGATAGGATTCGATGGATTTGTAAGCAGAGTCTTAAAGTGAGGAAGAAATCATTTCGTGAAGAAACCCTCTGGCAAACTGGAATCATCGGTCATCCACACGGATCCCGTGTGAGATTTAGGAGACTGATTCCTCGAAGATGAGGAAACTGAATCAGTGGCAAAGAGTGGAGGAAGTACTAACAATTGTCTGGAGTGACGATGAGGGTTGGATGTAGCCACGATGATCATTAAGTTTTATCAAATAAATTTTAATGTGATATTCTTTAAAGTCTAAAAAATGATAGCACTCAGGTACCTAAAAATAAAAAATACACTAAATATATCAACCAGCAAATAGAGGGAAAGTACCTGGTCTAATAAGCATCGATCAGTGGAGATGAAACCTAGTATCTCAATGAATAACAGAGAAAGATGGCCAAATGTATGGTTACCGTTACTTTAGAGCTTTGCCCGAACCTCATATTGAGGGGCCAAGTACTCTCGTGAAGACGAGCACCCTCCCAAAAATTGAAGACAAAGTATATCTATCTGTTTTAGGTACTAGGACAACCCGTCCCAGTCACCTTGTGTAAGTACATAGAAGTTTTTTCCACTAGAGATACCTCAAATCACAGACATTACCAGGGGGGACATAGTCATAGACAACATGCTATGTGGGCAGGATACCTGAGTCCCCGATTCAGTTCCGAAATCCTCGAAGGGACCCCCAATACATAGAATGCCCAAAGGATTTGTAAGAGAAGGTTGGCTACCTTCAATTACAGTCCGATGTTGTTTCGTATTTCATTCCGTTGTTGGTGGAGTGGTCCTGGTAATATGAGTGCAGAAGGATTTTTTACTCGTTAACGACACTAGTTTTGGTTTTCAACCTTGGGCAGTTCACTCACATGCTTATCCCAAGGTCCTAATCTAGCTAATGTTGGTTTGCTCAAAAGAGTAACTGATTGATTTTAATGTAAATTTTAGTGTACTTGATTATTTGTCTTCGGTAGGGGTGTTGATGTATGAATATGGTGAGACTCTCGACTCAATAAACCATGCAGAACAATTCTCTGATTTTTTTTTTCAATTTCTTATGCAAACAAGTCTTATTCTACATATTCATCTTTTCTCATATTCGTGGATTCATCTGTGCATCTAAAGCCATTCAAAACTTTCATAACCAAAAGATTCTTTCCCAATATTTCCTAACAACCACTAAAAATCAAAATGAAGCAGCTTACAACTATTTCGTCAGAAGGATGAATACAATTTATCAGTCTGTCTTTAAAAAAAAATGTATTTTAAGAGAGAAAAACTAAAACTTTTTTCCTAAAAATGAATTTTCAAGACACCAAATTTTTTAACATAATACAGTTGCGGATCTTATTTGAGCCCCTGAGACAAGTTCCCCCCATTTTGGTCCACAGAATCTTCTTGAAATCATGGAAATGGTAGACTAACGCTTTGTTTCAGTGTAAACAAAGAGTTAGTTGGGCCACTAACACTCCCTGTACATAGGTACAGAGCTTTATAAAGCTCTGTTTAGCTTGGCAACCTACATTAGTGAGGGAAATAGCTCAAACAAAGGGCCTTTAGGATTAGTTTCTGAGGAGAATGCAAACTAGAAGGATGTAACAAGAGAGTTGGTGGATCAGGAAAGGATTTGAAGAAGTAGGAAGCTCTTAGAAGAAGGAGAAGAACTGAGAGGAGTCTGGGTAAACCAAGAACTAGATGTATAGTCCCCATTAGAGTCGCCAATTCTACTATGGGGTAAAATGCACGGTGGATATGGAATGAAAACTACCCTCAAAGGCCTTCTTGGGACCTTCGACAGACTGTAATATTATCTGCAAAAGTTACCAAGTTACACACATGTTCATCTATAAAACATAAATTGACAAGGTATGGAAAGAGGATCACCTTTAGTTCCTTCTAGATTTGTTTGGAGATCTCTATGCGGTAAGAAGAACTCCTTCAAGACTAGCTCCAAAACAATTCTTGCACAAAGGACAAAGTAAACCAATCATAGCATATGTTCTTGAAAACTAATGTAAGAATTCACAATAAACATATATGAGTGTATAACTTAACTACTCATCTCGACAAACATCGGAATGAAAAAATGCATGAACAAAATTACCGACACTATGGAGTAGGGAACACAACTGTAGTTTTGTATTTATAGTGGAAGAGTGATTACAACCATCCATTGTATCAACCTTCCTTTGCCCCTTCTTCCTCTCTCTCTCTCCCTCCCTCTTTCAACTCACTTCTTCAAGTATATGACAGTTCACAACAGCTTAATGGGCTATCCTTTGAAATGCTCTGACCCCTTTCACAATGGCCCTCTCATTGCTTATGTAGCAACCGAATTAGGGCTGCCAAGATCCTCCTATAGTTCATTAGGGTAAAAGCCATGAACCTGCCCTGTTTACAAGCTTTTTCCCATTTGCCTTCATCCTCAGATTGGAATTTCTCCAAATATCTTGATTTTGGGAGTTTCCTTGCTTTTCTTGAGAAAATTTTGGGATAAATATCTAGATATTTGTGAGCAAATTCGTTGGCTTGACTCATTGAACTTCTCTTAGGTCCACTAACGCTCCCCCTGGTCTAACAACTTGAGTTAGCAGGGTGACTAATGCTCCTCTATGCTTGGTAACAAGCTTTATAAAGAAGGTTAGTAGTGTAACGCCAGCGTTAGTGTGGATTCAAGGTCTGCAATTTTGGTCTTTACTTCGGTCATGCTGTCTTTCACCTCTGAGTTGATGAGGAGGTCATTTTATCCTATAACAGCAGGTGCTAGGTGCTATTTATATGGGTCTGCGTGAGTTGCAGATGCACACCTCAGATATGTAGACCAGGATGGCGCCCACTAGTGTGGCCATTGGCACCTCAGAAGCTACAAAGATGCTATGTGCTAGGGACCCTCAAGCCATAGTGCTGCCAGGCGGAGCATTGACGACGACAACTGACGCTGACAAACCCATTAAGGGCATGGGATTTAATCTAGCAGTGATTCCTAGTGAAGTGCTTTACCTTTTGTAGGATGGTGTGATCATCAAGCTTCGGGCCTGCGATCGTCATGTTTTACAGGAGATCAGTGAGAAAAAGGTTAATAATGCTCAGATGGTTGTACAACATAACTCCGCCATCAACCTTGTGTCCAACCTCATAGATAAGAGTCAATGCCTCACTAAGGTTGTGGATGAAGCATGCCAAACTGTCCCAGAGCTAGACACCCTTGACACTGAGCCAGTCAATGTGCGGGTTCAAAAACACGCTGCAGGAGTGCGTGATGCACACACAGAGTTGGCCAAGGTTCAACTGGAGCTAAATCTCAAGATCGCAGAGTTATAGTTGAAGGCCCAGCCTTCAACTCCACTGGAAGTCAGGGAACAGTGCGTGACTGTTGTGGCAGATGTGGTAGGAGAAGTAGCAAGTGTAGTGACGGAATGCGCGACACTTTTTGAGTAGTCACTCGAGGTCCTCACCAGCCTACAAGAGGACCCCAATTTATAGAGGCTGGAGACAAAAGTGTGAGAATTGTAGTATTTCTATGATGAGGTTAAGGCAAAAATGCAAACTATTGTCATCATGCAAAGGCTCGCGAAGCTGCAGGAGTTCGAGGCACTAAAGGAACAGGTAGACACAATGCAGCACAAGGAAGCTATGTTGAAGGCTTGCTTGAAGCCTTGGTTAGATGAGGCCTATGAGATCATAACCACCATTGAAGGAAAGTTGGCCAGTCTTTAGGAGACTCAGCAGAAGCTACAGACTGCTAGCGTAGGGCTAGTGACAAAACAATTGGTTGAGGAGCTGAAGCAAGCGGCAACGCAGTGCGCCACCGAGGTCGAGCTGGGAGGTCTTCGCGACAAGATTTCCACCCCAGTCGAGTGACTTGAGGGCGAGTCACCATCTTTGTGTTGGGGGCTTGTTGGGAACAGGTCCCCAAGGGGTCAATTTTGGGTTAAACACTTAATTTTTGGGGCAGAAGGCCCGAATTTTGTGTAAATAGATGTAAAGTCTTCGCATTTTGTGGTTGTGGAGCACGAAATATGTCTAAAGTTAAAAGGGTTTTCTGCCCTTAGTTTACATAAGTTGTATCAGTTTTGAGATCTACCCATGGCCCGCAGACCATGGGATTGTATAAAAAGGGAAGTCTTAGAATATATAAGGGGAAAAGAATAGTAAGTAAGTTATAATTCATGAGTCATCGGCAATAGTTTTGGGAGAGCTAAGAGTGAGAGTCTTAGCGTAGGAAGAGTCTCTACAGCTGAGTGCGCAGAGGCCTAGGGTGGAAGTCTACAACTAAGTGCACGGACCCTTGCAGCTGTGTGCGTAGGGCAGATAGAGTGTGTACTGGGAACTTGAATCATAAATAAAAAGTAGTATTATGGTATCACTATGTTTTCTATCTATGATTATTGCTTCCGGTTATGATATGTTAAGTTCTGGGTTTACATTATAATGTTAAACTGATGCGTGAATGTACCTATTTCTATCTGTTATTTGAACATAAGTAATATTGTATGTTTACGTGAGGGTAATATTAATTGTATGATAAAGTTGGATAACTACTAAGATAATTAGGGAAACGAGACAGTAACATAGTTACAAAGGTGCGTAAGTGGCTAAGTCATTGTTTAGGGTTGCGCAAAGGACAATCGGATACCTTCGTAGAGGTTCTGAAAGACGGAAGAGGAAATACAATGATAAGCCCCAAAGGCTTATCAATCTCCATGAAGGAAGGGATTGTGGTAGAAAACTAACATCACAAGCATCTCAGGGTGTAGAAACTTGGTTCCTGCATCCCCCCATACTGCTTCGGGTGAGGCTTTGGTCCGCACTCCGCGGACTGATGTTGAAAGGGCCAATAGTGTAGGGATTTTCTTGGCTGCCTAACGTTGAACCTAGGTCAAGGCCCATCAAGCCAACAGATATGTATAATTGTTTGTGTATTGGTGAAAATTAAGATTTTAGGGTTTGTTGGACTAGGGTTTGGAGCTACAAATAGATTTAGGCTGTAGGAGTGTAGAAGAAAATATGGAAAGGAGCTAGATGTCAGAAGACCATGGTGTATTTAGAATATTGTCAATGTAGTATAGAAGAAAGAGTGAAGAAGAAACCAATGAGCATAAGTAAACATAATTTCATTAGCTTAGGAAGACATAAACATAACTATGAAAACCAAATAAACAGAGCTTGAGAACAAGAATTATGTATATTTCACTGTAAGTCATCCATATAAAGAAGAGATATCATGTAGATAAAGATTTTTTAACCATTATAAAAGAAATAAAATGGAGAAAAAACACCATGAACTTACTGGGCTAGAGTTCCTTAAAAATAGCTGTAATTGTCTCTGTATTAGCTGAAAAGATGATTACATGCAAGCCTCCTCCACAAAAAGTCCAACCCTTCTCTCTAAAAGAGAAATGATACATATAGACTCTCTTATAGCAATTTCCCATCTCCAGGAGTCAAATTCCTAGGTGGAGGAAATGACTCCAAGATTCTATCAACCAACAGGTGAGAGTGAGAAGGTGAAACTAAAACACTTCTTGAAGAGTTTGTTTAGGAGTTTGCTTCCTTTATGAGGCCTAATAAACATAAAAAACAACCTATCATGTAAATTTATTCATTCCTACATCACCTAGCCTCGATAAAAGTGACATTAGATAAAGAGTTTTGAATTTGACTAAGTCAAACTGGAAAATAGAAATTTTACACATTGAAATTTACAATTAAAAACATAGGAAATTACAGAAGTGCAGTGCTGACTTTGAGCTCACTTTCAAGTGCCTTCCTGAGGTCCAAATGAATATTTGAGAGAATGGTCAACTAGCCTTTCAAGTCTAGTTTCCATAAAGGTTTGAATTTGTGAAAATTACCCATGGGAAGGCCTTCATAAATCCATTCTCCCAAGGTCACTCCAGGAGCGCAACACGTGTCAAAAAAGGGTCCGGAAACCTAGTTTTTTGCCACTTTTTTACTGTTTTCTCAAAATCTGAGCCACCTCTAGAAAATCTACGCAAATGGGTTTTTAGAGGATGGTAATAGATTTCCAAAAATGTATCGTTTTTCTAAAATATATTCCTAAGGAAAAAGCACAGTGCCAAGGCGTTGTGCTCTTGGAACTGCTGAATTTCTGAACTAAGCTTCAAAATTCACAAAAAACCAAAATTGCTCAAAATTTTCTCAAAATTGACCAAGAGCTATAAAACGATAGATCTCAAACCTTCATAGATACTTCAATAAGAATTTCCAAGTTTCCTTCATCTTTTTTATCCTTTTTGGCTTCTTTGAGCTTGTTTTCAAGCTGCTTGAGCTTGACATTGCTAATCATGTTTTGAGCCTGGTAGTGGTGCGTCATGTGCTTTAGCAGCTAATCGTCTTTGTTTTCCTTCTCTAGAAGCTTCTCTAAATGATCATTCACCATGTTGAGCCAGTACTCCTTGTCTTGATTGACCTCAAGAGAAGCTATGTCCTCTAGGTCTAGCTCTTCATTCAACAAAATATGTTCTTCTTCTTCTTACAATGCCTTATTTAGCCCTTTTGTTCTTGGCCTTTTCCTCTTACCCTTCCCTTTTGTCCTTTTAGGCTCACTTGACTTTATGACTGCTTTTCCCTTTCAACCTACTACAATAATTTGTTTTGCTCTTTTTCCATGATCATTTGCTTCCCTTTGAGCTGACTATTCTCCTGTTCAAGGAATGAAATGATGTACTTTTCTCTTTCCATGTTGACTGTGAGTTCCTTGATCTAATATTTGTCTCTGATCATCTGCTGCATGCTTGAAGTCTGATCCTCTTCCTCTAAACCAACCAGCTCAAATTCATGTTCAACCATATCCTTATCTTGCGCCGCCGATCCCTATTTTGTTGATGTAGAAGGCTTGGCTCCTTTCTCACCATGAGAAGCAAACACAAGCCTCTTCCCTCTCTTGTACATCCTAGTCACCTTAGGCTTAGGTGTTTTGGTTCTTTCAACTAATTTGCTAGAGGACCCTACTTCCATTTGTTGTGTTGGCATTCTAGAATGTTGAGTTGCCATATTCGTTTCATGCCATTTCAAGGTTATTTCCAAAAAAAATTCCCAAGTCATACCTTTCTCTGCAAGTTGATGAAGGACTATAGTCTTGATCAAACTATGATGAAATAGGCTAGGGTAGTGCTCCTTGTTATTTATTTGAATCCTCTCTGATATTTTGGTAATGCTCCTACATAGATAGTTTCACATATTGAGTGGCTTCTGAGAGGTAAAGTGCATTAGGCAGCAAATATGATAAGCATACAATCTGGAGAATCTTGCTTCACATGTAAAGAACTTCATGAAAATCTTCATCAAGGGGGCATATTTCTCCAATAAGTACTTGAAATGCATGAGATGAGAATGTTTTTCCCTGTATGGTGTTTTCAAGAAGGGTCTATAATACTCAATATCTAGGCTCATCCCCTTGAACCAATATTCACCATTGTTTGGTAGCCCTGTAGCAAGTGAAATGGAGGCCACTGAAAAGTGAATTCAACATAAAAAATAACATCACTTTCACCTTTCAACTTAGTTTCCACCCAATCTGTTAACTGTTCATTGAAACCCACTTCATCCACCATTTTGCAGAAATCCAAGCAATTGACATCTTCAAAGAATTGTTTAATAAAGGGAGACGACTTGATTTCCATATAATTTGATGGCTCATATATGAGGATTTTCCCTCCCTTGTTATGTCTCTTCTTCTCTGGTGAATATTCTACTTCCATGATGACAAAAACCCTAGCAATAGGAAAATGAGAAAAGCTATGAGGTATGAGTGGAAAGTGGAATGATGGGTATGTGAAGTTTGATGCAATGGTAAAGGAGGTTTGAAAGAGGTGTATCTGAGCTATGGACAACTAATGAAAATGAACAAAAAAGAAATGGAGGAATGATATGCTTACGAGAAGGAAAAAACATAGTTTTTAGTGAAAAAGTGCCTAAAATCCCTATGAATGAACTAGGGTTTCACTTTTAGTGAGGAAAATTTATGTTTTTAGGTTGATTGAGTGGTTTAAATAGTTTATCTAACATGTATAAAGGTGTAGGGCAAGATTTTAGATGTTAAAAATCAAGAAATGAAAATGGACATCATGAACCCTATCATTTTTCATGCAAAACTCACTACAAAACCCTAATTAGAGAAATATTTGGCATGAAATGTTTTTGAAAAACAAAGAAGCATGTGGAATGATGTACTTACTTGTAGCTTGGCTTGGGATGCAATGAAATTAGGTTGACAAGCTTTAAAATCGGTTGTGGGAGAGATTAGGGCGATTTCTAGACACTTTGGCCCAAGAGTAGTGTAGTTAGCCTAATTGCAGTGCCCAAGCACAGCGCAATGTTCCTGAGCACAGTGCTAGGCCTTCAAGTGCAACGCAGTCTTCCTGAGCACAATGCCTTGAGATTTTTTTCCATTTTTTCCTGTGGAAACAAGTTTTTCTCTCTTTTGGGGCAGAGAGCTCGATGCACAAGAGTGAATGAGGGGTAGATAAGACAAGGTTGGGGCTTTTGTGTTTATATAGGAAACTTAATTTCTCCTCTTAAAAAGAAACAGGACCCACAAACCTTTGAAAAACTGAATTTTTTCACTTTTGAAAACAGAGTCACCTTTAAGGCTGAAACTTGAGCTATGTTTTCACTTTCCTGAGCACTGAAACCTCTTCTTCTGGAGGTTTTCAAACTGAAAGCATGATGAATTTTTGATAACTCAACAAATCAATGTCAAAGAGCTACTTATCATGCTCTATTGACTGCTAGATTTATTCATGATAATGATGGACCTTGAAAACCCTAGCGACCTAATGAATGAACTGAAACTGAATGAAATGATGATGATGACTGACTTGCTTTTATTATTACACCTTCATAGAAATGTGATAGGTGACCAGCATGAGTGAATTTTCAAAAGACTGAACTCGTTTCTAGATTGACCGAACAACAATCAATTTTTATTATGTAAACCCTGTGACATGACAAAATTTGATTTTGATAGTCCTAACAAGCTTAGTAAAAGCACATTTGATCTAGGTGGTAGGCTAACAATACTAACACTAACACCTAACATGACTTAGAAGTGTCTAGCATGTGTTAGCACTTCTTGGCAGTCCCTCACACAGATTGGCACTCCCTAGTTGTCATACCCTTATAGACAACCTTACTTTTTTGCGATTTGGGAACCCAACCAAGTCATTGAAAAAATAGTGTTGTGCCTAGCCCAAAGTCTCCCTTTAGCTAAAAATACTTCTTTTCAGCCCCTTATTGCAATTTTAGGCTTTCATCCTACAATTCCTATTCGAAATTTCTCCTAACACACTTCATCCTTGGGACACCTATAATTCACTGACACACCCTCGCACACACTCTTATTCATTAATCTCCATGCATTTTGAGCTAGTTCTCCCTTGTGATTCTGTGACACTCTCCAACACTCATCAACATGCATTGACATTGTCTAGCATTTTTTAACACACCTTTCCATTCCTTCGAATGCCTTGGAACTCCTTAGCTATCATGCCCTCACAACTATCCTTACTTTTTTTGCAACTTGGGAATCCGACCAAATCCTACCTCAACTATAACAGCTTGACCAAATTACACTTACTATAACTAGGCTATTCCTTGTTCACCTAAGAGCTTCCTATAACTCATCTTAGGCTACTCATGTTGAATATCAAATAATACAACTTAACAAGTTACAAAAACAAGGCTGACATCCAATAGTGGTCATAAAACAACTAAGAAACATAGTTTATATCTTTATATGCCATAACACTTGGCACGTCTAACAATCCCTTGGCACATGTTAGCATCCCTTGCATTCCATGGCATGCTTTGGCACTCCCTAAAACAAATTAAAACTCCTTGACACCTAGCACACTTAGAACTCACTGAAACTCCCCATCACACTTCTATTCATTCATTTCCATGCATTTGAAACTAGTGTTCCCTTATGTTTCCTTGACACTTTTCCCTAACATGACCTAGAATGCGTTGGCGCCACACCCTATCCTTTGGCACATCTTGGCATGCCTTAGCACTTAGCATGTCTTTGGATTCCTAACATGCCTTGGAACTATCTAGCATGTGTTAGTACGTCCTGACATTCCCTGGAGCACCTTGGCACTCCCTAGCTGTCATGCCCTCATAGATAACCTTTTCTTATGACTTGTGAACCCAACCATGTCTTTGCAAAAACAATGTTGTTTCCAACCCAAAGTTTCCCTTTCTTTGAAACTGTGTTGTCCCCACCTTATCACAACCATAGGATTTCTCCTGGAATTCCTATTCTGAATTTCTCCTAAAACACTTTATCCTTGGGACACTTGGAATTCATTGAGATTCCTTGGCAGACACTCTTATTCATTAATTTCCAAGAATTTTGACTTAGCACTCCCTTGTGTTACCCTAGTACTCCATAACACTCCTCAACATGCGTTGACATTATCCAACATGTGTTAGCACACCTTTTCAGTCATTGGCATGCCCAAACACTCCTTAGCTATCATGTTCTCACAACTACCGTTACTTTTTTTGAGATTTGGTAACCCAACCAAGTCCTGCCTCAACTACAACAACTTGACTAAGTTATAGATACTACAACTAGACTATGCCTTGTTCACCTAAGAATTTCTTATAACTCATCTTAAGCTATTCATGTCCAATCTCAACTCATCCCACTTAAAAAGTTACCAATTCAAGGCTCACGTCCAACCGTGGCCAAAAACCACTAAGCAACATAGTTTACAACTTGACATGCCATAGCACTTGGCACACCCAACAATCCATTGGCCTACATTCCTAGGCATGCTTTGGCACTCCCTTACACATCCTAACACTCCCTGAAATGCCCTGGAATTGTATCATGCCTTGGCACTACCTAGCATATAACCTTGTCACTTCCTCCTTAACACACTTGGAGCTCACTAACACTTCCTATCACACACTCTTATCCATTAATTTCTATGCATTTTTAGCTAATTCTCCCTTGTGTTTCCATGGCACTCCCTAAAAATCCTTAAAACACATTGACACACCCTGGAAACTGACACATCTTGAAATGTCACCCACTCTAGTATTCCTTGGAACCACCTAGCATACCTTATCACTCCCTCCTTATCACACCTATAACTCACTAGCATCCTTGTCAGAAACTCTTATTCATTTATTTCCATGCATTTGAAACTAGTGATCCCTTGTGTTTCCCTCGCACTCCATAAAGATCCTTGGCATGCATTGGCACACCCTAGCATGTGACACATATTGGGATGTTGCTCTAGCCTCTAGCATGCCTTAGATTTACCTAGTAGACCTTGTCATTCCCTCATTAGCACAATTGGAACTCACTGACACTTCTTGTCCCAAAATCTTATTCATTCATTTGCATGCATTAATTTGACCTAATTCTCCCTTTTATTTCAATAACGCTCCCTAACACTTCATAGCACATGTTGGCACACCCTAGAACCTAACAAATCTTGGTCACATGTCACCCTAGCACTCTAGCATGACTTAGCACTGCTTAACATACCATGTCAGTCCCTCCTTAGCACACCTAGAACTTTCTAATAGTCCCTGTCACACACTCTTATCCATTCATTTCCATGTGTTTTTACCTAGTTCTCCCTTGTATTTTCGTGGCACTCCCTAACACTTTTTAGCACATTTTGGCACACCTTGTCACCTGGCACATCTTTGGCGTATGCTACTCAGGCACTCTAGCATGGCTTAGCGTTTCCTAGCATACCATGTCACTCCCTCCTAAGCACACCTTGAACTTGCTGACACACCTTGTCACACACTCTTATTCATTCATTTCCATGCATTTTGACCTAATGCTCCCTTGTGTTTCCCTAGCACTCCCTAACACTCCTTAGCACACATTAGCACACCTTGGCACTTGGGACATCTCAATATACTTCCCTAATAGTCGAGAATGCCTTGGAACTGCATAGCATACCTTATCACTCCCTCCTTAGCACACCTATAACTCATTGACACTTCATTTCCATGCATTTGAAATTAGTGCTCCCTTATGTTTCACTGACACTTGGCCCTCACACTCCCTAACATGCGTTCACGCTACACCCTAGCACTTGGAATATATTGGAATGCCTTAGAACTTGACTTGTTTTGGCATGAATGTCATGACTTGGAACTTTGGATGATTACTTTCCCTTGTGTTTGGATAGGATCCCTAGGGTTAGGTTTGGGATTAGTTTAACTCGATTCTGTAAAAGTTTTGTAAAGAATGTAAAGTCTCCGTGAAATGTGGATGTGGAGCATGCACCTAGATAGGAGTCAAATGGGTTTTATCCCCTTGGTTGGGTAAATTATAGTTTGGTTTTGAGACTCACCCATGGTCTGTGGACCATAGTATTGTATTGGAAAAAGCTATATATAGTTGAATCATAATGAGTTAGAGGTAGTAGTTAATAACTTTGGAATGCAGATTGTTGTTTGGGGAAAGTTCTAAGGTAGGAGAGCTATGTTTCCTATACTTAGGTGAAAGGAGAAGGCTCCCGTAGGTGGGTGCACAGGATGTCTTGGTAAGTTCCTAGCTAAGTGCAGGGACCCCTACAACTAAGTGCGCAGGGTGGAGAAGTCTATAAACTGAACATTGGAACTAAATAAAGACAGATTTTGGAGAAATACTCTGCATATGAGTATTATTGTGAATTTTGTTTATGTTATGTTATGTCGCTTAATAATGTATTTTCTATGAAATAATTTGTAAATGCTGCGTAAATATGTTGAATCTATAATGTTTATGCATGAATTAAGGGATTGTTTATTCTTGTGAAGATAAATGTTGAATCTACTATGATTTATGATGAATTGGATAGATCTCTGCGAAGGTAGATCTAGGTTTATTAATTAATGTGTGAAAGTAGATAGAATGCTTCCTTATGGTCTATAAAGCATGATCACAAAACTTCGCGAAGGTCTAGAAGCCTTTCTCTTAGAGTTGTAGTAGCGAGCCCTAGAAGTATACCAATCTGCATGAAGGAAGATCTAAGCTACAAGAGATTAAGACCACTTATCACACTGTCTCTAGATGTAGAAACTTGGTTCTAGCATCCCCCAATACTGCTTCGGGTGAGACTACAACCTGCGCTATGCTAGTTGTTTCCGAAAGGGCCAACAGTTAGGGTTTTGTTGGTTGGTGCGAACAAATCTGAACCTGGGTCAACCCCCCTTAAGAAAACAAATGGTTCCATTTCTGAGACCAAGATCTATTTAAGAGATGTGCAATAAATGTTGCCCTATGAAGAAATAGATTGACAGTGGATTGATCGAAACATGTACATGCTCATGGCTCAAGAGAACAGGAGCCTTAAAGTGTCCAAGGAGTAGTGGTTGCAGAGAGTTTTGTACACAGAAGAGACCAAAGCGTTCTTCTGTTTCATCCCAGAAGAACTACACAAGTGGTTGTCTAAATTGGTTGAGAGTAAAGGGACATGGAGGCTTAATATTCCTATAGTGTGAACTCTTGAGCTGGTGTGACATTTCGAAGCATCAGAGATCAATATCACGTGGGCTGTGGATCCATAGATTTATTGCACATTGGGAAGCTTTGTGACTTATTTTGCGATTGACAGGAATATCAGCTATAGCGAAGCAGAATGAAGGCTCTTTAAAGGAATGTGAGGTAAGTATTTGAAATCATTAAAGACTACAATTAAAATGTTGTTATGTGAAAAGAGGGTTATGGAGTTACCTTGATGTTTAGGGCTACGCGAAGTTGGAGTTTCTTTAGAAGAAACGAAGGATCCAACCCAAAATATAGTCCGCTCATTAAACACCCTTCAAGTGATGACCAAGGGACGATGCTCACTACGCTGCAAAGTTAAGTTAAGTTAATTAAGTAGGGTATTTTGAGGATACCTCATCCTTCCACTCCACCTCCACCTCCACCCTCGCCTCATACACCTATACCTCCATTCCCCCCACCTCCATTTCCACCACTCAACATGGTGAATGCTATGAAGATGCCAATTTTTAAAGGAACAGGGAGCAAAGATGCATAACAGTTTTGGTTTGTCACATGCACTGTTTGGACAACACAACAAATTATGGATGATAATACTAAGAAAGCACAAATGGTTGCATCCTTATAGTATCATGCCTTAACATGGTATATAAAGTATTTCACTGATAACACCAACACGACATTGGCAGATACACAAGCAGTTGTGAATCGAGAGTTCAATAAGCCTAAGTCAGAGGCATAGTCGGTAATTGAATTTAAGGAAATCTGACAGAAGATAGATGAGACACCTTGGGAATTTGATCAGAGGTTGAAGTGCCTGTTTGGGCAGGCCAATATGGTAATCACAAATTCCTAGCATTGTGACTGGTTTATAGCATCGCTTTTACCACATTTAAGACTACCTCTATCACAACAAAAGATAAAAATGTAAGCGGAAGCCTTGGAGATTGCGATGAGGCTATATGCCTCGCCTATATAGGATATGAACCTGGGAGTGCAACAGATTCATTCATAGCTACAAAGCCTACACTTGGAGTTGCAAAGATTGAAGAAAGGAAAGGAAGCTCAGTTGGAGGTGTGTGTTGAGGTCTGGTGTATGAAGTGTAAGAGCCATGGACATCATAAGGATCATTTCCTAGTCTATAAGAACTAAATTATAGGGGGACGGCATTTTCCCCTGAAGCCAAAGA
Source organism: Pinus tabuliformis (assembly GCA_031772625.1). NCBI lineage: Eukaryota > Viridiplantae > Streptophyta > Pinopsida > Pinales > Pinaceae > Pinus > Pinus tabuliformis. The sequence continues at coordinate 211,886,382 of CM062809.1, read as the reverse complement.
ATAATGTTGGGACAAGCATGGTATCCACACTATGGTGCATTATCTATCAGGTTATAGGATAGTATGATACTAATAACTACCATTTATTGCAAAAATTTGTACAAACCCCTCAGCAGTCCTTTTGCAATTTTTGTAAGTCTCTAGGATAGGATGAACACCATTGTAGGATTTATGATTTGATGATGGATAAAACCCCTACTTATAGGATGCATGTAAATAACTCGCCTCAGGATCAAGGTGCATGAGTAGTGTGCTGAGTATTCCAAGGCTGAGGAAGAGGAAGAGGTGGTGGACTTGGTCAAGGTGCAGGGCAAGTAATCTGCTATAATTGTGGTGAAGCAGGGCACTTCACGCGAGATTGTACAAACCCCACACATCCCTCATGTCACTATTGTTGACAGTTTGACCATGTCATAGAAGAATGTCCAGTCCTTATGGAAAATATGAAAGAAAAGAAGGTGCAACCACAATAACCTACATAGAACATTCATCTGATGAGGGTTGAGCCCCACGAAGAAGATCTGAGCATAAATATCATGCTGAGAAGTGGCATGATGAATGGTGTAGATAAAGGTAAGAAACCTAAGGAAGATGGATGGGTGCGTAAGGATACTAATAAGAAAATATATTTTGATGTTAATCGTGCTAAAGAAATCTTCATGGAATCCAAGAAGAACTTCGCTAAGGCCTCTACCTCAGGAAGTGAGGAGAAAGTGCCCGAGACTAGTGGACTAGTGCGATGCAAGAAGTAGATTTTTCAGTACTAGCTACTTTTTTGAAGACTTGTATGAAGCTCCTGCACAATCAGAAACTAGTAGAAGGGTTGCAAGAGTTAATAGACAAGTGCACTAATAAGGAAAAGGCTCCTACTGAACATTGCATAATAAGAAAGATTGGTAAGCATAAGACATGAAAATGGCATGAGATGAGGCTGACTGCGCAGATAGGAAAATATGAAATGGACCGGGTAATCTTGGATCTAGGGTCTGATACAAATGTCTTGCCTAAGAAGAGGTGGGAAAGGACGGGGAGACCTGTGCTGTAGTGGTATCCTATTTAGTTGCCCATGGAAAATCAACAAAAATTATTCCAGTGGGGTGCTTATATGGTGTAACGGTGGACATTCAAGGCGCGAGCACACTGGCTGACTTTGAGGTTGTTGAAATAGTGGATAATAGTAACCCATATCCTCCACTACTAGGGATTGACTGGGCTATTGATATGAATGGGGTAATCAACTTGAAGAAGTGGAAGATGATGTTCGAGAAGAAGTTGCTCAGGGTTGTAGTGCCACTAGACCCCTCTGAAGGAGCATGTTATACTGAACTTGTTCATGACTATGTCGAAAGTGATGATGGTCTGCATCAGATATACAAGATAATGGTGCAAGATGAGGATTCGATCAATCTTACAAACGATGGATGATTTTTGTGGGACAGGGATAACTCCTGCACCTCAGATTCAGATGAAGACATTGAACACTGGCAAATCCAATTACATGAAGTATCTATGCTCCGTTGCAATATGATGACCATGTCATTGTAGTGTGTCTTGAATGAAGTAAGAAATATCCCACATTATGATGGTTTAACTGATGTGGAGCTATTTTTGGATGAATTCGAAAGGGAAGTATTGGAATAGCATCGATTCTAGGCCCTTGAATTTGCGTTGCATGCTATGCCTTCCCATTGGTGGGCTATGCAAAAGGAGAACTTCGCTGGATGGAAAGAATATAGGAGAATGATGAAGTTAAGGTTTGGGTATGCTAATACAAGAATGACAAAAAAATACAATGGGAAGGATGGTGTGTGAGATCAGTTGGCATGATGGACTAAGGCCTGGGGAATAGAACCACAACCAGAATGGATGCACATCTTTTGTCACACCTTAGATACCGTCCCAATGAACTGCTATTTGGAGATGGAACTTTGCCATGGAATAGCTGAGTGGGACCTCTTCAGGGAGATTTTTCTATTAACTTTCAGCTTTGAGGATAGGTTTGAGATAATTGATGAGGTGCTACAAGAGATAAAAGCAGCTATATTTCTAACGTTGAAGGAACAGGTAGAATGGGCTTAGCTAGATTGGAGTACACAGTTGCGCCATGCGTTGGAATGTTATAATGTGACTGCTGAAGAAGAAGAATATGATCTACGAAATATTACCATTCCATAAATAGAAGGACATCACAAAGTCGAAGGAATGAAGGGGGCGAACTCATATGTATTAGAACCTTTGAAAACTCAACAAGTGAACATTGGCTCTGAAGTAGAGCCTAAGTTCACGAGGATCAGAGACTATTGGGATGAAGATATGGTTGATAAGATACCTGAGTTGTTGCGCGAATACTGGGATTTATTCCCAACAAAGTTTTCAGATTTGAAAGGAATCATCGAAGATTTAGGTGTTATGAAGATCACATTAAAGCCAAATGCGAAGCTTGTTAAGTAGAGTCCTTATCGGTTAAATCTCAAATATAAAGAGAAGGTGCGCAAAGAACTAGATAAGATGTTGGATGCCAGTATTATTGAGCCAGTCGAGGAATCATATTGGGTAAGCCCAATGGTGTTCCAAGAAAAGAAACAAAAAGGCAGGATTCATATTTCCGTAGATCTAAAAAGCTGAAGGATGTATCCGTGCATGATCCATTTCAAACATCGTTTACTAACGAAGTGTTAGAGAATGTTGGTGGACAAGAGGTGTATTCGTTCACTGATTTATTTTCAGGATATCATCAAATAAACATTGCGCTAGAAGATTGAAGAAAAACAACCTTCACGACTGAATGGGGTTTCTTTCAATATACAGTTATGCAATTTGGATTGAAGAACGTGCCTACAATGTTTTCCCGTGTTGTGATTGTGGCATTCAAAGAGTTTATTCATAAATTCTTGCAGGTGTATTTTGACAATTGGACTATGTTTGGATTAGTGAAGCACCATGTTGTGAGTCTGCGCCTTTTCCTAGATACATGTCGAAGGTATCAGATCACGTTGAACTTGCAGAAGTGCATATTCTATGTGCCCTTTGGAAATTTTCTCAGCCATTTTATATGTAAGAAAGGATTGATGGTGGACCCTGTGAAGATCACCGTAATTGTAAATTTGGAGGCTCCTAGGAATGTAAAACAACTGCGCACAACATTGGGGCACATTGGATATTACCGGAAGTTTATCAAGGCATATGCTCAGATAACTGCACCGATGGAGAAATTATTAAATAAAGATGCAATGTTCTGCTGGGATGAAGACTGTCAGCGTAGTTTGGATATCTTGAAGGAAAATATGGTGACATCACCTAATTTGGTAATTCCATACTGGAAGAAGGAGTTCCATGTGCATGTAGATTCCTCTTGCATTGCGCTAGGAGTAGTATTAACATAGGAATGTGAGGAGAGATTGATCATCTGATATCATTCACGAGAAGAAAGTTATCCAAAGCTGAGAATAATTACTCCACTACAAAGCTCGAAGGGTTGGTAATGGTCTACACACTGCACAAGTTGAGGCATTAATTGTCGGGTGGACACTTTAAAATGTATGCAGATCAGTCCACGTTAAAGTATCTGGTCAATAAGCCTATGTTTGGGGGGAATATATGCTGATGGTTACTTCAATTTTAGGAATATGAAATTGATGTGATTGTGAAGCTTGGTAGGTTGAATGCAGATCCAGACCATATGTCTAGGATTGAAACAGGTGAAGAACCAAATAGTTTGGAGGAAGGACTATCAGATGCATAACTCTTTGCGGTGCATGTTAGAGATGATAATTTTTCCGATATCATTCAGTTTTTAACAATGGGAACAACTCCAGAAGCTTATTCCACTCAACAGAAGAAGGAGTTAGTATTTCACACTGCGCATTTTTCAATTATTGCAGGTCATTTGTATAAGATGGGAACGTATGAGATACTGCGAAGGTATGTTCCAGAGTTTGAACGTGCCTAGTATCCTAGTAGAATCCCATGGAGGAGTGGCAGGAGGTCACTATGCAGACAAAGTGACTGCGTGGAATATTTTGCGGGCTGGTTTATGGTGGCCGACATTACACAAATATTCTAAGACATATTGCAAGGTGTGCGATGGTTGCCAATGGGCCAGGAAGCCTTTGCGAAAGGATGAATTGCCTTTAAATCCTCAAGTCTTCTTGTAAGTATTTGATAAATGGGCCATTAAATTTATAGGTATAATACAACCATCAGGAAAGAAGACGGGTGTGTGGTATATCATTATTGCAGCTGAGTATTTAACCAGGCTGGTGGAGGTGCAACCAGTGAAGGATTGTACAATGAGCACTTCTGCAAAGTTTTTGTTTGAATATGTCTTAACGAGGTTTGGATGCCCAAAGATATTGATGAGTGATAGGGGTACACATCTCTTGAATGAAACGATCAACATGATGCCTAAAGAATTCCAGGTGTATCATCAGAAGGGCACGCCCTATCACCTAGAGGTGAATGGAACAGTGGAATATTTTAACAAGATTTTGGAGCATGCATTGACAAAGACCTGCAACATGTAGAGGAATCACTAGGGCATGCATCTACCTATTGTTTCATGGGCTTATAGGATGACCTGTAAGAAGTTGATAGGCCAAACACTGTTTAGACTAGTCTATGGGATTGAAGTAGTAATGCCTATGGAGAATATTGTCCCAAGTTTACGTATTACAACATTGACAGAGATGGAAGGTCGCGGGACCTTGTAGGAATGGCTCATGCAGATCATGGAGTTAGAAGAAGGCTTATTTCTTGTAAGATTTCACGAGAAAGTGTAGGAGGAACGCAAGAAGGCATGGCATGATCGACATATTAAGTTGCGCACATTTCACGTAGATGATTTAGTGTTGTCATATGACAACAATTTCACGAAATTTCCAGGAAAGTTTCAAGTGCACTGGTTGGGGCCATATGTTATTAAGGAGATCACTGATGGTGATGTAGTTCAACTCGTGAAGCTGAATGGGGAACGATTCCTTGGAAAAGTGAATGGAAGTAGGTTGAAGCTATACACAATGGATCTTGCCCCTACGCAATGACTATATGGAAGCAGGACAGTCTTAGTAATCTAGGCAGCTGTAAGGGATTGCGGGACTATAAACTATGCTACTCGACAAAGTGAAAAATGTGGTAAGGAGGCTACACGATGACAGATATGAGTGCAACAGGTGAAACTGCGCTAGATAGGTTGTGTCACGGAGGATGGTATGATGCAGATGGGTCCAAAAGTAGCCGTTGGAGTTACTATTCATGATTTGATGGGAAAAATTCAGTTAGGAGTGGGAAGGCACCATATATGGTAAAAATATTTGGAGATCTGCTGCCAAAGATGCATTTATTCTCAGAAATTGGGGGGTAGTGGTTGGATTTGAATTCAAATCCACCTATAAATTGAGCATGTTGGTCAGCGAAAAAACACTTGGCATTCTGAGAGTTGTCTAGGTGCTTGGCTATTTGATGGTTATGATTCGTCAATTCTAGGAGGATTTCATGTGAAGCCCAGCATTTGTAGCCTTGCATGAGTGGATCCAAAAGTTCATTCTCAAGCAAATGACTACCACAAACCACGCAGAAGCCATGAATTCTGAAACTGCCATATCTGAAGTGGCGGCCCCTGAGATATCAAATATGGAAGCTACAACTACTCTTCCTGTGACACTGAGGTCACCTAGGCCAAAGCAATTAGCTACAAAGGAGAAGAATAAGAAACTTATGTCGGTGAGACATTCAATGAGGAAGAATCTAAAGGTAAGACAAAAGGAGAAAAAAGATAAACATCGAGAGAAAGTGGTCGATTTTGAGGTGGAAGAATTCCAAGGTGTGGAGGAATTGGATGTTGAAGAGTTTGAGCTAATCACACAGCTCTTGGAGTATATACCTCCGTGGAAAGGAAAAGTCAAAGTTATGAAAGAGCCAGACCCGGTGAAGTTTACAGCCTCAATGCCCCTATTTCCAAAACAAGTGAAATTTGAAGGCACAACCTTAGCACACATTCTAGTGCTGAAAATGGAGAATTGGGATCTCGCAGACCACGAGAGATTCCCACATTTCTCTACTAGCAAGTATATGAAGAAGATCTATTATGAAGAGACAGGAGTTACACGTTGGAACCCATGAAATGGGTCAGAGGTGTTGAGCTGTAATATTCCTAATTAGCTATGGCTAATTGGAATATTCAATTTTGTTCGATTTTTTCTTTCTATAGTTATTTGTAAATAAAACGTGAGGAAGGGGGAACATAACTCACCTTGGAATAAAAAGTCACTTCCTAGGTAGCACAACGTTGTGACTTAAGGGGGAACCAAGGGGGCCAAAGGGGGATGCATAAATGGGGCTCACGCAGACACATAGAGGGACTGCGCAGGAGGGAAGGAACACATGGCAGGAAGGGGATCAAGTAGGAGAAAGTGAGCCTAGGGATTGTGAGAGGCAGAGGCTATAAAATAGATAAGAACCCCCTCATTCGGGATCATTCCGGTTATGATCATTTCGACTTAGAGCACACTGGCTGTTTAGCTAGTCTGCAACACTGTTTAGTGCATTGAGTGTCTCCGTTCGGAGATATCACCCTTAACCCCGGGGGACTTCGAGTGCCTGCTCGGGCAAGGTATTTCCATTGGCATTCCAGTAGTAGATTCATCAACATTTCAGCAGCAGTTTCATCAGCATTTCAGCAACAGTTTCATCAGCGTCTTTGAGGAATTGTGCAGAACCCCAAGGGGGTGATTTTTAGGGGTCGGCCATTTCAGAAAAGCGTTCTGGGTTTTTCTGGGTTTTTTGAGTAGAGTCTGATTCCAGAGTTTCAACCTTTTCTGAGAAGGGGAGCACCTACAAATCCTCATTCTATTTTCTAGGAGTAGCAATAGCACATCAGCAGCATCCACACAGAGAGGCCATTCTTGTCATTCCGAGAGTATTTTTTCACCTGCCTTGTGCAAGTCGAGGTGCCATATGTCTAATCACCTCTTGTACTCATTTATTGCTCAGTATAATAAAATGGCTTAGCATTTCTTGTATCTGCTTATATTTTTGGTTTACATTATTATATGTTGTTCCACTGTTATTTTATCACTTCTAGGTTATTATATCATTTTCACATATTTGGTTGGAGATTTTGCTGGGGTTTGAGGAATATTCTGGGTTAGGGATATTACAGTGGTATCAGAGCATAGATTTGGCTCAACCTATGGAACTAGCAATCTATGACACTAGGGGAAAAACCCTACATTTGTTACAGAGGTAGGAGGTACAAAGATACTGGACATAGTTTGGAGAATACCTACAGGGAGGGAGACTATGTTCTTGTGGTGGACATAGAACAGGTGGAGCCTGTGGTAGATGCAGAATAGAGAGAGCCAGTAGTGGATGCAGAATAGATGGCCGATGAGGACGGGAAGATATTTGCAGATATGCTCCTCAAATCAGTGTAGGATCCGTCGAGGCAGATTGAGGTGATGGGGTAGAGATTCATGGCAGTAGAGACCAGACAACAGGAGAGCCCACGAGTTTTTCAGATCGGTGAGGGATCAAGTGCATCCCATCACTTTCCAGAGCAGCGTGATACTGCGCAGCAGGGGGCCTCACATGCCCCTACATGCTCTACCATGCCCACCTTATTAGGAGTAGACACGAGGGCCGCAACCTAGCAAGAGGCAGAGCCCATACATATGGGCAATTATTTCGCAGAGTACTAGGCCTATGGGCAGGAGTTCAGGGAAGCCCTCTCATTCAGAGATTTTGTTCAGCTCCAACGGGATAGCAGACCCTGCCATCATCAGAGAGGGTACCGACATTACCATGATGGCGACACCCACCGTGCAGCGAGTAGATTCCACTTACCTACGTTTGATGGCTCATCAAACAGTTCAGCAAAGTCTTGGGCGGAGAAGCTAGACATTTATTTCCATCTTAACCAGATGTCGGAAGTAGAGGCCATCAAGGTGGCAACATTGCATTTGGATCGTGAGGCCCAGGATTGGTGGTTTCATGGGATGGTTACATTGGGGCACTCCACAGTGATGGCATATGCCGAGTTTACCAGGAGATTGATGGAGTGATTTGATCGGAGGGATCCAGAGTAGCATTTTGTTGAGCTGACAAGGCTTGAACAGATAGGGAGCCCAGAGACCTACATTGCAGATTTCTTGAGGGTCTCTGTGATGGTGCCAAACCTATCCATGACAAGGAGGGTATATATGTATGTTGAGGGGTTAGCAGAGCCACTTTGGGGTCTAGTCCGATCCACTAGATCAGCTACACTCTAGGATGCTATCAGTAGGACCCAGGACTTACAGGATGTCTTACCCAAGACCCGGACACCTTACCCGCAGAGACAGACTTTCCAGTCTAAGGGGAAGGATGTGAGGATTCCACCTCCAAAGGGAAATCCAGGACGAGTATAGCTTGATGATGATGTTAGGAGGGAGCTGAAGAAGAAGTGCTTGTGCTTCACTTGTCAGGAGCTACGGGCACTAGGACATAGATGTGCTGTTGGTAAAGCACATTTTATTGAGGTATTCTCCGAGAGTAGTGGAGAAGAGGATGATGAGGAGGATGTGGAGAGAGGAGATAGCCATGCCATACAGGGACCTCTGCCACCTCTACCACTAGCAGTAGGTGGTGCATCTTTTGCACCACTGGAGGGGCCCTCGCAGTGTTACAGGGAGTTCCCAAGTATCTGGCGCTATGCATACAAGGGACAGTACGTGCTTAGCACATATCAGTTTTGGTTGATAGTGGGGAAACCCACAACTTCATCGATGCCCAGATGGTTGAGCAGAGATGTATACAGACAGAGAGCTTCGATGGGTTTTTAGTATTGGTCCCAGGAGATCAGACCGTGATGTGTGCTCGTTATTTTCCAGAGCTTTCAGCGACGATGGGCACCTACACATTGACTGACCACTTTTTCGTGGTCAATATTCTAGACACCAACATGATACTGGGTGTTCAGTGGCTTATCGCTCTAGGGAAGGCCACGACAGATTGGAAGACCCTGGAGATGGAGTGGGATGATGAGAAGATAGGGAGGCATGAGAAGATATGGGGACAACACACATATCCGCCTCAGACTATTTCAGCTCATTGGATGGAGGCAGTCTTCCAAAAGGGAGACATAGAATGGGTAGTGGAGTTGCGTGCATCAGAGGCAGGGACTACAGGGCAGGATGTACATCCAGAGATCTAGTCCATCCTTGATCGGTATGCCATAGTGTTTGGAGAGATTCCACTAGGAAAGCCACCAGATCAGGGGTTTGAGCACATTATCGAGCTTGAGCAGGGCATCCAAGCAGTGATCACCACACCCTATAGGCACCCCAAGGCCTATCGGAATGAGATTGAGCGGGTTATCTAGGAGATGCTGGCCATCATGCATGCATTGTCTAAGTACCGACAGTATCTGGTGGGTAACAAGTTCAGGGTGGGGACTGATCACAACAAACTCAAGTTCTTTTTGGAGTAGAAGCAGCTACAGGAGAGGTAGCAGAAGTGGATAAGCAAGAGCCAAGCATATGACTTTGACATCAAGTATGTGAAGGGTAAGAACAATGTGGTAGAAGATGCCCTTTCACGTAGACTAGCCACGTTTTCTCTTATGAGCTTGGATACAGACTGTAGGGCTCGACTCTTAGTAGAGTATTCCAAGGATAGGTTTGCATGTGAGGTTCTGGATGGGTAGGTGGCAGATAACAGGTATAGGGTGGTCGATGAGATCATCTATTATAGGGACTGGATCTTCTTGACTAAGGGGTCTCAGCTCAAGAAGAAGATACTCCAGGCATCACATGATTCACCATTGGTAGGACATTAGGGGTTTACCAAAACCTACAGGGCAATTAGGGAGAGGTTCTCATGGAAGGGCCTCAAGGAGGATGTACTCCAGCACATCCAGGAGTGTGATGTTTGCCAAAGAAACAGGGGAGAGATGAGCCATCCCGTGGGTTTATTGCAGCCTCTTCCCATTTCGGAGGGGAAATGGGAGAGTATTTCGATGGATTTCATCATCGGGTTGCCCATGGTACAGGGCAAGGATTGTATCTTTGTCGTCATTGATAGAATGATGAAGTACACACATTTCTTTGCCATATCCGCACATTATACAGCAGCACAGGTGGCCGAGCTATTCTTCAGGGAGATCTTCAGGCTACATGGTCTTCCTAAGACCATTGTCAGTGACAGGGATAGCCGTTTCATGGGCGGGTTTTAGCAGGAGCTTTTCCGATTGGTGGGGACGGATTTGACATCGAGTACCAACTATCACCCACAGAAGGACGGATAGACGAATACAGTTAACAAGTGGCTAGAGGGCTACTTGCGTAACTATGTCAGTGGGCAGCAGTGAGCATGGCTGAAATGGATGCATCTAGGGGAGTACTGCTACAATACTTCACATCACATGTCCATTGGTATGTCACCATTCTATGCCTTATATGGGTTTCATATTTTATCTTTTGTCGACGTGATGTTTGGTGATAGTAGGGCTCCTAGAGCCAAGATTTGGATCCAAGAGAGTCAGGATATCCTCCGAGCTCTCAAGGATAACATGGCTACAATACAGAACCAACAAAAGCTATATGCCGACAGTGGTCGGGTGGAGAGGTAGTTCGAGGTAGGGGACATGGTCTACCTACGATTACAACCATACCGATAGTCATAACTAAAGCAGAAGGGGGTTGAGAAGCTCAAGACCCACTTTTATGGGCCATATAGCGTGATACACAAGATTGGACAGGTTGCATATGAGTTGGAGCTACCCCAAGGTAGCAAGATTCATAACATTTTTCATGTATCATGCCTGAAGAAGGCATTGGGGCAGTAGGTGACCGCGACAGATGAGCTACCACCCATGGATGATGAGGGGCATTTGGTATTACAGCCAGAGGCTATCATTGACTCTAGGGAGAGACGGTTGTGGAGCAGGATCGCCTGGGAATTCTTGGTGAGGTCGCAGAATTTGCCGGATGAGGATTCCACTTGGGAGAGTGAGGAGATCTTACAGCATCCATCACTTCAGTTGCTTGAGGACAAGCAAAATTTTGCCGGAGGAGACTGTAATATTCCTAATTAGCTATGGCTAATTGGAATATTCGATTTTGTTCGATTTTTTCCTTCTATAGTTATTTGTAAATAAAACGTGAGGAAGGGGGAACATAACTCACTTTACAATAAAAAGTCACTTCCTAGGTAGCACAACGTTGTGACTTAAGGGGGAACCAAGGGGGCCAAAGGGGGACGCAGAAATGGGGCCCACGCAGACACATGGAGGGACTGCGTAGGAGGGAAGGAACACATGGCAGGAAGGGGATCACGCAGGAGAAAGTGAGCCTAGGGATTGTGAGAGGCAGAGGTTATAAAATAGAGAAGAACCCCCTCATTTGGGATCATTCCGGTTATGAGCGTTTGTGATAGTCATTTCGACTCAGAGCACACTCGCTGTTTAGCTAGTCTGCAGCATTGTTTAGTGCATTGAGTGTCTTTGTTCGAAGATCTCACCCTTAGCCCCGGGGGACTTCGAGTGCCTACTCGGGAAAGGTATTTACATTGGCATTCCAGTAGTAGATTCACCAGCATTTCAAAAGCAGTTTCATCAGCATTTCAGCAGCAGTTTCATCAACGTCTTTGAGGAACTGCGCAGAACCCCAAGGGGTTGATTTTCGGGGGTCTGCCATTTCAGAAAAGCTTTCTAGGTTTTTCTGGGTTTATTGAGTAGAGTCCAATTCCAAAGTTTCAGCCTTTTTTTAGGAGGGGAGCAGCCCCAAATCCTCATTTGATTTCCAGCAGCAGCAATAGCACGACAGTTTTCAAACAGTTGGGATGCAGATCAGTGTGAGGCCATTCTAGGAAAGCTTTATGGGTTTCTCTAGGTTTCTTGAGTAGAGCCTGTGTCCAGAGTTTTAGCTTTTTCCGAGGAGGGGAGCAACCCCAAATTATCTTTTATTTTCTAGCAGCAGCAAAAACACAGTAGCATCATCCACGCAGAGAGGTCATTCTTGTCATTCTAAGAGTATTTCTTCACTTGCCTTATGCAAGTCAAGGTGCCATATGTCTAATCACCTCTTGTACTCATTTATTGCTCAGTATAATAAAATGGCTTAGCATTTCTCATTGCATTTCTTATGTATGTGCTTATATTTCCGGTTTACATTATTATATGTTGTTCCACTATTATTTTATCACTTATGGGTTATTATATCATTTGCACATATTTGGTTGGAGATTTTGCTGGGGTTTGAGGAATATTCTGGGTTAGGGATATTACATGAGCAGGCTAGGTTGTTGCACATGCTCTGTGTGCTGCATTTCCATAGATCAATAATCAACATGGTGTGTGTGCACCAACTCCTTTTTCTGGTGCATGATGGGTGCCTATGGATTGGGGAGCCCATCTTGATCACATATATGTTAATTCATCGGATCACAAAGCTGCCCTACAAAGGGGAAAACCATACCAAGGAGGTTGGAGGGAAAAGTGGAGAAAAATTTAACAGATAAGATGAAGGCATATGGTCTCATTAAGAAGTCGCGTTGATATTCTATCCGCTCCATTCAAGACCAGGCGGTGCAGTTTTCCACCCAGATTCTTGTAGGGAAAATCATGAGGAAATGTCACATAGATGAAGTTGCGGCGCTGGTAGTATCATTAGCTGCCTAGTGTGCGAAGGGAGTTCAATACAATTGGGTGAAGTATCTGTGCAAGGAGTTCCTCGCCAACTACCACGAAGCTTAAGATACAGTAAGCCCTTCCACTATGCATGGCTTTTTCTGTCTATTGTTTTAGTAGCTTGGAAATTGCTGGAGGATAGTCAGTTTCCCTTGTAGCAAAAATATTTACCAGAGGCAGCGAATTTCACTTCGTTGTGGGCAACAAAGGATCCAGAGAGGATTAAGGAATCAAAATTTTTCTAGATTTTGATGGAAATGGACCTGAGGAAAGTTATCAGTTAGCGGCCAAGGTTTTCCCCAACCTTGTTCGAGCAGTTGATGGGATTCACGGAGTTCAAGGCCAATTTCCATAACGTTTCAATCCATGCGTGGAAGGACCCAAAACACATGTGGCACAAGATGCCATTCTTATTATCTACAATCAATGTGCAGGAGATTATGGAAGTTGGCTAGCGGAGTGGCATGAGTTTGGGGTAGATACTAGTAAGGGCACTAAGAGCTATACTGTGTAGTCGACCGTTGTGCAGAAGCGGAAAGAGGTAGCACAAAAGGTAGCGCGAGCTTTGGCCGAGGAAAAGAAGAAAGAAGCCACTGACAAGGTAGATGCGGAAAAAGAATGTGCTGTGAAGGAATGCACTGAGAAATAGCACGCTAAAAAAGAGAATGCTGAGAAAGGATGCACAGATACTGAAGAAGTAAAAGAATCAGTTTCGCAACATATATATGAGCAGGAACTATTAGGGCAACAAGGAGGGGCTAGAGAGGAGCACAACACTCCCTTCACAATAAATAAGCATGGAAAGGAGTAGACTTTTGGGCCTCGAAAGAAGCATAAATCTGACAAAGAGATGTGCATCAACCCAATGGTCCTTACAGAAGGGGATCTCAATGAGATTGGGGACGAGGTAAGAGACACAACCACAGAGCTGTGGCAATAGTTTGAGCAACAATACATGCAGACCCTGGGGAGCATCTGGAAGGATCTACGTGAGCTATAGATCCAGACTAGCAAGGTTCAGGCGAGTGTTGGGCAAGCAAATGGGGTGCAAGAGAGCCTAGCACAAGGAAGCGGGATAGTAGCAGAGATGGAACAAACTCTGGACCTCAAAGTAATACCTTTACCAGAAGGATCTATTCGCATGGAGCCAGGGGAGGACCCCGTTGTGCTAGGTACAGTGAAGGACATGGGAATCAACTTCGCCACGCTTCCGCTTCAAACCCTTCATGTGTTACATCAGGGGGTTTAAGATGAGTTAAGGATCAGAGAGAAGTGCACCCTTGCATTCATAAGTGAGTTCAAGGTGAATAATGAATAGATGTTCATGGAGAAATCTCAGGCACTAAAATAAAACAAGGAATTGCAAGTGCGAAGTCAGAGCTTGGAGACAACCAGAAAACACGTTTACAAGATAGTTCCAGAGTTGAACATCCTGGAGGATGTCGAAGCTACAACAAAAGTCTGAAAATTAGCTGTTGCGGTCCGTGCATCAAAGGATGAGATCGACAGGGTTACTTTTGATTTTCAAAAGAAGATATGAGAACTGCATCTAAATTTGTATCCAACTACTTCGCCAAAGGTTCGAGAACAATGTGGAGAAGCGATCAAAGAAAATATGGGCACATTGGATACCGCATTCATAGGCTAAGCCATGATGTTTTACCAAGCCATGGAGTTGTGGACAAACTTGCAAGAGGACCCAAACTTGCAGAGGCTAAACATAAATGTCAGAGAGACACAGTGCAAGTATGATGAAGTTTGAGCAACTGCACACACTTTGGCACCAACACAATGCCTCACAAAGTTGTAGGAAGGAAAGCAACTGCAAGCACAAATGGAAGAATTATAGAGAAAGGAGGCCCTTCTAAAGGCCAGATTACAACTATGGATAGAGGGAGCTTTCCATCTTACTCTATCTCTCTTGGAAAAGTTAAAGGTACTGCCTAGAGAAAAATGCGCCTAAAAGTGGAAGGCTTGACGACATAGAAGTTGGTAGAGGAAGTGCAGTAGGCAGCATTGCAGAGCACTATTGATATTGCAACATTATAGGTCAATCTAGGTGGTCTCCGCAGCAAGATCGAGGTGCCAGCTAAGTGACTCAAAGGTGAGTCACCATATTTCTATTGGGGGCCTATTGGGATAGGGTCCTTAGTGTCAGTTTTGGGATTAGTTTAACCTGATTTTGTAAAATTTTTGTAAAGAATGCAAAGTCTCTACGAAATGTTGATGCGAAGCAAGTAGCTAGATAGGAGTCAAAGGATTTTTAGCCCCTTGGTTGGGTAAATAATAGGTCAATTTTGAGACTTACCCATGGTCTGCGGACCATGGTATTATATTTGAAAAATTTATATATAGTTGAGTCATAGCGAGTCTAGAGGTAGTAGTTAATAACTTTGGAAGGAAGATTTTTGTTTAGGGAAAGTGCTAAGGCAGGAGAGCTCTATTTCTTATACTTAGGTGAAATGGGAAGTCTCCTACAGCTGAGTGCGCATGAGGCCTTGGTAAGTCCATAGTTGAGTGTGCGGACCCCTGAAACTGAGTGAGCAGAGCAGAGATGTCTATAAATTGAACGTTGGAACTGAATAAAAGCAAATTTTGGAGAAATACTTTACATCTGAGAATTATTGTGAATTATGTTTATGTTATGTTTTGTTGCTTAATAATGTGTTTTCTATGAAATAATGTGTAAATACTACATGAATATATTGAATCTATAATGTTTATGCGTGAATTAAGGGATTGTCTATTTTTTCAAAGATAAATGTTGAATCTACTGTTATTTCTAATGAATTGGAATATAGATCTGCACGAAAGCAGATCTAGGTTTAATAATTGGTGTGCAAAAGTAGATAGACTACTTCCATAGGGTCTATAAAGCCTGATTGCACACCTTTGTGAAGGTCTAGAAGCTGTTTTCTTAGAGTTGCAGTAGCGAGCCCTATAAGGATACTGATCTACATGAAGGCAACTTTGAGATAAAAGAGCTTAAGAACACTTATCACATTGTCTCTAGATGCAGAAAATTGGTTCTAGCATCCCCGAATACTGCTTCAGGTGAGACTACAACCTGTGCTATGCAGGTTGTTGTCCAAAGGGCCAACAGTAAGGGTTTTGTTGGTTGGCTCGAACAACTTTGAACCTAGGCTATGCCCCCTTAAGACAACACCTTGTCTCATCCATGTTTATCATTCTTAAGCCCTCACGGAATTCAAAATTAATCAAAAGAGAATTTCAATCTCTAAAGTTTGAACATACCAAAAATTGATTTTTTTCCAACCCATTTTTTACAGTTGAACATCACACATCATTGATTGCAGCCATCATGCTTCCTATGGGATTGGACCTAGGTATGAACACCTTGACAAACAAAATGGAAAGCTATGTACTATGTCTTGGTTGGACTAACATTTAGCACAACAATTTTCATCTTAATTTCGCAATGATAGAATGTAAATTGAGTTTTCCCACCATTAACATTTGTCTGGGAATTCCCAACTAACAAACAAAACATCCTCACATTCTAGCTAAGGAATAGCGAGCAAAGGAGTTGCACATAGAAATGCATTGAGCATAGAGGCAGCAAAGAATTTAACTGAGTCTTCATATGAATCTAGGGCATTTTGAGGAATGCAAGATCATTTTCATTAACATTGTAATGACATTCATCCATTTGTGTAACTATAAAGTAGGCAATATTCTATATGCAATGCATACAAAAACTAGGGCAAAAAAGTTTCGCATGATCCATGAAGCTACCAATGATCAAGTCTGAGGCATTTATATTTAGTTTATAACTTTTATGGTGTATAACTATAGGGCGATTTAATGGTATGCTAAATCCCTTGTCATTTTAATATGTCAACCTAGGGGTTTTGTAAACTTAGAAGCAAACCAAAATATATGGGACCTCAGATGAAACTGTTGTAGAAAGTTTGTTTAGGAAAGAAAGAAAGAAAGGAAATACATATTACAAATATAACTAAAGAAAACTGAAAAAGAAATCTCATGCAAGAAAACTAAATTAAATTCTAAATCTGGAATGAAAGAATTAACGTCGTGGCCTTTCTAAACTATTCAAAAGCAAACTAATCTATGAACAACTATAAGAAGCAAACTATGATAATATAGAAAGTAGTAAATTAATACAGAAAGCAATATATAGCAACTAGTGATTTAGTTGTCAAGGAAGCAAACTAATATAGATAGTAAGCAAGAAATTTAATGACAATCAAATTAAATGTAAGAAAGTAAACCAAACTTGCAGAAAGAAAATCACACTTACTGAAAGTAAAGCACACTTGCATGAAAGGAAATAACATAAATCAAACTATGTTACATTTGTATGCAGATTGTGGTTTATGGGGATCCTTCCATTCCTCAATGAGCACAGAAGAACAACTATCACATCTTAAGAATCAAACAACACTCATAACTCATGATTTGGATAAAATTATATTATTCATGCTGAATGAACAATCATAAATCTGATGCTAATGAATAAAATGACAACTATTAGCTTCCTTTGAAGGATGCTCCTCCTATTTATACATGAATTAGGGATATCTACTCAATAAATGTAGATCCCTTAAATATCTACTAGATCCATACTTCTCTCAACCTATCCCTAAATACTAGATACAAATCCCATGACTCATAAAGATCTCCATGATATTTCTCCTTGGAATATGGTCCACCTCTTGAGTTGAAATTCGAATTTGATCTTGGGAGGCCACATAAGGGTGCCTTGGAAGCTTCCAAATGATCTACACATGTCACAAAACTCATAACACACACACACACACACACACACACACACACACACACACAAATATATATATATATATCAATGAAACCATGTTAATTTCCTATTTTTAAATCATGAATTCTCTTTAAATACATAAAATAAATAACTTTGGAAAACAAGGATCCTAACCCATATAATCATAAAGATGGTTACTTGATGTAGGGTTTTAGGCTAGATAGTTATGAAATGAGGGCTAAATGGTTTATGAAAGGATGGAAATATGGATGAATATGGAAGACAATTTTGAGACTCAACAATAACATACCCCAGAATATTATAGTTGACCCATTCATGGAAGCTAAGGTTATTATATAATTTAAAATAGTGTTGATTAGGTTTAGGAATTTATATAATTAAGAAACTTGGTCAAAACTTAGAGGTGCTTGTCCACATTGGAGAAACAACCTTCCTTTCATCACTAACTTGCACCACCCTTACAATGGAAATACATATCATAATGGAGTATGTATGAATTCCAATAAACCATCAAAACCTAGATTAGACCACTTGAAATAAGTTTTTTCTAAGTCTTAGAAAAACATGAAGGCGTCAATCCAAACTTCCAAAGTTATTTATAGTGCTACCAAGGTTTCACCTGGAATTTGAATGTCAATTTATATATATGAAAAAAAAGTATTTTACCCCATTGTCATAACTGAACCTGGAGAATTGGGTTAACATAGTAACTACCCCAGTTACTGGTATAGTTAAGGTGGGGTTTATTACAAATGAAACCTAATAAAAAAAGTCATTGTGATTTGCAATCATGAAGAAGTTGTATAAGGTTAAGAAAGTGGCACAAGAAAAGATCAAGAAAACTAAGGGAAAAATGGCAAGGAAAATAACCTACTTAAGGTTGTAATTTTTGACAAATGAAAAATTTCAACACTTGCAATTATTTCCCAACACCTTCTCTTCATACCTCCTTGTCTCTTAATACATCCTTATCTCTCTTAATCTCAATTTTTGATCACCTTTCTAGTCTTCTTAGGGGCAATGCTATGTCCTTTGGCTATAGGTGCCTATATAGTAGGACTGCCACTAGTCAGACTGTTGGCTTAATGGGTCCTGACCTAGGTTCAGAGTTAGTTGTGCCAAACAAAACCCTACACTACTGGCACTTTCAACATCAATCCAGGTAGCACAGACTAAACTCTCACCCGAAGCAGTATGGGGGGATAGTGGAACCAAGTTTCCACATCCAGAGATGAGTGTGATGTCTTTTTATACCCTATATCTGTCTCGGCGCAGATCTATATGCCCTTAGGTCTTGGTACTGCAATTCCCTTCGAGCAGCCTTTAGACATTCACAAAGGTATATGACTGGCTTTTGCAGACCCTCAACAGATGAATTAGTTACTTATGCACACCTTAGATTACTCTTAGACCAGTACGTACTCTAATCTACACAAGTGTTCAATAAACCTAACAGAAAGTGTTATGATCTTTGCGTAATCACTTAACATTAATTGCGTTCAGTTAATAGGATGAATTTAGTAAATTGACACATCAATACATCAATATTTCATAAAGACATTATTCATTACATCATATATCGCAATCATAAATAATAGAAGTACGGAGATAAAACACAAGAATTTCTACAACAACCTCCTTTGTTGATCTTCAGTATAAGTTTATAGACTCATAACTTCCCTGTGCACTCAGCTACAGGGGTCCACTCTCTTAGCCGCAGACACTATACTAGGCCTTTGTGCACTTAGCTATAGAGACTTTTCCCCTTCTAAGACTTACTTCCTTGCACTAACTCTCTAGACTCCTATCGTTGTACCCATAGACAAAATACATAGATCTACCGTAGACTCTCTAAGATACACCTATTTATAAAATCCCATGGTCCACGGAACATGGGTAGATCTCAAGAACTGAATCAACTTTACATAAAAGAGGGTAAAAACCCTTTTTGGCTTCTAACTAACTACGCGCTTTACATCCAAAATTCATGGAGACTTTACATCTTTTTATCTTACTTTACATAAAAAATTGGGCTTTTGCCCCAAAACTGACCCAGGGGATCCTATCCCAATAGGCCCCCAACACAAAGGTCGTGACTTGCCCTCAAGTCACTCAGCTGGCATGGTGATATTGTTGCAAAGATCCCAAACTCCACCTGCACAACTTCTATTTCAGTCACGCTCTACGTAGCTTCTTGTTTCTCTTGTTTGACCAACTGCTCTGTAGTTTGTCCTTCGCCAGCTAGCTTGATATTTTGCTCTGTGAACTGTAAGTTTGTCAAGTTTTCCTAAATGTTGGTTGAGACTTGGTAGGCTTCTTCCAACCAAGGATCCAACCTGGCCTTAAGCATTGCCTCTTTTCTCTGCGCTTCTTCCACTTGAGCGAGGAGGTGTTTCCCCTCCTGCGACTTGGCGAGGTGCTGCACTGTAGCAGTGGAGTGCGCCGCTGCCGTAACCTCGTCATACTGATTTTGGAGCTCGTAGATATTTGTAATCAATATCTATAGGTTGGGGTCTTCCTAGAGGGTAGTCACCACTTCCATGGCCTATTCAAACAAAGCTTTGCAGTTAATGACCGTGACATCCAGAGTAGCTATCGCTACTCTAATGGCAGCTCCACGTTGTTCGCTAACCTCAAGTGGAATTGAAGGCTGTGACTTGAGTTCTAGCTTTGTTATTTTCATATTAAGTTCAAATTGAACTCTGGCCACCTTTTCCTTTGCATCGTGGACACCTGTAGCTAGCTTCCAAATCTTGGCATCTAGTTGTGTATCCTCAGGTATTTGAAACTTCGGCACCGTTCTGCACGCCTCTACAACCACAGTTGCCAACTGGGTGTTCTACACCTAGATCATATCTCTTTCTTTTAGGGCCTACATCTTCTCAATGAACATTTTCTCATTTTTCACTTGATACTCGCTTATTAAACTCAGAGCACATTGTTCCTGCGCCCTCAATTCCATTGTTACTCTTGTCTCCAGTGCTTGAAGAAACTCGTTAGAGAGCACTGCAATATTGAGGCCGATGTTCTTTAGGGTGCTAATGATGATATTGTCATCGGTCGAGTCCATGCTCAGGGACCCTTCTGGTAGTGAAACTTTCCTGAGGTCCATTGTACTAACTAGCTTGACAACCTGACTTGTCCCCAGTGTTAGGCTTGTCTGTGCGACACTCACCTAATCTATACCCATCTGTATTCTGCTAGTCTAGATCTGTTGTTCATGTAGATCATTCTAAACATGACGGAATGATTTGTTGTACTGTTTCTCGAACTGCTGCAACAACTTGGCTGTAGTGTCCCACACTTTGTCCCCGACCTCCTCAAGATCACCCTTTGTCAGCATAATGGAATCCACCTGTGGTTTAGTCACCTTTGCCTTCTTTCAAGACCCATCCTACTATTGTTCTTTGTGCTTCCTTACCCGAAATGGGGTGCTCTGCCCCTCATCACCTCCACTGTCGTGCGTTGACTACTCTTCCTACTTGATTTCAGGCAAAGGGGATTTACCACTTTGTTCAGAGTCATGCTTTTCCTGTTTAGCCTGCTTCTTTGCAACGCGCTCCTTTTCCATTTGGGCCTTCTCTTCAGACTCCTTTCTCTGTTCATCCAATTTCTGCATTGCCTATTACACTGCATCCTTCCGCTTTTTCTCTACTGAGCTCCATGTGCCTTTGCTGGTATTGGCGACCAAGTTGGACAGATTGTGCCAATCTACTGGCTAGCGCTTGATCACTTCATGTATGGCATCATCAATGACGAGATATGGCAGATCAAACCACTTCTTCTATAGGTCCTTTTGCACCCGGATGTAAACATGGTGGAAGTCTGCCTTGAACTCAGCATATTCAGATAGCTATTCATACAAGGTTGGCGACAACCTTGGGTGCAGGTTGATGGCCATGCGGAAGCTCGATTCCATCAATACCCAAAAAATATTAATTTCTGTAACCCACGTGGGGTCCTTCATGGCCCTAAGGGAGGAAAACTATGCAGCCTCCAATAATCCTACCTGTAATGGAGGAAACTGGCTATCCCCTTGGAGATCCCATGCAACCAGCACAATGCAGAGTAGCAACCACACATAGTGGAAGGTGTTGCTCTCATCTTGAGCCTCACAGCAATTTGCAAGGAACTCACTACATAAATAGCGTGGCCAGTTAAACTTCACACCCTCCGTGCATTGTGCAGCTAACGAGATCACACACACCAGAACCTCATCCCCATGACACTTCCTCATAACTTTTCTTGTGAGTATCTAGGTAGAAATATTCACCACGGGATCATCAATGGATGTGATGGAATAGCTGCATGGTTTCTTGATAAGCTCAAATTTCTTTTTCATCCTTTCCTCTAAGTCTCACTCGCATGTATTTTCACCAAACTCCTTGGCCAGATTCAAATCCTCATGCGGAAGGTGCGTGATCCTACGGATGAGCATATCCGTGATGGGGATAAGCGTGACAAGCCACAAGATCCCATCATGCACCATAGTAAGTAGTTTCTGTATACATGTGGTATTAATGTTAGAGTGGTAGTAGTGGGGCACCCAGAGAAGTTTCAACAACCCGGATTGCTCAACTTCACGGATCCATTCAACTGACTCCAACTCAGTGACACCTGAGTCTTTGTAATACACTCGTCTCATATAGTTCTCTGTCAGGAGGTGGGGGAACCTCTCATGATCATCCAGGTCACATTCTTCCATCTTTAAAAGGGGAACCGATGCCAGGCGTGGACCCTCGAAGGTTATCTTTTCTGGAAATACGGGCATGTGAATGACGAATTTCTCTGAGTCTAGGTCCTTGATGACCTTTTCCTTCCCTTTACATGGAGGGACATATTTCAGTAAATTGGTGATAAGCTCTGCGCCCTGAACATATATATCTTCAGTGCCTCTTCACCCTCCAAATCTACAACCTTCTCAGGTTATTTGTCCTTCTTCTGTGTCTGGGTAACAGAATGCTTCCTAGGTGACTCACGCACTGACATCGACCTCTTTTGCTTGTCTTTCTTTCACTTTTGGCTATCTCACACAGGTCTAGGCTTCGGCCTAGGTGACCTTGGCATCGTAGGCATAGGAGCCGGAGCCTCCATGCTCACAAGCTCTGGAGTATCTCCTTTAGAGGCGACAGTTCCTCCAGTTCTTGCAGTCTTAGTGGGGCCTGGTCCTGACATGGTGTCACAAATGAACTTCCAGGTTAACTCAAGAAAATGATCAAATGTGGGGCCTGCGACCAAATCTTCAAAGAACTTACGATTCATAAGCGACGGACATCACAACTCAAAAAATCTAAGGGTGCAAAGTGTTCTTTACTGGACTGGCACACGTAATTTATAGGAGAATTAAAATTCAAATGCTATCGTTCCTCCCAAAATCCGTCCATTAATTCTGATTTGGCGGCAAATCTCCAAAGATTTCAGCCTTAAATGCTTCCCACCCACTCCTCTTAACCGTCTTTGGGCTATCAAGTCATGAATAGTGACCCTAATGGTCACTTTCTGGCTGTGCTGCGTGATATCTCCATCCATAGCGCAACTCCCTTTGCGCGACTTCTCGTACTGCGACATCACACTTTTTCACGAAGTGCCCATGTCGCGTAGTCCCCAAAACTAGGCAGTGTAGTTTATAGTATTACGCTCCCTTGTAGTTACCTGGAGTGCTAACACTATCCCGCTGTCATGTAGTCATTGAGCTAGATCTCTTGTATATGGCTTCAATAGGCTTACATTCACCCTTCCCGGAAAAGGTTCTCCATTCAGCTTCGCGAGCTGAACTGCGCCACCATTTGTAATTTTTTTTATGACATATGACCCAAGCCAATGCATCTGAAACTTTCCCAGAAACTTAGCGAACTTACTATCATATAATAAAATCAATTCATTTACCTTAAACGTGCGTAGCTTGATGTGTGGATTGTGCTATGCTTTTTCACATTCCTTCTAGACTTGCTGATGGAATCCAACCAAGAATCTATCTTCTTCAAGCTCTACTAACTGTGTGAGCCACTCTTCCAAGCCTCCATGGTCTACTATCCCTATGAAAGCTGCTATGCATAGACTAGGCACGATATATTCGATAGGTATCACAACTTCTACACCATAGACGAATCGAAAAGGTGCCTAACCTATTAGCTTTTTGAAAGTAGTCTTATACACCCATAACACTGTAGGTACGCGTATGTCCCAATCATTTTGTTACGCGTTGCAAATCTTTGTCAGGGAATTCTTCAAGATCTTGTTAAAGGCCTCAACTATTCCATTAACTTGAGGATGATATGGTGTACTCTTTTGATGATACATCTGGAACTCTTTCATCAATGTGCTGATCATTTCATTGAGGAAGTGCATACCATAATCACTCATCAATACTTTTTGGCAGCCAAGGCGTGGTTAACACATAGTCAACCAAGAATTTAGTTGTTGTGGCTCCTGTAAAATCCTTCAAAAGCTATTCCTCTTCCTATCTGGTAAGGTATTTTGTCATGGTGATGATATAGCACGCCCCTGGCTTCTTTCCTAGGGGATGAATTGGTCCTACAAAGTCAATTTCCCATTTCTCGAATGGCTGCAATGAGACCTGAGGATCTAATGGCATCTTGTCCCTCCACGATGGTATGGCCATTCTCTGACGTGCATCGCATGCCCTACAATATGATTTAGAATCTTTATGCAGTGTAGGCCACCACAACTCGGTGTGCAAAATATTTTTGTCATTGCCTTTCTTACATAATGTCCTCCCACAACTCCCCCATGAGCATCAGCGAGGATGTTGTTTCATTCAAAATTAGGTACATACCATTGGAGGATCTCATCTGAACCTATGTTATATAAATCTCTTGAAATTATAAGGAAACTTATCGCGCGCACTACTAACTTTCTTTTGCTGAATGGTGTATCCTTCTGGAGCCATTCCTGTAGACAAAAAGTGGATAATATATGCAAAATGGTTATCCACTATGCGCACCGCAAAGAGTTGTGCATCGGGAAACGCTTCCTCGATTTTAGTAGGCTCCTCCCCTATTTCAATCGACAATAGATGGTTAGGTCCTGCATTCAACCTTCCTGGCTTCACAATTACCTCAAAGTCATATTCCTGAAACAGTAGAAGCCATCTGCATATCTTCCCACCCAACACAGGCTTATTGACGAGGTACTTCAAGGTGGAGTGGTCTGTGTACATCTTGAAATTGCGGCCCAACAGATAGTGTCTGAACTTTTGGAGTGCATACACCATAACTAATACTTCGTGCTTGTCATGAGTAGTTCTTCTCATCCTTTGATAACTTTCTACTCGCAAATGCTATAGGATGATCCATATCTCCTTCACCAGCCTGTGTTAGCACTGCTACCAACGAAATACATGAGGCATTAATGTGCACATGGAATTCCTTCTTCCAATCTGGGAAGACCAAGATTGGCGCAGTGACCATTTTTTCTCTTAATACATCTAGACTACGTTGACATTCTTCATCCCAACAAAATGTAGCATCCTTCTTTAATAGCTTCTCCATAAGCATGGTAATCTAAGCATAAGCCTTGATGAACTTTCAATGATATCCAATATGGCCCAGTGTGGCACACAACTGTTTGACACTCCTTGGGGCCTCCAAATTGACTATTACTACGATCTTGGCAGGGTCCACCATTAGTCCTTGCTTGCACACCACATGACCCAGCAAAATTCCAAAGGGGACACATAATAAGCACTTCTTTAGGTTCAACGTGATCTAATACCTTCAGCATGTATCCAACATTATGCGTAGACTGGCTACATGGACTTTTACTAACCCAAACATTGTCCAGTCATCAAAATATACCTCCAAGAATTTGTGAATAGATTCTTTGAATGCCATGATGACTACGCGAGAGAATATATCCAGAGTGTGCCAAAATAAATGCACCCATTCTAGTTGTGGCTTCGTTCCATAAAATTTAGTCGATTTTGCTAAATGATCATGTGTATCATTCCTCCCATCATATTTCATAGTCATCTAAACTTTTGGGCGACTAAATCGCAATCTCATCATTCTCCTATAATTGTGTGATTCATCAAAGTTGTCTTTGTGCGTACCCCACCACCGTGCGGTCATAGTGCCAAATCCAACACTTAAAAGTGATGACCCTTAGGTACTTCTCTTTCAAAGGCATCCAAAAACTTATCTACATCAGTTAAACCATCATAATAAGGTAAATTTATTACTTTCGATAACACACAATGTAGTGATTTAGTCATCATGTTGTAGAGCAACGTAGATACTTCATGCAACCTATTCTACCAATGCTCCAATTTTTCATCCAAGTTTGAGGTAAAAGAGATTTCGTGGTCCCATGCAATCCGTCCATCAGCTGCTGGATAAATCTAGTCTTGGTCTTGCGCTGTAATTTCATAGATCTAATCCAAATCATCATCACTATCCTCATAGTTGCAGACTGGTTCAATATAGTGCAGTCCTTCTTCAGGGTCCAACAATGTAGAGCGATTTTCTTTCAAATGACATTGTCTGCTTCTTCAAATCGATGACCCCGTTCATATCAATATCCTAATCAATTCAGAGTGCGGGGTATGGATTGCTGTCATCAACAATTTGTATCACTTCAAAGTCAACTAGCACACTCGCACCTTCTATATCTACGGTAACTCCATGCAGATGTCCCATAGGGATAATCTTTTGTTGTTTTTCCATCCTGAACTGAATCGGAAACCACTACCCCATTCTCTCCCATGTTTGTTTAGGCAAAACATTCGCATCCGATCCCATATCCAAAATAACCTAGTCCATATCATAGTCTCCTATTTTCATGGTGAGCCTCATATCGCGCCCTGTTCTTGCCTTATGTTTAATGATTTTTCGGACTATGTGGTGTCCCTCAGGAGAATTCTCCTAACCAACACACTTATTTATCAATTCTTGTAGCCCTTTCATAGAATTTCTATCATGCAATAGTTTCATATAAGTCTCCAAGAAGGTGGTAAGCACAGAGGGGTCAACCTCTATAGGCACACCGATTTTTGGAAGTTTGTCCTCACTTCGTGAGGTAGAGGCCTCAGTGTAGCTTTTCTTTGCCTCCATAAAGGTTTCCTTCACTTGCTCTAGATCAAACCCAATCCCCTTTTTGGGGGTCTTGCGAACCCACCCACTTTCCTCAAGTTGTTTTTCTTTATCATCACCGGTTTTCATTCCACTTCTCAGCACAATTTTCACATTTGGATCTTGATCGTGGGGCTTAGCCCTCATCATCTGCAAGTTCTTGGTAGGCTGCTGAGGTTGTGCCTTCTTATCCTTCATCTTAGCTATTAGCATAGGGAATTCTTATCTTGTGTGGTCAAACTGAGTGTAGTATTGAGATGATGAGCATGTCTGACTCATACAATCCCATGCATAGTGCCTTGGTGTTCTGTAATTATAGGAAATGACTTGTCCACGCATCTACCAGGTCCTCCTCCTCCTCTTCCTCATCTGCACCCCTGATATCCTCTGCATGGTCCACCCTGATTCGGAGGTCGAATTTTTTCTTGCATTCAATACATAGGAATCCTCTCCATCATCAATTTGTATCTACACCAGTGGCCCTCATCATGGCCCACCGATTTGCCAAAATCACAGAACAATTGTTATGGTGCCTGTACAATTATTTTACAGCAAATGACAATTATCTGTTACATGTTTTCCATCCACCTAACAATTAGCACACCAAAGCACGTGCCTCGTACTTGGTCCTACTGGAGCTTCCTGCCTCAGGGACATCGTTCCCCCCCTGTGATATAATTCATCAAGATAGGGCAATGATCCTTATCATGCCCTTGGCTCTTCCACTTGAGGCACCAGACTTCTTCCCGCACCTCTGGTTTGGCCTCCTTTTCCTTTTTTAAGATCTTCAACTCCAAAGAGAGGTTCTGTAATTGTGATTGAATTTGTTGGAATCCCAAAGACACATCCTAAATAGTCATTTCATGCAATATCATCATGATCTCTAGAGATTCTGCCTGAGTTACTATCTTTTGTTGTGATAAAGCAATCCTTAGGTAAGGTAGGAGTGAGGCTATAAACTACTTGCGGTGTTGACTATCTGTGAGATGCATATTAGCTTCATGGATCATGAAATTCAATCTTTGATCTAACTCCTAGGGCATTTTTATGAGCACCAATATTGCAACAAGAATGCTGCAACTCTTGGAGCTATGAGCTTTACTTTATCAACCCGAGGTTCATACAAGCTTGGAGGTGACAATGCTGTATACACAAGTAAAAGTGATGGTTCTACCTTCTGTCATTGTTCAGTTGGTGAGAGACCACTGGGATTTTCAAGCCAGACTTCTATGGATTTAGAATAAACTTGACTGCTGATGAAAGAAAGAGAAATCTACTCTAGGAGAAAGCTTGTCTACTGTAATAAGGAAAATGGCTGAAATCCTATGCTAAAAATGCACCATTCTCTAACTAACTGTTGAGAAACTATGCTTTACAAGAATGCCAAGATAACATGTATGAAATACTACTCTCTAAAGCATGGAAGTTCAAGACATCAAATATCACTACTGTGCATGTAAAGGACTGAAATAAATCTGTTTTGTTCTTTTTATTCTTTTTATGGAAAATCAAGTGTAAACCCTAATCTCTTTTGGTGATGTGGTAGGTGGCTTAGTGATGCTAGTGGATTTTTGGGAGGATTAGGAGATGGTTGGAAGGTTTGGGAGACCATTGGGTGACCTGGTCTGGCTTCCTAGAGGTTTTCCCTCAATTCGGCCTCAAAAAAGGCCACTATAGGAAAACCTACAGGATGTATTAGAAACCTACAAGATTCCCTATATTTGTACAAGATTCATTCGAGAGAAAAATGATGGTTGCTAGAGGTGGTGGGAGGCTTAGGGAAGGTGGTGGATGGGTGGAATGGAGTGAGTAAATTAGTAGGATCAGTCAGAACTCAAGACCAAGGTTAGGAGATGGTTGGATTTGCTCAACATGCTTGGAGGAATTTCTATGTAAAATGATGAGATTGGTGAAGGTCTTGGTGAAAGTAAGGAATGATTATGGATGGATGAAGTTGGAAGGTGGTTGCCTGCTATGAGATCTCTTTATACTTCTGAAGCACCTACATTGCATCAAACATTTATAATTTCCAAAAAGTCATGTAAACAAGCATAATTCTAACAAGCTAGAAAAGTAGAATTTAATGAACTAGCTGTCTACTTCATGCATGAGGAAAATTTCTGAATAAAATGGAATCATGGATGAGATCTACTATAAGACTGAAGATGGAAGAGATGATAATTAAATCCTACACTTGCAGAACTAATCAAATGCTGGTTCAAGTATTGTAAACTCTAAATCTTATGAGAAAATGGAAATCTATCTTTTTGGGGCTTCATAAGGGTCTTTTCCTCAAAGCATGATCCTTGAGGGAAGAGGTGAGGCCAAGAAACCTACTAAAAATGTTGTGGTGCTCCTTTTATCCCTTCTAACCTACTACTGAAATAAAGCATAAATGGAAGAAAACTAATAAACAACTAATAAAATCTACATTACTTGCAATGAAATACTTCTAAAGACAATTCAACCATGAATATATGAAACTAAGCTAAGCATATAGATACAAGAAGAGGAGCCTTTTCTTCTAGGGTTTTGCCCCTTCAGCCCTCTCAATTAACTCAATGTTGGATCAAGAGAAAGCTCATTTTCATTATCAAAATAGAAAATTACATCAATGTCTTCCACAAGTCTCGATCTTGAAAATAATTATTGGTTTTACCACAAAAATTTGAATCTTAATGAGGCTCTAGGCCTCTCTACTAATATAGTTGAAATCCCCAACGACTTCCTTAAATATAGGGAGGCTCGGCTCCTAAACTCAAGATGAACTAACTCTTTGTCTATCACTTGCTAGGGTTCCTTTTGATCTTCATGACTTGGTTGATTTCACTCTGATCTGGTGTGATTAATGGAGGAATATTCGAAAGGGGGAGGAGAAAATGAGGAGGATTTACCTCCTACAATCTCTCTCCCTTGTCCCATTCAAGTTTCAAACCTTAGTCTTTCCAAAATTCCTTGATTTTCTCTTCCAAACCTACATTCAATGCATATTAGTCCACTAGGAATAATATCTCACTTTAACTCATCTCATTAAACAAAATATAATCAAAACATGTAATAAATTGTGAGAATAGTTGATTTGACTAGCTAGGAGGTGAATTAAAGCCCATATAATTATCCAATGATGAGGCTCATCATCACCTCCTAGTGAAAGTGTTGCTCATCCTCTAAGCAACTCAATCAATATCCATGTCTTTCATAGCTCTAGTGGCCTCCCTGACATCCCATGCTTCTACTGTGGTTTCCTCTTCTTGTGCATAGAATCCTACCTTCTTTTCTACCTCCTCCCACTGCTTTCTTTCTTCTTCTTCTTCCTTTCCTTATAACATCCCCAAGAGCAATGGTGGACTGTGTCTCAAGCCAATCCAATTGACTTTGAGCCTTTGGATGGATTGCTTGTACATGGGTGTCCTGTTCAGTTATTCTCTCATCCTTTGAGGAGAGTGGTACTCTCTGATCTTCAAACTGTATGGCAAAGTATTCCATCTCCTTAGGCAAGCTTGCATGCTATCATCCCCTAACAATCTGAACATGTCCTCAAAATTTGTAATGGATTTCTCTTGGGAAGCAAGATACCTGGGTGCAAGTTGAGGATCATTTGAAATTAAATTATGTGTGCTAATGAAAGCCATTGGATTGAACTGCTCAAATTTGATCATAAGAGGTTATGTTTGTTCCCTTGCCAATATCCTATTCATTTTTGCAGCGCTTTCTTCCTCATGGTTCATCCATGATGCCAAAGCCATCAACTGTAAATCCCCTTGCTTTGCATTAGGGTCCCATACATTTATATCTGTCAAAGCAATGTTATGCAAGTAG
This sequence comes from Pinus tabuliformis, assembly GCA_031772625.1. Classification (NCBI taxonomy): domain Eukaryota; kingdom Viridiplantae; phylum Streptophyta; class Pinopsida; order Pinales; family Pinaceae; genus Pinus; species Pinus tabuliformis. The sequence goes on along the minus strand of CM062809.1, from coordinate 211,856,033 downwards.
AACTCAGACATCTTATCCCTATCTTCCAATGTGCTTTGATCACAAAGATCAATGAACTATCTATAATCTTAGAATGGCATAGTTCCTCTCTGTGCTAGGGTCCTGATTTGGAACTGCAACTAATATTCTTTAAGGTATAGTGCATAGGACTTAGCTGGCATCCTGCACTAGATTGCTTCCAAAGATGGACTGGCCATGGATGCCAATTGATTCTCTTTTTCTTGCAGATGTCCTTTCAACCATGAATTTTCTGCCTCCAATTAAGTCTTCATGATGGCCTCTATATCCCTCAAGCTACTTAGTTCCCTTCCCATCTCTTTCAGCTTCTCCTCCATGTGACCAATGTCCTCCACTCCCTTGGACTTGGAAATTTGCATCCATCTATGAGTTCTGGCTCTTTCTTTCTCAAGCTCAAAGAATAATGGAATGGATTTTTTTTGTGGAATGACCTTGTCCCCCTCAATAAATCTATAGTAGGAGTCAAGGTCAAGTTGAGGACTATGTTACCTTAGCTCTGGGTCTACTCTCTTTGTTTTTGGCTTCTTACTTCCTTCCTCATCCAATTTTTGAGTTTTCTGTAGGTTTAGCAGAGTTTCCTGTAGGGTTGCCTCTACTTCCTCTAGGGCCTGCTGTGTATCCTGTAGGATGTCTTTTCCTTTGGATGAGGTAGATCTAGTTACAGGAATTCTCACATAGGTGATAGGAGACTTAGGCGATGTTTGTTCTGAGGGTCCTTCTTATTGAATTTTTATAAGAGGAGCCACCTTCTCTTGCTATTTAGGTGAGTCCTCAATAACAATGGGAACTCTGTTTGGAGTTCGGGGTTTTCCTTGCCTTATCCTTGTACTTTTCCTTGTTCTGAAGTATAAAGGGGTTTTCCTCTCTCTTTTTCCTTTTTGTTTTATAGGGGCAGTAAGGGCAATGAAGGAAGCTGATGCCTTTCTCTCATTGGATTCTGGAGACACCCTAGGTGACTCCTCCTTTGATTCTGCCTCCTCTTTTCCATTGCCCTTTTTACCTATGCCTTTCCCCTCTTCTTCCCCCTTTAGATCCTCATCTTGTTTATCAATATCCTCCTTGACATCTTCCTATGTTTCTTCATCAGCTTCTTTCCCTTTGTCTTCCTCTTCATCCTCATCTATCTCCTCTTCATCCTTCTCTGCGTCTTCTCCATCTGATTCAGTCTCTTGTTTATCATTTTCATTGATAGTAGGGCTAACATTATATGTGAGGGCTTCGATATCCTCATCTGTCTACATGTCTCTAAAAATTACCCATTGGATAGGAATTCTGAGGTTTTGGAGGTCATCTTCTATGATGATTCTAATTAACCCATGGTGGGCTAATTGGTGGTAGTTTCCTTCCTTCACCTTTATGCTTGTATATATCAGTGATTGCAGAAGGAAGTATGGTATGCTGAACTTGCGGTGAGGCGATGTTTCTGCTCCAGACCTCAATTATTGAAGGATCCTAAAGTGATAACCATAAACCACACTATACCTACCTTCACATGACATGTATTTTATAAGGTGGTAGCTTACCTCATTCCGAGGGTATGGTAGGCTTGTTCTCCTTACTCCATTCTTATCCTCAATGGGCTCCTTTCCCTCTACAAAGAATTTCTTCTTAGCAGTCTGGCTATCTCTCTTGTCTTCCTTTCTCTAAGGCACTCCTAGGGGAAGTGTGGTAATTCTGCTTATGAGTTCAGGGGTGAGCTCTATGGAGAGGCCTCTCACCATAACAGTGGCATGGGTTCTGGTTAGTGGAATGAGGGAGAGAGTAAAACTCAAGGCACTTCATCATCATACCCCCTCAATTTCTCAAAATACCCCATCTAATTATTCTTTGTGAAGATTTCTAACACAAGGAGGGTGTTGGAGAATCCTCACAGTGTTAATGGGCTCCCTTCTATTAAACCCCCCTATCATTTTGTCTGGTGAATTTTAAGGAGCAGAGATGGTTGATACAAATTTTAATGCAGGAGGAAATGGGATTGAAATACTTGAGGAGACAATTCCCTTACACAGGTATCAAATTCACTCAAACTCGGAGACTTTTTTGTTCTATTCACTTGGAAAAATGTAAGGAAATGTAGATCCTACCTCATCATGGTGTTTGTTATAGGCAACCCCTATGTTTCCTTCTCTGAAATTGCTCTCTGTAAATCCTGTAGACTACCTGATTGTATCCTATAGGATTCCTGTGTGATCCTGTAGGATTCCCTGTGTGATCCTGTAGGAAGTCTTGCGCATTAGAAGGATGTAATTTTTCTCTTCTGTAGGTTTCTTGGATACGAGAGTGCTTTTGCTAGAGTGAGCCTCGAGGAGATGAATGCATGAGTGCATGGGGATCAACATTTATTTCCTCTTATGCTCAAGTTGGGTGAAGTGGTGTGCTGGTAGCTGAGGTACAATTTTTCTATTTTTGGACTGTTGGTCCCCACTACCACCTCATCATTCCTCTCTCCTCGTAATCAACCCCCACTTTGGGAATCCGTAGTCTCAACTTCTTATAATATCATTCTCATTTTGTTTGACTTGACTGCTGCCATGTGTGTGGGGACTAACTATTTTTTCCTCGCTCATTGAATGAAGGTGGTCAAGTTAACTGGCCACCCTTCGCTTATAAACTAGCTCACTCACAACCTTTACATATTTTGACTACATTATGAAAATGAGAGAGTGAATCAAGATACTTACCTGTGGTGATAATACCTTGATACAGTTCTTTGAGGACATGAGGTGCTTGTTGTGTGTTGAATGCATGTTATTTTTCCTTCCCTTTTTGCTGCCCTTTGATGATTCCCTTGATGTGCAGGTACCTGGTGTTGAATATGATGGTGTTGCTTCTACTCTGGAGCTTCTTTTGCCCTTGGATCTTCATGCTGGAATCTTGCTACAACTCATGATTTTTATTCTGTGGGATAGGCTATTAAAGGATTTCCTACAGGATGTCTTGTAACTACTTCTCCCTTAGAATTTTTAATCATTTCCATTACTTGGACATTGATGATGATGACATGGATAGAGAGGAGGTCTATGAGTGTGAATAATGAGAAGTACACTCAGGTGTTGTTCCCTTATGCTCCCTGCTTCATTTTCCTCTGTGTTTTCTTTTGAAGACTGTGAATTTTTTTTTTTGAAATTGTTGTTGTTGTTGTTGTTGTTGTTATTGTTGTTTTTTTTTTTTTTTTATAATGGATGCAAGGGTGATCATGGTGGAGAGAGGTATGGTAATGAAGTTGTGATGTAGGTGTTTTATTTTTTGACATGGGAAGGTCATTTCCTTTCCCTAGGGTTACTCATTTTAGGATTCCAAAGCCATTGTAATTCCTACAGGATCATCCTATAGGTTTTCAAGGGATCCTGTAGGTTCACAGGGAATCATGTAGAAAACACAGTACCCTTGCAAACTTAGGAAAATGAGTGAAAAAGATGAAAGAAATGGTGGAGTGATGAATGATAATGGATGGTGAAATAAAAATATGAGTGGCATAGATCCCTTTTCAATTCTCCTTTTCTCTCTGATCATCGTCCTACTAACCAGTAAACAATTTTTTCATGATTTTTCTTTTCAATTTTTTATTTTTATTTTTATTCTTGGAAACAACTAGCATACGTCCAAGAGGTTTTCATTCTAGTTTCTTGCCCTGGGTGCCTCAGGAGAGGTTTTAACCCAGAGATATTTTTATTTCTCTCTTTCTTTTTTTTTGATGCCATTGGGTCGCCCTAAGAGGTTTTCAGCCCAATAATGGGACTCAGACGCCTCATGGAGGTTTTCACCTGAGTCCTTATTTTTATTTTTTCTTTTCTCAGTGACTTGATGAGGCAGGAGCTAAAACTTTCTCCACCACCATCACTTTTTTATTGATACCATCAATGAAATATTTCTTTGATAATGGCCTCTTCTAAACTTTCAGTCTATTCCCATTAACAAGTAAAGGAACGGCCTCTGCATCTATGGTTCTGATCTACACTGAACCATTATCATGGCATCTCTCTATAACATAAGTCCCTAACCATTTTGTCCTTAACTTGACATTAAAGTCCTTATATATGGAATCATATAACAAAGCCCATCGCCTTCTTTAAATTACTTATCCTTGATGTTCTTATCATGCCAGATCTTCCTCTGAAGTTGAGTTACCTCTGTGTGTAGGAGGGCCTACATTCTGAACTCATCTAAACCATTAAACTAGAGCAACCTCTCTTTTTGTGCACTGCTGAGATCTAGATCTAGTTGGGCTGCAATCCTCAATGTGTTATACTCAAATTCAATGGACAATAGGGCTTTTTTCCCATAGATTAGCTCATAGGGTGTGAATCTAGTGGTGGTCTTCCAGGTGGTATTATAGGCCCAAGTGGCCTCAACTTGTTTATTTACCCAATCTTTCTTGCTGCTACTAACCACTTTGGTCAAGATGTCCTCCAACGCTCTATTGGTCACCTCCACTTTACCATTAGCTTGTGGGTGATAGGAAGTGGAGGTCCTATGCTTGATCATGTGCTAGTTGAGAAAGTATTCAATCATGTTGGTGGTAAACTGGCTGCCTTGATCAATGACCAGTTCTGTAGGGTACCCAAATTTGTAAAATACATTCTCCCTTAGGAACTCAACCACCTTCTCCTCTATTTCTGCCTGAATTGTCTTGGTTTCATCCCATTTAGTCAGATAGTCAGCGAAAAATAATGATATACTGCTTTTGCTTGGAAGGAGGGTTAATAGGTCTAATGAAGTCCATGCCCCACTTGTCAAATGGATCAAAATCCACTTGAGGTTGCAGAGGCATTTCATCTCTTCAAGTATTCTTTCCCATCCGTTGGCACTGATCACACTGACTCGTATATCTTTTCACATCGTGATGAAGAGTGGGTCAATAATACCCAACATGTAACACTTTATATGATGTCCTCTTTACTACAAAGTGACCTCCACAAGGCCCATCATGACAGGTCAGAAGGATGTCCAAGACTTCCTCCTCCCTGACACACCTTCTCAGAATTCGATCCAGCCCTAGTTTGAAGAGGTTGCCCCTAATCCAAGTGAAGGGGGCGCTCTTCCTCACAATCTTTCTTTTCTCCTTGGAGGACAAATTTGGTGGGAACTTTGCAAATACCAAATATTTTTCTATGTCAGCAAACCATGGAGAGAGAACAAAAATGGTGAATAAGTGCTCATCCGGTATTCCCTCTTCACCTATAGGAAAAGTTAATCTCGATAGAAAATCTGCAACAACATTTTCCTTACGAGGCTTATCAACAATAGTTATATACAACTATTGTAGTAAAAGTAACCGTCTAATTATCTGGATATTCACATAAGGTTTATTCATTAAATATTTGATTGCAGCATGGTAAGTATGGGAAAATGTTTGATAGGCTGTAATATAATGCCTAAATTTGTTCAGTGAATGCACAACAGCTAGGAGCTCCTTTCTACTCACTGTGTAGTTTAGTTCAGCCTTTGATAGATTCTTACTAATAAAGTAAATGGCATAAGAAAAAATTTTCGTTTATCTGGCCTAGGACTGCTCCTATGGATTTGTGTGAGGCATCAACATGAATATGAAAATGAGGGGCCCAATTTGGGCCTCGGAGAATTGGTGTAGTGGTTAACTTTTCCTTCAGAGTGTCCAGGTCCTCTTGACAACTTTATGACCATACAAAATCAGAGTCTTTGGCCAACAACCTAAATAAAGGAGAAGCCAACTTGCTGAAGTCTTTTATAAACCTTTGGTAGTATCCAGCTAACCCTAGAAAACTTTCGACATCTCTCTACTTTTGTGGAGGTGGGACCCTTTGAATGATAGCTATTTTGTTTGGGTCCATCTACAGTCCTTGCTGATATATTGAATGACCTAGCACGGCCCCTAAAGTCATCAATAATTCAAATTTTTCGGGACTAAGAGATAGGTTCATTTCAATGGATTTGCATAGGACCTTACCTACGTTGGACAGAGCCTCCTTGAAATCAGCTCCATAGGGTGTAAAATCATCCATATAAATTTCTATCGCATCATGGAATAACTCGGAAAAGATACTCAGGACTTCTCTCTGAAAAGTTGCAGGAGCATTGCATAGGCCAAAAGGAAGGACCCTACAGGTGAAAGTATCCCAAGGACAAGTGAAGGTGGTTTTATCCTGGTTTTCCGAGCTCATCTAGATTTGATTGTACCCACTCAATCCATCTTGGAAAGAGAAAAACATTTCCCCGCTAGGTCATATAGCACTTGGTCGACGAAAGGTAAAGGGAAATAGTCCTTCTTTGTGGCTTTGTTTAACCCCCTATGATCAATAGAAATCCTCCACTTACCATTTTTCATTGGAACCAACACTGTTGGGTAGCGGATCCCCCCATAGAGTATTTTTGGGGCTTGAAGCCCGAAGGTTGGTCAAAGTGTGATCGAAATTCGGCGTGAAATGCAGGCACGAAGTGCAAGAGTCTAGGGTTGTCCACCCTAAGATAATGTAATTTAATGTAAAGTGTTTCGGCCTACCCATGGTCCGCAGACCATGGGATTGTATAAATAGAGCGAGGCTCTAAGTGTAAAGGGAGTCATATGGTTTTTGGATGATGAATTACCTCTGAGTCTGTAAGTCTGAGTCTTGGGTTGTAGTAGTAGTAAGAGGCTCTGCAGCTGAGTGCACAAAGGCTTAGTAGAGTCTGCAACTATGTGCGCGGATCCCTGCAGCTGAGTGCACAGGGCAGATTTGGGATTATACTTGGATAGAGAATTAATAAAAGATAAGTTGATTCCGAAATGTTGTGTGTCTATGATTCTATTTTATGCATCTCTTTATAGTTTTATGATTGCACACACTTGTTATGAATTTTGAATGATTAATGAGAATGTTGGGGCCACACAATTAAGTATGATATATAATAATAGCACAGTAAGGATAAAGGATCTAGATAGCACCTCTTTGCGCTCTTTACAGAGCTATGCGGAAGCAGTTGCACAAGTTGTGAAGGGTAGACGGCTGCGCAGAGCAGCGCAACCGCACAGGTTTGGTTCATGAAATTTCTAGAATTCATCAAGACATCCATAGGGTGCAGAAACTTGGTTAAACCACCCTCCCATACTACCTCGGGTGACACCTCAGTCTGCGCATCGCGGACTATTGCTGAAAGGGCCAGTAGTTTCGGGATTTGTTTGGCTAAATCACTTCTGAACCTGGGTCAGCCCCCAACAAGCCAACAAATGGTTTCGTTGCTGGGACCGGGATCTACCTAAGGGATGTCTGATGTCGTGCCATTAGAACCCAAGAAAGAAGGAAATTGAAGAGTGGTTGGACAAGAAGATTCACGAGTTCGTGACACAGGAAAATAGAACTCCGCAGGTATCCGAGAAAAGGGGGTTGGATCGCTATGTGTATATGGAAATCCATGAGATCTTCTTCGCATCCTTTCCTTCTGAGTTGTACGAGTGGATCGCAAAGTTAGCCAACAGCCAGGGAAGGTGTAAGCTCTACCAAATGATAGTGTGCACTCCAGAATTAGTGCGCAAAGTAGAGGCATCATAAGATAAGATCGTGTGAGCTATGGACCATTGGCTCGACCAGATAATAGGGGGATTTATCATTGAGTTCGCGGTAGGCACAACCATGAGCTACAGCGTAGCAGAATGACATTTTCTCAAGGGACTGTGAGGTAAGTACATTAAATCTTTGAATACCTGGATTAAGATGATGTTATTTGAAAATCGGGTTATGCGAATACATTAATGTTTGGGATGAAGCGGAGTGGAAATATCTACAAAGGTAGCGGGGAATTAGGAAAGAATCCCTTAGTATCACCTTTGCGAGAGAGCGAGGAAGAGCTCGCTCAGGTCTCTCTGAGAAGTGTGGTCAGTTTGATAAGGTATCGCATTCTGCAGTTACCATCTCCACTTACACCACCTCCTGCTTCACCTCCTCCACCTCCATCTCCACCCACTCCACCTCCACCAAACCCATAGTTCAGCATGGCAAGCGTGATCAAGCTACCTATATTCAGAGGAGTAGGGAACGAGGATCCGGACCAGTTCTGGTTCGTGGTAAGAGCGGTGTGGGAAGCGCAAGGGGTCATGGATGACAACATTAAGAAGGCTACATTGGTGAGTGCACTGGAGGATCGGGCGTTGACATGGTATATCAAGCACTCCAATGATCACCCAAATGTAGGAATAGCAGAGATCTAGAATGTGCTAAATAGAGAATATTTACGACCAAAATCAGAGACATAGTCAATCATCGAGTTTAAAGAAATCGCGGTGCTTCCAGGTGAGACCCCCTAGGATCTAGATCAGTGGATGAAGAGTACGATCCGTGAGGCTAATATGATGCTCACAGATGTGCAGCTTCGTGCATGGTTTGTGGCATCTCTGACACCGCTCTTGAGGACAGCGCTGTTGCAATAGAAAATTTCTACCCAGGCCAAAGCATTAGGAATGGCGATGAGGTTACATGAGACATCGATACAAGATCTGTGGTTGGGAGTTCAACAAATCCATGCATAGCTGTAGAATCTCTACCTAGAAATGTAGAGCTTGAAGCACGATAGGGCACCATGGCTATAGGCGCACGAGGAAGTGTGGTGCGTAAAATGCAAGGGCCAGGGCCATGACAAGGATCATTGTCCAATATTTGTGAAATACTTGGTAGGAGGGGGCCCAATGCCATTGAGACCAGAGGCACAGGCAGGGCTGAGTGCGACACCCGCATTATGGTGCACGATCTGTCAGATAGGAGGAAAGCACACAATTGATAATTGTCATTTGTTGCAGAAGTACACACAACACCCTAGCCACTGTTTTGTAATTTCTATAGGTCGGTAGGCCACAATGAGCATACTTGTCATAGCTACGAGTTAATGATGGATTGGACCCCAGCCTACGAATGTAGACAGAAACACGAGCCCTCAACCCAGTGGCGGAGATGGCACACGTTGGATTTCAAGGGCAAGGTCGAGGACGAGGTGGAATGGGACCAGTAAATGGCCGTGGACAGTTAATTTGTTACAATTGTGGAGGACTAGGGCACTACGCCCGTGACTGTACCAACCCGATGAGAATATCCTGTTCATACTGTGCTCAGTTTTATCATGAAATGGTAGATTTTCCTACGTTGATCACACAAATGCACGAGAAAGGAGTACTCCAACCTCATCCGACTCATAATATCCAAATGATGAGGTCTGAACCATGCGAAGAAGACCCAAATGTGAATATGGTGCTTAGAAGTGGTACGACCATAGGGGAGGATAAGGGAAAGCAACCCGAAGAAGATACATGGGTTAGCAAGGCTCCTAGAAAGGAACCTGAGTTTGACTTAGAACGCGCAAAGAAGATGTTCATGGAAGCTAAGAAGAGCTTCGCGGAGGCCTCCACTTCAGGTAGTAAGGATCAACTAGAGCCAGAGATGGATCCTTCTATGCTTACTAGCTTTTTGGAGACATGCATGAAATTGCTGCGTGACAATAAGGAAGTTAGGGGACTACAAGAGTTGATCACCATGTGCGTAGGGTCAGGGGAACCGCGCGTAGTCTGGAAACTGGGAAAACATCCATTGCGCACCTAGAGGGAAATGAGATTGATGGTGCAAATTGGTGAGTATGAAATGGATCAGGTAATCCTAGACTTGGGTTCGGATGTGAATGTGTTCCCAAAGCAGACATTGGAATGCATGGGTAGGCTCGTATTACAGTGGTCCCCTATTCAGATATGAATGGCAAACCAACATAAGATTTTTACCATGGGCATGTTGCAAGGAGTAACAATTGATATAGAAGGCGCGAGCACACAGAAGGACTTTGAAGTAATAGAGATTTTCGATGACAACAATCCTTATCCCACGTTGCTGGGAATAGATTGAGCCACTGATATGAATGGAGTCATCAACCTGAGGAAGCAGAAGATGACATTCGATAAAAATTCCCTTCGCGTAGTCGTTCCGCTAGACCTAGCCAAAGGAGCACGCTACACTGAACCAGTGCGTGACGATGAAAGTGATGGTGAGCTAGATTGTATTTACCAAATAACAGTGCAAGACCAGGATCGGGTGAACCCGACTGCAGATGTGAGAATCTCATCGGAGCACGATAGCTCCTGTACTTCAGATTCAGATGAAGAAGTAGAACACTGGTAGAACCGGCTGCATGAAGTGACAATGCTGAATTGTAACATGATTTAGATCACTGCGTTGCATGATGACAGAGGCAAGGGAACTGCCAACATATGATGGAGTGATGGCGGTGGATGAATTCCTAGACAAATTTGAAAGCGTAGTACTGGAATAGTAGTGGTACTGTGAGCTAGAATGGTCGTTGCATGCCACACCTACACAATGGTGGAGTACACATCAGAAGACCATTGGAAACTGGCATGAATGAAGAAGATGGATGCACTTACGGCTTGGAAATCCCTAGCATTGAACCAGAGCCAGGTAGCCAAAACGAAGCAGCTTGCATGCCCACCTGTGTCGATGGGTGCAGACGTGTGTTGTGCAAGAACATCCCAGAATAAGGATCGAAAATCAGAACCAGATGTGGCGATGGACACCACTAATATTCCACGATGCAGCATTCAAAAAGCTATGCAGAATCATGAACAGAGTTAACCAGGCGAGATGAACTAACTGGGACCTATGCGTACTAGCGGTTCGATGGGCCTATAGGGCCATAAGAAAAAACCAGAGTGCGGAAATGACCTCAACACTGATGAGAAGAGACAAAACCATAAGAGCAGAGAAGATTCCCCATACAACAACTCCCGTAGTTGGGACAGTACATAAGGACTCGGGTAAATGAATTATGCAGTTACGCGAAGCCATTCAGCGAGGGAACTTGAAACTTCACGAACTCGATGAAGATTGGGTAGGCTCAGAAAGAAAAGCATGAAATTGGATGAAGAAATCAGCAAACTGGAAACTGAAGTCATGCAAGCATGCTCCACCGAAAAACTAAGCACGATGGGACAAGGTCTAGCCAGCCATACTACTGCATTAGAAAAAGTTGTGACCCTGCTACCATGGCTGCGACCGCACCTTACTAGACAAAGCAAATAGGCGAGCGTAACATACAAAGAAGAATGCAACACACTGATGGATGCAAGGTGTTACACTAAAATTTGTCACCATGACTATTTGCAGTCAGTATGGCTCCATCAATTGCCATACTGTCCTCCTTGGCAAGTCTTATACCTCTGCTCCTCATATCAAACTCCAAAAAAGAGAGAAAGTCTTTAAAACTCAATATAACTCTGGTTACGCAGTTTCTCCTACCCTTACCTGCGTGTACGCACCTCAAGTTCATAATACCTGCGTACTTGTATGCTCTGTCTGTAAAGGGGTGGGTGCGTACTCCTATAAAGGTCAAAAGGCGCAATTTTTACTTCAAAAAAGTTACTTGTGGTCGATTCTAGAGCATTCTAGAAGATGGTTTGACATGTATTGAGCGCCTCCAGATGGTTCATGCATCCCAATGAAAGAGGAACTTATCCCATGAAGAGGAGAGCTACCCCTTTGAAAGAGGAGCTTATCCCATTGATGGTGGACCTGATTAACTTCCTCCAATGCACTATAAATACAGGTATTGGGCCAGAGGGAGGGGAGGTTGAAAGCTGAACATTCCTAAGGGTAGATGCTGCTGAAATTAGGACTCCCTTATAGAGCTTGAGAGGAGAGATTTCAATCCTTTCCTAGCTTCATTTGGAAGCGGGTGAGCTGATCAAAGTAAAGGAGAACTCTTGCTGGACCCTGGGAGGGACCTGCACAACACCAAGGCACTGGTTGTAATGGTTTCTTTTGTTTCCAATTAATGTAATTAAGTTCATTTTTCTGAACAAGTTGTTATATATAATTTGTTTCATAAACTCCTTGGTCTTTATGATGAATATGTTTTATTATATGAGTTATTCAGGTGCTATGTAATCATTTGCTTGTTAGTGAATGCAGGCTTCAAGGAGAAGGAGCTCATCTGGATCGGAGAGGCTTGGCTACTACAAACATCGTTGGACTAAAGGTAAGCCTTAAACACCTGGTTGCTTTTATTTTAAATGCATATTTAGGGAAAGATAGTGCTTGATTGTTTTGTTTGTCACTAGAAAGCCTTAGCTTCTAGGGAGGTCGATTTTGTCTGCAAAATTGACTCTTTCCGCATGACAAAATGGCAACTCCACTGGGGAATCCATGGATTTGATTGATTTCTCTTTTGATTGATACTTTGATTTGAGAAAAGTTGATTTCTTTCTGTTTTTTGACTGATTGACTGTGAATTTGGGTGGAATAGCTTAGGATTGAGTTAGTTTTTTATTTTTCTTGTTTTTGAGAGCAGTACACACCCTCTGCGTTAAGCACAGTGCGTACCTGTACGCACTTCTGCTTTGTACACAGAGCATGGCCGCACTTGTGCAAATAGGCTGCCTGCGTATCCTGTCAAAAGTTTAGAAAATTTCAATTTTTTCCTTTTTGCCTATTAGATTTTGTTTATAGTTTGTTTATTGCTACCCAGATCCACTGGTTACCTGTCAAAAGTTTTCATCTAAGCTTGTTTCATTAGCATCAAGGGTTTTAGTGAAGTTCATAGAAATTCTAGCCCTAGGTTTGATTTTTGTATTGGTCTTGTAGTGACTTTGGCTTTAGAAGTTGTAAAAACCTTGGATATCCCTGGTCTTTTCAGTCTTCTTAGGAGTCAGACCTTTCGTAAAATCCACCTTTGTGAGAAACCTACCTTTTTGTTGTCTCTTTGCGGAATTTTGAGAAGGCTTGTTGGTTAAGCCGTGAATTTCATTCTTAAGAAAAAGAACAAAAACTTTTTATTTTTGTTTTTGACTGGTTTATGATTCTACATGAACTAGTCCTTGGTTGAATTGTAACCGAGTAAAACAACCTGGAATTATATTTTGTAGGCTTTTACCTCATTAGATTTGCTTTTTGATTTCCATAGGTCTTAAAAATAGGTCTTAGATTTTCATAGATCTTAAAATTGATTTTTGTTAAGTAGTTTTACATTCTTTGTTAAAATAGAAAAAATACAAAATCTCTTTTGAGGAAAGTTTGTTTTAGTAGCATTTGAAGTCTTTGAAAAGAGAAAGGAAGTTTTCGTGAAATAATTAGTGGTCATGTGTTGTGTGCTTTGGAAAAGATAAAGAGATTGTTTCTTTGATTTTCATTATTAAGAAAGTTGTCTTTATAAATTTTGCATTCTCCAACTCTCTTAGCTAGGGAATTCATTGAAAAGGAAAGGTAGTTTAAATCATCTTAGGTGCATCTTTTTAGTGGATTTGAGTCGAGTCTACACACCATCAGTTTCATCTCCACTACCTTTTGTCCTAAAGAAAAGCCATAAAAATTAATGCTTAAAGTAAAATTAACTTAGTAACTTTTTATTTACTAGGGCTCTGAAACACCAACATAGATCAGGCTAGTGTCTTGGAGTAGGAGAGTAATTAACTCTCCAAGACAGTAAAACCAAACAAGTAGCTCATCTTGCGGTAGGATAAATCCAATAGTTACATTTATGCTCTGGGAAAGCTCCTCTAAAAGGAGAAGCACGAGATCGTGTCCGAACCAGTGAGGGGATCAATCCTCCTTCATTGGGAACGATGCCAGATATGCACGTACTACAAATAGTAAACCTCAGATTAACCATTGTCGAGGAGCCTGGGGTCACTTGTTGGTAAACCTTGGATTATTGTCAAGGAGCCGGCAATGGGATTGAGCTTATTACTCTGCCCTTGCGTGCTATCGGATCGTAGACTGTTCCCCCAGGTATATTTGTTGCTGTTGGTGACCTTAGTGACTATTATCTTTAGGGTTCTACCCAAGGTGACGGTGTAGGGAAGATCCCACTGTACCTGGTGTTAGCTACCTATACCAATAGGTTTCATTTTTCATGATTGGCAAGGGAAGTGCCAAATATGCTCTACTTTGGTGATGCAAAGATATCATATTTTTTGGGAACCACTTACCTACAGTTGTTTGGTGTTTTCCTACTTCTGAATGGGTGATCCAACAGTCTAAGCTGGGTCATGCCATATTTCAATTTTTATTGTAGACTAGAGAAAGAAATCTGTTCAAACTGTTCAATCTTGGCAGATAAGTAGTTAGGTAGAGAATGAAGGTTCCCAACTGCTTAATCTGGGGTCTTGGAAGTAATAAGGCTAGCCTTAGATAGAAAGTCAAAAGAAAATGCAAAAAGAAAAGAAAAAGAGCAATTGAGGGTTTGCCAGTCTAAGTGCACCCTCCTTGAAGTAACAAAAAATGATAGGCAATAGAATGGGTAGGTAGATGGGGTTGCAGAAGCATGATTTCTTTCATATCTCTGGCCTAAGCAAAGGAAACACATGGTGGCCAGTGCAGATCCTCCTATTCAGCAGTTTTGTAGCAACAAAGTGAAGCATGTCTAACTTCCCAATCATTCCCCATCAAACTCCTTGCTAACATCCCACTATTACCTTGGTTCATGAGAGAAATCAAACTCATCTATTGATCCTTGTTGCATAAAGAGCCACATTTCCTGTGTAAAAATATTTTCCTTTTGATCTACTCTCCTAACTAAGTTTGTTCCCTAAAAACTTAGTGTTTGCCTCCTCTCTTCCATATCTCCCATCCAATACTAACTACTAACCACATTATTACTTAACTCCCTAATTCCCTTTTTCCCTATCATTATATCACTATTGTATATAAAAGGCCCCAAAGTATATATTCCCCCTTCCCTTGGCAATATAGCCTTATAGCTCTAAAAGAGGTCGGGCAATAGTGCAAATTTGTGTTCATATCTTGTTTTGGGAATTAAACTAACATTCGGTTAGTTTAATAGCCCTAGCGCATTTTTTAAAGAAATATGTCGTTTACCCGCTTGTCCCATAAAACCCGCAAATGTCATATATCCTAAGTTTAACCTATCGGCGCGCTCACCACAAAAAACAAAAGGAAATATTATTTAAATGTCCGCCGGGTCCCGCCGTATCATGCTGGCGATTTGCTCTCCCGTCGTCCGTCGGATCTGGGCCCTCCCATCCGACGACTCACATCAATATCGGACCGCCTCCGATGCCCGGACGATAGCGCCCGAAATCTATCAGACCATGACGTCAGGGCTCGGACGCGTGTCGTTCCCAGGTTGTATCGGGAGACCACCTGCCAAAACTGCTCCCGTACAATAAGCGGTCTGAAATTACCACTTACCGCCTTTGTTTCTCCGCCATACGTCACGTCCATGTCACACATACGTCACTTCCACCTCAGCGTCACATCACTGCTCCATCCGCCATCGCCCTGAGTTGTCCGCCACGTCCCCCATCCACGTGGACCACTCGCAGATCGCCATGTCATCACTCCGTACCTGACCCCACCCATGACGTCATGATGACGTCATCCAACAAAACGCGCCAAAAAGCCAAATTTTCACTATTTTGCCCAAAAAACCAGTTTTCTCGCATTATTTGCAATATTGTGCACTGTGCTCTTGCATGAGCAATTACGTCGTTCTCCGCCAACTTTGAAGATTGCTCCTTGCTGGTGGTGCCCTCAATTCACTTGTTATTCCACCATTAGCCAATTGCACCAGGTATTTATCAAGTTATCCCCTCCGCGCCTGGTTTTTTACACAATTCTCTAAAAGAACTAAGAAAAGAAGAACACAGTAAGTTCGAGAAATTCTCATGAACCAGTGATCCTCTTCCACTCTGTAAGCCCAATTTCCCTCACAGAAGTC
This sequence comes from Pinus tabuliformis, assembly GCA_031772625.1. NCBI lineage: Eukaryota > Viridiplantae > Streptophyta > Pinopsida > Pinales > Pinaceae > Pinus > Pinus tabuliformis. Next base: position 211,840,337 of record CM062809.1, on the reverse strand, counting down.
CCCATTGTGCCGAAATTCCACAAATTCGCAGTCTGTTTGCGCATTCGCAAATCCAAACCTCTGCTAGATAAATTCACCGAGAAAGCAAGTCCCAAATCCCGGCATTTGCTCTCTGAATCTATCTTAGGAGAAATTTGACTTATTTTCACCCCAGTTTGCCTCTTCCCCTTTGCAAATTGCCCTGCTCCTGCCAAATTCATTGCTCTGTGTTGCTGTGCCCAGAAAAACAAGTTCAAATATAATTCAAACTCTCAATTGACCATGGAAACTCCAATAGCATTGAACATTGGACCTTTAAATGCCCCACAAAGAGAGCTAGAATGGCTGCCCATGGCTGACAGAGACTACCAAATGGCAAAGGGAATCCCAGATTATAGCAAATACCACATTCATGTCCTCAATGATCTCAAAGCCAAACATCTCAGTGGAAATGATATTCTAGGGATTTGGGACTCCAATTTGCCCATTTTCAATCTCCCTCAAGTCAATATCCTACCAGATTTGATACATCGATGCAGTGCCAACTATGACCCATGTCAGAGAGCTGTCCTCAGTCCCTCAGGCTCAGTTTTGTTCCATGTGACCCCTGAGGCCATAAATCAAATGCTGCACTTTCATACTACAAAGCCATTGACTCCTCTATCTATGATGGACTTGTTAAAGCAAGGAGGCAAGCTGTCCAGTGCCCAAATTATAAAGATAAATCAATTATTCATTCAATCGGGCTCTCAAACTGTGAGGACTCCTCCTATTGGAAATGTATATCTCAATGAGTTGGGAAAAATGCTTGTGGATATGATCAGTTATGTCCTGGGATACAAATCATCTGAGGATGTTGATGAAACTATTCTGGCCATGATGTCTATCTTCTCCCCTGGAAAGCCTCCTTCTGTTCACTATGATTATGCTACATACATTGCCAATAAAATTCATGAGCAATTGATGAATTTAGAGAGGGAAAGGATATTTAGATACACTTCTTACATCTATCCCTTGTTCCTATTTTATCAACCTGATAGCTTCCCTATTACTCTCAAGAAGTTTGATGCTCAGGGAAACCAAAGGTCTGTGGTATTTTGGTCTTCAGTCTTTCATCACATATCTTTTTCACCATACAGCTACTGTGAATTCATAGACCTTTTCATCCATCCAGCCATGTCCTTGATGTTGAGCTCTCCTCCTCCAAGATTGACAGATGAGATGCAAAGAATCCTCCAGCTCTCAAAGGCCTACAACATTGGGGATTGGTACTTTTACCAACACCATACAGTGATCAGAATATATGGTTGTGAGTTAGCCCCATATGGGCTACCAAGATATGTCCCTATGAGACTTTTTGCTTTAGAATATTTCAAACAATTTGGAAATGCATACATGGTGCATTTCCACAGCAAAAATAAGAAGGTACAACTCAAAGTCAGAAACCAGCTAGGCCCATTTATTTATAATAAAAGAGAAGAGGCATGGCAAGAAGCAGATAAGATCCTACAACGCCTCGGGTTGCAAACCAGTTTCCTCTGGATACCCTATGATCCCAATCATTTCATTAGTCTTAGAAGGGTCAAATATAAGTTGGCTAGCTATGATCATGTCAGGTTGCCTCATATTGAAAAATTTGCAAATCTGTTAAGATGGAAAGAGGGCACCCTAGAAGAGGCAAGTACTAAAGAAGAAATAGCACAAAAAGAAGCAAAGAAACTTGAGAAGGAAGATGACTTGGAATATCATGGACAAGTTTCTTCTTCTTATCATACTCAACTTGGAGCAGCTGCCTCATCTTCTACAGCTCCCCAACAAGCAGCTCAAACTACTCCTCAAGCAGCTAGTACAGAGAAAGGGAAAGAAATGGAGCAGGATTAGCCGCTCCCAACAGCAGAACAACAGAAAGAGCAGACCAAACAGAAAGAAGAAATGGCTGAGGCCCCTGTATCTACAGAGCAACAGGCTCAAGAAAGTGTGCCCCCAAGGTAGGAAACAGCAGTGGATACCTCAGTGCTCCAAACCTCGTTGAATGAAGAGAGAACTAGGAAGAGGGACAGACAGCAAGAAACTCCCCTCACTACATCAGCAAGTCAACAAGGGGAGAAAAGGCAAATATTGAACCCTTTTTCTGAAGAAGAGATGCCTATTGGACCATCCATGGGTATGGGCCCTCCTAGCATGGAAGCATCAGCCAGTTCCTTCCAACAGGAACAAGAAAGACCACTTGGAGGAGAGGTCAGCTCCTCAAGCTAGCAAAGAAGGGCAGAATCCAACATTAAGCAGCAATTTATTGATATTAAGAAAAGGAATGAGCCAGTCAGACTCCAGCTCTACAATCATTTGCTCAAGATGGCTCCCACCAATCAACAAAGGCTCATGTCCGCATATGACATTACAGAGGGGAAGATGACTATGATTCATTTCATGCCTACCATGCTGCAGCCACAGTTAGCTGCAGATTACATCAGAACCAACCTGGAAGTATTTGCAAAAGACATCCACCCAATGGACCAAATAGAGCTACATAAGCAAACGGGTGAGATGGTCTACTCCACTCTTGCAGATAAAACATTTCTAGCACACAAACTGCAGAATTCTCTCCATAATACTACTGCCCAACTGGAATTGGAGAAAGCTTCTTCTCAAGCTAAAGACAACAGGATTAGGTCTTTGGAAGATATCATTATAGAGCTTGGGCATGACCCAAGTGATCCCAAAGCTGTGCAGGCACTAATGAAGAAAAAAGATGAAGATATTGCAGCTTTGAGGAAGATGGTCAAAATTCCAGCAACCCTTCACCCTCAAATAGAAGATGTTATTCAGCAGAGAAAGGATCAATATGTAGCAGCGATGCTACTGACACTACACAAACAATTGGTAGAAACAAAAGGACGATTGGTAGCAACAGAGGGTGCATTACAGGCAGCCCTGAAATAGAAAGAAGGAGGGCAGATATCTCAGCCCCCTCAGCCAGTAATTAACCTTGAGGAGCCTTCTCAAATTATAAGTCCTCCCACAGGACAAACACCAGAGGCAGGCCCTTCAGTAGCAGCACCAGCAACAACATCAGGACAGACACCAAGCCTTGATATGCAAAACATGATGAAATAACTTCAAGCTCTGGAGGCCCAGATGGCAGAACTAAATGAGGCCAAGAAAAAATTGGCTACACTTAATGAAAAATATGATAAATCAAAGCAAAGTGTAGCTGAAAAAACAAGAGAGGTAAAGGCTGTTGAGAAGAAAATAAAAGAACTGGAGAAAGAGCTCTCTCTTGATAAAGTTGTAGCTGAAATTAGGAAAGTCCTATGGGCCAATATTGGACAGTGTATAACAGATCAATGGCAATATATTGAAACCATCCATGAGAATATAGATCTCATAGGCAGGGCCCAAAAGGAAATCCAAAGAGCAAGGACATCTCTAGGCAATATGCCTGAGATAGCCAATAGGATGATCAATGTCCTTAACAATCGCACAGGCCCCCAGCTGGCAGCAATGGGTATCTCTAACAGAACTGATACCATTTTACTAGTAAAGAGGGTACTCACTTTGAGAAATCATGTGCAAACATTGGATAGAAGGTGCCAGGAGATGCAGACAGAGGTGAACAAATTTATGGAGAAATTTACATCATTACATAACAGAGGCATTCCCAGCCTATTAACCAGTGCAGGTAGGCTACTATCTCATGAAAACTATGCCAAGAGGGTAAATACATATGCCACCAATCAGATCACTGCAACATCAAGTACCCCAGAGGAAACATGGCCTGCATCTGGGCAGAGCCTCTATGACAAAATAGAGAATTTGTTTTTTATCATGAATGAGATTAGACATCTATTTGAAGTGCCTCCAAATTACTACAAATATACTGAGGCAGATGAAACCTTAGGAAAAATTTTGAGACATCAGTTGCCTACTCAGGAATGGTGGACAAGCATGATCCAGACATTGCTGTGAAGAAACAGATCTTTTCACCAAGCTTTTGTACATCAATTATAAGTCATCATGTTCAGAAAATTGATATATTCACTATGACTGGAGATGAGTGGACAGAGCCAACTCAGCAAACAAATTTGGCCACTAAAGCAACACCGACAGATGCAGATGACGGGGCTAAGATAGTTGTAGCACGACATAGCAATAAAGGGCGTATTATTCAGAATCAATGCAAAGCACCCTGCAGAGCCAGTTGCCCTCAAAAGTCAAGAACTTCTGAATAACAACAAGTAGCTGTTGTATATTCATTAAAGTAGCTTTTAATTTTGTAAGAAATATCTTTGAAAGTTGGTAAGAGCAGTTATTATGCAATAACTCACTGTTGAGATATTTTGTGATATTTTTGTATATATGCACCCCCGCACAGTTTATTGGGGGGTTGTTGTTACTCATCTGTTCAAGAGAACTCGGTTGTATTTCCTCTGAAAGATATAATACAAAGGATATGTTGGTTTCCAAAAGATATGTTTGGCTTGGAAGTGCTGTGATGAAACTATTGACTGCTGCAGGATTCTCGTGTTATGGCGTGATACAATAAGTGTTTTCTAACTGTATTTATGTTTCATTTCTTGTATAATCTGTCTGTGATGTATGGTGATTAATCTTAGTAGAAAGGTAAAAGACTAGTTCAGGATTTGTCCATTAAAGATACCCTAAACTCAATCCTTGCTACTAAATATGTTTTCTTCAGGGTTAGTTGCAACTATGGAATTCTTAAATGCTCCTATTTGCTCTAATCACATGATAAGTCTTTATTCAGTAATTCTCTTTTGCTGCTGAGTAGGAGTTGTTCTTCATTTCGTGTTGCACTGTGAAAGAACTCTTAACTGCCTTTTACTGGTGTAATTTATACCGTTTATTGTCTAAAAATCAAAGTTTGTATCATGGATACCCATCTGGCCATGCAGTGAAACTCTCTTTATCACATATATCAAACACTTTCATTTTTGGACTCCACATGCCCAATGGATTGAACTCTCATTGATATTTGCATGCCCTTCCTTGAACAACAGTCTGCAACCAAAATTCAAACAAAATTCCCATCTCATAACTAGCCTAAAATCTTCAAAATAGAAACAAAGTTAAGACTAAAAGAGAAAGCCCTCTTTGATTACAGGTAGGCTAGAACCTGTAATCCAAAGCTTGGTTAGTGGTTACCCCGGCCGTATTCCCTCAGGAGTCAAAGGGAACAACCTGGGTGTTAACATAAATGGCGACTCCACTGGGGACCTGAATGAAATTCATAAACCCCTGTCTGATTCTTAATACTGTGGATAAAGCCTGAGTGACAGCCAGACAGCCTTAGAAACTGCCTCTGCTTTGCATTTGCAGGAGTATATAAAAGCTGCCTCAGTCAATCTTTATTCAGTCTTAAGTTCCATACAGTTGTGCTATACTTGATCAGTCCTTGTCAAATATTACTATCTCTTAGAAATTCTCCTAAATAAAATCACAGAAACTGGCTCCTAAGAAGAAAACTCGTCATACAAGATCTAACCCGGATCCAGATCCATCACCTGAGTTCCAAAATCCAAACTTGATTTCAAGAATCCTTAAGAAACACAAATCAGAAGGGACTTTATCAGTTTCAAGTTCTGAAGCAGGATTTCAAACTAATATTCCAACCCCTGCTAAGGTTTCCCTACATCCTCATACCACCATTCCACAATCTCCTAGTTCTTCATCCACTTCACAAGGTGTCCTTTCAACCCCTCCATCAACTACACATACCCCTCTCATCCCCTTTCCCCCACTTGTCCCATTCGTTCCTATTATCCCTATTATCCCACCAAACATGGCTAATAGATATGCTCCACTGCAGTTACCTGCCAATCCAAGGCCTATGCCCCAAGATTATCAAACCAAAATATCATATTTTGATGGTACTGGCTCTCATTCAGCCCTTCAACATACTAAGAAAATGCAGGATTATTTTGAAAATTATGAGATAGATGATGATGGGGTTAGAATGAAAATTTTTGTGCAAAGCCTGACAGGAGATGTAAGATCATGGTTTAGGTCACTCCCAACAAACTCCATAGCTGACCCTGAAGCCCTGTATCAAACCTTTATCAACAGATGGGAGAAGAAAAAGGATCCACTCCATATTTTATCTGAATACAATGCTATCAAAAGAGGTCCCCAAGAAACTGTCTTGGACTATTGTGCTCGATTCAACAATGTCTACAATCATATCCCCCAAAATATGAGACCCCCACCTAACCTGGCTCTATATACCTTTCCTGATGGGTTTGATTCTGATATGGCGTACCAATTGAGAGAAAGAGCTCCCCGAACTTTAGCTGAGATGCAAGACATAGCAGTTAGTGTAGAAGCCAACCTAAAAGCTAAGAGAAATAGGACTAGAACTGAAAGAAAGACTACCTTCAAAGAAGAGCCTTCAGGCTGGGATCAAAAATTAGATGCAATAATCACTGGTATGCATAGATTAGGTGACAGAGTAGAATCAGTTGAGAGGAAGTCATCATGGGAAGCACTACAGAATAATCCTATCAGGAATCCCAATTTTAGAAGAAATCAAAATCCTAATGTTGGCAAGGCCAGCCCTGAACCAGAGATTAGACCTCCATTCCAAGAAAACTATGTTGAAGCATCCACTTCTAATGAGCAGATAGATGATACCCACATTAACTTGATGGGCCTGAATGATGATCAGCAAGTTTTTTTGAGTCAAGAAGATCATGAGGATAATGACATCAGTCAGTTCCAAACTAGATCAGGGGAATCATTTGATTTCAAACAAGGCTATGACACAACAGTTTTTGAAGTTCATAAGCAATATAAATTGAGAAGCAGAACTATAAATGTGATACAGCCTGAGAAAACAAAGGATAGCCAACAGCCTAAGAAGGCTATTGTCACAGAGCCAATTGACAAAACTAATGTAATTACAAATGAAGTAACAGTTGAAGAAGTAACCGAAGTATTTCCCTCAAATCAACAACCACTGGTTACACCTCCTTTACAACACAGTCCAAGCAACACTTTTCAAAAGGTGAACAAAAAGAACAAACCTTAAGATCAGATTGAGAGTCAAGAAGAAAACTCAATTGAGAAAGAAAAAGTTGTTAACCAGAACACCAAGATCCAATCTAAAAAACCTTTTGACTTAGAAGCTGAAATTGGTAAATTAAAGATAGCCATTCCTCTTTCAGAGCTAGCCAAGCATAACATTTACAAACAACAAATCAAGAAGTCCCTTCAACTGACCCATAATAAGGATGATGTCAATGTGTTGGATGATACCCCAGAATTGCTTTTCGGTCCAGAAGTTGATGGAAAGAATGGAGGTACTTGAATCTTACCTTTTTTATGTCAGTTTGCATGTTCATGATAAGATATTACACAATGCAATGTTTGATTCAGGCGCTTCTCATAACCTTATGCCTAAGTCAGTAATGGAGAGATTGAATCTAGACATCACAAGACCATATAAGGATCTATTTTCATTTGACTCCAGCCAAGTTAAGTGTTTAGACTTGATAAAACATCTATGTGTGTCCCTTGTCCAGTACCCAAATAAAACAATCTTAATGGATGTTGTAGTTGCTGATATCCCACCTAAATATGGAATGCTGTTATTAAGATCATGGGGAGCCAAACTCCAAGGTTCCCTACAATTGGACATGTCATATGCCACCATCTCTGTCTTTGGACAGCCAAAGAGGCTATACAGAGAATCACTCATGAAATACATGGTGAGCAGTGAAGAAAAACCTCAAAATTTCCCTATTTATGCAGTCCATTCTGACATGGATTCCTTCATTCTGTTCAATGATGATATAAGTCCAATATGTGGAGACAAATCTGTCCTACTTCAACAAGATCTACATATGAATGAGAAATCAAGTTCCCAAGAAATCCAGGCTGGGCAATCAATTGATGAGACTGTCCTAGAAGACAAACCAGATGAAAAACAAGATCTCCAACTTATAATCCCAAGTCATAGAGAAGCTGTTAAATCTCCCCTAAATCAAGAAATCCTTTGGTTTCTTGAGTTTGATGGATCAGTCAAAAAATTAGGGGTAGGAGCTGGAGTGTGGATTCATAACAAACAAAGAAATCATGCAGAAGGTCGAACCTATAGGCTTAATTTAAGATGTACTAATAATATGGCAGAGTATGAGGCTCTTCTGCTAGGCCTCAAACTGGTAAAATCCTTACAGGCCACAAAAGTTTCAATCATGGGAGACTCAGACCTCATTATTCAACAAGTGAAAGGCAATTTTGTCACCAATGAAAAAAGGCTAAGATCATACAGGTCTGCTGCTATTGAAATGCTCAAGGCTTTCACTGAATTTCAAATAACCAAAATACCTAGGACCCACAACCTTCATGCACATAGTTTAGCCACATTTGCCAGTACATGCAAATTGCCTTTTGAACCCAACCATTGTTTTACAGCTGAGATTAAACACAGACCTTCTATCTCAAACAATGTTAAATATTGGCAAGTATTTGAGGATGACACACAGATAAATAGTTTCCTGACCTTGCAGCATGAATTTTCAGGTTTGAACATTGATGTTGATTCTGTAAAAGACACAAAGCCACTAAGTGAACAGGACCAAACAGCTATATCACCCAAAACAGCAAATCAAATACTTTTCCCAACAACCTTTCACAAGGTAAACATACATGAACTCAAATAATTATATTTTGATGAAATAGCTGGTGCAGAGGCTGAGGTCATACAGCTAAAAGACAATTTTCTACCAACAGGCCTAACTCCGTTGGAGGACATTTTTGACTCAAATGATGTTCCTAGAAAACCAAAAATGCAACCCCTTAATGCTGCCATTGAAGAATGCAACATTGGAACTACTGAAAAAGCCAAGATAATAAAATTGTCTGCATCTTTACCTCCTGACCAGAAGCCCAAATACATTGACCTCTTTAAGGAGTTCCAAGATGTGTTTGCATGGAGTTATGAGGATTTGAAATCCTATGACACCTCTGTTATTCAACACACCATCCCTCTCAAGCCTAATCAAAAGCCATTCAAGCAAAAATTAAGAAGAATCAATCCCATGCTTCTCCCTTCAATTGAGAAAGAGGTACAAAAAATGTTTAAAGCTGGTATCATAGCACCAATCAGGTTTTCTGACTGGATTTCAAATTTGGTCCCCACAAGAAAGAAAACTGGGGAGATTATGCTTTGTTTTGATCTAAGGAATTTGAATCAAGTATCTCTCAAAGACAATTATCCCTTACCTAAAATGGATCACATTCTCCAAAGAGTGGTGGGGGCTTCAAGAATCTCATTGCTTGATGGATTTTCAGGTTTCAATCAGATCCTAGTCCACCCTGATGATCAAGATAAAACAACATTCACAACACCATGGGGAACTTTTAAATATGTCAAAATGCCTTTTGGGTTGAAAAATGCAGGAGCTACATTTCAGAGAGCAATGAATATTGCTTTTGCTAAAGAGATCTGTGACTTCCTTGTTATTTACTTAGATGACCTCACACCTTTCTCAAAATCTGACCAAGAACATCTGAAACACTTGAGACAAATATTCATAACATGTAGGAAATATGGAATTTCCTTAAATCCCAAGAAGTCTCTATTTGGTTTGGAATAAGGTAAGCTATTGGGTCATATCATTTCAAAGGATGGCATTATAATTGACCCAGACATAATATAGGCCATCTTGCAAATGCCCCATCCAAGAAATATTAAAGAATTACAAGCCTTCTTGGGAAAGATCAAATTTTTAAGGAGATTTATCCCAAACTTAGCAGAATTGATCAGATTGCTAAAAAACATGCTTAAAAAGGATTCTAAAGTGAAATTGACAGTAGAAGCAAATCAAGCATTTGAAGGTATTAAATTGGCCCTTACCCAAACCCCAGGCTTAACAAATCCTCAATTTGACAGAGAATTTATCATTTTCTCTTTTGCCTCCCAGCATACCATTGCTGCTCTCTTATTGCAGAAAGATGATCAAGGGAATGAAAAACCTATTGCTTTCTTTAGTAGATCACTTAGAGATGCACCTCTGAAATATCAGATCATGGAAAAGCAAGCTTATGCTTTGGTCAAGGCCATCAAAGACTTTAGGATTTACATCCTATACTCCCATGTTATTTCTTATGTACCAAATCCCATTGTGAAAGACATACTGACTCAAGAAAGCTTAGAGGGCAGAAAAGGAAAATGGATTGCTAACATTTTAGAATTTGACATTGAAATAAGGCCTACAAAACTGATAAAAGGGCAAGGTTTGGCTAAATTGATGTCTGAAGCAAACTTCCAAGCCTTGGATATTAACCAACTGGACAATGAACCGGAGCTGGTGACTCCAAAGATCAGTGCAGCCTTTGAACAATCCCTTTGGTATTCTGATATCTGTTATGTATTGCAAAACCTGTGTGCTCCCCCAGGATTGTCCAGAACCAAATCTAGATTTTTAAAAATGAAAGCTTCAAGATTTTGTGTTATAGATGGTAATTTACTATGGAAAAATCATGAAGGTATACTGTTGAATTGCTTGAATATGGATGAGGCTAACAATGTTATGAAAGAATTCCATGCAGGTGATTGTGGTGGACATTTGTACTGGAAGTCCACTGTGGATAAGATATTAAGGGCAGGTTACTATTGGCCCACTCTGTTCTTTGATGTTAAAAATTTTACCACTTCATGTCACAAGTGTCAAGTGTTTGAGGGAAAAAGAAAGTTACTACCACTTCCCTTAAAGCCTATTGCAACAGAAAGGCCCTTTCAGCAATGGGGCTTGGACTTCAATGGGGAAATTCATCCTTCATCTTCAGGCCAACATAAATGGATCCTAACAGCCACATATTACTTTACTAAATGGATTGAGGCTGTTCCATGTAGAAAAGAAAATGATTCTACTATCATTCAGTTCCTTGAAACTAATATTCTTTCCAGATTTGGTTGTCCTGACAAGATTATGACAGACAATGCTGCTGCTTTCAGATCCAAGAAGATGGTGAACTTTTGCCATAAATTCCATATTACTTTGGGCCATTCTACTGCATACTACCCTCAGGGCAATGGTTTAGTTGAATCATCTAATAAAAGTCTTATCAACATCATTAAGAAGATACTGGAAGAGAATAAGAAAAATTGGCATAAGAAGCTTGTAAATGCCTTATGGCCAGACAGGTTAACAACTAAAAGATCTATTGGGGTCAGCCCATATGAGTTGGTTTATGGAATGGAAGCCAAATTCCCTTCAACATTGGGGGTCCCTGTCATGAAGCTACTTCAGGAAAGTTAGGCTGAACCAAATGACATGCAAAGAAGAATCAACCAGATAATTTGTTTACAGCAAACCAGAGATCAAGTGTACAGTAGAGTTCAAGTCCTACAAGAGAAATTGAAGAAAACCTTTGACAGAAGAACTAAGGCTGAAGATTTCTTTATTGGGGATAAAGTGCTTAAATGGGATTCAAGAAGAGAAGACAAGGGAAATCATGGCAAATTTGACTCCCTTTGGAGGGGACCCTATTGGTATCATCGCAAGACCCCTTTTTCCTCCTAAAAACATGTCATTTACCCATTCCTTTTCATCGTATATTCCTTAGAATCCTTGAAAATTAATTATTAATAGTCTTATAGTTATTAAAATGCATTGGAATTGATTTAGGGATTTTATGTTGAAGAATTAGAAGTTTTTGGTGAAATGGTTACAGGAAGTTCCAACATCCTGTAATGAGCTCATTGTTTGACATGTGTCACAGCAGCTGGACTAGAGCGAAAGGCATGGATGAAAAATAGAATGTCCAAGGATGGACAAACACCTATCTTACAGCCGGATCGACTCTCCTACATGCGCGGTCGACCCAGGTCAAAGCATGGCACAGTGGCGACAAAGGCAGAAACAGCAGCTCATCCTATCTTGATTTAGTTTTTGTTCTTTTTGATCAGTTAGGATAGAAACATTTTGAAAGGCTTGATGTAATAAAAGCGGCAACAGCCGAAGTCCGAATGTACATTCATTAATGACATGGTTATGTAAATACAATCCGAGTAATGGATAGAGGTTCGTTCATTGAATCGTTGTATCGTTCCAAAGACTCTGTTTTGAAACTTAATACTAAGAACCAGTTACAGTTCCGATTTGTGTTTCGTGCATTGATTTGATCTTCAGTCGATTATAGTCCAGTGTACCTCTGGAGTGCGGACGGGCCCTACGCTCTACCGGTATACTGTTCCTTCATTTTATTTGCACTTAGGTTATCGTGTGGTTTGATTTCGATTTCAATAGATCTTATATGGTTTGCACAACAGTTACAATTACTTGGGTTTCGATTTCCATAGATTTCAACTTCCATTGAATGTATATGGTTTGCGCTTATGGTTGGTTTGCGTTTATGGTAATGCTGGACAGTCACCACTGAGATCTGGAAGGGCATCCTGTAAGGGATTCGATCCCTGTGTGTCTTTTTAAAGCACTGTCATAAACTTTGTTTTTATTTCACAATTCATTTATGATCTCTGTATATTTTGATATTGTATAAAGGTTAGTGAATGCTGGGTGTTTACTGGACAAGGGTTTTATGTGTAATATCTTTGTAAGGAGATTAAGATCATTGTTGCAGTGATACACAGTGTTTAGTTTCAGTGTGTGATTTGGTAAATGCATTTAATGATAGCATTGTAATCAGGTATATTAGTGGAGTGACCTGAGTGTTTGATGATAGGTGACATATTCCAGTCTTCCGTAAAGAAGCCCTGTGACCTACATCGTAACCACTTAGCCAACAATCATTTATGTCTATATATTTTAGACGCATGCCTCTAAGCTTACGCATCCTGGTCGATATTAAATTTAGTCTAGCCTAGTACCCTAGCTAGAACACTACATTTTGGCGCCGTTGCCGGGGAGGCGTACTTAAAGGATTCAAACAAAAAAAAGGAAAAAAAATTTCAACACACAAAAATAAACAAAAACACAGTTAGAAATCATGTTCATTTATGCCTAGATTTAGAGACAATCAAGGGAGATTTGTAAAAACCCCCCACCATCTAAAAACTAACCCATCATCATCAGGAGCAGACTCTCTAGGGAATACAACACCAGCTGAGGAAGTTATCCAGACATTGGCAGAAAAATTCTATTCAGGACAGGAACTTACTCTTATTGAGAGGGAAACTTTATTCACACATAAATCGCAGAAGAAGCCCTTTTCTAGACCTTCTACACAAGGAAAAAGTAGTACAGTTACCGAACAATCTTCTTTTCTCCTTTTTCCACCAAGTGACACTGACACAGAGAGACCAATTAGAATGACTGAGGAAGGATCTGGATCGGTACCTCGCCAAGGAGATGAGGAGGAGTCAACTTTTAAGTTCCCTATACAAGAACCACAGGAGGATGAGGAGATCAAAATGAAAAATATACCCCCATCCGTGCTACCTAATTTCTATGGTATGGCTTCAGAGGATCCGGACTCATTCTTGTTCGAGTTTGACATTGTATGTCGAACTTATGGCTATACAGATGATGCCCATAGGCTTAGATTGTTCCTAGCCACACTAAAGGCATCAGCCTTGAAATGGTTCATGGGGCTTGGTGAGCATGCTATAATTTATTGGGATGGTATGAGGAGAATATTTCTTAGGAAATATCAGCCTTATTGCAGATCCAAAGACTCTAAAGATGATATATTTAGAATGAGTCGGCAAGAGGATGAAACCTTAGAGGAATATTTAGAACGGTTTGTCTATAACTTACAAAAATCTAAACACCGAACTATGCCTCCTGATCTGGTCCGCACAATATTCTTGAAAGGTATCCAAGAGGAATACATGGATGATCTCAACTTAATGGGGAAAGGTGACATTTCTGCCTTACCCTTTGAAGAAATCGCTGAGCTGTGTGAAAACTATTCAAGGAGTAAAGCTAAAATGGGAAAGAGAGGCCTGTCATCAAGGGTCACAAAATCTGCCTCTGCAAGTGTCACTAGGGCCGAAATAGGGAATCTTTTAGAAGAGTTTAAAACAGATTTGTTAAGCACTCTAGGGAACCAAATTGATACTTTAAAAGCCAAGAAGAAACAGGAAGATGAAGATCATATCATGGCTATTTTCTGCCCAAAGTGCCGAAAGAAACATGCATTAAAAGACTGCCCTCTAGAGAATATCCAAGTTTGTGCTTTCTGTACTGAACATCATGATATGTTTAACTGTCCTAAAGTTAAAATTTTGCAGAACTGTAATATGGCAGCCAGTACAGAGATGGAAAACGTGTATTATATGGGCACAAAGCGACCATGGCAGCCAAGGCAAGCACCCCAAGGTATGTTTCCTAATCAAAATCTGCAATTTCCTATGTATGATCAAATGTATGCACAAAACTCATGGAATGTACCCATGCCATGGCAGCATCAAAACCAACCACAAAACCAATGGAGACCGTCTCAACAGTACTCCCAATCTTATAATGCATATCCTCAATCATACCCACCTTACTCACAGCCATATCAACAGTACCAACAGCCATATCCATCACATTCTCAACCATATCAGCAGCATCCTCAGCAAGTTGTCTATCAGCCCCAACCTCCTCAACAAGCACTGCCTGCTCCTCCACCAATAAATGCACCACAGCTGCAATTTCCAGCTAACTCACAACCTCCCAGACCCACTCAAATTCCTGCTCAAACTGTCCCAAATCCGAATAATAGAGCAGAGAGGCCAGCCTATAACGTAGAGGAAGGAACCTCATATTCCACACTGCCTTTGCAAAACATTAATTTGAGGTCTGGTAGGGTGCTCCACAAGGATTCTCCAATAACAGATAAGCAACAAGAAAACTCAGAAAAGGAAAATTAAATGACAAATCAAACAAAACCAAACAGTGATACCAAAGAAAAACAGATGCAACCACTGCATCCACCTTTTCCAGACCGATTGATCCAAGTAAAACCACCACTGTCTATACCACAATTTTATGTCTTAGATGAGCTTAAAAATGTCTACATAAAAATCCCACTGCTGCAAGCTATAAAAGACATTCCTATTTATACTAAAGCCATCAAAGACATGTGCCTTAAGAAGCCTGCTAGGAAAAGACTTGATCCTCAAACCATTCATGTTTTAGGAAATTTAGCAGGCCTTATGACCAATACCATCTCCATGGAGAAGTATGTTGATCCTGGCATTCCCAAAGTGACCACCATCATTAACAACATACGGATTCCAAACACTTTGATAGATCTTGGAGCCGCAATCAATGTCATGACTCTTGAAACCATGAGAACACTCCAGCTCATGAATTTGCAACATACCACGATTGTTCTTGAACTAGCTGATAGATCCAAAGTCATTCCTGAAGGGATTTTGGAAGACATCATTGTCTCACTGGACTCTTGGGAGTATCCAATGGATTTCCTAGTCCTTCAACCCAAATCCAATTTAGGAGGACACCCTATCATTCTAGGTAGACCATGGTTAGCGACTGCTGATGCATTTATAGGATGTCGATCAGGCAACATGATCATTTCAAGGGGGACCGAAAGGAAACAACTCACCCTTTATCCATCGGCACAATCACCAGCAGTAACACATAACTTGTGGCTTGATGATAAATTTAATGATAAAGAAGAAGTACAATCTTTTTTTAGCATTGACCAAATCTATGATTTCCAGGAAGACAATAATGATTTGGTAGAATTATTTCTTTCTCAACCTGATCTGTCTGAAAATTTGAGAAATGAACAATATCATGCTGCAGATTTACTTCTGGCTCAAAATTTTCAAGAAACATGCTCTATCCAGTCATTGCAAACTACATTTCACGACATTTTTCCAGTTCAATCCATCACCAATACACAGAGTCAAATCATAGAGATCAGTCCAGGGAAAACTATGAACATAGGCAACCACCTAGACTCATCTCAACAAGAGAAATTGATTAAACTCTTGAGAAAATACCAAAAATCTTTTGCTTGGGACTATACCGACATGCATGGGATTCACCCCGACACATGCACTCACCACATCTATACAGATAGCACCATTAAACCAGTGAGGCAACCACAGAGAAGAATGAACCCCATGCTCCAAGATATTGTCAGAGAGGAGTTGCAAAAACTTTTGAGAGTTAATTTTATATATCCTATCTCTGACAGTCAGTGGGTATCCCCGTTGGTGATAGTGCCCAAGAAGAATGGTAAGTGGTGCATTTGTGTTGATTACAGACAGTTGAACAAAGCAACGCTCAAAGACTACTTCCCACTGCCATTTATTGATCAAGTGTTAGACACCCTAGCTGGCAAATCATCATTTTCTTTTCTTGATGGTTTCAGTGGCTACAACCAGATCAGGATAGCCTCTGAAGACCAGGACAAAACCACATTCACCTGTCCTTGGGGCACCTATGCCTACAATGTTTTTCCATTTGGACTTTGTAACGCTCCAGCTACATTTCAGCGAGCTGTGTTAGCTATTTTCGCTGATTTAATTCATGATTGTGTTGAAGTGTATATGGATGATTTTTCAGTATATGGCAATTCATTTGAACATGCATTAGAAAATCTTGAGAGAGTTTTGAAAAGATGTATTGAAGCTAACCTGTCCCTCAGTAATGAAGAGTGCTTTATGATGTTAAACGAAGGCATAGTGCTAGGCCACTATATTTCTTTTCAAGGCATCCAGGTTGACCCAGCCAAGATCCAGATCATAGCTGATTTGCCAATCCCACAGAATCAAAGAGAGATAAGAAGTTTTCTTGGGTATGCAAGCTATTACCGTAGATTTATTGAAAATTTTAGTAAGATAGCTTTACCTTTGTTTAAACTTCTAACCAAAGATGTACTTTTCAACTGGAATGAGAACTGCCAACAAGCATTCGAACAACTCAAAAAGAAACTATCCACCGCACCAGTCTTGAGAGGGCCTAATTGGAGCCTACCATTTCATATCTTTACAGATGCATCCGACACTGCAGTAGGTGCATCCTTAGGCCAAAAAGAGGAATCTTGTACTTATGCCATTTATTTCATTAGTAAAAATCTAACACCTACAGAGCTCAACTACACAGTTACAGAAAAGGAAACACTTGCCATCATTTATGCTGTGAATAAATTCCGACATTACATAACTGGTTATGAAGTATTTGTACATACTGATCATTCGACCATTAGACATTTAATGAATAAACCAATAACTAGTGGCAGAGTTACCAGATGGTTACTATTGTTACAGGAATTTAACATCACAGTGTTAGATAGACCAGGCAAGGAGAACCAGGTGGCAGATTTTCTCTCTAGACTGCAAAATCCAGGTGAGGTTGTTCCAGTTGAAGATTCTTTTCCAGATGAAAACTTATTTGCAATTTCCATAGTAACTCCTTGGTATCCTGATTTGGCCAATTATTTGTCTACAGGAAGGACACCTCCACACTTTACTGCAAAGGAACAGAAGAGACTAGTGAAACAAAGTGCTAGATATTCATGGCTTAATGGAAACTTATTTTACACTGGTTTTGATATGATAATTAGGAGATGTGTAAGAAATGATGAGGTGATTGATATTTTAAAATCTTGCCATGATGAACCGTGTGGTGGGAATTTTGCAGCGAAGCGGACAGCATTCAAAGTTCTTACTCTTGGATACTACTGGCCATCCATTTTCAAGGATGCCAAGAAGTATGTAAAGAGTTGTGACAGCTGCCAAAGAATGGGTAGGCCCACAGCTACCGATGAGATGCCCCTCCAGCCCCAAGTTCATATAGAGCCATTTGAAAAAGGGGCTCTAGACTTCATAGAACCCATCAACCCGACCTCTAATGGTAAGAAGTACATCTTAGTATGTACTGATTACGTCACAAAGTGGGCTGAAGCAAAAGCACTGGTTAGAGCCACCGAGCACACAGTAGTGAATTTTCTTTTTGAAGAGATTTTTGTGAGGTATGGAGTACCAAGGGAAATTGTCACTGATCAAGGTACTCAATTCACCTCAAAACTAGTGAAGGACATCACAGACAAATACCAAATCAAGCATAG
The DNA here is from genome assembly GCA_031772625.1 of Pinus tabuliformis. Taxonomy (NCBI): domain Eukaryota; kingdom Viridiplantae; phylum Streptophyta; class Pinopsida; order Pinales; family Pinaceae; genus Pinus; species Pinus tabuliformis. The sequence continues at coordinate 211,822,346 of CM062809.1, read as the reverse complement.
GAAAAGTACCCCTTACCATCCACAGGCCAATGGGTAGGTGGAATCAACAAACAAAACTTTGGAGGGGATCACTACCAAAACTGTTGCAATGAATAGGAAAAACTGGGAAGAGAAACTGAAAGATGCACTATGGGCTTACCGGATTACATGGAAAGATACCACGGGATTTACACCATACCAGTTGGTGTACGGCAAAGAGGTACTACTTCCTATCGAATTCCAAATCCATACTTTTAAACTGGCTGCAGACTTACAAATTGATTTGGACCAAGCACAACAAGAAAGAATCCAGCAGTTGAATCAGCTGGATGAGATGAGGCAGCAAGCAGAAGAAACCACCATCCTCATGCAAAAACATAGGAAGCAGTGGCATGATGCACATATTAAGAAGAAGCAGTTTAAGGAAGGTGACTGGGCTTTGCTTTTTGACTCAAAATTCAGAGATCACAAAGACAAGTTCACCACCCATTGGATGGGCCCCTATGAAATTGTTCAGGCTTATGACAATGGTTCAGTCAAGCTCAAAACTATTGATGGCGAAGGTCACTCCTTCACAGTCAATGGTCATCGCCTGAAACTCTACACCAAGCCCATCAGCAAGCAAGATTTTCTCCATACACTATCTCAGCAAAGAGAGGTTGAGGTATTGCAGCCCTCAGCTGCAGTATCACTGCCTTAGTTTCATTTCCTTTCAATTTCAAAGTTAAAAAGAAATAATATATATATATATATATATATATATATATATAAAATATATAAAACAAAAACTTAAAAAAAAAAAAAAAAAAAAAAAAGGATATAAAAAATAATGGGTTAGATGTGAAAACCAGTCTCTGGCACACTCTAACCTCGAATTCCTACTTGAAAACCAGTCTCTGGCGGGTATGAATTCTCTTTCTTTTGTTTACAGTTTGCTTTATCAGTTGAATCATGACTTGAGGACAAGTCAAAATTTTAGTTGGGGAGAGAGGCATCAGCACTTTGTTCTTTTATCTCTCCATTGTAAATTCTTAAAGATTTCTTATTCTATATCTTCACTGTAAATTTCCAAAGCAGCTTGTTCCAGCATTCCAGACTTCAATAAATAAGCTGTTTTGTCATTGTTTTATCTCAGAGGGACCTGGTTATAAACATTATGCAGGGGGACCTGTTTTGTCTAGACAACTATGCTACCAACACCAGCAGTAAGGGACCTGTTTAAGACATTCAGAAGGGACCAGTTAAAGAAATTGACACCAAGGGCTACTTCAACAGAATTTCATCAAGTTTCTACAAGGATTTGGGCATCAAGACTCCATCAAAGGCACAAGCTCAGTGAACCTGTATCAATATAAGGACCTGCATGAACATTTTCAATTTTTCTCAAGGGACCTGTTACATTCAATCTTTCTCAAGGGACCTGTTACATTCAAATTTTTCTCAAAGGACCTGTGCATTCAATCTTCTTTAGAGGACCTGTTACAACAAGCAGAAGAACAGTCAAAAAGGGACTAGCTACTCAGCATGTCAATACAACAATGACCAACAAGAGAGTAATATGTTTCTGTTCTTAAACATTTAATTACTTAGATTGATTTTTAATGTAATTTTGATGACTGTGAACTGTTATGATTGATTTCAAGGATATCTATATTTCCTATCATCCCTTATTCCACCGATTCTCATCATTCCCATAACATCAACCCATTCATACTTCTAAAACCCATTATCAACACATCAACTTTGTCATACATCCCACAGTCATACCAACATCCTCCATCTGACCGAATACCAACTGAAATGGGACACGTGGCAGATTATGTTTTTAAATATAAAGGAAAGAGACAAATGTAAAAGCGGCTTATCTATTTCATTCCACACAGCCAAATCATAGTTCCACCACCCGACGTACCCAATGATTCAAGGGACTTCCCAAAACCATACCCAGCATTATATATACATGCTCCCAGCGTTCTTGTGGTGACATCTGTGTAAGCGTACAACACTCCTCTGTTTTCAAATGAATGAATATGCTGTGAAGTGAGTACAGCCGGTTATCCCACAGTCATTCTCGCACTTGATTCCCATAATTTTCTAAGTATAATCGGGAGGCAGTGAGCGCCAGAAGAAGCATTATCATTTAGGTTCGATTATTATCATTTGGGTCCGATTTACTCAATGAGGAATGGGAGCGGTGAGCGCTTAAAGAGAAAGTATAACCACCCCGTGCGACTTCCACCACAATCATAATACAGTCGACCAACCGAGCATCATATTGAAGACTAAGGAAAGCGATATACCAGGTAACCAGTTTGAAATTTCTTTGTTAAAATTGTAAGAACATAAACAGAAAAGGGTTAAAAGCACGACCCTCTGCCACCATGACTAATAGGGTCAAACCAAGTGTGTTCGACAGTTCACAATATCATGAGGATTGCATTGAAATTCTTAGAGAAATACAGTGGTTACCATTCCTAGAGAAATTCCATGGAAGCAATGAGGAAGTTACCAAGCAATTTGCCTTCACCTTCAATGGAGAAAAAGCCCTGATAGGTAACTTCTCATTCAGGGTTTCAGAGGATACTATAGCTCAGGCAATAGGGATTAGTCCAGAAGGGGAGAAGTATTTTAAAACCAAGCAATTTAAAGAAAAATCATGGACACAGTTTATGTCTAGATCTAGAGTCTCATCAGTGAACTGGAAGAAGGGTGTTCCAAGAAGCTGGTTGATGCATCCCTGGGATGAGATGGTTTACATCCTTCAAAAATTCATAACCTGTGAAGGCCGCTATAGTATTGTCTATCTATACCACATTAAGCTACTCCTCCGTTTGAAGAAACAATGTGTTATCAGTATACCATATTTTATGTTACAAAGTTTAACCAAGATGTCCAAGACTATCCAGAAGCAGAAGGGGAATGAAGACAAAAGCCTGTATCACTTTGGCTTAATCAAAATCCTCATTGAGCATGAATTGCATAGAAGAGGGAAGCCATGGAAAGAATTTCTAGCTGTTAATCAAATTAGAGATGAGGAAGATAAAGAAGAAGTGCAAGAAGACTCAGGGTTCATGAAGGACATTGATGAAGAAATCCCAGTATCCAAAACCAGCAAGGCACCTCTACCTGTGGGCAGCATAAGGACCAGGATCATGAAAAAGGAAGATGCTAAGAGGGCCGAGAAAGATAAAATTTTCACCACTTACTCACGAAGAACAAGGAGGACACCAAAAACCAAGTTGCAAGAAGACCAGCTTGAATCCAATGCACCTGCACAAATGGATGTTGAGAGTGGTGACCACTCACTGCCAGGACCAGAAATTGATGTAGAGGTAGAAAGCAATAACAAGCAGGAAAAATGTTCACCACCTCCCATTAAGAGACAAAAGAAATTGGAAAAACAAATTGAAGAATTAAAGGAAGAGCTCATGGAAGCTAATATGTTGGAAAAAGTTATCAAGAGGGAAAATGAAATGCTCCGGGCGCAGAGTAAAGAAACTCAGAAGAAGAATGAAAAGTTAAAGGAAAGAATCAGTGAACTGGAGGCTGAGCAGACAGAGATCTCTAACTGGGCCACTAAGTGGTACAATCAGAAGAAGACCCTCAAAGAAAAATACAAAAAGTTAAAACAGGAGCTCAAGGGTCAAAAAGATAACCAGGTGAAAAAGAATGTGGACACCTTGCTCAAGGCAGCAGAGATCCAGTCAGGGACAGAGTTCAAGGGAAGCACTTCGGGGATAGCATGAGGACATGCTAATTCCTTAAGTCGGGGAGAGATGTTGGTATCATCCCAAGACCCCTTTTTCCTCCTAAAAACATGTCATTTACCCATTCCTTTTCATCATATATTCCTTAGAATCCTTGAAAATTAATTATTAATAGTCTTATAGTTATTAAAATGCATTGGAATTGATTTAGGGATTTTATGTTGAAGAATTAGAAGTTTTTGGTGAAATGGTTACAGGAAGTTCCAACATCCTGTAATGAGCTCATTTTTTGACATGTGTCACAGCAGCTGGACTAGAGCGAAAGGCATGGATGAAAAATAGAATGTCCAAGGATGGACAAACACCTATCTTACAGCTGGATCGACTTTCCTACATGCGCGGTCAACCCAGGTCAAAGCATGGCACACTGGCGACAAAGGCAGAAACAGCAGCTCATCCTATCTTGATTTAGTTTTTGTTCTTTTTGATCAGTTAGGATAGAAACATTTTGAAAGGCTTGATATAATAAAAGCGGCAATAGCCGAAGTCCGAATGTACATTCATTAATGACATGGTTATGTAAATACAGTCCGAGTAATGGATAGAGGTTCGTTCGTTGAATCGTTGTATCGTTCCAAAGACTCTGTTTTGAAACTTAATACTAAGAACCAATTACAGTTCCGATTTGTGTTTCGTGCATTGATTTGATCTTCAGTCGATTATAGTCCAGTGTACCTTTGGAGTGCGGACGGGCCCTGCGCTCTACCGGTATACTGTTCCTTCATTTTATTTACACTTAGGTTATCGTGTGGTTTGATTTCGATTTCAATAGATCTTATATGGTTTGCACAGCAGTTACAATTACTTGGGTTTCGATTTCCATAGATTTCAACTTCCATTGAATGTATATGGTTTGCGCTTATGGTTGGTTTGCGTTTATGGTAATGCTGGACAGTCACCACTGAGATCTGGAAGGGCGTCCTGTAAGGGATTCGATCCCTGTGTGTCTTTTTAAAGCACTGTCATAAACTTTGTTTTTATTTCACAATTCATTTATGATCTCTGTATATTTTGATATTGTATAAAGGTTAGTGAATGCTGGGTGTTTACTGGACAAGGGTTTTATGTGTAATATCTTTGTAAGGAGATTAAGATCATTGTTGCAGTGATATACAGTGTTTAGTTTCAGTGTGTGATTTGGTAAATGCATTTAATGATAGCATTGTAATCAGGTATATTAGAGGAGTGACCTGAGTGTTTGATGATAGGTGACATATTCCAGTCTTCCGTAAAGAAGCCCTGTGACCTACATCGTAACCACTTAGCCAACAATCGTTTATGTCTATATATTTTAGACGCATGCCTCTAAGCTTACGCATCCTGGTCGATATTAAATTTAGTCTAGCCTAGTACCCTAGCTAGAACACTACAGACCCTTTGTTATTCAAGCAGTACAAGGAAATAACACTTATTTCTTGAAGAATTTAGATGAAACTAAAGCTGAAGAGGGCCCTGTGAATGGCCGGATGTTAAAGCATTATTTTGACTACTTTCCATGTCTATAGCATGGCTCTGCCCTGTACATTATCAGTTGTATATAGTATTTTCTTTCAGCATATAGATAGTTCAGCTTCAGAAGTTTTGTAAATAAGCAGGAAAAGGCTTTTTATTTCAGAAGTTCCACAATGGTGACAGATTCCAGTTTTGAAATCCAAAGAGAAAGCTCTCAAGTTTTGATAAGAAGTCAAAAGCCAAGGAAATCTGACTTGCTATTCTTGGTCTTTCAAGTAGAAAAACCATCCCCAAGTGGAGCCACTGTTAGCTACCTATACCAATAGGTTTCATTTTTCATGATTGGCAAGGGAAGTGCCAAATATGCTCTACTTTGGTGATGCAAAGATATCATATTTTTTGGGAACCACTTACCTATAGTTGTTTGGTGTTGTCCTACTTCTGAATGGGTGATCCAACAGTCTAAGCTGGGTCATGCCATATTTCAATTTTTGTTGTAGACTAGAGAAAGAAATCTGTCCAAACTATTCAATCTTGGCAGATAAGTAGTTAGGTAGAGAATGAAGGTTCCCAACTGCTTAATCTGGGGCCTTGGAAGTAATAAGGCTAGCCTTAGATAGAAAGTCAAAAGAAAATGCAAAAAGAAAAGAAAAAGAGCAATTGAGGGTTTGCCAGTCTAAGTGCACCCTCCTTGAAGTAACAAAAAATGCTAGGCAATAGAATGGGTAGGTAGATGGGGTTGCAGAAGCATGATTTCTTTCATATCTCTGGCCTAAGCAAAGGAAACACATGGTGGCCAGCACAGATCTTTCTATTCAGCAGTTTTGTAGCAACAAAGTGAAGCATGTCTAACTTCCCAATCATTCCCCATCAAACTCCTTGCTAACATCCCACTATTACCTTGGTTCATGAGAGAAATCAAACTCATCTATTGATCCTTGTTGCATAAAGAGACACATTTCCTGTGTAAAAATCTTTTCCTTTTGATCTACTCTCCTAACTAAGTTTGTTCCCTAAAAACTTAGTGTTTGCCTCCTCTCTTCCATATCTCCCATCCAATACTAACTACTAACCACATTATTACTTAACTCCCTAATTCCCTTTTTCACTATCATTATATCACTATTGTATATAAAAAGCCCCAAAGTATATATTCCCCCTTCCCTAGGCAATATAGCCTTATAGCTCTAAAAGAGGTCGGGCAATAGTGCAAATTTGTGTTCATATCTTGTTTTGGGAATTAAACTAACATCCAGTTAGTTTAATAGCCCTAGCACCTTTTATAAAGAAATATGTCGTTTACCCGCTTGTCCCATAAAACCCGCAAATGTCATATATCCTAAGTTTAACCTATCGGCGTGCTCACCACAAAAAACAAAAGGAAATATTATTTAAATGACTGCCGGGTCCCGCCGTATCATGCTGGCGATTTGCTCTCTCGTCGTCTGTCGGATCTGGGCCCTCCCATCCGACGGCTCACATCAATATCGGACCGCCTCCGATGCCCGGACGATAGCGCCCGAAATCTGTCAGACCATGACGTCAGGGCTCGGACGCGTGTCGTTCCCAGGTTGTATTGGGAGGCTGCCTACCAAAACCGCTCCCGTACAATAAGCGGTCCGAAATTACCACTTACTGCCTTTGTTTCTCCGCCATACGTCACGTCCATGTCACGCATACGTCACTGCCACCTCAGCATCACATCACCGCTCCATCCGCCATCGCCCTGAGTTGTCCACCACGTCCCCTATCCACGTGGACCACTCGCAGGTCGCCACGTCATCACTTCGTACCTGACCCCACCCATGACGTCATCCAACAAAACGTGCCAAAAAGCCAAATTTTCACTATTTTGCCCAAAAAACCCATTTTCTCGCGTTATTTGCAATATTGTGCACTGTGCTCTTGCATGAGCAATTACGTCGTTCTCCGCCAACTTTGAGGATAGCTCCTTGCTGCTGGCGCCCTCAATTCACCTGTTATTCCACCATTGGCCAATTGCACCAGGTATTTATCAAGTTATCCCCTCCGCGCCTGGTTTTTTACACAATTCTCTAAAATAACTAAGAAAAGAAGAACACAGTAAGTTCAAGAAATTCTCATGAACCAGTGATCCTCTTCCACTCTGTAAGCCCAATTTCCCTCACAGAAGTCCCCATTGTGCCGAAATTCCACAAATTCACAGTCTGTTTGCGCATTCGCAAATCCAAACCTCTGCTAGATAAATTCACCGGGAAAGCAAGTCCCAAATCCCGACATTTGCTCTCTGAATATATCTTAGGAGAAATTTGACTTATTTTCACCCCAGTTTGCCACTTCCCCTTTGCAAATTGCCCTTCTCCTGCCAAATTCATTGCTCTGTGTTGCTGTGCCCAGAAAAACAAGTTCAAATATAATTCAAACTATCAATTGACCATGGAAACTCCAGTAGCATTGAACATTGCACCTTTAAATGCCCCACAAAGAGAGCTAGAATGGCTGCCCCTGGCTGACAGAGACTACCAAATGGCAGAGGGAATCCCAGATTACAGCAAATACCACATTCATGTCCTCAATGATCTCAAAGCCAAACATCTCAGTGGAAATGATATTCTAGGGATTTGGGACTCCAATTTGCCCATTTTCAATCTCCCTGAAGTCAATATCCTCCCAGACTTGATACATCGATGCAGTGCCAACTATGACCCATGTCAGAGAGCTATCCTCAGTCCCTCAGGCTCAGTTTTGTTCCATGTGACCCCTGAGGCCATAAATCAAATGCTGCACTTTCATACTACAAAGCCATTGACTCCTCTATCTATGATGGAATTGTTAAAGCAAGGAGGCAAGCTGTCCAGTGCCCAAATTATAAAGATCAATCAATTATTCATTCAATCAGGCTCTCAAACTGTGAGGACTCCTCCTATTGGAAATGTATATCTCAATGAGTTGGGCAAAATGCTTGTGGATATGATCAATTATGTCCTGGGATATAGATCATCTAAGGATGTTGATGAAACTATTCTGGCCATGATGTCTATCTTCTCCCTTGGAAAGCCTCCTTCTGTTCACTATGATTATGCTACATACATTGCCAATAAAATTCATGAGCAATTGATGAATTTAGAGAGGGAAAGGATATTTAGATACACTTCTTACATCTATCACTTGTTCCTATTTTATCAGCCTGATAGCTTCCCTATTACTCTCAAGAAGTTTGATGCTCAGGGAAACCAAAGGTCTGTGGTATTTTGGTCTTCAGTCTTTCATCACATATCTTTTTCACCATACATCTACTGTGAATTCATAGACCTTTTCATCCATCCAGCCATGTCCTTGCTGTTGAGCTCTCCTCCTCCGAGATTGACAGATGAGAGGCAAAGAATCCTCCAGCTCTCAAAGGCCTACAGCATTGGGGATTGGTACTTTTACCAACACCATATAGTGATCAGAATATATGGTTGTGAGTTAGCCCCATATAGGCTACCAAGATATGTCCCTATGAGACTTTTTGCTTTAGAATATTTCAGACAATTTGGAAATGCAGGCATGGTCCATTTCCACAGCAAAAATAAGAAGGTACAACTCAAAGTCAGAAACTAGCTAGGCCCATTTATTTATAATAAAAGAGAAGAGGCATGGCAAGAAGCATATAAGATCTTGCAACGCCTCGGGTTGCAAACTAGTTTCCTCTGGATACCCTATGATCCCAATCATTTCATTAGTCTTAGAAGGGTCAAATATAAGTTGGCTAGCTATGATCATGTCAGGTTGCCTCATATTGAAAAATATGCAAATCTGTTAAGATGGAAAGAGGGCACCCTAGAAGAGGCAAGTACTAAAGAGGAAATAGCACAAAAAGAAACAAAGAAACTTGAGAAGGAAGCTGACTTGGAATATTGTGGACAGGTTTCTTCTTCTTATCATACTCAACTTGGAGCAGCTGCCTCATCTTCTACAACTCCCCAGCAAGCAGCTCAAACTACTCCTCAAGCAGCTAGTACAGACAAAGGGAAAGAAATGGAGCAGGATCAGCCGCTCCCAACAGCAGAACAGCAGAAAGAGCAGACCAAACAGCAAGAAGAAATGGCTGAGGCCCCTGTATCTACAGAGCAACAGGCTCAAGAAAGTGTGCCCCCAAGGCAGGAAACAGCAGTGGATACCTCAGTGCTCCAAACCCCGTTGAATGAAGAGAGAACCAGGAAGAGGGACAGATAGCAAGAAACTCCCCTCACTACATCAGCAAGTCAACAAGGGGAGAAAAGGCAAAGATTGAACCCTTTTTCTGAAGAAGAGATGCCTATTGGACCATCCATGGGTATGGGCCCTCCTAGCATGGAAGCATCAGCCAGTTCCTTCCAACAGGAACAAGAAAGACCACTTGGAGGAGAGGTCATCTCCTCAAGCCAGCAAAGAAGGGCATAATCTAGCATTAAGCAGCAATTTATTGATATTAAGAAAAGAAATGAGCCAGTCAGACTCCAGCTCTACAATCATTTGCTTAAGATGGCTCCCACCAATCAACAAAGGCTCATGTCCACATATGACATTACAGAGGGGAAGATGACTATGAGCCATTTCATGCCTACCATGCTGCAGCCACAGTCAGCTGCAGATTACATCAGAACCAACCTGGAAGTATTTGCAAAAGACATCCACCCAATGGACCAAATAGAGCTACATAAGCAAACGGGTGAGATGGTATACTCCACTCTTGCAGATAAAACATTTCTAGCACACAAACTGCAGAATTATCTCCATAATACTACTGCCCAACTGGAATTGGAGAAAGCTTCTTCTCAAGCCAAAGACAACAGGATTAGGTCTTTGGAAGATATCATTATAGAGCTTGGGCATGACCCAAGTGATCCCAAAGCTGTGCAGGCACTAATGAAGAAAAAAGATGAAGATATTACAGCTTTGAGGAAGATGGTCAAAATTCCAGCAACCCTTCACCCTCAAACAGAAGATGTTGCTCAGCAGAGAAAGGATCAAGATGTAGTAGCCATGCTGCTGACACTACATAAACAATTGGTAGAAACAGAAGGACGATTGGTAGCAACAGAGGGTGCATTACAAGCAGCCCTGAAACAGAAAGAAGGAGGGCAGATATCTCAGCCCCCTCAGCCAGTAATTAACCTTGAGGAGCCTTCTCAAATTATAAGTCCTCCCACAGGACAAACACCAGAGGCAGGCCCTTCAGCAGCAGCACCAGCAACAACATCAGGACAGACACCAAGCCTTGATATGCAAAACATGATGAAAGAACTTCAAGCTCTGGAGGCCCAGATGGTAGAACTAAATGAGGCCAAGAAAAAATTGGCTACACTTAATGAAAAATATGATAAATAAAAGCAAAGCGTAGTTGAAAAAACAAGAGAGGTAAAGGCTCTTGAGAAGAAAATAAAAGAACTGGAGAAAGAGCTCTCTCTTGATAAATTTGTAGCTGAAATCAGGAAAGTCCTGTGGGCCAATATTGGACAGTCTATAACAGATCAATGGCAATATATTGAAACCATCCATGAGCATATAGATCTCATAGGCAGGGCCCAAAAGGAAAGCCAAAGAGCAAGGGCATCTCTAGGCAATATGCCTGAGATAGCCAATAGGATGATCAATGTCCTTAACAATCGCACAGGCCCCCACCTGGCAGCAATGGGTATCTCTAATAGAACTGATACCATTTTACTAGTAAAGAGGGTACTCACTTTGAGAAATCATGTGCAAACATTGGATAGAAGGTGCCAGGAGATGCAGACAGAGGTGAACAAATTTATGGAGAAATTTACAGCATTAAATAACAGAGGCCTTCCCAGCCTATTAACCAGTGCAGGTAGGCTACTATCTCATGAAAACTATGCCAAGAGGGTAAATACATATGCCACCAATCAGATCACTGCAGCATCAAGTACCCCAGAGGAAACAGGGCCTGCATCTGGGCAGAGCCTCTATGACAAAATAGAGAATTTGTTTTTTATCATGAATGAGATTAGACATCTATTTGAAGTGCCTCCAAATTACTACAAATATACTGAGGCAGATGAAACCTTAGGCACAATTTTGAGACATCAGTTGCCTACTCAGGAATGGTGGACAAGCATGATCCAGACATTGCTGTGAAGAAACAGATTTTTTCACCAAGCTTTTGTACATCAATTATAAGTCATCATGTTCAAAAAATTGATATATTCACTATGACTGGAGATGAGTGGACAGAGCCAACTCAGCAAACAAATTTGGCCACTAAAGCAACACCGACAGATGCAGATGACGGGGCTGAGATAGCTGCAGCATGACAGAGCAATAAAGGGCATATTATTCAGAATCAATGCAAAGCACCCTGCAGAGCCAGTTGCCCTCAAAAGTCAAGAACTTCTGACAAACAACAAGCAGCTGTCATATATTCATTAAAGTAGCTTTTAATTTTGTAAGAAATATCTTTGAAAGTTGGTAAGAGCAGTTATTATGCAATAACTCACTGTTGAGATATTTCTGTGATATTTTTGTATATATGAACCCCCACACAGTTTATTGGGGGGTTGTTGTTACTCATCTGTTCAAGAGAACTGGACTGTATTTCCTCTGAAAGATATAATACAAAGGAGTTGTTGGTTTCCAAAAGATATGTTTGGCTTGGAAGTGTTGTGATGAAACTATTGACTGTTGCAGGATTCTCGTGTTATGGCGTGATACAATAAGTGTTTTCTAACTGTATTTATGTTTCATTTCTTGTATAATCTGTCTGTGATGTATGGTGATTAATCTTAGTAGAAAGGTAAAAGACTAGTTCAGGATTTGTCCATTAAAGATACCCTAAACTCAATCCTTGCTACTAAATATGTTTTCTTCAGGGTTAGCTCCAACTATGGAATTCTTAAATGCTCCTATTTGCTCTAATCACATGATAAGTCTTTATTCAATAATTCTCTTTTGCTGCTGAGTAGGATTTGTTCTTCGTTTCGTGTTGCACTGTGAAAGAACTCTTAACTTCCTTTTACTGGTGTAATTTATACCGTTTATTGTCTAAAAATAAAAGTTTGTATCATGGATACCCATCTGGCCCTGTAGTGAAACTCTCTTTATCACATATATCAAACACTTTCATTTCTAGACTCCACATGCCCAATGGATTGAACTCTCATTGATATTTGCATGCCCTTCCTTGAACAACAGTCTACAACCAAAATTCAAACAAAATTCCCATCTCATAACTAGCCTAAAATCTTCAAAACAGAAACAAAGTTAAGACTAAAAGAGAGAGCCCTCTCTGATTACAGGTAGGCTAGAACCTGTAATCCAAAGCTTGGTTAGTGGTTACCCTGGCTGTATTCCCTCAGGAGTCAAAGGGAACAACCTGGGTGTTAACACCTGGAGCAGACGTCGGCTAGACTCACTTGGATTTTCTGGGGGTTCACTTCACTTGAGACGGTTAAAGTGGAGGAACTTGGTCCAGTCTATTCATTAAGCAGGTTGCCGGGGTAACTGTTCCACCCGCCACTTCTGTACTGAATTCTGCGATGTTGGATGTCATCACCAACTAGTGTTTTCGGTCCGGAAGGTTACTATTTGTGTGTGGTTTGATGCCCTAGATTCTTTAGGCGTGTGATTCAAATTTGTTTGGTTCTTTAGAGACTTTAGGCGGTTTGCTTTGAGATTTTACTTTGTTTGCGTGTGCAGTAGTTAAAAGTTTTAACTGTGGCTGAATTACCGAGACAGTCCCGTAGACTTCGGGGCCAGTCTCCTGAGGTTGTAACTATGGCCGATTTGTTGAGGAAGTCCTGTAGACTTCGGGGCCAACCTCCTGAAGACGTCCCAGGTCATTACGAAGGTTTGAAAGTCCTCGTAACTCCTAGTGGTAGTAAAGTAGGTTCACCTGAAGAAGGAGAGTCTTCGTTGGTAGTTCATCCTGATTACCAAACTCTAGAAACAGGTTATAATCCTGAAGCTATTTCGGTTTTCGAACTTGCTGGTAGCTTTTCATCTACTAGTGATATAGGCGAAGAACCTGAGATATCTGAACCTGTTACTCCAACATCGGGGTTAGTCTCTCCAACTTCTAGTGCTCTTGATTCACCTAGGGTAGAAAGAGTCATCACCGAAAATCTTCCTTCTGGTTTGATGGCTATTGAAGAACTTGCTTCGGAAGAAGAAATAGGCATCCCTATCCCTGAAAATCAACCTACTATTGATCTAAGGGAGCGTGAATCCATTTTTTACAGTCCACCTAGAAGTACTACTTGGTATCTTTCTCTAACTAATTATTTGAACAACTCAGGGTTAAGTTTTTCACCACCTCGTGTTTCTTATCCACCTAGGGGTATTTATATTCCCGTAAATATGTCAGGTCAGTCGTCCATGTTTTCTCAATCGCCTGAATCATTTTTGTACGGCGGTCCTTCTGTTCCCTCTGGGTATGAGTCACTTTCTGGTACTTTTTCGGGAGCATCTCCTCAACCCATTAAACATGGGTTATTCACTGGAAGCAATGGTGCAAAGTCGTTGAGCGTAGAAGGCATTCTTATGATGTCAGGTTCTATTCCCAATTCTCAACCTCAAGGTGGCCAGTTACCACCTGGGGGGCAGCCTCAATTAACGCCTGGAGGGAAACCTCAAGGACAGTATGTACCCATGGTACAATACATTCCTCAAGGTCAATCCCAGACTCAATATGTACCCCAAGGTCAACCTCAGTATCAATTTATACCTCAAGGTCAACCCCAGTATCAGTACATGCCTCAAGGGTATCTACCCCAAGGTCAGTACTCGAACCAAGGTTTCCAACCACCCCAAGGTCAATCTTATGTTCAAGGTACGGGAAATGTACCTTTCAATTATCAATCCTACCCTCAACCTGGTTATGGATCTCAATATTCTCAACCTGTTATGGGTCAATACCCCGGAATGAACATAGTGTGGGATCCATCACAAATTCAACAGGTATTGTAGCCAAGTGTACCGTTGTCATCTCAATATGGACAACCCTTAGTTTCTGGTTCACCCCAACAACCAGTCCAGTCTACTATTCAAACTTCTGTACCTTCGATAGTTTCTCAGTCTGGGCCTATTTCGCCTCGTACTCCATCTCAAACAACTGCTGCAACTACCGCAACGTCTGTTCAATCTATCCCACTTACTTCTGGAGTATCGACAGCTCCGGTTTCTACTGTCTCTGTATCTACTCCTCAGACATCTTTACCATCGTCTGGATCCACGATTGAAACTACGGTTCAGATGCATGTAGGACAACCTGGTTTAAGTACTGTTGTCACAAGTCAACCACAGTTCACTTATCAACCGTACTAGGGACAGTACCAATTCGGTCCTGCTGTCCAGCAGCCAGTTTACCAGTATCAACCGTATCCTGGGTACACTTATCAACAACCACAACAACCCCAGTACGGTCCGGTTAATCCTGGTTTTCCAGGAGGATACAATATCCCGAACACGATTCCTATTCCTAGTTATCCTGTATATCGTCCTCCTGGGACTGGTCTCGTGACCCAGAGTTTTAGGGATCCTAATCGGCAGTTACCGTTTATCGCAACTTTGGATTTACCAGACTTGTCGCGCCTAACGAACAATCCAATAAATTATCTTCCGTTTTGGCCGCCAATGCCGAATAAGTTGCCCAGTGACATTCCCAAGTTCGAAGGTAAGTCTGGAGAGGACCCGTCGAATCATGTGATGACTTACCACCTCTGGTGTGCCTCTAATTCCATCTCGGATGATTCAATCCGCTTACGTCTTTTCCAGCCCACTCTCATTGGTCTTGCGGCCAAGTGGTACGTTGAGTTACCACGGGCCTATTTTTATAATTTTAGCCAGTTAGCTACCTCGTTTTTAACTCATTTTCAGTTACCGGTCAGATATGATAATGGCACGGAGTTACTAACTTCATTAAAGCAATCGACGTCCACTTATATTTCTGATCATATTCATGAATGAAGACGTCGAAGGCGGTTAGTGAAAGTTTTTATTCCAGACTAGATCTTAGCTGAATGGTTTGTTAAATCATTGTTATCGAAGATTACTGAAGACATAGCTAAGGCCGGAGTAGTTACTGAGGAGCAAGTGATTGCTCAAGTGCAGTACCTTGACTTAGTTTATACTCAGTCAAGTACGTTACACGAAAAGATCCCAGATCTTCCCAAGTCAAATCAAATCGTTGCTGCTCCTTCGGGATATCATGCTGCTGATGGCATGATTGGTACGATGAATACTAAAAGTAAGAAGAAGTCTTCCAAGAATTCTTCTCCTATCATAACCTTGCCTGATTCCCCGACAGGAGATTCTTCTGCAGAGGTTTCTGCCGACATTCACACTGTAGAGTCATCTACAGTTAAATCAAAATCCGGTGGGAAAAAGAAAGGGAAGAAGAAGAATAAAGCAGACAAAACTCCAAAGGAGAAAACTGAAAAATCGGAAACCAATGATGAAAAGCGCAAACTCGTTATTCTTGTCTTATTTGTGAAGAGGAACACTTTACAAGAGACTGCCCTCATCGAGCAAAGGTTTCGAAAATCGTCAAAGGTTCCCAAACTCCTGCTATTTTGAAAGATCCATTTCCAAAGCAGGATAGTAAGATGATAGGTTCTTCCTCGAGTGCCAGTGAAGAACCCATATTGATGATGTCCCATGTAAGGATTGCGACTCGATCGCAAGATTATGGTAGTAAAAGTCCTGTTGATGGCAAAGAAGCAGAATCTTCTCATTCTAATCCATCAACCTCAGCTCCCGGTTCCGATCCACTACAGATCGAGAAGCCTAACCCAGACTTAGTAATCAAACTGCCCGCCAAGGGTGTACTTCGAAGGTCTTCTTTCAATCCACATGCGAGAGCGGCCCAGAATTATAACATTGTTGAGGACTTAGCTGTTTCACCCTCAGCAATGTCGGCTTTGGAAGTGCTGCAATCATGCCCAGCACAGCGTAAATTACTTTTTTCAGCTATAGGAGTTGTTGATGTTCAGGACCCGAACCTAATAATCTTTGATCTAGAAAATAGTACACCGCGTTTGCCTCATCAAATGGCTTTCCAGATCCCAGTGATAGTAAAAAACAGGCCTATTCATCGGACTGTAATTGATGAGGGAGCTTCAACGTGTATTATGTCGATACAGTGTTGGAGATCGCTTGGTTCTCCTTCACTAAATCAATCCCCGACAATTCTTAAGGCCTTTGATGGCCGTGGGTTCCATCCTTTTGGCATTCTACAGGATTTGCCTATAGGGGTTGAAGGAAAAACCGTTAGTCTCGATGTGGAGGTGGTTGATGCCCCTCTAGACTACAACCTTCTCTTGGGTCGAAGTTGGTCTTACGCTATGACAGTGGTCGTTTCATCGGTCTTCCAAGTAATAAAGTTTCCACATAACGGAAAGATCGTAACAATAGACCAGCTGGCTTATTTTTCATCCGACCCATCCTCTTCAGAGAGTATTCAGCATGTCGGTAAAATGACTATCCCTTATAAGGATGTTGGAGTAGGATTAGTTAAAGATGCCGATTTACTGGGAACTTTTCCTTTTCCTCCAATCAACGCATTGTCTTCGTTTGCATCCATTCATATGATTACATCAGACACCATTGTTTATGACGATCCTTGGATCGTTCCTTCTGAATCTGAGATAGACTCATTTGGTGATGCTATGCCATTCAGTCCATATGAAATTGCCTATGAAGCCGTGCAGTCTTTTACCGACCCGCCTTCAACTAAAAAAGACTTAATGGATGTGGTCTATGAGGAATCACTTTTCACATCAACCTCGGAGTTAATAGCGTTTCCCGAAGTTGTTTCATCTGACGAGCAACTTCGTGAAGTCCTGTGTGTGGACGATTTACCATGGGAAGATCTCCATCACAGATCTTCATTTTTAACTGAGGATGATCGTTTTGAAAATGATTTCTCATCAATTTTTACAGCTGAATATGTCAGAGAAGCTCAGAATCCCATGAAACATCCTGATTCAGAGCTGAATTTGGGAAACATCTCTCGAACTATTCCCATTGACATTTCAGTTAAGCCTGGAATTGTTGAGAACATTCATATAGGTGCCTCGTGTACAGATGACGAAATTCAGACATACAAGTCCCTATTTCAAGAATTCCGTGACGTGTTTGCCTGGTCATATGAGGAAATGCCAGGAATTGATCCCGCGATTGTTGTTCATAAGATCAAGACTTACCCGGATGCTAAACCCTTCCGGAAACGTTTGCGTCAGATTCACCCACGAAAAGCGGCTGCAATTAAAGCAGAAGTTGAGAAACTGTTGAAAGTAGGTTTCATTTATCCGATCCCGTTAACGGATTGGGTATCAAATATTGTTCCGGCTAACAAAAAACAGGGAACAGTAAGAATATGCATCGATTATAGGGACATTAATCGAGCTTGTCCAAAGGACAACTACCCAACACCCTATATCGATCAAATAATTGATGATTGTGCCGGCAGCGAAATATTTTCCTTTATGGATGGTTTTTCCGGTTACAATCAAATCAATATTCTACCTGCCGATCAACCAAAAATGGCTTTCATTTGTCCATGGGGGACATTTTCTTATTGCAAATTACCTTTTGGGCTTAAGAATGCGGGAGCAAATTTTCAAAGGGCGATGTCTTATGCGTTTCATGACATCAAACACATTGTGCAACCGTATCTCGATGATTTTCCTGCTCATTCATTACATCGAGCTGACCACCTTGTCCATTTACGAGCAATCTTCATGAGGTGTAGGCATTATCATATTCGGTTGAACCCACATAAATGTGTCTTCTGTATAGAAGTGGGTCGATTACTGGGATTTGTAGTTTCGAAAGCCGGCATTCGCGTTGATCCCTCGAAGGTAGAAGCTATCATCAAATTGCCTCCTCCTTCGAGTCTTCGCCAACTCCAAAGTTTGCAGGGGAAAGCAAACTTTTTACGACGATTCATTCCTAACTATGCCGAGGATACAAAGGGTTTTACACAGTTGTTGAAACAGAACGCTCAATTCTCTTGGGATGAGATAGCTCAGAAATCTTTTGATGCACTCAAACACGCGTTGACCCATGCACCGTTGTTGCATCCTCCCAACTACAACCAGGATTACTTTTTGTACCTCGCCGCCGCTCATTCCACCATTGGAATGGTCTTAGTTCAGGAAGATGAATTCGGAACGGAACATGTGATATGTTACCTTAGTCGGACGTTAAATCCAACTGAGCTAAAATACTCACATGTGGAGAAATTGGCATTGGCAGCCGTTCAAGCTGTCCAACGTTTTCGTCACTACATTTTACTCCGTAAAACTACAGTCATTTCGGATTGCAACCCTATGATCTACATTTTGACTAAACAATTGCTAGGGGGCAAGTACTCTAAATGGATTGTTATCCTGCAGGAGTTCGACTTAGAGTTTGAGAAATCTAAGTCTAAGAAATCTTTAGTTTTTGCAGAGTTAATGTGTGACTTCCCGCGTGCTGATACGGAAACTGTGGCAGAGGAGCCCATTGCGGACGAATATTTGTTTCTAATCAGCACTTTAGATCCGTGGTATGGGGATATCATCGTCTATCTCCAGACCCAATCCTTTCGGCCCGAAGCTTCAAAGACGGAACATCAGAAAATTCGATTCCAGTCCCAACAGTAAAAAATTATTGGAGATACTCTTTATCGCCGTGGGGCGGACTTGGTTTTTTGATGTTTCTTAACTCACGAAGAGGCTGAAAGGGTTCTAAATGATTGTCACTCTGGAGCATGTGGCAGTCATATTTTTGGGTATGCCACAGCCCAAAAGATATTGCGCGCTGGCTACTTCTAGCCGTCCTTGTTTAAAGATTGTATTACTGCGGTCCGAAAATGCCACAACTATCAAATGTTTGATCGAAAGATGCGCACTCCACCTGCTCCTCTCCACCCTATAATTGTCGTTGGTCCTTTTGCCAAATGGGGTATCGATTTTATTACATGTAACCCTCACTCGGCCGGGGGGCATGCGTATATCATCCTTGCGGTAGATTATTTTACTAAGTGGGCCGAGGCGATGCCTACATTCGAGGCAGACGCAAGACAGCTGCAATTTTCGTGTTCAATCATATAATTGCTAGGTTTGGTGTCCCACAAGTGATAATCACGGACCATGGGCGCCATTTTCGAAACGTTACGATGACAAAACTTATAGGCCAGCTTGGTTTGCATCACGATAGTTCAACTCCTTATTATCCACAAGTGAATGGTCTGGTTGAGTCCATCAACAAAGTTTTAGTTATCATGATCCGACAAATCATTGGTATTCATCGGTCGAATTGGCACAACATGTTATTTTCAGCGCTTTGGGCATACCGAACCTCAGTGAAAACATAAACAGAGTTCACTCCTTTCCAACTAGTTTATGGTTTGGAAGCTATGCTACCCATTGAATGCGAAATCCCGTCACTGCAAATGGCCATCGAGTTACTTCCAGCTACTTCCGAAGAGGAAAAGCGTTTATTGTACTTATCTCAATTAGATGAGAATCGACATGATGCTGCATTGGTGATCGAGACTCACGCAAAACGTATGAAAGCTCAGTATGATCGAAATGTGACCCCTCGAAATTTTTCGGAAGGAGACCTAGTGTTATTATATGATCAAGCTAATGATAAATTAGGTGCTGGGAAATTTGTTCCTATGTGGAATGGGCCCTATATTATCAAGCGAAAGCTAGCAAAAGGGGCCTATGAGCTGGTAGACTTTGACGGGGACTCTTTGGGTAAACCCAGAAATGGACTTTACCTAAAGAGGTATTATGCTTAAAAATGGGTATGGAGATTTTTAGTTAGGTTAGTTTTTCTTTCTAGGTTAGTTTTTCTTTCTAACTGGTGTGTTTGTTAGTTTAGATAGTGTGCTTAGCCTAGAGAGTGTGTTTTTTCGTCATTATTCTGGCTTATCTTGGTTTTACTCTTGATGATGCAGATGTCGATGCCTCTCCAAACGTACATTGGTTTCGCTGATGGTGCTTGTCGTAGTACATGGAATATCTCTTCCGCAGCTTGGGTTATTTATTCGCCCTCTGATGAGTTAGTTTCTATGCATGGGGTAAGCCTCGGTCAAACAACAAACAACATTGCCGAATACAGTGCAATGATTGAGTTATTGTCTGAATCTATTTCATTTGGGATTCAGAGTTTGATTGTGAGGTTAGATTCTGAACTCGTTGTATTACAGCTTAATAGAGTGTATGCCATTAGAAATCCAGTGTTATTAAGGTTATTTTTTAGAGTGCGTCTCTTGGAACGTGAGTTTGATTACATTGAATATCAGCATATTCCAAGGTCTTTAAATACATTAGCAGATGCAATTGCTTCTCGAATGTTAAATAGACATTTGCAATAATCATACATGTAAATTTAAAACCATTCCATAACATGATTTACAAGATGAGCCGGTAATAATGATATATATAGATAGGAGTGTGTCAAAAAATACATCGTCTTCGATCATAGGTTGAAAAACACCTTATGATAGGCAAAAATGATAAGTACAAAAAACCAAAATGTCACATGTGTCTACAAAACGACCATCCAATCACTAGTGATGATCTCTATATGACACCACTGCACGGGCCACCCTACACAAGAACCTCCTAAAAGGTCCTGGGACCCCGACTACATAGCGCTGAAGCCGGATTGGAATGTCATCTATGGTAGTCTCTGGTATGTTTGCTGTAAGACGCTCTAGGTCATGTTCCAACTTAGCTAAAGTCTCTGTGGCCTCGTCCTGTGGGGTCGGTGTCGCTGCAACTGGTAGTCTCCTCTCAAAAGGCTGGAGATTGGCTAGACGACGTGGGCCTACATCTGCATTTTGAAAATTATTATCAGTTTTGAGACGATATAAAAACAAACAAAAAAGATAGATAGTTTAAAAAACTGGTGGAAAATGAAGTTACCTGTATCATCCCATTGTTCTCCCGGTGGAAGAACCATGTCCGGATGTCCACGAAAATCAACTCTGGCATAAGGAAAATCCTTTATAAAAAAGACCTGGTCTTCTAACGAGTGAAAGTACTCCGAAGTAAATCGGACAACCTCCGTTCCCTCATCAGGATGATGGGCCATAACCGCAACCCATCGCATCAATTTGGGCTCTCGAGGAAGCCCAACACCAACAGTGAGCTGCTGTGGGATCAACATCGGAACCCTCTCTAAGCCAAAACTCACAACTAAAGGCCCATAACCAAAAGTCTTTAGCTGTCCGTTTTTGGCTCTAGCGAGTTGGCCTTTTATATTGGCCAACACAGCATCACACCAGTTGAAAATGGTACCTCGATAGCAATGAATCGCCATCCGCATCTGGGATCCAGTGGCAATGTGTAAAGCGGCAGCCCCGCAAAGTCTGGTAACTGTAAAGGAAATCACCATAAGTTCAGGGCGGGATATAGTTTTGATCTCTATCCCCTTCTCTTGAGACTGAGTGTTACACCACTCTAGTCGGATACTAGTAATGGACTGGCCACCCGGCCTAGTCCCGAACAGAGTCAAGTGTTCGCCTCTCTTGGGAAAACAAGTGAGAAAGTAAATATCTGCGGGCTCCATCTTGAGCTGGTGCCCTCCAATATAAAAACACTAGTCCTGAATGTTCCATCTTTCTACCAGCCACTCTAGAAATCTCACTTGGGCCCTCATGCCAGGTATGGTCCAGTATTTATAAAGGTCGCATGCCTTCAAAGCATCAATTGATGGTTGATGATTAATGGCGGCCAAATCAACATCTTTGTGCTCTCTCTCGTGCCAATCAAGCATGGTGAACAATCTACACACCAGAAAACATCCATTAGATTCCATGAAATCAAAAAATTTTGGTCCAATTTAGAGAATTTGGGGTTTGAAAACTATTTGCGTGGAGTACGCACCCCGCCTTTAGGAATAGAGCGTGGCTACGCAGTTTCCCTTAAGGCAAGGTGCGTACGCCCGACATTTTCCCAACTGAGAAAATGTCGGGGTATGTGGGTCCCTAGTGTGGCACCTGCGTACCCCGAAAGGCGGTTCTTGAAACCCCAAAGCCTCCAAAAAATGAAATCTAGGGCCTAAAAAAGAATTCTAAATGGATGAAAATGAAGAGGAGGATGTTGTAGAATACCTGAAAGAGACGGCGTTCGATTTCGACGGTCGGATTCTCCGCAATGTCCAAGGGAAGTTTCTTGCCAAAAGCCCTTTTTCTCTCCTCAACAGTGAAACGGTAAAAATGAATTGGTAAAAGCCCTTTTTATAGGTTTTTTGGGTAAATAAATGGTAAATTTGTTTATTTTTCACCATGAAAAGGTATTTTTCAAAATATTTTTATCTATCTTCAACAGGTATGAGTAATGTGTTGGTTTTTGTGCAGGATAAAGGATTTTCAGGGAAAATTGTCATTTTTTACAAACAAAAAACATCAGAGTCATCTTTAAGCCCTTTTCCGACTCCTAAAACATGAAAAGATTTTCGAGCGTTTCTTTTACACTCGTTAAAGTGGAATTAAAAGAGGGTCCTCTTACAGCCCTTTTCTGACCGTAAAAACATGAAAAGATTGCCGGATTTTTGTCGTTTCAAGTTCGATATTGGAAATAAAATGACGTGTCCTTGATCGCTTTTTACTTTTCAGATCATAGACACTAATCATGAAAGTACTCCTTGGTCGTAAAGATCAAGAGGTTCTCTCAAGTATTATTTTATACTTTTTCGGGCTTGGGAGACACAAATTTACGAAAAAGGTCAACCCTGGAGTCTTCTTATGTTTTTCAGACTCTCTAAAATTGAAAAACGCCGAGTTTCTCCTATACTAGACTCGTTAAAATTTCACAGTAAAGGACTTGTTCGATTACAAACAGGAACGGACCACTCCTTCTTAGGGTTCGAATCTAAACTAAGTTGGACTCATCCGAAGGATGAGCTTATAATCAAGCAAATGTTATCCTCCTCAAGCTTGTAAAAAATAAAGAGGTACTTGCCAGAAATGGTGGGGGAAAAGAGAGAAAAATGAGCCTATTTGTTATCCTTTGTCTTGGAAAATCCTTATCACCACTCTTGAACACGACACTTTTCATTCACCTGGGTTGGGAAATCCTTTGCCTAACAGTTGATCAAACCACATTGAAAGTCTTCAGCCGGTTTCTGGGTATTAACTTTGGGTCAATTATCACCAAGCCATCTGTTGTGTCGTTATGTGTTCAAGAGGTCACTGCAAATAAGCCATTCATCTGCAAAATATCTGTCATCCATCTTGACCATCCCTGAGTCAGTCCTTACAGCTACATTTCTTCAACTTGATTTATGATTTTGTGTTGTGGGCTTGCCTATGACGGATCGCTTTCTATCGACATCAGCTCATTATCTAGAAAGATGATCTAGGAATCGTCAGTACCTTGAAATCTGCATGCGTCAATGGCAGGTTTCTCGCCTTTGACGACGGTTTACATCATTGACTTTCGATCGAAGGATTCCGTGACATGTTCGACATCAACACATCTACTCACATCTCATGGATTGTACTGGGTACTTTGAGAACCATTGACATCACTGGTGGTCTCTCTCACACTTGTTAACAGTTTACATCATCGACTGGTAATCAAGTGGTTTCTACCATGTTCGACATCAACTCATTTATTCGCATGGATAGAATCGTACTATTTCGAGAAGTAGAAATGAAGACCGTAGATCTAGTTTCCGCCATCCAGGATGTGAGGAGTTTTGTATTCATTATATAGTAGACTAATTATAAACAGATGGCTGCGTCCATACTGTGTCTACATGAGTCTATGATTATGATGCACTGTGAAATCATTCCTGTATCAGAGCAGTAGTTAGTTTGTTAGTTAAGTTTTCAATCTGAGTATGGGAATGCCTACCTCAATGATGATATGATCTCATATATGTATTTTGTGTTTAATATTTGCAGGTTCTGACTGGGCTCTCCACAAGATAATCCTTGAAATGATAAAGTGCTTCACCCTTCCTAGATGATATGAAACCCTAATCTACTACAGGCTTCGCACTTTAGGGGGCAATCTGTTACACTAAAATTTGTCACCATGACTATTTGCAGTCAGTATGGCTCCATCAATTGCCATACTGTCCTCCTTGGCAAGTCTTATACCTCTGCTCCTCATGTCAAACTTCAAAAAAGAGAGAAAGTCTTTAAAATTCAATATAACTCTGGTTACGCAGTTTCTCCTACCCTTACCTGCGTGTACGCACCTCAAGTTCATAATACCTGCATACTTGTACGCTCTGTCTATAAAGGGGTGGGTGCGTACTCCTGTAAAGGTCAAAAGGCGCAAGTTTTACTTCAAAAAAGTTACTTGTGGTCGATTCTAGAGCATTCTAGAAGATGGTTTGATGTGTATTGAGCGCCTCCAGATGGTTCATGCATCCCAATGAAAGAGGAAGTTATCCCATGAAGAGGGGAGCTACCCCTTTGAAAGAGGAGCTTATCCCATTGATGGTGGACCTGATTAACTTCCTCCAAAGCACTATAAATACAGGCATTGGGCCAGAGGGAGGGGAGGTTGAAAGCTGAACATTCCTAAGGGTAGATGTTGCTGAAATTAGGACTCCCTTATAGAGCTTGAGAGGAGAGATTCCAATCCTTTCCTAGCTTCATTTGGAAGTGGGTGAGCTGATCAAAGTAAAGGAGAACTCTTGCTGGACCCTGGGAGGGACCTGCACAACACCAAGGCACTGGTTGTAATGGTTTCTTTTGTTTCCAATTAATGCAATTAAGTTCATTTTTCTCAACAAGTTGTTATATATAATTTGTTTCATAAACTCCTTGGTCTTTATGATGAATATGTTTTATTATATGAGTTATTCAGGTGCTATGTAATCATTTGCTTGTTAGTGAATGCAGGCTTCAAGGAGAAGGAGCTCATCTGGATCGGAGAGGCTTGGCTGCTACAAACAGCGTTGGACTAAAGGTAAGCCTTAAACACCTGGTTGCTTTTATTTTAAATGCATATTTAGGGAAAGATAGTGCTTGATTGTTTTGTTTGTCACTAGAAAGCCTTAGCTTCTAGGGAGATCGGTTTTGCCCGCAAAATTGACTCTTTCCGCATGACACAAGGGTAATTGAGGGCTGCCCGTGGCCTGGGCTAGTAGGAAAATTGAAGCCTCACACTGGTGGTGTGACCACCTGACTGTCCGTAGGAAGCACAGTCTCAGCGCTCAAAGCAGTTGAAAGAGAGCGCAGGACTATAAAAGAGTCTGTATGGGAGCTACACGACACGGAAGCTGCGCGCAGGATCAGTATGATGCACGGGTCATGTCCGTGCACAAGGGGCTACACTGTCATGCAAGTAGTCTGGGAAGTGACCGTTGGTGTCACTGTTCATGACAATATGTCCAATTTAAGGCAATGAGGAGTGGACGGCAGGCAATTAAGACACCAAGTTAGAACTAGAATGGAACAAACCGGGCCACGGAAGAAGACCAAGGCTTCCAAATTGGATGGGGAGCCTATTACACTGATAGAGGGTGATCTATACGACATCGTCGACAAAGTTCACGAGGTCACCAAGGAAGCACTCCAAACAACAATGACGAAGCAGTAGAATGTGTTGGGGGAATTCAGGGCACAAATGTAGTGACTTCAGGTGCGACTCCCACAAGAAGGAATGGTAGCCATTTACAGTGCCACAGGAGCATCGGCAACAGAGTAGTTGTTGTGGGCCAAGATGGCCAACATTGTCATGTTGCCGAAGGAGCACTGACATCAGACATCATGGAAGATAGAGCCATGGTAGGACGGATCAAGGGACTCAACCTAAACTTGGCTGCCCTTCCGTGGGATATTTTATACCAGCTACAGGATGGGGCAAGGGCAAAACTATACGCTAGGGAGGGATGTACAGTGCAAATGCAAAGTGAACAATGAATCAAAATAGAACAGCTTGGCCTACAACGTGATGAAGTGGTGGCTCAGAACCAGTAGCTGGAGTAGATCATAGAGGAAGCATGTCACCGCGTCCCAAAACTGGAAATTGCGATAGATCTGCCAGTAGGAATGTGGATCCACAAATTGGCCAGTGGATTCCGTAAGGTGAAGGAGGAAGCTACAAGGATCTAGTGGATGGCAGAGCAGTGCATTACGAATCTTCACGTAGCACAGGCATAGTGGGATGGACTTCGAGCAAAGATTGCCACACCAGCAGAGTGACTAGAGGATGAGTCACGATGATTGTGTTGGGGGCCTATTGGGCAGCGGATCCCGGTATAGCGGGTCTTTGGGGCTTGAAGCCCGAAGTTTGGTCAAAGTGTAATGGAATTACCCTGTGAAATGCGGGCGCGGAACGCAAGAGTCTAGGGTTTTCCACCATAAGATAATGTAATTTAATGTAAAGTGTGTCAACATACCCAAGGTCCGTGGACCATGGGATTGTATAAATAGAGTGAGGCTCTAAGTGTAAAGGGATTCATATGGTTTTTGGATGATGAATTATCTCTGAGTCTATAAGTCTGAGTCTTTGGTTGTAGTAGTAGTAAGAGGCTCTGGAGATAAGTACGCAGAGGCCTGGTAGAGTCCACAACTATGTGCGTGGATCCATACAACTAAGTGCGCATGGCAGAGTTGGGATTGTACTTGGATAGAGAATTAATAAAAGATAAGTTGATTCTGAAATATTGTGTGTCTATGATTTTGTTATATTTATGCATCTCTTTACAGTTTTATGATTGCACGCACTTGTTATGAATGTTGAAAGATTAATGAGAATGTTGGGCCCACACAATTAAGTAAGATCTATAACAATAACACAATAAGGATAAAGGATCTAGACAACACCTCTTCATGCTCTTTACAAAGCTATGCAGAATCAGTTTCACAAGTTGTGAAGGGAAGATGGCTATGCAGAGCAAAGAAAGCATGTAGGTTTGGTTCGCAAACTTCCTCAACTTCATCAAGGCATCCCTAGGGTGCGAAAACCTCGTTCCAACACCCTCCCATACTACCTCAAGTGAGACCTCATTCCGTGCACTGTGAATTGTTGCCAAAAGGGCCGGTAGTTTCATGATTTTTGTGGCTAAAACACTTTTGAACTTGGGTCAGCCCCAACAAGCCAACAAACATACAAGGAGAGACCCACTCACTATCTGAGATAGGGTAAATGAATGTTGCATCTAGCAGTTTTTGCAGTTCTTCTTTGACTATATATTTAAGAGCTAGATTCATCATCCTTTGGGGTTGTTGGATTGGCTTGCAACCTTCTTTGATATAAATGTGGTGAGTACACACCGAGGGGTGTAATCCCTTTATTTCCTTGTAACTCCATGCGAAGGCATTCAAATGTTCCTTTAGCATGTTGCACAACTTTTCTTCTTGGAGAATAGAAAGAGATGGATTGATTTTCAAGGTTCTCTCAGGGCCAAACTCTATGGTTTTTACATGGATAGGGTTGGATTCGGCTAAGCATAGATAAATTTGATGGTTTTTTTAGGTTTCATTTACTACTTATTCTAAGGACAATGCACTGGAAGTTGGACTTTGGAGTATGTGTTCGATCGAATCATGTTCATCCTATTGTCTCCTTCCCAGGCTTGTTTTTAAAGTATAGAGTTGGGTCGAACAAACTTCATCTTCCTCCTCCTCTTCCAGCCACAAAGGTAAGTCATGTTCTAGAGATGGCTGAGCAGGAGGGTATAAGACTAACTACTTGGACATATGCCCATCTTTTGTGTTCATATTTCCATCTCTGCAGCTAATGTAAGCATCGACAGTCACTAACCAAGGCCTCCCAAGGATGAGAGGGTAACTAGTAAGCTTAACCTTAGGCTGGAGAACTAGTAATTATGTAGGGTATTCCCAAGAATCAATGGAGACCATCACATCCTCCAGAATCCCCTCAGGGGTCACTGTGGAGTGGTCTGCAAGTTGCAGAACTGTTGTGGTCTTTCTCAATGAACCTTGTAGATTGAGATTGAGCATGGTGTCCTTGGTCATCACATCAATGGTAGCACCAAGATCGATCAAAGTGTGTGGGGCAATGGTGCCATTGATGTGTAGATCTACTACAAGGCTTCTAGGGTCCAAATACTTTGTACAGATTACCTACCCTATCATTAAGTTGGACAGCTGTCCAATGACATTAATGGGAGGGGCATCTCTTCTTCACCTCCCTAGATGCTTCAAGAACTTCTCCTTAATCAACTTGTTTTAAATAGGTACATCCTTAATATCTTGGAGAAGTGGAATTTTAACACATAGGTTTTTCAATTCTCTTAGAAGTTCAGTCTCTTTTGGGGTATGCTAGAGTGGTTGGGTTAATATCTCAGGAAAGGGTGGTGTATTTACTTTAAGCATTATTTCCTCTCTTTCTTCCTCGACCTATCTAGGTGGAGGTAGAGGTTGGTTGTCCGGAAGTACTCTCCCAGATATTAGGTTGATTTCCTGAATCTCCATAGCATAAGCTGGATAGGATGTCTCTCCACTATATATTTTTTGTGCCTATCTATTGTTCATGTTCGGATTTGGCTGGGAAGGCATCTAGGGTTGTTTGGGTGGAGAAGTGTGTAAAATCTATGGTTGGGTAGGTGGTGAAGGCAATAAAGTTGGAACATTGTTGTATGGGGGCCTCCACCACTAGGGCGGTGCATTCCATTGAGGTTGTGGCAAAGCATATGGTTGAAATGACTAGTTCGTTGGCTGGGAATGATACTGAGGTGCAAATGACCAAGGGGGAGGTGTAGACCAGGAAGGATGACGAGGGGGTCCCCAAGAAGGTATGGATGTGGTCTAGTTGGGGTTGTAATATGCATGGGATGACCCTTTCATGCCCTACTGGTATGGTCTAGGCCCATGATGTCTCCTTTGGTTTATGTAGTAGAGCTACTCAGTGACCCCTTTAGCTCCTTGATACATGACTTTGAGTCCAGGTAAAGAGGGGCACTTGTCTGTCGAGTGGTTTTCTTCAAAGACTGGGCAAATTCAATGGAATTGAATGGACATTCGTTCCTAGGGTACCTCCTGGTGCATCTATGACAGAAAATGGCCAAGGCTCTCTCTGCTCCTTCCTACTTTCTCTTAATGCTCTTAGTGTCCATTTGTAGGGCAAGGGTTTGCAACATCTCATTTTTGAAATCCTCCAACATATTTCCAATTTCACCCTTGATGGATGAATTGGAAGGGGATGGACTGACCATAGGTTGACTACCCCTACCCTTTTTCCTAGCTTCCCTAAAATGGTTTCCAAGGACAATCTTGATATCCTCATAGGGTAATTGGTAGATATCCCCTCCTGCTAACAAGTGTAGGGTATCTAGAAGATATTCCCTTACTCCTCTAAGCAGGAACAACTTTAGTGACTCAGGGTCAAGTGTGCACCTGGCCCTTTTGTAGCTAAGCTGGAATCTTTCTTCATGATCCTCTAGGGATTCATC
The DNA here is from genome assembly GCA_031772625.1 of Pinus tabuliformis. Classification (NCBI taxonomy): domain Eukaryota; kingdom Viridiplantae; phylum Streptophyta; class Pinopsida; order Pinales; family Pinaceae; genus Pinus; species Pinus tabuliformis. The sequence goes on along the minus strand of CM062809.1, from coordinate 211,792,809 downwards.
ATTGCCTAAGGTCATCCTAAAAATTTCCTCTTAAGTGTCTTTAGATGTATAGCAGTCCTGATACTTTTTGTTAAAGGTTTGTTGCATCTGAGCCCAAGTTGATGCTATCTCCAGGTAAACCCATGAACCGGCGCAAAGATGCATCCTTGAGAGTGGATGGAAATAGTTTGAACTTCTGCTCATCATTTATATAGTCATAGGTTCAACATATGACAATAAAATCAAATAAGAAAGTGGTTGCATCTTTGGTGGCTAGGCATGGAAATGAGTAAGGGCAGAAGGGCTTATATGTTTCATTTTAGTATCCCCATTGGTTTCCCTGATGGGGAAGGCACCCTCAACTATTTCTCTATTTCCTCTGTCATTTCTATTTTAAGCCATAGGTTCGTTAGGAATGGATTCTCCTTCTTATTCTTACCCTGTAGGTTCTTCAAATATGTCTGGTTGCTCAAATAATGGTTCCTCTAGTTCACAACCACTGATGAAGAGGGAAGGTTGGTTGTTTGATGCAGTGGGGGTATTTGGAAAAATTTCCCTAAGTTATCCCTATTCCTACAAGGCATGAAAAAATATTTTTTGTTTTTTTTTTTTTTTCAATCTTGGAAAGTATTTTCAGAATTGAAATTGCAGATTGAATGAAAAACTAATTTCTTGATTGAAATCCTACTTGTAGAATGGAAAGGAAAGCAAAGAATGCAGAATGAAAAAGGAAGAAAACTAAATAACTTTTGCAGAAATGAAACTAAGAGCATAATATTAGAAACAAGAAATAGAATAAAGAAAGCAGTAATCACATATTACTTAGACACCTCCCCTACAACAGTGCCAAAAAGTGATGAGCACAAGTATTGCAGCAAGAATGCTACAACTATCGGAGTTACCAGCTTTACTTTATCAACCCGGGGTTCGTACAAACTTGGAGGTGATAGTGATGTATACACAAGTAAAAGTGATGGTTCTGACTTTTTCCACTGTTCATCTGGTGACAGACCACTAGGGTTTTCAGGCCAAACTTCTATGGATTCAGAAGAAGCTTGATTTCTGATGAAAGAAAGAGAAATCTACTTGAGGAAAAAGCTTGTCTACTGCAATAAGGAAAATGACTGAAATCCTATGCTAAAAACACACCATTCTCTAACCAACTACTGAGAATCTATGCTTTACAAGAATGCCAAGCTAACATGTATGAAATGATATTTTCTAAAGCATGGAAGTTCAAGACATCAAACATCACTACTGTGCATGTAAAGGACTGAAATAAATCTATTTTGTTCTTTTTTTTCGAAAATAAAGTGTAAACCCTAATCTCGTTTGGTGATGTGGTAGGTGGCTTAGTGATGGTGGTGGATGGTTGGGAGGTTTAGGAAATGGTTGGAAGGTTTGGGAGACCCATGGGTGACCTGGTGTGGCTTCCTAGAGGTTTTCCCTCAATTCGGCCTCAAAACAGGCCACTACAGGAAAACCTACAGGATGTACTAGAAACCTACAGGATTCCCTATATTTCTACAGGATACAGTCGAGAGAAAAATGATGGTTGCTAGAGGTGATGGAAGGCTTGGGGAAGGTAGTGGATGGGTGGAATGGAGTGATAAAGTACCTAGGATCACTCAGAACTCAAAACCAAGGTTAGGAGATGGTTGGATTTGCTCAAAATGCTTGGAGGAATTTCTATGTAAAATGATGAGATTGGTGAAGGACTTGGTGAAAGCAAGGAATGATTATGGATGGATGAAGTTGGAAGGTGGTTGCCTACTATGAGATATTTTTATAATTTTTAAGCACCTGCATTGCATCAAATATTTATAACTACCAAAAAGTCATGTAAACAAGAAGATTTCTAACAAGCTAGAAAAGCAGAATTTAATGAACTAGTTGTCTACTTCATGAATGAGGAAAATTGTTGAATAAAATGGAATCATGGATGAGATCTATAGTAATACTGAAGATGGAAGATATGGTAATTAAATCCTACACTTGCAGAACTAATCAAATGTTGGTTCAAGTATAGTGAACTCTAAATCTTATGAGAAAATGGAAATCTGTCTTTTTGGGGCTTCATAACAGTCTTTTCCTCAAATCATGATTGATGAGGGAAGAGGTGAAGCCAGGAAACCTACTGACAACATTATGGTTCTCCTTTTATCCCTTCTAAACTGCTACTGAATTAAAGCAAAAATGGAAGCAAACTAATAAACAACTAATCAAATCTACATTACTTGCAATGAAATACTTCTAAAGACAATTTAACCATGAACCTATGAAACTAAGCTAAGCATATAGATACAAGAAGAGGAGCCTTTGGTACTAGGGTTGGGTCCTAACCCAAGAGCTTTAGCCCTCTGAGTGAACTCAATTCTGGATCAAGAAAAAGTCAAGAAGAAGGATCCTCAGCACAAACGTCCCCTAAGTCTCCTGTCACCTATGTGAGAATGCCTGTAACAAGATCTATCTCATCCAAAGGAAAAGACATCCTATAGGATACACAGTAGGACCTACCGGAAGCAGAGGCAGTCCTATAGGAAACTATGCTAAACCTACAGGAAACTCAAAAATTGGATGAGGAAGGAAGTAAGAAGCCAAAACAAATGAGAGAAGACCCAAAGCTAAGGGAACCTAGTCCTAAACTTAACCTTGACTCCTACTACAGATTTATTGAGGGCTTTGATATCCTCATTTGTCTGCATGTCTCTCAAAATTTCCCATTGGATATGAATTCTAAGGTTTTGGAGGGCATATTCTATGATGATTCTAATTAACCCATGGTGGGCTAACTGTTAGCAATTTCGTTCTTGCACCTTTATGCTTGTATCTATCAGTGATTGCAGAAGGAAGTATGGTATGTTGAGCCTACGGTGAGGGGATGTTTCTGCTCCAAACCTCAATTATTCAAGGAGCCTAAAGTGATAACCATAAACCACACTATACCTACCTTTACATGATATATATTTTATAAGGTGGTAGCTTACCTCATTCTAGGGGTATGGTAGGCTTGTTATCCTTACTCCATTCTTGTTCTCAATGGGCTCCTCTCCCTCTAAAAAGAATTTATTCTTGGCAGTCTGGCTATCTCCCTTGTCTTCCTTTCTCCAAGGCACTCTGAGGGGAAGTGTGGTAATTATGCTTATGAGTTCAGGGGTGAGCTCTATGGTGTTATAGACATTTTTGTGCCTTACAGCATTGAGCATGAAATGTCCGTAATCTAAGGGATCCAAAGTCCCTAGACATGTTGTTCCTACCCCTAGAGGAACAAGGCTAACAAACCACAACAATTCACAGAAGTTCTCCACCAGAAACTGCTCAAAAACAAGTCAATTCAAGATAATTTCAGTGGCTACACTAGCTGTTTGCGCTGAATGTCAAAGCCAACACTAGCTACCTGCATTGAATGTCAAAGGGAACACTGGCTACCTGCGCTGAACGAGAATGGACATGTGGTAGGCTCATTTCTCAAGGTGTCAAAACCCAGGAAGCTTCCAAAATGACACTTGCCTCAGGGAATTCGACTCGTGATGAGTAAGAGGTTCCAAATCTCCAAGTGGAAGCAAGAACCTCCAAGTGGACTCAAGAACTGACAGAGGGAGAGGACACTAGTCAGATCTCAAGCTGACTCATCCTCTCTCCAAACATCTATATATGGATCTCTCCTCCATGAGATCTAGAGGCTAGAATTTTGTTATTGCAAAGAATTTCTGTTGGTTTGAGATTGGAATCATTGGGTGCTTAATGCTTTGAAGGGGGTGAAGATAGGAATTCCATTTGCTGGGAAGGAGATGCTGGATTGGAGCCCTCTGGGTTGTATCTCTTCCTGAACCTTGTTATTCATCAATAAAGTTATCTTGGTTTCTCCTATATGCTGATGTATTTTTGATGTATGAATGCATTAGTGTATTTGGTTTATTTCTAATCCTAAACTAGTTATGAATGTGAATATTTCTCTTTGAGTAGTTGTTCTCTTGTCGCAAGTAGTTGTTCTCTTGTGATCTTGCATGAACCTGTTGAAGCTGGGCGAGTGAGAAGGCAAGTAGCTATGAACTCCCAAAGAGAAGAGATACCGGATTGAGGGACAAACGGAAGACACCGGTAAGTCTATTGATCTCTCTTCTTTCACATTTCATAAAGGAAGAAACTAGAATAGCTGTCTCTGTTTGTTGCTAAGGCACTGTCACACCTTAGGTGGATAGGATCGTCCTGCATAGGCATTTTTCCCCACAACAAATTGGCGACTCCACTGGGGAGATCTGTTTAGTCATTTTATTTGTGTTTCTATCATTGTTTGTTTCATAGACTCGACAGCAACAATCGAACTGCATCTACTTTTCCCGGATGCAAAGTAGACAGTTGCTGCTTTGATCCAATCACTGGACTTGTCTATGATCTGAAAAATGGACTCAAAAATGATTTGATGATCCTTTGTGATATATCTTAGTACCCCCTCAAAGCATCCCTTTGATTGTACCTTGCTTGTTGCTTTTATTTGGCCTGAAATAGTGAATTAAATAGCAATCTGTGACCCAGAACCTGTGAGAAACGAGAGTTTCTCCTTCAGCGCAGACCCAGTGAAGGGATTCTGCATTTCAACGCAGGTCCCGTGAAGGCTACCTATGCTGAATGTCAAAACCCCTGTGTTGAGGTTGCGCTGAACCAGTTTGGCCTTGTGCAGTTGGGGTTCTCTGCTCTGTTTTTCCTTGTTTTGATCTCTGATTTTTGCAGCCTGTAACTAGCATAGGTACCAGTCTGATAACTCCTTTTCTCTGCTTAAATTCCGCCTCCTTTTGTACAAAAAGACTGTGAGTGTTTTTATGTGTTTGTGGCGTCATTTACAATTTTCCTTTGCATGAGTGAAATAGTCATCCTGTAGCCCTTGATTCAGATCTGTTGATTGTGATCTTAGAAGAGAGTTCATTGGCTGTTTGCAGATTGATTATACATTTACTCTTGCTTATTGGTTTGAGTTTGTCTCTTTTAAGTGTCGAAACAAGTATTCATTTCGAAAATCGTTAAGTGTTGTAATCTCTTCTATCTTCTCTGATTTCGAAAAAGTAAACTTGTTTGTATTTGTCATTTAAAAGCAAATTCAAAGTTGTACAAAAAGCTTTCTTTGTAGGCATCAATACTAAGAAAGCGGAAAACAAACACCTGGATTGTGCATTTGCATCTTGATAGTTTGCATGTTTGATTTAGGAAAAGTGCATTAGAGTGTGATGATTGCTCTTTGAGAAAAGATGGTGTCTTTCTTTTCCCTTAGTAGCTAGGATTTTCAAAGTTGAAAAGATATAAAGCTTGCTTATCATCTTTAGACTGCATTTAGGAATTGTATCATACATCTCGTGGTGAACCTTGAAAGGCAAACTTCTAAAAAGATCAACCTAAAATAAATTGAATGAACTTAACAACGCTTTGCAACATAACGCACAACATAGAGGTCTAGGCTAGAGACGTGTTCCGGTGTCGTTAAGCCTGGTGACTGTCGATCTCGTGGATGGTGGGTGATTCCTCCTGAGGGACGATAGCGCCAGTACGGATTGTGCTCCCACGTACCGTCACGTATATATTGGGAGACCCCTATAGGCATAAAACCTTTATCCTTACGAAGCCGTGTCGGCTGCCCTACTGATCGCAATGCACTGAACACAGCATTCAGGAAGATCGACCGCCCGTACCCTAAAACGTATTCTGCGGTTTTGCGAAAAGTTTGGCACACCCTCTGCCTAGAACTCCAGAGCAGTTCCTTTTGGCCTTTTTCAGACTACATAACGGAAAAAGTCCATCCGAGCATTTGTCACTTCGGGCTCGTTAAAACATCGAAGGAGAATAGAGTCATCTTTAGCTTTTTCTCGACTCTTTAAAACTGAAAAAGCAAGTTGTGTCTAAGCGTCGTTAAAATTTATTTTAAACGGAACAATCACCCTTATTCCTGCATTGATATTTAGGTTGAAAAAATGGAGCACACCAACCAAGGAATTCCCCTTGGTGGAAATCCTAGTCCCTTCTCCTCTTAGGGAGATGTTGGTGCGCCCCATATGGCCACATTGTCGCTTCCAGGACTGACAATTGGCCTGCCAGTCTGGCTCTTTTCAACCAATGTCGTTCAGAACACCACCACTCCTGAACAGTCGAGTCAACAGTTAGACCAGACCAGAGTTGCCAACCAGCCTTCTACCTCATCTAACTCTTCCTCTCCTCCTTCCTCTTCGCTTGACGGAACTGGTAAAACAAAAAACCAAGTTCCTAAGGAGAAGAAGGAAAAGAAGAAGAAGGAGAAGAAGAAGAAGGAGCCAAAAGCGACTGGGGGCAAACAAGTGTCATCTGACAAAAATCCACACACAGCACTGACCAGGCCTAAATCGCCATGTGTCATATGCAAGGGAGACCACTTCCACGGAGATTGTCCCTGCATCCCTCGGATACTAAGGGACTGATCTCCCCGTTTGCACAATTCGGTAGCATCAACCTCTGATAGCCATGTTGACTGCTCACCGTCAACTAGTGAAAGTGAAGCCACAGGACAGAGAGGGAAAGCTAGATTTCCCTGCAAACTGTGTGAAGGCGACCACGCCATCCACCGTTGTCCCTTCTTAGACGAGGCTAAAAGAGTTTTGGAAGATCGCCCGATTTTACGAGCGCAACTTCCTCCTGGATATCAAAAACTCCTGCCAAGTCCTTCACTAGTTGAGAACCCGGCTGACCCGCCCAGGTGGTCAGCCGAAGCACCTATCATTGAAGATGAACCGTCTGGATCCATGCCTGATGAAATTCAAAAGGTTGAGATGGCAGTTGACCCGGTTTTTCCTTCAGAGGCTCTATCTTCGAATGATACCATCACAAAGGAGAATAAAGACGACACCATCCAAATTCTCTTCATCAACACAGACTCCGACGAACAAGGGGGCAATTTTCCGATTCCTTTGTCGCAGGAAGGAACTTCGTCAGAGTCATACCCGTCCGTCTATTCGGTCCCACCACCAAGCAACCTGGTTGTGTCCTTCGACTGGAACCAACTAGGCAGACCCCGGTTGCCAGCAAGCATACCATTCACGATTATCGTTCAAATATACAGAATGGTAATGGCTGGCACTATCATTGATGAGGGGGCATCTGTGAGTATCCTTTCCTCTATTGCTTGGAAAGCACTTGGTTCGCCAACGCTTTTTCCTGAAATGAGAAATCTATCAGGCTTTGATAAAGGAACCAGTCGACCTTTAGGGATCCTCCCCAATGTGCCCATAACATTGAAAAGGAAGTCCGTTCAAATGAACGTGATGGTCGTTCAAGGACCCTTGGATTATAACCTACTCCTTGGACGAGACTATATATATTGCATGGGAGCCATCGTATCCTCACTCTTTAGAGTAATGTGTTTTCCGCATGAAGGAAGAGTGGTCAAGCTCGTGGACCAACTTTCATTTCCCAGATCACGCATCGCAAATAGTCATGTACCATCCCTAAATGGTCTTTTCACGCAAGGAATGTCTCAACCCACGATCCGTCCTCCTGATGAGCGCGAGTAATCCGGGAGGATATGACTGGAACCCATGGGGCATGCGTCCTGGTCTGCTTCGGCAGGAAAACTTTGGGTATAAGGTAGGTTTCCACGGGAGAATATGACTAGTCTGTACCCCGCCCATGCTGGAAGAGGGTTATTCTAGAATAATCTTCTCTTGTCAAAGTTACGTGTTTGGCACTAAGGTCATTCACCTTTGTCTATCTCGGTAGACACCGCCGAAGAAGTGTTTTGTTTGAAAGATTAACGGAACAATCTTTGGGTAACCTGAAAGAGGTAGGCCTTTCCTGGTAGAACAAATGTTTTACTTGCAAATTGAGGGGTAACCTCGAAATCATACTTTATACCTGGGGACATGCAAACCTTTTGGAGTGCGAGCAAGGGGCGGCTATTTGTTCTTTTTAAATTTTTAGGTCCTTCCCTTTAAACCTGTAGGTCTAACCCTTTAAAGTCGTAGGATTAGTCGTTTCCGAACTTGCGTAACGAAAGGATCCGGAGCAAAGCTTCGTGAGATGAAGCTCCATAAAAAATAGCATCTTCACTGAGACATTCTTATCATATGTCTGGGTAATCGAGCAGTTTTAGCACACAGTTCATGCTTGCTAAAAAATAAACGCAAGATCCGAGCAGTTTTAGCACATAGTTCATGCTCGTTAAAAAATAAACATAAGACCGAGCAAATGTTTCCACCCGCGTTTAAGCTCGTTAAAAAATGAACTATCCCGGTAAATAACCACTGTGAATGTAATATCATCAGCCATTAAAGCCTTGGTCGTGTTTGCACCGTCACCTCCACTTTTCCATTGGCCGATCGTTCACCTCCATATGATTGTTTACCTATTTTGAGGAACAGCTGCGAAAAGTGATTTCACCTAGCCATCCTTGTGACACTGCCGTGATTGGAAAATTCCAACCTGTACCTGCAATCAGCTGCTAACCCTGTTTATCACTCGTTCCTCAAAAGATGAGTCTTCTTTAAGCTCTTTTCAGCTGACTCGTAAAATATGAAAATATTGCCGAGTCCTTGGCCTTCCAGCTCATTAAAGGGACAGGAAGAGCTATCCCTCCTCTAGATTTTAATCTTTTTGGACCTGAGGGATTATTGCACAAAAAGATCGAGCGCTTGTTTGATTCGGCTCGTTAAAACTATCGAAAACTCATCCCTTCAGTATTGTTTTATACTTTTTCGGACTTAAGGGATTAGATGACGAAAAAGGACTTTTGGAGTTAACTTTATGTACCTTTTCAGACTCTCTAAAAATGAAAAGGACCGAGTTATCTTTGTCGTTAGACTCGTTAAAATGATTAAATAGCGACAAACTTGTCTGTAGACGAGAACGAGTTTCACTATCGCTAGGCTTGTTAAAACATAGCGATAGGCTTGCCCGAAGGGCAGGTTATAGAACAAGCATATGTTATCCTCCTCAAGCTTGACAAAAATAAAGAGCTACTGGTCAGCAATGACTGGGGAAAAATTGGGAGAAACTAAAGAAAACTTTGATGGTAGCAAGTCGCTCTTGAACATGACAGTTTTCCTCCGTACCACAATCGGGTTGGGTTGTTTCATTCACCAGTCACATCCATGGTCTCACCATACCATCCATATTTGGGGTAATGCTACCGATCCATCGTATCATTGTCGCCATATGTTCAAGAGAAGTCATTCAGAAAAGTCAACCGTGTCCCATCCATTGCCATACATTATCCTTCATCCTTTCATGACCGCCACCCTGAATCATATGTCACAGATCGTTTTCACCTCCATTAAAATCATTAGCTCCGTTCCGTGTCACTGATGTGGGATTCATTAAGGCCCTCCTTTGACAGATCACTTCTTGTCGACATCAGCTCATTATCCAAGAAGTTGATCTAGGAACAACCCCTTTAGTACTTTGAAGCTTGCATGCCTCAATGGCAAGTTTCTCACTTCCGGCGACAGGTATACATCAATGACCTTCGACCGAAAGATTTTGCGTGGTGTTCGACGCCAAGTCCTTTATTCACACCATGTGAATTGTACTGCAGTACCTTGAGGGTCATTTTCATTATCGGTGATTCCTCTCGCGCTTGTTAACGGTTTACATCATTGACTGGTAATCAAGCGATGTCTTTCCATGTTCGACTTCAGAACATTTCTCACATGGATCGACTTGTACTTAGAGTGAAGATCGAACGAGTTTGAAGACCCCGGATCTAGTTTCATCCATCCGAGCTGCGATATATATTCAGGAAAGATATGGAGAGGCCTCTCACCACAATAGTGGCATGGGTTCTGGTTAGTGGAATGAGGGAGAGAGAAAAATATCGGGTCACTTCATCATCATAACCCCTAAATTTCCCAAAATACCCCATCCAATTATGCCTCGTGAAGATTTATAACACAGGAGGGTGTTGGTGAATCCTCACAGTGTTAATGGGCTCCCTTCTATTAAACCCCCCTGTGATTTTGTTTGATGATTTCTGAGGAGAAAAGATGGTTGATACAAATTTTAGTGCAAGAGGAAATGGGACTGAAATACTTGAGAAGAAAATTCCCTTACATAGGTATCAAATTCACTCAAACTAGGAGATTTTTCTATTCTATTCACTTGGAAAAATGGAAGGAAATGCATAGCCTGTGGCCCTGCCTCCTCATGGTGTTTGTTGTAGCCAACCCCTATGTTTCCTTCTCTAAAACTTCTCTCTGCCAATCATGTAGAATGCTCGATTTATATTATAGGATTCCTATGTGATCCTATAGGATTCCCTATGTGATCCTATAGGAAGTCCTGCGCAGGAGAAAGATGGATTTTTTCTCTTCTATAGGTTGCTTTGGCTATGAGAGAAATTTTGCTAGAGTGAGCCTCAAGGAGATGAATGCATGAGTGCATGGGGATCAACGTTTATTTCCTCTTATGGTCGAGTTGAGTGAGGAGGTGTGCTGGTAGCCAAGGTACAATTTTTATATTTTTTGATCATTGGTCCCCACTACCACCTCATCATTCCCATCTCCTCATTGTGGTGAAGTAAAATTATGAGTGCGGACACAAAAAATTCATCTAGCCCGATAATGGGTCTAGCCACAACCAATACATTCTATGGAAGATTTCCTTAGGTTAGAACCAATTAAGAGGGCCTACCTCTTAGTAAGCTTATCCCGTTTGATGATGACCTAGCTTGCTTGCTCCAGCTAGCTCTCGTTTCCTTCTTCAAACACATGAAACAAGTAAACAACAGCAAACAACAACCATGATAATAGACAAATTGTAATTCAACCTACTTAACAAGTCAAGAAACATTAAGCCATAGACATGTGAGATGACACACTATGTAGGGAATCAATCAATAGGCACATATATATTCAATCAAGAAGAGATTACAACCATTGTCTGGATGTTGTTGTTCTCCTCTGACAAAACCATGTTCCCACAAACTTCTGTTATCATTCCATGATGGCCTCAAAAATGATATTTTTAATTCTCTTCCCTTTAGGCTTCACACTAAACCAAATTAACACTTCTCCCTCACACAACTAGAGAGCTACAACTATGAATAGCTTGTTGTTAACTCTAAACTTAATTAGCACTAGCACACCAACATTAACACTTCAACCCTAACAATAGCTTGTGCTTGGGAAAAAGAAAGGTTTATATAGCATGAATGGATGGGAGATGGTTCCTCTTCTCATGGGTGAAGGTCTTATCTCTTGAGGTAGTTCCATCCTTATAGGGGAAAAGAGCCAAAACTGACATCCTCGACTCCATACAGCCAAACCATTTACCAGACTTCCGTTATGAAGCTTCGACTCCTTATTTAAAAAAAATTCCATAAGAGGATCAACGCGACTGGATGACAAGGGTCATTAGCACTGGTCTTGTAGGGATAGTGTTAATCCTTGCATATTTGCACGAGAAGGACAAGGGTCATTAGCACCGGTCTTGTAAACTAGGAAAAACATAATATTTTGGGGAAATGGTGCAAAGGGGAATTGTTCTGCTCATGAAGAGGGACACAATCAGAGTTTCTTCATGAAGGGAAAGGATGTAGGGTTCACTGTAGAGGTCCTCTAGGATCAAGTATTGGGGAGTACAGGGACAGTGAAAAAATGTTGAGTAACAGATGCCCCCTAAAGCGTGAAGGCTAAACTAGAGTGAGGGATGAAATGCCTTATGAATCAGTGCAGGGAACCAGGATTTTTCGTCGAAAAACTTGCAAGAAAGTACAGATACATATACATAACTGAAAACCCTATTAAATGATACATGAATTGAGGCATGGATGAAACCATCTAGAGAATGATCATGTAAATGGATCCAGGCATGGGTGCAGCTATCCGATAAAGAGGATCATATCGAAACCAAGGTATGGTCGCAACCATCCAATAATGAGAAGGATCACATATGATAACTCATGGTATGGTCACAACCATCCATATGAAAGAGACATGTATATCAACATAATCATGTCACATCACTTCACAACCTAGACTTTTGTGATCTAAGCCCAGGGTCTTGTGCTACAACATGACCTGATCAAAGTAAAAATTCCAACATGTGAATAAATGAGTTGACGTCGAACATGCTAGAAAATCACTTGATTACCAGTCAATGACGTAAATTGTTAACAAGCGTGAGAGAAACCACCAATAATGACAATAGCCCTCAAAGTACTATCAATACAATCCATAAAATGTGAATAGAGGAACTAAAGTTGAACACCCATGAAATCACTTGATCAAAAGCCAATGATGTGAACTTGTCGTTGAGTGTGAAGAACTTGCCATTGGGGCATGCAAGCTCTAAGGTACTGTAAGGGAGTCTCTCGGTCAACTTCCCAGATAATGAGATGAAGTCGACAAGAAGGGACCATGTCAAAGGAGGGCCATAATGTATCCCACATCATCGATATGAGAAAAAGGGATGCAAAATTATTTTGGATGATACAGAGAATTAGGGGTGAATGTAATTGGAGAAGGACAACTCTTTAACATATCGGTGATACGACTGGAAGTTTGGTAGCTTTCAGATGCAAAAGATCAGTGGTCATGATGACGTGGCAGAGATCAAATGGAAGGAAAAAATGAATGGTCCAAACCATGGAGGTCAACGATAAAAAGGATGATATCCCATCCCAACACGTAGTAGAAAGTGTCATGTTCAAGAGTGAGCTGCCGACACAACTGATTATATTTCCAAATTTTCCCCCACCATTTTTGGCAGGTACCCCAATTATTTTTTAATCACAAGCTTGAAGGGGATAGCATATGCTTTCACTGTAAGCTCACCCTTCGGACAAATCTGACCTAGTAAGTTTAACGAGCCTTAGGAAGGAGAAGCTCATGTTCGTCATGGTGATGAATCTGATGCCATTCAATATTTTAATGAGTCTGACAAAGGTGTAACTCGGTATCTTTTTCATGTTTAGAGAGTTTGAAAAATACATGGAAAAGAAATATCCACATGGTCCCTTTTCATACATTTGATCTAGATTAAAATAGGAACACAACAAATTACATAGATAACCATAAACACATATATGCAGTGGAAATAATAGTTCATTTCATTAATGTAAAATACTGAAAGATGCTTACAAACAGTAATGGAAATAAACAAGCTAGGGCGATGGTAGCTTATCTCTGAGAAGAGATGTGGTGGCTACATGCCTCTGAACTGTGTTACAATGAGGCTCGAAGGCCTATTTATTGTTGAGAAATAATGGAAAACCCTTAACATCCCAAAACCTAACCCTAGAAGATGAAATGCCAAATTGTGGGCCCCATTTGGGTAAATTGGTACATCAATTTCCCAGGGTCGTAACATCGACATACGATCTCCATTTGATGCGTACAATAGCTCGTTAGAAATATCTATCCGAGAAATACAACTTTGGGATGGGCAACATCGGTCCATGGACCCACGTTGCCCCCAGATTTCCCAAAAAAATTTCGTTTAGGGTCTCAAAACGGCTCCAGAAGTTCAACCTAAAAAACAGCTAAAAATAGTAAATTGTGCTACAAATACGGAAATTGAAAAACTGAAGGAGACAATTGTGGGGGTCCAAGTGGGCTAGGTGGGTGGCCACCAACATCCACTTGGATCATTCCTTCTCCCTTAGAAAGCAATGGTCCCCATTGCGTTGAGTTCCTCCCTGAGATAAGGAAGCTTCTGCTGAGCTGTTCTGTAATCTCTGATGTGTCTAGTAATGGTGGGAAGCATGGTCGAGGGTGGTACACATTGAACACTTGGTGCAGGGGAAGGAGTGGAGGAATTCTGTGCTCCAAAGCATTATTTCCTATAACCTTGGTACTAGTGTAAGGACCATGTCAGAGTGGTTTGAGTTTCTGATGGGCTTTTGTAAGGCGTTCTTTTTGCAGATGCAACCAGACTTTGTTGCCTGCCTGAAGCTTGTGTGGTACCCCTGTGGGTGAGGAGAAGATGTTTTGGTGTTCTGTCATGACCGTATCCCTTTGTTGTTGTTGCTTCTTGCAGTAACCCTTCGCAGGGGTCATGGATGTGGCTACGATCTTCCCCTTACTTTCGAAGCAAACCAAACAGAAAATTAATTTCCTAGTCTAGGAGATGAGCTTGCTGCCTTTCTTTGTAGTAATCAAAGAGGTGGCGGTAGGTGAGGTTACCTCCGGTATCATGTATAGTGAATCACCCAAAGAAATAATGACAGTACGAGGCCTTGACTCATACACAACATGTCGCCTGCACAAGTATGGCTGGCCTAATAGTACATCACAAACATCCAGAGGTGTAACATCACACAAAACCTCGTCTGTGAAGGCCTTGATGCTGTAAGGAAGGCGACATTGCTGGCGAAATTTGAGATCTCGTCCTTCATGAAGCCACCCGATACTGTACTACTGTGGGTGTGGTGTAGCCGGTATGCCCAACCACTTCATGACCTCTACTGAAATAAGGTTCTTTTGGCTGCCACTGTCGACAATGAATTGCAGCGGTGAACCCTTCACCCACATTTGTGAGTGGAAAAGACGCTCCCCCTCCGCTGGGTCTTCGGGCTCATTCTTCTGGATATTGGCGGTGGCAATAGTGATGCTGGGCTCCACATCAATGATCTGCTTCCCTTTGCCATTACCCTTGTTTGGTTTTGATTCAGGGTCAGAACATGCATCTGATTCTAAAGCCTTCAACTCGGCCACCAGCGACTGCTTGGTCCGACACTCACTTGTGTTATGAGTGGGACTCTTGTGGAACTCACACCACTTTCCTATGTCATTCTTTGGCTTCATGGTGTTGTTCTTTTCTTGCGGCTTCGACGGGTTGTCTTGGGTCACCCTACGTTGGCCTTGTCCTTTAGGCTTCGGATTTCCAGATCTAAAGTCTCGCCTTTTTTGTTTGAACTTTTGCTCAATTTTGACAGCGTATCGATATGTCGTGCTGAGCGAGGAGATGTTTAGGAACTCCATCTCTTTCTAGATGTATTTGTGTAGGTAGCCATGGTATTTGAGTACCAGATGCAATCAGAATCTTTGATACCCAACTATGTGCAAAGGGTATGAAAAATGTTGGTGAACTCTGGCACATCTTGGTCCCTTCCCTGTCGCAGCGTTGTCCACTTTATGTATTTGTCCTCGTAGCTTTTGACAGGGTAGTACTACTCCTTGATGGCATTCCGAAATGAATCCCAAGTGGGTGCAGCTGAAAATAGTGAGCCTGTGCTTTCATCCTTTTGCTTGCAGTAGGTTTCCCACTGGTCCTTGACGTGGGCGGCTACTTTGAGAAGAGCGAAAACAATCTTTTCCCTACTCAAAAATTCATGAACAGAAAAATAACCCTCTAGCAGATTTAACCATTTATCTATGGCATCTGCATCTATCTGACCCTCAAATATGGGGATTTCAAAATTAACTTGTACCTTAAAGAGTGTGGCATTTCCAGAGTAGCTGCTGGAAGCCGATACATCGCCTCTAGGTAGCCACTGAAGGATCTGCGCAAAGTTGTCCATCATCACATTCCTTTGTCACTCGAGGGCTTCTTCAAGCAAGATTTTGATAGGATCTCCTGCCCCCTCGTCTTTCTTCTCATTCGCCATGGGAGGCCATCATGATTTGCGAGGCTAGTCTTGCAAAGGTTTGACTAGTTCAAGCCCTAACTCCTTATATCCCGACCTCGTTGGGGACATGCAAAGAAAAACAGAGAAAAATCAGACCGCTCTGTTACCACTAATCTGGATTTAAACATGAACGCAACAAATTACATAGATAACCATAAACACAGATATGTAGCGAAATAATACTTCATTTCATTAATGTAAAATATTGAAAGATGCTCACAAACAGTAATGGAAATAAACCAGCTGGGGCAATTGTAGCTTATCTCTGAGAAGAGATGTGGTGGCTACATGCCTTTGAACTATGATACAATGAGGCCCGAAGGCCTATTTATTGTTGAGAAACAATGGAAAACGGTTAACATCCCAAAACCTAACCCTAGAAGATGAAACACCAAATTGTGGGCCCTGTTTGGGTAAATTGGTACATCAATTTCCTGGGGTCGTAACTTTGGCATATGATCTCTGTTTGATGTGTACAATAACTTGTTAGAAATATCTATCCGAGCACTACAACTTTGGGAAGGGCAACATGGTCCCCCAGATTTCCCAAAAAATGTCGTTTAGGGCCTCAAAATGGCTCCGGAAGTTCAGGAATTGAAAAACTGCTAAAAATAGTAAATTGTGCTACAAATATAGAAACTGAAAAACTGAAAGAGACAATTGTGGGGGTCCAAGTGGGATAGGTGGGTGGCCACCAACATCCACCTGGATCATTCCTTCCCCCCTTAGGAAGCAATGGTCCCCATTGCGTTGAGTTCCTCCCTGAGATGAGGAAGCTTCTGCTGAGCTGGGTTTCTGCTGAGTTGTTTTGCAATCTCTGATGTGTCCAGTAATGGTGGGAAGCAAGGTCGAGGGCGATACACATTGAACACTTGGTGCATGCGAAGGAGTGGAGGAATTATGTGCTCCAAAGCATTATTTCCTATAACCTTGGTACTAGTGTAAGGACCATGTCGGAGTGGTCTGAGTTTCTGATGGGCTTTTGTAAGGCGTTCTTTCTACAGATGTAACCAGACTTTGTTGCCCGTCTGAAGCTTGTGTGGTACTCCTGTGGGTGAGGAGAAGATGTTTCGGTGTTTTGTCATGATCGTATCCCTTTATTGTTGTTGCTGCTTGTAGGAACCCTTCGCAGGGGTCATGGATGTGGCTACGATCTTCCCCTTACTTTCGGAGTGAACCATACAGAAAATTAATTTCCTAGTCTGGGAGATGAGCTTGCTGCCTTTCTTTGTAGTGATCAAAGAGGTGGCAGTAGGTGAGGTTACCTCCGGTATCCTGTATAGTGAATCACCCAAAGAAATAATGACAGCACGAGGCCTTGACTCATACACAACATGTCGCCTCCATAAGTATGGTTGGCCTAATAGTACATCACAAACATCCAGAGGTGTAACATCACACAATACCTCGTCTGTGAAGGGCTTGATGCTCTAGGGAAGGCGGCACTGCTGGCAAACTTTGAGATCTCGTCCTTCGTGAAGCCACTCGATACTGTACGGTTGCGGGTGTGGTGTAGTCGGTAGGCCCAACTGCTTCACGACCTCTATTGAAATAAGGTTCTTTTGGCTGCCATTGTCGACAATGAATTGCATCGGCGAACCCTTCACCCACATCTGTGAGTAGAAAAGACGCCCCCCCTCGTCTGGGTCTTCGGGCTCATTCTTCTGGATCTTGGCTGTTGCAACAGTGACGCTGGGCTCTGCATCAATGATCTGCTTCCCTTTGCCATTCCTCTTATTGGGTTCTGACTCAGGGTCGGAACATGCATCTGATTCTGAAGCCTTCAACTCAGCCGCCAGCGACTGCTTGGTCTGACACTCACTTATGTTATGAGTGAGACTCTTGTGGAACTCACACCACTTTCCTATGTCCTTCTTTAGCTTCATGGTGTTGTTCTTTTCTTGCAGCTTTGACAGGTTGTCTTGGGTCACCTCGCCTTGGCCTTGTCCTTTGGGCTTTAGATTTGCAGATCCAAAGTCTCGCTTTTTCTGTTTGAACTTTTTCTCAATTTTGACAGCGTATCTGTATGTTGTGCCGAGCGAGGAGATGTTCAGGAACTCCATCTCTTCCTGGATGTATCTATGTAGGCATCCGTGGTATTTGAGTACCAGATGCATACCAGAATCTTTGATACCCAACTATGTGCGAAGGGTATGAAAAATGTTGGTGAACTCTGGCACATCTTGGTCCCTTCCCTGTCGTAGCGTGGTCCACTTTACGTATTTGTCCTTGTAGCTTTTGACAGGGTAGTACTGCTCCTTGATGGCATTCCAAAATGAATCCCAAGTGGGTGTGGCTGAAAATAGTGAGCCTGTGCTTTCATTCTTTTGCTCGCAATAGGTTTCCCACTAGTCCTTGACGTGGGGGCCTACTTTGAGAAGAGTGAAAACAATATTTTCTCCACTCGAAAATTCATGAACAGAAAAATAACCCTCTAGCAAATTTAACCATTTATCTACGGCATCTGCGTCTATCTAACCCTCGAATATGGGGATTTCAAAATTAACTTGTACCTTAAAGGGTGTGGAATTTCCAAAGTAGCTGTTGGAAGCCGATGCGTCGCCTCTGGGTAGCCGCTGAAGGATTTGTGCAGAGCTATCCATCATCACATTCTTTGTCGCTCAAGGGCTGTCACACGGAATTGGTCAAGGGTGCGGACACGACTGACCTTCCTAGAAGTCTAAGACGTTCTAATGACAAACAAGACAAAATGGAGTGATCTTTCTCTAAATACACCTTTTACAACATGAAAACTACAAGTGTTTAGGCTTACCTTATTCCAAAACGCTGTTGTTGAAGTCCGTTCTTGACGATCCGGATGAGCTCCTCCTTCAAGTCAATTCCTGCAACCACAAACAATCAAACAATTACCAAGCACTTGCATTTCATATAATAAAACATATATTCAACATGCAGACCAAGGAACACATGAAATAACTCATTAACACAAGCTATTGAGAAAAATAAACCAGTTTGTATTAATAACAAAACAAAGAAACTCTTACAACCTGGCCTTGGTGTTGTGCAAGTTCCTCCCAGGGTCCATCAAGGGTTTTCCTCTACTTTGACAAAGCTCACCCTCTTCCAAGTAGAATCAAGTAAAGACAATCTCTCCTCACAAAGGCTCTAATGGAAGACCTAAATCCTGCAGCATTTACCCAAAGAAAATGTATAGCTCCAACCTCTTCTCCCTCTGGCTCAATGTCTTTATTTATAGTGCTGTAAAGAGGTTATTCAGGTCCACTATCAATGGGATCATCCCCCTCTTTGGGTGGGATAGCTCCCTTATTGATGGGATAAGTTCCCTCTTAATAGAGATACATGAACCAACTGGAGGCGCATCCATTTCATCAAACCGACCTCTAGAATGTTCTAGAAGTAACCACAAGTAACTTTTTCAAGATAAAACTCGCGCATTTTGCCTTTTACAGAGGGACGCACCTGTCCCTTAACATACAGAGCGTCCATGGACGCAGATTTTGTGAACATGGTCAGCGTCCCCGCAGGTAAGGCTAGAGAGAACCTGCGACCCCAGAGATAAACATAGTTTTTACAAGACTTTCTCTCTTCTTTGAGTTTGAGATGGATAACAGAGGCATAAGACTTGCCTAAGAGGGTAGCATGACTGTTGATTTGAGCCATACTAACTGTAAGTAGTCAAGGTGACATTTTTTAGTGTAACAAGGGCTTCTTCGAGCAAGATTTTGATAGGATCTCCTGCCCCCTCATCTTTCTTCTCATTCTCCATGGGAGGCCGTTGGAATTTGCGAGGCTAGTCCTACAAAGGTTTGACCAGTTCAAGCCCTAACTCCTTATATCTTGACCTCGTTGGGGACATGCAGAGAAAAATAGAGAAAAAAATGACCACTCTGATATCACTGATCCTAATGTCCTAGGTCAACGGGTATAGAATCCTTTTCACCAGGGGATTGTGTACCTACTTCCCCTGGTGAAAGGATTCTATACCTGTTGACCTAGGACATTAGGATTTGGGCCTGTTGCTGCAGGACTTGACCCTGGCTTTGTCCTTGTAAAGGTTGACACTTTTGATATCTATATAAGGGTTGCTACTGCCTGGATTGGTTCTGCTGCTGCAAGGGTTGACCTTGCGGCTGTAAAAGCTGCCCCTGGGGTTGTAGAGGTTGGCCTTGCGAAGAGATAGGCTAGGAGGTTTGTGGAGCATACTACATCTACTATTGCATGATTTTCTTGCGAAGAGATAGGATGGGAGGTTTGTGGAGCATACTGCATCTACTGCTGTATGGTTTGCTTCAACTATTGCGAGGGTTCCCCCTGCGGTTGTTGCAGTTGACATTGATGCGATATCATTTGCCCTTGCTGTTGCGTGGATGGCCCTTGTTGCAACAAAGGTTTCCCTTGTTGTTGCAGATGTTGTCCTTACTATTGCAAGGGTACTTGAACAGTGCTTGGAAAATTTTCAAACTGAATCGGACCATAGCCACCCTGAAAAGTGGATGAGCCAGGCTGAACGTACTGCCCAGACTGAAGGACGTAAGGTGGATTCACCATTCCTTGAGAACTGTATGGAATGTAAGGAGTTTGGTACTAAACGGAGGCCTCATAAGGCTGTTGATATTGGAAATTTCTTGGTAGAGAAGGACCAACGGGATTTTGAACCTGTTGGTACTGGACATTGTTTAATCCAGGAGGGTTTAGAATAATGCCAGAAGAAGGCTGGTTCATACCAACCATGTGAGCCTGTGAGCTACTCACATTGCTGGTGCCTGATACCATAGAAACACTCAGATTTTCCCCCCCAAGCGGTGGCCCAGCCTGGCCACTTTCTGGAGGGATCAAAGAATTGACAGTAACATTCTTCGAGACCACCGATTAAACTGGATGGGTAATTTGGATGGACGATACAAGAGGGTTTGTAACGGTGGGTGAAACTGGGACTGCGGTAACAACCTATTGGGAGGTCGAGTTCACAATGAATGGACTTGTTGTAGGCATGGCACTAGATGCCCAAATAGGGTTATCATAAAGTTATGAGGCACTACGTGTACCTGAAACCAATTGTGCCAAAGACACATAATTAGGCGGTAATTCTCGATACACATTGATGGGAATGCTACCTGTATAGGGGAATCCTTTAGAAGGAAAAGGATGTTCTTCCTCCTTAATAGTGCATGGAGTAGAAACTTTTGACTCGTCTGTAGAGGTGATTGGAGCCTCACCTTCGAGTTCCATAGCTATGAACAAATGATGACGAACGATTGAAGAGGTACAAGGGTATAATTCTAAAGGAAGATCCAGCTAATCGTACAGATTGTACAGACACTGTAGTGATATCAAAACAGGGTCAAAAAAAGTATTTGGAGGATAAATGACCAATCCAAGCTGACCATTAGCAGTTGGTGAACTCTCAGGAGTTTGGACGAGATTGTTCAGAGATTCCAAGCCAAAATAAGCAGGTGACCCAGTATCTGAAGAAGGCGGAGGACGAGATGACAAAGGTTGAATGCTCGGAATGATTCCTAGTTCAACACCTTGATGATCGAGTGACTTTGTTAATTCAGGAAAAGGCTCGTTAGAAAATATTTCAAACGAAGGAGAGGAAGAGAAACTAGGTGAACCAGATGTTTCAGCCATGATGATATTGTCTTAGTTAATAGGAGAAAGAGAGATAACCTTCAAGGCTTTAAAATGTTCTTAGGGAAAACTCACGATTTGGTCTACAAATACTAATAGGATGTTATAAGATCATGGGAAATCAATTTTTTAAGATGCATAAATAGACTACTACTCTTTCATGTTTTAAGAGTTGAGAAAGAAACAAAGATGACTCTATCTCTTTCGTTTGGAAACGAACTCGAAAGAACAAACACTCGAATGATCTTTTAAGTTTAATGAGTCAAAAATATCAAATTACTGCTCTGGATGATCTAGGTAAAAAGGATTACCAGGCAACCATGAACTACAGAATACCTCCCGGCGAACTGAGAAGTACAAGCAGGAAATCTCCCCGAATGTTGTGTTTGGTGTATCATGTTTGCAAGGCAGACAACTCCGCTTCGATTGTACGGGGAGCACAAATCCAACTAGCATTGTATAGTGCCGAAGCTAATGACAACTATTAGATTTTAAGACATCAGAACATGTCTCTAGCCTAGACCTTCTATATTTGATCGTTAGATTTCAAATGCATCTTAGGTTAATTGAGTTCATTTTAAACTTTATCTTGAGTTATGTCTCATTTTTTAGGCCTTAGCCATGTGACCTGAAAAAACCTAAATGCAACTAAATGAGACAAGACCCTTTCAATTCGATGAATTGTCTACACTAGAGAGGGTAGAAAAAGCATAATCAAATGCAAACAACCAAGCAACCAAAAGCAAAATGATTTTTCACTACTTCACTTTTTGAGAAAATAAACTAATGAAAAATACATTCCATTTCCTAATTTCCTAACAAGTACATTCCTAACAGTCCTTTCAAGAGAAAAGAGGGTTATTTTTCTTTTCAAATGCCAACGCAATCCTAGTCTTTAATGATGCTAACTACCATAGCATACTGATGCAACAAACTAGAATTTTATACTTTTCACGAAATGACGAAATAAATTTTCTCATAAAATAATTCAATGGAAATGTTTTCGAGACAATTAGCTCTTTAAGCAAATGAAGAACACGAAAAGAGAATCTCTTTCAAACTAATGAAACAACGAATTTACCAAAAACAAGACAAGCATTGTGATCCATGCCATAAAAGAAATGTTTAGACAAGCAAACGAAAACTTTTCAAACTTGTGTAATGGAGGTCAAAGCCATAGAAGGACTGGAAACGAAATCCAAGGAGTAAATGCACCAACAACTCGACTCACTAAGATCATAGTCAGTTGAATGGATGACAATCTAGATGCCCTAGTGCCAAAAACCATCCAATGACCCAAGAAATCAAGCGGAAAGATGAAAAATCAACAAGCAACCAAACCAAGTGAAAATTAGCTTTCTAGTCAAAGAGAAGATGGTCTAAAAGGCTTACAGGGTCTAAATCATGAGAGAAAAACACATTGGCCAAGATTTCGAGCAAACCGTAATATTCACTTACAGGCATCGGCGTGACTTCCTAACTGGAAACAAGCACCAGAAGGGGGTCAATGTGACTATTTCTCAACATAGCGCACTGATCGGTGTGACTGTCGGCGAATTAAGCACACTGAGTGAGGAAGCTAAGAAAAAAATAAAAAATAAATTAAAGTTGTGATTAGACTTGCTACAATGAATTTCAAACTAAAACCAGTAAGGAAAGGAAAACAAACAAAACTAAATGGAAATGGTGAAACTAGAAAAGTTCACACAAAACCATGAAATTCCAAGCAAACTAACAGAAGGATTGCCTCCCCAGTGGAGTCACCAATTTGTGCTGAAGTAAAATTATGAGTGCGGACACAAACAATTCCTCTAGTCTGATAATGGGTCAAGCCACAACCAATACATTCTATGGAAGATTTCCTTAGGTTAGAACCAATTAAGAGGGCCTACCTCTTAGTACACTTATCCCGTTTGATGATGACCTGGCTTGCTTGCTCTAGTTATCTCTTGTTTCCTTCTTCAAACACGTGAAACAAGTAAACAACAACAAACAACAATTGTGATAATAGAAAAATTGCAATTCAACCTACTTAACAAGTCAAGAAACATCAAACCATAAACATGTGAGATGACACATTATGTAGGAAATCAATCGATAGTTGCATATATATTGAATCAAGAAGAGATTACAACTATTGTCTTGATGTTGTTGTTCTCCTCAATAAAACCAGGTTCCCACACACTTTCATTAGCCTTTCATGATGGCCTCAACAATGATAGTTTTAAGGCTCTTCCCTTTAGGCTTCATACTAAACCAAATTCACACTTCTCCCTCACACAAATAGAGAGATAGAACTATGAATAGCTTGCTCTTTACTCCAAACTTAATTAGCACTTGCACACCAACATTAACACTTCAACCCTAACACTAGCTTGTGCTTGGGAAAAAGGAAGGTTTATATAGCATGAATGGATGGGAGATGGTTCCTATTGTCATGGGAGAAGGTCTTATCTCTTGAGGTATTTCCATCCTTATAGAGGAAAATATCCCAAACTGACATCCTCGACTCCATCCGGCCAAACCATTCACCAGTCTTCTGTTACGAAGCTTCCAGAGCTTGAAGCTTTGGCTCCTTATTTAAAAAACTTTCCATAAGAGGATTGACGCGACTGGAAAAAAGCTCAGTCACTCTGGTCATCACTAGGGACAATGTTAATCCATTCATATCAGTGTGAGGAGGACAAGGGTCATTAACGCCGATCTTGTAAATTGGGAAAAATAGAAGATTTTGGGGAAATGGTGCAAAAGGGAATTGTTCTTCTCATGAGGAGGGACACAGTGGGAGTTTCTTCATGAAGGGAAAGCATGTAGGATTCACTGTAGAGGTCCTCTAGGATCAAGGAATGAGGAGTGTAGGGGCAGTGACAAAATTTTGTGTAACACTCGTAATCAAATCCCACTTCAGGCATCCGTAGTCTCAACTGCTTCTGAACTCATTCTCGTTTTCTTTGACTTGACTGCTGGTACGTGTGTGGGAACTAACTGTTTTTTCCTTGCTGACTGAATGAGGGTGGCCAAGTTAACTAGCCACCCTTCACTTATAAACCAACTCACTCACAACCTTTACATCTTTTGACTACATTATGCAAATGAGAGAGTGAAGCGAGATACTTACCTATGGTGATAATATCTTGCTGCAGTTCGTTGAGGACATGAGGTGCTTACTATGTGTTGGCTACATGTTATTTTTCCTTCCCTTTTTATTTCCCTCTAATGATTCCCTTGATGTCCAGGTACCTGGTTTTGAAGATGATGGTGCTGTTGCTACTCTAGAGATTCTTTTGCCCTTGGATCTTCATGTTGGAATCTTGCTGCAACTCATGATTTTTATTCCATGGGATAGGGTGTTACAGGATGTCCTATAGCTACTTCTCCCTTAGAATTTTTAATCGTTTCCACTACTGGGAATTTTAGGATGATGACATGGATAGAGAGGAGGTCTAGGAGTGTGAATAATGATAAGTACACTCAGGTGTTGTTCCCTTCTGCTTTTTGTTTCATTTTCCTCTGTGTTTTCTTTTGAAGACTGTGATTTTTTTTTGAAACTGATTTTTTTTATGATGGATGTAGGGATGATCATGGTGGAGAGAGGTATGGTAATGAAGTTGTGATGTAGGTTTTTTTATTTTTTGACATGGGCAGGTCATTTCCTTGCCCTAGGGTTACTCATTTTAGGATTCTGAAGCCACTGTAATTCCTATAGGATCATCCTGTAGCTTTTCATGGGATCCTGTAGGTTTACAGGGAATCCTGTATAAAACAATACCCTTGAAAATTGAGGCAAATGAGTGAAAAAAATGAAAGAAATGGTGTAGTGATGAACGATAATGGATGGGGAAATAAAAATATGAGTGTAATAGGTCCCTTTTCGATTCTCCTTTGTTCTCTGATCGTCCTCCTGCTGACTCGCAAACAATTTTTTCATGATTTTTCTTTTCTCTTTTTATTTTTCTTTTTTTCTTGAAAACAACTAGCCTACCTCCAAGATGTTTTCATTCTAGCTGCTTGCCTGAGGTGCCTCAAGAGAGGTTTTCACCCAGATATATTTTTATTTCTCTTTTCTTTTTTCCTTTTTTTTTTGACACCATTGGGCTGCCCGAAGAGGTTTTTAGCCTAATAGTGGGACTTAGGTGCCTCATGGAGGTTTTCACTTGAGTCCTTATTTTTCTTTTTCCTTTTCTCAGTGACTTGATGAGGTAGGAGCTGAAACTTGCTCCACCACCATCACTATTTTATTGATACCATTAATTAACTCTTTCTTTGACAATGGCCTCTTGTAAACTTTTAGTCTATGCCAATTAACAAGTAAGGGAATGGCCTCTGTATCTATGGTTCCGATCAATATTGAACCATTAACGTGGCATCTCTCTATAACATAAGCCCCTATCCATCTTGTCCTTAACTTTTCCTTAAAGTATCTATATATGGAATCATATAACAAAGCCCAATCACCTTCTTGAAATTTCTTATCCTTGATGTTATTATCATGCCAGATCTTCCTCTGAAGGTGAGTTACCTCTGTGTGTAGGAGGGCCTTTATTCTGAACTCATGTAAACCATTCAAATGGAGCAACATCTCTTTTTGTGCACTGCTAAGATCTAGATCTAGTTGGGCTGCCATCCTCAATGTGTTATACTCAAATTCAATGGACAGGAGGGCCTTTTTCCCATAGACCAGCTCATAGGGTGTGAATCCAGTGGTGGTATTCCAGGTGGTATTATAGGCCCACGTGGCCTAAACTAGTCTATCTTTCCAATATTTCCTAGTACTGCTAACCACTTTGGTCAAGATGTCCTCCAGCGCTCTGTTGGTCACCTCCACTTGTCCATTAGCTTGTGGGTAATAGGGATTGGAGGTCCTATGCTTGATCTTATGCTGGTTGAGCAAGTATTCAATATCATGTTGGAGGTAAACTGGTTGCTTTGATCAGTGACCAATTCTCTAGGGTACCCAAATTCGTAAAATACATTCTGCCTTAAGAACTCAGCCACCTTCTCCTTTGTTTCTACCTTAATTTCCTTGGTTTCAACCCACTTAGTCAGATAGTCAGTGCACACAATGATATGCTGTCTTTTCTTGGAAGGAGGGTCAATAGGTCCAATGAAGTCCATGCCCCACTTGTCAAATGGCTCAAAAGTCACTTGAGGTTGCAGAGGCATTTCATCTTGTGGAGTAGGCTTTCCCATCCTTCGGCATCGATCACACTGAATAGTATATATTTTGACATCCTGATGAAGAGTGGGCCAATGATACCCAGCTTGTAACACTTTAAATGTTTTCCTCTTTGTTGCAAAGTGACCTCCACAAGGCCCATCATGATAGGTCGTAAGCATTTCAAAGACTTCCTCCTCCTTGACACACCTTCTTAGAATTTGATCCAGCCCTAGTTTGAAGAGGTTGCCCCCAATCCAAGTGAAGGGGGCACTCATTCTCACAATCTTTCCTTTTTCCTTGGAGGAAACATTCAGTGGGAACTGTGTAAATACCAAATAGTTTACTATGTCAGCAAAGCATGGAGAGAGAATGGAAATGGCGAATAATTGCTCATCCGGTAACTGATAATCAACCATTCCCTCTTCACATGTAGGAAAAGTTACTCTCGACAAAAAATCTTCAACAACATTTTCCTTACTAGGCTTATCAACAATAGTTAGATGAAACTGCTAGAGTAAAAGTAACCATCTAATTATCTGGGCATTCACATTAGGTTTATTCATTAAATATTTGATTGCATCATGGTTATTATGTACAAATGTTTGATAGTATGTAGTTTAATGCCTAAGTTTGTTCAATGAATGCAAAAATCCAGGAGCTCCCTTTCGGTCACTGTGTAGTTCAGTTCGACCTTTGACAGATTCTTATTGATATAGTAAATGGCATAAAGAAATTTTTCATCTATTTGGCATAGGGCTACTCCTATGGCTTTGTGTGAGGCATCAGCATGAATATGAAAAGGAAGGGCCCAATTTGGGCCTCGGAGAATCAGTGCAGTGGTTAACCTGTCCTTCAGCGTGTCCAGGGCCTCTTGACAACTTTCTGACCATACAAACTCAAAGTCTTTGACCAAAAAACCAAATAAAGGAGAAGCAAACTTGTTGAAGTCTTTTATAAACCTTCGGTAGTATCCATCTAAGCCTAGAAATCTTCTGACATCTCTTTGCTTTTATGGAGGTGGGATCCTTTGGATGATAGATATTTTGTTTGTGTCCACCTACAATCCTTACTGAGATATTGAATGACCTAGCACGGTCCCTGCAGTCATCAAGAATTCACATTTTTCAGGACTGAGAGACAGGTTCATTTGAATGGATTTGCACAAAAAATTACCTACATTGGACAGAGCCTCCTCGAAATCACCTCCATAGGGTGTAAAATCATCCATATAAATATCTACCACATCATGGACTAACTCGGCAAAGATACTTAGGACTGCTCTATGAATAGTGGCAGGATCATTGCATAGGCCAAAAGGAAGGACCCTATAGGTGAAATTATCCCAACGACAAGTGAAGTTGGTTTTATCGTGGTCTTTAGGGCTGATATGGATTTGATTGTACCCACTGAATCCATCTCAGAAAGAGAAAAACTTTTTCCCTGCCAGGCCATCTAGCACTTGGTCGATGAAAGGTAGAGGGAAATGGTCCTTCTTTGTGGATTTGTTTAACTCCCTGTAATTGACACAAATCCTCCAGTTACCATTTTTCTTTGGAACCAACACCAAAGGAGAGACCCACTCACTATCTAAGATAGGGTAAATGAATCCTACATCTAGCAGTTTTTGCATTTCTTCTTTGAATATATCTTTAAGAGCTGGATTCATCCTCCTTTGGGGTTTTCGGACTGGCTTGCAACCTTCTTTGATATAAATGTGGTGAGCACACATCGAGGGGTGCACTCCCTTAATTTATTTCTAACTCCAAGCGAAGGAATTTAGATGTTCCTTTAGCATGTTGCACAACTTTTCTTCTTGGAAAATAGAAAGAGATGGATTGATTTTGAAGGTTCTCTCAGGCCGAATTCTATGGATGACACGGATAGGGTTGGAATCGGCTAAGCATAGATCAATTTGATGGTTTTTTTGGGTTTCCTTTACTACTTCTTCTAAGGACAATGTACTGGGAGTTGGACTTTGGAGTATGTGTTCGATCAAATCATGTTAATCCTACTGTCCCCTCCTAGGGTTGTTTCTAAAGTATAAAGTTGGGTGTAATAAAATTCATCTTCCTCCTCTTCTTCCAGCCACAAAGGTAAGTCATGTTCTAGAGATGGCTGAGAAGAAGGGTATGGGACTAACATCTTAGACATATGCCCATTTTTGATGGTCATATTTCCAGCTTTGCAGCTAATGTAAGCATCAGTAGTGGCTAACCAAGGCCTCCCAAGGATGAGAGGGTAACCAGTAAGCTTAGCCTTAGGTTGGAGAACTAGGAAATATGTAGGGTATCCCCAAGAATCAATGGAGACCATCACATCCTCCACAATTCCCTCAGGGTCACTGTGGAGCGGTCTGCAAGTTGCATAACTATTGTGGTCTTTCTCAATGAACGTTGGAGGTTGAACTTGAGCATGGTGTCCTCGGTCATCACATTAATGGCAGCCTATTATCACTCAGGTTGTTCCTTGCCTCCTGAAGGGAATACGGCCGAGGTAACCACTAACCAATCTTTTAGCTGCAGGTCCTAGCCTACCTACAACCAGAGAGGGCTCCCTCTTTGTAATTTAGCTTTGTTTTGGTGTATTTTAGGCTAGTTATGATGCACAGGTTTTGTTTTAAGTTTGTTGGGTGGTGATTTCAGGTAGAGCTGGGGTGCAAGTCCAAGGCAGTCTGTTCCATTGGGCTATGGAGTCGATGATGGTGTACAGCTGAAAGTGTTTCCTGGGCAAAGGTAATACTACAGAGCGAGATAGGTAGTTTTGGAACAATTTTCAAATCTGGAAATGATGGAATGAAGTCAGGGAATGAAAGGCAATCAAGAATCTTTCATTATGCTGGCAGAGGGAAAGTGTATGAGTATTGTCCAGGAGCAGTTAAGAATTCCTAAACAGTATTCAAAGTGAAGGAATTAGTACAAACATGAGCAGTTAAGAATTCATATCTATGACTAATTCTGAGGAAAACATAAATAATAACAGAAATTGAGCACAGGGTGTAATTAAACAAATCCTGGGCTATTCTTTCTCCCTGTTATCAAGATTATGAAACATATGTGAAATTTGTAAACACAAAAAACATAAGACGAAGTTTAGAATAACTTATTGTTCCATCGAATGACTCAGGAATTCAGTAGCAGGTCCCAGAACACCATTTGCACATTCAGACAGCTCAGAAACCATGAACTTCAACAACCCTTTGTATTAAGAAGTCTCAAAAATTACAGCGTAGCTTAGAGAGAAAATCACCAACCCCAAATACATATTATGGGGAGGTATTTATACGAAAGGGAGATACAAAATATCATGAAGATAAGTCTTGAACTCATAACTTTCTTTACCAACTATTAAGAAGTAGTAAGTAAGGGAATAAATGCTGTAGTAAATATGGATGCTCTAACTGTCCAATTTGTCAGAGGAATTTTGACTTTCTGGGCTGAATGAGTCGGCTGCTTGCTGCACATTCATTTTGCGTGTGTTGTCCTGGTGATGGTACGTTGTTTGTTGTTGTCTTGGTCTTCATTATCGGTGCTCGGTTTCTTTACATTCAATGAGTTGTAGTGACCATTCTATTTTTGCCTTGCACTGCTTTTTCTTCCCATTTGACAGGTGGACCGTGCCATCTGTATATGCTGACCTGTAGCTTACAAAAAGAATTAATAAACAAAATCACCTAAGCAATGCCTCCATCATTCCTTTCCACCAATCCTCTGAAGGTAGATGATGTCTTTGTATCTTTATCAGTGTTTCATCAGCTTCAGTGTATCTATAAAAGTTTGGCTGGACTTCAAAGAGATGGTTTATCTTGTGTGCAATGTAGAACAGATTCTCTAGTTTTTCATAGACACTCTATCCAGATGGGGGTCCTGTTTCTTCTTATGTGCTCGAGGATGCTGTGATTTGATTGGAGGCATAGTTGTTCACCCTGTTGGCATAATGCTCATGTGACAGCAGTCTTCCAGCACTAGTTACTAAACTTGGTAGCCCTCTGCTCTGTAATGCTGCAAACTTTATTCTGAACTCATTCACCTCTGCTTGCATTTCTTGGCATTTTCTTTCCAGGGTTTGCACAAAATTCCTTAGGGTCAACACTCTTTTTACTAGCAAGATAGTATCAGTCCTGTTCCTGATTCCTATTGCTGCCAACTGCTCTTTGGTGTGAGTGTTCAGGAATTGGATCATTCTATTAGCTTGCTCAGGCATATTTCCCAAAGATGCTCTAGCCTTTTGATTTTCAAACTGAGCCAAGCCTATCAAATCCATTTTCTCATGAATGGTTTCAATGGATTGCCATTGGTCTGTAATGGATTGGCCAATCTTGGCCCACAAAATTTTCTTGACCTCAGCTAGGGTCCTATAAAGAGTAAGCTCTTTCTCTAGCTCCTTTATTCTTTTTTCTAGGGTTTTCACTTCCCTTGTCTTCTCAGCTACATCCTGCTTTGACTTGTCATATCTTTCCTCAATTTTGGCTAGATTTTCTTTGGCCTCTTTCAATTCCACCATCTGCACTTCAAGGGCTTTTATTTCTTTCATCATCCCCTCCATACTCAAGCGGGTGTCTTGCTCTATTGCTGCTATTGTTGTTGCTGAGACTCGTGTCGAGCTTGAAGTACCTACTTCTGATGTTTGACCAGTGGGAGGGACTATTGGGGTGGCCGTAGGAGGAGAAACTGTAAGAATCTGAGCTGTTTGAATTGGATGAGAGGCCAAGTCTGCCTGTCTTATCTGTAATGATGCCTCCAAGGCACTCTCTGTTTCTATCAACCTTTTATGAAAGCTCATAAGCAGAGTTACCACATCCTGCTCTTTTTTTTGTTGTGCTATCTCTGTGGCTTGAGGATGCAGTGTAGCTGGTAGCTTGAGTTGTCTTTTGAGGGCTGCTATGTCTTCCTCTTTCTTCTTTATCAAAGCTTGCATGCCCTTGGGATCAATGGGATCATGTCCCAGCTCTATAGTGATCTCCTCCAAGGACTTGATTCTATTGTCCTTGGCCTGTGATGAAGCTTTCTCCAATTCTAGTTGGGCAGAAGTATTGTGTAGAGAGTTTTGCAATCTATGGGCCAACAATGGTTTGTCTGCCAAGGTATAATATACCATTTCCCTAGTCTGCCTGTGCAATTCAATCTGGTCCATAGGATGGATGTCTTTGGAGAGCACTTCCAGATTGGTTCTGATATAGTCAGTAGCTGATTGTGGTTGCTGCATTATAGGTCTGAAATGACTGAGAGTCATCTTGCCTTCTTGGATGTCATAGGTTGCCATTAGCCTTTGCTTATTAGTGGGAGCCATCCTTAGCAACTGGTTGTAGAGTTGGTACCTCACTGGCCCATTTCTAGCCTTAATATCGGTGAATGCCTTCTTAATATCCGAGCCTTGTTTGCTTTGTTGCCTAGTAGATGTTACCTCCACCCCTTGTTGTCTTTCTTGCTCTAGCTGGAAGGAGCTAGCTGATGTCTCCATGCTTGGGGGAAATTGTTTCTCAATTGGCCCTTCTGGTATTTCTTCTTCTGAAAAAGGATTTAATATCTGTCTTTTTTCTCCTTGCTGCTCTGTGGATGTCCCTGGAGGTGTCTCTTCTTGTCTATCCCTTTTCTTGGTCCTTTCCTCATTGAGAGGAGTTTGTAATACTAGGATTTCAGTTGCCTTTGCTTGAGTTGAAGGGTCATGCCCTTGAATTTGTTCATCTGTGGAAACCGGGCGGTCTGCCATTGTCTCTTGCTGCTCAAAATGGTGGACTTGATTTTCTAAATCCTGCACTTCTTTTCCCTTAGCTGTTGCTGCTAGTGGAGCACTTTCTTGGGCAGGCTGTTGGGGAGCCATGGCAGATGAGGTGCCTTCTCCAAGGTGCCGAGGAGCTGTGAAAAACACCTGTCCAAAAGATTCCAAGTCAACTGCTTTTTCAAGGTATTTGATTGCTTTTTCTGCTATCTCTTCCTTAGAAAGTTCTTCAACTAGTGTGCCCTCTACCCATTCTTGTTGATTAGCATATTGTTCAATTTCAGGGATATTGCAGTGTACATATCCTGCAAGCTTGTGTTTGATCCTTCTAAAGGCTATGAAGTGGTTGGGGTCATAAGGTGCCCAATAGAAGCTTTGTTTCAGCAACAGAAATTTTTTCAAAATCTTGTCTGCCTCTTCCTAGGCTTCTTCTCTCTTATTGAAAATAAATGGGCCCAATTGATGTCTTATCTTGAGCTGTGCCTTTTTTCTTTTGCCATAGAAATGAATCATATCTGAATTACCAAATTGCCAGAAGTATTCCAAGGCAAAGAGTCTCATAGGGACATATTTTGGCAGTCTGTAGGGGGCTAATTCACAGCCATAAATCCTGATTACTGTGTGGTTTTGGTAAAATATCAGTCACCAATGCTGTAGCTTTTGGAAAGCCATAGAATCTTTTGCATCTCATCAGTGAGTCTGGGAAGAGGAGTGATCACCAGTAAGGAAGAAGATGGATGTATAAATAGGTCAATAAACTCGCAGTAGATATATGGAGAGTAATAAACATGGTGGCAGACTGATGATCAAAATATTACAAACCTTCGCTCCCCCTTAGCATCCAATTTTTTGAGGAAAACTAGGAAACTATCATGCTGATAGTACAGCAGCAAATGATATATGTAGGAGGTGTATTTGAACACTATTTCTCTCTCCAATTCCATGAATTGCTCATGAATTTTGTCAGCTATGAAGGTGGCATAATCATACTGGACAGCAGGGGACAGTCCTGGAGTAAAGATAGACAGCAACACTGAGATTGTCTCATCAACAAACTCACTAGTTTTGCATCCTAAGATCCAGGATATCATGTCTACCAGCATTCTCCCTATTTCATTGAACCAAACATGTAGATAAGGAGGAGGTTGCCGGGGCTGAAAATCTGGTTGCATGAACAGCTGGGCAATCCTTGTGATCTCTGAGCTGGGAAGTTTGGCACCTTGGTCAAGCAGAAGTTTCATGGAGAGAGGAACCAGAGGCTTTGTTGGCTCAAAGTTTAGCATCTCATTTATGGATTGAGGGGTGATGTGAAACAAAACAGTCCCAGATGGAGCCAAAACTGCTCTTTGAGTGGGCTCATAATTTTCACAACATTGATGGATAAGGTCAGGGAATACATTTACTTGTGGGAGATAATAAATTGGCAGGTTGGACTCCCAGATACCAAGGACATCAGCATTGCTTCTGTATCTTTTCCTTATCTCACAAAAAGTTTCAATGTGATATTTGTTGCTCAGTTCAACTGTTTCCTTCATTTGGAAATCCCTGTCAGCAAGGGGCAGCCACTCCAAGTTCTTATGTGGTGCATTCAAGGGGGCAATATTTAAGGCCACTGGAGCCTCCATGATCAACAGTGTTTACAACTGGATTTTGAGTTTGTGTGTCAACAGTAAACAAGGTGCTGGCAGTGGGACCTTCACAAGAATTTTGACAGGAATCTGGTAATTTGATTTTTATATGGAGATGGTCTCACAGGGTGAATCCCAGATGTAAAGAGAAGGCCTGTGGAGTTTAATTGGGAAGCTGGGTAGAACAAAGGAAATGGTGCTTTTTTGCCATTGAGTTTGACAAATTTAACTCAGTCTTTGGGTATTTTCTGGAATGTTCGCAGAGGGAAGCTACAGATAGGTGGTTTGGGATGAAAACCTTGGTAAATTTCTCTCTTTATTGGTCCATTCTGTTCTCAGCTAGGGCAGCAGACTGAATTTACTGGCTTTGTAAGCGGAGTGCAAAGAAAATGAGCTTCAATTTAGCTCAACAGGCGAATTTGCGGAGGGCAACACAGTTAACAGTTTTTCTTTTGAAAAATGGTTGAAACAGTGATGTTAATGGAGAAGTGTAGGAGCAGCACTGTAATTTTGGGTCGAATTTTGGCTCTGCGGGCGATTTCTACAGAAAAAACTTGGAAAAAACGAGGTTTATGGATGAATTGCGGGTAAATACCTGTTCTGTGGATGCCAGGTGCTAAATGCAGGTTGAGGAGCTCGGTGAGGGGCCAAGTTTGCGGACTGAACTCCTGTGGGTGGCGTACTGAAGCTATGGCGATCAAATCGTCGTAAATCGCATGCAAAGTCTCCGCAGACAAATGAATAAAAATATACGAAAAACCATCACTTTCGTGACTTTTGAACAAATTTGGGCTTTTTGGACTTTTTGGCACTTTTTATGCTGATGTCATCATGACGTGGTTTTTGTCGCGTAGTGGGTACGGAGGGTGACATGGCAACCGACGTGGGTGCTGACATGGCCGGATGATTAGGCAGACACATCGGACGGAACAGTGACATGGGGGCTGGCATGGCGTATGACGTGGGCAGCGGGGACAGAAGGCGGTAAATGGTTTTTATCGGACCGCCTTTGGTACGGGGGCGGTATATGTCAGAGCAGGCCCGACGCAATAGGAATGGGACGCGCGTCCTTTGTACGACGGAAAAACCGCCGTTCTATCGGGCGCTAACTCCCGTACGTCAGAGCGGCTCCGATATCAATATGGGCCGTTGGATCTGTAGGGCGCGATCCAACGGTTGACGGGATAGCGAAATGACAACGGTTTAAGGTACGGGGCCCGCATTAATGTTTGGCCATTAATCATTGCTTGGGCAGGGATTAAACCTTAGGTTAGGGGTTAAACACTTGCGGTTATTTGATTAATCGAATATTAACCAAATCCCAATGTTTTAAGCACAGTGACTATGGTTATTCGTTCAACCGGAGGTCGACGAATCCCAGGGTGACAAATGGCGGGCTGTTATTGGTCCCAGGTGGACCAATGACTCCCGAGAGAAATTTATAGCCATATTAGGCCGGGGGAGGGGTATTTATAATGTTTTTGGGTTTTTGTGGATTTTTATACATAATAGGGGAAAGGAGATACAAGGGGAGTTATATAATAGAGTTAGAATATTAATATGAATATTGAGAGAAAGATTAGGTACATGAAACTGAACCACCTAGGCTTTAGGGTGTTAGGAGAAATAAAACTTTACACAAGAAATGTGGCTTTGAGCCTTTAAGCAAACCAGAAGTTTTACTTAAGTTTTTCATGGAAATGGAGTGAAGTTAAGAGTTTTTTAGCAGATCTCAATCTCTTTAAGGGATATTAGTGAGTGTTTGTTGTGAGGGAGGAGAGGGGAGGTTAGTCATGCAACATCTGATCTGTCATCATACCTTTGCCAGGGTTCTTGAGAAATCCATGAAAATAGATCATATTTAAGAGATGACACTGCTGATAGCCCTGTTTCTGCAACTTCAAGCTACTTACCCATTCTATAATTTCCTAACATTTTTTCCTTCATTTTGATTGGGTGCACCTGAACTTGCAAACCCTGATGTAACTCTTTTTCTTTTGACTGCCCTCCTATCTAGGTCTACCCTTATTTCCACCAAGGGCCCAGATTAAGCAGTAGGGCTCCTTAATTTCTCTACTTAGCTACTCATCTGCCAAGCTTGAACTATTGGACATATATTCTTTCTCTAGTCTAGAACAAGCAATTTAAACATGGCATGGTCCAGATTGAACTATTGGGCCATCCATCAGGTGTGATGAACAGTAACATCTGTGCATTGTGAACTTGAAAACAAGCTAGCAGTGGCATTTTGACTGGCCACTTTCTTGGTCTTTCTTTGGGGTTCATTTCTATTATTTTTCTGACCAATTCATTTTTCTTGCCCTTTTATTTTTCTTTTAGGGCATACCCTCTTTACATTTTTTAAATCTCTCTACCTGTATATGAAATATGGAACCTTTGCAGCATGAAAAGATGAACATATTTTGCACTTCCAAAGTCAATCATGAAAAATGAAACCTATTGGTATAGGAATCTAACACAGCCCCAAGATCGATTAAAGTGTGTGGGACAGTGGTTCCATTGATGTGCAGATCTACTACAGGGCTTCCAGGGTCAAAATAATTTGGACAAATTACGTACCCTAGCATTAAGTTGGACAACTGTCCAATTACATTAATGGTATGGGCATCTCTTCTTCACCTCCCTAGATGCCTGAAGCACTTCTACTTAATCAACTTGTTGTAAATAGTTACATCCTTAATAACTTGAAGAAGTGGAATTTTAACAGATAGGTTTTTCAATTCTCCAAAAAATTCAGTCTCTTCTGTGGTATGCTAGAGTGGTTAGGTTAATCCCTCAGGAAAGGGTGGTGGATTTACTTTAACCATGCTTTCCTCTCTTTCTTCCTCAACCTCCCTAGGTGGAGGTAGAGGTTGAAAGTCCAGAAGTACTCTCCTAGATCTCAGGTTGATTTCCTAAATCTCCACAACATAAGCTGGATAGGATGTCTCTCCACTATATATTTGTTGTTCCTGTATATTGTTCGGGTTTAGAGTTGGCTAGGTAGCATCTGGGGTTGTTTGGGTGGAGCAGAGTGTAAAATTTGTGGTTGGGCAGGTGGCGAAGGCAATAATGCTGGAACATTGTTGTATGGGGGCTTCCACCCTTGGGGTGGTGAATTCCACTAAGGTTGTGGCAGAGCATATGGTTGGAATGACTGGCTAGCTGGCTAGGAATGATACTGAGGTGTAAAGGACCAAGGAGGAGGTTTAGAGTAGGAAGGATAAGTAGGGCCCCCCCAAGAAGATATGGATGTGTCTAGTTGGGGTTGTAATATGCATGGGATGACCCTTGCATGTCTTGCTAGTATGGTATAGGCCCATGAGCTCTCCTTTGGTTTATGTAGCAGAGCTGCTCAGTGACCCCTTCAACTCCTTGATACATGGCTTTGAGTCTAGGTAAAGAATGGCACCTATTTGTGGAATGGTTTTCTTCGTAGACTGAGCAAAGTTCAATAGAATTCAATGGACATTGGTTCCTAGGGTGCCTGTTGATGCATCTAGGATAGAAAATGGCTAAGGTTCTCTATGCTTCCTCCTGCTTTCTCTTAATGTGCATATTGTCCATCTATAGGGAAAGGGTTTGTAGCATCTCACTTTTGAAATCCTCCGGCATATTTCCAATTTCACCCTTTATGGATGAATTGGAAGAGGATGGACTAACCACAGGTTGACTACCCCTACCCTTTTTCTAGCTTCCCTAGAATTGGTTCTAAAGAGAGTATTGATATCCTCATAGGGTAACTGGTAGTTATCCCCTCCTTCTAATGAGTGTAGGGTATCCAAAAGATATTCCCTTACTCCTCTAAGCAGGACCAACTTCATTGACTCAGGGTCAAGTGTGCACCTAGCCATTTTGTCGCTAAGCTGGAATCTTTCTTCATAATCCTCTAGGGATTCATCATTGCCTAAGGTCATCCTACAAATTTCCTATTTAGTGTCTTTAGACCTACAGTAGTCTTGATACATGTTTTTGAAGGCTTGTTGCATCTGAGCCCAAGTTGTGATGCTATTTGTAGGTAAACCCATCAACCAGTGCAAAGCTGCATCCTTGAGAGTGGATGGAAATATTTCAACTTCTACTCATCATTTGTATAGTCATAGGTTTGGCATATGTCAACAAACTCAAATAAGAAAGTTTTTGGGTCTTCTATGGTTAGGCCATGGAAATGAGGAAGGGAAAAAGGGCTTATATTTTTCATCTTAGAATCCCCATTGGTTTCCCTGATGGGGAAGGCACCCTCAACTCTTTCTCTATTTCCTCTATCATTTCTGATTTCAGCCATAGGTTCAGTAGGAACGGGTTCTCCTTATTCTTCTTCCCTTGTAGGTTCTTCAAATATGTCTAGCTACTCACCTAAGGGTTGCTCCAATTGATAACCACCAAAGAAGGGGGTATTTGGCAAAAATTTCCCTAAGTTATCCCTATTCCTATGAGGCATCAAAAGAAATGATTTTTTTTCTTTTTTCAAGCTTGGAAAGTATTTACAGAATTGAAATTGAAGATTGAATGAAAACTACTAACTGAATGAAAAACTAATTGCTTGATTGAAATCCTACTCGCACAATGGAAAGGAAAGCAAAGAATGAAAAATGAAAAAGGAAGCACACTAAATTAGTTTTGCAGAAATGAAACTAAGAGAAAAATATTAGAAACAAGAAATAGAAGAAAGAAAGCAGTAATCACATATTAATTAGACACATCCCCGAAAACTACGCCAAAAAGTGATGAGCACCAGTACTGCAATAAGAATGCTGCAACTCTTAGAGCTACCAGCTTTACTTTATCAACTCGGATTCGTACAAACTTGGAGGTGACAGTGCTATATACACAAGTAAAAGTGATGGTTTTGCCTTTTGTCAATTTTCAGCTAGCAAGATACCACTAGGGTTTTCAAGCCAAACTTTTATGGATTCAGAAGAAGCTTGATTGTTGATGAAGGAAACACAAATCTACTCTAGGAGAAAGCTTGCCTACTGCAATAAGGAAAATGACTGAAATCCTATGTTAAAAACACACCATTCTCTAACTAACTGCTGAGAAACTATGATTTACAAGAATGCCAAGATAAAATGTATGAAATTCTACTGGCTAAAGAATGGAAGTTCAAGACATCAAACATCACGACTGTGCATGTAAAGGACTGAAGTAAATATATTTTGTTCTTTTTATTCTTTTTATGGAAAATCAAGTGTAAAGCCTAATCTCTTTTGGTTATGTCGTAGGTGGATTAGTGATGCTGCTAGATGGTTGGGAGATTCAGGAGATGGTTGGAAGGTTTAAGAGACCCTTGGGCAACCTGGTGTGGCTTCCCAAAGGTTTTCCCTCAATTCGGTCTCAAAACAGGCCACTACAAGAAAACCTATAGGATGTACTAGAAACCTACAGGATTCACTGTATTTTTATAAGATACAGTCGAGATAAAAATGATGGTTGCTGGAGGTGATGGAATGCTTAGGGAAGGTTGTGGATGGGTGTAATGGAGTGAGAAAATGCCTAGGATCACTCAAAACTCAAAAGGAAGGTTAGGAGATGGTTGGATTTGCTCAACATGCTTGGAGGAATTTCTATGTAAAATGATGAGATTGGTGAAGGTCTTGGTGAAATAAATGAATGATTATGGATCAAATGAAGTTGGAAGGTGGTTGCTTTCTATGAGATCTCTTTACACTTCTAAAGCACTTGTGCTACATCAAACATTTATAATTGCCAAAAAGCCATGTAAACAAGCAGAATTCTAACAAGCTAGAAATGTAGAATTTAATGAACTTGTTGTCTACTTCATGCATGAGGAAAATTGATGAATAAAATGGAATCATGGATGAGATCTACTATAAGGATGAATATGGAGGAGATGGTAATTACATCCTACACTTGTAGAACTGATCAAATGATGGTTCAAGTACAGTAAAATCTAAATCTTATGAGAAAATGGAAATCTATCTTTTTGGGGCTTCATAAGGGTCTTTTGCTCAAATCATGATCCCTGAGGGAAGAGGTGAGGCAAAGACACCTACTGATAGCATTGTGGTGCTCCTTTTATCCCTTATAACCTACTACTAAAGTAAAGAAAAAATGGAATCAAACTAATAAACAACTAATCAAATCTACATTACTTGCAATGAAATACTTCTAAAGACAATTTAACCATGAATCTATGAAACTAAGCTAAGAATATAGATGCAAGAAGAGGAGCCTTTGTTGCTAGGGTTGGGCCCTAACCTAAGAGCTTTAGCCCTCTAAGTTAACTCAGTTCTGGATAAAAAAAAAGATCATTTTCATTATCAAAACAAAAAATTACATCAATGTCTTCCACAAGTTTGGAGCTCGAAAATTCAAATCCTAATGAATCCTCTCTACTTATACAACTGAAGTCCCTAATGAATTCCTTAAATCTGGGGAGGCTCGGCTCCTAAACTCGAGCTGAACTAAATCTTTGTCTATCACTTGCTTGGATACCTTTTGATCTTCATGACTTGGTTGATTGCACTCCGAGCTAGTGTGATTAATGGAGGAATATTCGAATTGGGGAGGAGTAAATGAGGAGGATTTACCTCCTACAATCTCTCTTCCTTGTCCCATTTGAGTTTCAAACCTTAGTATTTCAAAAATTCCTTTATTTTCTCTTCCAAACCTATATTCAATGCATATTAGTCCATTAGGCATAATATCTCACTTTAACTCATTTGATCCATAATCATTCATTTATCTACCTTCTTAATTGGACATCGCTCCTCGATGAGGCCTTTACCGCTCCCTCGTCGTCACTTGAAGGAGGTCCAATAAAAGGGTTATATTCAGGCCTTGATTTTTCTTGGTTTCTAAAGCTTTGTCCACTTCGCGTAGATCCA
Organism: Pinus tabuliformis; assembly: GCA_031772625.1. Lineage (NCBI taxonomy): Eukaryota > Viridiplantae > Streptophyta > Pinopsida > Pinales > Pinaceae > Pinus > Pinus tabuliformis. The sequence continues at coordinate 211,752,285 of CM062809.1, read as the reverse complement.
AACATCAAGTCAATGTCATAACCCTCTTTTCACACAAGAGCATCTTAATCTACATATTCAAGGATCTCAAACACTTACCTTGCGGTCCCTTGAAGAAGCGTCGCTCTGCTTTCCTATAACTGATTGATGTATCAACTGCGAATTATGTTACAAATCCTCCTATAACTCGATCAAGCCAATGATCAATAGCACGTGTGATCCTATCTTCAAATGCTTCCAACCTCCACACTAGCTCCGAAGTCCACACTGTTGGACCACCAAGCCTCCACCTTCCTTAGCCGTCTGCCAATTTATCTATCCACTCGTATAGTTCAATCGGGTAGGTGTAGAACAAAATTTCATGTATTTCTATGTACAAATATCTGTTTAGCCACTGCTCTTTTGTCAGGCATGGATTTATATTCTCTTGCGCCATGAATTCATGGATCTTCCTATCCAACCACTTCTCAATTTCCTTTTTGGTCAGATTCCAGTGATGCGACACCGCACATCTTTTTATGCAAATCCCGATCCTAGTAACAAAACCATTTGTTGGCTTAATGGGTCCTGATTCAAGTTCAGAGTTAGTTGTGCTAAACAAAACCCTACACTACTGGCCCTTTTAGCATCAATCCGGGTAGAGCGGATTGAAGTCTCACCCGAAGTAGTATGGGGAGATGTTAGAACCAATTTTCCATATCCAAAGATCAGTGTGATGTGTTTTTATACCCTAGATATGTCTCCACATAGATCTATAATCCCTTAGGGATTAGTACTGTAATTACCTTCGACCAGCCTTTAGACCTTCGCAAAGGTCTACGACTAGATTTTGTGGACCTTGAACAGATGAATTATATACTTACACAGACCTTAGATTACTCTTAGATCAATATGTATTGAAATCTACCCAAGCATTGAATAAACCTAACAGAAAATGTTATGATATTCGCATAATCACTTAACCTTAATTGCGTTCACTTAATAAGATGGATCCAGTAAATTTGTGCATCAATACATCATTATTTCATAAATACATTATTCATTACAACATATATCACAATCATAAATAACATAAGTATGGAGATAAAACACATGAATTTCTACAACAATCTTCTTTATTGATCTTTAGTATAAGTTTACAGACTCAAAACTTCCCTGCACACTCAGCTACAGGGGTTCATGCACTCAGTTGCAGACACTATTCTAGGCCTCTGTGAACTCAGCAACAGAGCCCTTTCCCCTTCTAAGACTTACTTCCCTGCGCTAACTCTCTAGACTCCTTTCATCGTACCCATAGACAAAAGACATAGATCTGCCTTAGACTCTCTACGAAACACCTATCTATATAATGCCATGGTCCACGGACCATGAGCAGATCTTAAGAACTGACTCAAATTTACATAAATGAGGGTAAAAACCCTTTTTGACTTCTAACTAACTACGTGCTCCACATCCACAATTCACAGAGACTTTACATCTTTTTATCATGCTTTACATCAAAACTTGGGCTTTTGCCCCAAAACTGACCCAGGGGACCCCATCCCAACATAGACTACCTATATTCAAACCTCTCCACTCAAATACTCCATATTTCACTAAATCAAGGGCCCATGATGAGAGCATTTCTCCCCTGATGAATTTTTCACAAGTAGGGATTTCAAATCACAATAAAGCAAGGTCAAATTCATAAGATAAAAAACATAAATATATCAATCCTTTTTAATGAGACAACCTTCATTTTCCCATGGTGGGTGAAAATCATGGATGATATTGGAGTTTCAATGGTATGTGGTGGGTGAGGGAAATGGAAGTATATTCCATCTACCAATTGATGCATGCATTCAAAACCTTGCTATGCATACAAGGAATATCTCCTTGGAATTATGGTAGTAGTTCTATGGTTTGATATGGTGGCTCTCTCATCTAGGATTCATTATCTCACAACTAAGGTGCTTGTTTGGATTGGTTTCAAGGCAAAGACATAAGCTCCAACACAAGACATATAAATTTCTATAGAAAATCAGGAAAAAATCCCCGCATTTTTTGGTTGATTGAGGTCATTTGCATATTTCTTGGTTAATTATCTAATATACAAATATTTTTTGTTATCTATAATTTCACTATGTTCCTTTCTAGTTAAATTTTTTAGGTTTATGACACACATGGAAATAGTAATCAAAGATATGATGTCCTTCAGTAGGATCATCTTTAGAGTCAATTAACTACACATTTTCTCCTATACTAGCTATGGTTTCATTAGCCCCTCCCTCCCTCCATTAATAAGATGGTACACTTTTAGTTTGTGTGGAAAAGGATAACATTCATCGTATTCATACATATAATTTACAACTTTGTGTTACTTTTTTGGCACAAACTTTTATTACTTTTTTCCAATTTTTTTTTGTATATTCAATATTTTGTCTTGGATATGTGGAAGTGTGGTTTAGTGATTGAGATAAATCTCATCAAGTTATGGTCTTATAATTGAAATAGAGCATAGAAATATTAGTCAATTGGATCTTGTCTGTGTGGTTGAGACAAGTGTCTTCCTTGTCACCTAGAATAATTTTTAACAAGTGACATCTTGAGCCCTTAATCAGTATATTGTTGTTTTAGACTTGATCCCCAAGGAATCAGTTTTATCTAGGGTACCATATTTAGAATGAGGCGATTTTCATAGCGGTTTTCCTTAGGAAATATATATTTGATAGAAAAAAATAACATAGAAATATCAATGATCAAAGTTCAACCTTCAACATATATAATGTTGAGAAATGGCAACAAGAAATTCCAGTTTAATTTGTCCTTGAATTAAACTGTGAATTAAAATAGAATTCTTTTCTCATAGAAATTTGAAAATAATTAATTAAGTTTAATTATCTCAATTAATTTAGCGAATTCGAATTGGAAGTCTTTTAGAAGACATGTATATGTTCTCCCTAACTTATAGGAGTTTAGCATGAGTTATGAATAAGTTTTAATTAGTTAACTCAGTTTATTGAGTGAAGTCCAGTTAAATTAGTTCTAATCAGTTTCAGGAACTAATAGTGAGTAAATAGTTAGTTGGGACATGTTGAAGCCTTGAAAATCATTGCGAAAACACGGGGGAAAAACAGCTGATATGGACCTTGGTTAGCAGCTCCTTTTTCGTTTGGTGTAGTGGCTTTGATTGGGGATAATGGGACCAATTTCCCATAAAAGATTTTGATAGTGTTGGTTGGGTGATATATTATGTAATGGGAAAAATGACTAAGCTAAGTGTAATATAATCTAACTATTAAACACATGGATATATCATATTTTAACACTATTTAGCTATAAATATACCTGGGAATTAAGTACAATATGCGATCTACAATGATGTCCTATAGCAATTGGTAATAAAGATCATTCAACTACAATAAGAAGTGAATTTGTTTAACAGTAATCGTTTTGGATAAATAGTCAGACAAAATTATTGTGAAAGATATATCACATATAAAATCGTTCATGTATTCAGAATAGAGTCAAAGCTAACATCATACAAAAGTGAAATAATGCTAAACTGTAATTCAGAATTTCGCACATAAAATAATTTAAAGAAGAAGTATTGCCTGATACATAAATAAAACAAGATCATAAGATAAAAGTACCATATATCACGAGTCATGGTTATGTGTTTCAACAATATTAACCCAATCTTAGTCAATCCAACACATTCTAAGAGTAAAAAAGTGCATTTTTGTAGATCATGCTAGATATTTGAAAGAAAATAGATCATGTTCCATTCATTCCATGATAACCTCTTCAAAAGTAGAGAAGTGAAATGTTTCGATGAATGTTTCTGATAAAATTTCTAGACCCCTCTCTAAATGCATGAGAGTGGCTTAAATACTAAATTATAGGTCCTAAAATAGATTATTACAAAAAATAGCTGAGGAGTTTTAAATGACCTTCTTCAGATTATGTGAAAATAAAAATAAACTAAATCACTAACTCCTTTGCACTTGATCTCTAAGATCGCAAATAGCTGTCATAGGCTTGAGCTGAGTTGGTTGGCCGATCGCAGATTTTAACTGCAAAGCAAATATAGCTTCTGTTAGTGCTGGCACAATATTTTGTGTTGAGGTTTCTAAGCACCTCAAAGTCATCAACTGACTGTATGGTTTCAATAAAAACTGCCAGTATGCTTCCCAATTCAGTCTTCTTAGTTGTCTGATTACCTCCTCCTTTTCCTGTGCTACCTATCTCCACTACTGCTCTAACTGTTTGACATTCGAAAGAAGTACCGGTACACATTTTCTAACCAGGTTGGATCCATGCATATTTTCGTTGATGACTTCAATTATGTTGTTTTCTGTTGTCACTGATATTGTTGTTTCCCTTTTAGCTTGCTTCAATGGAGAATCCCATTCTGTGAAAACGATGTCTTTGTGAGATTCCTCTAGCTTCGACAGATCAAACTTTCTCCCATCCTCTGGTTCTTTCCAGGTGATAAAGTTAGAAATCCTTTTATGGATTTAATCATACTCAAGTCTCATTTCAACAACTTGGCTTGTTAACTTATCACTGATCTCACAATAAGGACTCATTTGCGAGATTTCTTGGCAAAGTACCCCCTTCAGTTGTATTAGTTAGGAGTTAAGACTGAGCACTTCCTTTATGAAATGATCGATTTGTAGATTATTTTTGTACTTATATTTCATTGCTTGTATCTGTGCATCTCTTTCTGCTAGGCTAACTTAGTGTTGTATTCTCATCTATTCAAATTCTTGATGGAGCTAGGCTACTTGTAATTCTACTTGTTGATTGAATTTCTCTTGAGCTAATTTATGTTCTAACAGCATAATTATTTGTTCCTTTTCTTTAAGAAGCATTTGGACCTCTGTCGCTTTGTAAATAGTTCTTATGGCATAGGCCCCTGCGTATTGCGATAATTTTATGAGATTTTCAAATGGGTCCATGGGAGAGATCTTCCAAACAATGTCCATTGGTTCATATTCAGAAGTTGTAATAGTTACAACGTTCATCTTCCTTTTCTTCCTCTATCTCTTGACTACATCTTTGTGGGTAGCAATATAAAATACATCTAGTGGAGGTATTTCTTCAACTCTTAGAACTATTTACGAATTAGGAGTAACATAAATGATTTCAATGTTCTGAGTTCCCTTAGTGCCTTCCTCTGTCGTTTCCAAATTTGACTTGTGCTGGGTTTTCTTAGGAGTCTGTATTTCAAATTTTTGCTCAGGGTTTGAATCTGTGTGAAGCTTTTTGTTTAACTATTCCCATTCCTATTTGAAGTCAATAATTGGGCTTTTACCTGACTGAGTTGATGAAGAGACAATTTCTTCTTGTTTCTTTACTGAGGTTTGGTCGACCATTTCTTCTGTAGTTCCAGCTGTGTCATTCTCGTTCTCTTTATTTGTGTTTCCTCCTCCATTTTGAGACTGTTGCTTTGAGTGGTTTGAATCATGCGTAGATCTCTCTTGGGTATCTTCTTTAGAGTTTTATTTGAAGTTTTCCTCCAAGATTACACTGGGAGTTGGCTCCCTTATTGATTCTATCTGCAATAGGTCCAATGGGACCTTCAATAATATTTTTTTCCTATACACATGGAAAGCCCTAAGATCATCTGGGGTTAAACATTCTGATGCTAAATGCAACACTTGTGAATATGTTTCTGCCTATAGGAAGAGGTCATCAAAAGTGTCCCCTTCATGGGTGAACGACTGTACTTTTACCATAGTAGTGAAATTCGTATCAGTTCTATTTGGATTATATTTCCTTCCCGGAACTGTAGCTAATTTCAGAGACTTAATAATCTCTGCTTTTTTGCATGCATGTCCAAAATCATGTAGTGCAAATACACCACATTGCAGTGGAAATGTAGGCCAAATTTCCTTCTTCTGCTCTTTCAATCCTCTACTTAATGCACCTTCCCCTGCTATTTGGTAGGCTATTTCTCTAGCCATCAATTTGTTAGGGACATAATATGGGAGAACATGCGGTGAAGAAATGCTCCCAAATACTCTGATATAGGTAAATGTCTCCTCACCAAACCATCTGGCTACTGGGAAAATATCCGCTTCGGCCTCCTTAGAAAAACTAGGGGCAGTTCTATTGTATACTTCTTTATGGATGGGTAGCATAACTCCTTGACAAATTTTATAAAAATGAGGGTGAAACTGATATTCCCACAAAGTCTTATGGTACACATGGATAGGAAGCGGGTCTTGAACAGTCCACTTCCATCCCATAATGGTAAATTTAGAACTAAAAAAGATTGCATCCATTACAAAAGAACTCATGAAAAACGAGCGATAAAACGTTAAAGAGGGACTTCTTTTTCTCTTATATTGCATAATGGCCTTTACTAAATTATCTAACAAAATTTGAGCCGAGTTCATTATCATTTCATTCACAGCTGTATCTGTTAATAGGAGCCATTCTGAGGAAAACTTGGTACTATCAGGTTTACTGAACAATCTACATAACATGGTTGCTTTGAAACCATGGGGACGAGAAATATATATCGTAGAGTACATACCCATTTTATCCCTTTTGAGCTTGCCTTCATTTATGTCCAGGTTTCTGTGACTTTTGCTGGGTCTTCATTTTCCTTGGAAAATTGCTCAAGGAACTATTTATTGTAGACCTTATGCAACTCTGGTAACTGGTACATGAGTTGTAGGCTATCTACTAAAAAACACCCCATGACTTCTTGCATGTGATTCCTGAATGTTCGGTCTACAATGTCTACCTCATCAATTACCCATTTGACCATGTCTGTATATAGGATTATATTTGGTCGTGCAACTATGCTGTGCAGGAAAGAGTAGGCTGTCTCAAAATAGCAAGCATTTGATGACTCCTGGGAATCTCCCATGGCCTTTGTTTCCATTGGCCTGGGGAGCTCTTCATCTAACAAGTTGTACATGGCCTCCCAGGTCGTAGTTCCTCTGTCTCTGCTACACGTGGTATCAGAGAAAAGAGGAATCATTTATGATTTATTAGATGCAACTGCCTTTCCCTTCTTTCCCATTGCCTCTAATGATGCTCCTTGCAATTTTTTTCCTGAAATGGAGCAACGTGGAAGTTCTCAGATAAACACAAGTAAGAATGACAATGAGAATGAATGATAGATATAACTTGAAAAGGTGACAAGAAAGGAGTTTTAATCAAACACAGATGAAAATATATCATATCACATCGAGCCATTTTTTAACATAAATTCCATTAACCTATATTAAAAAGCCATTAATGGTCCGTTATCACTGCCTTTATTGCTCATTAATGTATCACATCACCAAACGGGAAGGATAACTTTAAAGGTGGCGGGCTTAAGTTGCAAGAGCGGCGATTTTGCGATTGCAATGCAATGTTGCAAATCGCATTGTCACATGTTTGATTGTGTGCTTTCTTAAAGTTCCTTACATTCTTACGGCATGTGAGATGCGAGATAAGCTGTGTTTTCTTTGTCATTTAAAGCTATTTACCTTATAAATCACTTTTCATTATGCGACAGACTTAATGACCATTTTATGATATTAGCTTCTATCAGGTCTGGGCTTTTATCACATTTCACAATATCACGCAGTTCATAAGATTTTACACCTTTCTTTAAGTGTTCTGACGCGATGTGAGAAGATTGACTTGTCCTATCACAATATTGTATTTCGCACGTCTGAACATGCTTCGTGGGTTTGTTCCCTTTATGAGCGCCGATGTGCGATTGCGATACAAGATTTATTAAATATGAAATTCCATAGGTCTTAGCTTTTAAATGAAAAGCCCAATGATATTTAAGTTAGGCGCGGTGATCCTTTAGATCCCAATTCGCAATTTTCTCTTATTAATAAATTTTTTAACACACTTGGTCCAGTGGTATGCGAAAAGGCGAGAATTTCTTTCTTTCAAAGGGTTTTGACTTGATATCTCGTTTTATTTTTTAAAATCTTAAAAGAAAGTGTCTAAGTGATAAATTTATTTTTGAAGGATTCTATCATGGGTCCCCATTCATTAATATAATATTATCTATTATATTAATAAATGGGGGGTTGTTGAATAGCACAATAATTGACGATTCATTGGAAGAACAAGTTATCTCTGACAGTTTTTTTAAATTTCTAAAAACTTCCAAAATAATGGTAGTTCAGAAAATAAAAATACATGAAATAAAAGATAAGTAACATTTCTTTGAATAAAAAAACAAAATATACCTAATTATCATCCATTTCATTATCTTCTTCAATATGAAAATTTCTTTGTCTACATCAGTCATTACTTGGTTTTAAAGATAAAAACAAAGGGTTCTCTAAAATATGCTTTTAGATGTACTTAGTTGTCATAGGTAGAGCCTTTGATGCTAGGAGGCATCCACAGCCTTGATAAGGTTACCTTTTAACCACAGTGATTTAGTATCCCATCTAGGTAGGAGTGCAATTTCTAAAGATAAATTTAGATTCATATACTTACTTTCTTTCTCATTCTTTTCCAAACAATTCATTTTTCTTAAATTTTTCATTTTCTTCTTAAAGGTCGTTGTATTGGTTTGGTGGCCAAAACTGACATTTCCATTCACTGGTTGTAACTTTAACTAAACAAGCTAGCTCATGATGAGACCCCTCATCTTTTGATTAACACAATCTCAAGCCATTACCCTATTTTGATATGTAGTATTGATAGTGCTAGCTTGTTACTTCCCTATGATCATGGTAAGTCATCTCTTGATGAGACCTCTTATCCTTTAAATTTTAAGCATATTTTAGAATTACACTCTAAAAAAATGAAAGATTACTAGATGGCAAGAATCATTGACTCATTAAGAGTTTCTGGATGATAATTACATAGTTAAAGATGCTTCTCTACAGAGAGTCCTTGCTTTGCTATAGATACTTTTCTTAACAAATGGTAGAACAAAGGTTTCTTTACAAAGTTGAGATTTATCAAAGGACAAGTAATTTTGGTAGAGGACATGAAATTTCATAGTAACATAACTTATCTTATGTTTCAAATGTAAAAATCATCTTCTTAACAATCTCTACTTATACAAGCGAAAAGTCAAAATATAAAAGACATTATCATTGTAAAGGCTAAAAGTAAATTCTACTCAACTTTTATTTCCCTTAAAACTAAAATCAACAACGTACAATGAATAGAAGAGATTATCTTCTATGAAAAATATTTATTTAGAATCTACCCATTAACAGACAGAGAATCTCTCTTGCCTGATAAATTTTGCAATAAAAAGGTTGATGGGCCTATTTGTTTCACAATTTGCAACGGGCCAAGCCATATTCTCTAGAATTTGGTATGCTTACCTTTTTGCTCGTGTGCTTTATCCCATTTCAATACCAAGTCTTCAAGCTGAAAGGATTTTGAAATTACAGAATTCACATCAAATGAAGATTTGACTAACTGTTGATGATGTGCATGTCTTATTTTGGCCTTTTCCCTTTCTTCTTCGAGCTTAAGGATTTGTGATTTCCTTACTTGCATAGAAGAGGAAGGAGTTTCTTCAATAAATTGAACCAGGGCTATTGAGGGAATAACTACATTTGTATGGAGGACATATTCTTTCCAATAGACCAAATTAAAAGGATAAGTGCCTATTGAGGCCTCCTGTGTTATTCGATCTGCCAATAGAGAAAATATTAAAGATTTGTGCTAGTTTTTCTAACTTTGATCAACAATTCGTTTGATGATTCTTATGAGATTTTTGTTTGTAGATTCAGCCAAGACATTTCCTTGAGGATAATAGTTAGTAGAGTATTTAAGTTTAAAACCTCTTTTAAGAGAAAATTTTGTCATAGCATTGCCTGTAAAACAACATGCATTATCAAATATGATGGCAGATGGTAGACCAAGTCTAGTAATAATAAATTCGTCAATAAATTCAATGATGTTTTCAAAATTGATTACCTTAAGTGGAATTGCTTCCACCCACTTTGTGAAGTAATCCTTTGCTGTAAGGATATATTTACGTTGCTTTGAAGAATGAGGAACGATCTCACCTATTATTTCCAGTCCCCATTGTTCAAATGGTTGTTCAATGTCAAATGGATGCAATGGTAATGAAAGTTTCCTCTGTCTTTGAGCAACTATTTCACAGACTTTACATTTCCTTACATATTTGTGTGCTTATTTAAATAAGGTTGGCCAATAATAGCCAACATGCAGGATTTTACGTGCAGTTGTATCCCCTCCAAAATGTCTACCAGCTGGTCCGTCATGGAGATTTTTAAGGCATCTAAGTAAAATAGAATCATAATTTATTCTAAACAAAACATTATTGATGATTTGATATTGTCTAGATTTTAACCTCAAAGCCCTTTCTCTTTTGTAACTTAGTTGTCTAGGGGCATATCCATTTTTTAAGTAAAAGATGATATCAACATATTTAGATTCAATGTTGTTGAGGCTTACCTCATATACTTGTATATCATCACTTGAATCTTGTAGTGCTGGTAAGTTGGATGCTCCTCCTAACATTACCTTGACCTTTTACAATTTTATCTGGTTTGATTTCAATGTCATATTCTTGCAGTGTTGTTACTCAATTTTCCCTTTTCTCACCTACATCTCTTTGTAACAATGTAAACTTTGAAACGGGAACTCATACTGTTACCCGTTTTGTAGAGATAGCAAAAAAGTGACTTGATTTTGAAAAGGGGTGATGTAGAACACACATGTGTTTTTTAGAGCATAGTTTTTGGCACTATATTTTTTTTATGTACATTGCGTTTTAGAATGGTAGTGTTTTTTATGATGATTTAAAAACATGGTAATTCTACACTAGGCCCTTTTTTTAATTTTATGTAATTTTATTCTTTATTCTTTATTTCTTTTCTAATGTATGAAATGTAAATAATTATTTTGTAAATTTAATAATTTTTGAAGTGGTCTTTTTCTTCATATCTTCTTGTTTTTATTTTAATTTTATTCTTTTGTGGTGAGGTTTTTATTGTTTTGCATATTTAAAGAAAAAGGTCGATATTTTGAATTTTTGATATTCTACATATTTATACATCGTTAATTAATTTTTCAATCCACAAGAAATAATTGTTTCTAAAAAACAATATTTTTTAACAATGGACATAAAAATAACGATTTTTAACATAAATATAACTAAAAAACTACACGTTTTTATAATTTTTTGCTACAATTGACATGCGAAAATCACAATTCTTATACGAAAATTTTAACTAGAAATGGTTAAATAATAGCTTTTTTTTATGAATTTCATGTCAAAAAAATAATAATAATCACTTTTCTTTTTCAAAAAAATAATGATTAACTTAAAAATTAATGCGAAAATCACATATTACAAATATGGAACGCATAACAACCTTAATTGAGTGTATATTCTTCTTATAAAATGTCAAAGTCAAAACATTACAAGTATAACTACTTAATGGTTACAAAAAATGAGCTTGATTTCCAAGCATAACTTAAATTTAATCAACAATATCACGTAATCCAAACTCTTCATCCTCTAGAGTTTCATCATTGTCTTCTTCCACAATATTTTCTACTTCCTTTTGCTCATTTTCGTCTTCTAATGGATATTTGATTTCTGCGAATCTCCCTATGTAGGTCTTTCAAAACATCCCATGTAATGGTGGTTGGGGTTCCTTTGCCTTTCTTGCCACACGTGATTCACTAAAGTCCCCTTTCTTCAACCTAATTTCTTGCACTGCATCTGGAAGAAATTGAAGAGCATTAATTCTTTGCTGAATGAAATTGCACTGTAATGGATCTTTTTCAATTGCAATGCAATTTATTCCTTTTTGAAGGTAGCATGCTAGTGTTGTACCTAATTATCAAGCACAAAAGAAATAATGAGGTAAATTAGTACAATGACATATTAATTAAAAAATAACGTATTGAAATTCAATTCCATATAATAAAACTTACCTGAGCCATAAAATAAATCCAGAACTCAATCTCCTTCATTTGAACATATGTCTATAAGATAGTTAATCAATAATTGTGGTTTTTGATAAATGTTAACTATCTCTCCTTTTTCTTCTTTGTCTTCATATGTTAGTTTTCTCACAATAGCATCATAAGTCAGTATTTGGCTATGACTCTTTTCGTCTATCCGATTAAAAATCATAGACATATAGCTATCATCTTTTGCCCAACTATTAATATGAATGAACTCACAATCATTTATAAATAGCTGATCTTCACGGTTAAGAAGATTTGACTTTTGCCTGCAACATGAAACAGTAAAAGTTCAATCAACTTGTACATAAATGAAATTTTCAACATTAATCAAATATACATTTTAAACGTCTTACCATGTAAGCTGCATCCTTGAATTTGTTTTTACCTTGAAGCTTGACAATATCATTGCCAATTATGTGTCTGAATGAAATGTCACAAATCTCCATAATGGTGATGACGTGAATTTTACAAATCCCACAACCACTTTACTAATAGCTTGATAAGTATAAGGGTCACTATCATAGTCAATGTTTGGAATATTTAAACCATGGGGAATATCTGCAATAACTAGGGCATAATCCCTTTTAGGTATGAGTTTATCAATGTCTTCATAGTCGCCTTGTATTACTTGATATTGAATAATGTCTAGCCCATTCCAAATGAAATGAGTAAGAGTTGGATCAAGTTCAACATTCTTAATATGTTGCTTCCTCAGTCTTTCGATCTTTTTTTTTCAATAAAGGTTCTGAAGCTAACTGGTGCTCCATTATCATCCTTCTTCATCTTTTATAAAATAAACAAATATATGTGTAAGTTATAAATTAAAAATAGTACACAGATGAATAAAAATGAATGTGTAAATCAAGATACCTTTTTAGATGCAAGATAAAAAGCTTTTAATGTTGATGTAGAACTTGAATTTGGATAGTTGCGTACAACATCATCCCAACTATCTTCATTCAACAATTTAACCATTTGTTCTTGAATTTTCATGTAAACTTTGTGACTGCATAGATAAAGTAACAAAAAGTTAATATCATGATATGTATAACAAATACTACCACGAACAACATGTTTTATTTAAAAGAAAATTATAATGTAGAAATAGATAAAAATAATTCAACAAACTTACTTTTGAAATTCCTCAGACATTTCCTCCAATGATAATTCCCCCGACCTCACACGAGATAATATTGTTTTGACAATTTTTTCATCTTTCACTCCTTGCATTGTTCTCCAAGGTGTGATAGTCATATCTTCTGGAAGCTACCTCATTTCAGGAGCTGATTTACTGCTGCTACATATCAATGGCTTAGACTTTTTGACCTTTTTTAATGCCAATGTCTTCCCATATGCTAAAAATGTCATCAATCAAATTCTAAACATCTCCAGTTCTAAATTCCAATTGGAAAATGTTATCGACACCTCTGAATAAATCATTAACAGTTTTGCTTTTTGCACCTTTTGAATTGCTTTTCTCTTCAATTTGATAGCCTATTTCCATACAACATTCCCTTCAGAAATCTGCAGTAACATTTATCCTATCCCCGCCACATTTTTCTTGAAATTCACTATAAATAAATCTAACCCTTTGGATGAAAGTCATAGACATCCTATATTTATTATTTGAATTATGTTCCCATGCCACTAACTTTGCTTCTGTATCTGATAAACCAACATAAATGATACATTTCATTGTTTCAAAACGTGGGTTATTGGGATATTCCTCTATCAATTGTCTTTGGGCTTCTACAGAATGGTTCCCCACAAGCACATAGTAATTGTATTCAAAACATTTTGAATTATCAAATACTTCTTTGTTGGGAACTTGAACTGGATCAAAAAGAAGCACATAATTAACCACATGAGAATATGGATTGTACCTCATCAATGTTTTCAAGTTGTGAACATGCATATGGTGTGGCTTTCTGACTTGATATTGACATTGTCCTTCACTTGCCTTATAGGTTTGTCTGACATTAAGTTGAAATGTACGACCACCATCAATTAAGTTTCAATTTATCAAATTCTGTCGAATGGAATTTTGTTTTCTTTTGATAATGCCATCCTCTAAATCAGCTCCTGGTGTAACGATTTCTCTGCTTTCTTTTGAAGTTTCACTAGGTTCTTGACTGTTGGTAATGACTACTTCAAAATCTTCAACTTTATTTTTCTTCTTCATAACATTCTCAACAAATTTATTCTTGGGCATTGTTACTTTTGGTCTTTTACGACTCTTTTCAGTTCTAATGTCATCTTCAGTAATGACAACATATGCTTCACTGTCAGTTTCAACTTCATCGTCCTCAAAAGTAACTTTTCTACCATTGCTAGATTTATACACTAGAGGCCTTTTTTCTAATCCTTTGGATGTAGTTTTGTAGCATCATCAATTACTACATTTTTCTTGTTTTCTATATCTTCTTCTGACACCGAGTAAAAACTACTGGAAACTTTCATGATATCATTCTCTATGAAATGAATGCCTCCCAACCTAATTGAACAACTTTCAACAAAATTCTGCCAAACAAAAAATCATATGTCAATAAAAACAAAGTTAAAAAAATATAGCGAGACACTTTCAAGAATGCAAAATACAAATATAAATAACAATACTTACGATGTTTTGTTTCATCTCATTTACGATTTGTTTACACAACTTTGTAGATACATCTCTCGTGTCATACAATGAATATGATAGTTGATATTTAATCCTTTCATGTGACTTGGGAGCTTTTGCAAGTATGTAAACAACTTCAGTTCCCAGTACCGAACACATATCTATGACTCTTCCCATCACCTCATAAATTCCATTATCATTCGGTATATCAATATATAGATATATATTCACATTTTTGCTTTCTCTTTCTTTCACATACCAAATTCTTGATGGAAATTTCACCTCTTTTGAATTCTTCTAGTATGAAATCATCTTCTTATCATTTGAGGCACTTGAAAGATTTGTAGCCATGAGCTCAGGTGGAGTTCGTTCACCAATGTTTTTTGAAGATGCACCTTTAAGAGCCTTTTGTCCATAAAGATTCATAGAAATCTTCTTTGATGCCATTTTCCTGAAAAATAGAAACACATAAATCAGTAAATAATGAAAACATATTAACTTAAATCCGTAATGAAAATATATCATAAATTTTTAATTTGTATAATCAGATAATTGAAATTAAAAGATATTAAGACCATGGTGGCATAGCATGGGGTTGCGGCAGCTCTTCACTGCACCACCAAGGCGGTCACCCCATCCCTTCCCCCCCCACACCTCATCCCTGCCTACCCACCCCCCCAGCCTCACACAGTGCCCCCACTGCCACCCCTCCTGACTCGCCCCATGCCCCCACCATCAACCCCACCTGACCCCTCCCCCAACCCTGCCCACCCCCCCCTCGCGCCCCTCCTACCTACCTGCTCCCCCATCCCATCCGCCCCGCAATCAGTCAACTACCCGCCCCATCTCCCCACCCCCCACCCTAGCTACCACCTCCCCACACTCCCCTACCCTTACCCCTACCCCACTTGTCCCCCCTCGAACCCTCACCCGACGTGCCCCCTCTCCCTAGCCCGCACCCCACCCTCACGCTGCCCCATCACCCCCTCACACCCCTCCCACCTGCCCCCTCCCTCCACTGGCCTCCCTACTTGCCCCCTCCCCACACTACCCTACCCTACCCCCTACTGCCCGCCCCATGTCCCTTCCCACCCACCTCGCCACCTCCCCACACTCCCCTACCCTACCAGCCCCCTCCCCCCTCTCCCAACCTACTCCTTCTCCCCCTCACCCCAACCCTTCCTCCCTGCCATCCGCCCCTTCCCCCACCCCCCCCCTCACTCTCCTACCACCAGCCCCGTCCTCGTCCCCCCACCCCTCAATCGGCAGGCCACTCGCCTCCTCCCCCTACCCCTGACGCTACTCGCCCACTCCCCACCACTCGCCCTCCCCATGCCACCCTAGCGGCCTGCCCACCCGCCCGTGGTGGCCGGCTAATTCCAAGAATCAAATGGCCACCCTGGGTGGGTGAGCGGGCCGCTGCAGTGGCATGAGGTGGGGTGCCGCTGCCCGACCCACGACACACTTGGGGTGGCCAGCCGATTCCACCCTGGGCAGGTGAGCAGGCCGCTGGGGTGGTGTGGGGTGTGGTGGCGCCACCCACCTCGTGCCACCTCGGCAGCTTTCACACCCGCCCGGGGTGGCCAACCAATGAGGGGAATTGGTTCGCCCCCGGGTGGGTGGGCGGGCGGGCCGCAGGGGTGGCGCGGAGTAGTCGGCCGCCCTGCGCCACCCAGGTGGCCTGTCCGCCCCCTCGAGGTGGCTGACCGATTACCCTCACGCCCGATTGCCCCCACCACCCTGTCCCTATCCGCCCCCTCCCCTCACCCACCTCCCTACCCATCCCCTCCGTACACTCCCTTACCCAACCCCCTACCCCCTGCCCCACCCCCCCTTCCACCTGCCCCACCATCTCCCCACACTCCCCTACCTTACCCGCCCCCTCCCCCTCCCATCCACCCCCTCCCCCCTCCCATCTACCCCTTCTCCCCCCCACCCCTCACCCCACCCCCTCCCCCTCCCACCCGCCCCTTCCCCCACCCCACCCTCTCATGCTGCTCCCACCTGCCCCCTCCCCCTCCCCCTCCCCCCACCCCGTAATCGGCTGGCCAACCACCCCCTCCCCTTACCCTACCTACCCCCTCCCCCTACTCCCCACCACTCACCCTCCTTGCGGCACCCCAGTGGCCCGCCCACCCGCCTGGGGTGGCTGGCTGATTTTGAGAATCGACTGGCCACCATGGGAGGGCCGACGGGTCGCCACGGTGGCGTGGGGTTGGGTGCCGCTGATGGCCCCCCGCCACCTGACGGCCCGCCCGCCTGCCCGGGGTGGCCGACTGATTCTAGGCCGGGGTGGCATGGGACGGGCAGTAGTGCCCCACCCCGCACCACCCCGCCCACCCGCCCGCTTACCCGGGGGCCACCCTGTGCTGGCGGGCGAGCTGCCGGGGTGGTGCAGGGTGGGGCGCTGCCGCCCACCTTGCGCCACCCCGGTATTATGAGAATTGGTTGGTATTCTGAGAATCGGCCGGCCAACTTGGGCTGGCGGGCAGGCTGCCGGGGTGGCACGGGGTGGGGTGTTGCCACCCACCTCGCGCCACCTTGGTATTTTGAGAATCGGTCGGCCACCCTAGGAGGGCAGCGAGCTACCGAGGTGGCGCGGGGTGGGGTGCCACCACCTGTCCTGTGCCACCCCAATGGCCCGCCTGCCTGCCCACCCGAGGTGGGCAAATTATTCCAGACTCGGGTGACGCGAGGCGGGCGACTGTGCCCCACCCTGCACCACCTCGCCAACCTGCCCGCCTGCCCGAGGTGGCCGACCGATTCTAAGAATCGATCGGCCACCATGGGTGGGAAGGTGGCCTATCGGGCTGGCGCGAGGTGGGGTGCCACCGCCCACCCTACGCCACCCTAGTGGCCTGCCCGCCCAATGTGGCCAGCCGATTCACCTCGCACCACCCCGGCGGCCCGCCCACCTGTCTGGGGTGGCCGACTGATTCTCGGAATTGGCCAGCCACCACGGGCGGGTGGGTGTGCCGCTAGGGTGGCGCGGGGTGGGCAGCGGTGCCCAACCCCACGCCACCCCAGTGGCCTGCCCGCTCGCCCCGGATGGCCGGATGATTCCGGGAATCAGCCTCGGCGCCCCACCTGGCACCACCCCGGTGACTCACCGGCCCGCCCGGGGTGGCCAGCCAATTTCGGGAATTGGCCGACCACCTCGGGCAGTTTGGCGAGCCACCGGGGTGGGTGGGTAGGGTGCGGGGTGGGGAAGGGGAAGGCATGGTGGGGAGTGGGGGGAGGGGGCAGGTGGGAGGGGCATGAGGGGGTGGGGTGAGGATTTGGGGGTGGGGGGGGGGAATGGGTGAGTGGGAGAGGGGAGGTGGCGAGTAGGGTAGGGGAGTGTGGGGAGGGGGTGGGTGCGGAGAGGGGTATAGGGAGCCAGCGGTGGTGGGTGGCATGGTTGTGAGGGGGTGGGTGGGAAGTGGGCGGAGTGGGTGAGTGGGGTGTGGGGTGGGGGCGAGTGGGGGGAGGGACGTGAGGGGGTGGTAGGCATGAGGGGGTGCGGTGGGGTAGGGTGCGGGCGGGGGGGTGGGCGGTGGTTAGGGTGGGTGTGTGAGAGGGGTGTGAGGGGGTGGGGTGGGGGGCAAGGGGGGTAGGGTACGGGGTGTGGGGAGGTGGCGGGTATGGTGGGCGATGGGGAGAGGTGACAAGTGGCTGGCCGATTGTGGGGCAGGTGGGGTGGCCAGAGGGGTGGGGAGGTGCCAGGTATGGAGGCGGGAGGTGGCAGGTGGGAGGGGTGGGCGGTGGGGCGTGTGGGGGCAGGGAGTGAGGGGGTGGGATGGAGGGTGTGGGGGAGGGGCCGCATGGGGTGGGGGATAGGCCGAGTGGAGTGAGGGGGTGGGTAGTGAGGTGGTGGGGTGTGGTACCAGGTGGGGTGGGCAGACGGTTGGGCCGCCGGGGTGGCGCGGGGTGGGGGTGCCCAGCTTTTCTGGGCCCACCATGCTCACGATGGAAGTATTAATTAATTTGGCTGACAAAAATTATTAATTAAAAAAAAAATACACTTCATTAAACTAATTTAATATGAAAATTTTCAAGGAAAAAAATTTAACTGACCTTTCAATTACGAGAATTATTTGTTGAATATGTTGTTGATAGCAATGTGGCCACTCGACAAATTCGCTCCAAGTCTTTCAATGAACCTCAGAAAACCTTGATGTAATGTGAGTAATAGTGATAATGGATTTTAGTATATAGGTGAAATTACGGAGATGTTTTACCATACGGTGAATGCGGGATTAATTAGTTTTAAAAATTTTTAACATGTCAATTTTTTTATGGCGATGAAGGAAAATATGATAAAGCGAATAT
This sequence comes from Pinus tabuliformis, assembly GCA_031772625.1. Lineage (NCBI taxonomy): Eukaryota > Viridiplantae > Streptophyta > Pinopsida > Pinales > Pinaceae > Pinus > Pinus tabuliformis. Next base: position 211,733,444 of record CM062809.1, on the reverse strand, counting down.
TATGGAATTGTTTTACAACAGGGTGAATGTGGGATTAATTTGTTTTAGAATGTATTATAAAAATTAAAAAAAACATTCAATTGTTTAGTAAATATTATATACTTTGACTATTAAAATAATTTAGGTAGAAGTTGTAGTTTACGGTTTTAACTTTAATGATTTATTTCATAAAAAAAATTAGTTTACATTTTTCGTTAAGTTGTAGAATAAAATAATGAAGAGAAATAAAACTCACAAACTTTTAGGAGGGAAATATTTTTGAGAAACTTTTTGGGGGGGGGGGGGAATTTTTGGAGACTCTCCATTTGTATCATTCAACATCTTCTATTTGAAAGGGATGGATTGTCCTGATAGTGAAGTTTCGACTTATACAGCATCAACATCTTCATCAAGTAACAACTCTATTCATGTGGATGAATATAGCGGGAATTCTTCCACTATGAATAGAAAGTCAATTGTTCCACTTAGTCCTGATCCTAAGGACTATGAGAGCAGCACTGATGAAAGAGGGGATGGAGAATTTCAAATAAATAAAGAATCACAGATTCCACTTAGTTCAAATTCAAAGGACTATGAAAGCAGCAGTGATGATGAGCTTGATGAAAAATTTCAAAAGAATGGAGTGTCACGGTGTCCACTTAGTCCTAATTCTAAGGACTATGAGAGCAATAGTGATGAAGAGCATGATGGTGAAGTTCAAAAGAATGGAGTGTCACGATGTCCACTTAGTCCTAATTCTAAGGACTATGAGAGCAATAGTGTTTAAGAGCATGATGACGAATTTCAAAATAATGGAGTGTCACAGTGTCCACCTAGTCCTAATTCTAAGGACTATAAGAGCAGCAGTGATGAAGAGCGTGATAATGAATTTCAAAAGAATGGAGTGTCAAAATGTCCACTTAGTCCTAGTTCTAAGGACTATGAGAGCAGCATTGATGAAGAGCATGATGATGAATTTCAAAAGTATGGAGTGTCAAGGTGTCCAATTAGTCCTAATTCTAAGGACTATGAGAGCAGCAGTGACGAAGAGCGGGATGATGAATTTCAAAAGTATGGAGTGTCATGGTGTCCAATTAGTCCTAATTCTAAGGACTATGACAGAAGTAGTGATGAAGAGCGGGATGATGAATTTCAAAAGAATGGAGTGTCACAGTGTCCACTTATTCCTAATTCTAAGGACTATGAGAGCAACAGTGATGAAGAGCCTGATGATGAATTTCAAAATAATGGTGTCATAATGTCCTCTTAGTCCTAATTCTAATGACTATGAGAGTAGCAATGATGAAGGACAGGATGATGCACTTAGTCCTAATTCTAATGTGTATAAAGGTAGTAGTGATGAAGGATAGGATGATGCACTTAGTCCTAATTCTATGGACTATGAGAGTAGCACTAAAAATTCACATGAGGAAGAATATCCAATAAACATCGAGTCAAATTTTCCATTGAGTGTGAATTCTAAGGACTATGATAGTAGCACTGAAGAAGGGGAAGATGAAGAATATCCTCCAAGTCAGTATTTGAAAAGCATAGCTGATCATAGTGTGGATAACATTACTCTTAATGATGATGAAAATCCTTATACAAATGATGATCTAATGATGGAGATGTTGCCAAGAAATATTGTGTCGAGGAGTAGAAGTAGACCTTTTCATATCAATGCAAGATGTTCTAGTTATAAAAGGGGTAGAGTAGGATATCTAACGAGAAGAAGTTCTATCAGCGCACTCATTTCAAGTGAATGTTGCCAAAAATGTTGATTGAAACATATGGATTTCAAATTTGCATTAGAGAGCAGGAAGAGATATTTGTCAATGAATAAAAGCATCCAAAATTCATATTTAGTTGGGTGCATGAAATATACATTGTCAGGTTATGGTTATCATATTAGGACTTTATTTATCTGTAGAAAATCTTTCAAAATGTGTCATTCGTTGGGAATTTTCGTCTCTCGAGAATTCAAGAAAATTTGGAAAAGGATCCCACATTTTATTCAGAAGTACATCATAAAAGACAGTTTGGGCCATTATCAAATACTGCAATGTCATGGATGAAAGATTTCTTTCCAAAGCATGGAGAGTGTATGCCAAATAGAGAGACAATACATATTCCAGATAATTTTTCAAGACACGTAATCTACAACTTATACAAAGAATATGCAGAAGGTGCTGAGGGACATGGCCAGTTTATTACATATCAATATTTTGTGAAGGTATGGAAGAAAGAATTCAACAAAGTCCATATTCCTAAGAAGGCAAGGATGGGGATTTGAATTACATGTGCTTCTCTTAAATAAAAAAGGGACAAATGTGAAGGGTAAGAAAGAGGTAAGCATTCATAACTTTAACTTTTAAAATTGTATATTCATTAAGTATGAAAACATATTTCTTAATGGCTTTATTTTATGTTGTGTAGATTCAATTGTCAAAGAACTTTAGGATCATCGAGAACAACAAACAAATGGAAGGAAAAAGTTGTACAAGCATCGAAAGAAGCGTTATGATAATCCGAATAAATATTTGGGTTTGATAATTGATGGTATGGACCAGAAGAAAACACTTTTACCACATTTTTTTCGCACACCCAAACATTTACAGGAGGAAAATTTTATTCAGTATCACTTGGTTGGTTGTATGGTCTTCAATGGGAAAATGTTGCCAAGGGTGTACTTCACAGCTCCAAATATTCATAATGATGAAAATCTGACCATGACCATAATTCATGATGTGCTTTCTCATTGGTTTGGTAATCTTCCTAAAGTTTTGTATCTACAATTGGACAACACTTGTTGTGAAAACAAAAATCAGGTTGTTTTTGGATATCTAAACATGCTTGTTGAATTGAGAATTTTTCAGAAGGTAAAGGTTGGTTTCCTTCTTGTTGGGCACACTCATGACCATATTGATCAAATGTTCAGTCGTTTTTTAGTCACATTAAGGAGGAAGGAAGTTGGGAGCTTGCCATCATTAATTGGAGGTATTAAGAAATCATACATGCTAGAGCCTACTTTTGATGTGTTGGAAGAAATTGTTGACATGCGAAGGTTTATTATGGGATCATATGATGAGGGGAAATGCATTGAACAACTTAATGACATTAGCTTCCACATCAATTTCGTATCAAAAAAATGATGGGAAAACACTAATATGGGGCAAGAAGTATTTAACTACTACAGAATGGGCACTATCATCAGGTTTGCAATTTTTGAAGCTCATTCCAGATCATCCAATATTTGCATCAAAAATATTGTTATTACAATCGGTTGGTGAATTTCATAATGCATGCAGACAAAATAGAGATATAAATTATTTTGAATGCTTAGAAGAAATTAAAAAATGTATTAGATATACATATGAGTACTTTGACATTGCTGATTCAGTTTGGTGGGAGCCATTTTTCAATAATCAAAGTGATATCATTTCAACAACAACAAATTAAGATATACCTTTGAAATATCCATTTATTTGGCCAAAAAATGTGTCAAATGCACATGAGGAAATAAACATTGTTGAAAAGCAACAACCTCAAGGTATTATTGATCAGGGAAAATTTTAAGAACCCCCCCTAAATTTATAAATATAATAAATGGGCGAATCTCCATGGTATATAGGAAAAATGGAAGGCGATTTTATCAATAATATAATATGTATATATAATTTTTTGGCGAATCTCTCACCAGGCATGGCGAATATTTTACTCAATTATAAAATCTTGTAAGATCTTGGCGAGTCTTTCACTAAATAATAAAACTTTGTAAAGTCCTAGTGAATCTTAGCATAGGCTACATGCTGGTTTAATTCCCCCATTTAAATAGGCTACATTCCAGGTGAATACCATGGGTCAATACCATGTGCCATTTTGGTGAATACCATGGGTCAATACCATGTGCCATTTTTATTTTTATTAATTCTAATATTAGGGTTAATAATGGTTTTTGCATGGTATTAATAACAATCTAGTCCATGGTATTTGTCCCATAGTATTTTGGCCATAGGTTTCCAAATATAACCCATTTTTTGAGTGTTCGTAAATATAAGGTGTCTTATGGAGTAAATATAAAAAAATGTTTTATTTGTTTACCATACTTCTCGTTTATTTATATTTTTATTAATTTACCATACCTCTTTTACAAATATGGTATTTGGCCCATAGGATTCACTTAAATAAAACCTCTTTCTTGAGCCTTCATAAATATAACTAGGGTTATGGACTAAATATAAAAAGAGGTTTTATTTATTTACGATACGTCTAGTTTATTTATATTTTTATTTATTTACCATACCTTTTGAGTAAGTATAAAAAGACTTTTTATTTATTTACCATACCTCCACTTTACTTATATTTTTATTTGTTTACACCCTTACATGTATATAAGGTGACTTATGGAGTAAATATAAAAAATGTTTTATTTAATTACCATACCTCTCATTTATTTATATTTTTATTAATTTACTGTACCTCTTTTATAAATATGGTATTTGGCCCATACGATTCACTTAAATAAAACCTATTCTTGAAAATGGGAGAATAGATTCACTTAAATAAAACCTATTCTTGAAAATGGGCGAATGGAAGGTTGTAAGTCCTAATTTCAAGGGCTAAATTTACCTTTTTTACCCTCTCCCTTAAAATAAGGTGGGCTATTTGAGGTGATTTGTAAAAATGTACTATGATACAAAATATTCGCCCACTAAAAATTCAAAACCCCTTAATTTTTCCAAAGGGCGAACATTCGCCCCTAAAATTATCCTTGTTATTGATTCTTCACAGGCAGAGGAAAGAGAGATGTATATTGGTTCCAGAAGATCTCGTGCACAACATGAAGCCATGGAAGACCTTTACAGGGGTTCAGTATAGGATATTAAGGAGGGTTGCATGATTGCAGTGCTAGTAGATGGAGATACCAATGGCTATCCATTCTGGGTTGCTAAAGTTATAAAGGTCTTTACAGAAAATGAGGATGTTACAAGTGTTGAAGTACATTGGTATGCCACAAATACACACCCATTCAATGATGTGTATAAGCCAGAGATGGTTGTTGACAAAAAAATGGCGGAAAGAGAAAAAGAAAGGGTACGAATATAAGTCGTCTCCGCACAGACATATTAAAATTGGAGGATGTTGACATACTTGTTTATGACTTCAATTTAACAAAGAGAGGAACTCTTCACTTCAAGATGATAGAGATTATGAAAAGATTGTTACCAGAAGGAACAGTGTTGAGATGGGAGTCTGCTGAAACCAGTTGTAGATCTAGAAGAATTTTGAAACTTGAGATGATGGGGATGCATGTGGATTCAGATGGGTCACTATTTGATGAAACAAAAGAATATGGAACATCTTCGTCAACATCCAATCACTCATCTGAAGATGTGAATTCTAATGGTGTGCAAGAAAATATGAGTGATTTTGAATAATTGTTTAAGAAATTTTATCTAACTGATGTATGCATCGTATCTTGAAATAAAATTTTTGATTTCCATATGGTGCTAAATGAGAATTTATGAGTCATTTTTATGTTGTTGGATTATATATCTTAATTATGATAATTTATATTGTTTAGAATATCTACAATGAAACATTAAATTAGAGATATTATGTACGTTTCATTCAATATACAAATAATGAATTCATTTAGTGATGTAATTTGTTCATAATGTCATGGTTATTTTATTTTATGGTTGAAAATATTTCAATTTCTTTTGTATCTAGCATGTTATGGTTGAGAACATGTTGAATTTATACTTAGGAAAGAAAAACGTTATTCTACCAAAAAAATTGGTGTGTTTTTTTCCTCATAAACAACTTTGTTATCCACACTAAAAATTTGGTTTTACTAACATTTTTTTTTTAATTTTGAAGATTGATCCTTAAAAAAAATCATCATTCCAGTATCATCACTTTTTTATTTTCAAGCTGTATTTTGCACGAAAATTTCATTTTCACTGCCATTTTTAAAACATGTTCAAAATTGTCCCTAAAAAAAAATTGTTGTTCCAGTATACACACTTTTCATTTTTTGGCACTACTTTTGATGTTTTTTTGGCGTTTTTTGGCCAAAGTTCTCGTTTTGAGTTTATAGTTCCAATTTCAAAGTTTACATTGTTTTGTATTAATAAATTTCTCACTGCTCAGAACGAGACTACTACCTTGGTGTGGGTTTTGAGGAGAAAGGGTCCGAAATGGTTTATTGATTTGAAAACAATGAAAGCTTATTTTTCAACCTCTAAATAATTTAATTCAACCCCCTCCAAATTGGAGCTAAAGAATGAAGTTGGTGCTTCAGCTTTGTCATCATTGACCTATGTTAGTATAACTGCATATGATTTCTTAGAAGCAAAGGTATATAAAACGAAATGATTAGAAAAATTCTGGGTTGCTAATGAGGGAACATTTATGATTGCTTGTTTAATCAGATCAAAGTCTTCATGCTCAGTATGTCCCCATTTAAAAAGATAAATTTTCTTAATCATAGATTGGAGAGGTAAAAAAATCGCGAAAAGTCAGGGACAAATCTTTTGACAAAATTTACCTGATCTAGGAAAGATTGCATGGATTTCTTGTTATGAGGTAAAGGGATTTCAGAAATTTCTCTTATCCTATCAAGATCAATGTGAATTCTTTCTTTGCATACAATAAATCCAAGGAGCTTTCCTTCACTTATAGTAAATAAATATTTCTTGTGATTGAGAGAAATTCCACACCTCTCACAATGCTCAAAGATTTGTTTTAAATCCTTTAAATGATTACTGCCCCTTTTTGAGTACACAGTTATATCCTCTAAATAGATTACCACTGATTGTTTCACCAAGACTTTGAAAGCTATGTCCATGGCTCTCTGAAATGTGGCACCAACATTGATTAACCCAAGTGGCATCATTTGATAGGCATAGGTGGCCCATTTGGTCCGAAAGGTAGTCTTTATCTGGTCATCTCAATGTACTAGAATCTGATTATAACCTGAAAATCCATCCAGAAAAGACATTAGTTATGAGTCTGCAACAGATTGTAGTATCTGCTCCATAGGAGGTAATTGGAAGTTGTCCTCCTAACAAGCTTTCTTGAGATTACAAAATTCTATACATATTAGAATATCACCATCCTTTTTTCTGACCGGAACAGGATTGGAAACCCACCTTGAGTACTTGACTGGAAAGATTATTTTGGCTTTGAGAAACTTATTTAATTTAGATTTGATCCGATTTTCTAAATTCGGGTGGATATTTATTAGCTTTTGTTGCATGGGTTTTTCATTAGATATCGTGGGGATGGTATGTTGAATGATGGAAGTGTCATATGTCTTAAGGTCTTCATAGTTCCAAGCAAAGACATTCTTGTATTTCTTTAACAAATGGATGAAGGTTGATTCTTCATCTGGTGTAAGACCAAGTCCTAGATTGATATTCTGAGGCTTAAGGCTAGTTCCAAGATTAACTAATTTAAACCTCAAAGTTGAACTTTAGAGTTTTGAGTTAGTGGGTTTATTGAATCTGTCCTTGAGATCATATAAGTCTTCCATCTAAACACAGACTTAGGTATGGAATTTATAATTGTTTCTTGCTTCAGTCGGCTGTCATGTTGATCTTCATCTATTATTTGGTCTTCATAGGAGCCTTCAGATGTTAGAAAACTTATGATATCTCAATCATTATTAAAGACTCACCAATTGGTGATATTGTCAAGAATAGAAGGCCTAAAATTCAATTCAATAGAAAAGAGATCGGGGCTATAATCTCTTGGTGGAATGAGCTTGGACGTAACATTAGCCAAAAGATTGACACTTTCATTTTGGAGTTTTAGGATACGGGAAATTAAATGCTGTAAAATGAGAAGTGAGGTCTTGGACTAATGATTGATAATGTTTCAAATGCCTTGAAAGACAATGTATAGTATTTCTTACCTATTTTATCACAATTTCCAAATCTCCAAACACTTGAAGATGTTTGATATTAAGGCTGATGGCTTTATACGGTCCTTGAACCAATGCTTCATATTCAGCAATGTTGTTTGTGCATTCAAATTCAAGCCTGCATGCTAACATAGTATTTTCCCCTTCTCATCTAACTAATATGCATCATGCTTCGGCTCCATGAATAGACTTGGATCCATCAAGAAATAATTTCCAAAATATCTAACTACAAGTTTATCTAAAAAATTTATACACTTAGAAGAATTTGTTTGAGAATAATTTTCAACTTGTGATATAACACAACTTTCCAAGAAGGATGAAGTATTTTCGTTAAAATTTCCTAGAAATGATTCAATTGAGTAGTTTCCGATGATATTGCTACTATATGCAATTGGCTCATTCTCTCCCTCTAATTATGTGATGACATAATTTTGATGTTTTTCGTGGCCAACCCTTATTTGATTTGGCTTGCCATTATAGGGAAGCCACATGTGAGACTAGTCTGTTGCAAAATAGCCATGAAGATTTTCTAACCAGTCTCTGCTAAGGATTAAGTCATAGAACTCAGGGATGGTAGCCACAAGAATGTCAATGACTTGACACACTTTCGGGTTTGATGAGAGTGTAAGAGTGACTTGATTGAGTTCTCCTATAACTTTGACATGGGATCGGTCTAATTGGAAAATGTGAACAATAGATGTTTGGGGCTCGACATTTAATTTCACACAGACTGTTCTTGGCAAGATGTTGGATGAAGCTCTAGGATCAACTAAACAATTGTGTAGATTCTTGTTGAAAAATTTAAAAGTTAAAAGAAACGGAGGAGTATGGGATTTGAATCTTCCTCCTATTATAGAAATATCAGTAGGACTGATTCTATCTAATGAGGTATTAGGACGCCTTCCCATTTCTTGGGTAGCTTGTGAGATTATAGCAGCAGGAAGCAGAAAAGTAGGGACAACTTTTAGATCTTTGAGCAATAGTTTCTGTTGATGTTTTAATTTGCTAATCTCATGGAATGTGATGTGTGCCCTAGTCTTTTTCGTATATTCTACTACATTGTATTCCATTTCATCAGATACTTGTAGGGTTTTAACTGAAGTTGAAGAATTTGTCTGAGTAGGAGTCATTTAAGTGGATTTAGGCGAAGATTTCTTACCTATTTCTTTGTCTTTAGGAGCCAAAGTTGATACCTCCTGCTTTGGATTTGTTTGTGTAAAATTAACAGGGCTTCTACCCCTAGTTACAACAAGTAATGCTTCTTGTGATTCTTCATTGGCAAGGATAAAATCCCACATTCCTTCTAACCCAACTACTTATTCATCATCTGTTTGTTCTTCAGCTGTTGTGACTTCTTCTTCCTCCACATCTGATTCAACATTTGTATATGGTGCTTGGAGGCTTAGTATCAGAGGAGGGATTTCTTTTGTATGGTCTAAAAGGTTTCCTTGAGGAAGTCTCTGCTACCTGCTTCTTGTATCGACCATTTGATTGGACATGGTTTTAAGGACTTTTTGTAGACCTTCAAGATCAAAAGGATCTTTAGGTGGTTTTTTCCCTAGATTCGTCCCTAAAAGTCACTTTCTTGTATTTTTGTTCTTCTAATGCATTCCTCTTATATAAGCCTAAAATGAATTTTTCTATAGCTATGGATTCTTTCATGTTTTCTGCCAAAGTTGTTTTGGCAGCTCTATCGATAAAAATAGATTCGTTTGAGGGAAGGGTAGAAATGTACCATTCATTTTGGACTTCATCGTTGGGCTTAGATGCCATTGGGATTTTATTCAATAACTTGTTAAAATGTGAATTGAAGTCCTTAATCGATTCTCTAAGTTCGGCTTTCAAGTTGGAGAGATCATTGATAAGAGTAGTAGTTGATATGTCATCTCCAAACTTGGTTAGGAACTACTCTTGAAAGGCATCCCAACTATTAATGCAACTCAATGGTAATGAAAAGTACCATGATCTTGCTGATCCTTGTAAGGTATAAGGGAATAATATTACAACTTCATTTTATTCTACTAATTCGTTAAGGTTTTTGGATAACATAAAGTTGTTTATGTGTTCTTCGGCTAGTAAGCCATCATCAAGATTGAAATTTGGTAACCATTTTTCTAGATGGGCGGGCAATGGATGTAAGGGTCTTTCCATCCGAACAACTCCTAGATTTGTCCATGGCCTTAGAGCGATCATAGGTATCTGTGTAGAGGAAGATGTTCCTATATTTGAAAGTGATTGGGTAGAGGAGGCATGTGCTCTAGTACCAGTGTAAACCACGATCTGGAGTTGTGAGGCGGATGGTTGATTTTGTGATGAAGTGGATGGAATAAATGACTATGTTTGAGGTAATTATGAGATAACCTCACTATGGGATTCTGATTGTGTCCTCTTAGCTCTCTTATGACTTAGTAGAGGGAATTCAAATGGACGGATCCCAAATTTTCAGCTCTGTGCTCTAGTTAACCTTTGAGATGAGGGAAAGTAAGAAGAAACACTAGCTTGGGATAACTCAAATTCTTCTTGAGATATTGAAATCCCCTGTAGCTTATGGATCAAGAACTGGACTTCAAGGGTTTCTATAGAAGAATATTGATATGACTTCTTTGAGATCATAGTAGTGCATTCCAAAGGTTTGTTTACAACTACTCGCTTAGGATTTGGAGATTTGAAATGCGATCAAGAAGTTAGAGGAGATGGTGAGTGAGTTTTACACTTAGAATGGCCTATTGATTTGAATTTACTTCCCATTCATAGTTAGGCCCTCCTTCTAGTGCAAAAATGTTGAAGCCTTGAAAATCATTGCGACAACATGGGGAAAACCACCTAGTCCAGACCTTGGTTAGTAGCTCCTTTTCCATTTGGTATAATGGTTCTGACTTGGGATAATGTGAACAATTTCCCAGAAAATATTTTGATAGTGTTGGTGGGGTGATATATGACGTAATGGGAAAAATGACTAAGCTGAGTGTAATATAATCTGACTATTAAACACATGCATATATCCTATTTTAACATTATTTAGCTATAAATATACCTGATAATTAAATACAATATGAAATCTACAATGATGTCCTACAAAAATTAGTAATAAAGATCATTCAACTGCAATAGGAAGTGAAATTTTTTAATAATAATCATTTTGGATAAATAGTTACACAAAACGATTGTGAAAGTTATATCACATATAAAATCATTCATGTATTCAGAATAAAGTCAAAGCTAACATCATACAAAAGTGCAATAATGCTAAACTGTAATTCAGACTTTCACACAATATTTTTTAAAGAAGAAGTATCTCCTGATACATAAATAAAACAAGATCGTAAGATAAAAGAACCATATATGATGAGTCTTGCTCACGTGTTTCAGCAATATTAACCCAATCCCAATCAATCCAACACATTCTAACTCTAGAAAAGTTCATTTTAGTAGATCATGATAGATATTTGAAAGAAAATAGATCATGTTCCATTCATTCCATCAGAACCTCCTCGAAAGTATAGAAGTGCAATGTTTCGAAGAATGTTTTTGATAAAAATTTTGGACCCCTTTCTAAATGCATGAGAGGGGTTGAAATACTAGACTATAGGTCCTAAAATAGATTATTACAAAAAATAGATGAGGAGGTTTAAAAGACCTTCCTCAAATTATGCAAAAATAAAACTAAAATAAAAATAAACTAAATGACTAACTCCTTTGCACTTGATCTCTAAGATCGAAAATATCTGTCATATGCTTGAGCTGAGTCGGTTGGCCGATCGCAGTTTTTAACTGTGCAACAAATATAGCGTCAGTTAGTGCTAGCACCATCTTCTGTTTGGATTTTGTTAAGAACCTCAAATTCATCCACTAATTATATGGTTTCACTAAAAACTTCCAGTATGCTTCCCAATTCAACCTGATTAGGTGTCTGATCACATCCTCCTTTTCCTACGCTACTTGTCCCCACTGCTACTCTAACTGTTTGAAATTCAGAAGAAATCCTGGTACACATTCTATAATCAGGTTAGAACCATGCAGATTTTTGTTGATGGCTTCAATTATGCTTTTTGTTGTTGTCTTACTATCGATGTTTCCCTTTCTGCTTGCTTCAATCGAGAATCCCAACTGTGAAAAGGATGTCTTTGAGAGATTCCTCCAGCTTCAGCAAACCTTCCTTTCTCCCATCCCGTGATTCTTTCCAGGTGATAAATTCAGAAATCCTTTTATGGATCTCATCATACTCAAGTCTCATGTCAACAACTTGGCTTGTTAACTTATCACTGATCTCGCAATAAGGACTCATTTGCAAGATTTTCTGGCAAAGTACTTCCTTTTGCTGCATTAGTTGGGAGTTAAGACTAAGTGCTTCCTTTATGAACTCATTAATTTGCAGATTAAGTTTATACTTATCTGTCATAACTTGTATCCGCGCATCTCTTTCTATTAGGCTAGCTTGATGTCGTATTCTCATATATTCAAATTCTTGCTTGAGTTGCGCTGCTTGTAATTCTTCTTGTTGATTGGATTTCTCCTAAGCTAATTGTTGTTGTAACAGTAGAATTATTTGTTCCTTTTCTTTAAGCATCATTTGGACCTTTTTCCCTTTGTCAATAGTTTCTGTGGGATAGGGCCCTATGTATTGCGACAATTTTGTGAGATTTTCAGATGGGTCCATGGGCAAATCCTTCCAAATGATGTCCATTTGTTCATTTTTAGAAGTTTTAATAGTTACAATGTCCATCTTTCTTTTCTTCATCTGTCTCTTGACTATAGCTTTCTAGGTACGACCATAAAATACTTCTAGTAGAGGTATTTCTTCAACTCTCAGAATAATTTCTGAAGTAGGAGTAACATGAACGATTTCAATGTCCTGAGTGCCCTTAACTCCTTCCTCTATCATTTCGAGATTTGACTTGTGTTGGGTTTACTTAGGATTCTATATTTCAGATGTTTGCTCAGGGTTTGAATCTGTGTGAAGCTTTTTGTTAATGTGTTCCCATTCATGTTCCAAGTCAATAACTGGGCTTTTACCTGACTGAGTTGATGAAGAGACAATTTCTTTGTAGTTCTTTGCTGAGGTTTGGTTAGCCATTTCATCTATAGTTCCAGCTGTGTCCTTCTCGGACTCTTTATTTTTGTTTCCTCTTCCATTTTGAGACTGCTACTCTGAGTGCTTTGACTCATGCATAGATCTCTCTTGGGTATCTTCATCGGAGTTTTCTTTGGAGCTATCCTGCAAGCTTACACTGGGAGTTAGCTCCCTTATTGATTCTATCTGCAATATTCCAATGGGACCTTCAATAATAGTTTTTCCCTATACACATTGAAAGCCCTAAGATCATCAGGGGTTAAATGTTCTGATGCCGAATGAAACACTTTTGAATATGTTTATGCCTGTAAGAAGAGGTCATCAAAGGCATCCCCTTCGTGGGTTAATGAATTTACTTTTACCATAGTAGTAAAATTATTAACAGTTTCATTTGGGTCATGCTGCCTTCCCAGAAGTGTATCTAATTTAAAGGACTTAATAATCTCTTCTTCTTTTCATGCATGTCCAAAATCATGTAGCGCAAATGCACCACATTGCAATGGAAATGTAGGCCAAATGGCCTTCTTTTGCTCTTTCAATCCTCTTCTTAATCCACCTTCCTATGTTGTTTGGTAGGCTATTTCTCTGGCCATCAATTTGTTGGGGACATAAAATGGGAGAACATGCAGTGAAATAATGCTCCCAAATACTTTGATATAGGTAAATGTCTCATACCCAAACCATCTGGCCACTGGAAAAATATCTGCTTTAGCCTATTTAGAAAACCTAGAGGCAGTTCTACTGTATACTTCTTTATGGATGGGTAGCATAACTCAACAAATTTTATAAAAATGGGGGTGAAACTCAGATTCCCACAAAGTCTTATGGTACACATGGATAGGAAGCGGGTCTTGGAGAGTCCACTTCCATCCCATAATGGGAAATTTAGAACTAAAACAAAGTGCGTCCATTACAAAAGCACTCATGAAAAATGTGGGATAAACCCTTAATGAGGGACTTATTTTTCTCCTATATTCCATAATGGCCTTTGGTAAATTATGTCACAAAATTTGAGCCTAGTTCATTATCGTTGCATTCATAACTACATTTATTAATGGGAGCCATTCCAGGGAAAACTTGGTACTATCAGGTTTACAGAACAATCTACATAGCACGACTACTGCGAAACTATGGGCAAGAGAAATAGATGTCGTAGAGTACATACTCATTTTATCCCGTTTGAGCTTGCCTTATTTTGTTGTCCAGGATTGTGTGATGTTTGTTGGGTCTTCATTTTCCTTGGAAAATTTCTCAAGGAACAATTTATTATAGATCTTCTGTGGCTCTAGTAACTGGTACATGAGTCGTAGGTTGTCTATTGAAAAAGACACCATGACGTCTTGCTTGTGATTCCTAATGTTCAGTCTGGAATGTTTGCCTCGTTAATTACCCATTTGGCCATCTTTGTATACGGGATTATATTTGGTCATGAAGCTATGAGGTGCAGGAAAGAGTAGTTTGTTTCAATATAGGAGGCATCAAATGACTCCTGGGAATCTCTTATGGCTTTTGTTTCGAGTGGCCTAGGATGCTCTTCTTCTTACAAGTTGTACATGGCCTTCCAGGTTGTAGTTCCTCCGTCTTTGCTACATGTAGTATCAGAGAAAAGAGGAATCATTTTTTATTTCTCAGACACAGTAGCCTTTCCCTTCTTTCCATTGCTTCTAACGATGCTCCCTACATATTTTCCTGAAATGGAGCAATGCAGAAGTTATCGGATAAACATAAGTAAGAATGACAATGAGAATGACTGGTACATATAACTTGAGAAGGTGAGAAGAAATGAGTTTTAATCAAATGCAGATGAAAAGATATCCTATGACATCAAGCCGAATTTTAACATAAATTCCATTCACCTATATTAAATAGCCACTAATGGTCCCTTATTACTACCTTTATTTCTCATTAATGTATCTTATCGCAAAATGGGAAGGAGAACTTTTGAGGTGGCTGGCTTAAGTTATGAGAGTGGCGATTTTGCGATTTTCGATGAAATGTCACAAATCGCATTGTCGCATGTTTAATTGTGTTATTTATTATTTATTAAAGTTCCTTAGGTTCCTGCGGGATGCGAGATGCAAGATAAGAGGTGTGTTCTTTGTCATTTACAGTTATTTACCTTATAAAGCGCTTTTCATTACACGGTAGACTTAATCACCATTTTATGATATTAGCTTCTACTGGGTCTGGAATTTTATCACATTTAGCAACATCAAACAATTCATAAGATTTTAGACCTTTCTTTAAGTGTTCAGGTGCGATGCAATAAGACTGACTTGTCCTATCGCATTTTGCATGTCAGAACATGATTCATGGGTTTGCGTCCTTTGTGAGGGTCAATGTGCAATTGTCATACGAGCTTTATTAAATATGAAATGCCATAGGTCATAGCTTTTAAATGGAAATCCCAATGATATTTATGTTAGGTGTGGTGATCCTTTAGATCGCAATTCATGGGTTTTGGTTGTTAATAAGGCTTTTGACACACTTGGTCCAGCGGTATGTAAAAATGCAAGAATTGTTATCTTTCAAATGGTTTTGACTTGATATCTTGTCTAAGTGCTAAATTTCTTTTTGAAGGATTTTATCATGGGTCCCCATTTATTAATATAATATTATCTATTATATTAATAAATGGGGGGGGGGGGTTGTTGAATAGGAAAACAATTGGCGATTCGCTGGAAGAACCAGTTATCTCTGATAGTTTTTTGAAATTTCTAAAAACTTCCAAAATAAACGTAGTTTAGAAAATAAAAATACATGCAATATAAGATAAGTAACATTTATCTGAATGAAAAAACAAAATCTACCTAATTATTTTCGATTTGATTATCCTTTTTAATATGAAAATTGATTTTTCTACATTAGTCATTACTTGGTTTTAAATATAAAAATAAGGGTCTCTCTAAAATAGGCTTTTAGATGTACTCAGTTGTCATAGGTAGAGCCTCGCCTACCAGTAAGCATCCATAGCCTTAATAGGGTTACCTTTTAACCATCAATGATTCAGTATCCCATCTAGGTAAGAGTTCAATTTTTAAAGATAAATTGAGATTCATATACTTACTTTCTTTCTCATTATTTTCTAAACAATTCCTTCTTCTTAAAATTTTCGTTTTCTTCTTAAAGGTCATTGCCTTCGTTTGGTGGCCAAAATTGACAATGCCATTCACTAGTTGTAACTTTAACTAAACAAGTTGGCTCGTGATGGGACCCCTCGTCTTTTGATTAACATAATCTCAAGCCATTACCTTGGTTTTATGTGCAGTATTGGTAATGTCATCTTGTTACTTCCCTATGATCATGGTAAGTCGGATCTTGATGAGACCTCTTATCCTTTAAGTTTTAAGCATATTTTAGAATTACACTCTAAAAAAATGAAACCTTACTAGATGGGGAGAATCATTGACTCCTTAAGAGTTTCTGGATGACAATTACAGAGTTAAATATTCTTCTTTGTAAAGAGTCCTTGCTTTGTTATAGATACTTTTATTAACTAATGGTAAAACAAAGGTTTCTTTACAATGTTGAGATTTATCAAAGGGCAAATAATTTTGGTAGAGGACAAGCAATTTCAGAGTAATAGAGCTTAGCTTGTGTTTCAAATGTAAAAATCATCTTCTTAACAATCTCTATTTATACAAGTGAAAAGTCAAAATATAAAATAGATTATCATTGTAAAGGCTACAATTAAATGCTACTCACCTTTTATTTTCCTAAAAAATGAAAGCAATATTGTACAATGAATGGAAGAGATTATCTTCTATGAAAAATATATTTTTAGAATCTGCCCATTAATAGGCAAAGAATCTCTCTTGCTTGATAAATTTTGCAATAAAAGGGTTGATGGGCCTATTTGTTTCACAATATGAAATGGGCCAAGCCACATTCTTTTGAATTTGGTATGCTTAACTTTTTCCTCGTGTGCTTTATCCCATGTCAATACCAGGTCTCTGAGATGAAAGGATTTTGAGCTTACATAATTCACATCAAATGAAGATTTCACTAACTTTTGATGATGTGCATGTGTGATTTTGGCCTTTTCCCTTTCTTCTTCGAGCTTAAGGATTTGCGATTTCCTTACTTGCATATTAGAGGAAGGAGTTTCTTCAATAAATTGAACCATGGCTAGAGAGGGAATAGCTACATTTGTAGGGAGAAAAACTTCTCTCCCATAGACCAAATTAAAAGGAGAAGTGCCTATTGAGGCCTTTTGTGATATTAAATCTGCCCATAGAGAAAATATTAAATATTTGTGCCTGTTTTTGTGGCTTTGATCAACGGTTCGTTTGATGATTCTTATGAGATTTTTGTTTGTAGATTCAGCCAAGCCATTTCCTTGAGGATAATAGTTAGCAGAGTATTTATGTTTAAACCTTCTTTTAGGAGAAAATTCTTTCATAGAATTGCCTGTAAAATAAGACGCATTTAAATATGAGGGCAGATGGTAGACCAAATATAGTAATAATAAACTGCTCAATAAATTCAATAATGTTTTCAGAATTGGCTACGTTAAGTGGAATTTATTCCACCCACTTTGTGAAGTAATAAATGGCTATAAGAATATATTTATGCTACTTTGAAGAGTGAGGAACGATCTCACCTATTATGTCCAGTCCCCATTGTCAAATGGTTGTTCAATGTTGACTAGCTGCCATGATAATGCAAGTTTCCTCTGTCTTCGAGAAACTGTTTGACAGCCTTTACATTTCCTTACATACTCGTGTGCTTCTTTAAATAAGTTTGGCCAATAATAGCGAGCATGCAGGATTTTATGTGTGGTTGTGTCCCCTTCAAAATCTCCACCAGCTAGTCCATCATGGAGTTCTTGCAAAACATTTCCTTCCTCCAATTTTTGAAGACATCTAAGAAAAATCGAATCATAATTTATTCTAAACAACACATTATTTAAGATTTGATATTGTCTATCTTTTAATCTCAAAGCCCTTTTTCTTTTGTAACATAGTTGCGTAGGGGCATATCCATTTTTAATGTAAAATATGATATTAGCAAATTTTGGATCCAATGTCATTGAGGCTTACCTCATATACTTGTATATCATCACCTAAATCCCAATTTTCCCTTTTCTCACCTACATCTCTCCGTATTAATAAATTTCTCACTGTTGAGAATGGGACTACTACCTTGGTGTGGGTTTTGAAGATAAAGGGTATGAAATGCTTTATTGATTTGAAAATAGAAAAATCTTATTTTTCAACATCTGAATAGTTTAACTCAGCCCCCTACAAATTGGACGTAAAGAAAGAAATTAATGCTTCGTCTTTGTCATCATTGACCTGTGTTATTATAGCTGCATATGATTTCTTGGAAGCAAAAGTATACAAAATGAAATGATTAGAAAAGTTCGAGGTTGCTAATGAGGGAGAATTTATGATTTTTTATTTAATCAGATCAAAGGCTTCATGCTCAGTATGTCCCCATTTAAAAAGATAATTTTTCTTAATCATAGATTGGAGAGGTAAAACAATTCGCGAAAAGTCAGGTAAAAATATTTTGACAAAATCTATCTGACCTAGGAAATATTTCATGGATTTCTTGTTAAGAGGTAAAGAGATTTCAAAAATTTCTCTTATCCTGTCAAGATCAATGTGAATTCCTTATTTGGATACAATAAATCCAAGGAGATTTCCTTCGCTTAAACCAAAGAAATATTTCTTGGGATTGAGAGAAATTCCATACCTCTAACAATGCTCAAAAATTTGTTTTAAATCCTTTAAATGATTACTGTGCCTTTTTTAGTAGATAGTTATATCATCTAAATAGATTACCACTAATTTTTTCACCAAGATTTTGAAATTTATGTCCATGGCTCTCTGAAATATGGCACCAGCATTTATTAACCCAAATGGCATATTTTGATAGGCGTAGGTGCCCCATCTAGTTCGGAAGGTATGTTAGGATATTCTGACACATAGGAAATAGTTAAGTACAACTTGGTCTAGTATAGAGTTAGGTAAAGTGTGTTTCTTTACCTTGTACATTTTGTAACTTACAATCCGACGGTCACGATATGTAGTGATCCGACAGTTCATTCTCTCCTCGATATTACCGACACTTGATCCGTGGCTTGACACCCGATTGGTCCATGATTTCTATTTAAAGCGCATGGAGGGTCATTTGTAGGGTGATCCATCTATGAGAGAAGCTTATGTAAATTTTCATTCTTTTATTAATAAATTGCCTGAAGTGGCCCCGTTGGCTCAGGCCGTGGACTGTTTCCCTCTTTGAGGGTTTTAACCACGTCAAAAATACTGGTGTATTGATCTGCGATCTGGTTGTGAGCGGTGTCCTTTGGTGTTTTGTCTGAGGAACTTACCCTGTAAATTCCTACATGGTATCAGAGCTATTTGAGGGCCGTGTCCATTGGTGATTCAAATCTGAAGCCGGTAGAACTGCATCCAACTGCCGTTTCCTAGATCTACTGTTTCTGACTGCTTTCGGGCCAAGAGGACTACTTTGTTGTGTTGGGAGCATCTGTTCCAGTGAGGAACCCCTTTCGTTTCACGTGAAAAGGTTTTCGTTAGCCCTAGCTGCGTCATTTTTAAGATCTGGAGGTATACAATGTTTATTTGTAGTTTATAGTTATTTTCTCTCTGTTTATTTCGGTTTCGGTTTATTTAGCTTTTTTTATTACCGGATCTATACCTTTCATTTCTGCGTATGCTCTTTGCCCTGCAGCTCTGTGCGATCTGGGCAAATTAGAAAGAGAAAGGAAGGATTTTTCTCATGTGTATGCTCTTTTCCGCTGCACCTTAGTGTGATCTCGGAAAATCAGAAACATTGAGGAAAATACTTAGTTTCCGGCTAAAGCTAACTTTCAGCCGCAAGGTTCATTTTTTAAAATATTTAGTTTTTTGGCTAAAGCTAACTTCGAGCCGCAAGGTTCGTTTTTTTTGTATGTCCGTGTTGGGTTTTGGGTTTTTGTTTTGTAGGGAAAAAGAGCCTTCTCAAAGCAAGCACACAACCCAAAGCATCAACCCCCCCCCCCCTCTCTCTCTCTCTCTCTCTCAAATTTTTTGTATAGCTCAATTGGTTCAAAGCTATTTTAAGAGAGTAGAGGTCTTGGGTTCAAGTCTCCATTTTTTGGGGGCGGATTGTTTTTCATTTCCGCACATTCCCGCACTTCGTCGGCGACTTCATCAACGTTTTGTAAAAAGCCATAACTTCTTCATCCGGAAGCCGTTTTTAGAGCCGTTTTTTTAAACCAGCCTAATTTTTCGAGATCTATCCATTGGAACACTTAGTTTCAGCATCTTTAGCTTCAGTTTCCATTGAAATGGAAAGTCAATACCAAGTTACCCTTGACGGCACCAACTACTTCCAATGGTTGTCCTACATTGAGGATTTACTTAGAAGTAAAGGTCTCTACAGAATAGCCTCAGGCCAAGAAAAGAAACCGAAGGATGAAGATAAGGCTGCTAAATGGGAAAATAGGCAATATCAAGCACGTGGATTGATAGGGATGTCTATTTCTCCAGATCTTAGATTCCATATTGCAGAACTTGATACTCCTGATGAAGCACTGCAACAAATTACTAAAGTCTTTGGAATTAAAAATGAACTTAAAGCCCATCAAATTGAAAATGAATTGCTTACATTGGACCCCGATAATTTTTCTTGCATTGAAGATTTTTTGTCCAAGTTCAAGACCCTTAGAATTCTCTTGGAAGGTGTTAAGGTTAAGAAAGAAGATAGTAGCCTTATCTACTCCATTCTTACTAAGTTGGGACCAGCCTATTCTGTGTTTGTTTCCACCTTCCATTCTACAAGAGAAGCCTTCATTTCTCAAGGACAAACCTACAAGTCCCCTTCCTTTGATTCCTTTTGTGATTCTTTAATAAATGAACAAGAAAAACTCTTACACCTTGGTCTTCTTCATCTTGGAAACTCTTCTAAGAAAGCATTAGCCGCCCAGCAACAACCAAATCCAAAGAATCCTAAGAAGTTGTATCCTAAAAAGAATGGTCCTAAACCAAACAAGGGTCCTAAGCAATTTCAGCCTCA
Organism: Pinus tabuliformis; assembly: GCA_031772625.1. NCBI lineage: Eukaryota > Viridiplantae > Streptophyta > Pinopsida > Pinales > Pinaceae > Pinus > Pinus tabuliformis. Next base: position 211,712,439 of record CM062809.1, on the reverse strand, counting down.
AAATGAAAAATCATTTCAACAAAATGATAAGACAAATAAAAACAAAGGGAAGAAGACTGATAGACATTGCAACTTTTGTAATCGAGATGGCCACTTAGAATCCAAATGCTTTAAGAAAATGGAAGCCTTGGAAGCAGCAATGAAGAAGCATAACATCCATTTGGAGCAATATTCAACTTCAACTTCATCTTCAGGAATGGCACTTTCTGCATGTGGTTGTCAAGCATCTCGGTCTAGCTATGCACTAAATGTATCTTCTTCTTCTCATTCTCATGAGTGGCTCATTGATTCTGGAGCTTCTTATCACATGGCCAAAAACAAAGCCATGTTTTCTTCTTTAAATGATTGTAACAACAAAAATATATATGTTGGTGATGATAGATCTCTTAATGTTGTAGGGACTGGAACTGTTCATCTAGACAATGGTCAATTTAATGATGTATTATGCGTTCCAACCTTATCCTGCAACCTTCTATCTGTATATCAGATAACTCATTCAGGTGAAGGTAAAATCGTTGAATTTTCACCTCATGATGTTGTAATCAAGGACCTAAGAGATCCTAAACAAATTTTAGCTACTGGCATTGCTGATGATTCTACAAGGTTGTATAAGTTTCACAACTTTGGGTCATCTAATCTTCCCTCAGTATTTGTTGCTCATAACGATGAAGTGAGCAAACTTTGGCATGAGCGATTTGGTCACTTAAACTATCGCTTCCTTCAGCATCTATGTAAAGGAAATATGGTGACAGGTCTTCCTATGGTATCTTGCAGAGATGGTGTTTGTTCCGGATGTGTACTCGGAAAACATCATCGGGACAGTTTTGAAAAATGTGCCTCTTGGCACGCCTCAACCCCTTTACAGCTTGTGCATAGTGATTTATATGGTCCACTTCCAGTTGTTTCATTCTCTGGTTGCAAGTATTTCTTAACTTTCATTGATGATTTCTCCAGACGCACTTGGGTATACTTCTTAAAACTCAAGAGTGAAGTATTTAACACATTTTTGGCCTTCAAGGCCTTTGTTGAAAAACAATCTAGACATCAAATTCTTAAGCTAAGATCTGATAATGGCGGAGAATATGTTAAAAACACATTCATCAACTTTTGCACTGAGAATGGAATTCAAATGCAACATACTGTTCCATATACTCCACAACAAAATGGTGTAGCTGAAAGGAAGAATCGCACCTTAAAGGAAATGGATAACTGTATGCTACAATCTAAAGGACTTGGTCTTAGTTTTTGGGCAGAAGCAATTAACTGTGCAAATTACATAATAAATCACACTCCTACTAAGGCTTTAAAGAATATCACTCCAGAAGAAGCATGGAGCTCAATCAAACCAGATGTAAGTCACTTTCGTGTTTTTGGAAGTGAAGCGTGGGCCCATATTCCAGATGAAAAGCATAAAGCTTTAGAACCTAAGAGTGAAAAATGTACCTTTGTTGGATATTCTGAAGATGTCAAAGGCTATAGACTTATTCCATTTAAGTCCAAAAATTTAATCATTAGAAGAGATGTAAAATTTGATGAAAATATATCGGCCTGCGAGCCTAGTCCGGCGGATGTGCCACCTCTCCCTATCTCTTCTACTTTTGAAAAAATTTCTTCTTCAGATGATGAAAGTGAGGATGACAATCCTCCCCCACCATCTCAGGATCCTCCTTCGGCTCCTCGAGATGCAGCAGGTGATCTTGCAGGTGATCCTACAGATCAGCGACGCACACGTTCTCAGTTTGATAGAGCCTCTTCTTTACTGGCTCAAGCCCCAGTAAATTATGATCCTAACACCTTTGCAGAAGCTTCAGGCCATCCAGATTGGGAAGCAGCTATGAATGAAGAATATCATTCATTATTGGCAAATGATACATGGGATCTTGTTCCTCTACCAAAGGGACAAAAACTTGTTAGATGCAAATGGGTTTACAGAACCAAGTATGGACCAGATGGGAAAGTTGATAAACATAAAGCTTGTCTGGTTGCTAAAGGTTTTTCACAAGTTGAAGGCATTGACTACATTGAAACCTTCTCCCCTGTTGCCAAAATGAACTCTATCCGCCTTGTTCCTTCCCTTGCTGCCTCGTTCAAATGGGAAGTCCATCAGATGGATGTTAAATCTGCCTTCTTGCATGGGGACTTGCATGAAGAAATCTACATGGAACAACCCATTGGCTTCATAAAAATAGACTCCAACCTTCTATGTCGGCTTAAGAAATCCCTTTATGGTCTCAAGAAAGCTCCTCGAGCTTGGTATGCCAAAATGGATAGCTTCCTTTTAGAATCTGGCTTTTCTAGGTGTCATTCTGATAATACTGTCTACACCAAGAAAGTGGGCAAGTCTCTTATCATTCTTGTTCTTTATGTTGATGATATTATCCTTACCGGTAGTGATCCCAACCTTATAAACCATGTGAAGTCCAGCCTTAAAAAGAAATTTGAAATGATAGACTTAGGACACTTACATTATTTTCTCGGTCTTCAAGTCTTGCAATCCAAGGAGGGTATTTCCCTTTCCTAGTCCAAGTATGCCTGTGATATTCTACACCATTTTCACATGGAAGACTGTAAGCCAGCCCCTTCTCCCTTTCAGTCTGGAGTCAAACTTTCAGTCACTTGTACTTCTCCTGAAGTTGATGCTACCTTATACCGTCAACTTGTAGGAAAACTTTTGTATCTAACCCATACTCGTCCTGACCTTTCCTTTGCTATTGGCCTTGTTGCTCGGTTTATGCAAAACCCACGTGAAAGTCATTGGAAAGCAGCTAAAAGAATACTCCGTTATGTTCGAGGTACAGTTCAGTTTGGGGTTCATTACAGTGCCGAAGCATCTCCTCTATTGGTTGGTTTCACTGATTCCGATTGGGCTGGTGACCCTGATGATCGGAAGTCTACTGCAGGTTATGTGTTCACTCTTGGTTCAGGACCTATTACATGGGCTTGCAAGAAACAAGGTGCCATTTCTCTTTCTTCATCAGAAGCAGAATATCGTGGTGTCGTAGAAGCTAGTAAGGAAGCCTTGTGGCTTCGTCAGATCCTGTCAGAGTTTGGCTTTCAACAGGAGCATCCGACTACACTTTGGTGTGACAATCAAAGTGCCATTCAGCTATGCAAAGATCCAGTCCAACATCAGCGCAACAAACACATTGAACTGCACATGCACTTCATCAGAAAGCTCATTCATGACCATGTTCTTGAAGTGCAATATTGTTCAACAGATGATCAAGTTCCAGACATCTTTACAAAGGCTCTCACAGAGGCGAAGTTCACTAAACTTCGATTTATGGTTGGAGTTCAGGAAGTTGTCACTAAGGGGGGATAGGCTCTAGTGCCTCCTTCCTTCTCCTATTGTGTCATATTTGTAAATCCTTCAATCCTATCCCAAGTTGTTCTTAAGGGAGGATGTTAGGATATTCCGACACATAGGAAATAGTTAAGTACAACTTGGTCTAGTATAGAGTTAGGTATAGAGTTAGGTAAAGTGTGTTTCTTTACCTTGTACATTTTGTAACTTACAATCCGATGGTCACGATATGCAGTGATCCGACGGTTCATTCTCTCCTCGGTATTACCGACACTTGATCCGTGGCTTGGCACCCGATTGGTCCATGATTTCTATTTAAAGCGCATGGAGGGTCATTTGTAGGGTAATCCGTCTATGAGAGAAGCTTATGTAAATTTTCATTCCTTTATTAATAAATTGCCTGAAGTGGCCGTGTTGGCTCGGGCCGTGGACTGTTTCCCTCTTTGAGGGTTTTAACCATGTCAAAAATACTGGTGTATTGATCTGCGATCTGGTTGTGAGCGGTGTCCTTTGGTGTTCTGTCTGAGGAACTTACACTGTAAATTCCTACAAGGTAGTCTCTAGTCAGTCAACTAGATGTATTAGAATCTTATTATAACCTGAAAATCCATCCAAAAAAGACATTAGTTCTGAGCCTACAACCAATTGCAGTATCTGCTCCATAGGAGGTAATTGGAAGTTGTCCTTTTGACAAGATTTGTTGAGATTGTGAAATTCTATACATATTCAAATATCACCATTCATTTTTCTAATCGGAACAAGGTTGGAAACCCACCTTAAGTGCTTGAAAAGAAAGATTATTTTGGCTTTGAGTAGCTTATTTGATTCGGATTTGATTTGATTTTCTAAATTCGGGTGGATCTTTCTTAGCTTTTGCTACACGGGTTTTTCATTAGATATCATGGGGATGGTATGTTGAATGATGGAAGTGTCATATGTCTTAAGGTCTTCACAGTTCCAAGCAAATACACTCTTGTATTTCTTCAACAAATGGATGAAGGTTGATTTTTTATGTGGTGTAAGACCAAGTCCTAGATTGATATTCTGAGGCTTAAGGCCAGTTCCAAGATTAACTAATTCAAACCTCAAAGTTAAACTTTGGAGTTTTGAGTTAGTGGGTTTTTTGAATCTCTCCTTGAGATCATATAAGTCTTCCATCTTAACCACATTCTTAGGTATGGAATTTACAATTGTTTCTTGCTTCATCTAGTTGTTATGTTGATCTTCATCTATTATCTGGTCATCGTAGGAGCCTTCAAATGTTAGAAAACTTATGATATCTGGATCATTATTAAAGACTCGCCAATTGGTGATATTTTTGGGAATAGAAGGCCTAACAATCAATTCAATAGAAAAACGAACGGGGCTATAATCTCTTGGTGGTATGAGCTTGGATGCGACATTAGCCAAAAGATTGACACTTGCATTTTGGATTCTTGGGATAGGATAAATATTAAATGCTATAAAATGAGAAGTGAGGTCTTGGACTAATGATTGATATTGTTTCAAATATCTATAGAGACAATGTATAGTATTTCTTACCTATTTTATCACAATTTCCGAATCTCCAAACACTTGAAGATGTTTGATAGTAAGGTCAATGGCTTTATATAGCCCTTGAACGAATGCTTCATATTCGACAGTGTTGTTTGTGGATTCAAATTCAAGCCTACATGCTAACATAATTTTTTCCCCTTCTAGGCTAACTAATATGCATCCTGCTCTAGCTCCAACATTAGACTTAGAATCGTCAAAATTAATTTCCAAAATAAAGAGTTAACTACAAGTCTATCTACAAATTTATACACTTAGAAGCATCTATTTGAGAATAATTTTCAACTTGCGATATAACAGAATTTTCCAAGAAGGGTGAACTATTTGCATTAAAATTTCCTAGAAATGATTCAACTGAGTAGTTTCTGATGATATTGCTGCTATATGTTGCTGGCTCATTCTCTCCCTCTAATTCTGTGACAATATACTTTTGATGTTTTTCGTGGTAAACCCTTATTTGATTTGGCTTTCCATTATATGGAAGCCACATGTGGTACCTATCAGTTGTAAAATAGCCTTTAAGCTTTTCTGACCAGTCTCTGCTAAGGATTAAGCCATAGAACTGGGGAATAACGACCACAAGAATTTCAATGACTTGACACACTTTTGACTTTGATGAGAGTATAATAGTGACTTGATTAAGTTCTCCTATAAATTCGACTTGGGATCTGTTATCACAAAACCAGTACTAAGGGCTGCAACCAAGCAAGATTTCATGTAACTCTTTCAACCAGACTTTAGACTAAGGATTAGCCTCCTTAGTCAGAGAGGGCTCTCTCACAAACTTTTGATAAAAATCATTCACAACAACAGATGGCTAACTCTTCACACATTCATGAAAACAAAGCTGGTTGGACACATATCAAATTGGTCTTCATTGGGCTATGGAGTCTCACACATTTAGTAAACAAAATCACAGTCATTTCATGGAAGTCAAGGCTCTTTGCATCAGATGTTCAAACATATTTCACATAAACCACGGCTTGCCAAACATACAGGAAGTCAGAGCATTAAAAATGAATTCTGAGTGATTATGCTATAACAAGGCTGTAAAAGAACATTAAGAGAATAAACCACCATCATATTTGAACAATATAATCCATTGAGAATCTTGAGAAGAAACAACCACTGCTTTACTATTACTGTAATAAGTCTTTACATTGGCCCAAATAAACTCTGTTTTTGTATAAAATCTCCAACCCTGTTTACATCAGAGTTTCTCCTATATATAGGAAAACCAAAACTCAAACTACCTTGAGTCTCCTCAACAAGCATGAGGGGAGAGCTCGATGATCTACCATTAATTAACCTTATCTATTTCTAAACAAACTTAATAAATACAAAAGGTATTGCGTTGTAAATACATAGAGTCCTAATCATCTTGACATTCTAACTCTATCTCCTCGTATGCATGATGCTTTGTGAATGCTGCCACATGTCCTCTTTCTGTTTCGGTTGAGGTATCTTGAAGGAGAACACACTGAATGAGCTGGCCTTGGATTCCAGTCACGTAGATGGCTTCATTAATTAACCAAGGGAGGTGCTCTGTTTTCACGGCCTCTGTCTCCCATCACTCTTCATCACTTTAAAAACATGTCCTCTGCTCTTTAATTCTTCCCAAACAACGCATATCACCACACCTTTCAAATGAGCTGGAAGCCTTATGAGCTGAACAGGTGTACAAACTGGATCACCGAAGACTAAAACCAAAACCCTAATAATTCGGTCATAAAGTACCTTTAACGAGACTTTAGCTGGAAACAAAACATTTCACCTTTTTGCAATGCACATATGTCATCTTCTGAACAGCTAGGATAGTTTTGAATAGTCACCTTTATGCTCTTGAAACATTTCATTCAAAATTAGCTGACCTCAGCATCAATTTCATTTTTTCTCATAAAACAGTCATCTACAGCAGTTTCGTAGCGCACTACGAAACTGCTGTGTGACTTAAAAAACACAGTCTTCCTCTAAGCTGCTCACAAAATTGAATAGCTGCTGTTTGCTAGGCTTCACGGTTCACCATTTGAACCAGCCTATAAATAACCAACTGCTCATATTCATCCTTGAAGACCGACAACACCGCAAGCAAGTCTGCCACCAGCATTTCCTGTGCTCTTACTCAATTCATGGCCACCTTTGCCAAGATCATGTCTGAGCACAGCATATACGAACAACTTTTTTCTCACAACTCCCACTAATAATGTAATCCCTCCCATTCATATAATATGACCGAGTACAGTTCTAAACACTTCCTGTAGGAGTAATGTCAAATTTCATATGTAGCCTTCCATCCACAGCTAAGTGTTGCTTGACCTCATTATCCACAGTTGAGGAAAGGATATAATGATCATCACGAGAAAAGCACACCATCACATTCCCTCTTAAGCTGGTCGTTGTATACAAAGGATGTGTAGGCTTTTGTCGTAAGTCCCAAGTTTTGATTTCCTGATCAAAAGATGAAGTCGCAAACAAGTATGCGGAATGATGAGCAAACTTTACCACATTTATATGTTCACGGTGGGGATCTTCGAAAACTTGTAACCGTTTTCTACTGCACACATCATACAGAGCAACATGTTTTGAATATCCACTAGCAAGGAAATAATTATATGTTTCATTAATATGGACAGATGTTAATTTCTCAAACTCTTCATATGTGTAAGTGGAAGGGTTTCTACTGCTGCTGCCTGCACCATATCTGGAAGGAAGAACAGTTGAGCGCATTCGGTTCACATCATACAGTTGTAATGTGCCATTGTCAGAGCCAGCAATAAGCTTGGAAGGGTCCTTGTTGAACCAACAGAGACCAAGAATACTATGATTTGCTCCAACTGACTGAACATGTCCGACAATTTTACCACTTTCATGGTTGATCACAACCACTTCCCCATCCAAAGTCCCGAAGACCATCAAACTAGCATCAGATGGATGATACTCAAATTGTCTGGGCCGAAACTTCTTGTTTGTCCTTAAGCATGTTGTACCAAACAATGAAAAAGTCGTCCTCCAATGTTGTCGACGCGCACAACCACAGCATAAAACTTGTATATAAGCACACCATTTCCCTTTCCACTCATATGATGCTTGTAATCTAACTCCAGATTGTCGACGAAAGTATCAGAAAACGAATCGGTGCTATAAAGGATGGAGTCCAGCTTTGAGGTCTCGTTGCTCCAGCACGTTTCAGGTCTTCCTTCTTTTGTTTTTATTCAATGCGCACTCATCTTTTAACGACACCAGTTAACATAATTCCAGCCCTTGCGCCACATCTCTATCCCGGTGTCACTAATCATGGCGGCCTTGTGGCAATCAAATCTTTATAAAAACCACTTGACACTTGGCATTTAATCACTGCATTCCATAAGAGAAAATTCTAATGCTGATATTGTCAAACAGTTTATGCACATTCTCCATGCTAGTTCACGGACATGGCAATATAGAGCATCCATTCGTGCCTCATGATCAAATGCGCAGCCTTCCAAGAGGCCACGAATTCTGTGGTTCTGAATATTAAGATAATGCCAAACTGGATTTAACTCAGGCTCCAACTCCAATAACAGCATGATGGTGTTCTCAAGCTAAGTGGACAAGATACATCAGATGCAACAGGCCGGGTATTTACTAATTTCATCCATTGCAGAGACCAGCATTTCACCAAAGGATAGAGGCAAAGAAGAAATAGCAAACGCTGACCCACTGCGTTCAAGAATAGATACTGGCACCCAATATTCATTATTGACAATATCTGATGTAATCATTTTCATCCAAGAGCAGAGCCTCAATATGAACACCTCCATAACTTCGGTTTGTAATGCAAACAATGTTTGTACTGCATTCAAGGGTGCGCAGTCCTTCCCTTAGTTTCACAAACAGATATAATGTCCTGTACCATTCTAGCAACTTCCTCCAAGGAATGATTTGAATCCTTTACGTTACCAAGGCCGTCTTCAAAGGAGTTTTGTCTAGCAGTCTCTTCATGTTTCACTGAACCAGGAGCGCCATTTGTTGAACCTACCTTAGCAAACTTCCCATTGAATATCGAAAGAGCTAATCTCCAAAATGTTGGTACATGGTGCACAATGACAGATGTAAGCCTACGAATGAGTCTTCCTCTGAAAGCATCTGCTTCTTCACCAGTCACTTCTTTAATATGAGACTCCTCTCTTATATCATTATCACCCAACAGAAGGGAATAATCTATTGAAGACTGCACAAACTCTTATTTGATTTACCCAGAAGATTGACCACTAACAATTACAAAAGCTTCACGCTGGCTTGTCATTTGGGTGTAAGGTACACGAGTAGTCGAGGAGAATATACTACTTGCCACATGCCATGCTGTGTCCAGAGCCCATTCTAATAGCTGATTAACACCCAGCACATGTACATTAGCAAAATATTCTCCTTTCTCAACCGCTTTAAGAAACCATGATAATGCTTTCGCATGGTCACGGGGAACCCCCTTCAAACCAAAGTAATGGAATACACCAACTTTATACATTACCACTGCATTCCCTTTTGGGCCTTTGCATCACTCTGCTCATCATCTAAATTTAGTATATGAACCTTCTACTGAAAACCCGAGAAAATCCCTAATTTCGTAGCGCGCTACGGAATCACTTGAAGCATGTTGCGCTGCGAAACTGTTAAAAGAGGATTCATGCGCTGCAAAAACACCCTGTCCCTAAGCTAGGCTAAAAAAATTTGGCAACATAATTTTCAGTGATAACAGTGGCTCCACTTGGGATAGTGTGCCCTTGTGGTACACTAGGAACATGCGGCTCCAGTGCCTTATCCATTTGTGACAAACAGAAATTTTCTTGACAAGCATAACTGTAGGAGAAAGAAAGCTACATCTACTGAAAAATAAAAATAAAAAAAATGCTCAGTTAACCTTGAGCTTATTTGCATTTACCTCTACCTACCTACCCTAACCATTTCAACTTCTTTTCTGCTCAATCAATGTGAAATTTCCAATGAAGCCAATCATTTGTCTTATCTGATATTTGATTTCTTAGACTGCATCGGAGTTTAGAGCCAATATGATAGTGTGATGACCGCTGCCACTGAAATTGTCTCTGACCTTCTTTGAAAAACTGAAATACTGGAGAGTAAAAGTCTTCCATGTAATCAGCTACAGGATCCCAGAATACATGATCAGCTTGTTTTTCCTTGTAACTTTCCAGCTGTGCAAACTGATCTTCAACCACAGTATTCAGTTCCTCAATCGTGAAAGAGAAAGGAACCAACATTGTCTCCTTGCGTTCTGCCATAGAAAACTTCTGAGAATAATGATCATGATCATGAAAACTGTATGCCTGAATTTGTCCTTCTAAACCTTCAATTTCTTTTTCAAGGTCCTCAGCAAATTCATCCAAAAATCTCATCCTATCCTCTGCCTTGCAGTCAAAGGATTTTAAATATGAGGACAAGGACAAAGAAAAATATTCATTTGTTTCTTCTTTGCTATAATCATTATTCCATTGTTTAAAATCTGCAACTGAGGGAGAGTCTGCCACCAACTCTGACCTATCTATCCATTCCTCCAAAAACATGAGCCAAAGGTCTTGAAATGACTTAATGGATTTGACAGGAAAGTTTTCCACCCATTGTTTGCATTTCCCTTGAAGTGAATCATAGAATAACCTTATGCAAACATCCTCATGTTTAACTCTAAGAAGCTCAGCAAAATGACAGAAATCTGAGATATGCTTCAGAGTTAAACTCAAATCTTTTCCATTAAATTTGGGACCATTCCTTAGAAAATATGCATCCTTGGGAAAATGATTTGGGAAACCATGAATTCCTGAGAAATCTATGCATGCATACCTTGAACTAAGAATGGCAGCTTCTGGGTCCTTCATAACTCCAGTGGAATCACCATGAATGTATGAACTTTGAATTCTTCAACAATGGAGTCGCCAAGGTAGGTTTGCAGCCTCGAAAACCACTTTGAACTCCTGCTACCTTCAGAAATTCAATCTTAAAATTTCGGGAAAAAATAATCTTCAGACTCCCGGCAGACGCACCAAAATGTTATCACAAAATCAGTACTAAGGGCTGCAACCAAGCAAGATTTCATGTAACTCTTTCAACCAGACTTTAGACTAAGGATTAGCCTCCTTAGTCAGAGAGGGCTCTCTCACAAACTTTTGATAAAAATCATTCACAACAACAGATGGCTAACTCTTCACACATTCATGAAAACAAAGCTGGTTGGACACATATCAAATTGGTCTTCATTGGGCTATGGAGTCTCACACATTTAGTAAACAAAATCACAGTCATTTCATGGAAGTCAAGGCTCTTTGCATCAGATGTTCAAACATATTTCACATAAACCATAGCTTGCCAAACATACAGGAAGTCAGAGCATTAAAAATGAATTCTGAGTGATTATGCTATAACAAGGCTGTAAAAGAACATTAAGAGAATAAACCACCATCATATTTGAACAATATAATCCATTGAGAATCTTGAGAAGAAACAACCACTGCTTTACTATTACTGTAATAAGTCTTTACATTGGCCCAAATAAACTCTGTTTTTGTATAAAATCTCCAACCCTGTTTACATCAGAGTTTCTCCTATATATAGGAAAACAAAAACTCAAACTACCTTGAGTCTCCTCAACAAGCATGAGGGGAGAGCTCGATGATCTACCATTAATTAACCTTATCTATTTCTAAACAAACTTCATAAATACAAAAGGTATTGCGCTGTAAATACATAGAGTCCTAATCATATTGACATTCTAACTCTATCTCCTCGTATGCATGATGCTTTGTGAATGCTGCCACATGTCCTCTTTCTGTTTCGGTTGAGGTATCTTGAAGGAGAACACACTGAATGAGCTGGCCTTGGATTCCAGTCACGTAGATGGCTTCATTAATTAACCAAGGGAGGTGCTCTGTTTTCACGGCCTCTGTCTCCCATCACTCTTCATCACTTTAAAAACATGTCCTCTGCTCTTTAATTCTTCCCAAACAACGCATATCACCACACCTTTCAAATGAGCTGGAAGCCTTATGAGCTGAACAGGTGTACAAACCGGATCACCGAAGACTAAAACCAAAACCCTAATAATTCGGTCATAAAGTACCTTTAACGAGACTTTAGCTGGAAACAAAACATTTCACCTTTTTGCAATGCACATATGTCATCTTCTGAACAGCTAGGATAGTTTTGAATAGTCACCTTTATGCTCTTGAAACATTTCATTCAAAATTAGCTGACCTCAGCATCAATTTCATTTTTTCTCATAAAACAGTCATCTACAGCAGTTTCGTAGCGCGCTACGAAACTGCTGTGTGACTTAAAAAACACAGTCTTCCTCTAAGCTGCTCACAAAATTGAATAGCTGCTGTTTGCTAGGCTTCACGGTTCACCATTTGAACCAGCCTATAAATAACCAACTGCTCATATTCATCCTTGAAGACCGACAACACCGCAAGCAAGTCTGCCACCAGCATTTCCTGTGCTCTTACTCAATTCATGGCCACCTTTGCCAAGATCATGTCTGAGCACAGCATATACGAACAACTTTTTTCTCACAACTCCCACTAATAATGTAATCCCTCCCATTCATATAATATGACCGAGTACAGTTCTGAACACTTCCTGTAGGAGTAATGTCAAATTTCATATGTAGCCTTCCACCCACAGCTAAGTGTTGCTTGACCTCATTATCCACAGTTGAGGAAAGGATATAATGATCATCACGAGAAAAGCACACCATCACATTCCCTCTTAAGCTGGTCGTTGTATACAAAGGATGTGTAGGCTTTTGTCGTAAGTCCCAAGTTTTGATTTCCTGATCAAAAGATGAAGTCGCAAACAAGTATGGGGAATGATGAGCAAACTTTACCACATTTATATGTTCACGGTGGGGATCTTCGAAAACTTGTAACCGTTTTCTACTGCACACATCATACAGAGCAACATGTTTTGAATATCCACTAGCAAGGAAATAATTATCTGTTTCATTAATATGGACAGATGTTAATTTCTCAAACTCTTCATATGTGTAAGTGGCAGGGTTTCTACTGCTGCTGCCTGCACCATATCTGGAAGGAAGAACAGTTGAGCGCATTCGGTTCACATCATACAGTTGTAATGTGCCATTGCTAGAGCCAGCAATAAGCTTGGAAGGGTCCTTGTTGAACCAACAGAGACCAAGAATACTATGATTTGCTCCAACTGACTGAACATGTCCGACAATTTTACCACTTTCATGGTTGATCACAACCACTTCCCCATCCAAAGTCCCGAAGACCATCAAACTAGCATCAGATGGATGATACTCAAATTGTCTGGGCCGAAACTTCTTGTTTGTCCTTAAGCATGTTGTACCAAACAATGAAAAAGTCGTCCTCCAATGTTGTCGACGCGCACAACCACAGCATAAAACTTGTATATAAGCACACCATTTCCCTTTCCACTCATATGATGCTTGTAATCTAACTCCAGATTGTCGACGAAAGTATCAGAAAACGAATCGGTGCTATAAAGGATGGAGTTCAGCTTTGAGGTCTCGTTGCTCCAGCACGTTTCAGGTCTTCCTTCTTTTGTTTTTATTCAATGCGCACTCATCTTTTAACGACACCAGTTAACATAATTCCAGCCCTTGCGCCACATCTCTATCCCGGTGTCACTAATCATGGCGGCTTTGTGGCAATCAAATCTTTATAAAAACCACTTGACACTTGGCATTTAATCACTGCATTCCATAAGAGAAAATTCTAATGCTGATATTGTCAAACAGTTTATGCGCATTCTCCATGCTAGTTCACGGACATGGCAATATAGAGCATCCATTCGTGCCTCATGATCAAATGCGCAACCTTCCAAGAGGCCACGAATTCTGTGGTTCTGAATATTAAGATAATGCCAAACTGGATTTAACTCAGGCTCCAACTCCAATAACAGCATGATGGTGTTCTCAAGCCAAGTGGACAAGATACATCAGATGCAACAGGCCGGGTATTTACTAATTTCATCCATTGCGGAGACCAGCATTTCACCAAAGGATAGAGGCAAAGAAGAAATAGCAAATGCTGACCCACTGCGTTCAAGAATAGATACTGGCACCCAATATTCATTATTGACAATATCTGACGTAATCATTTTCATCCAAGAGCAGAGCCTCAATATGAACACCTCCATAACTTCGGTTCGTAATGCAAACAATGTTTGTACTGCATTCAAGGGTGCGCAGTCCTTCCCTTAGTTTCACAAACAGATATAATGTCCTGTACCATTCCAGCAACTTCCTCCAAGAAATGATTTGAATCCTTTACGTTACCAAGGCCGTCTTAAAAGGAGTTTTGTCTAGCAGTCTCTTCATGTTTCACTGAACCAGGAGCGCCATTTGTTGAACCTACCTTAGCAAACTTCCCATTGAATATCGAAAGAGCTAATCTCCAAAATGTTGGTACATGGTGCACAATGACAGATGTAAGCCTACGAATGAGTCTTCCTCTGAAAGCATCTGCTTCTTCACCAGTCACTTCTTTAATATGAGACTCCTCTCTTATATCATTATCACCCAACAGAAGGGAATAATCTATTGAAGACTGCACAAACTCTTATTTGATTTACCCAGAAGATTGGCCACTAACAATTACAAAAGCTTCACGCTGGCTTGTCATTTGGGTGTAAGGTACAGGAGTAGTCGAGGAGAATATACTACTTGCCACATGCCATGCTGTGTCTAGAGCCCATTCTAATAGCTGATTAACACCCAACACATGTACATTAGCAAAATATTCTCCTTTCTCAACCGCTTTAAGAAACCATGATAATGCTTTCGCATGGTCACGGGGAACCCCCTTCAAACCAAAGTAATGGAATACACCAACTTTATACATTACCACTGCATTCCCTTTTGGGCCTTTGCATCACTCTGCTCATCATCTAAATTTAGTATATGAACCTTCTACTGAAAACCCGAGCAAATCCCTAATTTCGTAGCGCGCTACGGAATCACTTGAAGCATGTTGCGCTGCGAAACTGTTAAAAGAGGATTCATGCGCTGCAAAAACACCCTGTCCCTAAGCTAGGCTAAAAAATTTTGGCAACAGAATTTTCAGTGATAACAGGATCAGTCTAACTACACATTGCGAACAAAATATTTTTGGGGTTCTACGTTTAATTTTTCATAAACTGTTCTTGGCAGGATGTTGGATGAAGCTCTAGAATGAACTAAACAATTGTGTAGATTCTTGTGGAAAACTTAAAAATTTGAAAGAAATGGAGTTCAGGATTTGGATCTTCCTCCTATTAGAGAAATATCAGTAGGACCGATTCTGTCTAATGAGGTATTAGGAGGCCTTCCCACTTATTGGTCAGCTTGCAAGATTACAACAACGGGAAGCGAAGAAGTAGGGACAAATTTTAGATCTTTGAGAAATAGCTTTTGTTTATCTTTTAAATTTCTAATATCATGTAATGTGATGTTTGCCCTAGTCATTTTCATATGTTCTACTATGTTGTATTCCATTTCATTAGAGACTAGCAGGGTTTTAGCTGAAGGTGAAGAATTTGTTTGAGGAGTAGTGGTTTGAGTGGATTTAGATGAAGATTTCTTACCTATTTCTTTGTCTTTGAGATCTTGAGTTAATACCTTCTGCTTTGGATTTGTTTGTGGCAAATCAACAAGGCTTCTACAACTGGTTGCAATAGGTAATGCTTCTTGTGCTTCTTCATTGGGAAGGATAAAATCCCACATTCCTTGTAACTCAACTACTTTTTCATCATATGTTTGTTCTTCAGCTGTTGAGACTTCTTCTTTCTCCACATCCAATTCAACATTTGTGTATGGTGCTTGGAGGCTTAGTATCAGAGGAGGGATTTATTTTGTATGGTCTAAAAGGTTTCCTTGATAAAGTCTCTGTTATCTGCTTCTTGATATCAACCATTTCATTGGACATGGTTTTAAGGACTTTTTGTAGACCTTCAAGGTCAACAGGATCTTTCAGTGGTTTTTTTTGGATTCATCCCTAAAATTTACTTTCTTGGATTTTTGTTATTCTAATGCATTCTTCTTATCTAAGGCTAAAATGCATTTTTCTACAGCGATGGCTTATTTCATGTTTTCTTCCAAAGTTGGTTTGGCAGCTCTATCAACAAAAATAGTTGTGTTTGAGGGAAGGGCAGAAATGTACCATTCATTTTGGACTTCATCACTGGGTTTAGATGCCATTGGGATTTTATTCAATAACTTGTTAAAACGTGAATTGAAGTCCATAATCGGTTCTCTAGGTTTAGCTTTCAAGTTGGAGAGATCATTGATAAGAGTAGTCATTGATCTGTCATCTATAAACTTTGTTAGGAATTTCTCTTGAAAGGCATCCGAACTATTAATGGAACCCGATGGTAATGAAAAATACCATGATCTTGCTGATCCTTGTAAGGTATAAGGGAATAGGATTACAATTGCATATTCTTCTACTACTTTGTTGAGGTTTATGGACAACATAAAATTGTTTATGTGTTCTTCAGTTGGTAATCCATCATCATGATTGAACTTTGGTAACCACTTTTCTGGATGGGTGGGAAATGGATGTAAGGGTCTCGCCATCCAAATAGCTCCTGGATTTTTCCATGGCCTTTGAGCCATTGTAGGTATCTATGTAGAGGAAGATGTTCCTGTATTTGAATGTGATTGGGTAGAGGAGGTTTGTGCTCCAGTACCAATGTAAACCATGATCTGGAGTTGTGAAGTGGATGGTTGATTTTGTGATGAAGTGGATGGAATCAATGAGGTTGTTTAAGGTGATGATGATAGAACCTCACTATCGAATTAAGATTGTGTCCTCTTGGCTCTCTTACGGTTTGGTAGAGGGAATTCCAATGGGGGGATCCAAAATTTTTCACTCTGTGCTCTAGTTAACCTTTGAGATGAGGGAAACTGAGAAGAAACAATAGATTGGGATAACTCAAATTCTTTTTGAGATATTGAAATCCCCTGTAGCTTATGGATTAAGGACTAGACTTCAGGGGTTTATATAGAAGAAGATTGATTTGATTTCTTTGAGATCACAGTAGTGGATTTTAAAGGTTTCTTTACAACTTCTCACTTAGGATTTGGAGATTTGGAATGCGATCGAGCAGTTTGACGAGATGGTGAGGGATTTTTACTCATAGAATGGCCTATTGATTTGAATTTACTTTCCATTCATAGTTAGGATCTCCTTATAGCACCAAAATGTTGAAGCCTCGAAAATCACCCTCTCCAGACCTTGGTTGGAAACTCCTTTTCTGTTTGTTGTAGTGGCTCCGACTGGGGATAATGGGACCCGTTTCCCATAAAAGATTTGATAGTGTTGGTGGGATGATATATGATGTAATGGGAAAAATGACTAATTTAAGTGTAATCTAATCTAACTATTAAACATGTGCATATATAGTATTTTAACACTATTTAACTATAAATATACACGCGATTTAAATACAATATGTGATCTACAATGATGTCCTACAACAATTGGTAATAAAGATCATTCAACTGCAATAAGAAGTGAAATTGTTTAAGAGTAATTGTTTTGGATAAATAGTTAGACAAAACAATTCTAAAAGATATATCACATATAAAATCATTCATGTATTCAGAATAGAGTCAAAGCTAACATCATACAAAAGTGAAATAATTCTAAACTATAATTCATACTTTAACACATAAAGCAATTTAAAGAAGAAGTATTGCTTAATAAATAAATAAAACAAGATCATAAGATAAATGTACCATATATGAGGAGTCCTTCTCATGTGTTTCAGCAATATTAACCCAATCTCAATCAATCCAACACATTCAAAGAGTACACAAGTGCATTTCAGTAGAGCATGCTAGATATTTGAAAGAAAATTGATTATGTTTCATTTATTCCATCAGAACCTCCTCAAATGTACAGAAGTGCAATGTTTCGAAGAATGTTTCTGATAAAAATTTTAAACCCCTCTCTAAATGCATGAGAGGGGTTTAAATACTAAACTATACGTCCTAAAATAGATTATTACAAAAAATCATTGAGGAGGTTTAAACCACCTTCCTCGGATTAAAATAAAACTAAAATTAAATTAAATTAAATGACTAACTCCTTTGCACTTGATATCTAATATCAAAAATATCTGTCATAGGCTTGAGCTGTGTCGGTTGGTCAATCACATATTTTAACTATGAAACAAATATAGCTTCTGTTAGTGCTGGCACCATATTTTTTGTTGAGGTTGTTAAGCACCTCAAATTCATCCACTTACTGTATGGTTTCACTTAAAACTACCAATATGCTTCCCAATTTAGCCTACTTAGTTGTCTGCTCACCTCCTCCTTTTCCTACGCTGCCTATCTCCATTGTTGCTCTAACCATTTGACATTCGGAAGAAATCCTGGTACACATTCTATAACCAGGTTGGCACCATGGAGATTTTCATTGATGGCTTCAATTATGTTGTTTTTTGTTGTCATTGCCATCACTTTTTCCCTTTCTGCTTGCTTCAATTGAGAATCCCAATCTTTGAAAAGGATGTCTTTGTGAGATTCCTCCAGCTTCGGCAGATCAACATTTCTCCCAACCTCTGATTCTTTCCAAGTGATAGAGTTAGAAATGATTTTATGGATTTCATCCTACTCAAGTCTCATGTCAACAACTTGGCTGGTTAACTTACCACTGATCTCGCAATAAGGACTCATTTGCAATATTTTCTGGAAAAGTACTGAGTGCTTCCTTTATGAACTCATCGATTTGTGGATTATATTTATACTTATCTATCATAGCTTGTATCTGTGAATCTCTTTCTACTAGGTTGGCCTGATGTTGTATTCTCATCTATTCAAATTCCTGTTGGAGCTGGGCTACTTGTAATTCTACTTCTTGATTGGATTTCTCCTGAGCTAATTACTTCTCTAATAGCAAAATTCTTTGTTCTTTCTCTTTAAGTAGCATTTGGACCTCTTTCTCTTTGTCAATAGTTATTGTGGCATAGGCCCCTATATATTGCAACAATTTTGTGAGATTTTCAGACAACTCTATGGGCGAGTCCTTCCAAATGATGTCCGTTAGTTCATTTTCAGAAGTTGTAATAGTTAAAACATCCAACTTCCTTTTCTTCCTCTATCTCTTGACTACAACCTTGTTGGTAGAATTATAAAATACATCTAGTGGAGGTATTTCTTCAACTCTCAAAACAATTTCTGAAGTAGGAGCAACATGAATGATTTCAAATATCCTAAGTACCCTTAACTCCTTCCTCTGTCGTTTCCATATTTGACTTGTGTTGGGTTTGCTTAGGAGTCAGTATTTAAGATGTTTTCTCATGGTTTGAATCTGTGTGAAGGTTTTTGTTGAATTGTTCCCATTCCTGTTCCAAGTCAATAATTGGGCTTTTACCTAAGTGAGTTGATGAAGAGACAATTTCTGCTTCTTTCTTTGTTGCGGTATGGTCATCTGTTTTTTCTGTAGTTCCAGCTGTGTCCTTCTCAGATTCTTTATTTGTGTTTCCTCCTCCATTTTGAGACTGCTGCTCTGACTCATGCATAGATATCTCTTGGGTGTCTTCTTCAGAGTTTTCTTTGGAGTTGTCCTCCAACCTTACACTGGGAGTTGGCTCCCTTATTGATTCTATTTGCAATAGGTCCAATGGGACCTTCAATAATATTTTTTCCCTATACATATGTAAAGCCCTAAGATCATCTTGTGTTAAACGTTCCGATGAAAAATGCAACACCCGTGAATATGTTTCTGCCTGTAGGAAGCGGTCATCAAAGGCATCCTCTTCATGGGTGAACAAATTTACTTTTACCATAGTAGTAAAATTATTAACAATGTCATTTGGGTCATACTGCCTTCCCGGAAGTGTAGCTAATTTTAGGGACTTAATAAAATTTGATTCTTTGCATGCATGTCCAAAATCATGTAACACAAATGCACCACATTGCAATGGAAATGTAGGCCAAATGGCATTCTTCTGCTCTTTCAATCTTCTGTTTAATCCACCTTCCCGTGTGGTAGGCTATTTCTCTGGCCACCAAGTTGTTGGGGACATAATATGGGAGAACATGTGGTGAAGAAATGCTCCCAAATACTCTGATATAGGTAAATGTCTCCTCCCCAAATCATCTGGCTACTAGAAAAATATCCGCTTCGACCTCTTTAGAAAACCTAGGGGCAGTTCTATTGTATACTTATTTATGGATGGGTAGCATAACTCCTTGAAAATTTTTATAAAAATGGGGGTGAATCTGAGATTCCCACATAGTATTATGGTACATATGGATAGGAAGAAGGACTTGTACAATCCACTTCCATCCCATAATTGGAAATTTAGAACTTAAATAGATTGCATCCATTACAAAAGCACTCATTAAAAATGTGGGATAAACCCTTAAAGAGGGACTTATTTTCCTCCTATATTCCATAATGGCCTTTACTAAATTATCTGAAAAAATTTGAGCCCGAATCATTATCGTTACATTCACAGCTGCATCTATTAATGGGAGCCCTTCTGGGGAAAACTTGGTACTATCAGGTTTACTGAACAATCTACATAACATAGTTGTTGTGAAACTATGGGGAGGAGAAATAGATGTCGTAGAGTACATACCCTTTTTATCCCATTTGAGATTGCCTTTGTTTGGTATCCAGGTTTACGTGATGTTTGCTGGGTCTTCATTCTCCTTGTCAAATTGCTTAAGGAAATGTTTATTGTAGAGCTTCTGCGGCTCTGGTAACTAGTACATGAGTTGTAGGTTGTCTCCTAAAAAATTCCCCGTGACCTCTTGCCTGTGATTCCTGAATGTTTGGTTTGCAATATCTGCATCATCAATTACCCATTTGACCATGTCCGTATATGAGATTATATTTGGTCATGAAGCTATGCAGTGCAGGAAAGAGCATGCTGTCTCAAAATAGGGACATCATATGACTCCTGGGAATTTTCTATAGGGTGCTCCTCTTCTAACAATTTGTACATGGCATCCTAGGTCATAGTTTCTCCATCTTTGGTACACATAGTATCGGAGAAAAGAGGAATATTTTTTTATTTCTCAAATGCAATTGCCTTTCCCTTCTTTCCCATTTCTTCTAATGATGCTCCCTACATATGTTTCCTAAAATGGAGCAACGCGGAAGTTATCGAATAAACACAAGTAAGAATGACAATGAGAATGAATGATACAGATGACTTGAAAAGGTGACAAAAAAGGAGTTTTAATCAAACTTATATGAAAATATATCCTATCATGTCGAGCTGATTTTTAACATAAAGGCCATGAACCTATATTAAATAGACACTAATGGTCCCTTATCGCTACCTTTATTGCTCATTAATGTATCACATCACACAACAAGAAGGAGAACTTTTAAGGTGGCGGGCTTAAGCTACGAGAGTGGTGATTCTGCAATTGCGATGCAATGTCACAAATCCCATTATCGCATGTTTGATTATGTGATTTCTTAAAGTTCCTTCTATTCCTGTGGGATGCGAGATGTGAGATAAGCTGTGTGTTCTTTGTCATTTAAATCTATTTACCTTATAAAGTGCTTTTCATTACGTGGAAAACTTAAACACCATTTTATGATATTAGATTTTATCGAGTCCGGGCTTTTATTGCATTTCACAAAATCGCATAGTTCATAATATTTTAGACCTTTCTTTAAGTGTTCCGATGTGATGCGATAAGATTTACTTGTCCTATCGCAATATTGCATTTCGCACGTCTCAACATGCTTCATGGGTTTGCACCCTTTGTGAGCACTGATGTGTGATTGCAATACGAGCTTTATTAAATATGAAACACCATAGGTCCTATCTTTTAAACTCAAAGCCAATGATATTTAAGTTAGGCACGGTGATCCTTTAGATCACAATTTACAGGTTTTGCTTGTTAGTAAGGCTTTTGACACACTTCATCCAACGATATGCGAAAAGGTGAGAATTGTTATCTTTCAAAGGGTTTTGACTTGATATGTCGTTTTATTTTTTAAAAGCTTAAAAGAAAGTGTCTAAGTGCTAAATTTGTTTTTGATGGATTTTATCATGGGTCCCCATTTATTAATAGAATATTATTTATTATATTAATAAATGGCGGGGTAAGGGGGGGGTGGTTTTTGAATAACATAATAGGACACTAGTGACCTAATTAGTGCTACTCTAGTTAACTAAAGATTCCACCATCAGAAACTCATGCATGTTCATTTTGAGAAAGACCCAGTTGATATTAGAGTGCAGGGATAGTGTATTATGTTTTTTAGATTTTTTTTGAGTTGCACTGATAGTGCATGATATCAAGAAATCATCCTTGAGATATTGCGCTATTTTTAGAGGCTTTATTTCCTTTAAATACGAGTTATCCTCTATAGGAATTACATATTGGAATAGAGACTTGGAGAGCTTATGAATTGGCTAAGGTTCAACCTTGAGCTTGCTTATGAGTTGGATATTGATTTTCCTGAGTGCTGGGATTGTTCTAGAGAGAAAAGGCATTGTAATTTCATTTTGATTTTCTGGATTAATACAAAACAAATAGTGGGGTTTTGAGCTATGGATTTCCTTGGATATTTATTATGTTATGTGCCTTTGATTCTCTTCCTCTATTGATTATTGTTTTCTTGATGTTTATGGGCTTCCACTGTAAAGAGTAGAAGTAGATTCTTGTCACTTGCTTTAGCAAATTGCATTAGCTTGTGAATCTACAGGTTTCTCTACATGGTATTGGAGCAAGATTGTTTTTTGGGCCAAGAGTTTGGAGAGAATTTATGAGAATTTATGTGCAAATTTTTCAGAAAATATATATATATATATATATATATATATATATATATATATATATATATATATATATATATATATATATATATATATATATTTGTATTCCCTGGGAAAAGATACCCAAATTCAAAAAACAAATCGGCCAAATCGGAGTTCGGGTGAGGGACATATTGGTAATTTAAAATCCTCTCTCTAGAGGAGATTTCGAAGTTTTGAGTTTCTGGGTTACAAGTAAAAGTCGAATTTGCATACATACTTCAGGATCGATAGATGGCATTCCATGGGTTGAGGCTTGAGTATGCCTTGGAAGGAAGCTCTAATTTTATA
Organism: Pinus tabuliformis; assembly: GCA_031772625.1. Taxonomy (NCBI): domain Eukaryota; kingdom Viridiplantae; phylum Streptophyta; class Pinopsida; order Pinales; family Pinaceae; genus Pinus; species Pinus tabuliformis. The sequence continues at coordinate 211,689,485 of CM062809.1, read as the reverse complement.
TCCTGGAGTGATATGATGGAGGTTGTGCTAGAAGATAATGGCTTGAAGGGATTCATTGATCATGAATTCCCCAAGCCAGTAGCTACAGATGCAAAGAAATTGGCTGAATGGAAGAAGTGTGTGGTGAAGGCAAGGTGGATAATCCTTGAGGGAGTTTGCGACCACATTGTCTCAGGTCTGCATGGCATGTAAACTCTACATTCTATGTGGAAAACATTGACGGACTTGTATCAGAATAGCAGTGATCAAAGGAAGTTGTCATTGAATGATAAAATTCATAAAATCAAGATGGAGAAAGGTGAGATGATTCCAAAGTACTTGACCATGTTCACTCAATGTGGGGATGAACTTGGAAGTGTTGAAATCACAGTTTCCGAGGAGGATATGGTGAGCCATTCTCTTCTTGGACTCCCAAAGAGTTGGAATAATTATCATGACTCTGTCAATGGTCGGGAGAAGCTGCTAGATTGGGAATGACTATGGTCAGACTTGATGTAGGATGAGATTAGGAGAAGCACAGGGATGGATCTGCATCAAAGACTAATGATGAAGAGAACTGTGCCTTAACAATTAAGGCAAGGAAGGTGAAAGGTAAAATTTCTTGTTCCAAATCAGATTCTTGTCATGGAGGTACGAAGAAGGACATGATGAATGGTAAATACTTTCATTGTCACAAGATGGGTAACTTTGCTAAAAATTGTCAATTGAAGAAGTCTAAGGAGAAGTCCTCAGGAGGAATGGGGGGTGAGGCTTTGGCCTCCCAATTCGAATTAGACTTTTCCCTCATTGCATGCATGGTGTATTCAATGATGTGAAGTGTCTGGTACTTAGAGAGTGGAGCTTCCTTCCACATGACTACCGACAAAGAGTTATTGAGTGAACTGGAGGAGAAATACCTCAAGATGCATATCGAGATGGATGATGACGATATGTATAATTCTACTTGTGTGGGCACTATTACTTTTCATAGGGAGCACACGACACCACTCACCTTGGGTAATGTTATGTATGTACCCAGACTAACGAGGAACTTGGTATCCATTGCCATGCTTGAGGATAGAGGCTATGATGTGATTTTAAAAGGAAAGGTGTTCCTTTGACACATATCCATGGGTCAAGTAAAGAAGATGGGGGTTCGAGTTAAGAATCTCCATAAGATAGAGGTAGAGGATTGTGTTGCTTTGAGTTCAAAAGAAGAAAGGATGTTGAGCTGAGGCATTGGTGAGTTGTGGTACATGCGATTGGGCCACTTGAATCATGGGGCTTTGAAGATATTGCAATGTTCACTGCGTGGGGCCTGACCCAGGTTCAACGTTCGTTAGCTAAACATATCCCTACACTACTGGCCCTTTCGGCATCAGCCTATAAAGTGCGGACCAAAGTCTCACTCAAAGCAGTATGGGGGGATTCTGGAACCAAGTTTCTACACCCTGAGATGGTCGTGATGTCAGTTTATACCCCTGTTCCTACTTTTACGTAGGTCACTGAGCTTTCAAACTCTGTCAGTCTAGTCCTTTACCTCTCTGCAGTACCTCCATGAAAGCGTACGATCAATCTTCACGTAGCCCTAGCTTGCGGTCAAGGTACTTTCATGTTGCTATAACAACGTATTGCACCAGTTCCCAATTTATTTTAAGTGTTTTTTTAACTTACTAAAAATTCACAGTTAGCAACACGTAAACATATATTCTTACTTGCGTTCAATTAAAAAACATAATTACATACATTCGTGCATCACATAAGCATTGTAAATGAAATCCATACGCAATATGACAAGATGCATTAATAGGAAACAAAGACACGAAATTTGTAGAATTCTTCTCTTTAGTGATATCTTCAGATGATTATAGACTCTATCCACCCTGCTCACACAACTGTAGGGGTCCGCACACTCAGCTGCGGAGTTCCACCCTAGGCCTCTGTGCACTCAACCGTTGAGCCTCTACCTACGCTACAACCCGAAACTTAGACTTTTCTAAAAACTTCCTCCTTATCGCTTAATAATTATTACTTCTAAATCTACTTATAGCTTACTTAGCTCTTTTTATACAATCCCGTGGTCCGTGGACCATGGGTAGATCTTTACAACCGACTTCACATTTTACAAAATAACGGGTGGACAACCCTTTATGACTCATGCCACCTTTGCGCTTCGCGACCACAAAATGTAGAGACTTTACAACTTTATTACAAAATTTGACCCAAAACATGGGCTTTTAGCCCCAAAAGTGTCCTTGGGGGATTCTGTTCCCAATAATCCCCCAACATAAACATCGTGACTCGCCCTCATGTCACTCTTCAGGCGCATAGATCTTAGCGTGAAGACCTCCCAGCTCAACCTGTATGACGGCAACCTCAGCAGTGCACTGTGTAGGCACCTTCTTTGCTTCTTCAACCATTTTCTTGGTCACTGCTCTTGAACTGTCAGCTGAAGCTTTTGGTGAGTTTCTTGCAAAGTCACAAGCTTTCCTTCAATAGAGGTTATAACCACATAAGCCTCATCTAGCCAGGGCTTCAGTCACGCCTTCAGCACTGGTTCCTTGTGCTGCGTTGCATCCACCTGTTCTTTCAACTTCTTGGCCTCTTACAGATTTGCTAGTCTCTGTGTGAGCGTGATAGTTTGCGTTGATCCTCTGACCTCATCATAGCGTTGCTTCAGTTCTTTCACTTCTATCTTCAGTCGTTGTACATTAGGGTCCTCTTGCAAGCTCGTCAGGACCTCAAACAACTACTCAAAAAGTTGTGTGCAATCAGCTACTGCACTGTCAACCACCACTATCGCTTCTATGACAGCAGTTATACATTGCTTCTTTACTTCTGGTGAGGTTGAAGGTTGGGCCTTCAACTGCAATTTGGTAATCTGAAGGTTCAACTCCAGCTAAACCCAAGCCATCTCTGTGCGAGCGTCACACGCCCCTGTAGTTAGCTTGCGGACACGCACCTTGACTGGTTCTTCCTCAAGAATGGCAAACTCTGGGACCATTCAGCATGCCTCCTCCACGACCTGAATTATACACTTGTTTTGGTCAGTTACCTCGGTCATGGTGGCAATGGAAGATTCTCGTTGTAGTGCCATCTTCTCATTGTTAATCCGCTACTCGATGAACAACTGTAGGGCATGGTGCTCATAGGCCCTTAACTCCGCAATCACTCCATCCTGCAATAGGTGGAGCGCCTCTCTAGGGAGTACTACCAGATTCAACCCTACTCCCTTGTGGGCACTGACAGTGGGTCCGTCAGCTTCATTCTCTATTGTCAGTGCTCCATGAGGTAGCACTATCACATTGGAGACCTTTGCGCACAACATATCAGTAGCTTCTGAAGTGCCAATGGCAAGGCTAGTCGACATCGTGCTAGCCTATGACACACGGGTCTGCAACTCCTACAAACTTGTCTGGATAGCCCCCAATATTAATTTCTATTGTTGCTAAAACTGTTGTAGGGCCTCCGCAGTGACATCCTGCACCGTCTCACTGATGTCATGCAAATTTCCCTCTATGAGGGTGATTGGGTCCAGTCATGTCTCAGTGGCCTTGGATTTCTTCCTGGACCCACCTTTCTCCTACTCCCTTGGATGCTTGATGCGGGCGGGCATCACCTGTGGGTCTGCACTGTGCTGCTTTGTTTGATCATTCATCTCTTCCTTTGTCTCGGGTGAAGGCGACCTCACACCTTTGTCAAAGCCCTACATTATTCCACCTATTTGCTTCTCCATCTGTTGAGCGGCATAGCACTCCACTTGGGCCTTGTCAGTGGCCTCCTTCTTCCTCTTTTCGGCTAGCTGCGTCATCTTGAGCTTGGCCTCCTCCTTGCGTTGCATAGCGGTCTTGCTCCCTCCCACTGCCAAGTGTGCTATAGTGCGCCATTTTTCCAGACAATGATCAAGTACAACATCAATTGCATCATCTATTTCCAGGTAAGGCAAGTCATACCATGTCTGTGCAGGGTCCTTCCACACCCGGATAGACACATGTTGAAAATATTCCTTAAACTATGTGTAGCCCTGCAGGTTGGAAAAAACTATATGCAACAACTACGGTTTGCGATTTATGGCCATGCGGATGTTCATATCCATAAAGATCTAGAAGATATTGCTATCTTGGATGCACTGCACATCCTTGGTCACCCATGGCGAATCATACTTCACTGCTTTTAGTAGGTCTGACTTGACCAAAGGGAATTGACTGTCCTTTGGCACCTCCCATGCTACCAACAAAATAGACAACAAGAGCCACGCGTAATGGAACATCTTGCTGAGCTCCTATGCTTCGTGGTAGTTTGCAAGGAACTCACCGTAGAGATAGTGTGCCCATTTGAACTTGACTCCTTTGGTGCATTAGGCTGTTAGCGTGGGGACAAGCGCCGACACCTCATCGGTGCAACACTTCCTCATCACCTTCCCTGCCAAAATATGCATAGCCACCTTTACAGCAGGGTCACTGATGCTTGATATGGCATATCCACGTGGCTTCTTCACAAGCTTAAATTTCTCCTTCATGGCCTTCGCAAGGGCCTTCTCACCACCTTTTCTACCAAACATCATGGCTGGATTTTCTCTTGTGTAGGGAAACCATGTGATCCTATGGATCAAGCTTTCAGTGATGGGAATTGGCTCCTCCAGCCATAGAAACCCATCATGCACCAAGCATAGCAGCTGCTTGATGACCAAGACTATAATTGGGGTGCAGTTGTAGTGCGACACCCATAGCAGGTTAAGCAGACCTGCCTTGTCTACTCCTCTGAGCCACTTTCATGGCTCTAATGCGGTCATCTTGGTGGTTGTGCCAATAATATGGTGCATTAGATGCTCAGTTTCCAAGTTGCGGGAACTTCTCATGGTCATCTAAGTCTCGTCTTTGAGCTTTAACATAGGAACCCACACCAAGCGCGGTCCTTCGAAGACAATCTCATACGACAGCAGAGGGATTTGTAAGGGGACCTTGCTCTCATCAATATCTTTTGGCACCTTGGTCTTGCCCTTGCACGGAGGGACGTACTCAGGAAACCGAGTGATAAGGTCAGCACCCTGGACTTCAACTTCCTCCACATCTATCCCCAAGTCATCGTCATCCATTGGTATGTCTTTGATTTCCTCCTCCTTAGGCTCCAGATTGATGGCTTTGCCCTTTTCCTGTGTGGTGGGCTTTTCCTTTGGTGGGTTTCTTCTCAGCGATGCACGCACTGGTATTGCGGGCTGCTTGCCCTTCTTATCCTTCACGCTCTCCTTGGTTGAGGTCAGCTTTGGTCTCGACATCTGTGGTGATTTGGGGACTTCTGATAATACTTCGGCAACCTCTGGAGTAACTTCTTCTGCTTCTTCTACCTCTGGAGCAACTTCTTTTTCTTCTGTGGGTGCTGACATGGTGTTCTGCAATAACTCCTATGTCATCTTCGGCAATGTCTCAAATATTGAATTGGCTATCAGAGCTTTGAATTTTTCGTGGTTCATGTGTGCCTGAGAGCTCAACAACTCAATTCTCATAATTCCAAGTATTTTTCTCTAGGAAGCCACCTGTAATTTATAGGGTATTTTGAATTCAAATCTTACTGTTCCCCCCACATTCGCTTCATTAATGTCGGATTGGTGGCAGATTTTCAAGGATTTGACCCATAAATTTCATCTTAAATGCCAGTCGCCCACTCCATTTGGCCGCATTTCTACCATCAAATCATGAATAGTGACTTTAATGGTCACTTTCTGGCTATCTTGTATGATTTCTCCCTGGGTAGTGCAACTCCCTTTGGGTTGCTACGAACCTTGTGACACTTCATCGCTTCGCACAATCCTCCAATCGCGTAGCTTCCCAACCCAAGTAGTGTAGTTTATAGTCCCGCTCCTCCTTTCAGCTGCTTAGAGTGCTAAGACTGTGCTACTTTCATATAGTCACATAATTGGACCATCGGTGTATGGCTTCAATCAACTGCCATTCACCTTTCCTGGGAAGGGATCTCCATTCAATTTAACCAACTGAACTGCTCCTTCGTCAGTAATCTCCTTAATGAAATAGGGTCCTAACCAGTGCATTCTGAATTTCCCTGGAAATTTATTGAAATTTCTATCATATAACAAAACCAGGTCATTCACCTTAAAGATGCACAACTTAATGTGTCGATCATGCCATGCTTTTTCGTGCTGCTTTTGGACCTATTGGTGAAATCTAGCTAGAAATATTTCTTCCTCAAGCTTAGCCAACAGTGCGAGCCTCTCTTCCAGGGCTCCATGATCCATCATACCTATGAGTGCCACTATGCACAGAATAGTCACAATGTATTCCATGGGCATCACTGCTTCAACACAATATACAAGCCTAAAGGGTGTCTATCGAGTCAACTGCTTTCATGTCATCCGATTAGCCCATAGTACTGCGGGTATGTGCAGGTCCCAATCACTTCACTAAGAATTAAAAAATTTGGTCAGCATGTTCTCCAACACTTTATTGAATGCTTCCACCATCCCGTTAGCTTGGATGTGATAAGGCATGCTCTTCTGGTGATATCCCTGAAATTCCTCTGACAGCACATTGATTGTCTCGTTGAGAAAGTGCATACCACGATCACTCATCAAAATATTTGGACACCGAAATCACATCAGTACATACTCAAAGAGGAACTTTACAGTAGTCGTACTTGTGCAATCCTTCGCAAGTTGTGCCTCTGCCCATCAAGTCAAATACTCCGTCGCGGTGATAATGTACCTTGCTCCCGTTTTCTACCCTTGGGGCTGAATAGGTCCCACAAAATCTATTGTCCATTTCTCAAAGGGTTTTAACATCATCTATGGATTCAGATGTAGTTCACCCCTCTGTGATGGACTACCAGTCCTTTGACACAAATCACATGCTTTGCAATAAGCTTTTGAATCTTGATGGAGCGTTGGCCACTATTAGCTCTGTTGGCGTTTGGCCCAAAAATGGATCCAAAACACTCCTAAAGTCTCCAAAGTTTTCTTAAAATCACGCAAATGGATCCAAATATGCTCGAAAGAACTCCCTAAGTCTTCAAAAGATCTTAAGATCATCCAAAGATCGAAACAAGCGAGGGAGGAGAGCCCTTGGAAGGGCAGAAATGCACTATCAGGAGGCTAAAACACTTCAAAATCATGAAAAAACCATGTATTGGAGGCTTAAACTCAAGAATGCACAACAGCCGTTAGATCTGGCCAATCAACAGCCCAGATCTAAGTGGTAAATTGCAAATCGGTAAGCAGAGAGGACTTCAGGCTGGGCGGAAGACACCACCGATCAGTGATCTCCGACGATCGGATCGACGGGTCGCAATTGGCAGAGACGAGTCGGAAGTTATCGGCATAGACCAGGAGGAATGAGCAATTGCAATCAGTGATTAAACATGGACCGTCGATCACACATGTGGATCAGCAGCCCACGTTACATCGCTAGATTTCTATCAGCGGAAACCTTAAGGGGGCAGGGCCTTTACATATATATGTATGAGACCCGATTATCGGATCCAACGGCATTTTAAATTATGTTTCATAACATTTTAGGTCCACGCCAAAGACATTTTTAATGCATTTTTAATGTATTTTGTTATATAATGAAATACAAAGGGAAACAGGTAGCGCCAATTGCGATGAAGCCTACACCCAAAAGGGTTTGGGAATGAAAATGTATAATCTTTCAAATCCGCCAAAGCCCATTTTCAATGTATTTTTGTGTGTTTTTGTTGTTTAAACGAAATACGAAGGAACCTTGGGGTAGTGCGATAGCGATGAAACCTAGACCTAATGGGTTTCCGGAATGAAATTGTATATTATTTGAAGTCAGGGGAAAGCCATCTTCCATGTATTTTCAGTGTTTTACATATTTCATAATACAAAGGAAATATGCAGGGAATGGGTTGAATGTAACTTGCAATAACCCTAAGGGTGGACCTGATAGGTGAATAAACCATTTTTTAGGACTTTTGATGTCCAAAATACATAGAAAAGGCAAGATTTTTACAGTATTGTTGTGTTTTCTGTTCGTAATAGAAAGCAATCACCATCTGCATTTTAAAGGGATTACACAAGCCTGAAGACCCTTTCCATTACCTCACAGAGGCCGAGAGACAGGGATAGAGGCCGAAATGGGAATAGAAAGGGCCACATCACGCGTAGCTCACCCCAAATCGACAAGCAGTCATGGAGCAGTACAGCGCAACACAACACGACACGGCCACAACAACAAATGATCATGGAGCTTCAATAGCCCAGTGCAGCTTATCAAAACAAACATTTTGGGGCATTTATAGCATGAGAGAACTCCCAGACAGTGCATCAAACTACCTGAAGGTGGTTATTCCTCTGTCAGAAGGAGAAAAACTGTGAGCCATGCTTGCCTATTCAGGGAATCAAATGGTTAAGGGATAGAGAGGACAGATTAAGACTCCGAGCCTTTGAGAGCTCAAGAACATTGTAAAAGGCCTATAAAAGGCTGAAAACTAGATGTAACAAGGGTTCAACTTCTGGAGACTAATGAGACTTTGCTACTCAATCTTCTCATCTTCATTCATTAGTAATACAAGCTTCTTTTGTTGTTATATGTTAAATGTTCATTTTCTCTTCTATTCTAAGCTTGCACTTGAATAGGTTGTTCATGTTTCTTTTGTGTCTAATGCCAGATAAATGTCATCTTATCTCTGCGTTGATGAATTAGATTTGCAAGCTTCTTTACTACCTGTAGCTAGCCATTCATATGTGGTCATATATGCATCTGCCGGTATAGTCAGTATTCTCTTTACTACGTGTAGCTAGCCATTCATTTATGTTTATGTATGCATATGCCAGTATGGTCAGTATTCTCCATCCATTCATTGAATCTACAAATTATTGAGAATTAGTGGTCTAAAGCCTTGTAAGCTGAGGGTGTTCATGCATGTCTTGAGTAAAAACATATTTTAAATGGTTATATGGCTTGATCCAAACCATATTTATTCCAATAGTTCAGAGAACAATATTGAAGATTATATGTTACCAGGCATCTTTGAGCTGCAAGCTAGGAGATTTTCTTGGAGTGATAACATAATTGGCATCATTGTCAAGGAGAGGAAACTAAAGCTCAGCTTCCCCGGGAAATGACAAAGATCCAGCTTTGATGATAGAAAAAGTCTGGGCACTTTTTTGGTTGTAATCATCTATCCGGTGACTCTAATTAAGGATGAACCTTTTGGTGACTCCACTTCATAGTTCTGGCTCAATTTGTGAGGCATACTTAGAGAAATCCTCAGAAGTCACAAGCTGACCCAGTACTTGACCCTGAAAAGGTCATCAAAGAAAGAAAATTATTGCAGAAAGGAGCATCAGGTTCAGGAAAACCTAAACAATCTCCTATATCTCTTCAAGAAAGACCTGTAATAGAACAAATACATGTTGAGAGTATAGAATCTAATACTAGCAATGAAGAAAAACTCTCAGAGATTCATAAAGCTCCTTATTCTTTAGGTTCTCCTTTTGTTGTAAGCCCAAAGGAAACCTCACCTCCTATCCATCATACTCCTTTAGTCTTATCAGTCACTCCTCAGCCCTCTATCATTCAGACTGCCAGTACTCTTTTAGCCACCACAACTATGGAAAGTCCACAAGCACCTACTAAAATGGAAAGAATCATAGCTGCTAGGTATGGACCTCTAATACTGCCCACTCCTTTGAATGCTATGCTTACTAGAGAATATCAGAAGTATATGCCTAAGTTCACTGGGATTGAAGGTGTTTTAGCTGAAGAACATCTTGAGTCATTCTATAGCTATGCTAATGCCCTGGACATTAGTGAAGATGATGTCTGGATGAGAGTCTTTGTCCAAAGCCTAGATGGAGAGGCTAGAAAATGGTTTAAAGAACTGACCCCAAGATCTATAGCAGATATTGAGGCTTTAGATGATGCATTTCTAAAGCATTGGGGGGATAAGAAGGATCTCCTTTACTACCACACTGAGTTTGGGAGCTTAAAAAGGGAAGATGGTGAGTTGTTTTCTAATTTTAATAATAGGTTTAACCGCATGTACAACAAGATACCAGCTAAAGTAAAACCCATCACTACCTCTGCTAGACTCATCTATGTTAGTGCCTTTGATTCTAACTTCTGTTTACTGTTGAGGGAGAGTTGATGTGCTTCTTTTGATGATATGAAAGATGCAACCCTGGAAGTAGAATCAAACATCATGGATGCAGAAAATCTCAAAGGTAATGCTGATAGAAGGAGACAAAGGGGTGAGCCTTCATGATATTCAGATCCTAAGATCGATAAAATGGCCAAGATGATAGAGACATTAGCCTCTGAAGTTTCCAAATTAAAGGTTGAGCAACACTCTGGGATATGAAGGGTTCCTAATACCTTTTTTCCTAGAGATCCAAATCCATATAAAAGAGCTAATAAGCATTTGTAGATCTTGCAAAGAAGCAAAGATGCTAATGAAGACCAAAGGGTGAAGACCCCTCTTCAAAATGTAGTCATGAAGGAAGAGAAGTTTGAAGAGGATGATGAGATCTATTGTATGGAAGACAAAGGCAGTGCTCCTTTTTTGACCTTAGCTGCCTATGAGAAGTCATTATTCAATGACCAGATGTTATAGACATATTTGGGCACTGCAAACCCAAACTCATATGTCCATAAACTAAGGACTCCTTAAGTCCCTAAAAGTGTTGCTTCATACCCTAGAGGATCATGGTCAGCTGATTACATCATTTCCCAGAAGTTCCACCTGAAGAACTACTCAGAACTGGCAAGAACTGGACCATACAGGCTGCTCCATCGACAAGGTGCGATGCATACTGATTGCCTAACAGGCCAAGTGCAATGCATACTAAAATGGCCTTCTGTGGGCTACAATGAGAGAGAATAGACAAATGGCAGAGACAGTTTTCAAGGTGGATGATCATGGAATCTTCCAGAAACTTCTCCTATGACACTTGCCTCTCTGAATTCGCACAGGGATGAGTAAGAGATCATGAAATCTCCAAGTGGAACCAAGAACTATCAATGGAATGACACTAATAAAAAATCTAGAGTTGACTCACACCCTTGCAAGGCATCTATACATGGATCACTCATCTGAGAGATCTAGGGGCTGGAATTTTCTATTTTGTAAGGAAGTGTTGTTGGTTTGGAGAGAAGAGAAATTGCATTATTGGGTGATTTGCTTGTTCATGAGGTGAAGAGAGCTTCTACAACTGGGAGGATGATGTTGGATCAGACAACTGGGTTGTAATCCTCTCTTACATTACTATTAATAAAGTTCTTTGATTTTTCCTCCATATGATCTTGTATTTGTGAATCTTATTATTTATGAATGCAATTGTATGGTCAATGTGTTTCTGATTCCATATTGGTTATGATGTTTTAGATAGATATTCTTTGATAGTTTGTTGTTACTTTGATTCTACAAGTACTCTTTGAAGCAGGACAAGTAGGAGAGGAGTGGAAAATTCTATCAAGGAAAGGAGAAATCAAGCTAGGATCAAGGCGAAGGATCCAGGTTGGTCCTCTATTCTTCTCTTCCATCTATCACACTTAAAGGAACTCTTGAAAAGATTTCATTTTTTGTTTGTAAGATAGCTACCCATCTTAGTGGGACTAGTAGTTCGAATCAACACTAATTTTTCCCTGAAACAAAATGGCGACTCAGCTGGGGAACGAATAGTTTGTTTTGTTTATTTATTGTTTGCTTTATAAACTACAGATGGAGCCTGAAGTTAGCCATCAAGCCTTCGAAATGCCTTTGCTATGCAATTGCGAAGTAGATAAACACTGCTTCAGTCAATCTTTAGGTTGGTTTATGAACTGAACATCTGACTTACAAAGCATCCTAAGTGCCCCTGTGGTAGCTTAGAACCTTATCGATCCTACCCTTATGCTTTGTGTTTACTGTCCATCATTACTCAGCCTCCTGAAAAATATTCTGAAAACCCTACTGGGGAAACGAAACCTCGTTATCCATGTTACATATGCGATGACAAGCATTTCACGAAAGATTGTCCACATAAAGCTAAGGTTATGAAATTTTTAAAAACTTCAAATACCCCAGCAGTGTTGACTAATCCATTTCCGAGCCCGGAAACAAACCTGGTTGCTATTGATCATGCTTCCCCATCCCAAGTGCTTATTGTATCCATCTCAAATTAGAAAATGATGCTTTGATATCAAAAAGGAATTAATATTATGGAAATCCATAGTTGTTGAACAACAAGGCTACAAATCAACCCAGCATTTTGACAACAACTTTGCTAGAAGTTGTTCCACCAATCATTCCTGAATTAACAATAAAACCACCTAAGGGAGTAGTACATAAATTGATGTTTAATCCTCATGCTCGAGAAGCACAGTATTATAATATAGTGGATGATCTATCCCAATCGCCATCCGCTATGTCGACACTTGAAGTACTACAGAATTTCCCCTCCCAAAAGCAGGCTTTGTTATCAGTGATAGGTGGGATTGATCCAATGGATTCCAATATAGTGGCCTTTAATCATAAAGGATACGAACCTCAGATACTAGCCCAACTCGCTTTCCTCATACAAGTAAAAGCCCTCAACAAAATTGTTCATCGAACAATCATTGATGAGGGGGCATCTACCTATATTATGTCAATGAGTTGCTGGAAAAATTTAGGCTCACCACCTTTGTCATGATCATCAACGACATTAAAAGCATTCGATGGAAGAACATACATGCCATATGGGATATTAAGTAACTTGCAAGTTGAACTGGGGGGCAAGACAGTAGAAATTGAAGTTGATGTCATTGATGGAAACCTTAACTACAATATCTTGCTAGGAAGGCCCTGGATTTATGCTATGGTCGCCATTGTGTCAACATATTTTAGAAAGATTGCATTTCCCTTCCAACGTGGAAATACAATCATTGACCAACTAACCTTTTTCCCCAACAGTTCACAAGCTATTGGAAGCATTCCATTGATCCATGGAAGTTCTCAATCGCTTAAACATGTCGGAGTAGGTCTCCTAAATGACTCATCCTTAATGGGTAATTTTTCCCTCCTGCCTCCAAGTAATCTGGAAAAAGTGGCCACAGTGGAAACCTATCATACGATATCTTCTACATCATCAAAGATTAAGAAGGACTCTAACCATTTTGATAGTGTCGATCATAGCGAGGTTTTCATAGTTGAAAATGTGACTAACATGACTCAATTAAGTGATGTTGTACATTATGTACTGGGGGCATTAGAACTATATCTTTCCTTCATGACCCCTTATGAGTTGTGATCAAAGGTTGCCAGAGGATAGTTCATTCACTGGTGTCGACCTCGGTAAAAAATGAAACTAGGGAGCTTAGCAGAATTCCTTGTCTTGTGTCAAGCTCATTAAAAAAAGAAACAAGGCTGAGCAAAGTTCTAAGTCGAGTCTTTCACTTGATCTCATAAAGGAACCTTCATTCCATCCACCTAATTATTGCAAGTAGTTAGGTGAATGTAATGAAGCTTAGGGGGAATGCACCCTTGTCTATTTTGTGGACAAACCCAGCTGTAGAGATAAGTTTCCCTGTAAGTTATGTGATCAGTCCGAGTGACCTTTCACCTTTGTCTATTTGGTGGACAAAGTGTAGGAAGTGTTTTTTCTAAGTATTGACAAAAAATCATCGTGATTAGCCACAGTAAGTTTCCATATGGTTATTGAAGACTTTTTTATGCTGGGGGCATGCAAACTTTTTTATACAAGCAAAAACAACCAATTTCATTTTTTAGCTTTTTAGCTTTATAGTTTGGTCATTCCTAGCTTACATAAAAAGGAAAAATAGCAATGTTTCCACCAAGCTCATTAAAAATAAACTTGCACTGGGCACATGTTGGCACAAGGTTCAAGCTCATTAAAAAATAAACCCGCCTCTTGTAAATTACCTTTTGTGATCGCTTTGCTATCTACCCTTTTGAACTTTAGTTGTGTTCCTTCCGAAACCTCCATTTCATACAGCCAACCATATGCTTCCACTTGATTGTTTACCCTTTTAAGGAACATCTACGATGAGTGATTTTGATTGCCACCCTCTTCACACTGCCATGTTTTGAGAAGTTCCAAACTTACCTGGAACCAACTACTACCTAGAACTATCACTCATTCCTTAAAAACGAACCTCTTTTAAACTCCTTTTAGACTCATTAAATATAAAAATATTGTAAAGCTATTGGCCTTAACAGCTCGTTAAAGTAAGGGGAATGCCATACCTTTCATATAGTTTAATATTTTCAGACTTGAGGGATAATTAAATGAAAAGAGTGAGCGCTTGTCTTTGTCAGCTCGTTAAAACTATTGAAAAGTCATCCCTTTTGTATTATTTTACACTTTTTCAGACTTAAGGGATTATGCCACGAAAAAGGATTGTTGGAGTCTCCTTTTCATCCATTTTTAGACTCTATAAACAAGAAAAGGACCAATTTATCTTTGTCATTAAACTCATTAAAACAATAGCAACAAACTTGTCCACCCAGACAAGAACGAGTCTCACTGACACTAGGCTCGCTAAACACAAAGCGACAGGTTTTCCTGAAGGGAAAATTATAGACCAAGCATATGTTATCCTCCTCAAGCTTGTCAAAAATAAAGAGGTACTGATCAAAAATGACTGGGGAAAAATGGGAAGAAAACTTGAAGAACTCTATTGGTAGCAAGTCACTCTTGAACATCACACTTTCATTCCATCACCGTGATTGAGTTAGGTTGTGATTGAGTTAGGTTGTGCTTCTGTTCACCATCACCATTGGTTCGCCGTGACATCCATGGGGTTAATACTACCTGTCCATATCAATGTCACCAATATGTTCAAGAGAAGTCATACAGAGAATTCACCATCCAGCAAATGCCTCATCCACTGCATTACATCCACGCTTCATTTTTCATGACTACCATTCCTGAACCTCATATCATCAAATCGTTTTTCACCTCCACAAAAAATCATTTACTCTGTTTCACATTGTAGATGTGGGATACATCAAGACCCTCCTATGACAGGTCACTTCTTGTCGACATCAGCTCATTATCTAAGAATTTTACTTAGAAACAACCCTTTCAGTATTTTGAAGCTTGCATGCCTCAATGGAAAGTTTCTCACTTCCGGTGACAGGCTTACATCAATGACCTTCGACCGAAAGACTTTGCGTGGTGTTTGACATCAGCTCGTATATCCACACCACGTGAATTGTACTGTAGTATCTTGAGGGTCATCATCATTATTGGTGATTCCTCTCACGTCTGTTAACAACTTACATCATTGGCTGGTAATCAGGTGATGTATTTCCATGTTCGACTTCAAAACATCTTTTCACATGGATCGACTTGTACATTGGGTGAAGATTGCATGAGTTTTGAAGACCCCGGAACTAGTTTCATCCATCCAAGCTGTGATATATTCAGGAAAATAAAGACATCAATCGTACACAGAAGTTGCACAGATAGTCATCTAGCCAGGGAAGATGACTCTTCATGAGAAGAATCACAATTTTGCAACATTAGACGATTATTTGTCCTATGTACATGAAAATGAATTTATAAAGCTAAGCATGGGAATGCCCACCTCAGCTAGATCATGAAAATAATATGATGATGATGTATTGTATTGCATCTTATACAGGTCACCTTCCAATTTGAATACCTCAGATCCTCATGAATAAAGCATTTCACACGACATCAGAAGATTTATGACCTCATGCTTTAGGGGGCATCTGTTATAGACATATTTGGGCACTACAAACCCAAACTCATATGTCCACAAACTAAGGACTCCTTAAGTCCCTAAAAGTATTGCTTCATACCCTAAAGGATCATCGTCAGCTGATTACATCATTTCCCAGAAGTTCCACCTGAAAAACTACTCAAAACTGGCCAGAACTAGACCATATAGGCTACTCCATGGACAAGGTAAGATGCATACTGACTACCTAACTGGCCAGGTGCGATGCATACTGAAATGGCCTTCTGTGGGGTGCGATGAGTGAGAATAGACAAATGGGAGAGACAGTTTGCAAGGTGGAAGATCATTGAATCTTCCAGAAACTTTTCCTGTGACACTTGCCTTTATGAATTCGCCCAAGGATGAGTAAGATATAATGAAATCTCCAAGTGGAACCAAGAACTATCAGTGGAATGACACTAATCAAAAACCTAGAGCTGACTCACACCCTTGCAATACATCTATATATGGATCACTCATATGAGAGATCTAGAGGCTGGAATTTTGTATTTTGTAAGGAAGTGTTGTGGGTTTGGAGAGAAGAGACATTGCATTGTTGGGTGATTTGCTTGTTCATGAGGTGAAGAGGGCTTCTACAACTGGGAGGATGATGCTGGATTAGACAGCTGGGTTGTAATCCTCTCTTACATTACTATTAATAAATTTCTTTGAGTTTTCCTCCATATGGTCTTGTATTTGTGAATCTTATTGTTTATGAATGCAATTGTATGTGTGTTTCTGATTCCATATTGGTTATGATGCTTTAGATAGAGATGCTTTGATAGTTTGCTGTTACTTTGATTCTACAAGTACTCTTTGAAGCAGGACAAGTAGGAGAGGAGTGGCAAATTCTATCAAGGAAAGGAGAAATCAAGCTAGGATCAAAGCGAAGGATCCAGGTTGGTCCTCTATTCTTCTCTTCCACCTATCACACTTAAAGGAACTCTTGAAAATCTTCCATTGTTTGTTTCTAAGATAGCTACCCGCCTTAGTGGGACTAGCAGTTCGAATTGACACTAGTTTTCCCTAAAACACCAAATCAGCCAATAGTGGGATGGTGAAGTTGTTCTATAAACTAAATATCAGCATAGATATAATCTGAAGTCAAAAATGAATAATGTCAAGGAAACTCCTGCTCATAAAGCTATTGTCCCTACAGAACAACAAGCTAATAAGCAGAAGAAACTAGCCGTTGATCCTATGATCCTCAAGGCTCCAGCCATAGAGGTAAGAGGCCTTGACAAGTCCCATTCTTATTTCAGTTTTCAATCAGAAATTCAGAAGCTAAGAATACCTATGCCTTTGATAGAACCAGTGAAAAATGAGTCCTTCAAGAAATCTATCCTTGAGGCTCTTGAGCCTAATGCCATCCAAGCTTCCACTAACTATGTAAACCTCCAAGATGACCAACCAACTGTTATTCTCAGCCCAATGATTGGAAATTGGGAAGACAACTCCCCATCATTCTATGTCTCTCTAACTATTTATGATAAAATCCTTCATAATTTCCTTCTGGACACTAGAGCCAGCCATAATCCAATACCCAAGGCTGTCATGGATATGCTCGATCTTGACATTACCAAGCCTTATCAGTTGGCCTCTATGTAGCTTAAAAAACCAGCTTTCCAGATCATAGAGGAAGAAGGCCCATAGATTTGGGACATGTTCTTTGATGGGGCTTGCTCTAAGGAAGATGTAGGAATAGGTGAAGTCCTTGTGTCCCCCACAGAGGAATATAATGATTCATCTTTTATATTAACTTTTCAGTTCACAAATGACACAATAGAGTATGAAGCAGACCTTATCATTTAGCAGGTGTACAAAACCTTCCAAACAAAACATCCAAGGCTGAAAGCATATAGAGAGCAGGGGAAATATAGACCATCTCTGCCTGATAATACCAAATGCTGGAAATTTTTTGAAGTAGATGATCAAATCAATATGCTTTTGCAAGTCTTTGATGAATTTGCTGATATGCACATTGACCAAGAGAAATAAACCTTTGATAGAAAGGTAAAAAGGGTCAATTATCAGTTTGGTGACTGTTTTCTCAAAAGGGATGCATTAAAGGAAGGAGGAAATGTTTTTTATGGCCCAATCAATGGGCTGTTCTTCAAACTTTATTTCAATTAAGGCTTTCAATCCTTGGTATTGTAAATATGTTTTTTCAAGTTTTTATTTCATGTTAAATAGACTCCATGCCCAATGCAACACTAGGAGGAATATTTGATCTTGCTTTTTACAGGAAAGGCATTGTTCTGTAGTTATTGAAACCTCACAGGGAGGCTTTCATCCCCAGAAGGAGCTAGTATTAGCTTTGTTGGCATTTGGCCCAAAAATGGATCCAAAACACTCCCAAAGTCTCCAAAGTTTGATTAAAATCATGCAAATGGATCCAAATATGCTCCAAAGCACTCCCTAAGTCTTCAAAAGTGCTTAAGATCATCCAAAGATCGAAACAAGTGAGGGAGGAGAGCGCTTGGAAGGGCAGAAATGCACTATTAGGAGGCTAAAACACTTCAAAATCATGAAAAAACCATGTATCATAGGCTTAAACTCAAGAATGCACAACAACTATTAGATCTGGGCGATCAATGGCATAGATCTAAGCGGAAAATCACAAATAAGCAAGCAGAGAGGACTTCAGGCTGGGTGGAAGACACCACCAATCGGCGATCTCCAACAATCAGATCGACAGGTCGCAATCGGCGGAGGCGAGTCGGTGGTTATCGACACAGACTAGGAGGAATAAGTGATTGCAATTGAAAATTAAACATGGACCATCGATCGCGATCGTGGATTGACGGCCCACATTACATCACCAGATTGCTATCGACGGAAACATTAAGGGCCGAGGCCTTTACATATATATGTATGCGACCCAATTACTAGATTCGATGGCATTTTAAATGATGTTTCATAAGATTTCAGGTTCGCGCCAAATCCATTTTTAATGCATTTTTTTTGTATTTCGTTATATAATGAAATACAAAAGGAAACAGGGTAGCACCAATTGCGATGAAGCCTAGACCTGAAAGGGTTCAGGAATGAAAATGTATAATCTTTCAAATCCACCAAAGCCCATTTTCAATGTATTTTTGTGTGTTTTCGTTGTTTAAATGAAATACAAAGGAACCTTGGGGCAGTGCAATAGCGATGAAACCCGGACCCGATGGATTTCCAGAATGAAATTGTATATTATTTGAAGTCCAAGGAAAGGCATTTTCCATGTATTTTCAATGTTTTACGTATTTCATAATACAAAGGAAATATGCAGGGAACAGGTCGAATGTGACTTGCGATAACCCTAAGGGTAGATGTGATAGGTGAATAAACCATTTTTTAGGACTTTTGAAGTCCAAAATACACAGAAAAGGCGGGATTTTTACAGTATTGTTGTGTTTTCTGTTCATAACGTAAAGCAGTCACTGTTCACATTTTAAAGGGATTACACAGGCCTGAAGACCCTTTCCACTACCTAACAAGGGCAGGGAGATAGGGACAGAGGTTGGAAGGGGAATATAAAGGGCCACAACACATGTAGCTCACCCCAAACTGATAAGTAGTCATGGAGCAGTACAACGCAACAAAACACGACATAGCCACATCAAAAATGATCATGGAGCATCAACAACCCAACGCAGCTCATCAAAACAAACATTGTGGGGCATCTCTAGCATGAGAGAACTCCCAGACAACGCATCAAACTACCTGAAGGTGGTTATTCCTCTGTCAAAAGGAGAAAACCTCCGAGCCATGCTTTCCTATTTAGGGAATCAAATGGTTAAGGGACAGAGAGGATAGATTAAGACTCCGAGCCTTTGAGAGCTGAGGAACATTGTAAAAGGCCTATAAAAGGCTGAAAACTAGATGTAACAAGCGTTCAACTTCTGGAGACTAACGCGACTTTGCTACTCAAGCTTCTCATCTTCATTCATTAGTAATACAAGCTTCTTTTGTTGTTATATGTTCAATGTTCATTTTCTCTTCTATTCTAAGCTTTCACTTGAATAGGTTGTTCATGTTTCTTTTGTGTCTAATGCCAGATAACTATCATCTTACTTTTGTGTTGATGAATCAGATTTGCAAGCATATTTAATGCCTATAGCGAGCCATTCATATGTGGTCATATATTCATATGTCGATACAGTCAGTATTCTCTTTTTCTGCCTCTAGATATCCATTCATTTATGTTTATGTATGCATCTACCGGTATGGTTAGTATTCTCCATCCATTCATTGAATCTACAAATTATTGAGAATTAGTGGTCTAAAGCCTTGTAAGATGAGGGTGTTCATGCATGTCTTGAGTAAAAACATAGTTGAAATGGTTATCTAGCTTGGTCCGAACCATCATTTATTCCAATAGTTCAGAGAACAATATTGAAGATTATATGTTACCAAGCATCTCCGAGCTGCAACCTAGGAGAGTTTCTTGGAGTGATAACAACCACCACAACCTTATGTGTAGAATCTTCTACACGATCACTCTCCTTGCATAATGTCCTCTCGCAGAGCCCTCATGAGCGTCCTTGAGGATACTTCTCCTTTCAAACTTTGGTACATATCGTTGCAATATCTCATCAGACCCCATTTTGTACAGATGCCCGGCAATGATAGAAAAGTCTATTGCACACACCACTAACTCCTTCTTCTACTGGATAGTGTAACCTTCTGGGGCAGTTCCTGTGATTAGGAAGTGTATGAAATCTTCAAAATGACCATCTGCGACGTGCACTGCAAATAGTTGCATGTCAAGAAATCCCTCCAAATTAGTGGGCTCTTCCCCTATTTCAATGCGCCACAGATGGTCTGGTCTCACGTTCAGTCATCCAGGCTTCACAATAACTTTAAAATCATACTCCTGGAACAATAATGACCACCTGCAGATTATTCCCCCCCCAACACAAGCTTATTGACCAGGTATTTCAATGCAAAACGATCCATATAGATCTTAAAATGTGCACCCAGAAAACAGTGTCTAAAATTTTGGAGTGCATATACCATGGCTAACCCTTCGTGCTCGGTGGTGGAATAGTTCTTCTCCACCTTGGATAACATTTACTTGCGAACATTATAGGATGGTCCAGTTCTCCTCTGCTAGTCTGTGTTAGTACTGCTCCTAGCGCTATACATGACATGTCAACATGTACACGAAACTCCTTCCAATCAAGGAAGACTAAAATCGACACAGTGACCATATTTTCTTTCAATACATCCAAGCTTTTCTTACAGTCCTCGTTCCTGTAGAACGTGACATTCTTTTTCAACAAATTTTCCATGGGCGTGGTGATTTGGGCATAACCCTTGATAAACTTTCTGTAATACCCAGTATGTCCTAAGGTTGCACACAACTGTTTCACACTCCTTGACACTTACAACTTAAGTATCACCATGATCTTTGTGGGATCTACCATCAGTCTCTGTCTACAAACAACATGACCCAACAGAGTCCCAAAAGGAACAAAATATAGGTATTTCTTCAGATTGAGCGTGATCTGGTATCTTCAGTAGGTATCTAGCATCAGGCGCAAACTTGCGATATGGCATTTCACCAGCCCAAACACAGTTGAGTTGTTAAAGTAAACCTCCAAAGCCTTATGAATAAATTCCTTGAATGAAACAATGGCTATGCGAGAAAAAATCATAGGTACATTCCTTAATCCAAAAGGCAATACAGTGTACTAAAAACAACCCCACTTTGTGGCGAAGGTCATCTTACTTCTATCCTCCAGCGCGATTTTGATATGATGGTACCCAGAGAACCCATTAGTGAAGGAATATGCTTCTTGACCACCTACATTATCCAACACCTCATCAGTGAATGAAGTTGAGAAAGGATCATGTACGCAAGCGTCATTCAACTTCCTGAGATCTGCATATATCCTTATTTTATCCTTCCGCTTCTTTTCCTTACCACCATTGGGCTTACCCACTCAGATTCTTATACGAGCTCAATGATGCCTGCTGTGAGCATCTTGTCTAGCTCTAAGTGGGCCTTCTCCTTATACTTTAGATTGAGGCCATAAGGTCTTTGCTTAACTGACTTCGCATCAGGGTTCAACGTGATGTTCATAACACCCAGGTGTTATAGACATTTTTGGGCACTGCAGCCCCAAGCATAAAATGTCCATAAACCAAGGGCTTCTAAGTCCCTAAAAGTGTTGTTCCAACCCCTAAAGGAACAAGGTCAATTGATTACAGCTTCTCCCAGAAGTTCTCCATGAAAAACTACTCAGAATTGGTCAAAACGGGATCATTTCACCTGCTCCATAGGCAAAGTGCATTGCATCTCACCTAAGTACACTCAGTGGGTGTGTTGCATTTCAAAAATCCCTTCTATAGGGTGCGATGGGCAAGAAGAGACAAATGGCAGTGTCAAGCCGTGAGGTGGAGAAGCATGGAATCTTCCAGAAACTTCTCCTGTGACACTTGCTTCTCTGAATTCGACCAAGGATGAGTAAGAGATCATCAATCTCCAAGTGGAAGCAAGAACTATCAGAGGGAAGACACTAATCAAATCACAAGCTGACTCATCTCCCTTACAGACATCTATATATGGATCCCTCATCCCAGAGATCCAGAGGCTGGAATTTTGCATCTTGTAAGGAATTGCTGTTGGTTTCTTGAGGCAACATCATAGTGTTGGGTGATCTAAGCTTTGCATGAGGTGAAGAAGGGCTTACTTGCTGAGAGGATGATGTTGGGTCAGAACAACTGGTTGTAACTCTCTTGGCTCTTTCTTGATTATCAATAAAGTTATTCAAGTTTTCCTCCATACTCTTGTGTTATGTATGTTTCATGCATTTGTATGGTCAATTTACATCTGATCCTAGATTGTTTATGATAGTAGATCCATGTTCTTGTATAGTGTTATGTTGCTTTGATTCTACAGGTACTCTGTGAAGCTGGGTATACGAAAAATAAAGTAGCAAAGGACTATCAGAAGAGAGAGGAATTGAGCAAGGATCCAAGCGCAAGACAGAGGTTGGTCTCCTTTATTCTTCTCTCATCTATCTTTCATAAAGGAAAATGAAAGTAGTTTTACTTTGTTTGTTTGTAAGGTAGCTACCCACCTTAGTGGGATTAGCAATTCTGCATAGATACATTTCCCTGTAACAAAATGGCAACTCCGCTGGGGATCGACTAGGTTGTTTGTTTATCTACATTTGTTTACTTTATAAACTTACAGATGGAGCCTGAAGTTGAGCTAGGTAACCTTCGAACTGCATTTTCTCTGCAAATGCAAAGTAGATAAATGCCACTTCAGTCAATCTCCAGGTTTTGTTTATGAATTAAACAAGTGATTTACAAACTCTCTAATTGCCCTTGTGGTGGCTCTAGTAACCTCCTTAAATCTACCCCTGTGATTGATTTACTGATTACCACTTGCTTGGCCAAAATCCCTGAATTGAACTGCAAACTGTGACCCGGAACCCAAGAAAAGTCTTGTTTCTGGTCTAGCGCACTGTCTGTTCTGTGAATCTCAAATTCAAAGCACTTCCCAAGTGTAGTAGGCAAGGATAATTTTAGGGGCGAATGTTCGCCCTTTGGCGAAATTAAGGGGTTTTAAATTTTTAGTGAGCGAATAATTTGTATCATAGTACATTTTTACAAATCACCTCAAATAGCCCACCTTATTTTAAGGGAGAGGGTAAAAAAGGTAAATTTAGCCCTTGAAATTAGGGCTTACAACCTTCCATTCGCCCATTTTCAAGAATAGGTTTTATTTAAGTGAATCCATTCGCCCATTTTCAAGAATAGGTTTTATTTAAGTGAATCCTATGGGCCAAATACCATATTTATAAAAGAGGTATGGTAAATTAATAAAAATATAAATAAATGAGAGGTATGGTAAATAAATAAAACATTTTTTATATTTACTCCATAAGTCACCTTATATACATGTAACGGTGTAAACAAATGAAAATATAAGTAAAGTGGAGGTATGGTAAATAAATAAAACGTCTTTTTATACTTACTCAAATGGTATGGTAAATAAATAAAAATATAAATAAACTAGACGTATCGTGAATAAATAAAACCTCTTTTTATATTTAGTCCATAACCCTCGTTCTATTTATGAAGGCTCAAGAAAGAGGTTTTATTTAAGTGAATCCTATGGGCCAAATACCATATTTGTAAAAGAGGTATGGTAAATTAATAAAAATATAAATAAACGAGAGGTATGGTAAACAAATAAAACATTTTTTTATATTTACTCCATAAGTCACCTTATATTTACAAACACTCAAAAAATGGGTTATATTTAGGTGAAACCTATGGCCAAAATACTATGGGACAAATACCATGGACTAGATTGTTATTAATACCATGCAAAAAACCATTATTAACCCTAATATTAGAATTAATAAAAATAAAAATGGCACATGGTATTGACCCATGGTATTCACCAAAATGGCACATGGTATTGACCCATGGTATTCACCTGGAATGTAGCCTATTTAAATGGGGGAATTAAACCAACATGTAGCCTATGCTAAGATTCACTAGGACTTTACAAAGTTTTATTATTTAGTGAAAGACTCGCCAAGATCTTATAAGATTTTATAATTGAGTAAAATATTCACCATGCCTGGTGAGAGATTCGCCAAAAAATTATATATACATATTATATTATTGATAAAATCACCTTGCATTTTTCCTATATACCATGGAGATTCGCCCATTTATTATATTTATAAATTTAGGGGGGGTTCTTAAAATTTTCCCTAGTAGTAGGTGCGCTACATTTCAAATTCACTGTGTTACAGGTGCATTGATCAGACTAGGCATTGTTCCTGAATTTTGGTTTCGGTTCACTCTTTTCAGATCTATTCAAGAATTTTGCTGCCTGTAGTCAGTACACCTCTGTTTGAAACCCCTTTCCTTGCTGTTATTCTGCCTCCATTGTGCAAAGAACTATAAATGTTTTTGTGTATTTGTTGAGTCATTTTCAGTTCTCCTTTACAAAAATTAACGTAATTGTATTGTCGTTTCTTGATTTGAAAGTGTCGCAAGTGTCGTTTGCAGTCATAGAAGAGAATCTGATTGTTCTTGATAGTCGTTTACCCTATTACTATTGTATTTGATCTGAATTAGTAGTTTTTCTAGTGTCGAAAGGAAGTTTTCATTTCCAAATCGCAAAGTGTTGTCATTGTCTTCATTTTGATTTTGAAAATAAACTTGTTAGTAATTGTCGCTTTAAAAATAATTCAGATTTGCGCATTAGCTTTCTTTTTATCATTCACATATTAAGAAGGATGAAAACAAATACATGCATGTGCATTTGCATTTAGACTGTTTGATTGGTTTGATTTAGGACAGTGCATATAGTGTGTGCTCTATGCTCTTTGCTGAAAGAATATTGTCTCTCTTTCCTTAGTAGCTATGATTTTCATTGCATAAAGAAGATAAAACGATTGTTTATCATCTTAGATTGCATTTTAGGAATTGTACATCTACATCACGCGGTGAACCTGAAAGGCAAATTTCATAAGCAAGATCAACTATAAAATAAATTTAATGAATCTAACAATGCTTTGGAACCTAACACACAACATCTAGAAGTCTAGGCTAGAGACGTATTCCGGCGTCGTAAAGCCTGGTAACTGTTGTTCTCACTGTTGGTTGGGTGATTCCTCCACGTTGAGATGATAAGTGCCAGTACGGACTTGTGCTCCCACGTACCGTCGAGTATATTTTGGGAGACCACAATAGGCTTAATCCTTTATCCATAGGAAGCTGTGTTTGCCACCCTATCTGTTATCACTGAAAATGATGTTGTCAAAATTTTTCTAGATTAGCTTAAAGATCGAGCAGTTTCGCAGCGCCTGAATTCTTTTAGCAGTTTCGCAGCGTCATCTGTTTTAGTGATTTCGTAGCGAAAACACTGATCTTGTATTGGCTGCGCTACCAAATTGGGAATTTGTCTGAAATCATTGCCATTTTCACCCAGTTGTCATGTTTATTAAAATCTATTGGGTTATGCATGAGTGCAGGCTTGAAGTAAACAGACATTCCGGTGATGTTCTTAACTATAGGCAGGATACATATGGTTCTTTTACTGGGCTATTTCTCCCAGCCTGTTGCAGATGGTCTTGACCCAAGATTACTTGTGATCCCTGGAGTAAAGGCAGTTAGCGAAACAAGGAACACCTTTACAAGCACACATGAGCAATCACCAAACAAAGTAATGCAAACTGTTGTGAATCTATGAAGTATTTCAAAGAACAGTCAAAAACCTGCAATCTCAATTGTTGAGGCATATAAATTAGTCACGAGACATGTGAAGCATGAAGGGCCTATAAGGTAGTTTGCTGTCCATAGGAGCTGGAGTATTGGCTCGAGTGCTTACAGATGGGAAGCTCGCATTCAGTGTCTCAAAAAATGGTTGCCATAATGTTTGCGCGGGGGACTGTCCACTTCTTAGAGAATTGAAGGTTTTAATGGAACATGCTCAAAGTGGAAGAGAGAATTGTTTTCCCTGCTCTGGAAAGGGCCGAGAGAGGTATTACTAAAGTTGTAAATGATGAACAATTCCTCACTCCGCAGGCGCAATTCAAGTAACTCAAAGCATTATATATCTATCTGCAATGACTCAGCAAGTTTGGCATGAAACTAAGGGAAGGATTATGCACCCTTAAATACAGCGCAAACAATGTTTACATTATAAACCAGAAACCAGAGTTATGAAGGGGTTTATATTGAGGTTCTGCTCTTAGATGGAAACATTGATCCTTTTGAGTTGATATCTTCTCTCCAGGAAAATGATCAAAATGCGTATCAATTCTGTTTTCAGCTTCCCAAATTATCGGCTTTTATTGGAAGCACGCCAGAGAAACTATTTTATAGGAATGATAACCTTGTTTCAAGTAAAGCAGTTGCTGGAACCCGCGCTCGAGGACATAATAGCATGGAGGATTTACAGATTGGACTATTGATTTCTTTGTGCACCTGTAACAAAAAGGTTAAATCAATATGCTAAATATGCAATACAAAAGTCAGAAGCATAGCAATTTGGGTAGCCTGTAATGTAAACTGCTCTACATAATAGGTGGTCGATTCCCTAAATGTCAGTTGAATACCAGAGAGTTGTTGATGGATTGAGGTCGATTTGATTACTGTGCGTTTACTGTCGGTTGTTGGTATAATCGTTGTGGACCTGTGGTTGTTATATGCATTGAATGGAGCATATCATGGTACCGGTGAATGAGGGAGGTCGAGAGCGCATGATGAATTAATGTGTTGTTGTGTATGAAGGAATGCAATCCGACGTAGTGGCAGATTGTTTGTTGAGCGATGACGTGTTTATCTTGTTGATTGCATGGGCAAAATGATAATCCAAGGGTCCTAATTGTGGAATGAAATTATTATATTGATCTGGTCATGAAATCAAATTGATGCAGATGCTCCCGCGTGTTGATCTGGACCAGGATGTGGGAATAAACAAATGTTCATTGATCTGGGTCATGCTTTGAAGGTTTAATCATTGTTTATTGTCAGGTGTGAATGATTAACCACGGCCAAGTGATTCTCTGTCCTGTGGCAATTTCGAATGCTTTAATTAATGATGTATTGTCGGTGACATGGCGGCACATCTGTCTTGTTTTAAGATAGTATTCGGAGATTGTAAATATGTTGCGCAGATCAGAGAGGCACGTGCAGAGCATCTAATGCCAAATGTAACTCATACAGATGCGGCTTCAAATATTCTTACAATGAAAGAGTACTGTAATGTATATATGCCGATAAAGAAACCAAATTGTCATAGAATTGCTACAACCAAGTGCAGAGTATTCGGGCGCCTTGCTGGGAATCGAGCAGTAATGCAAAAATATTCAAGTTTGTGTCTTATCAGTTAAGGGTCCATAGACCAGAAGCAGATGTAGATACTTTGTGTGTTGGCCCGGGTTATACATTTCATTGTTTTAAGGACACACAAGAAGTTTCAGAGGTTCAATATGTGAAGAATGCAAATGTTCCCTTGATGTTGCAATCGGAGGCTACCCAGTGCCACTCCTGTTGTTTGAAGTTGTTGTGACTTAACAGAGAACTAACTATTCTAGTTTTGCCTAGCTGGTCGGAGCAGCCAAGTGCCCGTCGCTCTTCAAGCTCAAAATGCCTCATAAGCTTCCTCTGACTTCAGAGATCAAAATAGAATAATTGAAAGCAAAGTAACCATTTAGATGGTGAAGAAATGCTATAAGATACAGAGCGAAGTGTTATAGAAAA
Source organism: Pinus tabuliformis (assembly GCA_031772625.1). Lineage (NCBI taxonomy): Eukaryota > Viridiplantae > Streptophyta > Pinopsida > Pinales > Pinaceae > Pinus > Pinus tabuliformis. Next base: position 211,661,571 of record CM062809.1, on the reverse strand, counting down.
TAATCTGATGATTGCATCAGGCTTTTTAGTGAGAAACACTATTACAGAGCATTGGAAAGGAGTTGTAAGCAGTTTATGGAGGATTTGCAGCGCTTCAAGTGTTACAGACAGTTTGGGGTGTTTATATGGTTGATTGTCATGTGGTTGTTTGAACAGAGTGTCTACAAGCTGAATTTCTTATACCTGAAGGATGATGGATGGATCAGCTTTGATCCCATGGTTGGGTTCTGGGTCGTCACTCCTAGCGATGAATTTCATAATGGAGGTCCAATAAAACAAAACTTGACATCCCATGTTGGGCCAACATCGCTTGCAATGTTTCATAGTGCTCATTATGCGGGTGAAAAGCTATGTCCTAAGTTTCGTTCTGGAGAAGCGTGGCAAAAGGTTTTTGGTCCAGTCTCCATTTATCTTAATTCTTCATCAAGAGAGGCTCACCCATTCTCCTTGTGGCAAGATGCAAAGTACCGAGTTTCAGTGTGAACTTCAGCTATTTGTTGTCTTATTCACGAGATAAAATGAGTGAATTTTCGCAGCGCCTGCTAATAACCATAACTAATAACCACCTTTGGCTGCCAACTTTGGTTATTAGTTATTAGTTCACAGGAGCTGTATTGATTATTTCACTGTATGGAACTTTCAAAGAGAGTTACCGAGATTTGAAAAGTAGAACTACACAGAGGATTAACTAATTAGTGATTTTATGAATTAATAACCCTCTGTTTTATGTCTTGTATCACAAGTCTGCAGTTTTGGTTGCATGGCGAGTTGTTATATGCTGTGGTTCGTGTAATCAATACTGAGCGCAATCATAGAGAACAATTTTGGAGAAAGGGTGTTGTGCTTCTGACTGTCTACAACATGCAAAGAAGACTTGTTTGGCAATCCAGATTAGCAGTGTTTTCTGTATCGTTATACCATGGCAGAGCTAGAAGACTTGTTTTGTGTGGAAGGTTCCAAGAGTCCTTTAACAGAGGAGACAAGTTTTTCCTCAGGAGAAATATTTGTTGCAAGCAAACCTTTTCAAAACAATCAAGTGCTTAAGCCATGAACACTGATGATTATTTAGAAAACCAGAGAGGAAGAGTGTGTTTTCTTTAAATCACACAGCAGTTTCGTAGCGCGCTACGAAACTGCTGTAGGTGATGATTTTAAAAGCACAGAGCCGCTAGTGTAATACTGTGAGCAGGAGTTGTGGAAGAGAGACATCTGTCTATGCCACCTACAGTACATTCAAAAACATGGTAGTACTTCATACTTGGGGTTGTTAAATGATTTGGGAACATGTTGCTACACTTTCGGAGAAGGTTGGGAGACATAGACCATTATAATAGGAGCACACCTTCTGATCATTAAATGAGCCATCAGAGCTTTCAAAGCATCCCAAGTCAGCATTCATTGCATCCCTAACTCAGCCATATCAGATTAATTGAAGGAGGACAGCTGTCAAAGCATTCAAGGAAGCATCAAGCATACGAGGAGAGTGAAATTAGTATTTTAGTTTGATTAGGACTTTATGTAATTACAGCCCAGCATGATTGTAATTAATGCATTAGTTAGTAGCATGTAGGAATAGTTAATAGCCACCTTCGAGGCTCCCCTCATGCTGGAGGAGGAAGCTCGAGGTGTTTTAGTTTGCTTGCCTATATATGGGCCAAGGTGAGATGTAGAAGGGGTTGGATACTTAATAGAAAAACAGTGTTGTTTTGGGCCATTGTAAGACCTTTTTTGACAGTAATAGTAAAACAGAGTTATTCTCTTCTCAAGATTCTCGAAGGATTGTCATGATCAAATGTAGTGATGATGTGTGGTACTTTATGTTATTTTATGGTTTTGTTGTATGCAATCACTCAGAATTCATAAATATATGCTCTGACTTCCTGTGTATACAGCAAGCTATGTTTTGGTGAAATATGTTTGACATGTAATGCTAAGAGCCTTGATTTCTATGAGGTCACTGTGTTTTCCTTGTTTACTTGATATTATAGACTCCATAGCCCAATGAGAGCTAGTTTGATGTGTTTCCAACCAGTTATGCTTTCATAAGTAAATAAAGAGTTAGCCATCTAGTGTTTGAAGGATTTTGTCAAGAGTTGTGAGAGAGCCCTCTCTGATTAGGAAGGCTAATTCCTAATCTAAAGTATGGTCTGAAACAGTTACATGAGACCTTGCTTGGTTGCAGTCCCTAGTACTGGTTTTGTGATAACATTTTGGTGCGTCTGCCGGGAGCTTAAGATTGAATTTCTGAAGGTAGCAGGAGTTCAAATGATTTTCAAGGCTGCAAAACTACCTTGGCGACTCCACACATCAAAGAACAAATTAGAAGGTGACTCCACTGCTAGAAGATCAGTAGCTTGATGAAGTTTCAAGATGGATTCCACTGCAAGAAAGAATGCCAGGTATGCTCCTATGAATCGGTCTCATATCCCTGGTTTTCCAAATCCTATGCCAAAGGTTGATTGGTTAGATGATCTTCCAATATTTAAAGATGAAAAGAAGGATGATGCTGCTCTCCATTTGGTTAAGTTTCACATACATGTACGCAGTCTTAAGGTTCATTTCCCTGAAGATTGTCTCATGAGGATGTTTATGGCTACTTTAGAAGGAGAAGCATGGTCTTGGTATAAAAGTTTGGAAAATGATTCATTATCTTCTCTTGCTGATTTCCATGATGTGTTCTGTGAAATGTATAAAGAATATTATCCTTCTTTGTTGCTGCTCAAAGATTGCTGTAGGCATTCTTGAATCTTATTCAGTGCTTGGAGGATTATTATGGTGATGATGAATTTACAGATGAAGAAATTTTAGAGGCTCTTCATGACAATGTTTTTCAGCACCAAGAAGAAGCTATAACACTCCATGAAGCACAGCATGAAGAGCAGCAAGAGTTTACCTGTGAAAACCATGTTTTATCCTTTGATATTGATGTAGAGATGCAGCAGTTTGGTCCGGCTTCAGATCATGATGAAGATGAAATTGATTGCACCCAGCAAGAAGAAATATTGGAGGAAATTTTCTATGATCCTCAGGCAGAGGAAAAGCTTGCTCAATTTTGTAATTCCTTGCAGCAGCTTACTTCAAATAATGATCATAGTAGTGAGGAAAATTACATTGTTTGTGAGCATCATTCAGATAGGCAGTTGGATAGTATATCAAATAAATTTGGTGTGGCTGAAGATAAGTTGTCTAAAGATACAGAAAGTTTTGAGAATCAGCAAACTAACCATGTGTTTTTTGACCCTATAGCTGAATACATGGATAAGATTTACTGTTCAGGCGGCTTCCAGTTATATTTTCATGTTGAAGAACAGTTACACCTCATGCCGCCTCAGTTACTTCAGTATCTGATTTATTTTTGTTTCAAGCACAGCCAAAGGACTCAAATGTCAGATAAGATGAATGATTGGCTACATTGGAAATATCATGTTGCTTGAGCTACAAGTGGAGTTTGCAGCTGATAGGGTAGGTAGGTAGATTGCAAATAAGCTCAAGGTTGGCTGAGCATTTATTTTTCAGTAGCAGTAGTTTCTTTCTCCTACAGTCATGCTTGTCAAGCAAATTTTTGTTTGTTACAAATGGGTAAGGCACTGGAGCTGCGTGTTCTTAGCGCACCACAAGGGCACACTATCCCTAGTGGAGCCACTGTTATCACTGAAAATGATGTTGTCAAAATTTTTCTAGATTAGCTTAAAGATCGAGCAGTTTCGCAGCGCCTGAATTCTTTTAGCAGTTTCGCAGCGTCATCTGTTTTAGTGATTTCGTAGCGAAAACACTGATCTTGTATTGGCTGCGCTACCAAATTGGGAATTTGTCTGAAATCATTGCCATTTTCACCCAGTTGTCATGTTTATTAAAATCTATTGGGTTATGCATGAGTGCAGGCTTGAAGTAAACAAACATTCCGGTGATGTTCTTAACTATAGGCAGGATACATATGGTTCTTTTACTGGGCTATTTCTCCCAGCCTGTTGCAGATGGTCTTGACCCAAGATTACTTGTGATCCCTGGAGTAAAGGCAGTTAGCGAAACAAGGAACACCTTTACAAGCACACATGAGCAATCACCAAACAAAGTAATGCAAACTGTTGTGAATCTATGAAGTATTTCAAAGAACAGTCAAAAACCTGCAATCTCAATTGTTGAGGCATATAAATTAGTCACGAGACATGTGAAGCATGAAGGGCCTATAAGGTAGTTTGCTGTCCATAGGAGCTGGAGTATTGGCTCGAGTGCTTACAGATGGGAAGCTCGCATTCAGTGTCTCAAAAAATGGTTGCCATAATGTTTGCGCGGGGGACTGTCCACTTCTTAGAGAATTGAAGGTTTTAATGGAACATGCTCAAAGTGGAAGAGAGAATTGTTTTCCCTGCTCTGGAAAGGGCCGAGAGAGGTATTACTAAAGTTGTAAATGATGAACAATTCCTCACTCCGCAGGCGCAATTCAAGTAACTCAAAGCATTATATATCTATCTGCAATGACTCAGCAAGTTTGGCATGAAACTAAGGGAAGGATTATGCACCCTTAAATACAGCGCAAACAATGTTTACATTATAAACCAGAAACCAGAGTTATGAAGGGGTTTATATTGAGGTTCTGCTCTTAGATGGAAACATTGATCCTTTTGAGTTGATATCTTCTCTCCAGGAAAATGATCAAAATGCGTATCAATTCTGTTTTCAGCTTCCCAAATTATCGGCTTTTATTGGAAGCACGCCAGAGAAACTATTTTATAGGAATGATAACCTTGTTTCAAGTAAAGCAGTTGCTGGAACCCGCGCTCGAGGACATAATAGCATGGAGGATTTACAGATTGGACTATTGATTTCTTTGTGCACCTGTAACAAAAAGGTTAAATCAATATGCTAAATATGTAATACAAAAGTCAGAAGCATAGCAATTTGGGTAGCCTGTAATGTAAACCGCTCTACATAATAGGTGGTCGATTCCCTAAATGTCAGTTGAATACCAGAGAGTTGTTGATGGATTGAGGTCGATTTGATTACTGTGCGTTTACTGTCGGTTGTTGGTATAATCGTTGTGGACCTGTGGTTGTTATATGCATTGAATGGAGCATATCATGGTACCGGTGAATGAGGGAGGTCGAGAGCGCATGATGAATTAATGTGTTGTTGTGTATGAAGGAATGCAATCCGACGTAGTGGCAGATTGTTTGTTGAGCGATGACGTGTTTATCTTGTTGATTGCATGGGCAAAATGATAATCCAAGGGTCCTAATTGTGGAATGAAATTATTATATTGATCTGGTCATGAAATCAAATTGATGCAGATGCTCCCGCGTGTTGATCTGGACCAGGATGTGGGAATAAACAAATGTTCATTGATCTGGGTCATGCTTTGAAGGTTTAATCATTGTTTATTGTCAGGTGTGAATGATTAACCACGGCCAAGTGATTCTCTGTCCTGTGGCAATTTCGAATGCTTTAATTAATGATGTATTGTCGGTGACATGGCGGCACATCTGTCTTGTTTTAAGATAGTATTCGTAGATTGTAAATATGTTGCGCAGATCAGAGAGGCACGTGCAGAGCATCTAATGCCAAATGTAACTCATACAGATGCGGCTTCAAATATTCTTACAATGAAAGAGTACTGTAATGTATATATGCCGATAAAGAAACCAAATTGTCATAGAATTGCTACAACCAAGTGCAGAGTATTCGGGCGCCTTGCTGGGAATCGAGCAGTAATGCAAAAATATTCAAGTTTGTGTCTTATCAGTTAAGGGTCCATAGACCAGAAGCAGATGTAGATACTTTGTGTGTTGGCCCGGGTTATACATTTCATTGTTTTAAGGACACACAAGAAGTTTCAGAGGTTCAATATGTGAAGAATGCAAATGTTCCCTTGATGTTGCAATCGGAGGCTACCCAGTGCCACTCCTGTTGTTTGAAGTTGTTGTGACTTAACAGAGAACTAACTATTCTAGTTTTGCCTAGCTGGTCGGAGCAGCCAAGTGCCCGTCGCTCTTCAAGCTCAAAATGCCTCATAAGCTTCCTCTGACTTCAGAGATCAAAATAGAATAATTGAAAGCAAAGTAACCATTTAGATGGTGAAGAAATGCTATAAGATACAGAGCGAAGTGTTATAGAAAATAATCTGATGATTGCATCAGGCTTTTTAGTGAGAAACACTATTACAGAGCATTGGAAAGGAGTTGTAAGCAGTTTATGGAGGATTTGCAGCGCTTCAAGTGTTACAGACAGTTTGGGGTGTTTATATGGTTGATTGTCATGTGGTTGTTTGAACAGAGTGTCTACAAGCTGAATTTCTTATACCTGAAGGATGATGGATGGATCAGCTTTGATCCCATGGTTGGGTTCTGGGTCGTCACTCCTAGCGATGAATTTCATAATGGAGGTCCAATAAAACAAAACTTGACATCCCATGTTGGGCCAACATCGCTTGCAATGTTTCATAGTGCTCATTATGCGGGTGAAAAGCTATGTCCTAAGTTTCGTTCTGGAGAAGCGTGGCAAAAGGTTTTTGGTCCAGTCTCCATTTATCTTAATTCTTCATCAAGAGAGGCTCACCCATTCTCCTTGTGGCAAGATGCAAAGTACCGAGTTTCAGTGTGAACTTCAGCTATTTGTTGTCTTATTCACGAGATAAAATGAGTGAATTTTCGCAGCGCCTGCTAATAACCATAACTAATAACCACCTTTGGCTGCCAACTTTGGTTATTAGTTATTAGTTCACAGGAGCTGTATTGATTATTTCACTGTATGGAACTTTCAAAGAGAGTTACCGAGATTTGAAAAGTAGAACTACACAGAGGATTAACTAATTAGTGATTTTATGAATTAATAACCCTCTGTTTTATGTCTTGTATCACAAGTCTGCAGTTTTGGTTGCATGGCGAGTTGTTATATGCTGTGGTTCGTGTAATCAATACTGAGCGCAATCATAGAGAACAATTTTGGAGAAAGGGTGTTGTGCTTCTGACTGTCTACAACATGCAAAGAAGACTTGTTTGGCAATCCAGATTAGCAGTGTTTTCTGTATCGTTATACCATGGCAGAGCTAGAAGACTTGTTTTGTGTGGAAGGTTCCAAGAGTCCTTTAACAGAGGAGACAAGTTTTTCCTCAGGAGAAATATTTGTTGCAAGCAAACCTTTTCAAAACAATCAAGTGCTTAAGCCATGAACACTGATGATTATTTAGAAAACCAGAGAGGAAGAGTGTGTTTTCTTTAAATCACACAGCAGTTTCGTAGCGCGCTACGAAACTGCTGTAGGTGATGATTTTAAAAGCACAGAGCCGCTAGTGTAATACTGTGAGCAGGAGTTGTGGAAGAGAGACATCTGTCTATGCCACCTACAGTACATTCAAAAACATGGTAGTACTTCATACTTGGGGTTGTTAAATGATTTGGGAACATGTTGCTACACTTTCGGAGAAGGTTGGGAGACATAGACCATTATAATAGGAGCACACCTTCTGATCATTAAATGAGCCATCAGAGCTTTCAAAGCATCCCAAGTCAGCATTCATTGCATCCCTAACTCAGCCATATCAGATTAATTGAAGGAGGACAGCTGTCAAAGCATTCAAGGAAGCATCAAGCATACGAGGAGAGTGAAATTAGTATTTTAGTTTGATTAGGACTTTATGTAATTACAGCCCAGCATGATTGTAATTAATGCATTAGTTAGTAGCATGTAGGAATAGTTAATAGCCACCTTCAAGGCTCCCCTCATGCTGGAGGAGGAAGCTCGAGGTGTTTTAGTTTGCTTGCCTATATATGGGCCAAGGTGAGATGTAGAAGGGGTTGGATACTTAATAGAAAAACAGTGTTGTTTTGGGCCATTGTAAGACCTTTTTTGACAGTAATAGTAAAACAGAGTTATTCTCTTCTCAAGATTCTCGAAGGATTGTCATGATCAAATGTAGTGATGATGTGTGGTACTTTATGTTATTTTATGGTTTTGTTGTATGCAATCACTCAGAATTCATAAATATATGCTCTGACTTCCTGTGTATACAGCAAGCGATGTTTTGGTGAAATATGTTTGACATGTAATGCTAAGAGCCTTGATTTCTATGAGGTCACTGTGTTTTCCTTGTTTACTTGATATTATAGACTCCATAGCCCAATGAGAGCTAGTTTGATGTGTTTCCAACCAGTTATGCTTTCATAAGTAAATAAAGAGTTAGCCATCTAGTGTTTGAAGGATTTTGCCAAGAGTTGTGAGAGAGCCCTCTCTGATTAGGAAGGCTAATTCCTAATCTAAAGTATGGTCTGAAACAGTTACATGAGACCTTGCTTGGTTGCAGTCCCTAGTACTGGTTTTGTGATAACATTTTGGTGCGTCTGCCGGGAGCTTAAGATTGAATTTCTGAAGGTAGCAGGAGTTCAAATGATTTTCAAGGCTGCAAAACTACCTTGGCGACTCCACACATCAAAGAACAAATTAGAAGGTGACTCCACTGCTAGAAGATCAGTAGCTTGATGAAGTTTCAAGATGGATTCCACTGCAAGAAAGAATGCCAGGTATGCTCCTATGAATCGGTCTCATATCCCTGGTTTTCCAAATCCTATGCCAAAGGTTGATTGGTTAGATGATCTTCCAATATTTAAAGATGAAAAGAAGGATGATGCTGCTCTCCATTTGGTTAAGTTTCACATACATGTACGCAGTCTTAAGGTTCATTTCCCTGAAGATTGTCTCATGAGGATGTTTATGGCTACTTTAGAAGGAGAAGCATGGTCTTGGTATAAAAGTTTGGAAAATGATTCATTATCTTCTCTTGCTGATTTCCATGATGTGTTCTGTGAAATGTATAAAGAATATTATCCTTCTTTGTTGCTGCTCAAAGATTGCTGTAGGCATTCCTTGAATCTTATTCAGTGCTTGGAGGATTATTATGGTGATGATGAATTTACAGATGAAGAAATTTTAGAGGCTCTTCATGACAATGTTTTTCAGCACCAAGAAGAAGCTATAACACTCCATGAAGCACAGCATGAAGAGCAGCAAGAGTTTACCTGTGAAAACCATGTTTTATCCTTTGATATTGATGTAGAGATGCAGCAGTTTGGTCCGGCTTCAGATCATGATGAAGATGAAATTGATTGCACCCAGCAAGAAGAAATATTGGAGGAAATTTTCTATGACCCTCAGGCAGAGGAAAAGCTTGCTCAATTTTGTAATTCCTTGCAGCAGCTTACTTCAAATAATGATCATAGTAGTGAGGAAAATTACATTGTTTGTGAGCATCATTCAGATAGGCAGTTGGATAGTATATCAAATAAATTTGGTGTGGCTGAAGATAAGTTGTCTAAAGATACAGAAAGTTTTGAGAATCAGCAAACTAACCATGTGTTTTTTGACCCTATAGCTGAATACATGGATAAGATTTACTGTTCAGGCGGCTTCCAGTTATATTTTCATGTTGAAGAACAGTTACACCTCATGCCGCCTCAGTTACTTCAGTATCTGATTTATTTTTGTTTCAAGCACAGCCAAAGGACTCAAATGTCAGATAAGATGAATGATTGGCTACATTGGAAATATCATGTTGCTTGAGCTACAAGTGGAGTTTGCAGCTGATAGGGTAGGTAGGTAGATTGCAAATAAGCTCAAGGTTGGCTGAGCATTTATTTTTCAGTAGCAGTAGTTTCTTTCTCCTACAGTCATGCTTGTCAAGCAAATTTTTGTTTGTTACAAATGGGTAAGGCACTGGAGCTGCGTGTTCTTAGCGCACCACAAGGGCACACTATCCCTAGTGGAGCCACTGTTATCACTGAAAATGATGTTGTCAAAATTTTTCTAGATTAGCTTAAAGATCGAGCAGTTTCGCAGCGCCTGAATTCTTTTAGCAGTTTCGCAGCGTCATCTGTTTTAGTGATTTCGTAGCGAAAACACTGATCTTGTATTGGCTGCGCTACCAAATTGGGAATTTGTCTGAAATCATTGCCATTTTCACCCAGTTGTCATGTTTATTAAAATCTATTGGGTTATGCATGAGTGCAGGCTTGAAGTAAACAAACATTCCGGTGATGTTCTTAACTATAGGCAGGATACATATGGTTCTTTTACTGGGCTATTTCTCCCAGCCTGTTGCAGATGGTCTTGACCCAAGATTACTTGTGATCCCTGGAGTAAAGGCAGTTAGCGAAACAAGGAACACCTTTACAAGCACACATGAGCAATCACCAAACAAAGTAATGCAAACTGTTGTGAATCTATGAAGTATTTCAAAGAACAGTCAAAAACCTGCAATCTCAATTGTTGAGGCATATAAATTAGTCACGAGACATGTGAAGCATGAAGGGCCTATAAGGTAGTTTGCTGTCCATAGGAGCTGGAGTATTGGCTCGAGTGCTTACAGATGGGAAGCTCGCATTCAGTGTCTCAAAAAATGGTTGCCATAATGTTTGCGCGGGGGACTGTCCACTTCTTAGAGAATTGAAGGTTTTAATGGAACATGCTCAAAGTGGAAGAGAGAATTGTTTTCCCTGCTCTGGAAAGGGCCGAGAGAGGTATTACTAAAGTTGTAAATGATGAACAATTCCTCACTCCGCAGGCGCAATTCAAGTAACTCAAAGCATTATATATCTATCTGCAATGACTCAGCAAGTTTGGCATGAAACTAAGGGAAGGATTATGCACCCTTAAATACAGCGCAAACAATGTTTACATTATAAACCAGAAACCAGAGTTATGAAGGGGTTTATATTGAGGTTCTGCTCTTAGATGGAAACATTGATCCTTTTGAGTTGATATCTTCTCTCCAGGAAAATGATCAAAATGCGTATCAATTCTGTTTTCAGCTTCCCAAATTATCGGCTTTTATTGGAAGCACGCCAGAGAAACTATTTTATAGGAATGATAACCTTGTTTCAAGTAAAGCAGTTGCTGGAACCCGCGCTCGAGGACATAATAGCATGGAGGATTTACAGATTGGACTATTGATTTCTTTGTGCACCTGTAACAAAAAGGTTAAATCAATATGCTAAATATGTAATACAAAAGTCAGAAGCATAGCAATTTGGGTAGCCTGTAATGTAAACCGCTCTACATAATAGGTGGTCGATTCCCTAAATGTCAGTTGAATACCAGAGAGTTGTTGATGGATTGAGGTCGATTTGATTACTGTGCGTTTACTGTCGGTTGTTGGTATAATCGTTGTGGACCTGTGGTTGTTATATGCATTGAATGGAGCATATCATGGTACCGGTGAATGAGGGAGGTCGAGAGCGCATGATGAATTAATGTGTTGTTGTGTATGAAGGAATGCAATCCGACGTAGTGGCAGATTGTTTGTTGAGCGATGACGTGTTTATCTTGTTGATTGCATGGGCAAAATGATAATCCAAGGGTCCTAATTGTGGAATGAAATTATTATATTGATCTGGTCATGAAATCAAATTGATGCAGATGCTCCCGCGTGTTGATCTGGACCAGGATGTGGGAATAAACAAATGTTCATTGATCTGGGTCATGCTTTGAAGGTTTAATCATTGTTTATTGTCAGGTGTGAATGATTAACCACGGCCAAGTGATTCTCTGTCCTGTGGCAATTTCGAATGCTTTAATTAATGATGTATTGTCGGTGACATGGCGGCACATCTGTCTTGTTTTAAGATAGTATTCGTAGATTGTAAATATGTTGCGCAGATCAGAGAGGCACGTGCAGAGCATCTAATGCCAAATGTAACTCATACAGATGCGGCTTCAAATATTCTTACAATGAAAGAGTACTGTAATGTATATATGCCGATAAAGAAACCAAATTGTCATAGAATTGCTACAACCAAGTGCAGAGTATTCGGGCGCCTTGCTGGGAATCGAGCAGTAATGCAAAAATATTCAAGTTTGTGTCTTATCAGTTAAGGGTCCATAGACCAGAAGCAGATGTAGATACTTTGTGTGTTGGCCCGGGTTATACATTTCATTGTTTTAAGGACACACAAGAAGTTTCAGAGGTTCAATATGTGAAGAATGCAAATGTTCCCTTGATGTTGCAATCGGAGGCTACCCAGTGCCACTCCTGTTGTTTGAAGTTGTTGTGACTTAACAGAGAACTAACTATTCTAGTTTTGCCTAGCTGGTCGGAGCAGCCAAGTGCCGTCGCTCTTCAAGCTCAAAATGCCTCATAAGCTTCCTCTGACTTCAGAGATCAAAATAGAATAATTGAAAGCAAAGTAACCATTTAGATGGTGAAGAAATGCTATAAGATACAGAGCGAAGTGTTATAGAAAATAATCTGATGATTGCATCAGGCTTTTTAGTGAGAAACACTATTACAGAGCATTGGAAAGGAGTTGTAAGCAGTTTATGGAGGATTTGCAGCGCTTCAAGTGTTACAGACAGTTTGGGGTGTTTATATGGTTGATTGTCATGTGGTTGTTTGAACAGAGTGTCTACAAGCTGAATTTCTTATACCTGAAGGATGATGGATGGATCAGCTTTGATCCCATGGTTGGGTTCTGGGTCGTCACTCCTAGCGATGAATTTCATAATGGAGGTCCAATAAAACAAAACTTGACATCCCATGTTGGGCCAACATCGCTTGCAATGTTTCATAGTGCTCATTATGCGGGTGAAAAGCTATGTCCTAAGTTTCGTTCTGGAGAAGCGTGGCAAAAGGTTTTTGGTCCAGTCTCCATTTATCTTAATTCTTCATCAAGAGAGGCTCACCCATTCTCCTTGTGGCAAGATGCAAAGTACCGAGTTTCAGTGTGAACTTCAGCTATTTGTTGTCTTATTCACGAGATAAAATGAGTGAATTTTCGCAGCCCCTGCTAATAACCATAACTAATAACCACCTTTGGCTGCCAACTTTGGTTATTAGTTATTAGTTCACAGGAGCTGTATTGATTATTTCACTGTATGGAACTTTCAAAGAGAGTTACCGAGATTTGAAAAGTAGAACTACACAGAGGATTAACTAATTAGTGATTTTATGAATTAATAACCCTCTGTTTTATGTCTTGTATCACAAGTCTGCAGTTTTGGTTGCATGGCGAGTTGTTATATGCTGTGGTTCGTGTAATCAATACTGAGCGCAATCATAGAGAACAATTTTGGAGAAAGGGTGTTGTGCTTCTGACTGTCTACAACATGCAAAGAAGACTTGTTTGGCAATCCAGATTAGCAGTGTTTTCTGTATCGTTATACCATGGCAGAGCTAGAAGACTTGTTTTGTGTGGAAGGTTCCAAGAGTCCTTTAACAGAGGAGACAAGTTTTTCCTCAGGAGAAATATTTGTTGCAAGCAAACCTTTTCAAAACAATCAAGTGCTTAAGCCATGAACACTGATGATTATTTAGAAAACCAGAGAGGAAGAGTGTGTTTTCTTTAAATCACACAGCAGTTTCGTAGCGCGCTACGAAACTGCTGTAGGTGATGATTTTAAAAGCACAGAGCCGCTAGTGTAATACTGTGAGCAGGAGTTGTGGAAGAGAGACATCTGTCTATGCCACCTACAGTACATTCAAAAACATGGTAGTACTTCATACTTGGGGTTGTTAAATGATTTGGGAACATGTTGCTACACTTTCGGAGAAGGTTGGGAGACATAGACCATTATAATAGGAGCACACCTTCTGATCATTAAATGAGCCATCAGAGCTTTCAAAGCATCCCAAGTCAGCATTCATTGCATCCCTAACTCAGCCATATCAGATTAATTGAAGGAGGACAGCTGTCAAAGCATTCAAGGAAGCATCAAGCATACGAGGAGAGTGAAATTAGTATTTTAGTTTGATTAGGACTTTATGTAATTACAGCCCAGCATGATTGTAATTAATGCATTAGTTAGTAGCATGTAGGAATAGTTAATAGCCACCTTCAAGGCTCCCCTCATGCTGGAGGAGGAAGCTCGAGGTGTTTTAGTTTGCTTGCCTATATATGGGCCAAGGTGAGATGTAGAAGGGGTTGGATACTTAATAGAAAAACAATGTTGTTTTGGGCCATTGTAAGACCTTTTTTGACAGTAATAGTAAAACAGAGTTATTCTCTTCTCAAGATTCTCGAAGGATTGTCATGATCAAATGTAGTGATGATGTGTGGTACTTTATGTTATTTTATGGTTTTGTTGTATGCAATCACTCAGAATTCATAAATATATGCTCTGACTTCCTGTGTATACAGCAAGCGATGTTTTGGTGAAATATGTTTGACATGTAATGCTAAGAGCCTTGATTTCTATGAGGTCACTGTGTTTTCCTTGTTTACTTGATATTATAGACTCCATAGCCCAATGAGAGCTAGTTTGATGTGTTTCCAACCAGTTATGCTTTCATAAGTAAATAAAGAGTTAGCCATCTAGTGTTTGAAGGATTTTGTCAAGAGTTGTGAGAGAGCCCTCTCTGATTAGGAAGGCTAATTCCTAATCTAAAGTATGGTCTGAAACAGTTACATGAGACCTTGCTTGGTTGCAGTCCCTAGTACTGGTTTTGTGATAACACTATCGATCACAATGCACTGAACACAGCATTCGGGAAGATTGACTGCCGTACCGTAAAAAGTATTCTTCAGTTTTGCGATTGGTTTGGTAATCCCTCTGCCTAAATTTCCAGAGAAGTCCCTTTCGTTCCTTTTCAGACTCCTTAACGGAAAAGGTCCATCTGAGCACTTGTCACTTCAGGCTCATTAAAAATCGAAGGCGACTAGAGTCATCTTTTGTTTTTTCTCGACTCTTTAAAATTGAAAAAACAAGTTGTGTCAAAGCATCTAAAATTTATTTTAAACAGAATAATCATCACCTTTCCTACGTTGGTCTTAGGTTGAGAAAATGGAGTCCACCAACCAAGGAATTCCCCTTGGAGGAAATCCTAGTCCCTTCTCCTCTTGGGGAGATGTTGGTGCACCCCACATGACCACATTGTCACTTCCAAGATTGACGATTGGCTTGCCCGTATGGCTTTTATCAACCTCCGTCACTCAGAACACCACAATTCTTGAACAATCGAGTCAGCAACTAGACAATTCCAGAGTTACCCCCCAACCCTCTATTTCGTCTAATTCTTCCTCTCCTCCTTCCTCTTCGCTTGATGGGGCTGGTAAAGCCAAAAATCAAGTACCTAAGAAGAAGAAGGAAAAGAAGAAGAAAGAGAAGAAGAAGAAGCAGCCAAAGGCGAAAAGGGGCAAACAAGCGTCGTCTAGCGAAAATCCACACACTGCACCAACCAGGCCTAAATCGCCATGTGTCATTTGCAAAGGAGACCACTATCATAGAGATTGTCCCTACATCCCTCGGATCTTAAGGGACTGGTCTCCTCGTTTGCACAACCCGGTGTCGTCAACCTCTGATGATCATGTTGAAAGCACACCGTCGACTAGTGAAAGTGAAGCCCCTGGACAAAAAGGAAAGTGCAAATAGCCTTGTAAACTATGTGAAGGCGATCACGCCATCCACCATTGTCCCTTCTTAGATGAGGCTAAAAGAGTTTTGGATGATCGTCTAGTTTCACCGTTACGACTTTCTCCTAGATATAAGAAATTCTTGCCGAGTCCGTCACTAGTTGAAAATCCGGCTGACCCGCCCAGGTGGTCAGCCGAAGCGTCTATCATTGAAGATAAACCATCTGAACCCATACCAGATGAAATTCAAAAGGTCGAGGTGGCAGTTGACTCGGTCTTGCTTTCAGAGGTTCCATCTTCAGATGATACAGTCACCGAAGAGAACAAGGATGACACCGTCCAAATTCTTTTCGTAAACACAGACTCCGATGAACATGGGGGAAATTTACCCATTCCTTTACCGTAGGAAGGAAGTTCGCCAGAGTCGTACCCGGCCGTCTATTTGGTCCCACCTCCAAGCAACCTAGTTGTTTCCTTCGACTGGAATCAGCTAGGCAGACCCCGCTTACCGGCTAGTGTACCATTCCGAATCATTGCTCAAGTATATAGAATGGTTATGGCTGGTACCATCATAGATGAAGGGGCTTCTATGAGTATCCTTTCCTCGACTGCTTGGAAAGCGCTTGGTTCACCATCGCTTTTGCCTGAGATGAGAAATCTAACAGGCTTTGACAAAGGAACCAGTCGACCGTTAGGGATCCTTCCCAATGTGCCCATAACATTAAGAGGGAAAACCATTCACATGAATGTAATGGTAGTCCAAGGACCCCTAGATTATAATCTACTCGTTGGATGAGACTATATTTATTGCATGGGAGCCATTGTCTCATCACTCTTTAGAGTAATGTGTTTTTCGCACGAAGGAAGAGTGGTCAAGCTCGTAGACCAGCTTTCATTCCCCAGTTCACGCATAGCAAATAGTCATATACCATCCCTGAATGGTATTTTCATGCAAAGAATGTCTCATCAATCTCCAGTTCGTCCACCCGATGAGCGCGAGTAATTCGGGGGACATGACTGAAACCCAGGGGGCATGCACCCTGGTCTGCTTCGGCAGGAAAACTTCAGGAATATGATAGGTTTCCGCAAGAGATATATGACTAGTCTGACACTCCCGTCCGCAATTGGAAAAGGGGGTTGGACTGGAATAAGATTCCATTCTCAAATTTATGTGGGTGGAGGCGTCTGCGCCACTCGCCTTTGTCTACTTCGGTAGGCATCGCCGAAGAAGTGTTTGGTTGCGGTGCAGATAAAACAATCTTTGGTAGCCTGAAAGAGGTAAACCTTTCCCGATAAAATAAATGTTTTGTCGGTAGATTGAGAGGTGACCTTGAAACTTTATTTTATACATGGGGCATGCAAACCTTTTGGCGTGCAAGCAAAGAGCGCTTGTACCTGAGGGATTATTACACAAAAGGATCGAGCACTTGTTTTGTTCGGCTCGTTAAAAGTATCGAAAATTCATCCCTTCTGTATTGTTTTATAATTTTTCGGACTTAAGGGATTAGATGACGAAAAAGGATCTTTGGAGTTTCCTTTACGTCCCTTTTTAGACTCTCTAAAATTGAAAAGGACCGAGTTATCTTTGTTATTAAACTCGTTAAAACCTAATAGCGACAAACTTGTCCATAGCAGAGAAGAATGAGTTTCACTATAGCTAGGCTCATTAAAACATAGCGATGGGTTTGCCCGAAGGGAAAATTATAGAACAAGCATATATTATCCTCCTCAAGCTTTACAAAAATAAAGAGGTACTGGTCAGCAATGACTGGGGAAAAATTGGGAAGAAAACTTGAAGAAACTTTGTTGGTAGCAAGTCGCTCTTGAACATGACACTTTCACTCCGCATCCAAGTCGGGTTAGGTTGTTTCATTCACCGGTCACATCACCATGGTCACATAACACCATCCACCTTTGGGGTTAATTCTACCAATCCATCATGTCAGTGTCGCCGATATGTTCAAGAGAAGTCACTCAGAGAATTCACCTGTGTCTCACCCACTACAATACATTTACACTCCATTCTTTCATGATCGCCACCCTGAACGTTATATCACCAGACCATTTTCACCTCCATTAAAATCATTTGCTCCATTATATGTCATTGATGTGGGATTCATTAAGGCCCTCCTATGACGGATCGCTTCTTGTTGACATCAGCTCATTATCCAAGAAGTCGATCTAGGGACACCCCTTTCAGTACTTTGAAGCTTGCATGCCTCAATGGCAAGTTTCTCACTTCCGGCGATAGGTTTACATCAATGACCTTCGACCGAAATATTTTTCGTGGTGTTCAACGCCAAGTCCTTTATTCACACCACGTGAATTGCATTATAGTACCTTGAGGATCATTATCATTATCGGTGATTCCTCTCGTGCCTGTTAATAGCTTACATCATTGGCTGGTAATCAGGCGATGTCTTTCCATGTTCGACTCCAGAACATCTCTCACATGGATCGACTTGTACTTTGAGTGAAGATCGAATGAGATTGAAGACCCCGGATCTAGTTTCATCCATCTGGGCTGCGATATATATTTAGGGAAATAAAGACATCAAATGTACATCGTTGCTGCACAGATAATCATCCAATCAAAGGGATGATGGCTCTACCAGAATCATCAGTCTACACTCAGATGATTGTCTGTCCTATGTACATGAAAATGAATTTATAAAGCTGAGCATGGAAATGCCCGACTCAGCTAGATCATGAAAATATTATGAAGATAATGTATTGTATTATATCTTATTACAGGTCTCCTTCCAGCTTGAAAGAACTTCGGATCCTCATGATAAATCATCTCACCCGACATCAAAAAAGATTAACGACCTCATGCTTTAGGGGGCAACTGTTATAGACATTTTTGGGCACTTCAACCCCAAGCATAAAATGTCCATAAACCTAGGGCTCCTAAGTCCCTAAAAGTGTTGTTCCAACCCCTAAAGGAACAAGGTCAACTGATTATAGCTTCTCCCAGAAGTTCTCCATGAAAAACTACTCAGAACTGGTCAAAACTGGATCATTTCACCTGCTCCATAGGCAAAGTGCGTTGCATCTCACCTAAGTACACCCAGTGGGTGCGTTTCATTTCAAAAATCCCTTCTATGGGGTGCGATGGGTGAGAAGAGATAAATGGCAGTGTCAATTCGTGAGGTGGAGAAGCATTGAATCTTCCAGAAACTTCTCCTGTGACACTTGTCTCTCTAAATTCGACCAAGGATGAGTAAGAGATCATCAATCTCCAAGTGGAAGCAAGAACTATCAGAGGGAAGACACTAATCAAATCACAAGCTGACTCATCTCCCTTACAGACATCTATATATGGATCCCTCATCCGAGAGATCCAGAGGCTAGAATTTTGCATCTTGTAAGGAATTGCTGTTGGTTTCTTGAGGCAACATCATAGCGTTGGGTGATCTAAGCTTTGCATGAGGTGAAGAATGGCTTACTTTCCGAGAGGATGATGTTCGGTCAGAACAATTGGTTGTAACTCTCTTGGCTCTTTCTTGATTATCAATAAATCTATTCAAGTTTTCCTCCATACTCTTGTGTTATCTATGTTTCATGCATTTGTATGGTCAATTTACATCTGATCCTAGATTGTTTATGATAGTAGATCCATGTTCTTGTGTAGTGTTATGCTGCTTTGATTCTACAGGTACTCTGTGAAGCTGGGTATACGAGAAAGCAAGTAGCAAAGGACTATCAGAAGAGAGAGGAATTGAGCAAGGAGCCAAGTGCAAGACAGAGGTTGGTCTTCTTTATTCTTCTCTCATCTATCTTTCATAAAGGAAAACGAAAGTAGTTTTACTTTGTTTGTTTCTAAGGTAGCTACCCGCCTTAGTGGGATTAGCAGTTCTGCATAGATACTTTTCCCTATAACACCAGGTCTCCTATTATCCCTTTTAGATCTGTAAACTTGGTAGGGAACAAATCCTAGTATTCGCAGAGAAATTTAGCAACCTTATCCACCATCACGTCATCCCAGTAATCTCCAATCTTCACGATTTCGGGCTCTAACTTCGTACCAATATTTATGTGTTTTGTTTTTAGTGGCACGGTTATATCAAGATTATCAATCTATGGTCCCTCAACCTCATGGTGACCCTGTATTTTAGGGATGTTAATCTTTCGTGGATCCTCATCTTCTTCTTCAACAGTCACGTTATAGCATTCCAGTGCGTGAATCAGCTGAGTAGTCCAATCGGGTTGAATCATATCTAATGGATCCTGTGGTATCTTAAAGATTGCTGCTTTCACCTCTTGGAGTGCTTCGTCAATACAGTGAGACCCACCTTCAAAGCTGAACGTCATTATGAATCCTTCATGTAGAATATTGCATTCACCTATACCATGGTGTAGCTCCGTTTCCAAGTACCAGTTCATCGAGATGATATCCAATGCATGATAGAAAAAGTGCACCCATTCTGGTTGGGGCTTCGCTCCATAATCCTGAGCCCATTTGGCCAAGTGTGTGCGTGGATCATTCTTCCTGTTATATTTGTCTATTATTCATACCTTTGACTTCCCAAAGTGTGTCCTCATCATCCTCCTACACGCTCGCGAATCATCAAATCTACCCTTGTGCGTACCCCACCATCTTGCGGGCGTAGCGCACAGTGCCTAGTCCAAAGCCTAGAAGCACTGCTTTTTTGGTACTTCCCTCTCAAAGGCATGCAAAAATACATCTACATCATTCAAGCCATCATAAGTGGGTAAATTCTTTACTTCCAATGACACACAACGCAACGACAAGGTCATCATGTTACAACTTAGTTTGGTTACTTCAGGTGAGCGATTCTGCCAACGCTCTAATTCTTCATCAGAGTCCAAGGCGCAGGAACTCTCGCGATCTCATGAAATTCGTCCATCCACTGTTGGATTCACCCAATCTTGGTATCGTGCTGTTATCTTATAGATACAGTCCAGATTGTCATCACTCTCATAATCGCAGACTGGTTCAGTATAGCACAATCCTTCAGCAAGATCTAGGAGTACTATTACGCAGAGCGATTTCTTTTCAAATATCATCTTTCGCTTCTCTAGGTTGATTACCCCGTTCATATTAGTAGCCCAATCAATGCCAAGGAGCGTAGGGTAGAGGTTTCCGTCATCCACAATTTCTATTACTTCAAAGTCTACCAACACGCTTGAGCTTCAATATCTACACTCACCCCTTGCAACCGCCCCATGGGGATGACCTTTTGCTGATTTTCTATCCTTGACTAAATCAGAGACCACTACAACATGAGTCCTCCCATCTGCTCCCAATTTTGTTTCAGTAAGACGTTTACATCTGACCCCAGACCCAAAATAACCTGATCCATTTTGCAATTGCCTATCTGTGCGGTCAGCCTCATCTCTCGTCCTGTCTTTGTTTTGTGCTTATGAATCTTTCGTACCACACGCGGTTCACCTGGAGTGTTTTCAGCCCATCTATTTATGAGCTCCTATAACCCCTTCACAGCCTTGCTATCGCACAACAACTTCATGCAGGTCTCTAGAAAGGTCGTAAGCATAGAAGGGTCCATCTCCTGATCTAGCTTATCCTTGCTCCCTAAGGTGGAGGCCTCAATGAAACTCTTCTTTGCTTCCATGAACATTTCATGTGTGCGCTCGAAATCAAATTCAACCTCCTTCACTAGAGATTTACAAACCCATTCACTGTATTCCGGATGTTTCCCCTTATCATCCCCTATTGCAATTCCACTTTGGGGCACTATATTCTCATTCGGATCCTCTTCACGAGGCTTAGACCTCATCATCTGCAGGCTTTGAGTCGGTTGAGGTGGTAGTGCGCCATTGTCATGTATCCTCACTATCAGTGTAGGACAGTCCTCCATTTCATGAATAAACAGAATGAAATATTTGCACGACGGACATGTTGTGTGAGTGCAATCGTGGTCATAGTGTCCTGGTCCTACGCAATTGTAGCAGATTAGCTATCCTCGACCTCTGCGAGGTCCTCCTTCGCCTCTGCCTCGTCTCTGCCCCTGAAAGCCTGTTGGCATCATCCCTGTGCTCTGATCAGGGAGTTGGGTTTCTGCCTGAACCCTATAGGCAGGTGTTGTGTCCATCATCAGTTCATAGCTTTTTCAGTTGCACTCATCATGCCCTACCAACCTATAGAAGTTGCAGAACAATTTTTCCAATGTTTGTACAAACTTCTGTAGCAAATGATACTTATCAGTCATATGTTTTCCTGCTATGTGACATATAGCGTACTAGAACGTAAGCCTCGTGCTTGATCCTTCTTGAGCTTCCGACCTCAAAGGCATCAATCATCCTCCTGCAATATAGTTTGCAAATACTGGGCAATGGTCTTTGTCATGCCCCTGACCTTTACATTCCAGGCACCATACCTCTTTGTGCACCTTCGGCCAGACTGTTCTATCCTGCTTCAAACTTTTCATTTCAAGGCAAATATTTTGCTACTATGCATGGATCTGTTCAACCCATAGATTTGGGTCTTGCATCGATGTTTCATGTAGTCCCATTGCAATCTCCAAGGCCTTTTCCTGAGTCATTATCTTTTGTTGTGACAGCGCAACCCTTAGGTGTGGCAGGAGCGAAGCCATGAACCATTCGTGGTGCTGTCCATCTATTAAGTTCATATTAGCTTCACGGATTTTACACTTCAATCTCTGATCTAATTCCCAAGGTGTCTCGCCCGGTTTCATTATGAATTCCTTGAACCCCACAATCGACTGTGCTTCAGATTTAGGCCGACTAAATTATTTATTCAATGTGGTCTGGATGTCTCCCACTTCAGCATTTTGGTTATCATTCGAGTACTTAATGTACCAGGTTAGCGTGTGATCCTGCAAAGCACTAACCAGTGTTGCCTTCTTCATGTGATCATCTATAAAACCCTAAGCTTCCCACACAACTTTCACAATGAACCAAAACTGGTTTGGGTCCTCATTTCCGAAGCCTTTAAACAAAGGTAGCTTCACTGAATTTTCCATGTTAAACTGCAGTGGAGGTGGTGGTGGTATGGGTGAAGTCGTAGGTTGTGGTGGTGAAGTTGGAGGTGGTATGGATGGAGGTGGCAGTTGTAGGAATCCTTGTTTTATTAACTGAATTTCACTTCATGGAGAAGCCTGCGCTACTTCCTCTTCATCACCTAGTGGAGGTGAAATTAATGGACTATATTGAGGACCCTTTCTCCCTTCATTCTTGTAAGTCTTTCTGCTTGGTGTAGCTCCAAACATCAAGGTAGTTGCATAACCTATTTTTCACACAATAACATCTTAATCCAAGTATTCAAATACTTCAAGTACTTACCTCGTGGACACTTGAAAAGTGCCACTCCGCCTCATTGTAGGTAACTGAGGTATCAACCGCGAATTTAGTCACAAATCCTCCTATGATTCAATTGAGCCAATGATCGACAGCGCAGATGATTTTATCCTCAGAGGCTTCCAATCTCTTTACTAACTCTGGGGTCCAGACAATAGGACCATCAAGTCTCCACCTTCCTAGGCTATCCGCTAGCTTCGTGATCCACTCGTATTACCCACCCAGAAAGGAACAGAAAAAGATCTCATGGATTTCTATATATAGGTACCTATCTAGCCACTGTTCCTTTATCAGACACATATTTCTGTTCTCCTGCATCATGTATTCATGGATATTCCTATCCAACTGGTCACTGATCTCTTTCTTATTTGGATTCTAGTGATACAACATCACACATCTCTTATGCAGATTCCACTATGTGGGGCCTGACCTAGGTTCAACTTTAGTTAGCCAAACAAAACCCTACACTACTGGCCCTTTCGGCATTATACCGTGGAGTGCGGATTGAAGCCTCATGCGAAGCAATATGGGGGGATGCTAGAACCAAGTTTCTGCACCCTGAGATGGTCGTGATGTCGGTTTATACCCCCTGTTCCTGCTTCGGCGCAGGTTGCTGAGCTCTTAGGCTCTGTCAGTCTAGCCCTTTACTCCACCCTTCAGTACCTCTGTGAAAGAGTACAATCGATCTTTGTGCAGCCATAGCCTGCGTTCCAAGTACTTTCACGCTACTATAGTAGATTATTGCACCAATTCCCAAGTTATATTAAGTGTTTTTCTTAACTTACTAAACATTCACAGTGAGCACCTCGTAAACAAATATTCTTACTTGCGTTCAATTAACCAATGTAATTACATACATTCGTGCATCACATAAGAATTGTAAATGAAATCCATACACAATATGACAAGATGCATTAACAGGAAACAAAGACATATAATTTGTAGAATGCTTCTCTTTATTGATATCTTTAGATGATTACAGATTCTATCCACCCTGCGGACACAGCTGTAGGGGCCCGCGCACTCAGCTGCAACTTCCACCCTATGCCTCTACGCACTCAGCTGCAGAACCTCTACCTATGCTATGACCTAAAACTTAGACTTCTCTAAAGGCTTCATTCTTATCACTTAAGACTTCTTACTTCTAAAGCTACTTA
Source organism: Pinus tabuliformis (assembly GCA_031772625.1). Lineage (NCBI taxonomy): Eukaryota > Viridiplantae > Streptophyta > Pinopsida > Pinales > Pinaceae > Pinus > Pinus tabuliformis. Next base: position 211,637,780 of record CM062809.1, on the reverse strand, counting down.
GAGCTTACTTACTTAGCTATTTTTATATAATCCCATGGTCTGTGGACCATGGGTAGATCTTTACAACCGAATTTACACTTTACAAAATAAGGGTTGACAACCCTTTATGACTCATGACACCTTCATGCTCTGCGACCACAAAATGTGGAGACTTTACGACTTTATTACAAAATTTGACCCAAAACATGGGCTTTTAGCCCCAAAATTGTCCTTGGGTTATGCTATTCACGACATGTAGCAAATCTCTCCCGGTCTTCCCAAAGGTACACTTGAGCAAGTTGATACATGCAAGGGTTGTATTTTTGGAAAATACACCAAGTCTTCCTTTGTAGATAGAGACAATCGAGTAGACTCTATTCTTGAGAGAATCCATTCAGATGTGTGTGGACCATTCTTGATAGTATCCATCGCCAAACATAGGTATTATGTTATATTTGTAGATGACTATTCTCTCAAATGCTAGATATTTTTCATGTAGATAAAGGATCAAACATTCACAAAGTTTTTTTAATTCAAAGCATTGGTCAAGAAATATTTGGGAAATAAGGTTAAATCTCTACGGAGTGATAACTATGGAGGATATGTCCCCAATGAGCTTAAGAACTTTTGTGTAGCAGAAGGGATTAAACAAGAGTTGATGACACCTCATAACCCTCAATAGAATGGGTTTTCCGAGAGGAAGAAAAGGATCATAGTAGGGGCAACAAGGGCGATGGTGCATGGTCAGGGCCTACCACTACACTTGTGGGCTGAGGCATGCAACAGAACGATTTAGGTTCAGAACCGTAGTCCACATTGGATACTTGAGAGTAAAACATCAGATGAAGCTTATTCTAGTAAGAGGCTAGATGTTATTCACTTCAGGGTTTTTGGGTCATCGGTTTATTGCCATGTGACCAAAGATTCATGGAAGAAGCTTGAGCGAACAACATATTTGGGGATATTTATGGGGTACACTGATACGCCCCACAACTATCGTGTGTACATGCAAACTATTCAGATGACAGTGGTTCGCAGGGATGTCAAGTTTTATGAGGATAAGGCCATGTGAGTATCCCTTGAGAGGGAGCTTGATCTACTTGCGGTGGAGGAACTTTTAGTTCCTAAGGTTGAGGAACCTCAAATTGATGTGCAGAAGCCACATGCAAATTTTCCAGGAGTGGAGACATCCACTCAGGTAGAGTCCTCCTGAGAGGGAAGAAACCACACTAGAGAGGCCGACAGATTGTTGGATGATGCATGGAACAATGTGGGACCACCCTCTTCTCAGCACAGATAGAGGAGGTCACTAGAGAGGTACACTGGATACATGGCACTTATGGGTGCATGTGTTGTGACATGGCCATCTTCCTTTCAGGAAGCAGTGTAGCAGCCAGTTTGGGTTGATGCGATGGTAGAGGAGTATGAATCCATAGTTTGAAATAATGTTTTGGATGTGGTCCTGAGACTGGAGGACAAGTCACTTGTGAGCTCCCATTGGGTTTACAAGGTAAAGAAAGCTTCAAATGGTAATGTGGAGAAGCATAAGGCCAAATTTGTGGCCTGTGGATTTTCACAGGTAGAGGGGATTGACTATGATGAGACCTTTGTTCCTGTTGCAAGGTACCCATCATTCAGATCTATTTTTGCACTATCAGCATAGATGGGTTGGAAGATCCATCAGATGGATGTGAAGACTACCTTCCTTAATGGCATGATTGAGGAATAGGTTTATGTCATGCGGAAAGAGTCGATAATGCAGACAAAACCAACCTCCCTAGAAGTAAAGGCTTTCTAGTGACAAACAAAACAAATAAACACTACCTTTCTCTAAACATGCATTGAGAATACAAGTAATCAGGTGATTTTAACATACCTTTACTCCAACACTTTGTAGTAGTCCAGCCTCACCGACCCGGATGAGCTCCTCCTTCTCTTCGAAACCTGCATTCACTAACAAGCCAAAAGATTAAATAGCACCTGATAAACTCATAAAACAATACATATCCATCATACAGACCAAGGAGTATATGAAATAAATCATGAATAACAATCTGTTGATAAAAATGAGTTCATTTGTATTAAGTGGAAATGAAAGAAACCATTACAACCTGAGCCTTGGTGTTGTGCAGGTCCCTCCTAGGGTCCAGCAAGAGTTTTCCTTTACTTTGATCAGCTCACCCACTCTCAAATAAGGCTAGGAAAGGATGGGAATCTCTCCTCTCAAGCTTTACAAGGGAGTCCTAATTCCAGCAACATCTACCCTTAGGAATGTTCAGCTTTCAACCTCTCCTCCCTCTGGCCCAATGCCTGTATTTATAGTGCTCTAGAGGAAGTTATTCAGGTCCACCATCAATGGGATAAGCCCCTCTTTGGATGGGATAGCTCCCCTCTTGACGGGATAAGTTCCTCTTTGATAGGGATACATGAACCATCTGGAGGCGCTCCATACACGTCAAACAAGCTTCTAGAATGCTCTAGAAATGACTACAAGTAACGTTTTTGGAGTGAAACTTGCGCCTTTTGACCTTTACAGGAGTACGCACCCTCCCCTTTACAGACAGAGCGTACAAGTACGCAAGTATTGTGAACTTGGGGTGCATACACGCAGGTAAGGCTAAGAGAAACTACGTACCCAGAGATATATAGATTTTTAATGACTTTCTCTCTTTCTTGGAGTTTGACATGGAGAGCAGAGGTATGAGGCTTGCCAAGGAGGATAGTATGACAGTTGATGGAGCCATACTAACTGCAAATAGTCATGGTGACAAATTTTGGTGTAACAGATTGCCCCCTAAAGTGCGAAGCCTGTAGTAGATAAGGGTTTCATATCATCTAGGAAGGGTGAAGTACTTTATCATTTCAAGGATTATCTTGTGGAGAGCCCAGTTGGAACCTGCAAGTATTCAACACAAAATACATATATAAGATCATATCATCGCTGAGGTAGGCATTCCCATACTCAGATTGAAAACTTTAACTAATTGACTATCTACTGCTCTAACACAGGAATGATTTTGCAAAACATCATAATCATAGACTTATAGAATTTTTGTAGACACAGTATGGACGCAGCCATCTGTTTATAGTTGGTCTACTATATAATGAATACAAAACTCCTCTCAGCCTGGATGGTGGAAACTAGATCCAGGGTCTTCATTTCTACTTCCCGAACAGGTACGATTCTATCCATGCGAATAAATGAGTTGATGTCGAACATGGTAGAAACTACTTGATTACCAGTCAGTGATGTAAACTGTTAACAAGTGTGAGAGAGTCCGCCAGTGATGTCAATGGTTCTCAAAGTACCCAGTACAATCCATGAGATGTGAATGAATGAGTTGATGTCGAACATTTCACGGAATCCTTCGATCGAAATTCAATGATGTAAACCGTCGTCAAAGGCGAGAAACCTGCCATTGATGCATGCAGACTTCAAGGTACTGACGATTCCTAGGTCATCTTTCTAGATAATGTGCTGATGTCGATAGAAAGCGACCCGTTGTAGGCAAGCCCACAACACGAAATCATAGATCAAGTTGAAGAAATGTAACTGTAAGGACTGACTCAGGGATGGTCAAGATGGATGACGGGTATTTTGCAGATGAATGGTTTATATGCAGAGACCTCTTGAACACAGAACGACACGACAGATGGCTTGGTGACATTTGACCCAAAGTTAATACCCGGCTGAAAACTTTCAATGTGGTTTGATCAACTGTGAGGCAAAGGATTTCCCAACCCAGGTGAATGCAAAGTGTCGTGTTCAAGAGTGGTAATAAGGCTTCTTCTGAGACAAAGGATAACAAATAGGCTCATTTTTCTCTCTTTTCCCCCACCATTTCTGGCAAGTACCTCTTTATTTTTTACAAGCTTGAGGAGGATAACATATGCTTGATTATAAGCTCATCCTTCGGATGAGTCCAACTTAGTTTTGATTCGAACCCTAAGAAGGAGTGGTCCGTTCCTGTTTGTAATCGAACAGGTCCTTTGCTGTGAAATTTTAACGAGTCCAGTATAGGAGAAACTCAGCGTTTTTCATTTTTAGAGAGTCTGAAAAAACTTAAGAAGACTCCAGGTTGAACTTTTTCGTAAAGTTGTGTCTCCCAAGCCCGAAAAAGTATAAAATAATACTTGAGAGAACCGCTTGATCTTGCGACGAAGGAGTACTTTCATGATTAGTGTCTTTGACCTGAAAAGTAAAAAGCGATCAAGGACACGTCGTTTTATTTCCAGTATCGAATTTGAAACGACAAAAATCCGGCAATCTTTTCCTGTTTTTATGGTCAGAAAAAGGGCTATAAGGGGACCATCTTTTAATTCCATTTTAACGAGTGTAAAAGAAACGCTCGGCAATCTTTTCATGTTTTAGGAGTCAGAAAAGAGCTTAAAAGATGACTCTGATGTTTTTGTATGTGAAAAATGACAATTTTCCCTGAAAATCCTTTTCTCCCGCACAAAAACCAACACATTACTCATACCTGTTTAATATAGATAAAAATACTTTGAAAAATACCCTTTCATGGTGGAAAATAAACAAATTTAACATTCATTTACTCAAAAAACCTATAAAAAGGGCTTTTACCATTTCATTTTTACCATTTCACTGTTGAGGAGAGAAAAAGGGCTTTTGGCAAGAAACTTCCCATGGTCGTTGCGGAGAATCCGACCGTCGAAATCGAACGCCGTCTCATCAGGTATTCTACAACATCCTCCCTTGCATTTCCATCCGTTTAGAATTCATTTTTAGGCTTTAGATTTATTTTTTGGAGACCTTGGGGGTTTCAAGGTCCGCTTTTCGGGGTACGCAGGTGCCCCATGGGTGACCTGCATACCTCGACATTTTCTCCATTGGGAAAATGCCAGGCTCACGCAGCTTGCCTTAAGAGAAGGTGCGTACATACGCCCTGTCCCTAAAGGACTGGCTGCGTACACCGCGGAGTGGATTTTGAAACTCCAAATTCTCCAAAATGAACCAAAAATTTTCATTTTTATAGACTCTAACAGATGTTTTATGGTGTGTAGATTGCCCACCATGCTTGATTGGCGCGAGAGGGAGCACGAAGATGTTGATTTGGCCACGATTAATCATCAACCTTCCATTGATGCTTTAAAGGCATGCGGTCTTTACAAATACTGGGCCATACCTGGCATGAGGGCCCAGGTGCGCTTTCTAGAGTGGCTGGTCGAAAGGTGGAATGTTCAGGATCAATGCTTTTACATTGGAGGGCACCAGCTCGAGATAGAGCCCTCTGATATTTACTTCCTCACTGGTTTTCCCAAGAGGGGCGAACAATTGACTCTGTCCGGAACTAGGCCGGGTGGCCAGTCCATTGCTAGCCTTCGGCTAGAGTGGTGTAACAACCAAAACCAGGATAAGGGGATAGAAATAAAAAAGATAACCCTGCCTGAACTTATGGTAATTGCCTTTACAGTTACCAGACTTTGCGGCGCTACCACTTTACACATTGCCACCAGTCCCAAATGCGGATGGCGATTGACTGCTATCGGGGCACCATTTTCAACTGGTGCGATGCTGTGTTGGCCAACTTAAAGGGCCAACTGACTAGGACTAAAAACGGACAGCTGAAGACTTTGGTTATGGGCCTTTAGTTGTGAGTTTTTCCATAGAGAGGGTTCCGATGCTGATCCCACAGCATCTCACTGTTGAGGTTGGGCCTCCCCGAGAGCCTAAGTTGATGCGATGGGTTGTGGTGATGGCCCGTCATCCTGACGAGGGCAAGGAGGTTGTCCGATTTAGACCGGAGTATTTTCACTGGTTAGAGAACCAGGTCTTCTCGATTCAGGATTTTCCGTATGCTAGAGTTGATTTTCGTGGAGATCCAGACATGGTTCTTCGAGCGGGAGAACAGTGGGACGACACAGGTACTTCATTTTCCACAAGTTTTTAAATTATTTACTTTTTTTTTTGTTTTTATATCGTCTCAAAACTGACAGTGACAATTTTCAAAATGCAGATGTAGGTCCACAGCGTCTGGCCAATCTCCGGCCTTTCGAGAGGAGAGTACCAGTTGCACCAGCACCAGCCCCACAGGATGCGGCCGTAGAGACCTTAGCCGAGTTGGAACAGGACCTAGAGTGTCTTACGGTAGACATACCACAGACGACTATAGATGATATCCCTATCAGACTTCAGCGCTATGTGGTCGCAGTCCCAGGACCTTTTAGGAGGTTCTTGTGTAGGGTAGCGCGTGCAGTGGTGTCGTATAGAGAGCACCACCAGTGATTGGCTAGTCACTTTTGTGGACACATGTGACATTTTGGCTTTTTGTACTTATCATTTTTGCCGATCATAAGGTGTTTTTCAACCTATGATCGAAGACGATGTATATTTTGACACACTCCTATCTATATATATCATTATTACTGGCTTATCCTGTTAAACATGTGTGATGAAATGTTTTTAAATTTACATGCATGATTATCGCAAATGTCTGTCTAACATTCGAGAAGCAATTGCATCTGCTAATGTATTTAATGACCTTGGAATATGCTGATATTCAATGTAATCAAATTCACGTTCGAAGAGGCGCACTCTCAAAAATAACCTTAATAACACTGGATTTCTAATGGCATATACTCTATTAAGTTGTAATACAATGAGTTCAGAATCTAACCTCACTATCAAACTCCGAATCCCAAACGAAATAGATTCAGATAATAACTCAATCACTGCACTTTATTCTGCAATGTTGTTTGTTGTTTGACCGAGGCTCACCTCATGCATAGAAACTAACTCGTTAGAGGGCGAATAGATAACCCAAGCTGCGGAAGAGATATTCCGTGTGCTACGACAAGCACCATCAGCGAATCCAATGTACGTTTGGAGAGGCGTCGACATCTGCAATATCAAGAGTAAAACCAGGATAAGCCAAAATAATGACGAAAAACACGCTCTCTAAGTTAAGCACACTGTCTATACTAGCAAACACACCAGCTAGAAAGAAAAACTAACCTAACTAAATCTCCATACCCATCATTTAATCATAATACCTCTTTAGGTAAAGTCCATTTCTGGGCTTACCCAAAGAGTCCCCATCAAAATCTACCAGCCCATAGGCCCCTTTTGCTAGCTTTCGCTTGACAATGTAGGGCCCATGCCACATAGGAACGAATTTTCCAGCACCTAATTTATCGTTAGCTTGATCATATAATAGCACTAGGTCTCCTTCCGAAAAATTACGAGGGGTCACGTTGCGATCATACTGAGCTTTCATCCGTTTTGCGTGAGTCTCGATTGCCAATGCAGCGTCACGTCGAGTCTCATCTAGTTGAGCTAAGTATAATATACGCTTCTCCTCTTCGGAAGTAGCTGGAAGTAATTCGACAGCCATTTGAAGTGACATGATTTCGCATTCAATGGGCAGCACTGCTTCCAAACCATAAACTAGTTGGAAAGGAGTGAACCCTGTTGATGTTTTCACTGAGGTTCGGTACGCCCAAAGCACGGAAAATAACATGTTGTGCCAATTCGACCGATGAATACCAATGATTCGTCGGATCATGATAACTAAAACTTTGTTGATAGACTCAACCAGGCCATTGGCTTGTGGATAATAAGGAGTTGAGCTATCGTGATGCAAACCAAGCTGGCCTGTAAGTTTTGTCATCATAATATTTCGAAAATGGCGCCCATGGTCAGTGATTATCGCTTGTGGGACACCAAACCTAGAAATAATGTGATTGAATACAAAAATCGCAGCTGTCTTGCCGTCTGCCTCGAATGTAGGCATCGCCTCGGCCCACTTAGTAAAATAATCAACCGCAAGGATGATATACGCATGCCCCCCGACCGAGTGAGGGTTACATGTAATAAAATCAATACCCCATTTAGCAAAAGGACCAACAGCAATTATAGGGTGGAGAGGAGCCGGTGGTGCGCGCATCTTGCGATCAAACACTTGACAGTTGTGGCATTCCCGGACCGCAATAATACAGTCTTTAAACAAAGACGGCCAGAAGTAGCCAGCGCGCAATATCTTTTGGGTTGTGGCATACCCAGACATATGACCGCCACACGCTCCAAAGTGACAGTCATTCAAAACCCTTTCAGCTTCCTCATGAGTTAAGCAACGATGAAAAACCAAGTCTGCCCCACGACGATAAAGAGTATCTCCAATAATTTTGTACTGTTGGGACTGGAATCGAATTTTTCGACGTTCCGAGTTTGAAAGGTCGGGCCGAAAGGATTGGGTTTGGAGATAGACAATTGTATCCCCATACCATGGATCTAAAGTGCTGATGAGAAACAAAGATTCATCCGCAATGGGTTCCTCTGCCACAGTTTCTGTGTCAGCACGTGGGAAATCACACATCAATTCCGCAAAAACTAAAGATTTCTTAGACTTAGACTTTTCAAATTCCAAGTCGAACTCCTGTAGGATAACGATCCATTTAGAGTACTTGCCCCCTAGCAATTGTTTAGTCAAAATGTAGATCATAGGGTTGCAATCCAAAATGACTGTAGTTTTATAGAGAAGAATGTAGTGACGAAAATGTTGGACAGCTTGAACAGCTGCCAAGGCCAATTTCTCCACATGTGAATATTTGAGCTCAGTGGGATTTAACGTCCGACTAAGGTAATAGATCACATGTTCCATTCCGAATTCGTCTTCCTGTACTAAGACCATTCCAATGGTGGAATGAGCGGCGGCGAGGTACAAAAAGTAATCCTGGTTGTAGTTGGGAGGCTTGTAAAGGTCCCCAGTAGAGTCGCCATTTTGTCATGCGGAAAGAGTCGATAATGCGGACAAAACCGACCTCCCTAGAAGCAAAGGCTTTTTAGTGACAAACAAAACAAATAAACACTACCTTTCTCTAAACATGCATTGAGAATACAAGTATTCAGGTGATTTTAACATACCTTTAGTCCAACACTTTGTAGTTGTCCAGCCTCGCCGATCCGGATGAGCTCCTCCTTCTCTTCGAAACCTGCATTCACTAACAAGCCAAAAGATTAAATAGCACTTGATAAACTCATAAAACAATACATATCCATCATACAGACCAAGGAGTATATGAAACAAATCATGAATAATAATCTGTTGAGAAAAATGAGTTCATTTGTATTAAGTGGAAACAAAAGAAACCATTACAACCTGAGCCTTGGTGTTGTGCAGGTCCCTCCTAGGGTCCAGCAAGAGTTTTCCTTTACTTTGATCAGCTCACCCACTCTCAAATAAGGCTAGGAAAGGATGGGAATCTCTCCTCTCAAGCTTTACAAGGGAGCCCTAATTCCAGCAACATCTACCCTTAGGAATGTTTAGCTTTCAACCTCTCCTCCCTCTGGCCCAATGCCTGTATTTATAGTGCTCTAGAGGAAGTTATTCAGGTCCACCATCAATGGGATAAGCCCCTCTTTGGATGGGATAGCTCCCCTCTTGATGGGATAAGGTCCTCTTTGATAGGGATACATGAACCATCTGGAGGCGCTCCATACACGTCAAACAAGCTTCTAGAATGCTCTAGAAATGACTACAAGTAACCTTTTGGAGTGAAACTTGCGCCTTTTGACCTTTACAGGAGTACGCACCCTCCCCTTTATAGACAGAGCGTACAAGTACGCAGGTACTGTGAACTTGGGGTGCATACACGCAGGTAAGGCTAAGAGAAACTGCGTACCCAGAGATATATAGATTTTTAATGACTTTCTCTCTTTCTTGGAGTTTGACATGGAGAGCAGAGGTATGAGGCTTGCCAAGGAGGATAGTATGGCAGTTGATGGAGCCATACTAACTTCAAATAGTCATGGTGACAAATTTTAGTGTAACAGTTTACATAGAGCAAACTGAAGGTTTTGAAACCTTGGACAATGAGTCGCATTTGTGGAAACTCAAGAGAGTGTTGTAAGGGCTGAAGCAAGCACCTCATGCTTGTTACACCAAGATAGATAGCTACTTCACTGGGTTGGGCTTCACGAAGAGTGAAGTGGATGCGAACTTGTACCACATAGTGGTGGAAGTTAAGTTGTTTATCATTGTACTTTATGTAGATGATCTTATACTAACAGGTGATGAGAAGCTCATCAAATCTTGCAAGGAGGACCTTGCAAGAGAGTTTGAGATGAAGGACATGGGGCTCGTGTATTAATTTCTTGGCATGGAGGTATGGTAGGGAGATGGGGAGTTGTTTGTTTCTCAAGGAAAGTATGCCAATGAGATACTTAGGAGATTCCATATGGAGAGGAGTAAACCCATGGAGACTTGTTTAGCTAGTAACTAGAGGAAGGAGGATGCTACTTCAGGAGAAGTAGTGGAAGCTACTCTTTACAGGAAACTTGTGGGTTCACTCACGTATTTTTTGAACACACGACCAGATATGTGTTATGTAGTTAACCAACTTAGTCAAGAAATGGTTTGGCCTAGCAAGCTGTATTGGAAGGCGTAAAAGAATGCATTGAGATACGTCAAAGGCACTACTCTGTCTGGGTTCGAGTACAAACGGATAGAGGGAGTGAAGCTTCAAGGCTTCACCAATGCAGATTGGGTGGGGAGTCCATCTGATAGGAAGAGCACATCAAGAGGGATCTTTAGTATTGGGTCAACTACAGTTTCTCGGTACAAGTAGGAAACAAAGATTGGTTGCACTCAGTTCGGTAAAGGCAGAGTACATGGCTGCAAGTCAAGCAACATGTGAGGCTATCTGGATGAGGAAGATCCTGGTTGGTTATTTTGGTCAGCAGATGGATTTGATAGTGATTTATTTTGATAATCAGAGGTATATAAAACTCTCTAAAAATCCAGTTTTTCATGATCAGTCCAAGCATATAGATATTGGGTATCATCATCTCAGAGATTGTCTATTGAGGCAGATCATGTTGTTAGATTACATTCCCATGGAGGAGAAAGATGATGACATATTGAAAAAGGAATTTCCAAGATGTAAATTCAAGTTTCACAGAGACAGGATCAGGGTAGTGGATAATCCCTTTCTTGTTGAGAAGGAGTGTTGAGAAATGGCAATAAGAAATTCTAGTTTAATTTGTCCTTGAATTACATTGTGAATTAAAATAGAATTATTTTCTCATAGCAATTTGAAAATAATTAATTAAGTTTAATTAACTTAATTAATTTAGGAAATTTGAATTGGAAGTCTTTTAGAAGACATATATATGTTCTCCCTAACTTATAGGAGTTGAAGGTTACTTATGAATGAGTTGTAATTAGTTAAATCACTTTATTGAGTTAAGTCTAGTTAAATTAGTTCCAATCAGTTTCAGGAACTAACAGTCAGTAAATAGTCAGTTGGGACACTAGTGACCTAATTAGTGCTACTCTAGTTAACTGAAGATTCCACCATCAGAAACTCATGCATGTCAATTATGAGAAATACCCAGTTGAGACTAGAGTGTAGGGACAATGTACTATTTTTATATATTTTTTTGAGTTGCACTAATAGTGCATGCAATTAAGAACTGATCCTTGAGGGATTGCGCTATTTTTAGAGGCTTTATTTCCCTTTAAATACAGGCTATCCTAAATAGGAATTACACATTGGAATAGAGATTTGGACAACTTGTGAATTGGTTAAGATTTGGCTTTGAGATTTCTTATGAGTTGGAGGTTGAATTTTTTGAGTGCTGGGATTGTTCTAGAGAGAACACGTATTGTAATTTCATCTTGATTTTCCTAATTAATACAAAACAAATAGTGTGGTTTTGAGCTGTGGCTCTCCTCGGATATTTATTGTGTTATGTGCCTTTGATTCTCTTCCTCTATTGATTATTGTTTGCTCGATGTTTATGGGCTTCCTCTATAAAGAGTAGAAGTGGATTCTTATCTCTTGCTTTAGCAAATTGCAATAGCTTGTGAATCTATAACTTTTTCTACATATAAAATTCTAAATTGATATGAAATGTTAATTTAATTAGACAGTTTCCATCCTTTTTTGTAGGAAATTTTGATATTCACAACAACTTTATTTTGTTTTGAAAAACATCCACTCTATATTTTCAATACCCTACCCATAACAATCAAGGCCAACATACCCTCCCCTACTATTGGGAACCATACTATCCTATTGCCCATTAAAAGCACTCATGTATAGATGATGAAGCTAATCCTACCTAGGTTATGAGATAATAAAACCATGTAGTGGAATGATAAACACCCTAATCTCAAACAATATGTTAAACGAACCTTGGATTAAGAAAGAAGTCACAAGTAAACCTCCAATGTAGCTCTTGACCTTGAACATGCCCTCCCCATCACAAAACACCATTCTCTTTCTTTTCATCACTTAGTCGCTTCACTTTAATAGGGGATTTGAGTCTTCTCACTCATATTCTTCATTAACCATGAGAAAGTAGAGAACACCTAATTCACACGCAAGAGGGATCAATATAGGAACATATCATTAGATAGGGCCCATTAAAGTACATTTTATGCTAGGGAGAAAACATGGAGCTCCTATCCACCCTCATGAAATTGTGAGTATGATGAAAGGTGAAAGTAAACTATCATCTAACCATTTCAGTAAGGTGAGTTAATGCTTCAAGAAGTAGGGAGGGGAGGTCAATCTAGTTATGTTTCGATTCTTCTCATTTTCACAAGAATAAGGGTGTCGGTGCTTTCTTATTTGGTCTAACATTTGAAGTGTGTGGGAGTTGGGGGGGTGGGGTGAAGAAAAAAGTAGAACCTTACCTTCTAACTAAGGTAATGCCATTACTTAGTTAGAAAACTTATAGATCCTTAGGCTAACAACCCATTTACCTCAAGGTATGTTAGTGACTTATATGATCTTTATATATTTAATCATGATATTATGTAATCTCCTCGATAAAAACTCTAAATTAAGCAAAGTATTTCAGTAGAAATCACATAAGAGAATTTTTTTTGGCCTATGTATTTCAAACCAACAAGTGTGGTTCATCATTAGGACCAAATGAAGAGGCAGACCATGGAAAACACTTAAATAGAGAGTAATGTAGAGACATAATTTCAAAGTAACCGCTATATTTGAACAAGAATCTTAGCTTATGATCACAAAATCTTGAATACATAAACTCTAAGATTGTCATAGCCATGTAACAAAAATATGGGATCAACACCCATTGACCATAAGGAGCTTAGTTAAATATGACCTGGCCAACTCAACTTATGCTCATATGCATGTAGAGGTAAATTATCTCTCTCAGATGCAACAAGAAGTAATGAAGCCTTATTTTCCATTCCAAAGGAATGAGGAAAGATAAATAACCTTTGAAGAAAGAGAGGGTGTACTTTATTGCATTTCTTTTATGCTTGGTTTTGATTCACCTTCACAATAAAGCTACTTGTTACTCTTTTGGTCATTTTCTTCTTTTCTTTTTTACATTATTGTGTTAGTGTGCGAATGAACATGTCAAGTGTTAATAAAAAAAGGAAATCATAAATTGAATTATTTATCTCTTTTATTTATGATATTATGATTCTCTAATTATCCCAATGCACATAATTACTAGATAATGGCCATCATCAAGAAAGAAAGAAAAGTGCATGCCAATTCAAGAAGTCGAAAGGAAATATCCTACATGGTTCCTCCCCCTCTTGACATGGTTAGTTAAGAGACTATAAATGTGTCTTCTCTCTTTGGTCAACCAAATTTCTCTCTCACAATAAACAAAACTTCATTTAGTTCTACCTATCAACTCAAGTTTTCATGGTTTCTTCCTTTCATTTGACTTAGTTATTTTTCAAGGGAAATTATCCTCTTTCTTAGCCCAAGTGTTAGTGTGAGGGTCAATAAAACAATATTCATAGGCACCTAGCAATTATAAAAATATTTCTCATCATCATGTCACTTCTAAGGAATTGAACCTGGGTGTGGGAGATAACAACCATTCTGCCCAACCACCACAAATAAACCAAATTGAATCATTTGGCATTTTATGTTATGCTATAATGAGTGACAATTAAGGAGCTTCAATACACTTATTAAATTTAAAGTGGAATGAAAGATATAGGGAGAGGCCTCTTGCATTTATTTTGAGGGAACATGAGATGAGACTTATTTGGAAGGTAAGGTGCTTAAGATGCCTTTGGACATGCATTTTCTATGGATTGACTCACCTCATCAACATATTTGAAAATAAGAAATATAAATGAAATACTTAAGGAAAATATGGGTTTTCAAAACTAAGAAAGAACTCTATTATATGTTGAATCTCATAAGCATGATTTATAGTCTCAATGCCTCATTGATAGTTGTTGATTCTATGAATATTAGGATTCCACTCCACTGGCTCAATATTCTTAATAAGGTAGGGGGCTATGAGAGAGAGAATTCAGGTGATTGGAAAGCCATTGAGAATTAATCATTCCCTTAAAAATGTTAATTTTTTTTTTCTAGCCAATAACATGATTTATACCTAGTAAAAATGTGAAGGTAAATCTTTACTAAGCAATTGTCATTCAATAATTTATTCCTCAAATGGACCTACAAAATGGAACCATATCATAAATGAAAATTGTTAAAGTATGGACAAGATAAAGTATCATCTGTTTTCTTTTGAGTCCCTGGAAATGGGTGGAGTGTTCACCCGAAATGTCAAATAGGGTAAACATCTACAATTTATTTCCAAAATATTTCAACAAGGGTGGATCTCATTTATCTAGGCTTTGAGCAGTGTCAGACGTATGGATACTCATGATAAAAAATTACAACTAATTGTTAGAAATAATTGATGTCATACATAGCTTAAACTGATAAAGGGTTGATTGACAAAAAATCTTTGAAAACATAATGCAAATGAAACTGGAAGGGTTATCCCTTACGTTATAACTAAATTAATTAGAAAAACATACACAAATTCTGAGCAAAGGAAGAGCCAATTAATGATAATGTGAGTGAACTTGGGAAAACAATATAACATTCATGTGAAAGCATGATAACATCAACTTCAAGTAAGGGTAGACTGGGTGGTTGAGGTAGGCTATTAATTCCCTCACCACCTCTGTTCGATTCCCTATAATGTCATGTTAATCCTGTTGTGATGAGGCTAGAGGAATAGGCAGCCCTAGGGAGTTTATTATGTTCGTGGTCAATACAGGACATCTCAGTTCTCAATAAATTTGATCTTGGACCAGATTAGTCCAGCGAACCACTAATTCACCATGGTTAAAAACAAATAAGTTCAAGAAATCACCCTAACATCAACAAAGTTATATATAGCTGCCTATTATATCATGTTCCATGAATTATCCCCCAACATCAACCACCTAGATTTGACCATCCTTTTAAAATGGAAATTATCCAGATAATTTATTTAAAATCAAATGGACATATACCATTCTAAGTGCTATTTTGTGGATGTTTGATCATCATACTCAAAACACGGGAATTCTTGAGAACCCATGGAAATTAAAGGAATTTGAAAAAGAGTGGACTGCAAGCCAAATCCAAGCCCAACGATTATTGAAGAGGGTTTATGTGGGTTTCTAAGAATCATTGCATGTAGTGAGTAGTGCATATATGGGAGTAATTGAGGATAGAAGCATGTTGGGGGTGGTACCAAACACCACATATTCTTTTGTAAATTTCTTAGGTTATCCTTCTTCCATTTCTCGAGCTATTGAAACCCTTGGATATACTGAAGAAATTGTTAAGGTGAGACTGCCTCTTTCTTTATTCACTTTCTTACAAACCCGATGAAATTTCCATGATGCTTGAGTTTGAGTTTGAGATTTTATATTTAAGAAAAAAATTGATTTAATGGAAACTGGGTCGCAAATGACTGTATCAGGTAAATGTTGTGAGAAAATTCCTTGAGGCCTCCATGATAGCCTTCTCTATTAATACTATTCCCATTCCTTTTTTATCACAAACAATGATCACATTGTTTTCCTAATTACAGATTCACCATTTTTGCAAGTAACACTCTTGTAAATCACCAAACTATGCAAGGAAATTTTTTTCCTTACGATTGTTAGTATTAACAAAGCAAGAAAAACATAGGAATCAAAGTGAAAGAAATTAGCTCTCTTTTGCATCCCTTAAGAACTAGCTTGTCCTTTGATTTCAACCTTTTTTTGCTGAAATTTCCTAGACATAGGATCACCTTGGCAACCCCGTACAAAATCCATGCGAACGTTATGTCCATCATCAATTGCAAAATTACCTAATGTAGTGTCCTTTGGCTCATCTAAAAGCATATGTAATTTCCTAGAATATCGTTCTCTAGCTCTAGACAATCCCAGTCTTCATTTTTCATTTCTCCAATTGCTCTCTCATATGGAACACCTTCTACACACTTGAATCAAATTTTTATCTATAGCAGAACGAGTTGAAACAAAGTATATATTCGACAGATTTGTTGCAAGTTTTATTGATTAGAATAGTCTTCCATCAACAACATGTAAAAAGGAAGGCTCAGGCAACAACATGTAAAAATTTGACTTCTATTTTGGATTTGTTGATGCATTCTTGGCTAAGAAGTTGGTCTTTATTGAAGGATATTTTGAATTTTATTAGGGAATAAAATATAAATTTTTATTAATCACATAGTTTTTAAACCTTAAAAAAGGATGTTATAACCCTATTTGCTACTCCATTATAGTGAGATAAACCCTTGTTCAACTTACCTCACTTGTTTGACTAAAATCAAGGATAATTTTAGGGGCGAATGTTCGCCCTTTGGCGAAATTAAGGGGTTTTAAATTTTTAGTGGGCGAATATTTTGTATCATAGTACATTTTTACAAATCACCTCAAATAGGCCACCTTATTTTAAGGGAGAGGGTAAAAAAGGTAAATTTAGCCCTTGAAATTAGGACTTACAACCTTCCATTCGCCCATTTTCAAGAATAGGTTTTACTTAAGTGAATCCTATGGGCCAAATACCATATTTATAAAAGAGGTATGGTAAATTAATAAAAATATAAATAAATGAGAGGTATGGTAAATAAATAAAACATTTTTTATATTTACTCCATAAGTCACCTTATATACATGTAAGGGTGTAAACAAATAAAAATATAAGTAAAGTGGAGGTATGGTAAATAAATAAAACGTCTTTTTATACTTACTCAAAAGGTATGGTAAATAAATAAAAATATAAATAAACTAGACGTATCGTAAATAAATAAAACCTCTTTTTATATTTAGTCCATAACCCTCGTTCTATTTATGAAGGCTCAAGAAAGAGGTTTTATTTAAGTGAATCCTATGGGCCAAATACCATATTTGTAAAAGAGGTATGGTAAATTAATAAAAATATAAATAAACGAGAGGTATGGTAAACAAATAAAACATTTTTTTATATTTACTCCATAATTCACCTTATATTTAAGAACACTCAAAAAATGGGTTATATTTAGGTGAAACCTATGGCCAAAATATTATGGGACAAATACCATGGACTAGATTGTTATTAATACCATGCAAAAAACCATTATTAACCCTAATATTAGAATTAATAAAAATAAAAATGGCACATGGTATTGACCCATGGTATTCACCAAAATGGCACATGGTATTGACCCATGGTATTCACGTGGAATGTAGCCTATTTAAATGGCGGAATTAAACCAGCATGTAGCCTATGCTAAGATTCACTAGTACTTTACAAATTTTTATTATTTAGTGAAAGACTCGCCAAGATCTTACAAGATTTTATAATTGAGTAAAATATTCGCCATGCCTGGTGAGAGATTCGCCAAAAAATTATATATACATATTATATTATTGATAAAATCGCCTTCCATGTTTCCTATATACCATGGAGATTCGCCCATTTATTATATTTATAAATTTAGCGGGGTTTTTAAAATTTTCCCTGACTAAAATGCATCCCTTTCCACCTTTTCGTTTACTTATGTGAGATTTACCCCATGTTAAAAGGGTGAAATTACATAATTGACCAATTTCTCATAATTATTTTGCCAAAATATTATAATTATGAGATAATAGTTATTTCACAATTGAGATAATTGAGAAAAAGCTCGTAATTATGAAAAAGGTTTCCAGAGTTTTCCTTTACCAAGGAGATCAAATTGACCCACTTGTGTATGAGTTTGCTAGGGGTCCATTATTGTAGAAGTTTAGTAACTTCTCAAGCCCCTAGGTGTCTAGATGCATTCTCCCGAAGGATGGAATGAGACTTTATAATCTAACCAAGAGGGAAAGAGGGAGAGTATCCAAAATATAACATGAGAGCTCTATTGTCTTGGAAGAGGAGACCATACTACGAGTTGGAGGAGAGGATATTATTTTTTGAAGGTATACATTTGATGTACTTCCATTTATATGGTTAATAAAAATCTATGTTCCCTTCCTTACATGAAGTTGTGTTCAGTATTTTATATGACCGTATCTATTTCTTTTGATCCGATGATCTTTCGAGGAAGATCCACTATTGTCCTTATTTAGTTGTGTTTTTGTGTAGGGATATAGATCTGGTGTAGACGTGTTGGATCACTCGAGTGGAGCACAAGATCTCCATCAAACTAAAAACCCTTCCCTGACATGTGAGGATTCCAATTGTGATATCTTATCTTTATAACATAGATCTGACTACTTGTTGCATGCATGACCATCTGGATTGGGGATCGTTATTATATTGTATTAGCCACTATGTTTTGTTTTCTGGTGATCTCAATCGGGCATGAGATCACAAAGCAATAGTTCCTTGCATAATTAAATGCAACCAAATTTGTGCTTTCAATGAGAGGATTTTTATTTTTCCCTCTTTGACATTAGATATCCTCCCCTTATTTATGTTTTTTTCGTTTTCTATTGTTCCCATTGAGTTCTCTATAGTTTTTTGGATTCATTTTTACCTCCATTTTTTTTATTTTCTTCAGATTTGCGATGATCTTAGATCTGCAACTTTTTTTTTTTTTTTTGTATGAGAGAAGAACAAATATTAGAATTAAAATCGAATTATGGAATTTTCAGTACGTAATTTGATTGGATTTACAACAAATATGTATTCCTCTCGAAATTTCGTATAAAAATGAAAAAAAATCACTAAAAACGGATGTCGAATGACGGTTTTATGGGTGATTGAATTTTTCTAGTCAATTTGTTTTTCCCCGGTTGCTCTCATAGAGAGTCATACGTGCGACTAGGACCAAGAGTTGCTCCCTTACTGATGTATTGATAGTGACCCTAGTCACTCTGATCTAGTCTTGTGCTAGCGACTGAGCATGTAAGCCCTAAAAAAATCCATGATCTGTTCTAAAATTTTTACCTCTGTTCTTGCTTAGTCTCGGCCTCCTGTTCATACACTGGATTTGATCCAGATCTATTATTGTTCCACAATTTTCTTTAGATCAGTCACTTTTTATCAACCTAGGTTTCTCTCTTTTGATTGGGTTTAGGCTCTCTTATTGTTTGCTGATCTGATTATAGGATTATGTGATTTGTGGTTTTTTGTCACTGATTATTGATTGCATGTGTCTGGTTTGATCCTCTCTGTCCAAATTTTTCTATTGCCTTTAAGTGCTTTAGCTTTTCTTTGAAGCCTCTTTTGGATTCTTTGGGTTGAGCCTTTATTTTTGTCTCTAGGTCTCAAATTCAGATCTAATCATCTATTATCAATTTATGTTTAGGCCTGATCCACACTTTAGTGACAGAGCATTATCATTTCATTTATTATTGTTGTCTCTTTTTGGGAAATTTTCCCTCTTCTTTGGGTTATTTTGGTCACGATTGGTGGTGTTGTGGCTAATTGTGCATTTTTCATCTAAAAAAAATCTCTTGAGTGTGTTTTAGTTATTTTTATTAGGCCCTCATTTGATCTTGTTTAGGGATTTTTTCCTCTAGAGTTGGGTTGTGACCTTTGTAGACTATTGGCCTTAGTTAGGCCAATGTACTATAACCATAGCTTGATGACATTACCCTTCCTCTTTTCACTTTTGGCTTTTGATTTTACTAATTTCAGTGTGTTTCTTTGACTGGGCTTTGTTTTTCCTAGATGTGATGCTTCTGGAGTGCTTTGTGTTCTTGCTTGGGAGTCTTTTCCTTTGGTTTATTTTCATATATTTTTTTTTCGTTTTGGGTCACTAATTCGTAAAATTTTGGATAATTTGCATTCAAGAAGATTTAGAGGTGCATCATAATAGGCATTGGTGTGTTAAAAGGCTCTTACCCTCCTATAGTTAGCATTCATTGAATTAAAAATCGATAATTGCATATAGATGCATTAGGGTGACTAACTAAGAGTGTGAGTTAACTGATACAAGACTACAAAAGTAACTTAGCAGCTTGTGGTAGGGAATTAAATCCATTTGTAGTAGCGTGGTTTGGGAATCCCTCCTCACAAAATGGTTAAGCATGAGGTCACACTTGGGCTAAGTGAATTGATACAACCCCTTTCACTTAGTTTTGGGTGGCACAATATAGAGGAATCTCCATGCATACAAACAGTGTCATTATCACTTGAGGACCACTTGGGAAGAAACTCTCAAGGGGGTTTCGGTCCTAACTCCATTTTGGGTTAAGTTTCCTACCCTTGCATGTGGATTTCTCTTGTGACCATAGTGGCATATCTTCTTAGGGCTCATAAACAAGTGCAGGGTTGGGTTCATCTTCTTTGTACCTAGCATAAATATTAGCCATACTCTCTCAGTTCTCCAAGAGGGTCCCTGCAGCTAATAAGGACACTTGCACTAAGTTCGTAGATAAAAGGGTTCGGAAGCAAGTCGCTAGCATAACTATTCCACCACCAGATTCTTTGTATTTTGGTTTGCATGTGCTATCCTCTAGGATATTTCTATTTTGTGGTGTTTAGTCCTAGTCAATAGTTTTTTTCTTAGGGTGTTTGTACTAACATAATTGTACTGAAATAATAAGTTACCACCCTAGCTAAATTTGTTCATTGAAAATCACGTTGTATTCAAGTTTTACCTCCTAAATGAGGTGGACTTGCTACCTCAGCATGGAGATTGCCTATTAGTGCTCAAGAATTAGACCAACACATTATCTTCGAGTCTATACATTGTCCTTTCGATAGTGACTTGATTTCTATTGAGACTTTGGTAGATGACTTTGATGCCCCTGCCAATCCACCGTTGACTGATACTTTAGGACCGAAGTTATTTGGGCTAAATCCTAATGGTTCCACACCCACCTATACTTATGTCCCTTTGTCCATACTTTACCTTATGGGGGAGTTTGAGATGTCCTTACTTTTGCATTAGCAGTATCAGCTACCATGACATCATTGTCACCTCTTAGTGTGGCAATACCCACTCCTTTGTCCACACGTCTTACTTCTTCTTGTGGAATTCCACCAGTTTCTTCTATGACACCTACCAATTTTTTGAACGTTTCCATGCCCACACCATCTCCTATGACAACCATGGTGATTTAATAATGAGATCTTAGAAAATTATTAAGGTGTTACAAACTCATGTGCATGGACTTGCCTATGTTACTTTGTGCAATGGATCGATAAGATTGTGAAATACATAGACAATGAAGTAGTTAAAGAAACATGATAGACAACACACATAAACACAACAAGTTTAATATGGAGTTCACCCAAAACTCTTGGGCTACGTCTCCCAGTCCAGCCTTTAGTGGTGGCCTCTCTATTATGTCTTCAGAAGTAGAGTTTTTACAAAAGTGAGCTTAATTTCAGTCTCACACAATAGATACAAAACAACAAGGCTTTACTTGGATCCCCCAAGTCTTTCTGAGTACACAGAATCTCCTCGCTGACTCTCTGTCTCTATTTACTCTCTGTCTCAGCACTGCTTGATTTTGTTTGTTCTCTGTCTATGGCTTTAAAGACAATTAGCACTATCTGCTCATTTCTCCTTTTTGGGCTCTCTAGCTTCCCGACCTCTGTCCGCTCAGATCCCCCTCTGAGCGTTAGAAATCATTGCTAAATTCTTTCAGGGATGGTGGCCACTTGTTCTGTAACGGAATAGGTCATCGGGCCTTTGAAATCCCTAGAAATAGCATTCTCTATGTTCACAGAGAAATACATTAAAAGATGTGAAAATTTGCCAAACTTTTGTTTATCGGATATGAAATGTTATCAATTCCGCCTTATAACTCCTATCAAGTCCGCCTGTATATCGACATCGCATCTCCACCATTGATCTGGGAGATCCATATCCAAAAACCATGGTTCATTTTGGGTAGCTCTTTCGTACAAGGGTTAACTGCCTGATAAGGGTGGTTTTCTCTCTCCTTAGCCTGGACAAGTGGCAGCCAATGTATGGGATCGGGCGAAGCCCGGCCGAATCCACTTACCGCCTTCGACCCGCCCGAAAACTCGCTTGTATTGTGATTTCCCTTTTATATTTAAAATACATTAAAATATGAAATCCCGCTCATATCGGACTTGAAACAATATACAACAGCATTAATAAACCCTTTTGGGTCTGGTCTCATCACATCGACGCTTTCTCCTTTATATTTTGTTTAATAAACGAAATACACAAAATACATAGAAATTTGTCGTTTGGCGGATCTCAAATTTTATGAAATATTGTTTATAGCCCTATCGGGTCTAGCTATCGCATCACACAGATATCTATATACCTAAACATATACATATACATATATATTTCTATATATATATATATATATATATATATATATATATGTATGTATGTATGTATGTATGTATGTATGTATGTTTATGTATATGTATATATAGGCCCGCTGCTCTGTGGTTTTCCGACGTGATATTTTGATGCAACGTGGGCCGTCGATCTGCGGGCTTGATCAACGGTCCTCGTTGACCCCGCTGATCATTGTTGCATATACCATGCGTCTCCTCCAATATCCTCTGCTTGCCACTACCGATTGCAATTTTCCGATCGGATCTGGACCGTTGATCGGCCAGATCCGACGGCTCCTGTGCATCACTCCTTTGATAGCCAATAAGCCTTTTTTTATCATTTCTTCATTTTTTTGACTGCCGATAGTGTTTTTCACCTGTTTTAAGGGTTTTTCCTTATGTGATAGTTTTGATCTTTTAAATGATTTCAAAGACTTAGAGGGTATTTGGATCCATGTTGGATCACGCCTTCCCACTGAAAAAGCTTTTGGACCACCAAAAGTTGGTTTTCAAGCATCAATCAAGTGAGGATACAACTTCCTCACTTATCCAATTTCCATCCATCATGCACTGCTTGGTTTTGAACCTTTGAGTCCAATTCTAAGGTACTCAATATCCCCTCTGTGCATAGTTCTCACCTTTCTATCCAGAACTGTATCTTCCTGTAACTCGTTGAGATATTTAGGAAACAGATCATCAATCGAAGGAAACTGACTTTTCTCTTCAGGATCTTCAATTAATCAAGGTTCAAACAGTCTTAAATTTTTTGCATTAACCACTGAATAGATGTGCATGTAAGCTGGCAAATCAAGGCGAAAAACATTCTCACCAATTTTCTCAAGTATCTTGAAAGGCCCATACCTTTTTGGCTTTAGCTTCTTTCCTTCACCTTGCATTCTGTCTCTGCTGATGTAGAACCAGACATGATCACCAACTTGGAAGCTATGTTCAATTCGATGCTTATCATGCCTTGCCTTGTACTTGGCTTGGCTCTTTTCCAGTTGTTCCTGCACTACCTGGTGAATTTCTTGGATCTGTTCAATGAACTTAGTTGCTTTGTCCACATCATTGTGTCCATCAACTGCTATGTCTTTTTCAAAGATAAAATCCAAGGGAGACCTTGGTGTAAAACCAAAACAAGTCTCAAAAGGAGATCTCTGTGTAGAAGAATGTTTGGCATGATTGTAAGCACGTTGCACATAACACAAATGTTCATCCCAAAGCTTGGGATGCTTGCTGCAATAACCCCTGAGCAACTGGATCACTGTCCTGTTGACCACCTCTATTTGGCCATCTATTTGTGGATGAAACATTGTGCTCTTCTTCAGTATGGTGTCCATCAACTCCCACAGACTTGACCAAAACTTCCCAACAAATTGGGAATCTCGATCAGATACTATGGAAGTGGGTAACCCAAAATGCACCCAGACATGCTGAAAGAACAACTTCGTTGTTTGTTCAGCTGTAATCTATTTGTTATCAGGTATTAAAATACACATTTTGCTGAACCTGTCCACAATAACATATAAATAATCATGACCTTTTCTAAATTTTGGAAATCCCCCAACAAAGTCCATGGAAACACTTTCCCAAGGATGAGAAGGAAATGGTAGTGGAGTGTGCAAGCCTAATTTTCTATTGTTGGGCTTTCTTTTAGCACACATGGTACACCCTTTAATATATCTAGAAACTATTTCATGCATTCTTGGCCAATAGCAGAATCTTTGCAGCTGTGCAACTGTTTTACTTACACCAAAATGACCTAATATTAGAGAAGTATGTGCTTCCTGAATTATGTTAACTCTTTCAGTCTATGGAATGCATATCTTTACCAAATGATACAAGAGTTGGTTCTTAACATGATAATCCAATTCTTCTACCTGTTTTACCTGACTTAAAGTTGCATATACATCTTTAAAATCTATATCTTGAGCATATTTTTCAATGTAGCTTTCATGCAATACTGAGTTATGCTTGAGTATAGTAGATGCATTTATGATTGGTCTTGATAACATATCTGCAAATTTATTGTGTATGCCCTTCTTATATCTGATGACTAGATGAAACTGCTGTAGAAAACCCATCCACCTATAGTGTCTTGATTGCTGCAATTTAGTTTGTGAGTGCAAATAATGAAGTGGTTGATGATCTGTGTGTATAACTATTTCTTTGTCGATTAAGTAATGTTTCACTTTTTCACACTTTGTACTAATTCATACAATTCTTTATCATATGTGGGATAATTAACTACTGCAGAATTAAATGTCTCATAATGATAGCATATGGGTTTACCATGTTGCATCAACACTACTCCCATGGCATAGTGACTGGCATCTATTTCAATCTCAAATGGTCTTTGAAGATCTGGCAATGCTATTATTGGTGTTGTACTATTTTTTCTTTCAAGGTGTCGAAGGCTTTGTGTTGTTTGCCTCCCCACTGAAACACCTTATTCAATCCTGTTAAAGCATGTAAGGGAGGTGCAATCAAGGAAAAGTTAGCAATAAACTTTCTCCAATATTGTGTTGCTCCTAGGAAGCTCCTAACTCCTATATCATATTTGGGTTTAGGCTAGTTCACAATGACTTCAACCTTAGAGGGATCTATCTTCAATTCACCACCCCCTACAATATGACCCAAATAATTCAAAGATGTTTTTCCAAATTCACATTTTGATAACTTAACATAGAGATTTTCTTTTTTCAAAACATCTAGAGTCTTCTTTACATGCTTTAAATGTTCTTCCCATGTTTTACTGAAAAAAAGAATGTCATCTAAATATACAATTACAAAATCATCAATAAAAGGTTGGAGTACATCATTCATAACTCTCATGAAAGTGGCAGGAGAATTAGTTATGCCAAAAGCCATAACTAGCCATTTATATAGCCCTTGCTTTGTTTTGAAAGCAGTCTTCCATGCATCTTGTTCTACAACTTTGATCTAATGGTAGCCACTACGCAAGTCCAACTTGGAAAAGTAAACAACTTCTTTCAATTGATCT
Organism: Pinus tabuliformis; assembly: GCA_031772625.1. Taxonomy (NCBI): domain Eukaryota; kingdom Viridiplantae; phylum Streptophyta; class Pinopsida; order Pinales; family Pinaceae; genus Pinus; species Pinus tabuliformis. The sequence goes on along the minus strand of CM062809.1, from coordinate 211,612,282 downwards.
AATAGATAATCTATGCGAGGAAGAGGATAATGATTCTTGATCGTTATTTTATTCAGTGATCTGTAATCAATGCACATCCTCCACAAACCATCTTTCTTTCTCATCAACACGATTGGAGATCCGCATGGTGATGTGCTTGGTATTATGAACCCTTTCTTGAGCAACTTCTATACCTTCTTCTTGATCTTTGCATTCTCTAAAGTGGATAACCTATACATTCCAATGTTAGACAATGGAGCATCTTGCTGCAAATGAATATCATGTACAATTTCCCTTTTGGGTGGCAAAGCTTTAGGTTCTTGAAATAGGATATCATATTCTGAAACAACTTTTTCTAAATCAGCTTTCTGTTTAGCATCACAGCCTTCAAATACATTGGTTTTATCAAGGTTCTTTTCCTTTACCACCATTAGTAAAAATTTCTTGCATGAATTTACAATTCTTTTCATCTGCCCTGAGTTTATGAGAGTGTAGTTATTTTTGAGCTGATGAGCTCTTACAATATATTCTATTCCATCTTTTATGAGTTGATACTTATTTTCAGCTCTATAGAAAATGGCTTTTCTATCATACAAGTAAGGACTTCCTAAGACAATACCACATATATCCAAGGGAACTATATCTAACTCAACCTTATCTACAAATGCTGACCCAAAAGCAAACCTATGTTTACATTGTCTAGTCACTTGTAGCTTTGCTTTATCACATACCCAACCTAATGGATATGGCTTCTTTTGAGGTGTGGTTAGTAGTCCCAACTTCTTTACAATTTCTTCAGAAATTAAGTTTAATTGTGAACCACTATCAAATAAAGTATCAATCTTTTGATGCTTGGAAATAACTCTAATATGAAAAATCTCATGTCTTTTCCTCTCATTTTCTTCATTACCAATAGATTGTGCAGAATTACTAGTAGATGCTTCAGAATTTTTACCTTTTATACCTGTAGTTTGGACTGTTGTTTCATCACCTGAGTTTAATGCAAAATCTTTCTGAATAGCAGCAATTGTCTTCTTCTTCTTGCCATCGAACTTCTAGGGTTTTAGCTCTAGATGCAAAGACCAACAATGTTCATCATCATGTCCATCCTTCTTGCAGTGAGTGCATGAAGGTTTGTCTTTCTGTACAACGTTTTCCTTCCTCTCTTTCCATTTTTTCTTCCTCTTTTCCTTGTTCTTGCTTGCAGTGGGTTTTGATGATCCCCCAATCTCTGGGTTCACATTCTTGCCTCTAGCCTCTAGATGTGTAGCTTGAACGGGTACTTCATCTATGCTAGTGGGGTTAAACATGAGAATGGTGTGCCTCAAATAGTTGTGTAGACCACCTATATACTTCAACAAAGTTTAAGGTGAGTCTAGAGAAATGCCTAGAATTAAAGCTCTTTTTCTAAATTCCTGGGTATAGCTTTGTACACTTTTCCCCTTTAATTGGAGAAGAGTTTGCCAACTCATCATTGCTTGCTGCAAATAAGCTAGTGGATAGAATTTTCTTTTAATGGTAGAAACAAATTCACTCCAGGTAGAAAGAATTTTACCATTCTTCTTCAAATCAACTTGGGTCCTGCCTTCCCACCACACTATGGCAGTTCCTCCAAGGTGAAGGCTGGCCAGTTGAATCTTTCTCCTTTCTGAATTGATGTTCTGCACCCTGTAGTATACATCAATTTGTCTAGTTATCTAGCTTTTCTGCATTTAATTCTCCATCATATATTGGGAGATCAAATTTTACATCTAATTTAATCAAAGGGCTAGAAGGAGGTGTTGATAGAGGAGGCTCTTTTCCTCTCCCTTTGCCTTCAGAATGGCCATCTAGAAGAGGTTCCTTTGTTCCTTTGTCTTGTTTGGAGGTGGAAGTATCTTCACCTCGACCTTTCTTAAATTCTCGATACATATCTTCTACCATGGCTCTCATGGTCATGAAACTGTCCATGAACTGAGAGTCTGATTCCAAGGGAATTTCTTCTACCATTTTCCTCCTAGGATAGACTCTTCCAATTTCTGGGTTAGCCTCAACCAATTTTCCTTCTCATATTTTGATCTTTGACCTAGTTAGCATTCAACAATCTAGCATAAGCTTGTCTAACCTTAGCAAACCTAAAGCTCTGATACCACTCAATCTGATAATGAGATCTTAGACAATTATTAAGGTATTATAGACTCATGTGCATGGACTTGCCTATGTTACTTTTTGCAATGGATCGATAATATTTCAAGATACATAAACAATGAAGCAGTTAAAGATACATAATAGACAACACACATAAACATAGCAAGCTTAATATGGAGTTCACCCAAAACTCCTGGACTATGTCTCCTGGTCCAACCTTCAGTGGTGGACTCTCTATTATGTCTTCAGAAGCAGAGTTTTTACAAAAGTGAGCTCAATTTGAGTCTCACACAATAGATACAAAACAACAAGGCTTTAATTGGATCCCCCAAGTCTTTCTGAGTACACATACTCTCCTCACTGACTCTTTGTCTCTGTTTACTCTCTATTTTGCTCACTACTTGCTTCTATTTGTTCTCTATCTGTTGCTTTAAATCCAATTGGCGTTGTCTGTTCATTTCTCCTTTTCAGGCTCTCTGGCTGCCCGACCTCTATCCACTCAGATCCCTGTTTGAGCATTAGTAATCATTGTTAAACACTTTCAGGAATGGTGGCCACCTGTTCTGTAACAGAATGGGTCATCAGGCCTTTAAAATCCCTGGAAACAACGTTCTCTGTGTTCACAGAGAAATACATTAAAAACTATGAAAAATTGCCAAACTTCTATTTATCGGATTTGAAATGTTATCAATTTCAATTTTAACTCCTATCGGGTCCACCCGTATATCAACATAGCATCTCCACGGAGATCCAAATCTAACAGTTGTGGTTCATTTCAGGCAGCTCTTTCATACCAGGGTTAACTGCCCAATAAGGGTTGTTTTCTCTCTCCTTAGCCTGGAGATGTGGCAACCAATGGGATCGGGCGGAGCCCAGGGCAAACCACTTACCACCTTTGGCCCACTCGAAATCCCGCTTGTATCGTGATTTCCCTTTTATATTTAAAATACATTAAAATATGAAATCCTACTCATATCAGACTTGAAACAATATACACTAGCATTAATAAACCCTTTCGGGTCCGGTCTCATCGCATCAGCGCTTTATCCTTTTTATTTCATTTAATAAACGAAATATGCAAAATACATAGAAATCTACCGTTTGGCAGATCTCAAATTTTATGAAGTATCGTTCATAGCCCTATTGGGTTTGGCTATCGCATTGCGCATATATATATATATATATATATATATATATATATATATATATATATATATATATATATATATATATATATATATATATATATACATATATATATATACATATATATATATATATATATATACATATATATATATATATATATATATATACATATATATATATATATATATATATACATATATCTATATATATATATATATACATATATCTATATATATATATATATATCTATATCTATATATCTATATCTATATATAGCCCCGCTCCTCTGTGGTTTGCCGACGTGATATTGCGATGCAACGTGGGCCGTCGATCTGCATGCTTGATCGATGGTCCTCATTGACCTTATTGATCACTGTCGCATACACCATGTGGTCTGCACTGATAGCCTCTGCTTACCACTACTGATTGCAATTTGCCGATGGGATCTGGACCGTTGATCGGCCAAATTCGACGGCTCCTGTGCATCACTCCTTTGACCACTGATAAGCCTATTTTTGATCATTTCTTCGTGTTTTTGGCTACCAATAGTGTTTTTTACCTGTTCTAAGGGTTTTTCCTCATGCGATAGTTTTTATCTTCTAAATGATTTCGAAGACTTAGAGGGTATTTGGATCCATGTTCGATCACATGGCACCTTAGCCTAGTCAGCCAATAGGATCAGGAATCTTTACACCACATTTTTCCCAACAAACTATTTTTGTCCCTCAGTTAGGCACGGTTACTTCTAGTAATATGTGGGGGGGGGATCACCAACTATCCTTGGTCAGCCTAGGGGAAATAACACTTCTAATATGTCACAATATTGGTACATTTTTCTTTTTGGATGGGTGCCACGTACATATACATTTACTAGGGGGGCTAATTTACCTAGGGAAACCTCACTGCCATTATCATTTCTCACATGGGTTATCCTCCTTAAGTCGGTGCTACTATGCAAAGTGGTCATTCTTTTATCCCTGGGTACAAACCCATCAACAACCATGCTTTCGGGGGTCCTTTTCTCCCTGGTGGTACTTACCCAAGGGGGAAACATCCTATGCCAGGGAAAACCCTTTTCTTTACTAGTAGGTGCATCACTCCACTCCTTATTTGAGGGGACAACATAGTTGGTCATGGGATTCTCATGCCTATGACCCATTTAGTCAGGTTCAAAATCCTTTTTAATTTTTCCTCAATTTACTGGATTTGGCGAAAGTATGCCCACCAAATTACCATCCGATATTCCCAAGTTTGAAGGAAAGTCTGGGGAGAATCCATCCATGCATATTACAACTTATCATTTGTGGTGTTCATCCAGTTCTTTGGTTGATGATTCTGTTAAACTTTTCTTATTCCAATGCTCGTTGACTAGGGATGCCGCAAAGTTGTACATTGAGTTAGATACAGCATCCTTTGGTGACTTTGCCTCCCTTGCTCAAAATTTCCTAACACACTTCTAGTTACCTAATTGGTATGATATTGACTCTGACCTATTGTCCAATTTCAAGCAAGATTGTTAGGCATGGAATCCCCCCACAACATGTTTTGGGGCTCAAAGCCCAAGTTTTGAGTGATATTATTGTATAACTCCGCGAATTGCGAGCGCAAAATGTATGTTAGAGTCATAGGGATGCTCGCCCTAAGTTTGAATGTAATGTTGACCTACCTGTTACACAGTAATTTGTCACTGTCCTCATCTCATTCCCTCTACTGTGTCATGTGTCAAATAAACATGTTCATATCTTGCCACCAGTGTAAGAAGATTAAGCAAATGCTCTCTAATCTTGAAGATTGACCCTTTTTTACTAAGTTTCTGCATTGTCACTAGTAAACCCTCAAAATCTATGATGATTCTTTGTCATGCATTATGTCGTTGTGACGTCATCATTAGTCCCCATTTCATGACCCCGGCGATCCAGATTTGGCGAATTAATCCGAACAGTCAGCCTTCTGGATGTTTCTAGAGCTGGTTGTTGGGTCAGTTTGGGTCGCCTTTCCACCTCTGGGATGGTGGTTCCACCTCTTGTGCAACCTTCCTTGAGGTTAAGCTCCCTCTCCCTCGTTTCATGGAGGCTCCTCCTCCTATAAAATCACTCACCATTGTTATGATATGCTAGTTCCTTAGTTGCGAATTCTTTTGGTTGTACAGTGCTGCTTCTTTTGAGTTTGATAGATAGTTGGTGTGAGTGTGACAAGTGTGGGATTGCTTTGTAGTTTGCAAGAAGGTGTGGAGTGCCCTTAACCTTGTGTAAATCTTATGAATGAGAGAGAAAGAGATATATTCCTGTTTGGGAGACCCATCTTTGAGAGTGAATGCTTAAAGAAACACACTGGTTTGAACCTCTGAGAATGCTTGTGACATCAAGAATTGGTTGTAAGCTTTACTATTGATTCATTATTAATACAATCAATGATGATTTCCTATGTCTTGTATGTAATTTACTGGATAGCTCATGACTTCTTTAGTTTATGAGTAAATAGATCATTGTTGTTTCTCAGTTACGTGCTTTTTTGTTTCTTTGTGGTGTTTCAGGTTGATTGCTCATTAAGGAGAAGGAAACAGAAGCTAGAGTAGCGCAACAGAACTTCATCAACCGCTGGTTTGAGGTAGGCCTCCAATGATGACTATTTAAGGGAATTAATTGTTGTTTTTTCCTTGCTGTGACTAGACCCACTCTAGGGCTAGAGGGGTTGCCTCTGTCTGCAGAGGGAACACTTTCCTGCATCACAAGTTGGCGACTCCACTGGGGAAGTCCTTTGCATGTTTCTTCTCTTTCTTGCCCTTGTTTTGATTTTGATTTGGTGTCTTTCAAATTTTGGGGATAAACTATCATGTACCTCGATTTGTTTCATTATGCCTGGGGGCATGTGAACTCATAACAAGCATAGTTTTTCGTTGCAAGCTTGTGTAAACATGAAACCGAATCCAAGCAGAGTTCTCCATGGTTCAAGCTTGTGCAAAATGAACTCAGCCAATTTACACCTCGTAATTGTTGTTTTTTATCCACTAAATTTTTCTAGATGAGCCTTGGTTGTTTCATTCCATCGCCACCATCTCTTTGGTCGATCATGTGCTTTCACTTTGTTGTTTTTCCATTCTTGAGGAACCACAGTGATGAGTGGTTTTATTAGCCAGCCTCTTGACCATTACAAATTTTGAGCAGTTCCACCATTGCCAGAACCAGTTGCTACCTTTTATACCACTTGTTCCTCTAGGACGAGTCACCTTTAAGCTCTTTTTTGGCTTGTAAAATATGAAAAGATTGCTGAGTTTTTCCTTTTTGACTTGTTAAACAGAATTAAAAAGGCGGTCCACTTTCAGCTCTTTTCTAACTGTATAAATGTGAAAAGATCATTGGACCTTTGTCGTTTAAGGTTCGATACTGGTTAGGAGACGATGTGTCTTCAATCGCTTTTCTACTTTTTCAGATTGAGGCCACTAATTACGAAAAGTACTCCTTGATCGTAATTGTCAAGCAATTCTCTCAAGTATTGTTTTATACTTTTTCGGGCTCGAGAGACACAAATCTATGAAAAAGGACCCCCTTGGAGTTTTCTTTTCCGTGTTTTTTTCAAACTCCCTAAACATGAAAAGACTCCAAGTTTCACCTATGTCGGAGTCGTTAAATCCTGACGGCATTGGACTTGTCACCATGATGAGACTCGAGCTTCTCCTCCCTAGGGCTCATTAAACTATTACTAGGTTGGATTCGACTGAAGGTCGAACTTATATTACAAGCATATGCTATCCCCTTCAATATTGCTTTCAATAATAATTGGGGTACTCGCCAGCAATGGTGGGGGAGAATTTAGAAGTTATCATTGGTTACCTATGGTAGCTAGCCACTCTTGAACATCAACACTTTTTCTTCTTGTTGGGTTGGGATATCCATACATTGTCTTTTCGCCTTTTGGGTTTTTGGGTTGGCACTTAGCCTTATTCCATCTGATCTATGATGTCTCCATTAAGCCTCTGATCCCTTGGTACCTAAATACTTCCACCATTCGAGGTCATGTCACTGACATGTTCAAGAGTATAATCCTTCTGTAGTTCGCATCCTTACCTCCTCCTCTCATACTCTGCTTCACCATCTACCACTTGTTCCTTATCTCAAGTCTTTGATGGGGGAAACATTATGGCCCTCCTGCGACGGATCATCTCTTGTCAACGTCAGCTCATTATCCAGGAGACTGGTCTAGAGATCCCCTTTGGTACCTTGGAACTTGCATGCCTCAATGGCAAGTTCTTCGCGCCTAACGATCGACTTTCATCATTGGTTGTCGATTGGGTGATTCCACGAGTGTTCGACTCCAGCTCATTCTTCACACGTCGTGGATTGTACTAGACAGTACCTTGAGAACCATTGGCATTATTGGTGGTTTCTCTCGCGCTTGTTAACATTTTCCGTCATTGACTAGTAATCAAGCGACTTTCTATCATGCTTGACTTTAGCACATCTGTTTGCATACTGGAATTTGTACTATGATCGGTTGGGTTTCAAGACCCCAAACTAAGATTACATATTTTTGGGCTGCGTGGATTGGTTCGTGATTACATGACTCATTGATGGACGGCTGCGACCATACCTGAGTCTTCATGGATGGTTGTGACCATACCTTTATCATTATCATGGTCTTACTAGCTAGATGGCTACATCCATACCACAGACCTAGTTCGTATGTCTTTTGGATGGCTGTGCCCATGCCTAGACTACATGTATTTCACTACCAGAGTTATCAGTTGTACTTGCACCTGTAGGTTCTTCCAGGTGGTGTTCCAGTTCAGACAGTTTCGTAAAGAATTTCACCTCTCCCACTCTCTCATGCTTCATACTTTAGGGGGCATTTGTTACACAGTAATTTGTCACTATCCTCACCTCAGTCCCTCTACTGTGTCACGTGTCAAATAAACATGTTCATATCTTCCCACCAGTGTAAGAAGATTAAGCAAATGCTCTCTAATCTAAATATTGACCCTTTTTTACTAAGTTTCTACATCGTCGCTAATATACCCTCAAAATCCATGACGATTCTCTATCATGCACTGTGTCATTGCGACATCGTCGCTAGTCCCCATTTCATGAACCGCGACGATCCAGATTTGGCAAATTAGTTTGAACAGTCAGCCTTCTAGATGTTTATAGAGCTAGTTGTTGGGTCAATTTGGGTCGCCTTTCCGCCTCTGGGATGGTGGTTCCACCTCTTGTGCAACATTTCTTGAGGATAAGCTCCCTCTGCCTCATTTCATGGAGGCTCCTCCTCCTATAAAATCACTCACCATTGCTATGATCTTCTAGTTCCTTAGTTTCGAGTTTTTTTAGTTGTACAGTGCTGCTACTTTTGAGGTTGGTAGATAGTTGGTGCGAGTGTAACAAGTGTGGGATTTATTTGTAGTTTTCAAGAAGGTGTGGAGTGGCCTTAACCTTGTGTAAAGCTTGTGAATGAGAGAGAGAGATATATATTGTTGTTTGGGAGACCCATATTTGAGAGTGAATGCTTGAAGAAACACACTAGTTGGACCCTCTGAGAAGGCTCGCAACGTCAAGACTTGGTTGTAAGCTTTACTCTTGATTCATTATTAATACAATCAATGATGATTTCTTATGTCTTGTATGTAATTTACTGGATAGCTCATGACTTCTTGACTTTATGAGTAAATAGATCATTGTTGTTTCTTAGTTACGTGCTCTGTTGTTTCATTGTGGTGTTTCAGGTTGACTGCTCATTAAGGAGAAGGAAACAGAAGCTGGAGCAGTGCAATGGAACTTCATCAACAATTGGTTTGAGGTAGGCCTCAATGACGACTATTTAAGGGAATTAATTGTTGTTGTGTGCTTGTTGTGACTAGACCCACTCTAGGGCTAGAGGGTTTCCTCTGTCTACAGAGGGAACACTTTCCTGCATCACACTACCCATGGTCTACGGACCATGGGATTGTATAAATAGAGCAAAGCTCTAAGTGTAAAAGGGAGTCAAGTGAGGAAGTAAGAGCGAAGTATGAAATAGAAGTACAGAGCAAGTGTCTAAGTTTATCTTGGCTTGTAGTAGTAAGAAGAGGCTCTACAACTGAGTGTGCAGAGGCCTAGTAAAGTCTACAGCTGAGTGCGTGAACCCTTGCAGCTGAGTGTACAGGGCGGAGTTGAATTTGTAACTAGAGAAAATATTAATAAAGAAAGGTTTTGTTACCAGTTCTATGCATCTATATTGAGTTATACATGTTTGATCTCATTTGCAACTATATTGATTATTTTGTTGCGCGCACTTATATGAATTGTGAATATTGTTAAGTATAACTAAAAGTGTACAAATAAGCTAAGTTAATCAACTAATATTGGGCTACTAGTAAGGACTTGGGTAATAAAATTGTTCGGCCCCCGAGTAGGGCTGCGTGAAGGCAGCATCTCAGGCTGCGAGGTATGGGTAAGTGCACATAGCAACGTGTGTTTAGGGTCAAACCATGGACCACTTAAACCCATCAAACATCCCAGGGTGCGGAAACCTAGTTCTATCACCATCCCTTACTACTTCGGGTGAGACCTCAGTCCGTGCTCCACGGACTGTTGCCGAAAGGGCGAGTAGTACTGGGATTTGTTTGACTAAATCACCTCCAAACCTGTGTCAGGCCCCAACAAGCCAACAAATGGTTCCATTGTCGGGATCAGGATCTGCATAAGGGATGTCTGATGTCGTGTCACTAGAATCCAACGAAGAAATAAATTGAAGGGTGGTTAGACAGAAAGATTCACAAGTTTGCGGCGCAGGAAAATAGGAATCTAGGAGTATCAAAGGAACAGTAGTTGGAGCGCTACTTATATATGGAAATCCATGAAATTTTCTTTGCATCCTTCCCCTCTGAGTTGTATGAGTGGATCGCGAAACTAGCAGATGGCTAGGGAAGGTGTAGGCTTGACAAACCAATTGTGTGGACTCCAGAATTATTGACCAGAGTAGAAGCATCGAAAGATAAGATCACACGCACTGTAGACCATTGGCTTGATCGAATTATAGTAGGATTTATCACAGAGTTCATGGTAAATACGAAAATCAGGTATAGCGAGGAGGAACGACGCTTCCTCAAAGGACCGCGAGGTAAGTACATTAAGTCTTTGAACACTTGGATTAAAATGCTATTGTGTGAAAATTGAGTTATGCGAATAAATTGATGTTTGGGGCTATACGAAGTGGGACGATATATAGAAATGAAGGTAGTGCAGAGATAGCAAATAGCCCCTTGATTTCGCCTTAGCGGGAAAGCGACGAAGAGCTCACAAAAGTTTCTCCGAGAAGCACGATCAGTCTGATAAGGTAGCGAATTCCGTACCTACCACCTCTAGCTACACCACCACTAATCTCACCATCTTCACCTCCATCTCTGCCCACACACCTCCACCACCACCATAGTTCAATATGGCGAGTGCAATAAAATTGTCGGTATTAAGAGGAGTAGGGAACGAAGACCCGGACCAATTTTGGTTTGTGGTAAAGGCTGTATGGGAAGCACAAGGAGTTGTAGATGACAATACAAAGAAGGCAATGCTGGTAAGTGCATTATAGGATTGCGCACTAACATGGTACATTAAGCATTCTAATGACTATCAAAACGTGGGGATCGCAAATATCCAGGCTGTGCTGAACAGGGAATTTAGCAGACCAAAGTTAGAGACTCTATCGATTATCCAGTTTAAGGAAATCACGATGCTTCCAAGCAAAACCCCATGGGATCTAGATGAGAGACTGAAAAGTATGATTCACAGGGCTAACATGACCTTGTTGGATGGACAACATTGAGCATGGTTTGTAGTGTCACTAACACTACATTTAAGGATGGCACTATCACAACAAAAGTTATCCACCTAGGCCAAAGCTTTGGAGATTGCAATGAGACTGCATGAGACCCCAATATAAGATCCTAGCCTGGGAGTCCAACAAATCCATGCGCAACTGAAAAATTTGTGTTTCGAAATGCAAAGCTTGAAATAGGATAAGAAAACTCGCCTAGAAGTGCGTGAGGAGCTATGGTACAAAAAATGCAAAGGTTAGGGGAATGACAAGGACCATTTTCCAGTCTTCGCGAACTACCTAGTGGCAGGAGGGCCAATGCCATTGAGACCAGAGGTACAAGTATCGCCAAGTGCGACACCTACATTATGGTGCTCAATTTGTCAAATAGGAGGAAAACATGCTATCGATAATTGTCACCTATTATAGAAGTATACGGAGACGTCCTAGCAATTGTTTTGTAATTTCTGTAGGTCGATAAGCCACGATGAGCACACCCGCAAAAGTTGCGAGCTAATGATGGATTAGACTCCTGCCTGCAAAGTGCAAAATGAAACGCGGGCCCTCGATCCAAATGCAGGGATGTTGCATGCTGGATTTCAGGGGTGTGGATGAGGTCGAGGTGGAATGGGACTAGGAAGGGGTCGTGGATAGCTAATTTGTTACAATTGCAGAGGGCCAGGGCATTATGCCCATGATTGTACAAATATGACAAGAGAATCATGTTTATATTGTACTCAGTTTGATCATGAGATAGAGGACTGCCCTACAATGATACTGAGGCTACGCGATAAAGAGATACTCTAGCCTCCCGCAACTCAGAATTTGCAAATGATGAGGTCTGAGTCGCACGAAGAGGACTCCAATGTAAACATTGTACTTTGTAGTGGTGTCATGACAGGGGATGAAAAAGGTAAGTAGCTTGAAGAAAGTGTGTGGGTTTGCAAGGCTCCTACAAAGGAACTTGAATTTGATTTGGAGCGTGCAAAGGAGACATTCATGGAAGCTAAGAAGAGATTCATGGAGGCCTCCACTTCAGGTAGTAAGGATCAACTAGAGCCGGAGATGGATCCTTCAATGATCACTACCTTTCTAGAGACATGTATGAAGCTGCTGTGCGACAACAAAGCGGTGAAGGGACTACAAGAAATTATCACTAGGTGAGCTGGATTAGGAGAACCTCACGTAGTCCGGGAGCTCGAGAAACATACATCACGGAGAGGAAGGGAAATGAGATTGACTACACAAATCGAAAGTATGAAATGGATCAAGTAATTCTGGATCTAGGATCAAACGCGAATGGGATGCCAAAGTAGACATGGGAGCACATGGGTAGGGCTGCGTTGCAATGGTCCCCTATTCAATTGCGAATGGCAAACCAGTAGAAGATCCTACCGATGGGAAGATTGCAGGGAATAACAGTAGACATCGAAGGTGAGAGTACACTTGCAGATTTAAAAGTGATAGAGATTGTTGATGATTGCAATCCATATCCTGCATTACTGGGAATCGATTCGGCCACTAATATGAATGGAGTGATAAATCTAAAGAAGCGAAAAATGATTTTGAGAAAAAGTCATTCTGTGTAGTGGTACCTTTAGACCCTGCGGAAGGATCGCGCTACACAGAGCCAGCACACGACGATAAAAGTGATGACGAGCTAGAATGTATCTACAAGATAACCACTCGAGAACAAGATTAGGTGAATGCTATAGCGGATGGCCAGATTTCGTGGGAGCACGAAAGCTCCTGCACATCAAATTCGGATGAGGAAATAGAACAATGGCAGAACCAGCTACACAAGGTAACCATGCTCAACTGCAACATGATGGTAAGATCATTGTGCTACGTTACAATAGAGGTAAGGTATCTACCAATGTATGCCAGGTTGACAGTGGTAGATGAATTCCTGAACGAATTTGAAAATGAAGTGCTAGAACATCAGTGGTTCGATGCTATGAAATGGGCACTACGTGCTACGCCCGAAAGGTGGTGGGGTACGCACCAGCAGAGTTTCGGGGACTTGCGTGAATGCAGAAAGATAATGTGCTTAGGATTTGGGAAGCCTCCAATGTGGATGGAAAATGGGCATGATGGATGAAACAGCCTGCACACCCATCTTTCTAAATGGGTACATGCATATGGTATGCAGCCCGCATGAATGCACACCTCTATTACGATAGGAAACAAGAACAACAAGCATAAGTAGGTAGGGCAAGTGCATGAACAACAAAGTATGATAAGACCTAGCGTGCCAAAAATCATACATGGGGAAGCCTTCGGCAAGGTGTGTGAAGTCATGAACAGGGTCCACCATGTGAGACGCACCGACTAGGACCTGCACGTACCAGCAGTTGTGTGGGCTTATAGGACCATCTGAAAAAGTCTGACCCTGCAAGTGCTTCCGAAACTAAAGTATGAAGTAGGGGCTAAAATCCCTATGGAGAATGTGAAGTCGAGTCCACGTGTAACATCACCCATAGATACGATGGTTTGCGTAGACCAGAATGAAGAAATGACACAGCTACGTGAAACAGAACATATAAGACTTGAGGAAGAAATCTGATGGGGAAACTTTAGACTTCGCGAGCTTGAAAAAGACCAGGTACGACTAAGGGAGAAAAGTGCTTTAACGAATGCAGAGGTCAAGAAGCTGGAAAATGAAATAAAGGAAGCAATTCTTGTCGAAAAAATGAGGATGGCGAGGCAAGGTGCGTAAAGTCATACTGAAAAATTGGAAATCTAACGTCGTGAATTAATTAGTCTCCTACCTTGGCTTGGACTGCATATCGCCAAATGTAGTGACCAGAGTAGCACATTACAAATAGTAAAGTACATGATGTCGATCACCACAAAGAAAGATGAGGATTCTCCACGAACCATGGTGGAGGACAAGATGGAGCCCTGCACGGGTGGTGCAACCACCTGACTAACTGTAGGAAGAATAGTCTTAGTGCTCTAGGCAATTGAAAGGGAGTGCGGGACTATAAAATATTCTGCCTGGGAGCTGCGCGATATTGGAGATGCATGTAGAATGAGAACGTCACAGGGTTCATGACCGCGCATGGAGGGCTGTGCTGCCACATGGGTTGGTTGGGAAGTGACTGTTGGTGTCAGTGTTCATGATGGGATGTTCAATTTGAGCCCAAATGGAGTGGGCGACAAGAATTTAAGACGCGAGTTATGGGCCAGATTTGGGAAAATCTGCTGCCAAGAAAGCATTAATGGCCTGAAATTGGGGGGAGCAGTCGAATTTGAATTTGAAAGGTGCTATAAAGCATGAAGGGCTAGACAACCAACAACACTTGGTCATTTGAGAATTGAGCGCTTGAGCATAACATAGAGCATTGAGAGCCAAGCGAAAATTGAGCCCCTAAGTTCGCAAGATACCGCATACAACCTAGAGATGAAGACAAGGATGGGTTCGGAATTGAAGAGGTAACCACTTGCGAGGCTACCTAGACCCAAATGGTAGAGGATGTTCCAGAGGGCATCAGGATTGTGACAAAATTCCCCAAATCACTGTGAACAACAAGGCCCAAGAAGGATAAACAGGCAATGGGTCCAGTACGCATGTCCCTAAGGAATCCGTGGCAAAACAAACTATCCATGGAAGAGAAGGGGAAAGCAGTTACAATAGAAACAGATGAGGAATAAGAAGACTTACATGCCTTGATCACTGCAGTGGAAGAAGAAGAAGTGGAGGAGGATATCCAATCATTGCGCTCACAATAAAACTGCTAGCATATGTCCCTCTATAGAAAGGGAAAACCAAAGTGCCGAAGAACCTGGATGAAATGAAAAGCTCACTCTAGACCCCGCTCCTCCCTGACGAAATTTTATTTGAAGGAATTCACCTAGGTAGTGTACCAACCATGAAATTTGAAGACTGGGACCATGCTGACAACAAGAAGTTTCTGCACCTAGAGATTGGGAACTTAATGAAGCAGAACACTGAGGGGGCGGTGATAACGTTAGAGCCGCGGAAATGGTTGCACAGTGTGGAGAAGGCCGGGTTGTTGCACTTGTTTTGGATTCCACATTTCCACTGCATTCCCATCACCATTTTCATCATCAGGAAGCTGCTCTGCTTGGTGCATGATGGGTATCTATGGTTGGAGGAGCCTATTCCCACCACAGAAGACCTCGTTCATCGGATTTCTCAATTCCCCTATAAAGGAAAGGACCTCGTGACTATAGCCGGAAAAGGTAGCAATTTGGCTCTTGTAGAAGCCATGAAGGCGAAATATAAGCTGGAGAAGAAGAATAGGAGCTACGTCATCTCCAGAATCAAGGACAAGGGGGTGCACATAGCAACTCAACTCCTGGCTGGTAAAATTATGAGAAAATGCCACACCGATGAGGTACTAGTGCCAATGGTCACACTGGCCGAGTAGTGCATGAAGGGGGTCCAGTTCAGCTGGGTTGAATTCCTCTGCGAGGAATTTTCGATAAACTATCACAAATCCCAGGAGCAGGAAAGGCCTTCCACTATGCGTGGTTGCTATTATCCATATTGCTAGTAGTAGGAGAACTGTCAGAGGATAGTCAGTTCCCCAACATTAACAGAGGATTACTAGAGGACGTGAAGTACACTTCGCTTTGGGCCACCAAGGACGCAAAACGGATTCGCGACATCAAAATTTTCTGGGTGCTCATAGAGGCAAGAATTTGGATGTGGATCAATAGGAGGCTGCGCCTGTCACCTACAGTGTACATTAGTCTGCAGAGTTTTGTAGACTTCAAAGCAGATATGCACAACATTTATATCAGGGCATGAAAGGATCTAGCGAAGCATTGGATGAAGCTACCATTTGTAGCCACTGATGACGCGATTTTTATTGTCTTGGAGACATGGCCTCCTAAATGGCACACCCCGGACCTAGTAGAATTGGAGAAGGTGGCAGCCGAGAAGAAAAATGACGATGCTAAGCTATGCGTCACTCAATTGGTAGAGAAAAGGTAGAATGAAAAAGTAGCAACTGAGGTGATGGCAGTGCGTGAAGTAGCACAGAATTTTGCGGAGTGGAAGAAGGTCGCCGAAGTAGCAATAGCAGCGTAGGCGGCAACAACATAGGCAGATGAGGGCCAAGCAATATCCTTAGGGCAGGAGGCAGAGGAAACAGAAACAGCAGAAGAGAGTACAGATCCAGGGACCACGTCAACATAGTTAAAGTGACGCGCACCTAGAGACTGGAAACTTAATGAAGCAGAACACCAAGGGGGCAATGATAACGTTAGAGCTGCGGAAATGGCTGCACGGTGTAGAGAAGGCCAGGTTTTTTCACTTGTTTTGGATTCCATATTTCCACTGCATTCCAATCAGCATTTTGTTCATCAGGCAGTTGCTCTGCTTAGTGCATGATGGGTATCTATGGCTGAAGGTGCCTATTCCCATCACAGAAGACCTCGTTCATCAGATTTCTTAGTTTCCCTGTACAGGAAACAACCTCGTGACTATAGCCGGAAAAGGTAGCAATTTGGCTCTTGTAGAAGCCATGAAGGCGAAATATAAGCTGGAGAAGAAGAATAGGAGCTACGTCATCTCCAGAATCAAGGACAAGGGGGTGCGCGTAGCAACTCAACTCCTGGCCGGTAAAATTATGAGAAAATGCCACACTGATGAGGTACCAGCACCAATGGTCACGCTGGCCGAGTAGTGTGTGAAGTGGGTCCAGTTCAGCTGGGTCGAATTCCTCTGCGAGGAATTTTTCATAAACTATCACGAAGCCCAGGAGTAGGGAAAGGCCTTCCACTATGTGTGGTTGCTATTATCCATATTGCTAGTAGTGCGAGAACTGTCAGAGGATAGTCAGTTCCCCAACATTAACAAAGAGTTACTAGAGGACGTGAAGTACACTTCGCTCTGGGCCACCAAGGATGCAAAACGGATTCGCGACATCAAAAATTTCTGGGTGCTCATAGAGGCAAGCATTTGGATGTGGATCAATAGGAGGTCATGCCTATCACCTACAGTGTACAATAGTCTGCAGAGTTTTGTAGACTTCAAAGAAGATATGCACAACATTTATATCAAGGCATGAAAGGATCCAGCAAAAGTGGATGAAGCTACCGTTTGTAGCCACTGATGATGTGATTTTTATTGTCTTGGAGACATGGCCTCCTAAATGGCACACCTCGGACCTAGTAGAATTGGAGAAGGTGGCAGCCGAGAAGAAAAAGGATGATGCTAAGCTATGCATCACTCAATTGGCAGAGAAAAGGCAGAATGAAAAAGTAGAAACTGAGGTGATGGCAGTGCGAGAAGTAGCACAGAATGTTGCGGAGTGGAAGAAGGTCGCCGAAGTAGCAACAACAGCGTAGGTGGCAACAACATAGGCAGATGAGGGCCAAGCAACATCCTTAGGGCAGGAGGCAGAGGAAACAGAAACAGCAGAAGGCAGTGTGGATCCAGGGACCGCGTCAACATAGTTAAAGTGACGTGCATCATAGAGAGATTGGGCCTCAGGAAGAAGGTCAAGGCCTCAAAGTTGGCCATTGACCCGATCACCTTAACCAAAGGTGATCTCCATGACATAGGCAAAATGGTCCAAAATGTCACCAGTGAAGTGCTTCAACATTTTATGCAGGAGCACGAGACTGTGTTGGGGGCCCTTAGGGCATAGCTACAGGCGTTACAGGTGAAACCCCCTCAGGAAGGTACCCTATTAATCCACATCGCAGCAAGCACTTTAGCAGCAAAGCAGATGTTGCCTGCAAGGATGGAAAACACAATAGTGTTGCCAAAGGGAGTGCTAGTGTCGTCAAAAGCGATGGATCGATCATCAGTTAGCATGATGAAAGGCCTTGGCCTTAATCTGACTACCCTTCCCCGGGAAATGCTATTTCAGCTACAAGATGGGATCACAGAAAAGCTACATGCAAGGGAGAACTGCACGATCCAAGTTCTTAGTGAACAAAAGATCAACATAGAACATCTCAGCTTGCAGCGCGATGAATTGGTGTCGCAGAATCAATAGTTGGTGAATATGGTAGATGACGCTTGTCGATGCTTCCTAGAGCTAGCCATCGCAGCAGATCTACCAGTAGAAGTGTGGAGCCACAGTTTGGCAACTAGAGTCCACTAGGCTAGAGAAGAGACGATAAAGGTTCAGCTGGAGCTGAATCTTCAGATCGCCGAGCTACTGTTGAAGGCGCAGCCTTCCACTCCCCCAAAAATTAGAGAATAGTGCACTAGCACTATTGCAACAGGGTTGGAAGAAATTGGAGGTGTAGTGCGCAACTGTACCAACATGTTGGAACAAGCACTTGAGGTCCTCACGAATTTGCAGGAGGATCCCAACATCCAGTGCCTGGAAACAAATGTGCATGAACTCCAACAGCAATACGACAGCGTCAGAGGGATTGCACAGATGGTAGTCCTCACTCAGCGGCTTGCAAGGATGCAACAAGCCGAGGCATTAAGGAGCAGGTGGACGCAGTGCACCATAAAAAAGCAGTTCTCAAAGCACACGTTCGCCATGGATTGACGAAGCCTTCACAATCACAACAAATATTGAAGGGAATCTCACACACATTCATGGGATGCATGCACAGATATAGGGTAGCACATCGAAAACAGAGGTCTCAGAAGAAAGGATGAAGCAGGTTCAACAAGCAGTAGCTCAGGGCACTGCAAACATCAGCACCGTTCGAGAACAGTTGGAGGGACTCCACGCCAAGATGACTGCGCTGATAGAGTGACTCGAGGGTGAGTCATGATGTTTGTGTTGGGGGCCTGCTAGGCATGGAATCCACCCACAACATGTTTTGGGGCTCAGAGCCCAAGTTTTGAGTGATATTATTGTATAGCTACGCGAATTGTAGGAGCGAAATGTATGTTAGGGTCATTGGGTTGTCCGCCCTAAGTTTGAATGTAATGTTGGCCTAGCCATGGTCCGTAGACCCTCTGATTGTATAAATAGAGCGAAGCTATAAGTGTAAAAGGGAGTCAAGTGAGGAAGTAAGAGCGAAGTATGAAATAGAAGTACAGAGCAAGTGTCCAAGTGTATCTTGGGTCGTAGTAGTAGGAAGATGCTCTGCAGCTAAGTGCACAGAGGCCTAGTAGAGTCCGTAGCTGAGTGCGCGGACCCCTGCAGTTGAGTGCACAGGGCAGAGTCGAGTCTGTAACCAGAGAAAAGATTAATAAAGGAAGTTTTTGTTACCAATTCTGTGCATCTGCACTGAGTTATTACATGTTTGATCTCATTTGCAATTATATTGTTTATCTACTACGAACACTTGTATGAATTGTGAATATTGTTAAGTATAACTAAAAGCGTACAAATAAGCTAAGTTAGTCAACTAATATCGAGCTACTAGTAAGGACTTGGGTAATAACACTATTCGGCCCCGAGTAGGGTTGCACGAAGGTAGAATCTCATGTTGCGAGGTACGGGTAAGTGCGCATAGCGACATGCTCGTAGGGTCAAAACGCGGACCACTTGAACCCATTAGACATCCCCAAGGTGTGGAAACCTAGTTCTAGCACCCTCCCATACTACTTCAAGTGAGACCTGAGTCTGCGCTCTGCGGATTGTTGCTGAAAAGGCCAGTAGTACCAATATTTGTTTGGCTAAATCACCTCCGAAATTGGGTTAGGCCCCAACAAGCTAACAAAGACGATGCCATGTTAATCTGTGACCATATTTATGAGTGGCCTCATCGCAGGAAGTTAGTAAGAACCAAGTTATCTGATGAGATCTCACATGAATGGTTCATTCGATCTCTCCGAGCTCATATTGCCAAGGATGTGTCTATGTTTTGAGTTATTACTAAGGAAAAAACTATTTTAGCTACCCAACAGTTGGATCTTATCTATTCATAGTAGGGTATGCTTTACGAAATACTGCCTAACATCCCTAGGCCTTTCATTGACCCTTCAAAACTCGTTCCTGTCCCACATGCCGATGGTTTGATCGGGTTTGTTTCCAACTATATGAGACAACTTGTTGCCCAAATTGGGAAATTGATTGTTACATCTCAAGCCCTAGAAAGTGCGTCTGGCTCTGCTAAAGCACCCTCTCTTGACCAGTACACCAATGTTCTCAAAGTGAAGTCCACTTAATCGAAGAACAACCTAGAATTCGATGGTAAAAATAATATAAGAGAAATAAACAAAAGAACCAAACTGCTTAGGAGTCTCAACCCAACCCACAGAGTCAGGGAGGGGGCTCTAGTGAACGTCGATGTAAAGTCAATTTCCCCTGTAAACTTTGTCAAGGCGACCACCTTACTCACAAATGCCCTTGAATGGATGAATTCCATAGGATTATTTCACCACCATCCACTCAACAGCATGTTGTTTTGACTCATCCATTCCCTACACAACCCCAGAAAAAAATGGTTTCTCAACCCTCTTGACCTCCGTAAGGGGGAAACGAGGGGTTATCTTATCATAATTCATCCATCTTCATGTGCAAGGAAGATGTTAATGTGATTATGCGAGCCAAATATTCTGATGTTCCTGAGTCAAGTTCTCCCCATAAGGAGTCATTAGCTCCACCTACCTCCACTTGACCTCTCACTTTCGATAAGCCTATGGAACCAGCTGTTATAGACAATTTTGTGCCTTACAGCAACAAGCATGAATTGTCAATAATCCAAGGGATCCAAAGTTCCCTAAACATGATGTTCCTACCCCTAGAGGAACAAGGTCAGCAAACCAACAGCTCTCAGATCAGTTCTCCACCTGAAAACACTCAAAAACAAGCAATCCTAAAATCAAAGCAGGTGCTCCACTAGGTTTCTGCGCTGAAACTCAGTTGCTCCATGGTGTACCTGCGTTGCAAAGCAAGTGGGACAAAGGCCACCTGCGCTGAGCGAAATGGGACAAGTGGCACAATGAGTCATTGCTTTGGAATCTTCCAAAAATGACACTTGGATCAGGGATTTCGCCTTGTGATGAGTCAGAGGCTTTGTTTCTCCAAGTGGAAGCAAGGTTCACCAAGTGGACTCAAGAACTGAAGATCAACTAAAGATTAACTGAAGAGAGAGAGGACACAAGGCAGCTACACATCAGTTGCAAGCTGACTCATCCTTTCTCAATTCATCTATATATTGAGCTCTCTCCTATGAGCTCAAGAGGCTGGAATTTTGTGCAAAGTAATGATATGTTGTTGGTTTCATTCTTGAGTTATTGGGTGATTGTTTGAGAGAGGTGAAGAAGAGCAATTCTTTCTGCTGGGAGGTGTTGCTGGGTTGGAGCCTGCAATGGTTGAAATCCTCTCAGAACCTTTATTTCTTCATTAATAAAAGCTATTGAGGTTCTTCTATGTGCTCTTGTTTCAATTATGTATTGTGATGATTGCATGTTTGGTTTACACTAATCCATGAACCAGTTATGATTGCATGCCTCTTGTAGTTTCCTTCTTTGTCATTGTCCAGGATCTCATTGCAGCTGGGCGAGCAGAAGGACAAAGAGCTAGGAACAAGCGGCCAAAGAGGAGAGTTTGGATTCGACATTAAGCGCAAGGCAACGGTTAGTGCTTTCTTCATCCTCTTTTGTTTTCATAAAGAAGTAAACCTTCAGTAGTTTGTTTTACAGTTGTTGCTAAGGAACTGTCACCCTTAGAGTGGGTTAGGGTCATCCGAGTCGGATACTTTTCCCTACAACAAACTGGCGACTCCGCTGGGGATCGTATCCGTTTGATTGTGTTTGTAGTATTTTTCTATTCATTTCCTGAACAAAAGAGTACCAAATCGAAAAGATTTGACTATATCAAAAGCGAAGTAGAGGGCAGCTACTCTGGCTCATTTCTGAGCAAGTTCATGATTTGAAGAGCTGATCTACAAGGATCCTTGTAAGCTCTTAGTGATAGCTTTGCACCTTCCTAATCATCCCTTTGAGTGTGCTTGACTGATTGCTTCTGATTTGAGCAAAAACCGTGCATTTTTGAGAAAATTATGACTCGGAAACTGTGAAAACGCAATTCTCGTTTTCCAAAGCAGGTAGTACACAGGCTACCTGCCTTGCAACGCAGGTCCCGAAGGGGCTACCTGCGCTGAGAGCCAGACTGGCTGTGCAGCACCTGCGTTGGCCCAATTTTGCCTAGTGCTGTTGGGGTTTCCTCCTTTTCTCTTGCCTGTTTTCACCATTGATTTGGCTGCCAGTTACCAGTCTTGCACCTGTTCTGAAACCAATATTACTTGCCATCATTCTGCCTCTGTTATATAACGAAATTGTACTTGTTCTTTGTATTTCTTACTCATTTACAATTTCCCATAACGAAAAGTAAACTAGTCTTGCTTTTGGCCTCTTAGATCTGAACCTGTGTTAGGCATTTTGCTGGTCTAAAGAGTTAGCTTGTTTGCTGTCCATAGCTGATTAGTCATTTTACTTTCGTCAGTATGGTTTGATTTCATGTATTTCCAGTGATTAAGCAAGTGAATCTTAAGGTGTCTTTTGATTTTGGACAAACTTGTTTGTTTTCGCTCTAAATCGAAATCAAAGTTATATAACCACTTTCTTTTTGTAATCCATCGACATTAAGAAAGGGAAAAGAAAATACATGCATTGTGCATTTTGCATTTGAAAAAGTTTGCATGATGATTTAGGAGAAAGTGCATTAGTTTGTGCTGTATGAACTGTGTGAAAAGAATTTGCCTTTCTTCTCCCTCAGTAGTTAAGATTTTCATCAGTCAAAAAGATTTGAAAAAGCTTGCTTCTCATCTTAGGCTGCATTTAGGAATTTGTCATATACATCTCGTGGTGAACCTTGAAAGGCAAACTTTAAAAAGATCAACTTAAAATATACTGAATGAACCTAACAACGCATTTGAAACATAACGCAAACATCTAGAGGTCTAGGTAGAGACGTGTTCCGGCGTCGTTAAACATAGTGACTGTCGATCTCTATGAAGGTGGGTGATTCCTCCTGAGAGTCGGTGGCACTAATACGGATTTGTGCTCCCACGTACCGTCGCGTATATATTGGGAGACCCCTATAGGCAATTATCCTTTATCCATAGGAAGCCGTGTCGGCCGCCCTACTGATCGCGATGCAGTGAACACAGCATTCACGAAGATCGACCACCCGTACCGTAAAACATATTCTGTGGTTTCGCGAAAAGTTTGGCACACCCTCTGCCTAGATCTCCAGAGCAGTTTCTTTTGGCCCTTTTCAAACTCTATAACTGAAAAGGTCCAACCGAGCATTTGTCACTTCGGGCTCGTTAATACATCGAAGGAGACTAGAGTCATCTTTAGCTTTTTCTCGACTCTTAAAACTTGAAAAAGCAAAGTTATGTTTAAAAGCGTCTAATAAAATTCATTCAAATCGGAAACACAAATTTTCCCCTTTATATTTTAGTTGATCGAGTAATCCGCAATCGTGGAAGAAAGTCAACTGAATATCCGTCGTTCTCGGAGGCTTGCGAGTCAACCATCTTTGTCTCCGTAATCGAAAACAATCCCGGCAAAGCGAACTCGTCGAACCAGTTCAAAATCTCCTTTAAAAGTTAGAACAAGTGTTCCAACAACATCTGAGATTCTGGTCACTCCAAACATTTCCGGAAACCCTGCCTCCATAGAAGAAGTTCAACCGCCACAGAGGGACAGTAACACTGATCCTAGTCTGGGGGAAAATACTTGTATGACTGAACCAGTTCCATCTATAACTGGTCCAGAGAGTTTTGTTCCTCAAACATCTGTCGCTTTTGATACAACCCCTTCTTCGGCACCGGAAATCTTTTACAGACCTGACGGTCTTCCTCTTCCACCTGGTCTGATTGCGATAGAGGAAATTATAGAGGAACCGCAAGTATCCACTCCAATTCAGTTTGGAGTAGGGGTCACTCTATTTCCTGCTACAACAAAAGTTTGTCCATCACCAGTGGAAGTTCCTGTAGAATCACTAGGCGATCAATTGGATAGACTTAAAATGTCTGAACAACCGTCAACATCTAGGACTGTGTCAAATGACACGGCGACGGCAGAATTACCTGCTGAAAATCCAACAATGTTCGCCGGCATACCATCTGTCCCAGCTAGCTCTCAATCGCTAGAAGGAGTCCACCAAGAGACTATCTCGACAGTATGGTCTGTTCCTGTTTGTTCCGGAGTAATGTCTGGTAACTCTCACGGTGAGACTCATCAAATTGACCCTTTTGGGAATCTAATTAGGCCATCCAGTCCTCCAGGACAATCAATTGCCTTGAGTTCTGGATTGCTACCGTATGGGGGGCAGTATGCCCTTTCATTACCCCCTCCGGGAGGGTACCCATACGGGAGTTCTCAACCTTATTCAAGTTATGGTGGAATTGCAACGAGTAGTTGGGTACCTATGCTATCCCAGCCACCAAGAGTTGTATATTCTATGCAACAGTGTGTACCTATGACAAACATCCCAACTACACCGGCTATTGTGACCGTGTCGCAAGTTCAAACAATGCCTGTTGTATGTCAACCTCAGATTTCTCAGGTTCTCATGCAACAGCCCCTTGACCCTGCGACCCAACCACAATCGCCTACTGGTGGGGCAACACAAGTACAGTCGGGTACAACTACCCCACATCTTGGTCCAATGGTTAGTATAGCGCAACAACCCATGGCGTCGCAACCGTGGATAGTGCAATACCAACAGCCGCAATTCCAACAAGTGTACCAAGGTTCTGAACAGCAAATCTTTGCGAATACTGGACAACCATATATCCAAAATGGTCAAAATCAACCACTTTATAGTGGTCAAGTCCATCAACCGTATCAATCATACCAACATCAACTCCATTATGCTGGTATGCAAAGACCAACTGTTCAGGCGATTCCATCGTATCCTGGTTACGCTTCACCTAACTTGAATCAACAGTTACCATTCGTGGCGACTTTAGAGTTGCCTGATTTACATCGGTTAACCAATGATCCAATTGCTTATGCCCCTTGGTGGCCAGTGATTCCGCACAAACTTCCATCCGACATTCCTAAATTCAATGGAAATCCAGGTGAAGACCCGTCGAATCATGTGATGACATTTCATCTATGGTGTTCATCGAACACTTTAAATGACGATTCGATAAGGCTTCGCCTCTTTCAGAGGAAATTGACAGGTCTAGCGGCAAAATGGTATATAGAATTGCCTAGAGCTTCGTTCGACAATTTTAGCTCCCTTGCCATGACATTCTTAACCCACTTTCAATTACCAATAAGGTATGAAACGGGAACAGAGATATTGACCAACTTCAAACAGACAACCGCAACTCATATATAAGATCATATACATGAGTGGCGACGTCGACGAAGAATGGTTAAAACATACGTTCCTGATCAGCTTTTAGCTGAGTGGTTTATAAAGTCGTTACTTCCGGCCATAACGGAAGATGTGGCAAAGGGGGGGGTCGTAACAGAAGAGCAGGTTATCGCTCGTGCACAATATTTGGACTTAGTATATACTCAGTCCGGCACGCTCTATGACAAAATACCAGACGCCCCTAGACCAGAATTTTCAATCCCTCCTCCTCCTAAATCAAATAGTGACTCTCATGCCGGCGATGGCGTGATTGGCACAGCAAACACGAATCCGAAAAGGACCAATCAAAAGAAGGCCCGTAAGGATTCGAATCAAAATGCGCATGAAGAAGTTCTTGCTTCGGAAGTAAATGTCATATCCACAGATAAAGGCAAAGAAACCAATCAACCAGGAAGCAAGAAAAATCAAAACAAAGGGAAGAAGAAGAAACAAGGAGAGTCATCTCCTCGAAAAACTTCTTCAAGCCCTCCTCGAGATAGGAAACCACCTTATGGGTGTCAGATATGTGATGAGGATCACTGGACGAGAGAATGTCCATACAAAGCTGATCTAAAAAGATTCTTAAAGAGTTCGCAAACTCCAGCTGTGTTAACTGATCCGTTTCCCGATCGAGGAAAAAATCTGGTTGGTAGTGGAAATGCTTCACCGTCGCAAGTGCTTATGTTATCGATATCGAAGCAACATAATGATGCTTTGATTTCGACAAGGAACAAAGATTACGGGAATCCACAGGTGTCGAACGATAAAGGTAATGATCAACCTAGCAGTTCGACAACAACTTCGGCAGAAGTTGTACCCCCCATCACGCATGAATTAACAATAAAACCGCCAAAGGGAGTAGTACACAAGTCGACATTTAATCCTCGTGCTAGAGCGGCACAGCATTATAACATAGTAGAAGATTTGGCGCAATCACCATCTGCTATGTCGACTCTTGAGGTACTACAACATTGCCCATCCCAGAGGCAGGCATTGTTATCAGCAATTGGTGGGGTGGATCCTAAAGATTCCAATCTGGTATCCTTTGATCACAAAGGGTATGATCCTCAGTTACCAGCTCAACTAGCTTTCCTCGTCCAAGTGAAAGCCCTCAACAAAACAGTTCATAGAACGATCATTGATGAGGGGGCATCGACATGTATTATGTCGATGAGTTGTTGGAAAACTTTAGGATCTCCAACCTTGTCACGATCATCGACAACATTAAAAGCATTCGACGGAAGGATATATACCCCTTACGGTATCCTTAGTAACCTGAAAGTTGAACTAGGGGGCAAAGCAGTAGAAATAGATGTTGAAGTCATCGACGGCAATCTTGACTATAATATCCTACTGGGAAGACCATGGATTTATGCCATGGAAGCTGTTGTGTCGACCTATTTTAGGAAAATCGCATTCCCCTTTCAAGGAGGGATTACGATCATTGACCAACAAAATTTCCTCCCTAATGGTTCACAAGTTACAGGAAGCGTTCCTCTGATCCATGGAAGCGACCATTCGTTTCAAAATATCGGAGTAGGCCTACTAAAAGATCCTACATTAATGGGAACTTTCACCCTTCCGCCAACGTTCATTGTGGGAGAAGTGGCGACAGTAGGAACCTACAATATGATATCTTCCACACAAAAGATGTCAGAAAACGATATCAGCATGGATCAGGCAAAGGTTTTGTCCCCAAGCCCAATGGAAGTATTGTAGCAATCAATTTTCTTGGCCTGGGGAGCAACCCCAAATCAACACTCATTAAGCGTTTAGATAGATAGGTCTAGAGAATATGGTACCCCTTTAAGTCCTTGGTCGCGAGTGCATGGAACCGACAAAGGAATAGTCCAATCAATGGTAATTGACGGGGCACCATGGAATGATTCCCACCATCGTTCCCTTCTCCCGGGTTGTGGGGAAGATACTCCAAATAACCTTTATCATCCTTCAGTTTTCGATTTTCTATCGAGTACTGTAAATACAGTGGGCAATGAGGATAGTTCTTTTACTATGTCAACCTCATTAAAAAATGAAACGATCCCCTTTCCAGATCTCAATGGTAAACCTTCATTCCAACCAACAAAGTTGAATGCAATGAAGCTTGGGGGGCATGCACCTCGATTTGCGTTATTATGCTGGGGGCATGCAAACATATCATCGAGCAGTTTTAGCAATGTTCATGCTCGTTAAAAAATAAAAGCAATCATCGAGCAGTTTTTGTGCAGAAGTTCATGCTCGTTAAAAAATAAACGTAAATTGTGAGCAATCTTTCCCTAGCAGTTCAAGCTCATCCAGAAAAATGAACCGGTAAACAACCTCGAGAAATGTAACCTTTGAAAGCCATATTAAAAGCCCTTGGTCGTGTTTATATGCCATCACCTCCATCTGTTCATTTGGCCAATCGTTCACCTCCATATGTTTGTTTACTCATTTTGAGGAACAGCTGCGAAGAGTGATTTCACTTAGCCATCCTTGTGACACTGCCGTGATTGGAGAATTCCAACCTATACCTGGAATCTGCTGCTATCCCTGTTCATCACTCGTTCCTCAAAAGACGAGTCTTCTTTGAGCTCTTTTCACTGACTCGTAAAATATGAAAAGTTTGCCGAGTTTTGGCCTTCCAGCTCGTTAAAGCGACCAGAAAGCTATCCCTCCTCTAGATTTTAATCTTTTTGGACCTGAGGGATTATTGCACAAAAAGATCGAGCGCTTGTTTGTTCGGCTCGTTAAAGCAACCGAAAATTCATCCCTTCTGTATTGTTTTAAACTTTTTCGGACTTAAGGGATTAGATGACGAAAAAGGAATTTTGGAGTTAACTTTTCGTACCTTTTCAGACTCTCTAAAAATGAAAAGGACCGAGTTTTCCTTGTCGTTAGACTCGTTAAAATGATTAAATAGCGACAAACTTGTCTTTAGACGAGAACGAGTTTCCCTATCGCTAGGCTCGTTAAAACATAGCGATAGGCTTGCCCGAAGGGCAGGTTATAGAACAAGCATATGTTATCCTCCTCAAGCTTGACAAAAATAAAGAGGTATTGGTCAGCAATGACTAGGGAAAAATTGGGAGAACCTCACAGTATTAATGGTAGCAAGTCGCTCTTGAACATGACACTTTGTCCTCCGTAGCACATCGGGTTGGGTTGTTTCATTCACCGGTCGCAGAATCATGGTCCTCGCCACACCATCCACAATTGGGGTAATTCTACCAATCCATCACATCAGTGTCGTTATATGTTCAAGAGATGTGGTTCTGTAAAGAGTCAACCGTGTTCCACCCACTGCCATACATTATCCTTCATCCACTTCATGACCACCACCCTGAATCATACATCACAGTTTGTTTTCACCTCATCATAATCACTAGCTCTGTTCCGTGTCACTGATGTGGGATTCATTAAGGCCCTCCTTTGACGGATCGCTCCTTGTCGACATCAGCTCATTATCCAAGGAGTTGATTTAGGAACACCCCCTTCAGTACTTTGAAGCTTGCATTCCTCAATGGCAAGTTTCTCACTTCCGGCGACAGGTATACATCAATGACCTTCGACCAGAAGATTTTGCATGGTGGTCGACGCCAAGTCCTTCATTCCCACCATGTGGATTGTACTGCCGTACCTTGAGGGTCATCATCCTTATCGGTGATTCCTCTCGCGCTTGTTAACGGTTTACATCATTGACCGGTAATCAAGCGATGTCTTTCCATGTTCGACTTCAAGAAATTCTCACATGGATCGACTTGTACATCGAGTGAAGATCGGAAGAGATTGAAGACCCCGGATCTAGTTTCATCCATCCGGGCTGCGATATATATTCAGGACATAAAGACATTTGATATGTACATCATTACAGCAGATGATCATCCTTCTCAAAGGATGATAATTTCATCAGAGAATTATCAGTCTACAATCAGACGATCGTCTGTTCTATGTACCAAAATGTATTTATAAAGCTGAGCATGGGAATGCCCGCCTCAGCTAGATCATGAAAATGTATGAAAAATAATGTATTGTATTGTATCTTATTACAGGACACTTCTCAGCAGATTGAATGAACTTCGGATCCTCTCAATAAAGCATTTCACCCGATAAACGACCTCATACTTTAGGGGGCATCTGTTATAGACAATTTTGTGCCTTACAGCAACAAGCATGAATTGTCAATAATCCAAGGGATCCAAAGTTCCCTAAACATGATGTTCCTACCCCTAGAGGAACAAGGTTAGCAAACCAACAGCTCTCAGATCAGTTCTCCACCTGAAAACACTCAAAAACAAGCAATCCTGAAATCAAAGCAGGTGCTCCACTAGGTTTCTGCGCTGAAACTCAGTTGCTCCATGGTGTACCTGCGTTGCAAAGCAAGTGGGACAAAGGCCACCTGCGCTGAGCGAAATGGGACAAGTGGCACAATGAGTCATTGCTTTGGAATCTTCCAAAAATGACACTTGGATCAGGGATTTCGCCTTGTGATGAGTCAGAGGCTTTGTTTCTCCAAGTGGAAGCAAGGTTCACCAAGTGGACTCAAGAACTGAAGATCAACTAAAGATTAACTGAAGAGAGAGAGGACACAAGGCAGCTACACATCAATTGCAATCTGACTCATCCTTTCTCAATTCATCTATATATTGAGCTCTCTCCTATGAGCTCAGGAGGCTGGAATTTTGTGCAAAGTAATGATATGCTGTTGGTTTCATTCTTGAGTTATTGGGTGATTGTTTAAGAGAGGTGAAGAAGAGCAATTCTTTCTGCTGGGAGGTGTTGCTGGGTTGGAGCCTGCAATGGTTGAAATCCTCTCAGAACCTTTATTTCTTCATTAATAAAAGCTATTGAGGTTCTTCTATGTGCTCTTGTTTCAATTATGTATTGTGATGATTGCATGTTTGGTTTACACTAATCCATGAACCAGTTATGATTGCATGCCTCTTGTAGTTTCCTTCTTTGTCATTGTGCAGGATCTCATTGCAGCTGGGCGAGCAGAAGGACAAAGAGCTAGGAACAAGCGGCCAAAGAGGAGAGTTTGGATTCGACATTAAGCGCAAGGCAACGGTTAGTGCTTTCTTCATCCTCTTTTGTTTTCATAAAGAAGTAAACCTTCAGTAGTTTGTTTTACAGTTGTTGCTAAGGAACTGTCACCCTTAGAGTGGGTTAGGGTCATCCGAGTCAGATACTTTTCCCTACAACACCAGCCTATCCCCCCCCCCAAGGATGTTCTTCGGAAGTAAACACACAATCCTTCAGCCAGGGCTTCTTAACATGACAATATTGTTAAGGATCTAGCCTAGGCTCCTTGTGCCATGTCTACCTTGGAGGTCTTGCAAATCAATCCTTAGCATTGTAAAGCCTTCTTGTCTACCATTGGTGGAGTTGACCTGATTGACTCTAATCTCATCGATTTTAATTCCAACAAAGTCATCCCTCACCTTTCCCATCAGATTTCTTTTCAAATCATTATGCATATTTTTCCATTGAAATATTCATCGCACTTTGGTGGATCAAGGCTCTTTCACGTGTGTTATATCAGTATCTTGTTGGAAGGCTCTTAGCTCCCTAATGTTCGCCATGTCCAAAACCACTCTCAAAGCTTTTGAAAAGCACAACTTTGTCCCAAAGGGGGTTCTTCCGAATTTTTCCATCGAGTTAGGGGGGGAAACTGTATATGTTGATGTTGAAGTTGTCGAGGCCACAGTAGATTACAACCTACTCCTTGGTCGTAGCTAGTTTTATACAATGACCATAGTCGTCTCATCTATTTTTCATTTTCTTTGCTTTCCTCATGAAGGAAATATTTTCACTATCGATCAAATCGATTTATGTGTGCTATCCTCTCATATTTCCACTACTGGGAATCCTGTACCACTTGTGGGAGGTAACCCTAGTCAGTATGAGAGTGTTGGAGCTAGACCCTTTAAACTTTCAACTCTTATGGGGGGTTTTTCTCAACTCCCTCCTCCCAACACTCCTACTTCTACCACAGCTCCTATGCATATGATCTCTTCTAGCACTGGTGGAACCCATCGACCTCCTGATCCTTGGGTGGTTTCGCCTATTACTATGGAAGTTTATATAGCTATTCAACATCCTCTACACCTCTTCTGGAAGATATTTCCTCTTCGATAGTCCCATCAATACCTTATAATGCTGGTTAGAAACACCATCCCAATATGGAATATGATCAGGTTCTTTTTTCCACACAGGCCCCCCCTCTACTTGTTCCACATGAATCAGTTACTTACGAGCCTCCCTGATTAGTCATCTTGGAGATCATGGATCTATCCATTGATAACCCTAGGCAGTTTATGGCTCTTTATGCCTCTAGTATCCATGATGAGGAATGAGCAGAGCCTGGCACTTTAAATCTTGAATTGAATCAGGGGGCACCTTCCCAGTGTTCCTTGAAGTTGCCACCCATGAACTGAGTCAAGTCTTGGGATGCTAATGTTGAACTTGTCAATGAATTGTCAAACTCCTTACCCCCAATGGGTGTCGTGTAACACCTTTATGTCTTGATCCTCCCTTATGACCTTAGGTTAGCATCGCAAGCGTGACTATGTTAGAATGTCCCTGACTTGGTCAACCTTTCCAAATTGGGTAGTTGAATTCCTTTGGCACAACCCCACACTGATGAGCCATATGGTCACATCATCCTCCATGGGTTCACATATAGAAACCCTTTGCCTATGCCCAGCTATGGGCACACTTTGACATGACCTATTATATCAAGTTGCGCTTGTACATATTACACATAGGAGTGTGATCCTTTATCTCATTTTTTGATTTGGTGTGTGATGTGAGTACTTTTCATGCCTTATTTATGCCAAAATTAAAAAAAAAATATAAAATCCAAAAAATCAAGATATATGGTCTTTTTTTTACCTCATCCATGTTTATTTCTTTAATTATGTGATTTAACAATGGGTTTAGTCTTTTTGGATGGTTTTTATAGGATAGAGTGTTGTTTCTATTGAGACATCTATTGGACCTTAGGTGTGTTTCTCTAAACTTGGCATATAGGGGTAGGTCATTTTTGTCGATATTTCATTTTGACCGTCAGCATCATTTATGCCTTAGGGTTGGCCGCATCAAGTTGCGATTTTATCCACTTTTCTTTATGCATGTCGTCACTTGATGGTAGAGCTTACCTAATCATCGATACCCTAGCTAGTGCCTCTTTGCCATATTGGTGTCCATGCAGTCATTTTTATTCCCTTCTTGGAATTCCTTCTTCTGACCCACCATGACCTAGAATTTCAACCACATTTCCTCTTCTTCTTCATATTTCTGGCTATACCCCAGGAGAATTCCACCATTTTTACCCCTTCCGATTGCCACTTTTTATCAGCCTACTTTTGCACGATGAGCGTTGGTTTCACTCTTCCATCGTCATCATCTGCTTGGCCTACCACTGGCTTTCACTTGGTGTTTTACCCTTTCTTAGAGGAACCACTGTAATGAGTGGTTCTATTAGCCAACATCTTGTCCTGGTTATGTCATGAGAAGTTCCAGCATTACCGGAACTAGTTTCTACCCTCTGTATCACTTGTTCCTCCAAGAGGAGTTTTATTTAAGCTATTTTTAGAATCCTTAATTTAGAAAACATTGTCGATTGAACTTGTCTACTTCACGCTCATTAATGTATACGAAGTGTCATCTACCCAGTATAAGTTTAACCCTTTTCCAGACAAGGACAGACTAGTTATGAAAAAGCAATACCCTAGTCTGCTTGGCTAGGAGGTTCCCCCTTGTATACTTCTCTCTCTTTTTCGGGCTTGGGGGACAACTTTATGAAAAGGAACTTATAAAAAGAGAAGGGAGGGAACATATTTTTCCATTAGTCATGGGAATGGCAACATCAGTTACATCACCATTGGACATGGCAAATGTCTGTTTCATTATCTCACAGTTGGGTTTTAGCTTTCCTAGGAGCCATACCATCCATATGAGTCTCTTTACACTTCAGATGGGTAACTCTTCCAGTCATATGGAATGTGCTTTGATGCCTCCTATGTTGTTGTTTAATATCACATGGTGCTCATTAGTCGTGCTTCCAAGTCACTCTTGTGTTGTGCCGCTATGTGTTCAAGGGAAGTCTCAGCCTATGATAGCCATCTACAATAGCCTATTGACCTTTTTGACTCAACCATCCTTGTGTCATTTGTACTTGACCTCTTCATTACTTCATCCATTCATGACATCATCCTGGTCAACTATGTGTCGATTGATGGGGGATACATTAAGGCCCTCCTTCGATGTATATTCTCTTGTTGACCTCCGCTCATTATCGAGAAGCTTGATCTAGGAACCAGTAGTAACTTGGATCTTTTAGACCTTAGTGGCAAGATTCCTCATGATTAATAATGGGTTTACATAATTGGCTCCTGATTGACCGAGTTCACTAGTGTTCAACATCAACTCCTCTATTTACACTGAGTGGACTATACTAGGTACCTTGTGGTCCATTTTCATTATTGGTGGATATCCTCGTGTCTGTTACTGGTTTGCCTCATTGGTTGGTAATCAGGTGATTTCTACCATGTTTAACTTCAGCTCATTTATTCGCATGATGTAGATTCATACCATAGTGGTTATGTCAAAGACCCTGGGTTAGGGATATCTCACTCTAATATGGCATCCTCCCTAGGCTGCGTTGGATTTATGTATCTCTTATGTACTTTGAGGGCTATCTGAGACACTTCTCTATCTGCCATGTGCCCATAGTCCTATTGATGTATACTATGACATAGATCCACATTGTATTTGTTGGTGGCTATGCTCTATTTGTTAAGTCACATGGATCCACTGTGTATGTCATCATGACCATGATCTAGCATTTCATGTCATGGATCCGCAGTGTATTTTATGGTGGCCATGTTCAGTACTTTCTTATGACAGAGCATGGGTATCCCCACCTTGTGGATATTATCAACAGA
Organism: Pinus tabuliformis; assembly: GCA_031772625.1. Taxonomy (NCBI): domain Eukaryota; kingdom Viridiplantae; phylum Streptophyta; class Pinopsida; order Pinales; family Pinaceae; genus Pinus; species Pinus tabuliformis. Next base: position 211,578,099 of record CM062809.1, on the reverse strand, counting down.
GTTTAGACTTCAACACTTGAGTTCCTCTGATCCAACTTCGTAGTCTTAGCTCCTTCCTCCCATTTTGAGAATTAAGTATTATTGTAGTGCATTTCGGCCATCAGTTTCTCTTCTAACCTCATGCATTAGGGGGCATCTCTTACAACCCTATTTTCAACTCCATTATATTGAGATAAACCCAAGTTCAACTTACCTCATTTATTTGGCTAAAATGCATCCCTTTTCACCTTTTCTTTTACTTTTATGAGATTTATCCCATGTTAAAAGGGTGAAATTACATAATTGGGAAATTTATCATAATTATTTTACAAAAATATTATAATTATGAGATAATGTTTATTTCACAATTGAGATAACTGAGAAAAATATCATAATTGTGAAAAAGGTTTCTATATTTTTCCATTCCCATGGATATCAACTTGACCCAATTGTGTATGAATTGGCTAGGCATCCATTATTGTAGAAGTTTCCTAACTTCTCAAGCCACTAGGTGTCTAGATACATTCTCCTAGAGGATGGAATGAGCCTTTATAATATCACCAAGAGGGAAAGAGGGATAGTATCCAAAATATAGCATGAGAGATCCATTGTCTTGGGAGAGTGTTCTAGTGGCTACAACCACCCTCCAAAATCTTGCCTTAGCTTCATTTTGGAACCTACCTACCAACTTTTCACAGCAACATGAATTTCCTTGTAAAGTACACAACTTTAACAATTTTCACATCCCCCTCATAGGCTGTTTCTCCAGACTTGGTCCAACTATAGGCTGAGTAGCTCCCTCAAGAAATTGTGCAATTCTGGAGGGAAACCAACCTTCCCTCCAAAAACTGTGCAATTCTGTCTGGGAGCCTACTAGGCTCCAGAATTGCGCAAATTTTCCTATCACTATTCACTGGAAAAATTGTGTAATTCCTCCAAGCAGGATTGCTTAGCCCAGAAATTGCTAAATCCTAGGCAACAATTAGTTGTTCTAGCTAGAAATTATGCAAATATTGTGGGAAACCAGCCCACTTCCCTCCCAGAAATGCGCATTTTTTCCTCCTAGCTGAGCAGACTGTTGCATGTGCAGTTTAGTTGACCGGTTCCCTCTAGGACCAAGCAAAACTGATTTTCATGTATGGATTGCTTCTCCCATGGTAGCATGCAATGGAATCCCTTGATTCAGGGATATATTTTTAGTAGCTAGAGGTTACATGCAAGGATCATTTCGAAAACCTCCCGTCAAGTGTCTCTTTTCCTATATCTGTGGCATGCATGTCAAAACCTTGGCTTTATCAAAACTCATTAACTAGACATTGTAGATATCTTTCCTCACATCGATCTTGCAGCTCTGACATCCCAGATTGCATCTAGGAGTCATCAACACATTCAACTTAGTTGTTTTGGGGTAAGCCTGATTTTCATGTCTTGCGTTGCATTTCTGTTGCATTTTGTGTTTTACTTTGTGTGAGTGTTGTTTTCTTGATTTCAGTGAGTGCTTTCTGTTGTTTTAAAGTATGTTAGCTTGTCGAAGAACCATTTCATTTTTTGTTCGCATCTCACTACTATCATGTGCATGACACTATTTTTCACAGATGGTTGTCGTTGCAGCGACTCACTTCACGCACATGCATGATTTCCGCATTTTATGAGTCCTGTGTTTTTTGTTTGCATGAATGATCATTCATGCTCATTTGCACGCATCTCATCATGCATTTAGACTTCTCATGTTTTTAGTCTTTCGTTGGCCGGACTGGGTTGCCTTCGTCCAGACCATGCCTAGCCCATCTAGCACTATTCTTTTTTCAAAGTGAAGGCTTTGCCTTCCCTCCAGAAATTCTACAAGTCTATCCAGGAACTGACCTTCAGGCTTGCATTGTGCAATTTTGGAGGCAGTGTCCTTTTGGCCCCAGAAACTGTACAATGCACTTTGCTGGTTGCATGTCACTACAGAATGAAATTGTGCATTGCGTAGTTTCAGTTCTCAGTAGGACAAGCTGGACTATGCATTGCTCATTTCTAGTAGTTACTTAGCCTCCTGACAGCCCAGACTGTGCCTTATGTAGTTTTGGCAGTCAGTCTCCCAACCTACCAACAGAAATTATGCAACTTTCGCGTTCAATCACACATGTACATTGCAAGTCAGTCCTCAAGTTTGTTTTGGTTTTCAACTGGCCTATTTCTTTCCCTGAGTGTTTCTATGTCTCCAGGAATCACAAGTTTTCAATTGTCTCTCAGCAGCACAAGTACAATGGCTTCTAGGAGAGCATAGTCAAAGACACTATTAAGAGCGCAATTGGGGATGCATTCGATCAAGTGTCTATGAACTTGCCTATCCACAAAGACATTAAGTTGTTCATGGAAAAGGATATCAAGATCAGTGGCAATGGCATCACATTGATCATCACCATCAGCAGTAGTAGAAGGAAACACAACTGCATGTGACGGATGAAAGAGGAAGGTCGTTGACATCGTAGAGGTAGAGAAAAGCTACAAGTTCAAAGCAGAACCACTCATGACGAAAGAAACTTTGGAGATTGAGGCTATGAGGTGACGATGCGACATGAAGATTACGCGAAGATAGATAATGGAATAGAGAAGGAGTTGTATGTGTTAATGCAACAACTCAAGAAATAACAAGAGTTGCATAGATGAGAGAATGAGTTGTAGCAGGAACAGGCACATAAGGGGGTGTAACATGAACTGACGGATGAAACTGTACCTGTACAAGCTATGGATCCATCCCAATAGCTAGCACGGAGTAGACAAGGTGGGTAGTCCTATTGATCACATGCAAAGGAATTCAATAGCATGCATGTCATTGTGCACACGCATGCGATCCCACCCATTTGGCACACTCACCAAGGCAAAGACAAGAAGCAAGTCCAATTGGAGCTGAACATGTATTTTTCCAAGTTGATGCGCACGACCACTAGCACATTCTTAGAGATTAGTGTAGACACTATGCATCAACATGTTGTCAGTCTAGTCACACCCAGGAAAACCATGCACATGATATCAGATGAGTTGAACGGAGGAGCCATATCAGCGTACCCAGATCCAATAGAGGAAAGAGTTCTCTTTAGCAAGATGTCACCATTGAGTGCACAGACACCATCACAGACCACCACACTTGGTATTAGTTCGCCACCATCGACCATCACAACGATGTCAAAGAGTTGGTCTCACCACAATGGTCCGAGTGTTAGTGATGTCTTGCATGGATTTCTCAAGCCATTTTGTCTCACATGGGTACATGTGCATTGTAATGTAATGTCTTGTCAAATGTAAGTTCAAGTGTCGATAGTTGGATGTAACAGTCATAGAGTAGTTGAAGAGTCATGAAGATAGATGAACGATCTCAAAGGGGAATGCCAAGGGTCACCCCACCCTTTTCTATAAATAGTACCTCATAACTCATTGTATAGGTTTTTGGTTAGAAAAGCTTTGATAGGAGTATCTTAGAGAAAGCTTAGACAATATTGTAACACACCTTGGCTTCTCCACTGTGCAGAGCTAGTATATCTCTTTGGAGGAGTAGGCAGTTGTGGTTGTAACATTACGCTATTGGAACTAGTGGTTGGACATGGATTTATTGTATGACTGAAACTTACACTTCTTAATATAATAGAGTGAACACGTTTCATGCATATCTTGTATTGTATTTTAGCTATCTGTTTTACTCTAAATGATATATGTATTTTCTTTCTTACGCATGCATGTATGGACTATATTGTATAAGTATGTATGAATCTCTTTGAAATGTGTTGTTGTTTTAACCATCACCTTGGATTGCTCGCTAACTTGTTTTCCATGTTGTGATGCATATTTGCTCATGTGTTCCCTTCCAAGTTGTGTACTATTACAGGTTTCCAAGGGGAACACTCACCTCACCCTCAGTGTGTTAGAACCTCTCGTTCACCTTCCTTGACTTATTGTAGCTGTCACACCCTTGCCACCAGTAGGGACATCTTAGTTGCCTTTGTGTGAAACCGTGGTCAAGGAATTACCATACAACCAACTGTTGGGACTCCTACACCAAACAATCTAAGGTCTAATTGGGACTTCTTACTGGGGAGATCCCCTGACATGTTGGTGGGCCCAGCATCGTCAACATTTATAGTGCCAGAAGGAGGGAAAGATGACAAGATAAGCCCTCATCATTTGTTTTGAACCTTTACATATCTATCATGGAGTCTTGCACTCTCCTCCCTCCATGATGTTTTTCGCATGTCGAATCTATTAGCATCACAAGGGAGTTTTTCAATATCTTTCCACATACACGTATGATGGTGAAGGAAAAGTGGCTTGGCCTGAGTTCTTACATCACTTCCCTACCATGCTTCATGAGGAAGATGGTTGTTCTGATGAACAAGCCAATCTACTACTTAGATACACACTTCGTGAATCTCCACATCAGTGGTTGTGCAGCCTGCTGGCTGATAGCGTTCACTCTATTGAGCATTTTTGTGATCTCATTGAAGACACTTTCTATCATTTTGATCTAGAACATCTTGACCAAAAACTATTACAACAACGAAAGGCTCTGCATGAATCTCCTATGGATTTTTCGCAACGCTTCCGTGATTTGCAGTTTGAAGCTTCGAAAATCCAGATGAAATCTCCTTATAATTGGGATAGATTCGAGTATTGTTAAGAAATTTTCCCATCCTAAGAAGAAGTTCAAGTTAAAACCCCACTCAGAATTATTCAATGATGGAGCTGCGCAACCACCAATGGATATAGTCACTGTCACAAGTGATTGTCTATCGTCCCCTCATTAAACAGCTCCACCACTGCAAAGTGATGCAGGATGTGGGAGTTCATGCTCACACATTTGTTGAACCATCAAAACCTCCCAACATCACTCCTGCCAATTTTCGTATGGACTTGGTTGTGATTCCCATACCTCCTCACATGTATTTTGTACCTCAATCTCCATCTTCATATTCTGATCATCCTCCAGATGACACTGTCTTGTATTCTTCCATTTGGGACTCTACACTTGTTTTGAACAAGGATCAATCTATTGATGAATCTGGTGTTGCACAACCAACATGATGGAATTCATGAAGAGAATGACAAGGGGCTTGAACATCCACCGGCATCAGGGGACCATCCCTATCTGTCCGTACCTCCTTCGTTTTTTCATGACATCCTTGATGATCCTGCCATCCCTGATTTTTCATGTGCATCTCTGTCCATGGATGCACCCATTGTTGATAATTCATAGGACACACTAGATATCAGTCCATCATCTGACAATGGGGAGGACCAATCATTCATTGAAAATCCACTTGATCTTTCATCTGCATTTTTCGGAAACACAGAGGGTGAACATCTTTTCTTCTCATCTACCCTTCTGTGTGATTCATCAAATCATGAGGATGCTGACCATCATCGTAAGTTTTTGGATCTTAGTTGTCATGATCTCTTTACCTCATAATCTAATCACAATGTTGATTCACTCGTTGTTAATATGTCTAAGCCATTGGTCTACGATGATCTATCTATCGACGAAGTTGAAACCCCATAGATTGTCGAGGCACTTCAGCTCGAGCTTATGGTTATGTCAGGCCCTCACTATCTTGAGGTCAGTCTCACTGCTAATTAGGAGATTGTTCGAACACCTGAGGCTCCTCATCACTCATATGTATGCACTAAAGAACTATCTAGCCTCAGATTTCACTTCCTCCACTCGAACTACACAATCCCATTGCTCATGCATTGGAGTAGTCTTACATAGCAAGCACACTTGCACAACATAAGTGGTCTACCTTTCTCACGTTTTCTTGCATGTGACAGTCAAGGGAATGCATACACTCAACATCTGCACACAATGTAGCATAGTACCATAGCAAGTCCATAGAGTGAATCTCATGCACTTTCACTCATTTTTGTTTTGTGGATGCTTGTAAGCTTGGAGTGTGTTTTTTTTCATTGTTCTATCTTTCACATTTGCTGGTTTTCACAACTTGGTTTCTCACGAAACAAGCCTTCACCAACATGGGTCAACCAATGAGCTAATGGATGCATTGGAAATATCACTTGACGTGATCAAGCCCATGTACTGTTAGCTTAGGAATAGGAGTATTGTTTGCTTTCAATTTTCTTGATTGAATGCTTGTTTTCTTTCTTGCTTTGATGTTTATTTTTCTACTTGCTTGTTTTCTTGATCACTTTGCTTTCACATTTACTTCATCTTCTTCTTTTCTTTGTTGTTTGTTTTCTTGTTTTATTTCATAGGTTATTTTCACATGAAACCATGCATAACTCTTGAAACAAGTTGGATAAAAGTACAAGAGGCCTTGTGTAGCTATAACTACTTGGTTATCTGTCATCCTGCCTCTGTATGATGAACTTGTGACTTTTATTCCATGAAACGTCAATGTAAAATATGTACTGTTTGAAGTAAACCTTGGTGAAAACACAATTCTTGCACGCTAACTAGTGTCACCTTCTCTTGTCGGTTGTTTTTGGGTTAACCCTTGTCAACTTAGTCAAGTAGAGTAAGGTAAGGGGGAAAACCCTAGCATGCACATCAGAGGTATATAATAAACTAATTCTATGAACAAACAACCTCTTCTACTCTCAATAAGTTAGGATCCCTCTTCCACCTATGAAATGAATAAGTTCTATGCAAAGTTACGAAAATGAAAAATGAAAATATAAAGAATCAAAAATGAAAAAATGAAAAATGAATAAAGCAAAAGAAGAGAAAGGCTTCCTGCACAAAGGGGTGATACAAGCAACTCCACTAGGGTACTGACCAGGCTTGCTGGAAACGAAGCGATGTTTGTGTTCTTGCGTGACTCCGTCGAGGTACTGTCTAGGCCTACTGGTAGTAGAGAAAAACTAGAGATGAAACTAAGACTCAGATGACTATACTGCTTGTGCACCAATATACCCCTCAACCCTAGTCGAAATAAATATGTTGACCTGGCTTGGAATGTGTGTCAATCGACCAAGAGCTTCGCAGATGCTACATCTGAAAATCAAGCAAGTGTGGAAACCAAGACGAATTGAGAAATGAAAAATACTTCTGGAAGTGTTAGACCTGCTTTTCATGACCAAGGTCCATTCAGAGATCTGGAGTTCTACCAGTGTGTCACTAAGTGTTTTAGTGGCTACAACCACCCTCCAAAATCTTGCCTAAGCTTCGTTTTCAAGCCTCCCTAATAACCTTTCATAGCAGCATATCTTGCCTTGTTAAGTACACAACTTCAGTGATTTTCTTGCAGAATGACAGCATGTCCTTCAAAGCTTGTTGCATCCCCCTCACAACATATTTCTGTAGACTTGTTCCAGATGTAGGCTGAGCAACTCCCTCAAGAAATTACACAACTATGGAGGGAAACCAACCTTCCCTCCAGAAATTACACAATTATGTCTGGAAGCCTGCTGGACTCCAGAATTGTGCAAATCTGCCTGTCACTATTCACTAGAAAAACTGTGCAATTCCTCCAAGTAGGACTGCTCAACCCAAAAATTTGACAATCCTGGGCAGTTTTCATCTACTATGCCTAGAAATTACACAAATATTCTAGGAAACCAACCTAGCTCCCTCCCATAAATGCGCATTTTTTCCTCCTAGTTGAGCATACTCTTGCATGTGCAGTTGAGTTGACTGGTTCCCTATGGGACCGCGGAAATAGACCCCTGCTTGACTGATCTATTTTTAGCAGGTAAAGGTTACATGCAAAGATCATTTTAGAAACCTCCCGCCAAGTGTCACTTTTCCTAGATTTGTGGCATGCACGTCACAACCTTGGTTTTATCAAAACTCATTAACCAAATGTTGTAGAGCTCTTTCCTCACATCAACCTTACAACTCTGACATCCCACATTGCGTCTAGGAGTCATCGACACATTTAGATCAACTGTTTTGGGGTAAGCCCATTTTTCATGTCTTATGTTGCCTTTTTGTCACTTTTTCTATTTCGCTTCATGTGAGTGTTGTCTGCTTGATTTTAGTGAGTGTTTATTTTAGTTTTGAAGTATGTTAGCTTGTAGAAGCATCATTTTAGTTTTCGTTTGCATCTCACTACTGTCGCATGCATGACACTATTTTGCATGGATGGTCGCTGTTGCGGAGACTCGCTTCATAGACATGCATTCTTTCCCCATTTTCTAAATCTTGTGCTTATTTTTTGCATGAATGATCATTCACTCTTGTTTGCGCTCATCTCATCATGCATTCACACTTTCCATGTTTTCATTCGCTCGTTGGTCAGATTAGGCTGCCTTGGCGCAAACTGTGCCTTTCCCGGCTGGAACTATGCATTTATGGAAGTGAAGGATCTTCCTTCCCTCCAGAAATTGAGCAAGTCTAGCCAGGAAGTGACAACCAAGCTTGCATTACACAATTCTTGGAGGCAGTGTCTTGTTGGCCCCAAACACTGCGTAATGTAGTTTGCTGGTTGCATGTCACTGCTGACTAAAATTGCGCATTACGTACTTTCAATCCTCAACAGGCCAGGCTAGACTATGCGTTTCATAGTTCCAGTAGTCAGTTAGCCTCTTGATAGCCCAGACTATGCCTTGTGTAGTTTTGGCAGTCAGTCTCCCACCCTCTTGGCGGAAATTGCCCACATTTCACGTTCAATCACATAGGTATGTTGCAAGTCAGTCCTGAAGTCTGTTTTGGTTTTTGACTGACATATTTCTTTCCATGAGTGTTGTTATGTCTCCATGCATCAAAGGTGTTCATATGTCTCTCAATAGCACAAGTACAATGACTTCCAGGAGAGCAAAGTCAAAGACACTGTTAAGAGCACAACTGGGGATGTAGTCGATCAAATGTTATGAACTTGCTTATCCATGAAGGCATCAAGTTGTTCATGGACAAGGATATCAATATCAGTGGAAATGGCATCACATCGAGCAAAACTATTAATAGTAGTAGAAGGAAGCACACCTACACGTGATGAACGCAAGAGGAAGGTTGTTGACAACATAGAGGTAGAGAAAAGCTACAAGTTCAAAGCAAAACCATTCATGACGAAAACAACTTTGGAGATTGAGGCTATGAGGTGGAAGTGTGACATGAAGATTGCGCGAAGGTAGAGAATAGAATAGAGAAGGAGTTGCATGTGCTAAAGAAACAACTCAAGAAAGAACAAGAGTTGCATAGACAAGAGAATGAGTTATAGTAGGAAAAAGCACAACAGGGGGCGTAACATGAACAAACAGATGAAACTGCACTCGCACAAGTTATGGATCCATCCCAGTAGCTAGCATGGAGTAGACAAGGTGAGAAGTGTTGTTGATCACATGCAAGGGAATTTAGCAACATGCATGTCATTGTGCTTACACATGTGATCACACCCATTTGGCACACTCACCGAGGTGAAGACAAGAAGCAAGTCCAACTGGAGCTGAACATGTATTTTGAAAAGTTGATGTGCATGGTCACCATCACATGCTTGGAGATCAGCGCAGACAGTATGCATCAACATGTTTCTAGTCTGGTTGCACCTAGGATGACCATGCACATGATATAACATGAGTTGTATGGAGGAGCCATATGAGTGTACCCGGATGCAATAGAGGCAAGAGTTCACTTCAGTAACATGTCACCATTGAGCACACAGACAACGTCAAAGTCCACCAAGCTTGGCATCAGTTTGCCACCATTGACCATCATAAGGATGTCAAAGAGTTGGTCTCACCACAATGGTCCAAGTGTCAATGATGTCTTCCATGGCTTGCTCAAGATGTTTTGTCTCACATGGGTACATGTGCATTGTAATGTAACGTCTTGTCAAGTGTAAGTTCAAGTGTCGATAGTTGGATGTAACAGTCGTAGAGTAGTTGAAGAGTCATGATGATAGATTAACGGTCTCAAAGGGGAATGTCAAGGGTCACCCCACCCTTTGCTATAAATAGTACCTTGTAACTCATTGTATAAGCTTTTGGTCAGCCAAGCTTTGAGAGGAGTATCTTAGAGAAATCTTGGACAATATTGTAATGCACCTTGGCTTCTCCACCACACAGAGCTAGTATATCTCTTTGGAGGAGAAGGCGGTAGTGGTTGTAATGTTCCACTGTCAAAACTAGAGGTTTGACATGGATGTATTGTATGACTGGAACTTACACTTCTTAATATAATAAAGCCAACATGTTTCATGCATATGTTGTATTATGTTCTAGCTATCTAGTTTACTCTAAATGATATATGTATTTTCTTGCTTATGCATGCATGTATGGACTTTTCTGTATAAGTATGTATGAATCTTTCTAAAATTTGTTGTTGGTTTAACTATCACTTTGGATTGTTGCTAACTTTCTTTCCATGTTGTGATGCATCTTCACTCGTGTGTTTCGTTCCAAGCCGCGTACTATTACAAGTTTTCAAGGAGCACACTCACCTCACCCACATTGTGTTAGAACCTCTCATGCACCTTCCTTGACTTACTGCAGCTGTCACACCCTTGCTACCAACAAGTACATCTTACTTTCCTTTGTGCGAAACCGTGGTCAAGGCATTACCATTCAAATGACTGTTGGGACTCCTACACCAAATAGTGTGAGGTCTATTTGAGACTTCCTATCGCGGAGATCCCGTGACATGGTTGCGGGTCCAACACCATCAACAAAGAGGATACCATATTGTAAGTTGGAGGAGAGGATCTTATTTGTTGAAGGTATAAATTTGATCTACATTCATTTATGTGGTTAATAAAAATATATGTTCTGCAAGGAGCTATTTCTATGTGATCTCATGCCTAATTGAGATCATTAGACAATGAAACATAATGGCTAATAGAATATAATAATGATCCCCAATCCATATGGTCATTCATGCAGAAAGAAGTGAGATCTATGCTATAAAGATAAGAGATCACACCTTGAATCCTTGCATGTTGGGGAAGGGATTTGAGTTCGATTTGGATCTTGCGCTCCACCTAGGTGATCCAACACATGTGCACCACATCTCTATCCCTGCACACAAACACAACTAAACAAGGACAATAGTTGATCTTCCTCAGAATATCATCATATCAAAATAAATAGATACGATCATATAACATATTGAACACAAACTCATGTAAGGAAGGGAGCATAGACTTTTATTAACCATATAAAGGAAAGTACATCAAATGTATACCTTTGAAAAATAAGATCCTCTCCTCCAACTTGTAGTATGGTCTCCTCTCTTAGGAAAATAGAGCTTTCGAGTTATATTTTGGATCCTCTCCTACTTTCCCTCTTGGTGAGATTATAAAGGCTCATTCCATCCTCGAGGAGAATGTATATAGACACCTAGGGGCTTGATAAGTTAGGAAACATCTACAATAATGGACCCATAGCGAACTCATACACAAGTGGTTCAAGTTTATCTCCTTAGGAATGGAAAACTATAGAATTTGTTTTCACAATTATGAGTTGTTTCTCAATTATCTCAATTACGAAATAAATATTATCTCATAATTATAATATTTTGTCAAAATAATTATGAGAAATTGCCCAATTATGTAATTTCACCCTTTTAACATGTGATAGATCTCACATAAGTAAAAAAAAGGTGAAAATGGATGCATTTTAGCCAAACAATTGAGGTAAGTTGAACTTCGGTTTCTCTCACTACAATGGAGTGGAAAATAGGGTTGTAACAAAGGAGATTTGTATACTAGTGGAAAAAGTTGCACTTCAGGAGATACTACAAGCTCTACTCGACTTCCTCTTGATTGTGTGTTCATGATCTTGGTCATATTATTGGTCGTACATAACCAACCAACGTTTTACTTGCATAATGCTTTGGTCAGTGAGCTAAATCTATGAGATGATTTCTGATTTCCATCCTACAATTCAACTTGGGTCAAATCTTCTTCAAAAGAGAATTGAAGCTTCTTGTTCCCCTATTCAATCTAGGACTGAGAAGACATATCTAGTGATGTACATAAAATAATGTTATTCTCTAGAGATCCTTGATATAATGGAGATAACCTTGTACCTCATTCAACTTTTCCTACTTGTGCTACCTAAATCATTGTAAGAAGTCCAAGAGTATTGCCATATGAATCCTCTTGTTCCATCTTCTACTTCTTCTTAATAAGAAGTGTCGAGAGATAATCCAACTCCTTTTCTGATAATCCTGCTCCCCGTTGTAGTGACAATTTGAGATGTTCTACCGGTGAAGCACTCCTTGCCATTTGACATGCATATGTCTTCTTCAAAAGCTTATCTAGAAACAAATTGGGGAAGAGCTATTTGTTTGAGGTAAAGGCCACAACATGAGAAATTTATCTTATTATTGAGATGCATCATGATGCACATGTAGCAAAATTTATGGCCGCAAGCCATGAGGAACACATCCTTCATCATCTTCATGCAGATATGGCACAAAAAATCCTTGTCCAACTACCATTTTGAAACATTATGTAGTCATGGATACACTGGCCTTCTTGTTGATCTCCTAAATTAGCACACGCTAACATAACTCTAACGAGAGTGACTTGTTTCGACTTTACACCTAACTATTTCATTTGTTGGTAGATATTTGATGCCTTTCTAGGACGACCAATATACACATACCCTATAATCATATTTTCCCATGAAATAACACCCTACCTAGAAATTTTGTGAGACATGGCATGCATCATCTATGCTACCACATTTGTTATACATTTCTACAAGTGAATTCCTAAAGGGGCATCCAATTCATAGCCTCTTTTAATTATAAAATCATGTACCTCTTTCTTTCTTACATATATAGTAATTGGGCACATGCTACAACCACATTCCCAACTGTATCTAAGTTTAGTTCTGTTGACGGTACTGGACTTGCCAACATGTCAAGGGATTTCCCTGTTAAGATGTCCCGACTAGACCTCATACCATTTGGTGTAGGAGTCCCATCAGTGGGTCATACGATATCACCTAGACCGCGGTTGCACAGAGGCAAGTGAGATTTCCCTGTTGATAGAAAGGGTGTGACATGCATAACAAGCCAAGGAAGGTGCATGAATGGTTCCAACACACGGAAGGTGGAATGAGTGTGCCCCTTGGAAACTTGTGTAACAACACAGCTTGGAAGGGAATGCATGAGCAAAGATGCATCACAAGGTGGAAGGAAGGTGAACCAACAATCCAAAGTGATGGTTAAACCAACAACACATCTCAGTAAGACTCATACATACGTATACAGAAAGAGTCTATACATACATGCATATGCAAACAGATACATATATCATTAGAGTAAACATTGAGTTAACTGAAATGAAATAACAACATATGCATGAAACGTGTTGGCTCTATTATATTAAGAAGTGAATGTTCCAATCATACAGTACAACCATGACCAACCACTAGTCCCAATAACATAATGTTACAGTCACTACCACCTGCTCCTCCAAAGCGATGTATTAGCTCTGCACTATGGAGAAGCCAAGGATCATTACAATACTCTCCAAGCTTTCTCTAAGATATTCCTATCAGAAGTTGGCTGACCAAAATACTCTACAATGAGTTACAAGGTACTATAAATAGCAAAGGGTGGGGTGACCCTTGACATTCCCCTTTGTGATTGTTCACCTACCCTCATGACTCTTGAAATACTCTATGACTGTTACATTCAACTATCGACACTTGAACTTCCAATTTACAAGATGTTACATACAATATGTACATGTACCCATGTGAGAAAAAATAGGCTTGATCAAGCCATGCAAGACATCACTAAGACTTGTACAACTGTGGGAAAACCAACTCTTTGACATCCTCACGATGGTCGATGGTGGCGAACTGATGCCAAGCTTGGTAGTCCGCGATGGTGTCCATGTACTTTGTGGTGACATATTTCTGGAAATGAACTCTTGCCTCTGTTGCATCTGGGTATGTTGATTTGGCTCCTCTATCCAAACCATCTAATAACATGTGCATCATTGTCTTGAATGCGGTCGAACCAATGACATACTGATGCATAGTGTCTGTGTTGATTGCTAAGTCTTCACTAGTGGCTGTGCCCATCAACTCGTCAAAGTATGTGTCCAAATCGAGTTAGAATTGATTCTTTATATTTTCTTCACTATGTGTCCCAATAGATGGGATCACATGTGCACAAAAAACAATATCCATGCCTCTGAACACCAATTCATGGGAAGCCTACAAACTAGTGATGAGCTGCAGTAGTTCTTCGTAGTTCTGGATTTGACTCTGGATGTGTGCCTTCAACTCAACCACCATTTGCTTCATTTTCTTGAGCAAGTTTAATGGGGCTCCCTTGTATATCATTGTCCATGTTTGCATGTGGTTGCCGACATTATGTAGATTTGACAAGATACATGCTTTCCTAGCACATCACTGCTACCAACCGTTGAGATGGACAACTGCATTATGCACGATACCAAATATGGAATACAACGTATGCATGATTGTCTCAAGGGATGATACTTCATCTAGTATTACCTTCTTCAACTCTACTATGGTGGATGCTATAACCTGTTCTTCTCCCTACTTGGCTGTCTATAACTCCTTAGCCATTTGCTCATTCTCTGCTATCAAGAAGCAAACACTCGAGCTAGTGGCCTAGGCATATGATCTAGTAGCATCGACCAATGTGGTTGGATGCTTATGCACATAAAACATGGTCAATCATTCCTCAAACTACATAGGAGATGTTTGGACATCCATAGTGGACACTCTGTGTGATTTCACAATTGTATGCTGTGACCCGTTGAATGATATGTTGTGCATATCTTCTTCTAGATTGTCTCCAAGGATCTCAATATCTCCATGGTCACTCAAGATTTTCTCTCCTTCCAGATCCAGTGAAGCTGGTGAGTCAACCTCTTGGTGGTAAGGCATTAGGTCAATGTATTTTTCTAACTCTGGCTACTCCATCTCTTTATCCATCTGCTCAAGTACTCATTCAATTTCTTGAGAGAAGTCTTTCTCCTGCGATTTCTCACCTTGTCTGCTTTGTGCCAGCTTCTCAGATGAGTCTACATCCTATATGGAGTATTTTCATCTATCTATGCACACTACGCCTTCTGCTATGTTTGTACCTACTATGCTTCCTTCTCCTGTCTGTGCAACTCTTGTTCGTTCCGTAGTTGCTCCTTCAACTCTTGCAACTTCTTCACTGTTTGCTCCATCCTTTATTTATCTCTCTACCTTTGTGCATTCTTCTTGTCGTGGTGTTGCCTATTCGCCTCTATCTCCAAAGCTTCTTTTTCCACGAGTGGGTTTGCTCTAAACTTCCAGTGTTGTTCTGCCTCTATGTTGTCAATAATATTTCTCTTTACTTTGTCATGTGTAGGTATGTTACCCTCTGCTACTACTGATGGTGGTGCTCTCCTAGATGTTTCTTCGCATACCCTTCCACAATGATGTCAACTGGTTCATTGGGGCTATAGAAGTTGTGACAATTTCTCCATGGGTCTTCCTCAGCCCAATGACATGCCCCGTGGATCCAAGGAAATTTCACTCTCTCACAGTGATCCCTTACAAAGAAATGCAGGTCGTACGAATTGAAGCTTTTGGTGCCGAAAGTAAATCTTTTGAGCTATTTTGTCTCAGCATCATCATGCTTGAGATTCCATATCTCATATAACTTGATCCATAATGGAAGAGTGGTCTAGGGCACCTTCTTCTTCCAATGCAGTCTAGCTTACAGTCCTACAAAGATGTGGTATGACACTTCTTGTGTGACAAGCTTGTCCATGGAAAACTTCAGTAAATCATGCGAAGGCTTCTCCACGCCATACATCCATATGAAGGTGCCAAAATGTGAGGCATTCCAATCGTCTATGTCAATCAGTTCCTCCATTTGGCTTTGACATGTAAAGTTGATCCTGCTGAAACAACATCTTGTACACCGAGGTGAAAAAATGGTCTGACAACTGTGTGATGACCCCACAGAAGCTGCATTTGGAAAAAAGATTGCAATAAGTGTTCGAAAAGGTTTTTGTTGATGTCCATGCCCACTTCAAGCCCGAGAACTTCTAACAGGCACAGATTGCATCCAAGATGTATGCGAACATGTAGATTTCTTCTTGCTAACCTTTGGGCGGCTGTCGAGCTCCTGTTACCTATTCCTTAAGCCAGTGAGCTAACATGTTAGACCAGTTCCATGCTTTAACTTCATTGGCCAATTGGTCCAACACGATCAACCAACTCCGAGGGAAGGTCTTTGTGCTCTATTGGACGTACAATTGGCATGAAAAGATGATTAAGTACTAATATGCCTTTGGTAGTATCTTCGTCTTGTAAATATGGTTGGGTGTCATCCTGAACATGGATGACTCCTTCACCCAGCTTTTGAAGATATCCTTGGAGTTGGCATTGTTGTTGGGTATGTTGAAGGGTGTCTCCAGTATGATCATTGGCTTTAGCAAGAAGTACATCTGTTGATTGTCCCGTGCCCTAAAGGTAGAAATCTCTATCCCACCAATATTGCTTAACACCATCGTCTAGGGATCAATGTGGATACAATCCAATGTATCATGTCTACGCGTGGAAATGCGGGGTACCTTCATGAAATCTGGTACAAGCCAGACTTGTGAATGTTCACATAGACCCTATGGTCTTGAAGATCTTCATCAAATGTGCCTGAGAATACATCATTGATATCCTGCCATTTACGCTTGATGTCCTTGTCTACGATCAACTTGGTGTTTTTCATAAATTGACAAACTCATAGACACTCTCGCAACTGGATCTCTAATTGCACTTTTGTCGATGTCCTTTAACCTTCTCTCTTGTAGGTCATTGAACCTGAACTACTGAGAGACAGATGAACACCTGCTATACCTGAGGTAGTGAGCCAACATGTCAGACCAGCTCCATGCTTTTCCTTCACTAGCCAATTGGTCCAACATGATCAACCAACTCCGAGGGAAGGTCTTTGTGCTCTCTTGGCCATACAATCAGCATGAAAAGATGACTAAGTACTAATATGCCTTTGGCAGCATCTTCGTCTTATAAATTTGGTTAGGTGTCATCCTGAACATGGATGGCTCCTTCACCCAGCTCTTGAAGATATCCCTGGAGTTGGCATTGTTGTTGGGCATGCTGAAGGGTGTCTCCATTATGGTCACTGGCTTCAGCAAGTGGTACATCTGTTGATTGTCCCATGCCCTAAAGATAGAAATATCTATCCCAATGATACTGCTTAACACCATCGTAACGAGATCATTGTGGATACAATCCAATGTATCATATATGTGCATGGAAACGCGAGGTACCTTTATGCAATCCCGTACCATCCAGACCTGTGAATGTTCACATAGACCCTGCGGTCTTCAAGATCTTCCTCAAATGTTCCTAAGAATGCATCATTGATATCTTGAAATTTAACCTTGATGTCCTTGTCTATGATCAACTTGGTTTTTTTTGTAAATCAACAAACTCATAGACACTCTCTCAACTACATCTCCAATTGCACTTCCATCGGTGTCCTTTGACCCTTCTCTCTTGGAGGTCACTGTACCTGAACTGTTGAGAGATGAATGAACACCTGCCATACCTAGAGACATTGTGACATGCATGACAAGCAATCTGTCAGCTAAAACCAAAGCAAATTTGAGTACTAGCATGCAACATACCCAGGAGACTGATGGCAAGGATTGTGCAATTTTCACTGAGAGGCTGGGAGATTGACTGCTAGAACTGTGCAAAAGGAAATTCAGATTGTCAGGAGGCTATTTAACGACTGGAATTATGCAACGTGCAATCCAGGTTGACTTGCCAGGAGTTGAGATTGTACAGTGCACAATTTCAGTCAGTAAGGCATGAAGGCCCACGGACTACATTGCAGAATTTTCTAGGCCACTAGATCACTGCCTCTTAGAATTGCACAAATCAAGCCTGGAGGACAGTGTCTGGCCAAATTTTTGCATTTTCTAGGAGGAAGGTAGAGCCTTCCCTCTCAGAAACGCCCAATGTTTTATGGGTAGGGCAAAGTCTGGGCCAAGGTTTCCTACACCCACTGACGGGCGACTGAAAAGATATGAAGATCTAAATTCATGGTGAAACTAAGTGTAGGAAAGAGTGAGTGATCATGCATGCAAATATCGAATGAAATAATCGGAAAATGAGAAAACATGCATGTGTGTGAAACGGTTCACAGAATCGGTGATTGTTCGTGAAAAACAATGTCATGCATGTGATAGCAGTGAGATGCAAATGAAAACTAAAATGGTGCATGGATAGGATAATATGCATTCAAACGACAACAAGTGTTCCTAAAAATTAAGCAGACAACACTCTCATAAGCCAAGGTACACAAAGTGACAAAAATGTTGCAAAAGAAAAGTAAAGCAAACTTACTCAGAAATAGCCGAGATGGATATGTCGAAGATTCCTGGATGTGTTGTGGGATGTTAGAGATCCAAGATCGATGTGAATAATGAGCTCTGAAGCATCGAATAAATAATTTTGAGGCTTATGACATGCATGCCACAAATGTAGGAAAAAGTGACACTTGGAGGAAGGTTTCTAAAACAATAGTTGCATGTAACCTTTAGCTACTAGAAATATATCCCTAAAATCTAGGGATTTTTTTTTTCTATTTTGGGAAAAGAAACCCATGCGTGCAAATCAATTTTGTTGGGTCTTGAGTGGAACCGGTCAACTTGAAGGCACATGCAACAACCTGCAAGACTGGGAGACGAATTTGTGTAGTTTATGAGTTGAGCTAGGTTGGCTGTCTCAGAGGCATTGTGCAATTTCTGGGGTCAACAGGTGTCTTCTGCACAGAATTGCACAATTTCTGGGCTGAGTTATAGGGTTGGGCCAGATTGCATAGTTTTCTCAAGGAAGCCTTTCTGACTGTTCTGCTCAATTTCTGAGCCCAACAAGTTTCCCAACAGATTTGGGCAATTTCTGGAGGGAAGGCTAGTTCCCCTCCAAAATTGTGCAATTTTATGGGGGAGTTGCTCAGCCAGAAACTAGCTTATGTCAAGAATGGAAGCCTGTGAAGGGAGTGAAGCAAAATGACATGCACAGGCTGGCAAGCCATTGAAAAACTGATGAAGCCTATGTACTTGACAATGCAAGACATGCTACTAAAGATGGTTGGTAGGGAGGCTCCAAAACAAGGCAAAATTTTGGAGGGTGGTTATAGCCACTACAACACTTGGCGACACACTGGTAGAACTCCAGCTCTCTGAATGGACCTTTTTCGTGAAAAGCAAGTCGAACACCTTCAAAATTATTGTTCATTTATTTGTTCATCTTGGTTTCCACACTTGCTTGATTGTAAGATGTGGCATCTGCCAAGATCTTGGTCAGTTGGCACGCATTCCAATCCAAGCCAACACAATTGTTTTGATTGGGGATGAGGGGTATATTGGTGCACAAGCCATGTAATCATAAGAGTTTTAGTTTCATCTCTAGTGTTGCTCCACTACTAGCAGGCTTGGATAGTACCTCGGTGGAGTCACACAGGAACACAAGCATCACTCCGCTGCCAGTGAGCCTGGTTAGTACCCCGGCGGAGTTACTTGTATCACCTCTCTGCACAGGAATCCTTTCTCTTCTTTTGCCTTATTAATTTTCATTTTTCAATTTTTTTTTCACATTTTCATTTCCGTAACTGTGCATAGAACTTAATCATTTCAGAGGCGGAAGAGGATCCCAACTTATTGAGAGTAGAAGAGGTTGTTCCTTCAGAGAACTAATTTGTATATACCTCTGACGTGCTTGTTAAGGTTTTCCCCCTCACCTTACTCTACTTGACTGAACTGACAAGGGTTAACCAAAAACAACCGACTAGAGTAGGTGACACTAGTTAGTGCGTAAGCCTTGTGTTTTCACCAAGGTTCACTTTGATTAGTATGCATTTCCCATTGATGGATCATGGACTGAAGACAACACGTTCTTCATATAGAGGCAAGATGACAGATAACCAAGTATTGGTAACCACACAAGTCCTCTTGTACTTTCCCTAGCTTGCTTCAAGAGTCGCACATGGTTTCATGTGAAACTAACATACATACATAAACAAGCAAACAAATAACAAACAAAGAAAAACAAGAAGTAAATGCGTAAGAAAAGCGAGTAAGAAAACAAACAATCAAGCAAGAAAATGAACAAAGTAAGAAGCAAACATGCATGAAAGCAAAGAAACAAAAAGAAGAAACTACTCCTACTCCTAAGCTAATAGTGCATGGGTCTGCTCACATGAAGTGATACTTCCAATGTAGCCATTGACGCATTGGTCGACCCATGTTGGTGAAGGTATGGTTCGCGAACAACATAGTTGTGTGAACCAGCAAACATGAAAGATACAGTAATGAACAAAAACACATTCTAAGTTTAAATGCTTCCACATAACATAAGTGAGTGCAAGTGCATGACATGCAATCCATGGAATTACCATGGTGTTGTGTGACACTGTGCGCAAATGTTAAGCATACGCATACTCTTGAATGTGACATGAAAGAAAATGAAAGAAACAAAGACATCTTGTGTCTTGCACATGCGCTTGCTATGTTAGATTCCTCCAATGCATTAGCGATGGCATCGTGTAGTTTGAGTGGAGGAAGCATAATCTGTCTGTGAGATTGATCTTCAATGCATACAGATGAATGATGAGGAGCCTTGGGTGTTTTAGCAATTTCTTGAGCGAAAGTGAAACCAACCTTAGGATAGTGAGGACCTGATATAACCATCATCTCAGGTTCAAGTGCCTCGATAGGCTGTAGGATTTTAACTTCGTCGATAGGTAGATCAGCGGAGACCAGTGTCTTAGATGAATTAATAGTGATTGAATCATCATCGTGATCGGACGAAGAAGTAGAGACATCATGACACCCAAGATCAGAAAATTCATGATATTTGTTGGCATCCTCATGATTTGATGAATCACATAGAGTGGTAGATGAGAAGAAAGAATGTTCATCCTCTACGTTTTCAGAAAAAGCAAATGAAGAATCAAGTGGATTTTCAAGGAATGAATTTTCCCCTCCATTGTCGGATGATGGACTAACATCTAATGTATTTTGCAAATGATCAACAATGGGTGCATCCATAGACAAAGATACACATATGAAATCAGGGATGGAAGAATCACTGAAGATTTCAAGAAAAAACGGAGGATGCATGGAGAGAAGGGAATCATCCTTCGCTGCGGGTTTATTCTTAGTGTCCTACTCATACTCTTCATGGATGACATCGTAGGTTGGTTGTGCCACACTGTTAGCCCCCTATACTATTATTGTAACCCCTCATTGTTATTAGTACAACCCACTTATTATATTGATGTACCCATGTAGTGCCCATATTGTTATTATTGTGCCACATAGAAACCCACTATTGTTATTTTTTTCCGAAGAAAAAAGCAAAACTTTTTATTAAACATATAAAAAGTTTACATTATGTTTGAGACTTTGAGCAGACCTGGTGGCTCACATGATTGCTGTTTTGTTCTTCTTATAAGAAAGACAAGCAAGAATCTCAGTCCTTTTTTGACTGATTGTGGATGTTATAATATGTCCTGATACTGCTGTAATAAAACTGACTAGACTTCCTCCCTTTAGGAGGCTTAAGTACAAGTTATACTATGCATACTCCGGGGTCTCCTTCAGAGAAAGAAAACAACCCCTTACAAGATTGTATATAATACTGTGATACAACTGAAAACTGTACAAAAATATTTTGGATTTTTTGTCTGAAGTGCTCATGATAAAAATAACAAAAATAAAGAGAAAGCTGTAACAGAAAAACATTGTGCCCATGAAACTGCTAACAAAAAGAAAATACGAGCCTCGTTCACTGTGGAGGAGCAAAAGGGGGCTGTTGGGAAGTGGATGACTGCCCCTGACTGATTTCTTCTATTGACCAGCTGCCCATATCTTGCTGTGAACCAGCCTTAGAAAGCTGGTCTGCTTCCTCGTTTTTGTCCCTGTAGATGTGGCAAATGGTAAAACTGTTAAAAGATGACTTTAAAAACATAATTTCTTCTACAGGAGTCTTCAGAATCTGGTTTTGACATGATGCATTCCCATTAACCCATTTTATGACATTCAGAGAGTCTCCGAAGATTTGAATTGTGAAGATGTTTCTTTGAAGTAACCAGCAAAGGAGAAGGCGCAAGGCAGACAACTCAGCATAATTGTTTGTACCAGGTCCTAGCCCTACAGATGCTTTTAAAGAGTGATCAGGATTCAAGTGAATGCACGGTCCTGCTCCAGCCTTGTTATTCTGGGTTGCTCCGTCAAATAGGCCCAAGGAATGCCCTCCAAGATAGTAACAGGCTTTTGATTCTTTTGAGGATTTTTAGCTTCAGGGATCGGGATGGCATAGTATATGGCAGCACAATTGATAGCTATGGCGGATGTGGGAGTGTCCTTGTCTTGAAACAAGCTTTTGTTTCTTGCTAACCATACACCCCAAAAGAATATAAGAGGCAGATTTCTCATGTTTCCCTCCGGATAGTTTTGCCACCATTTCCTCCAAGCTTCTTCCAAAGGATCTAGTCCCCACTGTACCTTTACATTAAGCAAGCAGGTTAACTCCTCCCAAATTTTTAGAGAGACTACACAAGCTGTAAAGAGATGGCTTATTGATTCCTCTTCAGACTTGCATAAGGGGCACCTCCCAGGCCCAACTAAGTATCTGGCTTGTAAAATGTCCCAAGTTGGGACTTTTCTTTTTAGCATGCACCATAGGAAAATCTTGGCCTTAGCTGGGCATTTTAATTTCCATATGTTTTTTGCCCACCAATCTGGTATTCCCCAACCTTTCTTTTTCATTAAGAAGGTATATCCATCTTTTGGGGAATATTCACCTGTTTTTCCTTACGCCCAAATCAACAGATCAGGTTCGTTTTTAAGCCTGACATTTGAACGATGCAGTTCTTGGATGTAAGCAACCCATTCGTTCTTCCATCTAATATTTATTCCTAAGTCTTCATCATTCTTCCAAGCCTGACCCCATATGGTAGAGTGGCCTACTTTCTCCACCTGATTTAAAGTTGAAATTCCTTTACTATCAAGATGTCTGAGAAAGCCAGGTGACAAGGCAAAAGCTTCATTACAACCTACCCAGGGGTCCCTGCCAATTCTAATATGTCTTCCATCTCCCACTTTCCATGCCAAACCTTGTTCAATCACAGAGAAAGCCTCCACCGTGGCCTTCCAGATGACTGAGATATTCTTCTTTTTCTTATCTTGGCTCCGAATCCAATCTTCTAAAGGAACTGGATCAATATACTTCCTTTTAACCACCCTTGTCCAAAGATTCTCCATCGAGATTAATCTCCAGCCTGATTTAGCTGCCAGGGAAAGACTAAACTCAGGGAGCCTTTTTATTCCCCATCCTCCCCAATCTTTTGGTCTGGCCACCTTATCCCATGCCACCCAGGGGAGGACGGAGGATTCTTTTGATCTTGCCCATAGAAACCTGCAGCAGATTCTTCTGATTTTCTCCATCACTCCTTTGGGGACCCAGGTTAAAGCTGCCCAGTATACTGGAATGGCTAACAATACAGATTTGATGAGGGTCAATCTGCCAGCTCTGGAGAGCCACTTGAAACTCCAATGAGAAATTCTGGCTTCTAGCTTTGCTATGAGCCAGTTCCAATCCTCTTTCTTATAGGCTGCCGGCTTTAGCCAAAACCCCAGATATTTGAAAGGGGAGTCCAGTGGCTGATGGTGGAAGGGAAAAATATTAGCCATCATGGATCTTTCTCTTCTGTCAAAATCTGCCACACAAACTTGAGATTTCCTAGAGTTTATCTGCATTCCAGTAGCTTTCAGAAACAGATCGTAAATGCATTTTAACTCCTTAAGTTCATTATACGATCCATTAGTGAAAATCAAAATATCATCGACAAAAAGCAGGTGAGTGATAAAAAGATTAATTGCTACCTCTATACCTTTTACCTTCTCCTCTCTTCTAGCTTTGTGAATCAATCTGCATAGCCCTTCTGCCACTAGAAGAAACAGGAGAGGAGATAAAGGACAGCCTTGCCTGAGGCCTCTTTGGCTATTGAAAAAAAGGGAGGCTGCTCCATTGATCAGAACAACAAAACTGACATTTGTGATACAGCCCATTATCCAGCTGATAAAAGAATAGTTGAAGCCCAAATGTGTAAGCAACATCCGGAGATAGAGCCAGTTAATTCGGTCATATGCTTTGGAGAGATCTATTTTAAGTACCGCTCCCTTCTTTTTCTTTTGTTTGACACTATGAATTACCTCCTGGGCTACTCCAATGGCTTCATGAATTTGTCTTCCATCCAAAAAACCAAATTGTTCCATTGAGATGTTTCTTGACAGGATAGGAACAATTCCGATAGCTATCACCTTAGCAATGATTTTATAAATACAATTACACGAGGATATCGGTCTGAAGTCTTCAAAGGTCTCCGGATCATCCTTCTTTGGTATGAGAGCAATAAAAGTTGAATTAAAAGGCCTGTAGACTTCTCCTTTCTGTCTTGATTCTTCTACTACATCAGTAATTTCAGAGCCTATTTGGTCAAAGAAGGAGAGAAAGAGTTCAATAGTCCAGCCATCAGGTCCTGGAATTTTGTCTTTGGCCATATGTTTCATAGCAACTTCAACCTCCTCCTTGGAAACAGGGATTGATAGCTATTCTGCTTCTTCCTCCTCAATGAATCTTGGGAAACATTGAGCTGTTCTAATGACTTCTGCTACGGTGGCCTCTCCCGGATCTGAGAAAATTTTCTGGAAGTGTCTCTGTCCTAAACCAGAGAGATCTGAAAAAGAACTGGCCTCCCTTCCTTCTTCATCTTTAAGGCAACAAATGGTATTTACAGATTTTCTTCCTTTTGCATAGTTGTGAAAAAAACTAGTATTTTCATCTCCTGATTTTAGCCATATTTCCCTACTCTTAAGCCTCCATTCTTCTTCCTTGTCCAAGAGGATTTGGTTTTGAAGCTTCTCCAGATGAAGGATTCTGCCCTTTGAAGCCTGTGAGATATATCCATCTTCCTGAATGCTCTCCAAATTCTTCAACTCCTCCCTGATTCTAAGCAGCTCTTCATTCTGTTTCAATTTCCTATCCTTTGCCCAGGATATTGTCGCTTTCTTCAATCTTTTGAGATTCTCCATGAACAGGAAACTTTTGTCCTCTCTTGCATTTCTGTCCGGATGGATCCACGTTTCCTTAAAGAGATTATTGAAAGATGGATCTTGAAGCCATGAGGAATTGAATTTAAAGGGGGCAGGAGGCTTAGGGGGAGGGAAAGAGAGATCCAAAAAAATAGGGAAGTGATCTGAGTTGCCTATCTCCTCAACCCACTGCCTGAGTATAGGAGCTTTAGAGATTAGGTCCTCAGATAGAAGAAAACGATCTAATCTTTTGGCGATCCGATCCTCCCCTGCTCTTCTGTTCCTCCAGGTTGGCTTGAGTTTGATCGGGGAAGGATCTATGAGGTTGTTTTCCAAGAGGAGATTGAGGAAGAAATCCGACAGAGGGTCTTCCCTAGCTGATGGACCCCATGCCTCTACTCTGCCTATAGAGAAGTTTAGACCACCCCCCACAATCAACAGAGAAGACTTCATCAAAGATTTTGTCATCAAATCATCCCAGAAAAACTCCCTTCCTTGACAAGGGCCATAAATGTTTACAATTGAAATGGGGTGGGAGAAATCAGGAGAAATAACCTCCATGCCCATAACTTGCTTCATCCCCCATTGATTAATGACCTTAATTCGTCCTTCTTTAAACCCAATTGCTAGACCCCCCGAGTGGTCTGATGAATCTATTGCGGAAAAGGTCCATCCTGGCAGGAGTTCCTTTAGCATTGTTTCTACCTCAGTAGCTTTCCCCAACGTTTCTTGCAGAAAAAGAATGTCAGCTTTTGAATTAAGGATCCAATCTCTCAGGGCCAATTTTTTAGGTTTACTGGCCAAACCTCTACAGTTCCAGGATGACAAAATCATTTGATAACAAAATCAGGGGTCTGCACTGCTCTAAGAACCCTGGGGATAGAGTATTGTTTTCCATCAGCTACGTCCAACTTGGCTTTAAGTTTTGCCTTAGAAATGTCCGATTTTCTACCTCTCTTGTTTTTGGCATTACCCTGAGAAGTTGACTGTCCTCAGCCTCCAACTACATTCCGACAGCCCAGAATTTCCTCCCATAGATCTAAGGTTATAGGGGCACGGGGTGTGAGGAACTGGGGGAGCAAGAGGGGGCCACATATCTTCACAATTCAAATCAAGAGACGGCATGGCAGCCGAAATAGAGTCTACATCAGGAGAGGTCTTTGCAAGTTCCATGTTCTCGTTTAGGCTTATGTTATGAGAGGGATTGTTTGAAGGCGAAACATGCAAAGAAGCTGAAACATGCTCAGGAATTTTAAGAGAAGAAAAAGGAGGACCTGAGCACATACCCTTTTCAGGATCGCTGAGAGGATTTTGTTCCGCGGATGCGACCTTTGCGTTCTCCTCCTCTGCTTCCGCCGTATGCGATTCAGGGATCTGTGCCGCCTCTTGGATATGGGGGTCTTCAGACACTGGCTCTTTCAGAGTCTCCTCAATCTCCATTTCTTCTGTTGCCTGCTTCGCCATGTCTTCTTTCTCCTGAGGAGCTTGAGTGTGATTGAAAACTGGTTCTCTGAAAACTGAGGTCCTCCGAAAACGTCTCCTTCTCCTGAACAGCGGACAATCCTTTGCAAGGTGCCCATACTCATGACAGCGGTGGCACCTAAAGGGCAAGTGCTCGTAATCCAAAATCTGTTCGAACACATAATCTTTGTATTGTAAATTGATTTTTTGGGCCAGACCTCTGCTCAGATTGAGGCTTACCAGAATGTGGGCCATCGCTCTGTTCTTCGTCTCCAGAAAAGACATATCTACTTCCAAGAAGGATCCCAGTCTGTTCCCGATGGCTTTGAACACAGCTTCTGTCCATAGAAACGAGGGGAGACCCGGGGCTCTCACCCATACCGGAAACACATCAGTTTTCTCTTTGATAGCATCAAAAAGGGGGCTCCATTTTTTCAACAGAACCGGAATGTTCCCTATATTCCAGTTTCGTTCAAGCACCCACTCTGCCGCCTCCTTATCCTCGAACCGGAACTTGAACCACCCTTTCGCTAAGCATTGAGCCTCGAACCGAAGAGGTCTGTCAGAGACGAAACGATGTTCACCCCAAGCTTGAAGAAATTCCGACGAAAGTTTCTTACCTCTCGCCCTTCCGACTAGGGTGCATTCTGCAACTGCTAGGGTTTCTTCTATAGATACCTCCATACCTAGGACTAAGTTCCCTTCAAGCTCCTGAGATCCAATTGGCCTTTGGGGTTTTCTTTTCTCCCCTTTTTTCCTTAACTCTTCCGCAGAGGCCCTAGTTTCCCCGCGACCATCGATCCGTTCTGGTTCCTCCTGTGTCGTATCCGCAGGGAAATCTACCTCCGGCTATGTCTGAACATGAGCAGAGAAAATGGGATCGGGGCTCCCTGAAAAAAGATGACCAGTCGTCGTACCATCGAGACCTCCTTGCTCTCCCACTAGGCTGTCAGATTGGCCTACGAAACCTCCTGCAGAGCCTTCTTTTGGAAAAGGGGATTCTCTTTGCAGAGAAACCCTAGAAAGCGAGGGAAACCCTCCAGAAACCTTTGTTATGCCGAAGCTTGGAGAGAGCCCCAAATTTGCAATATCTTCAAAACCCTTTGATGGAAAATTCCGGCTTGTTACTGATTTGCCCTTTGTATTAGAAGAAGGAGCACCTACTATCGACCCATCCGCCGCATTCTCCCTAACCACCTGCTTGTAAGAAGCCGGGTTTCGAAATCTTGAGGCTTCTCTGCCGGAATCCTTGCTTTGATGCTGAAGGGATGGTTTTACCTCCTGTGAAAAAGACTCCAGCCTCGACAACTCAAATGTTCCAAAATACTGCTCCATGTTTTGAACTGTGGGTTCCTTTCCCCACATTGAGAGAATATCTTCCAATTCCGGGTCCAGATCCACCAATTCGTTGGGATTAACCATGGTTAGGGGAGCCGTTCCGAGAAAAGCGACAGCAAACAGTCAAAGTGACAGGCGCCCTTACCCTAATCTCTTGAAAACGGAAAAAAAACGGAAGTTCTGCAGCTTCAGTGACGGTATTTTCTCCTAACTAATCGCTTAAGCCAAACAACGCCAACCTCCAGCTGCTAGTCATCTGGGATATGCTTTCCTGCGCCTTCACCTGTTCACGAAAAATGACTGCAAACTTCCTACCCGTGACCTGAACGCGGTTCTGCCTGAAACCCTCGCCTCCAAACCCTAGCCATCTCTCATCTCGGTTCATCATTACAGCAATGATTTATCAAACCCACTATTGTTATTATTGTGCCCTTACATTATTATTGTTATGTTGGATCTCATTACGTTATGACCCCTTAGACTCCTATATATAGAAAGGACGTCTTTACATTTGTACCATCCAAGAATTGTTCATTTATGTAATGTAAAGGAGGTTTCCCCCTCGAAGAGGCTGAATTTTAAGGCATTGATCTATCTTTTCTATCTTTTTCTTGAGCTGGTTCCATAACATTTGGTATCAGAGCTTTTGATTCTAGGGTTTCGCTGCTCCAAACAGGTCATCGTGGCATTTTCGCTATAACTTTTTTTTGCGACGTTTCAAAAGCTAAAAACAAAACCCATTTGAGAATAAATCACGATGAATCTCGGTTCTGAATTGCAGAGCTTTTAGCACTATATTTGTGGATATATGATCTACGGAAGTTGGTCTTTTTGCAGACTCCTGAAATACATTCCAAAAAGGTGACCTGGGGAAAATGGTCATAACTTTCTCTTTGAGCATTGGATTGAAATTTTGTAAGAAGGTATAGAAAGAGGACCGACTGTAGTTTCTTGTATATATTTTTCAGAGCCAAAGGTCGAAACAGTGACACATGGCACTTCATACAAGTTTTCTTCTCTAGAAAGGTCTATAATTAGGTCATCTTGGGAGATTATGCACAACTCTTTCTTGGAGAATCCAATTTGGATCAGACTGGTGGCATTAGAAAGAGGACGTAGAGGGCTACTACAAATAGCAATTTCAGAACTTAAAGATTTTAAAGTACAGAGTTACAATCGTTTCAAGATCGAGCTCCTAAAATCAAGAAAAAGCAATATGAGGAAGTTTGATGGCAAGGATCCAGTAAATTGGATACTTCAGATGGAGCAATATTTTGATCTAGATGGTGTACCACTATTACAAAAGGTATGTGTTGCATCTTCATATTTAGAACCAGATCAATTTTTATGGTATGAAGGGATTTGTTCTCGTAAACAACTTGTTACGTGGTCAATTTTCACGAAGGAAATGATAGCACATTATGAGGATACGAAGAGCAACACATTCTTTAGAGCAACACCACAAAAATTGGAAAGAGTAAAAGGGCTTTGTGACATAGTGGAAAGAAAAATTATGGAAACCAAGAAGCATACCCCTCACAACTATCAAGATGGAAGTGTTGTTCCTCCCGACCTTCCACAACCTACAAGGGTTACACCACAACAATTGGAAGAAAAAAGAGAAAAAGGGCTTTGTTACAATTGTGATAGAAAATGCACTAAAGGTCATAAGTGTGCTGAGAAGAAATTATTTCACATAGAATATGAAGAGGAGGAAGAAAAGGATCAAGAAACATCAAAATAAGAGGATATACGTCAGGAACCCACCCCAGAGAAAGAAGAAATGAATCAGACCATATCTTGTAAAGCATTGGCAAGAACTACCACTCCTCAAACTCTCAAGATAGAAGGACATATCAAGAAGAAAAAGGTGCAAGAAGTGAAAGATCACATTGAGAAAGAAGAAATGAATCCAACCATATCTTGTAATTCATTGGTCAAAATTACCACTCCTCAAACTATCAAGATAGAAGGACATATCAAGAAGAAAAATGTTCAAGAAGTGAAAGATCACATTGAGCATCAAGAAATGAATCCAACCATATCTTGTAAAGGATTGGAAGAAATTACCACTCCTCAAACTCTAGAGATAGAAGGACATATCAAGAAGAAAAAGGTTCAAGCAGAGAAAGATCACATCGAGCATCAACAACAAGTTCTCCAACTTTTAAAGGATAACGCCACTTCGGTGCAAAATCAAATGAAACAACAGGTAGATCAACATCGTAGTGAAATTTTTTTTGATGTAAGTGATTGGGTATTTTTACTGCTACATCTCAAGCAAGATATTTATGAGAAGGAAATGTTGGCAATACTACATGTACTTAAAAAATGGCGACTTTACCGAATGGGAAGACTCTTCAAGGATGAGGATGTGGAAGCATCATTTTGTGTTATTTCTATTATCCAACCAGATTTGATAAACGAAGAAAGGGATGAATGGAAGAAGGACGAAGAAGTATGGCCACTTATTCAAAAGTTGCAAAAGATCCCAATTCAAACAATATTGCCAGAAATTGAAGAGGAAGGGAAAATCCTATTGGAACCTGGAGCAGTCATAGAAACAAGAACCCAATAGCTATGAAATCGATCAATTTCAGAGTATCTCATCAAGTGGAAGAACTTACCCGCTGAAGATTCCACATGGGAAGACAAGAATTTTATACAGAAGCATCAAGAACTACTCAAATGTTGAGGACAATGCTTTTTGAAGGAGAGGGGCATGTTAGGCCCCTATACTACTAGTGTAACCCCTTATTGTTATTAGTACAACCCACTTATTATATTGATGTACCCATGTAGTGCCCATATTGTTACTATTGTGCCACATAAAAGCCCACTATTGTTATTATTGTGCCCTTACATTATTATTTTTATGTCGGCTCTGATTATGTTATGACCCCTTAGACTCCTATATATAGAAAGGAGGCCTTTTCATTTGTATCATCCAAGAATTGTTCATTTATGTAATGTAGGGGAGGTTGCCCCCTCGAAGAGGCTAAATTTTAAGGTGTTGATCTATCTTTTCTATCTTTTTCTTGAGCTGGTTTCATAACACACACCAACTCCATCGATAGCTTGATCCTCATTCACAACAGGTGTACATTCTAGAATGGAAGAACACAAGATAGTGCAATCGTAGGATTAGCAGAACATGCAGACAGAGGTTGAGGTAAGACATGCATGTGACAAACCATGGGCTTTGCAACCAAATCTGCACAAAAATTGAGAGAATTGATGTTTGCAGGATGTGACAGTTGAACCGATGGGTGTGCATGTTCTTCCACATCACTTTGTAGTGTTGGAGCTATTTGATAAGGGGATGGAGGACAGTCACTTGTGACAGTGACTATGTCCATCTGTGATTTAGCAGCTCCATCACCGAATTATTTTGAGCGGCGCTTGAGCTTGAACTTTTTCTTGGGATTAACATATTTAGTAAGACAATATTGAAATCTCTCCATGAGATATTGCAATTTCGTCTGAATTTTCAGAGCTTGAAACTGCAATACACAGAAGTGCTCCCAAAAATCCTAAGGTGATTCTTAAGGATTCTTCCATTGCTTTAATAGCTTTTTGTCAAAATGTTCTAGATCATGGAAACTAGATTCAATGAGATCACATAACTACTTAAGTGAGTGCACGTTTTGGGGTGGAAAACTCCAGCACCACTGTTGAGGGGATTCGCGATGTCTGTATGAAAGTAGGATGATGACCTCTTCTGCATAGAACTCATTTGCAAGGAATGCATAGAAGTCTTCTCAGTACTCAGGCCAGGCTATCTCGCCTTCACCATCATACGTGAAATCATAAAAGAGATCATAAAACTCCCTCATGATGTCGAGAGGTTCGACATGAGAAAAACATCGCATAGGGATGAGTTTGATAGTATCCATAAAAGATGTGTGGAGCTTCAAAACAAGATGAGAAGACACAACTTGTCATCTAGCCCTCCTTCTAGCACCAGAAATGTTGGCAGTGTTGGACCTACCAACATGTCAGGGGATATCCTTGACAAGAATTCCCAAATACACTTCAGACCGTTTGGTGTAGGAGTCCCAGCAGTGGGGCATATGGTATCTCCTTCACTGTGGTTGCATGCAAAGGCAAGTAAGATGTCCTTGTTGGTAGCAAGGGTGTGACATGCGTAGCAAGCCAACGAAGGTGCATGAATGGTTCCAACATATGGAAGGTGGAATGAGTGCACCCCTTAGAAACCTATGTAAACACATAGCCTGGAAGGGAACGCACGAGAAAAGATGCATCACAAGTTAGAAGGAAGGTGAACCAACAATCCAAAGTTATGGTTAAACCAACAACACATCTCAGTAAGATTCATACATACATATACAAAAAGAGTCTATACATACATACACAAGAAAACATATACATATATCATTAGAGTAAACAAGTTAAATGAAATACAATAACAACATATGCATGAAACATGTTGGCTCTATTATATTGAGAAGTGAAAGTTCCAATCATACAATACAACCATGACCAACCACTAATCCCGATAATGGAATGTTATAGTCACTACCGCCTGCTCCTCCAAAGAGATGTACTAGCTCTGCATTGTGGAGAAACCAAGGCTCGTTACAATACTCTCCAAGATTTCTCAAAGATACTCCTATCGGAAGCTTGGCTGATCAAAATGCTCTACAATGAGTTATGATGTACTATAAATAGGAAAGGATGGGGTGACCCTTGACATTTCCCTTTGTGACTGTTCACCTACCCTCATGACTCTTCAACTACTCTATGGCTATTACATTCAACTATCGACACTTGAACTTCCACTTTACAAGATGTTCTATACAATTTGCACATGTATCCATGTGAGACAAAATAGGCTTGAGCAAGCCATGCAAGACATGACTAAGACTTGGAAAATTGTGGGAAGACCAACTCTTTGACCTCCTCACGATGATCGATGGTGGCGAACTGATGCCAAGCTTGGTAGTCTGTGATGGTGTCCATTTACTCTGTGGTGACATCTTTCTAGAAATGAACTCTTTCCTCTGTTGCATCCCGGTAAACTGATTTGGCTCCTTTGTTTGACTCGTCTGATAACATGTGCATCATTATCTTCAGTGCGGTCAGACCAATGACATATTGAAGCATAGTGTCTATGTTGATCGCCAAGTCTTCGCTAATGGCTATGCACATCAACTCGCCAAAGTACATGTCAAGCTTGAGTCAAACATGATTCTTTTTCTTTGCCTCACAGAGTGTCCCAATAAATGGGATCACGTGTGCATGCACAACAACGTCCATGCTTCTGAACCCCCGTTCATGGGAAGCCTTGCAAACTAGTGATGAGCTGCAGGAGTTCCTCATAGTTCCAGATTTGACTCTGGATGTGTGCCTTCAACTCAACCGCCATTGGCTTCATCATTTTGGGAAAGTGTAATGGGGATCCCTTGTATCTCATTGTTAATGTTTGCATGTGGTTGACGAGAGTATGTAGATTTAAGAAGATACATGCTCTCCTAGCACAATGTTGTTTCCAACCGTTGAGATGGACAACTAGCTTATGCATTGTACAAAATCTGGAATACAATGTACGCATGATTGTCTTAAGGGATGATACTTCATCCAGTATCACCTTCCTAAACTCTACTCTAGAGGATGTTGTAACCTGTTCTCCTCCCTACTTGGTCATCTATAACTCCTTAGCCATTCACTTGTTCTCCACTATCAAGAAGTGAACACTCGAGATAGTGGCATCGGCATATGCTCTAGTAGCATTAGCCAATTCTGTTGTATTCTTGTGCACATCAAACACAATCACTTGTTGCTCAAAATATGTAGGAGATGTGTGGACATCCAGAGTGGACACTCTACATGATTTCACAACTCTATGTTGTGACTCATCGAATGATATGTTGTGCATCTCTTCTTCCTAATTGTCTACAAGGATCTTAGTATCTCCTTGGTTGCCCAAGACTTGTTTTGATTCTAGATCCGGTGAAGATGATGGGTTTACCTCTTCGTGGTAAGGCATGAGGTCGATGTATTTTTCTAACTCTAGACGCTCCATATCTGTATCCATATGCTTAAGTACTCATTCAATTTCTTGAGCGAAGTCCTGCTCCTGCGACTGCTCACCATGTCTGCTTTGTTCCAGTTGCTCGGATGAGTCTAAAACCTATATGTGTGTAGTTTCATCTATCTGTGCATGCTATGCCCCCTCCTGTGTATGTCCCTACTGTGCTTCCTTCTCCTATCTGCTCATCTCCTGTTCTTTCCAGAGTTGCTCCTTCAACTCCTGCAAATCCTTCACTATTTCCTCCATCCTTTAATTATCTTTTTGCCTTTGTGTGTTCCTCTTGTTGCGTTGTCACGTCTTAGCCTCTATCTCAAATCTTATTTTTCCACTAGTGGGTCTACTCTGAACTTCCAACTTTGTTCTGCCACTGTGTTGTCAACAATCTTTCTCTTGCCTTTGTCACGCGCAGGTATGTTACCCTTTGCTACTGCTAATGGTGGTGATCTCCTAGATGTTGCTTTGCGATGCGTCACTAACCATTCCACTGTGATGCCAACCAATTCATTGGGCCTCGAGAAGTTGTGAAAATATCTACATGGGCCTTCCTTAGCCCAATGACACACCCTGTGTATCCAAGCAAATTGCACTCTCTCATAGTGATCCTTTACAAAGAAATATGGGTTGTACGGATTGAAGCTTATGGTGCTGAAAGTATAACCTGATCTGCAACGGAAGAGTGGGCCAGGGTTCCTTCTTCTTTTGATGCAATCTAGGTGGCAGTCGTTCCGAGATGTGGTATGACACTTCTTGCATGACGAGCTTGTCTATGGAAAAATTCGGTAAAACATGAGGAGGCTTCTCCGCATTGTACATTTGTATGAAGGTGCCAAAAGGTGAGGCATACCAATCCGCTATGTTGATTAGTGCCTCCATTGATAGCTTCAACATGAAAGGTGGATCATGCCCAAATATCATCTTGTACACCGAGGTGAAAAAATGGTCTGACAATTTTGTGATGACCCCGTGGAAGTTCCATTCAGAAAATAGATTGCAATAAGTGTTCATAAAGGTTTTTGCTGATGTCCATACCCACTTCAAGCCTGGGAACTTCTAGCAAACACTAATTGCATCCAAGATGTATGCGGACATGTATATTTTTTCTTACCGACCTTCGGGCAACTATCGAGCTCCTGTTACCTATTCCTTAAGCCTGTGAGGCAACATGTCAGACTAGTTACATGCCTTTTCTTCACTGGATAGTTGGTCTAATGCGATCAACCAACTCTGCGAGAAGGTCTCCGTGCCCTCTTGGCCATATATGCAGCATGAAAATATTATTAAGTACTAATATGCCTTCGGGAGTATCTTCATCTTTTAAATATAGTTGGGTGTCATCTTGAACTTGGCTGGCTCCTTCACCCATGCCTTCAAGATATCCCTGGAGTTGGAATTGCTACTAGGTATGCTAAAGGATGTCTCCATTATGATCACTAGCTTTGGTAAGTGGTACATCTACTGATAGTCCTGTGCCCTGAAGGTAGAAATCTTTGTCTTGCTGATAATTCTTAACACCATTATCTCAGGATCAGTGTGCAGTATGATCCAATGTATCATGTCTGTGCATGGAAATGCAAGGTACCTGCATGCAATCTGGTACATGCCAGACTTGTGAATGTTCACATAGACCCTGTGGTCTTCAAGATCTTCCTCAAATGTCCCTGAGAATGCATCATTGATATCCTACCATTTAAGCTTGATGTTCTTGTCTACGACCAGCTAGTTTTTTTTGTAAATCGACAAACTCATAGGCACCCTCGCAACTGCATCTCCAATTGCACTTCTGTCAATGTCCTTTGACCCTACTCTCTTCGAGTCCATTGAACTTGAACTACTAAGAGACGGAAAAACAATTCCTATACCTAGAGACATTGTGACATGGATGGAAAGAAATCTATTAGTTAAAACGAAAGAAAATTTAAGGACTATGATGCAATATACCCGGGAAACTGATGGGGAGGGTTGCACAATTTTCACTAGGAGGTCGGGAGACTAACTTCTGGAACTGTGAAAAATGCATTCGAGACTGTCGGGAGGTTGGTTGATTGATGGAATTGTGCAATGCGCAATCCAGGATGACCTGCTGGGTGCTGAGATTGCACAATGCAAAATTTCAGTGAGTAGGGCATGCGGGCCCAAGGATTACATTGTGTAATTTTCTGGGCGAGCAGAGCAATACCTCTCATAATTGTGCAAAGCAAGCCTGGAGGACAGTGTCTCGCTAGATTTGCACATTTTTTAGGAGGAAGGTTTCAGGGTAAGGCAAAGTCCGGGCCAAGGTTTCCCAAACCCACTAACGGGTGACCTAAAACATATGAAGATGTAAATGCATGGCGAAATTGAGTGTAGGCAAGAGTGAATGATCATGCATGCAAGGATTAAATGAAAGATTCTAAAAATGGGAAAACATGCATGTGTGTGAAAGGGTCGTGGAATCGGCGATTGTTCATGCAAAATAGTGTCATGAATAAGACAACAATGAGATGCAAACAAAAACTGAAACAGTGCTTGTATAGGTTAACATGCATGCAAACGACAACAAGAATTCACAAAAATCAAGCAGACAACACTCACACAAGCCAAAACGCAAAAAGTGACTGAAATGCTGCAAAAGACAATGAAAGTGGACTTACCTGGAAATAGCTAACTTGGATTCGCCGAAGACTCCTAGATGTGCTATGGGAAGTTAGAGCTCCAATATCTATGGGAAAAATGAGCTCTAAAGCACTAAATAAATAGGTTTGAGGCTTATGATGCACATTCCAAAAATCTAGGAAAAAGCGACACTTAGAGGAAAGTTTCGAAAATGATATTTGCATGTTACCTGCATTTGCTAAAAAGAGATCCCTAAAATCTAGGGATGCCTTTTGCATGTTGTTTTCTTCTATTTCAGAAAAAGGAACCCATGCATGCGAATAAAGTTTGTTGGGTCCTGGGTGGAACTGTTTAATCTCAGGGCACATGCAACAACCTGCAAGACTAGGAGAGGGATTTGCGTAGTTTCTAAGATGAGTTGGGCTAGCTATCTCAGAGGGATTACATAGTTTCTAGGGTAAACAGGTGTCTGCTGCCCAAAATTGTACAATTTCTAGGCTGAGCTGTAGTGTTGGGCCAAATTTTGCAATTTTCTCAACGAAGCCTGTCTCCATTTTCTACACAATTTCTGAGCCCAACAGGTTGCCCAATAGATTTGCACAATTTTTGGAGGGAAGGTTGGTTCCCCTCCAGGATTGCACAATTTTCTGAGGAAGATGCTTAACTAGCAACTAGCTTAAGTCTGAAATGGAAGTCTATGAAGGAAGTGAAGCAAATTGACATGCACAGGATGACAAGCCACTGAAAAACCAATGAATCCTATGTACTTGACAATGCAAGACATGTTGCTAAGGATGGTTGGTAGGGAGGCTCCAAAATAATGCTAAGGAAAAGTTTTGGAGGGTGGTTGTATCTGCTACAACACTTGGAAACACATTGGTAGAACTCCAGCTCTCTGAATGGACCTTCTTCGTGAAAAGCAAGTCTAACACCTCCTGAAGTATTTTTCATTTCTCTCTTCATCTTGGTTTCCACACTTGCTTGATTGTAATATGTAGCATCTGCCAAGCTCTTGGTCGGTCGGCACACATTCCAAGCCAATCCAACACAGTTGCTTCGATTGGGGATGAGGGGTATTTTGGTGCACAAGCCATGTGATCATTAGAGTTTTAGTTTCATCTATGGTGTTGCTCCACTGCCAGTAGGCCTGGACAGTACCCCAACGGAGTCGCACAAGAACACAAGCATTGCTATGCTACCAGCGAGCCTGATCAATACCCCGACGAAGTTACTTGTATCATCTCTCTGCGCAAGAAGCCTTTCTCTTATTTCACCTTATTTATTTTCTTTTTTCGATTTTTTTCACATTTTCATTTTTTTATTTTCATTTTCGTAATTGTGCATAGCACTTATTCATTTCAAAGTTGGAAGAGGGATCCCAACTTATTGAGATCATAAGAGGTTGTTCCTTCAGAGAGGTAGTTTCTATATACCTCTGACATGCTTGTTAAGGTTTTCCCCCTCACCTTACTCTAGTTAACTGAGCTGACAAGGGTTAACCCAAAACAACCGACAAGAGTAGGTGACATTAGTTAGTGTGCAAGTTTTGTGTTTTCACCAAGGCTCACTTCGATCAGTACATATTTTCCATTGATGTATCATGGACTAAAGACAACACACTCTTCATGCATAGGCAGGATGAGAGATAACCAAGTATTGATAACTGCATAAGTCCCCTTGTACTCTACCTAGCTTGTTTCAAGAGTCACACATGGTTTCATGCGAATCTAACCTATAGACGTAAACAAGTGGGAAAATAAAAAACAAAGCAAAAGAAGTAAATGTGTAAGAAAAGTGAGTAAGCAAACAAACAAGCAAGCAAGAAAATGAACAAAGTAAGAAGAATAAATGCATGCAAGTAAACAAAGCAAAAGCAGACACTACTCCTACTCCTAAGCTAATAGTGCATGGGTCTGATCACGTGAATTAATACTTCCAATGCAGCCACTAGCGCATTGGTCGACCCATGTTGGTGAAGGTATGGTTCGCCAACAACACAATTGTGTGAACCAAAAAGCATGAAAGATATAACACTGAAGATAGACACACTCCGAGTTTAAATGCGACCACAGAACATAAGTGAGTGCAAGTGCATGACATGAAATCCATGGACTTACCATGGTGTTGTGTGACGTTGCATGCAGATGTTAAGCATACGCATACTCTTGACTGTGACATGCAAGAAAACAAAACAATCAAAGATAACTTGCATCGTGCACGCATGCTTGCTATGTAAGATTCCTCCAATGCATTAGCAATGGCATCATGTAGTTCGAGTGGAGGAAGCATAATCTGTGTGTGATATTGATCTTCAATGCAAACAAATGAGTGATGAGGAGCCTTGGGTGTTTCAATAATTTCCTGATCGGAAGTGAAACCAACCTCAGGACAACAAGGACCTGACATAACCATCAACTTGGGTTGAAGTGCCTCGACAGTTAGTGGGGTTTCAACTTTTTCGATAGGTAGATAATAGGAGAATGGTGTCTTAGACGAATTAACAATGATTGAATCATCATCGTGATCAGATGAAGAAGTAGAGAGATCACGACAATGAAGATCAGAAAATTTAGGATGTTTGTCAGCATCCTTATGATTTGATGAATCACACAGAGGGGTAGATGAGAAGAAAGAATGTTTGCCCTTTGTGTTTCTGGAAAAAGTAGAGGAAGAATCAAGTGGATTTTTAAGGAATGATTTGTCCCCTCTATTGCCGGATGATGGACTAACATCCATTTTCTTCTACGAATGATCAACAATTGGTGCATCCATAGACAAATATACACATGCAAAATCAGGGATGGCAGAATCACCGAATATGTCAGGAAAAAAAAGGAGGTGTGGATAGAAAGGTGTCATCCTTCACCACTGGTTGATGCTTAGGCTCCGAGACATACTCTTCATGAATGACATCGTAGGTTGGTTGTGCAAGATCAACTCCATAGATATCTTGATCCTCATTCACAACAGTTGTAGAGTCCGAAATGGAAGAACACAAGACAATGCAATCCGTAGGATCAACAAAACATGAAGACAGAGGTTGAGGTAAGACATGCATGTGACAACCCATGGGCTTCACAACCAAATCTGCGCAAAAATTGACAGAGGTGATGTTTGGAGGATGTGAATTTTGAACTGATGTGTGTGCCTATTATCCCACATCACTCTGTGATGGTGGAGTTGTTTGATGAGGGGACGATGGACAGTCACTTGTGACAATGACGTTGTCCATCTGTAATTGCGCAACTCCATCACCGAAGTATTTTGAATGGGGCTTGATCTTGAAATTTTTCTTGGGATTGACAGATTTGGTATGAAAATATTCAAATCTGTGCAAGAGATATTGGAACTTCATCTGACTTTTCAAAGCTTGAAACTGCAATACACGGAAGTGCTCCCAAAAATCCTGAGGTGATTCTTGAGGAGTCTTCAATTGTTTTAACAGTTTTTTGTCAAGAGGTTCTAGATCAAAATGATGGAAAGTAGATTCAATGAGATCACAGAACTGCTGAAGTGAGTGCATGCTGCTAGGTGGCAGACTCCAACACCACCATTGAGGGTATTCGCGAAGTGTGTATGCAAGTAGCACATTGGCCTCTTCTACATATATCTCGTATGCAAGGAATGCATAGAAGTCTTCTAAGTACTTAGGCCAAGCTACTTCACCTTCACCGTCATACGTGAAATCAGACAAGAGATCAGCAAACTCCCTCGTGATGTCGAGAGGTTCGACATGCAAAAAACATCACAGAGGTATGAGTTTGACAGTATCCATGATAGGTGTGTGAAGGTTAAAAACAAGATGAGAGGACATAGCTTATCATCTGCCCCTCCTTCTAGTGTGAGAAATGTTGACATTGTTGGACCTGCCAACGTGTCAAGGGATCTCCACGGTAAGAAGTCCCAACTACACCTCAGACCATTTGGTGTAGGATTCCCAACAATGGGTTGTACGGTATCACCTTGATCACGATTGTGTGAAGAGGCAAGTGAGATGTCCTTGTTGGTAGCAAGGGTGTGACATGCGCAACAAGCCAAGGAAGGTTCATGAATGGTTCCAACATATGGAAGGTGGAATGAGTGTGCCCCTTGGAAACCTATGTAAGCACGCAGCTTGGAAGGGAACACACAAGAAAAGATGCATCACAAGCTAGAAGTAAGGTTAACCAACAATCGAAAGTGATGGTTAAACCAATGACACATCACAATAAGATTCATACATACATATATAAAAAGATTATATACATACATGCGTAAGAAAATAGATACATATATCATTAGAGTAAACAAGTTAACTGAGATATAATTAAAGCATATAGATGAAATGTGTTGGCTCTGTTATATTAAGAAGTGAAAGTTCCAATCATACAGTACAACCATGACCAACCACTAGTCCCAATAATAGAACGTTAGAGTCACTACCGCCTACTCCTCCAAAGAGATGTACTAGCTCTGCACTGCGGAGAAGCCAAGGCTCATTACAATATTCTCCAAGCTTTCTCTAAGATACTCCTATCAGAAGCTTGGTTGACCAAAAGCCTCCACAATGAGTTATGAGGTACTATAAATAGCAAAGGGTGGGCTAACCCTTGACATTCCCCTATGTGACTGTTCACCTAGACTCATGACTCTTCAACTACTATATGGCTGTTACATTCAACTATCGACACTTGAACTTCCACTTTACAAGATGTTCTATACAATTTGCACATATATCCATGTGAGACAAAATAGGCTTGTGCAAGCCATGCAAGACATGACTAAGACTTGGAAAATTGTGGGAAGACCAACTCTTTGACCTCCTCACGATGATCGATGGTGGCGAACTGATGCCAAGCTTGGTAGTCTGCGACACTTGAACTTGAACTTTATAAGATGTTACATGCAATTTTCACATGTACCCATGTGAGACAAAATAGGCTTGAGCAAGCCATGAAAGACATCACTAAGGCTTGAACAACTATGGGAAGACCAACTGTTCGACATCCTCAAGATGGTCCTCAGTGGTGAACTGATGCCATGCTTGGTAGTCCGCGATGGTGTCCATGTACTCTGTGGTGGAATATTTCTGGAAATGAACTCTTGCCTCTGTTGCATTTGGGTATGCTAATTTGGCTCCTCTGTCCAACTCATGTGATAACATGTGCATCATTGTCTTGAGTGCAGCTAGACCAATGACATATTGATGCAAAGTGTCTACATTGATCACCAAGTCTTCGTTGGTGGCTATGCACATCAAATCGTCAAAGTACTTGCCCAGCTCCAATTGGACTTGATTCTTTGTCTTTGCCTTGGTGAGTGTCCCAATAGATGAGATCACATGTGCATGCACAACATCATCGATTGTTTTGAGCACTTGTGCATAGGAAGCTTGTAAACTAGTGATGAGCTATGGGAGTTCCTCATAGTTTTGGATCTGACTCTAGATGCATGCCTTCAACTCAACTGCCATGGGCTTCATCATGTTGGGAAAGTGTAATGGGGATCCCTTGTATCTCATTCTCCATTTTTTCATGCGGTCGATGGTAGTATGTAGA
Organism: Pinus tabuliformis; assembly: GCA_031772625.1. Lineage (NCBI taxonomy): Eukaryota > Viridiplantae > Streptophyta > Pinopsida > Pinales > Pinaceae > Pinus > Pinus tabuliformis. The sequence goes on along the minus strand of CM062809.1, from coordinate 211,536,112 downwards.
TTTGACAAGATACGTGCTCTCCTAGCTTAGCATTGCTACCAACTGTTGAGATGGACAACTGCCTTATGCACAGTACCAAATCTGGAATACAACATCTGCATGGATGTATCAAGGGATGATACTTCATCCAGTATTTTCTTCTTAAACTCTGCTCTATCGGATACTGTAACCTATTCTCTTCGCTGCTTGGTCATCTGTAACTCCTTATCCATTCGCTTGATCTCTGCTGTCAAGAAGCAAACACTCGAGCTAATGGCCTTGGCATATGCTCTGGTAGCATCGAATAATGATGTTGGATGCTTTCTCACATCAAACATGATCACTCGTTCCTCAAACTGCGTAGGAGATGTGTGGACATCTGGAATGGACACTCTGCACAATTGCACAACTCTATGTTGTGACTCGTCAAATGATATGTTATGCATCTCTTCTTCTATATTGTCTCCAAGGATCTCAGTATCTCCTTGGTCACTCAAGACTTTCTCTCCTTATGGATCCGGTGAAGCCAATGGGTCACCCTTTTGCTGGTAAGGCACGAGGTTAATGTCTTGTTCCAAATCTGGCTACTCCATATCCATATCCATCTGCTCAAGTACTCTTTCAATTTCTTGAGCAAAGTCTTTCTCCTGTGACTTCTCACCCTGTCTGATTTGTGCCAGCTACTTGAATGAATCTACAACTTGTGTGGGCATAATTTCCTCTATCTGTGCAAACTATGCCCCCTGCTATGTCTGTCCCTATTGTGCTTCCTTCTCCTGTCTGTGCAGCTCCTATTCTTTCCAGAGTTTCTCCTTCAACTCTTGCAACTCCTTCGCTATTTTCTCCATCCTGTGTGTTATCTCTCTGCCTTTGCACATTCCTCTTGTCGCGCTGTAGCCTCTTCGCCTCTATCTCCAAAGATTCTTTTTCCACTAGTGGGTTTGCTCTGAACTTGAATATTTGTTATGCCTGTGTGTTGTTAACAATCTTTCTCTTGCCATTTTCATGTGTAGGTATGTTACCCTCTGCTGATGCTGATGGTGGTGCTCTCCTAGATGCTGCTTCGCTAACCATTCCATAGTGATTCCAACCAGTTCATTTGGATTGGAGAATCTATTACAACATCTCCATGGGTCTTCCTCAGCCCAATGACACGCCCCGTGGATCCAAGGAAATTTCACTCTAGCACAGTGATCCTTTACAAAGAAATGTGGGTCGCATGGATTGAAGCTTTTGGTGCCAAAAGTAAATCTCTTGAACTCTTCTGTCTCTGCATCAGCATGCTTGAGATTCTATATCTCATACAACTTGATCCGCAATGGAAGAGTGGGCCAGGGTTCCTTCTTCTTCTGATGTAGTCTAGCTGATGGTCCTACCAAGATGTGGTACGACACTTCTTGTATGATGAGATTGTCCATTGAAAACTTTGGTAAAACATGCAGAGGCTTCTCTGCACTACACATCAGTATGAAGGTGTCAAAAGGTGAGGCATACCAATCTAGTATGTCGATCAATGCCTCCATTGATGCCTTCGACATGCAAGGTGGATCCTGCTCAAATATCATGTTGTACAATAGGGTCAAAAAAAGGTATCACAATTGTGTGATGACCCCACGGAAGCTGCATTTAGAAAACAATTTGCAATGAGTGTTCATAGAGGTTTTCATTGATGTCCATGCCCACTTCAAACCCGGTAACTTTTGACAGGCACATATTGCATCTAAGATGTATGTAGACATGTATATTTCTGCTTTCTGACCTTTGGGTGGCTACCGAGCTCCTGCTACCCATTCCTTGAGCCTATGAGACAACATGTCAGACTAGTTGCATGCTTTTCCTTCACGGCCAGTTGGTCCAAAGCGGTCATCTAACTCTACGGGAAGTTCTCCATGCTCTCTTGGTCGTACAAGTGCCATATAAAAATGACCAAGTACTGATATGTAATTTGTAGTATCTTCATATTGTAAATCTAGTTGGGTGTCATCCTGAACTTGGCTGGCTCCTTGACCCTCCTCTTGAAAATATCCTTGGAGTTGGCATTATTGCTGGGTATGTTGAAGGGTGTCTACATTATGCTCACTGGCTTTGACAAGTGGTACATCTGCTGATAGTACTGTGACCTGAAGGTAGAAATATCTTTCCCACTAACACTACTTAACACCATCGTCTTGGGATAAATGTTTGAGACGATCTAATGTATCTTGTCTGCACATGAAAATGCGGGGTACCTGCCTGCAATCCAGTACAAGCCGGACTTGTGAATGTTCACATAGACCCTGCAGTCTTCAAGATATTCCTCCAATGTTCCTAAGAATGCATCATTGATATCTTTCCATTTAAGCTTGATGTCCTTCTCTATGATCAACTTGTTGTTTTCATAAATCGAGAAACGCATAAACACTCTCTCAACTACATCTCTAGTTGCACTTCCTTTGGTGTCCTTTGACCCTACTCTCTTGTAGGCCATTGAACCTCAATTGTTGAGATATGGACGAACACCTGATATACCTAGAGACATTGTGACATGCATGGAAAGAATTCTGTCAATTAAAACCAAAGAAAAGTTAAGGACTGGCACGCAACACACCTGGGAGACTGATGTCAAGGATTGCACAATTTTCACTGGGACGCCAGCAGACAGACTACTAGAACTATACAAAAGGTAGTTCGGACTATTGGGAGGCTGGTTGACTGTTGGAATTTCATAATGCACTATCCAAGTTGACCTGTTGGGTGGTGAGATTGCACAATGCACAATTTCAAACAACAAGGCATGCAGGCCCAGGGACTACATTGCACAATTTTCTGGGCCCATATAGCACTGTCTCTCAAAATTGCTTAAATCAATCTTGGAGGATAGTGTCTAGCCATATTTGTAGATTTTATGGGAGGAAGGCAAAGCCTTTCCTCTAAGAAATGCGTAATGATGTCCGGGCAAGGCAAAGTTCAGGCCAAGGTTGCCTAGACCTGTTGACGGGTGACTGAAAACATATGAAGATATGAATGCATGGTGAAATTGAGTGTAGGTAAGAGTGAATGATCATGCATGCAAACATCGAATGCAAGATTCAGAAAATGGGAAAACATGCATGTGTGTGAAAGGCACCGCCGAATCGGTGATCGTTCGTGCAAAACAGTGTCATGCATGTGACAACAGTGAGATGAAAATGAAAACTGAAACAATGCTTGTATAGGCTAACATGCATGCAAATGATAGCAAGTGTTCACAAATATCAAGCAGACAACACTCACACAAGTCAAAAGACAAAAATAAAAAAAAAATGTTGCAAAAGAAAAGTAAAGTGGACTTACTCTGAAATAGTTGAGCTGGATGTGCCAAAGACTCTTGAATGTGATATGGGATGTTAGAGCTCCAATATCGATGTGAAGAATGAGCTCTGAAGTGTCTAAGAAATAATTTTGAGGCTTATGACGTGCATGCCACAAATCTACGAAAAGGCAACACTTGGAGGAAAGTTTCTAAAACAATCTTTGCATGTAACCTCTAGCTGCTAAAAATAGATCCCTAAAATATACGGATGCTTTTTGCATGTTATTTTCTTCTATTTCAGGAAAAGTAGCCCATGCATGCAAATAAAGTTTGCTGGGTCCCGAATGGAACAACTAAACCTGAAGGCACATGTAATAAGCTACAAGGTTGGGAGAGGGATTTGTGTAGTTTTTGAGCTGAGTTGGGTTGGCTATCTCAGAGGGATTGTGCAATTTATCGGGTTAGAAGGTGACTGCTGCCCAAAATTGCCCAATTTCTGGGCTGAGCTATAGTGCTAGGCCAGATTATGCAATTTTTTGAAGGAATCCTATCTGACTGTTCTATGAAATTTCTGAGCCCAGCAAGTTGCCTAGCAGATTTGCACAATTTTTGGTGGGAAAGTTGGTTGCCATCCAGAATTGCATAATTTTCTGAGGGAGCTACTCAACGAGCAACTAGCTTAAGTCTGGAATGGCTGCCTGTGAAGGGAGTGGATAAAACTGACATGCATAGGCAAGAAATCCACTGAAAAAACAATGAAGCCTATGTACTTAACAGTGCAAGACATGCTGCTAAGGATGGTTTGTAGGGAGGCTCCAAAATGAGGCTAAGGCAACATTTTGGAGGGTGGTTGTAGCTGCTACAACAGGTTCCACATCTGTGCATTTCATTTCACAAAAAAGTAACAAAGCCTCTTTGGCATGTCTATTATGAACTTGTTAGGCAAACATAGCAATCCAAGAAACCATGTCTCTTACATACATTTTATTAAGCACTTGGAGCAGATTCTCTACAATCCCCAAGTGAACATATGTATGTATAAGAAAATTTCCCACATAACAATTCTGTTTTCAACCCATTCTTGTCTACGTAATAATGAGTCCCATGGGCCTCTTGTAGGGACAAAAGGCTAGCTCATGCATTGAACAAAGTAGGAAATGAAACATTGTTCAACTGTATATTTCTCTCTAGCATTTGACAGAAAAGGCCAAGGACTTCCTCACCTAGCCATTTCCTCACAGACTCTTTAATCATTAGATTCCCTAAGAAAACATCCCTTGGGCATATTTTGTCAAATAATTTGTAAACATGTTAAACATTTCACCCATATGTGTCATCTTAATCCATGTTGTCCCACTGTACTAACCCCTCTAGGCCACATTAAGGGTGAGCGATAATGAAATATGCGACAATGAGTAGTTGAATGTCTTAGACATTTCTCATAGATTTTTGGTGCATTCTCTATTCCCAACTTATCTCTTAAGGTATTTCAATGACTTATTGATGCAAAGTTTTCTATTATGTTTTCTGTTATGTGCCATAATTTAATTGGATATTCTAAGACTAGTCTTTGTTGTTTGCAAATTCTTTTTGCTATGTGCCATATTTTAATTGGAGCTTCTGAGAGTAGTTTTCATTGTTTGTAAGGTATTTTTGGTCCTTACATGTGATTAGTAATATTTACGTGTTGCCAAGAGCAAGTTTTATAAAACTTTCTTTCTTTTTAATAAATTCATTGGATTTATGGCCAAGTTACCCCTTATTTCATTGCCCAATAGTTATTTGGTGTTCCAAAAAATGCAAGTGGATGAAGGAAATATCACCTTGTTTTGTGCTTCAATTTGATTTTGTGAATTTTTATTATAAAATTTTAGTTGCAATGGTTGCAGACTCATATCTTGAGCTCTAAATGGTCAACCTAATTTTAAAATTCACTCTCGATTTCCATCAAGAAAAATGAGGAAATTAATTCATGTTGCAGCCAAAATTCAAAGAAAAAACATGGCAGTTATGTGGAAAAGAACTTGTACTATCAATTTTATTTTTTATCATTCTGAACATATTTTCATATTTGAATTGATTTTTTTAAAGATCCCTTTTGCAGTTGATTAAGGGCTTGGAAGATGCATTTGAAGGGGGAGTTTGAGATCAACATTCAAGTTTGCTGGTAAGTTTTCTAAACTGTTTCTTGATGATGCAACAAATTGAAATTTTGGAAGTTGTGTGAAAAAATAGATATTTGGAAGCAACAAAATTATAATTCAGGGAAGGGGAACAACTAAGATAAGTAGAAATATAAACAATTAAAATTTGAAACTATGGTTAGATGCATATATTTGGAAATAATGTTCCTAATTCACTAGAAAGTCATCAGTGAAAAACATTTAACATCATAAATTTTCTAGATAGTAGTTGCTAGTGGCCTTACTTTATCTGATGATATTGATATTCAATATAGGTTTTTGTTATTGATACAAGAGAATCCATTTTTTTTTATATGTTGTTGTGTATTAATTTTAATCTAGTTTTGTTCTTCTCATGTGAGTAGCTATAAAGTTCCACCATCGCATCATGTGCTGTGATATCGAATGTACATTCCACATATGAACATGCTTATAAATATGAGTATTCTGTAAGTCCTCATACCACACACTAGGACGTGGAAATTAATTATCTTCAAAAGAATAATTATCTTTTATATATATATAATATATATATATATTCCCGCTAACAAATTATTTGGTGTCGTCATTGATTGGAATAGGTTATCTAAGATTTGATTATGTTTATGTTAGTGTCCTACAGTATTTAGAGTGCAAATATGGTATCCCTTGAATGATCTAGGATTTGATGATAATAGTATTTACATTGACACCATATTTTGTCCTGTGAAGTCCACTCAACTCAGTAACCAATGTTCTATGAATAAATGTGCATGAAGTCTCTACTTGTGGTGCACTACGAATGCTTTATTTTATGGCTTGAAAATGTATTTACAAAATATTAAAGAATATACATAAGATTAACCGTGGAAAGATAATAATAGTTACATTGAAATGCTTATGCATCTTAAAGAAAGAGGATAGCTAATTATTTTAACTAGTGTGTTTTGAAATATCACAACATTTGAAATTTGTACACTTGCACATAGGCCAATATCTTGCTAATTCTAATTTTTTATTTATTATCTAATTCCCAACTAATTTATGGTGTTTTCAAGCCAACTTCTCTTCCCTTTTGAGTAAAAGACCGTACATATTCATACAACTTTTTTATTGTCTATTTGGAATATTAAAAGCCTTGGAAGTTCTGGCTAATGAGGCCAAACATTCATAATGCCTCTTCGAAGCAATGATATTAGGGCTCAACAAATTCCTGAGAAATTTCTACCATTTTTAGGTTAACTTCTTTTCCCTTTTAGTTACATGTTCGTATATATTTACACAAAATTTCCATTATCAGATTGGAATCTTAGTAGCATTGGAAATTGGTATGCCACATGTCATAATGACTCTCTAGCACAATGCTATTTCACTCTCCACCTATTGATTTCACAACCATACAACTTCTACACATGTTCAGTTTCTCTTGTTTCTCTTGTTATGTGAGCTTCCAACCTTGTTAGTGTTTTCTCCTTTGGGTGCTTGCAACCAAGGGCTTGTACTCTTTCTTCAATGCCACACAATTTTTCCTTGTGGGCTTCTACTATATTACAATTGGGGCTTGTGGCTCCCACAACTTTGTTGCATTTATGTGTCATTTTAACATTATGTTTGCAGTCCCTTCATGAGTTTGTTGGTATTCTTTTCAACCTCTTTTGCAACCTTACAGCTCAATATTCTTACAATTTCTTGTGGGTCCTCATCCTAATACATGGAGGGTTACAATTTTCTACAACATAATGCTTTAGCATGACATCATTGTGGGGTATTCATTGCACTCACAACATATCAATATTGCATCTTATGAATCCCTTAACTTCTATAGACCTCAATGACCTCACAAATTTTAACTTTAGGACCATACACAGATTCAACCTCAACGATCTCCAATGGCTCAACTTAGGGAACCTTTCCTATGATTGTGTTGTGTATAGTATATATGTTTACTAGATTGATGGTGTTCTTTCTTTTGAGCCTCAAATAGTTCTATCTTATCCTATGTGGTGGCTTTCTTTCAAAAGGTAACCTGGAAAATTGTGCAAGTTGGGCAGTGGAATTGGGTGGTCAAACTATGGGATTCCATATCATAGTGGAGAATATGAGTTAGCCCCGACAATTCCTTATAGAGGTCAATTAAATTCTTAGATTAACATGATTTTCTATATGCACTCAATAACTCATTTCCCATTATTTTGAGACAAGGTTTAATGTTATCATGTTATATTATGCTGGTTTTCACCAATATTGTAGATGCTTTGTGAGGAGTGGGGGCTCTTCCTCGAAATAGCTGACATCATTCGAGGCTTGGGGCATATGACTTTAAAGGAATTCATGGAAGCTCGCAATGACAAGATCTGGGCTTTCTTTGTTGTTGAGGTAATTCTGTGGTTGCAAATAAGATAATTAATTCTTAGACCTTGATTCCATGTAAATTTTCCTCTTTTATTTGTGTTTGGTTGCTTGAGGAGACCATAGACTTCAATAATTTGAATTTGTATTTATAATGAGAACACAGTATGCAATTATTCTTAAGCCTATGCGTGTTTCTAGAGTTGGAGAAAAGTTCCACACCAAACAAATGGCTATGGTTGATGCTTAACAGCTATCGATTGGAGATTGTTCTTGGGAATTTTATTGTGTAGGGATGAATACCATGAGATACTCTAGATATCAACCTCTATATTTCACTATATGTGCTCATATATGTTGTGGCATATAAATTTTTAAAGGCACCCTAGCATGATTTGTCATGTTGCGTAATTTGGTAGTTTCACGATATTTTTTCATAGTAGTGACTTCTTGGATTGGAAGTGAAACTCTAACAATGTAAAAAGATCAATATTTTTCTAAGAGTCGCATATAAATTTGAAAATAAAAATCCTGATCTTTAGTGAGCCCTAGACATTCATGTTACTAAAGACTACTTGCCCTTAGTAGAAGATGAGGTAAATTAGTGAAATCATTTTGGTAGAGTTAATACCCTCACTTGAAAGTGTAAATTATAATTATGGAAGTGTAGGAAGATGCACAAGGAGAAATAATATAGCACTATATTTTGTCTTCTCCGTAGGTACATCTACAGGAGGTTGTGTGCAATCAAGTCAGACTATAACACAAATTTTAACTTGAGAAATGAAAATTTTCCACCTTGCATACAATTTTGACACTTTGGGGTGCATTCTAAGTATGGAATATGATGTTTCATGGCATATAGGATAGCTCCATTTCCTTATCATATGTCATGTTTGCAATTTATGTACATGGCATGCATTTTTTCATGCAAGTGGACATTTTAGGACTATGAAAACATTTTTGTCTTACATAAAACATATTTTGGCCCATGGGAGAATAAATAAAGGTAGGATATGGTGTTGGTGAGAAATATGAGTAGGTGTCCCCTCAGACGTGGCATGGAAAAAATGATCGTAGAGGTTAAGTTGGAAAATTTCCCAGTCCAAAGACATGAAAGCATGGTATTGGTGATCAAGTTTGAATTTACCAAACTCAAAGATGACATGTTGCATCGTAGGATACTTAATGGTTTGGGAACTTTTGTTTTAATGATTAAGGCCCAGGAGGATTGTGACCCTTGACATTGTAAAAGATATTAATGTTGAGGGCTGCAAATGAGTTCATTGATTACCAATGGATGAGAGGAATGATGGTCATCTCTGACAAATAAAGAGATAATATATATTTATTGGAAAATAAACTTTGAATTTGCTAAATGTTCAAGGTTAAAATTTAGATAATAATTTTATATTTTTTTCATAACAATCTACATTGAGGATATTGTAAAATATGTAAATCAGGGGAAGAAAGTCTTCCATAGGGGCATGGAGTTTTTCGGGTTTAATCCCCCCAGAGTTGGCAATAAGACCATAAATGATCTCTGACTCTAGTACAACATCTGGGTAGCCATGGTTGTGCCATTCATCCTTTTCCCTTTTCTATAGTTCATGCTTGTATGTTAATGCAGCAACCAATTTTTTTATTTATTATTTTGTATCTATATTTCATGCAATAGAATTATTTCCCTTGATACTTTTGAGTAGAGAAAGAGTAGGAGTCATGATTCGTTGTGTATCCTCTACTACTTTTTGTAAGTTTATATGGACAAGGATTAGTGAAGCAAATACATTTTGAGATTATTGTATTTATATTTATTTGCTGTGGTGAACACAAGTAGAACATTGGCTAGGTAGTGAACCCATGTGTATCAATGAAATATGATCATTCCATTTCTCAACATGAAAATATCATGAGTTTGTTAGTTAAAAAAAAAAAAGGAAAAATGGGCATATTTGAAGCATAATATAAGATGGCTTTGCATTCCAAATGCTCATTCTCCATAAGGACATCACCTTAAACAACATGGATACAAAGAATTTGATCGAAGTTGAACTCAACAAACATGATACAATCCATAAGGGGAAGGATCAATGGAAATTAAGAAGAAAAACTCTCATAATATAGAAAACAGTCAAGGCATGGACCCATAAATATGATTAATGTCTCCATTATTCTATGTTATTACACTTTTGAGTGTCCACGTAAAACATGCCACATGTAAGGAAACCTTTAACATCTACCTTTTAATATGATGCACTATAAGCTCCTTTATGTAGTTTCAGAGGATTTTTTTTGTATGATCTAATACACTGATCAACCCCACATATATTGTTGTTATCCTCTGCAACCTTTTGATTGATATAATATAATTTTGTTTTGGAAAAACACCATGCCTTTATAATAACTTATAATGAGTTATATGTGCTATTAGAGGAGGCTTTAAAAACCTGAGAGAAAGAGTTAAATATAACTATTCTTGACCTCAGGAATGCATTATGTTCTTCACAAGACAAAGTCTCATAAGGAAAAGCTTAAAAAGATGATATTCATATTCCTTTTATTTCTTTCCTTCATTAAAGTGATGCTTCTACATGTTAGATTGAAAGAATAATGGGCAGTCCAATTTGTGCATGGCGAAATGGTCCATGAGGGGAAATTCATAATAACATATCCTCTGGAAGATTTTAACCCTAGTGAATAACTAAAGAAGTCACCAACTTCACCTTTCTATTTCTTACTCGTAATGTAGTCAGAGATGGGTTTATGCATATTTACTAATAAATACTACTTTTTGAAAAGGGATTTATGTATATTCACTGATAACATTTTAGCTATTGAAAATGGGGTTCTGTATATTTAATGGGTCACCTGAATTTGTTAAGCCATTGTTGCTATTAAATGTTTAGCTTATGATAGGATAATTCTCTTATTACAGGCTATAATTGAATCTCAACAAAAAGAGAGAAGCACAACAAGCAACTGAAAAAATGAATAGTCACTTGTGTGAAGAGATTGAGAAATATGGGAAGGATGCATCAAGTGAAAATGAATAGGTATAGTCATTTATTATTGATTCAACTAGTTCATGCATCAAGGGAACTCAAGTTCCTTTTTTGTATCATTTACAAAATATACATATTTACAATGTAATGAGTAATATGTATATGGAAACAGGTGCATCACTTCAGGATATCAATAAGTGATTGCAATAGTAAAGTGCTAGTTTATAGCAATACAATAGCAAGCTTCAAAGTGCTGTTGCATTTAATGTATATACCATTTCTTATATTCAGAAAGAAAAAATAACTATAATGGAAACTTTAAGTAGTTTGAGAGGTAATTCAACAACTATTCAGGATTAGCTTGTTAATGCTAAAGTGAGTTCTTTGTAATTTTGATAATATTTATATTCAACATTTTTTTTACCCTATAAACTTAATGCTTACATGAATCCATGTATTGAGTGCAAATTGCTTATTTATTCATTTTAAGATATTGTTAACATAAGGTTAGAATAAAGTAAAGACTTTCTTAGAAGTTTCAATTGATTGTTTAAAAAGGTGCCTCCCGTTCTTTTCAGCATGACATATTAAAGAATAGGTTGCAAACATAATTATTCTTTATGTTGTATATGTAAATCTTTAGAACTTATTTTATTGGCCTTTTGAGTAAGCGCTTCTTTTACTTGCATAAATATAAATTAGAAGCATATTTGTCTCTGGTTTCTTCTTCATGGTAGGTTTTGAGCCTTTAGGTATATTAAGTAGGTGTTAATGTTACTTGACTTGATGTCATGTTAGAAGCAATCATGAGATAACGTAGGTTTCTCTCTATTGATTTAATAATTTATTGCCAAAATGTCATTTATGTTAAATCATTAAGAAATTTGAAAAGGTATCTCGAATGGAAAGTTTGAAGAAGTGTTAGCAAATCATGTTCTTTGGTAATCCATGCTATCCAATAGGAAACTCTAAAGGAAAAACAAGAACTTCTGGATAATATTGATCGTCTTCATGCCTATATTCAACAAGCTACAGATGATAGAGATCAATAGGCTGCACAAGTACATACATTAACATCCATGTTTGCAAAATATAGGGAATGCACTGACAAGTCTGATGCAAATCTTGAACAACTTGCTACCAAAACACCATCTTTAGAGGTAAGCTTATGATGGTGAACTGGCATCATTTATGACTATAAAAGTTGGTATTTCTCATCATCAACAAATTCTATATCTAAAAAATAATGGTTTTATTATGTAGGAAAGTTTTTCTTTGTAGAATGAATATATCGGAAACTTATGCGTAAAGCTTGAAATTCCAAATCAAAATCTAGAGGCAAGCCAACATTCAAGCCATTTACAAAATATTGTTCGAAATGCTTAAACTTTCGAATAAATAATTTCATTTTATTATGATTAAATGGGTGCATTCTAGTCACAACTTATGCATGTAGATAGAACAATAATCTCATTTACAATGCAAAGCCATAGGTGGCGAACAAAAGCAAACAATTGAACATTTGTGAAAACACCTTGAAGAATATACACTTGAAAATTTTGGAGAGTTTCTAAGAAGAATTTTTCATAACACGATCTTGGTAATTAGCAAGCATATATTTTTGATCTCATTTATAGTTATCTTTATGTTTCTTTTATATCAAACCAATGTGTTTGACCTATACATTTCAGGAACTAAAAGGAAATGTTAAGGTATTTTGTAGAGCAAGGCCAATATTGCGAGAAGATGATTGAACAAGTGTAGAGTCACCATTATGCATTATCCCACATCAGCTGAGCTTATTGGGCAAAGCATTGACTTAATACAAGGTCTAGGTAAGCTTCACACTAAACTATACCTCTCTGTATTGCTTCATAGACCCATGCCTTCTTGAAAATACCAATCAAATCATTGTTTTTTTAATGCCACTCATTTAATTAAAATATTTATTCCTTTGCATGCTTATTTCCTACTTGATCATTCATTTTCTCTTAAAACACTTGCCTACAATGATGATATGTCAGTTAAATTTTTATGCATTTAGTCACTTAAGGAATTTGAATATATATGATTTTTTTCATTTTAGATTAAATATCTTCAATATGGGTAGTGTATATATTCTAAAAATGAGAACTAAATAGGTACAAATGCAACATTGATGGGTAAATATCAGAAAACTATATGAATTTTCCCCTAGAATGTGAACTTTGTTTTTCTCTTCACTATCCCATCTAAGAAAATTTTTGATGTTACCATGAGCGGCTTCATCTAAATGAACTTCTCAAGCTCAAGAAGTCTATGTCAAGAGTGGAATGTACATTTATCTTACCTCCCAACTTAGCATAAAAGGTAATTTCTTAATAAAATAAAGTTTAGGCCTCACATTTGAACACTATATCACACTCTTTATACTGGCTGCTAACTCTTTCACAATACTTATGAGCCTCAGAATAAGAGCTTCAGGTCCAAATCACTTCATGCTCTCACAAAGAGATTAAAGCAATAAAATAATATATAGTCTGCTCGGCTAATCTATTTCGCCCTCCTCTAAAACACCATTTCCAACAGCTATTACACTAGTAGTAGCCTCTTCCCCCCCTTCATCTTCATTTCTCATGAACAAAATGATTTGCTCCAAACATTTTCTTCCCTGCAACAGAAAGGGTGCCAGTCCATCTTGAGAATGAGCAGGACATTTTTCATCCACTGCACTGGGAATGTGATTAGGTTGAGAAGATCTCAACATCTCTAGGTCCTTGAGCAATTGGGTGTTTTCATCAATCTCAACAATTTTCTCCATCTGTCATGTGTTTATAATGCAAGGGTAACAAACTCATCAATACTAACTTCTCTTCTTTTCTGGACTCTTGCTATTTGAATCTTGCACAAAACAAATGTGATAACAAGAAGAGAGAATAAATAAAATAGAAAGGGCTCAAAACCTTCTATAATTCCACGTGTGTAGCTTTCCACTGGCCACAAATGCGCATGCTTCCTGGATTCGAACAACTTCTTCAACCACACATCAAAAAAAGTCACAAGTCCCTAAATAATCACCTTCTTCTCTATGACATCGATAGTCACAGTGTGCACACCTACAACAACAAGCCATATGGTTGCTAAATATCTATAACTAGATTTGAACATGTGACCTAAACACAACAAAAACAAAACTAACTATATCCAAACATGCCAGAGCATGACTCTTCTTACCATCTATTTTCTAGAGAACTTTATTAAACATTTTCTTGCATTTCTTGTAGGTGAAATGAAATTTTATATCCCAAGTCTACACATGCCCTTCACCATCACTACCTACCTCACCTTCGATGCTTTCATTTCCCCTAAGCTTCCCACCATCACCTTTCCCTAATCTTCCTTCGGTGGTGTTTCCAAGAATCTGTACATCTTGTCACACACAAGAATAGGGTAGAGCTTGTTGTCGTATGAAAGAACAAACCACCTCTTCTAGCTCCACTGTAACGTCACATTAAATATTTGTGAGGATATTGTTTGGGTGTTGTAGGCAGTGACATTCAACTTCAAGCATGGATGGTGGTGGGGAGGAAATGTGTTCAAGATTGCACCTGTCTCGCACTTGTGTGGATTCATGATTGACAATTGTTGCTAAGACCACCATTCTAGTTGACAATTGTTTGCTCATATTAACGGTGGAAAACAACATGGTAGATGAAAGTCGAAGATGAACAATTTCAAAAGGGAAAAGTTAACATAATAAAGGTAGAGGGGGGATTAATTGTATTTTTGTATTGTGTAGTTCTTTTTTCTTTAAGAATATTTCCTTCACACCCCTTTACTAGTTGAAGTACCTGTGGGAGGACATAGTTATCATTGAGAGGTAAAGAGTGATTTTATTGTATCCATGCAATTGCATCTTTGTATGCTCATGCTTCGTGTGGATTTGGAAGTTTTTGAATGTGTCATGGATATTTTGTTGATGTAACATATATTAGCCAAACTTTGTGCTTACAATTTTAACATCAGTTTAATGGTTACATTTGAGGATCATTGTTATTGATCATTTTATTTTGACATCTTGAATTAATTAATAATGATAAGCATTCCCAATTAGTTTTATGAACTCCACAACTAGTAGGATTCAAGCATGTAGCTCATTATTCATAATTTCATCATATATACTCACCGATTTTTATTTTTTGGTATGAAAATAAATATTTTAGAGGCATATTTTTATGTTGTCAAAATAAATTTACATGATTCACAAGGTGATAAACCAATCTTTGGTGCAATTGTAGGTTTTAGGTTTGATAATTCTAGGTAATTTATACGGTATAAATGTCTTTAAAGATTCACTTCTAATTGAGTATTTGACTAAATATATTGGGTATCTTATACGTAACTATTTTTCCTTCCACCATCTTTTCATATCTTCCATAACCATTAGCTGGGCTTTTGCAATTTTGATGCTATTTTTCTTGCTTAGTAAACGATTTTCCAAGACTTTATAAAGTTTTATAATTTATTGAAAGTTGTATAATTTATAGTTTTATAATTTATTGAAAGTTGTAGAATTTACAATTTACAAAGTTCCAATGAATCATTTTTTAAAGTCTAATTCTTCAAAGGGTGCTATTGCAATATAAGAGCACCTACTTTCCAAGGAGGTTGGTGGTTCGATTCCATCATGCCATGATATTAATATGAAATGGTGACGATCAATTTTTGGTGAGAGAAGCTCTTTTTACCATCACCAATGAGCTTATGGTGACATTTTTCGATGCTCGCCAAAAAACGCAATGGTGACGCTATATGCATCAATAGTAACGACCATGAAAAGTCCATCACCATAAATCGTTGTTGTTCATATGAAATGGTGATTGTAAAAGAACATAAACATATATAGGTGCATCAATAGTGATGATCATAAAGGTCCATCATAATAAATCTTTGTCATTCATATGAAATGGTGATAGTCACTATCCCTGATTATAATCATTATTCATGAAAGAATTTGAATTTCACCACAAACCTATAATTTTGGTGATGCCACCTTTAGTGAAGTTCATTTTATTTTTGTGATGGAGGCTAAGGTTCATCACCATTTCTCATATGAAATGGTGACGGTCATTATCTATCATTATAAATCATTATTGGTGACAGACCTTGAATGTCACCACAACACTTATACTTTTGGCAACGCCACCTTTGGTGACGTTCACTTTTTAGTGATGAATGCTCTTTTGACCCTCACCAATGAGATTATGGTGAGATTTTTCGACCCTCACCAATGTCTTTTTTTCTTGTAGTGTCCTCTTGAAATATGCTTCACATAATCTCTTCTATGTGTCAGGTAATTAATGAAGAACACCACAATCAACTTTCACAAATTCTATAACTCTCTAACCTCTCTTTCCTTCTAAAAACAACATATTTTATAAAGATATTTTGATGACTTTTTGTATTCCACATAAGAATATGGAGTGAATATGATTGACTCTTTATGTTCCACTCATTCTTTCCTAAATCTTCGTATTTTGAATATATGAACACAAATAAGTTCTTAAATATTATTTTCTGCCATCTATAATGATTAAGTACACAAATATGAACATAATGCTAACATATGAAAGCAACACATTATGGCACCATAACACATGCACACAATTCAAACACTTTCCAATGCGAGAAATATGCACACAACATATGAGTCAACCCTTGCCATTGCCTCAGCAACCTTCAGTATTTCCTTGATTGACATGGAATCTTTCCTTAGCTATCACAAAGTCTTTCATTTTCCTTTCATTACAATAATTTTCTTGCATCACAACATCTCACTCATCATATTCATACAACAATAGACAACCCAATATACATAAGCCAACATGACCACCTCATCAACATGCCCAAGCATAACAAGCATAACAAAATCAACATGCCATGTCTATGTTCATTGTCACTACTCCTTTACATTTTCTCTTCCCAATATTCTCTTGTCTTGTAGATCCTGCTTCTCCTTTTCCATCAATGACAACTATGTCATCATTTATTTAACATTTAATATTTAAAATATCAAATCTTTTTTTTTTGTAAGGTTCAGCGAGACTTTATATTAATAAAGTACAGTAGAATACATGATGCAGAGTGGAAGTCGATGGGACCTCCTTGTGTCTGCCTTTGAATAACTGAGCTGGTCTAGTCTCTGTTGTCACTCTCTCCGTTTTTTTTTTTTTTCCTCGAGTGGGTCGCTTGCAGCTTGTATAATTGTCAGTGGATGCATATATGGAAGAATCAATGGAGCCTGGAATTTGCTAAGGTTGTTGGTCTACCTTGTTTATGGTGTGGCATTTCTCTCTGAGTTCCCCCTCCTCCAGGTCTTGCCAGAGGATGTAATAGTCTTCACTGTTGGACTGAATTCCCGCATTGGCTATGGTGTCGGCCAGCTTATTTGCAGTTCTTCTGACTGCTTGAAAGGTAATGCCTTCGATGTTGTTGCATGGGCTTGTAGATCCTTCAGGATTTCTGAGAGCCTCCGGCTGAGTGTGATCTTGTCCACTTGCATGTTGTTTTGAAGTTTCCTCATCATCTTGATGACTATCTCCGAGTCTCCTTCCACGATCAGGGGTAGGAATTTGTAGTGGTCAACCAGGGTGATGCCTTTGATGAGAGCAATCTGTTTTGTAGCGTTTTTGGTGTTATTTCCTAGATTGCCATGGTAGATGAGCTAGATGTTCCCCATATGGTCCCTGATTGCTCCGCCGTATCTTGCTTTTCCCGGGTTTTGCTTTGACACACCATCGAAGTTTAGTTTGAACGCTGGAAATGGTGGTGTTCCCCATTTGTCCTCCTTCATTGCTTGTGTGGTCTGGTTCCTGCCTATGGGATTGTTCCAGGCTCTGAGATTGAGGATTTGGACAATAATTTAATCCTTTGGTGACAGGTTCCCCTCTTGCTGCATTATGTCCATGGCGTGGATCATTTCTGCTATTAATTGCCTCGATTTTTCCATTAACCTATCCACTGACATCACAGAGTTCTTAAATATTCGAGCATTGTGCTCTTTCCAGAGGTTCCAGAACACGGCTCCCAGAATGATGTTCCATGCCCTATTGATCAGATTATTGGTGGACATGGTTGATCGCCAATTGCTCAAGGTAAGGCAGATCGAATCTCTGTTTCTGTCGGTTTGCCTGAAGACACAAGCCATATCATCCCATAGCGCGTAGGCGGTGGGGCATGTATTGAGAATATGGTTGAGCATTTCATTATCATTCTCACAAAGGGCGCATCGAGAGCATCCGATGAAGCTCCGTCGCTGTAGATTGTTGCAGGTGAGCGCTCTGTTGTGCATGACAAGCCAAGAGAACAAGGTTATTTTGGGCCAATTTCCTCTGGTCCAGAGGGCGTGCCATCTAGGGTTTGGTTGCCAGTCTGGTGAAGCAACAATGATTCTATAGGCTTCCTTTAGGTTGAAAGTTCCTTTAGAATTGTTTCCCCATCGCAGGATGTTTTCTCTGGTTGAGGTGAGGATCCTGTGCTATTCTAGCTGTTGTAGGAGTTGTTCTATGTTTCCATTGTGATCTTATGTTGGCCATTGATCTTTGGTTAGCCATTTTTGCCAAGTGGTGGTCACTGTTTGGGGTTGCCAATAATCTGCTACCTTTTTTAGCCCCACCTCTTGCATGTCATTTTTGAGTGTAGTCCAATCTGGGTGGTCCAGAGGAGGGAGTTTCTACCAAGCATCCTCCCAAAAGAGGGCAGTGTTGCCTTGGTGCACTTCCCAGAAGCAATGCTGCTGAACAATGTGTCGATTCTCCCATACTTTGTTCCAAAGGGGAGAGCCTTGACTGCTTCCTGTGAGCTTGATGAGGTCTTTGTCCTGTATTTGATTTGTGTACTTTTCCTTCCACAAGGTGCCCCATAGGGAATTAGGATTCTCCACCCATCTCCACCATATTTTTGTTGCAATAGCCTTGGTTAGGATTTCAGGATCTCTTAGGCCCAATCCTCTTGCCAGCTTTGGTTTGCATATGTCTGTCCAGTTGAGGAGTGCCCATCTATGCTTATTTGAATCTCCATTCCATAGGAAGGACCGTTGGATGTTCCGAATGGATTTGTAGACTGATTTGGGTGCTACAAGGGCTGAGAGCATGTAGGCCGACATTGTTTGAAGCACTGATTTGACTAGTACTAGTCTGCTAGCCATGTTTAGGGCTCGATGAGTCCAGTTGCTTAATATGGATTTCATTTTGTTGAGGAGATCTTCCCAGTTTGCAGCTTTGAGGGCGTATTCTGAAAGTGGTATGCCTAGGTATTTGGTTGGAAGGGAGTTCCTCTAAATCTTGAGAATATTGCTGAGATTTCTCTGCACAGGAATAGAAGTGTTGAAGAAAAAGAATTTGGATTTAGTTAGAATGATCTCCATACCTGAGGCTTCTGTGAAAGTACTTAGCACCTTGTTGAAGGTTCGAGCTTCCTTCACTCTGGGGGTTCCCATAAGCATTGTATCATCGACAAATTTCTGATGCGTTACTGTGGGTCCTTGATGCACAGCTTTGATGCCTTTGAGCTGATTTGTTTGGAGCGCTTGGGATAGGGATCTTCCGAGGCCCTATGCCATGATGACAAAAAGAAAAGGTGACAAAGGATCCCCTTGCCGTATGCCCCTGGATGGGAAGAATGGTTGTAAGGGGCCTCTGTTCAACATGATTGAGAAGAATGCTCCCGAGACCATTTCCATTATCCATTTTATCCAGATCTGACTGAAGCCGAAAGCCTGAAGGATTTCTCTGATGTATGTCCAGCTGATTTTTTCAAAGGCCTTGGAGAGGTCAAGTTGAATGAGCATGCCCGGGATCTTTTGAGTTCTTATAGAATGCATCACCTCCTGGTTGAGAATGATGCTGTCAGTTATCTGTCTTCCTTCAACATATCCAGATTGTTCATGAGAAATGATTGAGGGAAGGATGGGTTTAAGTCTGTTGGCCATCAATTTAGAGAGGATTTTATATATGACATTGCAAAGGGCTATAGGTCTAAATTTTTCGGGGGAGTCAGCATGATCAGATTTGGGGATGAGGGTGAGGAGGGTAGCATTGATGGAGGACAGCACTCTCTTGGTTCTGTGGAAGTTCTTTATCATATTTAAAAGGTCTGCTTTGATGATGTGCCAACAAGCTTTGAAGAATTCAATTGTAAAGCCGTCTGGTTCAGGGGCTTTGTGAGAGGCCATGGTGAAGACGACATCTTCAATCTCTTGCTTAGTGAACTCTCTTAAGAGAAGGGATTTTTTCTCCTTCGTTACTAAGGGGGGAATAGAACTAATGATTTTGTTGATAGCTTGGGTTCTATCTTGATTGGGATCAGAGAGTAGTGACCGAAAGTATAAATTTAGTTCTGATCCTATTTGCTCTCTGGTTGAGACCTTAGCACCATCATCTTTTTTGAGGGATAGAATACAGTTGTTGGCTCTGTGCTGAATGGTTGATTTATGGAAGAAGCTTGTGTTTCGTTCCCCATGCTTTAGCCACTGCACCCACGATTTTTGTTTCCATAGCAACTCTTCTTGTCTTAGTCTGTCTTCCCATTGCTTTTGGAGTTTTTATTCCTGAGCTAACTTGTCCTCATTAGGCCCGTCCTTGATCATTGATTGTTGGAGGCCCGCTATTTTTTCCTCGAGCTCTTTTTTGGCCTGAAAAATGCTACCAAATGTGTTCTTGTTCCAACATTTGATCTTTGTCTTAATTCTCTTGAGATTTTGCTGAAATATATACATAATGTTGTCGCTCTTTACAGAGGTTTGGGTCCACCAACTTTGTATATTTTGCATGAAGGTTGGGTGATCTATCCAGAATCGTTCGAACCTGAAAGGCCGGTTTTGGGGCTTGATCATATTGGTGAAGTGCAGCTGTACTGGCCAGTGATCTGATCCCCCAATGGGCAGAATGTTGGCTTCCATGTCTAGATTCTGGAGCATGATGGATTCCGATATGAGGAACCTATCAAGCCTCGATGCAACCTGTCTATTTCCCCCTTTGCTTATTATTCCATGTGTGTACACCATTGATTATGGGAACATCAATGAGTTTAGATGCTGCTATGAAGGTACTGAAATCTTCCGCATCTTTATCTAATCTTCTTAGGCCCCCTTTCTTCTCCGCTAGGTTGGTGATCATGTTGAAATCGCCACCTAGGATCCAGTGGTTGGCACCATGTTGTTGTCTGATTTCGTTCAAGTCTTCCAGCATCTTGAACTTCTCTTGAATTCGCTGAGGTCCATACGCATTGGTGATGCATATCATTTGTTGTGAGTCTGGCATGTTGAAGATCACTGATAGCGAATGCTTAGTGGACAGAGCATTCTGCATAAAAAACTTGTTTTTGTTCCAAAACATTAGGAGCCCTCTTGCTTGCCCTATGGCTTCTATGCTTGTGCATTGAAATCCTTTTGCAAATAGTTTCTTGAGCATTTCTATGTCGTTGGCTGAGCATTTGGATTCTTGTAATAAGACCAGGTCTGGAGATTGCGTGAAGAGACGGTTTTTAAGGATTCGTCTTTTGGAGGTGCCATTTAGCCCTCTGATATTCCATGTTGTTATCTTCATTGAGAAATCTTTGGTGTGGTTAGGACTAGAGCCCTCATCTTTCCTTCATTGATTAGGTGCCTACCTAGTTCTTGTATTTGTTGCTTTGTCGATTTTCTCCCCCGTTTTCTTCCTGGACCTTTCGGCTTGTATTGGTCCAAGTGTAGGTTTGCTTGGATGCCCTTTTGGCTGTTGTCTCCCCATTGCTTTTTAGCTGCATTCTCATTCAGACATTCTTACTGCAGGTATGCCATTTCGATTTACTCCAAGTGTTCCTGGGGAATGGCATTCACACCCTGTTTGGACCATTGCTCGGTGACCTTGTGGAGATCCAGGTCACCCAGAATTTCTTCCAGGGGATTGGTAGGAGTAGTTGAGGGCATCCGATTTGGCTGAATTTTTGTGCAGGGAGGGGTATGCAGAGGATCGAGGCTTGTATCACTGTGGTCTGAGTTGGGCTGCAGGATTTGAGGTTGTTCCTTGGTTTGGAAATGGTCCGAGCTAGGGATGGAGATGGTTGAAGCGTTAGATGGTTGAGGCTGCCCGTGTGGATCTTGAGCCAGGGGGCTTGGGATTTCAGAGGGTTTTTGAATGGATCCTGGTTGCCTAGAACTTCAAAGCTATTTTGATGGGTGACGATTGGGTTGGAGGGGTTTTTCAGAGGATTTTTCCCTATCTGCTTTTTGCTCTTTCTGGTAACAGGGATGTAATCTGGGGGTGGTTGTTCGCTTTGTTGGTTTGGGGTTGAGGTGGGGGTTGATTTAGGGGGCACCCATGACTGAGATGTCTGTGTTGTTGGCATTTCCTACATCTAAAAGGAATATTTTAGTAGTCGATGGACTGCTTCCACTAAATACCTCCCGGGAGAGGTCCTGAGACATCCATATAAACATAGATTCTAGCATAGGCAGTGTATTTACCTTGAGATGTGAGATCTAAAGTTTTGATGAAGACACCCAGCTTGTTCCTGATGGCTTCCAAGATCCGCTTATTCCAATAGTCCACTGGCAGGGAGTATAGCCTGAGCCAGACTGGAACTTTTGTGAAGTCTTCTTGCTCTGGAACAAAGTTTGGCTTCCAGTACATTATGTAGAGTCCTACCGAGTTGTAGAAGTATGGGCCTCCTTCGAAAGTGCGATCTCTGTCTTCCCTATGGGTGCAGATGATCGTGAAAAAATTCCTTGCTCCTAACTGTAGTTCATAGTTCCCTTTGGGCTTCCATTTTTGGTTTATCCACCAGTAGAGAGCGTTTTCATTGAGTTTCACTCCCATGAAGCGACATATTAGGGCATGTTTGCTCATGTGATCTCTATATTCTTCAATCCATGGGTCTTCGATGATTAATGAGGGAGTTTCCTTTGATATCGGTTTGCAGGGGGTTGATCCTGCTGCTCCGCTTTGGTTTGGGATGCTTCTCTTAGCCACCGGTCCGTTGGCTGTCGAGGTATAGTTTGCAACTAGAGCTTTGCCTTTGTCCCTGGATCGAGAGGCAGATGAGGTAAAGGCGGGCTCAGGAGGGAGGCTGCCGAAAACGAAGGGGCCGAAGGCTGGGGGGGTCGATCCCCCCCCCGAGGGTGTTCATGGAGTGCTGCATCTAGGGTTTGGTTGCAGGAGTGAGCATTGCAGACCAGCGATCCTACATTCCAACATGTTTCTAAAATTGAATATTATTTAAAAATATCAAATCGAATAAACCTTGATTTATCTTTAAATTCCAACCCTTGTCTCCATTTATTATTTACTTATTCAATGGCTGAAATATTAATTATTTATGTAGCTTGATATATCACTAAGTTTTATCACCTTTAACACAGGTTTCACAACAACTTTGGACTTTTTCTTTTATTTGAAGTGGTTTTGTGGACCTTATTGACCTATTTCAAACTTGATAAATATCATAAGTTATCTTGAATACATCACAAACTCAAATCTCGATTTTTCTTTAATAAAACCACCTTGTTCTCACTTTGAATACAATATTTTGGCGGTGGTCTATTAAGTATTTAAAATAGGAGGCCATAGATCTAATAACTTATTGTAATAAAATTAATTACTAGCCTACTAGGCCTAGAGACCAATCCTGAAAATTCAGTTTCTGAATCTAAATTTAAGGCACGAGTTGACCACTGACTCAAAATTGAACTTAATCCTTGTAAAAGATAATTTTGAAACCAAATGTCATTAAGTTTATAATCACTAACAAATCACACATCAACATCTTAATGTTTTTTTCCACCTAGGAGATAAATGCTTTTTAATTTAACCCTGAATTCTAGCAACCCACAACAAGTGCCCCAGTTGGTTAGATGTTGCAATCCAGTCAAGCAACATACCTACACAAAAGAATTGAAATTTGAAGCCTTGGACTTTATCTCAAGCTATGGAAAATATTATCTTTACAGAAGATCTAAATCTCAAACCAAAACCTAGCCAATCCAATACTTCAAGAATAAAATTTTGCTGGCTTTGTCGAAATCACTCTTCAATAGAAGGATTTCATCCCTGATTCTTTGGTCAATTCAATTTCCTCTCGGGTAGCCAGGATGAATCTCCAACTAACAAATCAATCTATTCTTCTCTAGAGCCTTTCTAGAAGGGTCCTCTTCCAGCCTTCATCCAAGGACCTTGCTTATCATTGGACAAAAATTGATAGAATGATAGGATTTCAACCTCCTATTGGAATCCTATAATAACTTTTTGGAAGAAGTTTTATTATATCTTCACTAGCTTATTTTGAAGGAAAATATTCCTCAAACATTTTGAAAATTTTCATGCCTATTGTATCCAAGACAAACTTGTAGAACCTAATTAATAAAGAGAACTATAATTGGATAGAAATATCCTTCAGTTTTTTACTTGCTTCATATACTAATATCTATAATTACAAACATATCCACTCACTTCTACAAGAAATACATTGATATCCTTTCAATGAATTTTAAAGAGTCATCATTGGGCAATTTTAAATACACCAATACGTAGATACATATCTCCATTTCCCACACCATTATTGATTCCTTAATTTCAAATGTCTTCATAACAATTGTGATTTCTTTGGATGATATATTAAATTGTTTCTATCATTTATTCATAGCTAATATTTGAGCTAGTCATGTTCATTTCATTTAAAACCCAAGTGTTAACCACTTATGCCTTGATTACTTTAGTTAATCAATGCCTTAATCACACATTTTAATATTTGGTCGTACTTTATTTGGTAGGTCTGCATAAGTGCCAATATTCAAGGGAATTCATGCTTCCTTACTTTAAACTTCAGGGCTCAAACATTAATGCCTTAAGCATTTCAATTAATCAATTCCTTCATTGAATGTTTCCTTCTTTGTTTGTGTTTCATCTAGTGGGGTCTTCATAGGGTCCTTCCACCACTATCATTTCCATGACAGGGTAAATTATTTTATTTTTTATGCATTCGATAAAACTCTCACCCTCTTCATGCTAGAAAACTCTCCTACTTCGTTTAAGTTATCCTAACACGTTCACTACCTCCCAATTACATACATAGTAATACTAAAATAGGGCCCCTAACACCCAAAATGAACCTGTATTATTTTTGGAAGCACCTTGAATGTTAAAACCTACAAAAGAGACATTTTTATTTACACAATGTTTCAAAATAACCAAAGCCCAAAGACACCATTTTATGGAATCACCAACTGGTATTACCTATAATGCTCCATTCCTTTCTTTGTAGCTATCGATACTTTGAATTTCGAAAAAATAACCATCCCCATTGTAGGTGATTGAGAAAAGATGGGTAAAAGTATTATGAGATTATTGCTACATGATATTGTTTTATTACATATTCGAAGTGAAGTCCTATGATGGCAACCAATAATTAGAAGTGAATGAGGACTAGGATAGAAAACACAAGTGAATAATGTAATAATAACTGGTGTATTGGAGAAGGAAGTTTTCTTGATTGATACAACAATAATATATCACTGTGAGTATCAACCTTTATCATAACCAAACAATAATATCACACTATGAGTATCAACCATTATCATAACCTCTCAAGTTGTATGAACTAATGCTATAATTTTTTTGTTTTCAAAGAAGATATGTGAGAAGAAAGTTGTCTATTTTGTTGCTTCTCTGTGAAATGTGAGACCATAAAATAAATTATAGATGTTGTAGATTTACCTTTACCATTTTTTAGTACTTATAATAATATAATTTATGTTAAATTGTGAAATTAAAAAGAGAAAAATGTATTTTTATATAAAACAAGTAATGGAAAGTTATATATTTTTTTTATCATTCTTTTTAATAAATACTTATAAAAAAAAAATATTTTCTTAGTTACTTGAGTATCGCATATTAATGTGAAAGAATTTTTAAAGATGCTCATAATGATTGTTAAAATATTTTCATTCATAATGTGGTATATTTACGTCATAATGCGTTCCACTCTGAAATCAACTCCCCCAGCTGCCTTTTTGTCCTAATCTTGACGGTCAAATACATTGTGAGATGATTAAGCAATGGTCTACCGTCAAATTTAATTATAAAACATTTAGAAATGTTTAATTAAAATTTAGTTAATTAATAATTTAAAAAGTTTAATTAAATATTAGTTAATTAATAATTAATTTAAGTTTGGTTAGCCCTTACCCAGCCCATCGTGCACAGATCAATAGTAGTGTTTGTTGCAGAGGAGGGGCAGGGCAAATACCTTGTTTTCTGTAGGAGGTGGGCCGCATTTCCTGTAGGACGAGGAGGGACAAAGGAAGATCTCTGAGTTAAAAGCTCTCCCTTACATCTGAATCTAGGGGCCTTTGCATCAGAACCATTTATGGCCCAATTATGGTCTAGTAGTTAATAGTTATTAGGTTATGGTATTATTTCTAGGTTCTGGGTTACTTCTTATCACTCTTTGAATGTAGTTCTCATCAAATAACAGTCTATGAGATTCACAACCTTCAAATATAGCCTTTCGCATATCTGTAGCCTTCACATACAACCTTTTACCTATTATGTTATCAGGTTAGTTAATTTAGCTTCTGTTTCTCTAAGGTAGAAATGAGTTTACATCTTCATTTTCTCAAGTACACTTAATAATCTACTTACTGGAAGAGCTTTCTCTCTTTCTTCGATCTTGTCTTTGTGTTTCAAATCTGTTATTTGGATATAGATAGGTCTTGTCCTATAATGTATAGGTTAAGTCCTGTAATGTAGCTTGATTGATTCTTCTTTCACTGAACCCAGACTTTATTGAATGTCACTTGTTATTTCTAGAAGTGCAATGTTATTATTCAGTGATTCCAGATTACTTTTTCTCTATCAGTATCGATCCCCACTTACGAGGGATTTATAATTTATCATTTATTTATATTGAAAGTCCTGGACACAAAAACCATCGACAATAAATGGTGACAAAAGGGATCATCATTGAAAGCCCTGAACACAGAAGCCATAGAAAATAAATGGCGAAAAAGGGCTTTTGATTAAGTCTTGAGTGTTTTTTTTTAAGCATTTTCTTCTAATAAAGATCATATTTGATATCTGTCAGTTCTTTTAGCTAGTGAACCATCTCTTCTACATTGAAGTCAGCTCAAGCATAATTAATGAAGACTTTGTTTTTTGATGCTGAGGAGAGGGAGTCCTTTCAAATATGAGAGAGGAGTATCTGTTTGGAACCCAAATTTTCTAAAAAATATGCCAATATCTTGTGCTCAAAAACATTTTTTTGTTCCTAAGCCAATGCTCTAAAATAGATGCTAATATCCTATGCTCCAAAACATTTTTTTGTCCAACCCATTAATTCACCCACCTATCAAGAAGCACAATGACATCAATTTCTGTGATATAAAATTTAGATTTAAGTTTATGTTACATATTTTAATTTAACACCAATCCTACATACATACCATAGGAATTGCCGATCTTGGTAGTATCTTGGAAAGAAATGGTGACAAATACGCATGGCAGCATGAGAATGTAGTTGATTTATGGAATATACACTTGGCCTTCATTTTTTGATGAAGTGTGCACCACAGTTAAGCGTGGAAAGAATCCAAGGTACATGGAGTGCTTTTCATTTATCATTAACAAAAGGTGAGCTCAGTTTGAAAAGTTATTAAAAAATTAAAATTATCCATAATGACTACAGAGAACTCACTCTCAGACTTGAAAAGAACAAGACGTATTAAAGGATAAGTTGTAAATGGCCATCAAAATATTTAGCCCCATACCATTCTTTGTGGATCAAAATTTGCAAGGAAGCTTGTTGATCTAAATCTTCTTTTCATGATATTGTTCCAAGAATATCCTCATGCTCGAATATTAGGTCGAACCTCCACTTTACTGGGCAGAATCAACACAAAAAAGTTAGCATGCTTTCCAACTATATCTAAAGGGGTTGAATTAGTATACAAATTCCAGAGCATTAACACAGGTAGGTTAAACTTGCTTTTTCCTTATAGGCCTAAACCTAGAATTACAAAGTTTTTCAATACTCGTAATATTCAGAGTTTGTCCTGATAGTCATTGCAATTAATAGGTTTGGTGAGGTAGTTTGTTTCTTTAGATATTCAGGTTCACACACACACACACACACACACACAGATATATATATATATATATATATATTTCTTTGACATTTGAGATGAGAGGGATGTTGAGGGTCAGTCAGGTTTTGGGTTTGACTAGAATCACTTGTGTAGGAAGAATCTTTCTTCTGTTTGATAGTTCTCCTTCAGAGAAAAGCCATTCTGGATGGTTTGCATACCTTGGCATATATATCTGGAAATATATCTTTAAGAGAATTGAGGTTTTCATCCCATGTGGACTGTGTCAAATAGAGAGGAGTATCTGTTTGGAACCTAACTTTTCTAAAAAACATGCCAATGTGCTGTGCTCCAAAACATTTTTTTTGTTCCTGAGTTGATGCTTCTAGCAACATTTTCATGGCCCTTTTCCAACAAAATATGCATTCTCAAATCTATAGTAATTAAGTATCTTAGTGACCCATCCCCTGCTCCCCTGTTTTGAATAAGTCAACCTTTCTTCTAATTCCCTTCACAACAAGAGAAAGCATTCATTTAGACTTCCGATTGTGACAAAAATCCACCAGTTGTAGGAAATACTCCACTCAGAAAGCCAATTGTATTTCACGTTTGCCTTTGTTTAGGACTTACACACATATGAAGTAATGAAGATCTCCCCCCTCCGGGGCCATAGAGCACCTTTCTTCTCTCGGTGAACAAATCCAGTTCTCTTTTCCAATTCCAAAATGTGTTAATGAGGCAGAATATACACCTAAAGCATTCTCAATCGTAAAAAAAATCCTAATGGCTGCATTTTGATGATAAAAAATTTGTTAGGCTTACTAGCATGCACTCCTGCTTTATTCTGTAGTTCACTAAAGTTTTTTGAGGATGATGATGAAATGCATTTATTTTTATTTCTGACATCTTCATGCCCAGGCTGAAATGCCAAGGTAGTAATCTTGAATTAAGAAATTGCAAATTAGCATATGGCGTAACTGGAAGGCAAAAAAAATCTGCTCAAAATTGATGATTTGAAACTTACACTGCTTTTGTTCTCTGCTTTATGTTTAATTACATGTGGAATGGTGTGTAGGGGTATCCAATTCCTCCATGTTTTGCTGGTCTTTAAACTTGGTTTTTCCTTATAGGCCTAAACCTAGAATTACAAAGTTTGTCAACATCATAGATTTCCTCAAATTTACTGTTCAAGGCAAGTACACACTAATGGTTATTAGTATGATTGCACAAAGAAAAGAAAAATACATAATCTACATAAAATGATTCATTTGAAAATTGGGGACATTGTTTTATAAGTGAAATGGATGTGATTCATGTGATAGAATGATGTCTAGACAAATTTCATCAAACCTTGTTATTATTGTCCAATTATTAGTCCTCAAAATCTCAAGAAAGTTTTAGGAGATCAATTTCGTTTAATTGAAATTTTAACAAAAGTTTTAGGTTTGAATTCTTATTTGATACTTCATTTATTCCAAGGAAAGATATCTACAAGTTTATTCGGAACTTAAATTTAGGCAAGATATCCAATGTTTTATTGAAAGTTTGAAAGGAAGGGAAGGTTGGGGTAACTTGGCATTTCCAAAGTTATTTTTCTCCAAAGTTTGAAAGGAAGAGAAAGTTGGGGTAAATTCTCATTTCAAAAGTTCTTTCTATACAAAGTTTCAAAGTTAGAAATGAAACTAATGAATAAGTTTGCCACTTATTTGGCTATTTGCCACCTATTTTCTTGCAAAAATAGAAACCAAAACAAGGAAATTTGAAGTACACAACTTTCTTCTAGATATTACTTTAGTTTATTTTGCCACAAAATCATCATCAAAATTAACTTACAGTGGTATAAAATAGCCCTTTCAAAGATTTCTAGCATTTGTTATCTATAATTTTCACAAAAAAATGTTTGAGCATTCAGGTTGTTTGTAAATTTCAGATTTCAGCGAGAAGAAGCAAGAATTGAAGATTGGATAAATCTTTAGACTTCCAAAGCTGAAGCTGAAGCCAAAATTCTTGAGGTATAGTGAGTGTGCCTATAAATATTTGTACACATTTACAAATATTTGTAGAATTTTGGTTGTTTACAACATTTAGAAAAATTGAGTAGATATGTTGATATTTAGGTCATTAACATAATGCACACAATAGATGTTATTATGTAGGTAAGCCTACATATATTTGTAAGCATGATAAAATGCATCACTTGAAAAGGACACATCAATGCATCTTAACATTCTTTTGTTAAAATATTCAATGATGTTCAATTATTTTTAAAGGAAAGAAATTGAAGTATTTTTTAAGCTTTATCTTTTGAACAAAATGTAACTTGTAGGCTCCAAATTCTAGTTGTATCATATATGTAGTCTTTACAACCATATTATAAGAATGTACTCTTAAAAATTTCTAGCCCTCTCTTTTTCGTTCTATGAAATATTATCCATTTTTCTCTGAAATGTTGTGTATTTTTTGTTTCACATTTTTTGCTCTGAATACTCAGAAAGGTATTATTGCATGCAGTTTGAAGTTAGGATACATAGGTAATTTACTTACAATTAGGTACAAGTTAAAACCATTAAACATTAATAGTTGAGCAAGCGTAGATGACCATCACGTCAGAAGCCTGATAAAAGGTATTGTTCCTTTCTAATTCTTCCCATCCGCTAATGTTCCATCCAAAAAATGAAGACTTGGAGTGGTTTTATTCTGATTGCCTATGCAATCAGCATAGGTTTATTGAATATTATCATCAGGTGCTAGGGCGCCTGTCTGACTGTTTCTATCATGCATAGCTTTATAAAATTTTGAATAAAATTTATAGATTTAACTATGTTTGAAAGATAATGATCATATGGAAGTTGTTTCCATAAATCTCTTCATGTCAAAAAACAACACCGTAAATATGTAGCATGTGGAAAAATATCATAAACAAAAAAAAAAGATCACATGTTATGCAATCTTGTGTCCCTCAAACTTGTTTAAAAATTAAAAACAACAAATCTTAAAATATTATACCATGACATCTTCACATAAATAATAGCAACTACATGGATAATGGATTTCATCACTTTATGCCTTATGATGTTTCATTTGCAACCTCTCATTTCTGTTCTCTAAAATAGTATTTTCTCTGAAACATTGTGTATTTTTATTTCACATTTTTTTCTCTAAATACTAAGAAATACATTATTGCATGCAGTTTGAAGTTATGATACATAGGTGGTTTCCTTAAAATTAGGTAAACGTTAAAACCTTCAACCATTAATAGCTGATCAAGCATAGATTACCATCACATCACAAGCCTGATAAAAGGTACTGCTCAATTCTAATGCTTCCCATCCACTAATTTTCGCTCCAAAAAATCAAGACTTGGAGTGGTTTTATTCTGATTGCCTATGCAATCATCATAGGTTTATTGAATAAGGTGCATGTCTGATTATTTCTAACATGTGTAGGTTTCTGAAATTTTCAATTTACAATTTTAAGTATGTTGAGATTTTCTGATTGTTTCTAACATGTGTAGGTTTCTAAAATTTTCAGTTTACAGTTTTAACCATGTTTGAAAGAGAATGATCATATGGAAGTTGTTGTCATAAATCTCTTAATTTTTATGTTTACAAGCCTATATAACCACTCAGTTACAAAAAAAATGAACATGCTTCCTACCACTTACTTAATAAATATTCATGCAGTGTTATAGGAATGTTATGAATGTTAAACATCTTACGCGAGGAAAACCACATTTATGAGTTTTGTTTTGTATAGTACTTATTTTTTTATCTCTGCTTTCATAAAATGACAAAAAACCTTACTGAGAATGTTATTTCATCAATGCTCTTCGGAGTAACTCATATTCAACCATTCCTACAAATTGTTGAACATGAACCCATTCAATCAATGAAAATTTCAACTCCACAATATCACGCTACCATCTTTGATGGCATACATATGAAAAACCTTATGTTTCCAAAAAATTTCAATGACCTCGTAGCAAGAGGATTTCTGTAAAAGGGTTATGTTATACATGTTAAAAGTTGGACTACTTCAGCTATTGGTCCATCAATGTAAGTTTGTTATAAATTTCTTATTTCACCTTAAAACATTTTGTCCATAGCACTGCCAACTCTAACAATTACTCCTATGACTATCATTTACCATGTAGGTATATAACGCTAATAGACTTCAAGATGACTACTTTATATGCACCATTAATTGGTAATCCAAAAAATTTAAGTATTCTGATCACTTCTGAATAAGAAACTCCCTCCTCATTGAATGAAGATCCTTCATTAAAAAGGCAGTGCTCTCTTCCAACTACTCCAACCCCATTCGTCATGCCAGTCCAAATTCCCATCAAAGAACTAAACCCTTACCATTCAAATTAGTGCATGAAAGGATACGTTCAAAGAAAAAAAACTCTTCGACAATTTGAGAATCAATACCGACCCATTAAAGTGTTTGGCTTTGACCTATTCGATACCGAAGGTGGAGAAATACATATTACTTGTTTCAAAAATGTTGCTGATTATTTTTTTGATAAAGTACAACTTGGAAATGTCTACATTGCCTCTAAAGGGAATGTGAAAATGGTTAATAAGCAATACAACCACGTAAACAATGACTAGGAAAGTTTATTAAATGCAACATCTATCATAAAGAATGTTTCTAGCGAAAAAAACGCAAGCTAGGGGTGCAATTCAATATAAAAGAAATCAATGAAACTAGAACGACAAACGTCAACTCCATTGTTGATGTTCTTGGTATTGTCACTTACATTTCCAGTGTGTTCACTATATGTAGAAAAGACAGCTCTAAAGCTACTAAATAAATACTACAATTTTAAGACATGTCTGGGTATAACATGGATGCGATATTTTGGGGGAGGAAATTTTAATGTCGTATCACAAGAAATATCATCTTCATGTGCTGCAGGAAATAAACCTATCATTGCAATCAAGTCTACTCGTGTTGAAGAATTTAATGGAAAAAATATCGTCACTATAACGTGATCCATTTTCTAGTAGATCCTAACATTAAATAGGCCCACATGCTAAAGTCATGGTTTAAGAAAGAAGGCTCCATTGCAACTTCTACATACTTGAAAACAAGATATTCAACTCATTTTGGCCATCAACCAAAAAAAATAACAATTGTTGATATTTACAGTATGGATTCCTCAAAGAAACCAACATTATTCCAACTGAAGGGAACAATAACAAAAGAATTGATGGATTGTTTTTACTACATTTCTTTCACATCCATCATTCATGGGAAAAAATGCATGAAAAAACTTATTCCACAAGATATGGGCATGTGGTTTTTCCCAAAATGCAACACTGAAGTAACTGATCGTGATTACAGATACTTACTTAAGACCGATATACAAGATCACACTGGTGAGTTAGATTCAATTGTTTCTTTTGAAGACACAACATCCACAATTCTCAAAATGAATGGCAAGGACTTCTATGTTTTATCCTCCAATCTAGATATAATCCAAGAAATTGTCTCCAAAGCACTATGGACAAATCACATCTTCACACTATCAGTCGAGACAAAAAGATTTAAAGGAATACCACAGTTGAAATGTGTTATCATGAAAGAAGAAAACTTGCATTTCACAATAGAATGCAACAACATTCTTTGAACAATTGATAACATGTCGATATCATAGATAGATATCGTAAAATGTATTTTTGCTTCTTGATAGTTTTTATTATCTTATTTTATAAATAAAATTTTAAACCATATACTATTGTATGCCTTCTCGCCAAATTCTCTTATTTAGTATTGAAATAAATATCCGTCTTCCATTGTATTTAGCATTGCATACATATAGTTATTCACATTCTTATCACCTTATTTCTTTTAAAAAATGAGGTAACTCGATGCATTACACATGCAATTATCTACACGTATAAATGAAAATTACTTAAATTTTCTTTCAAACACATTATTCAAATCATAAATTCACATAAAAATATTAAAGACTTCAATTTATTTCTCCTCTTTCACTTTTATACAATAACATGGTTGTTATCTCCCCAATTAGCATTCATGTTTTCCTCTATCTTGCATATAGATACTATAACTTCTGCAAATGTCTTGTTCTTATAATGATGATTGTGCTCAGAGATACTATGCAAAAACTAAAAAATGAATAAATGCACGTCGATGTAAGATTTATCAGGCAAAAAAAGGCATCATAGAATGCCAAAAAAATAAAAATCAGAAGGAAATTCAACATTCATCATCTGAAACGTATGGTGTGAATTCACATTTTCCATCAAACCTCTCTGTATTTACCAATTCCCACCCCGGAATCAATCCTCCTTTCCAATTATCAAATTCTCTATATTTTTAGCAAACCTCTCAAACAAATACATCCGTAACTTATTGCCCTAACCCCTTGTTATAGAAATTTTTGTGCCTTACAACTCCAAGCATGAAATGTCCATAAACCAAGGGCTCCTAAGTCCCAAAAAGTGTTTTTCTAACCCCTAAAGGAACAAGGTCAACAAATTACAGCTTCTCCCAGAAGTTCTCCACCAGAAACTGCTCAGAATAAGTCAAAACAGGATCATTTCAGCTGCTCCACTGGCTAGGTGCGTTGCATAGCACCTAAACACACTGGCTAGGTGTGTTGCAACGCACCTAAATGCACTATGAGGGTGCGTTGGGCGAGAAATGACAAATGGCAGTGTCATTCCGCGAGGTGGAGGGACAATGGAAGCTTCCAGAATCTTCTCCTATGACACTTGCCTCACTGAATTCGACCAAGGATGAGTAAGAGGCCTTCAGTCTCCAAGTGGAAGCAAGAATTGACAGAGAGAAGACACTAATCAAATCACAAGCTGACTCATCCTCCTTACTTACATCTATATATGGATCCCTCATCCCAGAGATCTAGAGGCTGGAATTTTGCACATTGTAAGGGATTGCTGTTGGTTTTGAGACAAACATCAGAGTATTGGGTGATTTATGCTTTGTTGGAGGTGAAGAGGGGCTTCTTTGCTGGGAGGTTGATGCTGGGTCAGGAACCATAGGTTGTAACTCCTCCTGGATCTTCTTGTTTATCAATAAAAACTATTTGAGTTTTTCCTCCATGCTTATGTATCATTGATGCTTGTTATATTTGTATGGTTAACTTAAATCTGATCCTAAGTTGTTTATGAATATAGATCCATGTCTTTGTATAGTGTTCTTCTTCTGTGATCTTACAGGTACTTGGTGAAGCTGGGCAAGTAAGGGAGCAGGTAGCTGGAAGCTGTCAAAGAAGAGAGGGATTGGATCAAAGGATTAGCGCAAGACACATGTTGGTTCTTTCTATTCCTCTCTATCTATAGTTCATAAGGGAAATGCAAAAGTAGTTTTCTCTGTTTGTTTCTAAGGCAGCTATCACACCTTAGTGGGATAGAGCAGTTCTAAATAGACACTTTTCCCGGTAACAAAATGGCGACTCTACTGGGGACTATCTAATTAGTTTGTTTGTGTATCTCTTTGTTGTTTGTTTCATAAACTTATAAGTAGCATTCGAACTGCATTTGCCATAACAAATGCAAAGTAGACATCTGCTGCTTCAATCCATTCACTGGATTTGTTTATGATTTGAATAGCTGATTCACAAACTATCTGATTGCCCTTGTGATAGTTCTTAGACCCTCCTTAGATCTACCCCTGATTATGCATTACTGATTGCTTTCACTCGGCCAAAAACCAAAGACTGAACTGCAAACTGTGACCTAGAACCCAGACAGATTCTCGTTTCTGGCCCAGCGCAGGTACTGTTAAGAGATCCTGCATTTCAACGCACTTCCCGAAAGGGAAACTTGTGCTGCAATGCAGTTTCTCTGTGTTACAGGTGCGCTGATCAGACTAGCCCTGTGCAGCTGAGGTTCTTGTGCTTCATTCTTTCCAGTTTTGTCTCTGAATTTTGCTGCCTGTGATCAGTATATGCTTGTTGAAAACCACTTTTCCTTGTTGTTATTCAGCCTCCTTTGTACAAAAGAATTGTAGATGTTTTTGTGTGTTTGTTGAGTCGTTTACAGTTTTCCATTGCAAAAGTAGAATAGTCGTACTGTCATCCTTTGATTTAGATCTGTCGCAAGTGTCGATTTCGATCATAGGAGGAAGTTTTATTGCTGTTGATGGTCGATTATACTTTTACTATTGCCTTTGGTCTGAATTTGTGATTTTCTAGTGTCAAAAACAAGTATTCATTTCAAAATCATAAAGTGTCGTGATCGTCTTTATCTTTTCATTTCGAAAAGAAGCTTGTTTGTGTTTGTCGCTTGAAAGCAAATTCAGATTTGTACATCAACTTTATTTTTAGCATCAATACTAAGAAAGTTGAAAACAAATACATGCATGTGCATTTGCATATAGACAGTCTGTTTGGCTTGATTTAGGAAAGTGAATTTACAGTGTGCTCTTTGCTCTTTCTGAAAAGATTGTGTCTTTCTTTTCCTCTAGTAGCTAGGATTTTCATTGCACAAAAGAGATAAAAGTTTGTTTATCATCTTTAGATTGCATTTTAGGAATTACATCTACATCTCGTGGTGAAACCAAAAGGAAAAATTCATAAGAAAGATCAACTTAAAATAAATTCAATGAATCTAACAACGCTTTGGAACTTAACGTACAACATTTAGAGGTCTAGGCTAGAGACGTATTCCGGCGTCGTAAAGCCTGGTAACTGTTGTCCTCACTGATGGTTGGGTGATTCCTCCACTTTGAGATGATAAGTGCCAGTACGGACTTGTGCTCCCACGTACCGTCGAGTATATTTTGGGAGACCCCTATAGGCTTAAATCCTTTATCTATAGGAAGCCGTGTCTACCGCCCTATCGATCGCAATGCACTGAATACAGCATTCGGGAAGATTGACTGCCGTACCGTAAAAAGTATTTTGTAGTTTTGTGATTGGTTTGGTACTCCCTCTACCTAGACCTCCAGAGCAGTCCCTTTCGTTCCTTTTCAGACTCCTTAACGGAAAAGGTCCATCTGAGCACTTGTCACTTCAGGCTCATTAAAAATCGAAGGAGACTAGAGTCATCTTTTGTTTCTTCTCGACTCTTAAAAACTGAAAAAACAAGTTGTGTCAAAGCGTCTAAAATTCATTTAATTCGGAAACATACCTTCCCTTTATATTAGTTGATCGAGTAATTTGCAATCGTGGAAGAAAGTCAATTGAAACCCCGTCATTCGCGGAGGCTTACGAGTCAACCGTCTTTGTCTCTGGAATCGAAACCAGTACGAACAAAGTGAACTCATTTAACCGGTTCCAAATCTCCTATTAAAGTTAGAAAAAGTGTTCCAACGACATCAGAGACTCCGGTTACTCCAAACATTTCTGGAATCCCTGCCTCTACAGAAGAAGTTCAACAGCCACAGAAGGACAGTGATACTGATCCTAGTTTGAGAATAAACACTTGTGTTACTGAACCAGTTCCATCTACAACTGGTTTGGAGAGTCTTACTCTTCAAACATTTGTCGCTGCCGATTTCACACCTTCTTCGGCACCAGAAATATTTTATAGACCTGATGGTCTTCCCCTTCCACCTGGTCTGATTGAAATAGAAGAAATTGTAGAAGATCCCCAAACAAGTACTCCAACGCACTTTGGAGTCGAGATCACTCTATATCCTTCTTCATCAGAAGTTAGTCTACCACCAGTGAAAGCTCCTGTAGAATCGCTAGGTAATCTTTTGGATAGACTACAAATGTCTGAACAACCGTCAACATCTAGGACTGTGTCATATGACACAGCGACGACAGAGCTCCCTGCTATCACTCCGACAATGTTCGCCGGTATACCATTTGTCCCGACTAGCTCTCAACCGCTAGAAGGAGCCCACTCAGGGGCTATTTCGACAGTATGGTCCGTTCCTGTTTGTTCATCCGGAATAATATCTGGAAACTCTTATGTTGAGTCTCAACAAATTGGTCCATTTGGAGGTCAATTTGGGCAGTCCGGTCCCCAAGGGCAAACAATTCCCTTGACTTCTGGATTACCACCGTATGGGGGGCAGTATGCCCTTTCATTATCCCCTCCGGGAGGATATCCATACGGGAGTTCACAAAAACATTCAGGTTACACTGGAATTACCTCAAGTGGTTGGGTACCTATACTACCTCAACAACCAAGAGTTGTGTATTCGATGCAACAATGCGTACCTATGTCGAATATCCCGACTACGCCAGCTATTGTGACGATGTCGCAAGTTCAAACGCTGCCTGTTGTATGCCAACTTCAGGTTACTCAGGTTGTAATGCAACAGCCCCTTGACCCTGCGACTCAACCACAATCGCCGACTAGTGGAGCGACGCAGGTCCAGACGGGTACAATTACCCCTCACCTTGGTCAAACGGTTAGTATCGCGCAACAGCACATAGCTTCACAACCATGGCTGGTGCAATACCAACAACCGCAATTCCAACAAGTATACCAAGGTTCGGAGCAGCAAATCTTTGCGAACAGTGGACGGCCGTACATTCAAAACGGTCAAAATCAACCATTTTATAATGGTCATGTCCACCAACCTTACCAAACATACCAGCATCAAATGCATTATGCCGATATGCAAAGACCAACTGCTAAGGCAATTCCATCTTATCCTGGGTATGCTTCACCTAACCTGAATCAACAGTTACCCTTTGTGGCAACCTTAGAGTTACCTGATTTAAATCGGTTAACAAACGATCCAATTGCTTACACCCCTTGGTGGCCAGCGATTCCGCATAAACTTCCATCAGATATTCCTAAATTTAATGGAATTCCGGGTGAAGATCCATCGAATCACGTGATGACATTTCATATATGGTGTTCATCAAACACCCTAAATGATGATTCGATAAGACTTCACCTCTTTCAGAGGACGTTAACGGGTCCAGTGGCAAAATGGTACATTGAATTGCCTAGAGCTTCGTTCGACAACTTCAGTGCCTTAGCCACAACCTTTTTAACCCATTTTCAATTACCAATAAGGTACGAAACAGGAACAGAACTTCTTACCAACTTCAAACAGACAACGGCCACTCACATATATGATCATATACATGAGTGGCGACATCGTCGTAGGATGGTAAAAACGTACGTCCCCGATCAGCTCCTAGCTGAATGGTTTATCAAGGCATTACTGCCTTCCATCACGGAAGATGTGGCAAAGGGGGGAGTCGTAACAGAAGAGCAAGTTATCGCTCGTGCACAATATCTGGACTTGATTTACACTCAGTCTGGCACGCTCTACGACAAAATACCTGACGCCCCTAGACCGGAATTCTCAATTCCTCCTCCTCCTAAATCAAACAATGACTCTCATGCCGGCAATGGTGTGATTGGCACGACAGACACGAAATCGACAAAGGCTACATCCAAAAAGGCCCGTAAGATTTCAGGTCAAAATGCAAAAGACGAGCTTCTTGCTTCGGAAGTAAATGCCATGTCGATAGACAAAGGCAAAGAAACCAAACAACCAGGAAGCAAGAAGAAAGGCAAAGGGAAGAAGAAGAAACAGGAGGAATCATCACCTGAAGAAACTTCTTCAAACCCTCCTGGAAATAGGAAACCAAAAAATCCATGCTTTATATGCGATGACGATCATCAGACCACAGATTGTCCACACGGAGCTGAGGTTAAAAAATTCTTCAAGAATTCAAAAACCTCCGCAGTGTTAACTGATCCGTTTCCAAATCTAGGAACAAATCTGATTGAGAGTGGAAATGCTTCCCCATCTCAAGTGCTAATGTTGTTGGTTTCAAAACAGAAAAATGATGCTTTGATATCGACAAGGAACAAGGATTATGGGAATCCGCAGTTGTCGAACAACAAGGATAAAGATCAACCAAGTAGTTCGACAACAACTTCGACAGAAGTTGTGCCACCCACCATTCCTGAATTAACGATAAAACCGCCAAAGGGAGTAGTACACAAGTCGACATTTAATCCCCGCGCTATAGCGGCACAACATTATAACATAGTGGAAGATTTGGCCCAATCGCCATCCGCTATGTCGACTCTTGAAGTACTACAAAATTGCCCATCCCAAAGGCATGCTTTATTATCAGCCATTGGTGGGATTGACCCAAAGGATTCCAGTCTTGTATCCTCAATTACCAGCTCAACTAGCTTTCCTTGTTCAAGTGAAAGCCCTCAACAAAACTGTTCATCGAACAATTATTGATGAGGGGGCATCTACATGCATTATGTCGATGAGTTTCTGGAAAACTTGAGGATCTCCAGCCTTGTCACGATCTTCGACGACATTAAAAGCATTAGACGGAAGGACATATACCCCATATGGTATCCTAAATAACTTGAAAGTTGAACTAGGAGGGAAAACGGTAGAAATAGATGTTGAAGTCATTGATGGGAATCTTGATTACAACATCCTACTAGGAAGACCGTGGATATATGCCATGGCAGCTGTTGTGTTGACCTATTTTAGAAAGATTGCATTTCCCTTTCAAGGAGGGATTACAATCGTCGATCAACAAAACTTCCTCCCCAATGGTTCTCAAGTTACTGGAAGCATTCCCATGATCCATGGAAGCCCCCATTCGCTTCAGAATATCGGAGTAGGCCTACTAAAAGATCCTATACTAATGGGAACTTTCGCTCTTCCACATCCAATAAATTTGGCGAAAGTAGCGTTGATAGGAACCTGCAACATGATATCTTCTACAAAGATCTCAGAAAACGATATCGACATGGATCATGCAGTGGTTTTGCCCCCAAGCCCAATGGAAATATTATAGCAATCAATGTTCCTAGCATGGGAAGCAAACCCAAATCAACGCTCATCAAGCGTTTGGATAGATAGGTCTAGAGAATATGGTACTCCTTCAGATCCTTGGTTGCAAGTGCATGTCACCGACGAAGGAATTGTCCAATCTATGGTAACCGAAGGAGCACCATGGAATGATTCCCACCATCATTCTCTTCTTCCGGATTGTGGAGAAGATACTCAAAATGACCTTTATCATCCTTGAGTCTTTGATTTTCTGTCAAATACTATAAATACGGTGGATTCCGAGCGAAACTTGTCCAACATTGAAAGGACTATAGCCATAAATATCTCGACCAAAACAGATGTTGTAGAGAATATTTATGTTGGCAAATGCTGTTCTCCTTCAGAACTGGAAATATATAACGCTCTTTTTCGCGAATTCAGAGATGTCTTTGCTTGGTCATACAGTGAAATGCCAGGCATTGACTCGAGTATCGTTGAACACGAAATCAAGATGTATCTAGATGTCAAACCAGTAAGACAATGACTACGGCAGGTGCACCCCAAGAAAGCCGTTGCCATTAAGACAAAAGTTGAAAAACTTCTCCATGCTGGTTTCATCTACCTGGTTCCTCTAACCGATTGGGTATCGAATATTGTCCCTGTTATGAAAAAACAAGGGACAATTAGAGTGTGCGTCGATTATAGGGATGTAAATCAAGCTTGTCCAAAAGACAACTACCCTACACCCTTCATTGACCAGATAATTGATGAATGCGCCGGATGCGAAATCTTTTCGTTCATGGATGGATTC
The DNA here is from genome assembly GCA_031772625.1 of Pinus tabuliformis. Lineage (NCBI taxonomy): Eukaryota > Viridiplantae > Streptophyta > Pinopsida > Pinales > Pinaceae > Pinus > Pinus tabuliformis. Next base: position 211,494,720 of record CM062809.1, on the reverse strand, counting down.
TCTGGGTATAATCAAATAAATATCCGCCCATAGGACCAGTCAAAGACTGCATTTATTTGTCCGTGGGGCACATTCGCATATCGAAAATTACCCTTTGGTTTAAAGAACGCAGAGGCGGCGTTTCAGAGGGCAATGAATTATGCCTTCCATGACATCAAAAACATCGTTCAACCATACCTCGATGGCCTTCCGGCTCATTCGCGAAAGCGGACTGATCATCCGTAGCATTTAAGAGCGATATTTCTACGTTGCCGACACTACAAGATATGACTCAATCCGCACAAATGTGTATTTTGCGTCAGTTCTGGTTGTTTACTTAGCTTTGTAGTCTCCAAGGATGGGATTCGTCTCAACCCATTTAAGGTCCAGGAAATTATAAATTTGCCTCCACCTTCAAATTTGCTTCAGATTCAGAAACTCCAAGGAAAAGCAAACTTTCTGAGGAGGTTCATTCCAAATTACGCCGAACTTGCTAAAGGTTATACACGTCTTTTGAAAAAGGAGGTACCCTTTGTCTGGGATCAGGTTGCGCAAGCTTCCTTTGATGCTTTAAAAGATTCCCTAATGAAAGCATCATTAATGTATGCCCCTGATTATCAAAGAGATTTTAACCTGTATCTGGCTACAGCAGATACGACCATCGCAATGGTTTTAGTTCAAGAAGTCGATGGAATTGAGCATCCTATATATTATTTAAGTAAAAACTTAAATGATACAGAAAGCAAATATTCTTACGTTGAAAAGCTAGCGCTTGCAGCTGTTCAAGCGATACAAAGATTTCGACACTATGTCCTCTTTCGGAAAACTACCATTCTGTCAGATTGCAACCCCATGACTTATATATTGTCGCGACAGTTACTGGGGGAAAATACTCAAAATGGATAGCAATCCTTCAAGAGTTTGATCTGGAATTTGTAAAATCCAAGTCAAAGAAAGCTCTAGTTTTCGCAGAATTATTGTGCGATCTCCCATCGTCGTCCAACGATGAAACATCCGAAGAATCAATCGTGGATGAAAGTTTGTTTATGATATCTACAAGCAATGAATGGTATGGGGATATAATCATTTATCTCCAAACCCAAAAATTTAGGCCAAACACCTCCCACTCTGAACAAAAACATATTCGATACCAAGCAAAAGACTACATGATCGTCGGTGATACACTTTACCGTCGTGGTATCGATACAGTTCTGAGAAGGTGCCTCACCCATGAGGAAGCCGAAAAAGTCCTGAATGAGTGTCATTCAGGCGCGTGTGGGGGGCATCAATCTGGATATGCTACAGCACAAAAATTTCTTACGAGCAGGATACTTCTGGCCAACAATGTTCAAAGATTGCATAACCGCAGTCAGAAGCTGCCATGCTTGTCAAATTTTTGATAGCAAAACTAGAAGACCACCCGCACCTCTACAGCCAATAGTTGTTGTTGGGCCATTCACCAAATGGGGCATCGATTTCATGACATGTAACCCCACCTCGACCGAGGGGCATAGGTATATCATAGTCGCAGTTGACTATTTTACCAAATGGGCCGAGGCGATGCCTACATTAGATAATACTGGTGAAACAACTGCCCTCTTCTTTTTCAATCATGTAGTCGCCAGATTTGGCATACCACAGGCTATAGTCACAGATCATGGATCGCATTTTTGCAATCACATGATGGTTGAATTAGCTGCCAAACTAGGGTTGTCTCACGACAGCTCTACTCCATATTATCCGCAAGCCAACGGACAAGTTGAAGCGATCAACAAGGTCCTGAAACGCATGCTACAAAGGATGATCCGAGTTCACAAAAGAAGATGGCACCTAATCTTGTACTCAGCTTTGTGGGCTTACCGAACATCGGTAAGGAATGCAACCAGGTTCACACCCTTCCAACTGGTATATGGCCTGGAAGCAGTCTTACCAATCCAGTGTGAAATCTCGTCTCTCAAAATCGCAATTGATCTCCTCCCTGGAACTTCAGAAGAAGAGGCTCGTTTCTTGGAATTAATCCAATTGGATGAAACCCGTCGTGACGCTGCTTTGGCTAACGAAGCCCATAAGAAATGAGTCAAGGCGCAGTTCGACAAAAATGTCAAACCCCGTGTCTTCTCAGAAGGTGACTTGGTCTTGCTTTACGACCAAGAATCCGATAAATTGGGAGCAAATAAATTTAAGTCTTTATGGATGGGCCCCTATATTTTTAAACGAGTGTTAGAAAAAGGAGCCTACGAGTTAATGGATTATGACGAAATTCCACTGGCGCAACCTCGTAATGGGTTGTACCTCAATCGTTACTATGCGTAATGGTAACCAGTATGCTTTTGTTATGTTTTTGTTTTCGCTAAAGTGTTTGTTTTGGTCAAGTAATCCACTTTTTACATTTATTGCAGATGTCAAACCTATTGGAGCCATGTGTTGGATATGCCGACGGAGTGAGTCGTAGTTCGCGGAACCTGTCCTTCGCAGCTTGGGCCATTTTTGATCCAAGCGGCGAGTTAGTAAGTTTCAGAGGTGTATGTATTGGTCGATCAATGAATAACATCGCTGAATATAGCGCGTTGATAGAGCTTCTCTCTGATGCCATCACTCATGGTATACGCCGACTAATTATCAGGCTAGACTCACAACTCGTAATACTACAACTCAATGGTATATATTTCGTCTGAAACCCAGCTATTTATCGCATGTTCCTAAGGGTTAATATTTTGGAAAGACAATTTGATCTTATTCAATATCAACATATTTCCAGAAACTTAAACACATTAACTGACTCATTAGCAAATTATGTGTTAGATAGACATTTGCAACATTTATAAAAAGAAACACATCATCAATGTTTTGCCTGTGGATCATGTAGCTCAACCAAAATAAAACTCCGAAAATCAAAAATATATATAACTGTTTATGGTTTACACATAATGTTTTGTAACCAAGACAAAATCGGTCAAATGACCCAAAAACTCAAAATGCTAGGGGGCACCCTAGTCTAATGATGCTCGTGATAGCAAGTCACAGCCTGTGCGATCATGCGTAAAAGGCAAGTCCATCGTCTGGGCACACCAGTAGTATGTCGCTGTTACCGCAAAGGTAGCTCGTCGGTCCTCACATCTGGAATACCGAGAGTGAGGCCCTCAACCTGCTCCTGCAAAGCTGTGAGTCTCGGCCACATCGAGGTCACGAAGAATAGCCCTTCCGACGGCCTCTCCTGCTGGGGCAACAGCTGGTCCTCTCAGGCGAACTACTGGATGAACGGGACCAACATCTGCATGTACACATGAGTTTGATTAAAGTCTTGATAAAATAAAGCACAAGGACATTATAAACAAAAACGATAAACAACAATATGGTCAAAGATTTTACCAATGGCGCCCCACTGCTCGCCATCCGGCAGTACTAAATCTGGATCACCCCGGAAGTCCATGCCAGCGTATGGATACTCAGAATAAACCATCTCCTGACAATCAAACCACCTGAAGAAGGTATCAAAAAATGAAATCTGAGACTGGCCGGCATGCCTAGACATATGGTCAACCCATCTCTGCATACGTGGTTCAGTAGGAGAAGGTAAATCGAGTGCAATGTACTGCGGTTGCATCAGTGGTATCTTCTCCAAGGCAAAGGCGGTCAAAATAGAACCATACCCAAAGTTCTTCAACCTCCCGTTCTTTATCTTGGTCAACTGTTCTTTCATCACAAGAAGTACTGTGTCGCACCAGTTGAACACCTTCGGTTGGAGGCATTCCAAGGCATGCTGCATATAAGATTGATTGGCTACATGAAGAGACACACTACCGGCCATCCTATCAAAAGTAAACAAAATAGTCCTAAGGGACCTGTCAGTAACATCACGAATGATGATCTTGCCGTCTTTACTCGGCTGAGATCCTTCTCTGCAGTACCGGCGGACATAATCTCTCACAGAATCGCCTCCTCGGGCCGAACCTGACAAAGAGATGGGGGTACCCCGCCTCGACAAGTGAGTCAAGAAATAAATGTCTACTGCAGTCAAGGGTATAGATTTGCCCCTGATCTAGAAAAACTGATTGGTAGGATCCCAAGCATCGAGCAAATACTGCAGTAAGTTGATCTGCTGTCTCATGCTAGAAATGCTGAAGAACTTCAGCAAGCCACAACTCTGCAGCGCGTTCACTGTAACTGGATCATGTAGGGCAAGCAGGTCCTCTTCTTCATGCTCACATTCTTGCCATGTAATGGTCATCTTACTCCAAATACCTCTGGAAAACAAACAAGAGAGGAGTTAGATCTTGATTTTCGTTAGAAACAGGAAAAAAATTCCATCAAAAATTGTGCATAAAATTCCCTTTTTTGCGCCCAACGCACCTGCAGCAGTGTTCTAGGTGTGTTGAATGTCAGATAGCCTTTAGAAAGGCCAACATTCAGCGCAGGCTTCGATACACTGAAGGTGCGTTGATGGAAAAACGAGTTCCTCAAACCCCAGGGGCTCAGAAAAGCTAGGAATCAAGCTCAAAATGGAAACCATGAAATGAAAGAGCTCAGGTTTAGCTCCTACCTAGTCCAGACGGCACCGAGAATCGTCCACAGAATCTCCCAAAATAAACTGATGAAAATCAAGGGGGAAAAGCACCTCCAAAGCTCCAACAAACCAAGTTCAAATGAAATGGTAAGATGAGAGGTAAAAAACACTTTTTCATTACTTTTACTTAGTTCAAAGTAAAATATTAGCGTTTTAAACTCGTTTTCAAGCAAATATTGTTCATTTCTGACTAGTTTGATGAAGCAGTTGAAAATATAGTACGATCTTTGAAAGGAAAAATCTATTTATGGTAAAAATCGAAACAAGACCATCTAATCGAGCAGTGTTACCGCAAGGTTCAAGCTCTTTAAAAAATAAACCCGCATCGAGCAAATGTTTCCACCCGCATTTAAGCTCATTAAAAAATGAACTATTCCCCAATAAATAACCACCGTGAATGAAGTACTTCAGCCATTAAAGCCTTGGTCGTGTTTGCACCGTCACCTCCACTTTTTCATTGGCCGATCATTCACCTCCACTTGATTGTTTACCCATTTTGAGGAACAACTGCGAAGAGTGATTTCACTAGCCATCCTTGTGACACTGCCGTGATTGGAAAATTCCAAACCTTACCTGGAATCAGCTGCTACCCGTTTATCCACTCGTTCCTCAAAAGACGAGTCTTCTTTAAGCTCTTTTCAACTGACTAGTAAAATATGAAAAGATTGCCGAGCCATTGGCCTTCCAGCTCGTTAAAGGGACAAGAAGTGCTATCCCTCCTCTAGATTTTAATCTTTTTGGACCTGAGGGATTATTGCACAAAAAGATCGAGCGCTTGTTTTATTCGGCTCGTTAAAACTATCGAAAATTCATCCCTTCTGTATTGTTTTATACTTTTTCGGACTTAAGGGATTAGATGACAAAAAAGGAATTTTGGAGTTACCTTTATGTACCTTTTCAGACTCTCTAAAATTGAAAAGGACCGAGTTATCTTTGTCGTTAAACTCGTTAAAAAGACTAATAGCGACAAACTTGTCTTTATACGAGAACGAGTTTCACTATCGCTAGGCTCGTTATAACATAGCGATGGGTTTGCCCGAAGGGCAAATTATAGAACAAGCATATGTTATCCTCCTCAAGCTTGACAAAATAAAGAGGTACTGGTCAGCAATGACTGGGGAAAAATTGGGAAGAAAACTCAAAGAATATTTATTGGTAGCACGTCGCTCTTGAACATGACACTTCCACTCCGTGTCCAAGTCGGGTTGGGTTGTTTCATTCACCTGTCACATCGCCATGGTCACACCATACCATCCACATTTGGGGTTAATGCTACCAATCTATCACATCAGTGTCACCGACATGTTCAAGAGAAGTCATCCAGAGAAGCCACCTGTGTCCCACCCACTACCATACATTATACTCCATTCTTTCATGACCGCCACCCTGAACCGTATATCATCAGATCATTTTCACCTCCATCAAAATCATTTGCTCTGTTCCATGTCATTGATGTGGGATTCATTAAGGACCTCCTATGACGGATCACTTCTTGTCGACATCACCTCATTATCCAAGAAGTTGGTCTAGGAACACCCCATTCAGTACTTTGAAGCTTGCATGCCTCAATGGCAACTTTCTCACTTCCGGCGACAGGTTTACATCAATGACCTTCGATTGAAAGATTTTGCGTGGTGTTCGACGCCAAGTCCTTTATTCACACCACGTGAATCGTACTGTAGTACCTTGAGGATCATTATCATTATCGGTGATTCCTCTCGCACTTGTTAACAGTTTACATCATTGACTGGTAATCAAGCGATGTCTTTCCATGTTCGACTTCAGGACATTTCTCACATGGATCGACTTGTACTTCGAGTGAAGATCAGACAAGATTGAAGACCCCGGATCTAGTTTCATCCATCCGGGCTGCGATATATATTCAGGGAAATAAAGACATTAAATGTACAGCATTGCAGCATAGATAATCATCCTACCAAAAGGATGATGGCCCTATCAGAATCATCAGTCTACAATCAGACGATTATCTATCCTATGTACATGAAAATGAATTTATAAAGCTGAGCATGGGAATGCCTGCCTCAGCTAGATCATGAAAAACAGTATGAAGATAATGTATTGTATTGTATCTTATTACAGGTCTCCTCCCAGCATTGAAAGAACTTTGGGTCCTCATAATAAAGCATTTCACTCGATTAACGGCCTCATACTTTAGGGGGCAACTGTTATAGACATTTTTGTGCCTTACAACTCCAAGCATGAAATGTCCATAAACCAAGGGCTCCTAAGTCCCTAAAAGTGTTGTTCAACCCCTAAAGGAACAAGGTCAACAAATTACAGCTTCTCCCAGAAGTTCTCCTCCAGAAACTGCTCATAATAAGTAAAACAGGATCATTTCAGCTGCTCCACTGGCTAGGTGCGTTGCATAGCACCTAAACACACTAGCTAGGTGCGTTGCAACGCACCTAAATGCACTATGAGGGTGCGTTGGGAGAGAAATGGCAAATGGCAGTGTCATTCCGCGAGGTGGAGGGACAATGGAAGCTTCCAGAATCTTCTCCTATGACACTTGCCTCACTGAATTCGACCAAGGATGAGTAAGAGGCCTTCAGTCTCCAAGTGGAAGCAAGAACTGACAGAGAGAAGACACTAATCAAATCACAAGTTGACTCATCCTCCTTACATACATCTATATATGGATCCCTCATCCCAGAGATCCAGAGGTTGGAATTTTGCACATTGTAAGGGATTGCTGTTGGTTTTGAGACAAACATCAGAGTATTGGGTGATTTATGCTTTGTTGGAGGTGAAGAGGCGCTTCTTTGCTGGGAGGTTGATGCTGGGTCAGGAACCATCGGTTGTAACTCCTCCTGGATCTTCTTGTTTATCAATAAAAACTATTTGAGTTTTTCCTCCATGCTTTTGTATCATTGATGCTTGTTACATTTGTATGGTTAACTTAAATCTGATCCTAAGTTGTTTATGAATATAGATCCATGTCTTTGTATAGTGTTCTTCTTCTGTGACCTTACAGGTACTTGTTGAAGTTGGGCAAGTAAGGGAGCAGGTAGCTGGAAGCTGTCAAAGAAGAGAGGGATTGGATCAAAGGATTAGCACAAGACACAGGTCGGTTCATTATATTCCTCTCTATCTATAGTTCATAAAGGAAATGCAAAAGTAGTTTTCTCTGTTTGTTTCTAAGGCAGCTGTCACACCTTAGTGGGATAGAGCTGTTCTAAATAGACACTTTTCCCGGTAACACCCCTCCACTTCACATGCTTTCAACAATGTTTACACTAATGAAGCACATCAATAATTTCGTACAAATATTGAGAAACTTGCACCTAAATGTCCATGCTCCATTTTTCTTGAATCGTATCCTGGAATACATATCTGCAATTCGAACCAAATTTATTTCTGCTCCAGATGCATATCTAAAACAAAAGGTCGTCGCTTCTCATTATCAAACAACATGGACCCTGAGCCTCAACTAGCCATCCTTATGTCTCTTCCACAAATAGAAGAAATTCTCATTGTTTGGGTTAACCCTATACTCCAGGTAACACACGCACGTGGTGGCCAATATAAATGCAGTGGCCACGCAATTTGTTTTCCATATGACATTAAAAAAATCATCAACATGTTGTCGCGACATGTTAAAGACTTGGAAATTCTAATTGTCACTTGTCATAGTAATGACCATCAAGCTTATGATTGCATTGCTAGTATACATTGTGTGCTTGCGGCATTAGAATACAAATTGGCAAATGACCCATACTATAAGAATGCTCATGTTGATAACAATGCACTAGCATCCTTACCAGCAATCCCTAGTAATGTCTTCTCCTCCCTTCGAGATTCCAATACCACATAAAAAACTATCCACCTTTCATCTCAACCACCACTTGATCCCTACACCACACATCATCGTTCATACCCATTATTCCCAATACAAATACAAAAATCCAAGAAATACGTCATTATTTACATGCCTACAACCACCATTCTGATAATACAATTGAATGTCCACCAATTGGCCTATCCCCAATCAATGAATAACACATAAGGTCTACTCTCTATTTCTTTCCCCACCCTTTTCCCCACAGGATCTAAAATGCCACATAAACCAAGAATGAAAGCAGTGCAGTTACATGAATACAGACTTCATCTTATACATTATTGTGATAGCAAATTCAGCAAGAACCCACGCTTCCGTTATTACATATACAATCTCATAATGTGACATCGCAGTCCAACAACAACCTCCATTTTTGTAAAAGTGAACATCACAGATAACTTTCCAACATCTCTTCAAGATCTGAACATTTGTTTAGAACAATTTCCAAATGAGCAGTTGGCAGAACAAGTCATGGGATTCGGTTGCTCTTTACGTGGCCTAAGATATTTTTAGTACAAAGCTAAATATGAACTAACAGACATGATATCTCAACTCGATTGCCCAATGTTCGTCTTCACATTAATTATAGTTAATGTAGAATGGCCTGATCTTCATGCAGTCATGCTCGGATGTCAACCTTTTGATATTGCAAAACAAAAAAAATGGAGAAATGATAACATTATCTCTAACCCACATTTAACATCACTATATATTCACCATAGATTCACATCATTTCATGAAGTTATCTTAGAGAAACACTTGTAGACAAAAGACTACTATTACAGGTACGCATTCTACCACATTTCTTTCGTAACTCTCTAAACATCAAACCTCAACTACTACAAAATATCTTACATAAATTCATACTTGACAGGTATGAATGGCAACATAGAGGATCTGCACACATCCATGGTTTCCTTTGGATAGAAAATGCACCTGATATGGAAATCCTCAACTGGGAAGATAGAGAAGCAGTTGATATTGCTAAGCAATTCTTCAACAAATATATTTAATCTTGGAACCCTCACATTCCTTCCCTTTCAAACCAAACATTTACTTAGAAAAATTTAGAAGAGCCTTTTCTATTTTCCACACCACATATTTTCATAATCAATCCTCTCAATGATTATGAAAAAATCATCAATTACATTGAACATCACACAAAATGCACTGAAAGCACATGCCTGAGAAAGAAAGGATCATCATTTGAATGTCGGTGTAAACCACCATGGGAATTACATCCAAAATCATCCCTCTTCATTGACTCCGATGGCCAAGAAACATACACCCCTGCTCGCAATGATGATCAACTCAATACCCATAACCCTGCCATCCTATCTATTTGGTGTGCAAATGCTGAGTACCAACCAGTACTCTCCATACATTGTGTACAAAAATATATCGCAAAATATGCATCCAAAGAAGAAAAAATATCTGAAAGCTTCCACCACATGCTACATAGAATTGTCCTCACTTCACCCAATGCTGACCCAACAACATCCACATTTCAAAAATTCCTTGCAGAATACCTTGTTGATCGTGACATTAGAGCACAAGAAAGGACCATATGATGAAAAAAATACCATTAACATTGTGTAGTCGATCATCATTTTCTTTAAATGTAAGCCAAAAAATTTATATCCACCTTCCACAAAATAACACCACCTCCTATACATCACCACACATCATAGATACATATATCCAATGCCCATCTACCCTAGAATCCACATCACTTATATAAGTAGCAATATCTTGGTCATATGATCCTCGACACAAGACAAACAATGTTAGAAAATTATATATTACGGAGCAATGGAACACATAAAATATTGTAGAAATATAAACACAGAAAACACACAAAACAAGAGAGACACAGATATACGTGGTTCACCCAGTTTGGGCTACGTCCACCCCAAACAGCCAGTCCTTCTTTTCTATTATCCAGCAAAATGAAGAGACACAACCTACAGCAAATCCACTGTAATATCCTCTGTTTTCTCTCACAGTCTCACCTCTCTGTTTCTCGCTCACAGAATACACATCGATATCTCAGCCTCCAATAGAATGCCCTCATACAAAGAGAGGGGTTGCCTTCTAGGGAAAAAAACCCTAAACTAAACATAAGTTCTACAGATCATCTGCCTAATGAACGACCCAGATTGACTAGAAATTACTATACTTTTACAAGGCAATTTTACATTTATTTTTAGCTTCTGGGGCACTGCCCCCGAGCCCCCGCCGGGGGACCGCTGGCCCCCAGACCCCCCAGCCGGGGGGGATCGGCCCCCCCGGACCCCCGCGGGGGGGACAAGTCCCCCCTGCGTGGAGGGGTGTACAAGACTTCCTGGGGTATACATTCGGCTGAAATAAAGACCTTTGAACAATCATGCTCCACACACAACAAACAAATGGAAACTTAAACCTACAAAAGAAATTATTCAGGTCATACCATGCTACTCCTCCATACCATCCACTACAAAACCTTGCTATGCTGACTTTTGTCGAGTTGAAATTATGCTATACAAACCCTTTCGTCATATTGTACAAGATATAGAAAATTCTACTAAAGAATTCATCACAAACAGGCAAACATTTCGTCCTTTCTATGAACCTTGGCATCAACACTTCACATTGTCTCATATTGAATCTGTTGCAAACGATAACTCAACTATTCATGAAACCAATCCTCCAAACACCATGGAAATAAATGAATGGGAATTACTCTCCCAATTACACCCTAGAAATTATCTCCTCATAAATGACCTTGACATGCTTGGGCTTTGTGGTTTTGATGGCAATAATAACTGGAATCATACCACTATCCCATTAAATCTACAAAATAATGGGTTACAATTCATTGAGAATATCTGCTATGTCCAACGCATTCTTCAAACACATAAACATATCCTAAGGAACCTTACTACATTATTTCCAATGTAAAGAAAATCTCTAAATATGATTTCTAATCATTTTTCTAATAATGATATTTTAACCACTCTAAGAATGATAATACAAGGCATTACTGGTACAGGAAAATCCCTCCATATAAATTGCATCAAAGAAATGCTCATAACCCTTACAAGCCCAGAACCTTCACCAATCATGCTCCTCGCCCCTACAGGTATTGTAGCCTTCAACATACAAGCATTGACAATCCATTCCACCCTCCACCTTCCTATAAGGATCTTATGCCCTTAGAAGGCACTACTCTTGCAAAATTCCAAGAAGAACTTAAGAATATCAGGTACATACTAATCGATGAAATGAGCTTCATTTGGTCAAAGCTTCTCAGCCATATTGACAAATGTCTTTGAGAGGCATTTCCACTGCAAAGAAACACTCCTTTTGGTGGTTGTTCCATTATATTAGTTGGTGATCTCATCCAATTACCGTTTGTCGAAGACATACCTCTATATGCAGGCACGAGCCATGGAACTACACTATGGAACACATTAGACACAATCATCACATTGAACACAATATTTTGTCAACAAGGCAACAACATCACCGAGGCTACTTTTAGGAACATTCTCCAAAACGTTAGAAATGAAAATCCAAGAATTGATGACTAAAACAAACTCATGTCATGCACAAAATCCTTCTTATCAGAAGATGAAATACATTCTTTCCATGATTCCATGCATCTATTCCCAACCAATGCTCAAACAACCCGTTGGTTGATCGAAAATTCGAGAGAAAGGGTTGACCTCTTCCAATCGTTAATTCATCACCAAATATGGCTCGGAACCAATAGGTTATTATTTAATGGATCCACTCTATCTGGAGATCTAATGGACAGAAGTAGTTAACTGATCTTAAATCTTGTTACCAAGCTCTTTTTACTAACAAATCTGTGACATGAACTAAATTCCCTGTCCAAGCTAGAGAACTGACTCCAAAGAGTCTTGACAAATGATGATTGAGACAGGATTTGGGGCCATAAAGGTCTTTACGAGATCTTAACTACCTCGTGGCATGCTTAGCTAGCTATTAACCTAGCTATGTTAGGATCTTTAACTATTATTGTGTAATTTCGTAAATGACGCAATTTCTACTCCTGCTAATAGTTTAGCACATTCTTTACTGCTATTATGGGGTCCCGAAGCACAAGCATCCACAATAAGAAAATTTTAAAATCTCTAATCACTCTTGTCGCAAGATCCATTGTTGAAGATGACAAGACATATTCCAACATTTCCTTAGAAGAGTAGCAACTTGAGCGAATTTTGTTTCTATCCGAAGCCCAAAAAGTGATGCTAAATTCCAACCTTTGGGTTTGAGCCAAACATGTTAATTGTTCCCTCGGAGAAATTATATCCATCTTATACAAAGAATCAACTACACCTCCACTACTTCCAATTTTTTTTGTCATAGCTTTTCCCAAATACATCGGGCCTCCTTGGGATTAAAGAAATCCTACTCACTTGCCTATTCCAGCAATAAAAAGAAATGGACGTGTGCAAATTCCATTAAATATGGCTTGGGCATTAACCATACATAAATCTCAAGGTATGACACTGCCAAATGCAACAATTGACATTGGAAAAAAGGAACATCAAGGTCTCCCATTGATAGCAATTTCAAGAGTCCCTTCTCTACAAGGTCTCCAGATTTGCCCTGCATTCAATTTTGATCGTTACAATAAAAGGAAAGACAACAAAAACATTGCTCGTAGAAAACATACAAAAGATATTCTTTGTTCAATGCCACCTCCAAACAATCTGCTCCAATCCATACGTTAACATCACCAAAAGGTTTCCTATATTTATTAAGCTCAATCTACTTTATAACATATCTTTCATATCTTTCAACAATAATCAAATTTAATCTTTATTAATATATGGTTTCAAATATTACATTTTCATTATATTTTATATCTACTTGGTTCTATCATTATCTTTCTTTTGCAATAGGATATAGGGACTCACAAATAGCACAACTATATAACTATTGTGGAAAAATTGAAGCATCAATACTTACATTGCAAAATATACCAAACAAATTTCTATCGATACCAAATCCATAATTACCATTATACCACATCTGTCCAACAATACAATTATTACTACAAATAAGAAATACTCTGAAACACATAATCCATATTCATCAATGTGATAGAATGCGAAAAATACGAGTAGACTGGGAATCAAGAAATATGCATCTCCAACTACGCATAAATATTCAATGGATTTTTATATGCCATCATTCACCTTGGATTTTTGACTAACAATATTTAAATTCCCATGGCAAAGGTAAATTCATTTCCATACATTCCAAATTCATTTTAACACAACTCGCATGAAAACTATTACTACTAAATTTCCACAACTAATTTACATATTTCCAAATTTAACAATATATACATTTCGCAGGTTCATTGTTGCTTCTTCAAATCTTCGATGTCTCCAACAAGTTTTGATTCATTTTCAAATATGGAATGACAACCATAATGTTCTTCACAATGTTATATTTTTTTTTTCACCTCTTCCATTACAATGTACTACTTGCATTTTTTTAATTGAAACTTGAAAAAGCATATTTCAAGATGAGGAGGCATTCTTTGTTACAAACATTGTACTATCTGTAAATTTCACCAAATGTATATCACTTAGCTTCATCTTCCACCATTGCATCCAATCTTGTTTATTGATTATTATTTTCAACAACCTTTCCCATGTAAACTACTACTAATGAATTTCCACAATTAATTTACATCTTTCAGATATTAATATTACTTCTACATCACTTTAACAAAATATACATTTCGCAAGTATAGGTAGCATATGGAAAAATTACATCTATGAAGTAACATGTCATATATTATACAATCTTTTGTCCCTCAAAATTGTTTACAAATAAAAAACAATAAACCTTCAAATAATATACGATAACTTGTTCACATAAACAATAGAAACTACATGGATAATGGATAACCTCTACATGACACTACTATTATTTACAAAATATCCTTATTCAGAATACATTGAACTAATAACTACAACTATAACTCATTATCAACCACACTTGCTTTCAACAAGGCCCATTCACATGTCGCTATTCTTCCACAATTTATGCCTTACGATGTTTCCTTTGCAACATCTGGTGCAAATGCTAGTATTAGTCCCTGGAAAGGTAGGACTTTATCCTATTGACCAATATTAGTTTAACATTGACCAATACAATTTGTAATGTTTAACTTTGAAAACAAAATCAATATTATTGCAAAAAATATTTTGCAAATATTTGATTGGACCGTAAACTTGATGGTATCGCTGTATCCTTTGTGCCATGTGGATAATTGCCTCAGTTTTTTCTACCATAATTGTTTGATGCAGATCTAATATTTATGCCATCAATTTTATATATTTGTGGAGTGATTTTTCATTGTTAATATTTATAGGAAAAGAAACCAAAATTAAAATATTTGAAAATTTAAGAAAATATTTGCATAAGAAATGGATAGGAAGATGTAAATAAATATACCTACCAAGAGTTATTCCACACCATTATGTATGTGTTGTTTATCACTTTAATAAGTAGAAGTAAAAATGTAAATGTGTATATTTACCAATGGTTACTACCCACTAAAATTTATTCAACTCCTTGTCCCTTAGTTGTAAATTAGCTTTTCCATTTCATATATCAATTTGCAATTTTTATGAAAGCATAAGATGCCCTAGTCATTTGATGCATTTACCTCCATGAAAAGAGAAGTTTATTTTTTTAGCATGTTCTATTGGCTATCCCATAACTAACCTAACTACATGGGAATAAATACAAGTTAGAGTGGGAATAAATGAAATTAAGAGTATGGTGGTCTTATCCATTAGGCCGAGAACATACATGTTGAGCACTACTTTTATGTTCTGTTCTTGTTGAAACAAAGGTTTTATCATCGCAAAAATTGCTGGCATATCAAATAATGCTCAAGGGTAGAGCACATATAGAGAGTGGAACATTATTTTTTTCCCAATATTATATGAAGAATTATAAATATATAGTTTACATTTACAGTCTTGATATAAAGAATGGAACTTTATATTTTTTTTTGTGAGATTGTATGAAGAATTACAAATATATAGTTTTAACTTAAATATGCTTCAATTTCTAAGTTATTCAATTATAAAATGTGTAATTGCATCTGGTATCCAAATACATCTAAAAGCCTGGAAGTCCATTATCAGTGCCATATACAATAAATGAGGCATTTTCCTCTGTCAAATTTGGCATACAAGAAGGCCTTCCAATATTAGTAAGGTTATATGCATTGCTATCTATAAATTCCTTCCATGAATATTTTGTATCCTGGATTTGGATATGGATTGTGTATTTAAATTCCTTCCACATTGGTAATATATATTGGATCAAAAATATATTTATATTAAAAACAATTATTTTATTTGTTAGTATAAAAACAATTTTATCTTTTCTCCAAAGCGAAACCATTTTATCTATTAATTATATTAAACTAATATTATTATGTGTTCTTTGTGCTAATTGAAAAAACCTTTGCATTGAATTTCTTTGAATAGAGATGGCTAACTAGGTTTATGGAATGCATATTATCAATCCAATTGGAATCTCCCATTGTATCATCAGATCGAAAAATAAAGGGAAATATTTTTTTGTTGAGAAATGACATGGTTTTTGTAGGTTATCTTTCTCCTCACTCTTAAAATTGAGGACAATCCACAAAATAACATTTTTCCAGAGCATTTGTCTCATTAATTTTAACTAAAATGGGGAAAATATTTTTAAAAACTTTAGTTTAAGTTGTCTAATGTGGAATTTAAGTGCCCCAAAGGTTTTTCAGAGTGTTGAGTCCATTTGTGCATTCAAATATATATTTTAAGAAACAACAAATAACAATATTTCTTCTAATTGTATCCCCAGATTCTGGAAATAAAGGCTATTTTGGTGATAAGTTAGACCATGAAAATATTAAATAGGTGTTATATAACTAATTTTGGATTTAAAATATTATAAATGGAATTGGTTAGTTTCTATTGGTCATTGCCAATATTGTGTATTGAATAGTATTTATATTTTTTCCATTTCAATATGTTATTATGATTTTGGATACAATTTGTTTTCATATTTATTGATAATTTTTTAATATTTTATTTTTAATTAATAATTAATAGTAATTAATAATAATAATAATAATAATAATAATAAATATCACTCATTATGATATATTATTTTACAATTAATATTAATTGTTATTATTTAATATAACTTCCTATTATAATAACAATAATAATAATAATAAAAGTTAATATTTAGTATATATATATAGATATATATATATGCATTTTTACATTCAAAATTATTTTGCAGTGACTATGTTATATGTAGCACACAATTCCTTTACATGTGAGTTCCATTGATTAGAAAGTGAGTATATTACAATCTATAAATTTTAAATTTGTAACGAACTCAGGTCCTCATAGATTTAGAAGTAAGGGTAAAGAAAGGTTAATGTTTTTTGATAGCTTATTTCAATAATGAAAAATATACCCTTTACAATTTTACGTTTTCTCAATAATGAATATTTATTAAAATTTATTAACTTAAAATAATGTTTAGAGAATTTGGAAATTTATTATTAATATTTTACAATTTCATATGCTTTTTTAAATAATATTTTCTTTAAAAAAAATTACATTATTGATAACAAAACTATACCAGTCTCATTTTGCTACCTCGGAAACTAGATTTGTTGGCCAATATGTGAAAATGAAAAGTATCTCCAGAAAAACAAGGAACAATAGGTATATAAAGATACCATAAAACAAAAATAATAATATTATAAGATAGCGTGAACATGACAACTAAATCATATATCCGATGATGTCATAGGAGCCAGATCCTTTGTGCTTGAGCTAGGTGTCACTACAGGTTTAAACTTGCATCGAATATAACTTTCCATGTAAGCTAAGAGAGATTACAACCTATTAAGGCATGCATGTTGTTTCCATTGATTAAATTGAATGCCATTTATGAAAAAAATGATGGCATTCCTATCCTTGTGTTTCTCCTTTAAAACTCATGCTAATAGGGTCTTTAGTGGCTAGTGAAGTGTTATAGAATGCATGTACTAATTCCTTATCCCCTGTTGTGGCCAGGGACAGGAAGCCAATGAGAAACCTCCTATAATAGCTCGTAATTTGAATAGTCTTGATGTTCTTGAGAACATGACTCTTAAGATACTGAATATCTTCTCGAGTACTTGGATAGGTCACAGAGTAGTAAGTAGTTTCCACCTCTTGGGCCTTTGATTAGACATGTGACCAGATCTGATGACCACAACCACCAACCCTACGATGACTATGCATTCGTTGACATGACATAAGGACCATAGTAAACACTAAACCAACGTAGATATAGGAGTAAAAATCTTGCCAATTCCAAAGACCCAAAATAGATTGTCCCTCCTCAGAGACAAACAATAGAAAAAGAGACTTGGGAGAGACTACTTCCCCTCAGAACACCATATACCAAAAACCGACTACACAACCAAAATGTCCACATGGACTCACGCAATTAAAATATGAAAATGATATGAAAAGCGGTAGTCCACGAAGTAAATAAACATGGGGAAGCATCCAATAACCAATTTGAGGTGTAAAAAGTTTCTAATAATAGACCAAATTCGAAGGAAGTAGGGCCCCTACACATAAACGGTATAAAAAATAGCAGACTACTTCAAAGAACTTTTAAGGAAAACCACAAAAACCTAGAAATAGATAGAAGAAGAGGGAAACAATATAAAATTACTAAGGAAATATGTTACATATTTACAGGAGTGGAAAATATGGAAGGTAGATTGAGTTAGAGATATAAAGCCTGATTTCTACCCTACGCATGTCAACTAGTTATCCAAGGAATCACCACCATTTCCATATTCTATCTTCTTGTTAGCACCTTCTCCCTTATGGGTTCCACCTCCCATAATTGAACAAAGAAAGAATTAGTTTATATCAGAGTGAATTACACTCTTAGAAAAAAATTGCCACACAAATTTAAATCTGGAAACTTCCACTTTTCATTATGACTCATTAACTAGCTATCAAAGCTCTACAAAAATGCCAAGCACTAAAAGGGGATGGAAAATACTACATGCAATAAGGCGATTATAGTCATAGGCCATAAAATCTTGTCTTTCTACATAGAAACAACACAAGGATGCTCCAGAACTTAGCTATCCATAAAAAACGATATGAACCTTGATGCAGGAAAAATATTTTTCTTAGGAATTCATTCCCATATATCAGGAATTTAGTTAGGACAAAAACATTATTCCATTTTCACCTGAACGAATTTACTATTCCTTCGTTCAAATGTTTAATCCATAATGATTCTTTAACATTTCCTCCCAATCCACATGGGATACTCAACAAGTCTTCTCATTTATTCTACAAAGGATTTAAGCATGCAAAAATCCTTCTAATCCACACAAAGTGAAATCTATGACATGTACAAAATTCTTCTCTCTATCTACTTAACTATAAATTGTCCTTAATCCTTACACATGATTACCTCTTCACATGATAGATTTAGAATTTAATCTATCATCAAATTCAGGCTTCACACAAACGTTGAAACTCTGTTAATTCTATATTTCACAAAGACTATAATTCTTCTCAATCACACAAATTTATAGACAATTCATCAACAACATAAATATATGAAACTCTATTCCATTAATTGGAATACATACACATACAATTATAAATTCTCTTCCTCTCTATGGCCTGATTCCACACTCATTTGGCCATTCTATTTCCCTTAGGCTTACAATGATAAATAGAATTTAGAAACAAAGTATATTTTTCTATATCCTAAAATCCCTCCATAATTTATTCCCTAAATATCACATGCTTCAAAAGATTCACCCACTAAAATATCATATCTATGAGGATCACATCCTCTTATCTTCTAGATTATGACTTATCCTCTCTAGAAATTCATTTATCAATTTAGAAAATACAATTATTTACATCAAGGAATTAGAATTTATTCTCAAATGTCAAAATGACATGGAAGCTAAAGGTGCTCTTTCATCATATTCCTAAGGTATAAAATTTGTGACTTCCTAGTCATAAGGTTTTGATAACTTATTCCACTAAGATCCCAAACTTTGCTCTACAATGATTCATTTTATTTTCTGATGCAAACTTGTAGAATCACTTGTTCTCTACTACTGACTTCCCTTATCACTTCGGTATGCTTTTTATTATTCATTTTCGCCATCAACATTTTAATATCATCAATCACTTTGTTTAACTTATCATCTTATTGGTACATACTACTACCTATTTGCTAAAATCTGTTGTTCTTTTGGTCCACTGATTGTTGCATTTCCTCTTCATTTATGTCATTGTTGTATGGCTTTTTGATATGCTCCTCCAAATCAACTGGGTCTAAAAACTCTATGTAGTCCTTACTACATGTATCCTTTTTCATCCATTCCTCTAAGTACCTTATTTATTCCTCAAAATATCTAAACATTTGCTTTGAATGTTGTACTTCAGCCTCAATTTTGATATTCAGGAATAATTCTGATTTTATTTCTTTAATCACATTTTCATGTTTATCAACAATTACGACAACCTCATAATCAATTTGAAGAGTAAAATTTGCCTCTGCTTATTTATATGTTGTAAACACGTCTTCGCTTCTAGGAATGTGTGAGCATTTCTCTTCTTTGGATGTAATTTATTCTCTTCGTTTAGGTCCTATCAACAAATTTTATAGCAACTCCAACTTCGCATCAAACCTCATAAGAATTTCATCTGAATTCTTTTTCTTTTATTTCCTTTAATTGTCTCCACTAGTCATTTTTCCCTATTTTCTTCACCAACATGTCATTGTAACTACATACGAACAATTTCATTTATGAATTGTACATGATCTTAACTCTCATTGTCTTTAATAGACAATTATACTTCATCTCCTCTAGTAAAACAATTATGATTCCATCCTTCATGTATGCTTTTGCAAAGAATATTTTTATCATTTACATCAATCTTCATAAAAACTTCAGATGATTGTCCTTCATTGTTTATGAACCCTGTAAACATACACAAATCAATAGCTTTGAAAACATAAAGCCTGTAGCCTTATTTTATGCCTAAAACATCAACTTCTCAAGTTGATTTGGACTTTCTAAATAGTTCAAAAGATACTCTATAGATCTCCTCTTATCATCCTCATCATTTTCTCCAAGTAATAGTCCTTCTCCCAATTCACAAAGGTGAACTTCCATTTCAACAATTGACCTATGCTTTATCTCAACTCCTCTAATATTCTCACTTATTAACTGATCATTTATCCTACACCTCCACTTCACTTGCAGCTAATTCCATTTCACTCTCCTCTATAGAGTCCATCCATATCCCTGGTCTTGTTCTCCTTTCTGTACAAGTTTTTTCATCACCTCAAGCTATACTTTCATAGCAACTATTTCTCTCTAAAGTTTTCCATGACATTATTTCCTATGGATTCCCTTGTATTATTTCTTATGACCATTAGTACTGATACTCATCTTTACTCAATGAAATTATTCTTATTCATTTAGAGTTGCATTCAAGCCTTTCTAACAATCCTTCTCCATTACTTGTTACTCAATACCTCACTAAGATTTCTCCTTAGCTCAACCTTTTGGTATTCTTAGGTTCTCTCCATCGAAACCTCCTTCTTCCAAGCACTCCTTTCTCCTGTACTTATATAGGTCACCTCTTTGAGAACCTGGAATGTCCTCTTTCTTCCAGATTTCAGTTGGAAGAGGCCCTTTTCCATAGTATCAAAGAACATCACTTGTTAACGGTTACAATCCCCTTTCTATAATCATTTATGCCCTTGCTACCTGTAATCAATGAATCTCTTTCAAAAAGTTAGCTGAAAATAGAAGGATGAAATTACCTCTTGTTCGATCTCTTTCAAATACACATACTACTATTGCAATCTTCTCATCCTATGTTGGCTCTATTGTTGTAATATTTCATTGTTCTTCTACATCTTCATAACATTATTCTTCTGTTCTTTTCTTATCAATCCCAATATGTTCTACTTTCATCCAAGTGTATTTCCTTCCTAAGAACTTGAATGTTCTTGCTGCACTTAAATTCAATTCATACATTCATGAATATAAATTGCAAATGAAACAATTTACATCAATTAGATTTCTAAAACCTTTGATGCTACAAGCTCTGAATTTCTTCATTTCAACGAGTAAACCCTGCTCTAACATCATTTTCCAAAGAGCATACCTTATCTGATACCACTTAATGATGTAAGAAAATCACTATTCTTGCGAATGTATTCCCATTTCAATTAGGAACAAAACTTAGTTCCAATTTCACCTCGACGAATATACTATTCCTTCACATAAACATTAAATCATCATTGATTCTTTAATGCTTCCTTCCAATCCTCATGGGATATTCAACAAACCTTCTCATTTATTCTCCAAGGATTTAATAATACAAAAATTCTTCTAATCCACACACAATAAATTCTACAACATGTACAAAATTACTCTCTCAATCCACTTATTCATAAATTTTCCTTAATGCTTACATAGGATTACTTCTTCACATGATATATTTATAATTTAATATATCATGAGTTTTAGGCTTCACACAAATGATGAAACTCTGCTAATTCTAGATTTCACAAAGACTAGAATTCTTCTTAATCACACAAATACAAAGACAATTCATCAACACCATCAATATATGAAACTCTATTCCATTAATTGGAATTTGTACATACACATATATGTAGAAAATATCTTCCTCTATATGGCTTGATTCTACATTCTTTTGGCCATTCTAATGCCCTTAGGCTAACAATGATAAATAAAATTTAGAAACAAAGAATATTTTTCTATATCTTAAAATCACTCCATGATTTATTCCCTAAATCTCACCTGCCTCAAAAGGTAGATTCACTCGCTAGAAATCTTATCTCTATGAGGATCACATCCTTATCCAATCTTAACTTCTATATTACGACTTATCCTCTCTAGTAATCCATTTATCAAATTAAAAAATATAATTATTTACATCAAAGAATTATAATTCCTTCTCAAATGTCAAAATCACTTATAAGCTTAAGATGCTCCTCCATCAAACCTTCACACGCTTCACTAAGGGGTGAGAAGGGGGAGGCAGGTCATGTCACCCATCTTAATTGACTTGAGTGATGTGAACTTAAACAAGGAACACAAAAACTTACAGATATAATCATAAACACAGAGATGCAACAAAAAAACAATTCATTTCATTAATAGAAAAATCCTGAACTATCCTTACAAACAGAATGGAAATAAGATAGTTTGGGCAATGGTAGTTTATCTCTGAGAAGAGATGTGGTGGCTACATGCCTCTGAACTGTGTAAAAATGAGGCTCAAGGGTCTATTTATTATTGGAAAACATGAGAAACCTAGGAACAACCAAAAACCTAACCCCAAGAGATGTAACACCAAGTGTTTGTGGGCCCCGTTGGGGTTAGTTGGGCAGCTAACTTCCCGGGGTCATAACTTGGTCATATTATCTTCATTTGGCGCATACAATACCTTGTTGGGAAGGTCTCTCTAAGTACCACAAGTCTCACTGTAGTCCCTAGCCTATGACACTGAGAATATCATGAACCACAAAAGAACATTGTTTAGGGAGTTAAAAATGCTCAAGAAGTTCAGGTCCCAAAAAATTGCTAAAAATAGTAAATGATGAAATGAACGAAATATATGAAACTATCTGGGGGTCTAGGTGGAATAGGAAGTTACCCACTAATATCCTCCTGGATCATTCCTCCCCCTAGGAAGAAATGGTCCCCATTGTGTGGAAAACCTCCATGAGGTGAGGAAATTTTTGTTGAAACTGGTTCCTAGTGAACCACTTGCCTTGGTGAAGGAGTTTGCCTACCTTGACAACATGATATAGTTGTATCCTTAGTTGGCGAGTGTTCTTAATCTATGTGTCCATGAACTGATCAGTTGTGGCTTGCTCCATGTAGTTCGAGTTGAGTTCTAATGGTGTGAGTTGTTCTGGAATGTTAGATGTGTCCAACAATGGTGGAAAGTATGGCCGAAGGTGATCTACATTGAACACTAGGTGTAGACCAAGGAATGGTAAGATGCTGAGATTTAAGGCATTGTCACTGACAACCTTGGTGATGGTGTATGGACCATATCAAAGCAAGTGAAGCTTGTGGTTAGGTCCAGCAAGGTGCTCCTTCTATAAATGTAGCCAAGCATTGTCACCCACTTGGAACTTGTGTGGCACTCGACCCTGATCATGGTATTACATGTACTTAGCATTGGTTCTGTCCAATATCTCATGGACCTACTGGTGGATGTGTTGAATGAGCTCAATGAAGTTGTTAGCCCTTTCAGCTTCAGATTGAACATGAGGTGAATCTACCTAAGTGGCCACAAATGGTATGGCCACATCAACGGGGCATAATGGTTGAAATCCTGGCTCTACCTGAAAGGGCCTCTGGCCTGTTGAGCTGTGGAGAGCTTTGTTGTAGTTGTGTTGGATATAGGGGAGACTTTCATCCCACATGCGTGGATGCTTTGATTTGTACATGCATAGAATGTGTACGATCATCATGTTGACAACCTCTGTTTGGCCATCAGTTTGGGGATGGAAAGTCATGGACTTAGTAACTTTTGTATCCAACATCGACTAGAGACTTGACCAAAAGGCACTTAGGAATCTGTTTTCCTGATTTGAGATCATGGACTATGGGATCCCAAAGTGTACCCATAGTCATTAAAATAAGAGCTTAGCAGTGGCCTCTACAGTGATACTCTTCTTGTAGGCCACCATGATGGCCATCTTAGAGAATATGTTGATGACCATGAAAATGCAATCATTGTTGTGTTTAGTAGAAGGAAGGCCCGACATGTAATCCATGGAGACATATTCCCAAGGTCAACTAGGTGCAGGTAGATGATCATATAGGCCTTGCTTCTTGATAGTTGGTTTGGCAACGACACAGGCAGTGTAGGATCTAATGTACTTCCCAACATATTGATGAAGTTTCGGCCAATAAAAATACTTCTGCAATACTACCATTTTTTTCTCTTCTCCAAAATGTCCACCGACATGACTGTAGTACGCCTCAAAAATCATCTTGGTACACTCACTTGAAGGAACACATGTGTGTCCCAGGTGGCATAATAGTGCATCCTAAAGGTGAAAATTTGGAACTTTCTTCCCTTCCAGGAGTGTCTGGTATGCCGAATTCTAGATCGCTCTTGTAAAGATGTGGCCACCCCGATGTCTCGTGCCCACAGGAGTCAAGCATAGTGATCAGTGCCATGACCGATGGTCAGCTAAGGAAATCAACAACATTATTGGTGCTGCCTTTCTTATAGTTAATGTTCAAATGGGACTTTTGCAAATAGGTGGACCATTTCTGATGGCAATCGTTCTGCAACTTCCCTTGCATCTATATGAACTATAGACGTCGATGGCCTTTGTGGATAACCATTCCCTTCCCCAGAATGTAATTCCTTCATTGGCTGCAGGCTTACACAATGGAATACATTTCTTTGTCGTAAGTGGGGTAATTTTGGAGAGTGTCTAAAAGTGTCTCACTGTGGTAAGCCATTGGATGCCCATGCTAAGTAAGAACCACACCAATAACATAGTCAAAGGTATCTGTCTCAATCCAAAATGGTTGTTGCAAGTCTGGTAATGTGAGCACTACTGTCGAACAAAGGTGATTCTTCAACTCGTATAACTCTTATTGTTGGGTTTCCGACCAAAAAAAAAATTATTTCGCTCCACCCTTGGTGACTTGACTTAAAGGCCAAGTGATATGAGAGAACCCCAACATGAAGCTATGGTAGAAATTGGAAATACCCAAAAAGTTCCGGAGCTCTATTAGAGTGGCCGGGGCTAGCCAATCCCGAATGACTTGTATCTTGGATGGGTCCACATGTACACCCTACTCATGAATGATCTACACTAAATATTGAACCTGTGTCAAGCCAAAGGTGCATTTCTCTAAGTTAGCACACAACTCGTGTTGGTGCAGGGTTTTAAGGACCTATCGAATATGGTGGAAGTGCTCTTCCCAACTTTGGCTAAAGATCAAGATGTCATATAAATACACCACCATGAATTCATTGGTGAAGGGTCGCAAGATTTCGTGCATGAGTCTCATAAAGGTTGCAAGGGCGTTCGCCAATCCGAACACCATGACCAACCATTCCAAAAGGCCCTCCTTGGATTTGAAGGCAGTCTTCCACACATCGGAGGGTTCAGTAGGCACCTGGTTATAACCTGACTTCAAGTCTATCTTGTTGAAATATTTGGCCTCCTTGAGTTGGTCTAGAAGGTCATTAGTCCATGGCATTGGGTACCTATTCTGGACAGTGGTCATGTATAGTGCCCGATAGTCAATACAAAGCCTCCAGGTCCCATCCTTCTTTTGTACCAATACAATCAAGCTCCCACAACGAGAAGAGCTTGGCCTGGTGTGACCTTTCTACAAAAGTTCGTGAATCTATCTCTTAATCTCATCGTTCTCCATAATAGAGCTCTGGTAGATCGGTCCATTGGGTAGTGGCACACCCAGGGTCAGATCAATGGAGTGCTTGACTTGACAGTGCAGAGGTACCCCTGTGGGTGAGGTGAAAATATTCTTGTACTCCTCCACGACCTTGTCCATCTGCTCCTACTGTGTATAGGAGCCCTTCCTAGAAGCTGTGGCCATAACCTTCTTCTTTCCCTGGGGCGAATCACAAGGAAAACAAATTTCCTGGTCTGGGAAATGATCTTACTGCATTTCTTTGCGTTGATCTAAGAGATGGCGGTAGGTGGGACTACCTCTGGTATCCTGTACAAGTTATTAACCAAAGTAATAATCACAGAGCAAGGTCTAGACTCATATACAACATGTCGCTTCCACAAGTATGGTTTTCCTAACAATATATCACAAACTTCAAGAGGATAAATGCCACAGAGTACCTCATTCATAAGGACCTAATGCTGTAGGGAAGATGACACTATTGGCTAACATGGAGATCTCGTGCTTGGTGAAGCCATCCGATGGTGTACGGTTGTGGATGTGCTATAGTATTTAGGCCCAGCCACAAGGAAATGTCCAGGAACTCCATCTCGTCCTATATTTACTTGTGTAAATAGCCACAGTACTTGAGCACTAAATGCCGCTCAGTATCCTTGATACCTAACTTCGTGTGAAGGGTACGGAAAGTATTTGTCAACTTTGGTACACCTTGGTCCCTTTCTTGCCGTAGTATGGTCCGCTTTATGTATTTGTCTTCATAGCTCCTGACAGGGTAATATTGTTTCTTAATCGTGTCTCGAAACAAATTCCAAGGTGGTGTAGCTGAAAACAACGAGGATTCATTCTCGTCCTTTTGTTCACAGTAGGTTTCCCACCAATCCTTAACATGTGGGGCTACTTTAAGAAGTCCAAAACTAATATTTTCTTGATTAGAAAAGTCATGAATTGAAAAATATCCTTCCAATATATTTAACCATTTATCTACGGCATCTACATATATCAGGCCTTCAAATATGGCAACATCGAAGTTAACTTGTACCTTAAAAGAAGTGCGCCTCCAGAGTGGTTGCTGGATGAATATGCATCACCTGTGGGTAGTCGTCGAAGGATTTGGGAGAAGTTATCCATCACCACGTCCCTCTGTCACTTGAGGGCTTCCTCGAGCTACATTTTTAAAGGATCTCCTTCCCCCTCATATTTCTTTTCTTCCTCCATGGGAGGTCGTCGGGTTTTGTGAGGCTGATCTTAGAATGGTTCAACCAGATCAAGCGCTAACTCCTTATACCCTGACCTCATTAGGGACATGTAAAGAAAAACAGAGAAAGAGCAGATGCCTCTGATACCACTGATCTAATCTTAAACAGGAATGGAAAAATGTACATTTATTATCATAAACACATAGATGCAACAAAATAAGACTTCATTTCATTAATAAAAAAATATTGAACTATGCTTACAAACATAATGGAAATAAGATAGCTTGAGCGATGGTAGCTTATCTATGAGAAGAGATGAGGTAGTTACATGCCTCTGAACCATGTTACAATGAGGCTCAAGGGCCTATTTATTATTGGAAAACATAAGAAAACCTTAAACAACCAAAACCCTAACCCTAGGAGATGTAACACTAAGAGTTTGTGGGCCCCGTTGGGGTTAGTTGGGCAGCCACATTCCCGGGGTCGTAACTTGGTTATATTATCTATGTTTGGCACATACAATACATTGTTGGAAAGGTCTCTCTGAGTACTACAAGTTTCGCCGCAGGCCCTTGCCTACGACCACGGGCCTGCCGTGGACCCGAATAAGTGCTAAAAATAGTAAATGCTGAAATGAACAAGGAAACAAACGAAACTGACTAGGGGGTCTAGATGTAATAGGCGGGTGGTCACCAATATCCACTTGGATCATTGAGAGTCGGTGTGGTGGTAGATGCCCCTTGTCACATTTACCAAGTGGTGTGGTGGTAGATGCCCCTTGTTACATTTACCAAGTGTTCAGATACCCACATCAAAAAATTCAATTTCATATTAAAAAAATTGTTATATCCATATTATTATTAAAAGAAATTATAGCTAAATAAATATTTTTTTATAAAATAAAACGTAATTAACTTAATTTATCTTATTTTTTCTAAATTATGTTATTTTCTTTCAAAGTAAATATAAAATATGTTAGTCTATAACTTTTTAATAACAATAAAGAGAATTTATTTTGCATAGTTCTTAAATATTTTTTAACAAACATTTAAACAATGATTAAAACGCTTTATAATTCAAATATATTCTTTTGATCATTTAATAAATATAATATTTTATCTCTTTAAATAATTAATAAATATAATATTTTATCTAAATAGAAAAATCATAGTATAATAATGAATTTGTCTTAGTTACATTTAGAAAAGGACATATACTGAGAAAATCAAATATTTTTTACTCTTATATGCTTACACTAGCTATCAATGTCATAGTGAACAGATAGTCATTCATCAAGGATGTAGCTGTGTTTCTTTATTAGGGTTTATGGTTATTCTTAATATAATGAATATGTGTATTCTTTTTTATAATCTAAATATTGAAGATTTATTAGCTTCAATGATATTGATACAGTTTTATTTAATTATTTTTAAATGTAAAATTATTTTTTTTTCGAATAGATTTGATTACGCATGAAAATATTAAGAAAAATCACCATTATTAACTAAGATAAATAATAAATATATAACAATACAGTTTTTTGAGTTTTAAGATCAGTTAAAAAGAAAACTTTTAATTTTTAAGATTGCTATGTGAATTTGTAGTTTGATTGTCAAATTTAAAATGAAATTAAAAGGTTTTTTTTTTTAATATATAACTTTAAAATTAAATAAAATATTATTTACATTCTCGTAATTGAGTTACGGACGATTGATATCTATAATATAAAATAAATTGTTAAAATAAAATAAAGAAACTTCTCTTTCTTTTTTCTATAGGAGTAGTAGCTAAGTATAGGGTTAGAAGAGGGCAGGGTAGAGAGTTAGCCATTTAGATTAACTTTGCATGGAGATGTTATCTAATTTTAGTGCAACAAGAGGGCGCTAGCAATATTTTTTTTAGAAGTGCACACACGTTGGTTAAAAAATGTGAGTGAATTCAATTTTGTTTTAGTTTGGGTGCACTTGTAACATATGCTTATGACAGGGAAAAATAATATGCACACATGCTTATGACATGGAAAAATAATATTTTACAAAATCACACATGTTATTGTAACATGCATGCACTTAAACAAAAAGTGTGCACATTCCTCTATGCATTAAAAAAACGTCCTAGAGGATATCATTGTTCCTCGTAGATTATGACATAGCCACATAGAGCTTGTGAAGCTAAAATAATGCATGCGTGCTCATGGTCCTCAACCAAAGGTTTCATTTCCACGTAAAGGTAAATCTCTTTATTTTTTTTCCTTTTCTCTCCTCTAAATGTAGTAAAGTTTAAATAGGTAAGGAAATGATTTTTATTAATTGCAAGTTTAATTAAAAAAATGTTGTGACTCAAAACGCTACCCAAAGCAACAAATAAACTCCACAACAAAGTGACAAGAAAACACAAATCCAAATGAAAATCCCAATCCACAAACACACATTACAAATGATTTATATCAATAAAAAATATTGAATTAAGAGATTAGGAACACAAGAGACCCATCGTGGTTCTTTCTATTTCTAGCCACATCCCTTGATAAAATTATTTACTTCATTAATATACCTATGGCCAATAGAAAAATATCATTGAATATAGGTCTAAGGTGAAAGAATTCTACTCTACTAGTATTAGTAAACAAGAAGTCAAAGATTTGAATATCACCAAACAAAAGACTATGGGTTCATTAATATAACTATGGCCAATTGAAAAATATCATTGAATATAGGTCTAAGGTGAAAGAATTCTACTCTACTAGTATTAGTAAACAAGAAGTCAAAGATTTGAATATCACCAAACAAATGACTATGGGGTTATTTATTGACCTCACATCCAACCAAACCCTTCATTTCAGGAGGAGATGTATTTTCATGAATTGATGCACATTCAATTCATGGAAAGAGAATTAGACGAGTTGTTGATTTATGGTTTTTGATAAACCTCTCTATAATAATATAGAGGTGTGATATATTTTGTTTAGAAATTGTGGATTGAGTTCATAATTGGTCTCCATGTTAAACTATTTTTACATTACTGGGTTCTAGGGGGTTTCTCTTATGAGTCTATCTAGAATTGAATAAACTCTAGGATATATGAAATGAGAGGGCCACCTACTCCTAGGCATATGCACAACACCTCTCGTGCCCCGCCCACCATCTAACACATCATCTTCTAGATCACCTTGATAACACTAGTAATGTGATAACACATCTTACACATAGTCTAGTGCAACATAGTTCGTTTTTTGTAACCTCCAGAAGAGATCAATTGGAGGAGTGTCTTAGAATTCCATATGTAGGAGAATTGAGCTAGACCATCAACTCCAAATAGGATCCTAGTGTTTCAGGTTTGAGTGAGGTAATGCCATATATATTATCTCACTATAGGCATAGTTTCCATGGCCCAATGGAGGGTCCCATCCACGAGATATTTATGGATTAAATCAGTATATTTTCAATTGATGATAAATCATTGGTTATAAATTTGATTGTACAGTTGACAAATTTTCAACAAACATAGCTTTAAATTACATCTTTTTATTTCTACTTTTGTGGCATGTACAGATGTTATAAGAGAATATACTACAATCAACAAGGGAAGTTGCTAGTTCTCGAAATATCATTGCAACCATCACTACAAATTTGATATTGAAACACCCACACATAGATATTTAAATGACTTTATTCTTATCTACTTCAATAATATCTTAGTAAAACTTAAAAAAAAATTGGCTTTGTTTTTTTTTTTTTTTGTAACCCAAAATAACCCAATAGCCCGCCTGACATGTAACAACCATTAAATCTTTGGGGGGATACTATATGTCCCCCTCCCTATAGATCGGGTCACAAGAGGGGGGATTTAAACCTGAGTTTTTCGAGTTTCAACGATTTCACTTTTCTCAGATTAACCAATTGAGTTGTCCCCCGGGACAAAAAATTGTCTACATTGTTTGGTACAATCAATCTTTTTTTTTTTTGTTTCCATAAGTATCCATTTGAGAGTTTGAAAAGTTACCTCCACCTTGGATAAATAGATTACCTCCCACATAGGTGTTGGGTGCAGGAATTGGGCTTGAGTAAACTCTTGAACACTTGATTGTCAACCTGAGGATTTCGTAAACTTAGAGACAAAGAACAGGCAATGCTAGAAATGGTATGAACTTTTCCTATTTCTAATCCTACTTCTTGAAGGGAATGTTTTGCATAATCAGATAGAAAACAATTGGAAAGGAAATTTACACCAAGGAAAATCTAGTGCTGGAATGTAAAAGACAATTTGCAAGTAAATCAAGTAAAGAAATTCTACACAACATAAACAATATTAAATGCTGAATGAAACGCTATGTTAATCTCTAGATGGATGATAAGCAATCTGACAAGTGGGCCTTTGCAGAGTTCTTCCTTTCTTATGATCTTTCTCCCACACAAACAACCTATCCTTGCATAGTTGCAATCTTGCTTGCACTGGTGCAGGTACAGTATTTCTGTGTAGGAGTATATTCAATCTTCCTTACTCATGACTTATGTCTGAGTGAAGGTGCTCTAAGCCTCAGGGCTTGGAGCACTCCGTTCCGGTGTCAAGAGACTTGCTCTTTCCCTGAAGCAAGGTTCCCTTTACTCATTTTCCGGTTTACTTTCGAAAGCTGAAAAGATATTTTGAAAGGGAATTGCAACTGTAATGAAATTCTGAATTAACTAGCTACGAGACAGAAAATGCTTCAACTCATTAAACTTCAGAAGGGAAATACACTTCATGAGATAAAGCACTTACAAAAGAATCAATCAATAGCCTAAGTACTTTGCATGTGTCAACCAGTTTTGGTACTTCACCCACAATAATGATATTCTTTGCAAGTATAATTTCATACTTAATATAACTACTTCTAGATCTTTTTAGAGATGAACTTTTAATACCAAAAATAGTTACTTGATTTATTGATTCATTCACTTGAAAAATAATGGGAAATAAAATACAGGTGAGTGATTTAATGTTTGCTGCAACGAATGACTAAGCGCGGTGCAAGCAACAACATGCACTTGTGAGGGAAAGAGTACCTTGTACGATCTGCTTCGAAAATGAATTAAAACAAAAAGAAAGAATAAATTAAATGCGTAAAAGATATCTTATAAACAGAAATGAACACAAATACTCTGCAAACTATGTATCTGTTCCACACATAGGCTACAGAAGTTAATTTAATTCCGAACTCAAAGATTAATGATTAAACTATTTCATCACATAACTGCTACGAAATAAATATACCGTCCTCCCAAATCATGAAAGCGAGAGGGCTCAACGAGCTGGGTTGGCCAGGCCCTAGCCAACTAGCTCATTCCCCTTCTAAGGAACGAAAGCAATCAACACTTCAAATAGCAAATCAAAGACTAAATTACGCACTGTGTGTGCAAACCATAATGGTCCTCTTGTATTTAATTGATTCGGAAAATTACGTTACGAAGTAGTCCAAACCCAGAACGAGGCGATAACTAGATTACATAAACCAAAATAATAATCGATGGTTCGCTAGCTTTCCTATCTATGATTTACATCATATATATCCTTTAGCTCTAAGCTATTTACACTAATTACAGATAATTTTTATTCAGGCCTCTCAACCGAATAGACTTAGAAACCGAATTACAAACTTGGCCAGTGGTTATAACAACACGAGCTTCGTTGGGCCATGATCTATCTTTGGAGAAAAATCCCCCGATGCGCATCACCTACTTCAGTTTATCAGCAGTTAAACTTGGAGCCTAAGATTGAGATCCGTCCTCGTGGAAGATAGCTCTCAGAATCTTGGACAGTGGCAGTGCAAGAATCTTCTTGCACTAGTAAACTCATACATTATTAACACTACGTTCCATGATTACTTCTAGTAAATCAATATAAGTTGCAAGAATATGTAAATAACATGAAATCTACATAAAAATATTAATAAATTTTTGTAGCAAATCTTAATGTAAACTATGAGCATGTGCAGGAAAAGGGTAACATCTTGTACTAGTGCAGGGAAGAAGGGTCTTGTATTAAGGTAAAACAAAGGTTGATATTGATGGAAATGGGGTATAAAATAGGGAAATTTAGGATACCAACATCCTCCCATCCCTAAGTTGTTGTGTGTCCTCACACAACATTTTACCTCTGCAAAAGCCCTTCAAAACTAAGTGGCCACACCTTAGTTCTACACTTCAATGTTTATTCCTATCTTTACTATCTTTGGCTTCATGTCTTGGGATTTTCGTAGCTGCTTAGTTACCTTTTCTCGGCGCCTATAGCATCTGGAAGCCCGATATTTCCACACCTTTACCTGTCGCTTCTGCTTATTTACTTCAGCCCGTAATTCCACCTCACTCTGTTTCTACCAACTCTACTCCTTCATGACCTGGTTTAGAGCTTCTAGATCATGGACTTGTTGCTCCAAGTCCACTATTCTGCTATTAAGGAAGAGAGTGGACGGTGCTGTACTAAGATATTCAGGAGAAAATTCCTTTTCTGCCACAAACTCAACATCAAGGTCAAGACTGTCAAAATTCTTCTTTAAGACATCGCTAAGGCTTTCTATGCTCGGGGTTTTGTTGTCACTGAAGGTTTGGATATCCTCACCAATCTCTATGCCAGGGGTTTCAGTACCTTGTGCACCTAATTCCTCCGAGCCCTTAACTTTCTCTCCCATTTTCTTAGGGGATTCCACACCCTGTCCTTCCAAATCAATATGGTTTTCGATTCCCCATTCTTCTACTACCACAAGGACTTCAATACCCTATCCTTTGAACATTGTAGGGTTTTTAATGCCCTAATATTAAAAAATTGCGGGGTCTTCAGTACCCTAATCTTCACAACCCGTAGGGTCTTCAATGCCCTGTCCTTCAAAAACCTGAGGGTCTTTAATGCCCTGGTCCTCGAAATCATTAAGGGTCTCCACCTCCGACTCACTAAAATTGTCAGCAGATTCTTCATGTTGTTCTTCTTCGTCCTCCTTTGCTTGGACTTCACTAGTGTTTGGTGCCGACATTATTCTCTTGATCCTTAGCCTTCTGACGAATGTTGACAATAACATGTCATCTTTTTCATTCTCCTCATCCTCCACAGTGTGTGTCACTGTGTCTGCAAGCACCAATAGATTGCGAACTGTGGAGGAGACTTGGGGCGAGTCGTCGATTACAATTAGGGAGCCTGACTGATTTGTTCCTTGGCCGACAACTTTCCTCCTCACTGAGGTCCTAATTTTCCTTGTGTTTGCTATGGGTGGATTGTTTTCAATGACCTATTTCTCTGCTTGCACTGGTGAGCCTTTACTTCTTCACTTGGTAGGAGACAATGTCTCTACCTTTCTCTTTTTTCTTGCACTTGTGCTAGTAGGTTCTTCTGCACCATTTGCTCGGAATTCCTTTAGAAATGCCTCCCATGCTATTCCCTTTTTCTCTAACTTCTTCTTTACCAACATCGTAATGAGTCCATGGTGGTAGAGTTTGGCTGCAACCTGGCTTGCACTCACGCTCTACACATTTTTCACCATCTTTTCAAGGCTCTTGAGCAAGAAGTGAGGGAAATTAATCAATTTCCCTGCCTCGAATGTGACAGCAGTTGAAGGTGGTATATGAATGCCAAAGTATAATGTCCTTCGCTTGTGACAAACTTCTGTAATATAAATAGTAAATCTCGCCATTTTCCAACCAAGGCGGTGTGTGGCAGTCCCTTTCTCCAATCAACCTCAATATTCTTATCGACCACGAACCACTGCCAACGCTTCTTTGTCAACCGCTCCTTATTAAACCAGTGCTCACCTGTAACTAGCAAGCTTGTGGCTTGTGAAATGAACTCTTCAGTGATTTTAAAGTTTAAGAACCCAACCCTAACTTGGCCTTCCTTGAACGTTCTTGCAAATTCTAGCACTACACCCATGTCGAATCCATCAAATTTTTGGAGAAATGGTGGGAGCTCAGTTTCTTGCAAAAGTGAAAGACTGTTCCTGTACTTAGCAGTTTGTTGAATCTTCTGTAGCGACAGTGGTTCACTCCTCATTGGTGCCATTTCGAACCTCTTCCACTCTACTGATCAGACCTTCAGAAAAATTCCAGGGTAACTCCAACATTCACCGATAATTTTGTACAGAAGGTTCCTTGCCTTCCATCTTTGTAGACCTGCTTACCCGAATATGATGGAATAGTCCTTCCACTTCGGATGTAGATCCATGTCAATGATCATCATTATAGGTGAATCGCGATGATTGGATGTAGTGATGGTATGGGTGGCAGTGATGTAACAGCTAGAATGATCTGATCACGGGTAGGTTAATGATGGTAGGATAGTACAAAATAATTGCAAAGAGGGTGAGTGCAGGTTATCAGACAGAGTACCCTTCCGTATTCATCATCATATTTCAATCAGACTTATTTTCAACATTTATTAAAAAATATTAGATTTCAGCCTTACACACCTTGCACTTTAAAGATTTATCCCTAGATTAGTAATTAATGAAACAAAGCATCAATTTAAAACTTGGAGTGAGTTATCATATCAACATATGTACAACAATACAGGCCCATATATCTTTGATAAACCGTTTCAAGACTGTGTAAATTGCTCCCACAGTTAATTGTGTCTCTGCACCAGACTTGCTTGCACCAGAGAATTTTAAAAAATAGAAACTCTGATAGGACATATTTCTGTAGCTAGACTTTTAAAAAATTTTCCTCATTATACAAAAAAAAATATTCGCCATCCTTTGGTGCTTCTCGACATGCCTTCTGAATGACTACATCAAATTCTACAATCAACTTATGATGAAATAAAGAAGTGGGAAAGGGGTAAAAATTTTAGAATGGGAAGGAATATTACAATAGGGATTTCATAATGATATCATCAAGAGGGATAAATGAAACGAGATGTGGGAAAAAACTTCAAGGGAGAAGAGGGATTCTACGAATCGGGTAAGGGTGGTTTCTTGGAAGAAATAGGAAGGTAATTCATTGGGGAATTTAGAAAAGAAACTAGTGGGACATTTCGAAATGGGAAATAGAAGAAGATTTTACCTTGAAGTCTGCCTACACTAGTGTAGGAAAAATAACTGCAGTGTGAAGTAAGTGTTTTGTTGGAAAAAATGTCCATGCTAGTTACCCCAAACTTGGGTAAGGGCTTAGTTTCGTGACCTTGCTTCTTCTTGGTGGTAGCCAGCATATCTAAAATTCAAGTAACATTCCCTTTTTATGAAAATTTTTGATCTTCCTACCATCATGCTGGTTTTTAGGTTGATCCTTCTGCAATCAGGTCAATCAACTGATTTTCACAATTACAATTTTCTTTTCTTTTTATACTTTTTCTTTTTGTCATTTTTTCCTTTTTATTTTTATTTGATTATATATATATATATATATATATATATATATATATATATATATATATATATATATATGTAAGGACAAGAAGGAATCAATTCTTCAATAGGTTGGTGTTATAACCTACCAACTCCTTTTCAAATGGTTGTTGGACTTGTTGCATAAAATCTCCTTTAGTAAGGGGCTAAAAATATACCTTCAATCTATTCTCATTTACCAGGAACACCGAATTCCATCCATCAATAGTTTTGATTTCTACCCCTCCATTTTCGAACACTCTGACCAGCTCATAGAGTCCCATCTAGCGTGTATGGAATTTTCCTTTAAAATGTTTGAATCTTGAATCGTAAAGGAGCACCCAATCACCTGGTTGGAATTGTTTTTTCTGAATGGACTTGTCATGCCACTTCTTGCGCTATTGTTGAACCAAGATGTTCTACTGAACAACATCCCTTCGAATTTCATCTAACTCATTCAATTGTAAAAGGCACTTTTGTTGTGCCTCAGAGATATCTAGCCCTAATTGGACTGAAATCCTGAAAGTATTGATCTGGAATTCTATCGACAAAAGGACTTTTTTCCCATACACCAACTCATACGGTATGTGTCCCGTGCTATTTCTCCAAGTGGTTTGATAGGCCCATAATGCTTCCGGTAATTT
Source organism: Pinus tabuliformis (assembly GCA_031772625.1). Classification (NCBI taxonomy): domain Eukaryota; kingdom Viridiplantae; phylum Streptophyta; class Pinopsida; order Pinales; family Pinaceae; genus Pinus; species Pinus tabuliformis. The sequence goes on along the minus strand of CM062809.1, from coordinate 211,457,581 downwards.
GTCAGCCCAATTCTTTCTATTCATATTTACCATCTTTGTGAGGATAGACTCAATCACCTTATTTGTGGATTCTACCTGGCCATTTGCTTGTGGGTGCTATGGTGTGGATTTCTTGTGTTGGATTTTGCATTGCTCCATTACACCCTATACCAGATTAGAAATAAACTGCGATCCATTGTCAGAAACAATTTCTCTAGGTACACCAAATCTAGTAAATATTTCAGTAAAATCAAAATCAACAACAACCCTTTCAGTAGCAAAAGAAACAACTTTAGCTTCTACCCATTTTGTAGCAAAATCTGTACAAACCAAGATATGCTTTTTATTTGATGGTGAAGGATTTATTGGTTCTACGAAATCAATAGCCCATTTTTGAAAAGGCTCAATCATAACTTGAGGACATAAATGCATCTCATTGGTTTGGTTAGGCTAGCCAATTCGTTGACAGTTATCACACCGCTTGATGTATTGTTTGGCATCCTTAAACAAGGAAGGCAAAAAATAGCCAGCTCGTAACACTTTGTATGTAGTTCGCTTATCGGTGAAGTGACCACCACATGGTTCATCATGGGTAGATTTTAAGATATCAGACACCTCTTCCTCTCTTACACATCTACGGATAATGTGATCTGATCTAGTGTAAAAGAGGTCTCCTTGGATCCAGGAATATGCGACACTTTTATTAATGATATTCCGCTTTTCATGAGCGGATAAGTGGGGTGGTAATTTTCCAGTGGCTAAATAGTTAGCTATATCAGCAAACCATGGAGACTTTTTTGACACAGCAAAAATATGTTCATCGGAAAAATCATCATCAATAGGAATTGCTTCACCAGGATTATTTAATCTTGAAAGATAATCTGCTACTACATTTGATTTCCCTGGTCTATCAACAATAGTAATATTAAATTCCTGTAATAATAGCAACCACTTGGTCACTCTACCACTAGTAAATGGTTTACTCATGAAATATATTATAGCGGAATGATCAGTGTGTACAAAAACTTCATATCCTATAATATAATGTCTGAATTTATTAATGGAAAAAATTACAGCTAAAAACTCTTTCTCAGTAACAGTATAATTGAGTTCAGCGGGTGACAAGTTTTTACTAATGAAATAAATAACATAAGATTGTTTGTCTTCTTCCTATCCTAAAGTTGTGCCAATAGTAGTATCTGAGGCATCAAAGGAAATATAGAATGGCAGGGACTAGTTTGGTCCTCTCAAAACTAGTGCCTGAACTGATTTTTCCTTCAATGTCCTAAAAGACTATTAGCAAGCTATAGACCATGAAAAATCACTACCTTTAGCCAAAATTCGGAAAAGGGGGGTAGCTATCCTTGAGAAATTATCAATGAATATCCTATAGTATCCTGCATTTCTTAGAAAACCTCTCACTTCCCTTTGAGTTTTGGGTATAGGAAGACTGAAAATGACTTCTATCTTTGCAGGGTCAACCTGGATACCTTTGTCGAAAATAAGATGGCCAAGAACATCTCTTGTCTTACACATTAATCTGCATTTCTTGCCACTCAAGGCAAGATGAGCTTCTTGGTAGCGAAGAAGCACTTTTCATAGATTCCTAAGGGCTTCCTGAAATGAATCACCAAACATAGAGAAATCATCCATATAGATTTCCACGCACTTGAGGTCAGCAAAAATAGCCAAGACTGCCTTGTGAAAGGTAGCCGGGGAATTATATAGCCCAAAGGGAAGCACTCGGTAAGAAAATGTACCCCATGGAAATGTAAAAGTGGTTTTTTCTTGATCCTCGGGTGCTATCTATATCTGGTTATATCCGCTATATCCATTTAGAAAATAAAAGTACTTTTTACCAGCAAGGGTATCGAGTACCTGATCAATGAAAGGAACGGGGAGGTAATCTTTGAGATCGGCTTTATTTAATTCTCTGTAGTCAATGCAAATGCACCATCTCTCATCTTTATTTGGGACTAATACTAATGGATAGACCCACTGGCTATCGGAAATGGGATAGATAAAATCAGCATCTAAGAGCTTTTGCAATTCTTCCTTTACAACATCTCTTAGAGCTGGGTTCATTCACCTCTAGGGTTGTCAGACTGGTTGGGCTCCATCCTGAATATAGATATGGTGTGTACAAGTTTCAGGAGGGATGCCTTTCATATCCTCATAACCCCATGCAAAGGCATCAAGATGGTTTCGCAACAAATTCACAAGCTGCTCTCATTGAGAAGGGTCTAAGTCTAAACTGATATACAAAGATTTAACTGGACTAATCGCAACAAGAGTAGTGTCAAGCTCCAGAGTACATAAAGGTGTCGCTAGAGGTGGTGATGATGGAGGTAGAGAGTCATATCCTTGCTAAAAATCTATACTAAAAATCTGACTTAATGACTCAAAACTAGGCATGGTTTCTAGATTGTTTAGGAAGTCTTGAATCTCACCCTCTTATGAGCACTCAACATTATGATGTATCAATGAAACAGGCTGGGTCTCCTCATCACTACTATAGTCTAACCATAAAGTGTCTCGAAGCTCCTAAATAGATCTAGCAGGTGGATATAGGGTGACTTTCTTTCTAGAATCTCCATGGGAAATATACATATCACTAGAACGACATCCAATATAAGCATCAGCCATAGAAAGCCATGGTCATCCCAAGATCAAGGGATTCCCTCCTGCAGGATTCTTTGGCTGAGGCACAATGAAATCTGTGGGATATTCCCAAGAATCTAAGGAAATGATCACATCATCCAATACTCCTTCTGGCTTGATTTTAGATCTATCTGCCAGCTCAAGCACAATGGGAATAGAATGAATATGGACCAATCCAATTTGATCCATGGTTTTCTTGGTCATAACGTTAATGGCTGCCCCTAGGTCTATAAGTACATTGGAGACAAGGACATCACCTATCTGAACAAAGACAACAAGGTTTCCGGGGTTGGTATATTTTTCCATGTTCATACATCCCATCATTAACTCTGCTACTCTACCAACAAATTTAATGGTTTGGGGTTCCAATCTTCTCCTCCCTGGCTTCTTCAAGAAGAGTTACCTATTTATTTTTGTACAAATGGGGATCTCTTTGATAGCTTGGAGCAAAGGTACATTTATAAAAAGGTTCCTAAGCATAGAAGTGAGGCTAGACTTGGGAATGGGGCCTTTCTTCTCCACAACTAACCTCTCTAGATCGGGAGGTCGTTTGGAAGAAGATGACAAGGGCTCAAAATGTATACGCATAAGCTGAATGGTGTCATCTTTCCTAGAATGGTCAGGATTTTCCTCCTCTCCTTTATCATTGATGATCACCATGGGCTGCTTTTGATTTTCTGAGGTTAAGACTTTCCTTGATCTCAATTGGAGATCATTGACTCCAACTAGTTTAGTCTGAAATCTAGATGAAGAAAGCAGGGTCATAGAATGGATCATTTGTACTGCTTTATTATTAGGATTGAGTAAAAGTTGAGCAGGAAGCTAAGAAGGTCGAAATGGTGGAGGTAAAGGTAATGGTGACATAGGCTGACTCAGCTGAGGTAATGATGGTTGAGGCATTGGGTAAGGTGCATATGTAGGAGGATATGATTGCATCGGTGCATGATAGGAATTATGTGAATGATGTGAATGGTTTGGCCCTCTCCATCCTTGTTTCCAATATTGGGAGGGCTGTCCATATTGATATTGATTCCCATGTTGCCAATGCTGAGAGTGACTAGTGTTAGGATAGGAATATGAGTGTGCATTATAACCAAAAAAAAGTGGTGGAGGTTCAGGAACCATACCTGCACTTACCTAAGGTCAATTTCTTCGTTCTCCCATTGCATGTAATGATTCAAATACAGGTTTTCCCCCTTCAAATACAGATTTCAACCCACGTAGGGAGGGACATTTTTCTGTGGCATGGTTATCTGCACAAATTGCACATTTTTAGTCTCTTTAATATCTAGAGGACATTCTCTTAGAGGATGCTTTCTTCTACATATTGAATAGAAAATAGACAATGTTTCTTGCTCTTCTACAATTTTTTGTTGAAACTTCAAAGTGTCTATTTGCTTACTAACAGTATTCATTATTTAAATTTTCATATTGTCCATTTTGTTTTCTAATCCAATAATCATAGCATCAGTAAATTTGGTTTTCCTGTTTTTATTCTGAATTCCTTTACTAGATCGATATTGGTTCCTCGAGAATTTTTTGCACAAATCACAGATCTAATCAAAAGGTTTTTGAGCAATATCCCCTTTTCCTAACAGATTTAGATTATTCCTAGAATCATCAGTAAGTCCATGTAAGAACAAGGTTCTAATAGTACCTATATCAAATTTGTGCTTTGACCTTTGGAGAATATACATGAATCTCTCCAAATAGTCCTCTAGCTTTTAATCATCATTTTGCACAATAGTAAAGATTTCATCTTGGATATCTCTAGTTTTACAATATTCCTGATATTTTGATAAACCCAGTTTCTTCATTTTCTCCCAAGAATTTACAGTGTTTCCTCATAGTCCCATGAACCAACAAAATGCTGCATCCTTGAGAGATGCAGGAAACAACTTTAACTTCTGGGCATCAGATAAGTAATCATAAATTCTACATAAAATATCAAACTCAAATAAGAAAGAGTCTGGACCTTCGTGTACCTTACCATAGAAATGAGGAAGAGATGATGGTGAAATATTTTTCATTTGTGCTTCTATATTAGGATTCACAATAGGGAATCCAAAAGTAGACTTTTCCTCATTTACCTGATCTTCACCACTTCCATCTGCGTGGTATTCCATATTTGCCATTGTTGTTCTTCCACATGAACCGCTCTTAATAGGCTGAGAAGGCTAACTATGGATTCCAACAATCCCCTTATTCCCCTTTATGGGATGTGTTGTACCTGAACTACTGCTACCAGAGCCTAGGTGGACTGTTCCTGCGTGATGAGTCTGAGTTTGTTTGGACTTTCTACCTACAAAAGAAGGCCCAATATGAGTTTTGGTTTCAAATTTGTCAATGTTTCATTGGCCCCTAGTGGGCTTCAGACCCCTACCTCTTTTAGGCATTCATTTCAGAAAAAATGACAAATGAAATTCAAAAAGTAAAAGCTGCAAGTTTTAGAAATAAATTGGCACATATGAACTCCTTCAAACAATAGAAGCACACTGCAGAAAAAATGATAGAGAACTTACCCCTATTGCAAAAAATGGAAAATTCCTACCAATTCAAATTGCCTCCCTGGCAACGGTGCCAAAATGTTGGGTGCAGGAATTACGCTTGAGAAAACTCCTCAACACTTAATTGTCGGCCTGAGGGTTTCGTAAACTTAGAGACGAAGCATAGGCAATGCCAGAAATGGAATTAACTTTTCCTATTTCTAATCCTACTACTTGAAGGGAATGTTTTCCAGAATTATATAGAAAACAATTGGAAAGGAAATTTACACCAAGGAAAATCTAGTGCTGGAATGTAACAGACAATTTGCAAGTAAACCAAGTAAAGAAATTCCACACAACATAAACAATCTTAAATGCTGAATGAGATGCTATGTTAATCTCCAGATGGATGATAAGCAGTTTGACAAGTGGGCCCTTGTAGAGTTCTACCTTTCTTATGATCTTTCTCCCACACAAACAACCTATCGTTGCACAGTTGCAATCTTGCTTGCACTAGTGCAGGTACAGTATTTTTGTGTAAGAGTATATTCAATCCTCCTTACTGAAGACTTATGTTTGAGTGAGGGTTCTCTAAGCCTCAAGGCTTGGAGCACTATGCTTCGGTGTCAAGAGACTTGCTCTTGCCCCGAAGCAGGGTTACCTTTACTTAGTTTTTGGTTTACTTTCGAAAGCTGAAAGGATATTTTGAAAAGGAATTGCAACTGTTGAAATTCTGAATTAACTAGTTGCGAGAAAGAAAATGCTTCAACTCATGAAACTTCATAGGGGAAATAAACTTCATGAGATAAAACACTTACAAAAGAATCAATCAATAGCCTAAGTACTTTGTATGTGTCAACCAGTTTTGGTACTTCACCCACAATAATGATATTATTTGCAAGTATAATTTCGTACTTAATATAATTGCTTCTACATCTTTTTAGAGATGAACTTTTAATACCAAAAATAGTTACTTGATTTATTAATTCATTCACTTGCAAAATAATGGGAAATAAAATGCAGGTGTGTGATTTAGTGTTTTCTGCAATGAATGACTGAGCGTGGTGCAAGCAACAACACACACTGGTGAAGTAAGGAGTTCCTCACACGATCTACTTCAAAAATGAATTAAAACATAAAGAAAGAATAAAGTAAATGCATAAAAGACATCTTATAAACAGAAACGGACACAAATACTCTGCAAACTACAGATCCGTTCCACACATAGGCTACAAAAGATAATTTAATTCAGAACTCAAAGATTAACGATTAAAGTATTTCATCACACAACTTCTACGAAATAAACACATCATCTTCCCAAATCATGAAAGTGAAATGGCTTAACGAGCTAGGTTGGCCGGGCCCTGGCCAGCCAGCTCGTTCCCCTTCTAAGGAATGAAAGTGATCAGCAGTTCAAATAACACATCAAAGACAAAATTACACACTGTTTGTGCAAACCATAATGATCCTCTTGTATTTACTTGATTTGGAAAATTACATTACGAAGTAGTCCAACCCCAGAACGAGGCAGTAACCAAATTACATAAACCAAAATAATAATCGATGGTTCACTAGCTTTCCTATCTACGATTTACATCATATATATATCCTTTGGCTCTAAGCTGTTTACACTAATTACGGATAATTGTCATTCAGGCCTCTTGGCCAAACAGACATAGAAACTGAATTATGAACTTCACCAATGGTTATAACAACACAAGCTTCGATGTGGGCCACCTACTTCAGTTTATCAACAGTTAAACTCGGAGTCGAAGATCGAGATCCATCCTTGTGGAAGATAGCTCTAGGAATCTTGGACAGTGGTGGTGCAAAAATCTTCCTGCACTAGTCAAATCATACATTATTAACACTACGTTCCATGATTACTTCTAGGAAGTCAATATGAGTTGCAAGAATATGTAAATAACATGAAATCTACATAAAAATATTAATAAAGTGTTGTAGAAAATCTTAATGTAAACAATGAGCATGTGCACGATAAGAGTAACCATCTTGTACTAGTGCAGGGAAGAAGGGTCTTGTATTAAGGTAAAACGGAGGTTGATATTGATGGAAATGGGGTAGAAAATAGGGCAATTTAGGATACCAACAATAGGTAGCATATGTTAGATTATATCTTCTTTTAATCTAAATTTAATGATGTTATTTTAGTTGAATTTGATTTTTTTATAGTAATCGAACATATTACAAATGTCTATGCATGTCTCAATTTCCCTAGTTCCTTCTACTTCCATGCCCACCCAAGTACATCCTTCACCCATCCCATTTAATGCACATATCGTGCCAAGCTCGACCATTGGGCACCACACCTCAACACTTGGAATTCCCATTTCTACCCCTAGGGTGTTTCCTCCTAATGTACAACTAATGAGGGTGTATCACCTCCAACAATTTGTGCATTTTCCTTTAAAACCTTCCACAATGCCCACATACCTTCACCAAACACCACTCCATCATGACACCCTTCCTCTAATTGGATCAATTGTTGTAGTAATGAGTATTGCATCTATTATAGCTACATCTATAGTGGTTTCATCTATAATTGTAATAACTAAATCCTACCTACCCCCCATCATTACCTCACAGTAGGTTTCAAACCTAGTTCTCCACATCATTATTGAATCCAATATTGTGACAATAAGTATCATATCTATTGTAGCTACATCTATAATGGTTGCATCTACTATTATTGTAACTACATCCTTTGTAGCCCACATCATTTCCTTGGAGTAGGTTGCCCATCTAGGTGATCTAGCTCTAATTGAGGAAGGGAAACCATCTCCATTGGCTTAGATATTCATGGTGAGACTAATTATGTAATCAAAATCTTATCAAGCACATGAGTTAAATTAATTTTGTAAGCATTTTTATTTTTTGAATTAATTTATTGTTGTAATTATTGTAGGGACACATTAATAAGAGGCTTGGATTGTAAAGGAGGATAAATCCCTAACCATTTAAATTCATGTTTGAGGTGATATTTTATGTGAATTATAATTGTATTTATTAAATGTGTTAATAGATTAAATTATGGGAAAATGAACTAATATGTTGTTGTTTCTATTTGAGAGCTTGGAGAGGCATAATACTTTGAGACCAAAGACACTTTGAGATTCCTCTATCTCAAATATGGGGAAGGATGAGTTTTGAGATCCGCATGGGATTTTCAATGGTGGAAATGGTGATTCAAAGAGATATTATATACATTAGCCATGATGTGGTATTTTTTGGCATGAGATGTCATTTTGTGTCTAGGTCACTAATTGGCATTCTCTCATTGTTGAGCATGAGTTTTCATTATGTATGTTGGAAACAATATTCCATTCTATATCAAAATGTTTAGTTGAACCAAATTGAATATAAATATGTGACTTTTGAATTTTGTAGTGTTGTAACTTTTATTTACCCATGCAATTTTATTTTAAAATTGTATGTTTTTCATAAAAAAATATAAGAATTATATTATTTCTAGCACACTTATCCTCCGTGCAAGTTTCAATGAACGAATATGATCCTACCACAATCAACAATTGAAAATAGATTGCGGGACCCCCCCACACTCCCAACGTTTAACGAAAGGGGAGGGGGGTTCTCCACAATCATGTTTTGTGAAAAAATCCCAAGTTTACATGTTAGGCAATCGTCTATTGTGGGACCACCCCCCCCCCCAATAAAAACCATTTGCTGCCACACCCCACTGCAAACAACCTTCTGCCTAGCACTTACGTCTTCTATTACTCCCGCTAATTTATCCCCTCTGCCAACTTCATGCCAAACATTTGTTAAACTAGTTATAACTATATCTTCTTCCACCTATTATTGCCAAACCACCAAGCTACTCCCACCAAAGTTTAAAAATAATTAAACATCTTGACTATTAAATGCGAACGCCTAATTTTATTCCCCACTAAATTACAATTTACTTTGCATTTACAACTATTAGTTGCTTGAGATTATAGTGTTAGAGGGTGCAAAGGAAATTTTCAAATTCACGGAGCTGATTGTTCATAAAATTCACTTTCTCTGGGTATTCTAATTTTTTCATTTCCCATTTGATTTCAGAATGAGTTCTTCTAAAGGAAAAGGTAAAATGGAAATCGAGAACCCTATGTTTCTCCCAATTCCAAATTTAGATGGATTTCCACTGATAGATATTGATTTCAAGATTACATAAACTAAATGTGAATTCAACCTGTACGAATTACACAGTTGGGCCTTGTAGAAATTTGAGGATCCAAGTGGTAAATTTAATCTTTGGGAATATCTATTGCACCAGTTTGTTTTTCCTCAAACCCACCATTTTCTTGTGTTCATTTTTGTGTCGTGAAAACCAATATTTACCGAGTCAAAGAGCCATAGTAGCCAACAATGGTGAAATCATTTTCAATGTAACTCTACTGTCCATTTACCAATCCTTGCAAGTTAATATTTCAAGCTCTCTTCATACTTTTTCAATTGATGCATTGATGGAAATATACCAGAAACTTACTTTTATGTAGAGAGCCCTTATATTAGAGTCATTTTTTTCAGAGGGTTCTGAATTGCCTCATAATAATCCTCCTTATTCCTTAGCAATATTTTCATAAATGTCCAAGAAAATAATCTCTATGGTTTGTTGTCTCCTAGGGTATCAAAGTGATAAATGGGTGGATGAGGTCATTTTAGGGTTCTTGACAGTCTTTTCATTTGAGAAAAAACCCTATGTTCATTTCAATTACGACTAGTTCATTTCCGATATTATTCATGAAAAATTCTTGAAGCTAAATGCAGAAAGGGATTTTAAACATCAATATGTATAAGTTTATTTATTTTTATATCATCAAGAAGAAAGGTTCAAGATGTCACTTCAGAAGTTAGATTCACAGGGAAGACTGCAATTTGTTATTCATTGGACTTCACTGATTAGGAAGAATTCACAACATTATTCCTTTTGTGACTTCGTAGATTAGATTCTATATTTTTCATTATGCCTTCTTAGAAGTGATACAGTCCCAAGGATATCTATATAAATCAAGAGAATTTTACACTTAAGTGAGCAATTAAAAGTGGGAGACTGGTATTTATACCAAAATTTTATAGAGTTAAGAATTTATGGTTGTGAATTTCCACCCTACAAGTTGCCAGTTTTTGTTCCTATGAGAGTTTTTTCTTTGGCACTTACAAGAAAAAGTTTGAATGTGGATTAGATTCATTTTGTATCAAGAAAACACAAATCTCAATTCAAACTGAAATCTTAGGTGGGCCCTTTTATAATAAATACTAGAGCAACTGATAAAGAGGTAGAGAGCTTCTTAAGTCAAATGAAATTTAGAACAAGTTTTAGGTTCCCTTATGATCCTTTGGGAAAAATTTCAACTATCTGGCTTGAGCAGAAGTCTACGACTCTACACCTTATATTCATATTTCCAAACTTGATATTGAACAATATGCTAACCAATATGTTTGGAAAGAGAATACCTTGCAGGAAGTTGAAGAGCATGTTTCCAATTAAACAACCTTAGAAACTCATAGACCTAAAGAGAAGGAGTTAAAAAGACCAAGTGACAACATTTCTTCGATTGATTCAAGTTATAAATAAAAAAAATTCATTATTTTCAAAAGAAGGAAAACTAGAGAAATGGAATAAGAATCATCTGAAGCTAGGACCACAAAGTTGTCTACTACATTGATGATATCAAGTGATCCTATTTTCACTTTGAGGTAGATTGAAGAAACAATTCTTGGTGTATCTTCTTCTCCTTATTTCAGTGATCAATTTTTTTTTATAAGTTTAGATAAATGAAGAAAAAAAAATGAACTTCTCAAGTCTACCGCTTATTATTAGTTATGGAAGCAAGCATCTACCACTCAGAACAGATTATTATCTGCATTAGATCTTGACATAGGATACTTTCAGTTGGAATTTCTTGATCCAAAGGTTTCATTCATGAAGACTGCACAAGGCTATAAAACATATTTGTTTTCTTCTGATACAAATAAAATTCATCCTATAGATCAGATATATCTTCACAAACAGAGTGAAATGATATTTTCTTCTTTAACAACTTCTGCCATCATTGCTTCAAAGTTACAAGCTTCTTTAAACAATATTCACTCTCAATTGAAGCTGGAAAGAATGTCATTAGCCAAACATAAAAGTATAAATCATTTAGATGATTCGATTATTAAATTATGAATAAAACCTAATGATATTGATGCAGTGCAAGAAATTAACAAAAATAGAAATGCTGACATCCAAGCTCTGAGAAGAAAACTCAAGCTATCAACAATAGAACATCCCCAAGCATAGAAAAAAGGGGAAATTGAGAAATAAAAAGAATTCATGCTACACATGATTGTAGAATAAAGTCTCCAATAACAAAAAATGGAAACATAGATGGAAAATATGTTGAAATAAAGGGAGAAAATGTTAGTGCAGGGACTTCAATAGTGGAAATAGGATCAAGTAGCCAAGATTCAATAAAGTAGTTATCCAAAGAAATTGTTGATATGTATTTAGGAAATGTGGAAATTGAGAAATTAGAAACATCTTTAAAAAAGGAATAAAATAAGATTAAAGCAGAAAATGCATATATTTGATAAGTACAGAATAATTTAAAGCTTTCAAGAAAGCTTGAAAAATATTTGCATGAATTATCGAGTACAAAAAATCAATCAGACGAAAAACAACAAATTTGGATAGATATTAATTCTACTATTTTAGATTCGTGGACATCTATAGAAATTATTTTTTAATAGGAACAATTGGTGCACAAAGAAAAAGAATTCATTGTAGAGATCAAATAAGAACTAGATCATAAACCTTGAGAAGCAACAAGAATCATCAATATCCTAAATTCGAAAACTAGTGAAGAGCTCAAAGACATGGGAATTCAGGATAGGATAGATCCATTCCTTCAAGTAAGGAAAGTGTTAACTAAAAGGAATTTGATGCTACAACTGGAGAAAAAATGTCAAAATCTAGAACTTCAAATAAATAATTTCCATAAAAAAAATTATTTGTTCTTCATCAAAAGGACTACCATCATTAAGGGATTCTCATGTTCAATTAATCCAAGAGGAAGATTATAAACAAAAGTTACATGATATCACAACAGACAACTACAATTTTTCCAAGTGAAGGGAAATATTAGTGGTAAAGCTTTTCCCCAAGGTTTAGAGGATGATTTATTTATCTCACATTACATTCATCATCTTTTTGTAAACAAGCCCACTTTTGAAAAACGTATCGAGGTATATGAAGCTTATAGAAAAGTAGTAAAATTTTCATGCCTATATGATGATAAGTCAGATAAGTTCGTTGAGCTTATCAGTTGAGCAGTAAGTAGTTCTCAAGTGATATTTCAGAAAGAACAAGAGTAGAATTAGAAAAAGAAGATTTAGAGCCAGTAGTTGAAAACATGATCCTTGAATAATGTGCAGATTCCAATAAATTAGTTCAAGGATATATATTTTGAGCTATATTAATTAGATTTATCCAGATTATTTTGGATAAGGTTTTACCTTTTCATGTAAATATTGTACTCGATTATATGTTTTGAAAAAAATCTATATATACTTTGTAACTCAAAGTAAGACTCATTGATACTTTGACAGAAAAAAGACATTGTTGTATTTTTGGAAATTTTTGAAGATAATCAAAGGCTTCTACCCTCAATTTTTAGCATCTTTTGTGTTCATGTAAGTTTTCGCATGTAACTAATTATGTTATTCTTCATACATTTGAGGTAACGTAGAAGCACTGGGTAATTCTAGGTTGACTTTTGATCTCCCTGATAGCCTCTACAAAGTTATTATCATTGTTGAGAATACCTAATTGAAAATTTTGTTTAAATTGGTACCTTTGCATCAAAAAATGATTTCCTTTTTCCATCTCTCAAATATACATGTGTTAGCTATAGAAATATTTCCATATGCCTCTATTATGTTTGAAAATTAAATATTCAAGAAGGATATTTCGTTATCAAATATTTTCATCTTTCTTCTATCACAAGAATTTAAAGAATTGTTTGTTGTTAATATTGGAATTAGCACTTTGAAAAATATTTGAAGGCTATCGATAATGTGCATGTGAATGGTTTTAGTCATTGATCATCCATTTAAAATAAATCCTCATTTAGATGCTTTGGCACATTTCCCAAGCCTAGAACTATCTACAAAGAAACAAATTCATATTGGTGCCATTTCAGGGGAAGGAAGTTTTAAATTTTATTTCCCTCGGAGAATGATAAGACTTACCTTTTAATGGTGAATAATAGGCTAGCAGGCTAAAATATTTCACCTAATGACTTCATAGATTAAATATGGATTCTTGCAGGCATACAAGTTCTCATTCTGATCCTAATCTCTTCACTCCATTATTATATATAGAGGGACTTGTATGAATTTCTTCCTTCAAATATAGACTTGAAGCTTCTGCTTTTAATTCTTTTCCACAAGAATTAGTTTCACAACCTAAGAAACTAGAACAAATCCCAATACCTTATGATTTTTCTGATTTATCGCCTAAAGTCTTTGAACAATTCGATCAACTTGAATTGTTTGAACTTCATGTCTCTCTTTTAGATTCATTTGATATAGAAGAAAAACTTGAATTAAAATTTCCTCAGCAAAAACTTGGAGATTTTATATCCTTTGTTATTCATACTTATCCTTGTACTTCTAATCAGCCTTAAGGAGAGATTAGAATTTATACAAATCATTTAGCTTTTGAATATCAAGGGAAGAATGCTCCTAAAGTTGAAAAGTTAATTTTTCACCCTCAATTTCCAAAAAATCCTATTTTTCAGGGCAACCATCTATTACATAGTATTTTGTCATGCCTCCTCCACTTCCCTTTGTCATACGATGAAGTTCCTAAAACTTGGTGATCATGCAGTGTACCCATATTGATATGTAGTTCAGATCCTCCTTGAAACACTAATGGAAACATGCGTTGAGCCTTCCCTAAAGAAGTAAGCTCTAAAACCCTAATTTTAGGACTAGTGCGACTATGACACTGGCAACTAGTGCTGATAACAAGTTGCACTATACTAGCCTCGTGCTTCTAGAGCGATTTTTACTTGGATGCTCATGCTGATCCCTAAAAGGAAATTTTTCCCAAAGAGGGAAAGAATCTTCATGATCTAGAGGCTTCCAAAACAACGAGTTGGAGGTTGTTCAGTGTGGATGTGGTCAAATTCTCCAAATATTTCCCTTTGATCTTATCCTTTTGAGCTACCTGAGACCTCCTTGATATAAGGGCCTTATCATACCTTTGGAGAGAACCTAACGCCTTTTCCTTGCCCATATATTCATCCCCTCCATTCCCAAATGGTTGGTCTCTGATTATTTATATCCTTATGCTCATATAGTTCTTACATGCTACTCATTTTACTTGGAGAAGGAGTGCTTGAAGAGCTTGATATTGGACTTGGATATTCACTCGAGGAGAGCATATTGAAATCAAGGATTGGTTGTATGCTTCCTCCTTTATTTCATTAATATATACAACTACTAGTTCACTTTCCATAAATGTTTGTTCTAATGCATCATTTGTCTTAATTCTCCTTGATCTATTAAGTGGATTACTTTCGATTATGATTGTTGTACTTGTATGCTTTGTTGTGTCTTTTATCTCTTTTGCAGGTATTGAAATGTTGTGAACTGTAGACTTGAGCCTGAGGAGTGAGCAATTTGAGATCTTCAACAAAGGAGTGTGTTATTGCATCAAAACAAGGTAGGCCATCTTCTTGTTCTCTCATTTTGATTGTAATTTAGGAAAGTTTCTTGTAGATTGTCATGTAGGTTGCTAGTGCCACTCATTGGGCTAGAGTGATCATCTTTATCCATGGACAGGATTTACCTAGACAACAAAATGGTGACTCCACTGGGGAAGCTATAACCCTTTCTGTCCATTCCATCGATCAGATTCTCTCATGAGTTTGACCAATATAAAATTTCTTGGCTTGTGTGCATTAATGTAGTTATTTGCAGTCATTGGTTATTGCCCGAGAATGTTAAACATGTTCGGATCTTGAGGATTTTTAATTTTTTCCTTATTTTTCTCGCCCAATGCATTTTCTGCTCTGACAGAAGTGTTGACATTACTGATTTTCAAATTACAGATGTGTTTCTTCGCATTTCATCACCCTTTTTCCATTAACAGTCGCATTGATCCTAGAGGATAGAAGAAAAATTAGGGTTTCTTCTTGTTTTCAATGTTTTTTGACCTCTGACAGTGATTTTCTAGTGTCACTATAGTGTGTTTGTCTTGATTGTTATCCTTTTGTGATTGCAATTGTATCTTGGCTTTGTTGATGTTTGTTTGAAGATTGATTTCCTTCTAGGGTTTCTAAGTCACCCTCCACTCATTGCTTGGCTTGTTTCTGTGAGATCGATTTCTTTCCATTTAGAAGTCTTGCTGCAGTCAGGACATCATTTTCAGGTTGCTATCGGTTTGTAATTGTAAAGTTATTTTCATTAGTATTGAGTCATACTGATGCTTTGAAAATTTATTTTCCTCCATTGTCAAGCATAGATTGCAGTTGTTTTCTTTGGTAGGACTGAAAGTGAATGCTTGTTTTGATTTCTTTGTTTTGAAAAGAAAAGTGAAATATTTGTTCATTTAAATATTTTTGAAATGATTTGCATTCGAAACCATAAGTGAATGAAACTTTCATTTTAGTTTTTTAGATTAAATTTTTCCTTTTCTCATTGCATTAGTTTCCATTATTGAATCAAAATGAAAGGAAAAGAACAAAATATTACTGCATCTTAGTGAAAGTAAAGTGATTTTGGTTTATCATAGGATTGGATTTTGGCATTGAATTTGTTAGTAAAAGTGAAAGATTAGATTTCATTTTCACATTTTACATTGGAAAGATAAAAAGTTGTGTTTTGATGCATTTTTGCTTGATTGATGCATTATTTGGCTGGCTCTCTTACTTCATTAGTTTATCCTTCATCGAATGAAAAGATTTTATTTTTATCATTTAGTTGCATCATAGGAATTCAAGTGACATCGTTGAGCCATCAAACTGAAACTTAAATAAAGATAAACTTAAAATTTACCTCAATCAACCTAAGGAGCATTGTAACCTAATGCAAATATCTAGATGTCTAGGCTAGAGACATGTTTTTGCATCTTTACACATAGCATCTATCATGAACTTCCTGCATTTTATCCTCGGAGTGAAATCCTGTCCTAGTACAGAATTATATTAAAGGTTCTCTAGTACTTTCAGGTATACAGGGGACACTTCAGTATGGAAATTATATAGGGACACTCACATCGAATGGTTATGCATTAGACAATGCTAACATGGACTTGTGCTCCCCATACCTTCGAGTATATATTGGGAGACCCCACTAGGTTGCTATGTTTTAGCCACAGGTAATCTTGTCAGCCACCTTATAAATGTGATACACATAAAAAAAACATTCGGGGAGATCGGTTGTCATACATCATGTCCTTGGTTTTGGCTAAGGTGTATATAACGGTTCATGGTTACTTGGTAAACCCTCTTACCTAGCATTACCCATTTTGATTTGATTTTCTCTTCGTGTCATCAAATTAACTACAAAAGATAACATGTTGAACCCATGCAGTTGCTTCTTGACCTCACATTGAGTAATTTCTTGTAAATTTTAATTTTAATCAGCCTTCAATGAATCATATCTTCTCCTTCTTCTCTTGAGAGAAAGTCACCATAGCTAAACCATTGCATTCATCTCACAGTTCCCCTTCATCACTTGATACTCAAGGGTCTTCACAAGGACTTCATCTTGAACTTTCATAGTCACTTGAACCTCAAGGCATTGAAATTGGAATTGTCCCAAGTATCCAACCCCTTGCTTCTCTTCCTCCACCTCGAGACTCATCATTGTCTTAGGAGTCTGATCCAGAAACCCTTGAGAGTTGAAAAAGATTTGTTTTATATCCTCCAAATCCATTATTTGATCCATTTGTGATATCTCCTCAACATCCCTATAGTCCATATGATCGACTTGACATTGCTTTGGAGTTATCTCCTCATCCATCTCAGATTCCTCCTCAAAAACTATTCCCACATATGGCTTTGGAAGGTAAGATTCCAACCTATCTTTGAGGTCCTACATAAGTATCCATTAATCATACTCCTAATGTTGATAATGAATCCAAATATGACTTTCCTCTTGAAGGATTTCCTTATGTAGTAAGAGTTCCATCACAAAAACCTCCTAAAAATATTGGGCCTATGCTTCGACATGGGTATACAACCTTGGATGAATTAGTTTCAAGAACTCCCAGTGCTTATTCTTTGTACAAAAATCCAATTTCGTCATCAAATACTACACCTTCTTCTAATCCATTTATTGTTAATGTGACCTCTCAAATCCCTATGAAAATTGTCATTACTTCAGTTCTGATTGAACCAACGATTCTATCACAACCATTACCATAGTTTCAACCTTGCATTCTAATGCAACTGACAGTTTCAATTTATACATCTATATGTTCCTCAGTGCCCCCATCAAGTGGACAAAATGTACCACCACCTCATTCACAGCGTGGGGGGGGAAGCCAAACTTCCCTCTTGTGTCAAGTGGAACCCATGTGAGTGGATCACAACCTCACATGGTTGGAGTGAGTCAACCTAATCCTAGTGGTATTCCTAATCTTTTGATCCATATGGAGTAGGTAATATCCAGTATGAACATCCTTAGACAACCTAGATACCTCTACAATAATATTATGTTCCATATGGTTCACAAGCACGGAAAAATCCACCTTATATTCCACAGGCAAGTCCTCATGTGCAATCTTGTCAAAATCCTATTCTCGGTGCATATGGTCAAGTATCAATTGGAACTTATCAATACCAACAGGGAATCTCTCAAGAGATTGTTCAACCACCTTTATTGCAACAAGGGAAACTTTTGAAGCATCAAGGGAAACCTTTACAGTAGCAGGGGCAACCTTTTCAGCAGTTTCAACATCCTTTGCAATAGCAAACACAGTTTGTCCAAAAACCCAACTAACCCTATTATCTGCAAGGTCAACCATTGCAGCAACAAGGTCAACCCTCGCAGTTGCAAGCTAAACTTGTTTATCAACAAGGTCAAACCTTGCAGACACAAGGCCAACCCCTGTAGCAGCACGACCAACAACTTTATTTCTAGGGTCAGTAGGTGCAATGATATTACAATCCATATGCTTCACACAATGTTTATCCTCCTTATCATTATCAATGGCCTATGATAGGTCAATATTAGCCCTACCCTAGGTAAAATCCACCTTATGGTCAAGGTATCCCTTAGTGGGGGGGAAATCAAGCCCCTTATGGTCAAAATCCTCGACTTGGGGGTAGAATCCTTATCAATAAGGTTGAAACCCACAAACCGGGCCTTATTGAAGGCCTTATATTTCTTTGAACCTGCAATTGCCATTTTTAGCGATGGTAGAACTACCTGATGTCTCGACGCTTACTAATGATCCAATTCTTCATTCACCTTATTGGCTTCCATTTCCCACTAAAATTCTAAGTGATTGTCTGAAATTTAAAGAGAGTACCCTTAGGCCCACGTGATGGCATATCACTTATGGTGTTCTTCCAATTCCTAATTTGATGATTATGCTCATCTTCAACTGTTTCAGTGAACTGTGACAGGTGCTGCCACTAAGTGGTACATTGAGTTGCCTCAAGGTACCTATGCAGACTTCAACTATTTGGCCATGGCATTCCTCACCTACTTCCAGTTATTGATTCATTATGAAACTAGTACCCACTTGCTCACAATTTGGAAATAGGATACCGTAGCCCATATCTCCTATCACATCCATGAATGGAGACATCAGTGTAACCTCATCATATTTGAAATCCTTGATGAGTTGTTAACCGAATGGTTCATCGAGTCATTGGTAAACAAAATTGCTGTAGATATATAAATGGGAGGTTTTGTTACCGAGGATCAAGCTATTTCTCATGCCTAGTATTTGGATTTGGTTTATTCCCAATCTAGCATGCTATATGAAATGTTGTGTGATGCTCCAAGGCCATATTCAGATCCAACATCTTCAAAGTATCTAGATGTACCACTTGTTGATGGTATAATTGGATTAGTATCTCAAACTTCCATGAAATCTTCTTCGAAGAAAAAATCTATTTCAAATACTGGTTCTAATCATCCTTCGAAAAACCTATCGAATCCTGGTAAAACCTTAGAGGTCAATGTCCTCTAGTCTATCACAGAAGAAAAAGCCTCAAAAGGTAAGAACAAGGGTAAAGGTAGCGAAAAATTTGATGCCCCAAAATAGGATATTGCTAAGTCATTTGTTAATGATACCTCCAAACAAAAGCCAAAATATCCTTGCCTCATTTGTGAGGAAGATAAATACACCAAGGATTGTCCCCGATGTGCAGAAATTATTTGCTTATTGAAAGGGACGCCAACTGTATTGAAAGAGCCATTTCCATCTCAGTAGACTTAGTTGGTACACCAATCACAATCCTCACCCTCATCTGGTTCTTAGGTTTACATGATGATGGGTTCATTTCCTATCTCTGTAGCCACTTAATCGAAAGATTTTCAAACTTCTCAAAAACAGACAGTGGAAAAGGAATATACTAATACACCTTCTACTTCCGCTCCACCCAGTTCTATTCCTCTCCAAATCGAGAGACCTAATAATGAATCCATCATCTGATCACCTCCTAATGGTGTGCTTCAAAAGTCATCCTATAATCCGAACATTATATCTATTCAACATTAGACTATTGTTGAAGAATTAGCTAAAGCACCTTTGGTGATGTCTACTTTGGAAGTTCTCCAAACTTATCTAACACAGCAAAAATCCTTATTGTTTACTATAGGAGGCAATGGTCCTGCTAATTCAAGCTTGATTACATTCAATCTTGAAACCCATGCTCCTCGTCTTCCTCATCAAATTGCATTTTGACTCAAGTCATTATAAAAGGAAATACGATCCATTAGACTGTCATTTATGAAGGTGCTTCCACCTGCATCATGTCTATTTCATGTTGGAAAGCTATTGGCTCTCCACCTCTCAACCAGTCCCCAAACACCTTGGAGGCCTTTGATGGCATAGGCTCCCATCCTTATGGAATTCTCCCAAGTTTTCTGATTACCTTGGAAGGGCAGACCATTGAGTTAGAAGTAGAAGTTGTAGATGCAAATCTGAATTACAACCTTCTACTTAGGCAATGTTGGACCCATGCCATGTTTTGTGTGGTTTCATCTTTGTTCCAGGTGTTTCGTTTTCCTCATGAAGGAAAAATTGTCACCCTCGATCAATTTTACTTTTTCTCTTCCAGTGCTTCAAATGGCAACGTCCCATATGTAGAAAATACCGATATTCCATATGATAGCGTGGGGGCAGGGATTTTCATAGATTATTCTTTGAAGGGAACTTTTTCTCTCCCACATTGGCATGTCGCCTCAATCAACATGATCTCTATCTCCACTGACCCATGGATCATTCCTTCTCTGGATCAGGTTGATTCATTTGGTGAAGTTATGCTGCTAAGTCCCTTAAAACATGCTTATCAAGAAATTGTCTCAGCTTCAGCAACCACTTTAGAAAATCGTGTTGTTCTTAGTATGCACCTGGATACCTATTCACGATATCCTTGGTTTGGTTCTTGGGATTCTCCAGATCCCTTGAATGAGATATTCCCCATTAACGAGAGTATTTTTAAGGTTATGTCTCTTGACGAAACTCCTTTGAATAATGCCCACCATAATTCCTCATTTATCCCAAGTCTAACTAACATTCCTTCATGTCTTGAAGATTTTGTTTCTCATAACTCGACGCGACCACTTCAAAAACCTATTTTGGTGCACGAATTTTTGTTCGAAGGTAATATGGGAAATATTATTGTAACCATGCCAATTGACATTTCCATTAAACCTGGAATTCTCGAGAACATTTACATTGGGGTTTCCTGTTCTCCTAGTGAGATCAGGGTTTACACTGACCTTTTCAAAGAATTTCGTGAGGTATCTACTTGGTTGTATGAGGAAATGCCTAGTATTGATCCAGCTATTGTGGTGCATGAAATACCCATGTATTATAATGTGAAGCTTGTTTGTCAATGGCTCTATCCCATGCATCCTAGAAGAGTCATTGCTATTAAGGGATAAGTTGAAAAACTTCTAAAGGTTGGTTTTATTTACCCTATCCCATTGACAAATTGGGTCTCTAATCATAAAGATAACTATCCCACTACATTTATTGATCAAATCATTGATGAGTGCGTCGGGAGTGAGATCTTCTCTTTTATGGATGGTTTTTTTGGTTACAACTAGATTAACATATTACCCGCTGATCAACACAAGACTACTTTCATCTGTTCATGGGGGAATTTCACTTATAATAATCTTCCTTCTGGTCTAAAAACGTTGGTGCTACCTTCCAGAGGGTAATTTCATATGCCTTTCCTGATATCAAACACATTGCTCAACCTTATCTAGATTACTTACTAGATCATTTTGCTAAGCATCATGACCATCCAAACCACCTTCGATGAATTTTTCTACATTATCGAGACTATAATATCCATCTCAATCCTCATAAATGTGTCGTCTGCATAGAATCTGATCGTCTCTTGGGTTTTTTTGTGTCCAAATAAGGCATCTGGATAGATCCTCTGAAAGTTGAGGCTATTGTAAATTTACCCCCTCCTGCATCACTGCAGCAATTGCAGAGTTTGCAAGGAAAGGCTAATTTTCTTCATCGCTTTGTCCCTAATTACATTGAGCTTTCCAAGGGATTTACTTGCTTGCTTAAGAAGGATATCCCATTCATTTGGGATAGAATTTCCCAAAAATATTTTGATTCTCTAAATAAAACTCTCATCAATGCTCCTTTATTGCATCCCCTTGACTATGACCACGATTATCTCCTACACTTGGCTGTGGCTGACAATACAATTGTTATGGTGCTGGTCTAAGATGATGATGATCGAAATGAACATGTCGTTTATTATTTGAGTTGAAATCTTATTAACATCGAAACTCGATATGATCATGTTGATAAACTTGCCTTGGCAGCAATCCATGTTTCTCAACAATTTGGCCATTACATTCTTCTATGGAAGACCACAATGATATCTGACTATAACCCCATGACTTATATTATGATTCAACAGTTTATGGGGGGAAAATACTCTAAATGGATTGTTATCCTACAAGAGTTTTATTTTTTCACTGTAGCCAAATCAAAGAAGTCACTCATTTTTGCCGAATTGATATGTGCCCTTCCTTCTGCAAATACCTCCACTAATTCTATTGAGCATATTCCTGATGAAAGTTTGTTTCTCATCAGCACTTTCGACCCGTGGTACATATATACTATTTTTTATCTTCAGACCCAAAGTTTCTGATATGAGTTGTCTTGATCTGATTGATGCCACATCTTGCATTAGTCTCAACCTATTAGCTTATAGGTGATATGTTGTACTGATTCAGTGTTGATTCTGTTCTTCGCAGATGTCTAACACTTGAATAGGTTGAACGAGTCTTGAATTAATACCACTCTGGGGCATGTGGTGGTCACATGTCAAGCTATGCCATTTTTCAAAAGATCCTTCACATCAGTTATTTCTCGTCTTCTATCTTCAAAGATGGTATTCTAGCTCTTCAAAAGTGCCATGAATGTCATATTTATAACCGCAAACAGCACGCCCCTCTAGCACCCTTACACCCAGTCATTAACATTGGCCCATTTTCTAAATGGGGCATAGCTTTCATGACATGTAACCCTTTCTCGGCAGGGGGGCATGGATATATAATTATCATTGTCGACTATTTTATTAAATGGGTCAAGGCGATGCCCACATATAATACTAACGTTATCACTACTACAATGTTCTCCTTTAACCATCTCATAACCCGTTTTGGAATCCCTCAAGCCATTGTCACTGATCACGGATCACATTTTCATCAGTACATGATGGAAGTGTTGACTTCTCAATTGTGTCTTCACCATGGTAGTTGAACACCTTACTACCCACAAGCCAATGGCCAAGTTGAAGAGATTAACAAAGTATTAATTACTATGCTTCAACGTACCATTGGGAAGCATAAAAAGAATTAGAATCTCATGCTATTATCAGCTCTTTGGGCTTACCAGACATCAGCTAAGACAACCACAGTTTTTACTCCATTCCAATTGGTATGTGGTTTATAGGTGACACTCTTGATCGAGTGTGAAATTCCTTCGTTTAAGTTAGCTCTCAAGCTACTCCCCAATACCTCACCTAAAGAGGAGCAGTGAATTTATCTTGACAGGCTTGATGAGACCTGTCATATCTCTGCAATGGTGATTGAAGCACAGAAAAAATAAGTTAAATCTCATTTTGACCAAACTGTTTCTCCATGCATTTTCGCTGAGGGTGAATTGCTCTTACTGTATGACCAAGCCAATGATAAGTTGGGAGCTAGGAAGTTCAAACCTATGTGGCATGGGCCATATATCATTAAATGTGTCTTGAAAAAAGGGGCCTATGAGATGGTTGACTACGAAGGTAATGCATTATCACAGCCCCACAATGGGCTTTATCTAAAAAAGTATTATGCGTGAATTCTATGTAATTCATTTTGTACATTAGTGTGTGAATTCATTGGTGTGAAGTTTTTATTTTCTTGGTGTGATTGTTTTCTTTGCAGACATGTTTCTTTTGCTTACCTTGTGTTCCACTCAGTTTGCAGATATCGTCAAACCATTATGTTGGTTTTGTTGATGGTGCTTATCATAGCACACGAAACCTATCTTCCGCAGCTTGGGAACTCTTCGTCCCTGATGGAGAGTTGATCGATTTACAATGTATTTTCTTGGGACAAAAAACTAACAATATTTCTGAGTACAGTGTAGTTATTGAACTGTTATCAGAAGAAGTTTCGCTTGGCATCAAAAATTTAGTTGTTAAGTTAGATTCACAACTTGTTGTGTTACAATTGAATAGTCATTACTGAGTAAGAGATACACAAATTTTTCATATGTATCTAAGTGTTTGATTACTGGAAAGAAATTTTGATGATATCACATATCAGCACATTCCATGGAATTTGAATACACTAACAAATGCATTAGCAAATTATGTTTTCGATAGACATTTGCGTAACTTATAAAACTGACCACATCATCATGATACATGAACACATAAGTAGAAGATAGAAACATGCATATATATATATATATATATATATATATATATATATATATATATGTGTGTATATATATATATATATATATATATATATATATATATATATATATATATATATATATATATATATATATATATATATGTATATGTATATATATATATATATATATATATATATATCTATATATCGATATATATATATATATATATATATATATATATATATATATATATATATATATATTGCGTCTGTCAAATTTTTTTCATCAAAATCTCAAAAATAAGTGTTCTGGGACACATAGCTTTCAAAACCTACAATAATGTAGACAAACACTACTAGAGAAGGCTATTCGCCTAGATGGTGCTCACGATATCATGATACCACTGTGATCACTCGACCTAAGAGCTGTCACAGTCTCACAGACACCCCTACTCTATGCCTTTGGTATTACAGTGGCATGTCATCTATAGTTGTATATTTTGGAATCCCTCGGGTAATCACTTCCAGATTTCGTTCCATCTCTACCATACGATCTACTTGTTGGCCTAAGGGGGCCTAACCCAGGTTCAATGTTAAGTAGCCAAACAAATCCCTACACTACTTGCCCTTTTGGCATCAGCCCGCAGAGTGGTGACCAAAGTCTCACCCGAAGCAGTATGGGGGGATGCTAGAACCATGTTTCTGCACCCTAAGATGGTTTTGATGTCATTTTATTCCCTTTATTCCTGCCTTCACGCAGGTCACTTTGCTCTAGGGTTTTCCAGACGAGCCCTCTATTCCGTCCTTCAATACCTCCGTGAAATGGTTTGGCTAACCTTCACACAACCCTAACCCTTGATCTAGACACTTTCACACTACTAAGGTAGCATACCGTGCATATTCCTAAACTAGTCTAATTGTCTTACTTATCTTATTAGATACTCACAGTTAGCACCGTGTAAACATATATTCTTATATGTGTTCAGCTATCCAACAATCATACACATTTGCACATCATATAATAATTACAAAAGAAATTCATACATAAAATGATAAGATGCATTAATCGGAACAAAGACACATAAAATGCAAAAGACTTCTATTTATTGATATCTTCCAAGAAATTACAGACTCTATTCACCCCGCGCACACAGCTGCAGGTGTCCATGCACTCAGTTGGGGATTTCTACTCTAGGCCTTTGCGCACTCAGCTGCAGAGCCCCTACCTATGCTACGACCCAAAAATTAGACTTCTTACTTCAGAGCTACAACTCTCTTATCTTGTGTGTCCCTAAAACAACTTAGAGCTTAGCCCTTTTTATACAATCCCATGGTCCACAAACTATGGGTAGATCTCTTACAGCTAACTTTACTAATGGTGGACAACCCTTTATGACTTATGACCCCTATGTGCTCCATGATCACAAAATGGAGAGTCTTTACAAGTTTATTACAAAATTTGACGAAAATATGGGCTTTTAGCCCCAAAACTATCCTTAGGGGGATCTCGTTCCCAACAGACCCCCAACAAAAACATTGTGACTTGCCCTCAAGTCACTCAGTAGGCACAGAGATCTTTGCGTGAAGCCCTTCCAGCTTGACCCATATGACTACAACCTTGGTCGTGCACTGATATGTTGCCTGCTTCGCATCTTCCATTTTCTACTCGGTCACTACTCCTGCACTGTCAGCCTGAAGCTTTTGTTGCATTGCCTGTAGAGTCGCAAGCTTGCCTTCGATATTTCCTGTCACTGCGTAAGCCTCATCCATCCAGGGCTTCAGTCTTTCCTTTAGTACTACTTCCTTGTGCAGCATTGCATACACCTGTTCTTCAACTTCTTGGCTAGCCTTTGTGTCAGCGCAACGGTTCACATTGTACCCTTAACCTCATCGTAGCACTGTTGTAGCTCGCGCACTTCCATCTCTAACCTTTGTACATTGGGGTCCTCCTACAAGCTAGTTAGGACACAAAATGATTGTTCAAACAATTCTGTGCAGTCTGCTACTGCACTATCCACTGTTGCTACTACTTCTGTGACAGCGGTCACCTACTACTCCTTCACTTTTGGTGGAGTTGAAGCCTGGGCCCTCAACTGTAACTCTGTAATTTGCAAGTTCAACTCCAACTGATCCTGTGCCATCTCAGTCCAAGTGTCACACACCCTTGTGGCTAACTTACAGATGCATACCTTGATTGACTCCTCCTCTGAAACGACCAACTTTGGGACCATTCAGTAGGTATCCTCAACGACCTGCATAATTTGTTTGCTCTGATTGGTCACCTCGGTCTTAGCGGTGATGGCAGCATTTATCTGTAGGGCCATCTGCTCATTGTTGATCCATTATTCACTGATCACTTGGAGGGCATGATGCCCTTGGGCCCTCAGCTCTGCAATTACTCCATCCTACAAGATGTGGAGTGCTTCACGTGGGAGCACTTCTAGGTACAACCCGACTCCCTTTAAGGCATTGACAATGGGCTTTTCAGCACTATCGCACTGAAAATATTCGTACACAGCATATCGATAGCCTTTGAAGTTTCGATAGCCAGGCTAGTAGACACTGTGCCAGCCTGCAATGTGCAGGTATGCAGCTACTGCAACCCTATCTGGATAGCCCCTAGGATGATCTGCTGCTGCTATTCAAATTGTTGCAGAGCCTCCGCGGTGACATCCCTGACTGTGTCACCTATATCATGTAAATCACCCTCTGTTAATGTGATGGGGTCTAGCGAGGTCTTGGCCATCTTTTATTTCTTCCTAGATCCTCCCTTCTCCAACTCCCTTAGGTGCTTGATGCGGGTGGACGTCTCTTGAGGGTCGGCACTATGCTGCTCATCTGTCTCCTCCTCGGTCTTGGGTGAAGGCAACCTCATGCCTTTATCAGAGCCTTGCTCTATCCCACCTGTCTATTGTGCAACCTCACACTCTGCTTGAGCCTTATCAGTAGCCTCCTTCTTCCTCTTCTTGGCCAGTTGTGTCATATTAAGCTTGGCCTCCTCCTTTCTCTTTTGTGCGGTGAACTTGCTTTTTCCCACCACCAAATATATTGTAGAGTGCCAGTCTACCGACCATTGAGAAAGCACCACATCATTGGAATCATCCGTTTCCAGATACGTCAAGTTGTACCATTTTTGTGTAGGGTCCTTCCGCACCCTGATGGATACTAGATGGAAGTCTGCCTTAAATTCATCATAGTCTTGTAGGTTGGTGCACACCATAGGCAAAAATCGTGGCTTGTGATTGATGGCTATCTGAGTGTTCATTTCCATCAAGATCCAAAATATCTTGATGTCCCTAACTCGTTGCGCGTCCTTGGTTGCCCACAGCGAAGCGTACTTCGTTGCTTCAAGGAGCTCTGGCATGACCAAAGGGAATTGACTCTCCTCTGGCATCTCCCATGCTACCAGCACAATTGACAGCAAGAGCCATGCATAGTGTAACGTCTTCCTAAGCTCTTGCGCTTCACAGCAGTTCGCCAGGAACTCTCCCCAAAGGTAGTCCGACTAGTTGAACTAGACTCATTCAGCACATTGTGCTGCGAGTGCGATGACAGGTGCCGGCACCTCATCGGCGTGACACTTCCTCATCACCATCCCCACTAATATATTTGTGGCTACCTTCACAGTGGGGTTGCAGATACTGGATATAGCGTATCTGTGTGTCTTCTTCACCAGTCTAAATTTTTCCTTCATTGATTCTATGAGAGCCTGTTCGCCACCTTTTTCACCAAAGATCATGGCTGGATTCTCTCCTGTATATGGAAGTCGCATTATCCAGTGAATCAACCTATCTATGATGGGTGTCAACTTCTCTAGCCATAGACACCCATCATGCACTAAGCGCAATAGCTGCTTGATGACCAAAAGTGTCACTGGGGTGCGGTTGTAGTGCAACACCCAGAGCAAGTTGAGAAACCCTACATTTTCTACTCCCTTTAGCCACCTTCATGGCTCCAATGTGGTCATTCCTGAATTCATATGAATGATGTGGTACATCAGCTTCTCAGTCGCCAGGTGTGGGAACTTCTTATGGTCCGCCAAGTCCCAGTATTCAAGTTTTGACAGCGACACTAATTCCAAGCACGGACCATCGAAAACAATGTCGTCCGACAGTAGAGCGGTTTGCAGGGGAGTCTTACTCTCATCAATGTCCTTCGGTACCTTGGACTTAGGCTTGTGCGGAGGGATATACTCTGAGAACCAAGTAAAAGGGTCTGCACCCTGGGTTTCAACCTCCTCTACTTCAACTCTATTATGAAACCATCTCAAGAAAAGATAGAAAAGATAGATCAACACCTTAGAATTCAGCCTCTTCGAGGGAGCAACCTCCTTTACATTACATAAATGAACAATTCTTCGATGATACAAATGAAAAGACCTCCTTTCTATATATAGGAGTCTAAGGGGTCATAACATAATCAAAGCTGACATAACAATAATAATGTAAGGGCACAATAATAACAATAGTGGGCTTCTATGGGGCACACAATAGTAATAATATGGGAATTACATGGGTACATCAATATAATAAGTGGGTTGTACTAATAATAATAATGGGTTATACTAGTATTATAGGGGCCTAACATGCCCCTCTCCTTCAAAAAGTGTTGTCCTCAACGCTTGAGTAGTTCTTCATGCTTCTATATAAAATTCTTGTCCTCCCATGTGGAATCTTTAGCAGGTAAGTTCTTCCACTTGATGAGATACTCTGAAATTGATCGATTTCGTAGCTATCGGGTTCTTGTTTTTGTGACTGCTCCAGGTTCCAATATGATTTTTCCTTCCTCTTCAATTTCTAGCAATATTGTTTGAATTGGGATCTTTTGCAACTTTTGAATAAGTGGCCATGTACTTCTTCATCCTTCTTCCATTCATCCCTTGCTTTGTTTATCCAATCTGGTTGGATAATAGAAATAGCACAAAACAATGCTTCCACATCCTCATCCTTGAAGAGTCTTCCCATTCGGTAAGGTCACTATTTTTTAAGTGCATGTAGTATTGCCAACATTTCCTTCTCATAAATAGCTTGCTTGAGATGTAGCAGTAAAAATACCCAATCACCTACATCAAAACATTTTTCACTATGATGTTGATCTACCCGTTGTTTCGTTTGATTTTGCACTGAAGTGGCGTTATCCTTTAAAAGTTGGAGAACTTGTTGTTGATGCTCGATGTGATCTTTCACTGCTTGAACCTTTTTCTTCTTGATATGTCCTTCTATCTCTAGAGTTTGAGGAGTGGTAATTTCTTCCAATCCTTTACAAGATATGGTCGGATTCATTTCTTGATGCTCGATGTGATCTTTCACTTCTTGAACATTTTTCTTCTTGATATGTCCTTCTATCTTGATAGTTTGAGGAGTGGTAATTTTGACGAATGAATTACAAGATATGGTTGGATTCATTTCTTCTTTCTCGATGTGATATTTTACTTCTTGCACCTTTTTCTTCTTGATATGTCCTCCTATCTTGAGAGTTTGAGGAGTGGTAATTCTTGCCAATGCTTTACAAGATATGGTTTGATTCATTTCTTCTTTCTCTAGGGTGGGTTCCTAGTGTATATATTCTTCTTTTGATGTTTCTTGATCCTTTTCTTCCTCCTCTTCATATTCTATGTAAAATAATTTCTTCTCAGTACACTTATGACCTTTAGTTCATTTGCTATCACAATTGTAACAAATCCCTTTTTCTCTTTTTTCTTCCAATTTCTGTGGTGTAACCCTTGTAGGTTGTGGAAGGCTAGGAGAAACAACACTTCCATCTTTATAGTTGTCAGGGGTATGCTTCCTGGGTTCCATAATTTTTCTTTCCAATATGTCACAAAGCCCTTTTACTCTTTCCAATTGTTGTGGTGTTGCTCTAAAGAAGGTGTTGCTCTTTGCATCCTCATAATGTGCTATCATTTCCTTCGTGAAAATTGACCACGTAACAAGTTGTTTACGAGAACAAAGCCATTCATACCATAAAAATTGATCTGGTTCTAAATATGAAGATGTAATACATACCTTTTGTAATAGTGGTACACCATGTTGATCAAAATATTGCTCCATCTGAAGTATCCAATTTACCGGATCCTTGCCATCAAACTTCCTCATCTTGCTTTTTCTTGATTTTAGGAGCTCGATGTTGAAACGACTATAACTCTGTACTTTTAGATCTTTAAGTTCTGAAATTCTGACCTATAGTAGCCCTCTATGTCCTCTTTCCAATGCCACCAGTCTGATCCAAATTGGGTTCTCCAAGGAAGAGTTATACGAAATCTCCCATAGTGACTTGATTATAGACTAGTTCAGTAGAGTGAACTTGTACGACATGCCACGAGTCACTGTTTCGACCTTTGGATCTGAAAAATGCATACAAGAAACTAAAGTTCGTCCTCTTTCTGTACCTTCTTACGAAATTTCAATCTAATGCTCAGAGAGAAAGTTATGAGGATTTTCCCCAGGTCACCTGTTTGGAATGTAATTCAGGAGTCTGCAAAAAGACCAACTTCCTCAGATCATATCTCCACCATTACAACGCGAAAAGATCTGAAATTCAGACCCAAGGTTCAGCGTGATTTCTTCTCAAATGGTTTTTTTTTACAACTTCTGAGACATCACAAAAATAATTTATAGCGAAAATTCCACGATGACCTATTTGGAGCAGCCAAACCCTAGAATCCAAAGCTCTGATACCAAATGTTATGAAACCAGCTCAAGAAGAGATAGAAAATATAGATCAACGCCTTAGAATTCAGCCTCTTCGAGGGGGAAACCTCCTTTACATTACATAAATGAACAATTCTTCAATGATACAAATGAAAAGACCTCCTTTCTATATATAGGAGTCTAAGGGGTCATAACATAATCAAAGCCGACATAACAATAATAATGTAAGGGCACAATAATAACAATAGTGGGCTTCTATGGGGCACACAATAGTAACAATATGGGCACTACATGGGTAAATCAATATAATAATTAGGTTGTACTAATAATAATAAGGGGTTATACTAGTAGTATAGGGGCCTAACAAGCTCCCACAATCTTGTCGTCCATCATGATGTCTTTAATGTCTTCCTCCTCTGGTTCTAAGTTTATGGCCTTACCTTTCTCATGTGCAGTAGGGTTTGGTGGGTTTCTTCTTGGTGATGCGTGGAATGGTATGGCAGGTTGCTTGCCCTTCTTGTCCTTCATGGTTTCCTTGGTTGGCGTCGACTTTTGTCTCGGCATCCTCGATGATTTAGGGACCTCCGATAATACTTCGTCCACTTCCAGAGCAGCTACTTCTGCCCCTATTTCCATTTCCTGTGAGGGCTCCTCTACTACTTCCTTGGTATTTATAATTTCTGCAGGTGCTACATAATGCTTCCTAACAATGCTCGTGTTGTCTCTGGAAAGTTTGCAAATGCAAGAGTCTCTTTGAAAGTCTCGAAGAATTCTTGGTTCATGGGTGCCTAAGAGCTCAGCAACTCAATTCTCAAAATGGAAAGTGTTTTTCAATGGACAACCACTTGTAATTTATAGGGCATTTTGAATTTAAATTCAACTATTCCCCCAAATTCGGTCCAATAATTTTGGATTGGCGACAAATTTTCAAGGATCTAAGCCATAAATTTCATCTTAAATGTAGGCCTCCTACTCCACTTTGCCGCATTTCAACTGTCAAATCATGAACAGTGACCTTAATGGTCACTTTCTAGCTAACCTGCACAATTTCTCTCTGGATAGTGTAGTTCCCTCCACATTGTTGCAGACCCTGTGACACTTCCTTGCTTCGTACAAACCTCCAATCGTGTAGCTTCCCCATATGGGAGTGTAGTTTATAGTCTCACACCTCCTTTCAGCTGCCTGGAGGGCTAACACTATGCTACCTTCATCTAGTAACATGGTCGGACTGTCGGTGTATGGCTTCAATCGACTACCATTCACCTTTCTTGCGAATGGATCTCCATTCAATTTAACCAGCTGCACTGCTCGTCCGCTAGTATTCTCCTTAATGACATAAGGCCCTAACCAGTTCATCCTGAAATTCCCTAGAAATTTATCAAATTTACTATCATATAACAAAACCAAGTCATTTACCCTAAAGGTGCACATCTTAATACGTCGATCATGCCATGCCTTTTCATGCTACTTTTGGACCTGCTGGTGAAATCCAGCTAGAAATATCTCTTCCTCAAGCTCATCTAGCTGTGTGAGCCTCTCCTCCAGGGCTTCGCAATCCATCATACCTGTGAGCGTTGTTATGCGCAGGCCAGGCACAATATATTCCATAGGCATTATTGCTTCTACACCATAGACAAGCCTAAAGAGGGGCTTTTTCCAGTCAACTTCTTGCATGTCATTCGATAAGCCCATACTACAATAGGTGTGCGTAGGTCCCAATCACTTCGCTGAGCATTGCAAACCTTGATCAGTGTGCTTTTGAGCACTTTATTGAATGCTTCCACTGTCCCATTAGCCTTTGGGTGATAATGTGTGTTATTTTGGTGATATATTGAAATTCCTCTGTTAGCACGCTAATCGTCTCATTCAGAAAGTGTGTTCTGTGATCACTCATGAAGACCTTTGGATAGCCAAATTGTGTTAGTACATACTCAAAGAGGAACTTCGCAGTGATCGTACCTATGCAATCCTTCACAAGTTGTGCCTCCACCCAACGAGTCAAATACTCTATCGCGGTGATAATGTATATTGCTCCCATCTTTCCTTAGGGTTGAATGGATCCCACAAAATCTATCACCCATTTCTCAAATGGTTTCAACATCGTTTATGGATTCAAAGGCATCTCATCCCTCCATGATGGCCTTTCTGATCCAAATTGGATCCATGAAGAATTATCACAATGCCATGACTGTATCGAATCAAGACAGACTTCAAAATTTATGCAAGAGCGATTAGGAAAAGCTCTGAACGGTGGCAGTTTGCAGCCAGCAAGGAATGACGAGGACCTTGGTCAAAGCACATTGATCGAGGCCCATGGAGATCACACAGGAGGCAAAATTGGCACTTGGGAAGCCTGGATCGGGAAACAGAGGGAATTTCTAATGTGCGATTAGCACTTAATCACGCATCGCTGGGAAAAACCCCTCGAGAAGGAAAAAGTCCCGAAGCGCTCGGTCACATGGAAGCTGGGAAACCATGTGGAAGGTGCTAAGGTGAAAGACGGGACCCACGCTCTGAAAACCGACAGTATACATCAGAGGCATCCTTGGATTGTAAGTGGATTTGGAGAAAAACAAGCGATTCCATTCAGTGCCCGATGCATGTCTGACGGATGAGAGAGAAAATTGCCATTCATCATGTGCTAATGGTCGAGCAAGTGAACCACGTGAAATGAGTGAATGTCGTAGGATCTGGAGGCTCCAGATCTAACGGTGGAGATTGCGCCCGATGGAGAAACCAAATTTGACAAGGGATTAGGCCATGACATAGAGAAGTTTGAAGTCTGATTTGACCGCTAAGTTGGCGGATGAGTCATTCCACAATGTAACTGAAAAACTGAACCGTTGAGGAAGAGCTGGTGCAGTTTGTGAGAGGACAAGTGGCCACTCCCTATGGGATGTTGGAAAAGACATAGAGGCAAGGAACTCCAAGCAAATAGCACCAGGAAAATGGAAGGGGTGGAAGAGGAGGCGAGCAGTCATGAGGCAGACTAGCTTTAAGCCATGAACATACATAGCATAGAGAACAAGGACAAAGAGAGGAGGTGAAAGAACAATAAAGTAAGAAGCAGAAAATAGAGAATCAAGCTGACCATAGGCAGCATCGAGCTGACAGAAAGCTTGAGAGGTTCAAGAAATCCCTAAGAGGATCTGTTGGGAATTGAGCACCACATTGGGCTCCTCCCATTAAGGACTAGAGAGGTCAAGATTTGGCAAGGAAAAGAGTCTGTACACTCTAGTGGCTTGGGGGATCCAAGAACTACCCTACCAAACATTCTCTATTTTAGGAGACTCAAATTGAGCTCCTCATTGTAATTCTCTACTTTAAAGACACAATACAAGAAGGCCACCACTGAGAGCTAGATCGGAGATGTGGCCCTGGAGAATAGGGTGAACTACTTATTAATTGTTGTGTTCTCGCATTTTCTTACTGTGTTTTCCTTATTGTTTTCCATTTTCCAGTGTCTGTGTATTTTGCAATCTAATAGATCCGTTGCCTAAAATAACATAGACACACACCATCACATGAATCTGTAATACCTTCATTCATTAATTAATTAACTAAGGTCACCCACAAGTGATTTTCAGTTCAAGTGGTATCAGAGCTTTAGGTTGTTAAGGTTAGACAAGCTTGTGTTGGTTTAGATGTTGAATGCTAACTTGATCAAAGCTCAAATTAGGAGAAGGAGAGTTGGTCAAAACTAATCCTGAAATTGGGAGAGTCTATTCTCGGAAGACAAAGTCAAAGGAAGGTTCTGTAGGGCCATACCCTCAATTCACAGATAGTTTCCTAGCCATAATGTCCATGGTAGAAGAAATGTATAAGGACTTTAGAAAACACAAGGATGAAGATGCATCAGGCTCCAAACAAGACAAAGGAGAAGATGAGTCCTTCTTCCATGACCACTCAAAAGGAAAAGGGAAAGAAGAACACTTTCTCACACCTCCTAGTAGCCCTGAACATAAAAAGAAAGCATCTTTGATCAAACTAGATGTTAAATTTGATTTGCCTATATATGATGGAGAGTTGAATACACAAAAGCTAGACAATTGGATTAGACAAATTGATGTTTATTGCAGAGTGCAGAGTATTTATTTAGACAAGAGAAAGATTCAGCTAGCAAGCCTATGCCTTGGAGGCACTACCTTGGTTTGGTGGGAAGGCAGGACCCAAGCTGACTTGAAGAGACATGGTAAGACTATCTCTGTTTGGAGTGAATTTGTTTCTATAATAAAAAAGTAGTTCTATCCATTGGCCTACATGCAACAAGCCATGATGAGTTGGCAAACTCTTCGATAGTTGAAAGGGCAAAGTGTGCAAGGGTATACTCAAGACTTTAGAAAGACAACATTGATTCTAGGAATCTCATTAGACTCACCTAAGACTCTGTTGAAGTACATTGGTGGTCTACATAGCTACATGAGGCACACTATCCTCATTTTTAATCCCACTAGTATAGATGAGGTATCTGTACAAGCTACTCATCTAGAAGCTAGAGGAAATAATGGAAGTCCGGAAGTTGGGGGATCATCCCAACCCACTACAAGCAAGAATAAAGAGAAAAGAAAGAAGAAATGGAAAGCAAGGAAGGCTAACATTGCACAGAAAAGCAAGGCTTCATGCACTCACTGTAAAAAAGATGGGCATGATGATGAGCATTGTTGGCTTCTACATCCAGAGCTGAGACCTAAGAAGTTCGAGGGCAAGAAGAAGAAGACTGTTGCAGCTACTCAGAAAGATTTGGGGTTAGACTCAGGAGATGAAACAACTATTGCAACCACAAGTGTAAAAGGTAAGAATTCTGAAGCATCTACTAGTAATTCTACACAATCTATTATTGATGAAGAAATTGAGAGAAAAAGACATGAGCTTTTCCATATTTGAGTTATTTCCAAACATCAAAAGACTGATACTTTGTTCGATAATGGATCACAAGTAGGCCCGGACGATTGTCGAATTGGATTGAAGACGCGGAGCCGATGATGAACCCTAGCCGATTCTCTGCCGCCTCCCCTGTTTCGGCCGCCGCCTGGCTCCTGCTCAGCCCTGTCGCTGCCGATGATGCGAGTTCAATACAGGGATCGCAGGTATTTGCTCTCTTTTCTGGCATGCATGATCTCAAATATTTCCTGAGAGTTCCCCCCCATCTACTCTTCGCCGATCTGGTCGCCGGGGCAGACCGTTCTTGGTCCTCCTATGATGCATCCAGATATACCCTACAGCTCTTGAAGAAGAACCCTATAGCCGCCGCCGACTCAGCGCCGTCGGCCTCCATTTGGCATCGGATCTCTGCCATTGAAGGGGAAGATCCATTCCAGATCAGAAGGCTGGAGCATTCCTCATCACTTGAGAAGCAAGCATTGAGCAGAGATCTGAAGTCGAAGCCAAACCCTAATAGCGAAGCTGCCGCCGTCGTCGCCTCCTTGTCCTCCGCCACCGCTTGGCCTCTACACGGACTTGCTGCTGAAAGGGAGGCTCAATTTAGGATCTATCGGAGACAAGAACCCGAGCTGAAGCTCCAAGCTGAGGTTGAGCCGAAGGAAGAAGCGAACTTCCATGCGCTGGGCACAGGCACGCAAAGCCATGGCAGCTCTGGCTCCTCCACTGATCAGGGGCCTCTCTACAGTTCGGACGCCTTTCCCTTTGCAGCAGACACGAGTAGGAGCAAAAGAGACCTTAGGAAGAAGATTTCTTCTCTCCAGCTGCCCCCTATGCGTCAAGAGATGGGAGACTCAAAAGATTCTGGCGCCGTGCTGCTCCAGAAATCTTTTGAAAATTCCTCTGCCCCCTTTCAGGTTCAAATCGCACAGATCTTTGGCAAGACCATTCTGCAATGGGTAAACCCTATAGATCTGGTGTAGAACCTCAAAACAAAGCTGGAGCACAGACTTGGGATCCCCTCAGCCCTACAGAGACTTATTTTCCAAGGTAAACAGCTCGATGATCCTCTTCCTCTCTCTTTTTACAGCATAACAAACAACAGCTCTTTAGTGTTTTCCTTTCGCTTGAGAGGTGGAGCTGCTGGTCAATCCTCTTCTACTCCTCCATACTCCTACAAAGCTGCAGTCCGCTCTGAGATACCCGCATCCCCTGAACCTCCCAAACCCAAGCCTTTTTTGGTTGACAAATTGGAGGAGGTTCCCTCTGTTGAGATCTCGTACCGCGACCTTGCAGATGACACCCAAAAGTTCGCTGAAAGGGCCATCATCTGCAGATTCAATGGGCTCTGGCCACGCTCAAAGGATCTTTATGACTGGATTAATGACAACTGGACTCACCGTTGCAAGGTTTATTTCTGTGCAAAGGGATATTTCATAGTGTTGTTCGATAATCCCGAGCACTACGAAAAGGCTTTAGAAGAAGGGCCTTGGTTCATGGGTTCAGCAGGCCTCTTCTTAACTCCATGGTTCCCAAACTTTGACCCAGCTTCTGCAGTCATCACTAAAGCCCCTGTCTGGATCAGACTTCCAAATCTCCCATTACACCTGTGGCGCACAGAAGTATACAGGCAAATTGGCAACACCTTGGGCTGCTTTTTAATGGGAAATTACGAGAGGGAACATCAAGGTCTCTATACATATGCTAGAATATGTGTGGAGCTTGATCTAAGCAAGGGACTGCCAGAGCAAATCAATCTCAAGATCAATGACACTGTTTGGACCCAGTTTCTAGATTACGAAAACACTGCCTTCCGATGCCGCCATTGTCACCTAACAGGGCACCTGCAGAACTCCTGCCCATCGCTGACAGCAAGAACGAAAAAGGGCATCTTCGTAAAAACCAAACCCAAGCATTGGGCTCCCTGTCCTCCGCCGCCAGCAGGGAGCTCTAGCTCCCCAAGTTCGGAGGATGAGGAAAGTGATTCAGAACCGGACTAGGAGCCTCAGCCGATGGATCCGCCCACGGATACCAAGGGGCACACCCATGTCACAGCAATCTCCCAGAAACGCGCCCATGAGTCTTCCTCTTCTGAATCAGAAAAGGAGTTCCCGAAGATAGAGAATTCCAGTCTTCAAGTTGTTTTAGCTCATTCTCCCCATGATGGCTGGACAAAAGTCAACAAAAAGAAAGGGAAAAAACACTGTGTTGTAGTTTCTTCCCCTGTGGGGTAAAAGTCAGTTAGTCAGTCTTTGCTCTCAAGTTATTTGATGTAGCTCTGAGATTGAATCTTTCCTCCGGGACCGAGGTTGATGGATGCATCATTTCTGGTCTGCCGGTCTCTTGCTTCTCTTGATTGTACTATATTTTACTTAATAGAATTAGTCTTTATCGAGAAAAAAAAAATGGATCACAAGTAAATTTAATTTCTAAAGCAATTGTAAAGAAGTTGGGATTAGTAACTACACCTCACAAGAAACCATACCCATTAGGATGGTTAAATGATAAAGCACAACTACAAGTGACTAGACAGTGCAAACTAAAGTTTTCTTTTGGGTCAGCATTTGTAGATGACGTTGAGTTAGACATAATTCCTTTGGATTTATGTGGAATTTTTTTAGGAAGTCCTTACTTGTATGATAGAAAATCTATTTTCTATAGAGCTGAGAACAAGTATCTACTTGTTAAAGATGGAATCAAATACTTTGTAAGAGATCATAAGCTCAAGAATAATTATACTCTCATAAACTCAAGGCATATGAAAGAAATGATAAATTCATGTAAACAATTCTTACTGATGGTTGTAAAGGAAAAGAAACCTGATAAAACCTGTTGAGATTGCAACAAGATGATGGAGCTTAGTGAAAAGAGTCGCCTTCACTAAGTGGGCCCGCAGGCTATTTTTGGCGCAAGTCTATTTTTAGACTATGTCTATTTTTAGACATATGGATCATGTATATGGATTGCAGGTTGCTGTTTATGGATGATTGGTAAAGTTGGGAAAAATAGATGGACTTCTATTTTTGATGAAAGTGTGAGTGATCAAAGTCTATTTTTAGACTGGCTGTCAAAAATAGAAAAGTCAAATATTATTATCTCACAATAATATTTGGACTATAAACTTAATCTTATTCTCTTGGAGCACTTCAGTTTGAGCTACAGAGGTGGCACATGCAGCTGTCAGAAGGAAATACACTTTTCTTATGAGTCAGTTGAGTTTTTGTATGCATGACTTCAGTTAGAACTCAATCAGTTGAGTTTGGTGGAGTTGATTGTGGAGTTGATGGAGTTGTGTTCAGTTTAGCTTTGTTAAACTGGTTGTATTTAGTCTAACTGGCAAATAGACTAGAGATGAGTTGGGTGAATTAGTTATTAATTAATTCACAAGTTATTAACTCATAATACAACTAATGAATACATCAGTTAACTCAGTTTCATGTCAGTGCATGTTCAGTTCAACAGGGACAGGTGGTAGAGAATCATATTGCTATTAGTTGTGACTATAGTTGTGCACCAGATCTTGCACAATCAAGGGATTGAGTATGCCAATGAGTATGCTCACGTATTTGCCCACATTATAGCTTGTGCTCACGTCCAACAAAGTGTGAGTGACTATTTTGCAGGTGAAAAACGAGTTTGGTAAGCCATTCTCATCAGTTCTTGAGTAGGTATTGAGCAGTGGAGGCAGGCAAGCAGTGGAAGAGATTTGGAGATCAGATCTGAGCTGTATTGTGTGTAACAGAGGTGGAGATACTTGTGAGAAGTATTATGCTGTGTAATGTTACATGTTCTCAATCATTAATATACAGATAGTTGGGGTTTTTAGTGAGATGCTTTCCGCGAGATACATACTGTGTTAATGTGTGAATGCTCTTGATGTTTTATTGTTATTGATGCTGCTATATTGATGATCAACGTAGAGGAGCTTATGTATTGTGTACGTATTCCGCAATAGTACATGATCAGGATAATCTCTATTGAATATGTGTTAAATTATTCAAAATTTCTACATGGTATCAGAGCTGCTTGATTTGTAGAAGAGATTTTTACAGGATATCAAGCGAGGATTGATCATCAGATCTACTATTCAGGAAGTGTTTACATTCTATTTCTTCAGGAAGAGTCTGTAATCGGGCCAGGTAGCCTCTGGATTCATCCTTCCTTTGGAAGGTGAGATATCCGGTGAATGCCCATACAGTCAATCTCTGTACGAGAAATATTGTGTTCTCACGAATTTTAGATCGGAAGCAGTTGAGTTTGAGCTGGTGGAAATCGAATTTGCAGCAGTGTTGTTGAAATGTCTTTCAACGGATTGCAAATGTTATTCCAAAGAAAGAGCGACCTGGTGCTCAAGGATAAACTCAGAAACAATAAAGGTGAGAATGGATCTTCATCAAAGGTATCTGATGAAGAGAATTGTGCTTTGGCTGCCAAAGCAAAGAAAGGGAAGAGCAAGAAAGCTTCTCAGTCTGGTGCGAAAGGCAAGAAGCAGGATATGTCCAAGGTGAAGTGTCTTCACTTTCACCAGCACGGACACTATGCCACAAATTGTCCGCAGAAGAAGAAGAACAAGCAAGCTGCTGGATCTGCAGGGGGAGAGGCCTTAGCTTCTCAGTTTGAGCTTGATTTTTCATTGATCGCATGCTTGGTTTCAAGTGTGATGGGATCAGTGTGGTTCTTGGACAGTGGTGCGTCTTTTCACATGACGGGAGATAGAGATTTGTTCTCTGATCTGGAGGACAAAGATCTTGGAGTGCACATCGAGATGGGCGATGATGGTAGATACAGTGCGACCGGTATCGGTACCATTTCCTTTGAGAGGGAGTCTGGTAAACCCTTTGTATTGAAGGAAGTCATGCATGTTCCAGGATTGAAGAAGAATCTCATCTCAGTGGCGATGTTAGAAGACAAGGGGTATGATGTTGTTTTCAGCGAGGGAAAGGCCTTCCTGCGCAGCAAGACAACTGGTGAGACCCAAAAGATAGGGGTTCGAGTGAGGAACCTTTATCAGTTGCATGTAGATGGATGCGCAGCAATGGCAGGCAAGGCAGAAGGATTGGTGAGCCGGGATGATGGCGAGTTGTGGCATAGGAGATTGGGTCGCCTTCACCATGGACCCTTGAAGATACTGCAGCAGATCACTACAGGGCTTCCTAAAGGCACACTTGCGCAGTCAGATCAGTGCAAGGGGTGTACTTTGGGGAAGTTTGTGAAAGCCACCTTTCACGAGAAGGATAGTCGCGCCACGACGATCCTTGAGAGAATTCACACAGACGTGTGTGGACCTTTCTCAATTTCTTCGACAACAAAACACATGTATTATGTGATTTTTGTTGATGATTTCTCTCGTAAGTGCTGGATCTTCTTCATGCAGAAGAAGAGCGAGACATATTGAAAGTTCTATGAATTCAAAGCACTGGTCGAGAAGGAGTCGGGGAAGAAGGTGAAGGCTCTTAGGAGCGATAATGGTGGTGAATACATCTCGGACGAGTTCAAGGATGTCTACAAGGCAGAAGGGATTCGTAGAGAGCTCATAGCTCCCCATAACCCACAGCAGAACGGGGTAGCTGAGCGGAAGAACAGAACGATTGTGGGTGTTGCACGGGCAATGTTGCATGATCAGGGCCTACCCCTTCACTTGTGGGCGGAAGCATGCAATACAACAGTTTATGTGCAAAACCGTTGTCCTCATAGGATACTTGGCATGAGTACACCTGAGGAGACTTATTCTGGTAAGAAGCTTGATCTTTCTCATTTGAGGATTTTTGGTGCTAATGTTTGCATGCATGTGACGAAGGATGCCAGGAAGAAGTTGGAGTCGACCGCAGAGGTTGGGATATTTTTGGGGTACACTGATACGCCCCACAACTATCGTGTGTATTTGCGAGACAGTGGTAAAACTGTTGTGCGACGGGATATAAAATTTCAGGAGGAGAAAGCCATGAAGTGTTCGCTTGAGAGGGAGGCACTTGCATGCAGATGAGGAGCTATTAGTTCCTAAGGATGAGCTTCAGGACGTGGATCAGCCACAGGACGAGGTTCATGGAGTGGAAGAGACCACTCATGCAGCGCCAACCATCAGAGGGCGAAAGCGCTTGACAGAAGATGAGCAACTGGCTCAAGATGCAGAGAAAGTTGTAGGACCACCTACAGCCCAACGCAGGCAGAGACAGTCACCTGATCGGTACACTGGATACATGGCTCTTATGAGCAAGTGTGTTGTGACTGAGCCATCCTCTTTCGAGGAAGCTGTGGAGGATCCCGCATGGGTAGACGCCATGGTGGAAGAGTATGATTCTATTGTCAGAAACAGTGCATGGGAGATTGTTCCTAGACCGGAAGGGAAATCAGTGGTGGGTTCGAGATGGATCTACAAAGTTAAGCAGGAAGCTGACGGGAGTGTGGAGAAGTACAAGGCAAGATTTGTTGCCCGAGGCTTTTCACAAATTGAGGGGATCGATTATGAGGAGACCTTTGCACCTGTCACAAGGTATTCTTCCATACGGACGATTCTTGCTCTCTCAGTGCAGATGGGATGGCACATTCATCAGATGGATGTGAAGACTGCGTTCCTCAATGGAGTCATTGAGGAGGAGGTGTACATTGAGAAACTCGAAGGCTTTGAGGTCTTCAGCAACGAGTCGCATGTGTGCAGGCTCAAGAGAGCGCTGTATGGGTTGAAGCAAGCACCACGTGCTTGGTACACACTGATAGACAGCTATTTCACAGGACTTGGATTCTCCAAGAGCGAGGCGGATCCGAACCTATAACAGATTGTGGTGGAGGGTAAGTTGCTTATCATTTTACTATATGTTGATGATTTGATTCTAACGGGTGATGAGCTGTTGATACTGTCATGCAAGAAGGATCTTGCTATAGAGTTTGAGATGAAGGATTTTGGCCTCCTTCACTATTTCTTGGGATTGGAAATATGGCAGCGCAGTGGTGGACTGTTTGTTTCTCAGGGCAAGTATGCTCGGGAGATACTGGAGAAGTTCAACATGCATGGCTACAAGCCTATTGATACTCCTCTTCCTGGAGGTTGGAGGAAGGAGGATGCCACTTTGGGAGAAGAAGTGGATGCCACTGTTTATCGACAGTTGGTGGGGTCGCTGATTTATTTGGTCAATACATGACTTGATATATGCTATGCAGTTAACCAACTTTCACAAGCTATGGTTAAGCCTACCAAGCTCTTCTAGAAGGCGGTCAAGCATGTATTGCGCTACTTGAGAGGCACATCGGGATATGGTTTGTGGTACAGACAGGAGGATGAGGTGAAGCTATGTGGCTTCACGGATGCAGATTGGGCAGGGATCCCAACAGACAGAAAGAGCACATCAGGAGGGGTCTTCAGTATTGGATCGACAGCAGTTTCTTGGTACAGCAGGAAACAGAGATCCGTGGCACTCAGTTTAGTGGAGGCCGAGTATATGGCAGCAAGTTTGGCTGCATGCGAGGCTATATGGATGAGGAAGATCCTAGTTGGTTTGTTCGGTTCTCATTTGGATCCTACTGTGATTTACTGTGATAACAAGAGTTGCTTTAAACTCTCGGCTAATCCTGTATTTCATGAGAGATCTAAACATATTGACATCAGGTACCATCATATCATAGATTGTGTGCAGCGGAGGATCATGTTATTTTCGTACATTCCAACAGAGGATCAGGATGCTGATATTCTGACGAAGGTTCTCACCAGGAGCAAATTCAAGTACCACCGAGGCAGGATAGGGGTTGCTGATAATCCATATCTTGTCGAGAGGGAGTGTTGAGATTGCAACAAGATGATGGAGCTTAGTGAAAAGAGTCACCTTCACTAAGTGGGCCCGCAGGCTATTTTTGGCGCAAGTCTATTTTTA
This sequence comes from Pinus tabuliformis, assembly GCA_031772625.1. Lineage (NCBI taxonomy): Eukaryota > Viridiplantae > Streptophyta > Pinopsida > Pinales > Pinaceae > Pinus > Pinus tabuliformis. The sequence goes on along the minus strand of CM062809.1, from coordinate 211,413,913 downwards.
GACTATGTCTATTTTTAGACATATGGATCATGTCTATGGATTGCAGGTTGTTGTTTATGGATGATTGGTCAAGTTGGGAAAAATAGATGGACTTCTATTTTTGATGAAAGTGTGAGTGATCACAGTGTGAGTGATCAAAGTCTATTTTTAAACTGGCTGCCAAAAATAGAAAAGTCAAATATTATTATCTCACAATAATATTTGGACTATAAACTTAATCTTATTCTCTTGGAGCACTTCAGCTTGAGCTAAAGAGGTGGCACATGCAGCTGTCAGAAGGAAATACGCTTTTCTTATGAGTCATATGAGTTGTTGGATGCATGACTTCAGTTAGAACTCAATCAGTTGAGTTTGGTGGAGTTGATTGTGGAGTTGATGGAGTTGTGTTCAGTTTAGCTTTGTTAAACTGGTTGTATTTAGTCTAACTGGCAAATAGACTAGAGATGAGTTGGGTGAATTAGTTATTAATTAATTCACAAGTTATTAACTCATAATACAACTAATGAATACATCAGTTAACTCAGTTGCATGTCAGTGCATGTTCAGTTGAACAGGGACTAGTGGTAGAGAATCATATTGCTATTAGTTGTGACTATAGTTGTGCACCAGATCTTGCACAATCAAGGGATTGAGTATGCCAATGAGTTTGCTCACGTATTTGCCCACATTATAGCTTGTGATCACGTCCAACAAAGTGTGAGTGACTATTTTGCAGGTGAAAAATGAGTTTGGTAAGCCATTCTCATCAGTTCTTGAGCAGGTATTGAGCAGTGGAGGCAGGCAAGCAGTGGAAGAGATTTGGAGATCAGATCTGAGCTGTATTGTGTGTAACAGAGGTGGAGATACTTGTGAGAAGTATTATGCTATGTAATGTTATATGTTCTCAATCATTAATATACAGATAGTTGGTGTTTTTAGCGAGATGCTTTCCTCGGGATACATACTTGTTGTGGGGAATAATGCCTATGCAGGACGATCCTATCCACCTAAGGTGTGACAGTGCCTTAGCAACAAACAGAAACAACTATTCTAGTATTCTTCCTTTATGAATTAAGAATGAAGAGAGATAGATGGACTAACCGGTGTCTTCCGTTTGTCCCTCGATCAAGTTTCTCTTCTCTTTGAGGGTTCCCATCTACTTGCCTTCTCGCTCGCCCAGCTTCAACAGGTTCCTGCAAGATCACAAGAAGAGAACACTACACAAAGACATAGATTCATATTCATAACTAGTTCAGGATTAGAAATAAACTAAACATACTAATGCAATCGTACATCAAAGATACATCAGTATATAGGAGAAACCAAGATAGCTTTATTGATGAATAACAAGGTTCAGGAGGAGATACAACCAAGAGGGCTCCAATCCAGCATCTACCTCCCAGCGAATGAAATTCCTATCTTCACCTCCCTTCAAAGCATTAAGCACCCAATGATTCCAATCTCAAACCAACAGCAATCCTTTGCAATAACAAAATTCCAGCCTCCTGGATCTCATGGAGGAGAGATCCATATATAGATGTTTGGAGAGAGGATGAGTCAGCTTGGGATCTAACTAGTGTCCTCTCCCTCTGTCAGTTATTGCTTCCACCTGGAGACTAAGAGCCTCTTACTCATCACTAGTCGAATTCATTGAGGCAAGTGTCATTGGAGAAGATTCTGGAAGCTTCCAGGGTCTTTCCACCTCGTTGAATGAATTTTCCATTTGTCATTTCCCGCTCAGCGCACCCTGGTAGGGCTTCTACCTGCATTGTAGTGCACCTAGCCAATGTAATCTCTGCATTTCAGCGCAGACAGCTAGTGGAGCCTCTGAATTGATCCTGAATTGACTTGTTTTTGAGCAGTTTCTGGTGGAGAACTTCTGTGAATTGTTGTGGTTTGTTAGCCTTGTTCCTCTAGGGGTATGAACAACATGTTTAGGGACTTTGGGTCATTTAGATTATGGACATTTCATGCTTATAGTTGTAAGGCACAAAACTGTCTATAACAGTTGCCCCCTAAAGTATGAGGTCGTTTATCGGGTGAAATGCTTTATTAGGAGGATCTGAAGTTCATCCAATGTTGGGAGGAGACCTGTAATAAGATACAATACAATACATTATTTTTCATACTGCTTTCATGATCTAGCTAAGGCGGGCATTCCCATGCTCAGCTTTATAAATTCATTTTTCTGTACATAGAACAGACAATCGTCTGATGGTAGAATGATAATTTTGATGAAATTATCATCCTTTGGGTAGGATGATTATCTGCTGCAATGATGTACATGTCAATGTCTTTATCTTTCCTAAATATATATCGCAGCCCAGATGGATGAAACTAGATCTGGGGTCTTCAAACTCGTTCAATCTTCACTCTAAGTACAAGTCGATCCATGTGAGAAGTGTTTTGAAGTCGAACATGGAAAGACATCGCTTGATTACCGGTGAATGAGGTAAACCATTAACAAGCGCGAGAGGAATCACCGATAATGATAATGACCCTCAAGGTACTGCAGTACAATTCACGTGGTGTGAATAAAGGACTTGGCATCGAACACCACGCAAAATCTTTCGGTCGAAGGTCATTGATGTATACTTGTCGCCGGAAGTGAGAAACTTGCCATTGAGGCATGCAAGCTTCAAAGTACTGAATGGGTTGTTCCCAGATCAACTTCTTGGATAATGAGCTGATGTCGACAAGAAGCGATCCGTCAAAGGAGGGCCTTAATGTATCCCACATCAGTGACATGGAACGGAGCAAATGATTTTGATGGAGGTGAAAACGATCTGATGACATATGATTCAGGGTGGCGGTCATGAAAGGATGAAGGATAATGTATGGCAGTGGATGGGACACGGTTGACTTCTCTGAACGACTTCTCTTGAACATATGGCAACACTTATGCGATGGATCGGTAGCATTACCCCAAATATGGATGGTATGGCGAGACCATGGTGATGTGACCGGTGAATGAAACAACCCAACCCGACTGTGGTACGGAGGAAAAGTGTCATGTTCAAGAGCGACTTGCTACCATCAAAGTTTTCTTGAGTTTCTCCCAATTTTTCCCCAGTCATTGTTGACCAGTACCTCTTTATTTTTGTCAAGCTTGAGGAGGATAACATATGCTTGTTCTATAACTTACCCTTCAGGCAAGCCCATCGCTATGTTTTAACGAGCCTAGCCATAGCGAAACTCGTTCTCGTCTAAAGACAAGTTTGTCGCTATTTAATGCTTTTAACGAGTCTAACAACAAAGATAACTCGGTCCTTTTCATTTTTAGAGAGTCTGAAAAGGTACGTAAAGTCAACTCCGAAAGTCCTTTTTCGTCATCTAATCCCTTAAGTCCGAAAAAGTATAAAACAATACAGAAGGGATGAGTTTTCGATAGTTTTAACGAGCCAAACAAAACAAGCGCTCGATATTTTTGTGTAATAATCCCTCAGGTCCAAAAAGATTAAAATCTAGAGGAGGGATAGCACTTCCGGTCGCTTTAACGAGCTGGAAGGCCGAAACTCAGCAATCTTTTCATATTTTATGAGTCAGATGAAAAGAGCTTAAAGAAGACTCGTCTTTTGAGGAACGAGTGATAAAACGGGTTAGCAGCTGATTCCAGGTACGGGTTGGAATTTTCCAATCATGGCAGTGTCACAAGGATGGCTAGTGAAATCACTCTTCGCAGCTGTTCCTCAAAATGGGTAAACAATCATATGGAGGTGAACGATCGGCCAATGGAAAAGTGGAGGTGACGGTGCAAACACGACCAAGGCTTTAATGGCTGATAATGTTACATTCACGGTGGTTATTTACCAGAATATAGTTCATTTTTTAACGATCTTAAACGCGGAAAAACATTTCTCAGTCTTATGTTTATTTTTTAACGAGCATGAACTATGTGCTAAAACTGCTCGGATCTTGCGTTTATTTTTTAACGAGCATGAACTGTGTGCTAAAACGGCTCGATTAATCTAGTCATATGATAAGAATGTCTCATGTAAGATGCCACTTTTTATGGAGCTTGCGCCTTACCAAAGCTAAGCCCCGCATCCTTTCGTTATGCAAGTTCGGAAACGACTAATCCTACGAGTTTAAAGGGTTAGACCTACAGGTTTAAAGGGAGGACCTAAAAATTTAAAAAATAAATAGTCGCCCCTTGCTTGCACTCCAAAAGGTTTGCATGCCCCCAGGCATAAAGTACGATTTCAAGGTTACCCCTCAATTTGCAGATAAAACATTTGTTTTACCAGGAAAGGCCTACCTCTTTCAGGTTACCCAAAGATTGTTCTATTAACCTTTCAAACAAAACACTTCTTCGGCAATGTCTACCGAAATAGACAAAGGTGAAAGACTCCGTCTGTCAACTCACATAACTTTGACAAAAGAATCTTATTCTAGAATAACCCTCTTCCAGCATGGGCGGGGTACAGACTAGTCATATTCTCCCGTGGAAACCTACCCTATACCCAAAGTTTTCCTGCCGAAGCAGACCAGGAGGCATGCCCCCTGGGTTCCATTCATATCCCTCCGAATTACTCGCCCTCATCGGGAGGACAGACCGTGGGTTGAGACATTTCTTGCGTGAAGAGACCATTTAGGGATGGTATATGACTATTTGCGATGCGTGATCCGGGAAATGAAAGCTAGTCCACGAGCTTGACCACTCTTCCTTCGTGCGGAAAACACATTACTCTAAAGAGTGAGGAGACAATGGCTCCCATGCAATATATATAGTCGCGTCGAAGGAGTAGGTTATGATCCAAGGGTCCTTGAATGACCATCACGTTCATTTGAACGGTCTTCCCTTTCAATGTTATAGGCACATTGGGGAGGATCCCTAAAGGTCGACTAGTTCCTTTATCAAAGCCTGTCAGATTTCTCATTTCAGGAAAAAGCGCTGGCGAACCAAGCGCTTTCCAAGCAATAGAGGAAAGGATACTCACAGATGCCCCCTCATCAATGATGGTGCCAGCCATTACCATTCTGTATATTTGAATGATAATTCTGAATGGTATGCTTGCTGGCAACCGGGGTCTGCCTAGTTGGCTCCAATCGAAGGATACAACTAGGTTGCTTGGTGGTGGGACCGAATAGACGGCCGGGTATGACTCTGACGAAGTTCCTTCCTGCGATAAAGGAATGGGCAAATTTCCCCCTTGTTCGTCGGAGTCTGTGTTGATGAAGAGAATTTGGATGGTGTCGTCTTTATTCTCCTCTGTGATGGTATCATTCGAAGATAGAGCCTCTGAAGGCAAAACCGGGTCAACTGCCGCCTCAACCTTTTGACTTTCTTCAGGTATGGATTCAGACGGTTCATCCTCAATGATAGGTGCTTCAGCTGACCACCTGAGCGGACCAGCCGGGTTCTCAACTGGTGAAGGACTTGGCAGGAGTTTTTGATATCCAGGAGGAAGTCGCACTGGTAAAACCGAGCGATCTTCCAAAACTCTTTTAGCCTCGTCTAAGAAGGGACAACGATGGATGGCATGGTCACCTTCACATAGTTTGCAGGGAAATCTAACTTTCCCTCTCTGTCCTATGGCTTCACTTTCACTAGTTGACGGTGTGCTGTCAACATGGCTATCAGAGGTTGACGCCACCGAATTGTGCAAACGGGGAGACCAGTCCCTTAGTATCCGAGGGATGCAGGGACAATCTCTGTGGAAGTGGTGTCCCTTGCATATGACACATGGCGATTTAGGCCTAGTCAGTGTTGTGTGTGGATTTTTGTTAGACGACACTTGTTTGCCCCCAGTTGCTTTTGGCTCCTTCTTCTTCTTCTCTTTCTTCTTCTTTTCCTTCTTCTCCTTAGGAACTTGGTTTTTTGTTTTACCAGTTCCGTCAAGCGAAGAGGAAGGAGGAGAGGAAGAATTAGATGAAGTAGAAGGCTGGTGGGTAACTCTAGTCTGGTCTAACTGTTGATTCGACTGTTCAAGAATAGTGTTGTTCTGAACGACATTGGTTGAGAAGAGCCAGACCGGCAAGCCAATTGTCAGTCCTGGAAGTGACAATGTGGCCATATGGGGCACTCCAACATCTCCCCAAGAGGAGAAGGGACTAGGGCTTCCACCAAGGGGAATTCCTTGGTTGGAGGGCTCCATTTTCTCAACTGAAAGATCAACGCGGGAATAGGGGTGATTGTTCCGTTTAAAATAAATTTTAACGACGCTTTAGACACAACTTGCTTTTTCAATTTTAAAGAGTTGAGAAAAAGCTAAAGATGACTCTAGTCTCCTTCGATGTTTTAACCAGCCCGAAGTGACAAATGCTCGGATGGACTTTTTCCATTATCGAGTCTGAAAAAGGCCAAAAGGAACTGCTCTGGAGTTCTAGGTAGAGGGTGTGCCAAACTTTTCGCAAAACCGCAGAATACTTTTTAAGGTACGGGCGGTCAATCTTCCTGAATGCTGTGTTCAGTGCATTGCGATCAGTAGGGCAGCCGACACAACTTCCTAAGGATAAAGGTTTTATGCCTATAGGGGTCTCCCAATATATACTCGACGGTACGTGGGAGCACAATCCGTACTGGCGCTATCATCCCTCAGGAGGAATCACCCACCATCAGCGAGATCGACAGTCACCAGGCTTTACGACGTCGGAACACGTCTCTAGCCTAGACCTCTATGTTGTGCGTTAAGTTACAAAGCATTGTTAAGTTCATTCAATTTATTTTAGGTTGATCTTTCTTAGAAGTTTGCCTTTTTGGATCACCACAAGATGTATGATACAATTCCTAAATGCAGTCTAAAGATGATAAGCAAACTTTATATCTTTTCAACAATGAAAATCCTAGCTACAAAGGGAAAAGAAAGACACCATCTTTTCTCAAAGAGCAATCAACACACTCTAAATGCACTTTTCCTAAATCCAACATGCAAACTATCAAGATGCAAATGCACAATGCAGGCGTTTGTTTTCCGCTCTCTTAATATTGATGCCTAAAAAGAAAGCTTTTTGTACAACTTTGAATTTGCTTTTAAATGACAAATACAAACAAGTTTACTTTTTCGAAATCAGAAAGGGTAGAAGAGATTACAACACTTAACGATTTTCGAAATGAATACTTGTTTTGACACTCAAAAGAGACAAACTCAAACCAAAAGCAAAAATGAATGTATAACCAACTATAAACAGCCAATGAACTCTCTCCTAAGATCACAATCAACAGATCTGAATCAAGGGCTACAGGATGACTATTTCGCTCTCGCAAAGGAAAACTATAAATGATGCCACAAACACATAAAAACACTCACAGTCTTTTTGTACAAAAGGAGGTGGAATTTAAGCAGAGAAAAGGAGTTCTCAGACAGGTACCTATGCTGGTTACAGGCTGTAGAAATCAGAAATCAAAACAATGCAAAACAGAGCAGAGAACCCCAGCTGCACAAGGCTTAAGCTGGATCAACGCACCCTCAACACAGAGGTTTTGACATTCAACGCAGGTAGCCTTCACGGGACCTGCATTGAAATGCAGAACCTCTTCATAGAGTCTGCGCTGAAGCAGAAACGAGAGTTCTTCTCTGGGTTCTGGGTCACAGTTTGCTGATTAATCTACGGTTTCAGGCCAAATCAAAGCAACAAGCAAGGTATAATCAAAGGGATGATTTGAAGGAGGGCTAAGATCTATCACAAAGGATCATCAAATCATTTGTGAGTCCATTTTTCAGATCATAGACAAATCCAGTGATTGGATCAAAGCAGCAGCTGTCTACTTTGCATCTGAAAATAGCAGATGCAGTTCGATTGCTGCTTTTGAGTCTATGAAACAAACAATGATGGAGACACAAATAAAATGACTAAACAGATCTCCCCAGTGGAGTCGCCAATTTTTTGTGGGGAAAAATACCTATGCAGGACGATCCTATCCACCTAAGGTGTGACAGTGCCTTAGCAACAAACAAAAACAGCTATTCTAGTATTCTTCCTTTATGAATCAAGAATGAAGAGAGATAGATGGACTAACCGATGTCTTCTGTTTGTCCCTCGATCTGGTTTCTCTTCTCTTTGAGGGTTCCCAGCTACTTTCCTTCTCACTCGCCCAGCTTCAACAGGTTCCTGCAAGATCACAAGAAGAGAACACTACACAAAGACATAGATTCATATTCATAACTAGTTCAGGATTAGAAATAAACTAAACATACTAATGCAATCGTACATCAAAGATACATCAGTATATAGGAGAAACCAAGATAGCTTTATTGATGAATAACAAGGTTCAGGAGGAGATACAACCAAGAGGGCTCCAATCCAGTATCTACCTCCCAGCGAATGAAATTCCTATCTTCACCTCCCTTCAAAGCATTAAGCACCCAATGATTCCAATCTCAAACCAACAGCAATTCTTTGCAATAACAAAATTCCAGCCTCCTGGATCTCATGGAGGAGAGATCCATATATAGATGTTTGGAGAGAGGATGAGTCATCTTGGGATCTGACTAGTGTCCTCTCCCTCTGTCAGTTCTTGCTTCCACTTGCAGACTAAGGCCTCTTACTCATCACTAGTCGAATTCATTGAGGCAAGTGTCAGTGGAGAAGATTCTGGAAGCTTCCAGGGTCTTTCCACCTCGTTGAATGAATTTGCCATTTTTCATTTCCCGCTCAGCGCACCCTAGTAGTGCTTCTACCTACGTTGCAGTGCACCTAGCCAGTGTAATCTCTGCATTTCAGCGCAGACAGCTAGTGGAGCCTCTGAATTGATCCTGAATTGACTTGTTTTTGAGCAGTTTCTGGTGGAGAACTTCTGTGAATTGTTGTGGTTTGTTAGCCTTGTTCCTCTAGGGGTAGGAACAACATGTTTAGGGACTTTGGATCCTTTAGATTATGGACATTTCATGCTTATAGCTGTAAGGCACAAAAATGTCTATAACAATACTGTGTTAATGTGTGAATGCTCTTGATGTTTTATTGTTATTGATGCTACTATATTGATGATCAACGTAGAGGAGCTTATGTATTGTGTATGTATTCCGCAATAGTACATGATCAGGATAATCTTTGTTGAATATGTGTTAAATTATTCAAAATTTCTACAAAACCAATGTATTTCAAGGCTGTAATGCTAAACAGCAAGATGATTTAGAAAATGTTGTTTCAGATTATGATATCTTGTTTCAACAACCTAAAGGTTTGCCACCGAAAAAGGAAATAGTACATGGTATTATTTTGCAACAAGATGCTCCATTGCCTAACATTGGAATGTACAGGTTGTCTACTTTAGAGAACGCTGAAATCAAGAAGTAGGTGCAGGAGTTGCTCGAGAAAGGGTTCATCAGACCTAGCACATCACCATGTGGGTCACCAATCGTTTTGGTGAGAAATAAAGACGGCTCGTGGAGAATGTGCATCCATTATCGATAACTTAATAAGATAACAATAAAAAATCGTTATCCCCTTCCTCGCATAGATGATCTTTTAGATCAATTGAAGGAAGTTGTTTATTTTTCCATGTTGGACTTGCACAGTGGATACCATCAGGTCAGATTTGCCGAACAAGATGCATGGAAGACTGCTTTCAAAACAAATCAAGGATTGTATGAGTGGCTGGTTATGCTTTTTGGCTTAACTAATGCTCTTGCTACTTTCATGAGATTAATGAATGATGTACTCAGACCTTTTCTTGATGATTTTGTTATTGTGTATCTGGATGACATTCTGACTTTTAGCGAAACATGGGAAGAACACTTAAAGCATGTTAAGCAGACATTAGAGGTTTTGAAAAGAGAAAAACTTCATGTTAAACTCTAACGTTTGAATTTGGCAAAACATCTCTAAGTTATTTGGGTCTTATAGTAGGGGATGGTGAATTGAAGATAGATCCCTCTAAAGTGGCAGTCATTGTAAATTTCCCTAAACCCAAATCTGCTACAGAAGTTAGAAGCTTCTTAGGGGTAGCACAATATTGGAGGAAGTTCATTTCTAAATTTTCCTCAATTGCAACTCCCTTGCATGCTTTAACACGATTGAACAAGGTGTTTCAGTGGGGAGGCAAATAGCAGAAAGCCTTTGACACCTTGAAAGAAAAGATTAGTACAACATCTGTACTAGCACTACTTGATCTTCAGAGACCATTTGAGATTCAAACAGATGCCAATGACTATGCCATGGGAGCAGTGTTGACACAGCATGGTAAACCCATATGTTATTATTCTGAGACATTTAATTCTGTAGTAGTTAACTATCCTACATATGATAAAGAATTGTATGCAATAGTCTAGAGTGTGAAAAAATGGAAACATTACTTAATGGGCAAAGAGATAGTAATACATACTAATCATCAACCACTTCAATATCTACACTCCCAAACTAAGTTGCAGCAATCAAGACACCATAGATGGATGGGTTTTTTACAACAGTTTCATTTAGTCATTAGAAATAAAAAGGGCATACATAATAAAGTCGCAGACATGTTATCTAGACGCATTATAAATGCATCTACTATACTTAAGCATAATTCTATGTTACATGAGAGTTACATTGAACAATATGCTCAAGATATAGACTTTAAAGATGTATATGCAACTTTAAGTCAAAGAAAAACAGTAGAAGAATTGGACTATCATGTAAAGGTCTGACTCTTATACCATTGTGGGAAGTTATGCATTCCACAAACTGAGAGAGTAAAGATAATTCGAGAAGCACACACTTCTCTAATATCAGATCACTTTGGCGTAAGTAAAACAGTTGCACAACTGCAAAGATTTTGTTATTGGCCAAAAATAAATGAGACAGTTTCTAGATATGTAAGAGGGTGTACTACGTGTGCTAAAAGCAATCCCAACAACAGAAAACTAGGCTTGTACACTCCACTACTAGTTCCTTCTCACCCTTGGGAAAGTGTTTCCATGGATTTTGTTGGACGACTGCCTAAATATAGGAAAGTTCATGCTTATCTATATGTTTTTATGGATAGGTTCAACAAAATGTGTATTTTGATACCTTGTAATAAACGGACTACAACTGAACAAACTGCAAAACTATTTTTTGAACATGTATGGGTTTATTTTGGATTACCTACTTCCATTGTATCTGATCGAGACACCCGATTTGCGGGGAAGTTTTGGTCAAGTCTATGGGAACTGATGGACACCAAACTGAAGAAAAGCACATCTTTTCATCCACAAACTAATGGCTAGATAGAAGTAGTTAAGAAGACAGTGATCTAGTTACTTAGTGGATATTACAGCAAACATCCTAAGCTTTGGGATGAACATTTGTGTTATGTGTAGCATGCTTACAATAGAGCAAAACATTATTCTACATAGAGATCTCCTTTTGAGACCTGTTTTGGTTTCACACCAAGGTCTCCTTTGGATTTTGTCTTTGGGAAAGACACCACAGTTGAGGGACACCGTGATGTGGACAGGGCAACTAGGTTCATTGAACAGATCCAAGAGATCCACCAGGCAGTACAAGAATAGCTGGAAAAGAGCCAAGAAAAATACAAGGCAAGGCATGAAAAGCATCAGATGGAGCATAGTTTCCAAGTTGGTGACCAAGTCTAGCTATACATCAGCAAGGATAGGATTCAAGGTGAAGGTAAAAAGCTAAAACCTATTAGGTATGGACCTTTTAGGATACTTAAGAAGATTGGTGAGAATGCCTTTCGCCTTGATCTACCAGCTTACATGCACATCTATTCAGTCGTAAATGGAGATTGCTTGAGATTGTTTGAACCTTCACTAATTGAGGATCCTGAAGAGAAAAGTCAATTGACTTCTATTGATGACCTACTACCTAAATATCTTAATGAATTGTAGGAACACACAGTGTTGGATAGGAAGGTGAGGATGACGTGTAGGGGAGATGTTGAGTACCTTAGAATTGGGCTCAAGGGTTCAAAGCCAAGTAGTGCAAAGTGGATAGAGATCAGACAAGTGAGACAATCGTACCCTCACTTAGTCGATGCTTGAAAACCAACTTCTGGTGGTCCAAAAGCTTTTTCAATGGGAAGGTTGTGATCCTAATTAGATCCATGAAGAATTATCACAATGCCATGACTGTATCGAATCATGACAAACTTCAAAATTTATGCAAGAGTGATCAGGAAAACCTCTGAAAAATGGCAGTTTGCAGCCAATGAGGAACGATAAGGACCTCGGTCAAAGCGTGCTGACCGAGGCCCATGGAGACTAGGCAGGAGGCAAAACTAGTACTTGGGAAGCCCGGATTGGGAAACATAGGGCATTTCTAATGCAAGCTTAGCACTAATCGCGCATCGCTCGAAAAAACCCCTCGAGAAGGAAAAAGCCCCGAAGCACTCGGTGGCATGGAAGCCGGGAAACCATGGGGAAGGAGCTAAGGTGAAAGGCCGGACCCACGCTCCGAAAACCAGTGGTATATATCAGAGGCATCCTTGGGTGGTAAGCAGATTTGGAGAAAAAAGAGCAATTCCATTTAGTGCCCGACGCGTGTCCGTTAGATGAGAGAGAAGATCACCGCTCATCGCACACTAACGGTCGAGCAAGTCAACCGTGTGAAATAAGCGAATGTCATAGGATCTGGCGGCTCCAGATCTGATGGTGGAGATTTTGTCCGATGGAGGAACCAGATTTGACAAGGGATTAGGCTGCGGCGTAGAGAAGTTTGAAGTCCAATTTTACCACTGAGTTGGCGGATGAGTCATTCCATAGTGTAACTGAAAAACCGAATTATTGAGGAAGAGCTAGCGCAGTTCATGAGAGGACAAGTGGTCACTCCTTGTGAGACGTTGGCAAAGACACAAGGGCAGGGAACTCCAAGCGAACAGTAGCAGGTGAACCGAAGGAGCAGAAGAGGAGGTGAGTAGTCATGAGGCAGACTAGCTTTAAGCTATGAACAAACACAGCATAGAGAATAAGGATAGAGAGAGGAGGCGAAAGAACAATAAAGCAAGAAGCAGAAAACAGAGAGCCAAGCTGACCATAGGCAGCATTGAGTAGACAGAAAGCTTGAGAAGTTCAAGAAATCCATGAGAGGATCTGTTGGGAATTGAGCACCACATTGGGCTCCTCTTATTAAAGACTAGAGAGGTCAATATTTGGCAAGGAAAAGAGTCTATACACTCTAGTGGCTTGGGGGATCCAAGAACCACCCTACCAAACATTCTCTGTTTCAGGAGACTCAAATTGAGCTCCTCATTGTAATTCTGATCCAGGTGGCTGTTGGTGGCCACCCACCTATCCCATTTGGACCCTGACAACTATCTCTTTCAGCTTTTTCAGTTTCCTAAATTGTAGCACAGTTTACTATTTTTAGTAGTTTTTCGGGTCCTGAACTTCCGGAGCTGTTTTGAGGCCCTAAAAGACTTTTCTTGGGAAATCTGGCGCAACATGGGTCCATGGACTGATGTTTCCTCCCAAAGTGGTAGTACTCGGATAGATATTTCTAACGAGCTATCGTACGCGTCAGACGGAGATCGTATGCCAAAGTTACAACCCTGGGAAATGAATGTACCAATTTACCCAAACGGGGCCCACAATTTGGCGTTTCATCTTCTACGGTTTAAGTTTTGGGATGTGAAGGGTTTTCCATTGTTTCTCAACAATAAATAGGCCTTTGAGCCTCATTGTAACACAGTTTTAGAACAGTTCAGAGGCATGTAGCCACCACATCTCTTCTCAGAGATAAGCTACCATCGCCCTAGTTGGTTTATTTCCATTTCTGGTTGTAAGCATATTTCATTATTTTACATTAATGAAATGAAGTGTTATTTCCACTGCATCTTTATGTATATGGTTATCTCTGTAATTTGTTGCGTTCCTGTCTAAATCTGGATCAGTGGTATCAGAGCAGTCTGCTTTTTCTCTATTTTTCTTTGCATGTCCCCAACGAGGTCGGGATATAAGGAGTTAGGGCTTGAACTGGTCGAACCTTTGCAAGACCAACCTCGCAAATCCTGACGGCCTCCCATGGCAGATGAGAAGAAGGATGAGGGGGCAGGAGATCCTATCAAAATCTTGCTCGAAGAAGTGCTCGAGCGGCAAAGGAACATGATGATGGATAGCTTTGCGCAGATCCTTCAGCGGCTACCCAGAGGCGGCGCATCGGCTTCCAAGAGTTACTCTGAAAACGCCACACCATTTAAGGTACAAGTTAATTTTGAAATCCCCATCTTCGAGGGTCAAATAGATGTAGATGCCATAGATAAATGGTTAAATCTGCTAGATGGGTATTTTTCTGTTCATGAATTTTCAAATCGGGAAAAGATTGTTTTCGCTCTTCTCAAAGCAGCCCCCCACGTCAAGGACTGGTGGGAAACCTACTGCGAGCAGAAGGATGAAAGTACAGGCTCACTATTTTCAGCCACACCCACTTGGAATGACTTCCGAGATGCCATCAAGGAGTAGTACTACCCTGTCAAAAGCTACAAGGACAAATACATCAAATGGACCACACTGCGGCAGGGACGAGACCAAGATGTGCCGGAGTTCACGAACAATTTTCATACCCTTCGCACACAGTTGGGTATTAAAGATTCTGAGCTGCATCTGGTACTCAAATACCGTGGCTGCCTGCACAGATACATCCAGGAAGAGATGGTGTTCTTGAACATCTCCTCGCTCGGCACGGCGTACCGATGCGCTGTCAAAATCGAGAAAAAGTTCAAACAGAAGAAGCAAGACTTTGGATCTGCAAATCCGAAGCCCAAAGGACAAAGCCAAGGCGGGGTGACCCAAGACAACCCGTCGAAGCCGCAAGAAAAGAACAACACCATGAAGCCGAAGAAGGACACAGGAAAGTGGTGTGAGTTCCACAAGAGTCCCACTCATAACACAAGTGAGTGTCAGACCAAGCAGTCGCTGGTGGCCAAGTTGAAGGGTTCCGAATCAGATGCATGTTCTGACCCTAAGCCAGAACTTGACAAGGGGAATGACAAAGGGAAGCATATCATTGATGCGGATCCCAGTGCCACTGTTGCCACCGCCAAGATCCAGAAATTTGAGCCCGAAAATCCAGAGGAAGGGGAGCGTCTTTTCCACTCACAGATGTGGGTGAAGGGTTCGCTGCTACAATTCATTGTCGACAGTGGCAGCCAAAAGAACCTTGTTTCAGTAGAGGTCGTGAAGCGGTTGGGCCTACCAACTACACCACACCCACAGTCGTACAGTATCGGGTGGCTTCATGAAGGACGAGATCTGAAAGTTCGCCAGCAGTGCCGCCTTCCCTACAGCATCAAGCCCTTCATAGACGAGGTATTGTGTGATGTTACACCTCTGGATGTTTGTGATGTATTATTAGGCCAACCATACTTGTGGAGGCGACATGTTGTGTATGAGTCAAGGCCTCGTGTTGTCATTATTTCTTTAAATAATTCATTATACAGGATACCGGAGGTAGCCCCACCTACTGCCACATCTTTGATCACTGCTAAGAAAGGCAACAAGCTCATCTCTCAGACCAGGAAATTTATCTGTCTGGTTCACTCCCAAAGTAAGGGGAAGATCATTGCTACATCCATGACCCTTGCAAAGGGTTCCTCCATGCAACAACAGTAGCAAAGGGATACAGTCACGACAGAACACAGGAACAACTTCTCCTCACCCACAAAGATACCACACAAGTTTCAGGTGGGCAACAAAGTCTAGTTGCATCTGCAGAGAGAACGCCTTACCAGAACCCATTGGAAGCTCAAACCACTCCAACATGGTCCTTATAGTAGTACCAAGGCTGTGGGGAACAATGCTTTGAAGCACAACGTTCCTCCATTCCTTGGCTTGCACCGAGTGTTCAATGTGGACCGTCGTCGACCATGCTTCCCACCATTTCTAGACACATCAGAGATTGCAGAACAGCTCACCAGAGACCCAGATCAATAGAAGCTTCCTCATCTCAGGGATGAACTCAACGCAATGGGGACCATTGCTTCCTAAGGGGGCAGGAATGATCCAGGTGGATGTTGGTGGCCACCCACCTATCCCATTTGGACCCCCACAACTGTCTCTTTCAGCGTTTTCAGTTTCCTAAATTGTAGCACAGTTTACTATTTTTAGCAGTTTTTCGGGTCCTAAACTTCCGGAGCCGTTTTGAGGTCCTAAATGACGTTTTTTGGGAAATCTGGGGCAACATGGGTCCATGGACAGATGTTGCCTCCCAAAGTGGTAGTACTCGGATAGATCTTTCTAACGAGCTATCGTACGCGTCAAACGGAGATCGTATGCCAAAGTTACGACCTCGGGAAATTGATGTACCAATTTACCCAAACGGGGCCCACAATTTGGCGTTTCATCTTCAAGGGTTAGGTTTTGGGATGTGAAGGGTTTTCCATTGTTTCTCAACAATAAATAGGCCTTCGAGCCTCATTGTAACACAGTTTTAGAACAGTTCAGAGGCATCTAGCCACCACATCTCTTCTCAGAGATAAGCTACCATCGCCCTAGCTGGTTTATTTCCATTTCTAGTTGTAAGCATATTTCAATATTTTACATTAATGAAATGAAGTATTATTTCCATTGCATCTTTATGTATATGGTTATCTCTGTAATTTGTTGCATTCCTGTCTAAATCTAGATCAAATTCTTTGCTTTAAAGACACAATAAAAGAATGCCACCACCGAGAGCTAGACCAAAGATGTAGCCCTAGAGAATAGGGTGAACTCCTTATTAATTGTTTTTTTCTTGCATTTGCTTACTGTGTTTTCGTTACTGTTTTTCATTTTCTAGTGTCTATGTATTTTGCAATTTGATCGATCTTTTGCCTAAAATAACATAGAGACACACCATCACATGAGTCTGTAATACCTTCATTCATTAATTAATTAACTGAGGTCACTCACAAGTGATTTTCAGATCACTTTCAGTCCTTTGACACACATCACACGCTTTGCAATATGTTTTTGAGTCCTAATGGAGGGTTGGCCACCACAACCCTGCGTGTCGAATCTTCTGTGTGGACACTCTCCCTAGATAATGTCCTCCTGTGGTGCCCCCATGAGCATCCGTGAGGATGATGCTTCTTTGAAACTCAGGTACATATCGTCGTAATATCTCATTAGACCCCATTTTGTAAGGATGCCCAACTATTATAGAGAAATCTGTTGCACACAACACTAATTCCCTCTTCTATTGGATGGTTTATCTGTTAGGGGTAGTCCTAGTTGTTAGGAAATGTATTATATCCTTAAAATGACCATCCACGATGTGCACTGCAAATAGCTGCGCGTCAAGCAATACTTCCTCGACATTAGTGGGCTCTTCCCCTATTTCGATGTGTGATAGATGGTATGGTCCCGTGTTCAATCATCTAGGCTTCACAATAACTTCAAAATCATATTCCTGGAACAATAAAAGCCATCTATAGATTCTCCCCCCCAACACAGGCTTATTGACCAGGTATTTCAGCATGAAATGATCTGTGTACATCTTAAAATGGCCTCCCATCAAGTAATGTCTAAACTTCTCGAGTGCATACACCATGGCTAACCCTTCATGCTCGGTAGTGGAATAGTTCTTCTCTACCTTAGATAACCTTTTGCTTGCAAAAGCAATAGGGTGGTCGAAGTCTTCTCCACTAGCATGTGTCACTACTGCTCCAAGTGCTATACATGATGTGTTGACATGTACATGGAACTCCTTCTTCCAATCCGGGAAGACTAGGATCGACGCAATGACCATCGTTCCTTTCAATACATCTAGGCTCTTCTTACAATCTTTCTTCCAGCAAAATGTGACATCCTTCTTCAACAATTTCTCCATAGGTGCAGTGATCTGGGCATAGCCTCTGATAAACTTTTTGTAATATCCCATATGTCCCAGGGTAGCGTACAACTGTTTCACACTCCTCGGTGCTTCCAAGTTTAGTATCACCACGATCTTCGCTGGATCTACCATCAGTCCCTGTTTGCAAACCACATGACCCAGCAGGGTCCCAAAGAGAACACAAAATAGACATTTCTTCAAGTTGAGCATGATTTGGTATCTTCAACAGGTATCCAACATCAGGAATAGGCTTGCTACATGGAATTTCACCAGCCCAAACACAGTCCAATCATCAAAGTATACTTCTAGGAACTTATGAATAAACTCCTTGAACACAGCAACAACTACGTGGGACAAAATCGTAGGAACATTATTTAATCTGAACAGCATTACAGTGTGCTGGAAACAACCCCACTCAGTCGCGAAGGTTTTCTTGCTCCTATCTTTCGGCGCGATTTTGATTTGGTGCTACCTCGAGAACTCGTCAGTAAAGGAATATGCTTCCTAGCCACCTACATTGTCCAACACTTCATCAATGAATGGACTCAGGAAAGGATCATGTACACAAGCATCATTCAGTTTTCTAAGATCCACGCATATACTTATTTCATCCTTCTTCTTCTTCTACTATACCACCACCAGGGAGCTTACCTAGTGAGGTTCTTCCACAAGCTCAATGATGCCTACCACAAGCATCTTGTCTAGCTCTAAGTAGACCCTTTCCTTATACTTTGGATTGAGACGGTAAGGCCTTTTCTTAACCAGCTTCACATCGGGCTTCAACGTGATTTTCGTAACACTTAGGTCCTCAATTATCCATTTTAGATCCATAAACTTGGTAGGGAATAAATCCTACTATTCGTGGAGCAATGCAGCGATCTTATCCACCGTTTTTTCATCCCATTAATCTCCAATCTTCGCAAATTTGAGCTCTACCTCCATACCAATCATCACTTGTTTCGTTTTCAGCAGCGCAGTTATATTCGAATTCTCAACCTGCATTCCTTCAACCTCGCGATGACCTTCAGTTTTGGGGATGTTAATCTTTTGCAAATCCTCGTCCTCTTCTTCATTAGTTATGTTATAACATTCTAGCACATGACTTAGTTGAGTGGCCCATTTAGGCTGAATCAAGTCTAAAGGATCCCACGGTATCCTAAAGATTGTTTCTTTCACCTCTTGTAGTGTTTCATCAATACTATCAAACCCGTATTCAAAACTTAATGTCATCATGAATCCTTCGCGAGGATATCCCATTCAGCTGTCACATGGTGGAGCTCCATTTCTACATTCCTATTCATCGAGACAATATCTAGGGTATGACAAAACAAGTGCACCCATTCAAGTTGGGGCTTCTCTCCATAAGCCTAGGCCCATTTGGCCAAGTGTGCATGTGAATCATCCTATCCATCATACTTTTCTGTCATTCAGAGCTTTAGCTTCCCAAAGCGAGTTCTCATCATTCTCCTACATCTGCACCAATAATCAAAGCTTCCCTTGTGTGTACCCCACCACCTTGCGGTTGCAGCGTGCAGTTCCCATTCTAATGCCAAGAAGTGCTGCCTTTCTGGTAACTCCCTCTCAAATGCATCCAAAAAAATATCTACATCATTTAGGCCATCATAAGTAGGAATATTTCTTACCTCTGATGACACACAGTGTAGCGACTAGGTCATCATGTTACAACTCAGCGTAGTTACTTCATGTAACTGATTCTACCAGCGCTCTAGTTCTTCATCAAAGTCCGAGGTGCATGAACTCTCGTGATCCCATGTAATTAATCCATATGTTGTTCGATTCACCCAATCTTGGTCTCATGTTGTTATCTTATAGATACAGTCCAAATTGTTATTGCTCTCATAATCGCGGACTGGTTCAGTATAGTGCGATCCTTCAATAGGGTCTAGGGGTACTATTACGCGTAGCAATTTCTTCTCAAATATCATCTTTCGCTTCTTTAGGTTGATTACCCTGTTCCTATCGGTAGCCCAATCAATTCCAAGGAGTGTAGGATAGGGGTTGTTGTCATCCACAATTTCTATTACTTTGAAGTTAGCCAACACGCTCGCACCTTTAATATCCAGAGTCACGCCTTGTAGCCACCCCATGGAGATGATCTTCTGCTGACTCTCCATCCTTATCTGAATCAGAGACCATTGCAACAAGGGTCTTCCCATCCGTTCACACGTCTGTTTAGGTAAGACGTTTGCATTTGACCCCAGGTCCAAGATAACCTAATCCAACTCATACTCTCCTATCTATGTGGTAAGTCCCATCTCCCATCCTGTTCTTGTCTTATGCTTACCTATCTTTTGCACTACACGTGGCTCACCCAGGGTGTTTTCGGTGCATCTATTTATAAGCTCTTGTAACCCCTTTAGAGCATTACTATCGCGCAGTAACTTCATACAAGTATCCAGGAAAGTTATCAGCATAGAAGGGTCCATGTACTAGTCAGGTTTATCCTTGCTTCCTGAGGTGGAGGCCTCAGTGAAGCTCTTCTTCACTTCCATGAAGTTTTCATGTGTGCGCTCCAAATCAAATTCAATTTCCTTTGCTAGAGCTTTGCGAACCCATGTACTATCTGCTAATTTCTTCCCCTTGTCATCTCCTGTCATGATTCTGCTCCATAGCACTATATTCACATTTGGATCCTCTTCGAGCGACTTAGAACTCATCATCTACAGGTTCTGAGTTGGCGAAGGTGGTAGCACCCCTTTGTCACGTATCCTAGCTATTAGCGTAGGAAAGTCTTCTGTTTCATGATCAAATAGAGTGAAATACTTGCACAACGAATGTGTTGGGTTTATGAAATCGCAGTCATATTGTCTTGGTCCTCTGTAAATGTAGCAGATCAACTATCCTCGACCTTTGGCAGGTCCTCCTCTACCTTGGCCTCGTCTGCACCCCTAAAATCCTATTTACACCATCCCCATGCTTTGGTCAAGGGGATGCATTTCGGCCTGAACCCTATAGGTAGGAGTTCTATCCATCATCAATTCATAACTCCTGCAATTACACTCATCATGCCCTACTGACCTACAGAAGTTGCAGAATAGTTGTTGCGGTGTCTGTACAAACTTATGTAACAGATGGTAGTTATCCATGGCATGTTTTCCTACTACCTGAAAGATAGCGCACCACAATGTAGGCCCCTCGCTTGGTCCTGCTTGAGCTTCTGGACTCAAAGGAATTGGTCCCCCTCCTTTAAGGTAGTTCAAAAATACTGGACAATGGTCTTTGTCATGCCCCTGACTCTTGCATTTCATACACCATACCTCTTCACACACCTCTGGTTGAATTGTTCTTTCTTGCTTCAAGCTTTGCATCTCAAGGAAAATATTTTTCAACTGCACATGGATCTGTTGAACCCCGAGATTTGGATCCTACATTGGTGTTTCATGTAGCCTCATTGTGATCTCCAAGGCCTCCTCCTGAGTTGTTATCTTCTGCTGTGACAGTGCAACCCTTAAGTGTGGTAGGAGCAAAGCCAAAAGCCACTCACGATGTTGTCCATTTTTTAGGTTCATGTTAGCTTCACGAATTGTACACTTGAACTTTTGATCGAGTTCCCAAGGTGTCTTGCCTGGTTGCATCGCGATTTCTTTGAAACCTACAATAGACTGTGCTTCAGATTTAAGCCTATTGAATTCTCTATTCAGTGCTATCTAGATGTCTGCCACTCTAGCATTCGGGTTATCAATAGTGTACTTGATATACTAGGTTAGTGCGCGATCCTGTAGAGCACTAACCAATGTCTCCTTCTTCATGTTATCATTTGTAATGCCTTGAGCTTCCCATATAGCTTTTACAATGAACCATAATTGTTCTATGTCCTCATTCCCCAATCCTTTGAACAAAGGAAGCTTCACTGAATTTGCCATACTGAACTGTGGTGGAGGTGGAGGTGGTACAGTTGAAGTCACAGCTGATGGTGGTGAGGTTGGAGGTGGTGTGGGTGGAGGTGGTATTCACGGGAATCCTTGCCTTATTAGTTGAATAGCACTTTGTGGAGAAACCTGTGCTATTCCCTCTTCATCACCTCGTGGAGGTGAAATCAACGGACTGTATTCAGGACCCTTTTTTCCTTCATTTCTGTAATTTTTTCCACTTCATGTAGTCCCAAACATCAAGATAGTTGCATAACTCGTTTTTCACACAATAACATTTTAATCCAAGTATTCAAATATTTTACATACTTACGTCGTGGTTCTTTGAAAAAGTGTTGCTTGACCTCACTGTACCTCACTGAGGTGTCAATCACAATTTCAGTTACAAATCCTCCTATGACACGATCGAGCCAATGATTGATAGCATGGGCAATCTTATCCTCCAATGCTTCTAACCTTCGCACTAGCTCTGGGATCCACACAATAGGACCATCAAGTTTCCACCTTCCTTCGCTATCTGCTAGCTTTGTGATCCATTCGTATAGCTCAATTGGAAAGGTGAAGAAAAATATCTCATGGATATTTGTATACAGGTACCTGTCTAGCCATTGTTCCTTTGTTAGTCATAGGTTTCTATTCTCCTGCTTCGCAAATTCATGGATCTTCCTATCCAACCAGTCTCTAATCTCCTTCTTAGTCGGATTCGAGTGATACGACATCACACATCTCTTATGCAAATTCTCGTCCCAGCAACGAAACCATTTTTTGGCTTGAGGGGGCCTGACCTAGGTTCAACATTAATTAGCCAAACAAATCCCTACACTACTGGCCCTTTCGGCATCAGCCCGCAGAGCGTGGACCGAAGTCTCACCTGAAGCAGTATGTGGGGATGTTGGAACCAAGTTTCTGCACCCTGAGATGGTCGTGATGTCATTTTATTCCCTTTATTCCTACCTTTGCACAGGTCACTTCACTCTAGGGCTTGCCAGACAAGCCCTCTATTCCATCCTTCAATACCTCTACGAAATGGTTTCATTGACCTTCGCACAGCCCTAACCCTTGATCTAGACACTTTCGCGTTGCTAAGGCAGTGTACCGTGCAGATTTGTAAACTAGTCTAAGTGTCTTACTTATCTTATTAGATACTCACAGCTAGCACCACGTAAACAAATATTCTTATATGCGTTCAATTATCCAACATAATCATACACATTCGTGCATCACATAAGCATTACAAAATAAAGTCATACATAAAATGATAAGATGCATTAATTAGGACAAAGACATAGAAATTGCGGAATACTTCTCTTTATTGACATCTTCCAAGCGATTATAGACTATATTCACCTTGCGCACATAGTTGCAGGTGTCTGCGCACTCAAATGCGGATTTATACTCTAGGCCTCTGTGCACTCAGCTACAGAGCCTCTACCTATGCTACAACCCGAAGCTTAGACTTCTTGCTTCAAAGATATGAATCTCTTATCTTGTGTGTCCCTACAACTACTTAGACCTTAGCTCTCTTTATATAATCCCATGGTCCGCAGACCATGGGTAGATCTCTTATAGCCGACTTTACTAAGGGTGGACAACCCTTTATGACTTATGACACCTACGCACTCTGCGACCACAAAATGTGAATTCTTTAGAAGTTTATTACAAAATTTGACCAAAATATGGGCTTTTAGCCCCAAAACTATCCTTTGGGGGATCATGTTCCCAACACTACTCCTTCCTCGTATGTAGCATCTTCTATCTGAAGTGCTACTCCTTGTGCTATTGGTGACATGCTAGGAGGCCTTTTTGGTCATACATTAGTACAATTATCATAAGTAAACTCTCAGATACAATTTAAACACAAAAACAAAACTCATAAAACTTGAAAATTCCAAAATCAAGTTTTACGTGCATTGATCCACTCTTCACCTACTAGTAGAGGCAAATTTGGATGTACTCTAAATTCCATGACTAAATAGGCATAGTCATCCACAATGATCAGTTGTTGGCACAACAAACCAAAGAACAATGAAGGGAAATGAATCCACTAGATCCCTCCTCCACGAGGCATGTTCTCACTCCATATGAGCATCCTTGGATCTTATGGAGATAGATCCTCCACCTCTACCCACTGGTACCAAAATAGTGGCACACGCTCTAAAAAGAAAGTGACCAAAATCGAACCAAAGTCAAACTGCTCCAAGTTTCCCAACTTGGCTTTGGTCAGTTGTCTCTTCATCCGTCGAACCAGTTGAACACTGTTGGAGCAAGGTAATCTATTATGTATTGTAATTGTGATTTCGAGATTTCGTGAAAATTCCACGCCCCAACTATATAGGCCATGGTGTATAGAATTGTCCTCAAGGGAAGATTGTCGATGCTTTTTATCTTCACCTTCCTGCTCACAGTTGTCTCTGCACCTGGGAAATGCCTTCTGATTAAGGCATTGGTACTCTCACCTCAACTATGGAATCTAAAGAGTTGGATTCTTTCCCCTCTTCTAGACAATCCAGTAATGAAGTAGATATCTGATGCTTCTAGCTCTAGTTCTTGGTCTCCAATGATGAAGATCTGCCGATCAACATCTCGTAGACTGATCAGATAGTGTAGGAACTCATTTTATGCTCTGAGTCCTCGGGTCCAAAAGAATTTCAATAAACCGCATTCCCTCAAAGAATTGACACATTCAATTCTTTTGGAAGTCAATGATCTTCTGCCTCATGACCCCTTTCCTTCCCTCCAATGACCATGTTGTCTAAATCTCCTGCAAACAAACCATATACATTCATTAAATTCCTTTCTGCGGATCCAAAACTAAAAAAAAAACTTGATCAAGAGAGATAATTTCTCTTTCTTTTTTCTGCCCTATGTCCAACGCCACTGTTTCAATTGTTTTCACGTTGGCAGCGTGAGAGTATTTTGGGCTCATGGATGATCATCGTGGATCTGATGAGAAAACTCGCGCTGGTCGCCCCCAATTTTACAAATTGAAATCCTCCCTTTTAACCAGAAAATGTCCTATTGAATGGCATGCAATTAGAATGTAAAGAAAGAGAAAAGGAAGATCTCTTACCTATAGTTGGTGGTTCGTGAATTGGTGCCCTGGATCTCCCACATAGATTACCTAAAGAATCAAGGAAAATAGGGTAAAATGCACTCCAATTTACTCTAAGTGAAATGGTAAAAATGTTTTTACTTTTGGTTTATTTAGAAGTTTTTAAACACATTTTTGCCAATATTTTATTGTTTCCCTTGATACCAGTGATGTGTCGTTGTTTTTGTACAGTTTTAGGTTTATTTTGGTGGTTACAGTGATCATTTGTTACTGATTCAACAATTTTTTGTTTTATCTCTTTTTTGGACTCATTAAAAATAAATGAAAAAAGAACCCCCTTGGAGTCGTCTTTAATATTTTTTCTGACTTTTGAAATATGAAAAGATAGCCGAGTACTTGTCTTTTCGAACTCGTTAATTTAAATGAATTGGCATTGTCTCAGTATACATTTACCCCTTTTTTGGGATGAGACTGACTATTTATGAAAAAGGTACACCTTGGTTGACATGGTCAGGAGGTTCTCCCAAATATTGTTTTCTACCTTTTCGGATTCGAGAGACATATTAGGAAAAGGGACAGGATGGAGTCTTCTTTTTCATCCCTTTTTCAAACCCTCTAAATATGGAAAAGATATCGAGTTATTCTTCCATCAAACTTGTAAAAAATTAAATGGTGAAAGACTTGTCACCATGAAAAACCCGAGTTTCTCCTTCCTACGGCTCGTAAAACTTATTGGGATGGATTCATTCGAAGAATGAAATTATACAACAAGCATACGATATCCCATTCAAGCTTGTGATAAAAAATAATTGGGGTACTCACTAGAGATTGTGGGGAAAAATGGAAGTGAAAAATTTCATGTATAGGCAGCATGTTGTTCTTGAACATGACACTCATATGTTTCTCGTGTCAAGATTGGGATATCCTCCCTCAGTCACTTGTATTTCCAAGTTTGGGTGATCCATTTTTCCTCTCATCTGATTTTTCCATTTCGTCATCATGACCCTTGGTCTTATGTTAAGTCAAATGATGCCACGCTCCGAACTCGTGTCGCCGATATGTTTAAGAGAAGTCTTATTTTTATTTTATTACCTATACATTGTTTGAATCTTTGCTACAGTCTTGGATCATACTCATTCATTGCACTTTATTCCTTGTTTCTTATCGATGATGGGGGAATTAACATGGCCCTCCTTTGATGGGTCACTTCTTGTCGACTTCAGCTCATTATCCAGGAAGGTGACTTATAGACTCCCTTTTAGTACCTTAGAGATTGCATGCCTTAATGGAAAGTTATTTACATCTGACGACATGTTTCCATCATTGGCCTTCGATCGGATGATTCCATGAGTGTTCAATTCCAGCTTCATTTTCACATTTAGGATTGTACTGTCATACCTTAAGAGTCATTTTCATTATTGGTGGTTCCTCTCGTGCCTTTTAATGATCCACATCATTGGCCAAAAATCAGGTGGTTTTCTAACATGCTCAACTTTGACAATTCATTCGCATGTTAGAATTCATACTTTGATCAGGTTAGGGATGGAGCGCAAGACCCTGCATTTTGTATGATATGACTCAGGCTGCGTGGATTTATGTATTGTTCATGATTGTACACATGTTTCCTCTATACGGATGGCTGTGACCATACTATGGGACTTTATATTTATGATGGTGTCAATCTTTCTATATCGGGTGGTTGCATCCATAGCTTGGATCTGAGACTTACAGATGATCCTTCTCATTTGGATGGTCACGCCCCTTCCGTGGATATTTTCACATAGTCCTTTCTATCCATATGGGTGTGTCCATGCCGTGGATTCATGTTTTGACATCAAATATGTATATGTATATGCTTCCTTGATTTTCAGGTCTCCTAACAGTTTTTGTTATCGTCCTTGTGAAAGCTCGTAAAGCATCTAAACCATTACTCCCTATTCTCCCTTCATTCTTTAGGGGGCATCTGTTATAGAGTATTTTTCACACCTCTTGCAGCTCCCTGTGTCATACACTGAAGTTCCCAAAACTTGGAAATCATGCAGTGTACCCATCTTGATATGTAGTTCAGATCCTCCCTAAAACACTCATGGAAACATGCCTTGAGCCTTCCCTAAAGAAGTAAGCTCTAAAACCCTAATTTTAGGACCATCACAACTATGACACTAGAACCTAGTGTTGATGACAAGTTTCGCTATACTATCCTCATGCTTCTAGCACGATTTTTACTTGGATACTCGTGTTGATCCCTAAAAGGAAATTTTTTCCAAAGAGGGAAATAAGCTTCGTGATCTAGAGGCTTCCAGAATAAAGAGTTGGAGGTTGTTCGGTGTGGATGTGGTCAAATTCTCCCAATATTTCCCTTTGATCTTATCCCTATGAGATACCTCCTTGAGATAAGCACCTTCTCCTATCTTTGGAGAGATCCTGACTACCTCTCCCTACCTATATATTCATCCCCCCCATTCCCAAATGGTTGGTCTTTGATTATTTTCAGCCTTATGTTGAGATAGTGCTTACATATTATTTGCACCCTTATGCTAAGATAGTGCTTACATGCTACTCATTTGGCTTGGAGAAGGAGTTCTTGGAGAGCTTGAGCTTGGACTTGGACATTCACTCAAGGATATCTTATTAACATCAAGGCTTATTTGTATGCTTCCTCCTTTATTTCATTAACATATACATCTGCTGGTTCACTTTCCATAAATGTTTGTGTTAATGCATCATTTATCTTAATGCTCCTTGATCTTTTAAGTGGATTACTTTTGATTATTGTTCTTGTACTTGTATGCTTTGTTGTGCCTTTGATCTCTTGTGAAGGTATTCAGATGTTGTGAGCAGTAGAGTTGAGCCTGAGGAGCGAGAGATTCAAGATATTCAACAAAGGAGTGTGTTATAGAATCAGAATGAGGTATGCTATCTTCCTCTTCTCTCATTTCAATTGTAATTTAGGAAAGTGTCTTGTAGGTTGTCACGTAGGTTGCTAGTCCCACTCATTGGGCTAGAGGGATCATCTATGTCCACAGAGAGGATTTACCTAGACAACACTATCTCCCATGAAACATTTGTCTCCTAGAAAATCATTTTCAAAAAAAAAAAATTGTTGGGATAAGACCAATTGTGGAAGCCATATATGCAACATTAATGTTACCACCAGCAAACTAGATTCATGATTTTCCTGAAGGATATCTAAAACATATGCCTAGGTAAAAGGGGGAAACAGGACCAAATGTAGTAGATTATTTATTTGTAATTTTGGATTCTGTAGATAATATGAATATAGAACATGAAGATGTTTATATGAGGTTGTTTGTTCAACCATTAGAAGGAAATTTTAGGATTTGGTTTAGACAGTTACAACCAAATTCTATTCATACATTGGTAGAGTTAACCAATATTTTCATAAATTAGTGGGGAATAAAGAAAGATCGAGTTTATTATTTAATTGAGAGTTAGGACCTCAAAAGGAATCCTAATGAACCTGTGTCAGATTTCATCAAGAGATTTAATAAAGTTTACAACAAGATGCTTGTATACTGAAAACCTCCAGTCACTGCTAAAACAAAAGTTAGATTTCTTAAGGCATTTGATGGTGATTTTAATTTAATGTTGAGGGAAGGAAAATATAGAACTTTGACAGACATGCAAACTATTCCAATAGAGGTTGAGGCTAATAGAGAAACATCAAGCAAATTGAGAGCAAAGGTAGAAAAAGAAGAAATAAAGTTGAAGTCAGGAACAAAAACTAGTTCATCTTCAAAAATTAAGGAACAAGAACATGAAATTGATGAAATCACTTCAATGTTGAGAAACCCATCTAATATAATTTTAAGGATGGAAACACAACCTAGAAAAGTTCAAAAAAATGTGAATAGAACACCAGGAACCAATAAAATACCTTTTCAGCCACAAATTTTACAGAGGGAAAGAGAAAATTCTAACTAACAAATTCAACCCTCATTGATGATACATGATCAGGATGTATAAGACATAACACATATTTTAGATGAAATAAATTATTTTCATGATAAACATATTGAAATTGTTCTTTTTCCTTTGAATGAAATTCAACCTGTAGCTTAGAATATAGAATCCTCCAAATTTTTTAAATATGAATCCTTTTCTGAATTTCTAATTATTGAGCTGAACAAAAGATATGATCTAAGGACAAGACAAAATCTAGGTAGACCTGTAAAGAAAGCTACCTTTTATTTATCACAAAAAAATATTGTTGAAACTTTATCTTTGTCACCTCAAAGTTAGTCGCCATATCAATCAACATCTAACAAACTTGTTTCTCCTGCTTTTAATGTAGAAAAGAAACTAGGAAAAATCAAAATTCCAATTCCTTTATCATAACTTAAATGAAACGTTGGTTATAACCATTAGGTATATATATGGATTCAGTCTTCAAGTGTGGATGTTCAAGAAGATGTAATTAGTTTGCAATATGAAAAAACATCTATCATTGATCTGAAATGGGGGTTTGATAACTTGTTATGCTTACAAGAACCTCCCACTGAGCTAAACAAATAAATGATCTAGCTTATATATGAAATTTGTGGAATTAAATACTTGAAACATGTGTATTTACTTTTTAATTGTTTAAGTGATTTAATTCCATTTT
Source organism: Pinus tabuliformis (assembly GCA_031772625.1). Taxonomy (NCBI): domain Eukaryota; kingdom Viridiplantae; phylum Streptophyta; class Pinopsida; order Pinales; family Pinaceae; genus Pinus; species Pinus tabuliformis. The sequence continues at coordinate 211,384,695 of CM062809.1, read as the reverse complement.
TTTTGCTAATATTAAACACATATAATAGCCATATAATGCAACAAACAAACATATACACATAACAACAAATTTAATCTAGGAGTTCACCAAATATCATGGGCTACATCTCCTTGAGATTTTGTCATCTTGACTTGGCTCTTTGGGATTATGGAAAAGTTTCTTTTACAAGTTCCACACTTAACTCCAAAGGTTACTAGACTGAACCAATGGGCTTAGAATACCATATATATCCTTGTCATGGCTTTCATCACTCTGCAAACAGATCTAAGCTCCCTTAGACTTGATTTCTCCAATCGGTGCTCTGAGCTACTCTAAGCTTCTTGATGGCACTAACTCCTTCAGAATTCTTTAACTGTCCCTGAAACCTCACCTACTATCTCTATCACATATCCGACACCAAAAATAGACTAATCATTTGCTCAAAATGAGCACTGCATCCCCAAACTAGGCCTTACTCCACGGTTGGCACTAAGTTGCCTAAAACTTCCCTGTAGCATCTCGGCCTTAACAAGTCTTCCAATGGCTCTACAAATCCCTGAAATGGATTTAGAATTCTCATTATAGTTAGAAACGACTATTGGTTCGCTGAGAATGAGTATTGGTAGCTCCTTCAACTGCCTCCAACTCTTGGTGGCTCTAAGCTCCAAAATCTTCCTAGATGAAAATCTATATGAAGGTGACTTCTTAAACTTCTCTGGACTGTTCCATTTGATTCAGAAGGCTCAAATTAGCCTAGCTAGCCTCTTGTTTCACTCTCTCTCATCGAAAACTACTCCTGGAGTGCATTTATTCAATATCCCCTAGGGATACTCCACCAAACTTGGTGAACTAGCACCTAACTCTGGATAAACATAACATATCCACCTTTTTTTTATCTACTCCACCAAGCTAAACCATCAGAGGTAACCATTACAATAAATGTTGGGTGCATATGTGGGCAGTATAACCCTAGCGGTTAGGACTAATTCTCTGTAGGAACTGGCAGTCGTATTAACATTCAACCACATGTGAATGCATTGCAAATGGGCGGTTAAGTTGGCATTGGGATTCTTGCCCAATTGGAATTAACATTTGTTATTACCTGCTTTCATGTGAACAGTTTATGGGGACTGCCAGTGAGTAAGATCACTGGCATTCCTAACCCCTAATTCTCAAACCATTGCAAAAGAAAATACGCAATGTAACCAATACATGTCAAGAAACAACGTCAGGCGGAGTTGGTAGAGCGTTGTCCTACCTTGCTAGAGGTCGCGGGTTTGATTCCATCAAACCGATACAAATTTTGCATAACCATTCCAAGACCACATGGTGGCCTCCAGGCTCACCACGTGTTGGCACTTGATTGGTCCCCAAAAGGGAATATTCCTTGGAATATACTCCTTAATTTTTCCGAAAGCCAAATTAATCTTGGTCAAATGTCCAAAAATTGCAGTTTACTGGACTTTCCAAATTGCGATAACTCCTTCATACGGTGTCAGTTTTTCGAACCGTTCATGGCGCTAGAATCGAGAAGATGAGATCTATCCAGTCACTCAAGTTCAATACTCTTTTGAACATTTTGAAATTTAAGCTATCACTTAGGTCATTGATCAATATCTTATCACTCCTCCCCATTAGGAATCTTTTGGACCCCAAAAGATTGATATACTGATATGTACAGTAGATGAGAGTACAACATCCTCTTCTTTTCAGCCTCCATACACTCGCCTTGCATGGCTAGTGCCTTTTAACCAAAACTCGAAGGTAGTTGACACTTCCCTTCCTAAATGCGCTTGTCCTCTTGTTAAGAACTGTCTTCCTTGAACTCATTCAGGATTTCTTTTGAGAAGTTTACAAAAGGTAGTTGAACATCACTTCCTTGAGCATCGACCCAAGGTGGTTCAAACAAACATGAGATTACAACATAAATACATGCATACTTAACTGAAATTTTCATATGTACCAATGAAAGTATGCCTTACTGTTTCAAGAAGTCAAACCACTTCTTACCAAGCCGCTTCTATGGTGACTTTTGCTGCTGCAAATCTTCTTCTGACATCTTGTCGAAAACAACATAATGCAAGAAACAACTTAATGACATAAACTCTTGCTCCATCAAAAGAAAAAAATTTCACATCATGTGAATCATCATCATGTCTCTTACATCTTGGTGTACAAATGATTGACTAAATCACAAGCCGACAAAAACATGCCTTCTTCAAACAACTAACTCTCCAAGTCAAGCATGTACAAAAAGAACTTGACATTTCTTTTTCAAAGTAGAAATAATTCCACCTCTTGTGAAACACTTCATAATTATCTCCCTTTTTCAATCTTGGAGACAAAATCAACGTTTCCAAGTTGATATGACATTGCATGCATGTTTAAACAAAGCAATCGACCATCAAGTCAATTACACGTACATGTTCAAAAACAATGAAATCGTCAACATTCCTTTGTTCATACATACCATTCTCATGCATGTATTCCATTCTCCAACTTTCTCTCAAGCACAATAATAAGTACAAGATCCTCAAACATATGTAAATGCACTTACAAAGCTGAAATGAACATAATTTTGCTGCAATAAAGCAAGTCTCATACTCAACTTTTTCATTCACCTTCTTGGTAAAACCTTGCAACTTGCATTCCATTGGCAAAGAAATGTATCAAATCAAAAGACATGCAACTTTAATTGGATAAGAACTCTAACCATTTCTTACCAATCCACATCAAAGGCGCTTCCTTTAACTACACATTGACATCAACACGTGAATCATCCTGAAACAAATCAATTATGGAAACTTCCTTTCCATTCTTGCCATTCTCTTTTTCCACCTTCTTCAAATTTCGTGGAAGCATTGTTGGATTCAAATTCAATACTTTTCAGTGATATGTCCTTGCTTATGGAAATAAGTGCAACACATGTGCATCCTCTTTACGACATAATTTTCCTTGTCCAATGGACCTTTGGCTTCTTGCCTCCTTTTCTTCAAAAGTTTCCTGTATGTGGCCATTTTCTTCCAACATCTATAAACACTATGGTTAACCAAACCACAAAAGGAACATGCAATTTTTTTCCAATACTTATGTGGAAATTTACCATGCTTAACATAATCAAAATAAATGTGATTGCAATCAGATTTATAACTTTCTCTTTCACCTTTTTTTTTTTTTTTTTAACAAAGTCGGGTACTTATGTATTATAAAACCAGCATTACAGAGTTCCAATTACATACGGGAGATGTTTCTGAAGTCTGAGGATCAAAAGTGGGTTCGCAGACCCATATTCCTCGTTGCTTCTTTTGATTTAAACAGAAAGCAAAACAAAGGCGACTATATTGCCTAACATAGGAACCCCCTAACCAGCTAAATTTACAATGCATTCCTTATGGAAAATGTTGTGTGACTGAATCATCCGGATTCCTGACACTTGCCATGGTTGAAGCTTCCGCCTGGTAACTCTAGGTAAGGGAGCGGATGTGCTCCATAGCCGCCTCCAAGTGGCTGCATCTCTCTTTCAATGCTTCAATCTCATTCTTGCTTTTGTCCATTTTTTTGCGCTTTGAGTTCCTGTCTGCATGATAATCCTCTTGCAGCTCTTTCAGCTGCTTGGTCAGGCTGTTGATCATGATCGTGTGGGCCTTACACATGTTGCAGTCCCTGTTGTTGAAAATATTGTCCAAAAAGTTACCAGGTTGTGCCTGATCCGCTGGAGGATTCTGCTGTTCAGCCATTCTGTCAAACAGAGGATCGGAGCTTGAGGGCTGGGAAGACCCGTGAGGAGCTGTGATCGGGCCTATAGAGGGAGGAGAGGGGATGACACTGAGATGCTGACTCAGAAGATAGAGGAGCGACGTGCTCAGAGGGCCGAGAGTGAGCTTCGGGGATATGCCTGAGACACTGTTGCGGTCCAGAAACAAAGAAGTTAGCGAATATAAGCCAACATAGAATAAAACTATAGTTACCAAGAGCGCGCTGCAGAGCTCTATCTCCTGATGAAGGAAGAGGCCGTCCACGGGCTGCCTTCTGATGCTGGAGTCGAAATGCTGATGCGGAGCTTTCCCCAGAGCAGTGCGATTCCTTGGAGCCCGACTGCAATATATAATATCATGGAGGATCCGCATATGCTTGGGTCGATTCCGAAAGGATCTACTCTTGGGAGAGGAGAGGTCAGATGAATTGATTTGGCTGCTGACAAGGAGTGTGCGAAGGAAAAAGACACTGACCCATACCCTGAGAATGGCTGTGTGGATCAGATAATGAATCCCAAAGAGATATGAATCTATGATTAGATTCAGGTCATGAGGGCGATTCGAATTTCGATGGTACCAGGTAGAGCAGAAAAGAGATTTGGGGAAGGGCCAAATACGGAGGGGATTATACCTGTGGTGACTAAGTTTCTTGGGAGAGGCGATGGGAGAGGCCCGCTTAGGGGATATCTTTCTCATAAACTGTGTCATTCTCCTTGACTTTACCTGTTTGCCTTCCTGTAGCCTTGTTCGCTTGTTCATCTGCTTCCACATTGTTTGCTCTGAGGATGTGTTTGAAGGTGACATCGCCAAGAGACCTGATATTTTCCATTATCCTTACTCTGATGTTGTTTAATGTTGTTTGTCTGAAGTCTTTCCCAGAGGTTAATGCTGCTATGATGATAGCAGAATCGCCAAGAATTAAAAGGTTTCTCAAGCCAAGTTTCCTGGCAATGGAGGTCCCAAGAAAGAGGCTGTATGCCTCTGCCTTATTGTTTGTCATGATGCCTAGTCCCCATTCAAAGGTAACTATGTTTCTCCCTTGACAGTCCTTGATAACTCCACCTGCTCCCGCTTGGCCTGGGTTGTTCTTTGATGCCCCATCAAAGTGGAGGGTAGGGCGGTTTTGATTATGAATCCAGTTTTTAACTTCTTCCCTAGTCCCTCTTAGTTTCCAGTCCGTGTTCCTCTTCCCTGTATTTTCTTTCTTCTGAGTTCTCCTTCCACATTTGAATTTGCTGATCCACTCTTTGACTCTTGTATCCGTTGGTTCCAGTTCTGCCTAGTTAATGCCATTTGCCTCAATGGTCTCGGTGATAAGAGCCATCGTTTTGGCTAGAACGCTGAAGATGCTTGGCTTTTTGCTCTTAAAAATACACTTGTTTCTGGCAATCCATATTTTCCAGCAGAGATTGGCTGGGATGCTGATCCATATCCTTTTGACTAGACCCTTGCATTTGCCGGGATGAGGGTAGCTATTTCCCCATTGTTTCTGTAGGATAGTGATTTGGTTGGGAAGATCGCTGATGCTTAGGGGGTTAGTGATAATATTCCAGCATGCTCTTGCAAAGTGGCAGTCTATAAAGAGGTGGTTAATACTTTCCTCTGCATCCTTACACATGCAGCAAATTGATGGGCCTTGAATGCCCTTCTTCCGGAGATTTTCAGCAGTAAGAATTTTACCATGTAGAAGGGTCCAATTAAAAAGCTTCACCTTTGGTATACACTCAGTTTTCCATATTGCTTTCTGGAGTGGCCAATTGTTAATTGCTGAGGCGTTTTGCAAAACTTTGTAGCCCTCTTGGACTGTGTAGTTACCCCCATTAGGGTCCCAAACAAATTTTTCTTCCTCCCTTCTGTTTGTGGGGGCAGAGCCTATAATCAAATTCTTGAGCTCAACCCATAGGTTCTTAAGGTCATCAGGGAGGGGAAGAGGTCTCCAACCAGTCCAGCAGTTCTGATCCCAAAGAGAGATGTCATAAAGAGTTTTGATCTTTGCCTCTGCCATCCATCTTTGCAGTGGCCTGTAGTTAATGATCGTTGCCCTTGCCTCCTTGCCCATTATCCTGTCCTCCCATATATTGATATCCTTGCCATTACCCGGAGCTCTTGATATGCATGAATTAAGTTGAGGAAGAGTCTTTTTGATCAGCTTCCAAACAGGGGTACAATGTCTTTCAATGATGTTTCCTACAAGGATGTTGCTTTTGATCCCATTTAAGTACTTCCTCTTGATGACCTCTGTCCACCAGGTCCCTTTCTCATTGATAATTCTCCAGACCAATTTATAACCCATTGCCATGTTTGCTAGTCTTGGTATTCTGATTCCGAGCCCTCCTTTTTCTAGGGGAAGAGTGACCTTGTCCCACTTCACCAAGCTGAACTTTTTTGTATCTTGCTTTCCTCCTTGCCACAGGAAACTTCTGATGATCAACTCCATGTGCTTGTGGATGCCTGCCGGGGCGAGTGTGGTAGCAAATTGATAGATTGGGAGGGCTGATAGTATGGCCTTTATGAGAATGGTTCTACCTGCCAAGTTTAGCCAATACACTCCCCAACTCTGAAGTTTCCCTCTCAATTTCTCGATTAGTTTTGCCCAGATCTCAGCTTTGATTGTTTCCTTGGCTAAGGGAAGCCCTAAGTACATGAAGTGGGTCCAATTCCCTTGGGCAGGGATTTCCATGATTATGGAGATTCTCTGGGTTATGTTTCTTGGGACATTCCAGGTGTATATCATACACTTGTTGTTGTTTAGTTTGCCTCCTGAAGCTTGAAGGAAGAGTTCCAGAATTTTTTTGAATCTTCGGGCCATGATGCTAGAGGCTCCCCCTATTAGCAGAGTGTCATCTGCGAAAAGGGAGTGATTTATTCCCTTAGATCCTCTAACTATATCCACCCCTATAATTTCTTTTAATTTGTGCTTATTCTCCAAATGTAAGCTGAGGGTTTCAGCCATAATAATGTAAAGAAAGGGTGACAACGGGCATCCCTGCCTCAATCCTCTTGAACTCTTGAAGGCAGTGCAGGGCCTTCCATTAATGAGTGGAGCTGTCCAATTGTGGGAAATGCATTCCATGACCCTGCTTGTAAAGGACTCTGAGATGCCAAATTTCAATAGGACTGCCTGAAGGAATGAGTGGTTTACCTGGTTGAAGGCGTTCGCCATGTCCAGCTTGATGATCATACCCCTCTCCTTCCTGGATAAACTGCTGTGAATTGCCTCCTGGATGAGAATGACATTTTCCGTTATGTGTCGCCTAGGAACAAAACCTCCTTGATTCTCGGATATTAGGGAGGGAAGGATTTTTTTTAGCCTGTGCGCCAAGATTTTAGTGATGATTTTGTAGGAAACGTTACATAGGGAAATAGGGCGGAATCTATCAAAAGATTGGGGATTTGGTTCTTTGGGGATAAGAGCTAAATGAGAGGACTTAATGCTGCTGCCCAGTTTGCATTTTGTAAAGAAGTTTTTTGCCATTCTAATATAATCTTTCTTAATAACTTCCCAATGGGTTTTGTAAAAGGCCACTGTAAATCCATCAGGGCCCGGAGCCTTGTCCAATGGCATGCTGTGGATAGTCCTTTCTATTTCCTCCTTCGTGATCTCCTTTTCTAATTCTGCGTTTTGTTCCTCTGAGATTTTGTTCTCTATTATATTTAGAAAATCCGGATTTTCTTTGTAATGGGGATCAGCAGATAGAAGATTTTGAAAGTGACGAGACGCTGCTTCCTTGATCTCCCCTTGCTCTGTTAGAACTCTGCCCTCCATTGCAATTTTCCCAATATTGTTCCCTGCTCTCCTCAGTTTGATACTGTTATGGAAGAAAGAGGTGTTCTTATCGCCTGATTTGAGCCAGAGGCACCTCGATTTTTGTCTTTGCTCTTCCTCTTCCGCTCGATTCTGCTTATATAGTTCCATGTACAATTCATTTTCTTTCCTTAAGTCTTCTTCTGTGTCTTGGCCCTTCTCTGTTTCTTTATTCCACTCCTCAAGTTTCATTTGGAGGTCGATTTTCCTTTTTCCTTCCTCTGTTGCGAAAGTTCTGGCCCATTGCTTGATGGCTGTCCGTAGAATTTTGATCTTTGTCTCCCATATATAGTGCGGGGAGCCCATAATTTCTATTGCCCATTTCTCCTTTACCAGGTTCCTGAAGTCTTCACTGTTTTCCCACGCTCTGTTATATTTAAAGGGTATTGGTCCCATATTTTCTCCTTTAACCAGATGCAGTGCCACTGGTTTATGATCTGATATATATCCTTGTATTACTGTGCTTTGGATCCTAGAAAAGTTGGCCACAATTCTTTCTTGAACCAAAATACGGTCCAGCCTCTCTTTGATGTTGTTTTTACCAGTTCTCTTGTTTGACCATGTGAAGCGCCCATTCTGAGGGGGAATATCCACGAGGCTGTGAGTTTGGATGATTTTTTCTAATGCATCCCTTGAGGGATCTGCAAAAAAAATTCCCCCCATCTTCTCTTCCGCATTTCTTATTAAGTTCAGGTCTCCTCCCAGGAAGATATTTCTGTCCTGAGCATTCATTAAATCCATGATGATTGACTCCCAGCAAGAGGCTTTTTCTCTATAGTGGGGGGGGTGCGTAGACATTGTATATTGTGTATTCTTCAGTCTTTTATATGTTTTGCATATCTGTTCTTAGCCACCATTTATTCTGTCTGCTATCTTGGAGTTTCCATTTACTTTTGTCCCATATTGTTCCTATTCCACCTGAGGCGCCTATTGCACTCAATCCTATTCCTTCATAGCTTCTGCTTCGCTTAACAGTGTTTTGAAAATCCTGATCATTGATTTTGGTCTCCTGGAGTAGTAGAAAGTCTGGGTGTTCCGATTTGAGAAGGTCTCGGACTGCATTAATTTTTAGGGAGGAGCCCATCCCCCTACAATTCCAAGAGACCAGATTCATCATTTACTTTGTTTATTGTGTATTCCACTTTTCTCCTTCGTCTTCTCCCCGCTCCCCTTGGTCTTGTCTAGATATGTATCCATTGGCTGCTGGGTACCTGTAGCCATTTCCTTTGCTGCGTTCTCATCCCTTATCTCTTTGTTTGACTTTCTTCCTACTTTTCTGGGTGGGTCGGTGGATGTGATATTTTCCTTTGTCTTGTTCCTTGTTAGGATTCTTTCAACAGTTGGGGGAGGGGAGGTCGGGGGGGGAGAGGGAGGTGTTGCTATGGGGCCTCTCGGAGAGGGTGGGGGGGATGGGGGATCCTCTGTCGAAAGGGATTCAAAAGGGTTGGAGGAAGAGGGAAAAGAAGGGCCAGATCCGGAGGGATGGGAGGCTGGGGTTGGGGTTTCATTAGGGGGTTTTGAGAAGGTTCCAGGGGTGGATTTGACTTCTTCTTCTTGACTTTTTCCCATGTTTCTTCCGGGGCTTCAACATTATCAGAGTCTATTGGTTTATTTTTACTACACCTATTAGCAAAATGCCCATATTCATGACATACCTTGCACTTGAATGGCAGCTGCTCGTAGTCCACTTGCTGTATATGCGTCCACTGATCTACCTTGAGTTTGATCGCTTCCGGTAATCCTTTCCCCAAATCCACTTCTACACATATCCGGGCACATGCATGCATGTTCTCCCTTGGTTCCGATCTATCAATATATTTCCCCACAACGTTTCCTATAGCTTTCACCGATTCATCTCCCCAGCAGTGGAGAGGCAGATGGGGAAGGCGGACCCAGACCGGGACAGCACTGGGGACATCCATCTCGGGATCAAAGTCGGGGGTCCATCTGTTGAGATACAGGCCTCTTGTGTCCATGAAGTAAGGACCATTCCTGAAGATGAGATTACGGTCTTCCACCGTTTCGAAGAGGAAGGTGAAGAATCCCCTCCCGCAGAACCTTATTGCTATCTTACCTTGGACCATTGAGTTCCAGTTTCTTTCCACCCAGCGTTGAACTGTGCGGGGTGAGGGCCATAGTCCGGTGAACTGGCCAACCAGGCCACGATCTGCCAAGGCAACTGCAGCTCTCCTCAGGAGGGCAGGAGGGAGCGAAACTTCCGGGATTTCATCGAGCTTCTTAATGAACTTTGTGGCTGTAGGGCGGATTTTCTCTGAGGAGATCTCTTTTGTGAGAGAGGAAAACATCTTCTCCAAATCTTCCTGATCATGGATTGGCAGATCCATTGCAGGAGAGGACAGAAGCGTAGGGGGCGCTCCAGCAAAAGGCTAAGGGGAAGGGCCGCAGGCCCCCAATGAGACGGACAGGAGGCCCCAGGGTGGGAAAGGGAACGAGCAGAGGGGGAAAGCAGCCCAGCAGCAGCGCTGCCAGGCGCAGGCACGCTGAGGGAACGCACGCAGCAACAGCTAGGGTTGCCGAGCGCGCGCGGGAGCTAGATCGCACTCAACATATATATATATATATATATATATATATATATATATATATATATATATATATATATATATATATATATATATATATATATATTTCTCTTTCACCTTTGTTTCCTTCATGAGAAAGTGAATTGAATGAAGAAGTGGCTCCCTTCAAAACACCATCAATCTCTTCAATGATTTTATAGATTTCACAACTCCCTTGTTCAAGCGCATGTTTATGAACACCTTATTCTTGAAAAGTATGTTTCAAACGATTGCATTCCCCATGAATACAATATTTACAAACTTGAGGTAGAGAACCTAAAATGAAACTCCTTCTAGGAACTATTTCAATTTCCTTCACGGCAACTTTGGAACTTTCTCCATAAGATTGTCCATAGCCAATACCCAAATACTTAGGCCTTTCCTCAACCATTATTGGCTCAATAATTCCTTGTGCATGTTTGCCCAATCCTCTTCCTTCATAGCCCATTTTTGACATCAACTTGAACCTTATACCTCTTGTATCTTTTTCAAAAGAACTAACATAAACATTCTTAGAGGAAATTGAAGACAAACTAGGATTGTTTACCTCTTCTTCAAACTGATGCTTGACTAAGGTTTCTTTGGCAACATGGAGCTATGTCTCCATCTCATGCATCCTATCTAGGTTCATATTTGTAATAGGAAGTTTTCTCTCCATTTCTTGAAACTTTTCAAAAAGCAACTGCTTCTCTTCCTTCATGGAATTCAACTTCTCTTGAAGTTTTGTGCTCTTCCTTTCATATCCATACATTTTTTTCACCATATCCATCATGATGAAAAAATCATGCTTCATGTATTCATATAAGAATATTGTGAAGGAGGAGGTTTTTTAAAACTCACTTGTAGAAGTTGTCATTATAAAAATGAACAAAATAAATTCAAGAAAATTCACAAAGCTTGCAAAATCTATTGACGAAACTTCTGAACAAAATGGTTGTAGAGTCGAACTCTTATTCAAGTAGCGTTTTGCAAACAAACCCTCTTGTGCTTCAAGCATTTCCTTGAGGTCCTTTGGGTAAGGAGAATGCCTTCAACCCTTCTTCCTTCTTTTCCTCTCCTAGACTTAGCTATCAGTAGCTTTCCCTTCACCTCTAGCAAACTCAAGCAACAGTCATTTATAAAAAATCAAATAGTCAAATTCTTTGTACTGTTTAAACACCTTTCAAGTCAAACAAGAAACCTATTCCTCTTTCAATCAATAAAGCAACTCTGATACCACCTGATCTGAAATGGGGGTTTGATAACTTCTTATGCTTACAAGAACCTCCCACTGACTTAAACAAATAAATGATCTAGCTTATATATGACATTTGCATAATTAAATAATTGAAACAGGTGTATGTCTTTTTTAATTGTTTAAGTGATTTAAGTCTATTTGTTTTTTATGATATTAAACACATATAACAACAATATAATGCATCAAATAAACATTCACACATAACAACAAATTTAATCTAGGAGTTCACCCGAATATCGTGGGCTACATCTCCTTAAGCTTTTGTCATCTTGACTTGGATCTTTGGGATTAAGGAAAAGTTTCTTTTACAAGTTCCATACTTAACTCCAAAGGTTACTGAAATGAACCAATGGGCTTAGAATACCATCTATATCCCTGTCATGGCTGTCATCACTCTGCAAACATATCTAAGCTCCCTTAGACTTGATTCCTTCAATCGGTACTCTAAGCTACCCTAAGCTTCTTGATGGCACTAACTCCTTCAGATTTCTTTAATTGTCACTAAAAGCTCACCTATTGTCTCCAGAAAATATCAGACGCCAAAAATAGATTGATCATTTGCTTAATGTGCACTCCATCCCTAAACTAGGCCTTCCTCCACGGTTGGCACTGAGCTGCCTGAAACTTCCCCGTAGCATCTCGGCCTTTAGAAGTCTTCAAATGGCTCTGCAATTGCCTGCAATGGATTCAAAATGCTCATTATAGTCTGAAATGACTATTGGTTCACTAAGAATGAGTACTGGTATCTCCTTCAACTGCCTCCAACTCCTGGTGGCTCTAAGCTCCAAAATCTTCCTGGATGAAAATCTCTATGAAGATGAATTCTTCCACTTCTCTAGACTATTCCATTGGCTTTAGAAGGCTCCAATTAGCCTATATAGCCTCTTTTTTTATTCTCTCTCATCAAAAACTACCCCTAGGGATACTCCACCAAACTTAGTGAACTGGCACCTAACTCTGGATAAACATAGCATATCCACCTTTCCTTTATCCACTCCGCCAAGCTAAATTGTTTGAGGTAACTGTTACAATAAATGTTGGGCGCATATGTGGGTGGTATAACCCTGGTGGGTAGGGATAATTCTCCATAGGAACTGGCAGTTGTATTAACATTCAATCGCATGTGAATGTGTTGCAAATGGGCGGTTAAGTCGGCATCAGGATTCTCGCCCGACAGGTACATTTGAATTAACATTTGTTATTACTTGCTGTCATGTGAATAGTTTATGGGGACCGCTGACGGGTAAGACCGTTGGTGGTCCTAACCCCCAATTCTCAAACCATTGCAAAACAAATACGCAATGTAACCAATACATGTTAAGAAACAACATCGGGCGGAGTTGGTAGAGCATTGTCCTCCCATGCCGGAGGTTGCGGGTTCAATTCCGTTGGACCCATACAAATTTTGCATAACCATTCTAGGGCCATGTGGCGGCCTTTAGAATTGCCACATGTTGGAACCTAATTGGTCCCCAAAAGGGAATATTTCAAGGAATATTCTTTGGAATATACGCTTTTTAATTTTTCCAAAAGCCAAATTAATCTTGGTCAAATATCCAAAAATTGCAGTTTACTGGACTTTTCAAATTGTGATAACTCCTTCATATGGTTTCAGTTTTTCGAATCGTTCATGGTGCTGGAATCAGGAAGACGAGATCTATCTGGTCACTCAGGTTCGACACTCTTTTGAACACTTTGAAATTTGAGCTATCACTTAGGTCATTGATCAATATTTGATCAGTCATTTTTGGGCCAATTTTGGATGTTGAAGATGAAAGTGTTCCTCATTTCTATTTGACTCTAAATATTCATGATTTTCTCCTCTATAATTGCATGTTAGATTTTGGGGCATCCAATAATTTAATGCCAAAAAATATTACAGATTAACTTTAGTTGCGAGTGACAAGGCCCTACCATGATTTATATAAATTTGATTAAAAAATGATATAGTGTTTGGGGCTAATCAAAGATCTAGTAGTAACTTTAGCACAAGTTCCTATAAAAAGTGTGGTAATGGATATAGTTGTTATATATATCACTCCAAAATTTGGTATGTTGTTATCAAGATCCTTGTGTGCTAAAATTGGATGAAGTTTACAAATGGATATGTCATATGCTATCATTCCAGTCTATGGTGGATAACATTAATATTTTATAGAGAAGTAAGGTTTATAAACACTATGTGTAATGTTATCCAAGTTGTAAGTCACCTATTTATGTTATGGACCAAGATTTATGGTGTTCCATTTTAGCTGTAAATAATGTGTGCAAGGTACAAAACAAAATTGAAGATATTGTAAATATTCCTTAGTCTTCAGAAAATAATATTTGGAAGACGTATTTTGATGGAGCCTCTTCTAGAGATGGATCTGGAGTTGGAGTTGTTCATATTTCACCTGAAAATAAAATCATCACTCAATATTTTAAACTATATTTTGAGGTCACTAACAATGTGGAAAACATGAAGCTTTAATTTTAGGATTGGAGATGGCCAAGAAAATGAAGGTTCAAAGGTTGTCAATGTTTGGTGATTTAGAATTACTAGTGAAACAAGTTAGAAATATTTGTCATAGAAAACATCCCAAATTAAAATCTTACAAAAATGAGACATGGGGGTGTATAGAGAACTATTTCCAAGCTTTTAACATTTAAGATATACCAAGACAAGATAACATGCAAGTATATTCTTTAGAAATTTTTGTAAGTACATTTAAAGTCCCAGATTCCTTTCAATTGTAATAACAAATTGAAGTTAGATATGGACCTTCTATCTCTCATAATCTTAAACATTGGAAATTATTAGAAGATTATGAGAAATTGAAAAAAAATTATTCAAACTATTGAAGAATTTGCTTTCCTGCATATTGAGGAAGAGAATAATTAAACAATCATAGAAAGTATTTTTGATTCAGAAATAAACTTCAAGCAAAAAATAGTTGACCATGACATTATTCTGTTATCCAACAATCACATTCCTAAAGGACTTGTTCCCCTTGAGAGATTATTTGACTAGAATGATGTTATAAAATCTTCAGGGCTAAATTCACAGCAAGATGATGTGCAACGCTATAATATTGGTACAAAATAAGAAATTAGAAACATCAACCTTTCAACAACACTAACACAATATATCAGAGACAAATATTTCTAGTTGTTCAAAGAATATAAAGAAGTTTTTTCATGGATATATGAACATTTAAAAAGTTATCATACATCTATTATTAAACACAAGATTCCTTTAAAACGAGGGGCTAAACCATTTCAGAAGATATTGAGGAGGATAAATCTAATCGTGCTCCCAATAATTGAAAAGGAAGTAAAGAAATTGCTAGATGAAAAAATCATATTTCCTTGAAGATATTTTGATTGGATGGATAATTTGGTCCATGTCAGGGAAAAGAATGGATAAATCAGATTATATGTTTGCTTAAGGAATCTTAACAAATTATCTTTGAAGGATAATTATCCACTGCCAAATATGGACCATATGCTTCAAACGATAAAAGGGTCAAATAGAATTTCAATGTTAGACAATTTCTCAGGTTATAACTAGATATTGGTCAGTAAAGAAGATAGCGAAAAGATAACCTTTACCACACCATGGGGTACATTCATGTATGCTAAGATGCATTTTGGCCTAATAAATGTAGGGGAAACCTTTCAAAGGGCCATGCACTTAGATTTTGTTGGAAAAGTAAACAAGTTTATAGTGATTTATCTTGATGATTTAATTGTCTTTTCAAAATTTGATGCAAAGCATATCAAACATTTGAAGAAAGTCTTTGAGAGATGCAGGAAATTTGGGATTTCTCTTAATCCCAAGAAATCAATATTTTCCTTGAAAGAAGGAAAATTACTAGGCCATATCATTTCAAAGGAAGGAGTCATAATAGATCCCAAAGGAGTATCAACTATTCAGTAAATTACTTTTTCAAGGACGAAAAATGAAATTCAAGTATTTTTAGGGAAAATCAATTTCTTGAGAAGGTTTATACCTAAATATGCAAATATTGTAATGGATATCACTGATATGTTTGATCTGAACTTAAAAAGGAACAAAAAAACTTATATATATAATAAAAAGCATAGAGATGCAGTAGAAAAACAATTCATTTCATTAATAGAAAAATATTGAACTATGCTTACAAACAAAATGGAAATAAGATAGCTCGGGCGATGGTAGCTTGTCTCTAAGAAGAGATGTGGCAGCTACATGCCTCTAAATTGTGTTACAATGAGGCTCTAGGGCCTATTTATTAATGGAAAACATGAGAAAACCATAAACAACCAAAACCCTAACCACAGGAGATGTAACACCAAGAGTTTGTGGCCTCCTTGGGGTTAGTTGGACAACCAACTTCCTAGGGTTTTAACTTAGTCATATTATCTTCATTTGGCGCGTACGATACCTTGTTGGAAAGGTATCTATGAGTACTACAAGTTTCACCACAGGCACCTACCTATTGTTACTAGCCTATCATGGACCCCAAAAAAAGTGTCGTCTAGGGGGTCAAAACTACTCGGGAAGTTTAGGACTTGAAAAACTGCTAAAAATAGTAAATGATGAAATGAACAAGGAAACATATGAAACTGACTAGGGGGGTCTAAGTGGAATTGGAGGGTGGCCACCAATACCCACCTAGATCATTCCTCCCCACTTAAGAAGCAATGGTCCCCCTTGCGTGCAAAGTCTCCATGAGGTGAGGAAATTTCTATTGAACCTGGTCCCTGGTGAACCACTTGCCCTAATGAAGGAGTTGGCCTACTTTGACAACTCGATATAACTGTATCCTTTGTCAGCAAGTTTTATTGATCTATGTTTCCATGATATAATCAGTTGTGTCTTATTCCATGCAGCTCGGGTTGAGCTCTATTAGTGTGTGTTGTTCTACAATGTCAGATGTGTCCAACAACAGTGGAAAGTACGGCCGAAGGCAATCTACATTGAACACTGGGTACAGAACAAGGAATGTGTTATAGACATTTTTGGGCACTGCAACCCCAATCATAAATGTCCATAAACCAAGGGCTCTTAAGTCCCTAGAAGTGTTGTTCCAACCTCTAAAAGAACAAGGTCAACTAATTACATCTTCTCCCAGAAGTTCTCCATGAAAAACTGCTCAGAACTGGTCAAAACTGGACCATCTCACCTACTCCATGGTCAAAGTGCGCCGCATCCCACCTAAATACACACAGGAGGTGCGATGCATCTTGAAAAGCCCTTCTATGGGGTGCGATGGGCGAGAGTGGACAAATGGCAGGGTCAATCTGCAAGGTGGAGGATCATGGAATCTTCTAGAAACTTCTCCTGTGACACTTGCCTCTCTGCATTCGCCCAGGGATGAGTAAGAGATCATCAATCTCCAAGTGGAATCAAGAACTATCAGAGAGAGGACACTAATAAAATCTCAAGAGCTGACTCACCCCCCTTACAAACATCTATATATGGATCCCTCATCCCAGAGATCCAGAGGCTGGAATTTTGTATCTTGTAAGGAAGTGTCGCTGGTTTCCTGGTGCAATATCATAGTGTTGGGTGATCTAAGCTTTTCATGAGGTGAAGAAGGGCTTTCTTGCAGAGAGGATGATCTGGGTCAGAACAATTGGTTGTAATCCTCTTTGCTATTTCCTCATTATTAATAAAGCTATTCAAGTTTTCCTCCACATTCTTGTATGATTGATGATATATGCATTTGTGTGGTCAATATATATCTGGTCCTATGTTGTTTATGGTAATGGATCTATGTTCTGGGATAGTGTTATGCTGCTTTGATTCTACATGTGCTCTTTGAAGCTAGGTAGACGAGGAAGCTAGTGGCAAGGATCTATCAGAAGGGAGAGGAATCAAGCAAGGAACCAAGTGCAAGATAGAGGTTTGTCTCGTTTATTCCCCTCTTATCTATTTCTCATAAAGGAAAACGAAAGTAGTTTTAGTTTGTTTGTTTCTAAGGTAGCTACCAGCCTTAGTGGGACTAGCAGCTCTGCATAGACACTATATTTCCCAATAAAAAAATGGCGACTCCACTGGGGAGCGAATAGATTGTTTGTTTATCTACATTTGTTTACTTTATAAACTTACAGACGAAGCCTGAAGTTAAGCCAGCTAGCCTTCGAATTGCATTTGCTATGCAAGTGCAAAGTAGATCAATGCTGCTTCAGTCTATCTTTGGGTTTTGTTTATGAACTGAACAATTGATTTACAAGCTCTCTAATTGCCCTTGTGGTGGCTCTAGTAACCTCTTTTGATATACCCCTGTGATTGGTTTATTGATTACCACTTGCTTGGCCTAAATCCCTGAACTGAGCTGCAAACTGTGACCCAGAACCCAGTTAAAGTCTCGTCCTTGGTCCATCGCACTGTCTCTTCTGTGAATTTTGGATGCATCACACTTCCTGAGTGTAGTAGGTGCACTGCATCTCTTTTTCACTGTGTTACAGGTGCACTAATCAAACAAGGCCTTTCTTGCTCCTAGATTTTTGGTTTCTGTGTTCACTCTTTTCAGCTCTATTCAAGAGTTTTGTTGCCTGTAGTCAGTACACCTCTGTTGAAACCCCCTTCCTTGCCATCATTCTGCCTCCATTGTGGAAATAACTGTAAATGTTTTTATGTATTTTGAGCCATTTTCAGTTCTCTTTTACAAAGAAGTAGCATAATTGAACTGTCGTTTCTTGATTTGAAAGTGTCGCAAGTGTCGTTTTTAGTCATAGAAGAGAATCCGATTGCTCTTGATAGTCGATTATACTGTTACTCTTGTACTTGATTTGAATTATTAGTTTTTCAAGTGTCGAAAGCAAGTTTTCAATTCCAAATCGCAAGGTGTCGTCATTGTCCTCATTTTGTCTTGAAAAGAAACTTGCTAGTAATGTCTCTTTGAAAAATAATTCAGATTTGCGCTTAGCTTTATTTTATCATTCACACATTAAGAAGGCTGAAAACAAATACATGCACGTGCATTTTCATTTAGACTGTTTGTTGGTTTGATTTAGGATAGTGCATATAGTGTGTGCTCTGTGCTCTATATTGAAAGAATGTCATCTCTCTTTCCTTAGTAGCTAGGATTTTCATTGCAAAAAGAAGATTAAACCACTGTTTATCGTCTTAGATTGCATTTTAGGAATTGTACATCTACGTCATGTGGTGAACCGGAAAGGCAAATTTCTTAAGCAAGATCAACTGTAAAATAGATTTAATGAGTCTAAAAATGCTTTGGAGCCTAACGCACAACATTTAGAAGTCTAGGCTAGAGACGTATTCCAGCGTCGTAAAGCCTGGTAACTTTTGTTTTCATTGATGGTTGGGTGATTCCTCCACTTTGAGATGATAAGTGCCAATACGGACTTGTGCTCCCACGTACTGTCGAATATATATTGGGAGACCACAATAGGCTTTATCCTTTATCCATAGGAAGCCGTGTCTGGCGCCCTATCAATCGCAATGCACTAAACACAGCATTTGGGAAGATTGACTGCTGTACCGTAAAAAGTATTCTGCAGTTTTGAAATTGGTTTGGTAATCTCTCTGTCTAGATTTCCAGAGTAGTCTCTTTCGTTCCTTTTCAGGCTCCTTAAAGGAAAAGGTCCATCTGGGCACTTGTCACTTTAGGCTCATTAAAAATCGAAGTCGACTAGAGTCATCTTTTGTTTTTTCTCGACTCTTAAAAATTGAAAAAGAAAGTTGTGTCAAAGCATCTAAAATTTATTTTAATAGGAATAAATATCACCTTTCCTACGTTGGTCTTAGATTGAGAAAAATGGAGTCCACCAACCAAGGGGTTCCCCTTGGGGGAAATCCTAGTCCCTTCTCCTCTTGGGGAGATGTTGGTGCGCCCCATATGGCCACATTATCGCTTTCAGGATTGAAAATCGGCTTGCCCGTATGGCTCTTCTCAACCTCTGTCATTCAGAACACCCTGATTCCTGAACAATCAAGTCAGCAACTAAACGATACCAAAGTTACCCCCCAACCCTCTACTTCGTCCAATTCTTCCTCTCCTCCTTCCTCTTCACTTGATGAAGCTGGTAAACCCAAAAATCAAGTAACTAAGAAGAAGAAGGAGAAAAAGAAGAAAGAGAAGAAGAAGAAGGAGCCAAAGGCGAAAAGGGGCGACCAGGCATCGTCTAGCGAAAATCCACACATTGCACCATCCAGGCCTAAATCACCACGTGTCATTTGCAAAGGAGACCACTATCATTGAGATTGTCCTTGCATCCCTCGGATCTCAAGGGGCTAGTCTCCTCGTTTGCACAATCCGGTGTCGTCAACCTCTGATGATCATGTTGAAAATACATCGTCAACTAGTGAAAGTGAAGCCCCTGGACAAAAAGGAAGAGGTAGATTTCCTTGTAAATTGTGTGAGGGAGATCACGTCATCCACCATTGTCCCTTCTTAGATGAGGCTAAAAGAGTTTTGGACGATCGTCCGGTTTCACCATTACGACTTCCTCCTGGATATAAGAAGCTCTTGTCGAGTCTGTCACTAGTTGAAAATCCAGCTGACACGCCCTTGTGGTCGGTCGAAGCATCTATCATTGAAGATAAACCATCTGAATCCACACCAGACGAAAGTCAAAAGGTCGAGGCGGCAGTTGACCCGGTCTTGCCTTCAGAGGAGCCATCTTCAGATGATACAGTCACTGAAGAAAACAAGAACGACACCGTTCAAATTCTCTTCGTAAGAACAGACTCCGATGAACATGGGGGCAGTCTACACGTTCCTTTACCGTAGGAAGGAAATTTGTCAGAGTTATACCCGACCGTCTATTCGGTCCCACCTCCAAGAAACCTCGTTGTTTCCTTCGATTGGAATCTACTAGGCAGACCCCGTTTACCCGCTAGTGTACCATTTCGAATCATTGCTCAAATATATAGAATGGTCATGGCCGGTACCATCATAGATGAAGGGGCTTCTGTGAGTATCCTTTCCTCAACTGCTTGGAAAGCGCTTGGTTCGCCATCGCTTTTGCTTGAGATGAGAAATCTAACAGGCTTTGACAAAGGAACTAGTCGACCGTTAGGGATCCTTCCCAATGTGCCGATAACATTGAGAAGGAAAACCGTTCACATGAACGTAATGGTAGTCCAAGGACCCCTGGATTATAATCTACTCCTTGGATGAGACTATATTTATTGCATGGGAGCCATTGTCTCCTCACTCTTTAGAGTAATGTGTTTTCCACATGAAGGGAGAGTGGTCAAGCTCATAGACCAACTTTCATTCCCCGGTTCACACATAGCAAATAGTCATATGCCAACCCTGAATGGTCTTTTTAGGCAAGGAATGTCTCATCAATCCCCAGTTCGTCCTCCTGATGAGCGCGAGTGATTCAGAGGATATGACTGAAACCCAGGGGGCATGCACCCTGGTCTGTTTCGATAGGAAAACCTTGGGTATAGGGTAGGTTTCCACGGAGGATATATGACTGGCTGACACACCCGTCCATTTTGGAAAATGGGATTAGACCAGAATAATATACCTCCATTAGAAGGTAGGCCTTTCCTGATAGAACAAATGTTTTGTCTCCAAATTGAAGGGTAACCTGGAAAAGGTAGGCCTTTCCCGATAAAAAAAATGTTTTGTCTGCAAATTGAGGGGTAACCTCGAAACTCTGCTTCACTATACCTGGGGGCATGCAAACCTTTTGGCATGCAAGTGAAGAGCGACCATTTATTTTTTAAATTTATAGGTCCTCTAACCCTTTAAACTCGTAGGATTGGTCATTTCCTAACTTGCATAAAGAAAGAATGCGGGGCAAAGCTTTGAAAAAATACCATTTTTATATGAGACATCCTTATTATACGACTGGATCGAGCAGTTTTAACGCGGAATTCAAGCTCGTTAAAAAATAAACATAAGAAATGAGAAAATGTTCCCCCAGAGTTTAAGCTCATTAAAAAATGAACCAATTTCCGATAAATAACCTTCGTGAATGTATTATCACCAGCCTTTGAAGCCTTGGTCGTGTTCTCATCATCACCTCCACTCTGTATTGGCCGATCATTCACCTCCATTTGATTGTTTACCCTTTTTTAGGAACAGCTGTGAAGAGTGATCTTGTTAGCCATCCTTATGACACTGCCATGATTGGAAAATTCCAAACCTTACCTGGAATCAGCTGCTACCCGAATTTATCACTCGTTCCTCAAAAAATGAGTCTCCTTTAAGCTCTTTTCAACTGACTCGTAAAAAATGAAAAGATTGTCAAGCCATTGGCCTCTCCAGCTCGTTAAAGGGACCAGAAGTGCTATCCCTCCTTTAGATTTTAGTCTTTTGGGACTTGAGGGATTATTACACAAAAATATCGAGCACTTGTTTTGTTCGGCTCGTTAAAAGTACCGAAAATTCATCCCTTTTGTATTGTTTTATACTTTTTCAGACTCAAGGGATTATATGACGAAAAAGCATTATTGGAGTTTTCTTTACATCCCTTTTTCAGACTCTCTAAAATTGAAAAGGACCGAGTTATCCTTGTCGTTAAACTCATTAAAACCGAATAGCGAAAAACTTGTCCATATAGACAAGAACGAGTTTCACTATCGCTATGCTCGTTAAAACATAGCGATGGGTTTTCCTGAAGGGAAAATTGTAGAACAAGCATATGTTATCCTCCTCAAGCTTGACAAAAATAAAGAGGTACTGGTTAGCAATGGCTGGGGAAAAATTCGGAAGAAAACTTGAAGAAACTTTATCAGTAGCAAGTCGCTCTTGAACATGACACTTTCACTCCGCATCCGAGTCGAGTTGGGTTGTTCCATTCACTTTTCACATCGCCATGGTTCCATCACACCATCCATATTTGGGGTTAATGCTACCGATCCGTCATGTCAGTGTCACCGATATGTTCAAGAGAAGTCACTCAGAGAATTCAATTGTGTCTCACCCACTGCAATACATTTACACTCCATTCTTTTGTTGGGTTGTGTTATATTCTTTCCACGACTAACCTACGTAGTTAAACGGGGGGTTAGAGGGGGGCGGTAGCCCCCCCTTCGTTGCACCGATTGCGCAGCGGGGGGGTCACAGTGGGGGGCGGCAGCCCCCCCTGTCTGGGGGGTTTGTGCATGATTTTTGCACATGGTATTGGACGCGATGGTTTTTCGGTCCATGGTATTGGATGCTTCGGCATGTATAAGTATGTATTGTAACATTGAAAGGAACATAATGAAAAATCAAGCTGGTAGTCCCTGTTTTGGGATCCAGGGAAAAATCTTTGTGCATATGTGTTTTATGGGTTATGCTCTCGCATTGTTTATTTTCTTTGTTTAAGAATTCGTATGCAAGTAATTTTTGTACAGGGTTAAAACCTACATTTGGTATCAGAGCTGTTTTGGCTTCAAGGGGATGCCTTTGTTGCTGAGGGGTTTCGCTCGGGCCTGTGGTAGACCCTGTTCAGTGGGAGATCTGCGAGATCGATTCTGGTGGTGAAAGAAGATGGCGAGCAGTGGAAAGATCGAGATTGAGAAGTTCAATGGTCAGAGTTTTGAGTTGTGGAAACTCAAGATGGAGGATCTGTTGGTCAATAAAGATCAGTGGATCGCGGTAGATCCGGGTACTAAACCATCGGGAGTGACCGATGAAGAATGGAAGAAATTGGATCGGAAGGTAAAGAGCACAATACGATTGTGTGTCTCAGATTCAGTATTGCTGAATGTATCAGGGGAAGCTACGGCAAAGGCTTTGTGGGTCAAGTTAGGAACTTTGTACCAATCTAAGTCTCTGGTGAATAAACTGTTCCTGCGGAAAAAGCTGTATAACCTGAGGATTAAAGATGGAGACTCGGTGACAGAGCATCTGAATGCCTTTAATACTGTGGTAAGTCAATTATTATCTGTTGATATTAAAATTTCAGATGAAGATAAGTGCATCAGTCTATTGTGTTCTCTACCAGATTCGTGGGATAGTCTGGTTATTGCAATAGGTAGCAATGCAACTGCTTTGCAGTTTGATGAAATAGTCTCAGCCTTGCTGACGGAAGAGATGAGACGGAAGAATATGGACAACCAGAATGGTGATGCCTTGTATGTACGAGGACGGTCCCAGAACAGAAACAAAAATAAGTCATCGAGTGGGAGATCTAAATCTCCAGGAAAACCTACAAAGGTGGTGTGCTGGAAATGCGGAAAGGAAGGGCACTTCAGAAGGGATTGTAAATCTAAAGCTCTTGATAAAGGAAAGGGATCTGATGATGCTCCTTCTGTAGAGGCGAAAACCACCTCAGATGAAGGTGGGGATGTGTACTTGGCTTCTTCAAGTACACATGTAGATCATGAGGCATGGTTGATTGACTCAGGTGCATCCTTTCACTTCACTCCCCATAGAGAGTGGTTCTGCGAGTATGAGAAATACGATGGTGGTGATGTCTTCTTAGGAGATGATAGGAAGGCTAGAATCATTGGTCGGGGAAAAGTAAAGTTGAAGTTGCAAGGTGGAAGGGTTAGAAAACTTCTGGGTGTTCTACATATTCCTGCATTGGCCAGAAATCTGATTTCTGTAAGCAAGTTGGATGATGCAGGTGTAAAGACGGTGTTCGAGAAAGATACCTGCAAGATGGTTCGAGGAGCACTAATATTGATGCGGGGAGTTCCGATTGGAACTCTGTACAAGCTGCAAGGTAGCACTGTTGTTGATGGGTGCAATAGTTCTATGGTTCCTGAAAATGGAGTAGAAAATCTAGTGGTCTCTGGAGAGAAGACCATGTTGTGGCATCAAAGGCTTGGACATATTGGAGAGAAGGGCCTTCGAATACTTCATGGTAAAGGTATGGTAGAAGGTATGAATGATAGCTCTCTGGATTTTGATTTCTGTTAAAATTGTGTGTATGGGAAGCAGAATCGAGTGAGTTTCCCCTCTGGTGGTAAGAGGACGAAACAGATATTAGAGCTTGTGCACAGTGATGTGTTTGGACCTGTGAAGGTTCCATCACTGGGTAAGTCTGTGTACTATGTATCATTCATAGATGACTTCTCAAGGAATACATGGATATATTTCCTTAAGAAGAAATCTGAAGTCTTTGATAGGTTTAAAGAATTTAAGGCTCTGGTGGAAAATCAGACAGAGAAGAAGATAAAGGTGCTGAGGACAGATAATGGTGGAGAATTTTGCAGCAAGGAATTTGAAGAATTTTGTAAGAAGTGTGGTATAGCACGGCAGAAGACTACTCCATATACACCTCAGCAAAATGGAGTCGCAGAAAGAATGAACAAGACGTTGATGGAAAGGGAAAGAAGCATGCTCAGTGGTGTCGGGTTAGGACAGGAATTCTGGGCAGAGGCGGTGGATACTACACGTTACCTGATCAACAGATCACCCTCATCAGCGTTGGAGGATAAGACTCCACAAGAAGTATGGACTGGTAAGAAACCCTCTCTTTCACATCTGAGGGTATTTGGATGTGATGCATATGTACATGTTCCAAAGGAGAAACGAACCAAGTTGGATAGTAAATCTGAAAAGTGCATCTTTATTGGGTATAAGGATGGTTTAAAGGGTTATAAGCTTTGGAACCCAGTCACACGGAAGGTTGTGTACAGCCGAGATGTGGTGTTCAGAGAGGTAAAAGATGTTATTCAATCTGAAGTCCAACCAAAGGAACCTGAGAAGATAGAGTTTGAGCCAAAGGAGGAAGAATCAGACTCTGCAGCAGAGGAGGAATCAGAAGATGAAGAGCCACAAACTCCGGCTGTGAGAAGATCAGGTCGAGAAAGAAGGCAGCCAGAAAGGTATAGTCCATCTGCTTTCAGTTCAAATTTTGCTTTGTCTGTTACTGATGATGATCCCAGAACTGTGAAGGAAGCAGTGGATTCAGAGGATGGAAAACTCTGGAAAGAGGCCATGGTTGATGAAATGGCATCTTTGCACAAAAATGAGGCTTGGGATCTGGTAGAGTTGCCGGCTAGAAGGAAACCCATTGGCAGCAAATGGGTGTTCAAGAAGAAGACTAATGCAGAAGGAAAGGTGGAGAAATACAAAGCTCGGTTGGTAGCAAAAGGTTATTCCCAGGTGCCGGGAATTGATTTTGGTGATATTGTTTCTCCTGTTGCCAAGGTAGCTTCTATTAGATTACTTTTATCTGTTGCTGCTACTTTTGATTTTGAGGTAGAACAGATGGATGTGAAGACAGCATTTCTTCACGGGGATTTGGAAGAGGAAATCTACATGAGGCAACCTGAAGGCTTTGCGGTGAAGGGTAAGAAAGAACTGGTATGCGAGTTAAAGAAGTCTCTGTATGGGTTAAAACAGTCACCAAGGATGTGGTATCATAAATTTGATACGTTTATACGGGGACTTGGCTTCACCAGAAGCAAAGCAGATCATTGTGTGTATTTTAAATTAATTGGTGACCGTGTTATTTATCTGGTCTTGTATGTGGATGATATGTTGCTGGTTGGAAATGACAAAGAAATTATCCAGGATTTGAAGACCCAATTGTCCTCCAAATTTGACATGAAAGATCTTGGTGCTGCAAACTATATTTTGGGCATGGAAATTAAAAGAGATCGGGCAAAGAGGAAGCTCTGGTTAAACCAGAGGAAGTATGTCGAGACAATACTGCAGAGATTTAATATGCAGGATAGTAAACCGGTGAAGGTTCCTATTCCTGTAGGTGTGAGGTTATCTGTTGAACAGTGTCCCAAGACAGAAGAAGAGGAAGAGGACATGTCCCGTGTTCCATATGCAAGTGCAGTCGGTAGCCTGATGTATGCAATGGTATGTACTAGACCAGACATTGCACATGCAGTGGGAGTATTGAGCAGGTTTATGTCAAAACCTGGGAAGGAGCACTGGACAGCAGTGAAGCGGGTTTTCAGGTATTTGTGTGGCACTAGTGATTATGGTTTGTGCTACCAAGGAAGGCCAGGATTGGACAGAGTGTTGGATATTCATGGTTTTTTTGATGCAGACTGGGCTGGAGATCTGGATCAGAGAAGATCTACAAGTGGGTATGTGTTTAACCTATTTGGAGGTGCAGTCAGTTGGATGAGTAAGAAACAATCTGTAGTGGCACTATCAACTACAGAGGCAGAATACATGGCAGCCACTCATGCAAGCAAGGAAGCAGTTTGGTTGCAGAGATTGTGTTCAAGTATGGGGTTAGTACAGGGAGCTATAAGAATAGACTGTGACAGCCAAAGTGCAATTTTCTTGGCAAAGAACCCTGCTTATCATTCAAAGACAAAGCACATTGATGTTCAGTATCACTTTGTGAGGGATATGATACAAGACAAAAAGGTGTTGCTGGTAAAGGTGGACACTTTGAAGAATATTGCAGATGCATTGACAAAATCTGTGAGCTCTGAGAAGTTCTCTTGGTGTAGAGAAACAATGGGTGTTTCAGGGATGGAAAAATGACTAAGCTCTCCTGTGGCCCCCTGTGGAAAGAAAACAACAAGTGGGAGATTGTTGGGTTGTGTTATATTCTTTCCACGACTAACCTACGTAGTTAAACGGGGGGTTAGAGGGGGGCGGAAGCCCCCCTTCGTTGCGTCGATTGCGCAGCGGGGGGGTCATAGGGGGGCGGCAGCCCCCCCTGTCCGGGGGGTTTGAGGGGGGCGGGTAGCCCCCCTCTATGGGGTCCGGGGCAGCGCCCCGAGAAAATTTTTTTTGGACCCTATATTAGGTTGGGCAAACCTACCTATGGTTTTGTGCATGATTTTCGCACATGGTATTGGACGCGATGGTTTTTCGGTCCATGGTATTGGATGCTTTGGCATGTATAAATATGTATTGTAACATTGAAAGGAACATAATGAAAAATCAAGCTGGTAGTCCCGGTTTTGGGATCCAGGGAAAAATCTCTGTGCATATGTGTTTTATGGGTTATGCTCTCGCATTGTTTATTTTCTTTGTTTAAGAATTCGTATGCAGGTAATTTCTGTACAGGGTTAAAACCTACATCTTTCATGACCGCCACCCTGAACCTTATATCATTAGATCGTTTTCACCTCCATTAAAATCATTTGCTATGTTCCGTGTCATTGATGTGGGATTCACTAAGGCCCTCCTATGTCGGATCGCTTCTTGTCGACATCAACTCATTATCCAAGAAGTCAATCTAGGAACAACCCTTTCAGTACTTTGAAGCTTGCATGCCTCAATGGCAAGTTTCTCACTTCCGGCAACAGGTTTACATCAATGGCCTTCGATCGAAAGATTTTGTGTGGTGTTCGACGCCAAGTCCCTTATTCACACCACGTGAATTATACTGTAGTACCTTGAGGGTCATCATCATTATCAGTGATTCCTCTCGCGCCTGTTAACAGCTTACATCATTGGCTGGTAATCAGGCGATGTCTTTCCATGTTCGACTCTAGAACATCTCTCACATGGATCAACTTGTACTTTGAGTGAGATCGAACAAGATTGAAGACCCTGGATCTAGTTTCATCCATCCGAGCTGCGATATATATTCAGGAAAATAAAGACATCAAATTTACATCATTACTGCAAGATAATCATCCAACCTAAGGGATGATGGCTCTACGAGAATAATCAGCCTACACTCAGACGATTGTCTGTCTTATGTACATGAAAATGAATTTATAAATCTGAGCATAGGAATGCCCTCCTCAGCTAGATCTTGAAAATATTATGAAGATAATGTATTGTATTGTATCTTACTACAGGTCGCCTTCCAGCTTGAAAGAACTTCAGATCCTCATGATAAAGCATTTCACCCGACATCAACAGATTAACGACCTCATGCTTTAGGGGGCAACTATTATAGACTTTTTTGGGCATTGCAACACCAATCATAAATGTCCATAAACCAAGGGATCTTAAGTCCCTAAAAGTGTTGTTCCAACCTCTAAAAGAACAAGGTCAACTGATTACATCTTCTCCCAAAAGTTCTCCATGAAAAACTGCTCAGAATTGGTCAAAACTGGACCATCTCACCTGCTCCATGGTCAAATTGCGCTGCATCCCACCTAAATAAACACAGGAGGTGTGATGCATCTTGAAAATCCCTTCTATGGGGTGCGATGGGCAGGAGTGGACAAATGGCAGGGTCAATCTGCAAGGTGGAGGATCATGGAATCTTCTAGAAACTTCTCCTGTGACACTTGCCTCTCTGCATTCGCCCAGGGATGAGTAAGAGATCATCAATCTCCAAGTGGAATCAAGAACTATTAGAGAGAGGAAACTAATCAAATCTCAAAAGCTAACTCACCCCCCTTGCAAACATCCATATATGGATCCCTCATCCCAGAGATCCAGAGGCTGGAATTTTGTATCTTGTAAGGAAGTGTTGCTAGTTTCCTGGTGCAATATCATAGTGTTGGGTGATCTAAGCTTTTCATGAGGTGAAGAAGGGCTTTCTTGCAGAGAGGATGATGCTGGGTCAGAACAATTCGTTGTAATCCTATTTGCTATTTCTTGATTATTAATAAATCTATTCAAGTTTTCCTCCACATTCTTGTATGATTGATGATATATGCATTTGTGTGGTCAATATATATCTGGTCCTATGTTGTTTATGGTAATAGATCTATGCTCTCGGATAGTGTTATGCTGCTTTGATTCTACAGGTGCTCTCTGAAGCTGGGTAGACGAGGAAGCTAATGGCAAGGATCTATCAGAAGGCAAAGGAATCAAGCAAGGAACCAAGCACAAGACAGAGGTTGGTCTCGTTTATTCCCCTCTTATCTATTTCTCATAAAGGAAAATGAAAGTAGTTTTAGTTTGTTTGTTTCTAAGGTAGCTACCAGCCTTAGTGGGACTAGCAGCTCTGCATAGACACTAGATTTCCCGATAACAGAATGGTAGGATGATGAGCTCGAAGGCATTGTCACCGACAATCTTGGTGATAGTGTATGGTCCATATCAGAGTGGGAGAAGCTTGCGATGGGGTCCAGTAAGGTGCTCCTTCTGCAAATGTAGCCAAAGTTTGTCACCCACCTGGAACTTGTGTGGCACTGGATGTTTATCATGGCGCTACTTGTACTTAGCAGTGGATATTTCCAATATATCATGGACCTGTTGGCAAATGTTTCAAATGTTCTCAATGAAGTCGTTAGCCCTTTCAGCTTCGAACTGAACATGAGATGAATCTACTTGAGTGGTTGCAAATGGTATGGCCACATCAATGGGGCATAATGGTTGAAATCCCAGCCCTACCTAAAAGGGGATGTGGCCTGTTGAGCTGTGGAGATCTATGTTATAGTTATGTTGGACATAGGGGATACTTTCATCCCATGTGCATGGATGCTTCGAGTTGTACATGCATAGAATGTGTACGATCATCCCATTGAAAACCTATGTTTGGCCATCAGTTTGGGGATGGAAAGTTGTGGACTTAGTAAGTTTGTATCCAGCATTGACTAGAGACTCGACAAATATGAACTCAGGAATTTTTTGTTCCGATCTAAGAGAATGGACAATGGGATCCCAAAGTGTACCCACACTTGCTCAAACAAGAGCTTAGTAGTGACCTCTATTGTGATACTCTTCTTACAGGCCACCATGATGGCCATCTTAGAGAATTTGTCGACGACCACGAAAACAAAATTATTGACATGCTTAGTAGAAGGAAAGACCAACATGTAATCCATGGAGACAGATTACCGAGGCTGACTAAGATTAGGTAGAGGAGTATACAGGCCTTGCTTCTTGATGGTTGGTTTGGCAATGGCATAGGCGATGTAGGATGTAATGTACTTCCCAAAATCTTGATGAAGTTTCATCCAATAAAAATACTTCTGCAATACCTCCACTATTTTCTCTACTCAGAAATGTCTAATGACCCAACTGTAGTGCACCTCCCAAATCTTCTTGGCAAGCTCACTTGAAGGAAAAAGAATTGTCACAAGTGGCATAACAATGCATCTTGAAGGTGAAAATTTGGAACTTTCTTCCCTTATAGGAGTGTTTATTATATGCTACCGAATTCTGGATCGCTCTTGTAAAGATGTAGTCACATCAATCTCTCATGCCCACAAGATTCGAGCACAATGATTAGTGCCATGACCGGTGGTCGGCTGAGGAAATCAACGAAGTTATTGGTGTTTCCCTTGTTATACTTAATGTTGGAATGGAATTTTTGCAGATAGGTGGACCATTTCTAATGGAAATCGTTCTGGAACTTCCCGTATGTCTATATAAATTGTAGAGGTTGATGGTATGTCTAGATGACCGTTTCCTTCCCCAAAATGTAATGCTTCCATTGACGGCATACCTGCACAATGGAATACATTTATTTTTTGTAAGTGCAGTACTTTCAGATTATGTCTGAAAGTGTCTCACTGTGGTAATCCACTGGATGCCCATGATGAGTAAGAACCACACCAATAGCATAGTCAGAGGCATCTATCTCAATCTCAAATGGTTGTTGTAGGTTTGGTAATGTGAGCATTGGTGCAGAATATAGGTGATTATTAAACTCAGAGAATTTCTTTTGTTGGGTTTCCAAACAAAAAAGAATTTCTTCCTCTCCACCCTTGGTGACTTGACTTAAAGGCCAAGGGATATGAGAGAACCCCAACACAAACCTATGGTATAAATTGGCAAGACCCAAAAAGTTATGAAGCTCTGTTAGAGTGGCTAGGGTTGGCCAATCCCAAATGAATTTTATCTTGGATGGGTCCACATGTACACCCTGCTCATCAATGATGTAACCAAGATATTGAACCTAGGTCATGCCAAACGTGTATTTCTCCAAGTTAGCATACAACTTGTGTTGTCATAGGGTTTGAAGGACCTATTGAATATGGTGGAGGTTCTCTTTCCAACTCTGGATGAAGATCAAGTTGTCATCTAAATACACAACCACAAATGAATTACTGAAGGGTCGCAAGATGTCACCCATCAGTCTCATGAAGGTTGCAGGGGTGTTCACCAATTCGAATGGCATCACCAACCATTCAATAAGGCCCTCCTTGGATTTGAAGGAATACTTCCACACATTGGAGGGTCTGATAGGCACATGGTGATAACTTGACTTCAAGTGAATAATGTTGAAATATTTGGCCCCTTTGAGGTGGTGCATATGGTCATCAATCCATGGGATTGGGTACCTATTCTGGACAATGATCTTGTTCAGTGCCCGATCTTCAATACAAAGCCTCCAGGTACCATCCTTCTTCTATACCAATATAGTCAGGCTCCCACAAGGTGCTAAGCTTGGCCTGATGTGCCCTTTCTACAATAGTTCTTGAATCTGCCTCTTGATATCATCATTCTCTAGAACAAAGCATCAATAGATTAGTCCATTGAGCAGCGGCATGCCCAGGGTTAGATCGATGGAGTCCTTGACTTGAAAGTGCAGAGGTACCCCTATGGGTGAGCCAAAAATATCCTTGTATTCTTCTACCACCTTGTCCATCTATTCTTGTTGTGCAGAGGAGCCATGGTTGGAAGTTGTGGCCATAACCTTCTTGTTTCCCTAGGGGTGAATCATAAGGAAAACAAATTTCATGGTTCGGGAAACGAACTTACTGCATTTCTTTGCAGTGATCAAAGAGATGGCAGTAGACGAGGCTACCATAGGTATCTTGTACAACTTATTAGCCAAATTAATAATCATAGAGCGAGGTCTAGACTCATATACAACATGTCGCTTCCACACGTATGGTTGTCCTAACAATACATCACAAACTTCAAGAGCAGTAACGTCACACAGTACCTCATACGTGAAGGCCTTGATGCTATATGGAAGGCATCACCGCTGGTTGATGCAAAAATCTCATCCTTCGTGAAGCCACCCGATGGTGTACGATTGTGGATGTGATGTATCATTTATGCCCATTCGCTTCATGACCTCTCCTAAAATGAGGTTCTTTTGTCTCCTGTTGTCGACAATGACCTACAGCGGAGAACCCTTCACCCACATCTATGAGTGAAAGAGTCACAACCCACATCTTACTCAGAAGCCTTCAACTTGGCCACTAGTGACTATTTAGCTCGACACTCACTTTGATTGTGATTGGAGCTCTTATGGAACTCACACCATTTTCCTGTGTCCTTCTTGGTCTTCGTGGTGTTATTATTTTCTTGTGGCTTTAGAGGCTTGTCCTGGGCAGCCCCGCCTTGGCTTAGTCCTTGTCTTAGAAGAGATGTGGCAGCTACATGCCTATGAATTATGTTATAATGAGGCTCTGTTGGGAGTGGGATCCCCCAAGGGAAGTTTTGGGGCTAAAATCCCATGTTTGAGTCAAATTTTGTAATAAAATTGTAAAGTCTCTGCATTTTGTGGTTGCAGAGCATGAAGGTGTCATGTGTCATAAAGGGTAGTCCACCCGTAGTTTTGTAAAAGTAAAGTCGGTTGTAAGAGATCTACCCATGGTCCGTGGACCATGGGATTGTATAAGAAGAGCTAAGCTCTAAGTAGTTAGAGAGACATAAGACAATGTAAGAGAGTCGTAGCTTTGAAGTAAGAAGTCTAAGTCATGGGTTGTAGCATAGGTAGAGGCTCTGCAGATGAGTGCATAGAGGCCTACAGTAGAAGTCCGCAGCTGAGTGTGTAGACCCCTGTAGCTGTGTGCGTAGGGTGGATAGATTTTGTAATCACTTGGATGATATCAATAAAGAGAAATATTCGGCAATTCCTGTGTCTTTGTTCTATTGATGCATCTTGATATGTTATGTATGAATTTCCTTTATTATGCTTATGTGGTGTGTGAATGAATGCAATTACATTGAATAATTGAATGCATTTACGAATATCTATTTACATTGTGTTAATTGTAATTGTTTGATAAGATAAGCAAGCCACTTACATTAATTGGGGAATCTGCACGACACACTACCATAGCAGTAGGAAAGTACTTGAGCAGTAGGCTAAGGTTGTGCGAAGGTCGATTATACCCTTTCGCAGAGGTATTGAAGGACAGAACAAAGGGTTCAACTTGCAAGCACTAGAGCGAAACGGCCTGTACGAAGGCAGGGATAGAGGGAATCAAACGACATCACAACCATCTCAAGGTGTGGAAACTTGGTTCCAGCATCCCCCCATACTGCTTCAGGTGAGACTCCAGTCCGCGCTCCGTGGGAAAATACTGAAAGGGCCAGTAGTGTAGGGATTTGTTTGGCTAATTAACGTTGAACCTGTGTCAGGCCCCCTTAAGCCAAAAAATGGTTTCATTGTGGGGACCGGAATCTACATAAGAGATGTGTGATGTCATATCACTGGAATCCAACTAAGAAGGAGATTGGAGATTGGTTGGATAGGAAGATATATGAATTTGTGGTGTAGGAGAATAGAAACCCACGGAAGATAAGGGAACAGTGGTTGGATAGATACCTGTATACAGAGATCCATGAGATATTTTTCTGTTCCTTCCCAATTGAGCTATATGAGTGGATCACAAAGCTAGCAGACAACCAAGTAAGGTGGAAACTTAATGGTCCTATTGTGTGGACCCCAGATCTAGTGCGAAGGTTGGAAGAATCATAGGATAAGATCACTCGCACTGTCGATCATTGGCTTGATCGCATCATAGGAGGATTTGTGACTAAATTCGTGGTCAACACCTTAGTCAACTATAGCAAGGCAGAGTGGCGCTATTTCAAAGGACCACGAGGTAAATACATGAAATATTTGAAGACCTAGATTAAAATGCTATTGTGAAAAAAAAGGGTTATGCATCTACCTTGATGTTAGGAACTATGCGAAGTGGAAAAACTTATAGGAATGAAGGAAAAAAGGGTCTGGAGTATAGTCCATTGATTTCACCTCGGCAAGCTGATGAGGAAGGGATAGCGAAGGTTTCTCCGTGAAGTGCTATTTAGTTAATAAGAGAAGGATTCCTACAAATACCACCTATGCCCACACCACCTCCGATTTCACCACCATCACTTGTGACTTCACTCGTACTACCTCCACCTCCACCACAGTTCAATATGGCAAATTCAATGAAGTTCCCTTTGTTCAAAGGCTTGGGAAATGAGGACCCGGACCAATTTTGGTTCGTTGTGAAAGCTGTATGGGAAGCTCAGGGTGTTACAAATGATAACATGAAGAAGGCAACACTGGTTAGTGCTCTGCAGGTTCGTGCGCTAACATGGTATATCAAGTATGCTAATGATAACCCAAATGCTGGAGTGGCAGACATCCAGACAACACTGAATAGAGAATTCAGTAGGCCTAAGTCTGAAGCACAGTCTATTGTGGGGTTCAAAAAAATTGTGATGCAACCATGTTAGACACCTTGGGAACTCAATTAGAGGTTGAAGTGTACAATTCGTGAAGCTAACATGAACCTAACGAATGGACAACATCACGAGTGGTTTGTTTCTTCGTTCTTGCCACACTTAAGGGCTGTGATGTCGAAGCAGAAAATAACAAATCAGGAGAAGGCCTTGGAGATCGCAATGAGGTTGCATGAAACACTGATGCAAGATCCAAATATGGGGGTTCAGCAGATCCATGTGTAGTTGAAAAATATTTGCCTTGAGATGCAAATCTTGAACTAGGACAAGACAATTCGACCAGAGATTTGTGAAGAGGTATGGTGTCTGAAATGCAAGAGTTAGGGGAATGACAAGGAGCATTTCCTAGTCTTTGCAAAGTATATTACAAGAGGAGGACCGATGCCTTTAAGGCTAGAAGCTCAAGAAGGACCTACTGCGGGGTGTGCATTATGGTGGGCTATATATCAGGTAGCAGGAAAACATGCCACGGATAACTGTCATTTGCTGTAGAAGTTTGTACAGGCACCGGAACAACTGTTCTGCAACTTTTGTAGGTCGGTAGGGCATGATGAGCATAATTGCAAGAGTTATGAATTAATGATGGATAGAACTTCTGCCTATAGGATTTAGGTAGAAACGCGGCCCCTAGACCAGAGTGTAGGGATGGTGCGAACAGGATTTCGGGGGTGCGGATGAGGCCGAGGCAGAGGATGACCTAGTAGAGGTCGAGTAAAGTTTATTTGCTATAAGTGTGGAGGACTACGACACTATGCCCACTATTGCACTAACCTAACACGTTCATCGTGCAAGTATTTCATGTTATTTGATCATGAAATCGAAGACTATCCTACGCTGATAGCTAGGATACGTGAAAAAGGGCGCCCCCACCTCCACCGACTCAGAACCTACAACTGATGAGGTTTGAGCCACATGAAGAGGATCCAAATGTAAATATAGTGCTCAGAAGTGGAATCGCGTCAGGATATGACAAGGGGAAATAGCTAGAAGACAATACATGGGTTCGCAAAGCTCCGGCAAAGGAGGCTAAGTTCGATTTGAAATGCGCACGTGAAACCTTCATGGAAGCTAAGAAGAGCTTCGTTGATGCCTCCACCTTAGGAAGCAAGGATA
This sequence comes from Pinus tabuliformis, assembly GCA_031772625.1. Lineage (NCBI taxonomy): Eukaryota > Viridiplantae > Streptophyta > Pinopsida > Pinales > Pinaceae > Pinus > Pinus tabuliformis. The sequence continues at coordinate 211,349,083 of CM062809.1, read as the reverse complement.
AGCATGAGCAGGAGATGGACCCCTCTATGCTCACAACTTTCTTGGAGACCTGTATGAAGTTAATGCGCGATAGTAAGGTTATGAAATGGTTACAAGAGTTCATCAATTGGTGAGCCATGCGTATTACAAAAGATTGGCAAGCATAAAAAAAGAACGGGACGAGAGATGAGACTGACCACACAGATAGGAGAGTATGAAATGGATTGGGTTATTTTGGACCTGGGGTCAGATGCAAACATCCTACCAAAGTAGACTTGGGAACAAATGGGGAGACTCGAGCTGCAGTGGTCTCCAATTCAGCTAAGGATGGCCAATCAGCAAAAGATCATCCCCATGGGGTGGCTACAAGGGGTGACAATGGATATTGAAGGTATGAACGCGCTGGCTGAGTTTGAAGTAATAGAGATAGTGGATGACAACAATCCCTATCTCGAACTCCTGGGAATTGATTGGGCTACTGATATGAATAAGGTAATCAATCTAAAGAAGTGGAAGATGATTTTTGAGAATAAATTTCTACACGTAATAGTACCCCTAGATCCTGCTGAGGGCTAACACTATGGGGAACTAGTCTGCGATTACAAGAGTGATGACGATTTGGAATGTATCTATAAGATAACCACACGAGATCAAGATTAGGTGAATCCCACCGCAGATGGATGGATCACCTAGGATCGTGAGAGTTCCTACACTTCGGACTCTGATGAAGAGTTAGAACACTAGAAGAATCAGTTACATGAAGTGACTACGCTGAATTGCAACATGATGACCCGATCACTGTGTTGTGTGTCCTCAAAGGTAGGAAATATGCCTACTTATGATGGCATGAATGAAGTAGATAGTTTTTTGGATGTATTTGAGAGGGAAGTACCAAAAAAGAAGCGCTTCTAGGCATTGGATTGGGCATTGCGCGCTACGCCCACAAGGTGGTGGGGTACGCACAAGGGAAGCTTTGATGATTAGTGTGAATGTAGGAGAATGATGAGAACTCGATTTGGGAAGCTGAAGATTTGAATGACAGACAAGTATGATGGGCAGGATGATCCATGCATACACTTGTCCAAATGGGCCTAGGCTTATGGAGAGAAGCCCCAACTTGTGTGGGTACACTTCTTTTGTCATACCCTCGATATTGTCCTGATGAACTGGTATATAGAAACAAAGTTTTGCCATGGGACGGGTGAATGGGATGTCCTACATGAAGGATTCATGATGACATTTAGTTTTGAAGATGGGTTTAACAGTATTGATGAAGCACTACAAGAGGTGAAAGTAGCCATCTTTTGGATACCACAGGATACTTTGGACCTGATTCAGCCTGAGTGGGCTACCAAGCTAAGTCATACACCATAATGCTATAATGTGACCGCTGAAGAAGAAGATGAGGATCCACGAAATATTAACATCCTGGAAATAGAAGGCCACCGCAAGGTTAAAGGACCACTGATTGAGAACCCTGATATAACCGCGTCATTGAAAACGAGACAAGTAAACATTGGTACGAAGGTAGAACCCAAATTCGTGAAGATTGGAGACTACTAGGATGATGAGATGGTGGATAAGGTCATTGAATTGCTCCACAAATACTAGGATTTATTCCCTACTAAGTTCATGGATCTAAAGGGGATAATCAGGGACCTAGGTATGAGGGAGATTACATTGAAGCCCAACACGAAGCTGGTTAAGCAAAGACCTTACCGTCTCAACCCGAAATATAAGGAAAAGGTTCACCTAGAGCTAGACAAGATGCTCGCGGAAAGCATCATTGAGCCTATGGAAGAATCTGACTGGGTAAGTCAAATGGTGGTACAGGAAAAGAAGCAGAAGGATGAAATAAGGATATGCATGGATCTCATAAAGTTGAATGACGCTTGTGTACATGATCCTTTCCCGACTCCATTCACTGATGAAGTGTTGGATAATGTAGGTGGAAAGGAAGCATATTCCTTCACTGATGGGTTGAATGACGCTTGTGTACATGATCCTTTCCCGACTCCATTCACTGATGAAGTGTTGGATAATGTAGGTGGAAAGGAAGCATATTCCTTCACTGATGGGTTCTCTGGGTACCACTAGATCAAAATCACGTCAGAGGATAGGAGCAAGACAACCTTCGCGACTGAGTGGGGTTGTTTTCAGTACACTGTAATGCCATTTGGATTAAAGAATGCACATGTGATCTTCTCTCGCGTAGTCATTGTTGCATTCAAGGATTTATTCATAAGTTCCTGGAGGTATATTTTGATGACTGGGCCATGTTTGGGTTAGTTAAACACCATGTAGGAAGCTTTCACATGATGCTAGATACCTGTCGAAGATACCAGATCATGCTCAATCTCAAGAAGTGTCTATTTTGTGTTCCTTTTGGGAACCTGTTGGGGCATGTGGTTTGCAGATAGGGACTGATGGTAGATACCACAAATATAGCAGTGATATTGAACTTAGAAGCACCAAGGAATGTGAAGCAGCTGCGCGCTACCCTGGGACATATGGGATATTACAGAAAGTTTATCAAAGGCTATGCCTAGATCACCGTGCCTATGGTGAAATTGTTAAAGAAGGATGTCACATTTTGTTGGAATGATAACTTTAAGAAGAGCTTGGATATATTGAAAGAAAAGATGGCCACCGTGCCGATTCTAGTCTTCCCAGATTGGAAGAAAGAGTTTCATGTACATGTCGACGCATCATGTATAGCACTGGGAGCAGTATTGGCACAGGCTAGCAGAGAAGGCTTGGACCATCCTATCACATTCGTAAGCCAAAGATTATCCAAAGCAAAGAAGAACTATTCCACCACTGAACATGAAGGGTTAGCTATGGTGTATGTGCTCCAGAAGTTTAGGAACTCTTGCTAGCAGGCCATTTTAAGATGTATACAGATCACTCTACACTAAAGTACCTTCTCAATAATCCTATGTTGGGCAGGGAGAATGTGCAAGTTGCTCTTATTGTTCTAGGAGTATGATTTTGAAGTTATTGTGATACCTGGACGACTGAACATGGGACCAAACCATCTATCGCGCATTGAAACAGGGGAAGAGCCCACTAATTTGGAGGAAGGATTGCTTGATGCGCACCTATTTGCAGTGCACATCATGGATGTTCATTTTGAGGATATAATAAATTTCCTAATGATAGGTAATGCACCAGAAGGATACATTGTTCAGAAGAAGAAGGAATTAGTGTAGCGCATAGCAAATTTTTCTGTCATTGCTGGGCATCTGTACAAGATGGGGACTGATGAGATATTGTGACGATATGTACCTGAGTTCGAAAGAAGTAGCATCCTTGCAGACTCTCATGGGGGCGCCATGGGAGGACATTATTCAGGAAGAGAAACCACACGGAAGATTCTACACGCAGGGTTGTGGTGGCCAACCCTCCATCGGGACTCAAAAGCTTATTGCAAGGCGTGCGATGTGTGTCAAAGAACTAGCAGGCCATCGCGGAGGGATGAGATGCCTTTGAATCCAAAAATGACATTGAAACCATTTGAGAAATGGGTGATATATTTTGTGGGACCCATTCAACAACAAGGAAAGACGAGAGCAAGGTACATTATCACCGCGACAGAGTATTTGACTCGTTGGGCTGAGGCACAACCTGTGAAGGATTGCACAGGCACGATTGCTGCAAAATTCCTCTTTGAGCACGTATTGATGTGATTTGGATGTCTAAAGATCTTGATGAGTGATCATGGTATGCACTTCTTGAATGAGAGGATGAGCATGCTAATGGGGGAATTTCAGGTATACCGCCAGAAGAGCACACCTTATCACCTGCAAGCTAACGGGACGATGGAAGCGTTCAACAAATTTCTCGAAAACGCGTTGACCAAAGTTTGTAATGCTCAGTGAAGTGATTGGGACCTACACATACCTATAGTACTGTGGGCTTCTCGAACAACATGCAAGAAGTTGACTGGAAAAACCCCCTTTAGGCTTGGTTATGGCTTTGAAGCAGTAATGCATATGGAATACATGTGCCTAGTATGCGCATAGCAGCGTTCATAGGTATGATGGATCACAGAGCCTTAGAAGAAAGGCTCACATAGTTGAATGAACTTGAGGAAGAGAGATTTTTCGCTGGATTTCACCAGCAGGTCAAAAAGCAGCATGAAAAGGCATGGCATGATTGACACATTAAGCTGCACTCATTTAAGGTAAATGATATGGTTTTGCTATATGATAGTAAGTTTGATAAATTTCCAGGGAAATTTAGAATGCACTAGTTAGGGCCCTATGTTATTAAGGAAATTACCAATGGAGGGGTGGTATAGCTAGTCAAATTGAATGGAGAACCCTTCCTAGGAAAGGTGAATGGCATTTGCTTGAAGCCATACACTGGCGGTCCATCCATGTCACTAAATGAACATGGCACAATCTTAGTTCTCTAGGCAGCTAAAAGGAGGCGTGGGACTATAAAATACACTGCCCGGGTTGGGGAGATGTGCGATTGGAGGATGATGCGAAGCAAGGAAGTGTCACAAGCTCCACAGTAGTGTGGAGGGAGCTGCACTACCCAGGGAGAAGTCACACAAGTTGGTTGGAAAGTGACCATTAAAGTCACTGTTCATGATTTGATGGCAAAAGTGAGGCAAAATGGAGTGGGTGGCCGGCATTTAAGATGAAATTTATGGCTTAGATCCTTGAAAATCTACCGCCAATCCAGTATTAATGAACCAAATTTGGGCGAAACAGTCGGATTTGAATTCAAAATGGCCTATAAATTACAAGTGGTTGTCCAGCAAGAAACACTTGGAATTTTGAGAATTGAGTTGTTGAGTTCTCAGGTGCATATTAATCACGAGCAATACGAGCTTCTAATAGCTACTAAGGTATTTGAGACTTTACCGATGGAAACACACAAATTCTTGCATAAAATCATGTCAGCACCCTTAGAAATTATAAATACAGAACAAGTAGTAGAGAAATCGGCATAGGAAATGGAAAGAGAGGAAAAAGTAGCCACTCTAAAAGTGGCCAAAGTATTGGTAGAGGTCCCTAAATAGCCAAGAAGGCCGAGACCAAAGCAAACCCCAACTAAGGAGGCTATGAAGGACAAGAAGGGCAAGCAGCCTACCATACCGATGCGTTCATCGCCAAGGAGAAGCCCACAAAAGCCCATTGCATAGGAGAAAGGCAAGCCTATAAACCTAGGAGCAGAGGAGGAAGATATCGAAGACATCCCGATGGACGATGAGGATGTGGGAATAGAAGTGGACAAGGTTGAAGCCTAGGGCATGGACCCTATTATTCGGTTGTCAAGGTATGTCCCTCCGTGCAAGCCTAAGTCCAAGGTACCAAAGGACATCGACGAGAGTAAGAATCCCCTACAAACCCCTTTGTTGTTGGAAAAAATTATCTTTGATGGTCCACGATTGGCACGAGTGCCGATACTGAAGCTTGAAGACTGGGACTTGGCGGACCATGAGAATTTCCCACACCTAGCGATCAAGCAGCTGATGCTCCGCACCATATATACAAATACGGGAATGATTACCTTGGAGCCATGGAGGTGGCTCAAGGGAGTAGAGAAGGTAAGTTTTCTCAACCTACTCTCGGTGTTGCACCATAACTGCACCCTGGTGACAGTGTTGGTCATGAAGTAGCTATTGTGCTTGGTGCATGATGGATGTCTGTGGCTAGAGGAGCTGATACCCATCATAGATATGTTGATTCACCGCATAACGCGCCTGCCGTATACAAGTGAGAATCCAGCCATGATATTTGGCAGAAAGGGTGGCGAGTAGGCTCTCGCAGAATCAATGAAGGAAAAATTAAAGCTGGTGAAGAAGCCACATGGGTATGATATCTCTAGCATCTACAATCGCACTGTGAAGGTAGCCACATAGATCCTCACAGGGAAGGTGATGAGGAAGTGTCATGTCGATGAGGTGTCGGCGTCTGTTGTCACGCTCGCACAACTGTGTGCTAAAGGAGTCAAGTTTAACTGGTCAGACTACTTTCACGGAGAGTTACTGGCAAACTACCGTGAAGCACAATAGCTCAGCAAGACATTCCACTACGCATGGCTCTTGTTGTTGATTGTGCTGGTAGCATGGGAGCTACCAGAGGACAGCTAGTTCCCTTCTGTCATGCCAGCCCTCCTTAAAGTAGCGAAGTACACTTCGTTCTTTGTGAGCAAGGACGCGCAGCGAGTCTGGGACAACAATATCTTCTAGATCTTGATGGAGATTAACATCAGGATGGCCATCAATTGTAATCTATGATTTTTGCCCACGGTGTACACCAACTTGCAGGGCTACATTAAGTTCAAAGCTGATTTCCATCAAGTATCAATCAAGGCATGAAAGGACCCTAGGCAAAAGTGGTACAACTTACCATATCTAGCCATGGATGATGTCATTGATGCGATGCTCGATCAAAGGCTGGTGGAGTGGCGCACTACCACGGACTTGGTGGTGGGTAGAAGCAAGTCTGCCCCGTAGAAGAAGGAGGAGGCCAAGTTGAAGATGGCACAGTTGGTCGAGAAAAGGAAAAAGGAGGCCACCGATGATGCCCAAGTAGAGTAGGTCATGACTAGCTTGCAAGAGGAACCTAATATCCAAAGGCTAGAGACGAAAGTGCGTGAGCTACAACAACTCTATGATGAGGTTAATGGCACAGCGTGAACAGTTGCACTGAAACAGAGGTTGGCCAAGCTACAAGAGTCCAAACAACTAAAGGAATAGGTGGATGTAGCACTACATAAGGAAGCAGTGTTGAAGGCGAGACTAAAGCCCTGACTGGAGGAAGCTTATGCAGTCACATGAAATATTGAAGGCAAGCTTGCGACTCAACAAGTGACACACCAAAAGCTTCAGGTTGACAGCACAGGAGTAGTGACCGAGCAGACAGTGGAAGACGTGAAGTAGGCAACAGCTCAGTGCATGGTTTAGGTTGTGGTCATACAGGTCGAGTTGGATGGGTTTCGTACAAAGATCTCCACACCTACCAAGTGGCTCAAGGGCGAGTCACGATGATTGTGTTGGGACCCTGTTGGGAGTGAGATCCCCCAAGAGAAGTTTTGGGGCTAAAAGCCCATGTTTGAGTCAAATTTTTTAATAAAATAGTAAAGTCTCTGTATTTTGAGGTTGCGGAGCGCGAAGGTGTCATGTGTCATAAAGGGCAGTCTGCCCTTAGTTTTGTAAAAGTAAAGTCGGTTGTAAGAGATCTACCCATGGTCTGCAGACCATGGGATTGTATAAAAAGAGCTAAGCTCTAAGTAGTTAGAGAGACATAAGGCAATGTAAGATAGTCATAGCTCTGAAGTAAGAAGCCTAAGTCTTGGGTTGTAGCGTAGGTAGAGGCTCTACAGCTGAGTGCGCAGAGGCCTAGGGTAGAAGTCCACAGCTGAGTGCGGGAACCCTTGTAGTTGTGTGTGCAGGGTAGATAGAGTCTATAATCACTTGGAAGATATCAATAAAGTGAAATATTCGGAAATTCCTATGTCTTTGTTCTGTTGATGAATATTGATATGTTATGTATGAATTTCCTTTATTATGCTTATCTGGTGCGTGAATGAATGCGATTACATTGAATAATTGAACGCATTTATGAATATCTGTTTACGCTATGTTAACTATAATTGTTTGATAAGATAAGAAAGTCGCTTAGATTAATTGGGGAATCTACACAGCATGCTATCATAGTAGCTCGAAAGTACTTGAGCAGCAGGCTAGGGCTGCGTTAAGTTTGATCATACCCTTTCATGGAGGTATTGAAGGATGGAATAAAGGGCTCAACTTGCAAGCCCTAGAGTGAAGCAACCTACGCGAAGGCAGGTATAGAGGTAATCAAATGACATCGCAACCATCTTAGGGTGTGGAAAATTGGTTCCACCATCCCCCCATATTGCTTCGGGTGAGACTTCGGTACACACTCTGCAGGCTGATGCTGAAAGGGCCAGTAGTGTAGGGATTTGTTTAGATAATTAATGCTGAACCTAGGTTAGGCCCCCTCAAGCCAACATTCTCCGAGGTCTATTTTGTATTGGATACCATGAGAAAACCCTAAACAATCAAAACTCAAACCCCAGGAGACGTAACACCAAGAGTTTGTGGGCCCTGTTGGGGTTAGTTGGGAAGCCAACTTCCTGGGGTCATAACTTGGTCATATTATCTTTGTTTAGCATGTACGATACCTTTTTGGAAAGGTCTAGACGAGTACTATATGTTTCTTTGCAAGCCCTTGCCTATGGCAATGGGCCTGCCACAAACCCCAAAAAACGGCGTTTGGGGGAACAAAACTACTCCGGAAGTTCCGAAACCAAAAAACTGTTAAAAATAGTAAATGCTGAAATGAACAAGGAAACACATGAAAATGACTGGGGGTGTAGGTGGAATAGGCTGGTGGCCACCAATATCCACTTGGATTAATGTTTAATAAGAATAATGAGGTTAAATGGAACTCCCAAGCTATATTTTCCTTTTCACAAACCAAAAAGGAACTTACAGAAGCACCAGTACTGACCAATCCAGATTATTCAAAGTCTTTCAGTATTTTTTCCTTTACATCGGGAAGTACAATAGTAGTACTTTTATTACAAAAAAATACAGATCATTATGAGAAGGAAAGTTCTTTCTTTAGGAAAGTTATGAGGGATGCAAAATTGAAGTATGATATAATTGAAAAATAGGCTTATGCTTTAGTGCAACCCTTAAAATATTTTATAATTTATGTGTTTCACTCTCAAATAGTAGCTTTTATACCCAATAATGCAGTAAAAATAATGCTAACTCAGTTTGATACAGATGGAAAAAGAGGGTGATAAATAGCAAAAATATTGGATTTTAATTTGGATATCATACCAACAAAGCTAGTGAAAGGACAAGGATTGGCTGAGTTGTTAGTAGAATTAAATTGTAAATTTCTGGGCATAAATACAGTTATGCATATTTTAGGTACATTAGAGGAGAAGAATCCACAAGAAACTTTTCTATTTCAGAGGAGAAGAATCCACAAGAACCTTCTTCTAGTTCAGTACATCTCCAACTTCCTTTACATATTGATGATAATTTTTTATTATCAGAATAGCATAAGTATATTGTACATTTTCAGTGATATTTTGAATATCCTCTTCTGTTCACTATAAATCAATGCAGGCCTCTTAAGCTCAAAGCAATGAAATATTGTATACTTAATGCAAATCTATCTTGGAAAAATACATTGAATATCCTTTTATTATGTTTGACTGAAAGTGAAATAAAGGGTGTAATTGAGCAGTTTCATGAATGAGTATGTTGAGGGAACTATGCTTGGAAAGAAATTGCATGCAAGATATTGAGAGAAATATTTTATTAGCCTAAATTGTTTTCCCAAGTTGGTTTAAAATTACGGAGTTGTATTCCTTACCAAATATTTGCAGGTAAACAAAAATTAGTTTCTCTCCCTCTCATCCTAGTATTGGTAGAAGCTCCTTCCTACAATGGGGTTTAGATTTTATTGGTGAAATAATTCCTTCTTATAGTAATCAACATAGATGGATCCTAACAACAACCAATTATTTCACAAAATGGGTAGAGTACAACCCTATGACAAATGCAACTAATTCTATTGTCATGAATTTTATTCAAGAAAACATTTTATCCAGGTTGGGCTACCCAAGAGAAATAGTTACAAATAATGCTCAATCTTTCAGTTCTATTAAAATGATTGAGTTTTGTCAAAAATACCAAATTTCTTTACATCACTCTACACCATATTATGCACATGGTAATAGACTAGTAGAGCCATCGAACAAAATCTTGATTAAAGTCACTAAGAAGGTATTAGTAGATCATAAAATAAATTGGGACAATCATTTGAAGTATGTAGTTCAGGAAAACTAATATTCACCTAAAAGATCTATTGGCAAATCTCTTTTTCAACTACTCTATGGTATTGAAGCCATTTTTCCTACCCAATTGGCATTTCCAGTCCTGAAACTCTTGCAATATTCTTATGAGGAAATTGGTGATTTCTAAAAAATAATCAATCATATTATTGAACTCAATCAAGACAGAGAAGAAGTTGAACAAAAACTACTGCAATATCAAGATAAGATGAAAATTCAATTTGATTGGAGAGCCAGAGAGAGAGAGATTTCACACAGGGAGACCTAGTACTAAGATGGGATGTAATAAGAGAAGAAAAAGGAAAGCATGGGAAGTTTGACAATATTTGGTTGGGGCCTTTTAAAATTTTAGAAATGAAGGGAAATAGTACTTCCATTCTTTAGAATTTACAGGGAGAATATGACTCACTTACAGTCTATGGGAAATATTTGAAACGCTACATTCAATACTAAGCAAGTTAATTTCATTATCATTGTAAATAGTCGGTGTGAATTATATTTTAAGAGTAAGTGTGATTTTATAAAACAATGAATCCATATCCTAAGGAGAATGCAGATGGATCTATAGGTTCTTTGCTTCCTGCTAGGGGAAGCATTCTCCAGTTGGAGCCAACGTTGTAATTTTTATTTACCCATGCAATTTTATTTTAAAATTGTATGTTTTAATAATATCTCTCTCTCTCTCTCTCTCTCTCTCTCTCTCTCTCTCTCTCTCTCTCTCTCTCTCTCTCTCTATATATATATATATATAGATATAGGCACTTTGTAATAAAGTCAACATGCTTTTGTAAATATTTCTTTCAATTTAAAATTTGGGCGAATAATAATATGTTTTTGTTATAAAGTTTTGATTGACCACCAGTGCACTTATCCTCCATGTAAGTTTCAGTGGACGAATATCATCCATCCACAATCAATAGTTGAAAATAGATTGCCGGACCCCCCCCGCACTCCCAACATTTATGAAGGAGGGGGTGTCTGCAATTATGTTTTGTGAAAACCGTCAAAGGTTATGTGTTGGGTGCTCGTCTATCGCACCTGGCCCCCCAATGAAAACCATTTACCACCGCACCCCCTCACTCCTCCTACCCCCCACAAACCACCTTTCAACTAGTCATTACCTCCACCATTACTCCCGCAAAAATTATCCCCACTGCCAACTTCTCACTAAACATCCATTAAACTAGTTATAACTATCTTTTCCACCGCCTATTATTTCCAAAGCGCAAACACACTCCCACCAATGTTTAAAACTAATTTTTTATCCTAATTATTAAATTCCAACGAATAATTTTATCCCCCGCTAAAACTCAACCTTCTTTGCAATTACCACTATCATTTGCTTGAGATTATAGTGTTGGAGGGTGCAAAGGAAAATTTCAAATTCATGGAGCTAATTGTTGATCAACTGCACTTTCTCGGGGTATTCTAATTTTCTCATTTCCCATTTGATTTCAGAACAAGTTCTTCTAAAGGAAAAAGTAAAATGGACATCGAGAACCCTGTGCTTCCCCCAATTTGAAATTTATATGAATTGCCACTGATAGATACTGTTTTTAAGATTAAAAAAACTAAATGTGAATTCGTCTTATACGAATTACACAATTGGGCCTTCCATAAATTTGAGGATGCAAGCGATGAATTTAATCTTTGCGAAGCCCTATTGCCCCAGTTTGTTTTTCCTCAAACCCACAATTTTTCCAAGTTTATTTCCTAGTGTGAAAATCGATATTTACCGAGCCAAAGAGTCATAGTATCCAGAAATGGAAAAATATTGTTTTATGTAACTCCAGAGTCCAATTGTCAAGTCTTGCAGATTAATATTTTAAGCTCTCTTCATTTTTTTCAGCTGATGCATTGACGAATATCTACCAGAAGCTTACTTTCCAGTTGAGAGCCCATATCATTGAGTCATTTTTTCCAAAAGGTTTTGAATTGCCTCGTAATAATCCTCCTTATTCCTCAACAACCTTTCCAAAAATTTCTAGGGAAATAATATCTATGGTTTGTTGTCTCCTAGGCTATCAAAGTGATGAATGGGTGGATGAGGTCATTTTATGGTTACTGTCAGTGTTTTCATCTCGGAAAAATCCCTTTGTTCCTTCTAGTTATGGCCAGTTCATTTCAGATATTATTCATGAACAGCTCTTGAACTTCAATGCAGAAAGAACTTTTAAACATCAATCCATATTGGTGTATTTATTTTTATATCATTAAGAAAAAGGGTTCAAGATGCCACTTCAGAAGTTATATTCATAGTGAATACCACAGTCTGTTATCCATTGGACTTCACTGATTAGGAAGAATTCACAAGATTATTTTTTTAGTGACTTTGTATATGAGTTTCTATATTTTTCATTATGCCTTCTTAACAGTGATGCAATCTCAAGGATATCTATAGAAATCAAGAGAATTTTACACTTAAATGAATAGTCAAAAGTGGGATATTGGTATTTATACCAAAATTTTACAGAGATTGGAATTTATGGTTGTGAATTGCCACCCTATAACTTAAATTTCCATCATAAGGAATTGATTGAAATACTTGGATAACTACTTGTAAATTTAGGAAAGTTAATAACGTTAAATAAAATTATAGAAATGTTTCCATATATTGTTGTTGTTTGACCTATATATTAAATTTTAATGTGATTGACTTATATCATGTTATGAATAAGCTCTTGTAGATAATCTCAAAATAAATAATGTTGAATAAAACCTATATGTTGTTTACAGGACATTTTTTAATATTAAAATTGAATACAACTTATTTCAATAATATTTGTGTTTTTTAATTGAACCTTGAGATAAGAAACTGATCGAGTGTTCACCTTTCTCTAGGATGGCTAGATGCACGTGCATGGTACCAATTGACTACTCTTTTGAGTAGATCTTATTATTTGTGTTCTTCTCATGTTTCGCGGATGAAACATGTTTAAGGGGGGTGGAATGTAGTATACCTAGGGGGCATAATATGGGGTACAAAGGGAGGTACCCAAGGGAATGATGTAATGCAATAAATGGGACATAATTAATAAATGAAGTTTTTAACCCATATTAAGTAAGAGACCACAAGTAGTTAGGGAATAAAGTGATAAGTCCATTTTATTGATGTATTGTATTGAGAGACCCATGGTAATTACCCATGTTATTGTATGTACGAAACCTATATAGAGGCTAGAGACTCTCAATTGAGGAGGTTAATGATTATTGTATTGATAAACATATGGCTTGTGGAGTGATCTCCTTCCTTAAGGAGTAGTTGTATGGTATTACCCTACCTCAAAGATTTTGATATTAATAAAGAAGCATTTCTATTTTATATTCTTAAATCGATCTTGAAAACTCAAAAATAATAAACACATTATAAATTTTCTACCATTTCAATAGTTACTTTTTCTAAATAAAAATAAACATTTTACATTATAAAAACAACCTATTACGTATTTACCCAAATAAATACTAAAAAAAATCACCAAAAAATCTTTATAAACTGTCGAATTACAACCTTTTATATTTATATGAACACTCTAAATCAACAAAATATTCCCACGATTATAAGCACTCAATTTGTCTTCTTCATTATTATAAAAACAACCTATTACATATTTAAAAAAAAATATTAAAAAAAAAATTCACCAAAAAAACTTTATATACTTACCCAATGACAGCCTTTTATATTTATATGAACACACTAAATCAACAAAATATTCCCACTATTATAAGCACTCAATTTGTCTTCTTTCAAGACACAAGGAATCTTCACTAGTCCACCAAATCTCGCAAAATTATTTACATATAATTAAAAATTAGTAAAGTCACTTATCAACTTAAGTAATGTAATAGATTTTGTTACTTATCTTAGTAAAATGTCATCATCTATGCCGGTGATCTTTTACTACATCCTATTTACATATTAGATATTATGTTCAATGAATGTCGTAAACTACTTTTACTACATCCTATTTACATATTCTATTCAATGAATGTCCTTTGCCACTCTCTATTTACATATTATAATGCTTATAATTGTGAAAATATTAAAATGGTCATAAATCATTTTTCCTTTATAATAATGATAAAATACTTTAAAAAGAGAGAATATGTTTTGTAATATTAGATAGGTGGAGAATACAAGTAAATCTTCATTTCAATCTTACAATCTTCATTTCAAGTCAGGTTATATAGTATTACAATCTTCATTAAAAATTTTAGATAATCATTTTCAAGTCAAGTTATAGTATTAGAAAATTTCATTACATATTAACTTATGAACTAAATCATATTAAAAAGTTTCTTCGGTGATTAGTCATTTATCTTTATCATTATCGTTGATATAATAGTTTATGAATTATATTTTTTCCGATTATAAAATAATCATATATATTAAAAATTTTAAATTTACAAGTTTTTATGTAGATTGAGAGTAGAGATGGAAAGTTACTCTACCACACACACTATTATTAATAATATAAGTATAAGAATATTATGGAGTCATCATTTATGAAAAAATTTAAGAAGTAAAAAGAGAGAAAAAGAGTGAGAGAGAATTTCTAGGTTTATTAAGGTTTTTAGATCTCAACTATGTTAAAATATTCACTAGGGATGTCTTTTGGACTTTTATTTATGTCTTAATTATAGTATTTTTAGGTTATTTGTCGAAAATCCCTCATATTTTTGGTCAAATCCATGGTATTCTTCTCCTAGATAGTTCCAAGATGACTACCACTTTGTAGATTATTTCAACATTAGGTGCTTTCAGTGAAAAATTTAGGTAAAGTTTGAGGGACTTCTGGATAATGTGATATGGTGTTGTCTCCTCATCTCTTCCAACTTTTTGGTTCCCTTAATTTCAAAGCATCTAGGCTGCCTAAAATGTAGTAGTTGGTTTGGTTCATTTGCACTAAGAGGGAAGTAGTGTTGGTGGAGTTTCCTTGGTTTTCATCCTATAGATTGAGTAGAAAGGGAATCTTTCTATGGAGGTGATTTAATGGATTTAGTTTCTCCTTCTTGGAAGATGTAGTGTGCTCTAACTCAAGAGTATGACCTCCTTGCTTCTAATCATCCTCCAATTATGAAGTTACGAGGTACTTTCCTTAAGATTGAGTTGTATAAAGTAAGCAATGAATGCCTAGGCCCTTTTGAAGAGAATGTAGTTGTTGTTTGGCTAACCTCTTCAACAATATGTTTCTCATTATTTATATTGTATAATTCTCTAGAGGCATCGACTATCCCTAGTCCCTAATTCTCTTTGTACGTACATGGATTTAGACGATGCATGGATTTATTCATTCTTCCTAGGACATATCAACTTTCTTTTAAGCTCATATATTTTATATGGATAGTGATTTATGAGGGGGTTCCATCGAATGGAAACTTGACTAAGAAAGGTATTTATGATGGCATTTCTCTTATTTGTCACCAACTTGAAAAGATGAAGCACATATTTTGAGAGTATCACATGCAATTAGGGTTATAGGTTTCTTGAGGATTACTGCTCAAGGGTCCTTAAATGTAGCACTCTTCTAGTAATTTGTGTTATTTGGTGATTGGAGCAATTAGGTTTTCATGGAAACTGTAGATATTTATCATTGTTTTAGGTTCAAAACATTATTTATTTTATTGAATATTAGGTCTATGATAGCTTTTTCTCATTAGATTAGTTTATTGTATTATATTTTTTCTATGTGCTAGGATAAAGTCCATCATCAACTTCTAGCCAAAGGAGCTCTATTAATAAAACTTTCCCACTCCTTAGACCCAACTGAGTACTCTAACATTATTTTGGTTCCTATTTATCCAAGAAAAAGGATAGGGTTTATTCTATATATCCTCTTCTATCCTTTTGCGTACCAAATTTTTCACTGAGATACACCTTGCAATCCAGTATGGGGAAAATGTTGTACTGAAATGAGTGTAAACATTTAGATGTTGGTTCCATATGTGGGAGGTGTTGTAGTGATTGTAAATGAGTGTAAACATGTAAAGGTTGGCTCAATATGGAGGATATGTTGCAATGATTGTAAATAAGTGTAAACATTTAGATGTTGGCTTGATATGGGAGTTATGCATTGTTTGTGAAATGAAGCATTAAATTAAAATATAGAATAATAAATCATAATATGGGCTCAATTACAAAAATAATAAATAGTAAAGAGTAATAAAAATAATAAATCAATTCCATTTAATTCGTTATATTGTATTTTTTTTTAATCAATAAAATTACAAGCAATTTTTCCTAGAAAAAGATCATAATATACATATCACATTAAAATAAATTAAAATAATGATTCATAATTAAGAACAAATAATTAATAAAAATGCAAATTTTTTTAATAAATTTCATATATAAACCAAGCACCAAGAGGAATCGAATCTATTGAGGCGAAAATATTTTCTGAAGTTTCACACTCAATGTGATGTTTTCTTCTTGAGATTTTTGATCCCTCTCGATGCTTGGTAGATCCAAATATACAATGGATCTATGATGGTTAATTAAAAAAATTAGAAAATGAAAGTAAACAAAAAATCTAGGGTTAGTTAATGAAGAGTCTTATAGTGAAAAGGAATTAACTCTAATATTGAGAAAGGAAAATATAAATATGTAAGGAATTCACTTTAGGGTCATTGTCAAAGGCACTAAAGTTACTTAGGTTGAAGTAGAGAGTTGTGACAAGATTTCAAGAGTGATCCACATCAAGGGTGGTCCTACACATGTATTTTTACTTACAAAAATATGTTGAAAGACACACACACACACACACACACACACACATAGATATATATATATATATATATATATATCTATTATACCTTGTGGATGTGTGCACATGCTAATCCAAAAATTGTTAGATCTACTACCATAATATATAAATCAATAAAAGAAATGATTAGAGGCAATGAAGCTCCCTCAAGGGGGAATGATATCACCTTTTCCTTGGTTGTGATGGAACCTGTAACACCCTCCTCCCACATCCACCCAAGTAACCATGCCAGCCAGGGTAAACATGAGATGAGAGGCTACTATGATTAGATTCGACCTATTATGTGACCTTAAGGAAGTGGAATCGACGCAAACACCACACACAGTCATCCAACATCATCAACAGAACCCTCATGAGACAAGTCATCCACTCAGACAGCCTGTCCCTGGGTCCCATTGTTGTTATGGATCTCTTAAGCCATAGTCACTCTCATTCTATGAGCAAGGGAGCAACCAAAAACCTGAAGTCACTCTCATAGGATTGCCTGCCAATGACTAGAGACCAAAATTGTTATTTTTGTGCCAGTGACCTTGGGATTTAAGCCACCCTTTCAAGCCCAAAGCCCAGGCCACTGCCTAGAATGGATTGGTAGCTTGAAATCACTAAAAATACAGGGAGACAATGATGCAAAAGCAATAAGTTGAAAAAGACCATAACCAAACCCCTACTATCCATGCTAGGCATTTCCTCAAACATATCATCAACATGTAACCTATAGGTGTAAATAAGAAAATTAAGTGTAGGGATCTCATACTTATCTAATAATCGCTATGAACCATTTCTCCCTCATGTCATTTTTTGCATTATCATCTATGAACATATAACCATCATAATAGGAACAAAATTACCATAGACATATCAACCATCAAAATCCACATATAGATCAATACATTTGCACATAGAAATCAAGGGAATTAATTTCTCATTAATGAATGCAATAAAAAAACCAAACATGGGACTACCATGTTCCACTCCACAATAGAATTCTTGAGCCAAATTTCTCTTCTACCATTCACCCCCATGCCATATTCCAATCATGAATGTGGGACTCAACCAAAAGAACCAACTAGGGCATACTGAGGCTAAAACACCTCACCCTCACCAATGAAAGCTAGGCTTTATGTAACCCATCCCAATCGCTAGGGAAACAAAATTAACACATCATAACACACTTTATCATGATCTCCACCCAATCACTAGGCCAAACAAGCATGGATGCCACCGGATTTCTCCACCTACATTGTTAGGAATTTTCCTGTCTCTTAGTCTCTCAAGCTTTATCGCAATCCAATTGTGACTCACTAGGCCCTAAACTGAGACCTCATTCTCAGGCTTTGCCACAATCCACATCGGATCATTAGGCCCTAAACCAAGACCCACTCTCCAGGCTTTACCACATATCCCAACCTAGGATTACTAGGGCCAACTAAGATCAAACCACCTCTATGATTTAGCTTATATCCTGCCATTCAACCTCAAGGATTCCTATGCCATCTGAGGAAACAAAAAATTTGGCTTTACCACAACCCACAGTCTATTTCAATGGTAACTAGGCCATGTGTTCTATCATTTCAAAGATCCACCTCACTCAGCTTTGAAGTCATCCAACAATCCAGCTCAACCAAAACATGAGAACCCCATCACACCATTGCTATCCAGAAATGGAAAGGCTAGGCTCAAAACACGGTCACACCTAGAAAAACCCATGCCATGATAGAAAAGAACCACATTCAATACCATGCATGCCAAAATGAGCAAGGAAAATACACATGCAAGTCGATACCTGCAATGAAGCCTAATGTAGGTGCTTGATCCTGCCTTTCCTGCTTGATCTTTGCTTCCTCTTTCCTTTTTTTCCTTTCTTTCTCCAATGCCAAAATTGGTCCAAGAAACTATAAGTGTACAAGAGTATGAGAGAGAGAGAATAATGAGAGAACTCCAAAACTCAACTAACAAAAGGAAACCAACTGATCCTCATAATCCTTTTTATGAGTTAGGCCTCTATTTTGTTCGTTTTCCTCTTCACATGCAACCTGTGACCTTTCACCTCCCTTTTCTCCTAATTGCCATTATTTTCATAACTAAATGTGCCAAAAATGTCATTTTGCCTTTCCAAACCTTTAGCCATTTCTTTTTCCAATTTCCTTAGACACAAATAACGAAATGAATGCCCATTAGGATGTGCTGCCCAACATTCAACTTGGAATAATTGTCCCATCAACTGTGGTTATTGTTTTTAACTTTATTACATCAAATTTTCATGAGGGTTGTTACAAAACCTTTGTTGAGTTTGTAGGGTTGAATTTCCAAGGTGTTTATGGATCTATGCCAATGAAGATGCCCTATAATGAATCAATAAGTTTTCACTATTAGAGCCAAGCTAGTCATAAAAGATCCATTTCAAGGTTCTATATATGACATTTTCAAGCAGCTAAAGAGCATGGGAGTGGTGGAATATAGATAAACCTAGATGTGTAGCAAATTTTATTGTCTACTGATAATATAGGGTTTAAATTATAGCTTGTTCAAAGATGTTAAGAGAGTAATTGAAGAGATTTTACAAAGAGGAATGTAAAGGTGTAAATTGTTAATGGAATGACTTTAAGAAATATTTCTAGTCTTAATAAGGGTGGGATACTATTTTCTTCACCTCAAATTTAAATATTTTCCTAAAGTGTATTAATCCAATATGTACCAAACCTTCAAGGGATAGGACCTTACCTCTAGTAATAAATTCTTAGGACCTTCTCTTTTCTACTAATCAATTAGTATTCCTCTAAGGGGCGCACCCTATTTAATAATAATTGAACATTTATCTTCCCTTAATTATTAATATAGATATAATGGTTTACAAAATTTTATTATAGTTACTATAATATTCAATTATGAATTTCTCTTTAGAGAAGGGTATTTTCTCCTTCTTCATCTAAAAACTCAGGGAAACGATAGGGCATGATGTGTAGGTGCATATCATTTTTCCACTATATGAGTTTGAGCTATCACTTAAGCCAATGGGTGTTAGAAAATGTAGCAAGAAATAATCAATTTGACTTTAGCCTTAGTCAAATTGAGTAAAACTATTTCCACATCAGAAGGACAACTTAGAGGTAGTTAACTGGTGTGACATGGATCTTGTAACTTAGTTAGCTCAGTAAATATGAGTTAGATGTCTTGGAATTTAGTTACACATGTGTGATTACTTAATTTTAGTATTTTCATTGCATTCAATTAACCGACCTCTAACTATTGATAGAGTGAGTTGAAGGTCAGTTGTGTAGTGGGACAATAGTCTAACTCAGAGGTCTATCAATTAACTGATCAGTCATCCAAAAATATATAGTACGTGAAAGGAATTCAATTTCCTTATCTGAAGTGGAGATGAAAAGGAAGTGTAACAATAGTTGTATATGTTGGGTATGTTTTATATTATTTCCATGAATGTCCCAGGAAAAAATTTTCAAGGCGATTTTTCTGATGGTTTTCATGCATGGTTTTGGGCATGATGGTTTTCTGCCATAATATTTTGTAGATACGGTAAAGGAAACTATGGTTATGTTATAATCCAGGGTCAGTGGATTCAGGTTTATGAATGATTTGACATGTATATATATGCATTGTAAAATTGAAAGGAATATAATGAAAATCAGTATGGTAGTCCCAGTTTTGGGATCCAAGGGACAGTATTTGTGTATGTTTGTTTTATGTTCTCACCACTATTTTTATGTTTTAACAATTCATTTGCAGGTAATTTATGTATAGGTTTAAAACTTACATTTGGTATCATAGTAGTTTCGGCTTCAATGGGACACCTTTATTGCTGAGGGGTTTTTCTCGAGCCCGTGGTAGACCATGTTCAATGGGAAACCTGTGGGGTCGATTTTTGTGGTGAAAGAAGATGGAAAACAATGGAAATATAGAGATCTAGAAATTTAATGGTCAAAGTTTTGAACTACGGATGCTCAAGATGGAGGATTTGTTGGTGGATAGATATCAATGGATTGTTGTAGATCTAGGGATGACACCAATAGGAATGTCAGCAGAAGGCTGGGTGAAGTTAGATCAGAAGGCGAAGAGCACAATACGATTGTGTCTCTTAGATACTCTATTATTGAATGTATCATGGGAAGCTACGATGAAGGCTTTGTGGGAAAATTTAGGGACTTTATACAATTCTAAGTCTCTTGTGAACAAACTATCCCTATGGAAAATGTTATATAACATGAGGATGAAGGATGGAGACTCCGTGACAGAACGTATGAATTCCTCTAATAATGTGGTATTAAAAATTCTATCTATTGATGTAAAAAATTTGGATGAAGATATGTGCATCAGTTTTCTATGTTCTCTACCAGATTCGTGGGATAGTCTAGTTGTTTCTATAGGTAGAAATGCAACTACCTTGAAGTTTGATGAAATAGTCTCATCCTTGTTGTTGGAAGAGATGAGATGGAAAAATATGGAGAGCCAAAATGGAAATTCCTTGTCTGGAAGAGGACAATCCCATAATAGAAACATAAATAATTCATCAAGTGGGAGATCTAAATCTCCAGGAAAACCTGTGAAGGTATGTTGGAAAAGTGGAAAAGAAGGACACTACAAAAAGGATTGTAAATCTAAAACTCCTAAGAAAGGAAATGGATTTGATGATGCTCCTTCTATAGAGGAGAAAACCACTAAAAATGAAGGTGGGATGTACTTGGATTTTCATTCAATCACATGTACATCATGAGGCATGGTTGACTGACTCGAGTGCATCCTTTCACTTCACTCCCCATAGGGAGTGGTTTTATGAGTATGAGAAATATGATGGTGGTGATGTATTCTTAGGGGATGATATGAAGGATAGAATCATAGGATAGGAAAAATTCAAGCTGAAGTTGCAAGGTGGAAGGATTATAACACTTCCTGGTGTTTTTCATATTCTTCCATTAGCCAAAAATATGATTTTTATAAGAAATATGGATGATGCAGGTGTAAAAGCAATGATCGAGAATGATACATGCAAGATGGTTTGGGGAGCACTAGTATTGATGCATCGAATTCAGATTATAGCTCTGTGCAAGATTTTGGGTAGCCCTATTATTGATGGGTGTAACAGTTCTGTGGTTCCTAAAAGTCGAGTAGAAAATCTAGTGGTCTCTGGAGAAAATACCATGCTATAGCATCAAAGGCTTCGATACATTAGAGAGAAGGGCCTTCGAATATTGCATGGTAATTGTATGGTAGAAGGTATGCCTAATTTTTCTCAAGATTTTGATTTTTGTGAACATTGTGTATATGAGAAGTAGAATCAGGCGAGTTTTCCATAGGTTCTAAGAGGGTGAAAGGCGTATTAGAGCTTGTACACATTGATGTGTTTGAACTTGTGTCAGTACCATCACTGGGTAAGTTTATGTACTATATCTCATTTAGAGATGACTTCTTGAGGAATACATGGATATATTTCCTTGGGAATAAATTTGAAGTCTTTGATAGGTTTAAATAATTTAAGGCTCTTGTGGAAAATCAAACAGAGAAGAAGATCAAAGTGTTGAGGAAAAATATTGGTGGAGAGTTCTACAAAAAGGAAGTTTAAGAGTTTTGTAAGAAGTGTGGTATAGCATGATAGAAAACTACTCCATACACACCCTAGCAAAATGGAGCTTGAGAAAGAATGAACAAGATATTGATGGAAAAGGAATGAAGCATGCTCAGTGGTGTTGGGTTAGGAAAAGAATTCTGGTAAGAGGAAATGGATACAACATGTTACCTATTTAATAGATCACCTTTATCATCATTGGAGAATAATACTCCACATGAGTTATGGATTGGTAAGAAACCCTCTCTCTCACATATCAGGGAATTCAACCACAATGCATATGTACATGTTCCAAAGGAGAAAAGGACAAAGTTATAGTGTAAATATGAAAGGTGCATATTTATTGGGTATAATGATGGTTTAAAAGGTTATAAGCTTTGGAACCTCGAAAAAAAGAAGGTTGTGTGCAGCCAAGATGTGGTGTCTAGAGAGGTGAAGGATGTTATTAAACGTGAATTCCTACCAAGGGAACTTGAAAAGGTAGAGTTCAAACTAAAGGAGGAAGAATCAGGTTTACATCAGAACAAGAATTAGAAGAGGAAGAGGCACATACTCTAGTTTTGGGAAGATAAATTAGAGAGAGAAGGAAACGAGAGAGTTATAGTCCATCTGCTTTTAGTTCAAATTTTTCTTTATCTATTACTAATGATGATCCTAGAGTCAGAGAGGCAGTGGATTCAGAGGATGGAAAACTATGGAAAGAGTCCATGGTTGAAGAAATGGCATCTTTAAATAAAAATGAGGCTTGGGATCTTGTGGAGTTGCCGACTGGAAGGAAACTCATTCACAACAAATGGGCATTTGAGAAGAATATAGATGAATAAGGAAAGGTGGAGAAATACAAATCTCGATTAGTAGCAAAAGGTTATTCCCAGGTGTTGGGAATTAATTTTGGTGATATATTTTCTCCTATTTCCAAGTTAGATTCTATTATATTACTTTTATCTCTAGTTGTTTCTTTTGATTTTGAAGTAGAATAGATGGATGTGAAGACAACATTTCTTCACGGGGATCTAGAAGAAGAGCTCTACATGAAGAAACCTCAAGGCTTTGTAGTGAAGGGTAAGAAAGAACTAGTATGCAGGTTAAAAAGGTCTATCTATGGGTTAAAATAGTCAAGAAGTATGTGGTATCATAAATTTGATACATATATATGGGGAATTGGCTTCACCAGGAGAAAAGTGGATCATTGTGTGTATTTTAAATCAATTGGTGACCATGTTATTTAGTTGGTCTTGTATGTGGATGATATGTTGTTGATTGGAAATGACAAAGAAATTATCTAGGATTTGAAGACCCAATTATCCTCTAAATTCAACATGAAGCATCTTGGTGCTGCAAACTACATTTTGGGCATGGAAATTAAATGATATTAGGAAAAGAAGAAGCAATTCTTAAACTAGAGGAAGTATGTAAAGACAATATTGAAGAGGTTTAATATGCATGATAGTATACCGGTGATGGTTCCTATTCCTGTAGGAGTAAAGTTATATGCAAAACAGTGTCTAAAGACACAAGAAGAGGAAGAGGACATGTCCCATGTTCCATATGCGAGTGAATTTGGTAGCTTGATGTATGCAATGGTTTTCACCAAACAAAACATTTCACAGACAGTAGGAGTATTGAGCAGGTTTATGTCAAAACTAAGGAAGGAGCATTGGACAACAGTGAAGCGGGCTTTTAGGTATTTGTGTGGCACTAGTGATTATGGTTTGTTCTACCCAGGAAGACCAGGATTGGGAAAAGTTTTGGATATTCATGGCTTTGTTGATGCAGACTGGGTTAGAGACTTGGATTGAAGAAGATCTAAAAGTGATTATGTATTTAACCTCTTTGGAAGAGCAGTGAGTTGGATTAGCAAGAGACAGTCTGTAGTGGCACTTTACATTACAAAGGATGAATACATGATGGGAACTCATGCGAAATAATTTGGTTGCAGATATTGTGTTCAAGTATGGGATTGGTACACTGAGCTATAAGGATAGAGTGTGATAGCCAAAGTGTGATTTTCTTGGTAAAGAACCCTTCTTATCATTCAATGACAAAGCACATTGATGTTCAATATCAATTTGTGGGGGATATGGTTGAAAAAAAAAGGGTGTTGCTGGTAATGGTGGACACTTTGAAGAATGTTACAGATTCATTGATGAAGTCTGTGAGAACTGAGAAGTTTTCTTAGTGTAGATAAACAATGGGAATTTCAGCCTTGGATCAATGACTATGCACTCCTGTGTCCCCCTTTGTGGAAATAAAACAACAAGTGGGAGAATGTTGGGTATGTGTTATATTCTTTTCATGAGGCCCCATAATAATCTTTTTTTTGGGTCCAAAGCAGTGCCTAAGAAAAATATTTCTAGGTGGTTTCTTGCATCGTTTTGGGCATGATCATTTTCTTCCCATGGTATTTTGAAGATCCATTCAAGGTAACTATGGTCATGTTGTACTCCAAGGTTAGTGTGTTGGGGTTTATAAATGCTTCAAGATGTATATATATGTATTGTAAAATTGAAAGGAATATAAAAAAAAAATCAATCTGGTTGTCCCGATTTTGGGATCCAGGGGAAAACCTTTGTGTATGTTTGTTTTATGTTCTTGCCATTATTTTTATGTTTCAAGAATTCTTTTGTAGGTAATTTCTTTATAGGGTTAAACCCTACAATATACTAGTTCTAAGTGTACAAGTGTTTCATGTGGTTAGAGATCCATCCTTGGGAACTGTCCAATCAATTTGGAGGAAATTCATATCTTTTAGGGGCCAATTTACTCAGCATTTGCGCAAGGAAATAGAAGGCTTGGTGAGAAAATAGTTGGATAAGTGTTGGCTGAAGTTTGTCATTGAGTAGAGAGAACAAGTATTCTTTCGTAGTTTGAGTTCAGAGATGGAGCTAGAAAGAGTAATAGTTTCTATATTCAACTAATTAATGCAAATAGGGTTAAGGGTTTTTCCCCCAGGTTGGTTCCCCTAAAAATCACTCTGTATTTTTGGCTTTTATTATTGAATTTCTATGCATGTTTTTATAAATTGTGATTTCCATTTTGTAGATCAATAGAGGCCATTGAAATTGAAAGGAGGCAAAGTAATCTAAACAGGGATGACAGTTGGAAAATTAGCAGTTGTTGTATCTCTACCATTTCCTCTTAGCTCTTTCCTTTCTTAATTCCAGTGCTTATGTCGATTTCTTTGTTTTTTCCTTTCTATTTTTAATTTTAATTTTATCCCTGCTAATTGCTTAAAAAAATTCAAATTTCTCAATTTTGGTTTCCTCTAATTTATCCCCCTAGGGTTTATTGGTTCCTCTTTGTCCATTTTCCTTTTGTTAGTTTATTTTGCTCCTTTAGTTGATTCCCCTTTTTATTTTTATTTTTTGTTATTTAACTTAATTTATTTTTATTCTTATTTTCAACCTTTTGACTTTGGTAAAATTTTAATATCTTTTGAGGTATCTTATTAATTAATCTTTGCAATTAAAATAATTATGTCACATTATTTATAATTAATTTTACAATTATTCTTATATTTAATAAAGTATCCTAGGCCTCATATTGAGGATTGGGTAAAAATCTCATCATTATTCCAAGATTATCTTAAATTATATATATTTTATTTAGTTATTTATTTAAATTATAAATGAAAATTATTTTTTTCCTAATTCTTAGTCCAGTCAAAAGTAACCTCCTATTATGAATTGGGTAAAATCTTATTGTAATTTCAAATTTATATATAAAAATAATATTAATATTTGTATAGATATATTTTATTTGATTATTTAAATTATTAAATAATCCTTCTCCTAATTTATGACCCTGTCAAAAATAGTTGTTTATTTTTAGCCATTGGAATGATTTGCCTCTCTATTTAACTCATTGCCATGATCTAATTCTTCATCTTGTTGTGGCGATGAACCACACTGGTTTGTTCGAAACACGTCAACAAATGAATTTTATTTGATTATCACCGAAAAATATTTCTTAGAAACTAGATATGAATCATAGAACCCTGAATTCGATCATTACAACCCTGCAAGGAAGGGACATTGCGATTAAGGTTCATCATTCTGAACGGGCATGCTTGCAGGTCTCTAAGATGAAATCAGATTTGGAATTCCTTAAACTATGTAGAGATTCCTCCATCATTACAATGCTTGCCCATATTAATCATTGCCTTAATAATCCCATAAACCTTTACATTTTTCTGAAGGGAAGTATTGCATTGTTAAGATCCGAGATATTTAGAATAAGAAGAAGTCCTAATCATCTCTCTTGGCATCTTCTCTTATTTGATTTGGAGCTATCTAGTATAATTTTCGCCACCCTGTGGGTCAAGAGGGATGCATGTTTGAATCTTAAATCTCTTCAAATGGAGGATATCTAGAAGAAGAAGCAATCTTTGAAATTTCTCAAGTTATTGGAAAGACCCTTTGTTAATAGCAATCTTTTTACCCCTTCGATCATTCTTCAAATAGCAGGGTTAATTTCAGCCAAAATTTTACGCTTTGTTTATGGGTTAATAATGCTTCCCATTAGGATTTTGGGGTTGTATCTTCCCCCTCTAG
This sequence comes from Pinus tabuliformis, assembly GCA_031772625.1. NCBI lineage: Eukaryota > Viridiplantae > Streptophyta > Pinopsida > Pinales > Pinaceae > Pinus > Pinus tabuliformis. The sequence continues at coordinate 211,322,348 of CM062809.1, read as the reverse complement.
GGTGGTTTATTTGTCAATGTCTCCCTTTCAATAAATGTCAAGCGTTGATGATGGCTCTCTGGCAGATTACATTGATTCAGGCATTTCACTTCATGTTCAACCTCTCTAATCGATTGAACCTGGTCTTCATTCCATGTCCAGCACTATAGGAAAAACTGGAGCTATTCTTCTGTGTTCAGAGTCTGCGTCCCAGGTTGTTAACTCACCCCTCGTGGTCATGGTAAGTTCAGGCAATCTTGTCTTCATATCTCAGGTTGTTAACCATACCTCCAAGGCCATGGTGAGTCCAAGCTCTATTTCATGCTAGTCCATTGACCCTCTCCCTTCCATCGTAAGCAGTCACCATTTGCATTCCTCCATTCTCTACTCCCTTCCTTGGTCATTGTCTCCCCTTAGTGTTGACCCTTCCAATCCAGGTGTTTATTCCTCCCTCTTTGAGTGTGTTTCTTTCTCCTCTGGCCCCTTTGTTAACAATGTTGGGCTTAACCCTAGCATTTTCCCTTCCCTTCGTCTTCCTACTTTGAATAATTTTGGTTTTGATTCCATTGATCCTCATATTAACTATAATAACCATAGTAATAAGATGACTAAGTTTCATTGTTTTGGATTTGATAATAGTGTTAATATTAGTAAAGTGAGAGATGATGATGATGATGATAATAATAATAATAATCATCATCATCTTTCTCTTAGTAATAGGTTATTCGACCTGTCAAATAGTAATAATAATAATAATAATAATATTTCTGTTAGTAATAGGGTAGTTAACCTGTCGAGTTTTCCTTTTCCCCTCCAGTCTATAGTCTTATGGAGAAGGGACTAAATTTTTCCCTTACTCCTAAGAAAATCCCGGAGGAAGGTATTATGTGTGACATTAAGTTTGGGATTAAGGGCTTACTGTATAATAAGGATATAATACGACAAGAACACGTGGTCATCCTTCAGAAAGAAAAGCCCCCTAAGAACAACATTAGCAAGGAAGATTTTAATGCCCTCAATTCTTTGAACAGGAACAAGGACATCGTTGTCCTGAAAGCTGACAAAGGTGGGGCCGCAGTAATCCTTAATTAGGAGGATTATTGGAAGAAGATGTTGGATCACCTTTGTAACAATGGGAGCTATAGAAAACTTAATAAGAATCCCTTAAATAGGATCTCTGGAAAGGTTGCTCTATCTATAAAGTCCAGTAGCACTGCTGGCACCTTTAGCCACAAAGTTATCGAGAGTAGCCTCATCACTCCTAGGATATATGGGATTCCAAAAATCCATAAGGATGGGGCCCCCTTGAGATCCATTATCAACACCATAGGAGGTCAAACCTATCTTCTAGCTAAATATTTAGCCTTGAAGCTTAAGCCCCTTGTTGGCCTTACAAAGTCATTTGTCAAAGACTCTTCATTGTTTTTCAATAAGTTAAGGGATGTGAAGTTTGATCTTGAAGACAATATTGTTAGCTTCAATGTAGTTTCCCTTTAAATTAACATCTCTATTAAGGAGGTCATTGAGGTCATGAATCGATCCACTAATCCTAACACTACAAAATTAGTCGAGATATGTCTTACTTCTAATTTTTTCTTCTTTGAAGGGGAATTCTATGAATAGAACTATGGTTTACCCATGCCCCCCCCCCCCCCCCCATCCCCGATTGTAGCTAATCTGTTAATGGAATACTTTGAATCAAAAGTTGTGGCTTTGACTTGATTTAAGCTCAAGCGTTGGAAAATATTTTTGGATGACACCTGTGTCATATGGCCACATGGTCAGGAAAAGTAAGATCTATTTTTCCAACATCTCAACAATCAATCAAATACCATAAATTTTAATATGGAGAAAGAAGTTGATGGTTTCCTTACTTTCCTTGATGTCCTTGTTTCGAAGAAGGATGATGGTTATTTATTTCACCAGGAATTTCAAAAGAAAACTCATACAAACTAGTTTGTTCATGCCAAGTCTCATCATTTCCCTGCCCAAAATCTAGGTGTTCTCAACACGTTAGCTACTCATGCATTGATCATTTCTGATGAAAACTACCTTTCTAAAGAGAAAAGCCATCTCCTTAATGTTTTCGATAATAATGGATATAGTATACCAAATTCGTAAATCCTTCCTTAAATCTAGCAAAGATCCTAAGGTTAAGAAATACCCCAATGATCATATTTCAAAGCTACATCTCGCTTTCATCAAAGGGACCATAGACAAGATTGTGAGAATCCCAAAGAAGCATAATGTTCCCTCATCCTTTATACCCCTTAACACCATTCAAAGTTCCTTAAAATTTGTAAAAGGCCCAATGGACCCCGGAGATATGAAAGTTCTTTATGTTATCCCTAATTCTTGTGGAACCCCATACATTAGTGAAATTGGCCACTCTATAAATCAAAAGATTAATGAGCATGCAACTGACATCAAGCATGGGAGGACTCCCTCTTTAGCTTTGCCAGAACATGTGGAAAAGATGAAGCATCACATATGCATTGATGAGGCCCAAGTTATTGCGAGGATTTTTCACTTTCATCACTATATGTTTATGGAGGCCATTGAAAGTGAAAGGATGCCAAGTAATCTAAATAGGGATGATGACTGGAAAATTAGTAACCATTGGATCCATGCCTTTTCCTCTTAGATTTTTTCATTTATTAATTCTTGCGGTTGTGTCGATTTCTTTTTTTTACCTTTTTATTTTTAATTTTAATTTTATCCCCCTGATTCTTTAAAAAATATAAATTTATCGATTTTGGTTTCCTCTGATTTCTCCCCCTAGGGTTTTGTTGATGGTGTTGGAAATCCATCAACCAAGGGGGTCTCCCTGATATGAAGTCCCAACAAGACCTCATACCATTTGGTGTAGAAGTCCCATCCACTATAAAGGCCTAGTTTCCATATACTCAGAGATTTTCCTTGGCTCTAGCTGTCAGCACATGAGAGTGTTACATTCATATCATCAAACAACAAGCTAAGTGTGCCTGCTGAGTGCTTAACATAACTGTGTCAAGGTTCTCTTACTCTAAAATAGCAGAAAAAGTGAACCTTTAAGTGAGAGGTAATAGTACCACCCAGGAAGGGAGACACACAAACCAAGAATGGTCTATCCAGCATCCAGCGGACGTGATAGTCGTTAACACCAAAGTATAAGGGGAGACCCATCCACCATCTAGTGGAATAGTCCACAACAGATGTGATGGTCATTATAACCAGTAAGCGAGGAAGGTTTGTCTAGTATCCTACGGAATAGTCCACAAGGATGGGACAATAGTGATAATGGATACAACACATTCCCAACAAGGTAGGTACTAAAACAACATAAATAATTCAACTATCTTAGCACATGTGAAACAAACATGAATTAAAAATGCCAAAAAAATATTCTTACAAGCATCGCCAAGAAATTCTTTAAAACATTCTTCCTTGAATAGGCTTATGTATTAAGGAAAAGTTCCAAGAAACATATGTACATCATACATCACTAGCCTCAGTAGTGGGACATTAGAGCCACTCCTTGCTCCTCAAAGAACTAATTGAAAAATATCTATGCTCCGTGGGAGGAGCCAAGGTGGAAATTCATTTCTCATATAATGGGAGGGTTCTATATAGCCAAGCGTGATGCTTTACCCTTTTGACTCTTGGACTACGCTCATGACTATTCAAATTCCTATGAATTTTCAACTAACATGACTCTTCAACTTCATTTTGTGCTTGTTGGAATTACACTTTACATTACATTTGGTTACAAAAGATATGGCCCATAGTAGTGATGTGGCCTTGACAACTCATGACAAAACTTGACATGACACTGTTGACATGGATTGGCTGGTTGTGGTGGCAATGTCAAGTTGTTGTTGTTGATGAGTGATGGATGTTTTCTTGGATGTGTTTTGTCTTCAACTCCATATGGCTTGATGCTGCAGAGTATTCAATGGTATTGGTCTTCTAAGATGGTTACATGCATGTGTTACTTCCACTGAGATTATTTCATCCATCTAACTACAGGTAAGTCTTATAGCATGACTGCTCTTTATTCATCCCATTTGTCATCACGCCATGATCCATGAGTGTACCTGTTCCTGCAATTCACTCATGACGGGACAACGTCAAATCCAAAACCTCCTAGTCTAAGATGATGCATTGTTTTCCATGGTCCATGCCCATAATAGATTGTTGGCTGGAAAGAGGGCCCAATAACTATGCATAATGCAGTTCTAGGTGACAGGAAAGGAGACTGGTCACTAAGAAAGCACAAAGTGCAACTAAATCCTAGATGAGGAACTTCGGGGGACAATCTTCACTATAGGAGAAAACTACACAAAGGCCATTAGGAGGCAGGATTGCGTAGTTGAGGACACCAATGGCCATTGCAAGGTGGGACCCTTAGGGGCACCTCTATGCAATTCCTTGAGGGAATATAAGGAAGGACAAAAGAGGGACTAGAGGAGAACTCTACGCAGTTTGTTATATAGCAAATTGACCTCCTCATCAACTCAGAGGGCAAAGACATGATAATTGAAGCAAAGACCAAGATCACATGCCTTGTTTCCACACTAACATTGGCTATGCACTGACAACCTATTTTATAAAGCTTCTCTGCAAGCCTAAGGGTTTGTAAATGACCCAACTAACTCAAATTGCTAGTTCAAGAACATCATTAGTGGATCCTAGTGAATTTTTAAGGGCCAAAGGAACGAATTGACTCATAAATATCTAGATATTTGTTCCTAAAATCACTCAAGAAAAGTAAGGAAACATCAAGATTCAACCTATTTGGAGGATTTCTAATCCTAGTGAAGGAGGCAAATGGGAAAGATCTGAAAAGCATGGCAACTTCATTGCTTTTGCCCTAGGTAACTCAAGGAGGAACTTGGCAACCCTAACTCAATTGCTACATAAGCAAAGCTAGGGCTATGGTGATAGGGGTCAGAGCATTTGAAAGGATAGCATACTTGATTGTTGAGCATGATTGTTGAGCATTGTCTCAAATCATAAGAAGTTGGTAATAAGGGAGGGGGAGAGAGAAGCTAGAGGGGTAAGGGAAGGTTGATACAACAAATGGTTGTAATCACTCTTCCAACATTAATATAGAAATGTAGTTGTACTGTCTACTCCATCGTGTTGGTACTATCATTCATTCATTTGTTTGTCCAATACCTTTTAGCATGAGTAGCTTAGTTATGTGTAACTATATGTTCTTTTATGTATTCACGTATTAGTTATCAGAGTTGTATGTTTATCTCTTCTATGTGTAGGACTTGATCTGGAGCCAGCTCAGGGGACTTCCACCTAGCTGCATTGTTCTCTCCAGCAAATCTACATGGAGGCTTGAGGTAATCTACTTCTCCTACTCTGATAGTTAGTTATTGTTTATGAACATGCATGTAACTTTGTGATGGTTGTAGATAATCTTACAGTCTGTCGAAGGTCTCGGGAAGACCTTTGAGGGTATCTTCATTCTCCATACACCGTGCATGTTATCCTATAGTAGAATTGGCGACTCCACTAGGGACTATACATCTAGTTTCTAGCTTACCCAGATAGATCTCAGTTTTCTCCTCCTTCTAAGAGCTCCCTATACTTCTACATTCCCTTTCTGACCCACCAAAAACCATGCTACATCTTGCCTACATGTATTCATCATTGAATCTGATCGAAGAAGCCCTATTTTTTACTGTCCCACACTAACGTAGGTTAGCAGACTACACAGTGCTTTATAAAGCACTGTGTCTACTCACAGGGAGCATTAGTGGACCTATTAACTCTCTGTGGCCACTGCTACAGAATGTTAGTCTCCCAAAACCTTGATTTCCAACTGTCTCTGCAAAACTAAAAGGGATAGGAAGCCTACTCATGGACTGAAAGAGGATTTATTACTGCATTTTGTTAGCAAAATAGGTGTCGTAAAAGGTTTTTTTGTGAAATAAGTTTGTTTTTCTTTCTTAAAAGCATTTTTTACGAAATAAAGAAACACATTTTTTATTCACTCTTATGTTTAGCTCGTTAGAAGATGCTCTATTTTTAGTTTCAAGTAGTTGTTAAGAAAACATTGGAAAGAAGTCCGTTGGTTATGCATGTGTTAAATGACTAAGATGCATGGAAAGAATATGAATATGTGAAAAACTCTCACCTGTAGAATACAACTTGTTTTCATCAAATTGAAATTTTTTTAAAGCATTGTCTTGAGCATTATTTTTGAGTCATAGTGTCATCACATTTCATACGTCAACTCCCCTACCAAAGACAATAAAAAAGTACACATAAAATTTACCTAAAATCAATCAGTAACTATTTATTGAGCAAACTAACATTAGTTCAAGCTAGGATCTTGGGATAGACAGTGTGAGTCAACTACCCAAGATCGGAAACCAAACTAGTGTCATTAAAAGAGAGAAAATTCCTTCTACATTCATATTACCGGGAACACTACAGTAAAAGCGAAGCTAAATATGACACAACATTGGACTGTAAGTGAAGGTAGCCCGCCTTCTCTTACAACTCCTTTGGGTATTCTGTGTATTGGGGATCCCTTCGGGGATTTCAAAGCTCAGTCAAGGACTCAAGTATCATGCCCACACAGCGTACTATCAGCAACTATTTCTCCCCTGGTGGTGTCTGTGATTTGAGGTATCCTTAGTGGCCAAACTTTTAGGGACTTACACAAGGTGACTGGGGCGGGCTTCCTTGGTACCTAACACATATGAACGTACTCTGTCTTTAGTTTTTGGTAGGGTGCTCATCTTTGTTGGCATTATGATTCTGGTATGGCTTTATGATACATATGTTGTACTTGATGGCAGCCCACTCATCTCAGATGATAAATTATAGTGCAGAAAAGTTCACGCACTTATATGCAGAGAAAAGCTTATTCTATGTAGAGAAAAGTTCACGCACTTATATGCAGAGAAAATTTTATTTCATGTAGAGAAAACTTCACGCACTTTTATGTAGAGAAAAGTTTATTTCATGTACAGAAAAGTTTATTTCATGTAGAGAAAAAGTTCACGCACTTTCATGTTGGAGAACTTACCTTTGGTCCATGGTAGTTAGTCCTTGGTATTTGAACCTATGGTTTTGGACCATGGTACCTCGTCAAAAGCGTGTATATGTTGGAGAACTTACCTTTGGTCCATGGTGGTTAGTCCTTGGTATTATTGAGCCCCATGTTTTTGGGCCCCTTGTATTGGTTATCTATGGTATTGATCCATGATTTTAGGAAGAAGCTTGCCTATATAAAGCAAAGGAGATCACTTGGCTAATTCATTCTTGCAAATCGAATATCTTAAGATCTGAAATATTGGGTTATTGTTTTAAAAGTTTGATCTATGAAAGGGAAGTTGAAAGCGAATCTGTGAAGGGTGATCTCTCGAGCGCTGCAGCTGCGGAAGTGCGGAGGCGCCATAGAAGGCGCAGTGCGGAGGCGCCACAAAAGGCGCAGTGCGGAGGCGCCACAGAAGGCGCAGTGCGGAGATGCCACAGAGGCGCCACAGAAGGCGCAGTGCGGAGACACCATAGAGGCGTCATAGAAGGCGCAGTGCGGAGGCGCCACAAAAGGCGCAGTGCGGAGACGCCACAGAGGCGCCATAGAAGGCGCAGTGTGGAGGCGCAGTACGGAGGCGCCACAGAAGGCGCAGTGCGGAGACGACACAGAGGCGCCACAGAAGGCGCAGTGCGGAGGCGCCACAGAAGGCGCAGTGTGGAGGCGCCATAGAAGACGCAGTGCGGAGACGCCACAGAGGTGCCACAGAAGGCGCAGTGCGGAGGCACCACAGAAGGCGCAAGTGCGGTGGTCGCGGTGCCACAGAAGACGCAGGTGCGGAGGTAGTACAGATATCCACAGATCTATACCAGTGAAGTTGCGATCCCTGCTTAAAATTTGTTTTGACTGCCTTTGACTATTATGCAGGGTTTTGGGTGCATAACTGATGTTTGGTTACTGGTATTGAGTTCAGATAACAACATGATTAATGACTTATCTTTATGTACTAGATCTGGTTGATAACTCTCATAATATCATTGTATATGTATGGATCTGGTGATTGGGTGATTCAGAAGGTTGTTTGATTATGAGCTTCAATGTTGTTGTTGGATCTAGTTTGAAAATTTATGAAAAGTGGTCCTTGAAAGAAAAGAAGTAGGGGGTTGTAGCTCCCTTCCAGGAGAGACTGGAAAATGAGAGAGAGTTGTAGTTATCTGCAGGTTGCAGCCTCCGTACTGGTAAAGGACTGCACCAGTACAAAATCATTGTAACAGGAGTTTCTAATTTGAAAGAAGATAGAGACATATTGCAGCAGGTGGTTTTCACCCACATTGGGTTTCCACCTTATATCTGGTGTTCTTTGGTGTGACTATCTGTTTTTCTTGTTCATGCTCATTATTTTATGTTACTGATATGCAAAAATAATTCAAAGTGTAAATAAGGAAGATTTGTTAAAAGAACTTGATAATACTGATTCACTCCCCCCTCTCAGTATTATTTTCAACAATTGGAATCAGAGCAGGTCCTTCAGAGAAGCTTGATCGCTTGAAGGTAGATCATTCATCATGAGAAACTACGAGAGAGAAGCATCAATCAGGCCACCAATTTTTGATGGGACGAACTTCAATTATTGGAAGATAAGAGTTACTGCCTATCTTCAATCTCTTGGTACAGAAGTTTAGGATATCATAGAGACAGCCTACACTTTTCCTTCAGCTACTCCTACAGATTCGGCCGAGAAGAAGAAATATGAAACAAATGCGAAAGCAGTCAATACTCTATTGGGATGCTTATCCCAATCAGAATTCGTGAAGGTAATGCACTATAAATCCGCAAAAGAAATATGGGACAAAATTGTCATGAGCTATGAAGGAGACGAACATGTAAAGCGTGCTAAACTTCAAACTTTCAGGATTCAGTATGAGAATCTCAGAATGTATAATGATGAAAGTGTGGCTAACTATTTCCTTAGGGTAGATGAAATTGTTAACTGCATGAAAAACTTGGGTGAAGAAATAAAAGAGGCTATTGTGGTTGAAAAAGTCCTAAGATCCTTGTCCCCCAAGTTTGAATCTAAAGTGTCCGCTATAGAGGAAAAAGAAAATCTACAAACTCTCACCATGTCTCAACTACATGGAATTCTAACTGCTTATGAAATGAGAAAGGGAGGTCCATTAGACAGAAGAGAAGCAGCTTTCAAGGCTTCAGGCAAAGGAGATTACTATGAAGCAAGTCACGTGCCAGAAGAAGAAGAAGAAGAATCAAATTTTGTCAGAAATCTTCAAAGGGGTTTTGGAAGGTTCAGAGGTAAGTTACCTTTTAAATGTTTTTCTTGTGGAAGAGTAGGTCATTATGCTGCAAAATGTCCTTATAAGGATAAAGGAAAGGAACCTGCTAGATGAAACAAGAAACAGAGTGCAAACAAGAAAAGTTACTACACTCATGAAGATAGTGATGGTCTATCGATTAGTGATGAAGATGAACAAGGTAATGACTATAAACTGTTAATGGCATTTGAAGATGATGATTATATGGATGCTATAGATGTGGATAGCCTTTTTGAAGAAATTACTAGACTCAAGAGATGTATAGAAGAAAAGAATATGATCATTGATACTCTACAATTTCAAATTGATGAAAAGGAAAAACATCTTGAAAAATTAGAAGGTGAAATTGTTGGTCTTAGAAAAGAGATTGAGAAAACAAAAGCTATTAATCTTAAGTTTGTCAAAGGATCTGAAACTTTGGATGAGATTATCAATGTACAACGTTCTCCACTAAACAAGGCAGGTCTGGGCTATAATGGAGAAACTTCTCAAGCAACCACTTCAAAAAGTTATCTTGATGCAGCAAGAAGGAATGAGAAAAAGCACAATGAAGACCATCAGGCAAGGCAAGGACGAATTGCAAACAGAGACTATCAAGGGCAATCCGTTTTAAGGGTGAACAAAAGCTACAACCAGCCACAGGTAAAATCTTCTCAATTTAGTTCAAGAATGGATGACAATAGAAATTACAATCATTTGGCCGGTAGATTTGATAACCGCAGAAATTTCTTCAATGGACAATGTTTCTCTTGCCATAACTTTGGTCACAAAGCAGCTCAATGTGTTGCATATAAAACAATCATGACTAGAGAAGATCAAAAACAAAGAAGTATGATCGGGATTACAAAAAGGACCTATATCAACTTTTCGGCTCTTGAAAATGAAGTTGAATGTTCTATTTGCAATAACTTTGGTCATGAAGATTCTGAATGCAGGAGCAGGTTTCAGCAGACAAAGGATCAAGCCTCAAACACTAAAACATGGAGAATAAAGGAACCACAAACAGAAAGATGTGGGATAGAATTCTATGCAGAGGGACAGGAAAATCTATGGTACATTGACAGTGGATGTTCGAAGCATATGACAGGTGATAAAGAAAAACTTGAGTCATATTCTGCTCTAGAAAAGGGAAAGAAAGTTTCTTTTGGAAATGATACTCCTGCAACTATAAAAGGAAAAGGCACTGCTCAGTTAAAAGAAAAGGTCAAGGCTGGAAATATTTTGTATGTTGATGGATTGAAACATAATCTTCTAAGTGTCAGCCAGATGTGTGATCAAGGAACCGAGGTGATATTTAGAACAAATGGATGTCTTGTTCGTGATCTTGATACAGGTAAAACGGTGATCAAAGGTAAAAGAACTCCAAATAATCTATACGTATTTGAAGAAGAACAACAACAATGCTATCTAAGCAAGGATGATGAACACTGGCTATGGCATCGGAGGTTGGGGCATCTAAGATTTTCACAAATAAGGAAAGCATGCAAATATCAGGCAGTTTGCGATCTTCTAGATATCAAAATTCCAGACAACACCATATGCAAATCATGTCAGTTTGGAAAGCAAACCAGAACTAATTTTCCAGAGAAGGAAGGATCAGCTAGCATGCCTCTTGAGCTAGTACATACAGATACATGTGGTCCATTCAGAAAAAGAACACCTCGAGCAGAAGAATACTTGATATTATTCATTGACGATTTCTCCAGGTTTGTCTGGTTAGGACTAATGAAGCACAAAGATGAAGCATTCGAAAAATTCAAATCCTTCAAAGCCTTGGTTGAAAATGAATCAGGATACAAAATTAAGTGCCTCAGATCTGACAGAGGTGGGGAGTTTACCTCGAATGAATTTTTCGATTTCTGTGAAGAACATGGGATAAGGAGAGAATTCTCTACAGCTAGAACTCCTCAGCAAAATGGAGTTGTGGAAAGAATGAACAGAACAGTCCAACAAATGGCTCGTGCTATGCTTGATGAGTCGGGTACTCCCGCAACTTTCTGGGGTGAAGCTGCACATGCTGCGGTTGTTATTCTCAACAAAACAAATGTCCGTGTTAACAGCACTCAAACCCCTCATGAGCTCTGGTGTGGTGAGACTCCTTCGGTGAAGCACTTCAAAATCTTTGGGAGCAAATGTTATATTAAGAATACTGATGAGCAACTTGGCAAACTTGAACCTAGAGCAGATGAAGGCATTCTTCTTGGTTATTCTCCACATAGCAAAGCATACAAGTGCTACAATAAAAGACTTGGCAGAATTGTTGACAGCATTGATGTAGTGGTTGATGAGAAGGGATACATTCCTAGGCAAGTACATCATGAAGACATCGAAGAAGATGAAGGCTACCCTCAAAGACAGAATGATGAAGAAGAAGAACCTCAAGAAGAACCAGAGGAGCAGACAAGAATAGAAGAGAAGACTCCATCCAGATATGTTCAGAAGAATCATCCAGAATCTCAGATTGTGGGGCAGAAAGAAGCAGGTGTACAAACAAGAAGAACAATTGCAGAAGCTTCAAGCTATTTGGCATTACTCTCTTCCACTGAACCACAAAATGTGAAAGAGGCATGCAAAGATGAATGTTGGGTCAAAGCAATGGATGAAGAACTTGAGCAGATCGAAAAGAACAACACTTGGGAGTTGGTTCCTAGACCAAAAGATAAGAATGTTATAGGAACAAAATGGGTCTTCAAAAATAAATTGAATGAAAATGGAGAAGTAATTAGAAACAAGGCCAGACTTTTTTGTAAAGGGTATGCGCAGCAAGAAGGAATAGATTTTGAAGAAACCTTTTCTCCTGTTGCAAGACTTGAGGCCATCCGAATGTTCCTTGCTCTCTCAAGCTTTCAAAACTTCAAAGTATTTCAAATGGACGTGAAATCAGCCTTTCTGAATGGAGACTTAGAAGAAGAAGTATATATTGAGAAGCCAGATGGTTTCATTCTTGGAAATGATCCAAATCTTGTATGCAGATTGAAAAAGGCTCTCTATGGTCTCAAACAAGCTCCAAGGGCTTGGTACTATCATTTGGACAAATATCTTCATCAACAAGGTTTTTTAAAAGGATGAGCAGATAGCAATCTTTATATAAAAGTTGAAAATGACAAATTGCTAATACTTGTTGTGTATGTAGATGACATTATCTTTGGCAGCAATGAAGAAGCTATGAGTCAAAGCTTTGCCTTGGTCATGCAGAAAGAATTTGAAATGTCCTTGCTGGGAGAACTGACATATTTCCTTGGTTTGCAAATCCAACAAAAGGAAGGAGGAATCTTTTTGTCTCAAACCAAGTATCTCAAACAGATTTTGAATAAATATGGCATGGAAGATGCAAAACCAGTATGTACACCCATGGTCACAGGATGTAGCCTCAGTGCAAATGATGAATCTGTAGCAGTACATCAACCAACCTACAGATCTATGATTGGAAGTCTACTTTATCTGACAGGTACCCGACCGGACATCATGCATGCAGTTGGAATAGTTGGAAGATTTCAGGCAAATCCGAAGGAGACTCATCTTCAGGCAGTGAAGAGAATTTTCAAATATCTTCAAGGGACTCAAAATTATGGTTTATGGTATCCTAGAGATACAAATCTCACACTTCATGCTTATACAGATGCCGATTGGGCCGGAAGCGTGGATGACAGGAAGAGCACAAGTGGTGGCGCATTCTTTATGGGTTCCAGACTAGTATCTTGGTTCAGCAAGAAACAAAGTTCGATTGCCTTATCTACAGCTGAAGCAGAGTATGTTGCTGCTGCATCTTGCTGCACTCAACTCCTTTGGATGATGCAGACCTTGCAGGATTTTCAAATCACTTGTACACCACCTATCTCCATCTTATGTGATAACACAAGTGCAATCATCATCTCAAAGAACCTAGTCATGCATTCAAAAACCAAGCACATAGCAATCAAGTATCATTTTCTTCGGGAACAAGTGCTTGAACAGAAGGTCAAGTTGGAGTATGTTCCTTCTAAGGAACAAGTTGCTGATATACTCACCAAACCATTGCCCAGGGAGACTTTTGAATACCTCAGGCAAAAGCTGGGGGTTGTTGCTGCATCATCTTGTTGTTGAATCTCTTCTAATTGTTGGCTGTACGGGAATATGCGTACATGTGCTGGGTTGTGGATTGGTTGAAGATCAAATAGCACTGGTTCAGGGGGAGCTTATAATGCATTGTTGGCATTATGGAGGATGTACAGAAGGCGATCATGGATGCTGATCTGAATATTACTGCAATATGTCTCTATCTCTTTCATGGTCATTTATGGTGTTTGGTGGATTATGTTTCTTCTTTACAGATCTGGTTCATATTCAGGGGGAGCATGCTCTTAGGGGGAGCATAACCCTTTGCCCTTGATGTCAAAGGGGGAGAATGAGCTGAAGATTTTGAGGTTGCCATCAAGTCCAAAGGGGGAGATTGTTGGCATTATGATTCTGGTATGGCTTTATGATACATATGTTGTACTTGATGGCAACCCACTCATCTCAGATGATAAATTATAGTGCAGAAAAGTTCACGCACTTATATGCAGAGAAAAGCTTATTCTATGTAGAGAAAAGTTCACGCACTTATATGCAGAGAAAAGTTTATTTCATGTAGAGAAAAGTTCACACACTTTTATGCAGAGAAAAGTTTATTTCATGTAGAGAAAAGTTTATTTCATGTAGAGAAAAAGTTCACGCACTTTCATGTTGGAGAACTTACCTTTGGTCCATGGTAGTTAGTCCTTGGTATTTGAACCTATGGTTTTGGACCATGGTACCTCGTCAAAAGTGTGTATATGTTGCAGAACTTACCTTTGCTCCATGGTGGTTAGTCCTTGGTATTATTGAGCCCCATGTTTTTGGGCCCCTTGTATTGGTTATCTATGGTATTGATCCATGATTTTAGGAAGAAGCTTTCCTATATAAAGCAAAGGAGATCACTTGGCTAATTCATTCTTGCAAATCGAATATCTTAAGATCTGAAATATTGGGTTATTGTTTTAAAATTTTGATCTATGAAAGGGAAGTTGAAAGCGAATCTGTGAAGGGTGATCTCTCGAGCGCTGCAGCTGCAGAAGTGCGGAGGCGCCACAGAAGGCGCTGTGCGGAGGCGCCACAGAAGGCACAGTGCGGAGACGCCACATAGGCGCCACAGAAGGCGCAATGTGGAGACGCCACAGAAGGCGCAGTGCGGAGGTGCCACAAAAGGCGCAGTGCGGAGATGCCATAGAGGCGCCACAGAAGGCATAGTGCGGAGGCGCCACAGAAGGCGCAGTGCGGAGGTGCCAGAGAAGGCGCAGTGCGGAGACGCCACAGAGGCGCCACAGAAGGCGCAATGCGGAGGCGCCACAGAAGGCGCAGTGCGGAGGCGCCACAGAAGACGCAGTGCGGAGGCACCACAGAGGTGCCACAGAAGGCGCAGTGCGGAGGTGCCGCAGAAGGCGCAGTGCAGAGGCGCCAGAGAAGGTGCAGTGCGGAGGCGCTACAGAAGGCGCAGTGCGGAGGCGCCACAGAAGGCCTGCAGGTGTGGTGGTCGCGGCACCACAGAAGGTGCAGGTGCGGAGGTAGTACAGATATCCGCAGATCTATACCAGTGAAGTTGCGATCCCTGCTTAAAATTTGTTTTAACTACCTTTGACTATTCTGCAGGGTTTTGGGTGCATAACTGATGTTTGGTTATTGGTATTGAGTTCAGATAATAGCATGATTAATGACTTATCTTTATGTACTAGATCTGGTTGATAACTCTCATAATATCATTGTATATGTATGGATCTGGTGATTGGGTGATTCAGAAGGTTGTTTGATTATGAGCTTCAATGTTGTTGTTGGATCCAGTTTGAAAATTTATGAAAAGTGGTCCTTGAAAGAAAAGAAGTAGGGGGTTGTAGCTCCCTTCCAGGAGAGACTGGAAAACGAGAGAGAGTTGTAGCTCTCTGTAGGTTGCAGCCTGCGTACTGGTAAAGGACTGCACCAGTACAAAATCATTGTAACAGGAGTTTCTAATTTGAAAGAAGATAGAGACATATTGCAGCAGGTGGTTTTCAACCACATTGGGTTTCCACCTTATATCTGGTGTTCTTTGGTGTGACTATCTGTTTTTCTTGTTCATGCTCATTATTTTATGGTACTGATATGCAAAAATAATTCAAAGTGTAAATAAGGAAGATTTGTTAAAAGAACTTGATAATATTGATTCACCCCCCCCTCTTAGTATTATTTTCAACAATCTTCACGAGAGTACTTGGCCCCTCAATCTGTGGTTCGGGTGAAGCTCTAGAGTAATCGTAACTATACATCTGGATAACCTTCTATGTTATTCATTGAGATACTAGGTTTCATCTCTAGTGATCAGTGTTTATCAGATAGGGTCATTTCCCTCTATTTAATGATTGATCAACTTAGTGTAATATTTATATTTTTTAGACATCCGAATGTTATCATTGGAGACTTTAACAAATATCATGATAAAATTTATTGATAAAAATTAACGGTCACCATGGCTACATTCGGCCCTCATTGTCAATCTAGACGATTGCTAGGACTTCCTCCACTCATTGTGGATGATCCATCGAGCTCTAGTGAACCAGATTCCCCATCTTCGGGGAATCAGTCTCCCAGATATCACAAAGAATCTGTTTGGACAACCGACGATTCAATTTTGCTGGAGGATTTCTTCACTGAAGGATTTCTTCCTCACTTTAACCCTCTGCAAACGAATTCGTTGGACCCACTTTTGATTCCAACTACACCTGTAATCCCTGTTTCATTAGGTGGAACATTTCCATCCATCCTGTCGACAACTAATGGGTCGTGAAACTTCACAGACACTTTTAGTCCTCCACCACTTCCCCAGTCAACAGTCACCACAACACCATTGATGGCGAACCCCGCTATCCCATTTTTCCCAGGTAAAACCACTCACATGACACCCTCTACGAGTGGAACCCAGCTAATGCCAGGTTCCACCCCTCTAGTGTCAAACTACATACCTTCGACAAGTGCTACATATGAAGCTCCTTATAACGCTCAATATAGAAATATGGGTGTGGTTCCCATCCACCAACAATATGGTCAACTGACATTGTACAGTTCAAACCCCCAGATTCAAGTATTTGGGGGCATTCCTAATATGCACATGTCGGTAGGGAACATAACAGTTCCCCCTCTGTTCTCAGGCATGCATGGTCAGCTGCTGATCGACATGAGCGTTCCTTATGTCAATCAAGGACAAATGGTTAGTTATGTGATGGGCAGGAATCCTCAAGGAGGTCCCTACCAATCAATGGGGGTGCCCTACTCACAAATTCAAATGAGTCAAGGGGGCACTGCTTATCTTGGGGGAAATTCTATACCCCAGTATCAAAATCCCCATGGAAATCCACACTACAACGCCATACCTCAAGGCAACTACTATACCACGCAGCCCATGTATAATATTGGGACATAAATGATGGGTGGAGTGCAAGGCTCCTCAAGTCAGATGTCACCACCTTGATCCAAGTCGGGGGCACCACAATCTCTGCCTTTCTTGGCAATGTTGGATATATCTGATTTGTACAAACTCACAAATGACCCCATCTACCACAACTTACTTTAGCCACCAATCCCGCATAAGATACCAACGGACATCCCCAAGTTCGAAGGAAAACAAGGGGAGGATCTGAGCACCCGTATCACCACCTACCATCTTTGGTGTGTTTCAAACTCCATGGTGGACGATAGTGTCTGGTTACATCTTTTTCCCCGCACCCTCACTGGCAACACAGCTAAATGGTACATTGAGTTACCACGCACATTAGTAAACACCTTCGACTCTTTAGCGATGGAATTCCTAAAGAAACTTCTAGCTACCCATCTGCTATGAGATTGGGACAGAGCTCCTCACTTCATTGCATCAGGATACCGCCACCCACATCTCCGATCATATACATGAATGGAGACGTAGGCAGAGGTTAGCCAAAGCTCCCCTCCTAGACTATCTCTTAGCGCACTGGTTCTGGAATTTTCTTACTCCTGCAAATCGCTAAAGATGTCGCTTTAGGTGGTGCGGTCACAGAAGACCAATCCGTACATCATGCCCAACACTTAGATCTGATATATTCGTAGTTTGGCACTCTTTACAACATAATCCCCAATGCCCCTCGTAACTCCAATGTTTCCGCTACTCAGCACCCCAGAGTGCACGCCGATGGGATTGTCAGCGCAACCTCTGGGGCTACTATAAAACAACTCAGTGGTCACATTGCCCAGATGTTAGTGGACCCCTCTACCAAATCGACTGCTCTTCCTACCACCGTGATAAACTCTATGCAGTCTACACAAAAACCCAGTGGTAAGAACAAGAAGAATAAGAAAAAGACCGCTCCTTCTGAGGAACAGTCAATAAAGCAGCCAAACCCAAAATAGAATGCCGTTGCGCCTCCTAACGATGAAAAGGATAGACCCACCAGATTTCCCTACAAAATCTGTGCTGAAGACCACATGACCTTTCGTTGTTTGCATCTTCAGGAATGCACATAATACATTGCTAAAAAGGATACTGGTAGGACCCCCACTATCCTAAAAAATCCTTTTCCCGCTCAGTAGCAGCAAAACCTTATTGCAAACCAACCTCAACCCCCGCAAGGGGGCAATGATGGTTCACAAAATCCTTCAGTTGGTGAAGGATCTTCTACCATTTACACCTTTGAAAGATTAGATCTACAAACAAGAGCCAAATCTTATGGAGCTCTTGTCGCTCATGCAGAGGAACCTTCCTCAAGTCAAAACCCACAGCCGCCCAATGATTTTCATATCGAATGGTCGGTTGATGACCTTTTAACTCGCCCCCCTAAAGGGGAATTTCAACGCACAACTCAAAATACATCTGCACATGCCGCCCAAAACTACAACATTGTAGAAGACTTGGTGCAAGCGCTGTCGGCTATGTCGGCACTCGAAGTATTACAAACATGCCTAGCAAAAAGGAGAGCTTTGCTTTCGGCTATTGCTGGTATCGTCCCACAGGATTCCATGCTTGCAATTTTCAACATGGAAAAGTGTAAACCTCCCCTTTCTCACCAGCTTGCATTTCAAGTGCAAATTTTTTCAAAAGGTAAAAGTATACATAGAAGTATCATTGACGAAGGTGCTTCAACCTGTGTCATGTCAGCTTCATGTTGGCTCGCCTTGGGTTCTCCAACCCTATCCCCATCATCAAATTCCCTTAAAGCTTTCTATGGCCACACTTTAATCCCAAAAGGTTACCTAGCTAGCTACCCCATCACTTTATATGGGAAAATGATAACGATGGACATAGAAGTCGTAGATAAAAAACTCGACTATAATCTCTTGCTGGGTTGCAATTGGACATATGCCATGACGGCCATCGCATCTACTATCTTTCACATCATCCTATTTCCATTGGATGGAAAGGTAGTTACAGTAGATCAACTATGTTTCTGCACCCCTGATTATTCCCCATTACCGAGCGGCTTCGTACCCCTAGTAGGTGGTGTACCTAACTCTTACGTCAGTCTTGGTACTGGTCTATTGAAGGTTTCTTCCCTCATGGGTTGTTTCCCTCTTCAACTGCACAAGGTTCCACAGACGGTCAACATGATTTCATCTATTCCTCATGAATAGACTGATCCATGGATCCTACCGGCTCCTTCAGACCTTGGCACATACAGAGAACAAATGCCACTGTCACCAGCTGAATTGGCCTACCAAGCCATTCAATCTACATTCGAATCTCCAGTCATGTTGGTTCTGGCCAACAGTACCACTGCCCCTCCAATAAACACTCCTTCTTTCAATCTACTCAATCAAGTCCTACATACGGACGAAGCTATTCAAGAATCATGAGTTTAGGAGAGTGACCTTGGGAGGATTGGCACCATTGTGTTTCGATATCAGATTTGGACACGCTGCCTATTCAAATCCTATCCCCTGACATACCAGAAATCATTTCCTCACCCTATACAACCATCTAAACTTTGCAGGTAGAAGGAAACATGGACAATATTTCAAAAACATTGCTCATGGATATTTCTGTCAATACTGTCATCAAGGAAAACATCCAGATTTGAGCTGATTGTAATCCTGAGGAAATTGCAAGCTTCACCTACCTATTTAAGGAATTCTGCGATGTATTCGCCTGGTCTTATGAGGAAATTCCTAGCATAGAACTGTCTATCATCGAGCATGAGATCAAGCTTTACAACAATACAAAACCCATCGAGTGTCAGATCCCTTCCCTGCAAATAGTCGTTGATTTTCTGCCCAGCACTACTACCGAAGAAGAATGCTTACTATACCTTAATCAGCTGGATGAAACCTATCGAGATTCCGAATTGGCATTCGAGGGTCACAAGCGCTGGGTAAAATCCCAATACGACAAAAAGGTTAAGCTTTGTTCTTACCAAGAGAGAGACCTTGTTTTGCTTTATGATCCAAAACATGACCTCTTGGGGGTAAGAACACTTCAACCCTTATGGCTAGGTCCCTATGCCATTAAGAAAGTCCTCTCAAAAGGGGCATATGAATTACAAGACTGGGAAGGAGTCCCGCTCGTGGAGCCTAGAAATGGGCTCTATCTGAAAAAGTATTATGCCTAGTATTACACTGGGCATGTGCTTTGTAATTTTATGTATTCATAAGTTTTGCTTCCCTTTTTGGTGTGATTGGATTGTTTTGATATTTATTTGGAGTACTCATCTCATACATTCTTCTCGCAATGCAGATGTCTTCCTTACCCTTAGAATTTGTAGGATATATGGATGGTACCAGTCGTCACACACGGCACATTGCATCAACTGCTTGGGTCATCTACACACCCGAGTCAAAACTATTTTCTCCGGGGGAGTATTTCTTGGTACCACCACCAACAACATTGTTGAGAACATGTCCGTAATTTCACTTCTCACAGAAGTGTCATCAAGGGACATCTCCAATCTAGTGGTTAGGTTAGACTCCTAGCTAGTCATTATGTAATTGACAAATCGTTATCACATTCATAATCCAACCTTGTTACGTCATTATCTAAGGGTACGACTCCTAGAACGTCAATTTGAAATAATCACATATGAACACATTCCTCGAGAATTTAATGCGGTTGCTGATTCATTAGCTAACTATGTATTAGATTGGCATCTGTCTCATTCTTTATAGAAGCATGCATGAAAAGTAAAAATTTACTGAGTTAAAAATTTTACAAAAACATTTAAAAAACATTTACACCATCAAAATACCAAAATGTCTGTATATATATATATAGATCAAAATCCAGTATTTTACATTGAAATATTCCAAAACTTGGATGTTTTAAGTACAAAATGGCTACTAAACCTATCTACAAACACTCATTGGCTACACCAAAACTCCTGCTAAAAAGAGCCTATTGCTCCTGAAATGCTAAAACTGCTCTAGCTATCCTCTGAAGAGGAACCAAAAACTACTCAGGTACATCGACTGTGTGCCACTGCATATGAGCGGGAATCTTCCTCATAGGAAGGGGGGGGACACCCATGGTCAAGCCCTCTAGGTTCCTCAGAACCTTGCGAAGACTTTCGGCATCGCCCCCTCCAGCAGGTAGTTGGCCTCCTCATCGCATATGGTGGGGTTCATTTGCAGGTCGTAATGGTACCACATCTGTGTTAAGCATAAAAACTTCATGCAGTACTTATCTCACCTATAAAAACATTACATAAACATTCAAAAGCTAAGAAATACTTGAATTACTATAAAAAATCATTCGCACCTTGAGGACCCTAGTTGGTCCCGGATGGTAGTATCAAGTTTGGGTCGACGGTAAAGCCCATGCCCTCATAAGCATAGTCATCAATCATCACAATTTGGCCATGAAACCACTGGAAGAAATCTTCGTCAAAGAAATGCCAGATCGGTCCTCCTCCTGTGAAAGGATCTAGTGATGACCAGCAGCCCTCCATCGCTCCTTCGGATCAAGGGGACCTAAGCTCATCCTTGGGCGCATAACAGGTACCCTCTCAAGAAAGAATGAAATTATGATAGTACCATACCCAAAACTGTGTTGGGTATGAGTCTTGCATGCCGTTAACTCTCCCTTCAACTGGAAAAGTACTACTTCACACCAGTTGAACATTTGTGGCTGGACACAGTGAACTGCAAGCAACAGTTGGGCCTTTGTCATAACATGGGGACTCTTTGACCATGCCAACTACATAATAAACCATAAAATTTCCCTCATAGACCTGGACATTATCCTCTCTATGGGGACTCTGTTGCTAACTAGTCCGCTCTCAGGGATGCAGTAGGATTGCACCAGCTCTAGGGTAGATCGTGGATTTGGCCTACCACCGAAGAGGTTTGCCTATGCCCCATGGCACAACAAACTAGTCAAAAAATATATGTCATCACGGTCAATAACCAACTCCTAATCTCCAATCCTGAACACTTCCTCGTGTTCATCCCAGCGCTGGATAATCCATCTCAATAAATCCTCCCGCACTTTCATCGGCTCCAACTTTGCATACTTAAGTAAACCACAGTGGCAAAATGAAACTATGCATGTTGGATCATTTCGCATCAGCAATTCTTGGCTATCATGGGCCTGTTCTTTCCATAGGCTAGTCATTATGGCCTGAAACCTGTGCAAAATAACCCTAAAAATAGTCAAAATGGGGCAAAATAGCTTCAAGAATCCTTGCATGAGGTTTTTAACTGTGCCCTTCATCTCTAACGCTACCCCCAGTGATACACGGTGAGGATTAATGCCCTCCAGTAGCTCAAACAGAGCGTTTAATGCTCCCTAAAGGCCATCTAGAGGCCGTTAGTGTGCAAATAGGGATTTAGGGAACCTCAGATCTGCAAAATTCCACCCCTGAAACTGTCAAGAAAGGTTAAGAAATGCATAGAGCAAGGTTTTAGCCTCTACCTGGGACTGATGGCACGTCGAATGGTCTCCCGGATCTCCTGCAATGGTCCGCGGAAAATATGCTCCTCTTTAGCTCCAAAATGCTCTCACAAATCTAAAATAGTAAAAATGGTGAATGTGAAAGCTCAAAACATTTCCTTATATTTATTTTTGGAGACATGATTTTTTGAAATCACTAAAGAGGAAGTAGTCCATTCTCAACAATTTTTTATCATGCATGAACCCATATGGTAGGAATTGCTGCCTTTTATACTTTTTCCGCTTCTGATGAAAGTACCTTCAGGAATGAAAAGCAGTAAAAGCTGCATGCAATTCATAAAGAACACTTTTCTTTTATGGGATATTTTCTTGCTCTAAAAAATTGAAAAATACCCGAGTTTACCATCGTTGGGCTCGTTAAACATATACAACGATGGTCTGAGCAACTCTTTTTCACTCTTTTTCTAGCTCGTTAAACTGAAGAAGACCATTAGAGCATTCTTTTTAGGTGCTTTTTTCTCACTCATAAAATTGAAAAATTCCTGAGTTTTGTCTTTAGGCTCGTTAAACATTTATAAAGATCACCTAAGAATTCTTTTTAGTACTTTTCTCGCTCATTAAACTGAAAAATCCTGAGTTTTTGTTACCAAGCTCATTAAAAATATATGACAGCAACAAGAGAACTTGATTTTTTGGGACCATTTCTCGCTCTTAAAATCGAAAAATCATAGAGTTTTTCCCCTCCTTCAGGCTCGTTAAATCTACGAAGAAGGAATGAGCAGTTCTTTTACCTCTTTTTCCTCACTCACTAAACTAAAAAAGATACCTTGAGTTTTCTTCATTTGACTCATTAAAATTTGATGAAGGTATTGAGTTTGTCGTCGCATGACTCATTAAAAATTCACAATGAAAGATGAGTTTAGTCTGTCTCCTCGTACTTGTAACAAAATGAGGTCAACATCTATTGAAAATAGGTTTCTCTTTATTTGGATTCAATATATTAACTCACAGAAAAGTAACTGATCTAGGTATACTATTAACCTTTTGTCGCACCCAGCTAACAACTATGACAAAGGGACACCATGGAGTCGTTCTTTACAATCTTTTCAGACTCTCTAAATATGGAAATACCACCGAGTTGTCTAGTCTAGACTCTTTAAATTACACAGAAAAGATATAGAGTCGCTCTTTTTACGATCCTTTTCAGACTCTCAAAACATGAAAAGATCTACGAGTTTTCCTTTCTGGACTCATTAAACTAATGAGATAGGGCACAATGTCACTCTTTTTGTGGTCCTCTTCAAACTCTTAAAATATGAGAAGATCAATGAGTTTACCCATCTAGACTCACTAAACTAATTAGACAGGGAAAGTGGACAATACAACTACATTCAGTTTTAGAAAGCATGGTTTGGCAGTAGTCGTTCCCTTGAACATGGCACTCCCTCAGATAAACCTTCCTTGTGACGGCCTCTCAATATGAATCCTATCATCATATGAGTTTAGCCTAAATACCCCAATGTTCTTGCATCTTTGTATCCTAACACTCTTTTGTGTTCATGAGTCTAGTGCTACATGGTTAAAACTGTTGTCGTGCCTTCTATTGTTCGAGGGTTAACCTTTTGTTTCCTCCATCAACCCATCAAGCATATCCTTTCATCATGCCCTCTATTGTTTAGAGCCAATTCTCAAATATTCCTCAAAAAACAAATCATTCTTGTACCATTCCATGTCAACTGATGTAGGACACTTTATTTCCTACCTTTCGATAGGTATCTTCCTATCGACTTCAACACTCTATCTAGGAAGATAGCCTAGAAACACATTCAATGCCTTGGTACTTGCAGACATTAGTGGCAGGTTTCCTTGTGTTTGATCAGGGGTTCTCATTATTGGCTCCTGGTTAAGTGATTCTACCAGTGTTCGACAACAAAACATCTCTCATAGTCATTAGATTGTTCTATGCATCTTGGATACCATCACCATTATTGGTGGCCTTCCTCACATCTATTAACGGTCTCCATTATTGACTAGTAATCAGATGATTTCATGCATGTTCAACATCAATGCATATATTCACATGTATCGATCTATGTTGTTCGGTGAAGCTGAAATCAAGACCTTGGGTAGAGGCTTGCATCACTCAGCCTTGTTTCCTCACCCAAGTTGCGTATATTGCTTTTTGGAGACAGCTTATTAGGATGATTCTATTATGACACCAGATCTACATTGTGCTTATCGGTGGCTAGCATCATCATATCTCTTTAGAGAAAATCACTCTGACATAGCTACTGAGCATGGGAATGCCTAACTCAGGACATGATTTTAGTAGTTTTATATATATGTGTTGTATCAGGTTGACCGTACCACCCAAAGCTCCAATCCTATCTCTCTTTCTTGAAGGAAACTATAGTTAAGTAAAGTATTTTGCCCATCGTCACAGCTTCTGATCTCATACTTTAGGGGGCATATTTTATACAACAAATTGACCTCCTCATCAACTCAGAGGGGAAAGACATGATAACTGAAGCAAATACCAAGATCACATGCCTTGTTTCCACACTAACGCTGGCTATGCACTGACAACCTACTTTATAAAGCTTCTCTGCAAGCCTAATGGTGCATTAGTGACCCAACTAACTCAAGTTGCTAGTTCAGGAACAACGTTAGTGGATATTAGTGAAGCTTTAAGGGTCAAAGGAATGAATTGACTCACAAATATCTAGATATTTGCTCCTAAAATCACTCAAGAAAAGCAAGGAAACATCCAGATTCGACCTATTTGGAGGATTTCTAATCCTAATGAAGGAGGCAAATGGGAAAGAGCTGAAAAGCATGGAAACTTCATTGCTTTTACCCTAGGGAACTCAAGGAGGAACTTGGCAACCCTAACTCAATTGCTACATAAGCAAAACTAGGGCTATGGTGATAGGGGTCAGAGCATTTGAAAGGATAGCATACTTGATTTTTGAGCATTGTCTTAAATCATAAGAAGTTGGTAAGAAGGGAGACAGAAAGAGAATGTGGAGGGGTAAGGGAAGGCTGATACGACAGATGGTTGTAATCACTCTTCTAACATTAATATAGAACTATAGTTGTACTGTCTACTCCGTGGTGTTGGTACTATCATTCATTCATTTTTTTGTCCAATACCTTTTAGCATGATTAGCTTAGTTATGTGTAACTAGATGTTCTTTATGTATTCATGTATTAGTTATCAGAGTTGTATGTTGTGATTATGCTTGTCTCTTCTACGTGTAGGACTTGATCTGGAGCCGGCTCAGGGAACTTCCACCTAGCTACATTGTGCTCTCCAGCAAATCTACATGGACGCTTGAGGTAATCTACTTCTCCTACTTTGATAGTTAGTTATTGTTTCTGAACATGCATGTAACTTTGTGATGGTTGTAGATAATCTGATAGTCTGCCAAAGGTCCCAAGAAGACCTTTGAGGGTATCTTCATTCTCCATACACCGTGCATTTTATCCTATAACACAGTGGAGGCTCAAGTCTCTGCACATTGCAAGTTTCCAATGGGCATGAAGGAGGCTTGATGAGTGATCTTGTGAAGTGCACAGTTTAGGTTAGGATTTGAGGTAGTTTCTGTGCATTTATGGGAAGTAAGGAGAACTGCTCACCTCTGGGATTGTGCAATACAACCATCCTAGGGGAGAGCCTCAAGCACTGCATAGTTCTGGGTAGAAGAGCAACATCACTGAGGGCTAATACTACACAGTGTAGCTCATTCAGGATCTGGTAAGAACGGGTTGTCCGGTCGGATTTTTAGAAAAATGGCTAAGTGTGGGAAGCAAGTGAACATATGAGGACTCGACATTATGATCACACACTTATCATACCTTGACAACATGAAAACATAGACCACCAGGACAATAAGAGAAAGCATTTCCCTCTTTGACACTGTCCAGAGTTAAAAGTGACAAGTGCGACGCTTGGGATAGACCTTTGGACGTCCGTGATGAAACTTGTGCGGCAATGCTTACAACTTTGTGTATGAGTGTGATAGGTATTTACATGGCTAGGAAAAGTTGTATGCACAAAGACCAACCTTCAAGGTCACCAGAATGGATTGTAGCATGACATAAAAACCAAACATGTTAAAATATTACAATGGATCTAACAAGTGAAAGGGAGCAAGACACATAGAGGAAACACATGGAATGACTTTCGGTGCTTGCAACCATGCATGTCATTGAAGACATAATGATATGAAAATGTTAAGTAGTCCTTCAAGCTACACTAAGAGGTGTATTTCAAAATATGTTCTTTGTTCTCCATACCTACCCTCCAAAGGGTTATTCATCAGATGGAGTCTTCATGTGGTCCCAATCTTCTATCATACCTTGGATTACTTGGTCTTCTCAATGTTCTCCTCACTACTTGAGAGTCATCTAGCACATCATCCTTCTTCGTGGCCCCTGAGAGACACAATTGTGTAGATTCAGCAGGTGGTGACTATTGTGGGATAAGGCCCTAGTAGGACACATCTAGGTAGTTTTAGGATGCAAGGAAAACTCGGTTGTTGAGTGAAAAAACTGTGTAGTTTTAGGATGTAAGGCACTACGACAGGATGAGTTCTTGGGAGGACACATATGCATAGTTTCAAGATGCAAAGAAAACTGGGAAGCTAAGATGCCTGAAGGACAAAACTGCATAGTTTCTAAAGACAGTGGGTTCCAGCTAAGGGAAGAACATTGGAGGAAACCATTAATCATATTTAAATGTCAAGGGAGTATAGGATTTCTACACATTATGCAGTTCCAACATGCAAGGAAAAAGCTTGAGGGTTGCATATGCGAAGTGTGCAGTTCAGGAAAGCTTAATGAGGCTGGGTTTCTAGGGAAACTCTAAAATTTGGCTAAATGTGGGATTAGTGGAATTGATTTGAATGCTGATATAACTTGACTACGATCACACACTAGAACACTTAGAGATACAACATAGACCATCTAGAACATATAACACATACTTCGCTTAAAGCAACATCCTTTGTGGACACCTATGACAAGTGCAGCTCCAATGATATACTTTGGGAGGATAAAGGCAACACTTGTGTAATAGTTTCAAACATGTCTATGTGGTGAGGACATGGGGACTTCACTAGTGGACCAATACCATACCACGCGTGTTCATATTGGGGGATATATATTGAGGAAAAAATGACATATTATATTGGGGGATATATAGGGGTAAAGGGTTTTTATATTGGTAAGTACAAAAAATGGACCTCAAATTTAATGAAAAAAAAAAAAGGGGTATAAAAAATGTTAGTGAAAAAATGGATACCTACAATATCTAGTGAAAGTAGGGGTTTTTAAATTGGGAAGATGTATTGGGTTATTATTGGTAGGGAATTAAATAATGTGGTTTTTAGAGGTATTTTCCAATATGTAGTCAAATTAAGGGTATTATTTAATATGCCATGAACACACATGATATGTTAGAGGTTAATTGATTGAAGCCCCCATGGGTGAGGACAACCCATTCTCACAAAGCTTTCCCCTTGAAGTAAAATAAAATTCCCTTTCCATGACAAGCGATAATCATGTGCCCAAAGATGACATATATAAGGATAAAAGCATGAATGACTCTTAAGATAGAAGAGGGGAGCTTGAGATCATCAGCTTACCAATAAGTGACTAAGGAATTATCAACCAAAGGATCAACAATAAGCTCCAAAATTTGAGTATAGGCCGACACACTAGTTAAATACCATCTCCTTTGTATTAGTTTGTTTTAGTGTAGGGCCTTGGTCCATCGGGGAATATTGATTCATCATGAATATTAATTTAGATTCTCCACTTACACCATGGGCATACATGGTCTGCTTTGTACCTTCTTAGTTGAAGACAACATAAGATTCAACCATATCACATTGTTTTGAATTAGGAAGGGTAGTTTAGCTGATGGGCTTAAGATTTTCAGAGTATAGTTTTTCATCTCTGGTGTTGCTCCACTTCAATCAGGCCTAGATAGTACCCTGATAGAGTCACAAAAAAACACATGCATTTCTCCACTGCTAACGGGCCCAAACAATAACTTGGTGGAGTTGCATGCTTCACCTCTCTGCACAAGAAGCCTTTATCTTCTTTCACCTTTGTCATTTTTGAAAGAGAAATGTGCCTAGGCACTTCTTTATTTTTGGGGTGGAAGAGGGATCCTGACTTATTGAGACCAAGAGAGGTTTTTCCTTCAAAGAAGCATGTAAGGACCTCTGATTCAGGTTTTCTTGTTTATATTTCCCCCTTACTCGTTTCTACTAGTTGGATAAGCTTGAACACATGAAGAAAGAACAATGAGTATAGGCATGAGGTTTCCCAAACTGGACATATGTTTATGGTTGGACCAAAGATCTCCTTATAGATGGATCATATTTTCCATCAAGACTTCATCTCCCAAAAGTTACAATCAAACACAGAGAAGATGGACATAGGACTAGCCAACGGATGCAATGTCATAAGACTCTTTGAACTCCAACCACATACACATTCAGAAGCTAGGCCACAGTAAGGCACAAAACTTATTCACATAATGAAAATGAAAGCGAAAATCAACACGAAAGAAAACAAAGGAGAAAGAAATAATACATAGTACCAGGAAGCAAAATGAAAAGGCAAGAGAACAACATGAACAAAGAAAATAGGATGTAAAACCAGAATAAGAAAACCAGGACGAACTACGAGTGCAAGATGAGTGCAAGGAAGGTAAAACTAATATTCAGCTAATCTTACTATTATACAGGAAAATGTCCTCCTCACCAGCTTAGAGGAGAAAGACATGATGACTGAAGGACTAACCAAGTTCACAGGCCCAGTTGTCAAGCTAACGATGTCTAGAAACTAGCAACTTGCTTTATAATGATTCCTAGCAAGGCTAATGGTGCGTTAGTGCCTAGGGTCACTTTGTTTGTTACCTTGGGAAGAGTGTTAGTGAAACTAAATGAGTTTCTATGGGTTAATGGAACAAGTTGACCGAGAAATATCCCGAGATTCTCTCTTATGTCAGCTCACAAAAGCAAGGAAACATCAGGATTCAGCCTATTTGGAGGAATTACTAATTCCTAATGGAGTCTACAAATGGGAAAGAGCACAAAGGCATGGAAACATCACTGATTTTTCCTAATGGAACCCATAAAGGACTTGGAAACCTTATCCTCACATGCTATATATGTAAGGTGGTGAGCACTAGTATTGCAGCAATAACGCTGCAACTCCTAGGTTGTCTACTTTACTCTTATCAACCCAGTAGTTCGTAACAAAATTGGATGCGTCAATGCTATATGCACAAGTACTAGTTCTTATTGCAGGTTGTCACTTGGTCAGCCAACACAAGATCACTAGGGGCTCAAGCCAACATTCCAGAAGAATATCTATATATGATGAAATGAGAGGAATATTACTCTACAGATGCTACTATAACTACTGAAAGGAGAAATATTGAAATGTAAAGCAAACCTAGTAAACCCTAATTAACCAACTAATTCTACTTTTGCAGAAAGAATTATGAAAACCATGAAAGGAATTCCATTACCTACTCAAAGAAGTAAACAACATCTAGCTAAGCTATTTTTGCAAGTAAATGAGCAAAAAACATGTTTTGGATTTTTATGTGAATTTGACATGCGTGTAATTTATTGTGTGTGAATGTGGCAACGAATAGGTGGAATTGGAGGGTGGTTTTGGGACTGGAGAGGAAGTAGGATGGTGTGGATGGGTACTAGGAGGTCTCAGGTGGCCTTTTGGAGGCTTTTCACACACTTGGCCTTCAAAAGAAAGCCTACAGGAAAATCTACAAGAGGACACAAGAAATCTAGAGGAGGAAAACAAGGAACTATAGGAGGCCTACAGGAGGAGGCTACGAGCCGTTTTCACTATTTTGAGGGTGTGAGAGTGGGTGAAAAGGGTGGATGAAGGTTGGAAGGAGGTGTTAGGGCACCTAGGGTCTACCAAGAATGACTAGGAGAGAGGAAGATGATTAGGTTTTCTCAAGGAGAGAATAAGAAGTTCTACGGAAAATGCAGGAAATAAGGCAGAATTGAGATGAGGTTTGGGCGACCTGTAGGCCATGGCAGTCAACCAATAAGATCAAACAAGCAACGAAATGAGTGCATCTAGAAAAACAATGTTTTGCATCAAACTAGTCTAAACTATGATCTATGAAAGGAAATGTTGAGAAATGCTACAAGAAAGGAAAGCATGAAAGAAGAATATTGCAAATAAAGAAGTGAGCATGATGAAGAAGATCTGAAGCAAAGCAAAGCTGGACTATTAACCTACTAAAAAGCTGCAAACACTAGAAGTCCTATGGAGGAGGAAAATCTGTGTTTTTGGGGCAGCAAGAGGGTCTTTGCCTCAAATCATGGTCCCAAAGGGAGGAAGAGATGCCAAGGCATTGTTGCTAGCCTTTTGAATCTTTTTTTATCACTATTTAACTTGCTACAGAAAGAACAAATGGAAGCAAACTACTGAATCATCAAAAGCAAACTATTCTTAACC
Source organism: Pinus tabuliformis (assembly GCA_031772625.1). Classification (NCBI taxonomy): domain Eukaryota; kingdom Viridiplantae; phylum Streptophyta; class Pinopsida; order Pinales; family Pinaceae; genus Pinus; species Pinus tabuliformis. The sequence continues at coordinate 211,291,672 of CM062809.1, read as the reverse complement.
AGAAAAGAAATACATCTAACAACAACCTAATCTACAAACTGAAATAAAACATACAAATACAAGTAAAGAGGAGCTTGGATACTTGGATTGGGCCCTAGCCCATGAGCTTTAGCCCTCTGAGGTAACTTAGTGCTAGCTAAAAGGATTCCATCTTTATTATCAAAGCAATAACAAGACTACATGAAACTGTCACAAAATAATAAGCTCGAAGTTGAAGCAGAGTTCACATAAGCAAAAATCCAACAAAAATCTGACCCTGGTGAGGCCCTAGGCGTCCCTACTTATATAAATGAAGCTACCAATAGCTTCCTTAAAATCAGGGAGGCTTGGCTCCCAAAACTCGAGATAATCATCAGTCATCCTCAACTTGCTCGACTGCCTTCTAGTGCATCATTCAGCATCATTCAATTACTTGTACATCAAGCTGAATGAAGGGGAATTTGAAGTCAGGAGTAATAAATGAGGGGGATTCCCTCCTACAATTCCTATCCTTTTTCCACTTCAAGTTATTGCTGCCATTTTTCCACTGGATCCTTGACTTTGACCTCAAAATTCATCAATAATCTGCATTAAACACATGTTAGACCACATGGCATCATAACGAACTCAACTTAGTCCATAGGCATAAATATAATCAGAAAATCATACAGTAAGCTAAGAGAATGGTTGATTTGACTAGGTTAGGAGGTAATATGAGCCCATATAATTACCCATTTATGAGGCTCATCATCACCCATCTACTTAAGTTGTTGCTCATCCTCTAAGCAACTTAGTCCATCTCCTCATCTTTTATGGCCTTGGTGGCCTCCCTAGCATCCCAGGCTTCTGATGTGGTCTTCTCTTCTTTGTCATAGAATCTTGGCTTCCTGTCTATCTCTTCCCACTGCTCCTCCTCTTTTTCTTCTCTTCTGTGTTCCAACATGCCTAACAGCAGTGGGGGACTTAGTTTGAGGCCAATCGAATTGATCTGCTGCCTCTGCATGGAGCGCTTGTACATTGGCACTATTTTTAATGCCTCCTTCAGTCTCATGGGGGAATGATATTCCCTAATCTGCAAACTGTGTGGTAAGGTGTTCCATCTCCTCATGCATGCATGCACACAGTCATCCCCAAGTAGCCTTTGGATATCCTCAAAGTGTGTAATGGATTGTGACTGATTGTCTAGATATCTAGGGACAATCTGAGGATCATTGGCAAGCAAGTTGTGTATGCTGATGAGTGCCATGGGATATGATGGCTCAACTCTTATCATTAGTGGCTCATTTTTCTCTTTTATCGTCAATCTTTTTATTTCTGCTACCCTCAACTCTTCATGGTTCATCCATGAGGCCATGGCCATAAGTTGTAGGTCCCCTAGCTTGGCATTGGGGTCCCACACATTCATGTCTGTGAGGGCCATGTTATGTAGGTAGATTTATGTCATATTTTCCTTATGCTCTGATGTTCTTTGGTCACACAGATCCATAAACTACCTGTAATCTTGGAAAGGCATTGTGCCTCTTTGTGCCAGAGACTTTATCTGGAATTGTAACCATTGGTCCTTAAGATAGAGGCCATAGGATTTCGCTGGTGTTTTACATTGCAATGCCTCCATGGATAAGTTGGCCATGCATGCCAGCTGACTCTCTTTCTCTTGCAACTTCCTCCTTAACAATTCATTTTTAGTTTCAAGGTGGCTTCTTGTAATTGTGTCCCTGTCTCTGAGAGCACTCAACTCTCTGCCCATTTCTCTGAGTTTGTTTTCCATATGGCCAAGATCCTCAACTCCCTTGGATTTAGCTATTTGCATCCACCTATTTGTTCTTATTCTTTCTTTCTCTAATTCATATAATAGTGGAATTGCAAATTTTTGTGGGATTATCCTTCCTCCCTCAAGTAGATTGTAATAAGAGGCAATACTAGGCTGGGGATCATGTTCTTGTAGCTCTGTTGCTTTCCCCTTTACCTGTGGTTGTCCTTCCATCCTTTTCTCAAGCTTTTGGGTCTCTTGTAGTTTTGACAGTGTCTCGTGTAGAAACCGTTTGAGCCTCTTGTAGGACTGATTTTGGGTCCTGCACTACTACCTTTTCCTTCCATGTGGAAGATCTAGGAGCCCCCCTTTCATATGTGATAGGTGTCCTAGAAGGGGATTCTTTCCCCTTGGCAGAGGGTGAATATTCAATTGCAATTGGCATTTTTGAAGAGGGCTGAGATTTTCCTGTTTTGATTCTTGTGCTCTTCCTAGCCCTTAAATACATGGAGGCCTACCTTTTCCTCTTTTCCTTTGGCTTGATTGGTGTACTAGGGGCAGTGAGGGTAGTTTCTGCCTCCCTTTCTAGAGTCTCAAGGGACCCTTCTCCTTGTTCTGCCTTTTTTGCCTCTTTTTCTCCTTCTTCTGTCTCCTTTTCTATCTCTTTTTACTTTGTTTCTTCAGCCTTCTCCTCCTCTATTTCAATTCCCTCCTCCTTCCTTCCTTGTTCTTCTATCTCACCAGTGGCTTCACCTTCTCCCCCTTGCTATTATTCCTCGTCTCTACCAGTAGGACTGACATCATAGGTTAAGGCCTTTATGTCATCCTCAACTGTCATGTCTCAGAAAACTTCCCATGCTATAGGAAGTGTAAATGTATGGAGGGCTTCCTCCACTAGGATTTTGATTAACCCGTGGTGAGCTAGCTGCTCTGAATTTCCTACTTGAACCTTAGTGTTGGAGTCAATGAGGGACTGCAGGAGGAAGTAGGGGATACTGAGCTTCTAAGATGCTGGAGTGTCCATGCCATACCTTAACTGAGGGAGGATTCTGAAGTGATAACCATACAGAATGTTGTACCTCCCCTCACAGGAAATGTATTTGATTATTTGATAGATAACCTCATCCCAAGGATATGGTATGCTAGCCCTTCTAATGCCATTTTTATCCTCTACAGGGGTTTCGTTGTTTTGGAAAAAGTTTTTCTTGGCAGCCTGGCCAATTGGTTTCTCATCCTTACTCCAAGGCAGCCCAAGAGGAAGGGTAGTGACCCTACTGATAAATTCAGGGGTTATCTCCATGGGAAGACCTTTAAAGGTGATAGTTGCATGTGCTCTTATGTGAGGGACCAAAGAGAGGGAAATTTCTTGGGCAATCTCCTCATCAAACCCTCGAAACTTCTCAAAAAAGTTCATCCAATTTACTTTTGTGAATATGTCCACTACTTGGGGATGTGTATGGAGCCTCGTGGAGTTAGTGGGCTACTTTCTCATAAACCCTCCTGTCATATTGTCTATACTCTTTTGGAAAACCAAATATGGAGGTGGAGACAATGAATTTTGAAAAAAATAGAGAAACAGAGGAGACTGTGTTTTTTTTTTAAATAAGCATAATTTTTTTATGTATTTTCTCCTCTCCTAAAGACTTATTTCCTCCTCAAATTGAAACCACTTTTTGCATATATTGATAATCAATGGGGGCATGCATGGAACCTACCTGCTCATACTGAAAATCGTGCTAAAACTTGTGTTTTCTCCCTTCAAAACAACTCACTGCCCCTCCTGTAGAAGCCTGTTGTTCCTCCTGTAGAATTCTTGTAGGTGCTCCTGTAGAACCTGTAGGTGCTCCTATATAAAATGCTAAGATTAGGAATATGGGAGGGATCAATGGAGGAAAATGGTTATGAGGCTGTGGGGGCACAAGGAGACTACTGTAGATGAGTTACAAGGAGAGAATGAAGGAAAGGGTGGTGAGAATGCTCAGGGAGGAGTACTTATTACCCTTTATGGATATTTCCACCTCCGGTGATGGGGGGTGAGCTGGCAAAGTATACATTGGACATATTTAGAACGTTGGTCCCCACCTACCTTGTTATCATGGCCCCTCCTCATAATCATCCCTCATGATTGCATCCGAGTTCACACTTCCTCCACTACCTGTCCTTGACATCTTTCTTGAGTTGATTGTGTGCACGTGTGGGTGACATCTCGGATGAGTGGATTCAACTAGATGAAGGTGGCCAAGTTAATTGGCCACCTTTCCCTCGTTCAACCTCAACCATCTTGCTGCTTTTGCATTACTTCTAATTACACAAATGCAAACAGAGGAGCGAGTTAGTTACTTACCTATGATCCGAATGTATTTGTTGTGAGGTGTTGTGGCTCTCTCTTTGTTGCATGCCTTTATTTATTTTGATGCATATTGTCTACTTGTTGATGTATGTTTGTGTCTTGTGTAGGTTCTCATCTGGCTGGGTTTGAGCTCCAAGTGCCTTCTCAAACTTCATGTGTGCATTCTCCTGCTACTGGTACTGGGTTTTGATGGGATCAACTGCTATAGGACTTCCTACAGGAGATCATGTAGCTACTTCTCCCCTTGAAACTTCAGTTTCTTTTTGTGCTTGGAGCTTTGAGGATGATGCCAAAGGTGTAGATAGAGATGGAGAGGTAGTAGGTAGGATTCAGGTGAGGTGGATAGTGCTGCTTCCTCTCTTATTTTTTGTTTTTTTTTCTTCTTCTTCTTCTTCTTTTTTTATTTTTTTTTATTTTTTTCTGAAAAACTGTTTTTTCCTATGTTTTTCTTGGACAGGAAGAAAAATGATGCTTGGGGTGTGATGTAGGCTTAGAAATTATGGTAAGGAGGTTTGAAGACTATAGGAGGGTTTATAGGTTCTTCATGAAGCTTCCCTGTCCCTCAAACTGCCTTTTATATCCATTTCTGGCTCTCTGTAATTCCTACAGGAGCCTCTTGTAGAAAACACAAAGCCTCCTATAGAAAACACAATTTTTGAAAAATAAGCATAGTGGGGTGAACGAAATGCCCAAAATGATGCAAAAAAGTGTGGGAAAGGTAGGATAGGTGCTGGTGTGGATGTCAGGGTTCCCTTGGCACCTTCTTCTACTTCCTGTAGTCCTCCTGCAAACCTACAATGCAAATGAAAATTCATTTTTCTTTTCCCCCCCTTTTTTTTGAAAACAACTAGGGCACCTCAAGGAGGTTTTCACCCTAATTGCCCACCCTGGGCGCCTTCAAGGGAGGTTTTTACCCAGGGATCTTATTCTTTTTTACTCTTTTTTTTGACATCATTGGGCCGCCTCAAAGGAGGTTTTCAACCCAATGATGGGACTCAAGCGCCTCATGGAGGTTTTCACTTGAGTCCTTATTTTTTATTTCTCTTTTTCTTTTTCTTCAGTGACTGGGTGAAGTGGAGGCTAATACATGCTCCACTACCATCATTGTCTTATTCAAATCTTCAATGAACTCTCACTTGGAGAGGGGTTTCTTGTAGACTTTCAACTGATGTCCATTGAAAAGCATGGGGATGGCTTCATCATCAATGATTCTGATAAGAACTGAACCATTTTCATTGCATTTATCCATAGTGTAGGGTCCCAACCATCTTGTTCTCAGCTTGCCTTTGAAATATTTTTATCTTGAATCATAGAGTAGTGCCCAATATCCCTCTTGGAATTTCTTCTCCTTGATATTTTTGTCATGCCATATCTTTCACTGAAGCTGAACTACCTCTGTGTGGAGAAGGGCCCGCAATCTATGTTCATCCAATCCATTGAGATGAAGTAATATTTCTTTTTGTGCATGGCTAAGGTCTAGGTACAGCTGAGCTACCATCCTTAGGGTATTGAATTCAAATACTATTCACAGCAAAGCCTTCTTTCCATAGACTAGTTCATAGGGTGTGAACCTTGTGGTGGTCTTCCATGTTGTGTTGTAGGCCCAAGTGGCCTCAACTAATCTGTCCGCCCAGTCTTTTCTGCTGATGCTCACTACCTTGGTCAAGATCCCTTCCAATGCTCTATTAGTAACCACCACTTGTCCATTGGCTTGTGGATGGTAAGGGGTGGAAGTCTTGTGATTGATTCTATGATGTGTGAGCAAGTCTTCAATCAAATTGGAAGTGAACTAGTTGCCTTGATCTATGACCAACTCTCTTGGGTACCTAAACTTGTATAATATGTTTTCTCTCAAAATCTTAGCTACTTTTTCCTCTGTCGCTGCTTTGATTGCTTTTGTTTCTGCCCACTTTGTTAGGTAATCAGTGCACACAATGATGTATTGTTTCTGCTTTGAAGGAGGGCTGATAGGACCCACAAAATCCATGCCCCACTTCTCAAATGGCTCAAAGGTCACTTGAGGTTGCATGGGCATCTCATCCTTTGGAGTAGGTTTCCCCATCCTTTGAAACTAATCACACTGGCTGGTATATCTCCTCACATCCTGATGAAGAGTGGGACAGTAGTAGCCTACTTGTAATATCTTGAAGGTAGTTCTTTTTGCTGCAAAATGACCTCCACAAGACTCATCATGACAGGTCAGGAGGATGTCAAAGACTTCCTCCTCCCTGACACATCTTCTCAAGATCTGATCTGGGCCAAGTTTGAAGAGATTGCCCCAATCCAGGTGAAAGGGGCACTTTTCCTTACTATCTTGCTCTTCTCTTTTGAGGACATGTGTGGTGGGAACTGTGCTGAAGCCAAGTAGTTTGCTATATCAACAAACCATGGAGAGAGTACTGAGATAGCAAATAGATGTTCATCTGGCATTTGGTCATCCACCATTCCTTCTTCACCTGCAGGCAAATTTACTCTAGACAAAAAGTCATCAACAACATTTTCTTTACGAGGCTTATCAATAATGGTCAAATCAAACTGTTGCAGTAAAAGCAACCATCTAATAATGCGAGCATTTACATCTAGTTTGTTCATTAAATATCTAATTGCAGCATGATCAGTGTGCACAAAGGTTTGATAGCCTATTATATAATGTCTGAATTTGTTTAAGGAATGCATGACAACTACGAGTTCCTTCTCAGTCACTGTATAGTTTAACTCTACCTTTGAAAAATTCTTGCTTATAAAGTATATGGCATAAGGTAAATTTTCATCAATTTGTCCTAAGACTACTCCTATCTCTTTGTTCGAGGCATCTTTATGAATGTGAAATGGCAGGGCCTAGTTTGGGCCTCTGAGAATCGGTGTAGTCACTAGCTTTCTCTTCATGGTACCTAGGGCTCCTTGATAGTTTTCTGACCATATGAGCTCAACATCTTTGCCTAAGAGGCTAAACAAAGTAGAGGCTAGCTTGTTGGAATCTTTAATGAATCTCTTGTAATACCTAGCTAAGCCTAGGAAACTTCTGAAATCTCTCACCTTTGGAGGAGGTGGGACCCTTTGGATGATGGAAATTTTGTTGGGGTCCACCTGCAGTCCTTGTTGAGATATTGCATGACCTAGCACGGTCCCTTCAGTCATCAAAAATTCACATTTTTCCAAACTGATGGATAGGTTCATCTCAATACACTTGTCTAGAACTTTTCCTAGGTTAGATAAAGCTTCCTGAAAGTCAGAGCCATAAGGAGTAAAGTCATCCATGTATATCTATACTATATCATGAACTAATTCAGAAAATATACTCAATACCGCTCTTTGGAAAGTGGTTGGAGCATTACACAAACCAAAAGGAAGGACCCGTTATGCAAAGGTACCCCAAGGGAAAGTGAAAGTGGTCTTATCTTGGTCTTTCAGGCTTATTTGAATCTGATTGTACCTGCTAAACCCATCTAGGAAAGAGAAACTTTTTCCCTGCCAGACTGTCTAACACTTGATCTATGAAAGGTAAAGGAAAATGGTCCTTTTTAGTGGCTTTGTTCAGTTCTTGATAGTCGACATAGATTCTCCACTTACCATTTTTCTTTGGCACTAGCACCAAAGGAGAGACCCCATTCATTGTCATAGATGGGATAGATGAATTCTACATCAAGCGATTTATGTAGTTCTTCCTTAACAATATCTTTAAGTGCTAGATTCATCCTCCTTTGAGGCTTCCTGATTGGCTTGAAATCCTCCTTGATGTATATATGATGAGTACATACTAAAGGGTGCACTCCCTTCTTCTCCTTATAACTCTAGGTGAAGGCATCTAGGTGTTTTCAGTAGGCTACATAGTTCCTTTTCCTAGGAAATGGATAGGGATGGATTGATTTTCAAGGTTCTTTTTGGGCCTTACTCTATATTCTTAATATGGAGAGAAGTGGATTCAACCACACAAAGATCAGTTGAGGGGTTGTTTTGGGTTTCTCTTACTATGTCCTCTAATGGCAATACATTGGGAGGTGGATTCTGGATCATATTTTCAATCATATCATCCTCATCCTGTTGTTTTCCCCCCATGGTGATTTCTAATGCACAAAGCGGTGCAGAATAGACTTCATCCTCATCTTCCTCCTCCAACCAGAGAGGTAGATTATGTTCTAGCAAGGGTTGGGTAGGAGGATATAGGATTAACTGCTTGGACATGTGTCGATTCTTTATGGTCATGTTCCCAGCTCGACAGCTGATGTAGGTGTAGGAATTTATAGGGTAAGTTCCTCAGAAAGAACACCAAAAGGACACCGCTCACAACCAGATCACAGATCAATACACCAGTATTTTTGACGTGGTTAAAACCCTCAAAGAGGGAAACAGTCCACGGCCTGTCCCAACGTGGGTACTACAGGCAATTTATTAATCAAAGAATGAAAATTTACATAAGCTTCTCTCATGCACGGATTACCCGAACAATGACCCTCCATGCGCTTTAAATAGAACTCATGGACCAATCGGGTGTCAAGCCACGGATCAAGTGTCGGTAATACCGAGGAGAGAATGAACCGTCGGATCACTACATATCGTGACCGTCGGATTGTAAGTTACAAAATGTACAACGGTAAAGAAACACACTTTACCTAACTCTATACCTAACTCTACACTAGACCAAGTTGAACTTAACTATATCCTATGTGTCGGAATATCCTAACATCCCCCCTTAAGAACAACTTGGGATAGGATTGAAGGATTTACAAATATGACACAATAGGAGAAGGAAGGAGGCACTAGATCCTATCCCCCCTTAGTGACAACTTCCTGAACTCCAAGCATATATCGAAGTTTAGTGAACTTCGCCTCTATGAGAGCCTTTGTGAAGATGTCTGCAACCTGATCATCTGTTGGACAATATTGCACTTCAAGAACATGGTCATGAATGAGATTTCTGATGAAGTGCATGTGTAGTTCAATGTGTTTGCTGCGCTGATGCTGGACTGGATCTTTGCATAGCTGAATGACACTTTGATTATCACACCAAAGTGTGGTTGGATGCTGCTACTCAAAGCCAAACTCTGATAGGATCTGACGAAGCCACAAGGCTTCCTTACTAGCTTCCACGGCACCACGATACTCTGCTTCTGCTGACGAAAGAGAAATGGCAGCCTGTTTCTTACAAGCCCATGTAATAGGTCCTGAACCAAGAGTGAAGACATAACCGGCAGTAGACTTCCGATCATCAGGGTCACCAGCCCAATCAGAATCAGTGAAACCAACTAACAGAGGAGCTGCTTTGGCACTGTAATGAATCCCAAACTGTACTGTACCTCGAACATAACGAAGTATTCTTTTAGCTGCTTTCCAATGACTTTCACGGGGGTTTTGCATAAAACGAGCAACAAGGCCAATAGCAAAGGAAAGATCAGGACGAGTATGGGTTAAATACAAGAGTTTTCCTACAAGTTGACGGTATAAGGTAGCATCAACTTCAGGAGAAGTACAAGAGACTGAAAGTTTGACTCTAGACTGAAAGGGAGAAGGGGCTGGCTTTCCATGTGAAAATGATGAAGAATATCACAAGCATACTTGGACTGGGAAAGGAAAATACCCTCCTTGGATTGCAAGACTTTGAAGACCGAGAAAATAGTGTAAGTGTCCTAGGTCTGTCATTTCAAATTTCTTTTTAAGGCTGGACTTCACATGGTTTATAAGGTTGGGATCACTACCAGTAAGAATAAGATCATCAACATAAAGAACAAGGATGATAAGAGAGTTGCCCACTTTCTTGGTGTAGACAGTATTGTCAGAATGACACCTAGAAAAGCCAGATTCTAAAAGAAAGCTATCCATTTTGGCATACCAAGCCCGAGGAGCTTGCTTGAGGCCATAAAGGGATTTCTTAAGTCGACAAACAAGGCTGGAGTCTGTTTGTATGAAGCCAATGGGTTGTTCCATATAGATTTCTTCCTGCAAGTCCCCATGCAAGAAGGCAGATTTAACATCCATCTGATGGACTTCCCATTTTAAAGAGGCAGCAAGGGAAAGAACAAGGCAGATAGAGTTCATTTTGGCAACAGGGGAGAAGGTTTCAGTGTAGTCAATGCCTTCAACCTGTGAAAAGCCCTTAGCAACGAGACGAGCTTTATGTTTATCAACTTTCCCATCTGGTCCATACTTGGTTCTGTAAACCCATTTACATCTAACAAGTTTGCGTCCCTTTGGTAAAGGAACAAGATCCCATGTATCATTTGTCATCAATGAATGATATTCTTCATTCATAGCTACTTCCCAATGTGGATGGCCTGAAGCTTCTGCAAAAGTGTCAGGATCATGATTTACTGGAGCTTGAGCCAGTAAAGAAGAGGCTCTTTCAAACTGAGAACGTGTACGTCGCTGATCTGTAGGATCACCAGCAAGATCACCTGCTGCATCCCGAGTAGCACGAACCCATCTTGGAAGTTGAGGATCCTGAGAAGGTGGGGGAGGATTATCATCCTCGCTTTCATCATCTGAAGAAGAAATGTTTTCAAAAGTAGGAGAGATAGGAAGAGGTGGCACATCCGCCGGACTAGGCTCGCAGGCCGATTTATTTTCATCAAATTTTACATCTCTTCTAATGATAACATTTTTGGACTTAAATGGAATAAGTCTATAACCTTTTACATCTTCAGAATATCCAACAAAAGTACATTTCTCACTCTTAGGTTCTAAAGCTTTATGCTTTTCATCTGGAATATGGGCCCATGCTTCACTTCCAAACACACGAAAGTGACTTACATCTGGTTTAATGGAACTCCAAGCTTCTTCTGGAGTGATATTCTCTAGAACCTTAGTAGGAGTGCGATTGATTATATAATTTGCACAATTAATTGCTTCGGCCCAAAAACTAAGACTGAGTCCTTTAGATTGCAGCATACAATTAGCCATTTCCTTTAAGGTGCGATTTTTCCTTTCAGCTACACCATTTTGTTGTGGAGTGTATGGAACAGTATGTTGCATTTGAATTCCATTTTTGGTGCAAAAGTTGATGAATGTGTTTTTAACATATTCTCCACCATTATCAGTTCTTAGCTTAAGAATTTGATGTCCAAATTGTTTTTCAACAAAGGCTTTGAAGGCCAAAAATGTGTTAAATACTTCGCTCTTGAGTTTTAAGAAGTATACCCAAGTGCGTCTGGAGAAATCATCAATGAAAGTTAAGAAGTACTTGCAGCCAGAGAATGAAGCAACAGGAAGAGGACCACATAAATCACTGTGCACAAGCTGTAAAGGGGCTGAGGCTTGCCAAGAGGCACGTTTGTCAAAACTGTCCCGATGATGTTTTCCGAGTACACATCTGGAACAAACACCATCTCTGCAAGATACCATAGGAAGACCTGTCACCATATTTTCTTTACATAGATGCTGAAGGGAGCGATAGTTTAAGTGACCAAATCGCTCATGCCAAAGTTTGCTCACTTCATCATTATGAGCAACAAATACTGAGGGAAGATTTGATGACCCAAAGTTGTGAAACTTATACAACCTTGTGGAATCATCAGCAAGACCAGTAGCTAGAATCTGTTTAGGATCTTTTAGATCCTTGATTACAACATCATGAGGTGAAAATTCAACAATTTTACCTTCACCTGAATGAGTTATCTGATAGACAGATAGAAGGTTGCAGGATAAGGTTGGAACACATAATACATCATTAAACTGACCATTGTCTAGATGAACAGTTCCAGTCCCTACAACATTAAGAGATCTATCATCACCAACATATATATTTTTGGTGTTACAATCATTTAAAGAAGAAAACATGGCTTGGCTTTTGGCCATGTGATAAGAGGCTCCAGAATCAATGAGCCACTCATGAGAATGAGAAGAAGAAGAAGATACATTTAATGCATAACCAGACTGAGATGATTGACAACGACATGCAGAAAGTGCCATTCCGGAAGTTGAAGTTGAAGTAGGCTCCACATGGATGTTATGTTTCTTCACTGCGGCTTCCAAGGCTTCCATCTTCTTAAAGCATTTAGATTCTAAGTGGCCATCTCGATTACAAAAGTTACAATGTCTATCAGTCTTCTTCCATTTGTTTTTATTGGTCTTATCATTTTGCTGAAATGATCTTTCATTTTGAGGCTGAGTTGGTTTAGGACCATTCTTTTGAGGATATGACTTCTTAGGATTCTTTGAATTTGGTTGCTGCTGGGCGGCTAACGCTTTCGTGGAAGAGTTTCTAAGATTAAGAAGACCAAGGTGTAAGAGTTTTTCTTGTTCTCTTATTAAGGAATCACAAAAGGAGTCAAAGGAAGGGGCCTTGTAGTCTTTTCCTTGACAAATGAAAGCTTCCCTTGTAGAATGGAAAGTGGAAACAAATACAGAGTAGGCTGGTCCCAACTTAGTAAGGATGGAATAAATAAGGTTACCATCTTCTTTCTTAACTTTAACACCTTCCAAGAGATATCTAAGGGTCTTGAATTTGGACAAGAAATCTTCAATGCAAGAAAAATTATTAGGATCCAAAGTAAGCAACTCATTTTCAAGTTGATGGGCTCTAATTTCATTTTTAATCCCAAAAACTTTAGCGATTTTTTCTAATGCTTCATGAGGAGTCTCAAGTTCTGCAATGTGGAATCTAAGATCAAGAGAAATAGACATCCCTATCAAACCACGTGCTTGATCTTGTCTATTTTCCCATTTTGCAGCCTTGTCTTCATCTTTTGGTTTCTTCTCTTGGTCTGTGGCTATTCTGAAGAGACCTTTACTTCTAAGTAAATCTTCCATGTAGGCTACCCATTGGAAGTAGTTAGTGCTGTCAAGAATGACTTGGCATGGACTTTCCATTTTTTTTAAAAAAACCTGAAGCTGAAGATGCTAAAAGTAAGTGTTCCAATTGATAGATCTCGAAAAAATAGGCGGTTTTAAAAAAAACGGCTCTGAAAAAGGCTTCCGGATGAAGAAGTTATGGCTTTTTGAAAAAAAAATTGTTGACGTTGCCGGCAAAGTGCGCGAATGTGCGGGAATGAAAAAATCCACCCCCACAAAATGGAGACTTGAACCCAAGACCTCTACTCTCTTAAAATAGCTTTGAACCAATTGATCTATACAAAAAATTTGAGAGAGAGAGAGAGAGGGGGGGGGGGGGGGGGGGCTTGGTTTGCGTGCTTGCCTTGAGAAAGCTCTTTTTCCCTACAAAACACAAAACCCAACACGAATATGCAAAGAAAAACGAACCTTGTGGCTCGAAGTTAGCTTTAGCCAAAAAAAAACTAGAAATTTTTTAAAAAAATATCAAAGTTAGCTTTAGCCGAAAAACTAAATATTTTTCTCAATGTTTCTGATTTTCTGAGATCACACTAAGGTGCAGGGAAAAGAGCATACACATGAGAAAAATCCTTCCTTTCTGTTTCTGATTTGCCTAGATCGCACAGAGTCGCAGGGCAAAGACCATACGCAGAAATGAAAGGTATAGATCCGGTTTAAAAAAAAGGCTAAATAAACCAAAACTGGAATAAGCAGAGAGAAAATAACAGTAAACTGCAAAAAACACTGTATACCTCCCGATCTGAAAAATGACGCAGCTAGGGCTACCGGAAACCTTTTCATGTGAAACAAAAGGGGTTCCTCACTGGAACAGATGCTCCGAACGCAACAGAGTAGTCCTCTTGGCCCGAAAGCAGTCAGAAACAACAGATCTAGGAAACGACAGCCGCATGCAGTTCTACTGGCTTCAGATTTGGATCACCAACGGACGCGGCCCTCAAATAGCTCTGATACCATGTAGGAATTTACAGGGTAAGTTCCTCAGAAAGAACACCAAAAGGACACCGCTCACAACCAGATCACAGATCAATACAGCAGTATTTTTGACGTGGTTAAAACCCTCAAAGAGGGAAACAATCCACGACCTGTCCCAACGTGGGTACTACAGGCAATTTATTAATCAAAGAATGAAAATTTACATAAGCTTCTCTCATGCACGGATTACCCGAACAATGACCCTCCATGCGCTTTAAATAGAACTCATGGACCAATCGGGTATCAAGCCACGGATCAAGTGTCGGTAATACCGAGGAGAGAATGAACCGTCGGAGCACTACATATCGTGACCGTCGGATTGTAAGTTACAAAATGTACAACGGTAAAGAAACACACTTTACCTAACTCTATACCTAACTCTACACTAGACCAAGTTGAACTTAACTATATCCTATGTGTCGGAATATCCTAACAATAGGGATTGGTGATAGCCAACCAGGGTCTTCCTAGAATGACAGGATACCCAGTGAGCTTTGCCTTTGGTTTGAGAACTAAGAAATCAGCAGGGTACTCCCAAGAATCAATGGAGACCATCACATCTTCCACAATCCCCTCAGGTGTCACGGTGGAGTGGACTGCTAACTATAGCACAGTCGTGGTCTTCCTCAAGGAGCCTTGGAGGTTATGTTTGAGCATTGTGTCATTTGTCATCACATTAATGGCAGCTCCCAAATCAATCAAGGTATGTGGGATCATAGTGCCATTGATGTGGACATCAACTACTGGGCTTCCAGGGTCCAGATATTTTGGAGATATTACCTACCCTAACATCAGGTCGGACAGTTGTCTTATGACATTGATGGTTGGGGAATCTCTCTTGCGCCTTCCTGGATTCTTAAAGCACTTCTCTTTGATCAACCTATTGTAGATAGGTACATCTTTTATGGCTTGGAGAAATGGTATCTTCACACATAAATGTTTCAATTCTCCCAGGAGTTTAGTTTCTTCTGGGGTAGGCTAGACTATCATGGATAGTCTCTTAGGAAAGGGTGGAATTGCTTTAGGGTCACTTTCCTCTTTCTCTTCCTCAACCTCCCTGGGTGGAGGCTGGCTATCTAGGAGAAATTTCCTAGATCGCAAGTTAATTTCCTAAATCTCCACAACATAGGTTGGGCATGATGGTTCCCCACTATACACTTGCTGAGCCTGTTCGTTGTTCGGGTTTGGATTTGGCTAGGTAGGCATTTGGGGTTGCTTTGGTGGAGCACGAGGTAACGGTTGTGGTTGAGAAAGTGGTGGAGGCAATAGAGTGGGAAGAGAGTTGTATTAGGGCCTCCACCCATGATGAGATGCATTCCACTGAGGCTACGGCTAAGCATAGGATTACAATGAATGGGTGGCTGGTTGGGCATGATATTGAGATGTGAAGGACCAAGGAGGGGGCAAGGACTAAGAAGGATGAGTAGGAGGGCCCCAAGAAGGTATGGAAGTGACTTGGATTGGGTTGTAGTATGCCTGAGATGTCCCTTGCATCCCCTGCTAGTATGGTCTAGGTCCATGCGGCCTCATTTGCTTTATGTAATAGAGCTATTCAGTGACTCCCTCAACCCCTTGATATACAACTTTAAGTCCGGGTAAGGAAGGGAACTTTTCTATAGAATGATTTTCTTCAAGGACTGAACAAACCTCTATAGAGTTCAATGCACATTCATTCCTAGGATGCCTCCAAGTGCATCTAGGTAAAAAAATGACCAAAGCCCTCTCTGATTCCTCTTATTTCCTTTTGATATGTAAGGTATCCATTTGCATGGAAAGAGTCTGCAGCATATCACTCTTGAAGTTTTTTAGTATGTTTCCAATTTCTCCTTTAATGGATGAGTTAGAGGAAGAGGTACTAGCTATGGGTTGACTCCCCCTACCTTTCTTTCTGGCTGCTCTAGAATGGTTTCTAAAAACAACCTTTATGTCCTCATAGAATAGTTAGTAGATGTCTCCCCTGGCCAGTAGATGGAGGGTGTTTAAAAGATCTTCCTGAATTCCCTTGAGCATGACCAACTTCAAAGACTCAGGGTCAAGTGTACATCTGGCCCTTTTGTAACTGAGCTGGAACTTCTCTTCATAGTCTTCCAGGGACTCATCACTTCCTATGGTCATTCAGAAAATTTCTTCTTTAGTATCTTTTGACCTACAATAGTCTCGATACTTGTTGTTAAAGGCTTGCTGCATATGAGCCCAAGTTGTGATGCTATTGCCAGGTAATCCCATGAACCAACGTAGTGCTACATCCTTGAGAGTAGAAGGGAATAGTTGCAACTTTTTCTCATCTTCTACATAGTCATAGGTTCAACAGATAACAACAAACTCGAATAAGAAGGTGTTAGGATCCTCTGTAGTCAGACCATGGAAATGAGGTAGGGCGGAAGGGCTTATATTCTTCATCTTGGTGTCTCCATTAGTCTCCTGAATGGGAAAGGTACCCTCTATTCTCTCTCCATTCCCCCTAGCATTTTTGTTTTCAGCCATTGGCTCCAAAGGAATGGTTTCTTCTTCTTCCTCCCCTATAGGTTCGTCAAATATGGCTTGCTATTCACCTAAGGGTTCTTCTTGATCGCAGCTACCGAAGAAGAGAGAAAGCTGGTTGTGTGAAGCAGTGGAGGTGTTGGGAAAAAAATTTCCTGAGTTATCTCTATTCCTACGAGGCATGAAAGGAAATCTTTTTTAGTTGGTTTTTGTTTCTTTTTTCCCCACACTGATAGTACCTAGAGAAACTAAAATTGATTGAACAAAACAAACTGCAACTAGCTGAAATGAAATTTGCAGAATTGAGGAGGAAAGCAAGGAAATGCAGAACTAAAGGAAAAGGAATGAATAGTCTACTCTTACTGAAATGAAATTTGCAGAATTGAGAAGGAAAGTAAGGAAATGCAAAACTGAAGGAAAAGAAAGGACTAGTCTACTTTTGCTGAAATAAACTATTAGCAGAATGTTGCAATAGAAAATAGAAGAAAGTAGTAATAATAGAATGTTCTAATGCTTCCTCAACAACGACGCCAAAAAGTTGTGAGCACTAGTATTGTAGTAATAATGTTGCAACTCCTGGGCTGCCTACTTTACTCTTATCAACCTGGTAGTTCGTAACAAAGTTGGAAGTGTCTATGCTGTATGCACAAGTACTAGTTCTTACTGCAGGTTGTCACTTGGTCAACCAGTGCAAGATCACTAGGAGCTCAAGCCAACTTCTATGGATTCTAGAAGAATCTCTATATGTGATGAGAGGAGAGAAAGATTACTCTACAGATGCTACTCTAACTGTAGAAAGCAGAAAGACTGAAATGTAAAGCAAACCTAGTAAACCCTAATTAACCAACTAATTCTACTTTTGTAGAAAGCATTATGAAAACCATGAAAGGAATGCCATTACCTACTGAAGGAAGTAAACAACATCTAGCTAAGCTATTTCTGTATGTAAATGAGCAAAAAACATGTTTTTGGATTTTTATGTATTTTTATGTGAATTTTACATGTGTGTAATTTATTGTGTGTGAATGTGGAAGCAAATAGGTGGAATTGGTGGGTGGTTTTGGGACTTGAGAGGATGTAGGATGGTGTGGATGGGTCCTAGGAGGTCTCAGGTGGCCTTCTGGAGGCTTTTCCCACACTCAGCCTTCAAAAGAAATCCTACAGGAAAATCTACGGGAGGACACAAGAAATATACAAGAAGAAAACAAGGAACTACAGGAAGCCTACAGGAGGAGGCCGAGAGCCGTTTTCACTGTTTTTAGGGTGTGAGAGTGAGTGAAAAAGGTGGATGAAGGTTGGAATGAGGTTTTTGGGTGCCTAGGGTCTACCAAGAATCACCGGGAGAGAGGAAGATGATTGTGTTTTCTCAAGGGGAGAAGAAGAAGTTCTATGGAAAATGCAGGAAACTAAGGCATAATTGAGGTGAGGTTTGGGTGACCTGTAGGGCATGGATCAGATGGAGGATGTGATGGCTGATAGGTTGGCTTAATACTAGAAGAGATCTGCTGCAAAGTAACTGACAGTCAACCAATAAGATCAAACAAGCAATGAAATGAGTGCATCTAGAAAAACAAAGTTTTGCATCAAACTAGTCTAAACGATGATCTATGAGAGGAAATGCTAGGAAATTCCGCAAGAAAGGAAAGCATGAAAGAATAATATTTCAAATAGAGAAGTGAGCATGATGAGGAAGATCTAAAGCAAAGTAAAGATGGACTATTAACCTACTAAAAGGCTACAAACACTAGAAGTCCTATGAAGGACGAAAATCTGTGTTTTTGGGGCAGCAAGAGTGTCTTTGCCTCAAATCATGGTCCCAATGGGAGGAGGAGAGGCCAAGGCACTGTTGCTAGCCTTTTGAATCTTTGTTGATCACTATTTAACTTGCTACAAAAAGCATAAATGGAAGAAAACTACTGAATCATCAAAAGAAACCTATTCTTAACCATAAAAGAAATACATCTAACAGCAACCTAATCTAGAAACTGAAATAAAACGTACAAATACATGTAAAGAGGAGCTTGGCTACTTGGATTGGGACCTAACCCAAGAGTTTCAGCCCTCTAAGGTAACTCAGTGCTAGCTCAAAAAGGATTTTATCTTTATTATCAAAACAATAACAAGATTACATGAAACTGTCACAAAATAATAAGCTCGATGTTGGAGAAGAGTTTACATGAGAAAAAATCCAACAAAAATCTGACCCTAATGAGGCCCTAGGCCTTTCTACTTATTCAAATAAAGCTACAAATAGCTTCCTTAAAATCAGGGAGGCTTGGCTCCAAATCTTGAGATAATCATCAGTCATCCTCTACTTGCCCGACTACCTTCTAGTACACGATTTGGCTGCTTGTACTCTGAGATGAATGAAGGGGAATTCGAAGTGAGGAGTAATAAATAAGGGGGATTCCATCCTATAAGTCGTCTCCTTTTTCCACTTCGATTTATTGCTGCCATTTGTCCACTGGATCCTTGACTTTGACCTCGAAATTAATCAATAATCCGCATTAAACACACGTTAGACCACATGGCATCATAACTAACTCAACTCACTCCATAAGCATAAATCTAATCAGAAAATCATATGATAAGCTAAGAGAATGGTTAATTTCACTACGTTAGGAGGTAAAATGAGCCCATATAATTACCCATTTATGAGGCTCATCACAAGGCTAGAGCCATTGTGGAAGAGGTCGAACCATTTGAAAGGATTGCCTATTTGACTATCGAGCATAGTCTCTGACTAAGAAATTAGAAGAGGTTAAGAAGGGAGAGAGAGATAGGAGTTGGAGGGGTAAGGGAAGGTTGATACGGCTTATGGTTGTAATCATTATTTTCTACATCAATATAGAACTGCAATTGTGTTGTCCACTCTGCGATGTTGGTAGTATAATTTGTTTATATGTTTATACAATGTCATTATTATGAGTGACTTAGATATATGCAACTAGATATATTTATATGTTAATGCATTGTTTGTCAAAGTTATATGTTGTGATATTACACTTTTATTATCTATGTGCAGGTTTTGATCTGAAGCTAGCTCAGGGCTCTTCCACCTAGCTACATTGCACTCTCCACCAACACCACAAAAATACTTAAGGTAATAAGTCCTTCTTCTTGCTTTGATTCTCATTTGTTTAACATATATATGCATGCATATTTGTGATAGTTCTAGCTAATTTGATTCTCTACCAAGGATCTCGTGAAGATCCTTGAGGGTTTCTACATCACCAAACACTATTGCATTAATCCCTATAGCAGAATTGGCGACTCCACTAGGGACCACACTTAGTCCCTGGTTTTTTCCCAAAACGTTCCTAGATCTCTCTTTATTCCAAACCTTCCTGTACTTCTTCATTCCCTTTTTAACCACTCAGAACTATACATCACCCTTCTCTCAGTGCTCAACCCTAGATTTGATCTCCATAGCTTTTTTTTAGCCTTTTTCCTCACTAACACTGCCTGGTAGTATAAACAGTGATTTATAAAGCATTGTGGCCTCACACATAGTGCGTTAGTGCTGCAAATAACTCTCTATAACCTCTAGTATAGAGTGTTAGCTAGCCACTTCTTGAGAAACAAATTTCTATGTGACCTCATGGGTTGGGAAATCTGCTTGTAGATTGATCAAGGATCTAGAGCTATGATTGTTTGATTGATCTGTCTCTTAAACAACTTTTTTTTAAGAAAATATCTTTACTTCTTAAAGTTTTTGTTTTCATAAAAGAAAAAATACAATTTTTTTACTGTTTTTTGCTTAGTTGGTTAGATCTGTGTTATTTGGTTTCAAAAGTTGTTAGTGAGCATTGTTAGTTTTGTCGGTTATGATAATGTTTTACTTAACAAGGTGCATGGTATATATATTGATGTATGAATGACTCTCCCTTTGTAGAAGCAACTTCTTCATCAAAAGTGAAATTTACAAGCATTGTTTTTGTATGATTTGAGTCAGAGTCCCATATAACTTCATATGTCAACACCCCTACCAAAGACTCTAATGAAGTACATTTGAAATATACCTAATAAAATAAATCAACAACTCTTTTTAGAGTAAACGTACATTAGTTTAGGCTAGGATCTTGGGTAAGGCAGTTGTGAGTTAACTGCCCAAGATCATTCACGAAACTAGTGTCATTAACGAGAGAAATCCTTCTGCAATCATACTATCTGGGACCACTCCAATAAAATCAGATCTAAATACGATACAACATCGGACTGTAAACGAAGGTAGCCTGCCTTCGCTTACATCTCCTTTACTTATTCTTTGTATCGGGGATCCCTTCGGGGATATCGGATTTGAGTCAGGGACTCGGGTATCATGCCCACACAGAGTATTGTCTGCGACGATGGCCCCCCCTAGTAATGTGTGTGAATTGAGATATCATTAGTGGCCATACCTTTAAGGACGAACACAAGGTGATTAAGGCAGGTTGCCCTGGTACATAACATAGATGAACCTACTCTATCTTTGGTTTTTGGGAGGGTGCTCATCTTCACGAGAGTACTTGGCCCCTTAATCTGAGGTTCGGGTGAAGCTCAAGAGTAATCGTAATTGTACATTTTGCCAAATCTCTGTTTCATTCATTGTGATACTGGGTTTCCTCTCCATTAATCTGTGGTTATTAGACCTGGTCAGCCCTCTTCTTGTTGATTGATTTCCTTAGTGTATTTTTTATTTTTTAAGTGCCAACTTGTTATCACCGAGACTTTAATAAATACCATTGTAAAATTTATTGATAAAATTTATCAGCCACCATGGCAACATCTGGCCCTCGTCCTCAATCTAGGCGGTTGTCAGGTCTTCCCCCACTCATTGTGGAGGATCTGCCAAGCCCTAATGAATCGGATTACCTATCTTTGGGTAATCAGTCTCCACAAGCTAACGCTAAATCAGTTTAGACATCCCACAATTCAAGCTTACCAGAAGATTTCTTTACTGAAGGTTTCATTCTTCCATACAATCCTCCATTCATGAATCCGTTGGGACCACTCTTGATTCCAGTTGCATTTGTACCTCCTATGTCTTTTGTTCAACCTACACCACCCATCCCATCGACGACTAATAGGTCGTGGGATTTTGTGGATGCTTTTGGTCCACACCACCTCCCTAGTTGACAGTTAGTACCACACCTCTGATAGAAAACCTTGCTATCCCACCTATCCCAGGTTCAAACCCTATCATGACACCCATTATGAGTGGAACCCAGTATATACCGAGTTCCACCCCTTTTGCGTCAACTCTCAAACCTTCGACAAGTGCTACATATAGCACTCCTTATAATGCTAAATATAGCATGGTTAGCAAGGGTCCCATCAACAACTCCTTTGGTTGGCATCCATTGTTTAGTTCCAACCCCCAAGTTCAGATGGCTTGGGGCAATGTTCCCAATATGCACATACCAACCAGGAATGTTACATTTCCCCCTCTGTTTACAAGACAACAAGGATAGTCATTGATTGAAATTAACCCTTCTTATATCAGTCAAGGACCTATAGTTAATTGCGTGGTGAGCGGGATTCCTAGACAAGGTCCCAATCAATCCATATGGGCACCCCACTCTCAACCTAAAATGAGTCGAGGGGGCATTCCTTATCTTGGGGGAACTTACAACCCCTAGTCTAACAATCCCTATGGAAACCCATAGTACATGACTGTACTCCAAGGAAATTACTATTCCACACATCCTATGTATAATATTGGGAACAACACGATGGGAGGACCGTAAGGATCCTCAAGTCATATGTCATCACCTTGGTCTGATTTGGGGGCATCAAACATCTTGCCTTTCTTGGCAATGCTTGATATCCCCGACTTGTACAAACTCACAAATGACCCCATCTATCACAACTTACTTTGGCCTCCAATCCCGCATAAGATTCCGACGGACATCTTGAAGTTCAGGGGAAACAAGGGGAGGATCTAGGTACGAACATCACCACCTATCATTTATGGTGTGTTTCTAAATCCATGGTGGATGATAGTATCTGACTACGGCTCTTTCTCGCACCCTTAACGAAAATGCAAATGAAGTGGTATATTAAGTTACCACGCGCGTCAGTCAATACCTTTGGTTCTTTAGCAATGGAATTCTTAAAGCACTTCTAGCTACCCATCCGCTATGAATCTGGGATGAAACTCCTCACTTCTCTACATCAGGACACCACCACCCACATCTCTGATCACATCCATGAATGGAGACATAGGCGCTAGCTGGTCAAAGCTCCCCTCCCAGACAATCTATTAGTGGATTGGTACTGCAAGTCTGTACTCCCTGAAATTGCTAAAGATGTCGCCTTAGGTGGTGGGGTCACGAAAGACCAATCCATTCGTCATTTCCAACACTTAGATTTGATATATTCACATTTTGGCACTGTATACGACATCATTCCTAATGCCCCTTGCAACTCCAATGCTCCCGCTACTCAGCAACCTGGCGCACACGTCGATGGTATTATTAGTGATGAGCCTCATCATTGGGTAATTACATGGAATTTAATTCACCTCTTAACTAGTCAAATCAAATATTCTCACAATTTATTATGTGTTTTTATTATATTTTGTTTAATGAGATGAGTTAAAGTGAGATATTATTCCTAGTGGATTAATATGCATTGAATTCACGTTTGGAAGAGAAAATAAAGGAATTTTGGCAAGACTAAGGTTTGAAACTTGAATGGGACAAGGGAGAGAGATTGTAGGAGATGAATCCTCCTCATTTACTCATCCCTCATTAGAATATTCCTCCATTAATCACACCAGCTCATAGTGCAATCGGCCAAGTGATGAAGATCAAAATGTAGTCAAGCAAGTGATAGACAAAGAGTTAGTTCATCTCGAGTTTGGGAGCTGAGCCTCCCTAGATTTAAGGAAGTCATTGGGAACTTTAGTTGTATAATTATAGAGGCCTAGAGCCTCATTAGGATTCGAATTTTGGTTGTAAAAACACTAGTTATTTTCGACCTCTAGACTTGTGGAAGACATTGATGTAATTTTCTTTTTCGATATTGAAAATGAGTTTTTTCTTGATCCATCACTGAGTTAAATCAGAGGGATAAAGCTCTTGGGTTAGGGCCTACCATAGTTGAAAAGGCTTATCTTATTGTATCTGTATGCTTGGATTAGTTTCATAGATTCATGGTTAAATTGTCTTTAGAAGTATTTCATTGCAAGTAATGTGGATTTGATTAGTTGTTTATTAGTCTGCTTCCATTTGTGCTTTACTTCGGCAGTAGGTTAGAAGGGATAAAAGGAGCACCAAAAAGTTGTCAGTAGGTGTCTTGGCCTCACCTCTTCCCTAAGGGATCATGATTTGAGGAAAAGACCCTTATGTAGCCCCAAAAAGACAGATTTCCATTTTCTCATAAGATTTAGAGTTTACTATACTTGAACCAACATTTGATCAGTTTTGCAAGTGTAGGATTTAATCACCATCTCTTCCATCTTCAGGCTTACAGTAGATCTCATCCATGATTCTATTTTATTCAGCAATTTTCCTCATGCATGAAGTAGATAACTAGTTCATTAAATTTTTGCTTTTCTAGCTTGTTAGAATTCTTCTTGTTTACATGAATTTTGGGAAATTATAAATTTTTGATGTAGAGCAGGTGATTTAGAAATATAAATAGATATCATAGTAGACAACCACCTTCCAACTTCATCCATCCATAATCATTCCTTTCTTTCACCAAGACCTTCACCAATGTCATCATTTTACATAGAAATTACTCTGAGCATGTTGAGAGAATCCAACCATCTCCTAACCTTGGTTTTGAGTTCTGAGTGATCGTAGGAATTTTCTCACTCTATTCCACCCATCCACCACATTCCCTAAGCCTTCCATCACCTCCAACAACCATTTTTTTTCTCTCAATTGTATCCTGTAGAAATACAGGGAATCTTGTAGGTTTCTAGTACATCCTATAGGTTTTCCTACAGTTCCCTGTTTTGAGGCCGAATTGAGGGAAAACATCTAGGAAGCCACACCAGGTCACCCAAGGGTCTCCCAAATCTCTCAACCATCTCCTAAACCTACCAACCATCCACCAGCATCACTAACCCACCTGCCACATCACCAAAAGAGATTAGGATTTATACTTGATTTTCCATAGAAAGAATAAAAAGAACAAAATAGATTTATTTCAGTCCTTTACATGCATAGTAGTGATGTTTGATATCTTGAACTTCCATGCTTTAGACAGTAGCATTTCATACATGTTAACATGGCATTCTTGTAAAGCATAGTTTCCTAGCAGTTAGAATTGTGTGTTTTTAGTATAGGATTTCAACCATTTTCCTTATTGCAGGAGCCGGACTTTCTCCTAGAGTAGATTTCTCTTTCTTTCATCAGCAATCAAGCATCTTTTGAACCCATAGAACTCTAGCTTGAAAAACATAGTGGTCTCTCACCAGCTAAACAGTGACAAAAGGCAGAACCATCACTTTTACTTGTGTATACATCACTGTCACCTCCAATTTTGTACGAACCCCGGGTTGATAAAGTAAAGCTGGTAGACCCAGGAGTTGCAACATTCTTGCTACAATATTGGTGCTCATCACTTTTTGGTGCCATTTCTGGGGGGGGTTTCTGAGTAATATGTGATTACTGCTTTCCTTCTTCTATTTCTTGTTTCTAACATTCTACTCTTAGTTTCATTTCTACAAAAGTAATTTAGTTTGATTCCTTTTTCATTCTGCATTCTTTGCTTTCCTTTCCATTCTGCAAGTAGGATTTCAATCAAGCAATTATTTTTTCATTCAGTCAGTAGTTTTCATTCAGTCTGCAATTTCAATTCTGCAAATACTTTCCAAGTTTGAAAAAAACAAAACAAAACAAAAACATTTCTTTTCATGCCTCGTAGGAATAGGGATAACTTAGGGAAATTTTTTCCAAATACCCCCACTACTTCAAACAGTCAACCTTTCCTCTTCTTTGATGGCCGTGAACTGGAGGAACCCTAAGTGAGAAAGCATACACATTTTAAGAACCTACAGGGGAAGAAGAATGAGAACCCATTCCTACTGAACCTATGGCTGAAAACAGAAATGACAGAGGAAATAGAGAAAGAGTTGAGGGTTCCTTCCCCATTAGGCAAACCAATGGGGACACTAAGATGAAAAATATAAGCCCCTCTTCCCTTCCTCATTTCCATGGCTTGGTCGTAGAAGACCCAGACACTTTATTATTTGTCATATGTCAAACCTATGACTATACAAATGATGAGCAGAAGTTGAAACTATTTCTATCCACTCTCAAGGATGAAGATTTTCACTGGTTCATGGGTTTACCTAGAGATAGCATCACAACTTGGGCTTAGATGCAGCAAGCCTACAACAACAAGTATCGGGACTACTGTAGGTCTAAAGACACTAAAGAGGAAATTTTTAGGATGACCTTAGGGAATGATGAATCCCTAGAGGATTATGAAGAAAGACTCTAGCTTAGCTACAAAAGGGCCAAGTGCACACTTGACCCTTAGTCACTGAAGTTGGTCCTACTTAGAGGAGTAAGGGAAGATCTTCTGGATACCATACACTTATTAGCAGGAGGGGATATCTACTAATTTCCCTATGAGGATATCAAGACTATCTTTAGAAACCATTCTAGGGTAGCTAGGAAAAAGGGTACGGGTAGTCAATCTGGGGTCAGTCCATCCTCTTCCAATTCATCCATCAAGGGTGAAATTGGAAATATGTTGGAGGATTTCAAAAGTGATATGTTGCAAACCCTTGCCCTACAGATGGACACTATGCACATTAAGAGAAAGTAGGAGGAAGAAGGGAGATCCTTGGCCATTTTCTATCCTAGATGCACCAGGAGGCACCCTAGGAACGCATGTCCATTGAATTCTATTGAAATTTTCTCATTCTATGAAGAAAACCACTCCACAGATAAGTTGTTAGAAAATTATATATTACAGAGCAATGGAACACATAAAATATTTCAGAAATATAAACACAGAAAATGCATAAAACAATAGAGACACAGATATACGTGGTTCACCCAGTTTGGGCTACGTCCACCCTGAACAGCCAATCTTTCCTTTCTATTATCTAGCACAGTGAAGATACACAACCTACAGCAGATCTGCTATAATATCCTTTGTTTTCTCTCACAGTCTCACCTGTTTGCTTCTCGCTCGGAGAATACACATATATTACACAGAATCAATACAATGACCTCATATAAAGAGAGGGGTTGCCTTCTAGGGCAAAAACCCTAAACTAAACATAAGTTCTACCCTCAGATCATCCGCCTAATGAAGGGCCCAGATTGACTAGAAATTACTATACTTTTACAAGGCAATTTTACATCTGTTTTTAGCTTCGGGGGCACTTCCCCCTGGTGGGCCCCAATATTGTAGCAATAATGCTACAACTCCTGGAACTCCCTTCTTTAATTTTATCAACCCGATAGTTCGTAACAAACTTGGAAGCGACGGTGTTGTATGCACAAGTACTAGCTCTTGCCGCAGCTGTCACTTGGTCAGCTGGCACAAGTCCGCTAGGGGCTCAAGCCAACTTCTATGAGCTCTTAGAAGAATATTTTTAACTGATGGACGAAAGCTAACTCAAAGGAAGCTAATCTACTTGCGGAAAGAAACTGAAAGCCAAAAAGAAACACAATCCCTAGCAAACCCTAATTCTACCAGCTAGTCCTACCGATGCAAAGGAGAGCATGCAAACTACCGAAAGAGATGCCATTACTTCTAAGAAGGTAAAATGCATGTGTCTAAGTTATCACTATCTGAAGAAAACATCTTTTTGTATTTTTGTTTAAGTTATTAGAATTATCATGCATGTGCTTTTAACTGGCTTTTCACTGTGCAGGGGTGGATCAAGGAGGAGAAATGCTTGGAAAAGGTTGGGAAGACTCAGAGAGGGTCTAAGGGATCCCTATCATCCTTCCAGAGAGTTTCACAAAGTTAGGATGCCATGCAACTGTGTTTATGAACTTCTACAGGAAGTCTGCAGGGGTTTCTACAGGAAGTTCTGTAATTCTTCTACAGGATGTTTTGTGATTGGGTTTTTGACTGATAGGTGAGTGGGAGAGAATGCATGAATGGGTAGGGAGGTAGGGTAGGGGCCTGGAATGACCCAATGACTGAGGGATGAGGTGATGAGAGGGTGTGGAAGTCTAGCTTGCATCAAAGAAGGTTTAGGCAATGGAAAGGCAAGACGGTAGGGTTACGTGGCAAAAGAGCAGATGGGAGATGAGGAAACAGACTTGGTGATGGAGGAGCTGATCTGGACGAGGCTCAGATGAACGAGGAGGTGATGAAGGTGCCCTGCATAGTGTTTACCTGATCAAACCAACTACGTCTTGCATACAATCAAAATATTAGATGATCTATCTAACAGTTTAATGAGATCAGTGAACAGCAACCTTATTCATGACAAGAATCACGTACAACATGTGAACAAAACATTATCAAAGAGATATAAACGCATGACTAACTCCTACCAATCCATCCTAAACATAAAAAGCTACTTTAACCAACAAAAACAACAAAAATAACAAAGCAAGATCTAAAGAGCATATTTTATTTTAAGAACGCAGCAAACACACATAAAGATAAACAAGGGGGGTACTAGGCGCTTGAGATGGGCCCAACCCCAAGAGCTATAGCCTCCCAAGAGAGATTTAGAGCTGGTGCAAAGCTGGATTCATCTTTATTAATCAAGAATGAAGAGTTACATCAAAACTGTCCACAAGGAGAGCTTGAGAATGAGCTGAAAGCAAAGCTAATCTATTGCCTACAAATCGAATTACAAAATGACTACAACAAGGCTATGAAATGACTAACTCCTAGCTACTATCTACTGGCTGACTATCTAACATCCACTGGCTAACAAAATGACTAACTGGCTAACCCCAATGAGGCCCTAAGCCTTCTTATTTATACAATTTGAGGACCCAACAGTCCTCCTAAAATTTAGGGACTCGGTTGCCCAAAACTTGGAGTTAACAGCAGTCCTACTTGACTTGCTTGGCTGCCCTTGTGCTGATTGATTCGGTGGCCCTTGAACTCCGAGTTGATGGTGGAGAATTCGAGGTAAGGGCCCATAAATGAAGGGGACACCTTCCTACAAATCCTCTAGCTTGTTCTCCCACGAATTTGGCTGCCAAGTGCTCATTAAGACCTTCAATTTTGTCTCCAAATTGACCAAAAAGGCTACACAAAGCACCCATTAGACTTGTTGGCATAATGACTAACCAAATTCACTCTATTAGCATAAAAATAATCAAAAACATGCAATAAACCAATGAGAATGGTGGATTAAGTCAAATTAGGAGGTTGAATGAGCCCAAATAATTGTACATTTTTGGGGCTCATCATCACCCCCCTACTGGAAGTGTTGCTCATCCTCTGAGCAACCAATCTCTCTCCTCATCTTTGATGGCCCTGGTGGCTTATTTTCATGCCAAGCTTCTGAAGTGATGCCCTCTTCTCTGTCAAAGACAATTCACCAGCATTTTGTGTGAAAGCAAATATACCATCAAACTATCACCTCTCAGCTCCAAAGTAAGATCTTCACAGAAATCATCAAAGATGAACATCTTGCCAACAATCCTCAAATGCTAAGTTGGACCAGTTAGCAGAATGAAGCCATCACCAAATCACCCCACTTTTCAAAGGCTTTGGTAAGCAGGTTATTGTGCTTAAGCAGATTAGTAAATGGAATAAGTAGCAATATACGAACATACCCAAGTCCCAAGTTGAAAACACCTTCCTCTTTTATAAATTTCACAAACATCAGTGAAACAAGGAGACACAAGACAATCAATCAAAACCAAGCCAAAATAGTGTAGCACTGGAAGACAGTGAACAACCAAGATGCTCAGTGCGCAGCATGCTTTTCTCTTTGCTTCTTCCCACTGCCTGTGCTTCTTTTCCTAGAGTATCTGCATACCCTTTCTTGCCTTAAAATATAGTGGAAGCTCCCTCTTTCACTTCTCCTTCAGCTTGGGAGAGGTACTTAGGGCGGCCAGCACAGCTGCTGCCTCCCTAGCTAGAATTTCGGCCGATTTCTCCTTTTGCTTCCCTTTTTCAGGACTTCCAGTAGAAAGTCCTGTAGCTGATTTCTGGCTTCCTGTAGAAGTCGTTTTTACACTTCCTGATTTGGCTTGCATGGCTGGGGGTGTCTTCTTCTTCAATTTTGCTGATGCTAGTTCCAAGACCTTGAGACCTGACTCTCTAGTGGTGAATGCTGCCTACACTAGCATCCTCAAGTATCAAACTTGAAAATTTTGAGAAATGTATGCAAATTTGACTCCATTTCAGCTACCTGTTCGTCAAGGTAAATTAAGAAGCTCTGATATGAGTCAATCCATTTGAAAATTGCATGGAAGTAATCATCTTCGATCTTATCTCTCTTTGCCAAAAGGCCCTTGGTGTCTACTTTCTGATTTACCTTGTTGTCGTTTTCACCAGCATCATTTACAGTAGTTCTTAGAACTTCATCCATATTAGTATCCTTGCTGCCTGGATCCAACTGAAATGTTCTACTAATTTTTTGGCACAAGATGCAACTTCTTTGGAAGAGACAACTCTGGCTGGTCCCTCAGTCTCTTTTTCAATATCCATGTCAAAACGTGTAGACATTATCGTTTTAAATAATTAGGTTTCCTTTACTGAGATTGCCTCACCAAGCTTTGTCAAAGGCTCATCAAGAAGCTCCACATGGATTTTTGCAATTCTCCAAAGCTTGCAGCACTTTCTTTTTTCCTGAAGCATTTCTCTTGCAGAAGATTCCTTGCCAGCCTTTACACTAGCAGCAGCCTGGAGTTTAAGTTTGTCCACAGCTTCTGTTAACCTCAGAAATCGAGATCTTGCACGGTTTGCTCTTTCAGAACTGCAAACTCGATGAAGAAAAGTCCAAGCTTCTCTGCTTTGGAAGGATATGCCATACTTCCTATAGAACTTCTTCTTGTAGAACTCTCGTCAGCTTGTGAAGGATGTCACTGCGCCTCTAAATGAGCCCGGTACGTGGGAGAATTTCAAACTAGACCGAGAAGCTCGGTGGAGGACGACAAGTTAACAGCTTGTGCAAACTTCAATTGACGATGTGGCAAGTGCAGATGAACAACAATTCGTGAGATTCAGCCGAGCCTACTTTAGTTGCTGCGTGATTTGTGGTGAGCTGGCGAAAACATGTGCGCTGGCTTTTTAGAACTGCAGTGATGTTATGAACTGCATGTCTTCATCTATCTTTCAATCATCTGATGTCCTGTGCACTGGAGTTCAACAGATCTACCACTAACTGTGTTTTTCAAATTTTTCATGAATGACCATACACGTATGCTGCGTGATTTTTCCTTGAGCGCTAGAGAACTGGGTGTCTTGCTACATTCATGGCTTAATTTCAACATTCCATTCATTTATGCAATGCTTAGACTAGATTCATGCAATAGATGAACAAGGTTTAGTCACGTACCTGAAGTCAAACGGCTGCTTGTGAAGCTTTTTGCTGCTGCATGCTCTGATTCTGCTGCTGCATGCTTGGATCCTTTGATTGCATGAGGGCTTGGCTGATGATTTTTGATTGCTTTTCCTTGTGCAGGTGTCCTCTGGCCGGATCTGAGCTGCATGCAATTGTTTCCACGTTCAGATCTGCACCTTCAAGCTGCTGCTGTTGCATGGTCACAAAACCAGAACTTGTTTTCGCCATTGCTCTCAAACAGTAAACCAGATTGATCTGAAACTCGGTGAGCATGTTCCTATCATCATTATACATCTCCCATAGCAAAATCGTGATCAATGGATGCACGGATTTCAAGAAAAATGGAAAATGGCTGAAGATTTCAGAGATCGATTTCTCGGAAACCGTGCATCAGAATTTGCTGAAACTGCTTGGGCAGGCTACTATCACCAATATGCATATCCCCATGAAACAGGTTTTGAAACGGATGCACGGATATGGAGAAAATGCAAAAATGGCTGATGGTGATGGAGGCTGATTTCTTGGAAACCGTGCACCAGAATTGCATGAAACTGCTCAAGCATGTTTTCATCAACCTTGTACAATTCCCCATAAAACGGTTTGGCAAATGGATGCATGGTTTTCAAGTTATGGCAAAAACAAATTTTGTTCTAGGTATTTTTGCTTCAAGGCCTTTTTCAAGTGTTTGCATGGAAGGAAAAACTGATCTTGGGCTGTGATGCAGGTATGGAGATGATGGAGGAGGAGTTGGAAGATTTCATGAGGGCTTCTGAATCCTTGAGGAAGCTACAATGTTCGCCAAACCACTTTTTGAAATCCATGTCTAGTTTCCCACAATTTCTACAGGAAGTTCCTGTAGAAGCACAATGAGAAGCACAATGAGGTGGAAAAAATGATGGAGAAAGGCAAGGGATGGACACATAAGTGCTTGCAGGCCTAATCAATAGATTCCCACCATTAGATTCACTTTTGAAATTGGATTTGGCTCGTCCAAAGGTTCTACAGGATGTTTCCTGTAGAAATACAGAGCTTCCTGTAGAAGGCACAAGAAAATTTCCTTTAACCTTGATTTGAGTGCTCCTCCTGTCATGAAACATCCTTCTTGCAACCTGCAATGTCATTGCTGCAACATGAAATTATTCAATGGATATTAGATTTATTTTTCTTTTTCTTTTTCTCTTTTTTTTTTTTGAAAAACAACTAGGGCGCCTCATGGAGGTTTTCACCCTAATTGCCTGCCTTGGGCGCCTCCAAGGGAGGTTTTCACCCAAAGATCTTATTCCCTTTTATTTTCTCTTTTTTCCAACCCATTGACCGCCTCATGGAGGTTTTCAATCAATGAGCCAATCTAAGGCGCCTCCAAGGAGGTTTTCACCTTAGATTTTTATTTTTCTCTTATTTTCATTTTTTCTCTTTTTTTTTTTTTTTTTCTACCCTACCCTACTTGAAAAAAAAAATCGTTCTCAAGTATAAGAATACTTCCAATGGAGCCATGTGCACATCGAGATTATAGACAAAATGATGTGGAGGCTTGAAATGCATGCTTGGATAGGTATCCAGATCTCAGGGACCAAATGATCTGACCTTGAAGGGATCAAACATAGCTGAGGAAGAGAGTACTGCTGCAACTTAGTGACTGTCTGGAACCATGTCTCAATATAGCTTTGATATCCTTGGTCCTTTTGCTGATTTGGATCATTCTTCATGTCACCTTCTATCATGACTTTCTCATATTCCTCCTTTTGCTGATCTGGATCATTCTTCATGTCACTTTCTATCATGACTTTCTCATCTTCCTCCTTTTGCTGATCTTTCTCTTGAATACATGGAAGATTTGATGGTAACCATGAGGGAGCTCTCTCGATCTCTGATTTTGATCTCTTCTCTTCATCAAGTGCAGCCCATGGTTCTTTGATCTCCTCTTTTGAATCTTCTTTTGCTGGATGCGGTCCTTCAATCATTGCAATATAGTCTCTACTTTGCAACACTCTTCCTGAGCTATGGTGAAGATCATTGAGCTCAAGAGGAGTTGTTTGCATATGTTGTGCCTCATATTTGCAATGGGGTTGAGTTGCTCCATTGTATGGCTTTAGAAATGGTACGGGTAGTTGAGTGGAGGTGTGAACTTGAGATGGAGATGGATGGCATTGTGGTTGGGCAGGCATTTGGGGTTGCCTTGGTGGAGCAGGAGGTGATGGTTGTGGATGAGCAAGTGGTGGAGGAAAATGAGTGGGATGAGAGTTGTACTGGGGCCTCCACTCCTGATAAGGTGCATTCCACTGAGGCTGTGGCTGAGCATAAGAGTGAAATGAATGAGCAACTGGTTGGGCATAATATGGATATGTGAAGGAACAAGGAGGAGGTGTGAACCAGGAAGGATGAGCAGGGGGACCCCAAGAAGGCATGAAAGTGGCTTGGTAGGGGTCATAATAGGTCTCAGGTGTCCCTTGCAGTTCCTGCTGGTAAGATCTAGGTTCATGTAATAGAGTGATTCAGTGGCTCCTTTGGCTCTCTGATATGCAGCTTTGAATCTGGGTAAGGAAGGGCACTGATCTGTAGGATGGTATTCTTCACAGACAAAACACACTTCTATGGAGTACAATGGACATTCGTTCCTAGGATGCTTTCTAGTGCACCTAGGACAAAAAATGACCAAAGCCCTCTTGGCTTCCTCTTGCTTCTTTTGGATCCACAGGGTATCCAATTGCATGGCAAGAAACTGCCTCATATCACTCTTGAAATCTTCTATCTGATCTTCAAATTCGTCTTTGGACAAGGGACTGCTCCCAACATTTCTGCTTGTAGCCATTTGCTTCAGAGGAATGGCCTCTTCTTCTTCTCCCCTAGAGGTTCTTCAAATATGTCTTGATGTCCACCCAGGGGTTCTTCTTAGTCACAGCCATCGAAGAAGAGAGAAGATTGGCTGTGTGAAGCAAAGGGGGGTGTTGTGAAAATATTTTTCTAACTTATCTCTACTCCTACAAGGCATGAAATGAAATCTTTTTGGTTGATTTTTGCTTTTTTCTACTTCTACCTGCAAAACTGAAATAGATTGAACTGCAACTAACTATCTTGCTAAAATGAAAATGTGGAATTGAAATGAAAGCAGGAAACGACTAATCTATTTTGCTCAAATGAAATTACACAAATGAAATGCTAGTCTACGCTTGCGGAATTGAAATGCTAATCTACGCTTGCAGAATTGAAATTGCGGAATTGAAATGCTAATCTATGAAAGCGGGAAATGCTAATCTACTTTTGCATAAATGAAATTGCATAATGGAAATGAAATAAACTACTTAGCAGAAGATTGTAGTGGAAAATAGAAGAAAAGTGGCAATCACCAATACTCTGACGCTTCCCCGGCAACAGCGCCAAAAAGATGGTGGGCCCCAGTATTGTAGCAATAATGCTACAACTCTTGGAACTCCCTTCTTTAATTTTATCAACCCGGTAGTTCGTAACAAACTTGGAAGCGACGGTGCTGTATGCACAAGTACTAGCTCTTGCCGCAGCTGTCACTTGGTCAGTTGGCACAAGTCCGCTAGGGGCTCAAGCCAACTTCTATGAGCTCTTAGAAGAAGCTTTTTAACTGATGGATGAAAGCTAACTCAAAGGAAGCTAATCTACTTGCGGAAAGAAACTGAAAGCCAAAAAGAAACACAAACCCTAGCAAACCCTAATTCTACCAGCTAGTCCTACCGATGCAAAGGAGAGCATGCAAACTAACGAAAGAGATTCCATTACTTCTAAGAAGGTAAAATGCATGTGTCTAAGTTATCACTATCTGAAGAAAACATCTTTTTGTATTTTTGTTTAAGTTATTAGAATTATCATGCATGTGCTTTTAATTGGATTTTCACTGTGCAGGGGTGGATCAAGGAGGAGAAATGCTTGGAAAAGGTTGGGAAGACTCGGAGAGGGTCTAAGGGATCCCTATCATCCTTTCAAAGAGTTTCACAAAGTCAGGATGCCATGCAACCGTGTTTATGAACTTCTACAGGAAGTCTGCAGGGGTTTCTACAGGAAGTTCTGTAATTCTTCTACAGGATGTTTCGTGATTGGGTTTTTGACTGATAGGTGAGTGGGAGAGAATGCATGAATGGGTAGGGAGGTAGGGTAGGGGCCTGGAATGACCCAATGACTGAGGGATGAGGTGATGAGAGGGTGTGGAAGTCTAGCTTGCATCAAAGAAGGTTTAGGCAATGGAAAGGCAAGAAGGTAGGGTTACGTGGCAAAAGAGCAGATGGGAGATGAAGAAACAGACTTGGTGATGGAGGAGCTGATCTGGACGAGGCTCAGATGAACGAGAAGGTGATGAAGGTGCCATTCATAGTGTTTACCTGATCAAACCAACTACATCTTGCATACAATCAAAATATTAGATGATCTATCTAACAGTTTAATGAGATCAGTGAACAACAACCTTATTCATGACAAGAATCACGTACAGCATGTGAACAAAACATTATCAAAGAGATATAAACGCATGAATAACTCCTACCAATCCATCCTAAACATAAAAAGCTACTTTAACCAACAAAAACAACCAAAATAACAAAGCAAGATCTAAAGAGCAGATTTTATTTTAAGAACGCAGCAAACACACATAAAGATAAACAAAGGAGGTACTGGGCGCTTGAGATGGGCCCAACCCCAAGAGCTACAGCCTCCCAAGAGAGATTTAGAGCTGGTGCAAAGCTGGATTCATCTTTATTAATCAAGAATGAAGAGTTACATCAAAACTGTCCACAAGGAGAGCTTGAGAGTGAGCTGAAAGCAAAGCTAATCTATTGCCTACAAATCGAATTACAAAATGACTACAACAAGGCTATGAAATGACTAACTCCTAGCTACTATCTACTGGCTGACTATCTAACATCCAGTGGCTAACAAAATGACTAACTAGCTAACCCCAATGAGGCCCTAAGCCTTCTTATTTATACAATTTGAGGACCCAACAGTCCTCCTAAAATTTAGGGACTCGGTTGCCCAAAACTTGGAGTTAACAGCAGTCCTACTTGACTTGCTTGGCCGCCCTTGTGCTGATTGATTCGGTGGCCCTTGAGCTCTGAGCTGATGGTGGAGAATTCGAGGTAAGGGCCCATAAATGAAGGGGACACCTTCCTACAAATCCTCTAGCTTGTTCTCCCACGAATTTGGTTGCCAAGTGCTCATTAAGACCTTCAATTTTGTCTCCAAATTGACCAAAAAGGCTACACAAAGCACCCATTAGACTTGTTGGCATAATGACTAACCAAATTCACTCTATTAGCATAAAAATAATAAAAAACATGCAATAAACCAATGAGAATGGTGGATTAAGTCAAATTAGGAGGTTGAATGAGGCCCAAATAATTGTACATTTTTGGGGCTCATCACCCCCAAAACCCCCGCCAGGGGGGGCTCCCTAAAGGTTGTAGCTGCCCCTCCTAGACCCTCCCTGTAGTGAATATTTTATGGGTAGCATTGCTGCCCCATTTCGAACTGGGGTCCAATGTGGCGATACCTTTGAATACAGAAGGTCATCTGGCTCCACACCCAACAATCTCCTACTTGGAGACTGATTATAGTAACTCCACCACTGCTTCATTTGCTGGACAATGACTCCTCTTTGGACTTGGCTATTTCTCATCTTCATCATCATCCTTGAAGACCAATTGAAACTGAGCATATTCTCAGTTTCTCCCTAGTTACAACTTTTGTTAGCATATTTGCAGGATTATGGCTAGTGTGTATCTTTTCTAGCTTCAACTCTCCATCTTCCAACACTGATTGTATGAAATGGTACTTGAGCTGTATGTGTTTAGTCTTAAAATGAAATGCTGAGTTCTTTGAAAGATGAATGGCACTTTGGCTATCACTGCATAACGTGCCCATATCATGCTCCTTACCCAATTCACCCATAAACCTTTGTAACCTCATCATTTCTTTACTAGCCTCTGTAGCAGCAACATACTCTGCTTCTGTTGTTGAAAGTGCAACAACACTTTGGATTTTTGAAACCCAATTGACAGTTGTTCCATCAGCAGTAAATACATATCCTGTAGTGCTCTTCCTGTTATCTCTGTCACCTACCATATCTGCATCAACATATCCCTGTAGAGAAATGTTTGAACCACCAAAGCATAATGCTTGATTTGTGATACCTTTCAAATATCTGAGAATCCATTTCACTGCCATCCAATGTTCCTTTCCTAGATTGTTCATGTATCTGCTTACAACTCCCACTGCATGTGCAATATCAGGCCTTGTGCAAACCATTGCATACATTATGGCTAGTGTGTATCTTTTCTAGCTTCAACTCTCCATCTTCCAACACTGATTGTATGAAATGGTACTTGAGCTGTATGTGTTTAGTCTTAAAATGAAATGCTGAGTTCTTTGAAAGATGAATGGCACTTTGGCTATCACTGCATAACGTGCCCATATCATGCTCCTTACCCAATTCATCGTTAGCATATTTGCAGGATTATGGCTAGTGTGTATCTTTTCTAGCTTCAACTCTCCATCTTCCAACACTAATTGTATGAAATGGTACTTGAGCTATATGTGTTTAGTCTTAAAATGAAATGCTGAGTTCTTTGAAAGATGAATGGAACTTTGGCTATCACTGCATAACGTGCCCATATCATGCTCCTTACCCAATTCACCCATAAACCTTTGTAACCTCATCATTTCTTTACTAGCCTCTGTAGCAGCAGCATACTCTGCTTCTGTTGTTGAAAGTGCAACAACACTTTGGATTTTTGAAACCCAATTGACAGTTGTTCCATCAGCAGTAAATACATATCCTGTAGTGCTCTTCCTGTTATCTCTGTCACCTACCATATCTGCATCAACATATCCCTGTAGAGAAATGTTTGAACCACCAAAGCATAATGCTTGATTTGTGATACCTTTCAAATATCTGAGAATCCATTTCACTGCCATCCAATGTTCCTTTCCTAGATTGTTCATGTATCTGCTTACAACTCCCACTGCATGTGCAATATCAGGCCTTGTGCAAACCATTGCATACATTAAGCTTCCAACTGCTGATTCATATGGAACTTTAGAGATATAATCCATGTCTTCTTGGGTCTTTGGACACATTTCCTTACTAAGTTTGAAATGGCCAGCAAAAGGTGTACTAACTGGTTTTGCATTGTGCATATTAAATATTTTCAACACCTTTTGTATGTACTCATTCCGACACAATGTTAATTTACGATTTTTCCTGTCTCTAGTTATTCTCATACCAAGGATTTGTTTTGCAGCTCCCAAATCTTTCATTGCAAATGAATTTGCCAATTTTATGTTGAACACATTTATTTCCTGCATGTTAGACCCTACAACAATCATGTCATCTACATACAATAACAATATAATATAGCTGCCATCATTTTTCTTTTTCAGATAAACACAATGATCAGAGTGACATCTAGTATAACCTTGTTCAGACATAAACTTGTCAAATTTTAGATACCACTGCCTTGGAGCGTGTTTTAAGACATACAAGCTCTTCTTCAACCTGCACACTAGTTTCTCCTTCCCTTTCACTTCATATCCTTGTGGCTGCTGCATATATATCTTTTCCTCCAAATCCCCATGGAGAAAGTTTGTCTTTACATCTAACTTCTCAAGATGCGAATCTTCAATTGCTACTAGACTTAAGATAGTTCTGATTGAAGTCATTTTAAAAACAGGAGAAAATATTTCATCAAAATAAATAGCTTTATTTTGTGCAAACCCCTTCACCACAAGTCTAGCTCTGTACCTTTTCTTTCCTCCATCTTCTTCATTCAGCCTGTAAACCCATTTATTCTCCAATGTATTTTTTCCTACAAGCAACCTGACTAAGTCCCAAGTCTAGTTATGCATTAAGGAGTCCATCTCTTCTTCCATGGCTACCTCCCACTTCTTCCTTCTTTCAACTTGCAACAATAAATAATATAATGAAGGAGAGTATCATTCAAGGGGTCTACTTATCCTGGTAGATCTTTTAACACCACTTTCAGGGGTTTGGGGTGCTTGTTGTTGTTGCGGTGGTTGTTGTTGGTTGTGGTTGTTGATTGTTATTGCTTTTAGGCACCTTTAGTTTTTCAGTGATTTCATCAAGAATTGCGTATTCCTTGTTTTCTTTTTCCTGTTTATTTTCCAGCAACTGATTCTTATACAAAACCTTTTCATTGAATATTACATCTCTGCTCCTAATGATTTTGTGATTTTCGTAATCATATGAGCGATAACCAAAATCATTAACACCATATCCAATAAAGGTACATTTCTTTGACTTTGCCTCAAGCTTTGTTCTATTTTCTTTATCAATATGGACAAAGGCCTCACAACCAAAAGGCTTTAAAAAAGAGTAGTTTACCTTTTTACATGTCCATGCTTCCTCTGGAACACCACCATCCAAGGAAATTGAAGGCCCTCTGTTTATTAGATAAACAACAGTATCTACAGCATCTGCTCAAAATTGTAAAGGCAATCCTGCATGCAATCTCATGCACCTTACATGCTCCATGATTTTTCTATTCATCCTTTCTGACACACCATTTTCTTGTGGTGTTCTTGGAACTGTCTTCTCTCTGCGAATTCCATGCTCTGAACAGTACCTATCAAACTCTTTGCTGTAATATTCACCTCCATTTTTTAATCTGAGAAACTTTAATTTCTTTCCTGTCTCAATCTCATCCAAAGTTTTCCATTTCTTGAAAGTATCAAATACATCAGATTTATTCTGAATACAATAAATCCAAGTTTTTCTAGTTTTATCATCAATAAAAGTAACATAATAATGATAGCCACCGAGAGATGATACCTGAGCAGGTTCCCATACATCTGTATGCACAAGCTCTAATTTTTCGCTCTTCTTTTCTTTCCCAACTCTAAGAAATCTGACTTTCTTCTGTTTTCCATAAATGCAATTCTCACAGAAGTCCAAATCAACATTCTTCAAACCCGGCAACAAATTCCTTGAGTGAAGAATCTTCATCCCCTTTTCAATCATGTGTCTGAGCCTATGATGCCATAATGGTGCATCTACTGCTTTGGAAGTTAAAGCATTAACAGAGTTATAAATACCATTGCATAAATACAATGTACCAACCTTTTCGCCTTTTGCTATTATCAGGGCTCCTTATCTGTGAAAGTTGTCACACAACCTTCACTGCCTAACTACCCTATTGAAATCAGATTTTTATTTGGATCCGGAACATGCCTTACCTCCTTTAGTAGCCATTGATTTCCATTCTTCTATTTTACAAGAACCTTACCCATTCCAATAATTTTATAGGGTTTATCATCACCCAAACGAACTTGTCCAAAATATCCTTGAACATAGTCATGAAAGTATTTCTTATCAGGTGTGGCATGGAATGAGGCCCCTGAATCT
The DNA here is from genome assembly GCA_031772625.1 of Pinus tabuliformis. NCBI lineage: Eukaryota > Viridiplantae > Streptophyta > Pinopsida > Pinales > Pinaceae > Pinus > Pinus tabuliformis. The sequence goes on along the minus strand of CM062809.1, from coordinate 211,251,531 downwards.
ACCACCCAGGAATGAGTAATATTTTTGAAAGAAAGAATCAAATCATCTTGTAACACCTCACATGTCGCATTCACTTCATGATTGTTTTCTTGTTGTGCATCTCCTTCTTTTCCCTTCCGAGATCTACAGTCATTCTTTAGGTGTCCTCTCTTTCCACATTTCTAGCACACTATCCCCGATCTAGACTTGGATCTGCCTTTCCTTGATTTACTGCAATATCCTGAGCTCTTTCCTCTTTCCATTTTTCTTCCCTAGACTATGCACTCAAAGCATTACCCGATGTCTCACTGGAGCTTTTCCATCGCATTTCCTCGCTAAGAATAGCACTGACAACATCATCAAACTTTAAAGTACTAGATCTAGAAACAAAGTTACCAATGGCCATTACTAAACCATTCCAACTTTCTGGTAATGAGCACAAGAATAACAGAGCTCTAACTTCATCATCAAAGTTTACCCCTACAGAACATAACTGACTTGTAACAATATTAAAATCATTTAAATGGTCTGCAATAGATCCACCTTCTGACATCTTCATATTAAATAACTGTTTCATAAGAAATACCTTAGTTGAGGCCGAGGGTTTTTCATATAGTTTCTTCAACGCCTTAATCAAACCCTCTATTGTTGTTTCCTTCGAAATGTTGAAGGTGACCGACGCTGCGAGGCACAACTGTATTGTTCCGAGTGCCTTTCTATGGAGAAGGTTCCATTCTTCATCTGTCATTCCCATCAGTATCTTTGTTTTTCCGCCCAATGGTAGGTACAGATCTTTTTGATACAGATAATCTTCAATTTGCATCTTCCACAGTGAGAAGTTTTGGCCGTTAAATTTATTGACCCTAAACTTACCATCTTCCACCATTGCTCCCACTCGAATGAGGAACCCTTATTTCCTATGAGTTTATCAGCCAAATAGACCTTTGGCTCTGATACCAGTTGTTAGAAAATTGTATATTACGGAGCAATGGAACACATAAATATTGCATAAATATAAACACAGAAAATACATAAAACAAGAGAGACACAGATATACATGGTTCACCCAGTTTAGGCTACGTCCACCCCAAACAGCTAGTCCTTCCTTTCTAATATCCAGCAAAATGAAGAGACACAACCTACAGTAGATTCACTGTAATATCCTTTGTTTTCTCTCACAGTGTCACCTGTCTGCTTCTCGCTCGGAGAATACACATATATTACACAGACTCGATACAATGCCCTCATAGAAAGAGAGGGGTTTCCTTCTAGGGCAAAATGCCCTAAACTAAACATAAGTTCTACCATCATATCATCCACCTAATGGACGACGCAAATTGACTAAAAATTACTATACTTTTACAAGGAAATTTTACATCTGTTTTTAGCTTCGGGGGCGCTGCCCCCAAAATCCCCCGCCAGCAGGGGCCTCCCCAAAGGTCGCACCCACCCCCCTTGGACCCCCCCTATAGTGAATATTTTATAGGCAACGTTGCCACCCCATTTCAAACTGGGGTCCAATGTGGCGATACCTTTCAATATAGAAGATAATCAGGCTCCACACCCAACATAAGTGCCCCTATTTGCCTAGACTCCAAGCTGTATATGAGGGAGCTAAAGGGGTCACCAAGTAGCTCTGCTATATAAACCAAAGGAGACCTCATGGACCTAAGCCATACCATCAAGGCATGCAAGGGTCCTCCCATGCATATTACAACACCAACCAGACCAAATCCATACCTTGTTTGGGGCCCCCTTCTCATCCTTCATGGTCTACACCTCCTCCTTGGTTCTTTTCACCTCAATATCATTCCCCACCATCTAGCCAGTCATTTCAACCATATGCTTCGCCACAACCTCAGTGAAATGCACCCCCCCAGGGGTGGCGACCCCAATACAACAATGTTCTAGATTTATTGCCTTCACCACCTGCCCAACCAGAACTTTTACACTCTGCTCCACCTAAACAACCCCAGATGCCTGCCCAACCAAATCTGAACCCGAAAGATAGACAGCCACAACAAATATATAGTGGAGAGACATCCTATCTAGCCTATGCTATCGAAGTTTAGGAAATCAACCTGAGATCTGGGAGAGTACTTCTGGACAACCGACCTCTACCTCCACTTAGGGAGGTTGGTGAAGAAAGAGAGGAAAGCATTCTTAAAGTAAATCCACCGCCATTTCCTTAGAGATTAACCCAACCACTCCAGCCTACTCCAGAAGAGACTGAAATTCTAGGAGAATTGAAAAACCTATGTGTCAAAATTCCACTTCTTCAAGCTATTAAAGATGTACCTATTTACAACAATTTGATTAAGTAGAAGTGCTTCAATCATATAAGGAGGAAAAGAAGAGATGCCACTACCATTAATGTCATTTGACAACTCTCTGGCTTAATGCTAGGGTAGGTAATCTATCCAAAGTATTTGGACCCTCGAATCCCTCTAGTAGATGTGCACATCAATGGAACTATCATCCCACACTTTGATTGATCTTGGGGCTGCCATTAATGTGAAGACCAAGGACACCATGCTCAAGCTCAACCTCCAAGGTTCATTGAGAAAGACCACAATAGTTCTGCAATTTGCAAATCGCTCCATAGTGACCCCTGAGGGGATTGTGGAGGATGTGATGGTTTCCATTGATTCTTTGGAATACCCTATAGATTTCCTAGTTCTCCAGCCTAGGGCTAAGCTTACTGGTTACCCTCTCATCCTTGCGAGGCCCTGGTTAGCCACTTCCAGTGCTTAGAGTAACCACAGAGCTAGAAATATGACTATCAAGAATGGGCATATGTCCAAGAAGTTAGTCATATACCCTCCTACTCAGCCATCTCTAGAACATGACTTATATTTGTGGCTAGAAGAAGAGGAGGAAGATGAAGTTTATTCCACCCATCTTTGTACTTTAGAAACAACCATGGAAGGGGGACAGCAGGATGAAGATGATTTGATTGAACACATACTCTAAATTCCAACTCCCAGTACATTCTCCTTAGAAGAAGTAGTAAAGGAAACCCAAAACAACCATCAAATTGATCTATGCTTAGAAAATTCCAACCCTATCCATGTCAAAACCATAGAATTCCCCCTTGAGAGTACTTTGAAAATCAATCCATCTCTTTTCGTTCTCTAAGAAGAAAAGTTCTGCAACATGCTAAAGGAACATTTGGATGCCTTCTCTTGGAGTTACAAGGAAATGAAGGGAGTGCACCCCTTGGTGTGTACTCACCATATTTATATCAGGGAAGGTTGCAAGCTAGCCCAACAACCCCAAAGGAGGATGAATCTAGCTCTTAGGGATATAGTCAAAGAAGAAGTGCAAAAGCTGCTAGATGCAGGATTTGTTTACCCTATCTCAGATAGTGAGTGGGTCTCTCCTTTGGTGTTGGTTCCAAAGAAAAATGGTAAGTGGAGGATTTTTGTCGATTACAGGGAGTTAAACAAAGCCACAAAGAAGGATCATTTCCCTCTACCTTTCATCGACCAAGTGCTAGATGGTTTGGTAGGGAAAAAGTTTTTCTCTTTCCTAGATGGATTCAGTAGGTACAATGAAATCCATATCAATCCGGAAGACTAGGATAAAACCACCTTCACTTGTTCTTGGGGTACCTTCACCTATAGGGTCCTTCCTTTTGGCCTATGCAATTTTCCTACCACTTTTCAGAGAGCAGTCTTGAGTATCTTTGTCGAGTTATTCCATGATGCGGTAGAAATTTATATGGATGATTTCACCCCTTGTGGAGGTGAATTCAGGGAGGATTTGTCCAACTTAAGTAAGGTGTTGCATAAATGCATTGAAATGAACCTGTCTCTTAGTCCCAAAAACTGTGAATTCTTGATGACCGCAAGGACTGTGCTAGGTCATTCAATATCTCAACAAGGAATGTAGGTGGAACCAAACAAAATAGCTATCATCCAAAGGGTCCCACCTCCACAAAAATAGAGAGATGTTAGAATTTTTCTAGGGTTAGCTAGATACTACTGAAGGTTTATAAAAGAATTCAACAATTTGGCTTCTATTTTATTTAGGTTGTTGGCCAAAGACTCTAATTTTGTATGGTCAAAAGGCTGTCAAGAGGCCCTCGACACCCTGAAGGACAAGATAACCACTGCACCGATTCTCTGAGGCCCAAATTGAGACCTTCATTTTCATATTCATGCTGATGCCTCACACAAAGCCATAGGAGTATCCTTGGGCTAGCTAGATGAGAAATTTCCTTATTCCATTTACTTTTTTAGTAAGAATCTATTAAAGGCCGAATTGAAATACACAATGACCGAAAAGGAGCTCTTGGCTATTGTGCATTCATTGAACAAATTTAGGCATTATATTACAGACTATCAAAATTTTGTACATACTGACCATGATGAAATCAAATATTTAATGAATAAACCTGATGTGAATGCTCGGATTATTAGATGGTTACTTTTATTACAGTTGTTTGATCTAACTATTGTTGATAAGCCTGGCAAGGAAAATGTTGTTGCATACTTTTTGTCCATTTTAACTTTTCTTGTAGGTGGGGAGGGAATGGTTGATGATCAGTTACCAGATGAGAACTTATTTGCCATCTCAGTTCTCTCTCCATGGTTTTCTAACATAGCAAACTATTTGGTACTGCACAGTTCCCACCAAATTTGTCCTCCCAAGAGAAAATCAAGATTGTGAGGAAGAGAACCCATTTCACCTAGATTGGGGGCAACCTATTCAAACTTGGCCCAGATCAAATTCTGAGAAGATGTGTTAGGGAGGAGGAAGTCTTTGACACCCTTCTGACCTGTCATGATGGGCCTTGTGGAGGTCACTTTGAAACAAAGAGGACAACATTTAAAGTGTTAAAAGCTAGGTATTATTAGCCCACTCTTCATTAGGATGTGAAAAGATATACTAGTCAGTGTGATCGATGCCAAAGGATGGGAAACCCTACACCAAGAGATGAAATGCCACTGCAACCTCAAGTGACTTTTGAGCCACTTGACAAGTAGAGAATGGACTTCATTGGACCTATTGACCCTCCTTCAAAGCAAAAGCAGTATATTATTGTGTGCACTGACTATCTGACTAAGTGGGTTAAAACCAAGGCAATTAAGGCAACAACAGAGGAGAAGGTGGTTGAGTTCTTGAGGGAGATTGTATTTTACAAATTTAGGTACCCTAGAGAGTTTGTCACTGATCAAGATAACCAATTTATCTCCAACATGATTGAAGACTTGTTAAGCCAACATAAGATCAAGCATAGAACCTCCACTCCCTATCACCCACAAGTTAATGGGCAAGTGGAGTTGACCAACAGAGCGTTGGAGTGCATCCTGACCAAAGTGGTTAGTAGCAGAAAGAAAGATTGGGCAGATAGATTAGTTGAAGCCACTTGGGCCTATAATACCACATAAAAGACCACCACTAGATTCAAACCCTATGAGCTAGTTTGTGGGAAAAATGCCCTACTATCCATAGAATTTGAGTATAATACATTGAGGATGGCAGGCCAACTAGATTTAGCTTTCAACAGTGCACAAAAAGATAGACTACTCCAGTTGAATGGTTTAGATGAGTTCAGAATGTAGGCCCTCCTACACATAGAGGTAACTCAACTTCAGAGGAATATCTAGCATGATAAGAACATCAAGGATAAGAAATTTCAAGAAGGTGATTGGGATTTGTTATATGATTTGTAATGTACCTCTTTTGCCTACCAGGAAAATAGCCTCTAGGCCCCATAAATTTGAAATTTTTGTGTTGATTACAATTAAGATCTCAAAGTCATCACGAGTCTAGTGAACCAAGAATCATAACCATAGTGTAATATCAAGGTTGAGAATCTTATACCCTGGGTGTAATATCACATGCTCCTGACATGCAACCCTTACAACAACTTTAATGTCTTCATGCAATATTCCACACAACATTGATAGAACATTTCCCTACATCTATTTTCGATAGCATGGGTATGCATCTTACTTTGGGCATAATCAAAGCTACTGTTGTCTTACCTATTATGCACATGCAAGAAAACCTAGACCATGCCTAACTGATACCAAAATAAGGGCATTTATATCCAGTTGTCAGAGTTTATAATTCAATCAACCACTTATGTTTTGATCCACTTAATAGGTTCTACTACTACATCATAATGCAATAAGAACATATCCATGATAAGAATCCATCATTTTCATCATAAGGATTATTCTTAAACATCAAAAGTAATGAAGATCAACCTTACTGAGTATTCATACCATAAATCCTTTGACCATCACAGACTATTCCATTAAAGGCATTATACCATATGATCCACATGCAGCCACCACTATGTGCCAGAGTTACAACTTGATGTTAATGTAACAACTATCTTTACACTAAAATACAACACTCATAGGAAAACCATCATTCCCATAGCAGAGATAAATTTAACCATTCTTATATCTTTGCTAAATTATTTTATCTCATAATAGGCAAGGAAACACATACCATGCATGTGAATCACATCAGATTGTCATAAGCATACATTATTCATCAAACATTTTCATGAAGAAGAAATGTAAGAACTCTTCTCATAAAAATAAATGAATGAATAGCACAAGGAGAGTAAGAATCAACACACAACCATTCCATATAAATGACACCAACTAAATCTCACTTAGAGGGAGGAGCACCACCACCCAACCATGAATCACCTCTGATTCCCCCCGAGCCAAACATGTTGCCAAGGATCAACTATCCTCAATTGACCAATGCATTAGGTATTTAATACCCTCTTTCATGATTTAGTTACCATTAGCGGCATCCCGCTTTATGGATTTTTCCATTTGCCTAGGTCTTATCTGGAAAAGTTCACCTTTATCTCCATGATACATTGCCACATAAAAGCTTGGCTTTATCTCCCGCAAAGCTTTTATGTTCGATGGATCTTTATCTCCCATCCATCTGATGGATATCCAATCCATCCAAGCTTATCTAGAATCTCATCTAGAAGCTTATAATGAAAGATTCATCTCTATCCCATTCCTCATGGGATTTGGCAATCATCTCCTCTCTCTTGGTGCTCCACCCTCCAAGTGATTTATTTTATTAATTTATTCAATAATACATTTTCTTTTCATATTACATATCACCTATCTTTCCTCAGCTTAGGTGTAGAATATTTTAACCCACAAAGGATGGTATCAAACCTAGCTTCCCTCAGCTTAGGTTTACAAACATTTAACACACCAGGGAGGATGTCATACCTAGCTTCAAGTTAGCTTCGGTTTACAGTAATGTAGTACACAAGGGAGGGGTTTTACATACTCCGCCTCTTAAATTTTACACCCTCCTCGATGTATCACTGCATCATATCCTCATTCACAGGTAGCTGGTTTCCAAATCAACATCTTCATGGCTCTGCCATCTAATGCAAATTTTCCGATGTACATTTGACACAAGGAGTGCTCCAACATCTCTCCTTCCATAGCTACATCGGTCTTAAGGAGTGCTACCAACATCTCTCCTTCCATAGCTACCTATCACACATTTTTTTCCAAACCATTTCTGAGAATTTATTGATGCAATGTTTAACTATGATAGATATCATAATGTGTTACTACTAAAGCAACTATTTCTTATCATTTATTTTATCTGGAGAATGCATGCCCTTTGCTTTAATTCTTTCAAGCCTTTCTGTTGTTGTCAAACACCTACTTCTTATAGTCTCTCTGCATAAAATATAGCAGTTAGCATATTTTCCACATTAATATGCCTACAATGTCATAACAGATTATTTCTCATCACAATACATATTCACATACAAATATTCATTGTAATTGTATGTATGCCAAACTGCGATTAACTATAATTACTTATACCAAACTTACTTTCCCTCTTCTGGGTAATTTCCAGGTTCGTCTACCTGGCCAGACATCCATCTAATGACTACTGCATACCTGCACACAAGGTATGTTATACACACCAATACACATTTCAATTTTCAAATTTGTAACTTATGTAGTCATATGGTCCCATATGTACTGTTGTACATTGTCCAACTCTATTACAACATATAATACCATTCTGATGGTATCACCTGCATGACATAAACTTTATCCACATATTTTTCCACAATGTTAGTATCATACCAGCATTCATTTATCATAGTTCATCTATGTAATTAAGAAAGTTTCATGTCATGTGTAAATCAATTCCATGTATCATGTAATAACAGTATCTTAACAATCATCATGCACACTATAAGTCAATCATACCCATAACTTTCAATTTTGGGATTAAATCTGTCACCTGTACCAGGTTTTAAAAACAATGAAATGTACCATAAGGTAGACTATTGACTATGATACTCAGTCTATCATAGATATTTGAAGCCTCGTGATCATTAGAACAAATTTGGTTAGTTCTTAACAAATGATGTCATACGATTGACCATTTTTCCTTTTTATACCTCTACATCTTGTTGGTCATGCATACTTTAGTGAAGGTATGACCCCGTTCAATAAAAAATATGCATCTCCATATATCTCCCATGTAGAGGTTATAAGTGAAATCTATATTATTCATCACTTCACACCCTTTAATTTTTTATGCAATGGTGTGACCCAAGGGTATTTTCATTTTAGTGCCTTAAATCACCCTTAAACCAAGAGATCAGTTATGAATTCATGGTTTATGCAACAATCATTAAGCCACCCTGAATTATTCTAATGCATCAATCCCATCATGTTCAATTTCCAAGTATACCTTACTTGGTTAAAAAGATGTTGATAATTATTAATTCATGATGTTGTATTACGTCTCTGAACCCACTTCACAATCTCATCCCATGAATTGATATGTTCTTTATGCCTCTTGCATATCTAGGTTAAGATATTAACTTACTTAACTAGAATCCCTCAGGTTGCAACCTATTCATGCTTATTTACTTATGCATAATGTCTTGATAAGTTTTTCTTTCTTCAAACAATGTGTAATTGAAACATCTTACTAAAATAATTCATCTATTGACAAACCATATCCAAAGTAATTTACATAATTACATTGCATGTTAGTTGATCAACACGGTCACATTAAATTTGAAAGACAACTTTAAGGTTTTTAGTCTTATAAAAGACTTGTTTTTCACATCCTATATCCCTTCTTGGGATCTTTTAAGCATAACTTAAATTTCCCTAAGTTATGTTCTTAACTAGTATAATAGAACTCATCATTTTATTTTTGAATACGATTAGAATGAGGTGATGATATTACTAATTTACCTCATTGAATTTGTATTGTATTACCCTTTTCCCTTGCGTAGAAACCTTGCCATCTCAGAACAAATATGAGTAAAATGTTGACCATATCCACTAATTAATCATACAATTAACACAAGTGTAATGATTAAATCTCCACTTTGTCTTTATACATAGCCATCCGTATAGAGGTTTGTTTAATGATTTTGAAGATAGACATAATTTACTATTTGACCTTAGTTACACCACATATGCAAACATATCCATGCACCTCATTGCACCCCCACAATGAGTTCTATATGTAAGGCATCCATGTATTTGTGTACTTAAATACTCATTTATTTTTGTACATGTATTATTTGTTATCAAGATTTAGTATGCATTAATATGGTTGTCATGTTTTATCGTGGTTGCCAATTGTTTAATTATTCTCTATGCATCTCTGCAATTGTCACTTTCCAATCATGACATATAGTCATTGTGTCCTCATAGGAACGTTCAACTATAGCTTAAGTTCTGAAACTTCTACAATACATGATAAAATTTTAAGCTCCTTATCTTAAAAAAGGTCTCAATAAAAGTAACTTATTAACCTTAATAACATGTTACTTCTTCACTTAGGAATGTTTTAAATGTTTTATACATACCAAAACAAATTTTTGTAACCATATACCAGATAGGCTCTCCTTTGGCATCATTTGATCATTACTTATAATCAAAACCTATTTCGTAAATAGTCTATATGATAGTAGTGAAATATCAACAATATTACATGTGAGACTCCGTAATTGTCTCAATCCTCATCTTTCTGACTCAAGGCAACCATCAATCATTCTTAACCAACAAATCAATGATTCAATCCTTTAATACCATAAACATATTTAATTAAAACATGGTCCTTCAATTTTTTTCAATGAGGTTCACATGTTCAAAAACATAAGGATGTGCTATAACATATTAAATAGCATATTTAATATGATAATAGTTTACCTAAGAATTTTGTGAATAGTCACATTCCTTATGTGGGTTTCATCTTTTGGACAAATTATAACGAAGCTTTTCAAAGCTTAATTTTTGACCACTTATATACTTAGAATAAACTGGTCATCTCTCAAATATGGTATGCACATATGCAAAAAGTCACATAACCTTAGGACATAAGATATGTGCACTTGTGTTCATTTACAAGTTACAAATACAAAAATTAAATATAGACATAAGGATCCAATTCTTTTTGGGAAATACAACGTTCTCAAAAAAATTAGAAATCATTCAAAACCATTCTCATCATAAATCATACCTCTGTAATTTGTAATATGAAATACCAAATTTCGTGTTCCTCTAGTCAAAAGAGCTCTCTTTGCTCTGGACATTGTCTTGCTGTGATAGATGCAATGTCAAGCTCAAGCCTTCTAAGCTTAGAAATTCCTTCGACTATCAAATCAACTATATTGTTTGGCAAAGTTTTCAATTTATTAAAAAAAAATCAAGCTCCTCCGGTTACTTGAGTGGACAAATCTCAAGTGACAGAATTGATATCGAGAAGCGACAATTGAGAGACGTGTGAATGATTTCCAACTCGAAATATCGCTAGGAATACTAAAGACAGAAGAGTGCATAATAGCGAAAAGAAAACGACAGTGTCATTTGCATGAATATTCCAGCTTGCCTATAAATAAAACCCTCCTCTTCACCCAGAAACACTCGCTAATGTTATTAGCCCAATGATGAAAATGGTGGAAAGACAGGTGAAGATTGGCAGGCTTCTCACTGTTTTATGGCTGTTGGCAGTCTCGTTCCTGCTAACGTGAAATTTTCTGCTGAGTGACCCAAGAACGACTCCTGCATTCAACATTCCCATCAATCAAAGGTCTATTGTTGCTACAACCAACCCCCACATTCTTAATATTATCATAAACAGAAATACGAGCTGTTGATGGCTGGCAATTGATGCTAAGGATTGACCCCTCAACTATACATTGGCAAATACTACGAGAAGCGCAAAATTGTTGCCTTCATCCAATTCAGTTTTGTGTGATTCTCTAGATAAGGTCACCTAAATCCATATGAACCTCGAAGTAGTCAAACTCAACATATTTGTAAAAATCCATGGTAACATAGTGCCACCCATACTTCCTGAGACTAGAAAAGTGCTTAACCAAGGAGGAATGTGTTAGAGTCGGTCTGGTCAGTCCTTCCATCAGAGATCAAAACTCTTTATGCATTTCATTTTTAGGTGTCCCACTCCATTTACTCAGCTGCATTCCTCTAGGGGCGTGCCATAATCTGACGGACAAAGTCATGCTAATCATTTCCCCTCATGTTTGTCTCCTGTTGGCTTATGTCTTTGTGTCAAATAATCAAAAAGTCCATAACAGTCAAGGTCTGGTCCTTCAACGGACAAAGGTCATTTTTGGTCATTAGGTCTAGGGATTGATCAATTTGGTCTTTAATATGTCCAGTATAGCCATGCAAGCCAAAGGGATGTTCTTGCAAAGTAATGATCCACAGAGTTTCATCATCATGTTGATACACTTCGACTATTCTTCAAAACTCTGTTTTGAAGAAAAGTCAAATAGTGTCATTTGTGACAAAATTTTTCAAAAAGAGTCGACAATTGATCTCTTTAGGTGCAGTCATGGTTTCCATGGCCAAAGTGCTCTGTCATGCAATCCCTACGAAAAGTGTTGAAAATTTCATCATTTGAGCCCAAAATTTAGAGAAAAGGTGAAAATCAGGGTTATATTAAAGTCAGTGAAAGGTGTTGAACAAGACATTAGAAAAGTGGGTTTTTTAAAAGGTTAATTTAAAAATATGACCTCCAAGCCTATATACACAAATATCATCATAAAACAAGTTCATTGTGCAAGCAAGGCGTTGGAGGAAGGTTGCAACATCGTGAGTTGAAGGTTGGGGCGATTTGGAGCAGCTTGGGGCGATTTCTGGGCGTGCGACGCACTCAGAGCACACGGCGCACTGGACTTTGTGCTCATCCCACAGGGGTAAAACACCCAGAAACCACCTATTTCACCAAAAAAAAAAATTGGAGCTCATCCAATTGAAAGGTAGGCAACCTACCTCCACTTGTGCATCAAATTTGAAAGAGATACGATGGTTTTATGATTATAATCAAATGCAAATTTTTTTTATAAAACAAACACAAGAATACATCAAGAAAACCATGATGCTAGGGTCTGTGCTATAGTGATATTTCTGCCAAGGTGTTTTTCCTACCCTACCCCTATTACTCATTCCCCTATGCCATTTTCCCCATAATCACTACCCTAACACTACTAAAATCATACTCCCTTCCCCCCTCCTCCTATTGCTCAAAAAACCCAAACCCTACCTTGCCAACAACACAAACACTACCCTATCAAAATACGCCAAAACCTCTTGTATATCCCTAAATAAAATTCTCCTATAAACCCCTATTCCCCATTATATCATCCCCCTCCTAATACTCCCTTTTTAATTGTCCCCTTGGTGGCAGATTGTCAAAGCAACCTCCAGCTTCACTATAATCAAAGGGCAACCTAAATTCAGTTTACAAAACAGTAGTCATGGCATCCGAGGTTTCATCAGAATATGAGGAGGAGACCCACAGTGATACAACTTTAGGAGAACAGGCCCCCAGGAGACATCACCGGAGTGACAAACATGTTAGAGATGAGCCAAACGTCCTCACCGAGTTGCAGGCATGCCCTCTTGCTATGTCATGTTTCCAGCACTTAACATGTTTTGAATTTTGTCATAGGGTGGAAAATGTCAGAGTTCATCATGAGTTGGCCCGTCTTTTTGCACTTCACCTACATGGAGGATAGTCTATATTGGCTGGGGTCACTTTCACATTGACACCTGAAACCATATCAGTGGCAACAGGCATACCAAAAATTGGAGAACAATGGCATAAGAATATGAAGGTGGAGAGGCATCATTATGAGCCTTACATTAAGGCCGGTTGTTTGAGTCATCTCACGAGAGTTTTCCCGTTCAGATTTTTGAGAGATGGGTATGCTCTGCTCATGAAACTGATCATGAAATACTTCAGTTGTGAGGGGAGGTTTTCTCGCCTTTATGCCTAACACATCAGGTTGCTCATGCACTTTACCAGGGTGCGAATGATGAACCTCCCATTTTTCATTTGCAGGAACATAGAGAGGATGAAAAATTTCATGCAGCACAAGACCCCTCGACAGCAGCTCAACAATGTTTATCACTTTGCTCTTATCCGGATTTTGGTGGACCATCAGTTCGGATTCCAGGGTATTGCTTGGGAGGACTTCATCTCCTGTGACTTCTTCAGCACTCAACAGGTGGTATGAGAGGTAGAGCATGAGATAGGTGGCCCATCTCATCAGTATGAGTGACATGAGACTGCTACTATGCCAGTATACATCACTTATCAGAGAGGTAGTAGACCCTTATTTGCAGTGGAAAAGCGATTTTTATCTCCACTCGGGGTGGAAGGGGCCTTGCCTCCAACATCGGCATCACATGAGTAGGACAGGGGTAAGGAGCCAGTGCAAGAGGAAGGGCCATCAGGTGAATGAGAGACCGAATTCGTTCTCCTCCATGATGATGAGACAGATGCAGAACCAACAAATGAAGAGCTTATAGAGATCATCCAGGAGCAGCAATCAGTGGTTGAGTCCTTATCCCTTGACTTGGAGAGGGAAAAGTGGAACATGAAGTACCTGGAGTAGAGAAACAAGCAGCTTGAGGATCAGCAGGCGATTATGGAGCTGCAAAACATTCGTGAGCATCGCCAAGCTGCTCAAAGGAGAAGAGTTGAGCTCACATCATTGGAGAAAGAAATCAATGAGGATCGGGAGGCCAACCTTGAGAGGGTCAACATGGACTTGGAGAGGCTACTGGCCAAGGCTGACCAGGACCTTTCTCTACTGAGACACATGGATTTCCGTTAGAGGGTGTGAAACATGAGAACACAGGCCCGAATAAGGAGTTTGAAAGCGAAATTGAGGAAAGCAACAAGAAGGGCAAAAGAGGCAGAAGAGCAAGATCAGCTTCGAATCTTGGTTGAGGCTTCCTTGGCCCATCATAACACCCCATAGGGAACCTCCAGCCCAAATTTCAAGAAATTTGGGAAATTTTTGGTCACTTCACAAATTTTTGGGCAAAAACCAGGGTTTTTCTCCAGTGGCGCGGTGCTAAAATTCTAGAGCTCCAAATGAGGAATGGTTTGCATTTTTGGATTCAGCATGGAAAATCATGACTACTGGTGTCTGGACAAGAAATTTTGGCAAGGTATGAGTCTCCAAAAGGTTAAAAAAACACCCAAAAATGGCCTCTCTGCCACTTTTTTGACACACAGGAAGCAGTCTTGGGAGAATGAAGATTTGGAGGGGCAAATGAGCACCAAATTAAAAAATTCTAGTGGGGTTAGAAAGTATACAGGATAGGCTTTCCAACAAGCCCACTCGGGCACATTTTGGACACCTGAAAGTGCCCCAAAATAGGCCCCAAAGTAGCACGATGCATAGAGAAAATGGCGCGGCGCACAGAGGAAAAATTGCCCAATTTGCTTATGTTTCGCGAAATTTCAGTTCGCAACTTCTCCAAGTGGGCCCGCTCATCTACAGTTCAGTTTTTTGGCACCAATGGTGGCATTTAAAGTGTTTTTTCTCCAGGTTAACTTCTATCCAAGTGGCGAAGGAAGGCAAATGATCACCCAAGCCAAATGTCATGTTTGTAGCACTGCACCTGTAGTTGATGGTTGGCTCTTCATCTCCATTTTGTAATGATTCGAGTAACTCCCCAACCCTTGGGTGTTCTATCTCTTCCTTACACATTCTATATATTGTATGCAAGCTATTTGCAAAGGGTTGGTTGGCTTGTAACTTCTGGGAGACTGTGGGAAAGAAACTCTGTTTCTTCACTCTGTATTTTTGACAGAGAATTAACGAAAGGCAACGAATCTATTTCATGAGATTCTTGTGCTTGTGAGTGTAGCAAATGTGTCTCTTATGTTTTCATATGTATTTCGTTATGTTTCATAATTCATTCATGTTCATTTCCAGTGAAATTTTCTGAGTGAGATTAGGTAGAATTCAATTTTATTGCTCTGCCTGTGGGAAAATTTCATGTTTAGTGTTTTTCTTCTGTTGAAAAGGATTCATGTAACTATGCCCTTTTCACTTTCTTCAGCAATCTATTCATTCCGCGTTACCTCAAAATAAATTGCTACATTTTCTGCCTGCCTTTCCTCACGGGATAATCTGTGCCTTTGTATTAAATTCTCTGTTCCTTGCTGACCAGTGGTCCCATACCATCCAAGAAGCGTGGTCATTCATAAAAATTGTTTTCTTATATCCATATTCACTTACCAGCCTAAGATCAATATTTCATTGTAAGTCATATCAGATCGTTTTTTTCTTACCTCTTCACTGAGCGTGACTCGAAGAGAGCCCTCTCCTGTTCTGGTAGGGCTAGCTACCAGACTGAGCGTGGTTTGTGGTTACCCTAATTTTTGCCTTCCTTCAACCTAAGGCAGATTTAGGTGCTAACATAGCGGCGACTCCACTGGGGACCAAAATTGAAATCAAATCCCCTTGTTTCATAATAATTCTAAGCTTCCGAATGATGAGCTTAGGATTGGAAAGGCTGAGTAAGTTGGTTGTGTCCTATGATTTTTCTCAATAGCACGCTGGCTTTGAGACAATATACCAGAGCCAATCCAGACCCGGATCCTCCTCATATCTACAAAAACCCAAATTTGATCCCGAGACTCCTTCGTCAAGAAAGCACCATAACTCCTGTGTTCAAATCCCATTCATGTCCCGACATTTTTGAGTATCTTGAAGAGCTTGAGTTTGACGAACGGTTTGAGATATCATTGTTTGAGTCTAAATCCGAAAGGGCTGCTGATTATACTATCCCCAATTTTCAATTTGTTGTAGACCTCAAAACAGAAAGAGCTAATAGGTTAATCAATAATTATATTGCAACACAGCCCCAAACTCCAATTGCAAGCCCCTTACAAACTGTTCACACTCCTCCAACACCTCCAAGGCCAAATCCACTGAGAATGATGACTGCCTGTTTCGCACGCCTTGTTCTGCCCCAAGTTCTAGATGATATGCCAATGGATTATCAAAGTAAAATCCAATTTTTTGATGGCACTCCTAATAGCATTACTGCTCAGCAAAATGTAGACAAAATGGCAGACTTCTATGAACTCCATAAGATCGATGCGGAGAACGTGGCAATGAGGCTCTTTGTACAGACATTTGTAGGTGATGTGAGGAAATGGTTCAGAGGTTTTCCGGCAGCAAGTATCACTACCTTGGCCGAACTACAAAGACAATTTTTAAATCGATGGGAAGTGAAAAATAATCCCCTTCAAATTCTGGCTGAATATGAACAAATCAAACGAAACGCTGGTGAGTCGGTCCAAGATTATTGTGTTAGATTCAATACAGTTTACAACAAGATTCCAGATCATCTAAAGCCACCTGTGGGACTAGATATGATGAAATTTCCAGATGGTTTTGATGCTGACATGGCCTACCAATTAAGAGATAGAGAACCGGCCACAATGGAAGACATGCAGAAAACTGCGGTCAGCGTTGAAGAAAACCTGTTGTCCAAAAGAGCTAGAGAGAAAGCAGAAAAGAAAATAACTGTGAAAGAAGAGTCTTCTTCAATGTATCAACTACTCAGAAAGGTAGAGCAGATGCTTGAAAGGGTGAAGCTCGAGAAGCCTGAGCCACAAATTAGAAATCCTAACTTCCGTGGCCAACAGTAGCCACAATATAGAATAAGATAGAGAGATCAGCGAACCCAAGAGCAGACAGCACAACAGCTGGTACAAGCACCTTTGCAGCAGAATTTTGTGCATGGATGAGAGTCAGATGAGGACGGGAATGTAATAGGCAAAGAAAACCACCTCTTTACTCCAGATGAGCTGCCCACTTACATTACCGAAGAAGAAGAATGTGTGGTGAGTTCAGTTGCACACAAAGACACAAATTTCATTCTAGCTAGTGACACTGTTCTAGAAGAAGAATCAGAGGAGTATCGAAGGGGGTATATGAATGCTCTATCCGCATAGCAACAACGATATTCACTTAGAAACAGAGATGTGCTAGCCAAACCAATTCAGAAAAAGAAGGAGGTTGAAACAGCACATAATGATTCATCAGCTACACAAAGAAAAGGAAAAGAGGTGGTTGGTCCGGAGAGCAGTAAATCAAAATCAGCAAAACAATCACAGCAGCAAGCTACATCAAAAGAAAAAGAAAAGAAAGATATCCCAGTCAAAGAGGTAGAAAAGACTCCCGCTTTTAGCTTAGAGAATGAGATTTCTAAGCTAAAGGTATCCATCCCCTTGACTGAAATAATAAAGAACAGCAGTTATAGAGGACAAATATCTAAAATGTTGAATTTGGATCCAATGTCCGACATGGTAAATGTAGAAGATGATCAGCCTGAAATGATTTTTGGACCAACATCGAATGGTGAGTCTCCTGACAGCGATGTGCGACCCTTCTATATCAGTTTAAGATTGCATGATTTTGTGTTACATAATTCCATGTTCGATTTCGGAGCCTCTCACAATCTCATGCCCAAGGCTATCATGGATAAGCTTGGTCTGGACATCAACTGGCAATACCATGATCTCTATTCATTTGATTCCAGCAGAGTGAGATGTATAGGACTCATCAAAGACTTGGTTGTGAGTTTGGATCAACTTCCCATGAAAAATGTTTTGATGGATGTGGTGGTAGTAGATATTCCTCCAAGGTTTGGCATGCTTCTTTCCAGGTCTTGGGTAGCGAAATTGAAAGGGACACTACAGCTGGATTTCTCCTATGCAACAATCCCGGTGTTTGGACAAATGAGTAAATTATATCGGGAACAAAAAATTAAATATATGATCATAAGCAAGGAGAAACCTATAAATCATCCTATTAACTATGTAAATACAGATTTAGAGTCTTTTGTTTTGTTTTCAGATAGTTTAAATGATATAGATAGTCAGATAGTAGAAGCAGGTGACATTCTGGAAATAACAGAAAATTTCAGAGAAATTTTGAAGAAAGAAGGACAAGAGAAGCAGAAAAATGTTGGGCAATCGGCTGAAAGTAATGGACAACCAGCAGACAAGCCACAACAAATAGATTTCGAACACTTAAAAGAGGAGGAAGAAGGCTTGTGGACCATGGATTTTGATGGAGTAGTAGGAAATGATGGCCCTGGAATTGGAATTTGGGTACGCAGTCCTTTCTCCGCCCCAAACAAAGTGCCTAGCAGCGTGAGGGTTTGCTCTTACAAGCTGGCCTTTGAGTGTTCAAACAATGAAGCTGAATATGAAGCTCTAATTGCTGGCCTAAAGATTCTAAGAAAGCTGAATGCAAAAAGGATTTCGGTATATGGCGACTCAGGATTGGTAATAAAGCAGGTCAGAGGTGAGTATCAAGCAAAACATCCTAGGATGCGGGCCTATCGTAATGCATTTTTAGACATCTTAAAGTTATTTTCAAAATACACCTTGACATGTGTGCCTCATATACAAAATAATATTGCTGATTCTCTTGCCAAGGCAGCAAGTAGTTTGAAGATCCCCATGAACTCCAGCAATAAATTCGAAATCCATGTCAAGCATCGTCCAACCATTCCAGAAAATCAACGATATTGGAAAGTGTTTCAAGATGATGAGGAGATTAAGGATTTTCTATAAAACAAAGTCAAGTTCAAAGAAACCTTAATTAATGTAGAAAACGACGATGGCAAAGGGAATGGTACAGATAAAGTGCAGATCAATGAAATGGATGTGTTGCAGCTGAAGAATAACATTATTCCTAAAGGCTTGTTACCTCTAGAAGAACTTTTTGATTAGGATGATGTAGCTTGCAAGCCAACATTGCAGCCAACAGAGAAGGGTGTAGGATAGGTCAACATTGGAACAGCTGCCAATCCTAAGTTGGTAAAATTGTTTAAAGCATTGCTGCCAAAGATCAAGGACAAATATATCAATTTGATGGCTTCATTTGCAGATGTGTTTGCGTGGGACTATTCTGATTTAAAGACCTATGATACCAATATTATTCAGCACACGATACCCATCAAGCCCAATCAAAAACCATTTAGACAGAAGCTGAGAAGGATAAATCCAAAATTGCTGCCATCTATTGAAAAAGAGGTAAACAGGTTGTACAAGTTAGGTATCATTGTGCCCATCAGATTTTCAGATTGGATCTCTAACTTAGTGCCTGTACGCAAGAAGACCGGTGAGATCCACCTATGCATTGATTTCAGAAATCTAAATAAAGTCTCATTGAAGGACAACTATCCACTGCCCAAAATGGACCATATACTTCAGCGAGTAGTGGGGGCATCTCATATGTCACTGCTTGATGGTTATTCTGGATATAACCAAATTTCTATCCACGAAGATGACAGAGACAAGACAGTATTCACCACTCCATGGGGAACCTTTCATTATGCCAAAATTCCTTTCGGTTTAAAGAATGTAGGTGCCACATTTTAGCGTGCAATGGACTTGGCTTTTGCGAATGAGAAGGATGTGTTTTTGGTGGTGTACCTGGATGATTTGATGGTGTTTTCCAAATATGACGAAGAGCACATGCATCATCTAAAAGATATATTTCAAAAGTGCAGAAAATATGGTTTATCGCTGATATCACATGGAATGAGTCGATCTTGCGGACAAGATAGACCTTCTGAGAATCTAAAGAGATCTAATGACAAGCAAGCCAATCAAAAACTATCTTTCTCTAAATATGCATTTATAAACAAAGGCAAACAAGTGATTTAGGCCTACCTTAGGTCCAATGCAAGTTTGTGGAAGCCTCACTCCTTCGATCCAAATGAGCTCCTTCATTGCGAATCTGCAAACACAAACAAGCAAACAAATTAAATAGCACCTAAAAAGCCAATATTATAAAACATATTTAACATGAAGATCAAGGAATTCATGAAACAAATGACATAAGACAATTTGTTGAGAAAAATGAATCTGATTGCATTAATTCAAATCAAAGAACTTTACAACCTATACCTTGATGCTGTACAAGCTCCTCCCAGGGTCCAACAAGAAGTCTCCTCTACTTTGACAAGTTTCACTCTCTTCCCAATGAAGCCAAAAAGGTATGTGATCTCTCCTCTCAAGCTTAACTAGGAAGTCTCAATTCCACTAGCATTTACCCTAAAAAATGTTCGGCTTCTAACCTCCCTAGCAACCAACCCAATGCCTTAATTTATAGTGCAATGGAGGGAAGTTACTAGGTCCTCCTTCAAAGGGATAGCTACTCTCATCAAGGGATTAGCTCCTTCTCTTTTGGGATGCATGAAACACCTAAGAGTGACCAATCCACGTCAAAATTCCTTCTAGAATCATCTAGAATTAACCCAAAGTGAGTTTTTTAGAACAAACTTGCGCCTTTTTGACTTTCATAGGGGTCCACACCCACTCCTTTAGGGACAGAGCGGGTAGGTCTGTAGTTTTTGTAAACAGGAGGTGCGGGACTGCAGGAAACAGTGAGAGAAAGTGCAGAACCAGAGCTTTGTTGATTTTCAATGTCTTTCTCTCATTTTCAAAGCTTGACTTGAAGAGCTGAGGTCTGAGACTTGCTTAGGAGGACAGTACAAGTGATGATAGACCCATACTGACTGCAAATAATCATGGTGACAATATTTTTGTGTAACAGATTGCCCCCTAAAGTGCGAAGTCTGTAGTAGATGAGGATTTCATTTATCATTTAGGAAGAGTGAAGTACTTTATCATTTCGAGGATCATCTTGTGGAGAGCCCGGTTGGAACCTGTAAAAACATTCAATGCAAGATATATATATATATATATATATATATATATATATATGAGATCATATCATCACTGAGGTAGGCATTCCCATACTCAGATCAAAATTGACTTAGAAAACTAACTACTGCTCTGATACAGGAATGATCTTGTAATACATCACAAGTATAGACTCATGTGGACACAGTATGGACGCAGCCATCTGTTTATGAATAGTCCATCATGTAATGAATACAAAATTCCTCGCAGCCTGGATTGCGGAAACTAGATCCAGGGTCTTCATTTCCACTTCCCAAAACAGTATGATTCTATCCATGCGAATGAATGTGTTGATGTCGAACATGGTAGAAACCACTTGATTACCAGTCAATGATGTAAACTGTTAACAAGTGTGAGAGAAACCACCAGTGATGTCAATGGCTCTCAAAGTACCCAGTACAATCCATGAGATGTGAATAAATGTGTTGATGTTGAAAATGTCAGGGAATCCTTTGATCGAAGGTCAATGATGCAACCTGTTGGCACTCAGGTTGTTCCCTTTGACTCCTAAGGGAATACGGCCGAGGTAACCACAAACCAATCTTTGGATCACAGGTTCTAGCCTACCTGCAATCAGAGAGGGCTCTCTCTTTAGAATTTAGCTTTGTTTTAGTAATGTTTTTAGGCTAGTTATGATGCACTGAATTTTGTTTTAAAGTTTTGGTTGAATGATGTCTTCTAATAGCTGAAATGCAATTTTTAGGAGTTTTTAGTCCATTGGGCATTGGAGTCTGTGATTATGTGTTGCTTGAGGTATTTAGTGAGAATGATGATACTGCAGGGCCAGATGGGCACTCATGAAACAATCTTCAAATTTGGGAATATGGACTGTTACCAGCCAGTGAGAGGCAACTAAGAATCTTTCACTATGCTGGTGATATGGAGAAATGAAATATTACTCAGGAGCAACTCAAAATTCCTGAACAGTATTTACTAAGAAAGATTCAGTGTAAATGTGAGCAATTAAGAGTTTCACATTCATAACTAATTCTGAAGAAGACATAAATAAAAGCAGAGATTGAGTTTAGGGTGTTCACTGAACAAATCCTGAACTATTATTTTTCTCTAATGCTAAGCCTAAGAAACATACAGCATAAGCGGATTATGAAAGAGAGGAGAACATAATAACATGGTTCAGAAAAACTTATTGTAACATGAAATAACGCAGGAATCCTGCAGCAGCAAGCAGGCTCATCACAACACTTCAAACAACGCAGAACTTCAGAAAATCCATCAGCTTCTTGTATTAAAAGTCTGAAATTACAGTGTAGCTCTTTTGAAGAGAAATCAACAACCCCAACAAATTTATGCGTGGGGATATATATACAACCATTTTTACAAAAATATCTTAACGATGAGTCATTTACTCAATAACTTTCTTTACCAACTCTCAAAAATAGCAGATGCAATAGTTATTGCTACTTTAAATGAACAATGAATGACTGTTCACTTCTGTCAGAAATCCTTTGACTTTTGGAGGCAACCGGGTCGGTCGAGTGCTTTGCATTGATTTTGAGAAATCTGCCCTTTACTGCCTTGTCATGGTGCGACTGCCTCAGCCCCGTCATCTGCATCTGTAGTGTTATAGACATTTTTGTGCCTTACAGCCTCGAGCATGAAATGTCCATAATCTAAGGGATCCAAAGTCCCTAAACATGTTGTTCCTACCCCTAGAGGAACAAGGCAAACTAACCACAACAATTCACAGAAGTTCTCCACCTGAAAACACTCAAAAACAAGCCAATTCTGGATCATGTCAACTGCTCCACTGAGCATCTACACTGAATGTCAACTGCTCCACTGTCTACCTGCGTTGAATGTCAACTCCAACAAAGGCTACCTGCGCTAAGCGTAATTGGACAAGTGGCAGGCTCATTCCTCAATGTGTCAATGCCCAGGAAGCTTCCAAAATGACACTTGCATCAAGGAATTCGACTAGTGATGAGTAAGAGGTTCCAAATCTCCAAGTGGAAGCAAGAACCTCCAAGTAGACTCAAGAACTGAGAAAGAAAGAGGACACTAGTCAGATCTCAAGCTGACTCATCCTCTCTCCAAAATAACTATATATAGATCTCTCCTCCATGAGATCTAAAGGCTGGAATTTTGTTATTGCAAAGAATTGCTATTGGTTTGTGACTGGAAACATTGGGTGCTTAATGCTTTGAAGGGAGCTGAAGAAGGAATTCCATTCTGCTGGGAAGGAGATGCTGGATTGGAGCCCTATGAGTTGTATCTCTTCCTGAACCTTGTTATCAATCAATAAAGCTATCTTGATTCTTTCCTATATGCTAGTGTATTTTGTATGATTGCACTAGTGTATTTGATTTAATTCTAATCCTGAATCATTTATGAATATGTATATTTCCCTTTGTGTTGTGTTCTTCTCTTGTCGCAAGTAGCTGTTCTCTTGTCACAGGTAGCTGTTCTCTTGCGATCTCGTGGGATTCAAGTAGCTGTTCTCTTGAGCAAGCGAGGAGGCAAGTAGCTGTGGACACCCAAAGAGAATAGGATCTAGATCGAGGGACAACCGGAAGACAACGGTAAGTCTACCGATCTCCCCTCTTTCACATTTCATAAAGGAAGAAATCATAATAGCTGTATTCGTTTGTTGCTAAGGCGCTGTCACACCTTAGGTGGATAGGATCGTCCTGCATAGGAATTTTTCCCCACAACAAATTGGCGACTCCGCTGGGGAAGAACTTGTTTATTCATTTCGTTTGTGTTTCAGTCATTTGTTTACTTCATAGACTTGACAGCAACTATCGAACTGCATCTTTCCCGGATGCAAAGTAGAAGGTTGCTGCTTTGATCCAGTTGCTGGACTTGTCTATGATCTAAACTAGATCCACAAATGATTTGATGATCCTTGTGATAGTCTTTAGTACCCTCTCAAAGCATCCCTCTGTTTATACCTTGCTTGTGTTTCTGATTTGGCCTGAAACAGTTGATTTTTGAGCATTTTGTGACCCAAAACCCAGGGGAAATGAGAGTTTCTCCTTCAGCGCAGGCACTGTGAAGGCAGTCTGCATTTCAACGCAGGTCCCGTGAAGGCTACCTGCACTGAATGTCAACTCCACAGTGTTGGACTTGCGCTGAACCAATTTAGCGTTGTGCAGCTGGGGTTCTTTGCTGTTTAGTGCCCTGTTTTGATCTCTGTTTTTTGTAGCCTTTAACCAGCATAGGTACCAGTCTGATAACTCCTTTTCTTTACTTAGATTCCGCCGCTTTTTGTACAAAAAGACTGTGAATGTTTTTATGTGTTTGTGGCGTCATTTACAGTTTTCCTTTGCATGAGTAAAGTAGTCATCCTGTAGCCTTTGATTCAGATCTGATTGATTGTGATCTTAGAAGAGAGTTCATTGGCTGTTTGCAGATTGATTATAGATTTACTTTTGCTTATTGGTTTGAATTTGTCTCTTTCAAAGTTTCAAAACAAGTCTTTATTTCGAAAATCGCAAAGTGATTGTAATCTCTTCTACCCTTGTTGATTTCGAAGAAAGTGAACTTGTTTGTATTGATCTTTTTAAAAGCAAATTCAAAGTTGTGCAAAAAGCTTTCTTTGTAGGCATTTATACTAAGAAAGTGGAAAACAAACACCTGCATTGTGCATTTTGCATTTGATAGTTTGCATGTTGGATTTAGGGAAAGTGCATTAGAGTGTGCTGATTGCTCTTTGAGAAAAGATAGTGTTATTCTTTTCCCTTAGTAGCTAGGATTTTCAAAGTTGAAAAGATAATAAAGCTTGCTTATCATCTTAGACTGCATTTAGGAATTTGTATCATACATCTCTTGGTGAACCTTGAAAGGCAAACTTTAAAAACATCAACCTAAAATAAACTGAATGAACCTAACAACGCTTTGTAACATAACACACAACATAGAGGTCTAGGCTAGAGACGTGTTCCGGCGTCGTTAATCCTAGTGACTGTCGATCTCGTGGAAGGTGGGTGATTCCTCCTGAGGGACGATAGCGCTAGTACGGATTGTGCTCCCACGTACCGTCGCGTATATATTGGGAGACCCCTATAGGCATATATCTTTTATCCTTAGGAAGCCGTGTCGGCTGCCCTACTGATCGCAATGCAGTGAACACAGCATTCACGAAGATTGACCGCCCGTACCTTAAAAAGTATTCTGCGGTTTTGCGAAAAGTTTGGCACACCCTCTGCCTAGAACTCCAGAGCAGTTTCTTTTAGCCTTTTTCAGACTCTGTAACAGAAAAAGTCCATCCGAGCATTTGTCACTTCGGGCTCATTAAAACATCGAAGGAGACTAGAGTCATCTTTAGCTTTTTCTCGACTCTTTAAAAGTAAAAAAGAAAGTTGTGTCTAAAGCGTCGTTAACAATTTATTTTAAACGGAATAATCACCCTTTAATCCTGCGTTGATCTTTAGGTTGAAAAGATGGAGCACACCAACCAAGGAATTCCTCTTGGTGGAAATCCTAGTCCCTTCTCCTCTTGGGGAGATGTTGGTGCGCCCCACATGGCCACATTGTCGCTTCCAGGACTGACAATTGGCCTACCAGTTTGGCTCTTTTCAACCAGTGTCGTTCAGAACACCACCATTCCTAAACAGTCGAGTCAACAATTAGAACAGACAAGAGTTGCCTCCCAGCCTTCAACTTCATCTTCCTCCCCTCCTTCCTCTTCGCTTGACGGAACTGGTCGAATTAAAAACCAGGTTCCTAAGGAGAAGAAGGAGAAGAAGAAGAAAGAGAAGAAGAAGAAGGAGCCTAAGGCGACTGGGGGCAAACAAGTGTCATCTAACAAAAATCCACACACCGCACTCGTAAGGCCTAAATCGCCATGCGTCATATGCAAGGGAGACCACTTCCATAGAGATTGTCCCTATATCCCGCGGATACTAAGAGACTGGTCTCCTCGTTTGCACAATTCGGTAGCATCAACCTCTGATAGCCATGTCGACTGCTCACCGTCAACTAGTGGGAGTGAAGCCACAGGACAGAGCGGGAAAGCTAAATTTCCCTGCAGACTGTGTGAAGGCGATCACGCCATCCACCGTTGTCCCTTCTTAGAGGAGGCAAAAAGAGTTCTGGAAGATCGCCCGATTTTACGAGCGCATCTCCCTCCTGGATATCAAAGACTCCTGCCAAGTCCCTCACTAGTTGAGAACCCGGCTGAGCCACCCAGGTGGTCAGCCGAAGCACCGGTCATTGAAGATGAACCGTCTGGATCCATGCCTGACGAAAGTCAAAAGGTTGATACGGCAGTTGACCCGGTTTTGCCTTCAGAGGCTCCATCTTCGAATGACACCATCATAGAAGAGAATAAAGACGACACCGTCCAGATTCTCTTCATCATCACTGACTCTGATGATCAAGGGGGCAATGCCACCATTCCTTTATCACAGGAAGGAAGTTCATCAGAGCGATATACGGCCGTATATTCGGTCCCACCACCAAGCAACCTGGTTGTGTCCTTTGATTGGAACCAACTAGGCAGACCCCGGTTGCCAGCCAGTATACCATTCAGAATTATTTGTCAAAGATACAGAATGGTAATGGCTGGCACTATCATTGATGAGGGGGAATCTGTGAGTATCCTTCCCTCTATTGCTTGGAAAGCGCTTGGTTCGCCAGCGCTTTTACCTGAGATGAGAAATCTATCAGGTTTTGATAAAGGAACTAGTTGACCTTTAGGGATCCTCCCCAATGTGCCTATAACATTGAAAGGGAAGACCGTTCAAATGAACGTGATGGTCGTTCAAGGACCCTTGGATTATAACCTACTCCTTGGACGAGACGATATATATTGCATGGGAGCTGTAGTCTCCTCACTCTTTAGAGTAACGTGTTTTCTGCATGAAGGAAGAATGGTCAAGCTCGTGGACCAACTTTTGTTTCCCGGATCACACATCGCAAATAGTCATGTACCATCCCTAAATGGTCTATTCATGCAAGAAGTGTCTCAACCCACGGTCCGTCCTCCTGATGAGCGCGAGTAATCCGGGAGGATATGACTGGAACCCAGGGGGCATGCGTCCTGGCCTGCTTCGGTAGGAAAACTTTGGGTATAGAGTAGGTTTCCGCGGGAGAATATGACTAGTCTGTACCCCGTCCGTGGTTGTAAGAGGGGTTGTTCTGGAATAAGATTCTTTTGTCAAATTTATGTGAGAGGGCGGGGGTCGTCACTCACCTCTGTCTATTTCGGTAGACATTGCCGAGGAAGTGTTTTGTTTGAAAGATTAACGAGACAATCTTTGGGTAACCTGAAAGAGGTAGGCCTCTCCCGGTGAAATGAAAGTTTCGATGGCAGAAAAGTAGAGGTAACCTTGAAACTCTGTTTTATACCTAGGGGCATGCGAACCTTTTGGAGTGCAAGCAAGGGGCGACTATTTATTTTTTTAAATTTTTAGGTCCTCCCTTTAAACCTGTAGGTCTAACCCTTTAAACTCGTAGGATTAGCCGTTTCCGAACTTGCATAAAGAAAGGATGGGGAGCAAAGCTTAGTGAGATGAAGCTCCATAAAAAATAGAATCTTGATGAGACACTCTTATCTTATGACTGGGTTATCGAGCAGTTTTAGCATAAAGTTCATGCTCGTTAAAAAATAAACGCAAGATCCGAGCAGTTTTAATGCGGTCTTCATGCTCGTTAAAAAATAAATATAAGCAGTGAGTAGAGTTTCCTCCAGTGTTTAAGCTCATTTTTAACTAAAAAATGAACCTATCCCAGTAAATAACCACTGTGAATGTAATATTATCAGCCGTTAAAGCCTTGGTCGTGTTTGCACCTGCCACCTCCACTTTTCATTTGGCCGATCGTTCACCTCCATATGATTGTTTACCCATTTTGAGGAACAGCTGCGAAGAGTGATTTCACCTAGCCATCCTTGTGACACTGCCGTGATTGGAAAATTCCAACATGTACCTAGAATCAGTTGCTATCCCTGTTTATCACTCGTTCCTCAAAAGACGAGTCTTCTTTAAGCTCTTTTCAATTGACTTGTAAAATATGAAAAGATTGCCGATTTTTGGCCTTCCAGCTCGTTAAAGGACAGGAAGAGCTATCCCTCCTCTAGATTTTAATCTTTTTGGACCTGAGGGATTATTGCACAAAAAGGTCGAGCGCTTGTTTTATTCGGCTCGTTAAAATTATCGAAAACTCATCCCTTCTGTATTGTTTTATACTTTTTCGGACTTAAGGGATTAGATGACGAAAAAGGAATTTTGGAGTTAACTTTACGTTCCTTTTCAGAGTCTCTAAAAATGAAAAGGACCGAGTTATCCTTGTTGTTAGACTCGTTAAAATTATAAATAGCGACAAACTTGTCTTTAGACGAGAACGAGTTTCACTATCGCTAGGCTCGTTAAAACATAGCGATGGGCTTGCCCGAAGGGCAGGTTATAGAACAAGCATATGTTATCGTCCTCAAGCTTGACAAAAATAAAGAGGTACTGGTCAGCAATGACTGGGGAAAAATTGGGAAAAAGTCAAGAAAACTTTGATGGTAGCAGGTCGCTCTTGAACATGACACTTTTCCTCCGTACCACAATCGGGTTGGGTTGTTTCATTCACCGGTCACATCACCATGGTCTCGCCATACCATCCATATTTGGGGTAATGCTACCGATCCATCACATCAGTGTCGCCATATGTTCAAGAGAAGTCGTTCAGAAAGAGTCAACCGGGTCCCATCCACTGCCATACATTATCCTTCATCCATTCATGACCGCCACCCTGAATCATATGTCACAGATCGTTTTCACCTCCATTAAAATCATTAGCTCCGTTCCGTGTCACTGATGTGGGATTCATCAAGGCCCTCCTTTGACGGATCGCTTCTTGTCGACATCAGCTCATTATCCGAGAAGTTGATCTAGGAACAACCCCTTCAGTACTTTGAAGCTTGCATGCCTCAATGGCAAGTTTCTCACTTCCGGCGACAGGTATACATCAATGACCTTCGACCAGAAGATTTTGCGTGGTGTTCGACGCCAAGTCCTTTATTCACACCACGTGAATTGTACTGCAGTACCTTGAGGGTCATTATCATTATCGGTGATTCCTCTCACGCTTGTTAACGGTTTACATCATTGACCGGTAATCTAGCGATGTCTTTCCATGTTCGACTTCAGCGCAATTCTCACATGGATCGACTTGTACTTAGAGTGAAGATCGAACGAGTTTGAAGACCCCGGATCTAGTTTCATCCATCCGGGCTGCAATATATATTTAGGAAAGATAAAGACATTTGACATGTACATCATTGCAGCAGATGATCATCCTACTCAAAGGATGATAATTTCGCCAAAACTATCAGTCTACCATCAGACGATCGTCTGTTCTATGTAGAAAAATGAATTTATAAAGCTGAGCATGGGAATGCCCACCTTAGCTAGATCATGAAAGCAGTATGAATCATAATGTATTGTATTGTATTTTATTACAGGTCTCCTCCCAGCAGATGGATGAACTTCGGACCCTCCTCGATAAAGCATTTCACCCGATAAACGGCCTCATACTTTAGGGGGCAACTATTATAGACATTTTTGTGCCTTACAGCCTCGAGCATGAAATGTCCATAATCTAAGGGATCCAAAGTCCCTAAACATGTTGTTCCTACCCCTAGAGGAACAAGGAAAACAAACCACAGCAATTCATAGAAGTTCTCCACCTGAAAACACTCAAAAACAAGCCAATTCTGGATCATGTCAACTGCTCCACTGAGCATCTACGCTGAATGTCAACTTCTCCACTGTCTACCTGCGTTGAATGTCAACTCCAACAAAGGCTACCTGTGCTGAGCGTAATTGGACAAGTGGCAGGCTCATTCCTCAATGTGTCAATGCCCAGGAAGCTTCCAAAATGACACTTGCATCAAGGAATTCGACTGGTGATGAGTAAGAGGTTCCAAATCTCCAAGTGGAAGCAAGAACCTCCAAGTGGACTCAAGAACTGAGAGAGAAAGAGGACACTAGTCAGATCTCAAGCTGACTCATCCTCTCTCCAAAATAACTATATATAGATCTCTCCTCCATGAGATCTAAAGGCTGGAATTTTGTTATTGCAAAGAATTGCTGTTGGTTTGTGACTGGAAACATTGGGTGCTTAACGCTTTGAAGGGAGCTGAAGAAGGAATTCCATTCTGCTGGGAAGGAGATGCTGGATTGGAGCCCTATGGGTTGTATCTCTTCCTGAACCTTGTTATCAATCAATAAAGCTATCTTGATTCTTTCCTATATGCTGGTGTATTTTGTATGATTGCACTAGTGTATTTGATTTACTTCTAATCCTAAATCATTTATGAATATGTATATTTCCCTTTGTGTTGTGTTCTTCTCTTGTCGCAAGTAGCTGTTCTCTTGTCACAGGTAGCTGTTCTCTTGCGATCTCGTGGGATTCAAGTAGCTGTTCTCTTGAGCAAGCGAGGAGGCAAGTAGCTGTGGACACCCAAAGAGAATAGGATCTAGATCGAGGGACAACCGGAAGACAACGGTAAGTCTACCGATCTCCCCTCTTTCACATTTCATAAAGGAAGAAATCATAATAGCTGTATTCGTTTGTTGCTAAGGCGCTGTCACACCTTAGGTGGATAGGATCGTCCTGCATAGGCAGTTTTCCCCACAACATGTAGGTCCTGCTTTGGTTGCCAAATTTGATTGCTGAGTTGGCCTTTTCCACTCCTTTCCCAGTCAGAGCAAATATATTAATATTCTAAAATTGCTGACTTGTGATCGATACACAAAAACCTGGTGAATAACCCTATTTCTTCACACCAACGTTTGTATCATGCCCATCCACCATTCCTGTGTAGGCAATTGGTGTCTCAAGATTTTGCCTAAGGTCTCATCTGCCTTAGTGTATTTATAATAGTTTGGAGGCACTTCAAAAAGATGTTTAATCTCATTCATAATAAAGAATAAATTCTCCAGTTTTTCATAGAGACTCTGCCCAGATGGAGGTCCTGTTTCCTTTGGGGCACTTGTTGATGTAGTGATCTGGTTTGTGGCATAGGTATTGACTCTCTTGGCATAGTTCTCAGGAGACAGTAACCTTCCTACACTAGTTACCAAACTGGGAAGACCTCTGTTATGCAATGCTGTGATTTTTTCAATAAATTTGTTCACATCTGCCTGCATTTCTTGACACCTTCTGTCCAATGTCTATACATGATTTCTCAAGGTAAGCACCCTCTTTACTAGTAAAATGGTATCAGTTCTGCTGCTAATACCCATTCCTGCCAGCTGGGGGCCAGTGCGATTGTTAAGGACATTAATCATCCTGTTGGCTATTTCAGGCATATTGCCTAGAGATGCCCTAGCTCTCTGATTTTCTGATTGGGCCCTACCTATGAGATCCATATGCTCATGGATAGTTTCAATATACTGCCACTGGTCTATAATAGATTGACCAATGTTGGCCCATAGGATTTTCTTAATTTCAACTATAACTTTATCAAGAGAAAGCTCTTTCTCCAGTTCCTTTATTCTTTTTTCAAGAGCCCTTACCTCTCTTGTTCTTTCAGCTATGCTCTGCTTTGATTTATCATATTTTTCTTCAATAGCAGCCAATTTATCTTTGGTCTCTTTCAGTTCAGCCATCTGTGCTTCTAGTGCTTCAAGCTCCTTCATCATATTCTGCATGCTGAGGCTGGGCACCTGTTCTGATGTTGTTGTTGGTGCTGATACTCCTGTAGCTGGTGCTGAGCCTGAAGGGCCTGCCTCTGATGTCTGTGCTGGCTGAATTGGTACTTCACCTTGTCTTGTTTTGAATGCTACCTCCAATGCACTCTCTGTTTCCATCAATATCTTGTATAAAATCAGGAGCAAAGCAACCACATCCTGATCTTTCTTTTGCTCTGCAACCTCTCCAGTCTGAGGGTGAAGGGTAGCTGGCAGCTTGATATGCTTTCTCATAGCTGCTATGTCTTCATCTATTTTCTTCAATAGTGCCTGCACACCCCTAGGGTCTTTTGGATCATGTCCCAGCTCTATAATAATCTCCTCCAAGGACTTGATTCTGTTGTCCTTGGCTTGAGATGATGCCTTTTCTAATTCTAGCTGAGCAGTAGGATTGTTTAAAGAATTTTGTAATTGGTGTGCCAGTAGGGTTTTATCAGCTAATGTGGAATAGAGCATCTCCCCTGTTTGCCTGTGTAGCTCGATCTAGTCCATGGGGTGGATGTCTTTGGCGAAAATCTCCAAATTTGTTCTGATATAATCAGTAGCCATTTGAGGTTGCTGCATAGTAGGCCTAAAATGACTAAGAGTCATTTTTTGTTCTTGAATATCATAAGCAGACATTAGCCTCTGCTGATTAGTAGGTTCCATTTTCAAGAGTTGATTGTAGATCTGGTACTTGAGAGGCTCATTTCTTTTCTTGATATCTATGAACTACTGCTTGATGCTAGAGTCCGCCTTAGATCGCTGCCTTGAAGAACTCACCTTTGTCCCATGTGACATGTCTTGTCCTTGCTGCAAGGAGCTGGCCGATGTTTCAATGCTAGGAGGGAGCATAGTATCGGTTGTTCTCTCTGGTAATTCCTCCTCTGAAAAGGGATTTAGACTCTGTCTTTTTTCACCTTGCTGGTCCGTTGAAGTAGTAGGAGGAGTGTCCTCTTTCATATCCCTTTTCCTCATTCTTTCCTCATTAGTAGGTGTTTGTAAAACTGAAGATTCAACTGTTACCTCCTGCCTTGGAGGGATTTTCTCTTGTGTTTGCTGTTTTGTGGATGTAGGAGCCTTAGCTATGCCTTCTTGTTATTCTACTTGCTATTCCACATTAGGAGGTGACTCCTCTTGTTGTACTGTTTTGCCTTTGGCCATGTTTGCTGCTTGATCAGTTTTTTTGGCAGGCTGCTGGGGAACGGTGGACGAAGAGGCAGCTTCTCCAAGATGCTAAGGGGCTGAAGACCAAACCTATCCAAAATATTCCAAGTCAACTACCTTTTCTAAAGTTTTAATGGCTCTTTCTGCTAATTCCTCTTCAGAGGAATCCTCCACTAATGTGCCTTCTCTCCACTCTAGTTGGTTAGCATGTTTTTCAATTTCTGGAATGCTAAAGTGATCATAGGTGGCAAGCCTATACTTGATTCTTCTGAGGCTTATGAAATGGTTAGGGTCATAGGGTGCCCAATAGAAGCTTGTCTTGAGGAGGAGGCCTTTTAGAATTTTGTCTGCCTCTTCCCAAGCTTCTTCCCTCTTGTTAAAGATAAATGGACCCAACTGATGCTTAATTTTCAGCTGTGCTTTCTTGTTTCTGCTATGAAAGTGGATCATATCTGCATTGCCGAACTGCCAAAAGTATTCTAATGCAAAAAGTCTCATGGGAACATACTTTGGTAGAAAGTATGGGGCTAGCTCACAGCCATATATTCTGATCACTGCGTGGTCTTGGTAAAAGTACCAATCTCCAATGCTATAGTTCTTAGAAAGCTGGAGGATTTTCTGCATATCATCAGTGAGTCTAGGAGGAGGGGAACTCTGCAGTAGGGACAAGGCTGGGTGAATGAAGAGGTCAATAAATTCACAGTAGTTGTATTGTGAGTAATGAATATGATGACAGACTGATGTCCAGAACATTACAGATCTTCTATTTCCCTTTGCATCTAACTTCTTGAGGAAAACAGGAAAGCTATCAGGCTGATTGTACAATAGCAGATGATATATATAGGAGGTGTATTTGAATACCCTCTCTCTCTCCAAGTTCATGAACTGTTCATGAATCTTGTTGGCTATAAATGTAGCATAGTCATACTGGACAGCAGGGGGCTGTCCTGGGGTGAAAATGGATAGCATTACCAAGGTTGTCTCATCCACAAACTCACTGGTTTTGAACCCTAAGATGGAGGATATCATGTCTACTAGCAGTCTCCCTATGTCATTGAACCAGACATGTAGATAAGGGGGAGGCTGTCGGGGCTGGTAATCTGGAAGCATAAACAATTGGCCAATTCTTGTAATTTGTGAGTTGGAGAGCTTGGCACCTTGCTCTAGTAAAAGCTGCATAGTAAGAGGATCCAGTGGCTTTGTAGATTGAAACTGTAGCATTTGGTTGATGGCTTCAGGAGTGATATGGAATAATACAGAGCCTGAAGGATTCAGAACAACCCTTTGATTGGGGTCATAATTTGTGCAGCATTGGTGAATCAAATCAGGGAACTCATTGACCTGAGGGAGATAATAGATTGGCAAGTGGGATTTCTAGATTCCCAAGAGGTCAGTACCATCTCTGTGCTTTTTATTTAACTCACAAACAATTTCTATGTGGTATTTGTTACACAGCTCTACAGTTTCTCTCATTTGATAATCTCTGTCAGCAAGGGCCAACCATTCTAAGTCCTTATGTGGGGCATTCAAAGGTGCAATATTCAATGCCACAGGGGTCTCCATTGTTAACTGTTATTTGGAGTTGTATTTGAACTTGACTTTCTGGAAAAGGTAACACAGGGCAGTGAATTTCAATGAACAGGGCAATTTGCAGAGAGAAAATAGGTAAATTGGGGTGAAACAGAGTTGAAATGCTCCTGAGAGAGGTTTAAAGAGCAAATGTTGGGACTGAGTATTGCTTTTACAGTGGATTTTGTCTGGCAATGGCTTTAAGTCGCAAATGCGCAATAAGCTGTGGAATCTTGGTAATTTTGAGCAATGGGGGTCCTCTACAGGTGAATTTGGGGATTACAGTGGGGGATGGAGGTTCTTCCTGCTCAGGATTTTTAGCAGTTCTTATGTTTTCCCTCTTTTCTCGTTCAATTTAGTGAATTTGCAAGGACCAGGGTATGCAGAGGGAATTTGATAAGTACCTGGGAACTGTATGGCCGACGGTGTTGAAGGTCGATTGAACACACGGCGCCGGCAGCTAGGGAGCAAGCTTTGGAGTTGGCGGATAGGCGACGTAAACGGTCATGCAGGAATACAGTGCGTGTTTGGAGAAAAAATGGGAAAAAACGACTTTTGCGCAATAATATAGGAAATTTGGTATTTGGCGCCCTTTTTAATGGATGACGTCAGCATGACGTCATTGGTCCGGTCGGGTACGGAAGAGTGACGTGTCGACTGGTGATTGGGAGTGACGTGGACGAGCGGCGTGGCGGACAGGTCGGAGAAATGGCGGAAGGTCGGGTGACGTAATGCTGATGCGGAGATGATGTGGGGCGGGAATGGGACAATGGTAATGAAGAGTGGTTAGCGGTATTATCGGACCGCTTAATGTATGAGCCCGATAATGGTCAGAGGCCACCTGCTCCAGTAACAGATGGGCACGCGTCCTAGGCCCTACGTCACCCTCTGACAGATTTCGGGCGGTAAAGGACGGGCGGAGGGGGTGGTCCGAAATTGCTGTGGACCGTCGGATGGGAGGGCCCGGATCCGACAGATGACGGGCCGCGAACATGTGAACGTGATACGGCGGGACCCGGTGGGTATTTTTTAATGTTTTTTGCTTTTTGATGGGGCGCGCCGAAATACAAACTTTGGGAAAGCGGCTTTAAAGTGGGTTTTTTACAAAAATTCATATAATGAGCGGGGACAATACAATATTGCGGTTTCATAAGGTGGATAAGGGTTATTAAATTAACCAAATGCTAATTTAATCCCCAACTATAGAATGAACAAAATACAAGAAAACCTTTGATTCTGTAACCTTTGCCGAACTTTGAATATATGGCTATAATGCCCAAGGGGGGGGGCGGGGGGGTATTTACATATTTTTTGGTTTTTTCACGATAATGCTATAATAGTAGGGGAAAAGGAGCACTTAGGGAGTTAGATAATAGGGTTAGAAGTCAATGTGAATTGGGGATGTGAAAGAGGAATAGAGAGCTAATTTTAATGAGTAAACTTAGATTTAGGAGTAGATGAGGAATGATTTTACACAAGAAATGTGGCTTCTTTTCGGAGAAGAAGGTGAAAACTTGTCATGAAATTTCCAAGGACAAATGCAAGGAGGACTATTTAGGGAGGCCCTAAAGTCCTCAAGGGGATGTTAGAAAGGGAGTCTTTGGGGGAAAACAGGGGAAGTTAGACAAGCTCCTATATTTTGTCTTCAAAATGTTGCATAGATACCTCTGCAAATGCTAATATGTGCCTTCTTGATCAAGGTCAAAACTGAATAGGATCAGGCTTCTGCAACTTCTGGCTACCTACCCAACCTATTACCTAGCATTTTCGGTTACTTCAGGGAGGGTGCACTTAGACTTGCAAACCCTCATATGCTCTTTTCTTTTTGCTGCCCTCCTATCTAAATGTACCCTTATATCTTCCAAGGGCCCATATTAAGCTGATGGGCTCCTTCCTTTCTCTATCCAGCTACTCATCTGTCAAGCTTGAACTGTTTGAACATGTACTCATTCCCTAGTCTAAAATAGGCAATTTAAAACATGTCATGGCCCAGTTTGAACTGTTGAGCCATCCATCAAGATAGCAGTGGCATTTGGATTGGCCATTTTCCTGGTCTTTCTTTGGGGTTCATTTCAATTGTTTTTTCTGACCAATTCATTTTCTTGCCTTTTGATTATTCTTTTAAGGCATACCCTCTTTACATGTTTTAACTGTTTGCTTCATTCACACAAAAAATGGAACGTTTGTATCATCAAAGATGAACATTTTTGGCACTCCTACTGTCAATCATGAAATATGAAACCCTATTGGTATAGGAGGCTAACAGTGGCTCCACTTGGGGATGACTTTTCCAGATGAAAAGTCAAGATCAGCAGGTCAGATTGCCTTGTTTTTTCACTCTTTTTGCAGTCTGAAACTTTCCATTTGTTAAAGACTGTCCATCTAAATCCAAGAAACTTGTATGAAATACTCATTAAGCTGATCTGCTGTGAAATCACAACACTGTTCTTACCTTGCTCCTCTGAGTGTTTCTCATCTCCTAGATAGTTCCTAAGTACTTTCTCTTACTTTCCCATGACAAGGTGAATAATAAACATAAAAAAGAATGCAGCACCTTAGTCTTTCTCAAAATCTACTTCACTTGGACCTTCATCTATCCACTGTAAATAAACATACTGAAAATAAAAACTTATGTACAATATACAATTGAGCAGTGCTTGATTAGAGGGGGTCAAAATAATGCTTGAGCATCCTCCCATTGACTGGGCCTTCCTCAGTGTTTGAGCCATCCAAACTCTTTAGAAAATAGGTGTTATTACCTTGTACATCATAAATTACATAAGGCCCCTTGCACAAGAAGTCAAATTTACCATGTTTTCCTTTGTCCTCCCTCCTGGAATCCCATCTTAGAACTTTGTTTCCTATAAAGAAGTCTTCAGCTTTGGTTCTTTTGTCAAATATTCTTTTGAGCTTTTCTTGCAGTACTTAGGTTCTTTCATAGACTCCCTCTCTTGTTTGCTGTAGGTGAATTGTCTGATTGATCCTTCTTTGAATGTCATTGAGCTCAGCTTGTATTTCTTGCAGCAACTTGATCACAGGAATACCTAAAGATGAAGGAAAACTTTCTTCCATTCCATAAACTAGTTCATATGGACTTGTACCAATGGATCTCTTGGTGGTCAATCTATCTGCCCACAGTGCATTCACCAACTTCTTATGCCAATTCTTTTTGTTTTCCTCCAAAACTTTCTTGATGATGTTGATGAGGCTTTTATTGGAAGACTCAGCTAGGCCATTACCTTGAGGATAGTAAGCAGTGGAATGACCTAGGGTCATATGATATTTGTGACAAAAGTTGATCATTTTTTTGGACTTGAAAGTGGCAGCGTTGTCTGTGATAATTTTGTCTGGACAGCCAAACCTTGACAAGATGTTGGTTTCTAGAAATTGTATGCTAATGGAGTCATTGACCTGCCTACAGGGGACAACTTCTATCCATTTGGTGAAATAATCTGTAGCAGTCAGAATCCACCTATGCTGGCCAGAGGATCAGGGGTGAATTTCACCAACAAAATCTAAACCCCATTGCTGGAATGGTCTCTCAGATGAAACATGTTTGAGTGGTAAAGGCAACAGCTTTCTCTTGCCTTCAAAAATTTGACATTTGTGACAAGACATTACAAATCTCTTTACATCAGTAAACAAGGAAGGCCAATAAAATCCAGCCCTTAGGATTTTATCAGCTGTGGATTTCCAGTATAAGTGTCCTCCACAATCACCTGCATGAAATTCTTTGAGGACATTGTCAATTTCATCCAATGTTAAGCAATTAAGTAAGATTCCTTCATGATTTCTCCAATACAACACATTGCCAATAATACAAAATTTTGATGCTTTCATTTTCAAGAATCTTTTCTTAGTTCTAGACAACCCTGGAGGAGCTTGCAGGTTTAACAATACAAAACATATATCAACATACCAGGGAGATTGCATAAAGGCTTGGTTGATCTGTGGAGTCGCCATCTCTTGTTCGTTGTCCAGTTCATTAATGTCAAGGGCTTGGAAATTGGTTTTAGCCATCAGCTTGGCTAGACCTTGTCCTTTTATCAATTTGGTAGGCTTGATTTCCATGTCATACTCTAAGATTTTGGAAATCCATTTGCCCCTCCTACCTTCAATTCCTTCTTGGGTTAAAATGTCTTTAACCACTGCATTTGGGACGTAGGAAATGACATGAGAGTACAGGATATAGATTCTAAAGTCTTTGATTGCTTTTACCAATGCATAGGCTTGTTTTTCCATAATCTGATACTTCAAGGGGGCATCTCTAAGGGCTTTGCTAAAGAATGCAATGGGTTTTTCACAGCCTTGGTCATCTTTTTGTAACAGAACAGCAGCAATTGTATGCTCAGAAGCAAAAGAAAAAATGATGAAATCTCTATCAAACCTAGGGCTTGTTAGGACTGGTGTGTTTGTCAATGCTCTTTTGATATCCTCAAAGGCTTGTCTAGCTTCCATTGTCCATTTGACCTTAGAATCCTTTTTGAGCATATTGTTTAACAGTCTTGTGAGCTCAGCCAAGTTAGGAATGAACCTTCTCAAGAAGTTGATTTTTCCTAGAAAGCTTTGTAGTTCTTTGATGTTTCTCGGATGAGGTACTTGCAGGATAGCTTGAATTCTATCTGGATCGATCCTAATACCATCTTTTGAGATTATATGCCCTAGGAGTTTACCTTCCTCCAGGCTGAACAGTGATTTCTTTGGATTTAAAGATATGCCATATTTTCTACAAATTGTGAAAGCCTGCCTCAAGTGTTCTAAGTGTTCTTGGTCTGATTTTGAAAAGGCAGTAAGATCATCCAGGTAGACCACCAGAAAATCATGGATTTCCTTGGTGAAGGCTATATCCATTGCTCTTTGGAAGGTGGCCCCTGCATTCTTAAACCCAAAAGGCATTTTGACATATTTGAAAGTTCCCCAAGGTGTTGTGAAGGTAGTTTTGTCTTGATCATCCAGGTGTACTAGAATCTGATTGAATCCAGAGAATCCATCTAATAATGAGATCCTAGAGGCTCCCACTACCCTTTGTAGGATATGATCCATTTTTGGTAAGGGGTAATGGTCTTTGAGAGAGACCTTATTCAAATTTCTTAGGTCAACACACAGTCTGATCTCTCCTGTCTTTTTCCATTCGGAGAACCTAATTGGAGCAATGATTCCTGCTTCATACATACGTTTGTCTTCCTTTTCAATGAGGGGAAGGAGCACTGGGTTCGCTCTTCTAAGTTTTTGTTTGAAAGGCTTTTGGTTTTCTTTTAAAGGTATGGCGTGCTGGATGACTGAGGTATCATAGGATTTGAGGTCCTCATAGCTCCAGGCAAAGACATCTTGGAACTCTTTAAACAACTCAATGTATTTCAATTTCTGATCAGGTGGTAATGCTTTAGATAATTTTATCATTTTGGGATTTTCTGTAGTTCCAATGTTACACTCTTCAATTTCAGCATTCAACGGTTGCATTTTTGGTTTTCTTGAGATATCATTCGAATCAAACAGATCCTCCAAAGGGGTTAAACCTGTGGGCAGAAAATTATCTTTTAACTCAATTACCTCTGCTTTTGTTTCAGCCAGTTCATCTCCATCTGTCTGTCTCAACTTTTGTATAGTTTCGTTGTTAAAGGTGGTAGGGTGCAAAACCAGATTAGTTGTTTCAGCTGATATATTCTGTGTAATTGTGTGTGCCTGTTGTTGATCATCTCTAGTGGCTGAATCAATGTTAATGCCAGAGAATTATTCTTTTAGAGTGAGGAAGTTATTTATCTGTGTGTCACTCTCAAAGACTTGCCAATTCTTGATGTTGTCCAGAACTGCAGGTCTATGTTTGATTTCAGCAGTAAAAGTATGATTGGGTTTGAAAAGCAGCTTGCAAGTGCTGGAAAAGGTTGCCAAGCTATGAGCATGTAGATTGAGTTCTCTAGAAATTTTAGTTAACTGGGATTCTGAGAAGGTATCCAGTACCTATATAGCTGCTCCCTTATATGCTCTCAACCTTAGATCATTTGTGGTAAAGTTTCCTTTCATCTATTGTATGATCAGATCTGAATCTCCTAAGATTGAAACTTTGGTTGCACCCAAATTTTTTATGAGTTTCAGACCTAACAAAAGGGCCCCATACTCAGCCATATTGTTTGTGCATCAAAAGTTTAACCTATATGCATGACCCTTAGCCTGGTCATTGTGCATATTGTGGATCCAGACTCCTGCCCCAGCTCCTAACTTGTTTACAGAACCATCAAATTCTAAGTACCATAAGGTTTCATGATCAATATTTGGATTGAGATCTTTCGAAAATTGTATCATGGGCAGATTGGTTTCTTGCAAATTGCTTGATACATCATGCTCCTTCTTTATATCAGTTATGCCTAAAGTGTTTTGGTGTTAGGGGGCAATTTGTTCATCTAATTCCTCTGTCTCTATTGCCATTAATAGTTCAGAATAAGCTTTGTTGCAGATGTCAGCATTATAGAGAATAAATGAATCCATGTCAGAGTGTATTGAATAGATTGGGAATTTTTGGGGCTTCTCTTGACTGCTTACCACATATTTCATCAATGTTTCGCGGTATAATCTCTTTGGCAACCCAAAGACTAAAATGGTAGCATAGGACATGTCTAATTGCAAAGATCCTTGGAGTTTGGTCCCCCAGGATCTGGACAGGAGCATACCATACTTAGGAGGTATGTCAGCTACTACTACATCCATCAAAATTGTTTTGGTTGGGTATTGGACCAGGGAGACACATAAATCTTTAATCAATCCTAAGCACCTGACTTGGCTTGAATCAAATGAAAATATATCCTTATAAGGTCTTGTGATGTCTAAGTCGAGTTTTTCCATTATAGATTTGGGCATTAAATTGTGTGAGGCCCCGGAATCAAACATTGCATTGTGTAGAACCTTATCATGAATGTTTAAACTAACGTAAAAGGGTGGAACCCCTCCATTTTTTGTTTTTCCATCAACCTCAGGACCAAATAGTAACTCTGGTTGATCATCTAGGACATTCACAACATCTTTATTGTCTGATATTTGGAGTGACCTGTTAATATGCTGTCTGTACATTTGATGTTTGGCCAATTCAGAAAGAGGGATTGATATCTTTAGCTTGCTTATTTACGTTTCCAAGTTAAAAGGATTTTCTAATTGAGTTTTGGCCTTAAGTGCAGTAGGTTTTTCCTTTTCGGCTGGGTTGTCAGTGGTCTTTTGTTCATGGTTGGTATGATTTTGAGTGAAATTGGTACCATATTTGTTTCCCGGGGTGGTATCTGCCCTTGCCTTTGCAGGATGGAGCAGGGCTGGCTGGTTTTCAGAGGGCTGTTGTTCTGAGATATCCTCCACAGTGACTTTTGTGGTATGTGGGTTTGAATTGCCAGTTGATTGTGGAAGAGCAGTCTTGTCATTGGTCTTTTTTGGCTGCTTAATTTCCCTTGGTTTAATAGGTTCAGGTACATCTATAGTTCTAGTCCTTAGTTTATACGGTTTGTGTACCTCATAAACTGCTGCATCATAACCTTCTCTGAAATCAAATGATTCTCCTGACTTAGTGTGAAATCGATTGTCATTATAAACCTCTTGATCTTCTTGTGTTAAAAAGACCTGATGTTCACTGTCCAAACCCATCAGGTTGATGTGAGGTTCCTTAGTTGGTTCATTAGATGTTGAAACCTCAACATAATTTTCTTGGAAAGGAGGTCTGATGTGCTGGTCTGGATCAGTCCTTCCAACATTAGGATTTTGATTCTTTCTAAAATTTGGGTTTCTAACATTGCTTGGTTGACTTTCCCATGATGATTTTCTTTCTATGGTTTCTACCCTGTCCCCAAGTCTGTCCATACCTTTGATGATTGCATCTAG
The DNA here is from genome assembly GCA_031772625.1 of Pinus tabuliformis. Taxonomy (NCBI): domain Eukaryota; kingdom Viridiplantae; phylum Streptophyta; class Pinopsida; order Pinales; family Pinaceae; genus Pinus; species Pinus tabuliformis. The sequence continues at coordinate 211,209,274 of CM062809.1, read as the reverse complement.
ATTTTGCTCAAATGCTGAGGGTTCTTCCTTAAAAGTGGTTCTTCTTTCAGCTCTTGCCCGATTTCTTTTAGCAATCAGATTTGCCTCTACACTTACAGCTATGTTTTGCATGTTTGTCAGGGTTGCAGGGGCTCTTTCCCTTAGTTCATATGCCATATCAGCATCAAACCCATCCGGAAATTTGATTAAGGCTAGATCAGGTGGAGGTCTAAGATTTTGAGGAATGGCATTATAAACAGTGTTGAATCTGGTACAATAATCTAGGACAGTTTCTTGTGGGCCTCTCCTTATGGTGTCATATTCAGATAAAATGTGTAAAGGATCCTTTTTCTTTTCCCATCTGTTCAGGAAGGACTGATAAAGGGTGCCCGAATCAGCTATAGAATTTGCAGCAAGTGCTCTGAACCAAGTTATTACTTCACCTGTTAAACTTTGGACAAAAATTTTCATTCTCACATCATCATCATCTATTTCATAGTTTTCAAAGTAATCTTGCATTTTCTTTGTATGCTGTAAGGTAGTGTATGTACTAGTTCCATCAAAATAAGTGATCTTACTTTGGTAGTCCTGAGGCATGGCCCCAGGAATACCAGGTAGCTGAATGGGAGCATAACGATTAGCCATATTTGCAGGGATAAATGGGACAACAGGTAGAAGGGGAACAACTGGAACAACAGGGACAACAATACCAGTTTGTGTATTGGGTGGGGGTGTGAATAGTATATTTTGGGAAGTGGATGAGGAAGAGGGGGAAGACTGGGTTATGTGAGGATGAACCGATGGTTTGGCAGGGGTTGGGATATAGCTTTGCTGAACTGCCTCAGGGCTGGACTCAACAGATTCTTCTAGTTCCTTTTGGTTCCTAAGAGTCTTGGGAATGAAATTAGGATTATCAAAAATAGGTGGAGGATTTGGGTCAGGATTTGACGTGGTATGCCTAGTTCTCTTTTTAGGAGCCATCTTCTGAACTTGTTTTTGGTATTTTTAAGAATTTTTTTAGAATGGTCAAGGGACTGCTTAAATTTTAGAACCACTATCTAAAGCAGACAGCAGTTGAAACATTCGTTCTGTCCCCAGCGGAGTCGCCAGTTATGTCAGCACTCAGGTTGTTCCCTTTGACTCTTAAGGGAATACGGCCGAGGTAACCACAAACCAATATTTGGATCATAGGTTCTAGCCTACCTACAATCAGAGAGGGCTCTCTCTTTAGAATTTAGCTTTGTTTTAGTAATGTTTTTAGGCTACTTATGATGCACTGAATTTTTTTTAAAATTTTGGTTGAATGATGTCTTCTAATAGTTGGAATGCAATTTCAGGAGTTTTTAGTCCATTGGGCATTGGAGTCTGTGATTATGTGTTGCTTGAGGTATTTAGTGAGAATGATGATACTGCAGGGCCAGATGGGCACTCATGAAACAATCTTCAAATTTGGGAATATGGACTGTTACCAGCCAGTGAGAGGCAACTAAGAATCTTTCACTATGCTGGTGATATGGAGAAATGAAATATTACTCAGGAGCAACTCAAAATTCCTGAACAGTATTTACTATGAAAGATTCAGTGTAAATGTGAGCAATTAAGAATTTCACATTCATAACTAATTCTGAAGAAGACATAAATAACAGCAGAGATTGAGTTTAGGGTGTTCACTGAACAAATCCTGAACTATTCTTTTTCTCTAATGCTAAGCCTAAGAAACATACAACATAAGCGGATTATGAAAGAGAGGAGAAAATAATAACATGGTTCAGAAAATCTTATTGTAATATGAAATAACGCAGGAATCCTGCAGCAGCAAGCAGGCTCATCACAACACTTCAAACAATGCATAACTTCAGAAATTCCATCAGCTTCTTGTATTAAAAGTCTGAAATTACAGTGTAGCTCTTTTGAAGAGAAATCAACAACCCCAGCAAATTTATGCGTGGGGATATATATACAACCGTTTTTACAAAAATATCTTAACAATGAGTCATTTACTCAATAACTTTCTTTACCAACTCTCAAAAATAGCAGATGCAATAGTTATTGCTACTTTAAATGAACAGTGAATGATTGTTCACTTCTGTCAGAAATCCTTTGACTTTTGGAGGCAACCGGGTCAGTCGAATGCTTTGCATTGATTTTGAGAAATCTGCCCTTTACTGCCTTGTCATGGTACGGTTGCCTCAGCCCCGTCATCTACATCTGTAGGTCCTACTTTGGTTGCCAAATTTGATTGCTGAGTTGGCCTTTTCCACTCCTTTCCCAGTCAGAGCAAATATATTAATATTCTGAAAATGCTGACTTGTGATCGATACACAAAAACCTGGTGAATAAACCTGTTTCTTCACAGCAACATTTGTATCATGCCCATCCATCATTCCTGTGTAGGCAATTGGTGTCTCAGGATTTTGCCTAAGGTCTCATCTGCCTCAGTGTATTTATAATAGTTTGGAGGCACTTCAAAAATATGTTTAATCTCATTCATAATAAAGAATAAATTCTCCAGTTTGTCATAGAGACTCTGCCCAGATGGAGGCCCTGTTTCCTCTAGGGCACTTGCTGATGCAGTGATCTGGTTTGTGGCATAGGTATTGACTCTCTTGGCATAGTTCTCATGAGACAGTAACCTTCCTGCACTAGTTACCAAGCTGGGAAGACCTCTGTTATGCAATGCTGTGATTTTTTCAAAAAATTTGTTCACATCTACCTGCATTTCTTGACACCTTCTGTCCAATGTCTGTACATGATTTCTCAAGGTAAGCACCCTCTTTACTAGTAAAATGGTATCAGTTCTGCTGGTAATACCCATTCCTGCCAGCTGGGGGCCAGTGCGATTGTTAAGGACATTAATCATCCTGTTGGCTATTTTAGGCATATTTCCTAGAGATGCCCTAGCTCTCTGATTTTCTGATTGGGCCCTGCCTATGAGATCCATATGCTCATGGATAGTTTCAATATACTGCCACTGGTCTGTAATAGATTGACCAGTGTTGGCCCATAGGATTTTCTTAATTTCAACTATAACTTTATCAAGAGAAAGCTCTTTCTCCAGTTCCTTTATTCTTTTTTCAAGAGCCCTTACCTCTCTTATTCTTTCAGCTATGCTCTGCTTTGATTTATCATATTTTTCTTCAATAGCAGCCAATTTATTTTTGGTCTCTTTCAGTTCAGCCATCTGTGCTTCTAGTGCCTCAAGCTCCTTCATCATATTCTGCATGCTGAGGCTGGGCACCTGTTCTGATGTTGTTGTTGGTGCTGATACTCCTATAGCTGGTGCTGAGCCTGAAGGGCCTGCCTCTGATGTCTGTGCTGGCTGAATTGGTACTTCACCTTGTCTTGTTTTTAATGCTACCTCCAATGCACTCTCTGTTTCCATCAATATCTTGTATAAACTCAGGAGCAAAGCAACCACATCCTGATCTTTCTTTTGCTCTGCAACCTCTCCAGTCTGAGGGTGAAGGGTAGCTGGCAGCTTGATATGCTTTCTCATAGCTGCTATGTCTTCATCTCTTTTCTTCAATAGTGCCTGCACACCCCTAGGGTCTTTTGGATCATGTCCCAGCTCTATAATAATCTCCTCCAAGGACTTGATTTTGTTGTCCTTGGCTTGAGATGATGCCTTTTCTAATTCTACCTGAGCAGTAGGATTGTGTAAAGAATTTTGTAATTGGTGTGCCAGTAGGGTTTTATCAGCTAATGTGGAATAGAGCATCTCCCATGTTTGCCTGTGTAGCTCGATCTGGTCCATGGGTTGGATGTCTTTCGCGAAAATCTCCAAATTTGTTCTGATATAATCAGCAGTTGTTTGAGGTTGCTGCATAGTAGGCCTAAAATTACTAAGAGTCATTTTTTGTTCTTGAATATCATAAGCAAACATTAGCCTCTGCTGATTAGTAGGTGCCATTTTCAAGAGTTGATTGTAGATCTGGTACTTGAGAGGCTCATTTCTTTTATTGATATCTATGAACTACTGCTTGATGCTAGAGTCCGCCTTAGATCGCTGCCTTGAAGAACTCACCTCTGTCCCATGTGGCATGTCTTGTCCTTGCTGCAAGGAACTGGCCGATGTTTCAATGCTAGGAGGGAGCATAGTATCGGTTGGTCTCTTTGGTAATTCCTCCTCTGAAAAGGGATTTAGCCTCTGTCTTTCTTCACCTTGCTGGTCCGTTGAAGTAGTAGGAGGAGTGTCCTCTTGCCTATCCCTTTTCCTCATTCTTTCCTCATTAGTAGGTGTTTGTAAAACTGAAGATTCAACTGTTACCTCCTGTCTTGGAGGGATTTGCTCTTGTGTTTGCTGTTCTGTGGAGGCAGGAGCCTTAGCTATGCCTTCTTGTTGTTCTACTTGCTGTTCCACATTAGGAGGTGACTCCTCTTATTGTACTGTTTTGCCTTTGGCCATGTTTGCTGCTTGATCAGTTGTTTTGGCAGGCTGCTGGGGAACGGTGGACGAAGAGGCAGCTTCTCCAAGATGCTGAGGGGCTGAAGACCAAACCTATCCAAAATATTCCAAGTCAACTACCTTTTCTAAAGTTTTAATGGATCTTTCTGCTAATTCCTCTTCAAAGTAATCCTCCACTAATGTGCCTTCTCTCCACTCTAGTTGGTTAGCATGTTTTTCAATTTCTGGAATCCTAAAGTGATCATAGGTGGCAAGCCTATACTTGATTCTTCTGAGGCTTATGAAATGGTTAGGGTCATAGGGTGCCCAATAGAAGCTTGTCTTGAGGAGGAGGCCTTTTAGAATTTTGTCTGCCTCTTCCCAAGCTTCTTCCCTCTTGTTAAAGATAAATGGACCCAACTGATGCTTAATTTTCAGCTGTGCTTTCTTGTTTCTGCTATGAAAGTGGATCATATCTGCATTGCCGAACTGCCGGAAGTATTCTAATGCAAAAAGTCTCATGGGAACATACTTTGGTAGTCTGTATGGGGCTAGCTCACAGTCATATATTTTGATCACTGTGTGGTCTTGGTAAAAGTACCAATCTCCAATGCTATAGTTCTTAGAAAGATGGAGGATTTTCTGCATATCATTAGTGAGTCTAGGAGGAGGGGAACTCTGCAGCAGGGACCATGGAAAATTTTAGGGGCTAATGTTCGCCCAGTGGGCTAATTTTCCATGATTTTTCCAAAAAACGATTCGCCAATTTCCAATTTTTATAAAAGATGATTCGCCCAAATTTTAGAATATAAAATTATTTTACCTTAAAAATCGCCAACATTATATAGATACCATATATAAAATCATTATAAATTTGAATAATTCAGCAAATATATCATTAAAAAATTTATAGTTTTCATATTAGGGATTAGTGAGATTCGCCAATGTTTTTAAACTTCAAGAAAATTTTCCATCCTTAAAATTTTCCTTGGCAGGGACAAGGCTGGGTGAATGAAGAGGTCAATAAATTCACAGTAGTTGTATGGTGAGTAATGAATATGATGACAGACTGATGTCCAGAACATTATAGATCTTCTGTTTCCCTTTGCATATAACTTCTTGAGGAAAACAGGAAAGCTATCAGGCTGATTGTACAATAGCAGATGATATATATAGGAGGTGTATTTGAATACCCTCTCTCTCTCCAAGTTCATGAACTGTTCATGAATCTTGTTGGCTATAAATGTAGCATAGTCATACTGGACATCAGGGGGCTGTCCTGGGGTGAAAATGGATAGCATTACCAAGGTTGTCTCATCCACAAACTCACTGGTTTTGAACCCTAAGATGGAGGATATCATGTGTACTAACAGTCTCCCTATGTCATTGAACCAGACATGTAGATAAGGGGGAGGCTGTCGAGGCTGGTAATCTGGAAGCATAAACAATTGGCCAATTCTTGTAATTTGTGAGTTGGAGAGCTTGGCACCTTGCTCTAGTAAAAGCTGCATAGTAAGAGGAGCCAATGGCTTTGCAGATTGAAACTGTAGCATTTGGTTGATGGATTCAGGAGTGATATGGAATAATACAGAGCCTGAAGGATTCAGAACAGCCCTTTGATTGGGGTCATAATTTGTGCAGCATTGGTGAATCAAATCAGGGAACTCATTGACCTGAGGGAGATAATAGATTGGCAAGTGGGATTTCCAGATTCCCAAGAGGTCAGTACCATCTCTGTGTTTTTTCTTTAACTCACAAACAGTTTCTATGTGGTATTTGTTACACAGCTCTACAGTTTCTCTCATTTGATAATCTCTGTCAGCAAGGGCCAACCATTCTAGGTCCTTATGTGGGGCATTCAAAGGTGCAATATTCAATGCCACAGGGGTCTCCATTGTTAACTGTTATTTGGAGTTGTATTTGAACTTGACTTTTTGGAAAAGGTAACACAGGGCAGTGAATTTCAATGAACAGGGCAATTTGCAGAGAGAAAATAGGTAAATTGGGGTGAAACAGAGTTGAAATGCTCCTAAGAGAGGTTTAAAGAGCAAATGCTGGGACTGAGTATTGATTTTACAGTGGATTTTGTTTGGCAATGACTTTAAGCCGCAAATGTGCAATAAGCTGTGGAATCTTGGTAATTTTGAGCAATGGGGGTCCTCTACAGGTGAATTTGGGGATTACAGTGGGGGATGGAGGTTCTTCCTGCTCAAGATTTTTAGCAGTTCTTATGTTTTCCCTCTTTTCTCGTTCAATTTAGTGAATTTGCAAGGACCAGGGTATGTAGAGGGAATTTGATAAGTACTTGGGAACTGTATGGCCGATGGCGTTGAAGGTCGATTCAACACAAGGCACTGGCAGGTAGGGGGCAAGCTTTGGAGTTGGCGGACATGCGACGTAAACGGTCATGCAGGAATACAGTGTGCGTTTGGCGAAAAAATGGGAAAAAACGACTTTTGCGCAATAATATAGGAAATTTGGTATTTGGCGCCCTTTTTAATGGATGACGTCAGCATGACGTCATTGGTCCGGTCGGGTACGGAAGAGTGACATGTCAACTGGTGATTGGGAGTGATGTGGACGAGCGGCGTGGCGGACAGGTCAGAGAAATGGCGGAAGGTAGGGTGACGTAATGCTGATGCGGAGATGACATGGGGCGGGAACGGGACAACGGTAATGAAGAGTGGTTAGCGGTATTATCGGACCGCTTAATGTACGGGCCCGGTAATGGTAAGAGGCCGCCCGCTCCAGTAACAGACAGGCACGTGTCCCAGGCCCTACGTCACCCTCTGACAGATTTCGGGCGGTAAAGGACGGGCGGAGGGGGTGGTCCGAAATTGCTATGGACCGTCAGATGGGAGGGCCCGGATCCGACGGATGACGGGCCGCGAACATGTGAACATGATATGGCGGGACCCGGTGGGTATTTTTTAATGTTTTTTGCTTTTTGATGGGGCGCACCGAAATAAAAAATTTGGGAAAGCGGCTTTAAAGTGGGTTTTTTACAAAAATTCATATAATGAGCAGGGACAATACAATATTGCTATTTCATAAGGTGGATAAGGGTTATTAAATTAACCAAATGCTAATTTAATCCCCAACTATAGAATGAACAAAATACAAGAAAACCTTTGATTCTGTAACCTTTGCCGAACTTTGAATATATGGCTATAATGCCCAGGGGGGGGGGGGGTATTTACATATTTTTTGGTTTTTTCACAATAATGCTATAATAGTAGGGGAAAAGGAGCACTTAGGGAGTTAGATAATAGGGTTAGAAGTCAATGTGAATTGGGGATGTGAAAGAGGAACAAAGAGCTAAGTTTAATGAGTAAACTTAGATTTAGGAGTAGATGAGGAATGATTTTACACAAGAAATGTGGCTTCTTTTCGGAGAAGAAGGTGAAAACTTGTCATGAAATTTCCAAGGACAAATGCAAGGAGGACTATTTAGGGAGGCCCTAAAGTCCTCAAGGGGATGTTAGAAAGGGAGTCTTTTGGGGAAAACAAGGGAAGTTAGACAAGCTCCTATAATTTGTCTTCAAAATGTTGCATAGATACCTCTGCAAATGCTAATCTGTGCCTTCTTGATCAAGGCCAAAACTGAATAGGATCAGGCTTCTACAACTTCTGGCTACCTACCCAACCTAGTACCTAGCATTTTTTGTTACTTCAGGGAGGGTGCACTTAGACTTGCAAACCCTCATATGCTCTTTTCTTTTTGCTGCCCTCCTATCTAAATCTACCCTTATATCTTCCAAGGGCCCAGATTAAGCTGATGGGCTCCTTCCTTTCTCTATCTAGCTACTCATCTGTCAAGCTTGAACTGTTTGAACAGGTACTCATTCCCTAGTCTAAAACAGGCAATTTAAAACATGGCATGGCCCAGTTTGAACTGTTGAGCCATCCATCAAGATAGCAGTGGCATTTGGATTGGCCACTTTCCTGGTCTTTCTTTGGGGTTCATTTCAATTGTTTTTTCTGACCAATTCATTTTCTTGCCTTTTGATTATTCTTTTAAGGCATACCCTCTTTACATGTTTTAACTGTTTGCTTCATTCACACAAAAAATGGAACCTTTGTATCATCAAAGATGAACATTTTTGGCACTCCTACTGTCAATCATGAAATATGAAACCCTATTGGTATAGGAGGCTAACACAACCTGTCGTCAAAGGCGAGAAACCTGCCATTGAGGCATCCAGATCCCAAGGTACTGACGATTTCTAGATCATCTTTCTAGATAATGAGCTGAAGTCGATAGAAAGCGATCCTTCGCAGGCAAGCCCACAACACGAAATCATAGATCAAGTTGAAGAAATTTAGTTGGAAGGATTGACTCAGAGATCTTCAAGATGGATGACAGATATTTTGCAAATGAATGGCTTATTGGCAGCGACCTCTTGACCACATAACGACACAACAGATGATTTGGTGACAATTGACCCAAAGTTAATACTCAGAAACCGGCTAAAGACTTTCAATGTGGTTTGATCAACTGTTAGGCAAAGTATTTCCCAACCGAGGTGAATAAAAGTGTCGTATTCAAGAGTGGTTACAAGGTATGACAAATAGGCTCATTTTTCTCTCTTTTCCCCCACCATTTCTAGCAAGTACCTCTTTATTTTTGACAAGCTTGAGGAGGATAACATTTGCTTGATTATAAGCTCATCCTTCGGATGAGTCCAACTTAGTTTAAATTCGAACCCTAAGGAGTGGTTCGTTCCTGTTTGTAATTGAACAGGTCCTTTACTGTGAAATTTTAACGAGTCCAGTATAGGAGAAACTCGGCGTTTTTCAATTTTAGAGAGTCTGAAAAAACTTAAGAAGACTCCAGGGTTAACCTTTTTTGTAAATTTGTGTCTCCCAAGCCTGAAAAAGTATAAAATAATACTTGAGAGAACTGCTTGATCTTTACGACCAAGGAGTACTTTTCGTAATTAGCATCCCTAATCCGGAAAAGTAAAAAAGCGATCAGTGACACGTTGTTTTATAACCAATATCGAATTTGAAACGACAAAAATCCAACAATATTTTCATGTTTTTATGGTCAGAAAAGAGCTGTAAGTGGACCATCTTTTTAGTTCCGTTTTAACGAGTTTAAAAAGAAAAACTCGGCGATCTTTTCATGTTTTAGGAGTCAGAAAAGAGCTTAAAGGTGACTCTAAATGTTTTTTTGTTGAAAATGATAGATTTCGCCTGAATAATCCGTTATCCTGAACAAAAATGCAAACATTACTCATACCTGTTTGAAATGGATAAAAATGCTGCAAAAATTACCTTTCTAAAGTGAAACATAAACAAATTTGCAATTTATTTACTCAAAAAACTTATAAAAAGGACTTTCGTCAATTAATTTTTACCCTTTGAGATTTGGGTTAGAAAATAGTGCTTTTGCTGAGAAATTTCCCGTGAAGATTGCGGAAAATCCAACCGTCAGAATCGAACGCCGTCTTCTCCAGGTAATCCACATCATCCTAATCTTCATTTTTAACCGTTTCATTTTTTGTTTTAGGATTTTATTTCATTTTCTGGAGGGTTTTTAGGCTAAAAACCCGCGCGCGAGACCCGCAGGTGTAACATTGGCAGCCCGCGACCCCGACTTTTTCTCAATGGGGAAAAGGTCAGGGGTCCGCACCTTCCATGTAGGCAAGGTGCATACCCACGCACTATCTCTAACACAGAGGGTTCGGTCCCCGCAGCAAGGGTTTTTAACCCAAAAATTCTCAAATTTGACCCAAACAATTTAATTTCTAGCATTCTAATTTGTCTTTTTGTTGGATGTAGAGTGTACATCATGCTAGATTGGCGTGAACGGGAGCATGAGGACGTGGATCTTGCTGTGTTGAATCACCAAACTTCGATTGATGCATTGAAGGCATGTGGCTTGTACAAATTCTCGGCCATACTTGGCATGAGGGCCTAGGTGGACTTCTTACAATGGCTGGTTGACAGATGGAGCATAAGGACCAGTGCTTCTTCATTGGTGGCCACCAGCTCAAAATCGAGCCGACAGACATATACTTCTTGACCAGTTTGCCTAAGAGAGGTGAAGACTTGACTCTATTCGGGACTAGGCCAGGTGGCCAGTCTGTCGATAGCCTCCGACTAGAATTTTGCAACAGCCAAGCTAGAGACAAGGGGATAGACATTAAAAATATATCCTGTCCTGAACTCATGGTGATCGCGTTTACTGTCACCAGACTTTGCAAGAGTGCCGCATTACATATTGCCACCGGATCCCAGATGCGGATGGCAGTTGACTGCTTTCGAGGCACCATCTTCAACTGGTGCGATGCTGTGCTGGCTAATGTAAAAGGCCAACTGACCAGAGCCAAGAACGGACAACTGAAGTCTTTTGGTTATGGGGCTTTAGTTGTGAGCTTTGGTCTGGAGAGGGTTCCAATGTAGATCCCGCAGCACCTTACTATTGGAGCTGGGCTTCCTCGAGAGCCCAAACTGATGTGATGGGTTGCATTTATGGCCCATCATCCAGACGAGGGGACAGAGGTTGTTCGATTCAAACCTGAGTATTTCCAATGGTTGGAAAACCAGGTTTTTTCTATTCAGGACTTCCCTTACGCTGGGGTAGATTTTCGTGGTGACCCAGACATGGCTCTTCCACCAGGAGAGCAATGGGATGACTCAGGTAAAATCATTTTCAACATTTTCCTAATTTAATTTTTTTTATTTTTATATCATCCCAAAACTGATAGTAAAAGTTTCAAATGCAGATGTGGGTCCACAGTGACCAGCCGCTCTCTGGCCTTACGAGAGGAAACAACCAGCTGCAGCCGCACTAGCCCCACAGGACGAATCAGCAGAGACCTTGGCCGAGTTGGAGAGTCATCTGGAGCGCTTGACAGGAGACATTCCGGAGACTAGCATAGATGACATTCCTCGTCGACTTCAGCGCTATGTGATTGGGGTCCCAAGACCTTTTAGGAGGTTCCTTTGCAAGGTGGCCCGTGCAGTGGTTTCTTATCGAGATCATCACCAGTGATAGGATGATCGCCTATTGTAGGCACATATGACATTTTTTCTTTTTGTACTTATCATTTTTGCCGATCATAAGGTGTTTTTCAACCTATGATCGAGGATGATGTATTTTTGACACACTCCTATATATATATATCACTATTACCGACTTATCTTGTAAATCATGTTATGGAATGGTTTTAAAGTTACATGTATGATTATTGCAAATGTCTACTTAACATTCGAGAAGCAATTGCATCTGCTAATGTATTTAAAGATCTTGGAATATGCTGATATTCAATATAATCAAATTCACATTCCAAGAGACGCACTCTCAAAAATAATCTGAATAGCACTGGATTTCTAATGGCATACACTCTATTAAGCTGTAATACAATGAGTTCAGAATCTAACCTCACTATCAAACTCTGAATCCGAAATGAAAGAGATTCAGATAATAACTCAATCACTGCACTATACTCGGAAATGTTGTTCATTGTTTGACCGAGGCTTACCCCATGCATAGATACTAACTCGTCAGAGGGCGAATAGATAACCCAAGCTACGGAAGAAATGTTCTGTGTATTACGACAAGCACCATCAGCAAAACCAATGTATGTTTAGAGAGGCATCGACATCTGCAATATCAAGAGTAAAACCAAGATGAGCAGGAATAATGATGAAAAACACTCTCTAAGCTAAGCACACTTTTTAAACTAAAACACACCAGCTAGAAAGAAAACTATCCTAACTAAAAAATCTCCATACCCATCCTTTAAGCATAATACCTCTTTAGGTAAAGACCATTTCTGGGTTTACCTAAAGAGTCCCCGTCAAAGTCTACCAATTCATAGGCCCCTTTTGCTAGCTTTCGCTTGACAACATAGGGACCATGCCACATAGGAATGAATTTTCCAGCGCCCAATTTATCATTAGCTTGATCATACACTAAGACTAGATCTCCTTCCGAAAAATTTCGAGGGGTCACATTTCGATCATACTGAGCTTTCATACGTTTTGCGTGAGTTTTGATCGCCAATGCAGCACCACGTTGATTCTCATATAATTGAGCCAAGTATAATAAACGTTTTTCCTCTTCGGAAGTGGCTGGAAGTAACTCGATGGCCATTTGCAATGACGGTATTTCACATTCAATGGGTAACATAGCTTCCATACCATAAACTAGTTGGAAAGGAGTGAACCCTGTTGACGTTTTTACTGAGGTTTGATACGCTCAAAGCACTGAAAATAGCATGTTATGCCAATTCGACCGATGAATCCTAATGATTCGTCGGATCATGATGACTAAAACTTTGTTGATGGATTCAACCAGACCATTAGCTTGTGGATAATAATGAGTTGAACTATCGTGACGCAAGCCAAGATGGCCTGTAAGTTCGGCCATCATAACGTTTCGAAAATGACGCCCATGATCATTGATAATTGCTTGTGGAACACCAAACCTAGCTTATATGATTGGACATGAAAATTGCAGCTGTTTTGCCGTCTGCCTCAAATGTAGGCATTGCCTCGACCCACTTGGTAAAATAATCTACCGCAAGGATGATGTATGCATTCCCCCCAGCCGAGTGAGGGTTACCTGTAATTAAATCGATACCACATTTGGCAAAAGGACAAATGGAAATTATAGGGTCGAGAGGAGTAGGTGGAGTGCGCATCTTTCGATCAAAAATTTGGTAGTTGTGGCATTTTTGGACCGCGCTAATACAATCTTTAAACAAAGACGGCCAGAAGTAGCCAGCGTGCAATATCTTTTGGGTTGTGGCATACCCAGACATATGACCGCCACACGCTCCAAAGTGACAGTAAATTAGAACCCTTTCAGCTTCCTCGTGAGTTAAAAAATGTCGAAAAATAGAGTCTGCCCCACGACGATAAAGAGTATCTCCAATAATCCTGAATTGTTGGGACTAGAATCGTATTTTCTGACGTTCTGACCTTGAAATTTCTGGCTGAAAGGATTGGGTCTGGAGATAAACGATGATATCCCCATACCACAAATCTAAAGTGCTGATGAGAAACAAGGATTCATCCGCAATGGACTCCTCCGCCACAGTTTCCGTGTCAGCATGTGGGAAGTCACACATTAACTCCATAAAAACTAAAGATTTCTTAGACTTAGATTTTTCAAATTCCAAGTCGAACTCTTGCAGGATAACTATCCATTTAGAGTACTTGCCCCCTAGCAATTGCTTGGTCAAAATGTAGATCATAGGGTAGAAATCGGAAATTACTGTAGTTTTACGTAGTAAAATGTAGTGACGAAAATATTGGACAACTTGAACAACTGCCAATGCCAATTTCTCCACATGTGAGTATTTTAGCTCAGTTGGATTTAAAGTTCAAATAAGGTAATATATCACATGTTCAGTACCGAATTCATCTTCCTGAACTAAGACCATTCCAATGGTGGAACGAGAGGCGGAGAGATACAAGAAGTAGTCCTGGTTGTAGTTGGGAGGATGCAATAACGGTGCATGGGTCAACGCGTGTTTTAGTGCATCAAAATACTTCTGAGCTATCTCATCCCAATAGAATGGAGTATTCTATTTCAACAACCGGGTAAAACCCTTTGTAACCTCGGCGTAGTTAGGAATGAATCGTCGTAAAAAGTTTGCTTTCCCTTGCAAACTTTGGAGTTGGTGAAGACTCGAAGGAGGAGGCAATTTGACAATAGCTTCGACCTTCGAGGGATCGATGCGAATGCCAGCTTTCGAAACAACAAACCCCAGCAATCGACCCGTTTCTATACAGAAAACACACTTGTGTGGATTCAACCTAATCCGATAATGCCTACACCTCATAAAGATTGCTCGTAGATGGATGAGATGATCAGCTCGATGTAATGAATGAGCAGGAAAATCATTGAGATAGGGTTGCACAATGTGCTTGATGTCATGAAACGCATAAGAGATGGCCCTTTGAAAAGTTGCCCCGGCGTTGTTGAGCCCAAAAGGTAATTTTCAATAAGCAAATGTCCCCCATGGACAAATGAAAGCTGTTTTTGGTTGATCGGCAGGTAGAATATTGATTTGATTGTATCCGGAAAAACCATCCATGAAGGAGAATATTTCACTCTGGCACAATCATCAATGATTTTATTGATATAGGGAGTTGGGTAATTTTCCTTTGGACAGGCTCGATTAATGTCCCTATAATCGATACATATTCTTATTGTCCCTTCTTTTTTGTTAACCAGAACAATATTCGATACCCAATCCGTTAACGGTATCAGATAAATGAAACCTGCTTTGAGTAATTTTTCAACTTCTGCTTTAATAGCAGCAACTTTTCTCGGGTGAATCTGACGCAAACGTTGCCGGACGGGTTTACCATCCGGGTAAGTCTTGATTTCATGAATAACAATTGTAGGGTCAATTCCTGGCATTTCCTCATAGGACCAGGCAAACACGTCGCATAATTCTTGAAATAGGGCCTTATATATTTGAATTTCATCTTCTGTACACGAGGCACCTATATGAATGTTCTCAACAATTCCAGGCTTAACCGAAATGTCAATAGGAATAGTTCGAGAGATGTTTCCCAAATTTAACTCCGAATCAAGATTTTTCATTGGATTCTGAGGTTCCTTGACATATTCAGTCGTAAAAATTGATGAAAAATCATTTTCAAAATGATCATTCTCGGGTAAGAACGAAGATTTGTGATGGAGATCTTCCCATGGTAAATCATCTACACATAGGATTTCACGAATTTGCTCATCAAGTGAGCAAGATCGGAAAATGTTGTTGAATCCGAGCTTGATGTGAAAAGTGATTCCTCACGGACCACATTCATTAAGTCAATTTTGGTTGAAGATGGGTCGGTAAACGATTGCACGGTCTCATACACAATTTCATATGGACTCAAAGGCATGACATCACCAAATGAGTCTATCTCAGATTCAGAAGGAATGATCCAAGGATAATCATAAACAATTGTGTCTGACGAAATCATATGAATGGTTCCAAATGAAGACGATGCATTGATCGGAGGAAAAGGAAAAGTTCCCAGTAAACCGGCATCTTTAACTAGTCCTACTCCAACATCCTTATACAGGATAGTCGTTACCGACATGTTGAATACTTTCAGAAGAGGCTGGGTCGGACGAAAAGTAAGCCAGCTGGTCTATTGTTACGATCTTTCCATTATGAGGAAACTTTATAACCTGGAAGACCGATGAAACGACAGCTGTCATAGCGTAAGACCAACTACAACCCAAGAGAAGGTTGTAATATAGAGGGGCATCAACCACCTCCACATCTAGATTAATAGTTTTTCCTTCAACCCCTATAGGTAGATCCTGTAGAATGCCAAAAGGATGAAACCCACGGCCATCAAAGGCCTTTAGAATCGTCGGGGATCGATTTAGTGAAGGAGAACCAAGTGATCTCCAACACTGTATCGACATAATACACGTTGAGGCTCCCTCATCAATCACAGTCCTATGAATAGGCATGTTTCTTACTATCACTAGAATCTAGAAAGCCATTTGATGAGGTAAGTGCAGTGTACTATTTTCTAGATCGAAAATTATTAGGTTCGAGTCCTGAACGTCAACAGCTCCTATAGCTGACAAAAGTAATTTACGCTGTGATGGACATGATTGCAGCACTTCCAAAGCCGACATTGCTGAGGGTGAGACAGCTAAATCCTCAACAATGTTATAGTTCTAAGCCGCTCTTGCATGTGGATTGAAAGCTGACTTTCGAAGTATACCCTTGGCGGGCGGTTTGATTACCAAGTCTGGACTAGGTTTCTCGATCTGTAGTGGATCGGAACCGGGAGCTGAGGTTGATGGGTTAGAATGAGAAGATTCTGCTTCTTTACCATCAACAAGACTTTTACTACCATAATCATGTGATCGAGTCGCAATCTTAGCATGGGACATCATCAGTATGGGTTCTTCATTGGCACTCGAGGAAGAACCTATCATCTTACTGTCTTGACTTGGAAAAGGATCCTTCAAAACAGCAGGCGTTTGGGAACCTTTGACAATATTCGCAACCTTTGCAGATGAGGGCAGTCTCTTGTAAAATGTTCTTCGTCACAAATGAGACAAGGATAGCGAGGTTTGCGTTTTTCATCATTGGATTCTGATTTTTCAGGTTTCTCTTTTGAATTTTTGTCTGTTTTATTTTTCTTCTTCCCTTTCTTCTTACCACCAGATTTTGATTTGGCTGTAGATGACTCTACAACATGAATATCGACAGAAATCTCCATGGAAGAATCTCCTGTCGGGGAAGTTGGCAAGGTTATGATAGGAGAAGAATTCTTGGAAGACTTCTTCTTACTTTTGGTGTTAACCATACCAATCATACCATCAGTGGCATGAGACCCCGAAGGAGCTGCAGCGATTTGATTTTGCTTAGGAAGATCGGGGATTTTCTCGTGTAACGTACCTGACTGAGTATAGACCAAGTCAAGGTACTGTGCTTGATCAATTACTTGCTCCTCAGTAACGACTCTGGCCTTAGCTACATCCTTAGTGATCTTTGGCAACAAAGATTTTACAAACCATTCAGCCAAGATCTGATCCGGAATAAATACCTTCACTAAACGCCGTCGACGTCTCCATTCATGAATGGGATCTGAAATGTAAGTGGACGTCGATTGCTTTAATGAAGTTAGTAATTCCGTGCCATTGTCATATCTTACTAGCAACTGAAACTGAGTTAAAAACGAGGTAGCTAACTGACTAAAATTACAAAAAGTGCCTCGCGGTAACACAATGCACCACTTGGCCGCGAGACCAATTAGAGTGCACTGGAAAAGCCTTAGACGGATTGAATCATCTAAAACGGAGTTAGACGCACACCAGAGGTGATAATTCATCCCATGGTTCGATGGGTCCTCTCCTGATTTGCCTTCAAACTTAGGAATATCACTAGGAAACTTATTCGGCATTGGCGGCCAAAATGGAAGATAATTAAAGGGATCGTTTGTTAGGCGCGACAAGTCAGGCAAGTCCAAAGTTGCGATAAACGGTAACTGACGATTAGGGTCCCTAAAACTTTGGGTCATGAGACCAGCCCTAGGAGGAGGATATCCAGGATAACTAGGAATAGGGATTGCATTTGGGATATTGTATCCTCCCGGAAAACCAGGATTAACCAGACCGTATTGGGGTTGTTGAAGTTGTTGATATGTGTACCCAGGGTACGGTTGATACTGATAGACAGGCTGCTGCACAGCAGGACCGAATTGGTACTGTCCCTGGTACGATTGATAAGTAAATTGTGGTTGACTTGTGACAACCGTACTTGAACCAGGTTGTCCTACAGGCATCTGAACTGAAGTTTGAATCGTAGATCCAGACGGAGGTAAAGATGTCTGAGGAGTAGATACAAGAACAGTAGAAACCGGAGCTGTCGATACTCCAGAAGTAGGTGGGGTAGATTGAACAGATGTTGCGGCAGTTGCAACAGTCGTTTGAGGCGGAGTATGAGGCGTACTAGGCCCAGGCTGAGAAACTGCTGAAGGTATAGAAGTTTGAATGGTAGACTGGACAGGTTGCTGGGGTGTACCAGAAACTAAGGGTTGTCCAGTGTGAGATGACAACTGTACATTTGATTGCAAGACCTGTTGAGTTTGCGATGGATCCCACACTAAATTCATTCCGGGGTATGGACCCATAACAGGTTGAGAATATTGAGGACCATAACCGGGTTGAGGGTAGGGTTGATAATTCAAAGGTACATTTCCTGTTCCTTGAACATATGATTGACCAGAGGGTGGTTGGAAACCTTGGTTCAAGTACTGACCTTGGGGTTGATACCCTTGAGGCACGTACTGATACTGGGGTTGACCTTGAGGTATAAATTGATACTGGGGTTGACCTTGGGGTACATATTGAGTCTGGGGTTGACCTTGAGGAACGTACTGTCCCGTAGGTATGTACTATCCTTGAGGTTGCCCTCCAGGCGCAAATTGGGTACCTTGAGGTTGCCCCCCAGGCGATAATTGAGGATTTTGAGGCTGCCCCCCAGGCGGTAACTGGCCACCTTGAGGTTGAGGATTAGGAATAGTACTTGACATCATGAGAATATCTTCTACGCTCAACGGCTTAGTACCATTGCTTCCAGTTAATAACCCTTGTTCAATGGGTTGAGGAGATGCTCCCTAAAAAGTACCAGAAAGTGATTGATACCTAGAGGGAATAGAAGGACCGCCGTACAAAAAGGATTTTGGTGATTGAGTAAACATGGATGACTATCTTGACATATTTAATGGAGGATAGTAACCTCTAGGTGTTGGGTGATAAGGAACACGAGGTGGTGAAAAACTTAACCCTGGGTTTTCTAAGAAATTAGTCAAAGAAAGATACCAAGCACTGCTCCTAGGTGGACTGTAAAAAATTGATTCACGCTCCCTTAGTTCAATAGCGGGTTGATTTTCAGGGATAGGGATGCCTACTTCTTCTTCCGGAGTAGAAAGTTCTTCGATAGCTATAAGTCCAGAAGGAAGAATTTGGGTGATTATTCTTTCTACCCTAGGTGAACTAGGACCACTAGAAGCTGGAGAAGCAAACCCCGATGTTGGAGTAGCAGCAAATTCACTTTCAGGTTCGGATATTTCAGGTTCCTCACCTATATCACTAGTAGATGAAAAGCTACCAGTAACTTCGGAAACAGACATTTATTGTGGATTATAATATGCTACTAAAGCTTGAAAATCAGGATGTACCACCAAAGAAGACTCTCCTTCTTCAGGTGACCCAACTCTACTGTCTCTAGGAGTTACGAGGGCTCTCAACCCTTCAGGCTGGCTCGGTGAAAACTCAGGAGGTTGGCCCCGAAGTCTACGGGACTTCCTCGGTAATTCAGCCACGATTAAAAAATTTTAACTACTTCACACGCAGACAAAGTAAAATCTCAATGAAAACCACATAAAGCCTCTAAAGAACCAAACAAATTTGAATCACACGCCTAAAGAATCTAGGAGGTCAAACACACATAAACAGTAACTTTCCATACTGAAAACACTAGTTGGTGATGAAATCCAACGTCGCAGAGTTCAATACAGAAATGGCGGTTGGAACAGTTACCCCGACAACCTGCTTAATGAATAGACTGGCACAAGTTCCTCCACTTAACCGTCTCGAGTGAAGAAAACCCCCCAGAAAATCCAAGTGAGTCTAGCCGACGTCTGCTCCAGGTACAGTGGGATCTTCCCACCACTGTCACCTTAGGAATAATCCTAAAGAATATGGTCACTAAGGTTACCAACTGAAACAAATATACATGGGGGAATAGTCTACGATATGATACGCACGCAAGGGTAGAGTAACAAGCTAAATCCCCTTGAAGGCTCCTTGACACAATCCAAGGTTTACCAACAAGTGACCCCAGGCTCCTCGACAATGGTTAATCCGAGGTTTACCATTTTTAATACGTGAATATCTGGCGTCGTTACCAATGAGGAAGGATTGATTCCCACACTAGTTCGGACACGATCTCGTGCTTCTCCTTTAAGAGGAGCTTTCCCAGAGCATAAATGCAACAATTGGATTTCTCTCCTACCGCAAGATACAACTACTTGTTTGTTTTACTGTCTTGGAGAGTTAATTACTCTCCTACTCCAAGACATTAGCCTAAGCTATGTTGGTGTATCAGAGCCCTAGAAATAAAAATATTACTAGATGAATTTTACTTTAAGCATTATTTTTATTGGTTTTTGTTTAAATCAAGAGGTGCGGAGATGAAACTCGTGGTATGAAGACTCGACTCGAAATCACTAAAAAATGCACTTAAGATGATTAAACAATATTTTCTCTTCAATGAACTTCTAGCTATGAAAGAGTTTGAGAATGCAAATACTTGTAAACACAAATCTTTCTTAACAAACAAATTAAAAGAAGAGCTTTTGTCCTTTCCAGTGCACTCAAAATGAGACAACTAGTTATTTTCACAAAAATTTCCCTTTTCTTTCAAAACACTCAACCACTACGAAAACAAACTTTTTCCAAAAGAGAATTTTTATTTTTTATAAAACACTCAAAACTATTGAAATGACTAATTTTGAGATCTATAAACTATAAAAACCTATTTGAAGTCAAAGCTTACAAGATGTCTTTTTAAGGATGTTTTACTTAGGTAGATGTAAACTAAGGACCAATTTATGCAGAATCACAAATCAGTCAAAAAACAACCAATCTTTGTTTTCATTTTAAAAATGAAATCCAAACTTTTAAACACAAGCTTTTCGAAGTTTTGTAAAGAGAAAACACAAGGCGGATTCCTCAACAAAGGTAGATTTCGCAAATGGTCAGACTCATAAGAAGGCTGGTAAAAACCAAGGTGATCTGAGGTTCCTACAGCTTCTAAGCTCAGAGCTACTACAAGACCAAAATGAAAACCAAGCCCAACAAGCAAAACTTCTAGGAATTTCACCTAAAACCCTAACACCAATGAAATCAACCTAAGGAAAGCTTCTGATAGGTTATATGCAGGTCTGGGCAGGGGATAATAACATCTAAACAAAAACTAAGCTGACTAACAGAGAAAATCTTACGTTTTCCAAAATTTTGACAGGGTCCACAGGTCCACAGTTAACACAGGTGCGGTACCGCTCTGTGCTAAAAGAAAAAGTGCTGATAGGTCCGCACTGTGTCAAAAGCCTAGGGTGCGGTCCTCTCCCAAAGTTATGGAAAACAAAAAATAACCCTGGATCTACTAAGTCTACCCAATTCCACACACAACAAGCCAAAAACAGAAACAAAAACATAGTTTCTCAGGTCAAAGTAAAAACAAGGAAAAAATCAAGTCCCAGTATGGTCGCCATTTTGTCACACGGAATGAGTCGATCTTGCAGACAAGATAGACCTTCCTAGAATCTAAAGAGGTCTAATGACAAGCAAGCCAATCAAAAACTATCTTTCTCTAAATATGCATTTATAAATAAAGGCAAACAAGTGATTTAGGCCTACCTTAGGTCCAATGCAAGTTTGTGGAAGCCTCGCTCCTTCGATCCAAATGAGCTCCTTCATTGCGAATCTGCAAACACAAACAAGAAAACAAATTAAATAGCACCTGAAAAGCCAATATTATAAAACATATTTAACATGAAGATCAAGGAATTCATGAAACAAATGACATAAGACAATTTGTTGAGAAAAATGAATTTGATTGCATTAATTCAAATCAAAGAAGAACTTTACAACCTATTCCTTGATGCTGTACAAGCTCCTCCCAGGGTCCAACAAGAAGTATCCTCTACTTTGACAAGTTTCACTCTCTTCCCAATGAAGCCAAAAAGGTATGTGATCTCTCCTCTCAAGCTTAACTAGGAAGTCTCAATTCCACCAGCATTTACCCTAAAAAATGTTCAGCTTCTAACCTCCCTAGCAACTAGCCCAATGCCTTAATTTATAGTGCAATGGAGGGAAGTTACTAGGTCCTCCTTCAAAGGGATAAAGCCCTCCTTCAAAGGGATAGCTCCTCTCATCAAGGGATTAGCTCCTTCTCTTTTGGGATGCATGAACCACCTAAGAGCGACCAATCCACGTCAAAATTCCTTCTAGAATCATCTAGAATTAACCCAAAGTGATTTTTAGAATAAACTTGCACCTTTTTGACTTTCATAGGGGTCCGCACCCACTCCGTTAGGGACAGAGCAGGCAGGTCCGCAGTTTTTGTAAACAGGAGGTGCGGGACCACAGGCAACAGCGAGAGAAAGTGCGGAACTAGAGCTTTGTTGATTTTCAATGTCTTTCTCTCATTTTCAAAGCTTGAATTGAAGAGCTGAGGTCTGAGACCCTCTTAGGAGGACAGTACAAGTGATGATAGACCCATACTGACTGCAAATAATCATGGTGACGATATTTTTGTGTAACAGCTGAATCCTAAGAAGAGCTTGTTCACCATGGAGGAAGGCAAATTAGTTGGGCACATTATCTCAAAGGATGGCATCCGTATTGACCCAGCACGTGTGCAAGCAATTCAGCAAATCGATCTGCCCCGGAATAAAAAGGAGATACAATCGTTCAATGGTAAGATGAATTTTCTCCATTTCTTTGTGCCTAATCTTGTTGAAAACTTAAGAGAGATGACCAACATGCTCAAGAAAGACAGCCAAGTGAAATGGATAGAAGAGGCTGTAAAATCTTTCAACTTGGTCAAATTGGCCCTTTCTTCAGCTCCAATTCTAGTCAGCCTGGACTACACTCAAGATTTCATATTGTTTTCATTTGCTTCGGAGCACATTATGGAAGCAATATTATTTCAGAAAAGAGATGATCATGAAAGACCCATCGCATTCTTCAGCAAAGCTATAAGAGATGCAGCGTTAAAGTACAACATCATTGAGAAGTAAGCCCTGGCACTTGTGAAGGCATTGAAGGATTTCCGGGTATATATCCTACATTCTCACATTCTGACCTATGTTCCTAATGCTTCTGTAAAATATTATTTAGTGGAGACCGATCCGGAAGGGAGAAGAGGCAAATGGATTGTGGCTTTGCTGGAATATGATGTGGAAATAAAGCCCACAAAGCTGGTCGAAGGACAGGGGTTGGCGATGCTAATGGCCGAATCAAACTTGCATGCCTTGGACATAAATCTAATTGCTGCCATGTCCGATGAGAATGAGGAAATATCATCCATTCAGATATCTGAAATGTTTTCTCTGTCCCCATGGTATTCATATATAATATATGTGCTAAAAAATCTATCACCACCGCCCGACATGACTAGAAATAAAGCGAGAACACTCAAGTTGAAGGCTACCAAGTTTTTCATTCTAAATTCTACGCTGTATTGGAAAGATCCCAGTGGCATTTTGTTAATTGTTTGGTGGAAGAGGAGGCAAAGAAAGTCATGGAAGATTTCCACGGGGGAGAGTGTGGTGGTCACCTTTTTTGGAAGTCAACAGCGAACAAAATTTTGAGAGCAGGGTATTATTGGCCTACATTGTTTGCTGATATGTACAAGATGGTCAAGCACTGTCATAAATGTCAAATTTTCGAAGGAAAATAGAAATTACAGCCTTTTCCACTTAATCCTATTGAGGTGAGCGCTCCTTTCCAACAGTGGGGGTTGGATTGCAATGAGGAAATTCATCCCACTTCTTCTGGACAACATAGATGGATCCTTACAACGACATACTATTTCACAAAATGGATTGAGGCAGCTTCCACCAGACAAGCTATAGATATGGTAATCATTTCATTTCTTGAAAATAACATCTTGTCTCGCTTTGGTTGTCCGAATAAGTTAATCACCAATAATGCAGCAGCTTTCAAGTCAAAGAGGATGGTAGAATTTTGTAATAAATATCACATTATTTTGGGTCACTCAACTGCCTATCATCCACAAGGCAATGGATTGGAAGAATCTTCAAATAAATCAGTGGTCAACATCATCAAGAAGCTGCTGGAAATAAATAAAAAGATCTGGAATAAGAGGTTGGTCCATGCGCTTTGGGCAGATCGGATCAGTCAGAAAAAATCCATTGGTATGTCACTGTTTGAGCTTGTTTATGGAGTTGACACAGTATTTCCCACCTCTCTCGCTGCCCCGGTAGTCAGACTTCTTCAGGAAGCAGGAAGTGAAGAAGATCCCATGCAGAGAAGGTTGAATCAAATGGTCCACTTGCAGCAGACAAGAGAAGAAGTTTTCAAGAACACATCCAAATTGCAGGAGAAGATAAAGAAAATTTATGACAGAAAAGCAAAGGCAGATAAATTTCAATTGGATGATGTGGTGCTAAAGTGGGATGCAAGGA
The DNA here is from genome assembly GCA_031772625.1 of Pinus tabuliformis. NCBI lineage: Eukaryota > Viridiplantae > Streptophyta > Pinopsida > Pinales > Pinaceae > Pinus > Pinus tabuliformis. The sequence goes on along the minus strand of CM062809.1, from coordinate 211,185,189 downwards.
ATGAAGAGAAAGGTAAGCACAGCAAGTTCGAAAATCTTTGGAAAGGTCCTTTCAAAATTGCATCATATAGGGGTCAGAATGCCTTTCTTCTGAAGGAAATGAACCGGGAAGATTGTCCAAGAGGGCCGATCAATGGTTGGCTGCTCAAGCAGTACCACTGCTGATTTATTAACGCTACTTCCACTATCATTGTAAATACCATTTTTATTTCAGTTTGGTTTCAGTCTGTCAAGTTAGTTTTTGAGTCATTCCAATGTCAAGTTTGAATCAATTTCTTGGTCATTTCAGTTTCATAAATAAGTCAGATTCCTGTGTTGTAGTCGAAATGATGACTCCATAGCCCAATGGAAAAGGCACTATCTAGCTCCTCCAGAGATCTGTTGTTCTTGGCACCTCCAAGGAGCTACCATCCCCCATTGGAGCCAATGTTAGAGTCAGTTTGGTCAGTCCTCCGTCAGATCAAACTCTTTATGCATTTCATTTTTAGGTGTCCCGCTCCATTTACTCAGCTGCATTCCGCTAGGGGCATGCCATAATCTAACAGAGAAAGTCATGCTAATCATTTCCCCTCATGTCTGGCTCCTGCTGGCTTATGTCTTTGTGTCAAATAATCAAAAAGTCCATAACAGTCAAGGTCTTTTCCTTCAACAGACAAAGGTCACTTTTGGTCATTAGGTCTAGGGATTGATCAATTTGGTCTTTAATATGTCCAGTATAGCCATGCAGGCCAGAGGGATGTTCTTGCAAGGTAATGATCCATAGAGTTTCATCATCATGTTGATAGACTTTGACTATTCTTCAAAACTCTGTTTTGAAGAAAAGTCAAATAGTGTCATTTGTGAAATTTTTTTTCAAAAAGAGTCGACAATTGATTTCTTCAGGTGCAGTCATGGTTTCCATGGCCAAAGTGCTCTGTCATGCAATCCCTGCGAAAAGTGTTGAAAATTTCATCATTTGAGCCCAAAATTTAGAGAAAAGGTGAAAATCAGGGTTATATTAAAGTCAGTGAAAGGTGTTGAACAAGACATTAGAAAAGTGGGTTTTTTAAAAGGTTAATTTAAAAATATGACCTCCAAGCCTATATACACAAATATCATCATAAAACAAGTTCATTGTGCAAGAAAGGCATTGGAGGAAGCTTGCAAGGTCGTGAGTTGAAGGTTGGAGTGATTTGGAGCAGCTTGGGGTGATTTCTGGGCGCACGGCGCACACAGACAGGAGTGCGGCGCACTCACCGGGCGCAGCGCACACAGAGCCTGCCCATCGTTTAAAATCACCACTGGCGCGACGCACTCAGAGTGCGCAGTGCACTGGGCTTTGTGCGTGGCGTACAAGCATAAAACGCCCAGAAACCACCTATTTCACCCAAAAAATTTTGTGGAGCTCATCCAATTGAAAGGTAGGCAACCTACCTCCACTTATGCATCAAATTTGAAAGAGATACGATGGTTTTATGATTATAATGAAATGAAATTTTTTTTATAAAACAAACACAAGAAGACATCAAGAAAACCATGATGCTAGGGTTTGTGCTACAGTGATATTGCTGCGAAGGTGTTTTTCCTACCCTACCCCTATTACTCATTCCCCTATGCCATTTTCCCCATAATCACTACCCTAACACTACTAAAATCATACTCCCTTTCCCCCTCCTCCTATTTCTCCAAAAACCCAAACCCTACCTTGCGAACAACACAAACACTACCCTATCAAAATACCCCAAAACCCCTTGTATATCCCTAAATAAAATTCTCCTATAAACCCCTATTCCCCATTATATTATCCCCCTCCTAGTACTCCCTTTTTAATTGTCCCCTTGGTGGCAGATTGTCAAAGCAACCTCCAGCTTCACTATAATCAAAGGGCAGCCTAAATTTAGTTTACAAAATAGTCGTCATGGCATCCGAGGTTTCATCAGAATATGAGGAGGAGACCCACAGTGATACATCTTCAGGAGAATAGGCCCCCAGGAGACATCACCAGAGTGGAAAACATGTTAGAGATGAGCCAAACACCCTCACCGAGTTGTAGGCATGCCCTCTTGCTATGTCATGTTTCCAGCACTTAGCATGTTTTGAATTTTGTCATAGGGTGGCAAATGTCAGAGTTCATCATGAGTTGGCCCGTGTTTTTGCACTTCACCTACACGGAGGACAGTATATATTGGTTGGGGTCACTTTCACATTGACACCCGAAACCATATCAGTGGCAACAGGCATACCAAACATTGGAGAATAGTGGCATAAGAAGAAGAAGGTGGAGAGGCATCGTTATGAGCCTTACATTAAGGCCAGTTATTTGAGTCAGCTCAGGAGAGTTTTCCCGTTCAGATTTTTGAGAGATGAGTATGCTCTGCTCATGAAACTGATCATGAAATACTTCAGTTGTGAGGGGAGGTTTTCTCGCCTTTATGACTATCACATCAAGTTGCTCATGCACTTTACTAGGGTACGAATGATGAACCTCCCATTTTTCATTTGCGAGAACATAGAGAGGATGAAAAATTTCAAGCAGCACAAGACCCCTCGATAGCACCTCAACAGTGTTTATCACTTTTCTCTTATCTAGATTTTGGTGGACCATCAGTTGGGATTGCAGGGTATTTCTTGGGAGGAATTCATCTCCCGTGACTTCTTCAGCGCTCCACAAGTGGTATCAGAGGCAGAGCATGAGATAGGTGGCCCATCTCATCAGTATGAGCGACATGAGACTGCTACTATGCCAGTATACATCACCTATCAGAGAGGCAGTAGACCATTATTTGCAGCGGCAAAGCGAGTGTTATCTCCACCCGGGGTGGAAGGGGCCTCGCTTCCGACATTGGCATAACATGAGCAGGACAGGGGTAAGGAGCCAGTGTAGGAGGAAGGGCCATCAGGTGAATGAGAGACCGAATTCGTTCTCCTCCATGATGATGAGACAGATGCAGAACCAACAAATGCAGAGCTTATAAAGATCATCCAGGAGCAGCAATCAGTGATTGAGTCCTTATCCCTTGACTTGGAGAGGGCCAAGTGGAACATGAAGTAGCTGGAGTAGAGAAACAAGTAGCTTGAGGATCAGCAGGCGATTATGGAGCTGCAAAACATTTATGAGCATCGCCAAGCTGCTCAAAGGAGAAGAGTTGAGCTCACATCATTGGAGCAAGAAATCAATGATGATTGGGAGGCCAACCTTGAGAGGGTCAACTAGGAACTTTCTCTACTGAGACACATGGCTTTCTGTTACAGGGTGCGAAACATGAGTGCACAGGCCCGAATAAGGAGTTTGAAAGCGAAATTGAGGAAAGCAACAAGAAAGGAAAAAGAGGAAAAAGAGCAAGATCGGCTTCAAATCTTGGATGAGGCTTCCTTGGCCCATCATAACACCCCATAGTGAACCTCCAGCCCAAATTTCAAGAAATTTGGGAAATTTTTGGTCACTTCACAAATTTTTGGGCAAAAAACAAGGTTTTTCTCCCTGTGGGTCGCGCCACTGGCGCGACGCTAAAATTATAGAGCTCGAAATGAGGAATGGTTTGCATTTTTGGATTTAGCATGGAAAGTCACGACTACTGGTGTCCGTACAAGAAATTTGGCAAGTTATGAGTCTCCAAAAGGTCAAAAAACACCCAAAAATGTCCTCTCTGCAACTTTTTTGACACACGGGAAGTAGTCTTGGGAGAATGAAGATTTGGAGGGGCAAATGAGCACCAAATTCAAAAATTCTAGTGGGGTTAGAAAGAAGATAGGATAGGGTTTCCAAAAAGCCCACTTGGGCACATTTTGAACACCTTCAGGTGCCCCAAAATAGGCCCCAAAGTAGCGCAGTGCACAGAGGAAAAATTGCCCAATTTGCTTCCGTTTCGCGAAATTTCGGTTCGCGACTTCTCCAAGTGGGCTCGCTCATCTACACTTCGGCTTTTTGGCACCAAAGGCAGAATTTAAAGTGTTCTTTTCTCCAGATTGGCTTCTATCCAAGTGGCGAAGGAAGGCAAACGGTCACCCAAGCCAAATGTCATGTTTGTAGCGCTGCACCTGTAGTTGATGGTTAGCTCTTCATCTCCATTTTGTAATGATTCGAGTAACTCCCCAACCCTTGGGTGTTCTATCTCTTCCTTACACATTCTATATATTGTATGCAAGCTATTTGCAAAGGGTTGGTTTGCTTGTAACTTCTAGGAGACTGTGGGAAAGAAACTTTGTTTCTTCAATGTGTATTTTTGACAGAGAATTAATGAAAGGCAGCGGCTCTGTTTCATGAGATTCTTGTGCTTGTGAGTGTAGCAAATGTGTCTCTTATATTTTCATATGTATTTCGTTATGTTTCATAATTCAATTCATGTTCATTTCCAGTGAAATTTGTTGAGTGAGATTAGGTAGAATTCAATTTTATTGCTCTGCCTGTGGGAAAATTTCATGTTCAGTGTTTTTCTTCTGTTGAAAAGGATTCATGTAACTATGCCCTTTTCACTTTCTTCAGCAATCCATTCATTCCGCGTTACCTCAAACTAAATTGCTACATTTTCCGCGTGCCTTGCCTCACGGTATAATCTGTGCATTTGTATTAAATTCTCTGTTCCTTGCTGACTGGTGGTCCCATACCATCCTAGAAGCACGGTCATTCATAAAATTTGTTTTCTTGTATTCATATTCACTTACTAGCCTAAGATCAATATTTCATTGTAAGTCATCTCAGACTGTTTTTTGCTTACCTATTCACTTAGCATGACTTGGAGCGAGCCCTCTCCTGTTCTGGTAGGGCTAGCTACCAGACTGAGGGTGGTTTGTGGTCACCCTAATTTTTGCCTTCCTTCAGCCTATGGCAGATTTAGGTGCTAACAGAATGGAATTCATAAGGAATACTGTATTCCTCTGGTGGTAGTCTGGCTGAGTCATCGCAAGGATTATCTGAATTCAGTCGCACATTGAAGGTAGGGTAGATGTCCACCTGGTTAGTTGTCCAGTATCGTGACAAAGCCAAACCCTCCTCTACTCTCCTGCGCTGTGGATTGCAGCCAGAAATAACAACCTTATCGAGGGTAGGGTTTGTTCAGGAAAAGAAAATAAAATAAAGACTGAACAGTAGGTCAAGCACATTTGATGGTTAAGAGGCTTCTCTATATACTACCCACTCAGGATGTGTGCTTACAGGACAATGCATAGTATGCCATTTGAAGAAAATGACCGACTTGCAAATGGCACGGTAATAGCATGAAACCCATCCATTCTCGCCTTCTACACTTTGCAGATAACCACTATCAAAATGGAAACAGTTGAGTTGTGGCTTTACTTTCCACATCTATGTTTGTTGCAGGATAAGGTTATAACCTACTATGGTGTGGATGCCTCGGTTAGACAACCTTACTACTGCTTTCCTCGATCACTTTATGGAAACATTTTTAGTTGGTTTTATTGCCAATTCTACCACCATAGATTCTCATAGTTTCCAAAAAATAAAACGATTTTGAGAAGGGTTTTTTTTATCATACTCTCAAACTTATTGAAACCTAACCCAATCAATCGATAGAAATTAAACTTACCCACACTGTCTCCGAGTATTTCTTGCACACCTAGGAATGGAGCACATAGTTAAAAGTTTAGATAACATGAAATCATTGCATGGATAAGACTGAGCGTCTGTAACTCTATCCAAAGCTCATCAATGTTTTCACAGGGATAAGATAGGTAAATTGATCCGAATGATGAGGTGGATAATCATTATCCAACATCTTTATCCCATCGTAAACAATAGGAAAGCAATTGAGTCCTATCTTTTCCTACCTCACCTACCCCAAATTGGTGACAATGCAAGTACCCGCAGTGTTTCGGCCCTTTTTCTGTGACTTCTAGTATTTTTACGAGTGTGATCATGGATACTTTGTTTTACATCCGTAAGCGGAAAGTTGGCTTAAGGAATTTTTTACCTCTCTCAATCATTGGATGAGGTATGTTTCCCAAGCCAGGGATAAGGTTGAATATATTTTGAGCCCATACACATAACAAAACAAATGGCAAGCGGAAATGCACTAATTCCATCCGAAAAGGGATTTTTGGCTTTTGGACTCCAGTGCCATAACTATGGTTACATAGTAACAAGTCCCATCGGACCATTCAGTTTTCTTCTTTTACCCATAAATCACGGGTATAGAACCACCCCCAATCTGACATGCATTCTATTGGAAGAAACTCTAATCATAACCATAAAGGAAAATGCTACTTTCTTGAGCAGCGCATGAGGAATGAAAGAAATACGAACTAACGCATCATGCGCCCATCGCAAGGGAGGAGTGACAATTAACCATATTCTTTAAATCGACAAAACCATGTTTTATCCCCTTGGGAAACATTATTGTTGGCTTTTTGGCCAACTCGCATACCTCCAAATTGTGGTAAGGCACCCGAAAAGCAGCATTTACAAAAAGAAGAAACAACCATAGTCAAGATTTTGGCATTGTTTCTTAAACATCATCCATAAAATATTGTCTACAACCAACCTCATCGGCACACATCCAATCCTAAATACTACGTTTTAACAGTGCATGGGGAATAAAGAAATTCACCGAGGAGAATGGCCAACACGTCCAACGTCAAGCTAGAAGAAATGAGCTCGATTGGAGGAATCCCACATATATGTGATAGAATTTATCTAATTCCCCAAAATTTTCTCCAGCACCAAATTCAAGACTTCATGCATAGAGCCTTATCACTTTCTTGGTTTACAATTTCAATCACAACTTTCCCTGTGAATTTGTTTACCTCCCCTCCTCTTCCATCGAGGAGATTCTCCACACTTTCTTCTTCCTATCTTGACGGAAACCATGTTCCTTCCTTCTTGGTCTGGTTTGGACAGTCGAGTCTCTGATTTGAGCGATTGGGGCGAGGTTTCCATGAATGGAAATATCAGAATTGGTTAAACGTTCACTAATGTATGCTTATGTATCTTGTGGAGCTCCTTGACAGAGTCCATGACCATGGCTTGGTCTATGCCAAATGGCCTCCTAAACAAGCCACCCATCATCATTCCCTCCTATTCTTAGCTGGTTAATTACATCTTGACGATGGTTAATGCATTCTAGATGATCTCCCTATGAAAACGAGCATTCCTGCTATATATTCAACTTCTAGATTTTTGATAGGTAACGCAGCCATCACCATCTTCGAGAATGGCTTGTTACCGACTTACTGGAAGTCAAAACTATAGTACGCAAGAGGAAGGGTTCTACCCAACATCTGGACGAAGTACTCAATCTATCCCTCGTCGGGGAAATTTACAGTTTGCACGTTTAGTGGAGAGGATTAGTCAAGATATGAATTCCCCTTCAATTTTAAAGAATCCATGTATATTTGACTTGACATCCATTTGAGATAAAATTGGTCGATTTGATCAAATAATAAGATTTTTGACCAATAAGGTCTTCCACTAAGTCATGTTCATTTTATGGATTTTCCATTTTTACTATACATACCCGTGTAGTTAATAGATGTGTATATCCTCTTATATTTCTTGGCGTTTTAACCATGAATTTTGTTTGCATATACTCTACTTTTCCGTACTAACGTAAAAAAAAAAAAAACCTTATTTATAAAGACGGTATACATAAGAACTCTCATCGAAATAATAACATGTTACATATATAATAAATTTATATTATTGTCCCTTCAATTATGATGTTAATATTTGAATTCCTATCCAAGAAATCATGTTCTACATTTCAGGCCTCACCCCTTTAAAAATTTGAGCTATTTTTCTTATAGGAATTTTATAATAAAAACTCCACAGAGGTGGATGAGTCCATAGGTCTCAGTGTTTGAATCTATGCTCTGATATCATTTGTAATGTACCTCTTTTGCCAAACCAGAAAAATAGCCTCTAAGCCCCATAAATTTGAAATTTTTGTGTTGATTACAATTGAGATTTCAAAGTCATCACGAGTCCAGTGAACCAAGAATCATAACCATAGTGTAATATCAAGGTAGAGAGACTTATACCTTGGGTGTAATATCACATTCTCCTGACATGCAACCCTTACAGCTACTTTAATGTCTTCATGCAATATTCCATGCAACATTGATAGAACATTTCGCTACATCTATTTTCGATAGCATGGGTATGCATCTTACTTCAGGCATAATCATAGCTAATATTGTCTTACTTGTTATGCAGATGCAAGAATACCTACACCATCCCTAACTAATACCAGAATAAGGGCATTTAGATCCAATTGTCAGATTTTATAATTCAATCAACCACTTATATTTTGATCCACTTAATAGGTTCTACTGCTACATCATAATGCAATAAGAACATATACATGATAATAATCCACCATTTTCATCATAAGGATTATTATTAAACAACAGAAGTAATGAAGATCAACCTTACTAAGTATTCATAACATAAATCCTTTGACCATCACAGACTATTCCATTAAAGGCATTATACCATCTGATCTGCATGCAGCCACCACTATGTGCCAGAGTTACCACTTGATGTTATTGTAACAACTATCTTTACACTAGAACACAACATTCATAAGAAAACCATCCTTCCCATAGTAGAGATAAACTTAACCATTCTTATATCTTTGTTAAATTATTTTATCTCATAACAGGTAAGGAAACACATACCATGCAAGTGAATCACATCAGATTGTCATAAGCATACATTATTCACCAAACATTCTCATGAAGAAGAAATGTAAGAACTCTTCTCATAAAAACAACTGAATGAATAACACAGAAAGAGTAATAATCAACACATAACCATTCCATATAAATGACACCAACTAAATCTCACTTAGAGGGAGGAGCACCACCACCCAGCCATGAATCACCTATGATTCCCCCTGAGCCGAAGATCTTACCAAGGATCAACTGTCCGCAATTTACCAATGCACTGGGTATTTAATACCCTCTTTCATGATTTAGTTACCATTAGTGGCGTCCTGCTTTATGGATTTTTCCATTTTCCTAGGTCTTATAAGGAAAATCTCATCTTTATCTCCACGATGCCTTTCCACATAAAAGCTTTCCTTTTTCTCCCGCAAAGCTTTTATGTTCGATGGATATTTATCTCCCATCCATCCGATGGATATCCAATCCATCCAAGCTTATCTAGAATCTCATCTAGAAGCTTATCATGAAAGATTCATCTCTATCTCATTCCTCATGGGATTTGGCAATCATCTCCTCTCTCTTGGTGCTCCACCCTCCAAGTGATTTATTTTATTAATTTATTAAATAATACATTTGCTTTTCATATTACATATCACCTAGCTTTCCTCAGCTTAGGTGTAGAATAGTTTAACCCACAAAGAAGGGTATCAAACTTATCTTCCCTCAGCTTAGGTTTACAAACATTTAACACACCAAGGAGGATATCACACCTAAATTTAACTTAGCTTAGGTTTACAATAAGGTAGTACACAAGGGATGGGTGTTACATACTCCCCCCCTTAAATTTTACACAAGGGAGGGGTGTCACAGGTAGCTGGTTTCCAAATCAACAGCTTCATGGCTCTGCCATCTGATGAAAATTTTCTGATGTACATCTACCACAAGGAGTGCTCCAAAATCTCTCCTTCCATAGCTACCCGTCACACATTTTTTTCCAAACCATTTGTGAGAATTTATCAATGCAAAGTTTAACTATGATAGATATCATAATGTGTTACTATTAAAGTAGCTATTGCTTATCATTTATTTTATCTGAAGAATGCATGTCCTCTGCTTTCATTCTTTCAAGCCTTTGTGTTGTTGTCGAACACCTTCTTCTTACAGTCTCTTTGCATACAATACATCAGTTAGCATATTTTCCACATTAATATGCCAAAAAGGTCATAACAGATTATTTCTCATCACAATATATATTCACATACATATATTCATCATAATTGTATGTATGCCAATCTACGATTAACCATAATTACTTATACCAAACTTACTTTCCTTCTTTTGGGTAATTTCCAGGTTCGTCTACCTGGCCAGAATCGATCTAATGACTACTGCATACCTACACACAAGGTATGTTATACACACCAATACACATTTCATTTTTCAAATTTGTAACTTCTGTAGTCATATGGTCCTATATGTATTGTTGTACATTGTCCAACTGTGTTACAACCAATAATACCATCCTCGTGGTATCACCTGCATGACATAAACTTTATCCGTATATTTTTCCACCATGTTAGTATCATACCAACATTCATTTATCACGTTTCATCTATGTAATTAACAAAGTTTCATGTCATGTGTAAATCAATTCCATATGTCATGTAATAATAGTATCATAACAATCATCATGCACACTATAACTCAATCATACCCATAACTTTTAGTTTTGGGATTAAATCTGTCACCTGTACCAAGTTTTAAAAACAATGAAATGTACCATAAGGCAGACTATTGACTATGATACTCAGTCTATCATAGATATTTGAAGTCTCATGATCATCAGAACAAATTTTGTTAGTTCTTAACAAATTGTGTCATACGATTGACCATTTTCCCTTTTTATACCTCTACATCTTGTTGGTCATGCATACTTTAGTGAAGGTATGATCTTGTTCAATAAACAATATGCATCTACATATATCTACCATGTAGATGTTATAAGTGAAATCTATATTATCCATCACTTCACACCCTTTAAATTTTTATGCGATGGTTTGACCCAAGGGTATTTTCATGTTAGTGCCTTAAATCACCCTTAAACCAAGAGATCAGTTATGAATTCATGGTTTATGCAACAATCATTAAGCCACCCTGAATTGTTCTAATGCATCAATCCCATCATGTTCAATTTCCAAGTATTCGTTACTTGGTTAAAAAGATGTTGATCATTATTAATTCATGATGTTGTATTACATATTTGCACCCACTTCACAATCTCATCCCATGAATTGATATGTTCTCTATGCCTCTTGCATATCTAGGTTAATATATTAACTTACTTAACTAGAATCCCTCAATTTCCAACCTATGCATGCTTATTTACTTATGCATAATGTAATAAGGTTTTCTTTCCTCAGACAATGTGTAATTGAAACATCTTCTTACTAAAATAATTCATCTATTGACAAACCATATCCAAAGTAATTTACATCATTACTTTGCATGTGAGTTGATCAACACATCCACATTAAATTTGAAATACAAATTTAAGGTATTTAGTCTTATAAAAGACTTATTTTTCACATCCTCTATCCATTATTGGGATCTTTTAAGCATAACTTAATTTCCCTAAGTTATGTTCTTAACTAGAACAATACAACTCATCATTTGATTTTGAATACGATTAGAATGAGGTGATGATATTACTAATTTACCTTAATGAATTTATATTGTATTACCCTTTGCCCTTGCATAGCATCTATGCCATCTCAAAACAAATATGAGTAAAATGTCAACCATATTCACTAATTAATCATACCATTAACATAGGTGTAATGATTAAATCTCCACTTTGTCTTTATACATAGGCATCCGTTTAGAAAATTGTTTAATGATTTTGAAGATAAACATAATTTACTATTTGACCTCAATTACACCACATATGCAAGCATATCCATGCAGCTCATTGCACCCCCACAATGAGTTCTATATGTAAGGCATCCATGTATTTGTGTACTTAAATACTCATTTATTTTTGTACATGTATTATTTGTTATCAAGATTTAGTATGTATTAATATGATGACCATGCTTTATCATGGTTTCCAATTGTTTAATTATTCTCTATGCATATCTACATTCATCACTTTCCAATCATGAAGTATAGTCATTGTATCCTCATAGGAACATTCAACTATAGCTTAAGTTTTGAAACTTTCACAATATATGATAAAATTTTAAGCTCCTTATCTTAGAAAGGGTCTTAATAAAAGTAACTTATTAACCTTAATAACATGTTACTTCTTCACTTAGCAATGTTTTATGCATGTAAACATACCAAAAAAACTTCTGGTAAATGTTTTATGCATACCAAAACAACTTCTCGTAACCATATACTAGATAGGCTCCCCTTTGGGCATCATTTGATCATTACTTATAATCAAAACCTATTTGCTAAAGAGTCTATATGATAGCAGTGAAATATCAACAATATTATATGTGAGACTCTGTAATTGTCTCAATTCTCATCCTTCCGACTCAAGGCAACCATCACACATTCTAAACCAACAAATCAATGATTCTATCCTTTAATACCATAAACATTAAAACATGGTCCTTCATTTTTTTTCAATGAGGTTCACATGTTTAAAAACATAAGGACGTGCTATAGCATATTTAATATGATCATACTTTACCTGAGAATTTTGTGAATAGTCACATTCCTTATGTGGGTTTCATCTTCTGGACAAATTGTAAGCAAGCTTTTCAAAGCTTAATTTCTGACCACTTATATACTAAAATAAACTAGTCATCTCTCTAATATGGTGCGCACATATGCACAAAGTCACATAATCTTAGGACATAAGATATGTGCACTTGTGTTCATTTACAAATTACAAATACAGAAATAAAATGTAGACATAAGGATCCAATTCTTTTTGGGAAATACAACGTTCTCAAAACAATTGGAAATCATTCAAAACCATTCTCATCATAAATCATACCTCTGTAATTTGTAATATCAAATACCAAACTTTGTGTTCTTCTGGTCGAAAGAGCTCTCTTTGCTCTGGACATTGTCCTGCTGCGATAGACGCAATGTCAAGCTCAAGCCTTCTAAGCTTAGACATTCCTTCGACTATCAAATCAGCTATATTGTTTGGTAAAGTTTTCAGTTTATTAAAAAAAATAAATCAAGCTCCTCTGGTTACTTGAGTGGACAAATATCAGGTGATAGAAATGATATCGAGAAGTGGAAATTCAGAGACGCATGAAGGATATCCAACTCCAAATCTCATTGGGAATATTAAAGACAGAAGAGTGTGGAATAGCAAAAAGAAAACAACAGTGTCATTTGCATGAATCTTCCAACTTGCCTATAAATAAACACCCTCCTCCTCACCCATAAACACTCACTAAGGTTGTTAGCGTGACATTGAAAATGACAGAAAGACAAGTGAATATTGGTAGGCTTCTCACTATTTTATGGCTGCTGGAAATCTCGTTCTTGGTAACGTGAAATTTTCTACTGTGTGTCCCAAGAACGACTCCCACATTCGACATTCCCATCGATCAAAGGTCTACTATTGTTGTAGCCAACCTCCAGATTCTTAATATTATCATAAACAGAAATACACGTTACTGATGGTTGACAATCGACGCTAACGATTGACCCCTCAACCATACATTGGAAAATACTACGAGAAGCACAAAATCATTGGCTTCATCCAATTGAGTTTTGTGTGATTCTCTAGATAAGGTCACCCGAATCCATATGAACCTCAAAGTAGTCAACTTGGGTGTATTTGTAAAAATCCATGATAACATAGTGCCACCCATATTTCTTGAGACCGGAAAAGCGCTTAACCAAGGAGAAACGAAATTTGCAAGGAATATTGTTTATTCCTCTGGTGGTAGTCTAGCGGAGTCATCACAGGGATTATCTGCACTAAGTTGCACACCGAAGGTAGGGTAGTTGTCCACATGGTTAGCTATCTGGTATCATGACAAAACTGAACCCTCCTCTACTCTCCTACGTTGTGGATTGCAGCTAGAAATAACAACCTTATCATGGGTAGGGTTTGTTTAGGAAAAGAAAATAAAATAAAGACTGAACCATAGATCAAGCGCATCTAATGGTTAATAGGCTTCTCTATCTACTGCCCGCTTGGGATGTGTGCTTATAGGACAATGCACAGTTTTCCATCAGACGAAAATGACCGACTTGCAAATGGCACGATAATAGTATGAAACCAGCCATTCTCACCTTCTACACTTTGCAGATAACCACTATCAAAACGGAAAGAACCAAGCTACAACTTTACTTTCCACATCTATGTTTGTTGCAGGATAAGGTTATAACCTACTATAGTGAGGATGCCTCAGTTAGACAGCCTTACTAGCGCTTTTCTCAATCACTTTATGGAAACAGTTTCAGTTGGCTTTCTTGCCAATTCTACCACCGTGGATTCTCGTAGTTTCCAAAAAAGAAAATGATTTTGAGAAGGGTTATTTTTTTATCATACTGTCGAACTTATTGAAACCTAACCCAATCGACCGATAGAAATTATACTTACCCACACTGTCTGTGATTACTTCTTGTACACCCAGGAATGGAGCACGTAGTTAAAAGTTTAGATAGTATTAAATCATTGCATGGATGAGACCGAGCGTTGGTAACTCTATCTAAAGCTCACCAATGTTTTTACAGGGATAAGATAGGTAAATTGATGTGAATAATCATTATCCAACATATTTATACCATCGTAAACAATAGGAAAGCAATTGAGTCCTAGCTTTTCCTACCTCACCTACCCCAAATTGGTGACAAAGCAAGCACCCACAGTGTTGCGGCACTTTTTCCGTGATTTCTAGTATGTATGGCTGCTTTTACTAGTGCAATCATGGATACTTTTTTTTACATCTGTAAGCGGAAATTTGGCTTAAGGAATTTTGTACCTCTCCCAATCATTGGATGAGGTCCGCTTCCTAGGCTAGGGATAAGGTTTAATATATCCTGAGCCCATACACCTAATGGAATGAATGGCAAATGGAAAGGTGGTGATTCCATTCGAAAAGGGATTTTTGGCTTTTGGACTCCAGTGTCATAACTATGGTTACATATAAACAAGTCCCATTGGACCATCTGTTTTTTTTCTTTTACCCATAGATCATGGGTCTAGAACCACCCCCAATCTGGCATGCATTCTATTGGAAGAAAATCTAATCATAACCATAAAGGAAAATGCTACTTTCTTGAGCAGCACACGAGGAATGAAAGCAATACAAACCAACGCATCGTGCACCCATCACAAGGGAGGAGCGATAGTTAACCATATTCTTTAAATCGACATAACCATGTTTTATCCCTTAGGGAAACATTATCATTGGCTTTTTGGCCAACTCACATACCTCCAAATTCTGGTAAGGCACCCAAACAATAGCGTTTACAAAAAGAAGAAACAACCATAGTCAAGATTTTGGCATGTTTTCTTAAACATCATCCATAAAATATTGTCTACAACCAACCTCGTCGTCACACATCCAATCCTAAATAATATGTTTTAACAGTGCATGGGGAATAAAGCAATTCACCGAGGTGAATGGCCAACGCATCCAGCGTCAAGCTAGAAGAAATGAGCTCGATTGGAGGAATCCCACATATATGTGATAGAATTTATCTAATTCCCTGAAATTTTCCCCAGTACCAAATTGAAGACTTCATGCGCAGAGCCTTATCACTTTCTTGGTTTACAATTTCAATCGCAGCTTTCCCTACGAATTCGTTTACCTCCCCTCCTCTTCCATTGAGGAGATGCTCCACACTGTCTTCTTCCTATCTTGACAGAAACCACGTTCCTTCCTTCTTGGTTTGGTTTGGATAGTCGAGCCTCTGATCTGAGCGATCAGGGTGAGGTTTCCACGAATGGAAATACTAGAATTGGTTAAAGGTTCACTATTGTATGCTTATGTGTCTTATGGAGCTCCTTCACAGAGTTCGTGACCATGGCTCGGTCTATGCCGAATGGCCTCCTCAACTAGCCACCCATCATCATTCCCTTCTCTTCTTAGTTGGTTAATTATAGCTCGACGATGGTTAATGCATTCTGGATGATCTCCCTAAGAAAATGAGCAATCCTGCTATATACTCAGCTTCTAGATTTTTTCTAGGTAACGCAGCCATCACCATCTTCGAGAATGGCTTGTTACCGACTTACTGGAAGTCAAAAATATAGTTTGCAAGAGGAAGGGTTCTACCCAGGGTTTGGGCAAAGTACTCAATCTGTCCCTCGTCAGGGAAATTTATAGTTTGCATGTTCAGTGGAGAGGATTAGTCAAGATATGAATTCCCCTTCAATTTTAAAGAATCCATGTATATTTGACTTGACATCCATTTGATATCAAATTGGTCGATTTGATCAAATAATAAGTTTTTTAACCAATAAGGTCTTCCACTAAGTCATGTTCATTTTATGGATTTTCCATTTTTAATATAAATACCCGTGTATTTAATAGATGTGTATATCCTCTTATATTTCTTGGTGTTTTAATCACGACTTTGTTTTCATATGCTCTACTTTTATGTACTAACATTGAAAAAACCCTTATTTTATAAAGACCATATACATAGGAACTCTCATCGAAATAATAACATGTTACATATATAATAAATTTATATTATTGGCCCTTCAATTACCATGTTAATATTTGAATTCGTCTCCAAGAAATCATGTTCTACATTTCAGGGTTCACCCCTTTAATAATTTTGGGTTATTTTTCTTATAGGAATTTTGTAATCGAAACTCTACAGAGGTGGATGAGTCCATAGGTCTCTGTGTTTGAACCTATGCTCTGATACCATTTGTAATGTACCTCTTTTTCCTACCAGGAAAATAGCCTCTAGGCCCCATAAATTTGAAAATTTTTGTGTTGACTACAATTAAGATTTAAATGTCATCATGAGTCCAGTGAACCAAGAATCATAACCATAGTGTAATATCAAGGTAGAGAATCTTATACCCTGGGCGTAATATCACATGCTCCTGATATGCAACCCTTACAGCTACTTTAATGTCTTCATGCAATATTCCACGCAATGTTGATAGAACATTTCCCTACATCTATTTTTGATAGCATGGGTATGCGTCTTACTTCAGGCATAATCAAAGCTACTATTGTCTTGCCTATTATGCACATGCAAGAATACCTACACCATCCATAACCGATACTAGAATAAGGGTGTTTAGATCTAGTTGTCAGAGTTTATAATTCAAACAATCACTTACGTTCTGATCCACTTAATAGGTTGTACTGCTACATCATAATGTAATAAGAACATATGCATGATAATAATCCATCATTTTCATCATAAGGATTATTCTTAAACAACAAAATTAATGAAGATCAACCTTAGTGAGTATTCATACCATAAATCCTTTGACCATCATACACTATTCTGTTAAAGGCATTATACCATCCAATCCGCATACAACCACGACTATGTGCCAGAGTTACCACTTGATGTTAATGTAACAACTATCTTTACACTAGAATACAACAATAATAAGAAAACCATCCTTCCCATAGCAGAGACAAATTTAACCATTCTTATATCTTTGCTAAATTATTTTATCTCATAACAGGTAAGGAAACACATACCATGCAAGTGAATCACATCAGATTTTCATAAGCATACATTATTCATCAAACATTCTCATGAAGAAGAAATGTAAGAACTCTTCTCATAAAAACAACAAAATGACTAACATAGAGAGAGTAAGAATCAACACACAACCATTCCATATAAATGACACCAACTAAATCTCACTTAGAGGGAGGAGCACCACCACCCAGCCATGAATCACCTCTGATTCCCCTCGACCTGCAGATATTGCCAAGGATCAACTATCATCAATTGACCAATGCACTAGGTATTTCATACCCTCTTTCATGATTTTTTTACCATTACCGGCATCCCTCTTTATGGATTTTTCCATTTGCCTAGGTCTTATCTAGAAAATCTCATCTTTATCTCCACAATGCTTTTCCACATAAAAGCTTGCCTTTATCTCCCCCAAAGCTTTTATGTTCGATGGATCTTTATCTCCCATCCATCTGATGGATATCCAATCCATCCAAACTTATCTAGAATCTCATCTAGAAGCTTATCATGAAAGATCCATCTCTATCCCATTCCTCATGGGATTTGGCAATCATCTCCTCTCTCTTGGTGCTCCACCCTCCAAGTGATTTATTTTATTAATTTATTTAATAAGACATTTTCTTTTCATATTACATATGATCTAGCTTTCCTCGGCTTAGGTGTAGAATAGTTTAGCCCACAAAGGAGGGTATCAAACCTAGCTTCCCTCAGCTTAGGTTTACAAACATTTAACACATTAGGGAGGATACCACACCTAGCTTTAACTTAGCTTAGGTTTACAATAAGGTAGTACACAAGGGAGGGGTGTTACATGATTCTAGATATAAAGACTTTAAGGGAAAGTTAAGGACAATATGGTTAGTGCCTTATGTTATAGAGATATGTCATGATAATGATTCAGTGAAGATCAAAACCATAGATGCAAAGGCCATTCCTTTACTTGTTAATAGCCATAGACTGAAAGTTCAGAAGTTCATTGATGGTATCAATAAAACAGTGATGGTGGTGGAGCAAAATTCAGCTCCTCCCTCATTAAGTCACTAAGAAAAGAAAAAAATAAAAATGAGGACTCAGGTGAAAACCTCCATGAGGTGCCTAAGTCCCACTATTGGGATGAAAACCTCTTGGGGCAGCCCAATTGTGTAAAAATAAAATAAAAAAATGAGTAACCCTAGGGAAAGAAATGACTTGCCCATGTCAAAAACATAAAAAACCATACATCACAACTTCATTACCATACATCTCTCCACCATGATCACGCGTGCATTCATCGTAAAAAATCAGTTTCAATTTTTTTTTCACAGTCCTCAAAAGAAAAAACAGACGAAAATGAAACAGGGAGCAGAAGGGAACATCACCTAAGTGTACTTCTCATTATTGACGCTCCTAGACCTTCTCTCTATCCATGTCATCATCCTCAATGTCCCAGTAGTGGAAATGATTAAAAATTCTGAGGGAAAATAAGCTACAGGACATCGTGTGGGAAATCATGTAGCATCCTATCCCACAGAATAAAAATCATGACTAGCAGCAAGCTTCCATCATGAATATCCAAGGGCAAAAGAAGCTCCAGATCAGCAACAACACCATCATCTTCAACATCAGGTACCTGAACATCAAGGGAATCATTAGAGGGTAATAAAAAAGGAAGGAAAAATAACATGTAGCCAACACACAACAAGCAACTCATGTCATCAATGAACTGCAGCAAGGTATTATCACCACAGGTAAGTATCTCGCTTCACTCTCTCATTTTCATAATGTAGTCAAAATATGTAAATGTTGTGAGCGAGTTGGTTTATAAGAAAAAGGTGGCCAGTTAACTTGGCCACCTTCATTCAGTCAGTGAGGAAAAAATAGTTAGTCTCCACACATGTGGCAGCAGTCAAGTCAAAGAAAACAAGAATGAGATTAGAAGTAGTCGAGACTACCGATGCCGAAAGTGGGAGTTGATTACGAGGAGAGGGGAATGATGAGGTGGTAGTGGGGACCAATGGTCCAAAAATATAAAAATTGTACCTCAGATGCCATTACACCACCTCACTCAACTCGACCATAAGAGAAAATAAAATTTAATCCCCATGCACTCATGCATTCATGTCCTCGAGGCTCACTCTAGAAAAATCACTCTCGTACCCAAGAAACCTACAAAAGAGAAAAAATCCATCTTTCTCCTACACAGGACTTCCTACAGGATCACACAGGGAATCCTACAGGATCACATAGGAATCCTACAGGATACAGTCAGGCAGTCTACAGGATTGGCAGAGAGTAGTTTCAAAGAAGGAAACATGGGGGTTGGCTACAACAAACACCATGAGGAGGTAGGCCATGCATTTCCTTCCATTTTTCTAAGTGAATAGAATAGAAAAATATCCTAGCTTGAGTGAATTTGATAGATGTGTAAGGGAATTGTCTCCTCACGTATTTCAGTCCCATTTCCTCCTGTATTAAAATTTTTATCAACCATCTCTGCTCCTCAAAGTTCACTAGAAAAAATGACAGGGGGTTTTAATAGAAGGGAGCCCATTAACAGTGTGAGGATTCACCAACACCCTCCTATGTTAGAAATCTTCACGAGGCATAATTGGATGGGGTATTTTGAGAAATTTAGGGGGTATGATGATGAAGTGGCATGATATTTTTTTCTCTCCCTCATTCTACTAACCAGAACCCATGCCACTGTTGTGATGAGAGACCTCTCCATAGAGCTCACCCCTGAACTCATAAGCAAAATTACCACACTTCCCCTAGGAGTGCCTTGGAGAAAGGAAGACAAGGGAGATATCCAGACTGCCAAGAATAAATTATTTTTAGAGGGAGAGGAGCCCATTGAGGACAAGAATGGAGTAAAGAGAACAAGCCTACCATACCCCTAGAATGAGTTAAGCTATCACCTTATAAAATACATATCATGTGAAGGTATGTATAGTGTGGTTTATGGTTATGACTTTAGGATCCTTGAAGAATTGAGGTTTGGAGCAGAAACACCTCTTCACCGCAAGCTAAACATACCATACTTCCTTCTGTAATCACTAATAGATACAAGCATAAATGTGCAGGAAGGAAACTACCAAAAGTTATCCCACCATGGGTTAATTAGAATCATCATAGAAGATGCCCTCCAAAACCTTAGAATTCCTATCCAATGGGAAATTTTTAGAGACATGTAGCTATATGAGGATATCAAAGCCTTCACATATGATATTAGCCCTACTATTAGTGAAAAGGATGAAGAAGAGACTGAAACATATGGAGAAGAAGCAGAGAAGGATGAAGAGGAGATAGATGAGGATGAAGAGGAAGAGAAAGATAAAGAAGGTGATGAAGAAATAGAGGAACATGTCAAGGAGGACATTAATAAATAAGATGAGGATATAAAGGGAGAAGAAGAGGGGAAAGGAATAGGTAAACAGCGCAATGCAAAAGAGGAGGAAAAATACAAGGAGGAGTCACCTAAGGCGTCTCCAAAACCCACTGAGAGAGAGGCAACAACTACCCTCACTACCCTTAGCACCCCTATTAAGCAGAAAGGAAAAATATAGAGGCAATCACCCTTATACTTCAAAACAAGGAAAAGTACAAGCATAAGGTAGGGAAAAACCCAAACTCCAACCAAGGTTCCCATTGTTATTGAGGACTAGCCTAAACATCTGGAGAAGATGGATCCTCTTATAAAAACTCTAGAAGAAGCATCCTTAGCACAAACCTCCCCTAATTCTCCTATCACCTATGTGAGAAGGCCTGTAACCAGATATACCTCATCCAAAGGAAAAGACATCCTACATGATACAGAATAGGACCTATAGCAAGCA
This sequence comes from Pinus tabuliformis, assembly GCA_031772625.1. NCBI lineage: Eukaryota > Viridiplantae > Streptophyta > Pinopsida > Pinales > Pinaceae > Pinus > Pinus tabuliformis. The sequence goes on along the minus strand of CM062809.1, from coordinate 211,164,113 downwards.
GAGGCAATCCTATAGGAAACTCTACTAAACCTACAGGAAACTAAAAAATTGGTTGAGGAAGGAAGTAAGCAGCCAGAAATAAAAAGAGAAGACCCAAAGCTAAGCAAACCTAGTCCTCAACCTAACCTTGACAACTACTATAGATTTATTGAGGGGGATAGGTTCATTTCACAAAAATTTACCATTCCATTATTCTTTGAGGTTGAGAAAGAAAGAGCTAAAACTCATAGATGGATGCAAATTGTCAAGTCCAAGGGACTGGAGGACACTGGTCACATGGAGGAGAAGCTCAAAGAGATGGGAAGGGAACCAAGTAGCTTGAGGGACAGAGAGGCCATCATGAAGACTCAGTTGGAAGAAGAAAATGCATGGTTGAAAGGACAACTGCAAGAAAGAGAGAATCAACTGGAATTCATGACCACTCTATCTTTGGAAGCAAGCTAGTGCAGGATGCCAGCTAAGTCCTATGCACTCTACCTTAAGTAATAATGGTTGCAGTTCCGAATCAATACCCCAAAACAAAGAGGCATTATGCCATTCCAAGACTGTAGGCAGTTCATTGATATTTTTGATCAAATCACATTGGAAGATAGTGCCAATATGTCTGAGTTCTACTTGCATAACATGGCTTTGACAGAGATGAATGTATGGGACTCTAATGCAAAGCCAGGGGATTTACAGTTGATGGTTTTGGCATCATGAATGAACCATGAGGAAGCAAGGGTTGTAGAAATGAAGAAGATATTTGCAAGGGAACAAACAGAGCCTTTTATGATCAGAGCTGAGTAGTCCAATCCAATGGTTGTCATTAGCACACATAATGTAAATGAAAATTATCCTCAACTTGCACCCAGGTATCTAGTAGCCCAAGAGCAAGGAATCACACATTTTGAGGACATGTTCATATTTTTAGGGGATGACAGCGTGAAAGCTTTCCTAAGGAGATGGAATACTTTGCCATACAGTTTGAAGATTATAGAGTACCACTCTCCTCAAAGGATGAGAGAAGCACTGAGCAAGACACCCATGTACAAGCAATCCATCCAAAGGATCAAATTTAATAGGATTGTCTTGAGACTCAGTGCACCACTTCTCTTGGGGATGTTAGAAGGAAGGAAGGAAGAAGAAGAAAGAAAGAAGTGGGAGGAGGTAGAAAAGAAGGTAGGATTCTATGCACAAGAAGAGTAAACCACAACAGAAGCATGGGATGTCAGGGAGGCCACTAGAGCTATGAAAGACATGGATATTGATTGAGTTGCTCAGAGGATGAGAAACACTTTTATTATGGGGGTGATGATGAGCCTCATCAATGGTTAATTATATGGACCTTAACTCACCTCCTAGCTAGTCAAATCAACTCTTCTCACAATTTATTACATGTTTTGATTATATTTTTTTTTAATGAGATGAGTTAAAGTGAGATATTATGCCTAATGGACTAATACTAATTGAATGCAGGTTTGGAAGAGAAAATCAAGGAATTTTGGCAAGACTAAGGTTTGAAAGTTGAATGGGAGAAGGGAGAGAGATTGTAGGATGTAAATCCTCCATATTTACTCCTCCTCCATTTGAATATTCCTCCATTAATAACACCATCTCAGAGTGCAATCAGCCAAGTCATGTAGATCAAAAGGCAGTCGAGCAAGTGATAGACAAAGAGTTAGTTCATCTAAAGTTTGGGAGCCGACCCTTTCTAGATTTAAAGAAGTCATTTGGGACTTCAGTTGTGTAAGTAGAGAGGACTAGAGCCCCATTACGATTCGAATTTGGTTGTAAAAACACTAGTTATTTTCGAGCTCTAGGATTGTGGAAGACATTAATGTAATTTTCTATTTTGGTAATGAAAATGAGATTTTTCTTGATCCAGCACTGAGTTAACTTAGAGGGTTGAAGCTCTTGGATTAGGTCCCAACCCTAGCAGAAAATTATCCTCTTCTTGTATATGTATGCTTGGTTTAGTTTCATAGATGATGGTTAAATTGTCTTTAGAAGTATCTCATTGCAAGTAATGTAGATTTGATTAGTTCTTTATTACCCTGCTCACATTTGTGCTTTACTTTAGTAGTAGGTTAGAAGGGATAAAAGGAGAACCACAAAGCTGTCAGTAGGTATCTTGGCCTCACCTCTTCCCTCAGGGATCATGATTTGAGGAAAAGACCCATATGCAGCCCTAAAAAGATAGATTCCCATTTTCTCATAAGATTTAGAGTTTATTGTACTTGAAATAGCATTTGATCAGTTTTTCAAGTGTAGGATTTAATCATCATCTCTTCCATCTTCAGGCTTACAGTATATCGAATCCATGATTCCATTTTATTCAACGATTTTCCCTATGCATGAAGTAGAAGACTAGTTCATTAAATTCTTCTTTTCTAGGTTGTTAGAATTCTTCTTGTGTTCATGACAATTTGGAAATTATAAATGTTTGAGGCAGAGAAGGTGCTTCAGAAATATAAAGAGATCTCATAGTAGGAAGCCACCTTCCAACTTCATCCATCCTTTATCATTCCTTTCTTTTGTTAACACTCAGGTTGTCCCTTGGCTCCTGAGGGATACGACCGAGGTAACCACAAACCAATCTTTGGACTGTAGGTCCTAGCCTACCTGCAATCAGAGAGGGCTCTCTCTTAATGATTTAGCTTTGTTGATGATGATTTTAGGCTAGTTATTGAGTTCAAGGGGTTTTGTTTAAGTTTTGGTGGGAAGGATGATGCTTTCAAGTAGAGAGGTAATGCATAGTATGATAAGTTCAAACCATTGGGCATGGAGCCATGGAGTAGGACTGCTGGTGCGTTTTCTTGGTCACAAGAGGAATATGGAGCAAGATAGCAGCACATGAAACAACATTCAAGCTAAATGGAGATGGATTGAAGGCTAAGGAGTGAGAGGCAATTAAGAATCTCTCTTTCAGCTTAACAGAGGGAAGGTGAATGAGCTATATCTAGGAGCAGTAAAGAATCCCTAGATAACTGTCAAACATGGGTGAATTAGGGGAAATATGAGCCAAAGGGAATTCATATTCATTATCGTTTCAGAGGAAAACATAAAGAAACAGCAGAAATTGAGCATAGAGTGCAGCCAAGCAAGTTCTAAGCTAATCTCTCTATCTACTATTTAGATGGTGATATATGTATGATATGAGCATATATCAATGGAAAACAGAGGTAGAAAAGACTTATTGAGTCATGTTGTAGCAGAAGAATTCCATATTCATTCTTCAAAACATTAATAACACAGTAGACAGTCCATCCTCCAAGCTTTTCAACAGTCTTTGATTAAGGAAAACATCAAGTATACAGAGCGAGTCTCTAGTGGAGCAAATCAACCAACCAACCCCAAATACGTTCTGTGGGGAGGTATATATACAAAAACAAGATACAAAAATATCTAGATGATGAGTTAATAGCTCATAACTTCTTCGCCAACTCTTAAGGGATAGTAGCTGAAAGAGTAAATGCTGTAGTAAACATGAATATAACAGTTGTTCATTCTGTCAGAGAAAATTGACTTTTGAGTCCAATTGAGTCGGCTGGGCTGCGCTTTTAAAATCCGCGGTCTTTTGGGCTCGCCGTCCATCTCTTTGCTTTGTCACTGCTCTAACCTGCTCTGCCTGTTCTTTAACCGCTCTGTCTGGTGCTTTCGTGCCTCATTTGGGTGATTCATAGCTGACCGAGATTTGAAATAATAAAAGGGGAAAAAACAGAAATTACCTGGGCAGAATGCCCAACATTGCCTGCCACCAATCCTCGGGAGGTAACTGATGCTTTTGTATTTTGATGAGTGTTTCATCGGCCACTGTATACCTATAATAGTTGGGTGGCATCTCAAACAAATGATTAATTTCATGTTCAATAAAAAATAAGTTTTCCAACTTATCATAGAGGTTCTGCCCAGAAGGTGGCCCCACCTCTGCTGTAGAGCCTCAGGATGCAGTAAGTTGATTTGTGACATAGTTGTTCACTCTGGTGGCATATTGTTCACGCATTAACAGCCTTCCAGTACTGGTCAGCAAGCTAGGTAAACCTTTGCTTTTTAATGTTGTAAGTTTCCACTTAAAATCATCTATGTCCCTTTGCATCTCTTGACACTTTCTTTCCAGTGTCTGTACAAAACCTCTCAGAGTTAGCACCTTCTTTGCTGTGAGTATGGCCTCCGTCCTATTCATAATTTGCATTGCTACCAACTCTTCCTTAGTTTGATGGTTCAAAAAATTAATCATTATGTTGGCCTGTTCAGGCATGGTTCCTAATGCTGCTCTGGCTCTCTGATTTTCAAACTGAGCTAGGCCAATTAGATCCACTTGTTCATGTATGGCCTGAATTGACCGCCACTAGTCAGTGATTGATTGATTAATCTTGGCCCACAGAATCCTCTTTATTTCAGCTAGTGTCTTGTCCAAAGTAAGCTCCTCCTCCAAGGCCTTTATTTTGTCCTATAGGGCCCTAATTTCCCTTGTCTGCTCAGCCACTGTCATTTTGGACTTATCATATTTTCCTTCTAGATTGGCCAACTTTTCTTTGGCCTCTTTTATCTCTGTTGCTTGAAGCTCTAGCTCCTTGACAGCTTTTGTAAATTCATCCATGCTCATGCTAGACTCAGGCGTTGTTGTTGTTGCTGTCGTGGCATCTGTGGCTGTTGTAGTTGCTGTAAAATTTGGAGGGGTCATTTCTGCTTGTGTAGGAGGAACAGCAACAACAGTTGGAACTGTTTGAGGTGGCTGGGAGGTCGACTCTCCCTGCTTGCCTTGTAGTGCTTTCTCCAACTCTCCCTCCATCTCAATTATTCTCTGGTTCATTTGCATCAGCAGGTCCATTGTATCTTCAGCTTCTTTCTCTCGAACCAGTTCTCCTGTTTGTGGGTGCATAGTCGAGGTGAGCGTCATTTGGTTTTTCAGAGCAGCAATATCGTCCTCCTTTTTCTTCATTAGGGCCTTGATGGCTTTGGGGTTCTTAGGATATTGCCCTAGGTCCACAATAATGTCCTCCAATGTTTTAATTCTGTTGTCTTTGGCTGTGGAGGACATTCTTTCCAAATCAAGCTGATGATTTGTGTTTTTTAAAGATTCCTTCAACTCATGAGCCAGCGTGGCCTTATCTGCCAAGGTGGCATAGACCATTTCCCCTATTTTCTTATGTAACTCTATTTGATCCATGGGGTGAATGTCATTGGCCAGGACCTCTAATCTTGTCTTGACATAGTCTGCAGCTGACTGTGGCTGCTTAACCTTGGGCTTGAAGTGGGCGAGAATCATCCTTTCTTCTTTAATTTCATATGCTGCCATCAATCTTTCCTGCTTGGAAGGTGTTGCCTTAAGAAATTGGTCATACAATTGTACTCTTAATAGCTCATTTTGAGCCTTAATTTATTTAAAGGTGGCTTTGATGCTAGCTGGTTTCTTACTTTGCTGTGTAGAGGAAGATACCTCCATGCCATGCTGTCTGTCTTGCTCTTGTTGGAAAGAGCTTGTAGCTGTTTGTTGACTCCCTTCTCTGTCTCTCCTTAGACTTGCAAGGATTTCCTCACTGACTTCCTCCTCAATTGGAGAGTCAACCTTTTTCCTCTTAGCTTCAGGCTGCTGTGTAGACCCACTAGCAGGCATGGAGTCTTCTCGGTCTCATTTTCTGCCTCTTTCCTCATGGGTAGGGGTCTGTAAAATAGGCACTTGTGGTGCCTCTGTTTGCTGTGGAGAAGCCTGTCCTTGAGATTGTTCCATTGAAGTGGCAGGTTGTTCTGTGACCATTCCTTGTTCTGTATCCATTGGCTCTTTTCCTTTAGCTGTACCTGTTGCCGATGTAGATGCTCCTTTGGCAGCTTGTGAAGCTGCAGCAATGGATGTTCCTTCTCCGACTTTGTGTGGCAGTTTGAAAGTTACCTGGTCAGCAGAATCCAAGTCAAGAGTTTTTTCTAAATCTTTGACATTTCTTTCCATAATTTCTTCTTGGGTCAATTCCTCAACTAATTTGTCTTGAAGCCACTCATCTTGGTTGGCATATTGTTCAATTTGTGGTAATTTACAATGGTCATAGGCCATCAGCCTGTATTTAACTCTTCTGGCACTGATAAAACCCTCTGGGTCATAAGGGACCCACCAGAAGCTCCTCTTTAACTTGTATTTGTCCCTTAGTATTTGATCGGCATCTTGCCAACCTTCTTTCTTGTTCATAATGAAGGGGTCTATATGGTCTTTGAATTTCAGATGAGCTTTCTTCTTGGCACTATGAAAATGAGTAAGATCAGCATTGATGAGCTGCCTATAGTACTCCAATGCAAATAGTCTCATTGGTACATATCTTGGGAGCCTGTAAGGACAGAGCTCATAGCCATAGATCCTAATGATAGTGTGATTTTGGTAGAGATACCAATCACCTATTTTGTAACTCGTAGACAGCTGCAAGGTCTTCTGTATGTCATATGACAATCTAGGAGGAGGGGACCTTTTTAGAAGACAAGAGACTGGGTATACAAACTGGTCAATGAACTCACAGTAGGAAAATGGAGAGTTTCGAACCTCATGGAAAACTGATGACCAAAAGATGACAGACATTCTTTCCCCCTTAGAATCCAACTTTTTAATGGGCCATTGGAAGCATTCAAACTGGTAATACATGAAAAAATGATAGATATATGATGAATATTTAAAGACTCCCTCCCTATCCAGCTTCACTAGCTGGTCATGTATTTTGTTGGCTATGAACTTGGCTTAATTATACTTGACAGTAGGGGGTTTTCCTGGGCTGTATGCAGACAGCAAAACTAGCACTGTTTCATCAATGTGCTCACTTGTTTTAAAACCCAACACAGAGGAAATCATATCTGTAAGAAGCCTGCCCACCTCATTGAAATTGTCATATAAGAAAGGAGGCGGGCCTGTAGGCTGGCAGTCTGTTCTCATGAATGTCTTGATAATTCTTGCAATTTCAGAGCTGGAAATCTTGGAGCCTTCATCCAACAAATAGTTCATGGAGAAAGGAATCAATAGCTGAGTCTGTTTGAAGTCGAGCATCTGGTTGATGGAGTTAGGAGTAATATAAAAAAGTATGCTCCCAGATGGAGACTTGACAACTCTCTGATTTGGTTCATAGTTCTCAGCACACAAATGGATGACCTCAGGAAAAACATTAACAGAGGGAAGGAAATAATAAGGTAAATTGGACTCCCATATGCCAAACGTGTCACAGTTGTTTATAAAGCTGTTTCTTAGTTGGCAGAAGGTATTCAAGTGATTTCTGTCCCCAACTAGATCTTGAATGAGGTAATCCTTATCAGCCAGAGGCATGGCTTCAAGTTCTTTGTTTGGTGGATTCATACGAGTGACGCTGAGAGCTGTTGGAGTGGCCATTATAAACTTTTTGATGTTATATTTGGAATGAAGTTTTACAGCAGTAACAAATTGCTGACAACTGACTCTGAGGATTTGCAAAGGAGTTGCAAAATGAGTTCAACTGAGGGAAGGGCCTTCAATATCTGTAATTATGATGAAAAGGAAAACTTTGCAGAGTTCGGATAAGGCTTTAGTTTCTTTGGCAAATTCCTTGGATAGAAGACTGTGAGGGAAAATTTTTGCAAGGGAACGGGGAGTATTACAGTGAAATTGCAGAGGTTTATGAGTGGAATGTGGCAGAAAGGATAATGGTGAGCTTATTGTAGAATTTTGATGGAAACCTGAGCTTTAAAATAACTTCCTGCGGTGATTTCACGAATTTCCGGGGATTGGAAAGGTTTTCTTTTAACAGTGGGGAGTAGTGAGCGAATCTGGGTAGGTTTCTTAGGCGTATTAGTGATTTCAATTCAGCAATCTGCTGGTTTCAGCATGAAAACTGGAGAAAAATGGTAAGAACAGGGTGAAACTGGTGAAATTGGAAAATACCTGGTAAAAATGGCGCCAAGGGTTGTCGAGTTGGTGCAATGGTGAAAAATGGTGACATATTTGCAGGCAGCAACAGCGCAATTTGGTCGAATTTTGAATTTTGACACCAACGGGCGAAAAAACGGCACAAACAACTCCCGCACACAACCAATGAATAATGAAAGAAAACAGTCGAAAAGGCATGTTTTTATGAAAAAATTGGCATATTAGCATTTTTTGCGCTTTTTTGGGATGACGTCAGGCTGACGTCATCAGCGGGTCCCGGGTATGGACGGGTGACGTGGCAGCTGACTCGGATGAAGACATGGCATAGGACACTCTGGCGGGGTGACGACGTGAGCAGGTGAGGTGGCAATGACACAGGGCACCGGTGGGGATATGAAGACATGACGTCAGAAGGACACATGGGTGACATAGGAGGGCGGAAGGTGGTATCCGGTTTTCCCCGCACCACCTTTCGGCACAGGCAGTATTGGGGGAGGGGCCTCCGAACATGCCGGGAGGCCGACACGTGGCGGGGGTATGGCAGGGAAACCGCCCATCCCCCAAATGTTAACCTCTGGCGGATTGGGGGTTCAAAACGACCGCCCACCGTTGGTCTGGGGCACGTAGAATCTAACGGTTGGAGGCACAGGTAAGGTGACGGGGATTAGGGACGGGACCCACCCGTATTATTTAAATAAAATGCACCACGAGGGGTCATAAACTTTGGAAACATGGGTTTGTGGGTTATGTGCACCGGCAACGTTTAAAATAAACGTTTAAACGCCAAAAATTAATAATGAGCGCTGAGAAAGGGTTAGGTTTATATACAAAAGGGGAAGACCATGGTTATTATTTTAACCAGAGGTTAAAACAAGCCCGGGTTAGAATGCGGAAGGGTTAATAGTAGTCCCAGATGGACTATTATTTCCCTAAACTGTATATACATAGCTATAATGCTATAGGGTGGAATTTTAATATTTTTTGGGATTTTATATAGTTTTTTGTAACAATAGGGATGGGAAAATTTGGTTAGGGAGCTATATAATAGGATTAGAATTTAATATGAGTTTGTGAAATGGAAATGTAAGGGGAATGATGCCAAGTTTATGATCTGAAACTTAGACATGAGATTTGAATGGGATATGGAGAAATGATTTTACACAAGAAATGTGGCTTCTTTTCATTGAGAAAGCCAAAACTTGACTTGATATTTTACAAAAATGAAGTGATAACAGGACTTGTTGGGAAGATCCCAAAGTCCTCAAGGGGTGTTAGTAAGAAACTTTGAGGGGGAGGGTGAAAGGGAGTTAGACATGCTACCAGAATTCTGCCATTAGACAACTGCTTCGACCTTTCTGTGATTGATGAGACAATTTCTGATTGATAATACAAAATGTGATCCAAACTTTGCTTCTGCAACCTCAAACTAACTACCCAGCCTAATACACCTAACATTTTTTGTTCCTTTTAAATGGGTGCACTTAGACTTGCGAACCCTCATTGTCCTCTTTTCTTTTGGCTGCCCTCCTATCTAAATCAACCCTTATCTCTTCCAAGGACCCAGATTAAGCAGTTGGGCTCCTTCATTTCTCTGCCTATCTACTCTTCTGCCAAGCTTGCACTGTTTGGATAGGTATTCTTTCTCTAGTCTAAAACAAGAAATTTAAACATGGCATGGTCCAGATTGAACTGTTGGGCCATCCATCAAACTAGCAGTGGCATTTAAACTAGCCACTTTCTTGGTCTTTCTTTGGGGTTCGAATCTATCATTCTTTCTGACCAATTTATTCTTTTTGCCCTTTGATAATTCTTTTAGGGCATACCCTCTTAACATTTTTTAACCTTTTTTACTAATGCCTTTTTACAAAATATGGAGCATTTGCAGCATGAAAAGATGAACATATTTGGCACTTCCACTGTCAATCATGAAATATGAACACCTTTCGCAACAGGAGGCTAACAGTGGCTCCACTTGGGGATGAATTTTCCTTGTGAAAAGTCAAGAACAGCAGGTTAGAATGCCTTAGTCTTCAACTGTTGCTGTACTCTGAAAACTTCCCTTCACTAGCTGCTTTATTTATATATCTGACAACAGACTTGAAGAGCTTAGGGCCTTCACTTCGGGCTTCAACTGCAGCAAGCTTGCCATCCAAACAAAAAAAAAAAACAAAAATCCTACCTACTTACGCTAATTAGCCTTCTTTTGTTGGTTAGGTAAAATGAAACAACCAGTGCAACCACTTAAGCAATTGTAGAAAGAAACGAACTGCTAGACTGACGGTTGGTGAAATCAGAAACATTATTCAGTCATGTGCCCCCATAATCAAAATTGTGACATATAAAGGCCACTGCTAAAACATCTTAAAGATTTTGAGTTGAGAAGATCCTCCATGTAATGTGCTACAGGATCCACGAAAGCATTATGTGGGATAGTTTCTTCTGGACCTTCTTGGTCTGATGGAACAGCTGCATCCTAAATAACAAATCCTGCAACCAATATTTCAGTCTTTGTCTTGAAAGCAAGATTATCCTTAATCTATAAGTCAAAAGGTAGTACAATTTCCTCATGACTTGGAGAAGGAAGATTTTGGAGGAATTCTTTAGGATCGCGAAAATCACATGACTGAATTTGAGAATGCACAAGTTCAATTTCATTTTCATGTTCTTCAACAATTAAATCAAGAAAATACATTTTGATTTGAGGCTGTTGTATTGCTTTGACCTTTAACAACACCAATCTCAAAAAATATTCATCAAGCTCATATTCGGATAACAGCTTCCTGAATTCATCTAAAGCTCGAGCTATTGCAAAATCTTCCACACACTTGGTCATCCTGTCTGACTATTAATTCTTTGAATATGGACTATTTGGTTGTAGAATTGATCAGAAAACTTGAAGCTCTGGATCCTATTTCTCTTTCGGGTTTGCTCCTCCAGTGGAGTCTTGTTTGAAAAGATGACGTGGAGTCACCAGGTGGATGATTTATCTTTTGGTGTGTCTGATCCCTGTCCACCATCACAGATCAGATCTGAACATGAAAAGTTCTGAAGACAAGGAGCACTTTCTCCAGAAAAAAAGATTTTCTCCTTGGAGCAACCTTCCAAGTTTCTTCTTGGATTTTTTTGAGAATTTCCCCAATGGAGTCGCCATTATGTTAACACTCAGGTTGTCCCTTGGCTCCTAAGGGATACGACCGAGGTAACCACAAACCAATCTTTGGACTGTAGGTCCTAGCCTACCTGCAATCAGAGAGGGCTCTCTCTTAATGATTTAGCTTTGTTGATGATGATTTTAGGCTAGTTATTGAGCTCAAGGGGTTTTGTTTAAGTTTTGGTGGGAAGGATGATGCTATCAAGTAGAGAGGTAATGCGTAGTATGATAAGTTCAAACCATTGGCCATGGAGCCGTGGAGTAGGACTGTTGGTGCGTTTTCTTGGTCACAAGAGGAATATGGAGCAAGATAGCAGCACATGAAACAACATTCAAGCTAAATGGAGATGGATTGAAGGCTAAGGAGTGAGAGGCAATTAAGAATCTCTCTTTCAGCTTAGCAGAGGGAAGGTGAATGAGCTCTATCTAGGAGCAGTAAAGAATCCCTAGATAACTGTCAAACATGGGTGAATTAGGGGAAATATGAGCCAAAGGGAATTCATATTCATTACCAATTCAGAGGAAAACATAAAGAAACAACAGAAATTGAGCATAGAGTGCAGCCAAGCAATTTCTAAGCTAATCTTTATATCTGCTATTTAGATGGTGATATATGTATGATATGAGCATATATCAATGGAAAACAAAGGTAGAAAAGACTTATTGAGTCATGTTGCAGCACAAGAATTCCATATTCATTCTTCAAAACATTAATAACACAGCAGACAGTCCATCCTCCAAGCTTTTTAGTAGTCTTTGATTAAGGAAAACATCAAGTATATAGAGCGAGTCTCTAGTGGAGCAAATCAACCAACCAGCCCCAAATACGTTCTGTGGGGAGGTATATATACAAAAACAAGATACAAAAATATCTAGATGATGAGTTAATATATCATAACTTCTTCGCCAACTCTTAAGGGATAGTAGCTGAAAGAGTAAATGTTGTAGTAAACATGAATATAACAGTTGTTCATTCTGTCAGAGAAAATTCACTTTTGAGTCCAATTGAGTCGGTTGGACTGCGCTTTTAAAATCCATGGTCTCTTGGGCTCGTCGTCCATCTCTTTGCTTTGTCACTACTCCAACCTGCTCTGCCTGTTCTTTAACCGCTCTGTTCGGTGCTTTCGTGCCTCATTTGGGTGATTCATAGCTGATCGAGATTTGAAATAATAAAAGGGGAAAACACTGAAATTACCTGGGCAGAATGGCCAGCATTGCCTGCCACCAGTCCTTGGGAGGTAACTGGTGCTTTTGTATTTTGATGAGTGTTTCATCGGCCTCTATATACCTATAATAGTTGGGTGGCATCTCAAACAAATGATTAATTTCATGTTCAATAAAAAATAAGTTTTCCAACTTATCATAGAGATTCTGCCCAGAAGGTGGCCCCGCCTCTGCTGTAGAGCCTGAGGATGCAGTAAGTTGATTTGTGACATAGCTGTTCACTCTGGTGGCATATTGTTCACATGTTAACAGCCTTCGAGTACTGGTCAGCAAGCTGGGCAAACCTTTGCTTTGTAATGCTGTAAGTTTCCACTTAAAATCATCTATGTCCCTTTGCATCTCTTGACACTTTCTTTCCAGTGTTTGTACAGAACCTCTCAGAGTCAGCACATTCTTTGCTGTGAGTATGGCCTCTGTCCTATTCATAATTTGCATTGCTGCCAGCTCTTCCTTAGTTTGATGGTTCAAAAAATTAATCATTCTATTGGCCTGTTCAGGCATGGTTCCCAATGCTGCTCTGGCTCTCTGATTTTCAAAATGAGCTAGGCCAATTAGATCCATTTGCTCATGTATGGCCTGAATTGACCGCCACTAGTCAGTGATTGATTGATTAATCTTGGCCCACGGAATCCTCTTTATTTCAGCTAGTGTCTTGTCCAAAGTCAGCGCCTCCTCCAAGGCCTTTATTTTGTCCTTCAGGGCCCTAATTTCCCTTGTCTGCTCAGCCACTGTCATTTTGGACTTATCATATTTTCCTTCTAGATTGGCCAACTTTTCTTTGGCCTCTTTTATCTCTGTTGCTTGAAGCTCTAGCTCCTTGACAGCTTTTGTCAATTCATCCATGCTCATGCTAGACTCAGGCACTGTTGTTGTTGCTTCCGTGGCATCTGTGGTTGTTGTAGTTGCTATAATAATTGGAGGGGTCACTGCTGCTTGTGTAGGAGGAACAACAACAACAGTTGGAACTGTTTGAGGTGACTGGGAGGTCAACTCTCTGTGCTTGCCTTGTAGTGCTTTCTCCAAGTCTCCCTCCATCTCAATTATTCTCTGGTTCATTTGCATCAGCAGGTCCATTGTATCTTCAGCTTCTTTCTCTCGAACCAGTTCTCCTGTTTGTGGGTGCATAGTTGAGGTGAGCCTCATTTGCTTTTTCAGAGCAGCAATATCGTCCTCCTTTTTCTTCATTAGGGCCTTGATGGCTTTGGGGTTCTTAGGATCATGCCCTAGGTCCACAATAATGTCCTCCAATGTTTTAATTCTGTTGTCTTTGGTTGTGGAGGACATTCTTTCCAAATCAAGCTGAGTATTTGTATTCTTTAAAGATTCCTTCAACTCATGAGCCAGCGTGGCCTTATCTGCCAGGGTGGCATAGACCATTTCCCCTGTTTTCTTATGTAACTCTATTTGATCAATGGGGTGAATGTCCTTGGCCAGGACCTCTAATTTTGTCTTGACATAGTCTGCAGCTAACTGTGGCTATTGAACCTTGGGCTTGAAGTGGGCGAGAATCATCCTTTCTTCTTTAATGTCATATGCTGCCATCAATCTTTCCTGCTTGGCAGGTGTTGCCTTAAGAATTTGGTCATACAATTGTACTCTTAATAGCTCGTTTTGAGCCTTAATTTCTTTGAAGGTGGCTTTGATGCTAGCTGGCTTCTTACTTTGCTGTGTAGAGGAAGATACCTCCATGCCATGCTGTTTGTCTTGCTCTTGTTGGAAAGAGCTTGTAGCTGTTTGTTGACTCCCTTCTCTGTCTCTCCTTGGACTTCAAGGATTTCCTCACTGACTTCCTCCTCAATTGGAGAGTCGACCTTTTGCCTCTTGGCTTCAGACTGCTGTGTAGACCCACTAGCAGGCATGGAGTCTTCTCGGTCTCATTTTCTGCCTCTTCCCTCATGGGCAGGAGTCTGTAAAATAGGCACTTGTGATGCCTGTATTTGCTGTGGAGGAGCCTGTCCTTGAGATTGTTCCATTGAAGTGGTAGGCTGCTCTGTGACCATTCCTTGTTCTGTATCCATTGGCTCTTTTCCTTTAGTTGTACCTGTTGCTGATGTAGATGCTCCTTGGGCAGCTTGTGAAGCTACAGCAGTGGATGTGCCTTCTCTGACTTGGTGCGGTAGTTTGAAAGTTACTTGGTCAGCAGAATCCAAGTCAAAAGTTTTTTCTAAATCTTTGACATTTCTTTCCATAATTTCTTCTTGGGTCAATTCCTCAACTAATGTGTCTTGCAGCCACTCATCTTGGTTGGCATATTGTTCAATTTGTGGTAATTTACAATGGTCATAGGCCATCAGCCTGTATTTAACTCTTCTGGCACTGATAAAACCCTCCGGGTCATAAGGGACCCACCAGAAGCTCCTCTTTAACTTGTATTTTTCCCTCAGTATTTGATCGGCATCTTGCCAACCTTCTTTCTTGTTCATAATGAAGGGGCCTAGATGGTCTTTGAATTTCAAATGAGCTTTCTTCTTGGCACTATGAAAATGAGTAAGATCAGCATTGATGAGCTGCCTATAGTACTCCAATGCAAATAGTCTCATTGGTACATATCTTGGGAGCCTGTAAGGACAGAGCTCACAACCATAGATCCTAATGACAGTGTGATTTTGGTAGAGATACCAATCACCTATTTTGTAACTCTTAGACAGCTGCAAGGTCTTCTGTATGTCATATGACAATCTAGGAGGAGGGGACCTTTTTAGAAGACAAGAGACTGGGTATACAAACTGGTCAATGAACTCACAGTAGGAAAATGGAGAGTTTTGAACCTCATGGAAAACTGATGACCAAAAGATGACAAACCTTCTTTCCCCCTTAGAATCCAACTTTTTAATGGGGCATTGGAAGCATTCAGACTGGTAATACATGAACAAATGATAGATATATGATGAATATTTAAAGACTCCCTCCCTATCCAGCTTCACTAGCTGGTCATGTATTTTGTTGGCTATGAACTTGGCATAATTATACTTGACAGCAGGGGGCTGTCTTGGACTGTATGCAGACATCAAAACCAGCACTGTTTCATCAATGTGCTCACTTGTTTTAAAACCCATCACAGAGGAAATCATATCTATAAGCAGCTTGCCCACCTCATTGAAATTGTCATATAAGAAAGGAGGCAGGCCTGTAGGCTGGCAATCCGTTCTCATGAATGTCTTGATAACTCTTGCAATTTCAAAGCTGGAAAGCTTGGAGCCTTCATCCAACAAATAGTTTATGGAGAAAGGAATCAATAGCTGAGTCTGTTTGAAGTCGAGCATCTGGTTGATGGAGTCAGGAGTAATATAAAAAAGTATGCTCCTAGATGGAGACTTTATAGCTCTCTTATTTGGTTCACATTTCTTAGCACACAAATGGATGACCTCAGAAAAAACATTAACAGAGGGAAGGAAATAATAATTCAAATTGGACTCCCATATGCCAAACATGTCACAGTTGTTTATAAAGTTGTTTCTTAGTTGGCAGAAGGTCTTCAAGTGATATCTGTCCCCAACTAGATCTTGAATGAGGTAATCCTTATCAGCCAGAGGCATGGCTTCAAGTTCTTTGTTTGGTGGATTCATAGGAGTGACACTGAGAGATGTTGGAGTGGCCATTATAAACTTTTTGATGTTTTATTTGGAATGAAGTTTTACAGCAGTAACAGATTGCTGACAACTGACTCTGAGGATTTGCAAAGGATTTGCAAAATGAGTTCAAGTGAGGGAAGGGCCTTCAATATCTGTAATTATGATGAAAAGGAAAACTTTGCAAAGTTCGGATAAGGCTTTAGTTTCTTTGGCAAATTCCTTGTATAGAAGACTGTGAGGGAAAATTTTTGCAAGGGAACGGGGAGTATTACAGTGAAATTGCAGAGGTTATGAGTGGACTGTGGCAGAAAGGATAATGGTGAGCTTATTGTAGAATTTTGATGGAAACCCAAGCTTTAAAACAACTTCCTGCGGTGATTTCGCGAATTGCCGGGGATTGGAAGGGTTTTCTTTTAACAGTGGGGAGTAGTGAGCGAATCTGGGTAGGTTTTTTAGGCATATGAGTGATTTCAATTCAGCAATTTGCCAGTTTCAGCATGAAAAATGGAGAAAAATGGTAAGAACAGGGTGAAACTGGTGCAATTGGAAAATACCTGGTAAAAATGGCACCGAGGGTTGTCGAGCTGGTGCAATGGTGAACAATGGTGACATATTTGTAGGCAGCAACAGCGCAATTTGGTCGAATTTCAAATTTTGACACCAACGGGCGAAAAAACGGCACAAATATCTCCCACACACAACCAACGAATAATGAAACAAAATCGTCGTAAAGGCATGTTTTTATGAAAAATTTGGCATATTAGCCTTTTTGGCACTTTTTTGGGATGACGTCAGCCTGATGTCATCGACAGGTCTCGGGTACGGACGGGTGACGTGGCAGCTGACTCGGATGAAGATGTGGCATAGGACACTCTGGCGGGGTGATGACGCGAGCAGGTGAGGTGGAAATGACACGGGGCACCGGCGGGGATACGAAAACATGACGTCAGAAGCGACATAGGGCTGACGTAAGAGGGCGGAAGGTGGTATCCGGTTTTCCCCGCACTACCTTTTGGCACAGGCGGTATTGGGGGAGGGGCCTCTGAACATGCCGGGAGGCCGACACATGACGGGGGTACGGCAGGGAAACTGCCCATCCCCGAGACGTTAACCTCCGGCGGATCGGGGGCTCAAAACGACCGCCCACCGTTGATCTGGGGCGCACAGAATCTAACGGTTTGCGGCACAGGTAAGGTGACAAGGATTAGGGACGGGACCTGCCCATATTATTTAAACCAAATGCACCACGGGGGGTCATAAACTTTGGAAACGTGGGTTTGTGGGTTATGTGCACCGACAGCGTTTAAAATAAACGTTTAAACGCCAAACATTAATAATGAGCGCTGAGAAAGGGTTAGGTTTATATACAAAAGGGGAAGACCATGGTTATTATTTCAACCAGAGGTTAAAACAAGCCCGGGTTAGAACGCGGAAGGGTTAATAGTAGTCCCAGATGGACTATTATTTCCCTAAATTGTATATACATAGCTATACTGCTATAGGGTTGGATTTTAATTTTTTTTGGGATTTTATATAGTTTTTTGTAACAATAGGGATGGGAAAATTTGGTTAGGGAGCTATATAATAGGATTACAAGTTAAAATGAGTTTGTGAAATGGAAATGTAAGGGGAATGATGCCAAGTTTATGATCAGGAACTTAGACATGAGATTTGAATGGGATATGGATAAATGATTTTACACAAGAAATGTGGCTTCTTTTCATTGAGAAAGCCAAAACTTGACTTGATATTTTACAAAAATGAAGTGATAACAGGACTTGTTGGGAAGATCCCAAAGTCCTCAAGGGGTGTTAGTAAGAAACTATGAGGGGGAGGGTGAAAAGGAGTTAGAAATGCTACCAGAATTCTGCCATTAGACAATTGCTTCGACCTTTCTGTGATTGATGAGACAATTTCTTATTGATAATACAAAATGTGATCCAAACTTTGCTTCTGCAACCTCAAACTACCTACCCAGCCTAATAAACCTAACTTTTTTTCTTCCTTTTGAATGGGTGCACTTAGACTTGGGAACCCTGATTGTCCTCTTTTCTTCTGGTTGCCCTCCTATCTAAATCAACGCTTATCTCTCCCAAGGACCCAGATTGAGCAGTTGGGCTCCTTCATTTCTCAGCCTATCTACTCTTCTACCAATCTTGCACTGTTTGGACAGGTATTCTTTCTCTAGTCTAAAATAAGCAATTTAAACATGGCATGGTCTAGATTGAACTGTTGGGCCATCCATCAAACTAGAAGTGGCATTTAAACTAGCCACTTTCCTGGTCTTTCTTTGGGGTTCAAATCTATTATTCTTTCTGACCAATTTACTCTTTTTCCCCTTCGATAATTCTTTTAGGGCATACCCTCTTCACATTTTTTAAGTTTTTTTACTAATGCCTTTTTACAAAATATGGAGCCTTTGCAGCATGAAAAGATGAACATATTTGGCACTTCCGCTGTTAATCATGAAATATGAACACCTGTCACAACAGGAGGTTAACAATGGCTCCACTTGGGGATGACTTTTCCTTGTGAAAAGTCAAGAACAACAGGTCAGAATGCCTTAGTCTTCAACTGTTGCTGTACTCTGAAAACTTCCCTTCACTAGCTGCTTTATTTATATATCTGACAGCAGACTTGAAGAGCTTAGGGCCTTCACTTTGGGCTTCAACTGCAATAAGCTTGCCATCCAAACAAAAAAAAACCAAAATCCTACCTACTTACGCTAATTAGCCTTCTTTTGTTGGTTAGGTAAAATGAAACAGCCAGTGCAACCACTTAAGCAATTGTCGAAAGAAACGAACTGCTAGACTGACAGTTGGTGAAATCAGAAACATTATTTGGTCATGTGCCCCCATAATCAAAATTGTGACATATAAAGGCCACTACTGATATACTTGGCCCTCATAGAGAAAACATGTTAAAGATTTTGAGTTGAGAAGATCCTCCATGTAATGTGCTACAAGATCCGCGAAAGCATTATGTGGGATAGTTTCTTTTGGGCCTTCTTGGTATGATGGAACAGCTGCATCCTGAGTAACAAACCATGCAACCAATATTTTAGTCTTTGTCTTGAAATCAAGATTATCCTCAATCTGTAAGTCAGAAGGTAGTACAATTTCCTCATGACTTGGAGAAGGAATATTTTGGAGGAATTCTTTAGGATCGCGAAAATCACATGACTGAATTTGAGAATGCACAAGTTCAATTTCATTTTCATGTTCTTCAACAATTAAATCAAGAAAATACATTTTGATTTGAGGCTATTGTATTGCTTTGACCTTTAACAACACCAATCTCAAAAAATCTTCATCAAGCTCATATTCGGATAACAACTTCCTGAATTCATCTAAAGCTCGAGCTATTGCAAGATCTTCCACACACCCAGTCATCCTGTCTGACAAATAATTCTTTGAATATGGACTATTTTGTTGTAGAATTGATCGAAAAACTTGAAGCTCTGGATCCTATTTCTCTTTCGGGTTCGCTCCTCCAGTGGAGTCTTGTTTGAAAAGATGACATGGAGTCGCCAGGTGGATGATTGATCTTTTGGTGTGTCTGATCCCTATCCACCATCACAGATCATATCTGAACATGAAAAGTTCTGAAGACAAGGAGCGCTTTCTCCAGAAAACAAGATTTTCTCTTTGGATCAACCTTCCAAGTTGATTCTTGTATTTTTTTGAGAATTTCCACAGTGGAGTCGCCATTATGTTAACACTCAGGTTGTCCCTTGGCTCCTAAGGGATACGGCCGAGGTAACCACAAACCAATCTTTGGACTGCAGGTCCTAGCCTACCTTCAATCAGAGAGGGCTCTCTCTTAATGATTTAGCTTTGTTGATGATGATTTTAGGCTAGTTATTGAGTTCAAGGGGTTTTGTTTAAGTTTTGGTGGGAAGGATGATGCTTTCAAGTAGAGAGGTAATGCATAGTATGATAAGTTCAAACCATTGGGCATGGAAACATGGAGTAGGACTGCTGGTGCGTTTTCTTGGTCACAAGAGGAATATGGAGCAAGATAGCAACACATGAAACAACATTCAAGCTAAATGGAGATGGATTGAAGGCTAAGGAGTGAGAGGCAATTAAGAATCTCTCTTCAGCTTAACAGAGGGAAGGTGAATGAGCTCTATCTAGGAGCAGTAAAGAATCCTTAGATAACTGTCAAACATGGGTGAATTAGGGGAAATATGAGCCAAAGGGAATTCATATTCATTACCGATTCAGAGGAAAACATAAAGAAACAACAGAAATTGAGCATAGAGTGCAGCCAAGCAAGTTCTAAGCTAATATTTCTATCTACTATTTTGATGGTGATATATGTATGATATGAGCATATATCAATGGAAGACAGAGGTAGAAAAGACTTATTGAGTCATGTTGCAGCACAAGAATTCCATATTCATTCTTCAAAACATTAATAACACAGCAGACAGTCCATCCTCCAAGCTTTTCAGCAGTCTTTGATTAAGGAAAACATCAAGTATACAGAGTGAGTCTCTAGTGGAGAAAATCAACCAACCAACCCCAAATACGTTCTGTGGGGAGGTATATATACAAAAAAAAGATACAAAAATATCTAGATGATGAGTTAATAGCTCATAACTTCTTCGCCAACTCTTAAGGGATAGTAGCTGAAAGAGTAAATGTTGTAGTAAACATGAATATAACAGTTGTTCATTCTGTCAGAGAAAATTGACTTTTGAGTCCAATTGAGTCGGCTGGGCTGCGCTTTTAAAATCCGCGGTCTTTTGGGCTCGCCATCCATCTCTTTTCTTTGTCACTGCTCCAACCTGCTCTGCCTATTCTTTAACCGCTCTGTCCAGTGCTTTCGTGCCTCATTTGGGTGATTCATAGCTGACCGAGATTTGAAATAATAAAAGGGGAAAAAACTGAAATTACCTGGGCAGAATGGCCAGCATTGCCTGCCACCAATCCTCGGGAGGTAACTGATGCTTTTGTATTTTGATGAGTGTTTCATCGGCCTCTGTATACCTATAATAGTTGGGTGGCATCTCAAACAAATGATTAATTTCATGTTCAATAAAAAATAAGTTTTCCAACTTATCATAGAGATTCTGCCCAGAAGGTGGCTCCGCCTCTACTGTAGAGCCTGAGGATGCAGTAAGTTGATTTGTGACATAGCTGTTCACTCTGGTGGCATATTGTTCACGTGTTAACAACCTTCCAGTACTGGTCAGCAAGCTGGGCAAACCTTTGCTTTGTAAGGCTGTAAGTTTCCACTTAAAATCATCTATGTCCCTTTGCATCTCTTGACACTTTCTTTCCAGTGTCTGTACAAAACCTCTCAGAGTCAGCACCTTCTTTGCTGTGAGTATGACCTCCGTCCTATTCATAATTTGCATTGCTGTCAGCTCTTCCTTAGTTTGATGGTTCAAAAAATTAATCATTTTATTGGCCTGTTCAGGCATGGTTCCCAATGCTGCTCTGGCTCTCTGATTTTCAAACTGAGCTAGGCCAATTAGATCCATTTGCTCATGTATGGCCTAAATTGACCGCCACTGGTCAGTGATTGATTGATTAATCTTGGCCCACAGAATCCTCTTTATTTTAGCTATTGTCTTGTCCAAAGTCAGCTCCTTCTCCAAGGCCTTTATTTTGTCCTTCAGGGCCCTAATTTCCCTTGTCTGCTCAGCCACTGTCATTTTGGACTTATCATATTTTCCTTCTAGATTGGCCAACTTTTCTTTGGCCTCTTTTATCTCTGTTGCTTGAAGCTCTAGCTCCTTGACAGCTTTTGTCAATTCATCCATGCTCATGCTAGACTCAAGCACTGTTGTTGTTGCTGCCGTGGCATCTGTGGCTATTGTAGTTTCTGTAATAATTGGAGGGGTCACTGCTACTTGTGTAGGAGGAACAGCAACAACAGCTGGAACTGTTTGAGGTGGCTGGGAGGTCGACTCTCCCTGCTTGCCTTGTAGTGATTTCTCCAACTCTCCCTCCATCTCAATTATTCTCTGGTTCATTCACATCAACAGGTCCATTGTATCTTCAGCTTCTTTCTCTCGAACTAGTTCTCCTGTTTGTGGGTGCATAGTCGAGGTGAGCATCATTTGCTTTTTCAGAGCAGCAATATCGTCCTCCTTTTTCTTCATTAGGGCCTTGATGGCTTTGGGGTTCTTAGGATCATGCCCTAGGTCCACAATAATGTCCTCCAATGTTTTAATTCTATTGCCTTTGGCTGTGGAGGACATTATTTCCAAATCAAGATGATTATTTGTGTTCTTTAAAGATTCCTTCAACTCATGAGCCAGCGTGGCCTTATCTGCCAGGGTGGCATAGACCATTTCCCTTGTTTGCTTATGTAACTCTATTTGATCCATGGGGTGAATGTCCTTGGCCAGCTGAGTGTGGCTACTGAACCTTGGGCTTGAAGTGGGTGAGAATCATCCTTTCTTCTCTAATGTCATATGCTTCCATCAATCTTTCCTACTTGGCAGGTGTTGCCTTAAGAAATTGGTCATACAATTGTACTCTTAATAGCTCATTTTGAGCCTTAATTTCTTTAAAGGTGGCTTTGATGCTAGCTGGCTTCTTACTTTGCTGTGTAGAGGAAGATACCTCCTTGCCATGTTGTCTGTCTTTCTCTTGTTGGAGAGAGCTTGTAGCTGTTTGTTGACTCCCTTCTCTGTCTCTCCTTAGACTTCCAAGGATTTCCTCACTGACTTCCTCCTCAATTGGAGAGTCAACCTTTTGCCTCTTGGCTTCGGGCTACTGTGTAGACCCACTAGCAGGCATGGAGTCTTCTCGGTCTCGTTTTCTCTCTCTTTCCTCATGGGCAGGAGTCTGTAAAATAGGCACTTGTGGTGCCTCTGTTTGCTGTGGAGGAGCCTGTCCTTGAGATTGTACCATTGAAGTGGCAGGCTGTTTTGTGACTATTCCTTGTTATGTATCCATTGGCTCTTTTCCTTTAGTTGTACCTGTTGCTGATGTAGATGCTCCTTGGGCAGATTGTGAAGCTGCAGAAGTGGATGTGCCTTCTCCGACTTGGTGCGGTAGTTTGAAAGTTACCTAGTCAGCGGAATCCAAGTCAAGAGTTTTTTCTAAATCTTTGACATTTCTTTCCATAATTTCTTCTTGGGTCAATTCCTCAACTAATGTGTCTTGCAGCCACTCATCTTGGTTGGCATATTGTTCAATTTGTGGTAATTTACAATGGTCATAGGCCATCAGCCTATATTTAACTCTTCTGGCACTGATAAAACCATTCGGGTCATAAGGGACCCACCAGAAGCTCCTCTTTAACTTGTATTTGTCCCTCGGTATTTGATCGGCATCTTGCCAACCTTCTTTCTTGTTCATAATGAAGGGGCCTAGATGGTCTTTGAATTTCAGATGAGCTTTCTTCTTGGCACTATGAAAATGAGTAAGATCAGCATTGATGAGCTGCCTATAGTACTCCAACGCAAATAGTCTCATTGGTACATATCTTGGGAGCCTGTAAGGACAGAGCTCACAGCCATAGATCCTAATGACAGTGTGATTTTGGTAGAGATACCAATCACCTATTTTGTAACTCTTAGACAACTGCAAGGTCTTTTGTATGTCATATGACAATCTAGGAGGAGGGGACATTTTTAGAAGACAAGAGACTGGGTATACAAACTGGTAAATGAACTCACAGTAGGAAAACAGAGAGTTTTGAACCTCATGGAAAACTGATGACCAAAAGATGAGAGACCTTCTTTCCCCCTTAGAATACATCTTTTTAATGGGGCATTGGAAGCATTTAGACTGGTAATACATGAACAAATGATAGATATATGATGAATATTTAAAGACTCCCTCCCTATCCAGCTTTACTAGCTGGTCATGTATTCTTTTGGCTATGAACTTGGCATAATTATACTTGACAGCAGGGGGCTGTCCTGGACTGTATGTAGACAGCAAAACCAACACTGTTTCATCAATGTGCTCACTTGTTTTAAGACCCAACACAGAGGAAATCATATCTATAAGCAGCTTGCCCACCTCATTGAAATTGTCATATAAGAAAGGAGGCAAGCCTGTAGGCTAGTAGTCTGTTCTCATGAATGTCTTGATAATTCTTGCAATTTCAGAGCTGGAAAGCTTGGAGCCTTCATCCAGCAAATAGTTCATGGAGAAAGGAATCAATAGCTGAGTCTGTTTGAAGTCGAGCATCTGGTTGATGGAGTCAGGAGTAATATAAAAAAGTATGCTCCCAGATGGAGACTTGACAGCTCTTTGATTTGGTTCATAGTTCTCAGCACACAAATGGATGACCTCAGGAAAAACATTAACAGAGGGAAGGAAATAATAACGCAAATTGGACTCCCATATGCCAAACGTGTCACAGTTGTTTATAAAGTTGTTTCTTAGTTGGTAGAAGGTCTTCAAGTGATTTCTGTCCCCAACTAGATCTTGAATGAGGTAATCCTTATCAGCCAGAGGCATGGCTTCAAGTTCTTTGTTTGGTGGATTCATATGAGTGACTTTGAGAGCTGTTGGAGTGGCCATTATAAACTTTTTGATGTTATATTTGGAATGAAGTTTTACAGCAGTAACAGATTGCTGACAACTGACTCTGAGGATTTGCAAAGGAGTTGCAAAATGAGTTTAAGTGAGGGAAGGGCCTTCAATATCTCTAATTATGATGAAAAGGAAAACTTTGTAGAGTTCGGATAAGGCTTTGGTTTCTTTGGCAAATTCCTTGGATAGAAGACTGTGAGGGAAAATTTTTGCAAGGTAACGGGGAGTATTACAGTGAAATTGCAGAGGTTATGAGTGGAATGTGGCAGAAAGGATAATGGTGAGCTTATTGCAGAATTTTGATGGAAACCAGAGCTTTAAAACAGCTTCCTACGTTGATTTCGCGAACTGCTGGGGATTGGTAGGGTTTTCTTTTAACAGTGGGGAGTAGTGAGCGAATATGGGTAGGTTTTTTAGGCGTATGAGTGATTTCAATTCAGCAATTTGCCGGTTTCAGCATGAAAAATGGAGAAAAATGGTAAGAACAGGGTGAAACTGGTGAAATTGGCAAATACCTGGTAAAAATGGAGCCGAGGGTTGTCGAGCTGGTGCAATGGTGAACAATGGTGATGTATTTGCAGGTAACAACATCGCAATTTGGTCGAATTTCGAATTTTGACACCAACAGGTGAAAAAACGGCACAAACAGCTCCCGCACACAACCAATGAATAGTGAAACAAAACGGTCGAAAAGGCATGTTTTTATGAAAAATTTGGCATATTAGCGTTTTTGGCGCTTTTTTGGGATGACGTCAGCCTGACGTCATCGGCGGGTCCCAGGTACGGACGAGTGACGTGGCAGATGACTCGGATGAAGACATGGCATAGGACACTCTGGCAGGGTGACGACGTGAGCAGGTGAGGTGGCAATGACACGGGGAACCGGCGGAGATACGAAGACATGACGTCAGAAGCGACGCAGGGCTGACGTAGGAGGGCAGAAGGTGGTATCCGGTTTTCCCCGCACCACCATTCGGCACAGGCAGTATTGGGGGAGGGGCCTCCGAACACGTCGGGAGGCCAACACGTGGCAGGGGTACGGCAGGGAAACTGCCCATCCCCCGGACGTTAACCTCCGGCGGATCGGGGGCTCAAAACGACGGCCCACCGTTGATCTGGGGCGTGCAGAATCTGACGGTTGGCAGCACAGGTAAGGTGACGGGGATTAGGGACGGGACCCGCCCGTATTATTTAAACAAAATGCGCCAGGGGAGGTCATAAACTTTGGAAATGTGGGTTTGTGGGTTATGTGCGCCGGCAGCATTTAAAATAAACGTTTAAATGCCAAACATTAATAATGAGCGCTGAGAAAGGGTTAGGTTTATATACAAAAGGGGAAGACCATGGTTATTATTTTAACCAGAGGTTAAAACAAGCCCGTGTTAGAACGCGGAAGGGTTAATAGTAGTCCCAGATGGACTATTATTTCCCTAAACTGTATATACATAACTATAATGCTATAGGGTGGGATTTTAATATTTTTTTGGATTTTATATAGTTTTTTGTAACAATAGGGATGGGAAAATTCGGTTAGGGAGCTATATAATAGGATTAGAAGTTAATATGAGTTTGTGATATGGAAATGTAAGGGGAATGATGCCATGTTTATGATCTGAAACATAGACATGAGATTTGAATGGGATATGGATAAATGATTTTACACAAGAAATGTGGCTTCTTTTCATTGAGAAAGCCAAAACTTGACTTGATATTTTACAAAAATGAAGTGATAACAGGACTTGTTGGGAAGATCCCAAAGTCCTCAAGGGGTGTTAGTAAGAAACTATGAGGGGGAGGGTGAAAGGGAGTTAGACATGCTACCAGAATTCTGCCATTAGACAACTGCTTTGACCTTTCTGTGATTGATGAGACAATTTCTGATTGATAATACGAAATGTGATCCAAACTTTGCTTCTGCAACCTCAAACTACCTACCCAGCCTAATACACCTAACATTTTTTCTTCCTTTTGAATGGGTGAACTTAGACTTGCGAACCCTGATTGTCCTCTTTTCTTCTGGCTGCCCTCCTATCTAAATCAACCCTTATCTCTTCCAAGGACCCAGATTGAGTAGTTGGGCTCCTTCATTTCTCTGCCTATCTACTCTTCTATCGAGCTTGCACTGTTTGGACAGGTATTCTTTCTCTAGTCTAAAACAAGAAATTTAAACATGGCATGGTCCAGATTGAACTGTTGGGCCATCCATCAAACTAGCAGTGGCATGTAAACTAGCCACTTTCCTGGTCTTTCTTTGGGGTTCAAATCTATCATTCTTTCTGACCAATTTACTCTTTTTTCCCTTTGATAATTCTTTTAGGGCATACCCTCTTCACATTTTTTAACTTTTTTTACTAATTCCTTTTTACAAAATATGGAACCTTTGCAGCATGAAAAGATGATCATATTTGGCACTTCCACTATCAATCATGAAATATGAACACCTGTCGCAACAGTAGGCTAACATCCTTCACCAAGACCTTCACCAATCTCATCATTTTACATAGAAATTCCTCCAAGCATGTTGAGAAAATCCAAACATCTCCTAACCTTGGTTTTGAGTTTTGATTCATCCTAGGAATTTTATCACTTCATTCCACCCATCCACCACCTTCCCTAAGCCTTTCATCACATCCAGCAAACATCATTTTTCTCTCAGTTGTATCCTGTAGAAATACAGGGAATCTTGTAGGTTTCTAGTACATCCTATAGGTTTTCCTGTAGTGGCTTATTTTGAGGTTGAATTGAGGGAAAACCTCTTGGAAGCCACACAAAGTCACCCAAGGTTCTCCCTAACCTCCCAACCATCTCCTAAACCTCCCAAACATCCACCAGCGTCACTAAGCCACTTGCCACATCACCAAAAGAGATTAGGGTTTATATTTTATTTTCCATAAAAAGAATAAAACAGATTTATTTCAGTCCTTTACATGCAAAGTAGTGATGTTTGATGTCTTGAACTTACATGCTTTAGACAGTAGCATTTCATACATGTTAGCTTGGCATTTTTGTAAAGCATAGTTTCTCAGTAGTTAGTTAGAGAATGGTGTGTTTTTAGCATAGGATTTTATTCATTTTCCTTATTGTAGTTGATGAGCGCTAGCATTGCAGCAAGAATGCTGCAACTCATGGGATACTAGATTTACTTTGTTAACCCAAGGTTCATACAAACTTTAACGTGTCAGTGATGTACACACAAGAAAAAGTGATGGTTCTACCTTTTGTCATGGTGCAGCTGGCGAGAGACCACTGGGGTTTTCAAGCCAAACTTTTATGGAGTCAGAAGAAGCTTGGTTTCTTGATGGAAGAAAGGGAAATCTACTCTAAGGGAGAGTTACTCTATTGCAATAATGGAAAATACCGAAATTCAATTCTAAATCACACCATTTCCTAATTAACTCCCAAAAAACGTATGCTTTACAATAATGGCAAATTAACATGAACCAAATTCCGCTATATAAGCATGGAAGTAAGAAGCATCAAACATCACAGATGTGCAAGTAAAGGGACTGAAATAAATATGCTTTTGCTTTTTGCCTTTTCATGCAAAATCAAGCATGCAAACTAATTTCTTTTGGTGATGTTGCAGGTGAATTAAGGATGTTGGAGGATGGATGGTAGGGTTAGGAGATGGTTGGATAGTGTGGGAGACCCTTAGGATGATTTTGGTTACTTCCTAGAGGTTTTCCCTCAATTTGGCCTCAAAACAGGCCATTTCAAGAAAACCTACAGGATGTACTAGACTCCTACAGGATTCCCTATAAACCTACAGGATACAACTGAGAGAAAAATGAAAGGTGTTGGATACAAGAAAGAGGAGCCTTGGTTGCTAGGGTTGGGCCTAAACCCAAGAGCTTCAATCCTCTGAGTTAACTCAGTGTTGGCTCAAAACAAAACTCATTCTTATTACCAAAACAAGAAATTACATCAATAAAACTTTCAAAAGTCTAAAGCTCGAAAATAGCTTAGATTTATTCAACAAAAATTCCAATCCTAATGAGGCTCTAGGCCTCTCTACTTATACAGCTAAAGTCCCCAATGACTTCCTTAAAATTAGGGAGGCTCAGCTCCGAAACTCGAGATAAACTATCTCTTTGTCTCTCACTTGCTCGGCTGCCTTCTAATCCTCATGGCTTGATTGCTTCCTCTTTGATCTGGTGTGATGGATGGAGGAATATTCAAATGGGGGGGTGGGGGGGTGGGGGAATAAATGAGGAGGATTTACCTCCTACAATCCCTCTCACTTGTCCCATTCTAGTTTTAACCTTAGTATTTGCCAAAATTTCTTGATTTTCTCCTTCAATCCCGCATTCAATGCATATTAGTCCACTAGGCATAATATCCAACTCTAACTCATCTCATAAAAAAAATGTAATCAAAAACATGTAATAATTTGTGAGAAATGTTGGTTTTACTAAGCTAGGAGGTGAATTAAGGCCCATATAATTACCCAATGATGAGGCTCATCATCACTCCCCTACTGAAAGTGTTTCTCATCCTCTGAGCAACTCAATCAATATCCATATCCTTCATAGCTCTAGTGGCCTCCCTGACATCCCATGCCTCTGCTATGGTTTCCTCTTCTTGTTCACAGAAGCCTGCTTTCCTTTCTACCTCTTCCCACTGCCTCTTTTCTTCTTCTTCCTTCCTTCCTTCTAGCATTCCTAAGAGTAGCAGTGGACTGAGTTTCATGCCAATCCAATCGACTTTTAGCCTTTGCATAGGTTGCTTGTACATGGATGTCTTGTTTAGTGATTCTCTCAATCTTTGAGGAGAGTGGTACTCTCTTATCTTTAAGTTGTATGGGAATGTGTTCCATCTCCTCAGGAAAGCTTGTATGTTATCATCCCCTAATAGCCTAAACAAGTCCTCAAAATGTGAAATTTATTGCTCATGGGAAATAAGATACCTAGGTGCAAGCTGAGGATCATTTTCAATCAAATTATGGGTACTGATGAGGGCCATGGGATCTGACTGTTCAACTCTGATCATAAGAGGTTCAGTTTTCTCTCTTGTCGATATCTTCTTCATCTCTGCAACCCTTGATTCCTCGTGGTTCATCCCTAATGCCAAAGCCATCAGCGATAAATCTCCTAGCTTGGCATTAGGGTCCCATAGATTCATGTCTATTAAGGCCATGTTGTGAAAATGAAACTCAGACATCTTGGCCCTATCTTCTAGTGTGATCTGATCACAAAGATCAATGAATTTCCTGTAGTCCTCAGAATGGCATGGTGCCTCTCTATGCTAGGGTCTTGATCTAGAATTGCAACCACTATTCCTTGAGGTATAGGGCATAGGATTTAGCTAGAATCCTACACTAAATTTCTTCCAAAGAGAGACTAGCCATACATGCCAATTGATTCTCTCTTTCTTGCACTGTCCTCTCAACCATCATTTTCTGTTTCTAGTTGATTTTTCATTATGGCCTTTCTGTCTCTCAAGCTACTTAGCTCTCTTCCCATCTCCTTGAGCTTCTCTTCCATGTGCCCAATGTCTTCCAACCCCTTGGATTTGGTCATCTGCATCCATCTATGAGTTCCAGCTCTCTCCTTCTCAAGCGCGAAGAATAGTGGGATAGAAAATTTTTGAGGAATGACCCTGCCTCGTTCAATAAACCTATAGTGGGAGTTAAGGTTAGGTTGGGGGCTAGGTTGTTTTGACTTTGGGTCCTCTTCTTTAGTTTCTTGCTATTGGCCTACCTCCCTTTCCAATTTTTGTGTCTCTTTTAGGTTCAACAAAGTATCCTGTAGGACTACTTCTACTTCCTGTAGATTCTCCTGTGTATCCTGTAGGATTGCTTTTCCCTTGGAGGAGGTGGATCTAGTCATATGCCTTCTCACATAGGTGATAGGAGACTTGAGGGAAGGCATTTTTTTTTTTTGCTGAGTCTTCATTCACAATGGGAATTTTGGTTGGTGTTTGGGGTTTCCCCTACCTTATTCTTGTGCTTTTCCTTGTCCTGAAATATAAGGGGGTTTGCCTCTGTCTTTTTCCTTTTTTCTTGGTGGGGGTGTTAAAAGCAGTGAGGGAAGCTACTGCCTCTCTCTCAATGGGTTCTAGAGACACCCTAGGTGACTCCTCCTTGTCTTCCTCCCCCTCTTTCCCATTGATTTCTTCACCTATGTCTTTCCTTTCTTATTCCTCTTGTAGATTCTCATCATCTTTATCAGTTTCCTCCTTAACATCCTCCTCTGTTTCTTCATCATCCTCCTTCTCTTTCTCCTCTTCTTCTGAACCTTCCTCATTTTCTTCTATTTCATCCTCGTCTTTATCCATCTCACCTTCATCTCCTTTTTTTTTCTTCTTCTTCCTTCTCTACTTCTTCTTCCTCTACTTTAGTCTCTTCCTCTTCCTCTTCACTAACAGTAGGACTAACATCATATGTGAGAGATTTGATGTCGTCATCTTCCTGCATGTCTTTGAAAACTGACCATTGTAGAAGAATTCTAAGGTTCTAGAGGGAATCTCCTATAAGGATTCTAATTAACCCATGGTGAGCTAACTATTGGGAATTTCCCTCTTGCACCTTGATGCTTGAGTCTATCAATGATTGCAGCAGGAAGTATGGTATGTTGAGCTTGTGGTGAGGGTGTGTTTCTGCTTCAAATCTCAACTCTTCAAGAAGCCTAAAATGATAGCCATAGACCACAATATACCTACCCTCACATGAAATGTATTTGATAAGTTGGTAGCTCACCTCATTCCAGGGATATGGTGGACTTTCTCTCCTTACTCCATTTTTGTCCTCAACTAGTTCCTCACCTTCTAAAAAGAATTTCCTTTTGGCAACTTAGCTATCTCCTTTGTCTTCCTTCCTCCATGGTACTCCTAGGGGAAGTGGGGTAACTCTGATAATGAGTTTAGGGGTGAGTTATATGGAGAGGCCTCTTACCATAATAGTGGCATGGACTCTAGTAAGTGGAATGAGGGAGAGAGAAAAATCTTGGGCCACCTCATCATTATACCCCCTTAATTTTTCGAAAAATCCCATCCAATTATGCCTTGTGAAGATTTCTAGAACCTGAGGGTGTTGTTGGATTCTCATAGTGTTAGTGGGCTCCCTCTTATTAAACCCTCCTATCATCTTGGTTGGTGAGGTTTTGAGGAGATGAGATGGTTGATACAATTTTCAAATG
Organism: Pinus tabuliformis; assembly: GCA_031772625.1. NCBI lineage: Eukaryota > Viridiplantae > Streptophyta > Pinopsida > Pinales > Pinaceae > Pinus > Pinus tabuliformis. Next base: position 211,132,665 of record CM062809.1, on the reverse strand, counting down.
CAGAAGTAAAAAACTAAGATGAATGTGTGGACAATTATCTTGCACAACTGCCAAATTTACTCAAACTATAAGATTTTTTGTTCAATTGACATGGAAAGAGGGATGTAATTACATAGCCTACCTATTCATTTTGTTGTGGTTAACCCTCATGTTTTCCCCTCTGAAACTCCTATCAGCCTATACTCTAGACTGTCTCTGTGTATCCTATAGGAATCTTGTGTGCAATCCTATAGGATTTCCTGTGCAATCCTATAGGAATTATTGTGTAGAAAAATGATGGTGTCTCCCTTGCTGTAGGTTTCCTGGGTATGAGAGTGATTTGTGAGCGCGAGCATCGAGGAAGTGAATGCACGAATGCATGGGGATGATGATTATTTCCTCTTATGGTCATTTTGGGTGAGGTGGTGGGCTGGCAGCTGAGGTATGGTTTCCATTTTCGGACCATTGGTCCCCACTACCACCTCATCATTCCCCACTTCCTCGTAATCAACTCCCAGTTCATGCTTCCGTAGCCTTAAGTGCTTTTGTCCTTCTCCTTTTTGTTTTTGAGTTGACTACTGCCACGTGTGAGAGGACAAATTGTTTTGTCTTTGTTGACTGATTGAAGTTGGCCAAGTTAATTGGCCACCTTTCGCTTAAAAACCAACTTACTCGTAACCTTTACATCCTTTGACTATATTATGAACATGAGAGAGTGAGCGGAATAATTACCTATGGTGCTTAATATCTTGTTGCAGTGGTTGAATACCGGAGGTGCTTGCTGTGTGTGTTGGCTGCATGCTATTCTTCTTCCACTTTTTTTGGCTGTTCTCTGATGATTTTTTTTTGTGGTGCAGGTACTTGGTGTTGAAGATCATGGTGCTACTACTACTTTGGAGTCCCTTCTGCTCTTGGATCATCATGCTGGAAGCTAGTTGTTCTTATGATTTATATTATGTAGGATAGGCTATGACAGGATGTTATGTAGATGTTTCTCCCTCAAAACTCTTAACCATACCTTCTGTTGGGAGTTTGAGGATGGTGGCATTGATGGAGAGGGAGACTAGGAGTCTAGAGGATGAGGAATACTTAGGTGATGCTCCCTGTTTCTCTCTGTTTCCTTCTTTTTCGAAGACTGTGAATTTTTTTGAGATTGTATTTTTTTAAGGGTGAATGCAGGGGTGTTGAAGGTGGACATAGGTATGGTCACGGAACAATGATGTAGGGATGTTGTTTTATTAACATAGCAGGTCATTTTTTTCTTTAGGGTCACTTCCTATAGGATTTTTGGGTCAGTTTGATTCCTATAGGACCATCCTGTAGGTTTTAGGGGATCCAGTAGGTTTACAGGGGATCCTGTAGAAAACAAAGTCCCCTTGTAAATTGAAGGAAAGGAGTGGAAAAAATGAAAGAAATTGTAGAGTGATGAATGAAAATGAGTGGAAAAATAAAATGTGAGTAAAGTAGGTCTCTTGGTGATCCTCCTTTGCTTTTTGATCATCCTTCTTACTGGCCTGCAAAATAGAATTTTTCATGATGTTTCTCTTTTGTCTTTTTTTTTTTTTTAAATAGGTAGGCTGCCTTTGAGAGGTTTTCATCCTAGCTGTTTACCTTGGGCACCTCAAAAGAGGTTTTCACCCAGGGATATTTTTATTCTCAATTTATTATTTTATTTTATTTTATTTTATTTATTGACACCATTGGGCTGCCCCAAGAGGTTTTCAACCCTATAGTGGGACTCGGTGCCTCATGGAGGTTTTCACCTAAGTCCTTATTCCTTTTCTTTTTATATCTCAGTGATTTGATGAGGTAGGAGATGAAACTTACTCCAATACCATCACTATTTTAGTGATATCATCAATGAGCTCTCTTTTTGACAATGGTCTCTTGTAAATTTTCAGTCGATATCCATTAACAAGTAAAGGAATGGCCTATTTATCTACGGTTTTGATCTGTACTCAACCATTATCATGGCATGTTTCTACAACATAAGGTCCTAGCCATCTTTTCCTTAACTTTCCCTTGAAGTATTTATACCTAGAATCATATAACAAAGCCCAATCACCTTCTTGAAATTGCTTTTCCTTGATGTTCTTATCATGCCAGATCTTCCTCTAAAGTTGAATTACCTCTGTATGTAGGAGGGCCTGCATTTTGAACTCATCCAAACCATTCAACTGGAGCAATCTCTCTTTTTTTTGCACTGTTGAGATCTAGATATAGTTGGGCTACCATCATTAACGTGTTATACTCAAATTCAATGGACAACAGGGCATTTTTCCCATAGACCAACTCATAGAGAGTGAATCTAATGGTGGTATTCCAGGTGGTATTATTAGCCTAGGTGGCCTCAACTAGTCTCTCTACCCAATCCATCACACTGCTGCTTACCACTTTGGTCAAGATGCCCTCTAGTGCTCTATTGGTCACCTCTACTTGTTCATTAGCTTGTGGATGATAAGGAGTGGAGGTTCTATGCTTGATCTTGTGCTGGCTAAGAAAGTCTTCAATCATGTTGAAGGTAAACTAGTTGCCTTGGTTGGTGACCAACTCTCTAAGGTACCCAAATTTGTAAAATACATTGTCCCTTAGGAACTCAGCTACCTTCTCTTATGTTTCTACCTTAATTTCCTTAGTTTCAACCCACTTAGTCAAATAGTTAATGCACACAATGATGCACTAGTTTTGTCTAGAAGAAGGGTCAATAGGTCCAATGAAGTCCATGCCCCACTTGCCAAATGGCTCGAAGGTCACCTAAGGCTACAGAGGCATTTCATCGCTTGGAGTAGGCCTTCCCATCCTTTGGCACCAATCACATTGACTAGTATATCTTTTCACATCCTGATGAAGAGTGGACCAATAATAGCCTGCTTGTAACACTTTGAATGTTGTCCTCTTTGTTGCAAAGTGACCTCCACCAGACCCATCATGACATATCAAAAGGATTTCAAAGACTTCATCCTCACTGACACACCTTCTCAAGATTTGATCTGGGCCAAGTTTGAAGACATTTCCCCCAATCCAAGTGAAGGGGGTGCTCTTTCTTACTATCTTGCTTTTCTCCTTGGAGGACAAGTTCAGTGGGAACTGTGCAAATACCAAATAGTTTGCTATATCAGCAAATCATGGAGAGAGAAATATAATAGAAAATAAGTGCTCATCCAGTAATTGGTCATCAACCTTCCTTATTTGCCTGTAGGAAAATTTAATCTGGACCAAAAGTCTGCAACAACATTTTTCTTACTAGGCTTATTAACAATAGTTAGAACAAATTGTTGTAATAAAAGTAACCATCTTATAATACGAGCATTCACATCTAGTTTATTCATTAAATATTTGATTGTGGCATGGTCAGTATGCAGAAATGTTTGATAGCCTATAATATAATTCCTAAATTTGTTCAATGAATGCACAATATCCAAGAGTTCCTTTATAAACCTTTGGTAGTATCTAGCTAACCCTAGGAAACTTTTGACATTGCTTTGCTTTTGACGAGGTGGGACCCTTTGGATGATAGCCATTTTGTTTGGGTCCACCTGCAGTCCTTGCTGAGATATTGAATGACCTAGCATGGTCCCTACAGTCATCAAGAATTCACATTTCTCGGGTCTGAGAGACAGGTTCATTTCAATGCATTTGTGCAGTACTTTGCCTAGGTTGGACAGAGCCTCTTGTAAATCACATCCATAAGGTGTAAAATCATCCATATAATTTTCTACCGCATCATGGACTAACTCGGAAAAAATACTCAAGACTACTCTTTTGAAAGTGGAAGGAGCATTGCACAGGCCAAAAGGAAGGAACCTATAGGCAAAAGTAATCCAAGGCCAAGTGAAGGTGGTTTTATCCTAGTCTTTGGGTTGATCTGGATTTGGTTGTACCTGCCGAATCCATCTAGGAAAGAGAAAAACTTTTTTCCCTACCAGGCCATCTAGCACTTGGTCAATGAAGGGTAGAGGGCAATGGTCCTTCTTTGTGGCTTTGTTCAACTCCCTGTAATTGACACAAATCCTCCACTTACCATTTTTCTTTGGAACTAACACCAAAGGAGAGACCCGCTCACTTTCGGAGATAGGGTAAATGAATCTTGCATCTAGCAGTTTTTGCAGTTCTTCTTTGACTATATCCTTAAGAGCTGGATTCATCCTCCTTTGGGGCTGCCAAACTGGTTTGCAACCCTCTTTGATGTATATGTGGTGAGCACACACTAAGGGGTGTATTCCCTTCATTTTTTTCTAACTCCAAGCGAAGGCATCTAGATGTTCCTTTAGCATGTTGCATAACTTCTCATCTTAGAGAGCAGAAAAAGAACAATAGATTTTCAAGGTTCTCTCAGGGCTGAATTCTATGGTTTTGACATGGAAGGTGTTGGAATCTCTAAGCATAGGAAAATTGGATGATTTTTCTGGGTTTCCTTTACTACATCTTCTAAGAGCAATGTACTGCGGGTTGGACTTTGGAGTAGGTGTTCAATCAAATCATCTTCATCCTATTGTCCTCCTCCCATGTTTATTTCTAAAGTATAAAGTTGGGCGGAATAAATGTCATCTTCTTCCTCCTCTACCAACCATAAAGATAAATAATGCTCTAGAGATGGCTGAGCAGGAGGGTATAGGACTAACTTCTTGGACATATGCCCATTCTTGATGGTCATATTCCTAGCTCTACAACTAATGTAAGCATCATAAGTGGCCAACCAAGGTCTTCCAAGCATGAGAGGGTAACCAGTAAGATTAGCCTTAGGCTGGAGAACTAGGAAATCTGGACGTTACTCCCAAGAGTCAATGGATACCATCACATCCTCCACAATCCCCTTAGGCATCATTGTGGAGTGGTCTGCCAGTTGCAGAACTGTTGTGGTCTTCCTCAATGAACCTTAGAGGTTGAGCTTGAGCATGGTGTCCTTGGTAATCACATTAATGGCAGACCCAAGATCGATCGAAGTGTGTGGGATAATGGTTCCATTGGTGTGCACATCTACTACAAGGCTTCTAGGTTCCAAATACTTTGGACAGATTACCTGCCAAAACATTAAGTCAAACAGTTGTCCAATGACATTAATGGTAGGGGCATCTCTTCTTCACCTCCCTAGATGCTTGAAGAACTTCTCCTTAATCAACTTATTATAAATAGGAACATCTTTTATTGCTTGGAGAAGTGGAATCTTTACACACAGATTTCTCAATTCTCCCAAAAGTTTAGTCTCTTCTGGTTTAGGTTGGAGTGGTTGGGTTAATCTCTAAGGAAAGGGTGGATTCACTTTAAGATTGCTTTCCTCTCTTTCTTCCTCAACCTACCTAGGTGGAGGTGGAGGTTGGTTATCCAGGAGAACTCTCACAGATCTCAGGTTAATCTCCTGGATTTCCACAACATAAGTTGGATATGATGTCTCTCCACTGTATACTTGTTGAGCCTGTGTATTGTTCGGGTTCAGATTTGGCTAGGGAGGGATATGGGGTTGCTTAGGTGGAGCAGAGTGTAATAGCTATGGTTGGGAAGGTGGTGGAGGAAATATACCTGGAGCATTGTTGTATTAGGGCCTCCACCCCTAAGGCGGTGCATTCCACTGAGGTTGTGGCAGATCATATGGTTGAAATGACTGGCTGGCTAGCTGGGAGTGATACTGAGATGCAAAGGACTAAGGAGGGGGTATAGACAAGGAAGGATGAGCAAGGTGTCCCCAAGAAGGTATGGTTGTGGTTTGGTTGGGGTTGTAATAGGCATGGGATGACCCTTTCATGCCATGTTGGTATGGTCTAGGCCCATGAGGTCTCCTTTGGTTTATGTAGTTGAGTTGCTCAGTGACCCCTTCAGCTCCCTGATATACAACTTTGAGTCTAGGCAAAGAAGGGCACTTGTCTATGGAGTAGTTTTCTTCACAAACTGAGAAAATTCCAATAGAATTCAATGGACATTCATTCTTAGGATGTCTCTTGGTGCATCTAGGACAAAAAATGGCCAAGGCTCTCTCTGCTTCCTCCTGCTTTCTCTTAATGTGCAAAGTGTCTATTTGTAAGGAAAGGGTTTGCATCATCTCACTTTTGAAATATTCCAGCATGTTTCCAATTTCACCCTTGATGGATGAGTTGGAAGAGGATGTACTGACCATAGGTTGGTTACCCCTACCTGTTTTCCTAGCTACACTAGAATGGTTTCTAAAGACAGTCTTGATATCCTCATAGGGTAATTGGTAGATATCTCCTCCTGCTAACAAGTGTAGGGTATACAAAAGATCTTCCCTTACCCCCCTAAGCAGGACTAGCTCTAGCGACTCGGGGTCAAGTGTGCACCTGTCCCTTTTGTAACTAAGCTGGAATCTTTCTTCGTAATCCTCTAGGGATTCATCATTGACTATGGTCATCCTAAAAATTTCCTCTTTAATATCCTTTGACAAATAGTAGTCTCGATACTTGCTATTAAAGGCTTGCTCCATCTGAGCCCAAGTTGTGATGATTTCCCAGGTAAACGCATGAACCAGCGCAATGCTGCATCCTTGAGGGTAGATGGAAATAATTTTAACTTCTGCTCATCATCTATATAGTCATAGGTTCGGCATATAACAACAAACACAAATAGTAAAGTGTTGGGGTCTTCTGTGGTCAAGCCATGGAAATGAGATAGGGTAGAGGGGCTTATATTTTCATCTTAGTGTCCCCATTGGTTTCCCTGATGGGGAAGGCACCCTCAACTCTCTCTCTATTCCCTCTGTCATTTCTATTTTCAGCAATTGGTTCAGTAGGAATGGGTTCTTATTCTTCTTCTTCCCCTATAGGTTCTTCAAATATTTCAGGTTTTACACCTAAGGGTTCCTCCAGTTCACAGCCACCAAAGAAGAGGGAAGGTTGGCTATTTGATGCAGTATGGGTATTTGGCAAAAATTTCACTAAGTTATCCCTATTCCTATAAGGCATGAAAGGAAATGTTTTGGGTTGGTTTTGTGTTTTTTTCAAAATTGGAAAGTACTTTTCATAATTGAAATTGCTGATTAAATGAAAACTACTGACTGAGTGAAAAACTACTTGCTGAATTGAAATATTTCTTGCAAAATGGAAAGGAAAGCAGATAATGTAGAATGAAAAAGGAAGCAACTAAATTACTTTTGCAAAAAGAAACTAATGGCGAAATACTAGAGACAAGAAAGTAAAAGAAATAAGCAGTATTCACATATTACTTAGACACCTCCGCGGAAACGATGCCAAAAAGTGATGAGCACCAGTATTGCAACAAGAATGCTGCAACTCATGGGCTACCAGCTTTACTTTGTTAACTCGGGGTTTGCACAAACTTGGAGGTGTCAGTGCTATATACACAAGTAAAAGTGATGGTTCTGCCTTTCCTCACGGTTAAGCTGGTGAGAGACCACTGGGGTTTTCAAGATATACTTCTATGGAGTTAGATAATCTTGGTTTCTTGATGGAAGAAAGGGAAATCTGCTCCAAGGGAGAGCTACTCTACTGCAATAATGGAAAATACCGAAATTCAATGCTAAATCACACCATTTCCTAATTAATTTCCAGAAAAACTATGCTTTGCAATAATGCTAAATTAACATGAACCGAATGCCACTATCTAAGCATGGAAGTAAGAAGAATAAAACATCACTAATGTGCAAGTAAAGGGACTAAAATAAATATGTTTTTGTCTTTTTCTCTTTTCATGCAAAATCAAGTATGAAAACTAATTTATTTTGGTGATGTGGCAGGTGAATTAAGGATGTTGGAGGATGGCTGGAAGGGTTAGGAGATGGTTGGATGGTGTGGGAGACCCTTGGGAGGATTTTTGTGACTTCCTAGAGGTTTTCCCTCAATTCAGCCTCAAAAAAGGCCATTTCAGGAAAACCTACAGGATGTACTAGAAACCTACAAGATTCCCTGTAAACCTACATGATACAGCCGAGAGAAAAATGGAAGGTGTTGGAGGTGATGGAAGGCTTAGGGAAGGTGTTAGATGGCTGGAATGAAGTGAGGAAAGGTCTAGGATCACTTAGAAGTCAACAACAAAGATAGAAGATGGTTGGATTCGCTCAATGTGATTGGAAGAATTTCTATGAAAAATGATGAAAACTAGTGAAGGTAATGGTGAAATCAAGGAATGACTTTAGTGGATGGAGTGGAAGGGGCTTGTTGGTTATGAATTCTTTGTATCCTTCTGAAGCACCTGCTCTTCATAAAACATGTATAACTCCCAAAAAGCTATGTAAACAAGAAGCATTCTCATAAGCTAGAAGGGAAGAAATAATGATCGAACTGCCTACATGATGCATGAGGAATGTTGCTGAAAGGAATGAAAGCATGGATGAGATCTACTGCAAGAGTGAAGAGAGAAGAACTGACAATGAAATCCTACTTTGAAAACCAATCAAATCCCAACTTAAATACAGTAAACTCTAAAGCTTATGCAAGAAATAGAAATTTGTGTTTTTGGGGCTGCATAAGGGTCCCTTCCTCAAATCATGATCCCAAAGGGAGGAAATTAGGCCAAGAAACCCACTTACAACCTTTTGGTATGCCTTTTATCCTTGCTAACCTGCTACTAAACTAAGGCACAAATGGAAGCAAACTAATAAACAACCAATCCAATCTACACTACTTGCAATGAAAACACATCTAAAAGCAAACTAACAATGAAGCTATGAGACTAATATAAACATACAGTTACAGGAAAGACAAGCCTTGGCTGTTAGGGTTGGGCCTTAACGTAAGAGATTCAGCCCTCTGAGTTAACTCAGTGCTGGCTCAAAACAAAACTCATTCTTATTACCAAAACATAAAGTTGCATCAATAAAACTTTCACATGTCTGGAGCTCGAAAATAGCTTAGAGTTATTCAACAAAAATTCCAATACTAATGATGCTCTAGGATTCTCTACTTATACAACTGAAGTCCCTAATGACTTCCTTAAAATTAAGGAGGCTCAGCTCCCAAACTCGAGATAAACTAGCTCTTTGTCTCTCACTTTCTCAGCTGCCCTATAATCCTCATGGCTTGGCTGTTTGCACTCCAAGATGGTGTGATGGATGGAGGAATATTCAAATGGGGGGGGGGAATAAATGAGGAGAATTTACCTCCTACAATCCCTCTTCCTTTTCCCATTCAAGTTTTAACCTTAGTATTGTGAAAATTTGTTGATTTTCTCCTTTAATCATGCATTCAATGCATATTAGTCCACTAGGCATAATATCCAACTCTAACTCATCTCATAAACAAAATATAATCAAAAACATGTCATGAGTCGTGAGAAAAGTTGGTTTGACTAAGCTAGGAGGTGAATTAAGGCCCATATAATTACCCAATGATGAGGCTCGTCAGCAATAGACAAGATTTCTCCTAGAGTAGATTTCTCTTTCTTTCATCAACAATCAAGCTTATTCTGAACCCATAGAAGTCTGGCTTGAAAACCCTAGTGGTCTCTCTCTAGTTGAAAAGTGACAAAAGGAAGAAACATCACTTTTACTTCTATATACAACACTGTCACCCCCATTCTTGTACGAACCCTGAGTTGATAAAGTAAAGCTGGTAGCTCTAGGAGTTGTAGCATTCTTGTTGCAATACTAGTGCTCATCAATCGACACTACCTCTGGGGATGCTGTAAAACAACTCAGTGGTCACATTACGCAGTTGTTAGTTTACCCTTCTACCAAATTGACTGCTCTTCCTATGACCATGATACACTTTGTGCAGTCTACACAAAAATATGGTGGTAAGAACAAGAAGAATAAGAAAAAGACTGCTCCTTCTGAAGAGCAGTCAACCAAGCAGTACAACCCAAAGCAGAAGGTTGTTGCACTCTATGATGATGGAAAGGACAAAACTACCAAATTCCCTTGCAAAATATGTTTAGAAGACCACATGACATATCATTGTCCACGTCTCCAAGAATGCACAGATTTCATTGCTAAAAAGGACACTAGCAGGACACCTGTGGTCCTTTACAATCCTTCCCTTGCTCAACAGAAGTGACACCTTATTGCAAACTAACCCCAACCCCTGCAAAGAGGCAATGATGATTCGCATCATCCTTCAGCTGGTGAAGGACCATCTACCGTTTACACCTTTGAAATGGTAGATCTTCAAACTAAAGCCAAAACATATGGAGCTCCAACCGCTAATGTTGAGCAAGCCTCCTCGATTCAAAACCCACCACCGCCTAACAATCTTCATATCAAAAGGCTAGTTGTTGATCTTGGGATTTTCCCCCGAAAAGGGGCACTTCATCACAAAAAGCATAATACATTTGCAAGTGCTTCCCATAACTACAGTATTGTAGAAGATTTGACACAAGAACCATTAGCTATGTCAGGTCTTGAAGTATTACAAACCTATCCAACACAAAAGAAAGCTCTGCTTTTGGAAATTGGTTGGGTTGACCCTCAGGATTCTATGCTTGCAATTTTTGACATGGACAAATGTAAGCCTCCCCTTTCACACCAGCTTGCATTTCAAGTGCAAATATTTTTGAAAGGGTGAGGAGTACATAGAACTGTCATTAACGAAGGTGCTTCAACCTGCATCATACTGGCTTCATGTTTTCTCGCTTTGGATTCTCCAACCCTATCACCACCGTCTAATTCCCTTAAAGATTTCGACGGCCACACTTTTATCCCAAAAGGTTACCTAGCTAGCTACCCCATCACTTTGAGTGGGAAAAAGGTAATTGTGGACAACAAAGTTGTAGATAGAAAGCTAAACTATAATCTATTGTTGAGTTGCAGTTGGGCTTACGCCATGACCGCCATTATGTCTATTGTCTTTCACATCATCCTATTCCCATTGAATGTAAATATAGTCATAGTGGACCACCTGTCCTTTTTCACCCCTGATTATTCCTTGTTACTTAGAGGCTTTGTACCCTTGGTGGGTGGTGTCCCTGACTCTTACATCAGTATCAATACCGGTCTATTGAAGGGCTCTTCCCTGATGGGTTGTTTCCCTCTTCTGTCCCCTGTTGTTCCACAGACAGTGTCTATAGTTTCATCCATTCCTCACGAACCAAATGATCCTTGCATCCTCTCGGCCCCTTCAGATATTGACCCTTATGGAGAAAAAATGTCATTGTCACCTGCTGAATTGGCCTAGCAATCTATTCAATTTGCATCTGAATCTCCAGTCACTTTGGTGATGGCCAACAGTACCACCTCCCCTCCCATAACCGCTAATTCTTTCGATCTCCTCAATCAAGTCCTACCTTCGAACGAAGCTATTAGAGAGATCATGTGTTTAGAAGAGCGACCTTGGGAGGACTCTCACCATCGTGTTTCGATATCTGATTCAGACATGATGTCTCTTCAAATCCTCTCATTTGATGCACCTGAAATCGTTTCCTCACCTTATACGACTATCCAAACTTTGGACTCGGAGGGAAACATGATAAATATTTCAAAGACATTGCTCGTCGATATTTCTATCAAGACAGGTATTGTGGAAAACATCCAGGTTAGAGATGATTGCACTCTGGTGAGCACTAGTATTGCAACAATAATGTTGCATCTCTTGGGGCTTCCTACTTTACTTTTATCAACCTGGTAGTTCGTAACAAACTTGGAAGAGATGGTGCTATATGCACAAGTACTAGCTCTTACTGCAAGCTGTCACTTGGTCAGTTGGCGCAAGATCACTAGGAGCTCAAGCCAGCTTCTGTGAATTTCCATAAGAAGCTTTTAACTATGATAAAAGAAAGCTAACTCTACAGAGGCTATTCTATTTGCAGAAAGAGAAGGAAGACTGAAATGTAACGCAAACCCTAGCAAACCCTAATTTATCCAACTAACCCTAGTTTTGCAAAATAAGAGATCGAAACTGATGCGATGAGTTCCATGGACTACTGAAAAAGGTAAATTACATTTATTCAAGCTACTTCTGAAAAGAAATGAGAAGAAAACATCTTTTTGTGCTTTTGCGTTTTTTATGTGAAATTATTATGCTTGTAACTTATCTAGTTGTGATTGTGCAAAGGTTTGGTGGTGAAGGAAGATGGACTTGGTTTTTTTAGAGGTGTATGAAGGTGTGGAGAGGTCCTAAGAAACCCCTAGTACCCTTTTTAAGACTTCCATTGCAATCAGATTTCGAGAAACCACTTACAAGTAACTCTACAGGAGACTGCAAGGGATCTATAGGAGCATCTACATGAAGATCTACAAGAGGAGGCCGAGAGCTGTTTTTGGAGGTTTTGAAGGTGGGAAGATGATGGGAGAGGGTAACTGAAGGCTAGATGAAGGTGTTGAGGTGTCTGGAGATTTTCAAGGAAGATCAAGAGGGAACCTGGTGGTTGGATTTGTCCAAATGGCAAGAGGGAAGCTCATGGAGAAAAATGCAAAAATTAGGGAAGATTGGTGAAATGTTGCGAATGACTTGGGAAATCTGTGAGAAGTGAGTTGATGCTAGCTAATTTATGGATGTATGGTGAGCTAAGGTTTCTTGCAAGAGATCTACACATTTACTTACAAAAATTGATCAAAGAAAGGACTAACTATACCATGAAAATAGAAATTTCTCTAGCTTGACCTATTTCTGACCTACAAACATAAAATGCTGAACAATAACCTTTGAATAGAAAAGCATGTAGAGAGATATATTTTTAAAGAACAGGAAATGATCTAGGCAAATTAATCTGAAGCAATACATTAATCTTTCCAAATCAAGTCATCACACTAGAAATTGCATGGGAGAACAAAACTGTGTTTTTGGTGGCAGCAGTAGTGCCTTGACCTCAAATCATTGTCCCAGAAAGGGAGAAAGGAGATCAGGGCCTGCTATTGGCCTTTTTGAATCTTAGTCTATCACTACGTTAACCTACTTGAACAAGTGAAACAAAAACAACTATGCAAACCATCAAAAGCAACCTATTCTAAACAAGGTAAAATGAATCTATGTAACAGAAATTAACTCATGAACTGAAGCAAAAAAACATATAAGTACAAAGCAAGAGGTGCTGGGCAGCTTGGATTGGGCCCTAACCCAAGAGCTTCAGCCCTCTTAAAGAGATCAGTGTTGGCTCAAAAACTGTTTCATCTTCATTATCAAAAATAAAAGTTATATTACATAAATTGTTCTCGAAAAGGAAGCTCTAAAATGGGTTGAACTAGTGCTGCACAAAAGTGAAAAAATTATACTAATGAATGGCTAACCTACTGAGGCTCTAAGCCCCCTTATTTATAAAAATGGATTACTCCAACAGTCATCCTAAAATCAAGGAGCTCAGCTTTCCAAAACTGGAGATAAACAACAGTCCTTTACTTGCTCGGTTGCCCCTTGGATGCATCAATGTGGACGTTTGTGCTCCGAGTTGCTGATGGCGGATTTGAGGAAAGAGGTCATAAATGAAGGAGACACCCACCTACAAATCCTCTTCCCTATTTTCCTCAAGTATTTGCTGCCATTTCCTCATAAATCCCTTGACTTTGTCCAAAATTGACCAAAAAATCTGCATAAAGCACACATTAGACTACATGGCAAAATGACTAACCCAATTCAGTCTATTAGTATAAATATATTCAAAAACATACAATAAACTAATGAGAATGGTGGATTAAGTCAAATTAAGAGGCAAAATGAGCCCATATAATCACCCATTTCTAGGGCTCATCATCACCTCCCTACTGAATGGGTTGCTCATCCTCTGAGCAACTAGTCTAACTCTTCATCCTTGATGGCTCTGATAGATTCCCTAACATCCCATGCTTCTGATGTGATATCTTCCTCTTTATCATGGAATCCTACCTTTCTATCCACCACTTCCCATTGTTTTTGTTCTTCCTCCTCTTTTACTCCTCCCAGCAGTCCTAGCAGCAGTGGAGGACTGAATTTGAGGCCAATCCAATTGGCCTTAAAACTTTGTATAGAGTGCTTATACAATGGCACTCTCCTCATGGCTTTCCTCATCCTATTTGGGGAGTGATACTCCCTGATCAGTAGGCTGTGTCGCAATGTGTTCCACCTTCTCATGTAGGCACGAATGCAATCATCTCCAAACAATATCACGATGTCCTCAAAATGTGAAATAGCCTGGGCCTGCTTATCAACATAGTTGGGGACAACTTGAGGATTAGCTGCAAGGTGTTGGTGGGCATAGATGAGAGCCATGGGGTCTATTGGTTCTGCTCTAACCATCAAGGGTTCATTCAGGTCCTTTGCCATCATTTTCTGGATTTCTGCTACCCTTTTCTCTTCATGGCTCATCCAAGATGCCATGGCCATTAGTTTCAAGTCTCCCAACACAACATTTGGATCCCATAGGTTCATATCAGTAAGGGCCATGTTGTGCAAGTAAAACTCTGCTAGCTTTGCTTTGTCCTCAGTTGAACTGTGATCACATATATTCATGAATTGGCCATAATCCTGAAAAGGTATTGTGCCCCTCTGGGCTAGTGTCTTGATCTGAAATTGGAGCCACTGATCCTTGAGGTACACTGCATATGATTTGGCTAGCTGCCTACACTGTAATGCCTCCATAGCCCAGCTGTCCATGCAGGCTAATTGGGCTTCCCTTTCCTGTAGCTACCTTTTTAAGATCATCACCTCATTTTCTACCTGGGATTCCCTTTCTTGTTTCTGTCTTATTAATGTTTCACTGTTTGCCTAGGGTTCCTCTTCTAGTTGTTGTCTTTTTAAGATTGACAGCTCATTTCCTCCCTGGGGTTCCCTTTCTTACATCTACTTCTTTAACCTTTCATTTTTTGCCTCCAATTGAGCTCTTCTGATGCTTTCTGTATGCCTGACCATGATTAATTCTTTGCCCATTTCCCTCAATTTGTTTTCCATGTGCCCAATGTCTTCCACCCCTCTTGATTTTGCAATCTGCATCCATGTATGGGTCCTTACTCTTTCCTTTTCCATCTCAAAGAAAGAGGGACTACAAACTTTTGTGGGATGATTTTCCCCCCTTCCAGAAGGTTTTAGTAAGAGCCTAAGTTAGGATAAGGTCCAAGCTCTGGTATCTCTTTTTCCTTGTCTTCCTCCTTGGTCTGTTCTTTTGCCTTCTTTTCAAGTTTTTTAGTCTCTTGGAGCTTTGCCAATGTCTCCTGTAGAGAGGTTTGTGCCTCCTGTAGGACTATTTTAGAGTCCATTAGTTTGATCCTTTCTTTCCAAGTAGAGGTCTTAGGACTTCCTCTTTCATAAGTGATAGGGGTTTTGGATGGAGATTCCTCCTTTGTTGCAGTAGGGACATCTTCAATGATGATGGGATCCTTTGAAGGTGGCTGAGGCTTCCCCATCTTTATTCTGGTGCTCTTTCGAGCCTTGAAGTACATAGATGGTTGTCTCTTCCTTTTTCCTTTGGGCTTGGTTGGAGTACTAAGTGCAGCAAGAACAGCTTCTGCCTCTCTTGCTAGTATCTCAGGAGACACTTCTTATTGCTTTGCTTCTTCTTCTTCATCTATTGTTTTTCTCATTTCTATTGGTTTTGCTTCTGTTGTCCCTAATTTTATTTGCTCCTTTGCTTTCTTAGTTTTTGCTTTTCCTGTGGCAACCTTTTTTTGCACTGTCTTAGGCTTCTTCTTTTCAGTTCTTGGCCTCTTCTTGTTTTTTTGTTGTGGTTTTACCCTTTTCTTCTTTTGATTCTTTCTTCTTCTTTGCTTTAGGCTCATCTTTGGTGGTGTCATGTTTCTCCTCTCCTTTCTGGTTTTCTTCCTTTTCTGTGTGGGGTTCCTCTTCTTCCAATTGAGTGTCCTTTTCTTCTTCATGGATTTCCTTCTCGGCTTCTCCTTTTTGTTCCTCCTCTTCACTCTCAGATGGACTAAGGTCATTAGTGAGAGCTTTTATATCATCTTCTTTAGTCATGTTTCTGAAAATCTCCCAGGCTATGGGGATTGTGAAGGTGTGGAGGGCATCCTCCACCAGCAATTTAATTAGCCCATGGTGAGCCAACTGGTCTGGAAACCCTACCTTCAATTTAGTGCTAGACCCTATGAAGGGTTGGAGGAGAAAATATGGAATACTGAGTTTTCTGGATGCAGGAAGGTCCATGCCATATCTTAATTCATGTAACAGTTTGAAATGGTACCCATAAACTATGATGTATCTTCCTTCACAGGAGATGTATTTAATGATCTTATAACTGACCTCATCCCATGGATAAGGTATATTTGTTCTCCTGGTGCCATTCTTATCCTCCACAAGATGTTCATCAAGCTGGAAAAAGGTCTTCATGGCAACTTTACCCAGTGGTTTTTCTTCCTTTCTCCAGGGTAGTCTAAGTGGGAGACCGGTGATCCTACTGATGAATTCCAGTGTGAGTTCTATGGTTAGACCCCTGAAACTGACAGTGGCATGGGTTTTTGAGTGAGGTTTTAAAGAAAATGCAAATTCTTCTATGACTTCCTCATCATACCCATGAACTTTCTCAAAGAAAGGCATACAATTTGCCCTGGTAAATAGGGCTACCACTTCTAGATGTTCATGTAGCTTAGTTGAATTCAGAGACTCCTTCCTCATAAATCCCCGTGGTTGATGTTCAGAGACTACTGGAATGTCTCAGGTGAGGAGGAAGGTAGCCAGTGTCAAACCTGAAAATAGAGGGACAACTGAGGTTTTCTTTCTGGAACGAGAGAGAGAGTTTTAGTGTTCTTCCTTTTTAATAAAAACAAATTTCAACTGTCCTCCCTTTCAAACTCTGTTCTTAAACTTACGTCACTTCTCATTCTGTTTGAGGGAAACAATATCTTAAAAATACGCGACAGTGTTTTTTCCCTTTCACAAAATAAGTAGACTACCCAATGAACGTTCACTTTTTTACAGGCTTAATTCTCTAGAGTTGCATCATCTCTTTACAAAGGAGAATACCACAGAGGGGAAAGGGACAATATTTCAGTGTGAAGAGCAAATGGAGAAATTGTATATATTTTTTAGAAAACACAGGCGGACTCTATTCTCACTTTCCTTCCCTTTTCAACTCAATACCTCACTCGGAATCACACCACCTTTTGTATATATATATGGAAATGCAAAGTGGGTTTTACTGAGCCTACCTTTTTCAACCCAAATTTGTCATGAAATCCTAAGTTTTCCTCTGCAGTGCTGCTCATTGGCCTTCCTATAGAAAGGCTACTGTAGGACTATGTTTCCGCTCCTATAGAATATGATAATGCTCCTATAGAGCTCGATACGCGGAAGGGTTCTGAAACTGGTACAAAGCGACTGTTTCAAGGTTCTGGAGGTGGTAGGTAGCTCGTTGCAGTCGAGAGCATGATGATACAAATGAAAAAAAAGGTGGTGAAGGCAGTTGACTACAGCATACTTAAGCTTATGGGAGAGAGTTACAATGATGAGATGAGGTGGCAAGAAGGGTATGTTACCCTCATTCAGACCATTGGTCCCTACTTCAGTGTCATTATGAAACTTCATGCCACTTCCTCGCAATCATTTCCGTCATTCACATTTGGACGCCGCCACTACTTGTTTTGAGATTTTCTCGAGTGGACTGATCACACGTGCTGATTGCACCCACTAAGTGTTGTTTGAACTAAACGACTGTGGCCAGTTAGATGGCCAACGATCTCATTTAATCGAAACCATCTCATTTTTCCATGCAGTTTTTAAATTACACTGATGCAACAGAGGAATGGGCTTAGTCACTTACCTGTTAGTCGAGAATTGCGTGCTATCATGCTGTTGCATGCTCAGACTTTGGCATTCTATCCATGGACTTCTGTTGCTGGTTCCCATGGCTCTAAACTGGTGGCTCAGATACCTTCGTACTTGTGATCTTCAATCAGGACCTGGCTCCTTGCACATTTTATACTTCTGTGGCTACACTGACCCTGCCTCTGGAGCTCGATTTTTAAGGGGATCAGCTGCTACAGGAATCCTGCAGGATTTCCTGTAACTACTTCTCCCTCTAAAAATTTTAGATGAGGCTTGAGCAGGGACTAGAGAGGTAGCTGAGGAAGATTCTGTTAGTTGAGGAAAAGAAGCTGGTATGCACTAGGTAAGAGTTAAGTTAAGGATGCTGCTTGTTTATTCTTCATTTTTTTTTAAACAAAAGAAATAGGATTTCTATGTTTTCTGTTCAGGAAAGAAATAAGCGAGTCAAAATGTAGTGGTGCAGGTATGGGATGGAGATTTAGGAGGATGAATGGTTGTAGGGGGGTCCACAGGTATTCTAGACAAGTTTCTAGCCCTCTGTTCTGTTTCTTCACTTGATTTCGAGCTCTCTGTGATTTCTACAGGAACCTCCTGTAGAATGCACAGGGCCTCTTGTAGGGTGCATATTTTTCTAGAACAAGTGAGACCAAGAACCGGGAAAAGAAAATAGTGATGGAGAAATGGTTTATCAGAGGTGTATATGGCTCGTCCATGTACCTTTTTCTTCTGTGGCCCTCCTGCAATCTGCAATGCATTCAAAAGAAGTTAATTTTCCTGTTCCTGTCTTTTTTATTTTTTTTCTTTTTTTTAAGAGATAGCTAGGGTGCCTCTAGGAGGTTTTCACCCTCACTGCCTACCCTGGGCACCTCCAAGGGGAGGTTTTCACCAAGGGATTTTTTATTCTCCTCATTTTTTTCCTTTTTTTTTTAGGGTGTGGGTGGAGTGGAGGCAGAGACATGCTCCACTACCAACACTATTTTACTCATATTCTCAATGAATTCTTGCTTGGAGAGGGGCTTCCTATAGATTTTTAACCTATGCCCATTGACAAACGTGGGGATGGCTTCTTCATCGATGGTCTTGATCAGAACTAAATCATTGTCATTGCACCTTTCTACAGTGTACGGTACCAACCATCTTGTCCTAAGTTTTCCCTTGAAATATTTATACCTTGAATCATACAACAGTGCCCAATCTCCTTCCTGGAATTGCTTCTCTTTGAAGTGTTTGTCATGCCATATTTTCCTTTGAAGCTGGACTACCTCTAAGTGGAGAAGGGTCTGCAATATTTGTTCATCCAACCCATTTAGCTGGAGTAACCTTTCCTTTTGTGCATGGCTAAGATCTAGGTCCAGCTGAGTTTCCATCCTTAGTGTTTTATATTCAAATTCTATTGATAGCAAAGCCTTCTTCCCATAGACCAGCTCATATGGTGTGAACCCTGTGGTGATTTTCTAGGTGGTGTTATAGGCCCAAGTGGCCTCAACCAATCGATCTGCCCAATATTTTCTGCTGCTGCTCACTACCTTGGTCAAAATCCATTCTAAAGCTCTATCAGTAACTTCCACCTGTCCATTTACTTGCGGATGGTAAGGGGTGGAAGTTCTGTACTTAATTTTGTGATGTGTGAGTAGGTCTTCAATAAGACTGGAGGTAAACTGACTCCCTTGATCTGTGACTAATTCTCTTGGATATCCAAACTTGTAGAATATATTCTCTCTCAAAAACTCAGCTACTTTTTCTTCTATTGTTGCCTTGATTGCCTTTGTTTCTGCCCATTTTTTCGGATAATCAGTGCACATGATCATGTAAGATTTCTGCTTTGAAGGAGGCTTGACAGGACCCACAAAGTCCATGCCCCACTTCTCAATGGCTCGAAAGCCACTTGAGGTTGTAGGGGCATCTCATCCCTTGGAGTAGGTTTCCCCATCCTTTGACACCGGTCACATTGGTTGGTATATCTCCTCACATATTGATGAATAGTGGGCCAACAGTAACCTGCTTGCAGGATTTTGAAGGCAGTCCTCTTTGCTGCAAAATGGCCCCCACAAGGCCCTTCATGACAGGTTAGGAGAATGTCAAAAACTTCCTCCTTCCTGACACATCTCCTCAAAACCTGATCTGGGCCAAGTTTTAATAGATTGCCCCCAATCCAAGTGAAAGGGGCACTTTTCCTCATGATCTTGCTCTTCTCTTTTAAGGATAGGTGTGGTGGGAACTGTGCGGAAACTAAGTAATTTGCTATATTAACAAGCCATGGAGAGAGTACTGAGATAGAAAATAGGTGTTCATCTAGCATTTGATCATCCACCATTCCTTCTTCACCTGCAGGCAGATCTATTCTAGACAAAAAATTAGCAACAACATTTTCCTTACTCGGCTTATCAACAATGGTTAAATCAAATTGCTGCAATAAAAGCAACCATCTAGTAATGCAAGAATTTACATCTGGTTTGTTCATTAAATACCTAATTATAGCCTGATCAGTGTGTACAAATGTTTGATAGCCAGTGATGTGGTGTCTGAACTTATTTAGGGAATGTACTACAGCCAGGAGCTCCTTTTCGGTTATAGTGTAGTTTAATTCTGCCTTCGACAAGTTTTTACTTACAAAATATATGGCATAAGGCATCTTCTCATCAACTTTCCCTAAGGCTGCTCCTATCACTTTGTTTGAGGCATCTGTATGAATGTGGAAAGGTAGGGCCCATTTTGGAACTCTCAAAATTGGGGCAATCACTAGTTTACTTTTCAAGGTATCCAGAGCTTCTTGACAGTTGTCAGTCCATATGAACTCAACATGTTTTCCCAAAAGGCTAAATAATGGAGAGGCTATCTTACTGAAATCCCTAATGGATCTTCTATAATACCCTGCTAAACCTATGAAACTTCGAACATCTCTTACCTTTTGAGGAGGTGGGACCCTTTGGATGATGGCAATTTTGTTGGGGTCCACCTGTAATCCTTGCTGAGAGATTGCATGACTTAGCATGATCCCTTTAGTCATCAGGAATTCACATTTTTCAGGACTGAGGGATAGGTTCATTTCAATACACTTGTCCAAAAGTTTTCCCAGGTTAGACAAAACTTCCTGGAAGCTAGAACCATAAGGGGTAAAGTCATGCATATAGATTTCCACTGCATCATGAACCAGTTCAGCAAATATACTCAATACTACTCTCTGGAAAGTGGCGGGAGCATTGCACAATCCGAAAGGAAGGATTCGATATGAAAAGGTACCCCAAGGAAAAGTGAAATTGGTCTTATCTTGGTCTTCCAGGCTGATTTGGATCTGGTTGTACCCGCTAAACCCATCTAGGAAGGAGAAAAACTTCTTCCCTGCTAGGCCATATAACACTTGATCTATGAAAGGCAAAGGGAAATGGTACTTCTTGGTGGCCTTGTTTAGTTCCTGATAATTGACACAGATCCTCCACTTCCCATTTTTCTTTGGCACTAGCACCAAAGGAGATACCCATTCGCTGTCAGAGATATGGTAGATGAATCTTGCATCTAGTAACTTTTGCAGTTCTTCTTTGACAATGTCCTTAAGGGCTAGATTCATCCTCCTTTGAGGCTGCCTAACTAGTTTGCAATTTTCCTTAATGTAAATTTGATGAGTATAGACTGAAGTGTGCACTCCCTTCATCTCCTTATAGCTCCAAGTAAAAGCATCCAAGTGGTTTCTTAATAAGCTACACAGTTCTTTCTCCTGAGAGGTGGATATGGATGAGTTGATTTTCAAGGTTCTTTCTGGGCCGAATTCCATATTATTAACTCAAAGAGAGGTCAGGTCGGCCACATAGAGATCAACTAAAGGATTGGCTTGTGTTTCTTCCACCAGCTCTTCTAATAGCAACACACTGGGGGGTGGATTCTAAATCAAGTTTTCAATAAGATCATCCTCGGTTTGTGGGCCCCCCCATGGTAGCTTCCACTGCAAACAGTGGTGTGGAATAGAATTCATCCTCATATTTCTCCTCCAACCAGAGAGGTAAATCTTGTCCTAACAAAGGTTGGGTAGGAGGATATAGGACTAGCTGCTTGGACATATGCTCATTCTTGATTGTCATGTTCCCAGCTCAACAACTGATGTAGGCATTTGCATTAGCCAACCAGGGTCTTCTCAGGATGAGAGGATGCCTAGTGAGCTTTGCCTTTGGTTGGAGAACTAGGAAATCAGTAGGGTACTCCCAAGAATCGATGGAGACCATGACATCTTCCACAATCCCTTTAGGGTCACGGTGCAGCGGTTTGCTAACTGTAGTACTCTTGTGGTATTTCTCAAGGATCCCTGAAGGTTGACCTTGAGCATGGTGTCCTTGGTCATCACATTAATGGTAGCCCCTAGATCAATCAGGGTATGGGGGATTATGGTGCCATTGATTTGGACATCGACTACAGGGCTTCTAGGGTCTAGATATTTCAGATAGATCACCTGCCCCAACATCAGGTCAGACAATTGTCCTATGACATTGATAGTTGGAGCATCTATCCTGCACCTACCTGGGTGCCTGAAGCACTTCTCCTCGATCATCTTGTTGTATATAGGCACATCCTTTATGGCTTGGAGAAGTGGTATCTTTACACATAATTATTTCAATTCTCCCAAAAGTTCAATTTCTTCTGGGGTAGGTTGTGTTGTTCCAGATAATCTATCAGGAAAGGGTTGTTATAGGGAAAAGTGTCTATATAGAACTGCTCTATCCCACTAAGGTGTGACAGCTGCCTTAGAAACAAACAGAGAAAAGCTACTTATGTTTTTCCTTTATGAATTATAGATAGAGAGGAACAGAAAGACCAACCTCTGTCTTGCGCTAATCCCTTGATTCGATCCCTCTCTTCTTTGATAGTCCTCAACTACCTGCTCCCTTGCACGCCCAGCTTCACAAAGTACCTGTAAGATCACAGAAGCATAACATTATACAAAGACACGGATATATAATCATAAACAATCTAGGATCATATGTAAATTGACCATACAAATGTAACAAGCATCAATGATACAAAAGCATGGAGGAAAACTCAAATAGCTTTTATTGATAAACAAGAAAAGAGCCAGGAGGAGTTACAACCAGTTGTTCCGACCCAGCATCAACCTCCCAGCAAAGAAGCCCCTCTTCACCTCAAACAAAGCTTAGATCACCCAACAATCTGATGTTTGTCTATAGAAACCAACAACAATTCCTTACAATATGCAAAATTCCAGCCTCTGGATCTCTAGGATGAGGGATCCATATATAGATATCTGTAAGGGGGATGAGTCAGCCTGTGATTTGATTAGTGTCTTCTCTCTGATAGTTCTTGCTTCCACTTGGAGACTAAGGGCCTCTTACTCATCCTTGGTCGAATTCAGTGAGGCAAGTGTCACAGGAGAAGATTCTGGAAGCTTCCATTGCCTCTCCACCTCACGGAATGACACTGCCATTTGTCATTTCTCACCCATCGCACCCCACAGAAGGGACTTTTGAAATGCAACGCACCCTCATAGTGTATTTGGGTGAGATGCAACGCACTTAGCCAGTGGAGCAGCTGCAATGATCCTGTTTTGACCAATTCTGAGCAGTTTCTCATGGAGAACTTCTGGGAGAAGTTGTAATCTGTTGACCTTGTTCTTTTAGGGGTTAGAACAACATTTTTAGGGACTTAGGAGCCCTTGGTTTATGGAAATTTCATGCTTGGGGTTGTAGTGCCCAAAAATGTCTATAACGGTTTCCCCCTAAAGTATGAGGCCATTAATCTTTTGGTGTCGGGTGAAATGCTTTATTATGAGGATCCGAAGTTCTTTCAATGCTGGGAGGAGACCTGTAATAAGATACAATACAATACATTATCTTCATACTATTTTCATGATTTAGCTGAGGCGGGCATTCCCATGCTCAGCTTTATAAATTCATTTTAATGTACATAGGACAGACAATCGTCTGAGTGTAGACTGATGATTCTGATAGAGCCATCATCCTTTTGAGTGGATGATTATCTGAGCAGCAATGATGTACATTTAATGTCTTTATTTCCCTGAATATATATCGCATCCCGGATGGATGAAACTAGATCTGGGGTCTTCAATCTCTTCTGATCTTTACTCGAAGTACAAGTCAATCCATGTGAGAAATGTTTGAAGTCGAACATGGAAAGACATCGCTTGATTACCAGTCAATGATGTAAACTGTTAACAAGCGTGAGAGGAATCACCAATAATGATAATGACCCTCAAGGTACTACAGTACAATTCACGTGGTGTGAATAAAGGACTTGGCGTCGAACACCACGCAAAATCTTTCGGTCGAAGGCCATTGATGTAAACTTGTCGTCGGAAGTGAGAAACTTGCCATTGAGGCATGCAAGCTTCAAAGTACTGAATGGGGTGTTCCTAGATCAACTTCTTGGATAATGAGCTGATGTCGACAAGAAGTGATCCGTCACAGGAGGGCCTTGATGAATCCCACATCAATGACACAGAACGGAGCAAATGATTTTGATGGAGGTGAAAACGATCTGGTGATATAAGATTCAGGGTGGCGGTCATGAAAGAATGGAGTATAATGTATGGTAGTGAGTGAGACACAGGTGAATTCACTGAATGACTTCTCCTAAACATATCGGCGACACTGATGTGATGGATTGGTAGCATTAACCCAAAATGTGGATGGTATGGTGTGACCATGGTGATGTGACCAGTGAATGAAACAACCCAACCCGACTCGAACACAGAGTGGAAGTGTCATGTTCAAGAGCGACTTGCTACCAACAAAGTTTCTTTAAGTTTTCTTCCCAATTTTTCCCCAGTCATTGCTAACCAGTACCTCTTTATTTTTGTCAAGCTTGAGGAGGATAACATATGCTTGTTCTATAATTTTCCCTTCGGGCAAACCCATCGCTATGTTTTAACGAGCCTAGCGATAGTGAAACTCGTTCTCGTCTATAGACAAGTTTGTCGCTATTAATCTTTTTAACGAGTTTAACGACATAGATAACTCGGTCCTTTTCAATTTTAGAGAGTCTGAAAAGGAACGTAAAGGTAACTCCAAAATTCCTTTTTCGTCATCTAATCCCTTAAGTCCGAAAAAGTATAAAACAATACAGAAGGGATGGATTTTCGATACTTTTAACGAGCCGAACAAAACAAGTGCTCGATCTTTTTGTGTAATAATCCCTTAGGTCAAAAAAGATTAAAATCTAGAGGAGGGATAGCACTTCATGTCCCTTTAACGAGCTGGAGAGGCCAATGGCTCGACAATCTTTTCATATTTTACGAGTCAGTTGAAAAGAGCTTAAAGGAGACTCGTCTTTTGAGGAACAAGTGATAAAACGGGTAGCAGCTGATTCTAGGTAAGGTTTGGAATTTTCCAATCACGGCAGTGTCACAAGGATGGCTAGTGAAATCAATCTTCGCAGCTGTTCCTCAAAATGGGTAAACAATCAAATGGAGGTGAATGATCGGCCAATGAAAAAGTGGAGGTGACGGTGCAAACACGACCAAGGCTTTAATGGCTGAAGTACTACATTCACGATGGTTATTTACCGGGGAATAGTTCATTTTTTAACGAGCTTGAACTATGTGCTAAAACTGCTCGATCAGTCCAGTCGTGTGATAAGAATGTCTCATATAAAATGGCAACTTTTAGAGTTTTGCCCCACATCCTTTCTTTATGCAAGTTAGGAAACGACCAATCCTACGAGTTTAAAGGGTTAGAGGTCATAAAAATTTTAAAAATAAATATTCGCTCTTCGCTTACACGCCAAAAGGCTTGCATGCCCCCAGGTATAAAACAGAGTTTCAAGGTTACCCCTTCTTTAGTTCGTTAAAACATTTGTTTTACCGAGAGAGGCCTACCTCTTACAGGTTACCAAAGATAGTTCTATTTACGGCGTAAACAAAACACCTCTTCGGCGATGTCTACCGAGATAAACAAAGGTGAGTGGCGATGCCCGCCAACTTACATAACTTTGACAAGAGGATCTTATTCCAGTCCAACTCCCTCTTCCAATCACGGACGGGAGTACGGAGGTCATATACTCTCGCGGAAACCTACCCTATACCAGAGGTTTTCTTGCCGAAGCAGACCAGGGTGCATGCCCCCTGGGTTTCAGTCATGTCCCTCGAATCACTCGCTCTCATCAAGTGGACGGACTAGGGGTTGAGACATTTCTTGCGTGAAAAGACCATTCAGGGATGGTATATGACTATTTGCTATGTGTGATCCGGGAAATGAAAGCTGGTCCACGAGCTTGACCACTCTTCCTTCGTGCGGAAAACACATCACTCTAAAGAGTGATGAGACAATGGCTCTCATGCAATAAATATAGTCTCGTCCAAGGAGTAGGTTGTAATCCAAGGGTCCTTGAACTACCATTACGTTCAAGAGAATGGTTTTCCCTCTCAATGTTATGGGCACATTGGGAAGGATCCCTAACGGTTGACTGGTTCCTTTATCAAAACCTGTTAGATTTCTCATCTCAGGCGAAAGCGATGGTGAACCAAGCACTTTCCAAGCAGTTGAGGAAAGGATACTCACAGAAGCCCCTTCATCTATGATGGTACCAGCCATAACCATTCTATATATTTGAACAATAATTCGGAATGGTATACTAGCTAGTAAACGGGGTTTGCCTAGTTGATTCCAGTCGAAGGAGACAACTAGGTTGCTTGGAGGTGGGACCGAATAGACGGCCGGGTACGACTCTGACGAACTTCCTTCTTGCGGTAAAGGAACGGGTAAATTGCCCCCATGTTCGTTGGAGTCTGTGCTTATGAAAAGAATTTGGACGGTGTCATCCTTGTTCTCTTCAGTGACTGTATCATTTGAAGATGGAACCTCTGAAAGCAAGACTGGGTCAACTGCCGCCTCGACCTTTTGACTTTCGTCTGGTATGGATTTAGATGGTTTATCTTCAATGATAGATGCTTCGGCTGACCACCTGAGCGGGCCAGCCGGATTTTCAACTAGTGACTGACTCGGCAAGAGTTTTTTATATCCAGGAGGAAGTCGTAACGGTGAAACCGGACGCTCGTCCAAAACTCTTTTAGCTTCGTCTAAGAAGGGACAACAGTGGATGGCATGATCGCCTTCATACAGTTTACAAGGAAATCTATATCTTCCTTTTTGTCTTGGGGCTTCACTTTCACTAGTCGACGGTGTGTTTTCAACATGATCATCAGAGGTTGACGACACTGGGTTGTGCATACGAGGAGACCAGTCCCTTAAGATTCGAGGGATGCAAGGACAATCTCTGTGATAGTGGTATCCTTTGTAAACGACACATGGCGATTTAGGCCTGGTCGGTGCAGTGTGTGGATTTTCGCTAGATGACACTCGTTTGCTCCCATTCGCTTTTGGCTCCTTCTTCTTCTTCTCTTTCTTCTTCTTTTCCTTCTTCTCCTTAGGTTCTTGAATTTTGGCTTTACCAGCCCCATCAAGCGAAGAGGAAGGAGGAGAGGAAGAATTAGAGGAAGTAGAAGGTTGGTGGGTAACTCTGGACTCGTCTAATTGCTGATTTGATTGTTCAGGAATTGTGGTGTTTTCAACGACAGAGGTTGAGACGAGCCATACAGGCAAACCAATTGTCAGTCCTGGAAGCGACAATGTGGCCATATAGGGTGCACCAACATCTCCCCAAGAGGAGAAGGGACTAGGATTTCCTCCAAGGGGAATTCCTTGGTTGGTGGATTCCATTTTCTCAACCCAAGATCAACGTAGGAAAGGGGTAATGAATATTCCGTTTAAAATAAATTTTAGACGCTTTGACACAACTTGTTTTTTCAGTTTTTAAGAGTCGAGAAAGAACAAAAGATGACTCTAGTCGCCTTCGATTTTTAATGAGCCTGAAGTGACAAGTGCTCAGATGGACCTTTTTTGTTAAGGAGTCTGAAAAGGAGCGAAAGGGACTGCTCAGGAAATCTAGGTAGAGGGAGTACCAAACCAATCTCAAAACTGCAAAATACTTTTTACAGTACGGCAGTCAATCTTCCCGAATGCTGTGTTCAGTGCATTGCGACCGATAGGGTGGCAGACACGGCTTCCTATGGATAAAGAATTTAAGCCTATTGGGGTCTCCCAAAATATACTCGACGGTACGTGGGAGCACAAGTCCGTACTGGCACTTATCGTCTCAAAGTGGAGGAATCACCCAACCACCAGTGAGAACAACAGTTACCAGGTTTTATGACGCCGGAATACATCTCTAGCCTAGACTTCTAAATGTTGTGCGTTAAGTTCCAAAGCGTTGTTAGATTCATTGAATTTATTTTAAGTTGATCTTGTTTATGAAGTCTGTCTTTCGGGTTCACCACGAGATGTAGATGTAATTCCTAAAATGTAGTCTAAGATGATAAACAAACTTTTTATCTCTTTTATGCAATGAAAATCCTAGCTACTAGGGAAAAGAAAGACAGAATCTTTTCACAAAGAGCAAAGAGCACACTCTAAATGCACTTTCCTGAATCAAGCCAATCAGACTGTCTATATGTAAATTCACATGCATGTATTTCTTTTTCGACTTTCTTAATATATGGATGCTAAAAAGAAAGTTGATGCAAAAATCTGAATTTCTTTTCAAGCGACAAACATAAACAAGTTTCTTTTTCGAAATAAAAAAATGGAGACAATCACAACACCTTACGATTTTGAAATGAATACTTATTCTTGACACTAGAAAATTACAAATTCAGACCAAAAGCAACAGTAACAGGATAATCGACCATCAACAGCAATCAAACTCTTTCCTACGATTGAAATCGACACTTGCGACGGTTTCAAATCAAAGGACGACAGTACGATTACGCTACTTTTGCAAAGGAGAACTGTAAATGACTCAACAAACACACAAAAACATCTACAGTTCTTTTTTACAAAGGAGGCGGAATAACATCAAGGAAAAGGGGTTTCAAACAAACATATACTGATCACAGGAAGCAAAATTTAGGAATAGAACTGGAAAGAATGACCCACAGAAACCACAACTGCACAGAGCTAGTCTGATCAGCGCACCTGTAACACAGAGAATCTGAAATGCAACGTAGGTTGTCCACTCGGGAAGTGCGCTGAAATTTAGAATCTTTTAACAATACCTGCGTTGGGCCAGAAATGAGACTCTGTTCGGGTTCTGGGTCACAGTTTGCAGTTCAGTTCTTGGGTTTTGGCCGAGCAAAAAGCAATCAGTAATGCAACAATCAGGGGTAGATCTAAGGAGGATCTAGCAGCTATCACAAGGGCAATTAGATAGTTTGTGAATCCGTTGTTTAAATCATAAACAAATCCAGTAGATGGATTGAAGTAGCAGTTGTCTACTTTGCATTTGTTATGGCAAATGCAGTTTGAATGCTACTTGTAAGTTTATGAAATAGACAACAAAGAATGATAAACAAACAAACTAATTAGCTCCCCAGCGGAGTCACCATTTTGTTACAGGGAAAAGTGTCTATATAGAACTGCTCTATCCCACTAAGGTGTGACAGCTACCTTAGAAACAAACAGAGAAAAGCTACTTATGTTTTTCCTTTATGAATTATAGATAGAGAGGAACAGAAAGACCAACCTCTGTCTTGCGCTAATCCCTTGATTCGATCCCTCTCTTCTTTGATAGTCCTCAGCTACCTGCTCCCTTGCATGCCCAGCTTCACAAAGTACCTGTAAGATCACAGAAGCATAACACTATACAAAGACATGGATCTATAATCATAAACAATCTAGGATCAGATGTAAATTAACCATACAAATGTAACAAGCATCAATGATACAAAAGCATGGGGGAAAACTCAAATAGCTTTTATTGATAAACAAGAAAAGAGCCAGGAGGAGTTACAACCAGTTGTTCCAACCCAGCATCAACCTCCCAGCAAAGAAGCCCCTCTTCACCTCAAACAAAGCTTAGATCACCCAACAATCTGATGTTTGTCTCTAGAAACCAACAACAATTCCTTACAATATGGAAAATTCCAGCCTCTGGATCTCTGGGATGAGGGATCCATATATAGATATCTGTAAGGGGGATGAGTCAGCCTGTGATTTGATTAGTGTCTTCTCTATGATAATTCTTTCTTCCACTTGGATACTGAGGGCCTCTTACTCATCCTTGGTCGAATTCAGTGAGGCAAGTGTCACAGGAGAAGATTCTGGAAGCTTCAATTGCCTCTCCACCTCGCGGAATGACACTGCCATTTGTCATTTCTCACCCGTCGCACCCCATATAAGGGACTTTTGAAATGCAACGCACCCTCACAGTGTATTTGGGTGAGATGCAACGCACTTAGCCAGTGGAGCAACTGCAATGATCCTGTTTTGACCAATTCTGAGCAGTTTCTCATGGAGAACTTCTGGGAGAAGCTATAATCTGTTGACCTTGTTCTTTTAGGGGTTAGAACAACACTTTTAGGGACTTAGGAGCCCTTGGTTTATGGACATTTCATGCTTGGGGTTGTAGGGCCCAAAAATGTCTATAACAAGGATGGAGTGGCTTTTGGTTCACTTTTCTCTTTTTCTTCCTCATCCTCCTTAGGGGGAGGCTGGTTATCATGAAGAACCTTCCTAGATCGTAGGTTAATCTCTTGAATCTCCATAGCATAGATCGGGCATGATGGTTCCCCACTATATACCTGCTGGGCCTGTCTATTATTCAGGTTCAGGTTCGGTTGAGCAGGTATTTGCGGTTGCCTTGGTGGAGTAGGAGGCAATGGTTGTGGTTGAGTAGGTGGTAGAGGCAAACGAGTGGGAGGAGAGTTGTACTGGGGCCTCCACCCCTGATGAGGTGCATTCCACTAAGGCTATGGCTGAGCATAAGTGTGAAATGAATGAGCAGCTGGTTGAGCATGGTATTGAGATGGATATGACCAAGGAGGTGGTGTGGACCAGGAAGGATGAGCAAGGGGACCCCAAGAAGGCATGGAAGTGACTTGATTGGGGTTGTAATATGTCTAGGATGTCCATTGAATTCCCTGCTGGTAAGGCCTGGGCCCATGTGGCCTCCTCTGGTTCATGAAATAGAGTGGTTCAGTGGCTCCTTCAGTCCCCTAGTAGGCAGCTTTAAGTCTGGGCAAGGAAGGGCACTGATTCGTAGAATGGTCTTCTTCATAGACTGAACACACTTCTATATAGTTCAATGGACATTGATTTCTAAGATGCCTTCTGGTGCACCTAGGACAAAAAATGGCCAAGGCCCTTTCTGCTTCTTCTTGTTTCCTTTTGGTATGCAAGGTATCCATTTACATGGCAAGAGTCTGCATCATCTCGCTCTTGAAATCTTCTAGCAGATTTCCAAATTCACCTCTAAGGGATGAACTAGATGAGGATGTATTGGCAAGGGGTTGACTTCCCCTACCTCTCTTTCTAGCTGCCCTAGAATGGTTTCTAAACACAGTCTTTATATCTTCATAAGGTAGTTGGTAGATGTCCCCCCCAGCCAGCAAATGGAGGGTGTCTATAAGGTCTTCCGAGACTCCTCTGAGCAGGACCAACTTCAGAGATTCGAGGTCAAGTGTGCACCTAGCCCTTTTATAACTGAGTTGAAACCTCTCTTTATAATCTTCCAAGGATTCATCACTTCCCATGGTCATTCAGAAGATTGCTTCCTTAGTATCCTTTGATCTACATTAGTCCCAGTATTTGTTATTAAAGGCTTGCTGCATATGAGCCCAAGTTGTGATGCTGTTGCTTGTTGCATCTGAGCCCAAGTTGTGATGCTATTGCCACGTAACCCCATGAACTAGCACAATGCTACATCCTTGAGGGTAGAAGGAAATAATTTCAACTTCTGCTCATCTTCTGCATAGTCATAGATTCGAAAGATAACAACAAATTCAAACAAAAAGGTATCAGGATCTTCGGTAGTCAACCCATGGAAGTGATGTAAAGTTGAAGGCCTTATGTTCTTCATTTTAGTGTCCCCATTGGTCTCTCGGATGGGAAAGGTACCCTCTACTCTTTCCCCATTCCCTCTAATGTTTTTGTTTTCAGCCATGGTCTCAGGAGGGATGGTTTCTTGCTCTTCTTCTAATATAGGATCTTCGTATATCTCTGGTGGTTCACCTATAGGTTCTTCTAGATCACTACCACTGAAGAAGAGAGAAGGGTGACTTTGTGATTTGCTGAGGGTGTTGGGTAGGAATTTCCCTAAATTATCTCTGTTTCTACGAGCAATGAAAAGAAATATCTTTTTGGGTGATTTTTGTTTTTTTCTGCTTATACCTGCAAAACTGAAATGAACTTGCTGAAATGAAATTGCAGAATTGAAATGAAGGCAAGGAAATGACTAATCTACTTTGCTGGAATGGAAATTGTAGAATTGAAATGAAAGCGAGGAAATGACTAATCTACTTTTGCTGAAATGGAAATTGCAGAATTGAAAGAGCTAATCTACTTTCGCTGAAATGGAAATTACAGAATTGAAAGAACTAATCTACTTTTGCTAAAATGGAAATTGGAAAATTGAAAGAACTAATATACTTTTGCTAAAATGGAATTTTCAGAATTGAAATGAAAGCAAGGAAATGCAGAAATCAAAAGAACAACTACTCTACTTTTGCTGAAATAAACTACTTAGCAGAATGTTGCAGTAGAAAATAGAAGAAAAGCAGTAATCACAAAATTTTCTGACACTTCCCTAGAAACGACGCCAAAAAGTGGTGAGCACCGGTATTGTAGCAATAATGCTGCAACTACTGGGACTTCCTACTTTACTTTTATCAACCCGGCAGTTCGTAACAAACTTGGAAGCGACGGTATTGTATGCATAAGTACTAGCTCTTACTATAGGCTATCACTTGGTCAGTTGGCGCAAGATCACTAGAATCTCAAACCAGCTTCTATGAATTTCCAGAAGAAGCTTTTAACCATGATGAAAGAAGGCTAACTCTACAGAGGCTATTTTATTTGCAGAAAGAGAAAGAAGACTAGAATGTAAGGCAAACCCTAGCAAAGCCCAATTTATCCAACTAACCCTACTTTTTCAAAAAAAGAGATAGAAACTAATGTGATGAGTGCCATTGACTACTGAAAAAGGTAAATTGAATTTAGATAAGCTACTTCTGAAAATAAATGAGAAGAAAACATCTTTTTGTGCTTTTGAGTGTTTTTATGTGAAATTATTATGCTTGTAACTTATCTGGTTGTGATTGTGCAGAGGTTTGGTGCTAAAATAAGATGGAATTGGCTTTTTCAGAGGTGGAGGAAGGTGTGGAGAGGTCCTCAGAAAACCCTAGTACACTTCTGAAGACTTCCATTGCAATTGGGTTTCGAAAAACCACTTACAGGGAACTATACAAGAGGCTACAGGGGATCTACAGGAGGATCTACAAGAGGAGGCCGAGAGCTATTTTTGGAGGTTTTGAAGGTGGGAAGATGATGGGAGGGGGTAACTAAAAGCTAGATGAAGGCGTTGATGTGTCTGGAACTTGTCAGGGAAGATCAAGAGGGAAGCTGATGGTTGGATTTGTTCAAATGGCAAGAGGGAAACTCATGGAGAAAAATGCATAAATTAGGGCAGATTGGTGAAATGTTGCGAATAACTTGGGAAATCTATGAGAAGTTAGTTGATGATGGTTGCTTTATGGATGTATGGTGAGCTGAGGTGTCCTACAAGAGATTTTCACATTTACTTACAAAAACTAATTAAAGAAAGGACTAACCATACCATGAAAACAGAAATTTCTCTAGCTTGACCTAATTTCTGACCTACAAATAGAAAATGTTGAATAGTAACCTTTGAACAGAAAAGAATGTAGAGAGATATATTGTAAAAGAATAGGAAATGATCTAGGAAATTGAATCTGAAGCAATACATTAATCTTTCCAAATCAAGTCATCACACTAGAAATTGCATGGGAGAGCAAAACTGTGTTTTTGGTGGTAGCAGTAGTGCCTTGACCTCAAATCATAGTCCCTGAAAAGGAGAAAGGATATCAGGGCCTATTGTTGGCCTTTTTGAATCTTATTCTATCATTGCATTAACCTACTTGAGCAACTAAAACAAAAGCAACTATGCAAACCATCGAAAGCAACCTATTCTAAACAAGGTAAAATGAATCTATGTAACATAAATTAACTCATGAACTGAAGCAAAAAACATATAAGTACAAAGCAAGAGGTGTTGGGCAGCTTGGGTTGGGCCCTAACCCAAGAGCTTCAACCCTCTGAAAGATACCAGTGCTCGCTAAAAAACTGTTTCATCTTCATTATCAAAAATAAAATTCACATTACATAAACTGCTCTTGAAAAGGAAGCTCTAAAATGGGCTGAGCAAGTGCTGCACAAAAGTGCAAAAATTCTACTAATGAATGGATAACCTACTGAGGCTCTAAGCCCCCTTATTTATACAAATGGAGTCCTCCAATAGTCCTCCTAAAATCAAGGAGCTCGGCTTTCCAAAAATGGAGATAAACAACAGTCCTTCTTTACTTGCTCGGCTACCCCCAGGATGCATCAATGTGGACCTTTGTGCTCCGAGTTGCTGATGGAGGATTCGAGGAAAGGGGTCATAAATGAAGTAGACACCACCCTACAAATCCTCTTCCCTATTTTCCTTGAGTATTTTCTGCCATTTGCTCATAAATCCCTTGACTTTGTCCAAAATTGACCAAAAAATCTGCATAAAGCACACATTAGACTACATGGCAAAATGACTAACCCAATTCACTCTATTAGCATAAATATATTCAAAAACATGCAATAAACTAATGAGAATGGTGGATTAAGTTGAATTAAGAGGCAAAATGAGCCCATATAATTACCCATTTCTGGGGCTCATCACACTCCTGAGGAAATTGCAAGCTTCACCTGCCTTTATAAGGAATTCTTTGATGTATTCGCTTAGTCTTACGAGGAAATTCCTGGCATAGATCCATCTATTTTTGTGCATGAGATCAAGGTATATGATAATTCCAAGCCTGTCTACCAAAGGCTTGGACTAGTCCACCCCCGCAAAACTACAGCCATCAAGGCTGAGGTGGAAAAATTGTTACATTTTGGTTTTGTCTACCCCATTCCCATAATGGAATTGGTTTCCAATCTGGTTCCTATCGAGAAGAAGAAAGGTACCATCTGCGTTTGTGTCGACTATCGAGATTTGAACATTGCGTGTCCCAAGGATAATTATCCAACACCATTCATCGACCAAATCATCAACAACTACGTTGGTTGTGAATCCTTCTCATTCATGGATGGTTTCTTAGGATATAACCAGATCGCGATAAAACTGGCAGACCAAAACAAAACTGCCTTCATTTTCCCTTGGGGTATCTTTGCATATAAAAAACTATCATTTGATTTAAAGAATGCTGGAGCAACATTTCAAAGGGTTATGGACTACACATTTCACAATATCAGACATATTGTTCAGGCTTACTTGGACGATCTTCCATTGCATTCCAAGAAGCGAGTTGAACACCTAGATCACTTACGAGCTATATTTCTTAGGTGCAGGTTATACAACATACGTTTGAATCCTTATAAATGCATTTTCTTTGTCGAGTTGGACACCTACGTGGTTTCATTGTCTCCAAGTACAGGATTAGGGTTGATCCCGAAAAGGTAAAAGAAATTACTCAATTGCCCGCAACGCAATCAATTTTCCAGCTCCAACATTTGTAAGGGAAAGAAAACTTCTTACGACGGTTCATCGTAAACTATGTCAAGTTAACAAAAGGCTTTATGTGCATACTCAAGAATGGAGTACCATACTTGTGGGACGATCAAGCTCATTGATCATTTGATGCCTTGAAAAGGTCACTTATATCAGCCCCACTCCTTAGTGCTCCCAACTATGAGCACGACATTCTCTTGTACGTGGAAGGCTAGACATCCTCTCTTGGAATGGTCTTGGTTAAAAGTCATGATGACCTGAGTGATCATGTGATCCGTTATCTGTCGAAAGGTCTGGCTGGACCCAAACTCAGAAATTCACATGTGGAAAAGCTATCCTTGGACATTATCTTTGTTGTCAACTGCTTTTGACATTACATACTTCTATGACAGACTACTGTCATCTCTTTGGAGAATCCCATGCGACACATTTTGTTGCGCCAAGTCATTGGAGGGAAATATTACCAATGGATAGAGATCCTCCAACAATTTGATTTGTTTTTCACCGTTGCCAAGGCGAAAAATTCCTTTGTCCTCGTCGAACTTTTGTCGGATCTTCCCATTGTAGATCCCAATGATATAGCCCATGACCCTCTAATGAATGAAGTTGTCTATCTAATCAATTATACTGACCCTTGGTATGGTGAAATTCTTGTCTACCTCTAAGCGCAACGTTTCCGCCTTGAAATATCGTCAGGTGACCATCGTCGCATCTGCCACCAAGCATGGCAGTATTTAGTGCTCAACAATACATTACATTGCCATGGCGCTGAAATAGTTCTTCGACGTTGCCTCACTCATGAAGATGTGGAACACGTTTTAAATGACTTCCATATTGGGGCATATGGTGGTCATCTTTCTAGCATGCCTACTTCTTGGAAAATTTTACGTGCAAGCTACTACTGGCCAACCTTGTTCAAAGATTGTATCAAGGCTGTTGGATAGTGCCTTTACAAAGAAAATGCATGCCCCTCCGGCCCTACTACACCTTGTTATCTCCATTGGACCCTTTTCTAAATGGGGGATCAACTTCGTCACTTGCAACCCCACTTCCTCTGCGAGACACAACTACATTATTGTAGTTGTTGACTATTCCGTGAAATGGGTTGAAGCCCTTCCCACTTTTTGGGCTGATGGAGAAACTGTGGAACTATTCCTGTTTAATCACATCATCTATCACTTCGGTGACAGGTGTGCCTCGCATGATCATTACAGATCATGGGTTTCATTTTCAGAATCACATGATGTCTGACTTAATGTCGTTGCTCGGTTTTCACCATGACCAATCGTCCTCCTACTACCCGCAAGCTAATGGGAAAGTAGAAGCCTTTAACGGTGTATTAGAGACCATGATCCGTAGGTTAGTAGGGAGTCATAAAACCCACTAGCATCAAATGTTATATCATACTCTATGGGCATACCGAACTTCAGTAAAAACTGCTACAGGCTTTACACCTTTTCATCTAGCTTATGGCCTGAAAGCAGTTTTACAAATCGAGTGTCAAATTACTTCCTTACAAATCGTTGTTGAACTCTTGCGTGACACCACTATGAAAAAAGAGTGTCTGCTATACCTAAATCAATTTGATGAAACCCATCGAGATGTCAAATTGGCACTCGAAGCCCACAAGCGTCAGGTCAAAGCCCAATTCGACAAAAAGGTCAAGCCTCGTTCTTACCAAGAGAGTTCTTGTTTTACTCTACGATAAAAAAAATGACCTCTTGGGGGCAGAAACACTTCAACCCTTATGGCTCAGTCCATATGTCGTCACGAAAGCCCTTTCAAAAGGGGCATATGAGCTTCCGGACTGGGAAGGAGTCTCTCTCATTGAGCCCTAAAACGAGCTCTATCTGAAAAAGTATTATGCCTAGTACTGCACTAGGCATGTACTTTGTAATTTTATGCATTTATAAGTTTTGATTCTTTAACAATGTAAACTTTGAAACAAGAACTGATACTATTATCCGTTTCATGAAGATAGTAGAAAAGTGACCCGATTTTGAAAAGGGGTGATGCAAAACACACATATTTTTTTTAGAGCATAGTTTTTGGCACTTTAAATTTTTTTATGTACATTACGTTTTAGAATGTTAGTGATTTGCATGACGATTTAAAAAAGTGGTGATTCTGCATTAGGCCCTTTTTTTAAAAGACCTATTTTTTGACTTTAAATTTTCTAATGTATGAAATAAATAATTATTTTCTAAATTTAACAATTTTTAACACTTTAAATTTTTTAATGTATTAAGTGTGGATATTTTTCTTAAATGTTACATTTTTTTACATTTTTTTTTTTTTTTGTCAATTTTTTATGACATAAGAAAAACAAATATAAATATATATATAAAAAGGACAAAAGAAACATTAAAAATTGTAAAAACAAAAATATCTAATAAACCATAAAAAAAATTGGAAAAAAAAAATAAATAAATAAAAAACTATAAAATTAAGTAACTAAAAATAGAAAAATCTAAAAAAACATTAACAAAAAACTAAAAAAAATAAATTGAAACCAAACTAGATTAAAAATAAATAGAAAAAAAAACAATAAAAATCTAAAAAACTATTAACATCAAGATTAAAATCATAAAAAAATAAACCTAAAAAACCCAAAATATACTCAATTAAAAAAAAAGTAATTATATATATATATGTTAAAAAAAAAAAAAAAACCTAAAAATATTTTATATATATATATGTATTGCATTTAAAAAAAAAAAAAAAACATATATTTTCGATTTTTAAAAAATAAAAAAACATTTAAAACTTTAAAAAACATATATTTACGATTAAAACATTAAAAAACATATATGCATGCAGCGCTGCCGCCCAGGTCGTGCCCCCACGGATAGTCGAGTGGTGGCTATCCGATTTTGAGAATAAGATAGCCATCGCCTGACCACCCGTGGCAGTGGCTATCTGATTCTCGGAATCGGATAGCGACTGCCCGAGTGCCCGTGGGAGTGGCTATCTGATTTCGAGAATCAGATAGCCACCGCCTAGCCGCCCGTGTGGATGGCTATCCGATTCTCGGAATTGGCTAGCCTCCGCTTGACCGCCCGTGGGGGTGGCTATCCGAATCTCGGAATCAGAGAGCCACCCCCACGGGTGGCCAGGCGGTGGCCGATAAAATTGTTTTTTTTCTAAATAAAAAATAAATTCTGTTAAATATGTTAATTGTACTGTTTTTTTTATATATATTTGTAAAATATATATATTTTTAAATAGTTTATATATATATATATTTTTTGTTTAATTTTAAATGTTTATTTTTACTTCTCTTTTTTTAATCGAAATTTTAAATTTTAAATTTCTTAATATAAAATTTGAAATGTTTATTTTTTTGAATAAAAAATATATTGTTTTTTTTAATTTTAAATGTTTTTTTAGTTGCAAATATGTATATTTTTTAAAATTTTAATTGTTTTTTGGGTTTTTTTTTTTTTTCAACATATTTTTGTTTTTTTAAGGTTTTTTAAAATGATTTTAATCTTAATTTTAGTAGTTTTTAAAAAAAGAAATTGTTAATTTTCTAACTTTTTTAATTTTAGTTTGTTTTTAATTTTTTTCGGTTTTTGTTAATGCTATTTAAAATTTTCCTATTTTTAATTACTTAATTTTATAGTTTTTAAAAATTTTGTTTGTTTGTTTTTTCTTTCCAATTTTTTTATGGTTTATCAGATTAAAAAAATGTTATTTTTTTTGACAATATGTTTTCTTATTATTTATTTCTTTATATTTTTCTAATTTTTTAATTCTTATCTTTGATAGGTTAATTTTGTTTTTTGTTTCTTTTTTAACATTTTTATGATTGATTTTTTATTTTTATTTTATGTTTTGTTTTTAATATATATTTTTATCTACGTTTTCCTAATTTACTATTATTATTTTTTTTTCATTGTTTTAATTTTTGTCTTTATTTTTAATTTTATGTTTTCATTATTCATTTGAAATTTTAATGTTTTTCGGAGTCATGATAAAATCTTTTACATCATTATTTCAAAATGTTAAAAATTTACCCTAGAAAAAAAAAGGTCTTATTCTAACATTAACACTTTTCATTTTGAAGGTGTTTTTTGCATAATTTTTGCACAAAATATTGGTTTTCACTGTCATTTTTAAAACATGTTGAAAATTTACCATAGAAAAAAAGTGTTAATGCAACATCAACACTTTTCGTTTTGAGGGTGTTTTTTACACAATTTTTGCACAAAAATTTTGTTTTCACTGCCATTTTTAAAACATGTTGAAAATTTACCCTAGGAAAGAAAAAGTGTTATTCTAGCATCAACAGTTTTCGTTTTTAGCACTGTTCTTCATGTTTTTTGGGGGTTTTTTGGCTAGAATTCCTATTTTGAGTTTATAGTTCCCGTTTCAAAGTTTACATTGTTCTTTTTGATGTGATTGGATTGTTTCGTATTTTTTTGAGCAGTTGTCTCTTACATATTTCTCGTTGTGCAGATGTCTTCATTACCCTTAGCATACGTAGGATACGCGTATGGTGCTAGTTGTCACACATGGCACATTGCATCAGTGACTTGGGTCATTTACACACCACCAACAATATTGTTGAGTACATGTCTGTAATTTCACTTCTCACTGAAGCATCATCAATGGACATCTCCAATGTGGTGGTCAGGTTAGACTCTAATCTTGTTGTTATGCAATCGAAAAATCATTATCATGTTCGTAATCCAATCTTGTTGCGTCATTATTTAAGGGTACGACTCTTGGAACGTTAATTTGAGTTTATTACATATGAACACATTCCTTGAGAATTTAATAAAGTTGCTAATTCATTAGCAAAATATGTGTTAGATTGGCATCTGTCTCATTTATTATAGGTCCATGTATGAAAGTGAAAATTTACACAGTTAAAAATTTACAAAAACACTTAAAAAACATTTACATCATAAAATACCAATATATATATATATATATATATATCGAATCTAATCTTTTACATCAGAAAATTTTACAAAAATTGGGTGTTTTAAGTACAAAATGGATACTAAGCCTAGCTATAAACACCCACTAGCTATACCATAAACCTGCTAATAGAGCCTACTACTCATGAAAAGATAGTACATCTCTAGCTATCCTTCGTAGAGGAACCAGAAGCCGCTCAGGAATACCAACTATGTGTCACTACATCTGAGCAGAAATCTCCCTCATAGGAAGGGGGGCACACCCATGCTCAAGCCCTCTAGGTTCTTTAGAACCTTACGAAGACTCTCAGCATCACCCCCCGCTTCGAGTAGTTGGCCAACTCGCCTCACTTAATGAGGCTCACCTGCAGCTCTCACTAGTGCCACATCTGTGTCAAGTAAAATGCTTCATGTCAATACTTGTTCACCCATAAAATCAAAAAAAACATAACATAAACATTCAAAAGCTTAAAAATACTTTAAGTACTCTCAAATAAACCTTTTTACCTTGAGGACCCCAGTTTGTACTAGGCAGTAAAATCAAGTCAGGATCACCTGTGAAGTCCATACCCTCATAGGCATAGTCATCTTTCATCACAATCTGACCACTGAGCCATTCGAAGAAATCCTATTTGAAAAAATGTTGGACGGGTCCTCCTCTTGTGTGAGGATCAAGCAATGCCCATCACCTCTGCCTAGTCTCCCTCAGATCGAGGGGACCTAAACTCATCTGTGGTCGCATAACTAGAACCCTCTCAAGTATGAAGGATACAATGAGAGTACCGTACCCAAAACTCTATTGGGTCTAGGTCTTACCTTGCTGTCAACTTTGCCTTCAATTGACTAAGAACTGCCTCACACGAGTTGAAGATATATGGTTGGACATAGTCAATGACAAGTAATAGTTGGGCCTTTGTCATGACATGGGGACTTTTTGACCCTGCCAAGTGCACAATGTTATAGACATTTTTGTGCCTTGCATCACTGAGCATGAAATGTCAATAATCAAGGGATCCAAAGTCCCTAAACATGTTGTTCCTACCCCTAGAGGAACAAGGCCAAGTAACCACAACAATTCACAAAAGTTCTCCACCTGAAAACACTAAAAAACAAAGCAATTCTGGATCATGTCAACTGCTCCACTGAGCATCTACGCTGAATGTCAACTACTCCACTGTCTACCTGCGTTGAATGTCAACTGCAAAGAAGGCTACCTGCGCTGGGCGAGTTTGGACATGTGGCAGAGTCATTCCTCAAGGTGTCAATGCCCAGGAAGCTTCCAAAATGACACTTGGATCAGGGAATTCGACTGGTGATGAGTAAGAGGTTCCAAATCTCCAAGTGGAAGCAAGAACCTCCAAGTGGACTCAAGAACTGAAGTGGGAGAGGACACTAGTCAGCTTCATACCAGCCTCAAGCTGACTCATCCTTTCTCCAAAACTCCTATATATAGATCTCTCTCATGAGTTCTAAAGGGGGCTGGAATTTAGTATTTTGCAAAGAATTGCTGTTGGTTTGTGGCTAGAAATATTGGGTGTGTTATGCTTTGAAAGGAGCTGAAGAGGGAATTCCATTCTGCTGGGAAGGAGATGCTAGGTTGGAGCCCTATGGGTTGTATCTCTTCCTGAACCCTGTTACTTTCAATAAAGCTATCTTGATTCTTTCCTATATGCTGGTGTACTTTGTATGATTTCATTGGTATATTTGATTTACTTCTAATCCTGAATCATTTATGAATATGTATATTTGCCTTTGTATTGTGTTCTTCTCTTGTTGCAAGTAGTTGTTCTCTTGTCACAGGTAGTTGTTCTCTTGTGATCTCGTGGGATTCAAGTAGCTGTTCTCTTGATCGAGCGAGGAGGCAAGTAGCTGTGGACACACAAAGAGAAGAGGATCTAGTTCGAGGGACAACCGGAAGACAACGGTAAGTCTGCCGATCTCCTCTCTTTCATATTTCATAAAGGAAGAAATCATGATAGCTGTATTTGTTTGTTGCTAAGGCGCTGTCACACCTTAGGTGGATAGGATCGTCCTAAATAGGCATTTTTCCCCACAACAAATTGGCGACTCCGCTGGGGAAGAACTTGTTTATTCATTTCATTTGTGTTTCCGTCATTTGTTTACTTCATAGACTTGACAACAACTCTTGAACTGCATCTTTCCCGGATGCAAAGTAAAAGTTGCTGCTTTGATCCAGTGTGTTGGACTTGTCTATGATCTAAACTAGATCCACGAATGATTTGATTGATCCTTGTGATAGTCTTTAGTACCCTATCAAAGCATCCCTCTGTTTATACCTTGCTTGTGTTTCTGATTTGGCCTGAAACAGTTGATTTTTGAGCATTTTGTGACCCAGAAACCAAGAGAAACGAGAGTTTCTCTCTTCAGCGCAGGCACTGTGAAGGCAGTCTGCATTTCAACACAGGTCCCAAAGGGGCTACCTGCGCTGAATGTCAAACTGACACTGTTGGACCTGCGCTGAACCAGTGTGGCCTTGTGCAGCTGGGGTTCTTTGTCCTCTTTTGCCCTGTTTTGATCTCTGTTTTTGCAGCCTTTAACCAGCATAGGTGCTAGTCCGGTAACCCTTTTCTTTGCCTGAATTCCGCCCCAATTTTTGTACAAAAAGATTGTGAATGTTTTTATGTGTTTGTGGCGTCATTTACAGTCTTCCTTTGCATGAGTAAAGTAGTCTTTCTGTAGCCTTTGATTCAAATCTGATTGAAAGTGATCTTAGAAGAGAGTTCATTGGCTGTTTGTTCAGATTGATTATAGTTTTACTTTTGCTTATTGGTTTGAATTTGTTCTTTTCAAAGTATCAAAACGAGTCTTTATTTCGAAAATCGCAAAGTGATTGTAATCTCTTCTACCCTTGTTGATTTCGAAGAAAGTGAACTTGTTTATT
Source organism: Pinus tabuliformis (assembly GCA_031772625.1). NCBI lineage: Eukaryota > Viridiplantae > Streptophyta > Pinopsida > Pinales > Pinaceae > Pinus > Pinus tabuliformis. The sequence continues at coordinate 211,089,706 of CM062809.1, read as the reverse complement.
TTGATCATTGTAAAAGCGAATTCAAAGTTGTGCAAAAAGCTTTCTTTGTAGTCATTTATACTAAGAAAGTGAAAACAAACACCTGCATTGTGCATTTTGCATTTGATAAGTTTGCATGTTGGATTTAGGAAAAGTGCATTAGAGTGTGCTGATTGCTCTTTGAGAAAAGATAGTCACTCTCTTTTCCCTCTGTAGCTAGGATTTTCAAAGTTGAAAGATTGAAAAGCTTGCTTATCATCTTAGACTGCATTTAGGAATTTGTATCATACATCTCGTGGTGAACCTTGAAAGGAAAACTTTAAAAAAGATCAACCTAAAATAAACTGAATGAACCTAACAATGCTTTGTAACATAACGCACAACATAGAGGTCTAGGCTAGAGACGTGTTCCGGCGTCGTTAAACATAGTGACTGTCGATCTCGAAGAAGGTGGGTGATTCCTCCTGAGAGTTGGTGGCGCTAATACGGATTGTACTCCCACGTACCGTCGCGTATATATTGGGAGACCCCTATAGGCATATATCTTTTATCCTTAGGAAGCCGTGTCGGCCGCCCTACTGATCGCAATGCAGTGAACACAGCATTCACGAAGATCGACCACCCGTACTGTAAAAAGTATTCTGTGGTTTTGCGAAAGGTTTGGCACACCCTCTGCCTAGATCTCCAGAGCAGTTTCTTTTGGCCTTTTTCAGACTCTATAATAGAAAAAGTCCATCCGAGCATTTGTTACTTCGGGCTCGTTAAAACATCGAAGGAGACTAGAGTCATCTTTAGCTTTTTCTCGACTCTTTAAAACTGAAAAAGCAAGTTGTGTCTAAAAAGCGTCGTTAACAATTTATTTTAAACGGAACAATCACCCTTTAATCCTGCGTTGATCTTTAGGTTGAAAAGATGGAGCACACCAACCAAGGAGTTCCCTTGGGTGGAAATCCTAGTCCCTTCTCCTCTTGGGGAGATGTTGGTGCGTCCCACATGGCCACATTGTCGCTTCCAGGATTGACAATTGGCCTACCAGTTTGGCTCTTTTCGACCAATGTCGTTCAGAATACCACCACTCCTGAACAGTCGAGTCAACAGTTAGATCAGACGAGAGTTGCCTCCCAGCCTTCCACTTCATCTTCCTCCCCTCCTTCCTCTTCGCTTGACGGAACTGGTCGATCAAAAAATCAGGTTCCTAAGGAGAAGAAAGAAAAGAAGAAGAAGGAGCCTAAGGCGACTGGGGGCAAACAAATGTCATCTAACAAAAATCCACACACCGCACTTGTAAGGCCTAAATCACCATGCATCATATGCAGGGGAGACCACTTCCATAGAGATTGTCCCTGTATCCCACAGATACTAAGAGACTGGTCCCCCCGTTTGCACAATTCAGGAGCATCAACCTCTAATAGCCATGTCGACTGCTCACCGTCAACTAGTGGGAGTGAAGCTCCAGGACAGGACGGGAAAGTTAAATTTCCCTGCAGACTGTGTGAAGGCGATCACACCATCCACCGTTGTCCCTTCTTAGATGAGGCAAAAAGAGTTCTGGAAGATCGCCCGATTTTACGAGCGAATCTTCCTCCTGGATATCAAAGACTCCTGCCAAGTCCCTCACTAGTTGAGAATCCGGCTGAGCCACTTAGATGGTCAGCCGAAGCACCTGTCATTGAAGAAGAACCGTCTGGATCCATGCCTGACGAAAGTCAAAAGGTTGATACGGCAGTTGACCCAGTTTTGCCTTGAGAGGCTCCATCTTCGAATGACACCATCACAGAGGAGAATACAGACGACACCGCCCAAGTTCTCTTCATCAGCACTGACTCTGATGATCAAGGGGGCAATGCCACCATTCCTTTGTCGTAGGAAGGAAGTTCATCAGAGCGCTATCCGGCCGAATATTCGGTCCCACCACCAAGCAACCTGGTTGTGTCCTTTGATTGGAACCAACTAGGCAGACCCCGGTTGCCAGCCAGTGTGCCATTCAGAATTATTTGTCAAATATACAGAATGGTAATGGCTGGCACTATCATTGATGAGGGGGCATCTGTGAGTATCCTTTCCTCTATTGCTTGGAAAGCGCTTGGTTCACCGGTGCTTTTACCTGAGATGAGAAATCTATCAGGTTTTGATAAAGGAACCAGTCGACCTTTAGGGATCCTCCCCAATGTGCCTATAACATTGAAAGGGAAGACCGTTCAGATGAATGTGATGGTCGTTCAAGGACCCTTGGATTATAACCTACTCCTTGGACGAGACTATATATATTGCATGGGAGCTGTGGTCTCCTCACTCTTTAGAGTAATGTGTTTTCTGCATGAAGGAAGAATGGTCAAGCTCGTGGACCAACTTTCGTTTCCCGGATCACACATTGCAAGTAGTCATGTGCCATCCCTAAATGGTCTATTCATGCAAGAAGTGTCTCAACCCATGGTCCGTCCTCCTGATGAGCGCGAGTAATCTGGGAGGATATGACTGGAACCCAGGGGGCATGCATCCTGGCCTGCTTCGGCAGGGAAACTTTTGGGTATAGGGTAGGTTTCCGTGGGAGAATATGAGTAGTCCATACCCCGTCCGTGGATGGAAGAGGGGTTGTTCTAGAATAGGATTCTTTTGTCAAAGTTATGTGTTTGGCACCAGTCATTAACCCTTGTCTATTCCGGTAGACATTGCCTAGGAAGTGTTTTGTTTGAAATATTAACGAGACAATATTTGGGTAACCTGAAAGAGGTAAGCCTCTCTCGATTAAAACAAATGTTTTGGCGGAGGGTAAGTAGAGGTAACCTTGAAACTCTATTTTATACCTGGGGGCATGCAAACCTTTTGGAGTGCAAGCAAGGGGCGACTATTTACTTTTTAAATTTTTAGGTCCTCCCTTTAAACCTGTAGGTCTAACCCTTTAAACTCGTAGGATTAGCCGTTTCCGAACTTGCATAAAGAAATGAGAGTGAGCATAGCTTTGGTAAGGCGCAAGCTCTATAAAAAATGGGATCTTTCATGAGACACTCTTATCTTATGACTGGGTAAATCGAGTAGTTTTAGCATAAAGTTCATGCTTGTTAAAAAATAAACGCAAGATCCGAGCAATTTTAACGCGGTCTTCATGCTCGTTAAAAAATAAATATAAGCAGTGAGCAATGTTTCCTCCAGAGTTTAAGCTCATTTTTATCTAAAAAATGAACCTATTCCGGTAAATAACCACTGTGATCGTAAATTTATCAGCCATAAAAACCTTGGTCGTGTTTGCACTTGCCACCTCCACTTTCATTTGGCCGATCGTTCACCTCCATATGATTGTTTACCCATTTTGAGGAATAGCTGCGAAGAGTGATTTCACCTAGCCATCCTTGTGACACTGCCGTGATTGGAAAATTCCAACCTGTACCTGGAATCAGTTGCTATCCCTATTTATCACTCGTTCCTCAAAAGACGAGTCTTCTTTAAGCTCTTTTCAACTGACTCGTAAAATATGAAAAGATTGCCGAGTTTTGGCCTTCCAGCTCGTTAAAAGGACAGGAAGAGCTATCCCTCCTCTAGATTTTAATCTTTTTGGACCTGAGGGATTATTGCACAAAAATATCGAGCGCTTGTTTTGTTCGGCTCGTTAAAGATATCGAAAACTCATCCCTTTTGTATTGTTTTATACTTTTTCGGACTTAAGGGATTAGATGACGAAAAAGGAATTTTGGAGTTAACTTTACGTACCTTTTCAGACTCTCTAAAAATGAAAAGGACTAAGTTATCCTTGTCGTTAGACTCGTTAAAATGATTAAATAGCGACAAACTTGTCTTTAGACGAGAAAGAGTTTCCCTATCGCTAAGCTCGTTAAAACATAGCGATGGGCTTGCCCGAAGGGCAGGTTATAGAACAAGCATATGTTATCTTCTTCAAGCTTGACAAAAATAAAGAGGTACTGGTCAGCAATGACTGGGGAAAAATTGGGAAAAATCAAGAAAACTTTGATGGTAGCAGGTCGCTCTTGAACATGACACTTTTCCTCCGTATCACATTCGGGTTGGGTTGTTTCATTCACCGGTCACATCACCATGGTCTTGCCATACCATCCATATTTGGGGTAATGCTACCGATCCATCGCATCAGTGTCGCCATATGTTCAAGAGAATTCGTTCAGAAAGAGTCAACCGGGTCCCATCCACTGCCATACATTATCCTTCATCCATTCATGACCGCCACCCTGAATCATATGTCACAGATTGTTTTCACCTCCATTAAAATCATTAGCTCCGTTCCGTGTCACTGATGTGGGATTCATTAAGGCCCTCCTTTGACAGATCGCTCCTTGTCGACATCAGCTCATTATCCAAGGAGTTGATCTAGGAACAACCCCTTCAGTACTTTGAAGCTTGCATGCCTCAATGGCAAGTTTCTCACTTCCGGCGATAGGTATACATCAATGACCTTCGACCAGAAGATTTTGCGTGGTGTTCGACGCCAAGTCCTTTTTTCACACCACGTGAATTGTACTGCAGTACCTTGAGGGTCATTATCATTATCGGTGATTCCTCTCGCGCTTGTTAACGGTTTACATCATTGACCGGTAATCAAGCGATGTCTTTCCATGTTCGACTTCGGCGCAATTCTCACATGGATCAACTTGTACTTAGAGTGAAGATCGAACGAGTTTGAAGACCCCGGATCTAGTTTCATCCATCCGGGCTGCGATATATATTCAGGAAATATAAAGACATTTGACATGTACATCATTGCAGCAGATGATCATCCTACTCAAAGGATGATAATTTCACCAAAATTATCAGTCTACAATCAGACGATCGTCTGTTCCATGTACAAAAATGAATTTATAAAGCTGAGCATGGGAATGCCCGCCTCAGCTAGATCATGAAAGCAGAATGAATCATAATGTATTGTATTGTATTTTATTACAGGTCTCCTCCCAGCAGATGGATGAACTTCGGACCCTCCTGGATAAAGCATTTCACCTGATAAACGGCCTCATACTTTATGGGGCAACTGTTATAGACATTTTTGTGCCTTGCATCACTGAGCATGAAATGTCAATAATCAAGGGATCCAAAGTCCCTAAACATGTTGTTCCTACCCCTAGAGGAACAAGGCCAAGTAACCACCGCAATTCACAAAATTTCTCCACCTGAAAACACTCAAAAACAAAGCAATTCTGGATCATGTCAACTGCTCCACTGAGCATCTGCGCTGAATGTCAACTGCTCCACTGTCTACCTGCGTTGAATGTCAACTGCGAAGAAGGCTACCTGCGCTGGGCGAGTTTGTACATGTGGCAAAGTCATTCCTCAAGGTGTCAATGCCCAGGAAGCTTCCAAAATGACACTTGGATCAGGGAATTCGACTGGTGATGAGTAAAAGGTTCCAAATCTCCAAGTGGAAGCAAGAACCTCCAAGTGGACTCAAGAACTGAAGTGGGAGAGGACACTAGTTAGCTTCATACCAGCCTCAAGCTGACTCATCCTTTCTCCAAAACTCCTATATATAGATCTCTCTCATGAGGTCTAAAGGGGGCTGGAATTTAGTATTTTGCAAAGAATTGTTGTTGGTTTGTGGCTAGAAATATTGGGTGTGTTATGCTTTGAAAGGAGTTGAAGAGGGAATTCCATTCTACTGGGAAGGAGATGCTGGGTTGGAGCCCTATGGGTTGTATCTCTTCCTGAACCCTGTTACTTTCAATAAAGCTATCTTGATTCTTTCCTATATGCTGGTGTACTTTGTATGATTTCATTGGTATATTTGATTTACTTCTAATCCTGAATCATTTATGAATATGTATATTTGCCTTTGTATTGTGTTCTTCTCTTGTTGCAAGTAGCTGTTCTCTTGTGATCTCGTGGGATTCAAGTAGTTGTTCTCTTGATCGAGCGAGGAGGCAAGTAGCTGTGGACACACAAAGAGAAGAGGATCTAGTTCGAGGGACAACCGGAAGACAACGGTAAGTCTGCCGATCTCCTCTCTTTCATATTTCATAAAGGAGGAAATCATGATAGCTGTATTCGTTTGTTGCTAAGGCGCTGTCACACCTTAGGTGGATAGGATCGTCCTAAATAGGCATTTTTCCCCACAACACACAATCATTCATAAAATGGCCCTCATAGACCTAGATCTGATACGCTCTATTAGGACTTTGTTGCTAACAAGTCCGCTCTCAGGGATACAATAAGCTCAGACTAGCTCTAAAGTGGATTGGGGATTGGGCCTACCATCGGTCAAATTTTCCCGTGCTCCTCTGCATGACAAACCTGTCAAGAAATAGATGTCATCTCGGTCAATAGCAAGCTCATGGTCCTTGATCCTGAACACTTGTTCATGTTCATCCCAACACTGAATAATCTAACTCAAAGGGTCCTCTTGAACTTTCATCAAGTCAAACTGTGCATACTTCATCAAACCACATCAGCGCAATGCAAGTATACAAGCTAGATCATTTCACATAAGGAATTCCTGTCTATCATGGGCCTGTTCTCTCCATAGACTAGTCATAATGGCTCAAAACCTACACAAATAAACCCAAAAATGAGTGCAAATGGGGCAATAAAGCTCAAGAAAACACTTTCTAGGGTTTTAGAGTGCGCCCTCATGCACTAACACCCCCCCTTGTGGAAAATAGGGAGGGTTAACACCCTCCTCCAGGTCGTAAAGGGCGTTTAACGCTCCCTACAGGCCTAGAAAAGGGTGTTAGGCACCGTAAATGAACTAGGGCTTCCCAAATCTCTAAAATCCAACCCCAAATGCAACTAAAAAAGGTTAAATAATGCAAGATAAGGGTTATGGCATCTACTTGGAATTGACGGCAAGTCGAATGGTTGCCCGGATCGCTCGCAATCATCCGTGGAAGCTCTGCTTCTCTTTAGCTCCAAAACACTCTCACAGCTCTCAAATGATGCAAATGGTGAAAGTGGAGGCTCAAGAAATCCCTTATAGTCACTTTGGCGACATTGATTATCTTAATTGATGTCATTAAAGTAGAAATAGTCCATTTCCTATGATATTTATCAGGCGCCATGACCCCATATTAGAGAATTACTCATGTTTTGATGAAAGAACTATTAGGGTTGAATGACAAAAATGACCGTGTTCGATTCTCAAGGACTGCTTCCTTTTATGGGATGCTTTCTCACTCTTGAACCAAAAAATCCTCGACTTTTTCGTCATCGAGCTCCTTAAACATATACGATGACGGTCTGAGCAACTCTTTTTCTCTCTTTTTCTAGCTCACTAAATTGAGAAATATAGACTGAGCGTTCTTTTTAGGGACTTTTTCTCACTCATAAAATCAAAAAAACCTCGAGTTCCTTCTTCAGTATCATTAAAAAATTATGAAGAATCTTCGAGCATTCTTTTCAGTAACTTTTCTCACTCATTAAATAGAAAAATCCCTGATTTTTCATCATCGGGCTCATTAAAAACCTACGACGACGATATGAGCGCTTTCTTTTTTCGGACTCTTTCTTACTCTTAAATTGAAAAATCACTGAGTTTTCCCTTCTTTAGGTTCATTAAATCTACGAAGAAGGAATGAGCAGTTCTTTTACCTCTTTTTCCACGCTCATTAAACTGAAAAATATACCTCGATTTTTCTTCATTTGACTCGTTAAAATTTGATGAAGGTCTATTGAGTTTGTCATCGTGTGACTCATTAAAATTTCGCGGAGAATATCAAGTTTACTCCATCTCCTCGTACTCGTAACAAAATGAGGCAAACATCTATTGAGCATAGGTTTCTCTTTATCTGAACTCATTAGATTAACTTACATAAAATGAACCTTTTCACATATACTATTAAACCTTTATCGCACCCGGTTAACAACTATGACAAAGGGACCACCCTGGAGTCATTCTTTATGATATTTTTAGACTCTCAAAATATGGAAAGACAACTAAGTTGTCCCATCTAGAATCATTAAATTAAATAGATGAGGAGTGGAGTCACTCTTTACGATATTTTCAGACTCTTGAAACATGAAAAGACCAATGAGTTTTCTTGTCTGGCCTCATTAAACTAATCAGATAGGGCATAGAGTCACTCTTTTACGATCTTTTAAGACTCTTAAAACATGAAACAACCAATGAGTTTACTCGTATGAACTCACTAAACTAATCAGATGGGAAAAGTGGACAATACAATTGCTTTGTGTTCAGTATTTTGAAAAGAGTTCTTTGGCAACAGTCACTCCCTTGAACATTGCACTCCCTCAGATAAACCTTGTGATGGCCTCTTAATATGAACCTTACCATCCTATGAGTTTAGCCTATATACCCCAATGTTCTTGCATCTCTATATCCTAACACTCTTTGGTATTCATGAGTCTAGTGTTGCATGGTTAAAACCATTATGTTGTGCCTTCTATTATTCAAGGGAAAACCTTCATCTTATGTTTCCTCCATCAAACCATCAAGCATATCCTTTTTCCATGCCCTTTGTTGCTTTAACCCAATGATCAAAAGTTTCCTCAGAAACCAATCATTCTTGTCTCATTTCGTGTCGACTGATGTAGGACACCTTATTGCCTACCTTTCGACCGATCTCTTCCTATTGACTTCAACACTCTATTTAGGAAGTAGACCCAGAAACACTTCAGTGCCTTGGTACTTGCAGACATTAGTAGCAGGTCACCTTGTGTTTGGTCATGGGTTTTCATTATTGGCTCATGGTTAAATGATTCTATGAGTGTTCGACGACAAAAATATTATTCACACTCACTAGATTGTATCGTGCATCCTAGATATGATCACCATTATTGTTGGCCATCCTCGCATCTATTAACAGTCTCCATTATTGACTGGTAATCAGATGATTTCATGCATATTCGACTTCAACACCATTATTCACATGTATTGATCTATGTTGTTGCGGTAAAGCGAAAATCAATACCTTGGGTAGAGGCTTACATCACATAGCCATGTTTCCTCTCCCAAGTTGCATTTATTGTTTTTTGGAGATAGCTCATCAGAATGATCCTATTATGACACAGGTTCCTCATTGTTCTTATGGCAGCCAGCATCATCATTTCTCTTTATTGGGAAAACAACTCTGACATAGCTACTGAGCGTGCGAATGCCTGACTCAGGACATGATTTTAGTTGTTTTATATATATGTGTTGTATCAGGTCTCTCGTACTACCCGAAGCTCTGATCCTCTCTCTCTTTTTTCAAAATAAAAAGATAGTTATATATAAAGTATTTCGGCCATCACCGCAGCCTTTGTTATCACACTTTACGGGGCATTTGTTATACAAGAAAATGACCTCCTCACCAGATCAGAGGAGAAATACATGATGATTGAAGGACTGACCAAGTTCACAGGCCCAATTGTCAAGCTAATGTTGTTTAGGAACTAGCAACCTGCTTTATAAAGCTTCCTAGCAAGGCTAAGGGTGCGTTATTTCCTAGGGTGACTCTGTATGTTACCTCAGGAAGAGAGTTAGTGAACCTAAATGAGTTTCTATGGGTCGAGGGAACAAGTTGACTGAGAAATATCTTGAGATTCTCTCCTATGTTAGCTCACAAAAGCAGGGAAACATCAAAACTCGACCTGTTTGGAGGAATTACTAATTTCTAATGGAGTCTACAAATGGGAAAGAGCACAAAGGCATGGAAACATCACTACTTTTTCCTAATGGAACTCATGAAGGACTTGACAACCTTATCCTCACATGCTATATATGCAAGGCTAAGGCCATTGTGGAAGTGGTCAAACCATTTGAAAGGATTTCCTATTTGACTGTTGAGCATAGTCTCTGAATAAGGAATTACAATAGGTTAAGAAGGGAGAGAAAGGGAGGAGCTGGAGGGGTAAGGTAAGGCTGATACAATGGATGGTTGTAATCACTATTTTTTACATCAATATAGAACTGCAATTGTGTTTTCCACTCCACGATGTTGGTAGTATAATTTGTTTATATGTTTATACAATGTCATTATTAGGAGTCGCTTAGATATATGCAACTAGATATCTTTATATGTTAATGCATTGTTTGTCAAAGTTATATGTTGTGATATTAATCTTGTATTATCTTTGTGAAGGTTTTGATCTAGAGATAGCTCAGGGGACTTCCACCTAGCTACATTGTGCTCTCCAACAATACCACACCAAGACTTGAGGTAATAAGTCCTTCTTTTTGCTTTGATTCTCATTTGTTTAACATAGATATGCATGCATCTTTGTGATAGTTGTAGCTAATATGACTGTTTGCCAAGGATCCTAAGAAGATCCTTGAGGGTTTCTACATCACCAAACACCCATGCATTAATCCCTATAGCACCTACTCCTAACCTAACAACTAGAAGGACAGGGTCGCGTAAAATGAAATTTCCAGTGAAACCACCATGACTGTTCCCGAACTACATCCACAAAGATATGAATGATTAAAATAGAAAAAAGGTTATGTGAAACATAAGATATGAAAACTTGAAAAGCATACACAAGGGAAGCAAGTTATTTCCTATGGGAAGAAAGGTTTGTCACAACCACTATTTCCACCCAACTCACATGCTTACCTCTTCGATGGATACCACTTTTCAACAAACCTGGGAAGCCTCTTGTGAGTGTGTCCTCATTAGCACCGAGCTTCTTAGCAAGCGCGAGGAAGGATTGAAACTTACTACCTACAATAGAGCTTTCCAAGTAAGATTGTTCCAACCATTTAACTATTGGATCCTAGAATTCATGATGGTCGTCTTGAAAGCCTCGTGATCTTTGAAAAATGAATTTTCGATTCAAGAAGTAGGATCATGATGGGAATCTTGTAAAGAAAATTAGATTTGATCATCCTCGATGGTCATGCCAAGATAGTGAGGACCTGCCATAACCATCAACAAAGGTTGAAGTGCCTCACCTGCTTAACGAATATCTAAATAGAGTTGTTAAGCAATGAAGACTAGAGAGCGTGAAGAAATTATTATTGGATGTGCTAATCGGAAAATGATAAGCTGAATGATAGTCATCCAAGATAGAGAAATGATTAGATGAGCTAGTTGAGATGTCAGATTCCCAGTTTGCAATGAACAAAGAAAAATCCATTTGAACAATTTTGCAAATGCTATGAATAATCGAACCAAGTTCGGTGTGAGCTAGATATGATGGACCACCTTCCTGCAACAGGTGAAAAATTGTGCAAGAATCATAGTCATCACAAGAATTTAAAAGGGATGATAGCAACATGAATGAATGAAACCAGTTGAGGCATGGTGAATGGAGAGGAACACTATTATTGTGACAACTTGTGTGTTCATCATTACCTAGGGAGAGTTCTGGTGCGACAAGAGAATATATTTGTAGTAAAAGGTTCAGAAGAAGACTGAGGAGCTAACCATGAAGGGGGAGTTTTGATAAGTATGATTGCAGGAAAATACGGTCTTTGAGATGATCAACTTCAAAATTCTATGATTTCTTGAGAGACGAACATTACCAACCTGAGTTTGACATGAGGGATTTGCAAGAAGACGAATGTGCTATAACAGATTCGTGAATTCAATCATAAGTGAATTTTTGAAAATTTGAGAGATCACACCCAGAATACCAAACATTTTTTACACGGGAGTCCACACCGAATGAAACCATGCAAATAGACAGATTGTGTGTGAGAAACCAGATCTGATTTGGGTCAGGGGGATTACTAGAGTCACAAAGTCCTGGCATAATCATCAATAGATGTTGAAGTGCCTTGACTCCTTGGAAGGTCCCAAAACTTTCTGGAATGGAAAAATTGCATTTTGAAGCTTCAACAAAATCATGAATGGCTTGAGGGTGGTTGTTGTTGCTAATTTCAAAAATTCTCTCCAGATGGTGCCATCTTTGTCACAAGTTTCAATAATAATCAGATTGCTCAATTGAAGAGGCTCCTCTTATGGTATGTCCAAAGATAAATGAACTAGTGAGCTCACATGAGAAAGATGATTTGACGAGTTCTCTTCATGCAAAAGAAGGAATGATAGGGAATGGGAAGGGTACTCTTTGATTAGAATATTTTCAACTTTATCATGGACAACGTCACTGCCTTGTGTCAATCAAGGAGATATCTCATCAAATGAAGAAGCAAGAGAACATGGAGTATCTCCACCACATGTAGATGCATTATGAATGCTAGGATACAAGGTAAAATGAGGTGAAGAGGGAGTTTCGATATGGACGTCTTCTTTGACAGAAGCATATTCTAGATCTAAGTTAGAATCTTCATGAGAAACATGAAGATCACATGATGTGCTTGGGATTTATTCACAAAATATGGAAGCATGGGAGAGATTACTTCCCAAGGTTGGGGGTTGATTGAAAGAATTGGTTGTACATGATGTTCCACTGAGATTAGCATATTGAGAATCATTCAAGAATTGAAGCTCATTGTTTTGATGTAGACAATTTTGAAATAGAGAGGGAAGATTGATAGTATCCTCACCTTTCTGCTCCTCTGCATGTGTAATATGACTGCCTTGCACCTGACCAAAATTTGAGCCAACAGCTTGAGAATCAAGAGAATGCAAACAATTGGCTGGTGAAGTATATTGATGAAGCGAGTCATGGTACAAGGAGTCATGGCATGTAGATAATAGAGGATGGCAGAGATGCAGATCATATTCAAAAATTGAGTTATGACTGATGACGTTCTCCTAATGAATAGACGAGTGAATCTTCACTGCAGGCTTCTAGAGCCATTCTATAATTTTGTCCACTGAAGCGGGAGACATATGAGAAGATGGGTTGGGGACTTGATGCACAGATTTCTCAGTGTCGTGATCATCACCAAGGGATACCCACATTGGGACTAGAAAAGGAGGAGGATAAGGAAGAAAAAAGGTGGTCATCTCCTCCTCTGTAATATGAGGTGCCTGGTTATCTGCAACAGTTGGGGAGGAAGGGAAATTAGGAGGTTCACCATATTGGGAGACATGAATCAAGCATCTAAACTCTCGTCTCAAGAAATCTGAGTTCAAAATTTTTTCAGGAATTTCACAACATATGTGAAGGAATCGATCAACAAAGTTAACTAATTCATCATGCTCCATTCTTAAAAGACAAATTTTTTCATAGACATATTGGTGGCTATATTCATCGAATTTTTTCATCATCATTTCGACAAGATGACTGAATGAAGTGTTAGAAGCAATGGGTAATGTATGACACCAGTGTTCGACATGACCTTTGAATGTGAGGGTGAGTAATATAGTCCAGACGTTTTAGGACTTTGTTCAGTGACGATGGCAAAGAGTCATAACTTGAAGCACATGCACATGAAAAGATGGTTCAACCTCACCATTGAACTTCAACTTGGACAGGTCATGAATAACTTCCGTAGGGATGGTACAATTATGATTTTTAGAAAAACATCCTAGGATTATGATTTCAGGAAGAGCCATTTTAAATAAGAGATTAAAACCAGACTCTATAGGTAGAGCCTATCGTATGGCCCTCCTTCTAGGACCATTCTTTTTATGGTGCTAGAAATTTTTCAACCAAGGGGATATCCCCAATATGATGTCCCAAATAGACCTCACACTATTTGGTGTGTGATTCCCATCTGGTATAAAGGCTTGTTTTCCATATACTTAGAGATTTTCCTTGGCTCTAACTGTCAGTGCATGAGAGTGTTAGCTTGTATCTTCAAATAACAAGGTAAGTATGTCTGGTGAGTGTGTAACATAACTGTGTCAGGGTTCTCTTACTACAAAATGGTCAAGAAAAGTGAGCCTCTCAGTGAGAGGAAATAGTAACACCTTGGAACAGACACACACAAACCACAAATGGTCTATCCAACATCCATTAGAATATTCCACATCAGATGTGAGATTCATTAAAACCAAAGTACAAGGGGAGACCCATCCACCATCCAGCGGAATAGTCCACAACGGATGCAATAGTTGTTATAACCAGTAAGCAAGGAAGGTCTATCTAGTATCCTACGCAGTAGTCCACAACTATGAAATAGTAGTGATAACCAATAGAAAACATTCCGAACAAGTGAAGTACTAAAACAACTAAAATAATTCAACTATCTTAGTACATGTGAAACAAACATGAATTACAAACGTCGAAAGAATATTCTTGCAAACATCTATAATACATGATTGAAAATGCGCTAGCTTGAACAAGCTTCTATTTTAAGAAAAATTTCCAGGACATTTATGAACATCATAGATCACTAGCCCCAGTAGTGGGACATTGGAGGCACTTCTTTTTCCACAAAGAACTATGTGAAAATGCTCTATGTTTCATGGGAGGAAACAAGGTGAAAATTCATTGCTCATACAATGGGAGGGGTCTATATAGACAAGGGTGATGCTTGACCCTTGTGACTATTGGACTACCCTCATGTACATTCAACTTACTATGACTTTTCAACTAACATGACTCTTCAACTTCATTAATGTGTGTCCATTGGAATTTCACTTTACATTACATTTGGTTACAACAGATATGTCCCATAGTAGTGATGTGGCCTCGACAAATCATGGCACAACTTGACATGACACTGCTGACATGGATTGGCTGGTTGTGGAGGCAATGTTAAGATGTCGTTATTGTTGAGTGATGGATGTTTTTTTGGATGTTCCTTTTCTTCACCTCCACATGGCTTGATGTTGTGGGGTCTTCAATTGTCTTGGTCTTATAAGATTGTTACATGCATGTATTCCCTTCATTTGAGCTTCTTTCATCCATCCAACAACAAGTAAGTATTATAGCATGTTCACTCCTTCTTCATCTCGTTCATCATCTCACCATGGTCCATTAGTGTACCTATTCCTGTAATTCACTCATGATGGGATGACGTCAAATCCAAAACCTCCTAGTCTAAGATGATGCAATTTTTTCCACAGTCTGGGACTGGGATAGATGACAAACTGGTAAGAGGGCCTAGTAACTATGCACTGTGTAGTTCTAGGTGACATGGAGGGAGATTGGTCAGTGAGACTACATAGAGGGCAACTTAGTCTTGCATGTGGAACTTCGGGGCACAATCTTCACTTTAGGGAAACCTGCACAGAGGCCACTGGGAGGGAGGATTACATAGTTGAGGACACCAGTCGCCACTACAATGTGGGACCTTTAGGAGCACCTCTGTGAAATTTCTTGAGGGAAGACAAGGCAGGAGAACAAAGGGACTAGAGGACATCTCTGTGAAATTTCTAACAGTAGTGAATCACGGTTTAGGGAGGTCACTAGGAGGAAACCTTTGTGCAGTTTCTGGGAGCATTATAAGCTCAAGAATCTGTGCATTGTTGGGTTTTAGTAGGTAGGAACGAGGCTTGATGACTGATCTTGCGAAGTGCATAGTTTAGGTCAGGATTCGAGGCAATTTCTGTGCAATTATGGGAAGGAGGGTGGATTTCTCATCTCTGGGATTACGTAGTGTAAATGTCCTAGACTAGAGCCTCAAGCACTGCATAGCTCTAGGTAGAAGAGCAACATCACTCAGGGCTGAGACTTTGTAGTGTAGCTCAGTCGAGGTCTAGTAAGAGGGGGTTGTTCGGTCTGAGGGATTTTTGGAAAAATGGCTAAGTGTGGGAAGAAAGTAAACTTGTGAGGACTCGACATTGTGATCACACACTTAACATACTTTGAAAACATGACAACATATAACACTGAGACAACAAGAGAAAGAAATTCCCTCTGTGAGACTATCCAAAGTTAAAAGGGACAAGTGCAACACTTGGGATAGTCCTTTGGATGACTGTGACAATACTGGTGTGACAATTATTACAACTTTGTGTATGAGTGCAATAGGTGTTTACATGGCTAGGACAACTTGTATACACAAATACCAACCTTCAAGATCACCAGAATGGTTCACACCATGACATAACAACCAAACATGTCAAAATACGAAAATGGATTCAACAAGCGAAAGGGAGCAAGACACATAGAGGAAACACATGGAATGACTTTCAGTTCTTGCAACCATGCATGTCATTGAAGATAGAAAGATATGAAAATGATAAGAAATCCTCAAAGCTACACTAAGAAGTGTATTTCAAAATATGTGCCTTGTTTTCCATACCTACCCTCCAAAGGGTTAGGCGTCAGATGGAGACTTCATGTGGTCCTAATCTTCTATCATACCTTGGGTTGCTTGGTATGCTCATCTTTCTCTTCAACTCCTTGAGAGTGATCTAGCACGTCATCCTTCTTCATGGTCCCTGAAAGACATAATTGTGCAGTTTCAATGGGTAGTGACTGCTGCGGGGTGAGGCCCACAAAGGATAGATCTGTGTCGTTTGAGGATGTGAAGAAGACTGGGCAACTTAGGGATAAAACTATGCAGTTTTAGGATGTAAGACACTGCTATGGGATGAGGCCCTGGGAGGACACATTTTCATAGTTTGAAGATGCAGGGAAAACTAGGTAGCTGATATTCTTAAGGGACAAAGCTGCACAACTTCCAAATACAGTGGGTTCCATTTCAAGGAAGGACACTAGAGGAAACCACTACGAAAATTTGAATGGTAAGGGAGACTGGGCTTTCTGCGCATTTCACAGTTCCAGCAAGCAAGCGAGAAGATTGAGGGTTGTAGATGCAAAGTGCATAGTTTAGGAAAGTTAGATGAGGTTAGGTTGCTAGGGAAACTTTAGAATTTGGTTAAATGTGGGATAAATGGAACTGATGTGAACAATGATATAAATTGACTACGATCATGTACTTGAACACTTAGTGATACAACATAAACCATCCAGAACATATAACACATACTTCGCTTAATGCAACAACCTTTGTGGCAACTTACAAGTGTGGTTATGATGATAGACTTTGGGAGGATAAAGGTGACACTTGTGCAAGAGTGTGTGAAATGAGTGTGAAACATGTCTATGTGGTGACGACAACCCATTCTCACAAATCTCCCCCCTTGAAGTAAAACAAACTTCCCTTTTCATGACAAGTGATAATCCCATGCCCGAAGATGAAACATGCTCTATAAGGATAAAAGTGTTAATGACTCTTAAGATCAAAGAGAGGATCTTGAGATCATTAACTTACCAATAAGTGACTAAGGAATGACCGATCATAGGATCCATAGTAGGCTCCGAAATTTGAGTAGAGGCCAAAATTTTGGAGGGCGTTGCAGCGGCTACAACAAGTTTATTAATTCCTCTTTATCTCTTTTCCTTTGTTATTTTATTTTTACGCTTTAGTTGATTCCCCATTTAATTTTTATTTTTTGTTATCTAACTTAATTTATTCTTATTCTTATTTACAACCTTTTGACTTTGGTAAATTTTTAATATTTTTTTAGATTTATTATTTATTTATCTTTGGAACTAAATTAATTATGTCACATTATATATAATTAATTTTACAATTATTCTTATATTTAATAAAATATCCTAGGCCTCATATTGAGGATTGTGTAAAAATATCATCATTATTCCTAGATGATCTTAAATTATATATACTTTATTTAGTGATTTAGTTATTTATTTATATTATAAATGAAAATTAATTTTTTCCTAATTCTTAGTTTAGTAAAAATTAACCTCCTATTATGAATTGGGTAAAATATTATCGTAATTTCAAATTTATATATAAAGATAATATTAATATTTGTATAGATATATTTTATTTCATTATTTAAATTATTAAATAATCCTTCTCATAATTTCTGACCCAGTCAAAAGTAGTTGTTCCAATTTAGCCATTCGAATGATTTGTCTCTCTATTTAACTCATTGCCATGATATAATTATTCATCTTGTCCTAACGATGAACCAGACTAGTTGGTTAGAAACGTGCTGAAAAATGAATCTTGATGTCATTATCACCGAAAATGATTTCTTAGAAACTAGATATGGATCACAGAAGCCTAAATTCATTCAGTGTGTCTCTTCTTTTTCAGTTTGAAATATTGAGCAGTTGTAACTTCTATAAAATTTATAGATGGTATCGTAGCCATGAAATCACATTAGAACCAATATTTCAAACTTGTCTCTCAGAAATTTCGAAGTAGCAACTTCAATGCAACAAAATTTCTTCAAGATAGGGAGAATGTCTTTAAACAGACTGAGATTGGAGCTTGCCCTGCAGGTTAGCTCAAATTTCATAGCCTGGAAGGATCAAATGGAAGTAGTGATCAATGAAAATGGCATGTTAGAATATGTTAAAACTGACATTGCAAAACCCCACCAAGATGATGCACAACAATTATCCCAATGGAAGAAGGATATTGGGAAGGTGAGAAGAATTGTTCTAGAATGTGTGAGAAACCATGCGGTCTCAAATCTTAATCGCAAAGAGACACTATTTTCTATGTGGAAGACATTGGCTAAAATATTAGTGACAATATAAAATTGGTCCTGAAAGAAAAAATTTGAAACATAATAATTCACAAGAATGACACTATAGATGAAGCTATCAATGTTATGAATTCAATTACTAATAGTGAAACTATAGATCTCCTAAACGTTTTCCTAAAACCTTCATATTTCAATGTTAAAGGAATAATTTATGAACAAAATCACAATATCTAGAATCCTAAACAAGCACAACATTAATATGAACTTAACTCCTCACTCACTTGAAGATTCCTCAATCAAACCTCATCAACTCAGAGTTGCAAGCAGGCAACTCATGAGGTTCATTGGTAGCCAAGCCAGTGGCAATTGAACACTAGTTGATCTCGAGATTGGGAGCCAAGCCTCCCTAAATTTAAGGAAGTTGTTGGTAACATCATTTGTATAAATCAAGAAGCCTAGAGCCTCATTAGTATTTAGATTTTTGTTCAAGATAGCTAAGCAATGTATTTATGATATTTTAATGAAAATGAGTAGCATTCTCCTATCGAGCACTGAGTTGACTCAGAGGGCTAAAGCTCTTGGGTTAGGGCCCAACCCTAGCAGTAAAGGTTCCTCTTGTTGTATATGTATGCTTAGGTTATACTCATAGTTAGTTGGTAAACTGATTTTGGTTTTGTTAATTTGCAAGTATTGGTAGGATTAACTAGTTTGCTTCCGTTTGTGGATAGTTCTAACAATAGCATTTTAGTGATAAGAAGATATTCCAAAAAGGCTAACAACAAGTGGTTTTCACCTCATTTCTCCCTTTCAGGGATCATGGCTTGAAGAACACTTCCCATCCATCGCCAAAAGACATAATTCTTGTTTTTTTGTGTAATCTAGGGTTTTCCTACTAATTAGGTCATTATCTTTTAGTTTCATAAGATAAGTTGCAATTGGTATCTCTGATCTCTTAGGTTTTGAGCTGATTTCAAATTTCTTTTAAATTGGTTTCAAGCACTTCCATGCATGAACTTAGCAAATAAATGGTGATAATTCTGTTTTCTTGTATTTTGAATAAACCCTTCTTGTTTTTAGATGAATTTATCTGTAAATGGTAACAATGATGTGTCTTGTTGCAATATTTTCTACATTGCAGGGAGACCTCATCTCATCAACCTCATCCAAGCCATATCCACCCATGATTGCCAAAAGTCACTAAGATCTCAATCTAAATTCTTGATTTATGAGGAAAACTTGCCATTTTAGTTAAGCAAATCCAACCATCATAAAGCTTTGGCTTGAGTTCTGAGTAAATCCTTGCCACTTCGATGCCTTATTCCCTCCTTATTCACCTTTTCCAAGCTCCATCCCACCTTCTAGACCACTCCCTAAGCTTTCGGCCAGTTCCTGTAGTAAATAGGGGATCCTATTGATGAACTAGTACATCTTGTAGACATCCTGTAGGAAAACCTGTAGCAGCCTGTTCTAAGCCTGAATTAAGAAAACTCATCACTAAATCCAGGATTAGGCCTCTAATTTCCCTCCAAGCCATCTGAACCATTGTACTCCTCTTCTTGCATACTTGTCTCCCCTAGCAAATAATCAAGAAATATTAGCATTTACATTTTTCAAGCGAAAAGATAAAAGGGAAAAAGTTCTTTTATATTTCTTCAAGCACAGAGCAGTTAGTACTCTCTAGATCAGATTTCATGCTTAAATTAGTTAAAACCTCACATGTGTTAAAGTAGGTTCCTTTTGTAAGCAAGGTATGTTAGCAATTAGATAGAAGATTTCATGTTATTTTGCAAGCATTTCTTTCAATCTTTCATTATTGTAATATGAAACATTTATTTTCTCCCAATTAAGGTAAATTTCCCCTCTCCAAGCTGGTAATCAAACTTCTTCTAGTCAATAAAAAGCTGGTTTGAGAAATCGTAGTGGTCTATCACCCCAGCTCAACAGTGACAAAGAGTAGACCAATTACATATATTTTTGTATATAACACTGTCACCTCCAGGTTTGTACAAACCCTAGGTTGATGAAGTAAAGTCGTAGCCCCAGGAGTTGCAGCATCCTTGATGAAATACTGATGCTCATCACTTTTTGGCACTATTTCCAAGGAGGTGTCTGAGTAGATGCGAATTCTTCTTTCTTTATTCCTTTTCTTATCTCTTTCATTCTGCAATTAGTTTCATTCAACAAATAGTTGCAATTTAGTTCTTTTTTCTTTCAATTATGCAAGTAGTTTAAAACTATAAAAAAAAAACACTCCTTTCATGCCTCATAGGAATAGGGATAACTTACGTAAATTTCTGTCAAATACCCCCACCACTTCAAACAACCAACCTTCCCTCTTCTTCGGTCGCTGTGAGCTAGAGGACCCCTTAGGCAAACAACTACAACTTTTTGAAGAGAGTATAGGGGAAGAAGAATAAATCATTCCACCAACTAACACAATGGTTGAAAATAGAAATGAAAGGGGAGACAGGGAAAGAGTTGAGGGTGATTTTCCCATCAGAGAAACTAATGGCGATACTAAGATGAAAAACATAAGCCCCTCTGCTCTTCCTACGCTTCCATGGCCTGATCTCAGAAGATCCAGATACTTTTTTGTTTGAATTTGCTGTCATATGTAGAACTTATGATTACACCTATGATGAACGGAAGTTGAAACTATTCCCATCTACTCTCAAGGATGTAGCCCTGGGTTGGTTCATGGGTTTACCTAGGGATAGTATCACCACTTGGCCTCAAATGCAACAAGATTTCGATAAAACGTATAGGGACTGCTACAGGTTCAAAGTTACCACATAAGAAATTTTTAGAAAGACCTTGGGGCATGATGAGTCCTTAGAGGAGTATGAGGAAAGGTTCCAGCTCAGCTACAAAAGGGCCAAGTGCACCCTTGATCCCGAATCACTTAAGTTAGTCCTTCTCAGGGGGATCAAGGAAGACCTTTTAGAAACCCTACACCTGCTATCAGGAGGGGACATCTACCAGTTACCCTATAATGATATCAAGACAATTTTCAAGAATCATTCTAAGGCATCCAAAAAGAAGGGTAGGGAAAGTCAAGTGGTGGTCAGTTCATTCTCTTCCAATACATCAATAAAAGGTGAAATTGGGAACATGTTGGAAGACTTTAAGAGTTAAATGTTGCAAACCCTTGCTCTGCAAATAGACACTATGCAGATCAAAAGAAAGCAGGAGGAAGTAGAGAGAGCATTATCCATCTTCTACCCTAGATGCACAAGGAGGTACCCTAGGAATGAATTTCCATTGAACCTTATAGAAATCTGCCCGGTCTGTGAGGAAAACCACTCCACAGACAAATTCCATTCTTTTCCTTGATTAAAAGCTATGTATCAGGGAACAAAATGGGTGACTGAACAACTTTGTTACATAAATCAAAGGAGGCCTCATGGACCTCAACCATACTAGCAGGGCATGGAAGGGTCATCCTATTCATATGAAAACCCTAATCAAAACACATCCATTCCCCCTTGGTTTCCCCTTGCTCATCCTTCATGGTCTACACGTTCTCCCTAGTCTTTTGCACCTCAAGACCATTCCCAATTGACCAACCAGCCATTTTAGCCATACACTCCTCCACAACCTAGTAGAATGAACCACCCCAGGGGTGGAGGCTCCCATATAATAAAGCTCCAGCATTATTGCCTTCACCTCCATCTCAACCACAGCTCCTACACCCTACTCCACCTAAACAACCTCAAATTCCAGCCCAACCGATCCTAAACCTGAACAACAGACACGCACAATAGGTCTACAATGGAGAAACATCCTACCTTTCCTATGCTGTGGAAATTCATGAAACTAACCATAGGTCTAGGAGAGTGCTCCCAGATAACCAACCCCCATATCCACCTAGGGAGAGTGAGGAGGAAATAGAGGAAAGTGTGTCTAGAGAGAATACAACCCCCTTTCCTGAAAGGTTAACCCATTCAGTCTAGCACACACCAAAAGAGACTAAAATTTTGGGTGAGTTGAAAAATTTGTGTGTCAAAATCCCGCTTCTCCAAGCGATCAAAGATGTCCCCATATACAACAATATGATCAAAGAGAAGTGTTTCAAACATCTAGGAAGGCGAAAGAAAGACACCCCTACAATTAATGTCATTGGACAATTGTTCGAATTAATGCCGAGTTGGGTAATTTTCCCAAAGTACCTAGATCCTAGGAGTCCTGTAGTAGATGTACACATTGATGGCACAAATTTTCCCCATAACTTGATTGATCTTGGGGCTCCCATCAATGTGATGACTAAGGACAATATGCTCAAGCTGAATCTCTAGGGGTCATTAAGGAAGACCACAACAGTCTTGCAGCTTGTAGACTGATCCACAATAGCTCCTGAGGCAATTGTTAAGGGTCTCCATTGATTCTTGGGAATACCCTGCTGAATTATTAGTTCTCCAGCCTAAGACCAAATTCAATGGTTATCCTCTCATCCTTGGGAGGCCTTGGTTAGGCAATGCTGATGCCTACATATGCTACAAGGTTGGAAATATGACCATCAAAAATGGGCATCTGTCCAAACAATTGGTCCTGTACCCTCCTTCTCAACCATACATAGAGCATGACGTACCTTTATGGGTAGAAGAGGGGGGAGAAGATGAAGTCTACTCCTCCAAAATATATACCCTAGAAACTACGATAGGAGGACAACCTGATGAAGATGACTTGATTGAACACATCCTCCAAAATCAAACTTCCAACACCATGTCTCTTGAGGAAGTAGTGAAGGAAGCCAAGGACAACGATCAGATTGATCTATTCCTAGCTAACTAAAACCCTACTCATGTCAAGACAATAGAATTCATCCATGTAAGAGCATTGAAAATCAACTCCTCTCTCTTTGTATACCAAGAAGAGGAGCTATGCAACATGCTAAGAGAGCACTTGGATGACTTTGCTCGGAATTACAAATAAATGAAGGGAGTCCACCCTTCAGTGTGTACTCACCACATTTACATCAAGGAAGGTTGCAAGTTGGTCTGCCAACCCCAAAGGATAATGAATCCAACCCTCAAGGATATAGCCAAAGAGCAAATTGCAGAAGTTGTTGGATGCAACATTCATTTACCCCATCTAAGACAGTGAGTGGGTGTCTCCTCTGGTGCTGGTTCCAAAGAAAAATTGAAAGTGGAGGATCTATGTGGATTATCAAGAGCTAAACAAAGCCGCAATGAAGGACCATTTTCCTCTACCTTTCATTAACCAAGTATTAGATGGTCTAGTAGGAAAAAAGTTCTTCTCTTTCCTGGATGGATTCAACGAGTACAATCAAATCCAGATCAGCCCAAAAGACTAGGATAAAACCACCTTGACCTATCCTTGGGTTACTTTTTATTATAGGGTCCTTCCTTTTGGTTTATGTAATGCCCCTGCTACTTTCCAAAGAGCAGTCCTAAGCATCTTTACAGAGCTAGTCCTTAATGCAGTAGAAATTTATATGGAATATTTCACACACTATAGGTGTGATTTCCAGGAGGTTCTCTCTAACCTTGGAAATGTGTTAAACAAATGCATTGAAATGAACTTATCCCTTAGTCCCGAAAAATGTGAATTCTTGATGACTACAGGGACTATTCTAGGTCATTCAATATCCTAGGAAGGACTGCAAGTAGACCCAAATAAGATAACCATCATCAAAAGGGTCCCTACTCCATAGAAGCAGAGGGATGTCAGAAGTTTCTTATGGTTAGTTGGATAGCATAGGAGATTTATAGAAATTTCAGCAAATTAGCTTCTCCCTTATTTGGATTATTGGCCAAAGACTCTGAATTTTTATGGTCAAAAAGCTGTCAAGAGGCCCTAGAAACCTAAAGGACAAGTTGACTATTGCACCTATTCTTCAAGTCCCAAATTGGGCTCTTCCTTTTCACATTCATGCCGATGCCTCTCACAAAGCTATAGGAGAAGCTCTAGGCTAGATAGATGACACACTACCTTATGCCATTTACTTCATCAACAAGAATCTGTCGAAAGCCGAGTTAAGCTACACAGTAACTGAAAAAGAGCTCCTAGCTAGTGTCCATTCATTGAATAAATTTAGGCATTACATTACTGGTTACGAGACATTTGTACATACTGACCATGCTGCAATTAAATATTTCATGAAAAAACCTAATGTAAATGCCTATATTATTAGATGGTTACTTTTATTGCAACAATTTGATCTAACTATTATTGATAAGCCTGGAAAAGAGAATGTAGCTGTAGAATCCATATTGACATTGCCTACAGGGAAGGAAGGAATGGTTGATGATTAGCTACTAGATGAACATTTATTCACCATTTCGGTTCTCTCTCCATGGTTTGCTAACATAGAAAACTACTTGGTATCTACAAAGTTCCCTCCAAATTTGTCCTCCAAGGAAAAGAGTAGAATCATAAGAAAAATTGTCCCATTCACTTGGACTGGGGAAACCTCTTCAAGATAGGTCTAGATCAAATTATAAGAAGATGTATTAGGGAGGATATTTTTGACATCCTTCTGGCCTGTCATGATGTGCCTTGTGGAGGTCACTTTGCAACCAAAAGAACAACATTCAAGGTACTACAAATTGGTTATTACTGGTGCACTCTCCACCAAGATATAAAAGGGTATACCAGCGAGTGTGATTAGTGCCAAAGGATGGGAAAGCCTACCCCTAGGGATGAAATGCCTCTGCAACCTCAAGTGGCTTTCAAGCCAGTTGACAAGTGGGGTATGGATTTCATTAGGCCCATTGACCCTCCATCTAGACAGAAGAAGTACATCATTGTGTTCATTGACTACTTAACAAATGTGTTGAAGCAAAAGCTATCAAGGTAGCAACAGAAGAAAAGGTGGATCAATTCTTGAGGAAGAATGTGTTTAATAAGTATGGATACCCTAAAGAGTCGACCACTGATCAAGACAGTCAATTTACATATCACATGATTGAAATTTTGTCAAGCCTCCATAAGATCAAGCACAAAAAGTCCACCCCTTTCCACCCACAGGCTAATGGGCAAGTGGAAGTCACCAACCGAGCATTGGAAAGCATTCTGACCAAAGTGATTAGTAGCAGCAGAAAGGATTGGGTAGACAGATTGGTGGAGGCCACCTGGGCCTACAATACTACTTGGAAGACCACCAATGGCTTCACTCCTTATGAACTGGCCTATAAGAAGAAAGGCCTGTTGTCCATTGAATTTGAATACAACACCTTAAGGATGGCAACACAACTAGATCTAGATGTCACAAGGGCACAACAAGAAAGATTTCTCGAGATGAATGGGTTAGATGAATTTAGGATGTAGACCCTCCTACACAGAGAAGTGACTCAAGTACAAAGGAAAATGTGGCATGACAGAAATATCAAGGACAAACTATTTCAAGAAGGCGACTAGGCGTTCCTGTATGACTCCAGTATAAAGATTTCAAAGGCAAGTTAATGACCATATGGTAAGGACCATATGTGATAGAAAAGTACCATGTAAATGGCATTGTTCAAATAAGAACCATCAATGCAGAAGGTATCCATTTGCTTTTCAATGGGTATAGGTTAAAGGTCTACAAAAAGCCCTTATCAAAGCAGGAATTCACCAGTAGCATCAGCAAGGTAGTGATGGTGATTGAAGAAGCCTCAGCTTCCACCTCACCAAGTTCTTAGAGAAAGAAAAAAGAAAAAAGAAAAAAAAGGGACCTAGGTGAAAACCTCCACAAGGCACCTAAGTCCAACTTTTGGGTTGAAAACCTCTTGAGGCGGGCCAAGAGTATTAAAAAATAAAATAAAATATTCCTGGGTGAAAACCTCTTTTGAGGCACCCAAGGCAGGAAACAAGGATGAAAACCTCCTTCGAGGTAGCCTAGTTGTCTTTTCAAAAGAAAAGAGAAAAAAGAAAGAAAAGGAAACAAAAAAAGAAAAAAAGAGAAAAACATACAAAAATAATAATTTGGTTTTTGTAGGTTTGCAAGAAGATGATGATCACATGATACAAAGGACATCATTCCCTACCACGAACTATTTTTTCCTTCATCCATCTCATCTCCTCCATAATCCCCTTATTATTCCATCTATACTCAACTCTAGATTCTAATTCCAAACAATTTTGCATTTTCTATAGGATTCTCTGTAATACTACAGGAGTTTCCTATAGGTGTTACAGGAGGCCTTGAAAAAGTACAGGAAGGGCAACACAATGGAAAAACGGTGACTCAAGCTTGTTTTAGGATATGAAAAGAGACAATGACCTCACCACACCTCAACCAACAACCTTCATGACCATGTCACCCCTGTATCCATTAGAAAAAAATCAAGTTATAAAATATAAAAAAAGGGAGAAGAGAAAAAAAAACATCAAAAAGGGGCATGCCAATAGAAGCATACCTCATCTGCTACTCCATAAACGCATCCCCTCCTCATTCCAATACCCATTCCATTTCAGAGCAAAGAAAATATGTGAAAGTTCAAGAAAAAGGTAGCTACATGACATCATGTAGACATCCTCTAGAAATTCCTATAGCAGCCTATTCCACAAAAAAGGCCACAACAACTCCAAACTACCTTCAACACAAGGACTACAGGAATGAGGAAGTTCCTCTAGATCTCAACAAAAAAAAGAAGTCAAGCAAAAACAAAATCCACCACCTATACATCATCAGAGGAACAAATCATCAACAAAAGAAGAAAAAACACATCTGAGAATATGCAACTAGGAAAAAACAACAAATAGACACCACTCTCCAACATGCATTAGCAAGGAAAATGATCCACAAGTATTTCATCTCAACAAATAGTTCCTCATAGGTATGAATATGATTAAATTGTTGGAATAATGCAGGAAGTTTATTTTATAAGAGAAGGTGGCTAGTTAACTTGGCCACCCTCAGTCATATAACGAGAAGAAAAAGGGTTAGTCAACTACACACTTGTCAAGGTCACATAAAGAAATGGGAATGAATAAAAAAATTGGTTAAGTTACAGAGAATAAAAGTGGGAGATGATTACGAGGAAAGGTGATATGATGAACTTGTAGTGGGACCAATAGTCCAAAAGGAGGTATTCATACTCGTCCAACCATCACATCACCCAATGAAATCATCCACAAATAGAAATAATCACTGACTCCCATGTGAAGTATTGGTTATTTTGAAAATATGAAGGTAGAGCCAACTTTGAGGAGTCATCAAAGGGAAAAGTTACTCTTGACATATTTGCAAGGAGCACCTACACGAAACAGTCAACACCTACAACAAAGAAGAGCACCTAAAGGAAACTACAGGAAAGCTATAGGATACAGGGATGATTATCACGTAGAGTTGTAAGTGGACACCGAGGGAAATCAATTTAAGATTTCTCATGACGAGAGCATAACAAAGGGATGTAGGTGCCATACCTTTTGTGTTTCTCATTTAAAAAGAAGAAGTCCTCACTTATTTTAAGTATTTGTAGTATGCATAAAGGTAGAAAAAATTCTCTGAAGGTTAGCGAAGGATAAATCTGAAACCTCATCACCTACCAAAGTTCTTAAACTATAGCCACCCAAACCTCACTCAAATAAGAATTTCCAAAAAAATATGATAGGGGGCTTCAACAAAAGAGAGTCCACCAACACAACCAGAATACACCATCATCCTCTTGTGGTATAAATCCTTACAAGGCATCAATGGATGGGGTTCTTTGAGCTACTAAGGGGATACAATGATGATGTGGCTAGAGAATTTGCAATGTCACTCATACCTCTCACTAGAGGCAATGCGACTACTGTAGTGAAGGGTTTGTTAGTAGAAATTACCCTTGAGTGTATTAGTAGGATAACTACACTCCCCCTAGGGTTTCAATGGTGAAAATAGGACAAAAATAACAACACTCTTGCAAAGAAAGGTTTTTTCTTGGAAGGAGAAGAACCAATTGAAGACAAAAATGGGGTTAGAAGGGAAAGCATTCCATATCCTTGAAATGAAGTAAGTTACCATATCATCAATTATATTTCCTGTGAAGGCAGATACAATGTAGTATATGGGTACCATTTTAGACTCCTTTATGAGCTAAGGTTTGTAGGGGAGACACCTCCTCATAACATACTTAGTGTGCCTCATTTTATGTTACAATCAATAATAGACATGAGCATCAAGGTAAAAGAAGGGAAACATCAGCAACTAGCACATCAACGATTGATCAAACTCATCCTAGAAGATGATATAAACAATTTAAGAATCCCTATTGAATGGTCAACATTTGTAGGCATGCAGGATGAAGGAGAAATTCGATCCATTCAATATGATCGAAGCCCTACTTCTAGTGAGGGAGAAGAAGAAAAAGAGGATGAAAAAGAGGAAGAAATAGAGGATGAAAAATAAGAAGAAAAAGAGGATGAAGAAGAAGATGAAAGAGAGGATGAAAAATAGGATGGAGTACAGAAAGATGAACAAAATTCTAAAAATCTAAGCAGTGAAGAAGAAGAGTCAATAACGGTGTCTCCAGAGCCTACAGAAAAGGAGGCAATAGTTGCTCTAACTGCCCTAAGTACCCCTGTCAAATAAAAGGGAAAGAGACAAAGGAAAACTCCCCTTTACTTCAAGACAAGGAAGAGCACCTGAATTAAACAAGGGAGACTTGGAACCCCTATCAAAATTCCAATTGTCATAGAGGGCTCACCAAAACAACAAGAGAAAGTAGTCCCTCTAGAGATGAAGGAAGAAGAAGAAACACCAGAACAAGCTTCTCCTAAGTCACCAATCACCTGTGTTAGGAGACCTGTCAACAGGCCAGCCTCACAAAACAAGTTAAACAACCTTTGACCCCTTCACAAAAAGGGAAAGGTCTCCTACAGGAAAAACAGTCAGAACTATAGGAAGCAGAAATGGTCCTACAGGAAACCCTATCAAAGGTGCAGGAAACACAGAAAAAAGATCAGGAAAGGCTGCAAGGGCAAAGGGAAGGAAAGGAGGTAGAAATTACTCATGAAAAAATAGAGGGAGAGGCTGAGGAGCTGAAGGAGCCTAGCCCATAGCCAAACCTCATCTCCTACTATAGATTCATTGAAGGAGGTAGGGTGATACCACAAAAAATTTCCATTTCTCTATTCTTTGAACTTGAAAAAGTGACAGCAAGGACAGATTGGTCGATGCAAATTGCTAAATCAAAATGGGTGGAGGATGTAGGCCACATGTAAGAGAAGCTGGAAGAATTGGGTCGAGAATTAAGTAGCATAAGATACAGGGAAACAATGATGAAATCTCAATTGGAGGTTGAGAACACATGGCTAAGAAAGCAACTACAGGAAAAGGAATGCCAATTAGCAATTATGGCACATTTATCCATGGAGGAAATTCAATGCAGGATGCCTACAAAATCATATGAGTTATACCTCAAAGAAAAATGGTTGTAGTTTTAGATAAAAACCCTTGCACAAAGAGGAACTATGAATTTCCAAAACTACAGGAAATTCATTGACCTCTGTGACCAAATTACCCTAGAGGATAGAGCAAAGATATCTGAATTCTACCTACACAATTTAGCTCTAAAAAATTTAAATGTGTGGGACCCCAATCCAAATCTAGGGGACTTAAAACTAATGGCCTTGGAATCTTGGATGGGTCATGAGGAAGCCAGAGCTACAGAACTTAAAACGGTATTGGAAACAGAAGAAGAAAAACCCCTTTTCATTAGAGAAGAACAACCTAACTCAATGGCTGTCATCAGCACTCACAACCTCATCGCAAACGATCCCAAGCTTGCACCACGATACCTTGTTGTACAAGAACAAGAAGTCACTCATTTTTAAGACATTCTAAGATTGCTAGGAGATGAGATCCAGCAAATCTGCCAAACGAGATGGAACACCTTACCCTAGAACCTAAAGATCAAACAATATCATTCTCCTGATAGAATGAGGGATGCACTAGAAAGAGTCCCATTGTATAAGGAAATATTACAGAGACTCAAAGTCAACTGGATAGGATTGAAATGCAACCCACCATTTATTTTAGGTATGTTAGAGGGGATAAAGGAATAAGAAGAAATAAAGCAATGGGAGGAGATAAAGAGGAATGTAGGGTTTTATCCACAAGAGGAGGAGACTACAACAGAAGCCTGGAATGTGGAGGCCACCAAAGAAATGAAAGGCATTGACATAGATTGAGTTTCTTAGAGGATGAGCAACATTTTCAGTAGGGGTTGATGATGAGGCTCATCAATGGATAAATTATATGGACCTTAATGCACCTCCAGCTTACTAAAATAAAATTTTCTGATCATTCTTTACATGTTTTAATTATGTTTTTCTTAATGAGGAGAGTAAAGATAAGATGCCATGTTTAGTGGTCTAATGTGCATTGATCGTAGGTTTTGGAGAAAATTTTGGCTAATTAAAGTGCAGGAACTTGAATGGAGACAAGCAAGAGGGATTCTAGGAGATACGATCTCCATTCTTAACTCCCCACTCACTGGAAGATTCCTCAATAAAATCTCATTAGCTCAAAGTTGCAAGCAACCAAGTCATGATGTTCATTGGAAAAGAAAAGATTCATCATATGAAAAGGATAAAAATTCATTTATCTTCCCTTCTCTCTTTCTCTCTATGTGTGTGTATGTATGTATCATTAATAGTTATCAAGTTTATGTGTCAAAGAATACACATTAGGAGATTTTTGAGGTAAAAAATGGGCTCAAAATGAAAAATTTACAAACAAACTCAAGTTTAAAAGAACCTATAGGATTCAAGATGATTATTTCATCCTCAATGATAAATATTTTGGAGGAAAAAGAAGAACACAACTATTTTAATCATGTTTTTTACTTATACCCTTATAGGCTTACACAAATCTCAAGTGTTGACACTTTTTGAATGTAAAATTCGATTATAAATCCAATTAGTTACCCACTCTGCATACTTTTTAGTGCACCAATACCACGAAAAATTGAATAGACATGAAAAAAATGTGTTTTGAAACTAGAAACATGTGTGTTTCATGTATCTTCATTTCTTCTTAGTGTGGGTGTACTCAAAAGTATAGAATGTGGGCACTTGTTGAATGTGTAGTCTAATTCCACATCCAAAAAGTGTAGAAACTTGAAATTTGAGTAACCTATAAAGATATAAGTCAAAAATATGATTAAAAGAAGTTTTTTTCTTTATTTTCCTTTAAAAATCATAATTGTTATTTTACTATTTCCCTTGGGGGGTGAAATTTATACCTCAAAAACTCTCTAATGTTTGTGAAAGAAAGACATAATATTCCCATGTGAATGATTGTTAGGATTTCAATTTATATTATTATTGATTCTAGGAACTAAGAGTCAAGGACAAGGAGTCATCATTAAGGCTCCCTCATAGATTCCATTTTTATTGTATCAAAATGTTATGCAACCAACTCAGAAAATAGAAAAGATAGATCAACGACTTAAAAATTATCCTCTTTGAGAAGGAAACATCCATTACATTACATAAATGAACAATTCTTCGATGCTACAAATGATAAGACCTCTTTCGTAAATATAGGAGTCTAAGGGGTCACAATATAAACAAAACATATATAATAGTAATAATGTGAGGGCAAAACAATAATAACATGGGGGATACATGGGCACACCAAAAACAATAGGGGGATAGACTAACAATAAAAAGAAGGGAGATACACTAGTATTATAGGGACCTAACATGCCTCTCTCCTTAAAAAAAGTCTTGTCCTCAATGCTTGAGTAGTTCTGAATGGTTATGTATAAATTCTCATCCTCCCATGTTGAACCTTCAGTGGCTAAGTTCTTCCACTTCATGAGATACTCTAAAATTAATTTATTTTGTAGTTGTCGGGTTCTTGTTTCCGTGACTTCTTCAAGCTCAAATATGATTTTTCCTTCTTTGTTAATTTCTAGCAACACTATTTGAACTTGGAGATTTTCACTGATAACCTTCTTTAACCATGAAACATGGAAAATTCAGTGTACTCTGGAATATGTAGGAAACTCCAACTTTTATGCCATAGTACCAATATTCTGCAACACATTGTAAGGACCATATTACTTGGGTGATAATTTATAATCCTTCTTAACTTACTCAAGGGACATTTATTTGTATGGTTATAGTCGTAAAAAAACTCAGTCGCCTTAATCAATACCTATTTCACTACAATGTTGATCTGCTTGTTGTTTCATTCGATTTTATTCCAGAGTGAGGTTATCCTTGAAGAGTTGGAGAACTTGTTGTTGATGCTCGATGAGATCTTCCACTGCTTGAACCTTAGAATTTTATCTTAAATGTGTTGTGATGGATGGTGGATGATATCCATAAAGTGCCATAAATGGGGTGATGTTTGCTATAGTATGGAAGGAAGTGTTATACCACCATTCAACTAGAGGTAACCTCTTGACCCATTGTGTTCTTTTATTATATATAAAGAAATGAAGATATCCTTCCAAACATTTGTTCACTATATCAGTTTTCCCTTCATATTGAGGATGATAAGACGAGATATGAACTAATTGAGTACCAAGACAAGAAAATAATTTCGTTGTAAAAATTCCAGTGAAAATGGAATCTCTAACATTTACAATATTCTTTGGGTTTCCATGTAGCTTTTGAATTGTTTCCATAAATGCAGTAGAAGTTTTACTGGATTTAAAATGATGAGATAATGCACAAAGGTGTCCATACTTGGTAAATCTATTAACTACCACCATTATGACACTCTTTCCTTCATACTTGGGTAAACCTATGATAAAATCCATTGACACCTCCTCCCAACATTGACTTGGAATGGATAAAGGTTCTAACAGACCCAGGGTCTTAATTCTCTAAACTTTATTTTTTTAGCAAACCAAACACTTTGCCACAAATTTATGAATATAAAATTTAAGACCATCCCAAAAAAAATCCTTCTTGACCCTATGGTAGGTTTTTGAAAATCTCAAGTGCCCTCCTAAGGGGCAGGTGTGCAATTCCAAAAGAATATTTTCCTTCAGTTGGGAATTCTTACAAAGGTATAAGAAATATTTGTACCATAATGAATCATTTTTCCATCTAAATGTATCGTATGTACTAGGATCTTGCTACAACTTTCGAATGAGTCTCCACACCTCTTCATCATTTTTCCATTTATCTCTTGCTTCAGTTATCCAATCATGTTGGATAATATAAATGACACAAAGCAATTCTTCCACATTCTCATCCTCTCTTGAGAGTGCGTCTCGAACAATGTTTTTCTTCCCTTTTTTGTAGATGATTTGAAAGTCATAACCCAACATCTTTGTGACACATTTTTACTTCTCTTCTGAAGATAATATTTGTTCCAAAAACTATTTAATACTATCATGATATGTTTTTACCTTGAAGTGTCTTCCCATTAGGTAAGGTCACCATTACCTTAGTGCACGTAGTATTGCCAACATTTCCTTCTCATAAATAGGTTTGTGTAGATAGTTTCCTTTTATTAGATTACTTTCAAAAGAAATGGGTCTACCTTCTTGCAGTAAAACAACATCAATTTCATTTCCCAAGGCATCAAATTCCACAATAAATGTTTTTGTGAAGTCTGGCATAGCTAATGCTAATGCTTGGCACATTGCCTCTTTAAGACATTCCAAGGCCCTAGTTGCTTCTGGAGTCCAAGAAAATGCATCTTTCTTAATTAAAGTTGTTAGAGGTGTTTTTATTCTCCCGTAATTCTTAACAAACTTGCGATAATTCCCTCTCAGCCTGAGACATCCTTGAATATGCTTTATGGTTGATGTTATAGACATTTTTGTGCCTCGCATCATGGAGCATGGAATGTCAATAATTACAGGGATCCTGAGTCCCTAAACATGTTGTTCTTACCCCTAAAAGAACAAGGTCATCAAACAACAGCACTTCCAATCAGTTCTCCACCTGAAAACACTTCAAAACAGGCTTATTTTGGATCATGTCAGCTGCTTAACTGAGCTTCTGCGCTGTAATGCAACTGTCCCACTCTGTACCTGCGCTGGAAGTCAAAAGTAATGAAGGCTACCTGCGCTGGGCGAGATTGGCCAAGTGGCACAGTCATCCTGCAAGGTGTCAACTGCCCAGGAAGCTTCCAAACTGACACTTGGTTCATAAGATTCGCCCTGTGATGAGTAAGAGGTACTTGATCACCATGTGTAACCAAGGATCTCCAAGTGGACTCAAGAACTGAAGATTAACTGAAGAGGGAGAGGACACAAGGCAGCTTCATGTCAGTCTCAAGCTGACTCATCCTCTCTTCTTCTATCCTATATATAGAGCTCTTCTATGAGGTCTAAGGAGGCTGGAATTTTGTGTAAAGCAAGGAGGTGCTGTTGGATTACAGTTAGAGCTATTGGGTGATTGTTTTACTAGAGGTGAAGAGGAGAGTTCTTGCTGCTGGGGAGGTGCTGCTGGATTGGAGCCATCATTGGTTGTAACCTTCTCAGAACCCTGTTACTTCTATCAATAAAGTTTTGCATGTTCTCCTATATACTTGTATTGCATTGATGTATTGTATTTACATGTATATTTGATTCACTCTAATCCATGCATCAGTTATGAGTACATGTATCTTGTAGTTTCCTCTCTTGTTTTGTGCAGGATCTGTGTGTAGCTGGACCGGCAAAGAGAGTAAGGAGCTGGGAACAAGAGACAAAGAGAGAGGATCAAGATCGACTAAGCGAAGGACACCAGGTTGGTTAATCATTTCTTCTTTCTCTCTGTACTTTCATAAAGGAAAACATCAAAGCTTTACTTTCAGTTGTTGCTAAAGACTGTCACCTTTAGAGTAGGGATAGGGTCATCCGCATCAGATACTTTTCCCCACAACAAACTGGCGACTCCGCTGGGGAGCCTAGTATCTTGTTGGTGTTTGTAGTATTTTGCTATTCATTTCTTGAAGAAAAGAGTACCAAATCGAAAAGCTTTTGACTATATCAAAAGCGAAGTAGAGGGACTGCTACTCTTGCTCATTTGCTGAGCAAATTCAAGATTTGAAGAGCTTATCTACAAAAGACTCTTTACTCTTTGTGATAGATCTTCATCCTCTTGATCATACCTTAGCCTGTACTTGACCTATAGCTTTTTATTTCATCAAAAACAGTGCATTTTTGAGCTTTTTATGACCCGGAAAACTTTGTAGACGAAACTCTCGTGAGTCAGTGCAGGCTGTCCACAGGCAGTCTGCATTGCAGCGCAGGTGCTCCCTTCGGGAACTGCGCTGAGAGTCAAACTGGCAGACTAGAACCTACGCTGGTCCAGTTAGCCCTTGTCTTGCTCAGTCTTCCTATTGTGTCTTGGCCCTGTTTGCACTTGTTTTTGGCTGATTGCTTGCTGGTTATTGTACTTGCTGTAAGCCACTTCTCCTTGACATTATTCCGCCTCAGTTGTGTGATGAAACTGTGAATGTTCTTTCAGTATTTCTTGTTGCAGTTACAGTTTCCCATTGTGAAAAGCGAACCAGTATAGCTGTGA
This sequence comes from Pinus tabuliformis, assembly GCA_031772625.1. Classification (NCBI taxonomy): domain Eukaryota; kingdom Viridiplantae; phylum Streptophyta; class Pinopsida; order Pinales; family Pinaceae; genus Pinus; species Pinus tabuliformis. The sequence continues at coordinate 211,054,091 of CM062809.1, read as the reverse complement.
CCTCTTAGATCCTAAACTGTAAAGGTGTCTTTGTGATCTTAAGAGCTAGTTTTATTACTGTTCATGGCTGTTTGAGTTTGTTTGTTTTTCACTTTATGGTTTGAATTCATATATTTTTAGTGTTGAAACAAGTACCTGTAAAGCGTTTTTTCATTTTAGAAAAAATTGGTTTGTTTACGCTTCAAATTGAATTCGAAAGTCATACAACAGTTTTCCTTTTGTCTACATCAACATTAAAGGGAAAGAAAAGAAATACATGCATCTTGCATTTGCATTTTGATAAGTTTGGGTGTCTGATCTAGGAGAAAGTGCATTAGTTTGTGCTTGGTGCTCTGTGTGGAAAGATATTGTTTTTCTCTCCCCTCAGTAGTTAGGATTTTCAAAGCTAAAAAGATTGTGAAAGCTTGCTTATCATTTTAGCTGCATTTAGGAATTTGTACCAATACATCTCGTGGTGATCCTGAAAGACAAACTGATAAACAAGATCAACTTAAAATATATTGAATGAATCTAAAAACGCATTGTAACATAACGCTCACAATAGAGGTCTAGGTAGAGACGTGTTCCGGCGTCGTTAAACATAGTGACTGTCGATCTCTACGAAGGTGGGTGATTCCTCCTGAGGGACGATAGCACTAATACGGACTTGTGCTCCCGCGTACCGTCGCGTATATTGGGAGACCCCTATAGGCAATTATCCTTTATCCTTAGGAAGCCGTGTCGACCGCCCTACTAATCGCGATGCAGTGAACACAGCATTCACGAAGATCGACCACCCGTACCGTAAAACGTATTCTGTGGTTTCGCGAAAGGTTTGGCACACCCTCTGCCTAGATCTCCAGAGCAGTTTCTTTTGGCCCTTTTCAAACTCTATAACTGAAAAGGTCCAACCGAGCATTTGTCACTTCAGGCTCGTTAATACATCGAAGGCGACTAGAGTCATCTTTAGCTTTTTCTCGACTCTTAAAACATGAAAAAGCAAAGTTGTGTTTAAAAGCGTCTAATAAAATTCATTCAATACGGAAACATAATTCCCCTTTTTGTATTTTAGTTGATCAAGTAATCCGCAACCGTGGAGGAAAGTCAATTAAAACCCCGTCATTCAGGGAGGCTTGCGAGTCAACCGCCTTTGTCTCCGGAACCGAGAGTAGTACGGACGAAGCGAACTCGTTTGACCAGGTCAAAATCTCCTTTTAAAGTTAGAACGGAAGTTCCAACAACATCTGAGGTTCTGGTCACTCCCAATATTTCTGGAATCCCTGCCTCTATTGAAGAAGTTCAACGGCAACAGAAGGACAGTTATACTGATCCTAGTCTGAAGACAAGTACTTGCATAACTGAACCAGTTCCATCTGAAACCGGTCCACAGAGTCTTGTTATTCAAACAACTGTCGCTGTCGAAGCAACCCCTTCTTCGGCACCAGAAATCTTTTACGGACCTGACGGTCTTCCTCTTCCTCCTGGTCTGATTGCAATAGAGGAAATCGTAGAGGACCAGCAAGCAAATACTCCAATTCATTTTGGAGTAGGTACCCCTCTTTTTCCTTCTGCATCAGAAGTTTGTCTATCGCCACCAGAAGTTCCTGAAGAATCGTTAGGAAGTTTATTGGATAGACTTAAAATGTCTGAACAACCGTCGACATCTAGGACTGTGCCAAACGACACAGCGACAGCAGAAGTTCCTGCTGCCAATCCAACGATGTTTGCCGGCATACCAGCCGTCCCGACTAGCTCTCATCAGCTAGAAGGAGTCCACCCAGGGACTATTATGACAACTTGGTCTGTTCCAGTTTGTTCTTCCGGTATAATACCCGGTAATTCTTATGTTGAAACGAGACAAATTGATCCCTTTGGGAATCAGTTTGGGCCATCCAGTCCTCAAAGGCCATCTATACCCTTGAGCTCCGGATTGTTACCATATGGGGGGCAATATGCCCTTTCACTTCCCCTTTCGGGGGATACCCATACGGCAGTTTTCAACCACATTCAGGTTTGACTGAAGTAACGACGAGTGGTTGGGTACCTATGTTACCCCAACAGCCAAGAGTTGTATATTCCATGCAACAATGTGTACCTATGTCTAGTATCCCGACGACGCCAGCAATTGTAACCGTGTCGCAAGTTCAATCGATGCCTGTTGTATGTCAACCCCAAGTTGTAATGCAACAGCCTATTGACCCTGCAACACAACCACAATCGCCAACTGCCGGGACGACACAGATACAAACGGGAACCATAACCCCGCATCTTGGTCCGTCGGTTAGTGTCGCACAGCAAAACATGGCTTCACAACCATGGATGGTGCAATACCAACAACCTCAGTTTCAACAGGTGTACCAGGGATCTGAGCAACAGATCTTTGCAAATAGTGGGCAACCCTATATTCAGAACGGGTTAAACCAACCACTTTACAGTGGCCAAACCCACCAGCCATATCAGTCATATCAACATCAGTTGCATTATGCTGGTGTGCAAAGACCTACTGCTCAAGTGATTCCATCATATCCTGGGTACGCCTCGCCAAACCTGAATCAGCAGTTGCCATTCGTGGCGACCTTAGAATTACCAGATTTACATCGATTGACGAACGATCCAATCGCCTATGCCCATTGGTGGCCAGCGATTCCTCACAAACTTCCTTCGGACATTCCTAAATTCAATGGAAATCCGGGCGAAGACCCGTCGAATCATGTGATGACATTCCATCTGTGGTGTTCGTCGAATACCTTGAATGATGATTCGATAAGGCTTCGTCTTTTCCAGAGGACATTGACTGGTCCGGCGGCCAAATGGTATATTGAATTACCTAGAGCCTCTTTCGACAATTTTAGTTCCCTAGCCACGACTTTCTTAACACACTTTCAGTTACCTATAAGGTACGAAACTGGAACAGAAATCTTGACCAATTTCAAACAGACAACAGCCACACATATATCTGATCATATACATGAGTGGCGTCGTCGTCGCAGAATGGTAAAAACCTATGTTCCAGATCAGCTATTAGCTGAGTGGTTTATAAAGTCGCTTCTGCCGGCAATAACAGAAGATGTGGCCAAGGGAGGCGTCGTAACAGAGGAGCAAGTTATTGCTCGTGCTCAATATTTGGACTTAGTGTATACTCAGTCGGGCACGCTCTATGATAAGATACCTGACGCCCCCAGACCGGAATTTTCAATCCCTCCTCCTCCCGGATCGAACAGTGACTCTCATGCCGGTGATGGCGTGATTGGAACTGCAAACGCTAAGTCGACAAGGGATTCGAATAAGAAAGCCCGTAAGACTTCGAATCAAAAAGCAAATCAGGAGATTCTTGCTTCGGAGGTAAATGCTGTATCTACGGATAAAGACAAAAACTCCAATCAACCAGGAAGCAAGAAGAAACAAAACAAAGGGAAGAAGAAGAAACAAGGTGGATCATCCCCTCAAAAAACTTCTTCAAACCCTCCTGGGCAAAAGAAACAATTTCCTCCATGTCAAATATGTGATGAAAATCATTCAACAAAGAACTGTCCGTTCAAAGCTGAGTTAAAGAGGTTCCTAAAAAGTTCCCAAACTTCAGCTGTGTTGACTGATCCGTTTCCCACCCCAGGTCAGAATATGGTTGATAGTGGAAATGCTTCCCCGTCTCAAGTGCTTATGCTGTCGGTTTCTAAGCAAAGTGATGCTTTGATCTCGACTAGGAATAAAGATTATGGGAATCCGCCGGTGTCGAACGACAAAGGGAAAGATCAACCCAGTAGTTCGACAACGACTTCGGCAGAAGTTATACCCCCCCTCACGCATGAATTAACAATAAAGCCGCCTAAGGGAGTAGTCCACAAATCGACATTCAACCCTCGCGCCAGAGCGGCGCAACACTATAATATAGTGGAGGATTTGGCCCAATCGCCATCTGCTATGTCGACTCTTGAGGTACTACAAAATTGCCCATCCCAAAGACAGGCATTGTTATCTGCAATTGGTGGAGTGGATCCTAAAGATTCCAGTCTTGTATCCTTTGATCACAAAGGATATGATCCTCAGTTACCAGCGCAATTAGCTTTCCTTATTCAAGTGAAAGCACTCAACAAAACTGTTCATAGAACGATTATTGATGAGGGCGCATCGACATGTATCATGTCGATGAGTTGCTGGAAAACTCTTGGATCTCCAACCTTGTCGCGATCTTCGACGACATTGAAAGCATTTGACGGTAGATCGTACACTCCGTACGGTATCCTAAATAACTTTAAGGTTGAACTAGGAGGAAAAACAGTGGAAATTGATGTCGAAGTCATTGATGGCAATCTTGACTATAACATCCTACTGGGAAGACCATGGATATATGCCATGGCAGCTGTAGTGTCGACATATTTTAGGAAGATCGCATTCCCATTTGAAGGGGGAATTACGATCGTCGACCAACAGAATTTCCTCCCTAATGGTTCACAAGTTACTGGAAGCATTCCCCTGATCCATGGGAGCGACCATTCGATAAAAGATATAGGAGTAGGCTTGCTAAAAGATCCCACCATGATGGGAACTTTCGCGTTGCCACCTCCTTTCCATGAAGGGAATATCCCGTTTGTAGCAACATGCAACATGATATCTTCATCGAAAGTCGCAGAAGACAAAGTCGTCATGGATCATCAAGTGGTATTGCCTCCTAGCCCCATTGAAATATTGTAGCAATCAATGTTTCAGGCATGGGAGGCGAGCCCAAATGAACGCTCGTCAAGCGTTTGGGTAGATAGGTCCGAAGAATATGGTACCCCATTAGATCCATGGTCAAAAGTTCATGGGACTGACGAAGGAATCTTACAATCAATGATGATTGAGGGGGCACCATGGAATGATCACCACCATCGTTCCCTTCTTCCAGAGTGTGAAGAAGAAACTCATCACGACCTATACCACCCTTCAGTGTTTGAATTCCTAACAAATACTGTAAATACGGTGGATTCAGAGAGAAACCTATCCAATATTGAAGAGACAGTAGCCATAAACATCTCGACGAAATCTGATGTTGTTGAGAATATTCATGTCGGCAAAAGTTGTTCCCCTTCAGAACTGGAAATATATAGTGCTCTCTTTCGCGAATTTAGAGATGTCTTTGCATGGTCATATGATGAAATGCCAGGCATTGACTCGAGCATAGTTGAACATGAGATTAAAATGTATCCTGATGTCAAACCAGTAAGACAACGGCTTCGGCAGGTACATCCGAAGAAAGCCGCTGCCATTAAGGCGGAAGTTGAAAAACTCCTCCATGCTGGATTCATCTACCCGGTTCCTCTAACCGATTGGGTATCGAATATTGTCCCTGTTATGAAAAAACAAGGGACGATAAGAGTGTGCATCGACTATAGGGATGTGAACAAAGCTTGTCCAAAAGACAACTACCCTACACCCTTCATCGACCAGATAATTGATGAATGCGCCGGATGTGAAATCTTTTCCTTTATGGATGGATTTTCCGGGTATAATCAAATAAATATCCGCCCACAGGACCAGTCTAAGACTGCATTCATCTGTCCGTGGGGCACATTCGCTTATCGAAAATTACCCTTTCGTTTAAAGAACGCAGGGGCGACGTTTCAGAGGGCAATGAATTATGCCTTTCATGACATCAAGAACATTGTTCAACCTTATCTCGACGATCTTCCGGCTCGTTCGCGAACGCGGACTGATCATCCGCGGCATTTGAGAGCAATATTTCTACGTTGCCGACATTATAAGATAAGACTCAATCCACACAAGTGTGTGTTTTGCGTCGGTTCTGGTCGTTTACTTGGCTTTGTTGTCTCTAAGGATGGGATTCGTCTCGACCCCTGTAAGGTTCAGGCAATCATTAATTTGCCTCCACCTTCAAATTTGCTTCAGATTCAGAAACTCCAAGGGAAAGCAAACTTTCTGAGGAGGTTCATTCCAAATTACGCAGAACTTGCCAAAGGTTATACTCGTCTTTTGAAAAAGGATGTACCTTTTGTCTGGGACCAGGTTGCGCAAGCTTCCTTTGACGCTCTGAAAGATTGTCTAGTAAGAGCATCATTAATGTACGCCCCGGACTATCAAAGAGATTTTAACCTGTATCTAGCTGCAGCAGATACGACCATTGCGATGGTCTTAGTGCAAGAAGTCGATGGAATCGAACATCCTATATATTATTTAAGTAAAAACTTAAATGATACAGAAAGTAAATATTCCTATGTTGAAAAACTAGCGCTTGCTGCTGTTCAAGCGATTCAAAGGTTTCGACATTATGTCCTCTTTAGGAAAACTACCGTTTTGTCAGATTGCAATCCCATGACATATATACTGTCGCGACAGTTGCTTGGGGGCAAATATTCAAAATGGATAGCCATCCTTCAAGAGTTTGATTTAGATTTTGTAAAATCCAAATCGAAGAAAGCTCTAGTTTTCGCGGAATTATTGTGCGATCTCCCATCGTCGTCCAACGATGAAACATCAGAAGAGTCAATCGTGGATGAAAATTTGTTTCTGATATCAGTAAGCGATGAGTGGTATGGAGATATCATTGTTTATCTCCAAACCCAGAAATTTAGGCCTAATACCTCACACTCGGAACGGAAACGTATACGATACCAATCAAAAGACTACATGATCGTCGGTGATACACTTTACCGTCGTGGCGTCGATACGGTTCTGAGGAGGTGCCTTACCCATCAGGAGGCCGAAAAAGCCCTGAATGATTGTCACTCAGGCGCGTGCGGGGGACATCAATCTGGATATGCAACAGCACAAAGAATCTTACGAGCAGGATATTTCTGGCCAACTATGTTTAAAGATTGCATAATAGCTGTCAGAAGTTGCCATGCATGTCAGATCTTTGATAGCAAAACCAGAAGACCGCCCGCACCCTTACAGCCAATAGTTGCTGTTGGGCCCTTCGCCAAGTGGGGCATCGATTTCATGCAATGTAACCCCACCTCGACCGGGGGGCATGGGTATATTATAGTCGCTGTTGACTATTTTACCAAATGGGCCGAGGCGATGCCTACATTGGATAACACTGGTGAAACAGCTGCCCTTTTCTTTTTCAATCATGTAGTCGCCAGGTTCGGCGTTCCGCAAGCTATAGTGACAGATCATGGATCGCATTTTCGCAATCACATGATGATTGAATTAGCTGCCAAACTAGGGCTATCGCACGACAGCTCTACCCCGTATTGTCCACAAGCCAACGGACAAGTTGAGGCAATCAACAAAGTCCTGAAGCGTATGTTGCAAAGGATGATCGGGGTTCACAAGAGAAGATGGCATCTAATCCTGTACTCAGCATTATGGGCTTACCGAACCTCGGTAAAGAACGCCACTGGGTTCACACCATTCCAATTGGTGTATGGCCTAGAGGCAGTATTACCGATCCAGTGCGAAATTTCGTCTCTTAAACTCGCAATTGACCTCCTCCCCGGAACCTCAGAAGAAGAGGCTCGTTTCCTGGAATTGATCCAGTTGGATGAAAACCGTCGTGATGCCGCTTTGGCGAACGAGGCTCATAAGAAACGAGTCAAAGCACAGTTTGACAAGAATGTCAAACCACGCAACTTCTCTGAAGGTGACTTGGTTTTGCTTTACGACCAAGAATCCGATAAATTAGGAGCAGGAAAATTTCAGTCCTTATGGATGGGTCCCTATATTGTTAAAAGGGTGTTAGCAAAAGGAGCCTACGAGTTAATGGATTATGACGGAATACCACTGGCACAACCCCGTAACGGGTTGTACCTCAAGCGTTACTATGCCTAAATAGTAACCTGAGTGCTTTTGTTGTATTTTGTTTTCGCTAAAATGTTTGTTTCGGTAGTAATCCACCCTTCTCGTTTGTTGCAGATGTCGAATTATTCTGATACATATGTGGGATATGCCGACGGAGCGAGTCGTAGTACGCGGAATTTGTCCTCCGCTGCCTGGGCCATTTTTTATCCAAGCGGCGAGTTAGTGAGTTTCAGAGGCGTGTGTATTGGACGGTCAACAAACAATATCGCTGAGTATAGTGCGTTGATCGAACTCCTCTCTGATACCATCGCTCATGGTATACGCCGACTAATTGTTAGGCTAGACTCACAACTTGTGATACTACAACTCACTGGTATATATTCAGTCCGCAATCCAGCTATTTATCGTATGTTTCTAAGAGTTAAGATTTTGGAAAGAGAGTTTGATTCAATTCAATACCAACATATTTCCAGAAACTTGAACACATTAACAGATTCATTGGCAAACTATGTATTAGATAGACATTTACAACATATATAAAAGAGATGCATCGGTGCTATGTAAGTGGATCACAAATAAACTGAAATAAACTCCGAAAATCAAAATATATAAAGCTGTTTATAGTTTGTACATAATGTGCTGTAGTCAAAACAAAATTGGTCATATGACCTAGAACTCAAAAAGATGCTAGGGGGCACCCTAGCCTAGTGGTGCTCATGAAAGTACGTCACGGTCTGTGCGATCATGCGCAAGAGACGAGTCCATCGTCTAGGCACGCCAATGGTGTGCCGCTGCAACTGTAAAGGTAACTCGTCAATCTGTACATCCGGAAGACCACGAGTAAGGCTCTCAACCTGCTCCTGCACAGCTGCAAGTATCTCAGTATCACCAAGGTCGCGAATAATAACTCTCCTAGCAGGCTCTGCTGCTGGGGCAGCAACTGGCGATCGTGGACGAGCTACTGGACGAACAGGACCAACATCTGCATGCACCCAAGAGTTTGATCAGTTTTGAACGGTAAACATCATGAATGAAAACAATAAACAGTGATATGGTCAGAGATTTTACCAATAGCGCCCCATTGCTCGCCATCCGGAAGCACCAAGTCCGGATCACCTCGGTAGTCCATACCCACATATGGATACTCAGAAAATGCCATCTCCTGACGCTCGAACCACCTAAAGAAGGACTCAGTGAATGTAATATGAGGTTGACCAGCATGCCGGGACATATGGTCAACCCACCTCTGCATGCGTGGCTCGGTCGGAGAAGGCACATCAAGCAAGATGTACTGAGGTTGCATCAATGGGATTTTCTCCAAGACAAAGGCAGTCAGAATAGAACCAAATCCAAAGTTCTTCAGCCCCCCGTCCTTTACCTTGGTCAATTGACTTTTCATCTGAACAAGTACTGCATCGCACCAGTTAAACACTTTCGGTTGGAGACACTCCAAGGCGTGCTGCATATAAGATCTGTTGGCGACATGTAAAGCTGCGCTACCGGCCATCCTACCAATAGTAAACAGAATGGACCTGAGAGACCTGTCAGTGATGTCACGGATATTGATCTTGCCGTCTTTGCTCGGCTGTGAACCTTCCCGGCAATACTGACGGATATAGTCTCTGGTGGAAGTAGTCCCTCGAGCCGTACCTGACAAAGAAATGGGAGCACCCCGCCTTGACAACCCAGTCAAGAAGTACATGTCCTCTATGGTCAAAGGGAAGGACTTCCCCCCAATCTGAAATACTTGGTTAACAGGATCCCAAGCATCAAGCATATACTGCAGTAAAGAAATCTGTGCTCTCATGCTAGAGATACGGAAGAACTTCAGCAGGCCACAGTTCCGAAGCGCGTTCACCGTGACTGGGTCATGGAGTGCAACCATGTCCTCTGCTTCATGTTCTCGTTCTCGCCATGTAAGGGACATTTTGTCCAAAGTTCCCTACAATCAAACAAGAGAAGGAGTAAGTTCCTGATTTTGATGAAAATCTGGCGAAAAATCATCAAAAAACTCATGCAAAATCAGCTTTTTTAGGCCCAGCGCAGGCAGAGAGTCTTCCCCCTGCTCTGGAACTCAGTCTGCCTTAAGGCTGCCTGAAATACAGCGCAGATTTCGAAAGGGGAACCTGCGCTGATGCCAGGGCGCCCTAATGAAACCCCTGGGGCCCAGAAACTCTGAAAAACATGCATGAAACTGAAAAAGGAAACCATGAAAGTGAAGGGCTAAGGTTTAGCTCCTACCTGGTCCAAACGGCGCCGAAAATCGTCCACAGAATCTCCCGGAATCAGCTGGTGAAAATCAAGGAAGAAGAGGCACCTCCAGAGCTCCAACAAGCAAAATGCAAATGAAATGGTAAATGAGAGGTAAAAACCCCTTTTTATGACTTTTTACATAGTTTAAAGTTAAATATTAGGGTTATAATCTCGTTTTCATGCAAATATTGTCCATTTCTAACAAAATTTGTTGCAGCAATTGAAGATGAAGTACTACATTTGAAAAGAGAAAAGCTAGTAAAAGTAAAAAATTAAATTTGACCATGAATCGAGCAGTTTTACCACGGAATTTATGCTCGTTAAAAAATAGAAAAGTGTGAGCAGAGTTTTTCCGCCAAAGTTCAAGCTCATTAAAAAATGAACCTATCTCGGTAAATAGCCATTGCGATCGCAAATTTATAAGCCTTAAAAGCCTTGGTCGTGTTTTCATCCATCACCTCCATTTCATTTGGCCGATCGTTCACCCCCATATGTGTGTTTACCTATTTTGAGGAACAGCTGCGAAGAGTGATTTCACCTAGCCATCCTTGTGACACTACCGTGATTGGAAAATTCCAATTTGTACCTGGAATCAGTTGCTATCCCTGTTTATCACTCGTTCCTCAAAAGACGAGTCTTCTTTGAGCTCTTTTCACTGACTCGTAAAATATGAAAAGTTTGCCGAGTTTTTTGGCCTTCTAGCTCGTTAAACGACCGAAAGCTATCCCTCCTCTAGATTTTAATCTTTTTGGACCTGAGGGATTATTGCACAAAAAGATCGAGCGCTTGTCTTGTTCGGCTCGTAAAAGTACCGAACAGCCATCCCTTCTGTATTGTTTTATACTTTTTCGGACTTAAGGGATTAGATGACGAAAAAGGAATTATGGAGTTGACTTTCTGTACCTTTTCAGACTCTCTAAAAATGAAAAGGACCGAGTTTTCCTTGTCGTTAGACTCGTTAAAATGATTAAATAGCGACAAACTTGTCTTTAGACGAGAACGAGTTTCCCTATCGCTAGGCTCGTTAAATCGTAGCGATAGGCTTGCCCGAAGGGCAGGTTATAGAACAAGCATATGTTATCCTCCTCAAGCTTGATAAAAATAAAGAGGTACTGGTCAGAAATGACTGGGGAAAAATTGGGAGAACATTCAAAGTTTAATGGTAGCGAGTCACTCTTGGACATGACACTTTTCCTCCGTATCACATCGGGTTGGGTTGTTTCATTCACCGGTCTCATCACCATGGTCCTCGCCACACCATCCACATTTGGGGTAATGCTACCGATCCATCGCATCAGTGTCGTTATATGTTCAAGAGGGGTCATTCTGAAAATGTCAACCGTGTCCCATCCACTGCCATACATTATCCTTCATCCATTCATGATCGCCACCCTGAATCATATGTCACAGTTTGTTTTCACCTCCACTAAAGTCATTAGCTCCGTTCCGTGTCATTGATGTGGGATTCATTAAGGCCCTCCTTTGACGGATCGCTTCTTGTCGACTTCAGCTCATTATCCAAGAAGTGGATCTAGGAACACCCTCATCAGTACTTTGAAGCTTGCATGCCTCAATGGCAAGTTTCTCACTTCCGGCGACAGGTATACATCAATGACCTTCGACCAGAAGATTTTGCGTGGCGTTCGACGCCAAGTCCTTTATTCACGCCACGTGAATTGTACTGCAGTACCTTGAGGGTCATCGTCATTATTGGTGATTCCTCTCGCGCTTGTTAACGGTTTTCATTATTGACCGGTAATCAAGCGATGTCTTTCCATGTTCGACTTCAGCGCAATTCTCACATGGATCGACTTGTACTTAGAGTGAAGATCGAACGAGTTTGAAGACCCCGGATCTAGTTTCATCCATCCGGGCTGCGATGTATATTCAGGAAATATAAAAGCATTTGCCATGTACATCATTGCAGCAGATGATCATCCTACTCAAAGGATGATAATTTCAGCAGAAAATTATCAGTCTATCTTCAGACGATCGTCTGTCATATGTACCAAAATGTATTTATAAAAAGCTGAGCATGGGAATGCCCGCCTCAGCTAGATCATGAGAATAATGATGAATGAAAAATAATGTATTGTATTGTATTGTATTACAGGGCACTCTCCTCAGCACTGGAACGAACTTCAGATCCTCTAGATAAAGCATTTCACCCGATAAACGGCCTCATACTTTAGGGGGCAACTGTTATAGACATTTTTGTGCCTCGCATCATGGAGCATGGAATGTCAATAATTACAGGGATCCTCAGTCCCTAAACATGTTGTTCTTACCCCTAAAAGAACAAGGTCATCAAACAACAGCACTTCCAATCAGTTCTCCACCTGAAAACACTTCAAAACAGGCTTATTTTGGATCATGTCAGCTGCTTAACTGAGCTTCTGCGCTGTAATGCAACTGTCCCACTCTGTACCTGCGCTGGAAGTCAAAAGTAATGAAGGCTACCTGCGCTGGGCGAGATTGGCCAAGTGGCACAGTCATCCTGCAAGGTGTCAACTGCCCAGGAAGCTTCCAAACTGACACTTGGTTCATAAGATTCGCCCTGTGATGAGTAAGAGGTACTTGATCACCATGTGTAACCAAGGATCTCCAAGTGGACTCAAGAACTGAAGATTAACTGAAGAGGGAGAGGACACAAGGCAGCTTCATGTCAGTCTCAAGCTGACTCATCCTCTCTTCTTCTATCCTATATATAGAGCTCTTCTATGAGGTCTAAGGAGGCTGGAATTTTGTGTAAAGCAAGGAGGTGCTGTTGGATTACAGTTAGAGCTATTGGGTGATTGTTTTACTAGAGGTGAAGAGGAGAGTTCTTGCTGCTGGGGAGGTGCTGCTGGATTGGAGCCATCATTGGTTGTAACCTTCTCAGAACCCTGTTACTTCTATCAATAAAGTTTTGCATGTTCTCCTATATACTTGTATTGCATTGATGTATTGTATTTACATGTATATTTGATTCACTCTAATCCATGCATCAGTTATGAGTACATGTATCTTGTAGTTTCCTCTCTTGTTTTGTGCAGGATCTGTGTGTAGCTGGACCGGCAAAGAGAGTAAGGAGTTGGGAACAAGAGACAAAGAGAGAGGATCAAGATCGACTAAGCGAAGGACACCAGGTTGGTTAATCATTTCTTCTTTCTCTCTGTACTTTCATAAAGGAAAACATCAAAGCTTTACTTTCAGTTGTTGCTAAAGACTGTCACCTTTAGAGTAGGGATAGGGTCATCCGCATCGGATACTTTTCCCCACAACAGTTGAGGGGATTTTCCATTCATTGATGGCTTCAATTTTTTTATGGTGTACCTTAACATGCTCATGAGATACAATATTACCCAAATATTCCACATCCTATACTCCAAAGGAATATTTAAATGTTTTTGCATATAATTGTTTCTCCTCCAATAGTTACCTATCAACATGTTAAACATGGTCCTTCCAAGACTTGCTATAGATTAGTATATCATCAAAAAATACTAAAATAAATTTTCTAAGGAAGGTTTTGAAAATGGAATTCATCAAAGATTGAAATTTGGAAAGTGAATTAGTAAGGTCAAAAGGCATGACCGAAAATTCATAATGACCCTCATGAGTTTTGAATTTTTTCTTCAGAATGTCTTCAGTATTCATTATAATTTAATGATATCCCAAAGGAAGATCCAACTTGGTGAAGTAAATTGCCCCATGTAATTCATCCAGCAATTCATCAATGATAGGAATGGGAAATTTATCATTAATAGTCACCTTGTTGAGCTCCCATACACCATGATCCATACTTATTGTGCACAAATACTACTGAAGTAGAGAAATACCTTTGAATAGGTTGAATTATCCCAACCTCTAACATTTCTGAAACCATATGTTCAATTTCACTCTTTTAGGATCAGGGATATTTGTAAGGCCTGATTTTTGGAGGAACACATCCTGGAATCAAAAGAATAACATGATCGTGATAACGAATAGGTGGGAGGTATTTGGGAGTCTCAGTTATATTGGACTGAATATCCAAGGCTTTTTGGAGATCTGGAGAAATAAATTATTTTGATGTTTGAACCTCTAGTGACAATAACTGTGTAATTATGCCTCGTTGTTCTTTCTTTATAATCTTTGTCATGGCATTAGAGCTAATTATCTTCCTGATTTCCCTATGATACCCCTTAATTAAACTTCATTTCCTTCCCAAAAAGAAATCAAAAAACGTTCTTGAAAATTAAAATCTATTGTCCCCAAAGATTGTAACCATTGGACTCCTAGTACAACATCAGCAACACCTATTGGAATGGAAAGCATTAGAATATTCAATACATATTCCCCCATAGTTAAATTTATATTATGACAGTTTCTAGAGAAATTTATAGTTCCTCCATTTGCAACCTTCGCTTGACACTGTAGTGCTGGATATAGGAAGTAATTAAATTCCTTAGCTATCTTAAAATGAATAAAATTATGGGTACTACACAAATAAATCAACACTATTACATTTTTATTCTTGATATATCCTTCTATCTTGAGAGTTTGAGGAGTGGTAATTTCTACCAATGCATTACAAGATATGGTCAGATTCATTTCTTCTTTCTACGGGGTTGGTTCCTATTGTATATCCTCCTTTTTTGATGTTTCTTATTTCTTTTCTTCCTCCGCTTCACAATCTATGTAGAATAATTTCTTCTCAACACACTTATGACCTTCAGTGTATTTTCTATCACAACTGTAACAAATATGTTTTTCTCTTTTTTCCTCTATTGTGGTGTCAACCTTGTAGGTTGTGGAAGGCTATGAGAAGAAACACTTCCATATTTATAGTTGTGAGTGGTAGAATTACTTGTTGCCATAATTTTATTTTCAACTTTTCATGCCACCCTGAATGCCTTTTCCAATTAATAATGTTCCCAAAGGTAAACCTCATGTTGGATGTTATCTTTTAAATTCCTTATCAATACATCAATCCCATGCTCCTATGGAATATCATTTACCATGATATTCAATTTTTGGGAGTCCTCAATGTGCTCCACCATTGAACCCTTTTATTTGAGATTTATCAATTAGCTAAAGAAGGCATTGCTCTTTGTATCCTCATAATGCACTATGATTTCCTACAAAAAAATAGAACAAGTGACAAGTGGTTTATGAGAACAAAGCCATCGATACCATACAAACTGATTGGGTTCTAAATATAAATATGCAATGCATACCTTTTGTATGTGTTGCACATCATGGAAATGAAAATATTGCTCCATCTGTAATATCCATGTTACCAGATCCTTGCCATCAAACTTCCTCATATTGATATTTGGAATGTGGTGGTTATTAAACCCAACATTGGAGCCTCTAAAATCATAATTCATATTCCTTTTGTCCTCATCATGATTTTCATGGATTACCTTGTCATCACTGGGAAGCCTTTCTTCTAATAACTTTTCCAAACCTTCCTTCAACCCTTCTATATTGGCATTCATCATTGCTTAGATGTCTACTTTTAACCTATCATTCAAATCTCCCATGTCCCATTTTAAAGCATCTACCTTAACATTCATCATGGCTTCCAATTCATTTTTTGTTACTTTTTGCGAGAGCAAAATTTGTTGCACTTGGTCTCATAATTTTGATATAACATGTGGCATTTATTCCTCTTCTTCATGCATCATAGAAGACCTTTCTAATTGCTTACTAGGTGTGTCCAATTTTCCTTTTCAAGGAATTTTTGAATCAAACAATGATATCTATGCTTCACTATTCCCTTTGAATCACTTCAAACAATTTTTCAAACTAAAGTTAATTTAAAAAAATAGACACCTTTTTCTTACTTTTTAGGAGCTCAATATTGAAACTATTGTACTTCAGTAATTTCGAATCTCCAAGGTTTGAAATTTTGTCCTATGTTATCACTCCGAGTCTTCTTTCCAACCCCATAATTCAGACCAATATTGAATTATTCAAGAAAGACTTATGCCCAATCTCCCACGATGACGTGATAATAGACTAGTTTAGTAGAGCGAACTTGTATGAAATTCCATGTGACACTATTTTGACCTTTAGCCCTAAATATGATATATAAAACACTACAGTACGTGTAATTTCAATCACTTTTTATGAAGGTCAAACATGATTCTCATAGATAAAGTTATGCCAATTTTCCCTAGGTCGCATTTTTGAGATTGAATTTTGTAGCTTACAAAAACGCTAACTTCTTCGACCTATATCTCGGAAATTATAGTGAAATAAGATCTGAAATTTCTACACAAAGTTCACCAAGTTTTCTACTCTAGATGATCGAAATTGCAGTATCTTAAGCCTCATAGAAACAACATTATAGGGAAAATGACAAGATAACCTTTTTGAAATAACGAAAGCCTAGAATTCAAAGCTATGATACCAAATGTTATGTAAGCTGCTAAAAAAATAGAAGAAAAGATAAATCAATGACTTAAAAATTATCCTCTTTAAAGCGGAAACATTTTTTACATTACATAAATGAATAATTCTTCAATGATACAAATGATAGGACCTTCTTGGTATATATAGGAGTCTAAGGGATCACAATATAATTAGAGCCTGCATAACAATAATAATGTAAGGGAACAATGATAAAAATAATGGGCTTCTATGGGGCACACCAATAAAAACATGGGGGATACATGGGCACAACAATAACAATAGGGGGATGCACTAACAATAACAATAAGGGGGATACACTAGTATTATAGGGACTTATCACCAAATAGTAATACTTTGTTAGATTTGGTTTTTCAGTGTATGGTTCACTAGTTTGAAATAATGATTATCTTATACTTGGTCATAATAATACTCTACTTAGGTATGTTTAACTAATCTCTGTTAGAGGAGTCATGGAACTTTTATTTTCTGCAAGGATCCTTCCTCCATTGAGGTGGCTTAGGAATTTGAAAACCCTAGTGCAAAGGAGTTAACTCATCCTTGCCTGAATTACATGGGGTACTCTCTACTTTTTCATGGTGATCTTTTATAGCTTCATTTTGTAATATCAAGTTTCAATCATATGATATGTGATAAAATGCAGACACTTTATTAGGAGGACCTTTACAATTAAATGGTAGTTTTATTACTTGATTAAAGCATTAAAATTTTACAAAGATGCAGGATCAATATTTCAATCCTTTTATAAATCCACAAAACACCTTAAAAATCGTTCTACATAGCCAATAGAGAGATTTACTAGTTTTGTAATTCTCACAAACATAATTTCTAACAACTAATTTACCTAATAAAAGATCCCAAAATCATGGTGAAATTAAAATTTTGATTTTCTAAGTATTGTTCCACCCCTAATACACATTTTATTTTCATTGTAGCAACACTTTAGTTTATTAAAAATGAATCTCTATATTCCAGTTCTCTCACTCATCCTTGTTTAGATTTATTGTTCATTTTCAAGGCAATTTTAGCCTTATTTTCCAATGTCATTTGATTGCAAACATGGAAGTGCTCTATTGTTTGTATTCCAATTAAAAGGCATGGCTATAGTTATTGAATTATCTTTTAACTTAAGTTTTGTTGAGGAATGTGGTCCAAGTAACATGTGTCTTTCACTTGTATTGTGGCTTGACTGCCAGAGTTTAGACTTAAAGTGAAAATTTACTCAACACAAAGTTTCATGTAGACCTTCAATTCTCCATCGGTGAAGAAAGTTCCCTACCCCACCCCTTTCTATTTTAATCTTTTAAATTGAAAAAATGTACAATATGGTTCTTCGCATTAATAATAAATTATGAAAGTGATAAAAACATTATACTAAAAGTATTTATGTTATATTGCTAGTTTATGTTTGATGGAGCTATAAACCAAAAAAATGTTTTTCTCTCTTCAGTATTTATCCACACTAAAAGAAACCGTACAAAAAAGAACAAAACCAAATATAATGCTAGGATGACCAATTAACATTATTGGTTGTTGATCTATATCATAAAAAGCCTATAATCAAATATGAAAGAACCAAATGCAATAGTATTAATGAGGAATTCACTTGTCGTTAAATGGATGAAGTGGGCATTTACTAAAGCACCGTAGTTAGATAAGTATATTTACAACTAGTGCACTAGTATAAATTAATGGTCGATAATTGCGAATATGATCAATAGAAAATAAAAACAAGAAAACCGTTGTTTAATTATTAATAATTTGTTATTTTATATCTATTTTTTCTATGTGGTTCTTAGACCCAACAAGTGAGTGATGTTATGGAGAATTTGTACTAGGAAGATTCCCCAAATGAATCATTTCTTTCCAACTCAACCATAAAGCTTGACCTTCAGAGTGTCAAGAGAATTAAATGTGCTTTAATGGTTGGGACTCGATCAATTGAGCTAACTTTTGGGGCTTTCTTTTATATATAATTATTTTCCTTGTAATAGTATGTAAATATATATAATTGGATTATATATCTATCTATATATCTAAAGAGTGTATATCATTAACTTGGGATATACAAGTATGTTTCTATAATGTATCGGTATCAAGAATTGTAAGTTGGGGATATACAAAATTTTGACACAAGCAGTGTAAGGGTAGTTGTAGCATGAACTATCCCTATCATTGTGAAAGAAGATGCAAAATTAGGGAACATGAATTGGAATGAAGAATAGTATGATGGGGTAGCGGAAAAATTTCTAGTCTGTACGATATATCATGTGTTGGAAATTTACAAATTTTGGTGTAAGCACAACACGTGCAAGGATGACACTCTTAGGCTATGTTCATTGGACCTACAGGTCAATGACTTCGTAACAACCAGAGAGGTAAGAACCTAGTTTTAACTTTTCTTGAATCTTGACAACTTTTAAACCCTACATGTTTCTATAAAATGATTAGTTTTATTAATCATCACATGCGTTTAAGTTTAGATGATGGGGATTGCAAAGGAGGATGAATATTGAACATATAATCATTGTTCAATCGAGAAAATCCCATCTAATTCCAATATATACGAGTTATTGGCGTAATTTACTTTTCACATATTATTTACTCTTTTAACTTTAAATATTGCTAGGCTTGGATGCCCATTAGAATAGCTTAAACCGTCAATTGGATCCTACCCTCAACCTCTCCCCATAAGATTTCAACTTCAAAACAGATGAAGGCTAAGCCCAACACAAACTAACTAGTATACACCTCCCAACACAAACTAACTAGTATACACCTCATAGATATTTCAACCAGTCTTTTATGTACAATTATATATTATATTTAAAATAAATTTTAAGAGAAGTTCCTTTATTTATGTGATAAATAAATATTCTTTTGTATAATTGTATCTATCAATGTATAATTTTTAAATATGATTTATGTTTTCTTTTACGCCCAATTACCTATTTAGCCTCTCATTTTCTCTAGTATTTTTATATGGCATAGTTAACTTACAGGCAAAATAGAGAAACTGGGTTTTTGTTGTTTAAAATGCATTTTTGAATGTATAAATGGATTCAACACCATGAAAAACTAAGTACTCAAATTCGAAAGATTAAACAATTTAAACTCAAGTTTTAAAAAATATCTACCTAATTTTGCTTTAAATTAAGGAAAAAATATCATGAACAAGACCATTTCATCAAGTTAGACTATGCTTTTTTATATTATTGCAAAACATATATTTTAGTAAAGTTGTGTAACATATATTTTCTTGGATATTTTATAATAAAGACTTTAATCCGGGATTATAAGGAAGAATAAAATATAGTTATTTATTTATTTATTTTTTGTTCATTATTGATGAATGATGTTTCCACTACATTTTCATTTAAGAACCACTGAAAATAAATAAATAAAAATAAATAAGAAAAAAGTTAATTATTTATTATTATTATTATTTATTGTTATTCCATATTAATGAGTGATGTTTCCATTAGATTTTCTTTTAAAATTAAGAAAAAAATTAAAAAATAAGAAAATATGATTTAAGCAAAGTGTTTGCTTAAAATATTGGGAAAAAATTGAGAACATATGTTAACCAACGAAAAGAAATATGATGGGTAATGTGAAATATGATGAGTAATGTGTTTACTAAAATAAAGAAAGAAAGTAGTTATTTATCATTATTTCTTCCTTCTTGATGATGGTTGGAGTGTCAATTTTTTATTTGTTACTTTATGATGATAAAGAGTAAAACTTCCACATGAAACACTAAAACCATCAATAATAATAATAATCACAACAACCATATAACTTCTCTATTATCTATCTCATTACTTTTCCCTAGTCTTCCTGAATGAAATTTCCATTTTACTTTTACAAAAATAAATTCTAATACTAAAAATGGAAAACTTAAAATTTACTTCTAAACATACCACTATTATCTATCCCATTACTTTTCCCTTATCGTCCTAAATAAAATTTCCATTTTACTTTTACCAAAATAAATTGTAATACTAAAAATAAAAAACTTAAAATTTACTTCTAAAACATACCACTATTATTTGTCCCATTACTTTCCCTTGTCCTAGTCAATGAAATTTCCATCTTACTTTTACCAATCTTACTTTTACCAAATTTTACCAATCTTACTTTTACCAAATTAAATTATAAATAGAAAACTTAAAATTTACTTTTAAAATTTACTAAAAATAAAAAACTTAAAATTTACTTTTAAAATATACCACTATTATCTATCCCATTACGTTTCCCTTGTCCTCTTCAATGAAATTTCCATCTTACTTTACTTAAAATAGAAAACTTAAAATTTACTTCGCAAACATACCGAGAGACAACTTTTTATATTGATATGAACACCAAAATCAACAAACATTCTCGTATTATAAGTACTCAATCTATCTTCTTTAAAGACACATAGAATCTTCACTACCCTCCCAAGTCTAGCTCGACTATTTAAATATGCAATAAATCTTTTGCGTAAAGTTTCGTATTATTGGGAAGTTTCAGTTTTGTGATCCATGATAGACTTATTCGTCCATGAAAATCCCATCGCATCTAAACTTTTTATTAAAAAAAAGGTTGTTGTAAATTTATTCTTACCATCTTCAATGTACATGTAATTTATTTATTTATTATATATATTTTAAAGATATTTAAAACGGCTGTAATCTTTTTTTAAATAAGATATAATAAGTAATTTTTGTGATATTAAAAATGTAAAGGACTACAAATATTTTCTTTACCCTACCTTTTATAAGTTTTAGATTTTGTTTTTTTAAATATATTATCATTAATTTGTCAACTTATAAATAGTAAAAATAAGATATTAAAACAAATTAATTAATACCAACATTTATTTTCAGATCAATTTTTTTTTTATTTTAATTTTATTAATTAAAAAGGAATTAGGCGTGTGATAGTGTGTGACACATGTTGTTGTCGATACCATGTAGGATTACAATTATATTATGAGGTAAATTATGTTGGAAATAATACTGAGAGGGGGGTGAATCAGTATTATCAGGTCAATTATTTTTCCTTTCACACCCAGATCATATACGCTACTTTAGTTAGTGAAAACCGCGTATATATGCAACTACAGATAAGGAAACCATCATATACCATGCAAACTTATAATTTAATTTATTCTACAGATGTTGATCATTAATCTGTGCATCAGAATCATATAAACAGTAACGAGGAATAGTAAAATAGATCAGAAGACAATCACACACAAGAACACAAGATATAAGGTGGAAACCCAATGTGGGTGAAAACCACCTGCTGCAATTCATCTCTATCTTGTTTTAATTAGAAACTTATTTTTACAATGTTTCTGTACTGGTGTAGACTTATACCAGTATGCAGGCTTCTACCTGCAGAAGGCTACAACCTTCTCTCGTTCTCCAGCCTCTCCTGGAAGGGAGCTACAACCCCCTTAGCTCTTGTACTAGTTCAGGTACTAGTATGTAGGTGCTGACCTACAGAAGGCTACAACCTTCTCTTTCTTTCAGGGACCACGTTTCATAAATTTTCAGACTGGATCCATGATCATCAATCAAAAATCAAGAATTTCTGCATCAAACAATCTCCTTTTCACCAATTAAAACTGAATCAAATAGACACTTCTCTGACAGTTGTACCCAGAACACAGTAATAGTAAAAATACACCAATTCTGAAACCAGATCATTGCAGTAATCAACAAAAGTAGCTAGAACATAAATTAAGAGACGTACGCTACTTCAATATTCAAAAACCTGCGTGCATACGCTTCTGTGTTAAGACCAACCTGCGTATATGCACTTTTGACTTACAGAAACATCGTGTATACGCGCCTTTGCTTCACTGAACCTGCGTATAGATCTATAAAGATAATTCACTCCTTCAAATATTCAGACATTAGTTAACCTAGATTATTAGATTTATAGATCAAGCATGCGTCATATATAATAGATCAAAATAATACAAAGATACTATTACTCAAGCCTTAAGATTTTCACCCATCATTAGGACTTATCCTTTTCTTTGTGCTTAGGTTCCTCCTTTGTTCAGATCCAGCTCTGCACCATAACCCCAATCACCAGTATTCCAGATCTAGCACTTTATCAGATATTCAATGATTCAGATCGTGACTTTGCCTAATGATCTCCTTCCTCTTTTATAGTCTTAGGCCTTTCACAATACCAAGGTCCAAAACCATAACAAATCAATACCATGGACCCAATACTTGGGATCAACACTTCTGATGAGATACCATGGTCCAAAACCATAGGTTCAAATACCAAGAACTAAATACCACGGACCAAACATAAGTTCTCCCACATGTAAGCGCTTTTCCTAGCATGAAAGTGCGTGTATATGCATATGCTCCTTTGGAACATCTAACCTGCGTGTATACACGGCTTGGTCACGATGAACCTGTGTATATATATTTTTCCTTCATTCTGAGAGCCTGAACTGAGATCTGTCACCAGAGTGAGTTTCCATCAAGGACAACACCTGTGCCATAGCGTCAAACCTGTGTCATAATGCCAACAATCTCCCCCTTTGGACTTGATGGCAACCCCAAGATCCTCAAAGTCATTCTCCCTCTTTGTCATCAAGGGCAAAGGGTTATGCTCCCCCTGAGTACATGCTGAAATCTCTGCTTTGCTGAGCTGGCCATGCTCCACTTGACTGTAGGCAAGATCTGCAAAAAGATGCTCTTTAAGAAGAACCATGACTCATACATCATAACTGACCTTCCTATCATCAAAGACTCTATACATACATCTATCACCCAACCAAGTGGGGAGACATCATAAATTTACATATGATAACCAAGTACATTACATCATTCATCCTAAGCATACTGGGGAAACCAAAATAGACCGTTACATGACCTTGATAATAATAAAATATATACATGACATAGAGACGAAATATCTAGAGTAAGCCTATGAAAGTCACCAATAACTAATATCAGCAGCACTATTTAGATCAGCAACCATGTTCTCATTCTGTTATCCTTCTGCAACTAATCCACCTGAACCCAAAACAGCTTGTGTACTCGAACCAAGAGCTTCTAATGTAATGCCAACAATGCATTATTAGAAGTTTATCTACTCCCCCTGAACCTGTGCCAGATGGTCTCTGTCAGACCCATATCAGACTCTTTTCAACTGGAGTCTGTCCCCACTGATTCCTTCAAACCAACATATATGTGACTGTATCCGCATAAACCGGTGTATGTATGCGGATCCTCGTCATGCAACTCGCGTACAACCACATTTCTCTGAAATATATAGGTTTCAACAGCAAGATGATGCATCAACTACTCCCAGCTTCTGTCTGAGGTATTCAAAAGTTTCCCTGGGCAGTGGTTTGGTGAGAATATCAGCAACTTGTTCCTTAGAGGGAACATACTCCAATTTGACCTTTTGTTCCAGCACTTGTTCCCGAAGAAAATGATACTTGATTGGTATGTGCTTAGTCTTTGAATGCATGACAGGATTCTTTGAGATACTGATAGCACTTGTATTATCACAAAAAATGGAGATAGGTGGAGTACAAGCGATTTGAAGATCTTGCAATGTTTGCATCATCCAAAGGAGCTATGTGCAGCAAGATGCAACAGCTACATATTCTGCTTCAGCTGTAGATAAAAGCAATAGAACTTTGCTTCTTGCTGAACCAAGATACTAATCTAGGACCCATGAAGAATGCACCACCACTAGTGCTTTTTCTGTCATCCACGCTTCCTGCCCAATCCGCATCTGTATATGCATGAAGTGTGAGATCTATATCTCTATGATACCATAAGCCATAGTTTTGAGTTCCTTGAAGATACTTGAAAATTCTCTTAACTGCCTGAAGATGAGTTTCCTAAAACCTTCCAACTATTCCCACTGCATGCATAATGTCTGGTCGGGTACCTGTTAGATAGAGTAGACTACCAACCATGGATCTATAGGTTGGTTGATGTACTACTTCCGATTCATCATTTGTGCTGAGGCTGCATCCTGTCACTATAGGGGTACATAGTGGTTTCGAATCCTCCATCCCATATTTCTTCAAGATCTGCTTGAGATACTTGGTTTGTGATAGAAAGATGCCATTTTTGTTTTGTTGGACTTGTAAACCAAGAAAATATGTGAGCTCACCAAGCATAGACATTTCAATCTCTTTCTGCATTACTAAGGAAAATTTTTGACTCATGTCTTCTTCATTGCTACCAAAGATGATATCATCAACATACACAACAAGTATTAGCAACTTATCATTGTCAATTTTTATATAAAGATTGTTATCAGTTGATCCTTTTATAAAACCTTGTTGACGGAGGTATTTATCCAAGCGATAATACTAAGCCCTTGGAGCCTATTTAAGGCCATAGAGAGCCTTTTTGAGTTAGCATACAAGCTTTGGATAATTTCCAAGGATAAATCCATCTGGTTGCTCAATATACACTTCTTCATCCAAGTCTCCATTTAGAAAAGCAGATTTCATGTCCATTTGAAATACTTTGAACTTCTGAAAACTAGAGAGAGCAAGAAACATTCTTATGGCCTCAAGTCTAGCAACGGGAGAAAAAGTTTCTTCAAAGTCGATTCCTTCTTGTTGAGCATACCCTTTACAAACAAGTCTGGCTTTGTTTCTAATAAATTCCTCATTTTCATTCAACTTGTTTTTGAATATCCATTTTGTCCCTATGACATTCTTATCTTTTGGTCTAGGAACCAACTACCAAGTGTTATTCTTTTCAATCTGCTCAAGTTCTTCATCCATTGCATTGACCCAGCATTCATCTTTGCATGCCTCTCTTACCTTTTGTGGTTCAGTGGAGGAGAGTAATTCCAAATAGCTTGAAGCTTTTGCAATTTTTCTTCTTGTTTGTATTCCTGCCTCTTTCTACCCCAGAATTTGAGTTTCTAGATGATTCTTTTGAACGTATCTGGATGGAGTCTTTTCTTCTATCCTTATTTGTTCTTCTGGTGCCTCTTGAGCTTCTTCTTCACCATAAGTCTGATTGGATGTTGAAGGATAGTCCTCATCATCTTCAAGATTTTCGGAACTTACTTGCCTAGGAATGTTTCCTTCTTCATCAACCACTACATCAATGCTGTCAACAATTCTTCCAAGTCTTTTATTGTAACACTTGGATGCTTTGTTGTGGGGAGAGTAACCAAGGAGAATGCCTTCATCTACTCTAGGTTCAAACTTTCCAAGATTTTCATCAGTATTTTGATGTAGCATTTGCTTCCAAAAATTTTGAAGTATTTTACCGTGGGAGTCTTACCATTCCATAGTTCGTGAGGAGTCTAAGTGTCGTTTACCCGGACATTTGTCTTGTTGAGAATAGTAACTGCTGCAAATGCAGCTTCACCCCAGAAGGTTGCGGGAGTTCCAGACTCACAAAGCATATCACGAGCCATTTGTTGAACTGTTCTGTTCACTGTTTCCACTACTCCATTTTGCTGAGGAGTCCTAGCTCTAGAGAATTCCCTTCCTATTCCATGTTCTTCACAAAAATTGAAAAATTCATTCGAGGTAAATTATCCTCCTCGATCAGACCTGAGGCATTTGATTCTGCGATCTGATTCGTTCTCCACCATGGCTTTGAATGATTTGAACTTTTCAAAGGCTTCGTCTTTGTGCTTCATAAGTCCTATCCAGCACATCCTTGAAAAATCGTCAATGAATAATATAAAATATTCTTCTCCTCAAGGTGACCTTTTCCTCTATGGACCACATACATCAGTATGGACAAGTTCAAGTGGCCTGCTAGCTGATCCTTCCTTCTCAGGGAAGTTAGTCCTGGTTTTCTTACCAAATTGACATGATTTGCATATTGTATTGTCTGTAATTCTGATGTCTAGAAGTCCACGAACTGCTTGATATTTACATGCTTTCCTTATCTGAGAGAAGCTTAGATGCCCCAATCTTCTGTGCCATAGCCAATGTTCATCATTCTTGCTCCGATAGCATTGTTGTTGTCCTCCCTTGAGAATGTATAGATTATTTGGACTCCTTATGCCTTTGATCATTGTTTCTCCTGTATCAAGCTCACGGACAGTACATCCATTTGATCAAAATATCACTTCATTTCCTTGATCACACATTTGACCGACACTCAATAGATTATGCTTTAAGCCATAAACGTACATAACATTTCCCGCTTTGACCTTTTATTTTAAAAGAACAGAACCTTTACCTTTTATGAGTGTAGGGGTGTCATTTCCAAATGAGACCTTCTTCTCCTTTTCTAAGGCACTATATGGCTGAAGTTTTTCTTTATCACCTGTCATATGTTTCGAACATCCACTATTGATGTACCATTGATTTTCCTGTCCTTTCGCATATAAGGCTATACCACATCTTTCTGGTTGTGATTCTTTCATTCTCCATGTTTTGGAACTTGAGGCTTGCTCCTTCTGAGTTGTCTACTGAAACCTACTCCTGCATTTAGAATCTTCATGACCGAAGTTGTTACAAATAGAAAATTCTATTTAATTTTCAAGAGAAAAAAAGTTATTATAGGTCCTTTTCATGATCCCAGTCATACTCCTCTGTTTTTTAGATTCTCTAGTCATGATAGTTTTGTAGGAAACACATTGAGCTGCTTTGTGTCCAAAGTTATGACAAGAGAAACATTGGCCATTGAAGAAATTCCTGTGATTGTCAACCCTGCGGACCAAATGATTGTAGTTTTCATTGACATCCATTCTTGAGGCAAATTGAGAATGATTTACATGTGGTTTGTTGTAGCTTCTATTTGTCCTTGAAGTAGATTGCCCCCGATTTACTTGGTGATCTCTGTGCATTCTTGAAGCAAAATGTCCCTGATTTACCTGGTGAGCAGCATTGTGCCTTTGCTGTCGATTGTCAACTTGTTCACTTCTCCTTGCTACATCAAGATAACTTTGGGAGGTGGATGGCTTTTGCGCTTGAGATGCTTCTTCATTATATCCCAGACCTGTCTTGATTAGTGGAGAATGCTTCACTTTGATAATCTCATCTAAAGTTTCAGATCCTTTAACAAATTTAAGATTAAGAGCTTTTGTTTTCTCAATCTCTTTTCTAAGTCCCATAATTTCACATTCTAACTTTTCATGATGTTTTTCCCTTTCAGCAAGTTGGAATTGCAGAGTATCAATAATCATATTCTTCTCTTCTAAACAAATTTTGAGTTTAGAAATCTCTTCATAAAGACCTTCTTCATCTATAGCATCCAAGCAATCATCATCTTCAAAAGCCATTAAAAGTCTATAATTTTTACCTTGTTCATATTCATCACTATTTGAAAGTCCATCACTGTCTTCATGAGTGTAATAGCTTTTCTTATTTACATTTTGTTTTCTATTCCATCTAACTGGTTCCTTACCTTTGTCAATCTTATCTTTATGAGGACACTTGGCAGCATAGTGACTAACTCTTCCACAAGCAAAACATTTGAAAGGTAACTTACCTCTGAATCTTCCAACACCTCGTTGAAGGTTTTTGACAAAATTTGATTCTTCCTCTTCTTCTGACATATGTCCTGAGTCATATGAATCTCCTTTTCCTGAGGCCTTGAATGTGGCTTCTCTTCTGTCTGATGGCCCCCCTTTCCTCATTTCATAAGCGGTTAGAATTCCGTGTAGCTGCGACATGGTAATGCTCTATAGATCCTGTTTTTCTTCTATTGCAGAAAATTTTGATTCAATCTTAGAAGACAAAGATCTTAGAACCTTTTCAACGAAAACAACCTCTTTTATTTCTTCACCCAAGTTTTTTCATACAATTAACTATTTGATCTACACGTAGGAAATAGTTAGCCACAATTTCATCATTGTGCATTCTGAGATTTTCATATTGAATTCAGAGGGTTTGAAGTTTTGCTCATTTTTCTTGTTCAACTCCTTCATAGCTCAGAACGATCTTGTCCCATATTTCTTTTATAGTTTTGAGCTACATAACCTTGACGAATTCTGTTTGAGATAGACTCCCTAATAGAGTATTGACAGCCTTTGCATTTGTTTCATACTGCTTATTACCAGTCGGACTGGTAGGAGTTGGTGATGGAAATGTGTACCCTGTATCTATGATATCCCAGACTTCTGTACCAAGAGATTGAAGATAGGCTGTGATTCTTACCTTCCAATAGACGAAGTTGGTCCCATAAAAAATTGGTGGCCTAATCGATGCTTCTTTCTCGTAGTTGCTCATGATGATAGATCTTCCTTCAAGTGATCAAGATTCTCCTAAAGGACCTGCTCTGAAACCAATTGTTGGAAATAATACTGAGAGGGGGGGTGAATCAGTATTATCAAGTCAATATTTCTCCTTTCACACCCAGATCATATACGCTACTTCAGTTAGTGAAAACCGCGTATATACACAACTACAGATAAGGAAACTAGTGTATACCATGCAGACTTATAATTTAATTTATTCACAGATGTTGACCATTAATCTGTGCATCAGAATCATATAAACAGTAACTAGGAACATTAAAATAGATCAGAAGACAATTACACGCAAGAACAAAAGATATAAGGTGGAAACCCAATGTGGGTGAAAACCACCTGCTACAATTCGTCTCTATCTTCTTTTAATTAGAAACTTATTTTTACAATGTTTCTGTACTGGTGCAGAATTATACCAGTACGCAGGCTTCTACCTGCTGAAGGCTACAACCTTCTCTCATTCTCTAGCCTCTCCTAGAAGGGAGCTACAACCCCCTTAGCTCTTGTACTAGTTCAGGTACTAGTACGTAGGTGCTGACCTACAGAAGGCTACAACCTTCTCTTTCTTCCAGGGACCACATTTCATAAATTTTCAGACTGGATCCATGAACATCAATCAAACATCAAGAATTTCTGCATCAAACAGTCTCCTTTTCACCAATTAAAATTGAATCAAATAGACACTTCTCTGACAGCTATGCCCAAAACACAGTAATAGTAACCATACACCAATTCTGAATCCAGATCACTATAGTAATCAACAAAAGTAGCTAGAACATAATTTAAGAGACGTACGCTACTTCAATATTCAGAAACCTACATGCATACGCTTCTGTGTTAAGACCAACCTGCGTATACGCACTTTTGACTTACAAAAACATCGTGTATACGCGCCTTCGCTTCACTGAACCTGCGTATAGATCTATAAAGATAATTCACTCCTTCAAATATTCAGACATTAGTTAACCCAGATTATCAGATTTATAGATCAAGCATGCGTCATATATAACAGATCAAAATAATACAAAGATACTATTACTCAAACCTTAATATTTTCACCCATCATTAGGACTTATCCTTTTCTTTGCACTTAGGTTCCTCCTTCATTCAGATCCAGCTCTGCACTGTTAGACTCCGTCTTGTCAGCCCACTGTAGTCAAATTCACCAAGGTTCATTTCTCATCATTTATAGTCATGGATGGCAAAGAGTCTTTAGGAGTTTTAGGTCTAGGGTTTTGTTGACTTAGCCGCATGAAAGGTTCAGTTTCCATTGCTAAGTTTCATAGTCAATAAGGCTTGAGAGTGTTTCTTCTTCAAAACCCTGTTTTGAATAAGAAATCATCAAATCTATTTTTTCAGAATCTGTAAATTTGTCAAAAGTGCTCCAAAGCTCTACAGTTCCTCAATGGCACCAGCTTCAGCAACCCTGCAATAGATAGACAAGAGTTATCAGTTCAACTTGGAAAATCAGTTAAAAGACAAAGGCAGTGGACCAGAGACATTCCCGAGGATCAATCTCATCTGAGCACGGGGATTGCTGGAACTTTAGGTTACGTAGCTCCAGACTATGTAATGCATGGCCAATTGACCGAAAAATTTGATGTGTACAGTTTTGGGGTGTTAGTTTTGGAGATTATTAGTGGCAGAAAGAATCACGGTCAGTTTATACATCACAATCTCTTCTAGCGTTGGTGCAGAATCATTATATATCACATACACTTTTAGAGATAATCGATGACAACATAGAGAAACATCACCACGGTGAGGAAATTAACATTTCTCGTATAGCTCTCATGTGCACTCAAGCTTCTGCAGTTCTACGTCCTACCATGTCTCAGGTTACTTCATTGCTCACCTGCAAGGACCCCAGTCTTCCCCCACTTACGCAACCTCCCTTTGTCGATGTCAACCCTCCTCAGTCCTATTCATCTCTACCTTCACCTTCACAATCAAATATTGTTGATAGTAATCCAAATACCTCTACCGATCACTGATTCAAGAATTCCCAAGTCATGTGAATTTTGAAGCAACCAGAAGGAGGTCATATCGGTGCATGTCATTGTAAAGTAATGGCCTAATGGGCTGCTTCAATGTATTTTCATATGAATGTAACATAGTGCGCTACCCATACAAGGTGTGCGCTACGCACATAGTGCGCGCTATGCACTGGGCCTCACTGGACAGTGTAAAAAACCACAGGCGCTACGCACACAGTGTGCGCTACGCGTTGGGTTTGTGCGCTACGCACACAGTCACAGCACCAAGAAATTTTTGTTAATGCAACCAGATCTTGCCAAATCGACTCCAAAGCTTGCAAGTGTGTTTTTAATGGTTGCTCAGTGATTTTTTTTTCACACGATTGTGGTGTTTTTAAAGGGGGAAATTAGCGTGTTTGATGTGGATGTTTGCTGCTTTAGAGAAGATGGAAGGTAATTTGTGGTTGAAAGATACAATTGGTGTTGTACCAAAGAATTCTTGGGCAATAAACCCCTTCAGTCACTCACCTACAATGCCATATTTGCTTCGTTGAATGGGTTTCAAATAATATGCTTATTCAGAGAACTCATGATGACGTAAAGAAGGAATTAGCGCAGGAAACACATGAAAAGAGCATATTTTACCCAATCGTGAAATAGTTACTTTGGATGATGTGGCAGGAGGAAGTCGACGCACCAAACTTTCACACAATATTATTTTTGTAGCAGCTGAAGTTGCTCCATACTCAAAAAAAGGAGAGATGTCTGTGGTTCTCTACCTATTGCCCTTGTTGCTCGAGGTCATCGTGTGATGGTAATATCTCCAAGATATATGAATGGTGTGACAAATAAGAAGTACAGTGGGGCTTTTGATGTTCAGTGTCACATCAAAATCACGTGCTTTGGTGGGGAACATCAAGTCGCATTTTTTCATGAGTACAGGGCAGACGTTGATTAGGTATTTGGTGCTAGTTCCGCTTCACTCTTCTGTGCTATGCTACTTGTGAG
The DNA here is from genome assembly GCA_031772625.1 of Pinus tabuliformis. NCBI lineage: Eukaryota > Viridiplantae > Streptophyta > Pinopsida > Pinales > Pinaceae > Pinus > Pinus tabuliformis. The sequence goes on along the minus strand of CM062809.1, from coordinate 211,022,520 downwards.
GCTCCTTTAGTATGTGGACCAGAGCCTGTTATATGCTATCAATTCAACTTTGGTAGGATGCTTGGTTTTGGCTATGGAGTTTGCCCATGGGGTTACAATTCAGTTGAGACTTTCTCTATGAATGTCCAGTACTTATTGAAGATAGGTTTGATAAAGGAGAATACAAGGTTGACCGATTGACTGAGTATGAGCATGAGCAAATCCGATCTAAGTATGACGTGCAGCCTTTGCATAGAGAATGAAAGAGACCGAGGAAACCTAGATAGAAATCTTCGACAGGCATATGAAATATGTTCCACAGATATCCTTTACCCATACCATCACTATGTATGAGCGAAAGTTATGTATGGAAAGCTGCTAGAAGCGATAATTTGATAAAAGCGCCCCCAAATTTACAGAGGATGTTAATTATAAAAATTTGGTTGTTTTCAAATGGTAAAGGTAAAAGTAAAGACCCAAATTAAACGCAGAATATCAACCATAAGCAGAGAAATAGGGTCGATTTGCATATTTTAATCTCAGTTACATTTGAGATGGTCTACGCTCCAGATTTTGCCCATTCATTGGTCATTAGAGGTTGGAAAATAGTAAATGTAACGTGGCAATCAAAGTCAGAAGCCAAATTGAAGTGCACGTAACTATGCCAGCAGAGCCATCGAATTTATTGGCCTATTTTTGGTTTTTAGTTGCAGTTCAGAAAGTTTAGCTATAGGTTTTGCTAGTTCATTTGTTATCAATAAACAAATTGTAACGCTGCTCATTTTTAGGGCAAACTTTCCCTATTTTTATGATCTTAGGTGAAACAGCTCCTTATTTTCATCCATCAGTTATCACCTCTCATAGTTTATTTAAGGTATTGAAAAATCATTTGTAAGAGAGAGTTCTGAGAGGTGCATGGAGGAGAACAGAGAGCTTTATTGTACAGTTGTTTGACAGAGATTTATTGAAGAGTACAACTCTGATTTATAAGATTCATGTGGCTTGAAATTTGGCATATGTTTTCTCTGTTTGATATGTATCTTGTAATGTTTTTCATTTCATTCATAAATCATTTTCAATTTGAATGTTTGTGAGTGAAAAGGGTAAAATTCAGCTTACTGCTTTTCCCTGGAGAAGCATTCATGTTTTGTGTTTCTTCCTTTGTCTGAAAGGGATTCATACATTAATGCCCCTTTCAACTTTCTTAACAGTCCTGCCATTTCATATAATTTCAGTTTGGATGCTTAAGCTATTGCCTACCTTGCCTTATGGAGTAATCTGTGCCTTTGATTAAATCTCTGCTCTCGCTGTCGTTGCCCCATGCAGCCCAAAAAACCCAATCATTTATCAAAAAACCCCTTTCAATCAATTTACTAGCCTAAAATCAGTATTAGTTTTGAGTCATCTCAGCCCTTTTGAAGACCTTTTGCTGAGATAGACCCGGAGAGAGCCCTCTTCTGTCCTCGTAGGGCTAGCTACGAGGCTGAGCGTGGTTTGATGTGGCCTCGAGGTTTGCTTTCCTCAGCCTGAGGCAGATTTGAGCGCTAACATAGTGGCGACCATACTGGGGAAGATAGTTTGTGGTTGATGTGACATTCGACTTGTTGATTGTCTTGTCCCAGTACATGAAATCAAGTTGCAGATCTGATGCTGATGGTGGACAGCAGTCAGACACATATGAAGGTTGAAACATTCACCTGGCGACTCCAACTCTATCTAGACATTCCAGTGCTCGCTGATCCATTTATGCAATGGTAGGGTATGTGGTAAACCCTACACTGTGTAAAGTTGTAAAAGAAGTAAGAAATCAGTTAGCAGATTTTGAAATTAATGAAGTATTTTTCAATGCCTTGCTTCAATGTTTGAAATCTCCGAAGCTACCTCTTGAAGCTAAAACTGGTGTCTGTGAGTTAGTTGTTGAAAGAATTGAGAAGGAAATTCAGTATTTGAATGAGTAGATCCAGTCATATGGTTTCCGAGACCCTAAAAAGTTCTTGGAAACTTTTCCTCCTTTGAAACAAGAAATAATAGAGTTGCCTACATATGTTTGCATTGATAGTGTGCAGCTGGAGGTATGTATTGTAGAATTGGGGCAACAAACAGAGTTTGGCTTTCGCGATCCTATTGCGATGTACATGGAAATGTTTTTCAGTTTGATTGATAGGTCAGGCTGTCTTTTACGTGACCAGGCTCATTACGTGCATGTAGGGCTCCCAGCAATTGCATCTGTGATCTAGTAGAAGCATTCTCAAGTGGCATCATTTTCAGGTTTACTTGAATGGTTAATGTGGCATTTTAGAATTACCTGATCTATTGTTTTTATAGCAAAGTAGGGTAGATTTTGTAAATAAATAAGCAGCCAATAGGCATCATTTCGTTCTGAGTCTCATTACAGTTTTAGTGTGAAGTTTGCTGAGCCAGTTTTTCACCGTTTTCAGTCATTTTCAATTAAGAAATGAGTCAAAATTTTGTGTGGTTGATTGAAATAATGACTCCATCGCCCAATGGATGGAGGCACTGTCTGCTCTCCCAAAGCTCTTCTGTTCTTGGCACCTCCACAAAGCGGCAGCTGCCATCCCCGTTGGAGCCAATGTTAGACTCTGTCTTGTCAGCCCGCTGTAGTCAAATTCACCAAGGTTCATTTCTTGTCATTTATAGTCATGGATGGCAAAGATTCTTTAGGAGTTTTAGGTCTAGGGTTTTGTTGACTTAGCCGCATGAAAAGCTCAGTTTCCATTGCTAAGTTTCATAGTCAATAAGGCTTGAGAGTGTTTCTTCTTCAAAACCCTGTTTTGAAGAAGAAATGATCAAATCTGTTTTTTCAGAATCTGTAAATTTGTCAAAAGTGCTCCAAAGCTCTACAGTTCCTCAATGGCACCAGCTTCAGCAACCCTGCAACAGATAGACAAGAGTTATCAGTTCAACTTGGAAAATCAGTTAAAAGACAAAGGCAGTGGGCCAGAGACATTCCCGAGGATCAATCTCATCTGAGCACGGGGATTGCTGGAACTTTAGGTTACGTAGCTCCAGACTATGTAATGCATGGCCAATTGACCGAAAAAGTTGATGTGTACAGTTTTGGAGATTATTAGTGGCAGAAAGAATCACAGTCAGTTTTATACATCACAATCTCTTCTAATGTTGGTGCAGAATCATTATATATCACATACACTTTCAGAGATAATGGATGACAACATAGAGAAACATCACCATGGTGAGGCAATTAACGTTGCTCGTATAGCTATCCTGTGCACTCAAGCTTCTACAGTTCTATGTCCTGCCATGTCTCAGGTTACTTCGTTGCTCACCTGCAAGGACCCCAGTCTTACCCCACTTATGCAACCTCCCTTTGTAGATGTCAACCCTCCTCAGTCCTATTCATATTCACCTTCACCTTCACAATCAAATATTGTTGATAGTAATCCAAATACCTCTACCAATCTCTGATTCAACCATTCCCAAGGTCATTTGAATTTTGAAGCAACCAGAAAGAGGTCATATCGGTGCATGTCATTGTAAATTAATGGCCTAATGGGCTGCTGCAATGTATTTTCATATGAATGTAACATAGTGCGCTACCCATACAAGGTGTGCGCTACGCACTAGGCCTCATTGGACAGTGTAAAAAACCACAGGCACTACGCACACGGTGTGCGCTACGCTTTGGGTTCGTGCGCTACGCACACAGTCACAGCACCAAGAAATTTTTGTTAATGCGACTAGATCTTGCCAAATTGACTCCAAAGCTTGCAAGTGTGTTTTTAATGGTTGCTCAATGATTTTTTTTTAACATGATTGTGGTGTTTTTAAAGGGGGAAATTAGCGTGTTTGATGTGGATGTTTGCTGCTTTAGAGAAGATGGAAGGTAATTTGTGGTTGAAAGATACAATTGGTGTTGTACCAAAGAATGCTTGGGCAATAAACCCCTTCAGTCACTCACCTACAATTGCATATTTGCTTCGTCGAATGGGTTTCAAATAATATGCTTATTCAGAGAACTCATGATGACTTAAAGAAGGAATTAGTGCAGGAAACACATGAAAAGAGCATATTTTACCCAATCGTGAAATAGTTACTTTGGATGATGTGGTAGGAGTAAGTTGATGCACCAAAATTTCACACAATATTATTTTTGTAGCAGCTGAAGTAGCTCCATACTCAAAAACAGGAGAGATGTTTGTGGTTCTCTACCTATTGCCCTTGCTGCTCGAGGTCATTGTGTGATGGTAATATCTCCAAGATATATGAATGGTGTGACAGATAAGAAGTACAGTGGGGCTTTTGATGTTTAGTGTCGCATCAAAATCACGTGCTTTGGTGGGGAACATCAAGTCGCATTTTTTCATGAGTATAGGGCAGGCGTTGATTGGGTATTTGGTGCTAGTTCCTCTTTACTCTTCTATGTTATGCTGCTTGTGAGGCTCCTTTAGTATGTGGACCAGAGCCTGTTATATGTTGTCAATTCGACTTTGGTAGGATGCTTGGTTTTGGCTATGGAGTTTGCCCATGGGGTTACAATTCAGTTGAGACTTTCTCTGTGAATGTGTAGCACTTATTGAATATAGGTTTGATAAAGGAGAATACAAGGTTGACCGATTGATTGAGTATGAGCATGAGAAAATCTGATCTAAGTATGACGTGCACCCTTTGCATAGAGAATGAAAGAGACCGTGGAAACCTAGATAGAAATCTTCGACAGGTATATGAAATATGTTCCACAGATATCCTTTACTCATACCATCACTATGTATGAGTGAAAGTTATGTATGGAAAGATACTGGAAGTGATAATTTGATAAAAGCACCCCCAAAGTTACAGAGGATGTTAATTATAAAAATTTGGTTGTTTTCAAATGGTAAAGGTAAAAGTAAAGACCCAAATTAAACGCAGAATATCAACCATAAGCAGAGAAATAGGGTCGATTTGCCTATTTTAATCTCAGTTACATTTCAGATGGTCTACGCTCCAGATTTTGCCCATTCATTGGTCATCAGAGGTTGGAAAATAGTAAATGTAACGTGGAAATCAAAGTCAGAAGCCAAATTGAAGTGCAGATAACTATCCCAGCAGAGCCATCGAATTGATTGGCCTATTTTTGGTTTTCAGTTGCAGTTCAGAAAGTTTAGCTATAGGTTTTGCCAGTTCATTTGTTATCAATAAACAAATTGTAACGCTGCTCCTTTTTAGGGAATACTTTCCCTATTTTTATGATCTTAGGTGAAACGACTCCTTATTTTCATCCATCAGTTATCACCTCTCATAGTTTATTTAAGGTATTAAAAAAACATTTGTAAGAGAGAGTTCTGAGAGGTGCGTGGAGGAGAAAAAAGAGCTTTATTGTACAGTTGTTTGACAGAGATTTATTGAAGAGTACAACTCTGATTTATAAGATTCTCGTGGCTTGAAATTTGGCATATGTTTTTATCTGTTTCATATGTATCTTCTAATGTTTTTCATTTCATTCATAAATCGTTTTCAATTTGAATGTTTATGAGTGAAAAGGGTAAAATTCAGCTTACTTCTTTGCCCTGGAGAAGCATTCATGTTTTGTGTTTCTTCCTCTGTCTGAAAGGGATTCATACATTAATGCGCCTTTTAGCTTTCTTAACATTCCTTCCATTTCATATAATTTCAGTTTGGATGCTTAAGCTCTTGCCTACCTTTCCTTATGGAGTAATCTGTGCCTTTGATTAAATCTCTGCTCTCGCTATCTTTGCCCCATGCAGCCCAGAAGACCCAATCATTTATCAAAAAACCCCTTTCTATCAATTTACTAGCCTAAAATCAGTATTAATTTTGAGTCATCTCAGCCCTTTTGAAGACCTTTTCCCGAGATAGACCCGGAGAGAGCCCTCTCCTGTCCTCGTAGGGCTAACTACGAGGCTGAGCGTGGTTTGATGTGGCCTCGAGGTTTGCTTTCCTCAGCCTGAGGCATATTTGAGCGCTAACATGCACCATAACCCCAATCACCAGTATTCCAGATCTAGCACTTTATCAGATATTCAATGATTTAGATCGTGACTCTGCCTAATGAACTCCTTCCTCTTTTATAGTCTTAGGCCTTTCACAATACCAAGGTCCAAAACCATAACAAATCAATACCATGGACCCAATACTTGGGATCAACACTTCGGATGAGATACCATGGTCCAAAACCATAGGTTCAAATACCAAGGACTAAATACCACGGACCAAACATAAGTTCTCCCACATGTACGTGCTTTTCCTTGTGTGAAAGTGCATGTATACACATACACGTATTTAGAACGTCTAACCCGCGTGTATACGCGGCTTGGTCACGATGAACCCGCGTATATGTATTTTTCCTTCATTCTGAGAGCCTGAACTGAGATCTATCACCAGAGTGAGTTTCCATCAAGGACAACACTTGTGCCATAGCGTCAAACCTGTGTCATAATGCCAAAAAATTATTGGTTCAATGATCCCCCTCCTTCAAGTGTTCATGAATTTGTATCTAATATATTATGTGGTCAACAAGATGACCAATTAGTTTATAAGAAAGAATGTGTTGTTGGAAGAAAATGCAAAAAGGGTTCCTAATTGGAACTCTTTGATGCTAAGTATGACATTGATCTTAATGATTCACAATTATCAAATTTCACTATGAATTGGAGAATATATGAATATGTTACATATATTGTCATTACAGATTCAACGTTAACATCAAGAAAGATTAATTTACTTGAAGACGATATTTCTATGAAATATTTTATGGAGAAGTTTGGTAGCAAATATATAAATATATTAAGTACTCTCATATAGAAAAATGGCAGGACATACAATCAGACAATCACACGATGTGTTCCCATGGGGTTACAAAAGGGAAGAATATTTTTGGTTGTTGATTTTGATGATAATTACACATTCGGTACATAAATGGAAATACAAGGTGAATATTATCATTCAAACCAAGTTTCTAGACTCGTGTAAATTTTGTATAGCCATGTATATCTTGTATCGATAGTTCTGATAGTAATGAAGATAATCATGAAGTGATTAAAGAGTATCATTTCTACATCAGTGATGATAATACACATGATACATCTTTTGTTCAACATTGTTTTGATATTCTTACAAGGATTTAAAGGAACAATATATCATTTTTTAAGAGCATTTGTGTTACTGTGAAATTTCTTAGAAGGTGTACCAAAAACACTTCACTTAATCACTAGGTGAAACGTGACCCTAGCAACAATTTGTGGCTTCTTATGCTTCAAGTATGCAATAATAAAACTAGAAAAACTTGCAAGAAAACAACATATATGATCCAAAGAAAAAAACAAAAATGTATATATCCAATGTAATAACCCAAATGGAAATACTTTTAAAATGAATAAATACTTTATTGATAACACTTGGGGAAGGAGATCTACCAAAAAGGGTCTGCGAATCCCCCTCCATGGGATGGGTCCTTTGCTGAACTTGATGCTTCAGTAATTGATTCTCTCTTTCAATGTGTGAAAAACCCAAAACAATGTGGAAAACCCAAACAAGAGCTCAAGAGAAAAGAGACGATAATGGTGACGATGATAATGATCATCGTGAAAAATGAATGGAAGACCCTCTTATTTATAACAAAGTATTGAGTTAATATAGAAAATGGAGAATAATAAAATAATATTGACCAAATCAAGATCTAACCGTTAGGAATACTTTATTATATTTTTTTGAGAGGGAAAATATATTCAAAATGGTGAAGTATATTTATTTAGAAATAATTGACAAATAAAATGATTTATTAATCATTGTGCAAGGATTAAGAATGGTGTGAAAATGAAATAATTATTAAATAGTGATTTAACAGTTACTCCAATAATAGAAATAAAGAATAATAAATAAATAGTGATTTATTTAATTATTCATAGGGAATTTAGTCAAATGTGACAAGGAATTATCAAACAATGATTTAATAATTATTCCTAGAGAAAATTAAATAAACAATGATTTATTCAATTATTCTTGTGGGGCTTTTTATTTATTTTAATAATAAAATAATTTAATAAAATTGGTTTACTAAATTATTTCCCATAGTGAAAGTGATTTCAGTATGGTAAAATTAATCCTACATGGTGTTTTTTTATCTGCCTAGTTAGAAATGGTTAGTTGATAATTTTTTGGTGATATGAGTTGGGTATGGTCATATGGTTGTGTTAGTCAATTTAAATCATCACAATCATTCCTCAAGTTGTCTCACCTTCATAGAAAACCTAACATTAATTATACATGGAAGTTATTTGAGACGGGTCATGACAAAGGAGAGCATGATGGTGTTGGAGCATGCGTAAAACATGCACTTAGGAGGCATCAATTGAATTGAAAGGCTTCCCAACTTGTAGATTCAAATGATTTCATTAACTGCGCAATCAAATGTTAAGCAATGTATTGAATCCAAGGATGGCTCATGTGCATATGTAAGAATATATGTAGTTATGTGTGTGTGTGTGTGTGTCTTACATGTGTTTTTCTATCGAAATGATATGTTTAAAATCCATTGAATTTCACTTACAAGAGATTTTTGTCAAGCGTGTACTTTTCGAATATTCCATTGGGTGATGTTAACAGATAAATGCCATATAATTTTCAACAAACCATGGAACAAGAGGTTTTCACTCCATTAGAAGTGAGAAAACGATAAATATATTCTCAATTTAAAATGAAAGCACTCTTACTTTTGTCCTACATGTATTGACGATATCGTCTCCATGATTGAGTTTGTAAACTATAGTAACAAATATGTCAAACCATGGATATTGATACAAATGCCCCCACTCCCAAAGTTTGCTAATGAGGAGATGAACAATGAAGTGGTTGTGATTGACAAGGATTTTGATCCTCTTTTTGATATGGTTAAAGAAGGTGATTTATTTATTGGCATTGCAACAAAAGATAATCCAAAGAAAGTGAAGTATTATTTATTACAAAGCACTAAGTCAAAAAACACATTGTTATAAGAGTATAAAGATCCTTCAAATTATACATATTTAGATGGTTCATAGATTTTGTTGCAACATTTCTTTAAAGAAATAAAGGAATGTAAATACCACATTATTTTTCAAGACTAAAAGCCATATGTTATATATACCCAATATAGTCATTTGGTAATAGCAACTCAGGTGTAGTTGAAAGAAGTGAAGAGTAGAAAAAAAACTATGATAATGGAAATTATCAATAAAAGCTCATGACACCATTCTTGAAAACTATCACTAACACATTTCACGTGAATGGAACATATGAAATTATATTAAGTGTGGTTATTCTTTCCTAGATACATACAATATTGGACCATATATTTATAGCCTATGTATTATGTTGTCCTCAATTTAAGGAAACAAAGACTTGTACAATTTTTATTTTTTTCTTTGTGTATCAATTCCATTATATATACATGTGTTTAATTAAGCTTTGTTAGATTATATTTCTTATTATATTGTTGCATTATTATTGTTAAATGTTATATACTTTTTTTATTTCTTATTGTTATGTCATGTTATATATTGTTATGTATATATATATATATATATATATATATATATATATATACGAAGCTAAGGATCTCTACTACGAGCATCAGACTCTTCCTTTCGATCTGACAGGCTTAGTATAGTAGGTGTTAACCGCTATTTGGTTTGGGACGGTCATACAAACAAATTGAACCTAGAACCTATTCTTCGAACCTCTACATTACATTGACGCAACCTCTCTCTCGACCTCTACAAAGAACCTACGGAAGGCCCTCTTACCTCTTACCCTTACCTCTTTCTATCATAGCCTTATATTGTTATGTTGTATATTTCTTATATTGTTATTATATGTTATTGTTATGTTATGCTATGCTATATTGAGCTATGTTAAATCATTATGTTATTGTTATGGTATATATTATTATGTAATATATATTATTCTTTTATTAAACTATTGTTATGTTATATATCGTTATCTTGTTTATTGAGCTATTAGAAAATTCCAACCTTGCCATCAAAATTATATGGCTTTTAGCTATATAAAATTTACTAATTTAGTTAAGGAATCATATTTATAATCTAACTATTCTTTACCATTCAAACTTAATTCTAACTAATTCAAACGTCATTAATACTACCTTTTAAAAAAAAAAAAATCGCAAAACAAACATGTTATATCATGAACAAACAAAAAAAGTCAATTTTGCAATTTTTTTTGTTTGACTCATTAATTATCATGTTTATTACAAAAATATCCAATGTACAATTTCATTAAAATATAGACCACCGTCCCCCAAAATCTCTTCAAAGCTAAGATTGTTTGTTGGAGAAGGAGGGTGATGTTCCATATGATCAATGAATTTGAGGTTTGATTGGTTAATGAACCTATGCCCAAATACAAAGCAAGAAAACATACTATTTTATTGTTTGCTTGTCATTGTCAATTTTATTCAATCAATTCAAGGAGAGTGTAGCCACATATAAAAAAACATTTCAAATTTTTTATTACAAATGGTATTTATGTTAAATTAGCATAGATACAAAATTATATTTGTTGAAAGTTTCATTCCATAATAAAGGAAAAAACTTCCTCCAAATATGTCGAATTTGTTGTCTAATGGTTCAATTCATCAGCATAAAAAAACTAAATCTTGAATATAATAAAACATTATTCAAAATAATAAACCACATAAATTACTCAAACAACTAAACCATAAACAAAGTTAGTGCATGTTAAAAGGAAAAACTATATGAAGTCAAAACTGTCCAACAATACATTCTTTAAAAAATGGCATCACATGTTACTGAACATATATATAATGGTACCTTGAGACCAAAAATATAAAATAATGACACCTCATTCCTAAGGTTCATAATAATACATTGTACCCATATTAATATCCAATGTACAATTTCATTAAAATATAGACCACCTTCCCCCAAACTCTCTTCATACCTGAGCTTGTTTGTTGGAGCAGGAGAGTGATGTTCCATATGACCAATGAATTTGAAGGTTGATTGGTTAATGAACCTATGCCCAAATACAAAACAAGAATACATACTATTTTATTGTTGGCTTGTCATTGTCAATTTTATTCAATCAATTCAAGGAGAATGGAGCCACATATAAAGAAACATTTCAATTTTTTTATTACAAATGGTATTTATGTTAAATTAGCATAGATACAAAATTATATTTTTTGAAAGTTTCATTCCATAATAAAGGAAAAAACTTCCTCCAAACATGTCGAATTTGTTGTCTCATGGTTCAATTCATTAACATAAAAAAACTAAATCTTGAATATAATAAAACATTATTCAAAATAATAAACCACACAAATTACTCAAAAAACTAACCCATAAAAAAAGTTAGTGCATGTTCAAAGGAAAAACTATATGAAGTCAAAATTGTCCAACAATCCATTCTTTAAAGAATGGCATCACATGTTACTTAACATATATATAACGGTACCTTGGGACCAAAAATAGAAAATAATGACACATCATGCCTAAGGAACATAATAATACATTGTATCTAGATTAATAAATCCTAGCCAAGATACATAATGTATTAATTATACAAGTACATACAAATTAAAAAAAAAACATATCAATTTTAGGTGCAAGACACGATGTTGTTTGCTGCATACAAATATAAAAAACCATAAAAGCATATGATTCTTGCATACAAATATAGAAAATAGTATTAGTAGTGGTACAAGCTAAATGGTAAACAATAGTAAGAAATACAATATAATGTAAGGAGTGGAGATGTTGGCATAGTTCTGAATTAAATTTATTTTTGGCTAGGAAATATGTATTCTATTATAACTACCAAAGAAAACAATCACCATTATTTGAAACAAGCACTAGAACCACACCTTGGAGATTGAATAAAAATGTGTTAAAACAAATCCTCATATAAAAAAATAACATATTCAAGTAGAGATATAATCAAATGAGGACAAGTAAATGGCAGCTCAAGATCTAAAACAATAGTGAAATATCTAGAATCTAGTTAGATCAAATTTTCATTTTCAAGTAAATTTCATAAAAGGAACAAATCTACTTTGGTAGAATTAAAAAAAATTGAGAGGGAAAGTTTTATTCATGAGACTAAAGGTCTTTTTTCGTGTTAACATGATTGTTTTAGAATGGAGAAGTAGATGATGTATGACAACTATTTGACATAATGTCATGATTGTGGGATATGTGCAGCATGGGCTCATAGAGGAAGCCCATGATTTTTTTGACAAAATTACTAAGAATAGTATAGTTTCATGTACCACACTAGTTGTAGGGTATTCCTAGTATCGCTTTATTGAGCATGTTTTCCAATTGTTTGGGACAATGCCAAAGAGATATGTAGATTCGTGGACTACAATGATCTCTGGGTATTCCCGGAATGGTAAGGGAAATGATAAGGCAAATAAGGTTGTTCAAATATATGAGGAAATGAAAATGGTAGGCATCAATCCTAACAAGGTCACCATGACATATGTTTGTTTTTGCATATATCCATGTTGGCCTCATAGATGAAGAGGGAGCACATTGTTTTTAACGACATCTTCACAACCACTATTAATTTCTCCTTCAGGTGGTGTTGCAATACGTTCAAACTATTCATTAAAAGACATGGGATCATCGTGGGATATACAAAATGTTAGAAAAATATCTGTTTAGTTTTCTTCCCACCCACAAATGACATTAGATTCTTTATGCCCAAATGATCTTTCATGGGTTGTTTGTTCTATCCATTATCAACCAATGGTAGTAATTCTATATGGGCTGATAAATATGTATAAAAAACATAAAAAGAAGCCATATTAACATGTTTACATTGAAAGACAATCTTTCATCCCCAACAAAATCCTCCATCAGTGGCTTGTTAGGAACACCAACTCGTGACCTTGTATAGACTTGCTCGATTGTATCTCATCCTTTCTCTTCACCCAAACATCCATCTTTCTAACCTTTTAATTCTCATATTTCCTTTTATTTTAGAATAGTCTGTTGAGATTTCAATTTATCTTTCCCAATATTTAGATTTATGTAATGTGTAAACAATAAGACTGTGACCTTCCCATCTCATCAACATGAATCCTTTATACAAATAAAATTAATTGATTATATATTTTCTCTGCATTCACCAATATGTAGGAAAGATCTCCATGAAAATATGATTCAATTCTTGGTTTATCTATTTGTGATGTCTAGACTAATGGCCAACAAAGACACTCTTGTTTCCAATCCAATTACCAACACACCTAGTTTCTGGAAATTCTATGGGCATGTTTAAAGCATAAAATCTACCTTAAATCTTATCCCAATGATACCCTCTCAAGTCATGGTCCAAGTACCATATATTAAAAATTTTCATCAGATTCTAAGCTTATTTAGGAATCATGTCTTGAAATAGAAAACCACATAACATTGAAAGGAACATACACTGTTAGCTTATTCTAGGCTTGGAGGTTGTAAGAGAAAATAACAAATATACATTTTAAAGTAATGAGTTTTAGGTTGGCTCCTATATTGATAACCCTTTTGCATGTACATTTCACTCAACATGGATAAAATTGATTTTATCACTGCCATTCTTCTTCCAGGTAATTCCAAGCCCTTAACCAACAAGAGTAACCATTTTTTTCTGTTGTTGTAGTATGAATTGAGATAGATCAGATGGTAATAAGTGACAACAAAATTCCTTATTTAGGATGGAAGCCATTGTCACTTTATCAAGGTGAATCCGTACGTGCTTTACGTTGAGAACAAGTAGATTTATAGTAAGGGTGTTGTTATAAAGATGTAAATGCATCATCTTTACACCTGTTTTTGTAGTCGGTATTCAAGGTGTCCTTCATTGAATTAATTACTCCAACAATCATAAGTATGAATCTTATTTAGGCCTTTCAAGTAACTATCACTATAGTCGTAGAGACAAAAACTTGAAGAAGGTTGTGTTGAAGGCATTTCCAACATTATTTAAAGGAACATTCAATCCCTTCACATAATCAAACAACGATGAAAGAGGGGAAATCCACTGTCTCCTGAGTACTTATGAAATTTGCGAAATGGAGGTTATGAATATATGGTCAAAGTAGTCCCAACGGACCTCCTCCACATGCATTCCAAGAGAATCCCATCTTATAAGGATGTTGCTAACAATATTATATTTAAAATTGGCACATATCCTTAGCTATGTGTGATGGAATGCACAATTTTCGTAATACTTTCAACAATGGCATACTTGAAATGGATCAACTACCAAGAAAGAATTTTTTTTTTCTTTTATTTCAAAATATAAGTTCCTCCCAAACAAGATGATTCTTTCTCAAGGAAAGACACCTAGAGAATTAAAATTGTTAAACTCTAAGCAAAGTACAATTGTGAAGCTTAGGCAAATGAGCATAGAACTCAATATTGAAAAAGTGGATGCCTTAAATAATTGATATTGGGTTTTTTTTAGCAGGCACAATACAAAAAATCATGATAATTTATTTAAGCAAATCTTTTGTAGCATTTTCCAATGGTCTTCAATTGACATATACTTTTATATGCAAGAAAAAAAATCAATCTAAATGATGTAATATTTTTTATTTTTTTTAACTTATAGTTATAGAAAAATATTTACTGATAGCAAGATTAAAAATGGAAGGCTATATACAATGGATCTCATAACCTCTTTCATATTTCAATTAAAGTGAAAATAAAATAAAAATATGTTGGGGGATCTATAGATTGAGTATCTTTAATCATCAAAGTTCCCTCAACTAGACGCAAGCAGAAACCATCATCCCATTGTTCGCATTATGATGCATGTGTTTTACTTGATGGCAAACAACTCATAGAAGATCAACTCACTTATATATATCTAGATGAATCTACGGAAGAGATATCAGATGCCAATTCTCAGTATGACAAGTCCAAAGAGGGAGATTGTTGGCATTATGAGACAAGTGTTGTCCTTGATGGCAAATCACACAAATGATAAATTATAGTGCAGCAAATTTATTTGATAAATTATAGTGCAACAAAGTTTCCTTCATGTAGAGAAAAGTTCACACACTTTTATGCAGAGAAAAGTTTATTCCATGTAGAGAAAAGTTCACACACTTTTATGCAGAGAAAAGTTTATTCCATGTAGAGAAAAGTTCACGCACTTTTATGCAGAGAAAAGTTTATTCCATGTAGAGAAAAGTTCACACACTTTTATGCAGAGAAAAGTTTATTTGATGTAGAGAAAAGTTCATGCACTTTTATGCAGAGAAGAGTTTATTTCATGTAGAGAAATGTTCACGCACTTTTATGCAGAGAAAAGTTTATTTCATGTAGAGAAAAGTTTACGCACTTTCATGCAAGAGAAAAGTTCACACACTTTCATGGTTGGTTCATGGTATTAGTCCGACAGTTTTTGATCCTATGGTTTTGGCCCGTGGTATTGCATCCAAAAGTGTTGATCTCACGCACTTTCATGGTTGGTTCATGGTATTAGTCCGACAGTTTTTGATCCTATGGTTTTGGTCCGTGGTATTGCATCCAAAAGTGTTGATCTCACGCACTTTCATGGTTGGTTCATGGTATTAGTCCAACAGTTTTTTTGATCCTATGGTTTTGGACCGTGGTATTGAGAAAGGACTAAGGCTATAAAAGAGGAAGGAGATCATTTGGCAAAGCATCATCTGAATTATTGAATATCTGATAAAGTGCTAGATCTGGAATACTGTGATTGGGTTATGGTGCAGATCTGGATCTGAGCTAAAGAGGGATCTCACCGGTTGATGGAGAACAAGATCTAAGGATAGATCGAGATCAAATGGTTTGGTTCATTGTAGTAGCGTATACAATTTGAGCTATGATATTTGAAGTCATAGGTGGTTGTGGTTGTTGATGGGTTCTGATGACAGTTTAAAGGTGTCAGTATTCTGCATATCCTGTTTGGTTGATTGGGTTTAGCTTCAGTATTGATGGATAAGAACTAATATTGGATCAGGATCATAATGACTCATATTTATGTGATCTGATGGACAAGATCTGGGTGCTAACACATATATTATCCTTGTATATGTATTGATCTGGTGTTTGGGTGATTCAAAAGATTGATTGATTATGTGCTTCAATGATATTAATGGGTCCAGTATGAAAATTGGATGAAACGTGGCCTTTCAGATTATGTGTTGTGCTTCAGGAGTATCCAGTCTGAAAATGTATGAAACGTGGTACCTGGAGGAGAGAAGATTGTAGGCCGGCGCCTACGTACTAGTATCTTAGCTAGTACAAGAGCTAAGGGGGTGGTAGCTCCCTTCCAGTAGCAGTTGAAAACTTTGGAGCATTGCAGCAGGTAGCAGCCTGCGTACTAGTAAATGGATCGGCTAGTACAAGAACTATGGGGGTTGTAGCTCCCTTCCAGGAGAGACTGGAGAACGAGAGGGGGTTGTAGCTCTCTGCAGGTAGAAGCCTGCGTACTGGTATAAGACTGCACCAGTACATAAATATTGTAAAAGGATTTTCTTATTAAGAAGAAGATTGAGATGACTTGCAGCAGGTGGTTTTCTCCCACATTTGGTTTCCACCTTATATCATGGTGTTCATGTGTGTGGCTTATGTGTGATGATCTGTTCTATTTTACTGCACCTGTTTACTGTTAATATGGTTGATAATGTTCTAATGCACTCATTAAGGATCAACTAACTGAATCATAAGAAGTTGTGGAAGTAGCATATATGAATCTGAATATGGAAATGAAAAAGTTTTATTGATGTGATAATAATGATTCACCCCCCCCCCTCCTTTCAGTATTATTTCCAACACCCATCACAAAGAACATAAAACAGATGGAGAAGTATGCTCATCCTAAAAAATAGAGGTACACTTAACCTTCCAAAGGTTTAATAAAATTGAAATCTATAAACAATACTAAATCTCAATGAAAGAAATGTGAACAAGGTAACAACCATATCCAGAAAATGTAACATGTGGATGCAACCTATCATGAAAAAACTTTGAGTACTAATTGTACACATGATTCTAGAAAAGTTTAGCAAATGGAAAGTCCCAAAAAATAATCTTCATAGTCTCTACGTGGTGAAACAATGGCTATAGGCCATATCCCTCTGGAAATCCCACTTTCAACCAATCACACTTTGGATGGAATCCCTTGATAGATCACTAACCAAGAAAATATTTGTATCTTATAAGAACGCTATATAGGCCACACACCCATCATTGATCCACATCAGTTGACCTCTAACATGCATTAAGAATTCGCCATAATGGATTGCTATAATGAAGAATTGAATATAAATGCATGGCATCATACTAGAGAGAGGAACAACTAAAATTCCAACCCCAATCCATCCAAACTTTCCTAGGCATGTCATGGTCATATTGAATAGCTTGGACTCTAAAATATCACTACTCAACTTTGTGCTAGAAGTATAGAAATGGAAAGCAACCTATACTCTTGTAAGATGGTATTAGGTCCCTACAATACTAGTGTAGCCCCCTTATTGTTATTGTTAGTGTAGCCACCTATTTCTACTGTTGTACCCATGTATCCCCCATATTATTATCATTGTGCCCCATAGAAGCCCACTACTATTATTGTTGTTCCCTTGCATTATTTTTATGTAGGATCTGATTATATTGTGACCCCTTTCAATCCTATTTATGCCAAGGAGGTCTAATAATATGTATCATAGAATAATTATTCATTTATGTGATTTAAAAGAGGTTTCCCCCTCGAACATGCTATTTATCAAGTCGTTTATCTATCTTTCTTCAGTTTTGTGAGTTGGTTGCATAGAATTTTGTATCAGAGCTTTGGATTCTAACGTTTCACATCTTCAAACAGGTCATATTGGAATTTTTGATATAAGTCTTTTTATACGAAGCTTCTAAATCTTAAATTGCAACCACATTGATCTAAAATATTAGTGAACATTTTTTATGATTTTCATTTCTTGGTTTGTTATATTTTCATAGATTTGATCCGAGGAAGTTAAGGTTTTTGTATGCTGTAGAATCCCATCACAAACAGGTGACCTAGCGAAAATCGTCATAACGTTCTCATTGGGCATTAGATTTGAAATTTGTAAAATGTTACTAAAATTACACGAACTTTAATTGTTTGTGTATCATTTTTAGGACCGAAGGTCAAAAAAGTGACATGTGGCACTATGTATAAGTTTTCTCTACTAAGCCAGTCTATAATCAGGTCATCATGGGAGATTGAGCATACCTTGTTCTTCAAGAATCCAATCATGGTCACACTTATGGCATTGGAAAAAATACTAATAGGGATAAAATAGGATGGAATTTTTGACCTTGGAGATCAGAAATTATAGACATACAACAATTTCAATATCAAGCTTCCAAAAAGTAAGAAAAATATGTGTATTTTTAAAACATTTGCATAACTTTTTTTTGAAAAATCAGTTTGAAGTGATTCAAAGGGAATAGTGAAGCATATATATCCTTTTTTGATTCCAAAATTCCCCAAAACAAAAAAAATGGACACAACTAATAATCAACCATCAAGCTCTTCTATGACGCATGAAGAAGAGGAAGAAATGCAACATGATATATTAAAATTACGAGATCAAGTGCAACAAATTTTTCTCTCGCAAAGAGTAACAAAAAATGAATTTGAAGAAATGATGAATGTTAATATGGCTACTTATAAGTAAACATAAAAAGAGAGTGGAAGGTTTTAAGGATGGTTTAAAAGAAGATATGGTATTTTTTAAAGCAAACTTTGACGTGATGAATGTGAAATTCGAAGGGTTAACAAAGTTGTCACAAGAAAGGTTTCTCGGTGGTGAGAAGGTAATCCATGAAAATCATGATAAGGAAAAAAAGAATATGAATTATTATTTTAGAGACTACTTGTTGGGTTTAAGACCCACCACATTCCAAAGATCAATATGAGGAAGTTTGATGGAAAGGATTTGGTATCATGGATACTACAAATGAAGTAATATTTTGATCTATATGATGTTAAACACACACAAAAGGTACACATTGTATATTTATATTTAGAACCCAATTAGTTTGTGTGGTATCAATGGCTTTGTTCTCATAAACCTCTTGTCACTCGGTCAGTTTTTACAGAGAAAATGATAGCACATTACGAGGATACAAAGAGAAACACCTTCTTTATCCAATTGATAAATCTCAAACAAAAGGGTTCAATGGAAGAGCACATTGAGGACTTCCAAAAGTTGAATATTAGGGTAAATAATATTCTAGAGGATCATAGTATTGATGTATTCATAGGTAATTTAAAGGATAAAATCCAACATGGGTTTTGGCTTTAGGAACCTAATTCATTGGAGAAGGTATTCAGGATGGCAACAAAAGTTGGAAGCAAAATTATGCAAACAAGGAAGTCTACCACTCACAACAATAAATATGGAAGTGTTGCTTCTCCTAGGCTTCCACAACGTATCAGATTGACACCACAAAAATTGGAGGAAAAAGAGAAAAAGGGCTTTGTTAGTGATATAAAATACACTAAACGTAATAAGTGTGCTGAGAAGAAATTATTTTATATAGATTGTGAAGAGGAGGAAGAAAAGGAACAAGAAAAATCAAAAGAGGAAGATATACAAAAGGAACCAACTCCAGAGAAAGAAGAAATGAACCTAAACATATTTTGTAATGCATTGTAGGAATT
Organism: Pinus tabuliformis; assembly: GCA_031772625.1. Classification (NCBI taxonomy): domain Eukaryota; kingdom Viridiplantae; phylum Streptophyta; class Pinopsida; order Pinales; family Pinaceae; genus Pinus; species Pinus tabuliformis. The sequence goes on along the minus strand of CM062809.1, from coordinate 211,002,882 downwards.
ACTAATCCTCAAACTCTAAATATAAAAGGATATATCAAGAAGAAAAAGGTATAGTGTTGATTGATTCAGGTAGTACCCATAATTTTATTCATTATAAGATAACCTAGGAATTAAATTGCTTTCTATATCCAGCACTGGAGTGTCAAGTGATGGTTGCAAATGGACAAACTATAAATTTCTATGGAAAGTACCATAATATCAAACTAACCATGGGGGAATAGGTATTGAATATTCCAATGGTTTCCATTCGAATTGGTGGTGCTGATGTTGTACTAGGATTCCAATAGTTACAATATTTGGAGATGATAGATTTTAATTTTCAAGAACTTTTCTCAATTTTTTTTTGGGAAGGAAAGGAAGTTGAATTAAAGCATATGGTGGGGAAACCAGGGAAGATAATAAACTCTAATGGCATGAAAAATCTTCCGAAGAAATAACAACAGGCCATAATTGCATAATTATGCTCACTAGATGTTCAAACATCGAAATCATCTATTTCTCCATATCTACAAAAAGTCTTGGAAAATCATTCCAAGGTATTTGAGACTCGCAAAGGCATCCCACCTATTCATTATCATGATCATATTATTCACTTGATTCCGAGAAGTGTTCCTCCAAACATCTGGCCTTACAGATATTCCTATGCCCAAAAGAGTGAAATTGAACGTATGGTTGCAAAAATGCTAGAGGCAAGTATAATTTAACCTAGTCAAATATATTTCTTTGCTCCAGTAGTATTGGTGCACAAGAAGGATGGATCATGCCGTATGTGTCTGGATTATAGGGAGATCAACAAGCTCACTATTAAAGATAAATTTTCCATTCCTCTCATTGATGAATTGTTGGATGAATTACATGTAGCAGTTAACTCTAGTAAGTTGGATCTTCATTCAGGATATCATCAAATTAGAATGAAGATTGAAGACCTTCTGAAAACTACATTCAAAACTCATGAAGGTAATTATGAACTTTTTGTCATGCCTTTTGGAATTACTAATGCACCTTCCACATTTCAAGGTTTGATGAATTCCATTTTCAAACCCTTCCTTAGAAACATTTTGTTAGTATTTTTGGATGATATATTAATCTACAACAAGTCTTAGAAGGATCATGTTCAACATGTTGACATGGTGCTCAAACTATTAGAGGAGAAATAATTATATGAGAAAAAATCTAAATGTATATTTGGAGTATAGGAGGTGGAATATTTGGGTCATATTGTATCTCATGAGGGTGTTAAGGTAGAACCTAATAAAATTTAATCCATTAATGAATGGAAAATCCCCACAACCCTAAATCATCTTTGAGGATTTCTTGGGTTGACAAGGTATTATCACAAGTTTGTTAAGAAATATGGGAGAATAGCAACACCTCTAACATCATTACTGAAGAAAGATGTATTTTCTTAGACTCCAAAAGAAACTAAGGCCTTTGAACAAATTAAACAAGAAATGTGCTTAGCACCAGTCTTGGCTATGCCAGACTTCAAAAAATCTTTATTCTCGAGTTTGATGCCTCAGGAAATTGAGTTGGTGTTTTTTTAATGAAGGAAGGATGACTCATTGCTTTTGAAAGTCATCCAATCAAGGGGAAGTATTTACAAAAACCTATTTATGAGAAGGAAATGATGGAAATACTACATGCACTAAAGCAATGGTGACCTTATATAATTGGTGGACACTTCAAAGTAAAAACATATAATTATAACCTTAAATTATTTTTGGAACAAATTTTATCTTTAGAAGAGAAACATAAATGGGTCACAAAGATGTTGGGTCATGACTTTGAAATCATCTACAAAAAAGGGAAGAAAAATGTTGTTGCAGATGCACTCTCAGGAAAGGATGATGATGTGGAAGCATTGCTTTGTGCCTTTTCTATTATGTAACCTAATTGGATAACTGACGAAATGGATTAATGAAAGAATGATGAATAGGTGTGGGATCTCATTCAAAAGTTACAGTAAGATCAAAGTACACATGATACATTTATCTGGAAAAAAAAATCATAATGGCACAAAGATTGCTTATATATTTGTTAGAATTCCTAACTCAAACAAAATATTCTTTTGGAGTTGCACACCTCCCCCTTAGGAGGGAACTTAGGATTTTAAAAAAATTACCACAAGGTAAAGAAGGAATTTTTTCATCATGTTGACCTTAAATTTGATATCCAGAAGTTTGCGCAAAAATGTTTGGTTTTCCAAAAATATAAAGTTGATACAATTAATACCCCATGTTTGTTACAACCTTTAGTCATTCCAAGTCAACATTGGTAGGAGGTTTCAATGGATTTTATCATAGGTTTATCCAAGTCTAAAGGAAAGTGTGTCATCATGGTGGTAGTTGATAGACTTACCAAGTATGCACTCTTTTGTACATTACATCATCCTTTTATATCTAGTACAATTGCTACTGCATTGATGGAAACAATTCCAAAGCTCCGTGGAGACAAAAATATTATTATAGGTGACAAAGGTCCCATTTTCACTTGAAATGTTTTGACAGAATTTTTTTCTTGCCTTGGTACCCAATTAAATCAGAGCTCATTTTATCATCCTCAATCTAACGGTGTTACGTAGTATTTTGTCATGCCTCCTACACTTCCTTGTGACATACCTCAAAGTACCTAAAACATGACTATTATATAGTACACTCATTTGTGTGTACAACTCAGATCCCTCCTCAGACTTTGTCTGGAAAATGTCTTGAGCTTTCCATGAAGAAATAGCTCTTAAAACCCTAAAATGAGAGTCATCGCTCTTATGATGCTTAAAACAATGATGGTCACCTGTTGCATTGTGATTGACCAGTGATGGCATGGCTTTGTTCCCTTGCATACTCATGATGATCCCAAGAAGGTAATTTTCCCAAAGAGGATGAGAAGCTTCATGATCTAGAAGCTTCCAGAGCAATGAGATGGAGGTTGTTTCAAATAGATGAGGTCGAATCCTCTAATGTTGGCCTCCTTGTCTTATCCCCATGAGCTACCTCCTTCAGATGAGGGTCTAATAATATATTTGTAGAAGTCCTATCTCCCTCTCCCAGCCTATAAATTCATATTCTCCCATTACCAAATGGTTGGTCTATGTCTATTTTCACCCTTATCCTAAGATTGTGCCTAGATGCTATTTATTAGACTTGGAGAATGAGTGCTTGGAGATTTATTGCCTTGGACTTTGATTACCACTCAAGGAGAGCCTTTCAACATCAAGGCTTTGGTTGTAATCTCCCCTTTATTTTCTAATAATATACAACTGTTGGATAACCTTCTGAAAATATATATGTTCATGTATTATTTAGCTTGACATTCCTTGATCAATTAAGTAGGCTTTTATTGAATTTTTTATTGGTTTTGGCATGCTTTGTTGTCTCTTGATCATTTGTATAGGTACATAAATGTTGAGAGAAGGAGGAACAAGTCTGTGACACAAGCGGTTCGAGGACCTCTACAAAGGAAATCAGAATAGCATCAGAACAAGGTAGGTCATCTCTTTAATTCTACTTTTCAATTATAAACTAGGAAGATGTCTAGTTGATTGTCACTCCGGTTTCTAGACCCACTCATTGGGATAGAGGGATTGTCTATGTTTGCAAAGAGGATTAACCTTGTCAATAAAATGACAACTCCACTTGGGAGACTATGATCCTTTCCTTCCCTTTCTTCACCTTGCCTTTTGATGAGTTTGATAAACCATTGATTCATAGACTTCATTACTTGTCTATAGTTAGTCTCACTTTCTGGTAGATGCTTGAAGGCTGTTGATTTGAACTATTCTTGAAGATTTTGTGTTTTTTCTTTACTTTTCTCGCCCATCGCGTTTTCAGCCCTTACAGTCACGATGATATCACAGGTTTTTTTAATACAGTAGCGATGATTGTTGCTTTTCTCTTAATAGGTGCAATGATTGTAGAAGTTAAAGAAATTTAGGGTCTGTCTTCTTGTTTTCAATTCTTTTTTCCTTCTCCCAATGATTTACCAGTGTGATATTAGTTGACTCTATTATTGTATGATTGCAGTCACCTTCTAACTTGGTTTGAGTATGATTTAAGTTTGATTAGCTTTTTAAGGTTTCTAGGTCTTCTACGCCATCCATCATCTGCTCATTGGACTTCTCAATGGAGATCATTTACGTGTGTTAAAGAGTCTTTTGTGTGTTCGAACATCCTTTGTAGATCACTTTTGGTTCTTGTGTCTTAAGTTGTTTTCATTAGTAGATAATGTGAAAGTTGCTTAAGCTCCATTTGACAAATAATAGATTACAAATTGACTGTATCATTTGAATTGAAAGGAAGTGTTTTCTTTGAGTTTTGTGTTTCAAAAGGTGAAAGTGAAAGGGTTTATTTTTTCATAATTTTTGAAGAATTTTGGGTTGCATTCAAATCATTAATGTGAAAGAGATTTTCATATTTTTTGGCTTACCTACATTCTCTTTTACTTTTGCACTAGATTATATTAGTTGCATTTAAGTGAAAAAGAGAAAAATAGTCATTATATATTAAAGTAATTTTGCTTTAAGGTTTGCTTTGGCATTACATTTTCTTATCGTACGAAAGATTGGATTTCATGTTTTTCATTTAGCGTTTTAATATTTTCATGGATGCACTTTTTCATTTGTTGATGCATGATTTGAGTGATCTTCTTCCCTCAAATTGAAGGATTTCATTTCATCATCTAGTTGCATCTTAGGATTTGGTAACATCATTAAGGCCTTGAAATCGAAACATAATTTCAAAGGTCAACTTTAAAATCTATGAATTAATCTAAGGAGCATTTGAAACATTAACGTTCATATTTAGTGGTCTAGGCTAGAGACGTGTTGCGATGTCTATAAAACTTAGCAGCTATCGTTTGCTTCAGAATTAGACTGTGCTAACACGGACTTGTGCTCCCCATACCATTGCGTATATAAAGGGAGACCCCCATAGGTTGCAAACATTTATCCATAGGAAGACAAGTCTTCTACCCTGTAAACATGATACACTGAATACGACATTTGGGTAGATTACCTACACATACTTCAAGTCCTTGGTAATTCTTTGCTAAGGTGTATATTACAGTTCATATTTAGTTGGTACTCCTTTACCTAGATTCACCTAAATAGTCATTTTGATATTTTCTAACTCTTTAAATTTGAAAATATCATTAAGAAACTTTTCCTTTCAAGCTCACTAAACCATCGAAATCAACGAGAGTCACCTTTTTGTCCTTTTCTTGACTCTTAAAGGATGAAAAGGCAAAGTTTTTGTTTCTAAAAATAATTTCCCACGATAAACATGTCGAACCCAAGCAGTTGCTTCTTGGACCAATATTGAGTAATTCCTTGTTAATTTCAAGATTGTTAAAAATCACTAAACAAATCTCCTTTCCCTTTTTTCTTTTGAGAGGAAGTAATTGTGGCTAAACCATTGAGTTCATCTCATAGTTCCCCTTTATTGTTTGATAATGAAGGGTCCTCCCAAGTAGTTCATCTAGAACTTCCTCAGTCACTTGAAGATCAAGGTTTTGAACTTGGGATTATTCCAGGTATCTAACATCTGTCTTCTCGTCCACCTCCATCAGATTCCTAGTCACCTAAAGAATCTGATCTTGATACCCCTGATAATCCTATTCAAACCCCTAAGAGTCTGTAGAGGCTTGTTGTCTATTCATCGAATCCATTATTCGATTTTGTTATGATATCTCCTCAGTGTCCTTACAGTCCTTGCGATTGGCCTGGTATCCCTTTGGAGTTATCTCCTCGTATATCTCGGGTTCGTTGTCACCAATTGTTTCCACCTATGGATTTAGAAGGTGAAATCCCAACCTCTTCTCTGGGTCATTCAGAAGTTTCTCCTACTCATACTCATCATGTGGATGATGAGCAAGGATATGAACTTCCTCCAAAAGGCTTTCCTTATACACGAAGAGTCCCATCTCTCACCTTTCCTAAAACTAGTGGACCCATGTTGCCACATGGTTATACCACCTTAGCTTAATTAGTTTCAGATACTCTTAGTGCTTCGTCATTGTATGAAAACCCCATTTGGTCTTCCAATGCTATGCCTATATCTAGTCCATCCATTCCAAACAAGACCTCTATAACTTCTATACAAAATGTTGTCACCTCAGTTTTTGTTCAACCTACAATTGCGTCACAACTTGTTTCATCGTTTCAACCGACCCTTTTGGTACAAATGACTATTTCAGGACATTTTTCGGTGAGTCCTTCTACCCCTCCATCAAGTGGATAGAATGTGCCACCGCCTGGGGGGCAAGATCTGAATACTCCTCTTTTGTCAGGCGAAGCTAATGTGAGTGGATTACAAACTCACATGGTTGGAGTTAATCAACCTTATTATGGAAGTATTCCTAACCCTATTGGTCCATCTGGGTCAGGTAACATCCAATATAGGTAGCCTCATATGGCTCAGATTCCACTCCAACAGGCTTATGTCCCATATGGTTCGCAAGCCTTCGTTAATCTGTCTTACATTCCTCAAGCAGAAGCTTATGTCCATCCTAGTCAACCTGTTATTCCTGGTGGATATGGTCAGATTCAATTTGGGAATTATAAATACCCATAGGGTATATCCCAAGGAATTGTCTAGCTACCCTTACAGCAACAAGGACAACCTTTGCAGTAGCAAGGGAAACCTTCGCAGCAGCAAGGTCAATCATTGTAGCAGCAAGGACAACTATTACAGTAGCAGGGGAAATCTTTGTCGCAGTCACAACACCCTTTGAAATTGCAAAACCAGTTTGTTCAACAGTTTACTCAACCTTTGTCCTCGCAAGGCCAACCTTTGCAGCATCAAGGTCAACCTTTGCAACAACAAGGTCAACCTTTACAATAGCAAATTCAGCCTTTGTAGTAACAAGGTCAACCTTGGCAGCAACAATATTTATATGTGTATCAACAAGGTCAGCCTTTGCAAGCATAAGGTCAACCCCTACAGCTACAGGGGAAATCTCCTTATGTCCAGTGTCAAAAGGTTCAGTAACCTTATAATTTGTATGCCGCATACAATTCTTATCAGCAACCTATGGTTGGTCAATATCAAACCTACCCTAGACCAAATCATCCTTATGGTCAAGGTAACCCTCAGTGGGGACAAAATCAGGTCTCCTATGAACAAAATCCTCCACTATGGGTGGAAAAACCTTACTAGCATGGTTGGAATCTGAAATTCGGGTCTCCTCAAAGGCTCTATATGCCATTCAACATGAAATTTCCTTTATTGGCTATGTTGGAACTGCCCAATGTCTCGAGGCTTATGAATGATCCCATTGTTCATTTGCCTTACTAGACTCTAGTTCGAACTAAAATTTCAAGTGATTGACCCAAATTCGAAGGAAAGGCTAAGGAGGACCTACAAGCCCATGTGATGACATATCACCTATGGTGGTCCTCCAATTCATATGTTGACGATTCAATCTATCTTCGCCTCTTTTAGAGAACCCTCACAAGTACTGCTGCAAAATGATATATCGAGTTGCCTCAAGGTACCTATGCTGACTTAAACTCTCTGGATATGGCCTTTCTCACCCACTTCAAATTGTTGGTTTAGTATGAAATTGAAACTCATTTGATCACATCACTTAAGCAAGACACCATGACCCACATCTCCAATCATATCCATGAACCGAGATGTCAGCATCACCTCATAAAATTTGAGATTGCTAATGCGTTTTTCATTGAATGTTTCACAAAATAATTCATTAGAAAGATTTCTAAGGATATAGCTATGGGTGGATGTGTTACTGAAGAGAAATATATTGCCCATTCATAGTATCTAGACTTAGTTTATTCACAATCTAGCATGTTGTATGAGATGTTCCTTGATGCTTTGAGACCATCTTCAGATATAACAACATCAATGTCTCCTGATGCACCACCTATTTATGGCATAATTTGTTCCATGTCTTAGACTTCCATGAAAGCTACTTCAAAGCAAAAATCTATCTGGAACACTAGTTCCAATAATTTCTCAAATAATTCATCCAGTCCTGGTAAAACCTCTAAGGTTCATGTTGTTCAGTCTACCGCAAGAAATAAGGCCTCTAAAGGTAAGAAAAGGGGAAAAGTTAAATCCAAAGCTGATGCCCCAAAATAGCACCCTCCTAAATCATCTACTGATGATTCTTCTAAAAAAAACCAGAAATATCCTTGTCTCATCTGTGAGGAAGATCATTAGACTAGGGATTTCCCTCGACATTTTGAAGTTAACCACTTTTTGAAACGGACTTCGACTATCTTAAAATAATCTTTTCCATCTCAGCAGACAGTTGGTAGACCAACCACAATCCTATGCTTACTTAGGTTCCCAGGTTTTCATGATGCAAGGTTCATCACCTATCTCAATTGCTACTTGAACAAAGGACTATCAAGCCATGCATAAGCTGACAGTGAATAAATAAGTCACTGATATTCCTTCTACTTCTACCTTGTCTAGTTCTTGTCTACTCCATATTAAGCGCCCTAATATTGACTCCGTAGTCTGACCACCTCCCAAAGGTGTTCCCTGGAAATCATCTTTTAATCTGAATGCTAGAGCTACACAACATTACAGTATTATTGAGGATTTAGCTCAAGCACCTTCGGTGACGTCTACTTTGGAGGTTCTTCAATCCTATCCAATGTAACGGAAGTCACTATTGTATGCTATTGGTTCTATTGATCCTTCTGATTCGAGTCTGATTACATTCGATCTTGAAAACCATGTGCCTCATCTTCCTCATCAGATTGCTTTTCTAATACAAATTCTTATTAAAGGAAAGACAATCCATTGGACAGTTATTTATGAAGGTGCTTCTACTTGCATCATGTCTGTTTCATGTTGGAAGGCCATTAGCTCTCCTACTCTTAACCAATCCCTGAACACCTAGGAAGCCTTTGATAGCAGAGGCGCACGTCCATATGATATTCTCATGAACTTGTCAATTCCATTGGAAGGAAAGACCATGGAATTAGAAGTAGAAGTTGTAGATGAAAATCTCAATTACAACCTTCATCTCGAGCGAAGCTCAATCCACGCTATGTTTTGTGTGGTTTCTTATTTGTTCTAGGTGCTTCATTTTCCTCATGAAGGAAAAGTTGTCACTGTCGATCAACTGTCTTTCTTCTCTTCTTGTTCATCAATCGGGAATGTCCCTTACGTGGGAAATTCTGAAATTCCTTATGAGAGTGTGGGGCTAGGTCTCTTCAAAGACTCTTCTTTAATGGGTACTTTTACTCTCCCACCTGTTATCTCAAAATCAGGCCCTGGAAGGCTGCAGACCAGGAAGACTTCAAGTAACTGTTTCAGACCTACTTTAGGCTGAGGCTTAGCCTCCTCAACCTGAGAGGGCTCTCTCTAGATGGGTTAATGATTTTGTTTAAGATAAGATGGCTAACTCTTTTTGAAATAACTGTGACAAATATGGATGCTGGAAAAACATTAAACAAGTTTCCATTGGGCCTATGGAGTCAACAACACCTCAATAAACTAGGATCTTGACTTTACATAGAAGTCAGGGCATTCTGCATTTGAATATTCAGAACATAACTCATATGAAACCACAGCTTATAAATTCATACAGGAAATCAGAGCACAATCAGTGAACTCTGAGTGATTATACATTTATACAACTGTAAAAAGAAATTAGGAAAGGATAAGATCACACATTCTGAACATAGAAATCCTTCATGAATCCTGAGAAGTAAAGCCCAAATTCTATTACTGAAACTCTGTCTTTACATAAGCCAAATTCAATGCTCTGTCATAAATTTTTCCAACCCCTATTACATTGTTGTTTCAGCTATATATAGAATTCTTATTCTAACTGATCGAGATTCCTCCTCCAGCATGAGGGGAATTCGATAACTACCTCTAATGACACCTATCAACTATTTAACTAACTAATAAATACAATAAAGTGCTGACTAGAGTTTTTTTTAGAGTTCTAAATCTACTATGACTCTAACTCCATATTATATGCATGATGACTTCTCCTCGTTCTTTGACACCTGGTCTTCTTTCAGTTTGGCTGAGATGGCTGAGATGGGTATTTAATGCCCCATGTTGACCTTGGATGTTGAAACTTTTTAACTGCTCAGAAATATTAGGAGGTTACCCTTGCTTCTCGGCTTCAGTTTTTTCCAAAATCTTCGAATGCACAGAAGCATGTTCTTTAGCCTTTAATTACCCAAGATGTGGAAGGCTGCCACGTCCTTGATGCGTTGTAAGCCTTTTTCATGAACATGTGTACAGGAAAAAATTTCTTGCAGGCAAATCGTTTGATATATTTTGAACTGTGATAAAGGGGCTTTATGACAAAAATTCAAAATTGGATTTGAATATTCAACCCTTTAAAGCATCCACCTGTCTTAACCTGATTGACTGTTGACAGCTCCAGATGATCTCTTGCATTCCCTTTAGGTGTTTCCTTTTAAAATTCCCGCTCATAATTCAAACTGTTTGATTTACGTTAAAATCATCACTCGCGCTACGAAACTGCTGAGTTATTTAAAACAGTTTGCCTTTGACCCGAGATCTTTATCAACCAAATATTTGATTTCCAAAAACTCCCTTCGAGTTTCCACATGCTGAACAGGGATTTGTATTTCCTCAGAGAAATAAGATTAAGCAAATTTGTCAAAAATTTGAAACAAAACCTTACTTGAAGTGAAAACTTATTTAGCAGGCAGCCGGCTTAGCTGTGTCTTCAAATCTTCAATTTGTTTCCTCATAGCTCTATTCCCAGCTCTCAGTTGCATATTAATCCTTCTGATATACCTGGCTTCTTTGATTGCTGGTACTGTCCAGGTGTGAAATTGTGCGTGGCCATCAACCACTGAATTCAACTGAGCTTCTACAGCTTCATTCCCTTTCCATATAGCTTTATAATACTTTGCATGGATAGCTGCATGTTTTCTAGCGGCTTTCTTTAATTGGCAATTTCATATTTAGCTGATTCCAATTGTCTTTGTATGGCTGCTATATTATCTTCTTGAGATGCAATGACTGTTTTGCCCATGTCTTTTTGCGTTCCTTCCCCTGTTTCCTCTGTTCTCGGCAGTACTTCCTGTGCTTGCTGGAAACTTCTGTTATAGGTCTTCTAGGTTTGAAAATGAACTCTTCAGCTGGCACATCAAATCTAAGCCTTTTTGAGGCTTTGGACTTCTTGGTGCTTTCCTGCTCTGACTGCATCAATTCAATTTGGACTGGTAGAGACTGCTCGAATTCAATGGCCTGTAATAAATCATTCAAATTTGCCTTGGACACTGGGCTCTCTTCAACTGCTATAGTTTTACCTTTTTCCTTCATTATTTGACTTCTTGTTCTTACCCTTGAGACTGCTTCAGATTTGCTTGTTTCGGGTACATTCTTTTTACCCTGAGCCTTTTCCTTAATTATTTGTTGAGGTTGATCTTGAATGATAAGAGGTTTCACTGGTTTTCTTAGCTGTGACTTTGGAACCCTTTTGGCTCTTGCCTCTTTTTGGAGCTCAGCTATTGTGAAATCTCAGGCCGGTTGAGGAGTGAGGCCAGTCTTGCTTTGGAATCCAGCCATAAAGATAAATGAATTCCAGTCTCTGTCTATTTTTTGTAGCCCATCTAAAACCAGTAGCTTGATCAAACCATGATGAAACAAAGAGGTTTCAGAATCCTCTTTTCTCAGCTGTACCTTATCACACATCTTACTCAAGCTACGGAACAAATAAAAAGGTAGGTCTATGGAGACTTTCCCAGTGAAATGTAAAAGCAGTTTGAAATGGTAAGAATAAACCTTGTTATACCTTCCTTCACAAGTCAAATATTTTTGTATGCAGGTGAGTAAGACAGCATAATGTTCTTTGACATAATTCCTGGGCACTCCTCTACTCAAATCTTCATTTACATATGCATCCTTTAAAAACTCCTTACAAGGATTCATGTCAAATTTGAAATTTTTGAACCATTCCTCTTGTCCTCTTGGGATCTCTGTCACAGCAGATATTGCTTCTGGAGAAACCTGCACTTCTAACATGGCTACCTTTGAATTTAAACCAGTGAAGTTTAGTGCAAATTCTTTGGTTACCTGCGCATGCCCTCCTTGTAACTTCTTGCAAAAGTTCCAGCACTCGGCATTTTTGAATGCTTTCTTCACCCCTTCCTCTCTCAGCGTTATATCCAGGCCCTCGGGTTCAATCCTTAGAGGTTTACCGGATCTGTGCTCTTTTTTCTCCATGGATTCTTCCAAATCTTCGCACACAAAGACTACCAGCTCCGGTTGGAATTGTGATTCAGCTTCTTTCTGAATTCAGCTTCGCTTGATTATCAGCCTCGCTTGAAATTTAAACTTTCCGCTTAAAACCTTTCAAGACATAATCTTGCAGATTTGTCATTCATGCAAGACTTACGGCCATCATTAAGGCTTATGCACGGTGAAATTTTTTGGGAATGATAATACATGTGTATCAACAGATCTAGTGGTGGTGATAGTGGCAATGAGCATTAAGACGTGATAGGAGAGATATATGAACTGACATGAGAAGACATGGATGATGACTCACCTAACGGACTTGATATTTCGGGAAAGATTCGCTGCGGAAGTACGAATCCATGATTTCGCAGCGCTGTTAGTTTTAAATTTTAATGATGCGCTGCGAAACTGCCTAATCATGATGCGCTGCGAAACTGCATAATGATGATTGCGCTGCGAAACTGCTAAATCATGATTGCGCTGCGAAATTGGTAAATGGGAATTATGCCGGGAGATTACTAAAAGACACGGTGACTCAGATAAAATGAGATGTGGCTATAGAACAATGATGGGTGGAGGAGAACCAATGGGAGTTGAGAATGAATTGAGTTAAAAAACTCTTTAAAAGTCCAAATCCTAGGGGAAGAAAATTAAAACGAAATTAAACTAACAAGGACCTTTATCACCGGGCTAGGATAGAAAATCATATGCATCAAATTTTTAGTTCTAGGTGATAACACCACCTCTGCATGTTAATTCAATCAATATGATATTGGTCTCTATGTATCCTTGGATTATCCCTACGTGGGATCAAATTGATTATTTTGGTGATGTTATGCCTTTAATTCCATTGGAGAAAAATTATCAAGAGATTGTCTTGAATTCGATGGCTGCTTTAGAAAGTCATATTGTTTTTAGTATGAATCTAGACAGTTATGTGTCATCTCCTTGACTTGGCTCTTGGGATTCTCTAGATCCTTTGAAAGGGACATTCCCCACTGATGAGAGTATCATCGAGGTCATGTCTCTGGATGAAACTCCATGGAACGATCTATATCATCGTTCTTTATTTCTTCCTAGCCTCGATGAGATACCTTCCTGTCTTGAAGCATCTGTTTCTCATTATCCCACAGATCCACTTCAAACACCTGACATGGTACATGAATCCTTGTCGAAGGGTGATATGGGGAATACCACTACAACCCTAATTATTGAAATTTCGGTTCACCCTGAAATTGTGAAGATTTTTCAACTGGGGCACCTTTTCATCGTCATGAGATAAAGTCTTTTTTTCCTCCTCTCAAGAGATTTTTTCCTCAAGTCTCTATTGTTTTCCCATTATCACAATGGGGTTTTTATCTCATGAATCGTAACCCTCACTCGCTTGGGGGCCATTGGGGCATAGCCTTTTAATAGTTTTACTATATTATTTAGCCAATTCAATGCTTACACATCATGTCAATGGTAAAACTCTAGCTTTATTCTCTGTTGATTGATTACCCAAGTCTGGAAATGGATCCCATAGGAAGAAGTATTATGCATGAAATTCATGTAATGAATTTTGTACATTAGTGTGTTAGTTCATAAGTGTGCGTTTTTTATTTCTAGTGTGTTTGTTTGGTTTGCAAACATGTGTTTTTTGCTTACCCTATGTTCCACTCTGTTTTTACATGTCCTCAAGCCATTACGTTGGATTTGTTGATGGTTGTTGTCGTAGCACACGGAACCTATCTTCCGTAGTGTGGGTACTCTATGACCCTAATGGCGAGCAGATTAACTTACAAGGTATTTGCCTTGGTCGAACAACCAATAATTTTTCTGAATACAATACAACTATTGAACTCTTGTCAGAAGCAGTTGCTCTTGGCATTAGGGATTTAGTTGTCGTGTTAGATTCATAGCTCGTTGTGTTAAAGTTAAACAATCATTACTTAGTGAGAAATCCACAAATATTGCTTATGTATCTACATGTTAGATTGCTGGAAAGAAATTTTTATTTCATTACATATCAACATATTCCACGCAATTCAAATACATTAACAGATGCATTAGAAAATTTTGTTCTTGATGGGAATTTGCATCATTTACAAAACTGATCTTATTATGGACACATAAGTAGAAAATAAAACATATATATCTATAGATATATATATATATATATACATATATATATATATATATACATATATATATATATATATATATATATATATATATATATATATATATATATATATATATATATATATACATATATATATATATATATATATATATATATATATATATATATATATATATATATATATATAGATATATATCACATCTATTAGAGTGTTTACATCAAGATATCAAAAAATAAATTGTTCTAGGACACTTGCCTTACAAATCCTATAAAATGTGTAAAAGAGCTAGATAAACTATCATCCTGCACGGTGCTCATGACAGCACGAGACTGCTCTGATCACTTGGCCTAATAGCTGAATAAGTCTTGGAGTGACTCCCACTCTATGTCTCTGCCAACATAGTGGAACATTATCAATAATGGCATACTCTAGGTGTTGGGCATGGAATCTTGCATGTTTTGGGGCTCAAAGCCCAAGTTTTGAGTTGATATTGTTGTAAATCTCTGTGAATTTCCGGTGTGAAATATGTGTTATAGCCATAGGGTTATTCGCCCTCAGTTTTGAATGTAATGTTGGCCTACCCATGGTCCACGAACCATGGAATTGTATAAATAGAGTGAGGCTCTAAGTTGTAAAAGACATCTAATGGGATCAAATAGAGAATGGGCATGAAGGGCCTTAGAGAGTAAGTAAAAGTGCGAAGTATTTATTGGGTCATAGAGTAGGAAACGACTCTGCAGCTGAGTGCACAGAGGCCCAGTAGAGTCCGCAGTTGAGTGCATGGAATGTTGCAGCTGAGTGCGTAGGGTAGAGTCGAGTCTATAATCGGAGAAGAGATTAATAAAGAAAGGTTTTGTCACCAATTCAGTGTATCTGTTATGACTTATTACATGTTTGATATTATTTTGAATATATTGTTTCTTTACTGCACACACTTGTATGAATGATTTATATTGCTAAGTATACTTTACACATGCAAGTAAGCTAAGTTAATCAACTAATATCGGAATACTAGTAAGGACTTGGGTAATAACATTGTTCAGCCCCCAGGTAGGTGTTACAGGGAAAAGTGTCTATGCAGAACTGCTAATCCCACTAAGGCGGGTAGCTACCTTAGAAACAAAAAAAGTAAAACTACTTTCGTTTTCCTTTATGAGAGATAGATGAGAGAAGAATAAAGGAGACCAACCTCTGTCTTGTGCTTGGCTCCTTGCTCAATTCCTCTCTCTTCTGATAGTCCTTTGCTACTTGCTTTCTCGTATACCCAGCTTCACAGAGTACCTATAGAATCAAAGCAGCATAACACTATACAAGAACATGGATCTACTATCAGAAACAATCTAGGATCAAATGTAGATTGACCATAAAAATGCATGAAACATAGATAACACAAGAGTATGGAGGAAAACTTGAATAACCGTATTGATAATCAAGAAAGATCCAAGAGAGTTACAACTAGTTGTTCTGACCCAGCATCATCCTCTCAGCAAGCAAGCCCTTCTTCACCTCATGCAAAGCTTAGATCACCCAACACTATGATGTTGCCTCAAGAAACCAACAACAATTCCTTACAAGATGCAAAATTCCAGCCTCTGGATCTCTGGGATGAGGGATCCATATATAGATGTCTGTTAAGGAGATGAGTCAGCTTGTGATTTGATTAGTGTCTTCCCTCTGATAGTTCTTGCTTCCACTTGGAGATTGATGATCTCTTACTCATCCTTGGTCGAATTCAGAGAGGCAAGTGTCACAAGAGAAGTTTCTGGAAGATTCCATGCTTCTCCACCTCACGGATTGGCACTGCCATTTGTCTCTTCTCGCCCATCACACTCCATAGAAGGTTTTTTTGAAATGAAACGCACCCACTGAGTGTACTTAGGTGAGATGCAACGCACTTTGCCTATGGAGCAGGTGAAATGATCCAGTTTTGACCAGTTCTGAGTAGTTTTTCATGGAGAAATTCTGGGAGAAGCTATAATCAGTTGACCTTGTTCCTTTAGGGGTTGGAACAACACTTTTAGGGACTTAGGAGCCCTTGGTTTATGGAAATTTTATGCTTGGGGTTGCAGTGCCAAAAAATGTCTATAACAGTAGGGCTGTGGGAAGGCAACCCCTCAAGCTGTGAGGAACGGGTAAGTGCGCATAGTGAGATGCACGCAGGTTCAAACCACGGACCACTTGAACCCATCAGACATCTCTAGGGTGTTAAACCTAGTTCTAGCACTCCCCCATACTACTTTAGGTGAGACCTCTGTCCGTTCTCAATGGACTGTTGCTAGACAAGCCAGTAGTACTAGGATTTGTTTGGCTAAATCACCTTCGAAACTGGTCAGGCCCCAACAAGCCAACAAATGGTTCTGTTGCCAGGACTAGGATCTACATACAGGATGTCTGATGTCGTGTCACTGGAATCCGACGAAGAAAGAAATTGAAGGGTGGTTGGACAGAAAAATTCACAAGTTCGGAGCGTAGGAAAACAAGAATCTATGAGTAACAAAGGAATAGTGGGTAGAGTGCTACTTATATATGGAAATCCACAAAATTTTCTTTTCATCCTTCCTCTTTGACTTATATGAGTGGATCGCGAAGTTAGTAGACAGTAAGGGAAGGTGTAGGCTCGACAAACTAATTGTGTGGACTCCAAAATTGGTGCATAGACTAGAAGCATCAGAAGATAAGATTGCGTGTGCTATGGACCATTGACTCAATCAAATTATAGGAGGGTTTATCACCAAGTTCACAGTAGATACTTCAGTCCACTACAGTGAGGCAGAATAACGCTTCGTCAAAAGACCACGCAGTAAGTACATTAAATATTTGAACACTTGGATTAAAATGATACTGTGTGAAAAGCAAGTTATGCGAATAAATTGATGTTTGGGGCTATGCGAAGTGGGAGGATCTATAGAAACAAAGGTAGCACAGAAATAGAAACTAGCCCCTTGATTTCACCTTAGCAAGAAAGTGAGGAAGAGCTTGTGAAAGTTTCACCAAGAAGTGTGATCAGTCTGATAAGGCAGCGGATTTCATGCATACCACCTCCACCTACACCACCACCGGTTTCACCATCTTCCCCCCCATCTCTGCCCACACATCTTTTGAGGAGTAGGGAACGAAGATCTGGACCAATTTTGGTTCGTGGTAAAAGTTATATGGGAAGCACAAGAAGTTGTGGATGATAATATAAAGAAGGAAACATTGGTAAGTGCATTGTAGGATAGTGCACTAACATGGTACATTAAGCATTCTAATGACCATCCAAAAGCAGGGATCGCAGATATCCAGGCTGTGCTGAACAAGGAATTTAGCAGGCCAAAATCGAAGACACAATCAATTATCAAGTTTAAGGAAATTGTGATGCTTCCAGGCAAGACCCCATGGGATTTGGATCAAAGACTAAAGAGTATGATTCGTGAAGCCAAAATGACCTTGAAGGATGGAAAACATCGCACATGGTTTGTAGTGTCACTAACATTGCATTTAAGGATGGCATTGTCACAACAGAAGTTATCCACCCAAGCCAAAGCTTTGGAGATTGCAATGAGACTACATGAGACCGCAATACAAGATCCTAGCCTGGGAGTCCAACAAATCCACATGAAATTAAAAAATTTATGTATGGAAATACAGAGTTTGAAACAGGACATGACAACTCGCCTAGAGGGGCGTGAGGAGGTATGGTGCATAAAGTGCAAGGGATAGGGGCATGACAAGGACCATTGTCCAGTCTTCTCGAACTACTTGGCGGGAGGAGGACCGATGCCATCAATACTAGAAGCATAAGCAGGACCGAGCGTGGTGCCTGCATTATGGTGCGCGATTTGTTAGATAGGAGGAAAACATGCTATAGATAATTGTCATATACTACAGAAGTATACACAGACGTCCCAACAATTGTTCTATCATTTCTATAGGTTAGTAGGCCATGATGAGCACACCTACAGAAGTTATGATCTGATGATGGATCAGACTCCTACCTATAGAGTGCAGACCGAAATGCGAGCCCTTGATCAAAATGCAGGGATGGCGTGCACTAGATTTCAGGGGCATAGACGAGGTCGAGGGGGGATGGGACTAGGAAGGGGTCATGGATAGCTAATTTGTTACAATTGCGGAGGGCCAGGGCATTATGCCTGCGATTGTACAAATCTGACGAGAGCGTCATGTTTATATTATACTCAGTTTGATCATGAGATGGAGGACTACCCTATAGTAATAGCGAGGCTGCGTGATAAAGGGATACTCCAGCCTCCCCTGACTTAGAATTTGCAAATGATGAGATCTGAGCCATGCGAAGAGGACCCGAATGTAAACATCGTGCTGCAAAGAGGTATCACAATAGGAGATGACAAATGTAAGCAACCTGAAGAAAGTGTGTGGGTTCACAAGACTCCTATAAGGGAACTTGAATTCGATTTGGAGCGCGTGAAGGAGACATTAATGGAAGCTAAGAAGAGCTTCATGGAGGCCTCTACTTCATGTAGTAAGGATCAACTAGAACCGCAGATGGATCCTTCAGTGCTCACTACCTTTCTGGAGACATGCATGAAGTTGTTGCATGACAACAATGCTATGAAAGGACTGCATGAACTCATCACTAGGTGCAGTGGGTCAGGAGAACCATGCGTAGTCCAGAAGCTCGGGAAGAACACATCATGAATAGGAAGGGAAATGAGATTGACTACGCAAATCGGGGAGTATGAAATGGATCAAGTGATTATGGATCTAGGATCGGACATGAGTGTACTACCAAAGTAGACATGGGAGTGTATGGGCAAACCCACGTTGCAATGGTCCCCTATTCAATTGCAAATGGCAAACCAGCAAAAGATCCTACCCATGGGAAGATTACAGGGAGTAACAATGGATATTGAAGGTGCAAGCGTGCTTGAGATTTTGAAATGATAGAGATTGTTGATGATAGGAATCCCTATCTCACACTGTTGGGAATAGATTGGGCCACTGATATGAATACGGTGATAAATCTCAAGAAGCACAAGATGTTTTTTTAGAAAAAGTCACTACGCGTAGTGGTACCGCTAGACCCTACAAAAGGAGCGCACTACACAGAACTAGTTTGCAACGATGATAGTGATGATGATCTCGAATTTATCTACAAGATAACTACGTGAGAGTAGGATTGGGTCAATCCAATAGTAGATGGCAGGATTTTGTGGGAGTGTGAAAGGTCCTGCACGTCAAATTCAGACGCGGAAATAGAATGATGGCAGAACTGGTTACATGAGGTACCCACACTAAACTGCAACATGATGATAAGGTGACTACGATGTGTAGCAACAGAGGCAAGAGATCTATCTATGTATGACAAGTTGACCATGGTGGATGAATTCTTGAACAAATTTGAAAGTGAAGTGCTAGAACAGTAGCAATTCAATGCTATGAAATAGGTACTGCATGCTACGCCTGCAAGGTAGTGGGGTACACACCAACAAAGTTTCAGGGACTGGCCTGAATGTAGAAGGATGATGGCCCTACGATTTGGGAAACCACAAATGTGGCTAACAGCAAAATATGATGGACATGATGATCCATGTACACACCTTGCAAAATGGACCAAGGTCTATAGAGAAGATCCACAACTTGAATGGGTGCATTTTTTCTGTCATACCCTGGTTGTTATACCCATGAATTGGTATATTGAGATGGAGCTCTGCCATGGCACGAGTGAATGGGATATCTTGCATGAGGGATTTCTATTAAATTTCACGTTTGAAGAACAGTGGTGGGATACAGTTGATGATGCACTACAAGCAATGAAAGCAGTTATCTTCAAAATACCCCAGGAGCCAATGGAAGTGCTTCAACCGGAATGGGCGACACAGTTGAGTTGTGCGCTGAAATGTTACAATGTAAATGTTGAGGAGGATGATGAGGATCCATGGAATATTAACATTCTAGAAATAGAAGGATGTCGTGAAGTTCAAGGACCATTGATTGAGGATCCCAAGATCACCGCGTCGCTAAAAACGAAGCAAGTAAACATTGGGACAGAGGCGGAACCAAAGTATGCCATGCTCGGAGACTATTGGGATGATGCCATAGTGGATAAGGTCATTGTGTTACTTTGTGAGTACCAAGACTTATTATTGACCAAGATTACAGACTTAAAATGGATCATTGGTGACTTAGGGATGATGAAGATCACCCTGAAACTTGACGCGAAGTCGGTTAAGTAGAGGCCTTACCACTTGAATCCGAAATATAAGGAAAAGGTCCACGTAGAATTAGACAAAATTCTTACAGCTCGAATTATCAAGCCAGTGGAAGAATCCGATTGGGTAAGTCCTATGGTAGTATAGGAGAAAAAACAAAAGGGAGAAATAAGAATATGCGTGGACCTCAGGAAGCTGAATGATGCCTGTGTACATGACCCATTCCTAACACCGTTCACAGATGAAGTATTGGAAAATGTTGGTGGACAAGAAGAATATTTGTTCACGGATGGGTTCTCAGGTACCACAAGGACGAAATCACGCGGAAGACAAGAGTAATATGACCTTCGCAACAGAATGGGGATGATTTCAATACACCATTATGCCATTTGGATTAAAGAACACGCTAGCCATCTTTTTTCACATCGTTGTTTCCGCATTCAAAGAATACATCCACAAGTTCTTGGAGGTCTATCTGGATGATTAAACTGCCTTCAGATTAGTTAAACACCATGTAGCAAGCATATGCTTGATGTTGGATACTTGCCGATGACACCAAATTGCGCTAAGCCTTAAGAAGTGCACATTCCTTGTTCCCTTTGGAGACCTGTTGGGACACGTGGTCTGCAAAAATGGGTTGATAGTGGACCCTATGAAGATTGTAGTAATTCTAAACTTGGAAGCACTGCGAAGTGTTAAATAGTTGCATGCTACCTTAGGACACACATGACGCTACAGGAAGTTCATCAAAAGCTATACCCAAATCACCACGCTGATGGAGAAACTATTGAAAAAATATGTCACATTCTACTCGAATGATGATTCCATGAAGAGCTTGGATGTACTAAAGGGGAAATTGGCCTTCGCTCCAATCCTGGTCTTCCCAAAATGGGATGTGGAGTTTCATGTCCATTTTGATGCATCATGTATCGCATTGGGAGCAGTGCTCACACAAGAGGGAGACGATGGATTAGACCACCCTATTATGTTTGCAAGTCGGAGATTGTCTAAAGCTGAGAAGAACTATTCCAAAACTGAGCGCGAGGGGGTTAGGGATGGTGTATGCACGCCAAAAATACCAACACTATTTCCTAGGAGGACATTTCAAGATGTATACAGACCATTCCTCACTGAAATACTTCGTCAATAAGCCTGTGTTGGGGGGGCACATATGTAGGTGACTCTTATTCTTTCAAGAATATGATTTTGAGGTTTTATTCAAACCTAGGCGCCTAAACGCATGACTAGATCACTTGTCACGTATTGAGACGGGCAAGGAACATACTATTTTGGAGGAAGGATTACGTGATGCACAACTATTTGCAGTGCGTGTCAAAAACGGGCACTTCAAAGATATAATCCACTTTCTGACAATAGGGACTGTGTCGAAGGAATACTCTGTCCAACAGAAGAAAGAATTGGTGGTGCGCGCGACAGATTTTTCTGTCACGCGCATGAGGGAAATGATGAGATATTGTGAAGATACGTATCTAACTTTGAACGAAGTCAGATCCTCATGAAAGCACATGAGGGTGTTGCATGAGGACACTATGCAGGACGCGCGACCATGCAAAAGATTCTTCGCACATGGTTATGGTGGCCAACCCTTCACCAGGATTCAAAAGCATACTATAAGGCCTGCGAATTATGTCAAAGGACCTAAAAACCACCATGAAGGGATGAGATTCCATTGAATCCGAAAATGACATTGCAACCATTCGAGAAATTGGCAATTGACTTTGTTAGACCTATCAAACCATAGGGAAAGACGGGAGCGCACTACATCATCACCGCGATAGAGTAGCTGACACGATGGGTGGAAGCACAGCCAGTCAAACACTGCACGACTGCTATGGCTGCGAAGTTTTTGTTCGAAAATGTGTTGACCTAATTTGGCTGTCCAAAAATCTTAATGAGTGATTGCAGAACACATTTCCTAAACGAACCATCAGCATGCTCACAGAAGAATTCCAGGTGTATCATCAGAAAAGTACATTGTACCACCCACAAGCCAATGGGACTATAGAAGCCTTCAACAAAATATTCGACACTGCGCTGACGAAAGTGTGCAATGCGCAGCGAAGAGATTGGGACCTGTGGGTACGTATAGTTATATGGGCTTACAGGACAATGTGCAAGAAATTGATGGGACAAACACCTTTTCAGTTAGTTTATGGCGTGGAAGCTATCATTCCGATGGAATATATCATACCTAGTCTACGCATAGCAGCACTCACAGGGATGACAGACCGCGAAGCTCTGGAGGAAAGGCTCGCACAATTGGAAGAACTTGAGGAAGAATGGTTCTTGGCTGGTGTTAGCATCCTATACCAATAGGTTTTCATCTCTCATGATTGACAGTGGAAGTGCCAAAAATGTTCACCTTCCATGCTGCTAAGGTTCTATTTTTGTGAAAGAAGTAGACAATTTAAAAAATGTAAAGAGGGTATGCCTTAAAAGAAAAATCAAACGGCAAGAAAATGAATTGGTCAGTCAAAAAATAAAAGAAATGAACCCCAAACAAAGACCATGAAAGTGGGTAGTCCAAATTGCCACTACTATTTTGATGGGTGGTCCAACAGCTCAAGCTGGGCCTCACCATGTTTTAAATTGCATGTTGTAGACTAGAGAGGAAGTACCTGTTCAAACAGCTCAAGCTTGACAGATGACTAGGTGGATAGAGAAAGAAAGGAGCCCAACTGCTAAATTTGGGCCCTTGGAAGTCATAAGGATAGACTTAGATAGGAGGGCATCAAAAAGAAAAGAGAATTATCAGGGTTTGCAAGACCAAGTGCACCCATCCAAAGGAAGAAAAGATGTTAGGCATATTAGGCAGGGTAGGTAGTTGAAGGTTGCAGAAAGCATCATCTAAGTATATCAATTGGCAAGAATTACAATGATGTCTCCAGCAGAAGAAAGGCAAGACCAATGGCTCATTGGGCAAACTACTAAACTATCACTGACTTCCCCCATCCCCTTCAAAATTTTCTTACTAACCTCCCCATGAGCACTGCAGGATCTGCCTGATCAGTCCTCCTTACACTCTTCATTTGTACAAACTTCATGTCAGAAGTGACTTCTCACTTTGAAAAGAAGCCACATTTCTTGTGTAAAAATTCTTTTCATTTTGATCTACTCCCTAACTAAGTTTGTTTCCTAAAAACTTAGTTTCTATCACTTCCCATTCATTTTTCCCTACAATACTAACTGCTAACTCTATCTACACTAAATCCCCTATGTTCCCCTTTTCCCCTACTACTATAACACCATGGTGTATAAACCCCAAACAATGTATAAATATCCCCCCTTTAGCATTATAGCTAAATAGCATGTCTATGGGAGGCTTTAGTCCACCAGGGACTGTAGTCAACCCTGTTTTTGGGAATTACTCTAACCCCTGGTTAGCCTAATAACCCACCCTTAACCCTCATATACCCTATTTTCCAAAAAATACCCATGCAAAACCCCTCTCCCCTTCTCAAACCTAACGTTCATATGCTTTTCTAAACCTAACATTCTAACCTGCATACCCAAAAAACCCACAAAAATCCCTTATCCTAAGTTCCGACCGCGACAGATTAAATCGAATATTTTAATACGCCGGCGGGTCACCCCCCAACATGCACGACGGGTCAGGGCGCCCGCCAGCCATCCATCGCCCGCCCCCCTTCATCCAACGGTGGGCGGTCTTTTATGATTTACAACCCGCCGCCCTTTAACGTCCGGGGAGAGGGTCGTATTCCCCCCCGTACACAGGACGCATGGCAAGCGGCGGGGGTGTTCGGAGCCCCCCTCCCCGATACCGCCTTCACCCAAAAACGGTGCGGGGAGACCGCTTACCACTCTCCCCGATACCGCCCCTCCGTTGTCACGTCGGCCGCCATGTCATCGTGACGTCATGCCACCTCCGCCCGCCCTCGCGCCTCGTGTCCCTCCACGTAACCTTGCCACCCCACACCATCCGCCACCGTGTCCTGCCACGCTGGCCTCCAGCTCAGCGCCCACGTCACCCTCCGTACTCGGGGCCCGCCATGACGTCATACTGACATCATCGGCGGAAAAGCGCCAATAACCCCCATTTTCCAAATTCTTCGTTAAAAACGCGCTGTTTAGCCGTTTTATGTCATTTTCGTTGGAAACAAACAAGAGCCGTTTTATTTGTTCACTGTGAAAATTGCCGCCAAGATGCGAATTTGAAGATATAGATGCCGCCACTCGCCAAATCAAGTGCATTCTTCATTCACTATCCAACCCAGCAGCTCTCAGCGTCGTTTTTCTAGGTATTTGCCCAAATTCACCTATTCAACCCATGTTTATGGCATTTCTCTGCAAATTGTCCATTAAGCACCTGCTCAATCCAACATTAAGGATTGTCATGTAATCATTTCTGCACCAAATCAACCTACATTGCCCCCTGCTCCAAAATTTGATGATAAAACCATAATTCGCGGCCTTAAATTCACAAATTATCATCCAAATTACCCGGCATTGTTCTCTTTTGCCGGGTACATATTTGAAAGACTGAATTTCACCAGTTGTAATCCTACCCCCTCCTCTGCAATTCTTCCTCATTGATTCACAATCCCTATGAATTCACCAAAATAGAGCAGAGGCAAGACTACCTAGCCAGCCAATTCCTCTTTGAATAGTGCATTCAGCAGCACCTGCATCCAATCTGTCGATTGACTTCTAGAGAGGCCTTGCAAACTATTGCACTTATTGGTCTATTCAGAAATTACAAATGGCTGCCCCTGCACCCACAGCTCTCAGTGTTGCCCCCATGAATCCACCAAATAAAGAGCTGGAGTCCCTGCCTCTTGCTGACAGGGATTATCTCATCCAAGACTTTGTAGGTGATAGAGACCATTTGCAGACCTTCAGGGAATTGAGAGATGACTATTTAAATGGCAAGGATACATATGGGATATGGGAATCAAATCTGCCATACTACTTTCTCCCATATGTTAACATTTTCCCAGAGATTATTCGCCTTTGTGCTGAGAATTATGATGCCAGTCACAGAGCTGTCAAGTCTCCATCTGGGAGCATCCTCTTTCACATTAATGCTGATTCCATCAACCAGATGCTCAACTTTAAACAGACTCAGCTGCTATTTCCTTTCTCCATGAACTATTTGCTGGATACAGGTGCCAAGATGACCACTGAGGACAGGGAAAAGATCACCCAGACATTTATGAGGCCTGACCGCCAGCCCACAGGGCCACCTCCCTACGTATATGTCTATTTTACTGATGTAGGCAAACTTCTGCTGGAAATGATTTCATATGTGCTGGGCTATAAGACCAGTGAATATGTGGATGAGACAGTGCTGGTATTACTATCTGCTTATAGCCCAGGCCAACCTCCTGCCTACAAATATAATTTTTCTAAGTTCATAGCCAACAAGATACATGAGTAGCTTTTCAAAGTAGACAGGGAGGGCATCTTCAAGTATTCATCTTATATCTACCACCTGTTCACGTATTACCAGTCCAAGGCTTTTCCATGCCACATTAAAAAGCTGGATTCTAAAGGAGAAAGAAGATCTGTTATCTTCTGGACATCTGTCTTCCACCGAGTCCAAAATTCACCATATTCATATTGTGAATTCATTGATCAATTTGTTTACCCAGTCTCTTGTTTGTTGATGAGGTCCCCTCCTCCCAGAATGTCATTTGAAATACAGAAAGTCCTGCAGCTCTCCAAGAATTATAAAATAGGTGATTGGTACCTATACCAGGATCATACAGTCATCAGAATCTATGGCTGTGAGCTCTGTCCATATAGGCTCCCAAAATATGTGCCCATGAGACTGTTTGCCTTGGAATATTATAGGCAACTCATTCACTCTGATCTCACTCACTTTCACAGCTCCAAAAAGAAAGCCCATCTCAAGTTCAAGCACCACCTAGGCCCCTTCATTATGAATAAGAAAGAGGGATGGCAAGATGCTGAGATAATCCTCAAAGATAAGTACATGCTCTCAAAAAGCTTCTGGTGGGTCCCCTATGACCCTGAAGGCTTTATCACTACTAGAAGAGTAAAGTACAGGCTGCTAGGCTATGAGCATTGCAAATATCCACACATTGAACAGTATGCCAATCAGCAAGAATGGTTGCAGGACACTTTAATTGAAAAATTAAATGAAGAAGAGATAATGCAAAAGAATGTCAAGGATTTGGAAAAAACTCTTGACTTGGATTCTATGCAGCAGGTGATCTTCAAGCCACCACATCCAGTAGGAGAAGGGACTTCGGCCACAACAACTGCACCAACCACATAGGCACCTTCTGCAGCAGCAGCAGGTACAGATAAAGGGAAAGGAATAATGGGTGCTGAAGAAGAAACAGTGAAAGAACAGCCTGCCTCCTCAATTGGGCAGCAACAAGAGCAAACCCCTCCACCGCAAACTGAGCCACCTACAGCACCTATTTTGCAGACCCCAGCACATGAGGAGAGGGGTATGAAAAGAGACAGAGAAGAGTCCACTCCTGCTAGTGGATCCTCCCAGCAACCTGAGGCCAAGAGGCAAAGGGTTGATTCCCCAGAGATAGAAGAAATCAGTGAAGAAGTCCTGGAAAGTTCAAGGAAAGATGGGGAAGGCAGCCAGCAAACAGGTACAAGCTCCTTTCAGTAGGAGCAGGGATTACAGCTTGGCTTGGAGGTATCCTCCTCCTCTCAGCAGAGCAAGAAGCCTAAAAGCACTAAGGCTTCTTTCAAGCAAATAAAGGCACAAAATGACTTGCTAAGAGTTGAAGTGTATAAACAGTTTCTGAAAGCAACACCAGCCAAACAAGAAAGGCTGATGTCTGTATATGACATTCAAGAGGAGAAAATGCTCCTCAGCCACTTCAAACCTAAGGTGCCGCAGCCCAAATCAGCTGCAGATTATGTGAGAACAAGGGTGGAAATCATGGCAAAAGACATTCACCCCATGGACCAAATAGAACTCCACAAGCAGACTGGAGAAATGGTCTATGCCACCTTGGTGGACAGGGCATCCATGGCCCATGAATTAAAAGAATCACTGAAAAATACCAACATTCAGTTGGATTTTGAGAGAATGTCCTCCATGGCCAAAGACAACAGAATTAAATCACTTGAGGACATCATTATAGACCTGGGACATGATCCCAAGGACCCAAAGGGCGTGAGGGCCCTCATGAAGAAAAAGGAAGATGACCTGAATGCATTGAAGAAAAGGTTAAAGCTGCTGCCCACCGAGCACCCTCAAACAACAGAATTACAGAAGGAAAAGGAGGCTGATGAGCAGCTGGATCTTATAATGCAGCTCAACCAGAAGGTCCTTGATTTGGAGAAGGAACTTGAAGGGGCACTACAAGATAAGCAGGGAGAATCCACATCCCAAGCTCCTCCAACTACTTCAACCACTGCAACAACTACAGAGGCAGCAGTGGCCCCTGTAACAACAACAGCAACAACAGAAGCAGCAACAACAATAGCTCCAGACTCCAGTACAAGCTTGGAAGAGTTAACTAAGGCTATCAAAGAAATGGAGCTCCAGGCCATTGAGATAAAGCAGGCCAAGGAAAAGTTGGCAGAGCTAGAGGCCAAATATGATAAATCAAAGATGACTGTGGCAGAGCAAGGCAGAGAAATAAAGGCCCTGAAAGAGAAAATAAAGGCCTTGGAAAAAGAGCTCAAGCTAGAGACTGCTATGGCAGAAATAAAAAGAATTTTGTGGGCCCGAATTGACCAATCCATCACTAAACAATGGAAGTCAATTAAGACTGTGCATGAGCAAATGGATTTAATTGGTCAAGCACAGATAGAGATTTAGAAGGCCAAAATAGTGCTGGGAAACAGGCCTGAGCAGGCCAATAGAATGATAGATTTTTTGAACAGACAAACAAAGGAGGAACTGGCAGCCATCAACATTATTAACAGAACAGAGGCTGTCCTTACAGCTAAAAAGGTACTAACTCTCAGGAACTATGTACAGACTGTGGAGAGGAAATGATATGAAATACAGGCTGAGGTGGATGAGTACAAGCTCAAAATGGGAGCACTGCAAGCAAAGGGACTGCCCAGCCTACTAAACAGCACTGGAAGACTGCTCTCCCGTGAGCAATATGCCAACAGGATGTCAACCTTTGTTGAAAATCAAATTACTGCATTTGGCAGTACTTCTGAAGAAGCAGGGCCTCCAACAGGGCAGGGCCTTCTGCACAAACTTGAAAATATGTTTTTTATTGAAAATGAAATCCACCACCTTTTTGAGGTTCCTCCAAATTTTTATAGATATACAGAGGCAGATGAAACTTTGGTGAAGATTCGAAGGCACCAAATGCCCAAGGAGGATTGGTGGCAAGAAATGCGTCAAATTTTGCCACAATAGCCTCAGTTGCTCGGTCCCAGTCAGCTACAACTCAGCAAGAGTCAAGCAGTAGAATAAAGACAACACTTTAAGGCCGCCGAAAGGTGACTCAGCAAAAGACAACGGCAGCTAGCAAAAGAGATAAATACGCAATTTTTGGACAGCATATCCTCAGCCGACTCCAACAGCCACAAAGTCAACATTTTCTGACCATTTTTGGACAGCTAAGGCACTGAAGAGTTACTACAGCGTTTACTCCCTCAGCTACAACGCTCCAGGAGTTGGCATGACATTAATGAAGCATTTACTATTCAGCTAGATATTTTCTTATGTAAATTATGTATATATACCTCCCTTGGCAACGTATAAGGGGTTGGTGATTTTCATTCTGAGGCAAATGTATTGTATATTTTCAGATTATCTAATGCAAAAGGCCGTAAAATCTCAGTGATTTCCTAGATGTTTGATGTCTTGGTGATGCTATGCATGCTGTTGCAGAATTCCTGTGTTTTCTGATGGAACAATAAGTTTTTCTCAATCTATGTTTTGTCTTCTTATGTTTATTAAATCATACACATGTCTCACTAATCTAGCAGCAGAGAAAAGGAATAGTACAGGAAATGTTTAGTTACACCTTGTGCTCAATCTTTATTGCTGAAAATGTTTTCTTCCGGATTGATCATGAACATGAATTCTTAATTGCTCATGTCTTCATTAATTCTATAAATATGAATGTTATCTAGAAATTCTTCACTGCTTCTAAATAATATTCTCACTGTTTCTCCATACCAGTTTGTTGAAAGATTCTTAATTGCCTTTCATAGCCTGGTTACATCACACATAATTACAGTTTCAAAGCACTGTTTCTCAGACACTTATCTGGCTCTGCAGCATCACTACTGTATCAACACAGCATATCAAACAAATTAAGCACCACTGACTCCATGCCCAATGGCTTAGAACACCCTGGTAAGCATATATATATCTTGACTGAAGTCATCATCCAGCAAACTCCAAAAACAAAACCTTGAGCATCATAACTAGCCTAAAATATTATACAAACAAAGTTAAATCATCAAGAGAGAGCCCTCCCTGGTCATAGGTAGGCTAGGACCTGTGACCCAAAGATTGGTTAGTGGTTACCTCGGCCGTATTCCCTTGGGAGTCAAAGGGAACAACCTGAGTGATAACATAATTGGCGACTCCACTGGGGAACAGAGCATATTTTTCAATTGCTGTCTATTTTAGGACAGTGGTTCCAAAAGCTCGAGCAGTCCCTTAAAATAGTTCTAAAAATATCCTCAAAAATACCAAAAACAAGTTCAGAAGCTGGCTCCTAAGAAGAGAAATAGGCACACCAGGTCAAATCCTGACCCAAATCCCCCACCTATTTTCGAGAATCCAAATTTGATCCATAAAACTCATAGGAACCAGAAGGAACCTGAACAATCCCCTGAAACTAGCCCTGAGCCAGGGCAGCAAAGTTTTATTCCAACCCCTGTTAAGCCATCTGTTCACCTCCATACAACTCATTCCTCCCCCTCCTCATCATCCAGTTCACAAAACATATTGTCTACAACCAACATACAAACTATTGTTGCTGTCCCTGTTGTTCCAGTTGTCCCACTTATCCCACCAAATATGGCTAATCGTTATGCACCCCTGCAGTTGCCTGGCAATCCTGGGGCCATGCCTCAGGATTACCAAGGCAAAATCACTTATTTTGATGGAACCAGTACGTACACTGCCTTACAGCATACTAAGAAAATGCAAGACTACTTTGAGAACTATGAGATAGATGATGATGATGTAAGGATGAAAATCTTTGTCCAAAGTCTGACAGGTGAAGTAAGAACCTGGTTCAGGGCACTGACCCCAAATTCTATAGCTGATTCGGGTGCCCTTTACCAGTCCTTCTTAAACCGATGGGAAAAGAAAAAGGACCCTCTACACATTTTATCTGAATATGACACCATAAGAAGAGGCCCACAAGAAACTATCCTGGACTATTGCACTAGATTCAACACTATTTATAATGCTATTCCTCAAAACCTTAGACCCCCACCTGATTTAGCATTGATTAAGTTCCCTGATGGATTTGATGCTGATATGGCATATCAGCTAAGAGAAAGAGCCCCTGCAACTCTAGCAGACATGCAAAACATAGCTGTGAGTGTAGAGGCAAATCTAATTGCCAAAAGAAACCGAGCAAGAACTGAAAGGAGAACTACTTTCAAAGAAGAACCCTCATCATTTGAGAAAAATCTAGATGCAATCATCAAAGGGATGGATAGACTTGGAGATAGGGTGGAAACCATAGAAAGAAAGTCATCATGGGAAGGGCAAACGAGCAATATTAGAAACCCAAACTTTAGAAAGAATCAAAATCCTAATGCTGGTAGGATTGATCCTGACCAGCATGTCAGACCTCCTTTTCAAGAGAATTATGCTGAGGCTTCAACATCTAGCGAACCTAGTGAGGACCCTCACATCAATCTAATGGGTTTGGATGGTGAAAATCAAGTATTTTTAACACAAGAAGACCAATAGGTTTACAATGATAGTCAATTCCACACTAAGTCAGGAGAATCATTTGATTTTAAAGAAGGTTATGATGCAGCTGTGTATGAGGTACACAAACAGTACAAACTAAGGAGTAGAACAGTAGATGTACCTACACCCCTCAAACCTAAGGACAATAAACAAACAAAAAAGATAAATGAAAATGTTACTCTTCCCCAATCAGCTGGCAGCTCAAACCCACCTGCCACAAAAGTGACTGTGGAAGACATTTCAGAACAACAGTCCTCTCAAAATCAGCCAGACCCACCCCATCAATCAAAGACAAAGGCAGATGCTCCCCTAGGAAACAAACATGGCACCAATTTTACTCAAAATGGACCTAACTATGAGCAAAAGTCACGTGATAACTCAGCTGAAAAGGAAAAAACTATTGCAATGAATGCCAAAATTCAGATGGAAAAACCTTTCAACTTGGAAACAGAAATAAGCAAGCTAAAAATATCAGTTCCTCTTTCCGAATTAGCCAAACATGACATATACAGACAGTAGATCAATAAATCACTCCAAATATCAGACAATAAAGATGCTGTGAACGTCCTAGATGACCAACCAGAGTTGCTGTTTAGGCCTGAGGTTAATGGAAAAACAGAAAATGGAGGGGTACCACCCTTTTATGTCAGTCTAAACATTCATGACAAGGTCCTACATAATGCAATGTTCGATTCCGGGGCCTCACACAACTTAATGCCCAAATCTGTGATGGAAAAACTGGACTTAGATATCACAAGACCTTATAAATATCTATTCTCATTTGATTCAAGCCAAGTCAGGTGTTTAGGCCTGATTAAAGACTTATGTGTCTCCCTAGTTCAATACCCAAACAAAACTATCTTGATGGATGTAGTGGTAGCTGACATACCCCCCAAGTATGGCATGCTCTTGTCCAGATCTTGGGGGGCCAAACTTCAAGGATCTCTGCAACTAGATATGTCCTATGCAACTATCTCAGTCTTTGGGCAGCCAAAGAGATTATATCGGGAAACTCTGATGAAGTATGTGGTAAGCAGTCAAGACAAGCCTCAAAACTTTCCAATCTATTCGATACACTCAGACATGGATTCATTTATTCTCTACAATGCTAACATCTGTCACAAAGCTTATTCTGACCTATTAATGACAGTACAGACCGAGGAGTCAGATGAACAATGTACTTTCAAAGACCAAGGGACTGTGGAAATAGCTGACAAGAAGGCAAAGGAACAGGATACACCAAGTGACTTGCAAGAAACCAACCTACCCATCATCCAAATTTCTAATGATCCCAATCCAAATCTTGATCATGAAACTTTATGGTATCTAGAATTTGATGGCTCTGTAAACAAGCTAGGAGCTGGGGCAGGAGTATGGATCCACAATATGCACAATGACCAAGCTGAGGGCCATGCATATAGACTAAACTTTCGATGCACAAACAACATGGCTGAATATGAAGCCCTCCTGCTAGGTCTGAAACTCATAAAAAATCTAGGTGCAACCAAAATCTCAATCTTGGGAGATTCAGATCTGGTCATACAATAGATGAAGGGAAATTTCACCACAAATGATCTGAGGTTGAGAGCATATAAGGGGGCAGCTATTCAAATACTTGAGAGTTTCTCACAATCACAATTGACTAAGATCTCCAGAGAACTCAACCTACATGCTCACAGCTTGGCAACTTTTGCCAGCACTTGTAAGTTGCCTTTCAAAACCAATCATACATTTACAGCTGAAATCAAACACAGACCTTCAGTGTCGGATAACATCAAGAATTGTCAAGTCTTTGAGAGTAACAAACAGATAAAAAACTTTCTCACTTTAAAGGAAGAATTTTCTGGCATGAACATTGACACTAGCACTAGAGAAGATCAACCACAGATCTGCATAATTACACAGGAAATATCAGCTGAAACAGCTGATTTAGTTTTGCATCCTACCACCTTTGACAAAGAAACTATACAGGAGCTCAAACAATCAGATGAAGAAGAAATGGTTGAGGCAGAAGATGAGGTAATTGACCTAAAGGACAATTTTCTGACCATAGGACTAAACCCTTTGGAGGACCTGTTCGATTCAAATGATATCTCTAGAAAACCGAAAATGCAACCACTGAATGCTGAAATAGAAGATTGTAACATTGGGACTCATGAAAATCTCAAAATGGTCAAATTATCGAAAGCATTACCACCTGAGCAGAAACTGAAATGCATTGAGTTATTTAAAGAGTTTCAAGATGTCTTTGCCTGGAGTTATGACGACCTTAAATCCTATGATACATCAGTTATCCAACACACTATCCCTCTAAAAGAAAATCAAAAGCCTTTCAAACAGAAGCTCAGGAGAGTCAATCCAGTCCTTCTCCCCCTTATTGAAAAAGAGGTTAAACGTATGTATGAAGCTGGGATCATTGCCCCAATCAGATTCTCAGAGTGGATTTCAAACCTAGTGCCCACTAGGAAAAAGACAGGGGAAATCCGACTGTGTGTTGACCTCAGGAATCTGAACAAAGCATCTCTCAAAGACCATTATCCCTTACCTAAAATGGACCACATCTTGCAAAGGGTAGTGGGAGCTGCTAGGATCTCTTTACTAGATGGTTTCTCAGGATTCAATCAAATTCTAGTACACCCGGATGATCAAGACAAAACTGCCTTTACAACACCTTGGGGAACATTCAAATATGTCAAAATGTCATTTGGACTCAAAAATGTAGGGGCCACATTCCAAAGAGCAATGGATATTGCCTTTGCTAAGGAAATTCATGACTTCCTAGTAGTCTATCTTGATGATCTAACTGCCTTTTCAAAATCAGATCAAGAACACTTAGAACACTCGAGGCAAGTTTTCACAATTTCTAGAAAGTATGGCATATCACTGAACCCAAAGAAGTCGTTATTTGGGCCGGAAGAAGGTAAACTTCTGGGGCATATAATCTCAAAAGATGGAATTAGGATTGATCCAGACAGAATTCAAGCTATCCTACAAGTACCACATCCAAGAAACATCAAAGAACTACAAAGCTTTCTAGGAAAGATCAACTTCTTAAGGAGATTCATTCCCAATCTGGCTGAACTCATTAGACTACTAAACAATATGCTGAAAAAGGATTCCAAAGTCAAATGGACTATGGAAGCTAAACAAGCCTTTGAGGATATCAAAAGAGCGTTGACAAACACACCAGTCCTAACAAGCCCTAGATTTGATCAAGATTTTATCATATTCTCCTTTGCTTCTGAGCATACAATTGCTGCTGTTTTGCTACAAAAAGATGACCAAGGCTGTGAAAACCCCATTGCATTTTTCAGTAGAGCCCTTAGGGATGCTCCTTTGAAATATCAGATAATGGAAAAATAAGCCTATGCCTTGGTAAAAGCCATCAAGGAATTCAGAATCTACATTCTTTACTCTCATATAATTGCCTATGTTCCTAATGCAGTGATCAAAGATATTCTAACCCAAGAAGGAATTGAGGGCAAGAGGGGCAAATGGATTGCCAATATCTTAGAATATGACATTGAGATTAAACCTACCAAACTGATAAAGGGACAAGGCCTAGCCAAACTAATGACTGAAACTAATTTTCAAGCCCTTGACATTAATGAACTGGACGACGAACAGGAGATGGCGACTCCACAGATCAACCAAGCCTTTATGCAATCTCCCTGGTATGCTGATATATGTTTTGTATTATTAAACCTGCAAGCTCCTCCAGGGTTGTCCAGAACCAAGAAAAGATTCTTGAAAATGAAAGCATCAAAGTTTTGTATTGTCAACAATGTTTTATTTTGGAGAAATCATGAAGGAATCTTACTCAATTGCTTAACAATAGAAGAAACTGACAATGTACTCAAAGAACTTCATGCAAGTGACTGTGGAGGACACTTATACTGGAAATCTACAGCTGATAAAATCCTAAGGGCTGGATTTTATTGGCCTTCCTTATTTGCTGATGTAAAGAAATTTGTAATGTCTTGCCACAAATGCCAAATTTTTGAGGGCAAGAGGAAGCTGCTGCCTTTACCACTCAAACCAATTTCAACTGAGAGACCATTCCAGCAATGGGGTTTAGACTTCATTGGTGAAATTCACCCTTCATCCTCTGGCCAGCATAGGTGGATTCTCACGCCCACGAACTATTTTACCAAATGGATAGAGGCCATCCCTTGCAGGCAAGCCAGTGACTCCATTATTATACAATTTCTAGAAACCAACATCCTGTCCAGATTTGGCTGTCCAGACAAAATCATCACAGACAATGCTGCAGCTTTCAAATCCAAGAAAATGATCAATTTTTGTCATAAGTATCACATGACCCTAGGTCATTCCACTGCCTATTATCCTCAAGGTAATGGCCTAGCTGAATCTTCCAATAAAAGTCTCATCAACATCATTAAAAAAGTTTTGGAAGAAAACAAAAAGAATTGGCATAAGAAGCTGGTAAATGCACTGTGGGCAGATAGATTGACCACCAAGAGATCAATTGGCATGAGTCCATATGAACTGGTTTATGGGCTAGAAGCAAAGTTTCCTACATCTCTAGCAATTCCAGTGATTAAGTTGCTGCAAGAAATACAAGCTGAGCCCAATGACATTCAGAGAAGGATTAATCAAACAATTCATTTACAGCAAACAAGAGAAGAAGTCTATCAAAGGACCCAAGTTCTACAAGAAAAGATCAAAAGAATATTTGACAAAAGAACCAAAGCTGAAGATTTCTTTATAGGAAATAAAGTGTTAAGATGGGATTCCAGAAGAGAGGACAAAGGCAAACATGGTAAGTTTGATTTTTTATGGAAGGGACCCTATGTCATCTATGCTATACAAGGAAACAACACTTACTTTCTAAGAAATCTGGATGGCTCAAACACTGAGGAAGGCCCAGTTAATGGGAGAATTCTCAAGCATTATTTTGACTCCCTTTGATCAAACATTGAACAGGCATATATTGTACATAAATATTTGTATTTCAGTATTTACAGTTACAGCAGATAAATAAAGCACCGAATGCAGCATATTTTGAGAAGACCAGGACAATACACTATGTTCCTTTTTGAAAAATGTTGATCCTGGCATTTGGGCAGCAAGGAAAGCACAGGGTAGTTATCAAATCATGAAGAGAAAGTTTGAGAAACAGGTAAAAAACAGATCTGCAAATTCACAGCAAATCAGCTTACTGGGTGCTGCCTGCAACTATTCAGGGTCCTAACCATTGGTCTCCAACAACACAGAAATTCAGCCAGCAGCAGGGGAGCAGGACTCAGGAAATCTGACCTGCTGTTCTTGGCTTTTCACCTGGAAAAGCCATCCCCAAGTGGAGCCACTGTTAGCCTCCTATACCAATAGGTTTTCATCTCTCATGATTGACAGTGGAAGTGCCAAAAATGTTCACCTTCCATGCTGCTAAGGTTCCATTTTTGTGAAAGAAGCAGACAATTTAAAAAATGTAAAGAGGGTATGCCTTAAAAGAAAAATCAAAGGGCAAGAAAATGAATTGGTCAGTCAAAAAATAAAAGAAATGAACCCCAAACAAAGACCATGAAAGTGGGTAGTCCAAATTGCCACTACTATTTTGATGGGTGGTCCAACAGCTCAAGCTGGGCCTCACCATGTTTTAAATTGCATGTTGTAGACTAGAGAGGAAGTACCTGTTCAAACAGCTCAAGCTTGACAGATGACTAGGTGGATAGAGAAAGAAAGGAGCCCAACTAAATCTGGGCCCTTGGAAGTCATAAGGATAGACTTAGATAGGAGGGCAGCAAAAAGAAAAGAGAATTATCAGGGTTTGCAAGACCAAGTGCACCCATCCAAAGGAAGAAAAAATGTTAGGCATATTAGGCAGGGTAGGCAGTTGAAGGTTGCAGAAAGCATCATCTAAGTATATCAATTGGCAAGAATTACAATGATGTCACCAGCAGAAGAAAGGCAAGACCAATGGCTCATTGGGCAAACTACTAAACTATCACTGACTTCCCCATCCCCTTCAAAATTTTCTTACTAACCTCCCCATGAGCACTGCAGGATCTGCCTGATCAGTCCTCCTTACACTCTTCATTTGTACAAAATTCATGTCAGAAGTGACTTCTCACTTTGAAAAGAAGCCACATTTCTTGTGTAAAAATTCTTTTCATTTTGATCTACTCCCTAACTAAGTTTGTTTCCTAAAAACTTAGTTTCTATCACTTCCCATTCATTTTCCCCTACAATACTAACTGCTAACTCTATCTACACTAAATCCCCTATGTTCCCCTTTTCCCCTACTACTATAACACCATGGTGTATAAACCCCAAACAATGTATAAATATCCCCCCTTTAGCATTATAGCTAAATAGCATGTCTATGGGAGGCTTTAGTCCACCAGGGACTGTAGTCAACCCTGTTTTTGGGAATTACTCTAACCCCTGGTTAGCCTAATAACCCACCCTTAACCCTCATATACCCTATTTTCCAAAAAATACCCATGCAAAACCCCTCTCCCCTTCTCAAACCTAATGTTCATATGCTTTTCTAAATCTAACATTCTAACCTGCATACCCAAAAAACCCAAAAAAATCCCTTATCCTAAGTTCCAACCCCGACAGTTTAAATCGAATATTTTAATACGCCGGCGGGTCCCCCCCCAACATGCACGACGGGTCGGGGCGCTCGCCAGCCATCCATCACCCGCCCCCCTTCATCCAACGGTGGGCGGTCTTTTATGATTTACAACCCGTCGCCCTTTAACGTCCGGGGAGAGGGCGGTATTCCCCCCCGTACACAGGACGCGTGGCAAGCGGCGGGGGTGTTCGGAGCCCCCCTCCCCGATACCGCCTTCGCCCAAAAGCGGTGCGGGGAGACCGCTTACCACTCTCCCCGATACCGCCCCTCCGCTGTCACGTCGGCCCCCACGTCATCGTGACGTCATGCCACCTCCGCCCGCCCTCGCGCCTCGTGGCCCTCCACGTAACCTTGCCACCCCACACCGTCCGCCACCGTGTCCTGCCACGCTGGCCTCCAGCTCAGTGCCCACGTCACCCTCCGTACCCGGGGCCCGCCATGACATCATGCTGACGTCATCGGCGGAAAAGCGCCAATAACCCCCATTTTCCAAATTCTTCGTTAAAAACGCGTTGTTTAGCCGTTTTATGTCATTTTCGTTGGAAACAAACAAGACCCGTTTTATCTGTTCACTGTGAAAATTGCTGCCAAGCTGCGAATTTGAAGATTCAGACGCCGCCACTCGCCAAATCAAGTGCATTCTTCATTCACTATCAAACCCGACAGCTCTCAGCGTCGTTTTTCCAGGTATTGGCCCAAATTCACCTATTCAACCCGTGTTTATGCCATTTCTTTGCAAATTGTCCATTAAGCACCTGCTCAATCCAACATTAAGGACTGTCATGTAATCATTTCTGCACCAAATCAACCTACATTGCCCCCTGCTCCAAAATTTGATGATAAAACCATAATTCGCGGCCTTAAATTCACAAATTATCATCCAAATTGCTCGGCATTGTTCTCTTTTGCCGGGTACATATTTGAAAGACTGAATTTCACCAGTTGTAATCCTACCCCCTCCTTTGCAATTCTTCCTCATTGATTCACAATCCCTGTGAATTCACCAAAACAGAGCAGAGGCAAGACTGCCTAGCCAGCCAATTACTCTTTGAAGAGTGCATTCAGCAGCACCTGCATCCAATCTGCCGATTGACTTCTAGAGAGGCCTTGCAAACTATTGCACTTATTGGTCTATTCAGAAATTACAAATGGCTGCCCCTGCACCCACAGCTCTCAGTGTTGCCCCCATGAATCCACCAAATAAAGAGCTGGAGTCCCTGCCTCTTGCTGACAGGGATTATCTCATCCAAGACTTTGTAGGTGATAGAGACCATTTGCAGACCTTCAGGGAATTGAGAGATGACTATTTAAATGGCAAGGATACATATGGGATATGGGAATCAAATCTGCCATACTACTTTCTCCCATTTGTTAACATTTTCCCAGAGATTATTCGCCTTTGTGCTGAGAATTATGATGCCAGTCACAGAGCTGTCAAGTCTCCATCTGGGAGCATCCTCTTTCACATCAATGCTGAGTCCATCAACCAGATGCTCAACTTTAAATAGACTCAGCTGCTATTTCCTTTCTCCATGAACTATCTGCTGGATACAGGTGCCAAGATGACCACTGAGGACAGGCAAAAGATCACCCAGACATTTATGAGGCCTGACCGCCAGCCCACAGGGCCACCTCCCTACTTATATGTCTATTTTACTGATGTAGGCAAACTTCTGCTGGACATGATTTCATATGTGCTGGGCTATAAGACCAGTGAATATGTGGATGAGACAGTGCTGGTATTACTATCTGCTTATAGCCCAGGCCAACCTCCTGCCTACAAATATAATTTTTCTAAGTTCATAGCCAACAAGATACATGAGCAGCTTTTCAAAGTAGACAGGGAGGGCATCTTCAAGTATTCATCTTATATCTACCACCTGTTCATGTATTACCAGTCCGAGGCTTTTCCATGCCACATTAAAAAGCTGGATTCTAAAGGAGAAAGAAGATCTGTTATCTTCTGGACATCTGTCTTCCACTGAGTCCAAAATTCACCATATACATATTGTGAATTCATTGATCAATTTGTTTACCCAGTCTCTTGTTTGTTGATGAGGTCCCCTCCTCCCAGAATGTCATTTGAAATACAGAAAGTCCTGCAGCTCTCCAAGAATTATAAAATAGGTGATTGGTACCTATACCAGGATCATACAGTCATCAGAATCTATGGCTGTGAGCTCTATCCATATAGGCTCCCAAAATATGTGCCCATGAGACTGTTTGCCTTGGAGTATTATAGGCAGCTCATTCACTCTGATCTCACTCACTTTCACAGCTCCAAAAAGAAAGCCCATCTCAAGTTCAAGCACCACCTAGGCCCCTTCATTATGAATAAGAAAGAGGGATGGCAAGATGCTGAGCTAATCCTCAAAGATAAGTACATGCTCTCAAAAAGCTTCCGGTGGGTCCCCTATGACCCTGAAGGCTTTATCACTGCTAGAAGAGTAAAGTACAGGCTGCTAGGCTATGAGAATTGCAAATATCCACACATTGAACAGTATGCCAATCAGCAAGAATGGCTGCAGGACACTTTAATTGAAAAATTAACTGAAGAAGAGATAATGCAAAAGAATGTCAAGGATTTGGAAAAGTCTCTTGACTTGGATTCTGTGTAGCAGGTGATCTTCAAGCCACCACATCCAGTAGGAGAATGGGACCTCGGCCACAACAACTGCACCAACAACACAGGCACCTTCTACATCAGCAACAGGTACAGATAAAGGGAAAGGAATAATGGGTGCTGAAGAAGAAACAGTGAAAGAACAGCCTGCCTCCTCAATTGGGCAGCAACAAGAGCAAACCCCTCCACCGCAAACTGAGCCACCTACAACACCTATTTTGCAAACCCCAGCACATGAGGAGAGGGGTATGAAAAGAGACAGAGAAGAGTCCACTCCTGCTAGTGGATCCTCCCAGCAACCTGAGGCCAAGAGGCAAAGGGTTGATTCCCCAGAGATAGAAGAAATCAGTGAAGAAGTCTTGGACAGTTCAAGGAAAGATGGGGAAGGCAGCCAGCAAACAGGTACAAGCTCCTTTCAGCAGGAGCAGGGATTACAGCTTGGCTTGGAGGTATCCTCCTCCTCTCAGCAGAGCAAGAAGCCTAAAAGCACTAAGTCTTCTTTCAAGCAAATAAAGGCACAAAATGACTTGCTGAGAGTTGAAGTGTATAAACAGTTTCTGAAAGCAACACCAGACAAACAAGAAAGGCTGATGTCTGTATATGACATTCAAGAGGAGAAAATGCTCCTCAGCCACTTCAAACCTAAGGTGCTGCAGCCCAAATCAGCTACAGATTATGTGAGAACAAGGGTGGAAATCATGGCAAAAGACATTCACCCCATGGACCAAATATAACTCCACAAGCAAACTGGAGAAATGGTCTATGCCACCTTGGTGGACAGGGCATCCATGGCCCATGAATTAAAAGAATCACTGAAAAATACCAACATTCAGTTGGATTTTGAGAGAATGTCCTCCATGGCCAAAGACAACAGAATTAAATCACTTGAGGACATCATTATAGACCTGGGACATGATCCCAAGGACCCAAAGGGCGTGAGGGCCCTCATGAAGAAAAAGGAAGATGACTTGAATGCATTGAAGAAAAGGTTAAAGATGCTGCCCACCGAGCACCCTCAAACAGTAGAATTACAGAAGGAAAAGGAGGCCGATGAGCAGCTGGATCTTATAATGCAGCTCAACTAGAAGGTCCTTGATTTGGAGAAGGAACTTGAAGGGGCACTACAAGATAAGCAGGGAGAATCCACATCCCAAGCTCCTCCAACTACTTCAACCACTACAACAACTACAGAGGCAGCAGTGGCCCCTGTAACAACAACAGCAACAACAGAAGCAGCAACAACAACAGCTCCAGACTCCAGTACAAGCATGGAAGAGTTGACTAAGGCTATTAAAGAAATGGAGCTCCAGGCCACTGAGATAAAGCAGGCCAAGGAAAAGTTGGCAGAGCTAGAGGCCAAATATGATAAATCAAAGATGACTGTGGCAGAGCAAGGCAGAGAAATAAAGGCCCTGAAAGAGAAAATAAAGGCCTTGGAAAAAGAGCTCAAGCTAGAGACTGCTATGGCAGAAATAAAAAGAATTTTGTGGGCCCGAATTGACCAATCCATCACTAAACAATGGAAGTCAATTAAGACTGTGCATGAGCAAATGGATTTAATTGGCCAAGTACAGATAGAGATTCAGAAGGCCAGAACAATGCTGGGAAACAGGCCTGAGCAGGCCAATAGAATGATAGATTTTTTGAACAGACAAACAAAGGAGGAACTGGCAGCCATCAACATTATTAACAGAACAGAGGCTGTCCTTACAGCTAAAAAGGTACTGACTCTCAGGAACTATGTACAGACTGTGGAGAGGAAATGATATGAAATACAGGTTGAGGTGGATGAGTACAAGCTCAAAATGGGAGAACTACAAGCAAAGGGACTGCCCAGCCTACTAAACATCACAGGAAGACTGCTCCCCCGTGAGCAATATGCCAACAGGATGTCAACCTTTGTTGAAAATCAAATTACTACATCTGGCAGTACTTCTGAGGAAGCAGGGCCTCCAACAGGGCAGGGCCTTCTGCACAAACTTGAAAATATGTTTTTTATTGAAAATGAAATCCACCACCTTTTTGAGGTTCCTCCAAATTTTTATAGATATACAGAGGCAGATGAAACTTTGGTGAAGATTCGAAGGCACCAAATGCCCAAGGAGGATTGGTGGCAAGCAATGCTTCAAATTTTGCCACAATAGCCTCAGTTGCTCGGTCCCAGTCAGCTACAACTCAGCAAGAGTCAAGCAGCAGAATAAAGACAACAGTTTAAGGCAGCCGAAAGGTGACTCAGCCAAAGACAGCGGCAGCTAGCAAAAGAGATAAATAAGCAATTTTTGGACAACATATCCTCAGCCGACTCCAACAGCCACAAAGTCAACATTTTCTGACCATTTTTGGACAGCTAAGGCACTGAAGAGTTACTACAGCATTTACTCCCTCAGCTACAATGCTCCAGGAGTTGGCATGACATTAATGAAGCATTTACTCTTCAGCTAGATATTTTCTTATGTAAATTATGTATATATACCTCCCCTGGCAACGTATAAGGGGTTGGTGATTTTCATTCTGAGGCAAATGTATTGTATATTTTCAGATTATCTAATGCAAAAGGCCGGAAAAGCTCAGTGATTTCCTGGATGTTTAATGTCTTGGTGATGCTATGCGTGCTGTTGCAGAATTCCTGTGCTGTCTGATGGAACAATAAGTTTTTCTCAATCTATGTTTTGTCTTCTTATGTTTATTAAATCATACACATGTCTCACTAATCTAGCAGCAGAGAAAAGGAATAGTACATGAAATGTTTAGTTACACCTTGTGCTCAATCTTTATTGCGGAAAATGTTTTCTTCTGGATTGATCATGAACATGAATTCTTAATTGCTCATGTCTTCATTAATTCTATAAATATGAATGTTATCTAGAAATTCTTCACTGCTTCTAAATAATATTCTCACTGTTTCTCCATACCAGTTTGTTGAAAGATTCTTAATTGCCTTTCATAGCCTGGTTACATCACACATAATTACAGTTTCAAAGCACTGTTTCTCAGACACTTATCTGGCTCTGCAGCATCACTACTGTATCAACACAGCATATCAAACAAATTAAGCACCACTGACTCCATGCCCAATGGCTTAGAACACCCTGGTAAGCATATATATATCTTGACTGAAGTCATCATCCAGCAAACTCCAAAAACAAAACCTTGAGCATCATAACTAGCCTAAAATATTATACAAACAAAGTTAAATCATCAAGAGAGAGCCCTCTCTAGTCATAGGTAGGCTAGGACCTGTGACCCAAAGATTGGTTAGTGGTTACCTCGGCCGTATTCCCTTGGGAGTCAAAGGGAACAACCTGAGTGATAACAGCTGGGTTTGATCCGCAGGTACAAAAGCAGCATGAAAAATCTCGACACGACCGCCATATCAAGTTTCCCAACTTCAAGGTAAATGACTTAGTGCTATTGTA
This sequence comes from Pinus tabuliformis, assembly GCA_031772625.1. Taxonomy (NCBI): domain Eukaryota; kingdom Viridiplantae; phylum Streptophyta; class Pinopsida; order Pinales; family Pinaceae; genus Pinus; species Pinus tabuliformis. The sequence goes on along the minus strand of CM062809.1, from coordinate 210,958,843 downwards.
TGACAGTAAGTTTAATTTTTTTTGGGAAAATTCAGAATGCATTCGCTGGGACCATACTTGTTAAGGAGGTAACATACAGAAGCGTGGACCATATAGTCAAACTAAATGGAGAACCCTTCCTAGGAAAAGTAAATGGTAGCTGCTTGAAGCCCTACACAAGTGGGCCGGTTATCTGACTAATTGGCTGAAGCATAGTATTCGCACTACGAGGAGCCGGAAAAAGGCGCAGGACTATAAACATACGCAACAAGTGTGGTACAGATGTAGGCAAACAATGCAAACACAAAGGTCTCTGAGGAATGGATGCAGCAAGTTTAGCAAGCAACAGCTCAGTGTGCTATAAACATCAATACCGTTTGAGAGAAGTTGGAGGGACTCCGCACCAAGATCGCTGCATCTACATAGTGACTCGAGCGCAAGTCACAATGTTTGTGCTGGGGACCTATTGGGTACGCAATCCCCCCACGGAATGTTTTGGGGCTCAAAGCCTAAGTTTTGATTTGATATTGTTGTAAATCTCCATGAACTGCAAGAGTGAAATGTATGTTAGAGTCATAGGGTTGTTCGCCCTAAGTTTTGAACGTAATGCCGGCCTACCCATGGTCTGCGGACCATGGAATTGTATAAATAGAGCGAGGCTCTAAGTTGTAAATGACATATAATGGGTTTGAATAGAGAATGGGCATGAAGGGTCTTAGAGAGTAAGTAAAAGTGCGAAGTGTGTATTGGGTCATAGAGTAGGAAAAGGCTCTGCAGCTGAGTGAGTAATGTAGAGTCGAGTCTGTAACCGAAGAAGAGATTAATAAAGAAAGGTTTTGTTACTAATTCGGTGTCTCTATTCTGAGTTATTACATATTTGATATTATTTGTGAATATACTGTTTCTTTACTGCATGCACTTGTATGAATGATTTATATTGCTAAGTATACTTTACACATGCAAGTAAGCTAATTTAATCAACCAATATCGTATTAATAGGAAGGAATTGGGTAATAACAATGTTCAGCCCCTATGTAGGGCTACGCGAAGGCAACACCTCATGCTGCAAGGAACGGGTAAGTGTGTGTGGCAACGTGCGCAGGGTCAAACCGCGAACCACTTGAACCCATCAGACAGCTCTAGGGTGCAGAAACCTGGTTCTATCACCCTCCCAGACTACTTCCGATGAGACCTCAGTTTGTGCTCCATAGACTGTTGCCGAATGGTCTAGTAGTACCGGGATTTGTTTGGCTAAATCACCTCCGAACCTGGGTCAAGCCCCAACAAGCCAACACTGAGACTCCACGAGTTATCGCCTCCAGGTTACATTCCATCTCAGCTAAGGGGTTTTCCCCTTCTTCATAGTGTGCGCCCACTATCTGATGAAAAACTCGCCGTGATATTGGCAACATGCCTAGTGGTCTCTTTGGCCCCACATTTGCACATTTATCATAAGTTGAGTCTTAGTTTAGACTTTTAAAAAAAATCATAAAACTTGAAAAACATAAAAAACAATTTTTAACCTGCATCGGTCCACTATTCTCTTGTTGGTAGAGGTAGATATCGATCCCACCTAAAATCCATGCTAGCATAAACATAATCATCTACCACAAGTAGCTCGTGTTCTAGCCAAGAAAAAAATTGTTGTAAGTAATGCATATGCTGACTCGTTCCTCCTCGAGGCATGAGTTGACTCCATCGCAAGATTCTCGGATCTCAAGGGGAAAGATCTAGTACATTTGTCCACTAATACCAGAATAAGGTCACTCGATCTAAAAATAAGGTCACCAATATTGAACTGAACCCAAATTTCTTCAGGTGTCCATGCTTCCCCTTGGTTAGTTGTCATTTCATATTTGTCAAAACACCTTCACACTAGTTGAATATGGTGGGGGTCAAACATGTGATAGCATACTAGAACTGGGATTTTGAAGCCTCATGCAAGGCTTGTGTGCCAGATACACATGACATAGTGAACAAGATTGTTCTCAAGATGAGGTTGTTGGTGATTTTTGCTATCTTGACCTTCCCTCCATTGGTCATTTCGGCATCGGGACAATTCCTCTGGACTAAAGTCCTTGTACTTTCACCTCCTTGGTGATATCCAAAGAGTTGGATTGCTTCCCCTTGTCGGGACAATCTTGTGATGAAGTAGATATCCATCTCCTGAAGTTCTAGTTCCTGGCCTTTTATGATGAAGATCTCTCGATCTACTTCCTAGAGACTGATCAAATAGGGCAGCAATTCCATCTGAGCCCTCAACCCTGTAGTCCTGAAGAAGTTTAGCAACCCATCATTCCTCAGAGTGTTTATGCCTCTTTCCTTCCATTACAAGACCATGATCTCCTAAAAAACATCATTTAACACCTATTAATGCTTTTTTCATGGATTAAAATCATCAATTTTTCTTCAAAAGAGGGTTTTCTTTCCAAAAAATCTTCCTAGGCGCCATCACGCATGTTTTTACAAACAAAGTGATGGCATCGTGGATGCCTTTGGGCTTGAGTGCAATCATCATGGTTTCGATGACCATACCCACGATGGTCGCTGATGATCTAAAATTTAAAATCCTCCCTTATAGCATAAAAATTACTGTTTAAAATGCATAAGAAATGATAAAATGCAAGAGCATGGATGGGCCTCTTACTTGTTGCAGATAGTTCGAGAAATGGCACTCTGGATCTCTCATGACGACTATTAGTATTAGTCTTGTCTTCCTCTCATAAGTGATCAAGTATGATTTTATCAAGTCTGTTAGGGGTCTCAAGGTCAAATTTTATCATGTCACCAGGTTTTCAGAGTAAAATTTGTTCACTGACTAGTTTGTCTAGGAATGTCTCTATTCTTTTGAAAAATCTCACATGATGATCACCTGTAGGTTTTAACCTCGTACAAAAATTACTTGCATAAAAATTCTTAAAACACATAAAATAAAGAATGCGAGAGCATAACACATAGAACACATATACACAAAGATTTCCTTGTGGATCCCAAAACCAGGACTACCAGATTGATTTTTCATTATGTTCCTTTCAATGTCACAATACATATTTATAGATGTCGAAGCATCCAATACCATGGACTGAAAACCATCGCACCCAAAAATGTGTGTGAAAACCATACACAAAACCATAGGTAGGTCCGCCCACCTAATATAAGGTCCCTAGGGGGGCTAGTCGTGGAAAGACTATAACACAACCCAACATTCTCCCACTTGCTTTTTTTCTTTCCATAAGGGGCCACACGAGAGCTTAGTCATTTATCCAGCCCTGCAATGCCCATTGTTTCTCTACACCAAGAGAACTTCTCAGAGCTCACAGATTTTTTCAATGCATTTGCAGTATTCTTCGAAGTGTCCACCTTTACCAACAACACCTTTTTGTCTTCTATCATATCCCTCACAAAGTGATACTAAACATCAATGTGCTTTGTCTTTGAATGGTAAGAAGGGTTCTTTGCTAAGAAAATTGCACTTTGTCTATCACAATCTATCCTTAGAGCTCCCTATACTAACCCCATACTTGAACACAATCTCTGCAACCAAACTGCTTCCTTGCTTGCATGAGTGGCTGCCATGTATTCTGCCTCTGTAGTTGATAGTGCCACTACAAATTGTTTCTTTCTCATCCAACTAACTGCACCTACAAATAGGTTAAATACATACCCACTTGTAGATCTTCTCTTATCTAGATCTCCAGCCTAGTTTGCATCAACAAAACCACGAATATCCAAAACTCTGTCAAATCCTGGTCTTCCTTGATAGCACAAACCATAATCACTAGTGCCACGTAAATACTTGAAAACCTATTTCACTGTTGTCCAATGCTCCTTCCCTAGTTTTGACATAAACCTGCTCAATACTCCCAGTGCATGTGCAATGTCTGCTCTAGTATAGACCATCACATACATCAGACTATCGACTGCACTTTCATATGGAACACAGGACATGTCCTTTTCCTCTGCTTGTGTCTTGGGACATTGTTCAATAGATAACTTTAAATCTATAGGAATAGGAACCTTCATCGGTTTACTATCCTGCATATTAAACCTCTGCAGTATTGTCTCTACATAATTCCTCTAGTTTAACCAAAGCTTCCTCTTTTCCTGGTCTCTTTTAATTTCCATGCCCAAAATATAGGTTGCAACAGTGATATTTTTCATGTCGAATTTGGAGGACAATGGGTCTTCAAATCCCGGATAATTTCTTTGTCAATTCCAACCAACAACATATCATCCACATACAAGACTAGATAAATAACATAGTCACCAATTAATTTAAAATACACATAGTGATCTACCTTGCTTTTGGTGAAGCTAAGTCCCCATATAAATGTATCAAATTTCTGATACCACAACCTTGGTGACTGTTTTAACCCATACATAGACTTCTTTAACTTGCATACCAGTTCTTTCTTACCCTTCACCACAAAGCCTTTAGGTTGCTTCATGTAGATATCTTCTTCCAGATCTCCATGAAGAAATGTTGTCTTCACATCCATCTATTATACCTCAAAATCAAAAGCAACAACAATAGATAAAATTAATCTAATAGAAGCTACCTTGAAAACAAGAGAAAAAATATCACCAAAATCAATTCCAGGCACCTGGGAATAACCTTTTTCTACCAACCAAATTTTGTATTTCTCCACCTTTCCTTCTGCATTTGTCTTCTTCTTGAACACCCATTTTCTACCAATGGGTTCCCTTCTAATCGGTAACTCCACCAGATCCCAAGCCTCATTTTTGTGCAAATATGCCATTTCATCAACCATGGCCTCTTTCCAGAGTTTTCCATCCTCTGAATCTACTGCTTCCTTCAAAGTTTTGGGATCATCATCAGTGATAGATAAAGAATAATTTGAACAAAAAGCAGATGGACTATACCTTTATGGCTACCTTCTTTCTCAAACTGATCTTCTCACAACTGGAGTTTGTGGCTCTTCATCTTTTGATTCTTCTTCTGTTGTACAATCTATTTCTTCCTCCTTTAGCTCAAACTCTATATTCTTAGGTTCCTTTGATGGAACTTCATGTTTAATAACATTTTTCACCTCTCTGAACACCATATCTCGGTTGTACACAACCTTCCTTTTTGCTAGGTTTCAAAGCTTATAACCCTTTAAACCATCCTTATACCCAATAAAGATGCACTTTTCAGATTTACTATCCAACTTTTTTATTTTCTCCTTTGGAACATGTACATATGCATCACATCCAAATACCCTCAGATGTGAAAGAGAGGGTTTCTTACCAGTCCATACCTCCTGTGGAGTCTTATCCTCCAACGCTGATGAAGGTGATCTGTTGACCAGGTAACATGCTGTCTCCACCGCCTCTGCCTAGAATTCTTGTCCTAAACTGGCACCATTGAGCATGCTTCTTTCCCTTTCCATCAACGTCTTGTTCATTCTTTATGCAACTACATTTCACTGAGATGTGTATGGAGTAGTCTCTTATCATGCTATACCACACTTCTTATAGAATTCTTCAAATTCCTTGCTACAAAACTCTCCACCATTATCTGTCCCCAACACCTTTATCTTCTTCTCTGTCTCGTTTTCCACCAGAGCCTTAAATTATTTAAACCTGTCAAAGACATCAGATATGTTTTTGACGAAATATATCCATGTATTCCTTGAGAATTCATCTATAAATGATACATAGTACACAGACTTACCTAGTGACAGAACCTTCATAGGTCCAAACGCATCACTGTTCACAAACTCTAATATTTGTTTCGCCCTCTTACCACCAGAGGGAAAACCCACCCTATTATGCTTCCCATATACACAATTTTTACAGAAATCAAAATCCAGAGAGATATTAGTCATACCTTCTACCATGCCTTTACTATGAAGTATTCGAAGGCCCTTCTCTCCAATATCTCCAATCCTTTGATGCCATAGCATGGTCTTTTATCTCGAGACCACTAGATTTTCTACTCCACTTTTAGGAACCATAGAACTGTTGCACCCACCAATAACAATGCTACCTTGCAACTTGTACAGAGTTCCAATCCGAAATCCCCACATCAATGCCAGTGCTCCTCAAACCATCTTGTAGGTATCTTTCTCAAACACTATTTTTACACCTGCATCATCCAACTAGCTTACAGAGATTAGATTTCTAGCCAATGCAGGAATATGTAGAACACCCAGAAGTGTTCTAACCCTTCCACCTTGCAACTTCAACTTTAATTTTCCACGACCAACAATTCTAGCCTTCCTATAATCCACTAAGAAGACATCACCACCATCGTATTTCTCATACTCGCAGGACCACTCTCTATGGGTATTGAAGTGAAAGGATGCACGCGATTCAATTAACCATGCCTCATGATCTACATGTGTACTTGAAGAAGCCAAGTACACATCCCCACCTTCATCTAAGGTGGTTTTCACCTCTAGAGATGGAGCATCATTAGATCCCTTTACTTTCTTAGAAGATTTAGATTTACAATCCCTTTTGTAGTGCCCTTCCTTTCCGCATTTCTAGCATACCACCTTTACAGGTTTTCCTAGAGATTTAGATCTCCCACTCGTTGAATTATTTTTGTTTCTGTTCTGGGACCATCCTCATACAGACAAGGAATCACCATTCTAGCTCGCCATATTTTTCAGTCTCATCTCCTCTACCAGTATGGATGAGACTTTTTCATCAAACTGCAAGGTAGTTGCATTGTTACCTATTGAAACAACCAGACTATCCCACAAATACGGTAGAGAACACAACAAACTAATGCACTTATCTTCATATGAAATTTTAATATCAACAGACAATAACTAACTTACCACAGTATTAAATGCATTCAGATGCTCTTTCACGGAGTCTCCATCTTTCATTCTCAGGTTATACAACTTTTTCCATAGGAACAATTTATTCACCAGAGACTTAGATTGGTACAAAGTCCCTAACTTGTCCCACAAATCCTTTTCCGTAACTTCCCCTGATACATTTAGCAATACTAAATCTGAGACACACAATCGTATTGTGCTCTTATCCTTCTGATCCAACTTCTTCCATTCTTCATCGAACACTCCCATTGGTTTAGTACACGGATCTACCACAATCCACTTATCTTTGTCCACCAACAGATCCTCCATCTTGAGTTTCCACAACTCAAAACTCTAGCCATTAAATTTCCCGATCTCTATCTTTCCACTGCTCGCCATCTTCTTTCACCACCAGGATCGATCCCGCAGATCTCCCACTGAACAAGGTCTACCACAGGCCCAACCAAAACCCCTCAGGAATAAAGGCATCCTCTTGAAGCCAAAACAACTCTGATACCAACTGTAGGTTTTAACCCCGTACAAAAATTACCTGCATACGAATTCTTAAAACACAGAAAATAAACAATGTGATAGCATGACACATAAAACACATATACACAAAGATTTTTCCCTGGATCCCAAAAATGGGACTTCCAGCTTGATTTTTCATTATGTTCCTTTCAATTTTACAATACATATTTATACATTCCGAAGCATCCAATACCATGGACCGAAAACCATCGTAGCCAAAACCATGTGCGAAAACCATGCACAAAACCATAGGTAGGTCCGCCCACCTAATATAGGATGCCAAAAAAATTTCCCCGAGGCACTACCCTGGACCTTGTAGAGGGGGACTACCCACACCCCTCAAACCCCCTGGACAGGGGGGGCTGCTGCCACCCTTGTTACCCCCCCACTGCGTAATCAATGCAACGAAGGGGGGGCTCTGCCCCTCCTCTAACTTCCCAGTAGACTATGGGGGCTACTCATGGAAAGAATATAACACAACCCAAAATCACCTACTTCACTCAGATGAAGGAATCATAATAAAGAGAATGTTTTCATCATATCAGTCCTCATCATTACCATTTCACTAGGTTTGATGTATTCATTAGGTTATTAGGGTTTTCAAGGTCCATCCTCATTCCATGCATAATTCTGACATCAGAGGAGTTATGATAAGAAACTATTTGCATACATTTTTACGAATTTTAATAAGTTCTTGAATGATTACAATCTCAAGGTTCCTAAAGAAGAAGTCTCACTCTCCAAAAATATAAAGAGAAGCTCAGGTTTCAACTCTCCAAAGTGGTCAAGTTTAAAAGGTGGAAATCATGTTTTGAAAAGGTATGTGGGGCCCATTTTTATCATATTGTGCCTATAAAATCTCAAAAAGTCCTAAACTTGTTTCATTTACATCCTAACCTCCTTTGTTAATCTAGCTATCCTCTCCATTGGTGAGAAAACACGGGTTTGCTGTCCAGATTTGGACAAAATCCCTTGGCACTGTGCTTTTGGAGACTGCCCCGTGCTTCTGGAGGTGGTGCTGCGCTTCTATGAAATACATTGTTCTTTGACATTGTGCTTCTACTAACTGCATTGCGCTTGTGACGGAGTAGCCTAAAATTACCCAAACTCACACAAATTTCCAATTTGAGCTTGCATTCCTACTTCTTTATCTTCTAAGCTTATTCACAAGTAAGTATCATCCTTTTTCTCACCTTTTTCCTTTGGCAAGATAAATGCAAATGTGAGTTTTCTTCATCTAGGGTTTATGTGAAATTTTCATGTTGCAAGACTAGTGTAACTGATGGGTTTGGTTAGTTATGACATTGAAAACTTGTAAATTTTTCACCTCATACCTTTGTACATGTATAAATCACCCTTTAATTCACTAATTAACTTATCTACCCTCATATTACCTCACCCTTACATAAACCCTAGCTCATACCTATCATTTTGGGAAAATTTCCTAGCATATATGTTTTTCAATTTCTCCTAATCATTTCTTTCCCTCATTTCACTCCATTCAAACTTCCTAAGTTTCTTGAAGCCCCTGTTAACCTCCCAAAATTCCCCTACCATAATTTCCTTTCTCCAACCCCCTCATTTCATCATTTCACTCATTCCTCACTGTTTTTCTATTTTCTTGTTATCTAGGGTTTCTATCGTAATGGAGGAAGATTCTTCACCATCAGAAAGGAGAAAACACCATAATGGAGGTAAAATCATGAGATATGAGCATACCAACTGCAATGAAATCAACTCATCACGATTCATCAAACAATGTTTCGAAGATGTCAACTGTCTAGGGTTTTGTGAAAAGGGTAGGTGAAGTGGGTTTCCATGAACGGATAATTGATTGGATTGCCACCAATCTGAAAGGGGAAAGGGCCATTATAGGAGGGGTAGAATTTACATTTTCAGTAGCTTTCGTTTCTCTTGCCACAGGGATACCTGATCATGGAGAGTACTAGTTTAAAGGCATGATCTTGGACCTTGAACATTATAGATATTTCCTGAAATCAACATACAAAGAGGCCCATACACACATCATCCCATTTAGGTACCTGTTGGAGAAGTATGCGCCATTGATGAAGGCTATGTTGGAAATAATACTGAGAGGGGGGGTGAATCAGTATTATCAAGTCAATTATTCCATTTTTCAAATCCAGATCATATACGATACTTCAGTTAGTTAAAACCGTGTATATACAAAACTACGTATAAGGAAACCCACGTATACCATGCAAACTTGTAATTTACTTTATCTCACAGATGTTGATTATTAATCTATGTATCTGAATCAAATAAACAGTAACTAGAAACAGTGAAACTGAGCAGAAGACAATCACACACAAGAACACAAGATATAAGGTGGAAACCCAATGTGGGTGAAAACCACCTACTGCAATTCGTCTCTATCTTCCTTTTAATTAGAAACTTCTTTTTACAATGATTCTATACTGGTGGAGTCCTTTACCAGTACGCAGGCTACAACCTGCAGAGAGCTACAACCCTCTCTCGTTCTCTAGCTTCTCCTGGAAGGGAGCTACAACCCCCTTAGCTCTTGCACTAGCCAAGATACTAGTACGTAGGTGCTGGCCTACAGAAGGCTACAACATTCTATTTCTTCCAGGGACCACGTTTCATAAATTTTCAGACTGGATCCATGAACATCAATCAATCATCAAGAATTAAACAATCTCCTTTTCACCAATTAGAACTAAATCAAGTAGACACTTCTCTAACAGCTGTACCCAAAGCACCCAATTCTGAACCCAGAACACTGTAGAAATAAACAGAAGCAGCTAGAACAAAACTCAAGAGATGTACGCTACTTCAATAACCAGAAACCTGCATGCATACGCTTCTGTGTTTGGACCAACCTGCGTATACGCTGTTTTTACTCACAGAACCAGTGTGTATACGTGCCTTCGCTTCACTGAACCTGCGTACAGATCTATAAAGGATAATTTCAAATATTCAGACATTAATTAATTGAGATTACCAAATTTATAGATCAAGCATGCGCCACATATAACGGATCAAAATCATACAAAGATATTATTATTCAAGCCTTAAGATTATGACCCATCAATAGAACTTATCCTTCTTTTTGCGCTAAGGTTCCTCCTTTATTCAGATCCAGATCTGCACCATAACCCAATCAATATTTCAGATCTAGCACTTTATCAGATATTCAATAATTCAGATCATGCTTTGCCAAATGATCTCCTTCCTCTTTTATAGTCTTAGGCCTTCCACAATACCACGGTCCAAAACCATAAAAAAACAATACCATGGACCCAATACTTGGGATCAACACTCTTGACGAGATACCATGGCCCAAAACCATAGGTTCAATTACCAAGGACTAAATACCACAGACCAAACGTAAGTTCTCCAACATGTACGTGCTTTTCTTTGTGTGAAAGTGCATTTATACACATACACGCTTTTGTAACGTATAACCCGCGTGTATACGCGACTTCCTCTAGGTGAACCTACGTATATATCTTTTCCTTCATTATGAGTGCCTGAACTGAGATCTGTCACCAAAGTGAGTTGCCATCAAGGACAACACCTGTGCCATAGCTCCAAACCTATGCCATAATACCAACAATCTCCCCCTTTGGACTTGATGTCAACCCCAAGATCCTCAAAGTCATTCTCCCCCTTTGTCATCAAGGGCAAAGGGTTGTGCTCTCCCTAAGTACATGCTGAAATCTCTGTTCTACTGTGCTGGCCATGCTCCCCCTGACTCTAGGCAAGATCTGCAAAAAGATGTTCTTCAAGAAGAACCATGATTTATACATCATAAAAGACCTTCCTAACACCAAAAGACTCTATACATACATCCATCACCCAACCAAGTGGGGATACATCAGAAATTTACATATGACAACCAAGTACATTACATCATTCATCCCAGGCATAGTGGGGAAACCAAAATAGGTCGTTACATGACCTTGACACCATAAAAAAAAGATACATGACATAGAAACAAAATATTTAGAGCAAGACTTATGAAAGTCACCAATAACTGATATCAGCAGCATCTGTCAATCAATATTTAGATCAGCAACCATGATTTCCTTCTGTTCTCCCCCTTCATTTGTTCCACCTGAGATCAATGGCTGTGAACCTGAACCAAGAGCTTCCAATGTAATGCCAACAATGCATTATTAGAAGATTATCTGCTCCCCCTGAACCTATGCCAGATGGTCTGTGTTAGACCCATATCAGACTCTCTTCAACCAGAGTCTGTCCCCACTGATTTCTTTCAAACCACCATATATGTGACTCTCTCTAAATAAATTGGCGTATGTACACGGATCCTCCTCAGGCAACTTGCGTACACCCATTTTTCTTTGAAACAGACAAGTTTCAACAGCAAGATGATGCATCAACTACTCCCAGCTTCTGTCTGAGGTATTCAAAAGTTTCCCTGGGCAGTGGTTTGGTGAGAATATCAGCAACTTGTTCCTTAGAGGGAACATACTCCAATTTGACCTTTTGTTCCAATACTTGTTCCTGGAGAAAATGATACTTGATCGGTATGTGCTTAGTCTTTGAATGCATGACAAGATTCTTTGAGATGTTGATAGCACTTGTATTATCACATAAGATGTTGATAGGTGGAGTACAAGTGATTTGAAAATCCTGCAAAGTTTGCATCATCCAAAGGAGTTGAGTGCAACAAGATGCGACAACCACATATTCTGCTTCAGCTGTAGATAAGGCAATCGAACTCTGTTTCTTACTGAATCAAGATCTGGAACCCATAAAGAATGCACTGCCACTTGTGCTTTTTCTGTCATCCACGCTTCCAGCCCAATCTGCATCTATATAAGCATGAACAGTGAGATCTGTATCTCTTGGATACCACAGGCCATAGTTTTGAGTTCCTTGAAGATACTTGGAAATTCTCTTTACTGCCTGAAGATGAGTTTCCTTATGATTTTCCTGAAATCTTCCAACCATTCCTACTGCATGCATGATGTCTGGTCGGGTACCTGTTAAATAGAGAAGACTTCCAATCATGGATCTATAAGTTGGTTGATGCACTGCTGCTGATTCATCATTTACACTAAGGCTGCATCCTGTAACCATAGGGTACATACTGGTTTCGAATCTTCTATTCCATACTTCTTCAAAATTTGCTTGAGGTACTTGGTTTGAGATAAAAAGATACCGCCTTCATTTTGTTGGATTTGTAATCCAGGAAAATATGTCAGTTCTCCAAGCAAGGACATTTCAAATTCTTTCTGCATCACCAAGGCAAAGATTTTACTCATAGCTTCTTCATTGCTGCCAAAAATGATATCATCAACATATACAACAAGTATTAGCAATTTGCTATTTTCAATTTTTATATAAAGATTGCTATCTGCTAATACTTTTGAGAAACCTTGTTGATGAAGATATTTATCCAGATGATAATACCAAGCCCTTGGAGCTTGTTTAATACCATAGAGGGCCTTCGTAAGTCTGCATACAAGTTTTGGATCATTTCCAAGGATGAATCCATCTGGTTGCTCAATATACACTTCTTCTTCTAAGTCTCCATTCAGAAAAGCTGATTTCATGTCCATTTGAAATACTTTGAACTTTTGAAAGCTTGAGAGAGAAAGGAACATTCAGATGGCCTCAAGTCTAGCAACGGGAGCAAAAGTTTCTTCAAAGTCTATTCCTTCTTGTTGAGCATACCCTTTACAAACAAGTCTGGCCTTGTTTCTAATAACTTCTCCATTTTCATTCAACTTGTTTTTAAAGATCCATTTTGTCCCTATGACATTCTTATCTTTTGGTCTAGGAGCCAACTCCCAAGTGTTATTCTTTTCGATCTGTTCAAGTTCTTCATCCATTGCCTTGACCCAGCATTAATCTTTGCATGCCTCTTTTACATTTTGTGGTTCAGTGGAGGAGAGCAATGCTAAATAGATTGAAGCTTCTGCAATTGTTCTTCTTGTTTGTATACCTGCCTCTTTCTGCCCCAAAATTTGAGATTCTAGATGATTCTTCTGAACATACCTGGATGGAGTCTTATCTTCTATCCTTATCTATTCTTCTGGTGCCTCTTGAGCTTCTTCTTCATCATAAGTCTGATTTGATGTTGAAGGATAGTCTTCATCATCTTCAAAATCTTTGGAATTCACTTGCCTAGGAATGTTTCCTTCTTCATCAACCACTACATCAATGCTTTCAACAATTTTTCCAAGCCTTTTATTGTAACACTTGTAAGCTTTTCTGTGGGGAGAGTAACCAAGGAGAATGCCTTCATCTGCTCTAGGTTCAAACTTGCCAAGATTTTCATCAGTATTTTTGATATAGCATTTTCTTCCAAAAATTTTGAAATATTTTACCGAAGGAGTCTCACCATACCAAAGCTCATGAGGATTTTGAGTGTTGTTCACTCGGACATTTGTCTTGTTGAGAATAACAACTACAGCAAATGCGGCTTCACCCCAGAAGGTTGCGGGAGTTCCAGACTCATCAAGCATAGCATGAGCCATTTTTTGAACTGTTCTGTTCATCCTTTCCAGTACTCCATTTTGCTGAGGAGTCCTAGCTGTAGAGAATTCCCTTCTTATTCCATGTTCTTCACAAAAAATGAAAAATTCATTCGAGGTAATTTCTCCTCCTCGATCAGACCTGAGGAATTTGATTCTGTGATCTAATTCGTTCTCCACCAAGGCTTTGAATGATTTGAATTTTTCAAAGGCTTCGTCTTTGTGCTTCATAAGTCCTATCCAACACATCCTGGAAAAATCATCAATGAATAATATAAAGTATTCTTCTCCTCGAGTTGACCTCTTCCTAGATGGACCACATACATTCGTATGGACAAGTTCAAGTGGCCTGCTAGCTGATCCTTCCTTCTCAAGGAAGTTAGTTCTGGTTTGCTTACCAAACTGACACGATTTGCATATTGTATTGTCTGGAATTCTGATGTCTGGAAGACCACGAACTGCCTGGTATTTGCATGCTTTCCTTATCTGTGAGAAACTAAGATGCCCCAATCTTCTGTGCCATAGCCAGTGTTCATCATTCTTGCTTCGATAGCATTGATTTTGTCATTCTTTGAATATGTATAAATTATTTGGAGTTCTTATGCCTTTGATCACTATTTTTCCTATATCAAGATCACGAACACTACATCCATTTGATCGAAATATAACCTCAGTTCCTTGATCACACATCTGACTAACACTCAGTAGACTATGCTTTAAGCCATCAACATACATAACATTTCTAGCTTTGACCCTTTCTTTCAACTGAACATAACCTTTACCTTTTATGAACGCAGGGGTGTCATTTCCAAATGATACCTTCTTCTCCTTCTCTAAGGCACAATATGACTGAAGTTTTTCTTTATCACCTGTCATATGTTTTGAACGTCCACTGTCGATGTACCATTGATTTTCCTGCCCTTCCACATATAAAGCTATACCACATCTCTCTGGTTGTGGTTCCTTCATTCTCGATGTTTTGGCACTTGAGGCTTGCTCCTTCTGACTTGTCTGCCGAAACCTGCTCCTGCACTCAGAATCTTCATGACCGAAATTGTTACAAATAGAACATTCTATCTCATTTTCAAGAGCAGAAATGTTATTGTAGGTTCTTTTCATGATCCCAGTCATACTCCTCTGTTTTTGAGCTTCTCTAGTCATGATTGTCTTATAGGCAACACATTGAGCTGCTTTGTGACCAAAGTTGTGACAAGAGAAACATTGGCCATTGAAGAAACTCCTGTGATTATCAAATCTACCAGCCAAATGATTGTACTTTCTATTGACATCCATTCTTGAGGAAAATTGAGAAGGTTTTACCTGTGGCTGGTTGTAGCTTCTATTTGTCCTTAAATTAGATTGGCTGCGATTTACCTGGTAGTCTTTGTTCATTCTTGAGGCAGATTGTCCCTGATTTACCTGCTGATTTCCATTGGGTCTTTGTTCACTTCTCCTTGTTGCATCAAGATAACTTTTGGAGGTAGATGGTTTTTGTGCTTGATTTGTTTCTTCATTATATCCCAAACCTGTCTTGATTAGTGGAGAATGCTGCACTTTGATAATCTCATCTAAAGTGTCATATCCTTTAACAAATCTAATATTAAGAGATTTTGTTTTCTCCATCTCTTTTCTAAGTCCACTATTTCACATTCTAACTTTTCATGATGTTTTTCCTTTTGAGCAAGTTGGAATTGAAGAGTATCTATGATCACATTCTTCTCTTCTAAACAAATTTTGAGTCTATAAATCTCTTCATAAAGACCTTCTTCATCTATAACATCCACAAAATCATCATCTTCAAAAGCCATTAAAAGTTTATAATTACAACCTTGTTCATGTTCATCACTATTTGAAAGTCCATCACTATCGTCATGAGTGTAATAGCTTTTCTTATTTACATTTTGTTTCCTGTTCCATCTAATAGGTTCCTTACCCTTGTCAAGCTTATCTTTATGAGGACATTTGGCAGCATAGTGACCGACTCTTCCACAAGTAAAGCATTTGAAAGGTAACTTACCTCTGAATCTTCCAGCACCTCGTTGAAGGTTCTTGACAAAATTTGATTCTTCCTCTTCTTCTGACTCATAGTAATCTCCTTTGCCTGAAGCCTTGAAAGCAGCTTCTCTCCTATCTGATGGTCCTCCTTTCCTCATTTCGTAAGCAGTCAGAATTCCGTGTAGTTGTGACATGGTAAGGTTCTGTAGATTCTCCTTTTCTTCTATTGCAGAAACTTTAGATTCAAACTTAGAGGACAAAGATCTTAGAACCTTTTCAACTATAACAACCTCTTTTATTTCTTCACCCAAGTTTTTCATACAATTAACAATCTCATCTACATGAAGGAAATAGTTAGCCACACTTTCATCATTGTGAATTCTGAGATTTTCATACTGAATTATGAGGGTTTGAAGTTTTGCTCGTTTTACCTGTTCATCTCCTTCATAGCTCAGAACAATCTTGTCCCATATTTCTTTTGCAGATTTATACTGCATAACCTTGACGAATTTTGATTGAGATAGACATCCTAATAGAGTATTGATAGCCTTTGCATTTGTTTCATATTGCTTCTTACCAGATGAATCTGTAGGAGTTGTGGATGGAAAAGTATACCCTGTATCTATGATATCCCATACTTCTGTACCAAGAGATTGAAGATAGGCTGTAACTCTTACCTTCCAATAGACGAAGTTGGTCCCATCAAAAATTGGTGGCCTCATAGATGCTTCTCTCTTGTAGTTTCTCATGATGATGGATCTTCCTTCAAGCGATCAAGCTTCTTCAGAAGGACCTGCTCTAATACCAATTGTTGGAAATAATACTGAGAGGGGGGGGGGGGGGCTGAATCAGTATTATCAAGTCAATTATTCCATTTTTCAAATCCAGATCATATACGCTACTTCAGTTAGTTAAAACCGCGTATATACGCAACTATGTATAAGGAAACCCGCGTATACCATGCAAACTTATAATTTACTTTATCTTACAGATGTTGATTATTAATCTGTGTATCTGAATCAAATAAACAGTAACCAGAAATAGTGAAACAGAGCAGAAGACAATCACACACAAGAACACAAGATATAAGGTGGAAACCCAATGTGGGTGAAAACCACCTGCTACAATTCGTCTCTATCTTCCTTTTAATTAGAAACTTCTTTTTACAATGATTATGTATTAGTGCAGTCCTTTACCAGTACACAGGCTACAACCTACAGAGAGCTACAACCCTCTTTCATTCTCTAGCTTCTCCTGGAAGGGAGCTACAACCCCCTTAGCTCTTGCATTAGCCAAGATATTAGTACATAGGTGCTAGCCTATAGAAGGCTACAACCTTCTCTTTCTTCCAGGGACCACGTTTCATAAATTTTCAGACCGGATCCATGAACATCAATCAATCATCAAGAATCAAACAATCTCCTTTTCACCAATTAGAACTGAATCAAGTAGACACTTCTCGGACAGCTGTACCCAGAGCACCCAATTCTGAACCCAAAACACTGCAGAAATAAACAGAAGCAGATAGAACACAACTCAAGAGATGTACGCTACTTCAATAACCAGAAACATGCATGCATACACTTATGTGTTTGGACCAACCTTCGTATACGTTGTTTTTACTCACAGAACCAACGTGTATACGCACCTTCGCTTCACTGAACCTGCTGTTGGAGAGGCAAATCCCCTCTACGGATAGAGGCGATCCCTACTAGCCCAGAATGGGTCTAGCAACAATCAGTCAATGCTACTATGCAAGTTCCTAATTGCAATTAAAAGATAGGCAAAGAACACCTACTTGGATTCAAGTGCTGTTGTTTGATGAAGAGATGCCACTCTCGCTCCTTCGCTCCAGCCGGTCACGATCTACCACGATCTTCGTGAATAGATACCTGCACACACGAAGAGACAGACAAACACAAGCGTGAAATCTAATAAAAGCAATTATACATCAGTCAGAAAGGATGTAATTCACATTAACCATTAGAGAGACAAATGAGAATGGAACAATAATAGTAGTCATCTATTATTAATCAATAAACAGAGAAGAGTACAACCAAATGTTCTGACGTCGATATCCTTCTCAGGAGGGGCCAGTCAGCAAGTCTCTTAAGCATTCACCTTTGGAAATGATTCTCCCAAGACAAGAAACTCTCTCTCTCACACAAGCAACACAACACAACCTTCCCTAAGCTATCAAAACACTTCCACACTTATCACACCAACTACCTATAGTAGCAGCAATCTGAGCACTATAAGCTCCACACAATCCAAGCTATTCAAAACTAGCTGCTCATGGTAATGGTAGAGGTTTATATAGGAGAAGGAGTCTCCTTGAATGGTGGAAGGATGAGCTTATCTTCAAGGGAAGTGGTTGCAAAGGGTCGAACAGACATGCCATAGAAGGGAGGCGATACTCACAAGGCCAACAATCAAGTCTGGAGTTATCTGGAAGGCTTGCTGTTGGAACAAATTCGCCCAAACTGGATCAGCGCGGGTGCATAACTGGTCTGGCACGCTGACGTCACAGAGACATAATGGGAAGGACCATGTGAGAGCGGGTCAATACAAACAGAGGCTGCGCTGGTCATGAAATTCGATCAGCGCGGAGAAGTCGTGTGCTTCCACGCTGGCAGCGCACGCGGTCTGTTATGAAGGGCCAGTCAGCGCGGGTATTTTAGAAACAGACGCGCTGATGAGGAAAACTTTAGAAAAGTGGGTTTTTGGCCAGTTCAGAAGGCATGAACTTGATTATTGTGAACACCTGACACAGTAGGGTGACTGACAGGGAGACAGTGACAAATTACTATGTAACAGATGCCCCCTAAAGCATGAAGACCGAGAGAGTGGGAGCGGTGAAATGCTTTACAAAACTTGCCGAACTGGAACACCACCAGGAAGGACCGAATATCTCTAATAATCAAGTACATGCAGTCTAGGCATGGGCACAGCCATCCGAAAGACATGCGAAAAGGTCTGTGGAATGGACGCAGCCACCCAGCTAAAGAGACCAGAATAATGATAAGGTATGGTCGCAGCCATCCATGAAGGCTCAGGTATGGGCGCAGCCATCCATCAATGAGTCATGTAATGATCATCCACAAAATCGCAGCCTGGACCATAACAGACAGGGATCCAGGGTCTTGCGCTCCGTCCCGACCTGAACAAAGTACAAGTCCAAGCACGTGAATACATGAGCTGAAGTCGAACATGCATGAACATCGTCTGATTACCAGAAAATTATGAGAACTGTTAACAGACGCGAGAGGTACCACCAATAATGACAATGGTCCTCAAGGTACTTATAGGTACAATCCGCGGCGTGTGAATCAATGAGCTGGTGTCGAACACCCACATAATCATCTGATCGGAGGCCAATGATGAAAACCTCACATCGAACACGAAGAACCTGCCATTGAGGCATGCAGGCTCTAAGGCGCCTGAAGGGAGTCTTTAGGTCACATTCCTGGATAATGAGCTGAAGTCGACAAGAAGTAACCTTGATCGAAGGTGGGCCATAACGTTTCCCACATCATCGATACGAGACAGAGAAGGATAAAAGATTTTGTGTGAGACATCAGAGGGAGGTGGTAATCTTGCAGAGGTGAACTTCTCTTGAACATATCGGTGGCACAACAGCGGATTTGGCAGTATCTGACATCAAATGAGCAGAGGTCATGGTGACAAGGCAATGAGCAGATGAGAGGTCAAATAGGATGACCCAAACCCATGGAGGCTAGTGTAAAACAAGATGAGAAACCCCCACCCAGACACGAATGCAGACGAGTGCCATGTTCAAGAGCGACATACTGTCGATACGACCATTATTACAGTTCCATTTTCCCCACCATTTCTGGCAGGTACCCTGGTTATTTTTGGATGACAAGCTTGACGGGGATAGCATATGCTTGGAGAGGTGTCATTTCGACGATGCCCGATGTCATTAAGTTTTAACGAGCTTGACAAAGGAAGAACTCGGCGTCTTTTCCTGTTTAGAGAGTCTGAAAAGATAGCGGAAAAGAAAACTCCAGGGGGGTCCTTTTTCGTAAAGTTGTGTCTCCCGAGCCCAAAAAAGTATAAAACAATGCTCGAAAGAACCGCCCGACCAGCATGATCGAGGAGTACTTTTCGTAAGTAGTGACTTCGACCCGAAAAAGTAAAAAAGTGGTCAGAAGTACATCGTTTTGGAGCCAATAACGAGTGCGAAACGACAAACACCCGACAATCTTTTTAGTTTAAACGGTCGAAAAAAGAGCTTTAAAGGCGACCGCCTCTCGTTCCTTTTAATGAGCCGAGAGGGGGACTCGGCAATCCTTTCGTCTTTAAACGGTCAGAAAAGAGCTGAAAGCAGACCTCCATTTTTATTCTCTTTAACGAGTCAAAAAGGAAAAATACTCGGCAATCTTTTCATATTTTACGAGTCAGAAAAGAGCTTAAAGGCGACTCGTCCTAGAGGAACGAGTGGTATAAAAGGTAGCAATTGTTTCCGGCAATGGTAGAACTGCTCAAAACATTTAATGGTCAAGAGGCAGGCTAATAAAACCACTCATCGCTGTGGTTCCTCAGGAAAGGATAAACAACCAAGTGAGAGCATATGATTGGCCAAAGAGATGGTAGCAATGGAATGAAACAACCAAGGCTCATCTAGCAGAATTTAGCAGATAAAGATAGCAATCACGAGATGTAAAATGGGTATGGGTTCATTTTTACACAAGCTTGAACCATGGAGAACTTTGCTTGGACTCGGTTTCATGTTTACACAAGCTTGAAACGAAAAACTATGCTTGTTATAAGTTCGCATGCCCCCAGCATAATGACGCAAATCGAGGTACATGCCCCCCAAGCTTCATTGCATTCAACAAAGTGGATGGAATGAAGGTTCACTCTCGAGATTGATGAAAGACTCGACTTGTATTTTACGAGATCTGAATCAAAAGACTCAAGTTGGAAAGGGAGGTGTTTCATTTTTTAATGAGGTTGACACAGTAAAAGAACTATCCTCATAACCCTTGTTTCATTTTTTAATGAGCTTGACACAAGATCAGGAACTATGCTCGGGACAAGTTGTTTCATTTTTTAACGAGCTTGACACAAGACAAGGAACTGTGCTCTGACCAGACCTAGTTTCATTTTTTAAGGAGCTTGACACCGGAAAGGAACTATGCTCCAACCAGACTACCTCATAATGAATAGGAAGTTGGCGCTTCCAAGAGTGTTATTCCTGGTGAAAGGACCACATCTTGGAAGTCAGGACCTAATGCCCCCAGGACAATATGAATGACGGTGTCATCACTGGGTATGGGCACAGGGTAGGTGGCCACGTAGTTGATCCGCGGTGGGGCAGATACAACTGGTGGATAAAAATTAGGAGGGGGCGACAACTGCACAGGAGGCATTGGAGGACTAACGAACGACAATTGATTGATAGTGACAATTCTACCATCGTGTGGAAAGCAGACCACACGGAAAAGCGAAGAAACAAGTGCCCCCATGGCATAAACATAGTCGCGACCAAGGAGAAGACTAAAGTCTAAAACACCTTGGGTAACCAAGACATCTATATAGACGGTTTTTCCTCCCAAAGTAATAGGGAACTTCGGGAGAACGCCTAGAGATGGGCAGGCTCCTCCGTCGAAAGACAACAGATTCTGAGTGACTGGCCCAAGCTGCGGGGAACCTAAAGCTTGCCAAGTAGTGTACGACATAAGACTGACTGACGCACCTTCATCCAGAACAGTGCCAGGTACTGCCTTATCACAGGCAAGTACTGTAATCTGGAAAGGCACATGGGATGGAAGGCGACCGGCGACCAGGCGATTCCAATCAAAGGAAGCGACCAGACTACTTGGTGGGGGAATCGTATGATTGCCCCCAGGTGCTAAAGGGAACGAAGGAGAACCTTCGGGAGCAGCTGGGTTAGGAGAGTCATTTCGAGACTCCGAAGAATCTGAAGAGACGAGAAGAACATGGGCGTGATTCTCTTCCGAAACAGAGTGAGCGAGTGGCGGACTCGAGTCGACACTCTTTCCGACCAATGGTTGGTCTGGAACAGGCTGGACACAGCCGGGTTCGGGAAGAGGGGCCTGGACAAGAGAAGAATGTGAACCAATCTCATTGTCGGGAGGCGGATGATCTGCAGCTGCAGAAAGACGTTGATATCCAATGGGGAGTTGGGGTGAAGGAGTTGTAAGACTTTCCAAGACAACAGAGGCTTTATCCATTAGTGGACAAAGGTGAAGGGGATGATTGCCTTCACAAAGTCTACAGGGGATTCGAATCTTCCCTTTTCCCTTACCATTCCCAACTGATAAGGTAGCATCGTCGTGAGCTTCAAAGGACGATGGGGGGTGGGCCGGATCACGAGACCATACTTCTAGTACCCTGGGAATGCCAGGACAATCGCGAAGAAGATGGTCCTCCTTGCATAATCGACAAGGAAACTTAACCTTCCGCAGAGGGGCAGAAGGTGGCCCGACTTCAGGTGTACTCGAAGGAGTAAGAGTTATACTTGTAGCCTCTCCCTTAGGAGACTTCTTCTTCTTGGTCTTCTTCTTCTTCTTCTTAGCCACCTGGTTACTTGAAACGAGGCCTTCACCAGGCGAAGTAGAAGATGAGGACGTAGAAGTAGGGGTCGAAGGGGAGAGGTCCACCTTAGGATCAACATGATGTTGTTCAGGTGGAGGGACTGATGGACTAACAGCCGACACAGCAGGGACCAAAGAGGTTGAAAACAACCAAACAGGCAACCCGACAGTTAACCCTGGAAGGGATAACGTTGCCATATAAGGAGCACCAACATTCCCGAGAGGAGGGAAATGACCAGGATTCCCGTTAGGAGGGGAACTTGGGTTGGTGAACCCTGGAAAAGTTGCCATGGCAAAAAAAAAGAAACCTACTCAAGCTAACGCACACAAGATCTAACCAGGTAACGTTAATCGTGGCCAAATAAATTTTAAGACGCAGGAACTAAACTTGACCTTTTCATGTTTCAAGAGTCGAGAAAAGGACGAAAAGATGACTCTAGTCTCCTTCGAATGTTTAATGAGCACGAAGTGACAAGACGCTCACTGGCACCTTTTCTTTTAAGGAGTCCGAAAAGGATCAAAAGTGACTACTCTGGGACTCTAGGAAAAGGGTTTACCAAGCAATCCGTAAAATTGCTTATACACCTTGGCAATCGTATGAGAACCAAGGACTTTCCGTATTGCAGTCAATCTTCCCGAATGCTGTGTTCAGTGCGTTACGGCTCACAAGGCAGCAGACTCGGCTTCCTATGGATCAAGGATAAAAGCCTAGTGGGGTCTCCCTATATACGCGACGGTACGTGGGAGCGCAGTCCGTGTTAGACCACTATCGAGTCACAGAAGGAGGAATCACCCAACCGTAATGTGAAACAACAGTGACTATGTTTAAAGACGTTGGAACACGTCTCTAACCTAGACCTCTAGATGTTTGCGTTTAGTTCCAATGCGTTTTTAGATTCATTCGGTTTATTTTATGGTTGATCTTGAAATTAAGTTTCGGTTTCAGGCCCTATCGTATGATCTCTCACAATTACCTAGATGCAAGCTATATGCCAAAGAACATCATTTCGTTTCGATGAATTCTAACTATGAGAAGGTTAAGAGTTTTGAATCAAACAAAACGAACTCAATCGATCACACAATCTAATGCAGCTAATGACAAAGAAATGAGACTTTTCTTTTGAAAATGCAAATCAACAAAAATGCTCTTCCTTTGATTAACTATTGAAGGCAAAAGATATTAGTTCGATTCTCTTTTCAATGACATAATGCACTTACAATGAATTTTGAGAGACAGCAACACTGAGTAAAGAAAACAAAAATCACTCAATGGAACACACAACAAGCGTGAAAAGAGCTGGTTGAACCCAAGCAATTGTAATCTATGTCTGGGTGGCGAAGAGTAACTGAAACAACCGAAGGAATGGTTCGAGGACAACCACCTAAAAAACCAAGCAAAGAAAGCGAAAAAGGAAGGTTTACGCAGTAGCAAAGGCAAGCAGCAACAAACTTTTGCGAACAAGTGAACAAGCGAACAAAACAAGGTTGGTCCAGTGGAAACTGGATGATGGCACTAGGTCACGGGACGCAAAAATGAAATTCGTTCGACAAGGCTTTGCAAGCAAGTGTGCAACAGTTCAAACAATGAATATCAAGTCACAAACCAAGTAGAAAGAGCTGGAGATAGCCAAACCAACAGGCTCAGGAGGTAAAACTGAGATAAATTCAATTTTACAGGATCAGCGCGGGTAGCCTTCAGCAACTGTGCGTTGAAACTAGGTCACGCGTAGCAACTTGGCGCTGTCAGCGCGGAAGGACACGGATTAAGCGCGCTAGTTTGATTTCAGAACCGTCGCGACTGTTTTAAGTACAAGAGCGATGACAACAGGTTTAAAGAAGCAGCTATGCGCTGTCAGCACAACTGTTTTGATATAAACCGCGCTGAGGTTAAAAAAGAGGCAAAAACAAGCCAAGAACTCCCAAACCAAGGCCAGAATTCTTTAAACAATTCATACACCTCCCAGACTGACCCAGGAAGTTTAAAAACAGAGAACTACTCCCCAAACTCGAAAAGAGAGAACAATCAAATTCAAACACAAGAATGGACACAAGAGACAAAAGGCTGAACTCCCCAACGGAGTCGCCAAATTGTTGGAGAGGCAAATCCCCTCTATGGATAGAGGCAATCCCTACTACCCTAGAATGGGTCTAGCAACAATTAGTCAATGCTACTATGCAAGTTCCTAATTGCAATTAAAAGATAGGCAAAGAACACCTACTTGGATTCAAGCGCTGTTGTTTGATGAAGAGATGCCACTCTCGCTCCTTCGCTCCAGCCGGTCACGATCTACCACGATCTCCGTGAATAGATACCTGCACACACGAAGAGACAGACAAACACAAGCGTGAAATCTAATAAAAGCAATTATACATCAGTCAGAAAGGATGTAATTCACATTAACCATTGCAGAGACAAATGAGAATGGAACAATAATAGTAGTCATCTATTATTAATCAATAAACAGAGAAGAGTACAACCAAATGTTCTGGCGTCGATATCCTTCTCAGGAGGGGCCAGTCAACAAGTCTCTTAAGCATTCACCTTTGGAAATGATTCTCCCAAGACAAGAAACTCTCTCTCTCACACAAGCAACACAACACAACCTTCCCTAAGCTATCAAAACACTTCCACACTTATCACACCAACTACCTATAGTAGCAGCAATCTGAGCACTATAAGCTCCACACAATCCAAGCTATTCAAAACTAGCTGCTCATGGTAATGGTAGAGGTTTATATAGGAGAAGGAGTCTCCTTGAATGGTGGAAGGATGAGCTTATCTTCAAGGGAAGTGGTTGCAAAGGGTCGAACAGACATGCCATAGAAGGGAGGCGATACTCACAAGGCCAACAACCATGTCTGGAGTTATCTGGAAGGCTGGCTGTTGGAACAAATTCGCCCAAACTGGATCAGCGCGGGTGCATAACTGGTCTGGCGCGCTGATGTCGCAGAGACATAATGGGAAGGACCATGTCAGTGCGGGTCAATACAAACAGAGGTTGCGCTGGTCATGAAATTCGATTAGCGCGGAGAAGTCATGTGCTTCCGTGCTGGCAGCGCACGCGGTCTATTATGAAGCGCCAGTCAGCGCGGGTATTTTAGAAATAGACGCGCTGATGAGGAAAACTTTAGAAAAGTGGGTTTTTGGCCAGTTCAGAAGGCATGAACTTGATTATTGTGAACTCCTGACACAGTAGGGTGACTGACAGGGAGACAGTGACAAATGACTGTGTAACACCTGCATACAGATCTATAAACGATAATTTCAAATATTCAGACCTTAATTAACCCAGATTACCAAATTTATAGATCAAGCATGTGCCACATATAATGGATCAAAATCATACAAAGATACTATTATTCAAGCCTTAAGATTATGACCCATCAATAGAACTTATCCTTCTTTTTGCGCTAAGGTTCCTCCTTTATTCAGATCCAGATCTGCACCATAACCCAATCAATATTTCAGATCTAGCACTTTATCAAATATTCAATAATCCAGATCATGCTTTTTCAAATGATCTCCTTCCTCTTTTATAGTCTTAGGCCTTCCACAATACCACGGTCCAAAACCATAACAAAACAATACCATGGACCCAATACTTGGGATCAACACTCTTGACGAGATACGATGGCCCAAAACCGTAGGTTCAATTACGAAGGACTAAATACCACAGACCAAATGTAAGTTCTCCAACATGTATGTGCTTTTCTTTGCATGAAAGTGCGTGTATACGCATATGCATTTTTGTAACGTATAACCCGTGTGTATATGAGACTCCCTCTAGGTGAACCTGCGTATATATATTTTCCTTCATCCTAAGAGCCTGAACTGAGATCTGTCACCAAAGTGAGTTTCCATCAAGGAAAACACCTGTGCCATAGCTTCAAACCTGTGCCATAATGCCAACAGGTGGTAATGAAGTTTTTCACCTGTGAGGGAATATTTTCCAGATTGTATGCATATCAAATCAAGCTTCTAATGCATTTCACATGTCTAAAACCTCTAAACATGTGTAATTACCTATGTATAAGCCTTATTAAAATGTCTGAGAAGGTAAAAGTGAAAGGCAAAGAACACTACCCTAGTCGTTTTCATCACAACTCGATAAATATTGTAGTTCTCCACCAGCTAGCAGAAAAGAACGTAACATGTGATTCATTCATAGAAACAACTTTGCAATGGCATGAAACTACTTTTTCAATTCATCGTCAAGATATATCAACACAGCGGGTGGAGGTAGGATCATTAAGCAAGTCAGTGTAGGTTCCCAAGGCACCTAGACCTAATGTGACCCAAATTTATCAAAGAGGAAAAAGTCTTGTGTTTACTTCTCAAGTTGAGAGAAGGGCCAAGCCTACTACATCAGCAAAACACGGATCACATTTACAATATGAATACCTAATTGAACATGATTTTGAATTGGTGGAATTGGAAGCAACAAATGAACCTTCAAACGTGCAACAAATTATCAAAGAGAAGGATTCTCAAATCAAAGAACTCATGGACAATATGGCAAGAGCAAGGTTCGTCATCTCCTTCCTTGAGCAAGAAAACAACCAGCTTAAGGCTAAACAGATCATCATGGAGAAAGAGAAATCTAAGGTGTTGCAACAAGGAGGCAAAGGAAAAGTAGTCTTGGAGACTAGTGAACATGAGGAAATTGATTAAAAAGTTAGGAAAAAGAGGCAAGGACCAAGGGACTCGAAAAGACATTGAAGGAGGAGAAAGGACATAATCTGCTAGATGAAGACCTAGACATGGAGGACAGAATTGCCTTGGAGATCAATGAGGATAGAGAGTACTAGCTAAGTAAGGTAAATGACCACATATAATAGATTATTGACAAAACCAACAGGGATAATCATCTATTGAGGCACATGGCACATCATTATCAAACCAAAAACATGATATGTAATATAAAGCTCAAGCAATTGAAAAGATAAGCTAAAGGAAGCCCTAAAGGAAAAAAATGAGAGGGATAACTTGGATATTCTTGCTGAAGCATCCATTAGGGCATGACATACCTCATTTTTCACTTTGTGACCAATTTTGAAGGTTTTCTGAGCATTTTTGGTTTTTTGAGAATTTTGGTGCCAAATTCAGAAATTGGGCTAATCACAGAAGCGTAGTGCCTTGGCGTTGTGATTTTTCCTTAGGGATCCAAATGACAAGTGAATTACTATTTTGTAATTCTAGTGACCTCCTATCAAAACCCATTCCAGCATATTTCTCAAAGAGGGTTCAAATTTTATAGAAATGAGAAAAAGGGGTCAAAAATGATCATTATGCCACTCTTTTTGACAAGCACTGTGCTTCTGGAGACACCTTGGGAGAATGCCTTTTTAAAGGCCTTCCCATGGGCCATTTTCAAAAGTTAAAGGTGTTAGGGAAGGTAGAAAGGCAAGGCTAGTTGACCGTTCTCTTAGATATCAATTTTGAGTTCAGGAAGTCACCTAAGCGTGGGCTGAAAGTTAGCATTGTGCTTCTGCAAATTTCGGAGTTTTTATTTAAAATTTCACTTTGTAATTTCCTAGTTTTTCAGTTTGACTTGGTCAAAGTAAAAAATCATGATGTAGTTGCAGTAGTTCAAGGTTAGATGACATAATCATGAATAAATAGACATCATAGGTTTTTTGAATGGTTAATTATGCCTCATAAAGGAAGAAAAATTCAAAACAAAGTCAAAGAGAAGAGTTTGTATTTGACCTTCTCACTCTCACCTATGGGTTGAGAGAATCTTGGAAACAATTCCACCACCTAGGAATTCAACTCTTGAAGGTGGGGAAGTTGTTTGATTGAGTCTATAATTCAGAGAGAGGGGTTGGACTTTTGTGGAGAATCTTGGTAACTTATGTTCTCTCACAACTAATACAGGAGAAGTTGCAACTATGTTTCAGGAATACATGTTCAGTGAGTCTATGGTGTTAGTTTTCTTTTAGATCATTTTCTAATTTATGAAATAATATTTCTTTTCATGCTTTATATTATTCCTATGATTCTCCTTGTAGTTATATCGAAAAAATTCTTAGATTTAAGCTTTGTTTATGTGGAAATCATGCGTGTGTTTCTTTTCTTCTAAGACTAATGAATTCATGCTTTCACATGCTCATTATGTTATCTTAAACTCTCAGACCTACACTACATTGAAAACAATTTAATTTCACCATAACACGCTGATATCTAGCTCCTCTTTATACCTGCCACTACATACTTGAAGCCTTGACCTAATTACATGTTCTAATCCCTAGTCCTACAAACTAAAAACCCTAAATTCACAAATACTCAAACAAAACTTGTATATCTAGCCTAAAACCTATTTCTTTTCAGTTATTCATTGACAAATATTTAGAGAGATCCCTCTCTGGTTCAATAGGGCTAGATACTAAACTTAAAGTGGTTCGAGGTTGCCTTTTTCGATTTCCTTGTCAGCATAGGAAATTGTATTGGATAACAACAACCACTTGAAAATCGAGAGACTTAGGCACATATGCACTTTCAGATCTTACTATGGTAAAATGGTAAACAATAAAATTACTTTTGGTTATTTATAAGTTTTGCAAGTTATTTTTGTCAATATTTTCGTAATATTTTAATGTTTTTCTCGATATCAATGATGGGTGCATTTAATTGTGCAGTTACAGGTACATTCAAGTGAATGGTGATCATCTTTTACTAATTCTTGTGAGTTTTATTTTATCTCTTTAAATAAATGAAAAAGGAACTCCCCTGGAGTCATCTTTGAGCTCTTTTATGACTCTCTAAAACTGAAAATATTGTTGAGTAATTGTCATTTTGAACTCGTTAAAGTAAATGAATTGACATCACCTCAGTATACGTTAACCCCTTTTTTGGGTTGATATTGACTATTTATGAAAAAGGTACACCACGGTCGACATGGTCAAGAGGTTCCCTCAGTTATTGTTTTCTACCTTTTCAAATTTGAGGGACAAATTATGAAAAGGGACATGATGGAGTTTTCTTTTTCGTCTCTTTTTCAAACTCTCTAAATGTGAAAATGGTAGTAATTTATTCTTACGTTGAACTCGTTCAAACTGTACGATGAAAGACTCGTCACCATGATGAGATTGAGCTTCTCCTTCCTAAGGCTTATAAAACTTACTAGGATGGATTCATTCCAAGAATGAACTTACATGACAAGAATATGCTATCCTGTTCAAGCTTGTGATAAAAATAATTGGGCTACTCGCTAGAAATAGTGGGGGAAAAATGAAGATGAAACATCCTTTGTATAAGGAGCATGTCGCTCTTGAACCTGACACTCTTCTACTCTCGTGTCGAGTTTGGGATATCCTCGCTCAGTCACTTGTCCTCTCGAGTTTGGGTGATCCATTTTGTCTCTCATTTGACTATTCCATTCTGTCATCATGACCGTTAATCCTATGTAGAGTCATATGCTTCCACACTTCGGTGTCGTGTCGCCAATGTTCAAGAGAAGTCCAATCTGCAGTTATTTATCTATACATTCTTTGAGTCATTGTTACAGTCTTGACAATCATTCCACTTTATTCCTTGTTTCGTGTCGATGATGGGGGATTCATCATTACCCTCCTTCGACGGGTCGCCTGTTATCGAATTCATCTCATTTTCCAGGAAGATGACTTAGAAACTCCCTTTTAGTACCTTAGAGTTGGCATGCCATAATGGCCAGTTCTTCGCATTCGACGATGGGTCTTCATCATTTCCTTTTGATCGGGTGACTCCACAAGTGTTCAACTTCACCCTCATTATCACATTCACAGATTGTACTGTTGTACCTTCATAGCCATTGTCATTATTGGTGGTTTCTCTCATACATGTTAATGTTCCACATCATTGACTGGTAATCAGGTGGTTTTCTAGCATGTTGGACTTCAACGCCTTTATTCGCATGTTAGGATTTGTACATTGATTGGGTCGGGATGGAATGAAAGACACTAAGTCTTGTCTATTATGACTGAGGCTGCATGGAGTTATATGTCACCCATGATTGTACACATGTTCCTACTATACGGATGACTGTGACCATACCGTCAGATTTTATATTAATGATGATCCTTGTTATCTAGATGGATATGCCTAGAACATGGATATTTTCATATAGGTTTCATCATTTGGATGGCTTCGTCCATGCCATGGATTCATTTCTTGATATCAGATATTTATATGTATATGCATCCTTGATTTCCAGGTCTCCTGATAGTGTGTGTCCTCGTCCTTTCAAGAGCTCGTAAAGCATCTCAGCCATCACTCCTTGTTCTTCCTTCATGCTTTAGGGGCATTTGTTACAAAGTATTTTTCATGCCTCGACTTCCCTGTCACATACCCTGAATTTCTTGAAACATGACTGTTATATAGCATACTCATCCATGTATATAGCTCAGATCCCTCCTAAGACTTTTCTTGGAAAATGTCTTGAGCTTTACCTAAACAAATAGCTCTTAAAACCCTAAAATAAGAGTCATCGCTCTTATGAGTCCTAAAAAAATGATGGTCACCTATTGCAATGTGTTTGACTAGTGATGGAATTGCTCTATTCACTTGCATACCCATAATGATCCCAAAAAGGTACTTTCCCCAAAGAGGATGAGAAGCTTCGTGATCTAGAAGCTTCCATATCGACGAGCTGGAGGTTGTTTCGAATAGATGAGGTCGAATCCTTTCATATTGGCCTCCTTGTCTTATCCCCATGAGCTACCTCCTTCAGATGAGGGACTAATCCTATCTTTTGATAACTCCTAACTCCCTCTTCCAGCCTATAAATTCATCTTCTCCCATTCCCAAATGGCTGGTCTATGTTTGTTTGCGCCCTTATGTTAAGCTTGAGCCTAGAGACTATTCATTAGACTTAGAGAAGGAGTTCTTGGATATTTCTTGCCTTGGACTTGGATTACCACTCAAGGAGAGCCTTTCAACATCAATGCTTTGGTTGTAAGCTCCCATTTATTTCCTAATAGTATACAATTGTTGATTCATCTTCTGAAAATATATATGTTCATGTATTATTTAGCTTGACATTCCTTGATTAGTTAAGTAGGGTGTTATTGTATTTGCTATTGGTTTTGGAATTCTTTTTTCTCTCCTCATCATTTGTGTAGGTACATAAATGCTGAGAGAAGAAAGAACAAGTCCATGACAGAAGCAGTTCAAGGCCCTCTACATAGGAAATCAGAATAGCATCAAAACGAGGTAGGTCATCTCTTTCATTCTACTTTTCAATTATAACCTAGGGAGATGTCTAGTTAATCGTCACCTCAGTTGATAGACGCACACATTGGGCTAGAGGGATCATCTATGTCTATAGAGAGGATTAACCTTGTCAATATATAGGAAAAATGAGATAGTGAACAAATGTTTGGAAGGATATCTTCGTTGCTTTGTATCTGATAAATAAAAACAATAAGGAAGCCACTGACATCCCCAGTTTGATTAAATCTTTCAACCTCAAAAAATAGCATAATCAAGTCATGAGGATCTTATAATTTTGTATCGAAGGATTTATAGATCAAAGAAATTTCATGAGAAAATTGAAGTAAATAATTAACTTTATGCAAGAATGGAAATTGTAAGGAATGGAATGAATGCTCAATACTTCCATTGTTTTCTTCCTTATTATGTGTAGCCCTATCACTTTGCATAAATTCAAAATTGTGCTCATCAGTCTATGAATTCCAAAAGCATGCAATATTTTCACCACAAGTAAATTCATTACAAGAAAGAGGACTCAAGGTATAGCAAGCTAAAGAAGAAGTTCTCATAAGAGAATCTTTGTTGAACAATTCGAATTCTGGATTTAAACCTTTCAAATTAACGCCTCATTGAGAAATCAAGAAATTAGTCAAATCACATGGGCATCCATCACCATATATATCGATGGATTCATTATGAGTAGAATGATGGTTGTCCAATGCTTTAGTTTGCTTAAGCATATTTGTTTCATTTAACTGATTATGGAGATCACAATATTTTGAAACAGTTGATAATGGAGGAACAACATCTTGACATAGAGGATTTTGAAAGAGGAAAGAGGGATTAAAATCATCTCCACCCTTTTGATCCTATACCTATGGAATGTGACCACTTTGTCCTTAATCACAATTTAGACCAACAAATTGAGAATCAATAATATATTAAGAACATGCAGGTGTAACAAATTGATCAATTGAATTAGGGTATAGAGGACCATGATGTGTGGATGATAAAGGATGATATGCATCACTTGAATAAACAACACTTTTGATGATATCATTATAACACCCTCCTCCCACATCTACCCAAGTAACTAACCAACGAGGGTACACATGTGACAAGAAGTTACTATGATAAGATTCAATATCATAAGTCACATTAAGGAAGTGGAACCAGTAGAAACAAACCATACAGACCCTTAACATCAGTAATAGGGCTCCTAAGAACCATACCAACATTTTTGCTAACTAGCCCCTAAGTCCTACTGAGGTTTTAGACCTCTTGACCTTTGGACGCTCCCATGCTATGGGCATGCCAACATCGAGAGAGCTCTAGATGCTCTAGGCTCTATGGAAGCTCCTAGAAGCCTATATTTATGCATTCAGGGACTATTTCTAGTAGAACTATGCTAGGGTCTGGGGATTTTAAGGCACTTTTGAAGCCTATAATTATAACCACTACACAGAAATTAATGTAATTTCGAGAATCCATTAAACACATGATGAAAATACTAATAAACCAAAAACTAACTCGAGTACTAGGTCTGATCATCCCCAGCTGGGACTGACATTCTGTCAAACACTTGGCATATATGTAATCTATAGGTGTAAATAACATATCTAAGCATAGGGGTCTCATATTTATCTAAGATTCACTATTATGCATTGCTTCCTTATCACTTTATTTTCCTTCATTTTCCTCCTTACATGCAACCTATGAAATTTCACCTCATTTTTCTCCTAATTTCCATTACTTTCATAAATAAATGTGCCAAAATGTCATGTTTCCTTTCCCAAGCCTTTGCCAATTTCCTTAGCCATAATAAACCAAATGAACACCCACTAGAATGTTTTTTCCCACCATTCACCTTGGAATATGTGTCCCATCAATCGTGGCCTTATATATTTTACATGGAATTTTCACTAGGGTTGTTACAGAACCCTTCGCTTTGGGGGAACACCATCCTCGGTGTTCAATGACACTTATAAGTAGCAAGACTACTAAAAAAAAACATATAACCCATGGTGCTTTATAACACAGCTCGTTGCAGTATTTACAATGACCATCTACTAAAACATGAAAAAAATACAGTTTAGTGGAGCTTTATAACACAACTGATTGTAGTATTTACAATAATAACCACATATACACACATAGACATTTGCTTCACCTAACAAATAGTCATAATGTCTATGGATCTTTATAAATACAATTTGATATAATATTTACAATAATACAAACATATACACATATGCACATTTTCTTAACCAACAAATAAAAGGATACGATGCAAGCATCCATAATAAGGGCCTGTAGAGGCTCACATCTCCACTCTCAAAGTAATTCCAGGATTCACCTCCTTCCCAAGAAGTCCAGAATCCACTGCAAAGTCAAATCTACATCCAATGGCCAGCGCTGCAATCCTTCACCACTTGTCCTCTTAGTGAAAATTTATCGGTTCATTTATCCCAAGAACACTCTCCTAATGTGCATTTGATTACATCTAGAAATTATAATGACCAAAACAAATATATGCATGACCTTGCCTTCTCTACTACACATTCCCTTGGGAAATCTAGTCACCCCCTTTCGTGGAGTCACTCACCTTCCAAGTTCCACTGGCACCCCCATCTTGAATCCATCTCTTGAAAAGGTTTCATCGCATCGGAAGGTCCAAAAACCAAAGCATATCCCTGCCTTAAAATGAGCATACCAGTCATAGCTTGATCATGGAAATCGAAGGACACTATTGGGTACTAGTGTCCTACAATGGATCTGCTCCTAAATTCTTTACCAACATACCGTTGCATTTTCCAATTCCTTTTCTTGTTGCCAATTTTGGCAGTCAACTTCAACCATCCAACTGGGAATTGTCATGCATTCCTGTACCAAACACATAATTTACATTAGATTTAAAATAAATTGAATAACTTCAAATCATACCTCATTGGTGGCCTGTCAATAAGGTACACATGCAATCATGTTTACTTCCTGTCAGAACAAGTTAAACTAATTGTTTGATTAAATTATCATTAATAAACATATCAGATCAAGTTATCTCAAAACACAACCATCATATATCAAAATCATAACACACATGTAACCGTCATAAACCAGAATCATATATCATACGGAATCATCATAGACCGGAATCATAAATCTCATGCATAATACAACTAAAATAAAATACTAATACCTATCCTTTAATCAAACCTTAGCTTCTACCTATGTCTTTATTTTGTACACACTCCAAATCAGTTTCCACACCTGACAAACACTCACTCCCTTCTCCTCAACCATGTGCACATACACATAGTTTGCATCACACACATACAACTGCACACTACATACAACCCCATGTGAAACATGCACCTACACCTGACATACAACTCATACACCTCTAACCAGTGTGTGACACAACACAATAACTATGCCTACATCCAATGTACACAACCCCACAATACATACACCTACACCTGATGTAGAACACAATACATACATCTATACCTAATGTGTAATTCCACATAATACATATACGTACACCTGGCGTACAACATAACACAATTCATATGTACCTAATGTACAACACCACACAATACAGATATGTACACAAAGTACGACATAACAAATACAGATGTCATGATACCATGACTACACAATGCACATACATAGTAATTCATGCCCACAACACAACATGTAAGACACACACATAATACAAAATGTACACTTGTACCATATGTACAACACGTACATAGTACCACCTGTACAAAGCACCGCCTGCACAATGTGTGCAAAACATAACATGTACGTGGCACCACCTACACAACGTGTACACAATGCCAGATGTACATTGTACCACCTATACAATGTGTACACAATACCACATGTACACAGTACCACATGCATGACATGTACATAACACTACATGCACACAACATCAAATGCATGACATGTACATAACACCACATGCACACAGCACCACATGTACAACATGTACGTTGCACCACATGCTCACAACACCACTTCTACAATCATGCACAAAACACCATATGTACATAGAACCATATGTACAACATGCACACAACAGCATATGTACATAGCACTGCATATACAACATGTACATAACACCCTATGTACACAACACTGCATATCCAACATGCACGCAAAACCATATGCAAACAACGCTGCATATCCATCATGTGCATAGTAGAATATGTACACAACATCGCATATTCAACATCTACATAACACCATCTATACCCAACACTGCATTTGCAATATTCACATAACACTATATGTACCACCCCTGTACATAACATTGCATAAATAACATCTACACACACTATATATACACAACACTGCATGCACAAATAATCACATATGAAACATGCACAACATATAGAACATATGGACATCAATAGTACCATACATCCAAAGCCAAAGTGTCTCTACAAGGCTACCTTGCTTCTAGTATCTTATCCATGCTTTTTGTAGCATGTCATAGACTACACCGCTTTCATTTCATTGATGTATCCCTCAGTATAGCCTGCCCATAAAATAGACATAATATAATCACATAATATCAACTCATAACCACATGATACTAACCTCATATATTATTCAGGGCTACTCCTACCAATTCATTCCTCATAAGACTGAGAAACTCTTTATGCCATTCACCTACATAAGAAATCATTCTTAAACAAGAGTGATCCCTGACGACCCTGTCGTATAGTGACATAGATACATGGATACATACATATATATACATAAACGTTAGCATAAACAATCATGATCCTATGAGAAAACGATATGCAAACATACACATATGTAAATATAAGCATCAACATAAACTAATAATGATCTAGTCAGTCAATGACATACATGAATACACAAAACATTAGCATAAAATAATCATGATCCATGATGAGCCTATTCGACATGACATACATTCATACATCTATACACATATAGACATCAGCACAATCATGAGCACAATGTAATTACTAGATATCATAAGGTCAAGGTTAATAGAACTTGCTTTATGCGTGCAACACATGTTCCACATCGACAACAACAATTCCCAACATAGCCAAGGCATATGATGCCTCAAGTCCATTTAATTCACCTTTCTTGTTACCTTTCCCATGATTGTCCTACCATCATCCATTCAAACCAATGGATCGAACCACGCAAACTGATTATTATACTCTTGCCTTCAACTTCCTTTATACCTGCATTGGATTCATCTGAGTCTTACATTCCCTACTAGATTTTATTCAGTTCTCTTCGAGATCCACTAAATTTTGTCTTTCCTAACCAATTCCAAGACTCAAAAATTAAATGGAAAACACAAGAAAAAAAAAAGAAGAAAACCATGAAAACCAATAACAATGCGATACCACAGAGAAGGTGGCATGATCATGCACTAGACATAATAAAAATGCAAATCAAGTGAAAGAAAATCATAAAATACCTAAAACACAAGACTAACAATAGACACCATGACTCAATCCCCATGGTTCCCAGTGCTTCCAAGGTAATTCTCAACCTCATCCTTCTTCAAGATTTCATGGCAATCTCTTTGCCATGGAATCCTTGCATCATAATACCATAAACACATAATTGTGAGTGCATAAATAAACATAAAAACATACTAGTTACCTTACCTTGTTGTACCAAGAACATTTCCTTGTAACTAAACACATCCATACTATCTCTCAAGGGACACCAATTCCCTTGACAAATCCATGTGTAACTAGAGACTAGATAATATAATGTCAAATACATGTTCATGAATATAGCACATATCGAGATAATGTCAGACAAGATTAAGGTTAAGAAGACCTCCTGTATGCAAAGAACTCATTTGTTTGGAATTATGGTCTCCAAACATAGCCAAAGGAATTCTTACCCAATTCCTTTCTTTTACCTTTTAGCTTGCTACAATTGAGTCTTATTATGTGCTATCACATCATCCAACTGTTAGTTATATAAACAAATCAACTGTAACCTTGTCATAATAATACTATTATCCTTATTGGCATGTGGCCCAAAATGGGTCCAAATATGATCTTTAAGTCTTCAAAAGCTAGTAAAATCATGCCAAGGATAAAAACTAGCATAGGAGAAGAACCCTTAGCATGGCATAAAAGCACTATCGAAAGGCAGAAAACCAGAGAAAGCAATGAAAAAACAAGTATCGAAGGCATAAATAGTCAAACGCACAACAACCATCTGATCTGGCCGATCAATGGTCTAGATCTGATCAATGGATCATAATCGGCGATCA
This sequence comes from Pinus tabuliformis, assembly GCA_031772625.1. Lineage (NCBI taxonomy): Eukaryota > Viridiplantae > Streptophyta > Pinopsida > Pinales > Pinaceae > Pinus > Pinus tabuliformis. The sequence goes on along the minus strand of CM062809.1, from coordinate 210,921,011 downwards.
CAGTCAGCAGTCACAATCGGTGGAGGAAGCTGGCGGATTAAGGGTAGACTATGTGGAATTTGCGACAGCGGCCGATGATGCAACGTGGACTATCGATCAAGCACACAAATTGATAGCCCACTTCGCATCGAAGGATCGCTATTGGAGATTAACGAAGAGCGCTATCAATGGCCCGGGGCATGAGCGATATGCGATTGTGATCAAATCGCATCGCTATATCGCATCGGAGAAACACCATGGAGTGGGGCCTTTACACATATATGTGTGCGACACGATGAACTAGACCCGTCGGTATTCTAAATATTATTTTATAATATTTGAGGTCCATAGAAAAGCCATTTCCAATGCATTTTTGCAGTTTTGACGTATTTATAAAATAAAAAGGGGAGACTGGGAACATGCCATTAGTGACTTGAAATAGCGATAAGGACAAACCCAATGGAGGAATAGACAGAGTTCAAGGACTTTTGAAGTCCGAAATAAACAAAGATGAGTGGGATTTTACAGTGTTGCATCGTTTTCTGTGTAAAATAGAAATAATCATTATGAACATTTAAAAGGATTACAAAGGCTCAAAGACCCATTCCATCATAGAATAGAGGCCGGGAAATAGTTGCCGGGAGATAGAGGCCAGAAAGGGAAACAAGGGGCCACAACATGATGCAGCCCGAAACAAAAGCAATCATGGAACATCAACAACGCAACACAACCAAAACCAATAGAAGTGATCGTCGGGCATCTCTGGCACGAGCGAGCTCTTAGACAGTGCAACAAACTACTAGGATGCAGTTAATTTGTTGTCAGAAGAAGAAACCTCTGAGCCCATGTGTGCCTGGTCAGGGCATCAAGTTGTTAAAGACAGAGAGGATAGATTAAGACACTTCGAGCCTTTGAGAGCTCAGGAGCATTGTAAAAGGCCTATAAATGGCTGAAAGTTAAATGTATGAAGGGTTCAACTTCTGGAGACTATGGATACTCTATTCCTTGTAGTGTCTCATCTTCATTCCAATAATACAAGCTTCTTTTGTTGTTACATGTTCAATTCCCATTTTCTCCTCTGTCCTAAGCTTGCACTTGGATAGTCTATTCATGATTTCTTCTGTGTCTAATGCTAGATAACTATCATCTTATCTCTGCATTGATAAATTGGATTTGCAATTGAATAGGTTATTCATGTTTTATTTTGTGTCTGATGCTAGATAACTGTCATCTTATCTTTGCGTTGATAAATTAGATTTGCAAGCTTCATTTACTTCCTGTAGCTAGCCACTCATATATGTTTATTTATGCTTCTGTTGGTACAGTCAGTATTCTCCATCTATCCATTGAATCTATAAACTATTGAGCATTAGTGGTCTAAAGCCTTGTCAAGCTGAGGGTGTTCATGCATGTCTAGAGTGAAAACAGAGTTGAAACGGTGCTTGATCCAAACCTTCATCCATTCCAATAGTTTTGAGAACAATATTGAAGATTATATGTTACCACGCATCTCCAAGCTACAACCTAGGAGAGTTTCTTGGAGTGATAACATAATTGGCACCGTTCTCAGGGAGAGGAGATTGAAGCTTAGACTCCTTGAGACATGACACAGATCCAACTTTGATGATAGATAAATTCTGGGCACTTTTCCAATTGTAATCATCTATCTGGAAACTCTAATGAAGGACTAACCTCTTGGTGAATCCATTTCATAGTTCTGGCTCAGTTTGTGAGGCATACTTGGAGAAATCCTCGAAAGCAACAAGCTGACCTAATATCTGATCCTGAAAAAATCATCAAAGAAAGAAAGGTATTATAGAAAGGAGCATCAGGTTCAAGTAAATCTAAACATTGTTCTATATCTCTTCAAGAAAATCCTGTAATAGAACAAATACATGTTGAGAGTATAGCTTCTAATACTAGCAGCGAAGAAAAATCTCAGAGATTCATAAAGCTCCTTATTCTTTAGGTTCTCCTTTTGTTGTAAGCCCAAAGAAAACCTCACCTCCTATCCATCATACTCCTTTAGTCCTATCAATCACTCCTCATCCCTCTTTCATTCAGACATCTAGTACCTTTATAGCCACCACAGCTATGGCAGGCCCACAAGCACCAACCAAAATGGAAAGAATCATAGCTGCTAGGTATGGACCTCTAGTACTTCCCACTCCTTTGAATGCCATGCCTATTAGAGAATGTCATAAGTATATTCCTAATTTCACTGGGATTGAAGGTGTTACAGCTGAAGAACATCTTGAATCATTCTATAGCTATGTTGATAATCTGGACATTAGTGAATATGGTGTTTGGATGAGAGTCTTTGTCCAAATTCTAGATGGAGAGGCTAGAAAATGGTTTAGAGAACTGATCCCAAGATCTATAATTGATATTGAGGCTTTAGATGATGCATTCCTAAAGCATTGGGGGGACAATAAGGATCTACTCTACTACCACACTGAGTTTGGGAACTTAAAGAGGGAAAATGATGAGTTGATGTCTGATTTTAATAAGAGGTTTAACCACATGTATAGCAAGATACCAGCTGAAGTAAAACCAACTAGTACCTCTGCTAAACTCACCTATGCCAGTGCTTTTGATTCTGATTTCTGTCTACTGTTGAGGGAGAGGTGATGTGCTAGCTTGGATGATATGTAGGATGCAGCCTTGGAAGTAGAATCAAACATCATGGCTGCAAAAAAGCTCAAGGGAAATGTTCATAAAAGGAGACAAAGAGGAAAATCTTCATCATCTTTAGATCCCAAGATCGATAAAATGACCAAGATGATAGAGTCATTAGCCTCCAAGATATCCAAATTAAAGGTTTAGCAGCACCATGGGAAGGGAATTTTTCCTAATACCTTTGCTCCTAGAAATCCAAATCCATATAGAAGAGCTAATGAGTAGTTGCAGATTTTGCGAAGAAGCAAAGATGCCAATGAAGACCAAAGGGTGAAGACCCATTTTCAAAATGTAGTCATGGAAGAGGAGTAGTTTGATGAAGATGATGAGATCCATTTTATGGAATACAAAGGTAGTGCCGCTTTTTTGACCTTAGCTACCTATGAAAAGTCATTATTCAATGACTAGATCAGCCAAGAGTGGGACTGTGAAGCTATTCTACAAACTAAAGATCAACACAGATATAATCTGAGGTCCAAGATGAATAATGCCAAGGAAACTCTTGTTCAAAGAGTTGTTGTCCCTACAGTACAGCAAGATAATAAGCAGAAGCAACCAATAGTTGATCCTATCATCCTCAAAGCTCCAACCCACGAGGTAAGAGGCCCTGACAAGTCTCCTTCTCCTTTCAATTTTGAATCAGAAATCCAAAAGCTAAAAATATCTATACCTCTGATTGAACTACTAAAGAATGAGTCCTTCAAGAAATATATCCTCGAAGCCCTTGAGCCTAAAGCCATCCAAGCCTCCAATGACTATGTAAATCTGCAAGATGACAAATGAACTGTTATTCTCAACCCAATGATTGAAAATTGTGAAGACAACTCCCCATCATTCTATGTCCCTCTGACTATTCATGACAAAATCCTTCACAATTTTCTTCTGGACACTTGAGCTAGCCATAATCTAATGCCCAAGGCTCTCACAGATAAATTGGGCCTTGACATTACCAAGCCTTATCATGACCTGTTTTTTTTTACTCTAGAAAAGTGAAATGTTTGTGATTAATCAAATACCTAGCCATCACTTTGTCTCAGCTGCCGATGAAGAGCATAATGATGGATATTGTGGTAGTAGATGTACCCCCCAAGTTTGGCTTGTTTTGTTCCAGAGGTTGGATCAAGAGATTAGGTGGAACATTACAAAAAATGATTTGTCCTACGCTACTGTCCCAGTTTTTGGAGGTGAGAGCAGGAGATTTTACAGAGAGACTCAGTTGGCTTATATCATCAATGATGAAAGGAATCCCACTAATCATCCCATCTATGTTGTCGACATTGATTTTGGAGCTTGTTTTCTTTAGATTGAAGAATCTCAGTTGGCCTCCATGTAGCTTAAGAAACCAGTTTTCCAGATCACAGAGGAGGAAGACCCACAGATTTGTTACATGTTCTTTGATGGAGCTTGCTCTAAGGAAGCTGTAGGGGTAGGTGTAGTCCTGATGTCCCCACCATAATAATGCATCCATTTATCTTTAAAACTAACTTTTAAGGTCACAAATAACATAGCAGAGTACGAAGCCTTGATATATGGATTAAACGCTGCTAAAGAAATGGGCATGAAAGGTTTGAAAGTGTTTGGAGACGCAAACCTTATCATTCAGTAGGTCAACAAAACTTTCCAAGCAAAGCATCCAAGGCTGAAAGAATATGGAGCTGAGGTGAAATATGGACCATCTCTGCCTGGCAATGTCAAATATTGTAAAGTTTTTGAAAAGGATGATGAAATTAATAGGCTTTTACAAGTCTTTGATGAAGTTTCTGAAATGTATATTGACCAAGAAAACAAAACCTTTGATAGAAAGGCAAAAATGGATAGTTTTTAGGTTGGTGACAGGGTTCTCAAAAGGGATGCATTAAAGGAAAGGAAGGGCAACCATGGAAAATTTGATGCCTTATGGATAGGACCGCTTGTCATTGCTCAAGATCAGATGACCAATACCTCTATTCTGCATAGTCTAGAAGGAGGATATGTTTTTGGTAGCCCAGCCAATGGGCGGTTCTTGAAACTTTATTTCATTTAAGGCTTTAAAGCCTTGGTATTGTAAATATGTTTTTTCAGTTTTTATTTTGTTGAAAAATAGACTCCATGCCCAATGGAACACTAAGGAGAAAGATTTGATTTTGGTTTTATAGGAAAGGCATTATTCTGTAGTTCTTGAAATTCGCAGGGAGGCTTTCATCCCCAGAAGGAGCCAGTGTTAGCCTTGTTGGCATGTGGCCCAAAATGGGTCCAAATATTCTCTTTAAGTCTTTGAAAGCTAGTAAAATCATGCCAAGGATAAAAACCAGCGCAGGAGAAGAACCCTTAGCATGGTAGAAAAGCACTATCGGAAGGCAGAAAACCAGAGAAAACAATGAAAAAGCAAGTATTGGAGGCATAAACAGTCAAACGCACAACAACCATCCAATCTGGCTGATCAATGGTCTAGATCTGATCGGCGAGTTGCAATCGGCAGTCGTAGTTAGCAGTTGCAATCGGCGGAGGAAGCCAACAGATTAAGGACAGACAATGTATAACTTGTGACAACATTTAGTGATGCAACATGGACCGTCGATCAAGCTCACAGATCAATGACCCACATCACATCGCAGGATCGCTATCGGAGATTAACGAAGAGTGTTATCAATGGCCTGGGGCATGAGCAATATGCGATTGTGATCAGATCGCATTGCTATATCGCATCCGAGCAACACCATGGAGCAGGGCCTTTACACATATATGTGTGTGACTCGATGAACCAGACCCAATGGTATTCTAAATATTATTTTATAATATTTGAGGTCCATAAAAAAGCCACTTCTAATCCATTTTCGCAGTTTTGATGTACTTATAAAATACAAAGGGGAGACTGGGAATAGGCCATTAGTGACTTGCGATAGCAATAAGGATGGAACTGATGGAGGAATAGATAGAGTTCAAGGACTTTTGAAGTCCGAAACAAATAGAGATGGGCGGGATTTTACAGTGTTGCAGTGTTTTCTGTGTAAAACAGAAAAAAATCATTATGAACATTTAAAAGGATTACAAAGGCCCGAAGACCCATTCCATCATACAATAGAGGCTGAGAAATAGTTGTCGGGAGACAGAGGTCAAAAAGGGAAAAAAAGAGCCACAACATGATGCAGTCCAAAACACAAGCAATCATGGAACATCAACAATGCAACCCAGCCAAAACCAACATAAGTGATCGTGGGGAATCTCTGGCACGAGCGAGCTCCTAGACAGTGAAAAAAACTACCAGGATGCAGTTACTCTAATGTCAAAAGAAGAAACCTCTAAGCCTATGTGTGCCCAATTAGGGCATCAATTTGTTAAAGTCAGAGAGGATAGATTAAGGCACTCCGAGCCTTTGAGAGCTCAGGAGCATTGTAAAAGGCCTATAAATGGCTAAAAGTTAAATGTATGAAGGGTTCAACTTCTGGAGACTGTGGATACTCTGTTCCTTGCAGCGTCTCATCTTCATTCCAGTAATACAAGCTTCTTTTATTGTTACATGTTCAATTCCCATTTTCTCCTCTGTCCTAATCTTGCACTTGGATAGTCTATTCATGATTTCTTCTGTGTCTAATGCCAGATAACTGTCATCTTATCTCTGCATTGATAAATTGGATTTGCAATTGAATAGGTTATTCATGTTTTCTTCCATGTCTAATGCCAGATAATTGTCATCTTATATCCACGTTGATAAATTAGATTTGAAAGCTTCATTTACTTCCTATAGCTAGCCATTCACATATGTTTATGTATGCATCTGCTGGTACGGTCAGTATTCTCCATCTATCCATTGAATATATAAACTATTGAGCATTAGTGGTTAAAGCCTTGTCAAGATGAGGGTGTTCATGCATTTCCGGAGTGAAAACATAGTTGAAATAGTTATCTGGCTTGATCCAAACCTTCATCCATTCCAATAGTTTCGAGAACAATATTGAAGATTATATGCTACCAGGCATCTCCAAGCTACAACCTAGGAGAGTTTGCTGGAGTGATAACAAATACCAATCATGTTTCCTGTAACTGGTTACACATGTCAATCACATGTTCCAAATGTCAAGACAACCATATCTATCAATATGAAATAAACCTTGACCAAGTCTAGCAATCATTTCATAATTCATACTCAACTCATAGTCATTAGACATAATGCTACAACTATCACCTACTACACTCAAGTACATATCAATTGTCTCAAGGCATTTGTATTAGTGCAATCATCTTAAAACAAGATCATTCCTTGATGCAATCTTATAGACTCATACTCATATCATGCAATAAATCAAACATTCAACAAACTATAAACGTACCAAGTTAGATAAATCAACTAGATGGCATAATAGAAAACAAACACTCAAACAACAACTAGATGACATAATCAAACAATGAATCACAAAGTAGATGACATAAGCAAGTTCATACGTTGATGTATCTCAGGGGAGGAAATCTTATTTGCACAATCAATCTAGATTAGCACGATATAACTTCACAACATATCAACTCAACCATAAATAAGGTCATGATATCCATAATAATAACTAGTTAACATGTTCACATCATAAACTCATAAACAATTTTCGTTTATGCATAACAATCACATATGAAAATTCAATCTAGATTATTACAACAACATATCACAAAATGTGTTGTATCATACTTGAATATCGTAACCATAACCATCTGCATAGTCTGATCTAGGTTAATACAATACTTATAACATCAAGATCTTAAATGAAATAACCCTAATCAACAGGTTACTGGCATCTAACAACAAAAAGTTACATATCATGCTCATGAACAACATATAATCTAATTGTCAAGTTATCTAACATAACAATGCATACAACCACAAGTTACTATCACTCATGACTATCTAACACATGTGTAAATGACTATACTAATCAGCTAGCATCTATCATGTATTTAACCATAACATCAATAAAATGAAAGGCATACACATAACCATGATGCATATAACAACCCTTAACCTACATATATGAATGCCCAACATAAAAACCTATATGATGACATGTTCTTGCTTCGAGTTCCAATGCTACAACTTCACTTTGATGATCTGCATCTCCTACTCTATCTCAACCAACACATTAGCATCATAATATACCAATAACATCATGATCAACTAATTTCATACAATTACCTCACAATGCATGTCCGACCTACCATACATGCATAACCATAACCATGACAATGCATGCATAACAACATATAGATACTGACATGCCTAACAAATGCATATAAAACAATACACTCATGATGACACATCCCACAACAACACCATCAACCTTCACATGGAGACATCACTACAACCATGATCAACACTATGGAAATGAAACAAGCACATAGACTAAAGGCATAAGCAAGACATATGCAACCGACATGTTCGCATGACCAACACACCACCCATCCAATTTGAGGGGTGAACCATGCTTTGATACCACTCTGTAACACCCTCCTCCCACATCTACCCAAGTAACCGGCCATGTGGGAATCCTACACACCATAAAAGCCTTCAACATCAGTAGTAGAACTCCTATGAACCATCCCAACCTTTCTTCTAACTAGCCCCTGAGTCATACTATGGTTTTAGACCTCTTGACCTTCGGACGCTCCCATTCTATGGGCATGAAATTGTCGAGAGAGCTCTAGATGCTCCCACAAGCCTGCATGCATGTGTCCAGGGACTATTTCCAGTAGACCTATGACAGAATCCAGGGATTTTAAGGCACTTTTCAAGCCTAGAAGTTCGGCCACTGCCCAAAATGTGTTGTAACTTCTAGAATCCATTAAACACTTGATGATAAAACTAATAAAACAAAAGCTAAATCCAGGACTAGGCATGACCATTTCCAACTAGGACTAACATTATGTCAAACTCTTCGAGTATATGTAATGTATAGCTATAAACAACATATATAAGCATAGGGATCTCATACTTATCTGAGATTCACTATGAGACATTATTTCCTTATCACTTTAGTTGCAGTTTCATACACCGGGCTATAGATGAAATTTTTCATTCATAAATAAGTAAAACCATGATGAGAGACATATATAACCACTGTCATAATACATATTCATAACCAACATATTTACAATAGAAATACAAAGGAAATCACAGGCATATAATCCACATATAAACTAGTATAATACTCAAAGAAATACAAGGAAAGCTAATCTCATATTGATGATGCAAAATCCAAACCCTTGATGGGACTTCCACGTTTGTTATAGACAATTTTGTGCCTTACAGCAATAAGCATGAATTGTCAATAATCCAAGGGATCCAAAGTTCCCTAAACATGATGTTCCTACCCCTAGAGGAACAAGGTCAGCAAACCAACAGCTCTCAGATCAGTTCTCCACCTGAAAACACTCAAAAACAAGCAATCCTGAAATCAAAGCAGGTGCTCCACTAGGCTTCTGCGCTGAAACACAGCTGCTCCATGGTGTACCTGCGTTGCAAAGCAGGCAGAACAAAGCCCACCTGCGTTGGGCGAGTTTGGACATGTGACACAGTGAGTCATTGCTTTGGAATCTTCCAAAAATGACACTTGGATCAGGTATTTCACCTTGTGATGAGTCAGAGGCTTTGTTTCTCCAAGTGGAAGCAAGGTTCACCAAGTGGACTCAAGAACTGAAGATCAACTAAAGATTAACTGAAGAGAGAGAGGACACAAGGCAGCTACACATCAGTTGCAAGCTGACTCATCCTTTCTCAATTCATCTATATATTGAGCTCTCTCCTATGAGCTCAGGAGGCTGGAATTTGGTGCAAAGTAATGATATGCTGTTGGTTTCATTCTTGAGTTATTGGGTGATTGTTTGAGAGAGGTGAAGAAGAGCAATTCTTTCTGCTGGGAGGTGTTGCTGGGTTGGAGCCTGCAATGGTTGTAATCCTCTCAGAACCTTTATTTCTTCATTAATAAAAGCTATTGAGGTTCTTCTATGTGCTCTTGTTTCAGTTATATATTGTGATGATTGCATGTTTGGTTTACACTAATCCATGAACCAGTTATGATTGCATGCCTCTTGTAGTTTCCTTCTTTGTCATTGTGCAGGATCTCATTGTAGCTGGGCGAGCAGAAGGACAAAGAGCTAGGAACAAGCGGCCAAAGAGGAGAGTTTGGATTCGACATTAAGCGCAAGGCAACGGTTAGTGCTTCCTCCATTCTCTTTTGCTTTCATAAAGAAGTAAACTTTCATTAGTTTGTTTTACAGTTGTTGCTAAGGAACTGTCACCCTTAGAGTGGGTTAGGGTCATCCGAGTCGGATACTTTTCCCTACAACAAACTGGCGACTCCGCTGGGGATCGTATCCATTTGATTGTGTTTGTAGTATCTTTGCTATTCATTTCCTGAAGAAAAGAGTGCCAAATCGAAAAGCTTTTGACTATATCAAAAGCGAAGTAGAGGGGCTGCTACTCTTGCTCATTGTATGAGCAGATTCATGATTTGAAGAGCTGATCTACAAAGATCCTTGTAAGCTCTTAGTGATAGCTTTGCACCTTCTAAATCATCCCTTTGATTATGCTTGACTGAATGCTTCTGATTTGAGCAAAAACCGTGCATTTTTGAGAAAATTATGACCCGGAAACTGTGAAAACGCAACTCTCGTTTTCCAAAGCAGGTAGTACACAGGCTACCTGCTTTGCAACGCAGGTCCCGAACTAGCTACCTGCGCTGAGAGCCAGTTTGACTGTGCAGAGCCTGCGTTGACCCAAATTTGCTTAGTGCATTTGGGGTTTCCTCCTTTCTCTTGCCTGTTTTCACTTAGTTTTGCTGCTAGGTGTCAGTCTTGTGCCTGTTTTGAAACCAATATTACTTGCCATCATTCTGCCTCTGTTATATAACGAAATTGTACTTGTTCTTTGTATTTCTTACTCATTTACAATTTCCCATAACGAAAAGTAAACTAGTCATGATTTTGGCCTCTTAGATCTGAACCTGTGTTAGGCGTTTTGCTGGTCTAAAGAGTTAGCTTGTTTGCTGTCCATAGCTGGTTAGTCATTTTACTTTCGTTCGTATGGTTTGATTTCATGTATTTCCAGTGATTAAGCAAGTGAATCTTAAGGTGTCTTTTGATTTTGGACAAGCTTGTTTACTTTCGCTTTAAATCGAAATCAAAGTTATATAACCACTTTCTTTTTGTATCCATCCACATTAAGAAAGGGAAAAGAAAATACATGCATTGTGCATTTTGCATTTGAAAAAAGTTTGCATGATGGTTTAGGAGAAAGTGCATTAGTTTGTGCTGTATGAACTGTGTGAAAAGAATTTGCCTTCTTTCTCTCTCAGTAGTTAAGATTTTCATCAGTCAAAAAGATTTGAAAAAGCTTGCTTCTCATCTTAGGCTGCATTTAGGAATTTGTCATATACATCTCGTGGTGAACCTTGAAAGGCAAACTTTAAAAAAGATCAACTTAAAATATACTGAATGAACCTAACAACGCATTTGAAACATAACGCAAACATCTAGAGGTCTAGGTAGAGACGTGTTCCGGCGTCGTTAAACATAGTGACTGTCGATCTCTACGAAGGTGGGTGATTCCTCCTGAGAGTCGGTGGCACTAATACGGACTTGTGCTCCCACGTACCGTCGAGTATATATTGGGAGACCCCTATAGGCAATTATCCTTTATCCATAGGAAGCCGTGTCGGCCGCCCTACTGATCGCGATGCAGTGAACACAGCATTCACGAAGATCGACCACCCGTACCGTAAAACGTATTCTGTGGTTTCGCGAAAGGTTTGGCACACCCTCTGCCTAGATCTCCAGAGCAGTTTCTTTTGGCCCTTTTCAAACTCTATAACTGAAAAGGTCCAACCGAGCATTTGTCACTTCGGGCTCGTTAATACATCGAAGGCGACTAGAGTCATCTTTAGCTTTTTCTCGACTCTTAAAACATGAAAAAACAAAGTTATGTTTAAAAGCGTCTAATAAAATTCATTCAAATCGGAAACACAAATTTTCCCCTTTACATTTTAGTTGATCGAGTAATCCGCAATCGTGGAAGAAAGTCAATTGAATATCCGTCGTTCTCGGAGGCTTGCGAGTCAACCGTCTTTGTCTCCGGAATCGAAAACAATCCAGACAAAGCGAGCTCGTCAAACCAGTTCAAAATCTCCTTTAAAAGTTAGAACAAGCGTTCCAACAACATCTGAGATTCTGGTCACTCCAAACATTTCTGGAAACCCTGCCTCAATAGAAGAAGTTCAATCGCCACAGAGGGACAGTAATACTGATCCTAGTCTGGGGGCAAATACTCGTATGACTGAACCAGTTCCATCTGTAACCGGTCCAGAGAGTTTTGTGCCTCAAACATCCGTCGCGGTCGATACAACCCCTTCTTCGGCACCGGAAATCTTTTACGGACCTGACAGTCTTCCTCTTCCACCTGGTCTGATTGCGATAGAGTAAATTATAGAGGAACCGCAAGTATCCACTCCAATTCAATTTGGAGTAGGGGTCACTCTATTTTCTGCTACAACAGAAGTTTGTCCATCACCAGTGGAAGTTCCTGTAGAATCACTAGGTGATCAATTGGATAGACTAAAAATGACTGAACAACCGTCGACATCTAGGACTGTGTCGAATGACACGGCGACGGCAGAATTACCTGCTGCAAATCCAACAATGTTCGCCGGCATACCATCTGTCCCAACTAGCTCGCAGTCGCTAGAAGGAGTCCATCAAGAGACTATCTCGACAGTATGGTCTGTTCCTGTTTGTTCCGGAGTAATGTCTGGTAACTCTCATGGTGAGGCTCATCAAATTGACCCTTTTGGGAATCTAATTAGGCCATCCAGTCCTCCAAGGCAGGCAGTTGCCTTGAGTTCTGGGTTGCTACCGTATGGGGGGCAGTACCCATACGGGAGCTCTCAACCTTATTCAAGTTATGGCGGAATTGCAACGAGTAGTTGGGTACCTGTGCTATCCCAGCCACCGAGAGTTGTATATTCTATGCAACAGTGTGTACCTGTGACAAACATCCCAACTACACCGGCTATTGTGACCGTGTCGCAAGTTCAAACAATGCCTGTTGTGTGTCAACCTCAGATTGCTCAGGTTCTCATGCAACAGCCACTTGACCCTGTGACCCAACCACAATCACCTACTGGTGGGACAACACAAGTACAGTTGGGTACGACTACCCCACATCTTGGTCCAATGGTTAGTGTAGCGCAACAACCCATGGTGTCGCAACTGTGGATAATGCAATACCAACAGCCGCAATTCCAACAAGTGTACCAAGGTTCTGAACAGCAAATATTTGCGAATATTGGACAACCATATATTCAAAATGGTCAAAATCAACCACTTTATAGTGGCCAAGTCCATCAACCGTATTCATCATACCAACATCAACTCCATTATGCTGGTATGCAAAGACCGACTGTTCAGGCGATTCCATCGTATCCTAGTTACGCTTCACCTAACTTGAACCAGCAGTTACCATTCGTGGCGACTTTAGAGTTGCCTGATTTACATTGGTTAACAAACGATCCAATTGCTTACGCCCCTTGGTGGCCAGTGATTCCACACAAACTCCCGTCCGACATTCCTAAATTCAATGGAAATCCAGGTGAAGACCCGTCGAATCATGTGATGACATTTCATCTATGGTGTTCGTCGAACACTTTGAATGACGATTCGATAAGGCTTCGCCTCTTTCAGAGGACATTGACAGGTCCGGCGGCAAAATGGTATATAGAATTGCCTAGAGCTTCGTTCGACAATTTTGGCTCCCTTGCCACAACATTCTTGACCCACTTTCAATTACCAATAAGGTACGAAACGGGAACAGAGATATTGACTAACTTCAAACAGACAACCGCAACTCATATATCAGATCATATACATGAGTGGCGACGTCGACGAAGAATGGTTAAAACATACGTTCCTGATCAGCTTTTAGCTGAGTGGTTTATAAAGTCATTACTTCCGGCTATAACGGAAGATGTAGCAAAGGGAGGAGTCGTAACAGAAGAGCAAGTTATCGCTCGTGCACAATACTTGGATTTAGTATATACTCAGTCCGGCACGCTCTATGACAAAATACCAGACGCCCCTAGACCAAAGTTTTCAATCCCTCCTCCTCCTAAATCAAACAGTGACTCTCATGCCGGCGATGGCGTGATTGGCACGGCAAACGCGAATCCGAAAAGGACCAATCAAAAGAAGGCCCGTAAGGATTCGAATCAAAATGCGCATGAAGAAGTTCTTGCTTCGGAAGTAAATGCCGTATCGACAGATAGGGGCAAAGAAACCAATCAACCAGGAAGCAAGAAGAATCAAAACAAAGGGAGGAAGAATAAACAAGGTGGGTCATCCCCTAAGAAAAATTCTTCAAACCCTCCTGGGAATAGGAAACGGTTTCCATGTCAAATATGCGATGACAAAGATCACAACACTAAGGATTTCCCATTCAAAGCTGAGCTAAAGAGGTTCTTTAAAAGTCCTCATACCTCACCTGTGTCAAGTGATCAATTTCCTAACCCAGGTCAAAATCTGGTTGATAGTGGAAACGCTTCCCCGTCCCAAGTACTTATGTTATCAGCGATTGGTGGGGTGGATCCTAAAGATTCCAATCTGGTATCCTTTGATCATAAAGGGTATGATCCTCAGTTGCCGGCTCAATTAGCTTTCCTCGTCCAAGTGAAAGCCCTCAACAAAACAGTTCATAGAACGATTATTGATGAGGGAGCATCGACATGTATTATGTCGATGAGTTGCTGGAAAACTTTAGGATCTCCAACCTTGTCGCGATCATCGACAACGTTAAAAGCATTCGACGGGAGGATATACACCCCTTACGGTATCCTTAGTAACCTGAAGGTTGAACTAGGGGGCAAAACAGTAGAAATAGATGTTGAAGTCATCGATGGCAATCTTGACTATAACATCCTACTGGGAAGGCCATGGATTTATGCCATGCAAGCTGTTGTGTCGACTTATTTTAGGAAGATCGCATTCCCCTTTGAAGGAGGGATTACGGTCGTCGATCAACAAAACTTCCTCCCTAATGGTTCACAAGTTACAGGAAGCGTTCCCATGATCCATGGCAGCGACCGGTCGATTCAAGACATTGGAGTAGGTCTGTTGAAAGACCCCACTATGATGGGAACTTTCGCGCTACCACCTCCTATTTGCATAGGAAATGTACCATTTGTAGCAACATGCAATATGGTATCCACCTTGAAAGTCACAGAAGGCAGAGTCGCTATGGATCATGCAATGGTTTTGCCACCAAACCCCATTGAAATATTGTAGCAATCAATGTTTCATGCGTGGGAGGCAAACCCAAATCAACGCTCGTCGAGCATTTGGGTAGATAGATCTAGGGAATATGGTACCCCGTTAGATCCTTGGTCGAAAGTACATGGGACTGACGAAGGAATCTTACAATCAATGATGATTGAGGGGGCACCATGGAATGATCACCACCATCGTTCCCTTCTTCCAGAATACGAGGAAGATACTCAGAAAGATCTTTACCACCCTTCAGTCTTTGAATTCCTAACAAATACTGTAAACACGGTGGATTCCGAGCGAAACTTATCAAATATCGAAGAGACTATAGCCATAAATATCTCAACAAAACCTGATGTTGTAGAGAATATTCATGTTGGCAAAGGTTGTTCCCCTTCAGAACTGAAAATATATAACGCTCTCTTTCGTGAATTTAGAGATGTCTTTGCTTGGTCATACGATGAAATGCCAGGCATCGACTCGAGTATTGTTGAACATGAAATTAAAATGTATCCTGATGTCAAACCAGTAAGACAACGGCTTCGACAGGTGCACCCTAAGAAAGCCACTGCCATTAAAGCAGAAGTTGAGAAACTTCTCCATGCTGGATTCATCTACCCGGTTCCTCTAACTGATTGGGTATCGAATATTGTCCCTGTTATGAAGAAACAAGGGACGATAAGAGTGTGCGTCGATTATAGGGATGTAAACCAAGCTTGTCCGAAGGACAACTACCCTACACCCTTCATCGACCAGATAATTGATGAATGCGCCGGATGTGAAATCTTTTCCTTTATGGATGGATTTTCGGGGTATAATCAAATAAATATCCGCCCACAGGACCAGTCGAAGACTGCATTTATATGTCCGTGGGGCACGTTCGCTTACCGAAAATTACCCTTTGGCTTGAAGAACGCAGGGGAAACTTTTCAGAGGGCTATGAATTACGCCTTCCATGACATCAAGAGCATTGTTCAACCGTATCTCGACGATCTTCCGGCCCATTCACGAAAGCGGACTGATCATCCGCAGCATTTAAGAGCAATATTTTTACGTTGCCAACACTACAAGATAAGACTCAATCCTCACAAATGTGTGTTTTGCGTCGGTTCTGGTCGTTTACTTGGCTTTGTAGTCTCTAAAGATGGGATTCGTCTCGACCCCTGTAAGGTTCAGGCAATCATTAATTTGCCTCCACCTTCGAATTTGCTTCAGATTCAGAAACTCCAAGGGAAAGCAAACTTTCTGAGGAGGTTCATTCCAAATTACGCAGAACTTGCTAAAGGTTATACACGTCTTTTGAAAAAATATGTACCCTTCGATTGGGACCAGGTTGCGCAAGCTTCCTTTGACGCTTTGAAAGAGTCCCTAGTAAAAGCATCATTAATGTACGCCCCAGATTATCTTAGGGATTTTAACCTGTATCTAGCTGCAGCAGATACAACCATTGCGATGGTTTTAGTACAAGAAGTCGATGGAGTTGAACATCCTGTATATTATTTAAGTAAAAACTTAAATGATACAGAAAGTAAATATTCTTACGTTGAAAAGCTAGCGCTCGCTGCTGTTCAAGCGGTACAGAGATTTCGGCATTATATCCTCTTTAGGAAAACTACCATTCTGTCAGATTGCAACCCCATGACTTATATACTGTCGCGACAGTTGCTGGGGGGCAAATATTCCAAATGGATAGCAATCCTTCAAGAGTTTGATCTGGAATTTGTGAAATCCAAGTCAAAGAAAGCTCTAGTATTCGCAGAATTATTATGCGATCTCCCGTCATCGTCCAACGACGAAACTTCCAAGGAGTCTATAGTGGACGAGACTTTATTTCTGATATCTGCAAGCGATAAATGGTATGGAGATATAATTATCTATCTCCAGACCCAAAATTTTCGGCCTGACACCTCTCACTCTGAACAGAAACGTATACGATACCAAGCAAAAGACTACATAATCGTCGGTGATACTCTTTACCGTCGGGGTATCGATACCGTTCTGAGGAGGTGTCTGACCCATGAAGAAGCCGAAAAAGCCCTGAATGAGTGTCATTCGGGCGCGTGTGGGGGGCATCAATCAGGTTTCGCTACAGCCCAAAAGATATTAAGAGCAGGATATTTTTGGCCAACGATGTTCAAAGATTGCATAATCGCAGTCCGAAGTTGTCATTCCTGCCAAATCTTTGATAGCAAAACTAGAAGACCACCCACACCGCTGCAACCAATAGTTGCGGTTGGGCCTTTCGCCAAATGGGACATCGATTTCATGCAATGTAACCCCACCTCGACCGGGGGGCATGGGTATATTATAGTCGCAGTTGACTATTTTACCAAATGGGCCGAGGCGATGCCTACATTGGACAATACTGGTGAAACAGCTGCCCTATTCTTTTTCAATCATGTAGTCGCCAGGTTCGGTGTACCCCAGGCTATAGTTACAGATCATGGATCGCACTTCCGCAATCACATGATGGTCGAATTAGCTGCCAAACTAGGGCTATCGCACGATAGCTCTACTCCGTATTATCCACAAGCCAACAGACAAGTTGAAGCAATCAACAAGGTCCTGAAGCGTATGTTGCAGAGGATGATCGGAGTTCATAAAAGAAGATGGCACCTAATCCTGTATGCAGCCTTGTGGGCCTACCGAACCTCGGTAAGAAACGCGACCGGTTTCACACCTTTTCAATTGGTGTACGGTCTAGAAGCAGTCTTACCGATCCAGTGTGAAATTTCGTCGCTTAAACTCGCAATTGATCTCCTCCCCGGAACTTCGGAAGAAGAGGCTCGTTTCATGGAATTAATTCAATTGGATGAAACCCGTCGTGATGCCGCTTTGGCTAACGAAGCCCATAAGAAACGAGTCAAGGCTCAGTTCGACAAAAATGTCAAACCCCGTGTCTTCTCAGAAGGTGATTTGGTCTTGCTTTATGACCAAGAATCCGATAAATTAGGAGCAGGCAAATTCAATTCCTTATGGATGGGCCCCTATATTGTTAAAAGAGTATTAGCAAAAGGAGCCTACGAGTTAATAGATTACGACGGAATTCCACTGGCACAGCCCCAGAACGGGCTGTACCTCAAGCGTTACTATGCTTAAATAGTAACCTGCGTGCTTTTGTTATATTTTGTTTTCGCCAAAGTTCTTACTCTGGTTGAGTGATTCCCTTTTGCATTCGTTGCAGATGTCAAACCTCATGGAGACATGTGTTGAATATGCCGACGGAGCAAGTCGTAGTTCGCGAAACCTATCCTCCGCAGCGTGGGCCATTTTTAATCCAAATGGCGAGTTAGTAAGTTTCAGAGGTGTATGTATTGGGCAATCAACGAATAACATCGTTGAATATAGTGCGTTAATAGAACTACTCTCTGATGCCATCGCACGAGGCATACGCCGACTAATTGTCAGGCTAGACTCACAGCTCGTAGTACTACAACTCAATGGTATATATTCTGTTCGTAATCCAGCTATTTATCGCATGTTCCTAAGAGTAAAGATCTTGGAAAGACGATTTGATTCAATTCAATATCAACATATTTCAAGAAATCTAAACACATTAACAGACTCATTGGCAAACTATGTGTTAGACAGACATTTGCAATATTTATAAAGGACACATCATAAAAAGTGTACATATGAATCATCCAAAGCAACCAGAATAAGACTCGAAAATCAAAATATATATATAAGCTGTTCATAAAGTTCATACATGACGTTCTGCAACCAAGACAAAATTGGTCATATGACCTAAAAACTCAAAATGCTAGGGGGCACCCTAGCCTAGTGATGCTCCTGATAATAAGCCACAGTATGTGCGATCATGCGCAGAAGACGGGTCCATCGTCTAGGTACACTGATAGTATGCTGCTGCATCGGTAAAGGTAACTCGTCAACCTGTACATCCGGAAGACCACGGGTAAGGTTCTCAACCTGCCCCTGCACAGCTGTAAGGGTCTCTGTGTCGCTAAGATCACGGATAATAACCCTCCGAGCAGGTTCCTCTGCCGGAACAGTAACAGGTGGCCTCGGACGAAATGCCGGACGAACAGGACCGACATCTGCAAGCGCACATGAGTTCAATTAAAGTCTTGAAAGAATAAAGCACAGGAACATTATGAATGAAAACAATGAACGGTAATATGGTTGAAGTTCTTACTAGTAGCATCCCACTGAGCACCGTCTGGCAGTACCATATCCGGATCGCCCCGGAAGTCCATACCAACATATGGGTACTCGGAAAAAGCCATCTCCTGGCGATCGAACCACCTAAAGAAAACAGCATTGAAAGAAATCTGGGATTGACCGGCATGCCTGGACATGTGATCGACCCATCGCTGCATACGTGGCTTGGTAGGAGAAGGCACTCTGAGATCAATGTACTGAGGTTGCATCAGAGGGATCTTCTCCAAGGCGAAGGCAGTCAGAATTGAACCAAAACCAAAGTTCTTCAGCTTCCCGTCCTTCACCTTGTTCAATTGATTTTTCATCTGACTAAGCACTGCATCACTCCAGTTGAAGATTTTCTGTTGGAGACATTCCAAGGCGTGCTGCATATGAGACCTGTTGGCGACATGTAAAGATGCGCTACCAGCCATCCTACCAAGAGTATACAGAATGGACCTGAGAGGCCTGCTAGTAACATCACGGATAACCACCTTGCCGTCTCTGCTCGGCTGGGACCCCTCCCTGCAATACTGGCGAACATAATCTCTCACGGAATCATTCCCCCGAACTGTACCTGATAAAGAAATGGGGGCACCCCGCCTTGACAGGCCAGTCAAGAAGTAAATATCTGTCACAGTCAATGGAATAGGTTTGTTCCTGATATGGAATACTTGGTTAACAGGATCCCAAGCATCAAGCAAATACTGCAGTAGTGAAATCTGTGCTCTCATGCTAGAGATACGGAAAAACTTCAGTAAACCACAGTCTCGCAATGCGCCCACCGTAACAGGATCATGAAGGGCAATCATATCTTCTTCTTCGTGTTCTCGTTCTCGCCATGTTAGGGCCATCTTGTTCAAGAATCCCTGCAAAACAAACAAGAGGATGAGTCAGCTCCTGAAATTGATGAAAAACTGGCGAAAATTTCATCAAAATCTGTGAAAAAATGTTGCTTTTATGCCCCAAAGCAGGTGCCCAGTGTACTACCTGCGTTGGGGGACAAGCTGCCTTCAAGTAGCTTGGATCCCAACGCAGGTTTCGAATGGGGTACCTGCGTTGATCAGAGGGCGCCCTGGCAAAACCCCAGAGGCCCAATAGAGCAGCAAAACAGGCATAAAACAGGAAAATGAAACCATGAAAATGAAGAGCTAAGGTTTAGCTCCTACCTGGTCCAAACGGTGCCGAAAATCGTCCGCAGAACCCTCCGGAATCAGCTGGTGAAAATCGAGGGGAAAGAGGCTCCTCCAAAGCTCCAACAAGCAAAATGCAAATGAAATGGTAAAATGAGAGGTAAAACCCTTTTTATTTGCTTTCTTACGTAATTCAAGGTAAATGTTGTAAGTTAATCTCATTTTCAAGTAAATATTACCCATTTCTAACTAGTTTGTTGCAGCAAATTGAAAATGCAGTGCTATCAATGAAAAAGAGAAGCTAATTATGGTAAAGATCAAAAGTAAACCATATAATCGAGCAGTTTTAGCAATGTTCATGCTCGTTAAAAAATAAACGCAAGAATCGAGCAGTTTTAGCAATGTTCATGCTCGTTAAAAAATAAAAGCAATCATCGAGCAGTTTTTGTGCAGAAGTTCATGCTCGTTAAAAAATAAACGTAAATTGTGAGCAATCTTTCCCTAGCAGTTCAAGCTCATCCAGAAAAATGAACCGGTAAACAACCTCGAGAAATGTAACCTTTGAAAGCCATATTAAAAGCCCTTGGTCGTGTTTATATGCCATCACCTCCATTTGTTCATTTGGCCAATCGTTCACCTCCATATGTTTGTTTACCCATTTTGAGGAACAGCTGCGAAGAGTGATTTCACTTAGCCATCCTTGTGACACTGCCGTGATTGGAGAATTCCAACCTGTACCTGGAATCTGCTGCTATCCCTGTTCATCACTCGTTCCTCAAAAGACGAGTCTTCTTTGAGCTCTTTTCACTGACTCGTAAAATATGAAAAGTTTGCCGAGTTTTGGCCTTCCAGCTCGTTAAAGCGACCGGAAAGCTATCGCTCCTCTAGATTTTAATCTTTTTGGACCTGAGGGATTATTGCACAAAAAGATCGAGCGCTTGTTTGTTCAGCTCGTTAAAGCAACCGAAAATTCATCCCTTCTGTATTGTTTTAAACTTTTTCGGACTCAAGGGATTAGATGACGAAAAAGGAATTTTGGAGTTAACTTTTCGTACCTTTTCAGACTCTCTAAAAATGAAAAGGACCGAGTTTTCCTTGTCGTTAGACTCGTTAAAATGATTAAATAGCGACAAACTTGTCTTTAGACGAGAACGAGTCTCCCTATCGCTAGGCTCGTTAAAACATAGCGATAGGCTTGCCCGAAGGGCAGGTTATAGAACAAGCATATGTTATCCTCCTCAAGCTTGACAAAAATAAAGAGGTACTGGTCAGCAATGACTGGGGAAAAATTGGGAGAACCTCACAGTATTAATGGTAGCAAGTCGTTCTTGAACATGACACTTTGTCCTCCGTAGCACATCGGGTTGGGTTGTTTCATTCACCGGTCGCAGAATCATGGTCCTTGCCACACCATCCACCATTGGGGTAATGCTACCAATCCATCACATCAGTGTCGTTATATGTTCAAGAGATGTGGTTCTGTAAAGAGTCAACCGTGTTCCACCCACTGCCATACATTATCCTTCATCCACTTCATGACCGCCACCCTGAATCATACATCACAGTTTGTTTTCACCTCATCATAATCACTAGCTCCGTTCTGTGTCACTGATGTGGGATTCATTAAGGCCCTCCTTTGACGGATCGCTCCTTGTCGACATCAGCTCATTATCCAAGGAGTTGATCTAGGAACACCCCCCCTCAGTACTTTGAAGCTTGCATGCCTCAATGGCAAGTTTCTCACTTCTGGCGACAGGTATACATCAATGACCTTCGACCAGAAGATTTTGCACGGTGGTCGACGCCAAGTCCTCTATTCCCACCATGTGGATTGTACTGCCGTACCTTGAGGGTCATCATCCTTATCGGTGACTCTTCTCGCGCTTGTTAACGGTTTACATCATTGACCGGTAATCAAGCGATGTCTTTCCATGTTCGACTTCAAGAAATTCTCACATGGATCGACTTGTACATCGAGTGAAGATCGGAAGAGATTGAGATTGAACCCCGGATCTAGTTTCATCCATCCGGGCTGCGATATATATTTAGGGCATAAAGACATTTGATATGTACATCATTACAGCAGATGATCATCCTTCTCAAAGGATGATAATTTCGGCAGAGGAATATCAGTCTACATCAGACGATTGTCTGTTCTATGTACCAAAATGTATTTATAAAGCTGAGCATGGGAATGCCCGCCTCAGCTAGATCATGAAAAATGTATGAAAAATAATGTATTGTATTGTATCTTATTACAGGACACTTCTCAGCAGATTGAATGAACTTCGGATCCTCTCAATAAAGCATTTCACCCGATAAACGA
The DNA here is from genome assembly GCA_031772625.1 of Pinus tabuliformis. Classification (NCBI taxonomy): domain Eukaryota; kingdom Viridiplantae; phylum Streptophyta; class Pinopsida; order Pinales; family Pinaceae; genus Pinus; species Pinus tabuliformis. Next base: position 210,898,466 of record CM062809.1, on the reverse strand, counting down.
CCTCATACTTTAGGGGGCATCTGTTATAGACAATTTTGTGCCTTACAGCAATAAGCATGAATTGTCAATAATCCAAGGGATCCAAAGTTCCCTAAACATGATGTTCCTACCCCTAGAGGAACAAGGTCAGCAAACCAACAGCTCTCAGATCAGTTCTCCACCTGAAAACACTCAAAAACAAGCAATCCTGAAATCAAAGCAGGTGCTCCACTAGGCTTCTGCGCTGAAACACAGCTGCTCCATGGTGTACCTGCATTGCAAAGCAGGCAGAACAAAGCCCACCTGCGTTGGGCGAGTTTGGACATGTGGCACAGTGAGTCATTGCTTTGGAATCTTCCAAAAATGACACTTGGATCAGGTATTTCGCCTTGTGATGAGTCAAAGGCTTTGTTTCTCCAAGTGGAAGCAAGGTTCACCAAGTGGACTCAAGAACTGAAGATCAACTAAAGATTAACTGAAGAGAGAGAGGACACAAGGCAGCTACACATCAGTTGCCAGCTGACTCATCCTTTCTCAATTCATCTATATATTGAGCTCTCTCCTATGAGCTCAGGAGGCTGGAATTTGGTGCAAAGTAATGATATGCTGTTGGTTTCATTCTTGAGTTATTGGGTGATTGTTTGAGAGAGGTGAAGAAGAGCAATTCTTTCTGCTGGGAGGTGTTGCTGGGTTGGAGCCTGCAATGGTTGTAATCCTCTCAGAACCTTTATTTCTTCATTAATAAAAGCTATTGAGGTTCTTCTATGTGCTCTTGTTTCAGTTATATATTGTGATGATTGCATGTTTGGTTTACACTAATCCATGAACCAGTTATGATTGCATGCCTCTTGTAGTTTCCTTCTTTGTCATTGTGCAGGATCTCATTGTAGCTGGGCGAGCAGAAGGACAAAGAGCTAGGAACAAGCGGCCAAAGAGGAGAGTTTGGATTCGACATTAAGCGCAAGGCAACGGTTAGTGCTTCCTCCATTCTCTTTTTCTTTCATAAAGAAGTAAACTTTCATTAGTTTGTTTTACAGTTGTTGCTAAGGAACTGTCACCCTTAGAGTGGGTTAGGGTCATCCGAGTCGGATACTTTTCCCTACAACAACGTTCCATCCGAAAATAGAATGGATGAGCCAAATCCCTCTTCAGGCATTCACCTCCGTGCCTTATTCCAAGCACAAATGTGGGATCTCATAGAACACACCAATCCAAAACCATATAGGGCTTTTAGAGGCCACCCACCTCAACCCATAAAACAATGATTCCACATCATAACCAGACATCACAAAACCATCACCAGATTGGTCTCTACCTAAGCCTTGGAGGGCTCCAGAGTGTTTGTTCCAGCCAAGGCTCTAGGACTAGTATCTCAACCCACATTTTTATTGAGTTAAAAAGTGTGTGTTCGATGAGGGCTCCAAGACTAGTAACTCAACCCACGAAGGGGTCCAGAGCATTTTTCCATCTAAGGCTATTGGACTAGTAACTAAACCCAAGTTGTTATAGGGCTCCATAGTGTTTGCCCAATCAGGGCTTCCAGGAACTAGTAAATGAACCCAAGCTAAGGAAACATAAGAACCAACCAAAAAAAAACAAAGAAATAAATCCACAATAACCATGGCTATCTAAGAAATGGCAAGGCCAGGAAAATCCACTATCAATCTCGACCATCCTCCATGCCAATGACGTATCATAACCAAGAAACCACATGGATGTGTTATGCATGCTAAAACTAGTGAGGAAAACATACATGCACCTCGGTACCTATGAGAAAAACATGTTGTAGCTATTGATCCCGATTTCCTCTTGCGCTTCCATACTCTTCCTTTGCCTTCTTATTCCAAAACTAGAAGTATGTCACACTCTCTAAGAGTGCCCCATGAAAACTCTAAGTGTCAAATAGGGAGAGAAGAATAGAGAGAGAGCTCCAAAACTAAACTAACCAAGCCTGCCCACTGATTCTCAGAAGCATTTTTAAGAATGTGGCCTCTATTTTCTTTGTTTTCAATATTTTCCTTCATTTTCCTCCTCACATGCAACCTTTGACCTTTCACTTACCTTTTCTCCTAATTTCCATTATTTTCATAAATAAATGTGCCAAAATGCCATTTTACCTTTCCAAATCCTTTTCCATTGCCTTTGCCAATTTCCTTAGTCGTAATAAAGCAAATGAAGACCCACTAGAATGTTTTTTCCCACCATTCATCTTGGAATACATGTCCCATCAATCGTGGCCTCATATATTTTACATGGAATTTTCACCAAGGTTGTTAGAGAAATCTGCCCCTTGGAGGAACAGAGTCTTTGGTGTTCAGCAACACCTATAACCATCAAGATTTCTCAAAACAAAACATATTGCCCATGGAGTTGTATAACACAACTCGTTGTAGTATTTACAATGACCATCTGCTAGAAAATGACAAAAAATCGCTTACTAAATCTTTATAACACAACTCATTAGCGTATTTACAATAATAACCACATATATACACATACACATTTGCTTCACCCATACAATAATCATAATGTCTATGGATATTTATAAATCTAGCTCGATACAATATTTATAATAACACACACAGATACACATATCCACATTTTCTCAACCAACGAATAGAAGGATAGGATGCCTACATCCGCAACAAGGGATTCCAGAGGTTCACACCTCCACCCTGAAAGTAATTATATGATTCACCTCCTTCCAGGGAAGTCTAGAATCCACCACAAATTCAAATCTACATCCAATGTCTAGTGCTACAATCCTATGCCACTTATCCTCTTAGTGAACAGTTACCAGCTCATTTTTCCAGGGAAAACACTCCCAATGTGGATTTGATTCCATCTAGAATTGATAATGACCAAAAAAATATATCCCCAACCTTCCCTTCTCTACTACACAGTCCCTTGGGCCATCCAGTCACCCCCTTTCATGCAGTCACTCACCTTCCAATTTCCGGTGGCACCCCCATCCCAGGCAGTTGTAGAGTCTCAAAGAAGGTATGTTTTGATGGTTATTTCAATATCTTTTTCATTAGGATATATAAGCCTTTCTGCATTTTAAACTTAGATAATAACGAAACACGTGAGGTTAATAGGGAAAACTGATAATTGTCGTTCTTACATGCAGGAAGGAGGAAAAGCATAAATTAGCCATCTCTAAGGGAAAGACAAAGAGGAGCTAACTGCTGTCCCTTTGACGGGGAACTGCAAATAGACCAGATCAAAATGGACCAACCCAGAAAAGGAAGCGGAGATACCAGTTCGGAGCAGAAAAGGAAAGAAGTGACTCAGGGTTAATGATTCTGCGAATCCCTCAGGATCTTAGATCCTGAGGGATCGCTATTTTTTCCATTTTTTGTATCTAGATATCTCCGTCATCATCCTTATATAAGAGATAGCATTGTTGGCTATAAGGGAGGTTCTGTGGTAATTCCTTTTTAACAGATCAAGACTATGATCTTTATATCATGTTAAGACTTTCTCTGCTGTAAGTTTATTTCGTGCATTAATACAGACTTGGTTACTCTTTTATCTTTGATCCTGGATCAATTTTAAGCAGTGTACCCCTGGAGGCTAAGGGCTCGGCCCTGGAGGACACTTGCTCTTGTACCATTACGCGTGGTTTCTGTGTGGTTTGATTATAGGCATGATCTGGTAATCTGTTGTGTTTTATGAACATTATATTGCATGCTCTGTTATGTTTAACTTGTTTAATGTTCCTGCAAATTGAAGTCTTATATTGACATTGCATTATGTTACCAATTCATTAAAGTGTTGATTAATCTCTACAGGATATTATCACCCCAGTACAGAGTTCATGGTGATTGTGTTTTAGCATATGACAGTTATCTTGAGAAGTCTGATTTTAGATGATTATTGAATGTTACTGTTTATATCTTGAGATGCAATCACATACGTTTATTTAGATCAATAACGGAAGCAGATTGAGCACGTTGTGTTTCTAGGGTTGTAATTCTTTTAAGACTGCAGGATTGATGTTTTGATTGGAGTGGTTAGATAGAATCGCAGCTTGATGAACTTGGTTATTGCTGTTCCAGTTGCTGTTCCATTTCCGAATTTCTGTTCCATTTAGTTGTTGTTCCATTTCTGAATTGCTGTTCCATTTCAATTGCTGGTCTATTTCGAGATTGCTGATTTGTTGTTTCATTTACTTGCCATTTCTTAAGGACAGACTCAGGCTGTAGTGATTGTCAGCTTCTGCTATTTGGCTCCCAGACCTCTGATCTGCTCCCATCAGTTATGAAAGGGATAGGTTATTGCCACCAAACCCTTGGCTGATGTGCTGTTCTATTTCATCGTTATTTCCTTTACTTGCTGTTTCATTTATATTCATCAAGGACGATCTCAGGCTGTAGTGAGCCCCAGCATCTGCTACCTAGCTCCCAGACCTCAGATTTGTTCTCATCAGTTATGAAAAGGATGGGTTATTGCTACCGAACCTTCGACTGATGCAATGCTTGGTGTGATTTAGCCTTTTGAAGTAGTTAAGTTGTAGACATGTAGCCATTTACTTTTGTAGCCTTTAAGTAGCTGTACTACGAGCATTACTCTGACAAGTGCTAAGCCTCAGACTGAGACACTCTTTTGAAATAGCAAGATGTTCCCGGATTGACATTCTAATGTGAGGTAACTAGAGGTGAAAGAGACCCTTTTTATAGCTCTACATTTTGGGGCGGTTGCCAGGGAAAGAGTGTAGCCATTTGTCTTTTTCAGGGTAGTGTATGAACCTGCTAGGGAAGAATTGGGTTTTGAAAACGGAAGGTAAGAACCTACGTACGGAGCATGTAAAAGCCCTACTCCTTTGCCCGCTTTCCTGCAGATTTGCTGCTATCTGCTTAAGAAAGATTTAGTAGTTAAATTGAGTGCATGACTAAGCAGAAAAAGCCGGAGAAAAATCCCAAACCTTTGCCGAAGCCAGAAAAAGCTAAGGGGCCGGTGACCCTTGGTCGAACAACATTCATAGACGAAATCTATAAGAAAGCTGAATCTCAGCCTTCAGTAGGACCTAGGAAAGTTATTTCCAGACAACCTACTAGCTCCCTTCAGGCCACAGGTTCACCATCTGTAGCCTTTGCTGAGGTGCATAGTCAAACTGATGAACAGGACTTTCAAGAAATTGAAAATTCTATTCCAGAGCGATTGCAAGAAGGGAATTTTAGTAATCTTTGTGAAGGAGAAGGGGAAACAGGGGAAGAGCCGAGATCTCCTCCTAGGATAACTCAGCCATTGAATAGCCTAAACAAAGGAAGTGCGGTAAAAATTATTATTGAAAAGATCCAATCCCCTCATATAGGAATTCCAAATAGAGGAAGTGCTATTAAAACTAATCCTATCAAAGCCATTCCCGCTCAACCAAGGAACACTCTTCTAGATATTCCGGAAGGTTATTGGCATATATTTGACCCAATGGCTCAAAATCCACCAAACACCCAAACCTCTACATTACAATACCCCATAGTGGATTCTGCAGCAAATGCCCCCATGAAAGCAATTCGCCTTCAACATATCCCTACATTTCATGGACTTACATCAGAAGATCCGGATGCATTTTTATTTGAATTTGATGTACTATGCAGGGGATATGACTACACCACTGACCCCCAGAAACTAAAACTGTTTCCCTCGACCCTGAAAGGGGCTGCTTTAAGATGGTTTATGGGATTAGGTGGTGGGGTTATAAATAATTGGGATCAAATGAAGGAATCTTTTCTAAAAAAATATCAGGATTACTGCAGGTCTAGAGAACTAAAAGATGAAATATTCCAGATGGTGGCTAGACCAAGTGAAACATTAGAAGAATATGTGGAGCGTTTTCAGTATAATTTGCAAAGATCGCCCTATGCATCATCACCCTTACCCGATAATGTGTTGAAAACAACATTAATAAGAGGCATGAAAGAACAATGGATTGAAACATTAAACATTATGGGAAAAGGGGATATTTATCAGGAAAATTTTGCTGACATAATTGATCTATGCATCAGGAGTTCGAGAGGCAGTACATGGATCAAACCAGCAGAACATGATAGGTTTGCAAGAGAAAAAAAAATCTCATCAGAAGGAGTAACGCGAGCTGAAATCAGAAATTTATTGGTAAACTTTAAAACTGATATACTAGGAACACTGACTACACAATTGGACGTTTTGCAGGCCAAGCAAAAGCAAATGGAGGCAAAACAAAATTTAGCTATCTTCTGCCCCAGATGTAGGAAGAAGCATATCCATAAGGAATGCCCACTAGATGCAGTCCAAGCATGCACCATTTGTGCAAAGGATCATTCGACAGAAAGTTGTCCCTCACTACCTGGACTAAAAGCAGTATATAAGGAGGCAGAAGAAGAACCAGAAACGGTGTACATGCTCAACCAGCGTCGTCAGTGGCAGCCGCGACAAACTGGTATGTTTTCAGATCCAACTTCTTCTTTTCAGTATCCCTAGTATAATGCTCAACAGTGTAACACACGGCAAAGCCAATTTCAGCCCCCATTCCCAAACTGGTCACCACAGTCATATCCTTTTGTTAATCCATGGCTAAATCAGACGGGCCAATCCGGTTGGTCGAATCCTCCTTATCCCCCGCCATATTGGCAAAACAGCCCATATCCTCCACAATGGACTCCCCCTACTTCACAAAGTTCAGCCTGGCAGAATAACTGGCAGAGACCAACAAATCAGCCAGTAGGGAATGTCCCTCTCCCTCTACCTACACTGCCAGCTTTACAGCAAAATCCCCAGGCTAATCTGAGACTGCAACTCCCAGCCCAGCCCAATCCCAATCCAAATAACAGGCCGGTCCAAGCACTCCAAATTTTAGAAACACCAGAAGAAGGACTCGATCTGAGGGAGTGCAACGATCTTCAGCTAAGATCTGGGCGTATTATCCAAACAAAGGGAAATAAAACAGTTCAGATTGAAGATCAGTTACCTAGAGAACATCTGTCACAAGAAGAGGATGTGAATAGACAACAAACTCATAATCAAGCAACCACATCCTCTCCCCCGTTCCCAGAACGTTTAGTCATACCTCGACCGATACAATAATCTAATTTTGACATTCTGGGAGAATTACAAAATTTGTACATAAAAATTCCATTCCTTCAGGCCATTCAAGACATCCCGATATACGCAAAAACTATTAAAGAATTGTGCATAAAAAGTCCAAGGTGGAATATAATAGATAACCCAAGAGTTCAAGTAGTCGGTACTTTATCTGACCTATTGTCAGGAAAGGAAACACCTATTAAGTATGAGGACCCAGGAAACCCAATAGTAACTGTTCAAATTTATGGTCAAACCCTGACCAATGCCTTAGTTGATCTTGGAGTTGCAATCAATATATTTATAACTACTACTTGCCAAAAACTAGGCATTACATCTGCAGAACCTACCTCAACTCTGCTAGAATTGGCTGATCGATTTGTGGTTAGACCAGAACGCATACTGCATGATGTCATGGTCTCGGTTGACTCTTAGGAATACCCAACTGATTTTCTGATAAGAAACCCTAAAACCCTACTTGATGTACATCCACTGATGTTAGGAAGACCTTGGCTCGCTATTGTTGATGACTATATCGGTTGTCGGCAAGGGAACATGATTATAACCAAGGGGGCGGATATCAAGAATTTAGTACTATATCCCCCAGCGCAGCCAAGTATCACTATAGTTAAAACTAATAGGCACCTTGTATCATATCTGACTGACAACATCAGACCTCCATTAACTACACAAGAAGCACTAGAGTTCAAAGACCAAACAGAAGATGATGCCATCAGTAATTTCATTAGTCAAACTGAACTCACATCTCGTACCCAGTGTCATATGATAAAAGTAGCATTTGATAACGAAGTAGAAGAGGAACCTCTGAAAGATGCACATGATCACACAATCCCTATCACTTCAGTTGCACATAGTAAAATTGTGGAAATCGAACCTGGAAAGACCTTAAACATTAACACTGACCTTACACCCGAACAAGAAATAAAACTCATCTATATTTTAAGAAAATATAAAGAAGCATTTGCATGGGATTACCCTGATATGAAAGGAATTGACCCGCAGTTATGTACACACCACATCTACATAGAAAATGATGCAAGACCTGTTAGGCGGCCTCAGAGAAGACTAAACCCTCACCTAAAAGAAGTAGTAAAAGCTGAGCTTCAAAAACTTTTAGATGTTAACTTCATCTACCCTATCTCTGATAGTAAATGGGTCTCCCCGCTTGTGGTGGTACCAAAAAAGAATGGGAAGTGGAGGATCTGCGTGGACTACAGGGAGCTAAATAAGGCAACACAAAAATATCACTTTCCTCTCCCGTTCATTGATCAAGTATTGGACACTTTGGCAGGGAATAAATTCTTTTCTTTTCTCGATGGCTTCAGTGGGTATAACCAAATACAGATTGCCCTTGAAGATCAGGACAAAATTACTTTTACTTGTCCTTGGGGAACATTCGCCTACCAAGTTTTACCTTTTGGTTTATGTAATGCCCCTGCCACATTCCAAAGGGCTATCCTTAGCATTTTTGCGGATCTAATAAATGAAGGACTGGAAGTATATATGGATGACTTTACTCCATACAGAGATGAGTTTGATCCAGCATTGGAGACACTAGAAAAAGTCCTACAACATTGCATAGCTACCAGGCTTTGTTTAAGCCATGAAAAATGTTACATGATGATGACAGAAGGACTTATTTTAGGAAATTACATTTCAGTAGCTGGCATTCAGGTAGACCCGGCCAAAATCCAAATACTTTTGCTTATTCCTACTCCTACTACTCAAACAGAGGTACGTAGCTTTCTTGGATTCTCTGGTTATTACAGAAGATTTATAGAACATTATTCACGTATTGTTGCACCATTGTATGTGTTAACTGGTAATATTGATTTCTGTTGGACAGAAAAATGCGAACGTGCCTTCAACGATCTGAAGAAGCTCGTATCTACAGCCCCAGTTCTTCGGGGACCAAATTGGGATTTGCCATTCCAGATATCATCTGATGCCTCAGATACAACCATTGGAGCGGTCCTTGGACAGGAGGAGGATAGAAAACCATATGCAATTTATTACATTAGCAAAAATCTATCCCCTGCTGAATTGAATTATACTGTCACTGAAAAAGAATTTCTAGCTGTTATACATGCTATCAATAAATTCAGGCATTACATTACTGGATATCCTGTTATCCTGTACACAGATCATTCTGCTATAAAATATTTAGCAAATAAGCCTGTCACAAATGGCAGAATAACTAGATGGTTGATTTTATTGTAGGAATTTGATATTACAATCAAGGATTGACCCGAGAAAGAAAACCCGGTAGCTGATTTCCTCTCAAGAGTGCCAAAACCAGTCGATGCAGCAGCAGTTGAAGATCAGTTTCCAGATGAGCATCTCTTTGTTGTTGCTGTTCAAACACCCTGGTATGCGGATGTCACCAATAACCTAGCAGTAGGTAATTTACCAAAGAATCTAACCCCTAATGAGTGAAAACAGATTGTTCAACGAAGTACCAGATTTTCTTGGATTGGGGGTTATTTGTTTCATACAGGGGTAGACATGCAAATTAGAAGATGCGTTAGACAAGATGAAATTTTTGATATATTGAAAGCATGCCATGACCAACCATGTGGTGGACATTTCGCTGATCGTAGGACTGCACATAAAGTATTACAAATAGGGTATTATTGGCCCACAATTTTTAAAGATGCAAAGAAATTCGTCCAAGCATGTGACAGTTGCCAGAGAGCGGGACGCCCTAGTCATTCAGATGAGATGCCTTTGAAACCACAGTCAGTCATCGAACCATTTGAGTGTTGGGCTCTTGATTTCGTAGGACCAATCAACCTGCCATCAAACCAAAAAACATACATTTTGGTGGCAACAGAGTACGTCACCAAGTGGGTTGAAGCAGAGGCCTTGCCTAGAGCTACAGAAGAATCTGTTATATAGTTCCTGCTCCATCTATTTGTGCGTTATGGCCTCCCTAGAGAGATAATTACAGATGGAGGGCCACAGTTTGCTGGGAACAGAATAGCGGCAACACTCAACAATTATCATGTTCAACATAAAGTTACCACCCCATATCACCCGCAGGCAAATGGGCAAGTAGAAAGCAGTAACAAAATAATAGAGACGATTCTAACAAAAACAATTGCATCACATAGACGCGACTGGGCAGCTAAACTACCAGAAGCACTGTGGGCTTATAGAACAACATGGAGAAGCACTACTGGTCACTCACCTTCTCAGCTAATGTTTGGAAAACAACCTATCTTTCCTATAGAATTTGAAATCTAGACATTACGAATAGCACAACAAGTTGGTTTAGATTTAACTGAGGCACAGACTAATCAACTACAATAGATTAATGAGCTGGATGAAATTAGGTTCTCTGCACTTCAACACACTACTCTGATACAGCAGCAGAGAGCTAAATGGCATGATGCTCTCATTAAAAACAGAGTCTTCCATGAAGGAGACTGGGCTCTTTTGTATGACTTTAGATTTCAGGACTTCCCCGGGAAACTCGAGACTCGTTGGTTGGGACCATATGAAATTCAAAAAGTGCATGACAATGGAACCCTTACCTTGACTATTATCGATGGTTCTGGATATACCTTCAAGGCAAATGGCCATCGAGTCCATCTCTATCGCAAACCACTTACTCGGGAGTCCTTCTGCCAACAACTATGCCAAGATTCAGATATGGAGATCTTAGGGGAGGAAGACAAGTCTTCCCCGCCTGTAACTCACTAAAAAATCTACTTTTTTTTTTATAATTTGTATATAACTTACCGAATTATTTTTGTACATATTTTTTACAATATGTTTTGTTATTTCTGCTGTTCCTTTTCCAAAAGGAACAACACTTTTGATTTTTACTGTTCCTTTTCCAAAGGAACAACACTTGTGATTTTTGTTGTTCCTTTTCCAAAAGGAACAACACTTATGATTTTTGTTGTTCCTTTTCCAAAAGGAACAACACTGGTGATTTTTGTTGTTCCTTTTCCAAAAGGAACATCACTTGTGATTTTTGTTGTTCCTTTTCCAAAAGGAATAGCACTTTTGACTTCTGTTGTTCCTTTTCCAAAAGGAACAACACTTTTGATTTCTGCTGTTCCTTTTCCAAAAGGAACAACACTTTTGATTTCTGTTGTTCCTCTTCCAAAAGGAACAGCACTTTTGATTTTTGATTTCTGTTGTTCCTCTTCCAAAAGGAACAACACTTTTGATTTATGTTGTTCCTTTTCCAAAAGGAACAACACTTTTTATTTCTGTTGTTCCTTTTCCAAAAGGAACAACACTTTCTATTTCTACTGTTCCTTTTCCAAAAGGAACAACACTTTTGATTTTTTCTGTTCCTTTTCAAAAAGGAACCAGCACTTTTGATTTTTACTGTTCCTTTTCCAAAAGGAACAACACTTGCAACTTACGATTTTTTTGCGGTTCCTTTTTCAAAAGGAAGAGCACTTGTGTGTTTTTGATGCTTCCAAAAGGAACTGCACTTTTGATTTCTGCCGATCTTTTTAAAAAAAAAAAGGGGGAACGGCATTTCCTTGAAACTACTTTCCTTTCTCCAAATGAACAGCATCTGTGAACTGTTGTTATGACCTTCCTTGAAAGGAACATTACTCATACGATTTTGAAACAGCTTGCTCCCTCTACCCCAAATTAAGGATGTTTATTGTTGATGTTCTTTCAAGTCTTTTGGAATACGGCTATACATTTATGAGATTAAAGCAAAAACGCAGCATATCGAAATCACTAAATCATAAATCGCTATCTTTATAAGAAACTGCCCTGACTTGGTGAAAGGATGCGGTGAAAGACATGCTTACTTATCATCTTTTGCTGCCATTGTTCTATTAACTTCGTTCTGATTGGTTATCTGTATTATGATGGTTCTTTTTCTTTAATTATCATATGGCAATAGGATCAAAAGATCTATACCTTTCTATTGGGATATTAAGACTTCTTCCACCATTCCTACTCTTAAGGAGTGTTGAACCACCCTTTGTGCATAAACAGGAAATACTCTCTATTAAAAAGAAGCAAAACATAATTTCTAAAGACTGTCAAATTGCAGGATAGGAAGTCTCATTACGAGTTGGCCTACCATGATCATCAGGATGGAAGCGAAGTGGCATTCCCATTAGGGCCACCACACCTGGGAAATGGTCCAAAAGGTATATCAAACAAGTAATCCTTGGAATAGGAGGTCTCACCACGAGCCGGCCTGCCCACTATTCACTCCTTCCTCGTGAATGGCATTATGACTAACTGGTCACCAAGCCAGCATAGTGGCCTACATTTTGACATTGCCCAAACGCTTCCTCGCATACACAAAGGACTATGGTTCCAGGGGTGAAACAAACAACTCTGTCAAGGTTATGGACACTTGTCGGTAGCAGAGCACTGTTAATGGTATTGAAGTTGTATGTTTACACCAATAGGTAAGAAGATTACATCCTTTTGCTTCTTATGTCGTGATAATTAAATTATATAATATTACCCAACCATATAGCGCATGACTATATATCATCGCCAATCATTATGAAGCTACTGACAGTGACCGCATGAGACCTTCTATTTATGGCAAATGTCTTATCCCCGAACTTCCATCAAATCACCGCAGCCCCATAATATTAAAAGCGATCTAACTCTTTTCCTCGATTTCAGTATTAGGCTGTTTTTGGCGAACATGTCATATATCCATAAGCTGTTCCATAAAGACCTCACGGCAGAACAGACGCTGCTCCTTTATTTGACGGCTGGGTCAACCTATCACATTGCGGGGGGGGGAGGTAACCTCATCATTCCCTAGAGTACGTGTCAGTCCGTTATTTGAGAAAATTTTGTACTCAAGCACGACATGGCTCAACGATATGATCTTTTGCTATTTTTTTTTTCTTCTGCATGAGCTGACGTTCGAAGCTATTTCCATTGCATACACTGTTGCATTTAAATTTGAACGAGGATGCGGTGAAAGACATGCTTACTTATCATCTTTTGCTGCCATTGTTCTACTAACTTCGTTCTGATTGGTTATCTGTATTATGATGGTTCTTTTTCTTTAATTATCATATGGCAATAGGATCAAAAGATCTATACCTTTCTATTGGGATATTAAGACTTCTTCCACCATTCCTACTCTTAAGGAGTGTTGAACCACCCTTTGTGCATAAACAGGAAATACTCTCTATTAAAAAGAAGCAAAACATAATTTCTAAAGACTGTCAAATTGCAGGATAGGAAGTCTCATTACGAGTTGGCCTACCATGATCATCAGGATGGAAGCGAAATGGCATTCCCATTAGGGCCACCACACCTGGGAAATGGTCCAAAAGGTATATCAAACAAGTAATCCTTGGAATAGGAGGTCTCACCACGAGCCGGCCTGCCCACTATTCACTCCTTCCTCGTGAATGGCATTATGACTAACTGGTCACCAAGCCAGCATAGTGGCCTACATTTTGACATTGCCCAAACGCTTCCTCGCATACACAAAGGACTATGGTTCCAGGGGTGAAACAAACAACTCTGTCAAGGTTATGGACACTTGTCGGTAGCAGAGCACTGTTAATGGTATTGAAGTTGTATGTTTACACCAATAGGTAAGAAGATTACATCCTTTGCTTCTTATGTCGTGATAATTAAATTATATAATATTACCCAACCATATAGCGCATGACTATATATCATCGCCAATCATTATGAAGCTACTGACAGTGACCGCATGAGACCTTCTATTTATGGCAAATGTCTTATCCCCGAACTTCCATCAAATCACCGCAGCCCCATAATATTAAAAGCGATCTAACTCTTTTCCTCGATTTCAGTATTAGGCTGTTTTTGGCGAACATGTCATATATCCATAAGCTGTTCCATAAAGACCTCACGGCAGAACAGACGCTGCTCCTTTATTTGACGGCTGGGTCAACCTATCACATTGCGGGGGGGGAGGTAACCTCATCATTCCCTAGAGTACGTGTCAGTCCGTTATTTGAGAAAATTTTGTACTCAAGCACGACATGGCTCAACGATATGATCTTTTGCTATTTTTTTTTTCTTCTGCATGAGCTGACGTTCGAAGCTATTTCCATTGCATACACTGTTGCATTTAAATTTGAACGAGGATGCGGTGAAAGACATGCTTACTTATCATCTTTTGCTGCCATTGTTCTACTAACTTCGTTCTGATTGGTTATCTGTATTATGATGGTTCTTTTTCTTTAATTATCATATGGCAATAGGATCAAAAGATCTATACCTTTCTATTGGGATATTAAGACTTCTTCCACCATTCCTACTCTTAAGGAGTGTTGAACCACCCTTTGTGCATAAACAGGAAATACTCTCTATTAAAAAGAAGCAAAACATAATTTCTAAAGACTGTCAAATTGCAGGATAGGAAGTCTCATTACGAGTTGGCCTACCATGATCATCAGGATGGAAGCGAAGTGGCATTCCCATTAGGGCCACCACACCTGGGAAATGGTCCAAAAGGTACATCAAACAAATAATCCTTGGAACAGGAGGTCTCACCACGAGCCGGCCTGCCCACTATTCACTCCTTCCTCGTGAATGGCATTATGACTAACTGGTCACCAAGCCAGCATAGTGGCCTACATTTTGACATTGCCCAAACGCTTCCTCGCATACACAAAGGACTATGGTTCCAGGGGTGAAACAAACAACTCTGTCAAGGTTATGGACACTTGTCGGTAGCAGAGCACTGTTAATGGTATTGAAGTTGTATGTTTACACCAATAGGTAAGAAGATTACATCCTTTTGCTTCTTATGTCGTGATAATTAAATTATATAATATTACCCAACCATATAGCGCATGACTATATATCATCGCCAATCATTATGAAGCTACTGACAGTGACCGCATGAGACCTTCTATTTATGGCAAATGTCTTATCCCCGAACTTCCATCAAATCACCGCAGCCCCATAATATTAAAAGCGATCTAACGTTTTTCCTCGATTTCAGTATTAGGCTGTTTTTGGCGAACATGTCATATATCCATAAGTTGTTCCATAAAGACCTCACGGCAGAACAGACGCTGCTCCTTTATTTGACGGCTAGGTCAACCTATCACATTGCGGGGGGGAGGTAACCTCATCATTCCCTAGAGTACGTGTCAGTCCGTTATTTGAGAAAATTTTGTACTCAAGCACGGCATGGCTCAACGATATGATCTTTTGCTATTTTTGTTTTCTTCTGCATGAGCTGACGTTCGAAGCTATTTCCATTGCATACACTGTTGCATTTAAATTTGAACGAGGAATACGCTACCAGCTTCTCTGCGCTTCAACAAACAGCTGTTGTTCCTTTGAAAATTGGCAGTGAAACTATGGGAGGAAGGTCAGTCCGCCGAGAACCGCAAACATTAACTGTTTCGGCTGCAACCCAAAGAATCCTGAAAAGAGCAGGATGGTTGACCTATTTCAACCGCTTGAAGGAGTCTAATGAAACAGTAGCAAGAGAATTTTTATAGAACTTACAGGAAGAATACTCCACAGTAAGAGGAAGGCGAATTGAAGTCACCAACGACATAATAGCAAGAGTCACGGGACTACTGGCCATGGGACCAGTATGGACAATAAATAAGGAAATCCTGCAGAATATTTTGGAAATCTTTCAGGATGAGGGTCAGAAGTTGACAGTCCGAGGAAAGGGGGTGCTACCAGCAATGCTAGGAGAGCCATGGGCGGAATTGGAAAAAATCATCCAAAGCTACATCACTTGCGAAGGCAGAAAAGACGTGGTAAGACTACGACATCTTAAACTCCTAGCCATCTTAAAACAAAAATGTTCTGTGAATTTGCCTGCATTGTTGAATTCACTATTGCATGATGTCGCACAAAGTATGAAGAAGGCACAGCATGTAGAATCAGTTATTAGCCACAACGGATTAATTCGCTTGATAGTAAATTACAGTCTTACCCAACAGCAGAGCAGTTGGGAAGAACTAATTGTTGTTATCAATAAAGGGATGGCCACATCTGGACGTCCAAAAAAACGAAAACGAGTTGATAACACACCCCAACGTCCAGAGAAACGAAAACAGGACACTTGCACAGAAGTGCAACCTGAAAACAATCTGAAAAACGACCCGAAAAGTGGAAACATGACGCTATTACACCCGAACAACCAGAAAAGCGTAGAAAGTCAGCAAGGCTCGCAGGGTTACAAGGAGGGCTGGAAAAGCCCCAGGCAAGCACGAGCCAAGCAATAGAAATCGAAGATGAGCAGTCTGCAGAAACAAAAACAGAGGAAGAAGGCAGTGAGGAAACAGAGCAGTCTGCAGAGACAAAAACAGAAGGAGAAGATACCGAGGAAGAAGAACAGTCTACAGAAACAGAAACGGAAGAAGAAGACGTCGAGGGAGAAGAGCAATCTGCAGAGGCAGAAACAGAAGAAGGAAAGGAGGAGCCAGAGCAATCTGCAGGGAGAAAAGAAGAACAAGATGAGCAGACTGAAGAAAAAGGAGACGAAAAGAAAGAAGTTGAGCAGTTCAAGCAGGAGGAAGGAATGGAACAGAAGGAAGGGAGCCCATTACAAGACCAGTTAAGGGAAGATGAATTGGCCAACATTTTGGCCAATATGGGCGAATATGGCCAACCCCTGAGTCCATCAAACCTCCATGCCGAAGAGAAAACCCAGGAGAAAGATGCACCCGAGGAATTGCATGAAGAAGAGGCAGAAATAGAAAACTTGCCCATTCATAATGAAAAGATATTAGAAAATGTTGAGCAAGAACAGCCCGTTCCTAGTCAGAAGCCACCAGAGGAAAGTCCGGAGGAAATAAGGGCAGAAGAGGAATCAACCCAAGAAATAACGGAGCCAAGTAAGGTTCTTACCCCGGAACAGTTACCTTAGGAAGAAAATCAGGAAGCCAGCCACAATCCAAACCGCAGCGAACAACCTGCTGTTCCTTCGGAAGAGATGATGGAAATAAGGAAATTACGAAGGGAAAAGCGGACATTGTTGAACATAATAGCCCAGCTTCACCAGCAGATTAGGATTCTAAAAGCAAGGCAAAAGGTGAAGGGGACTTCAAGAAGAAAAGGTCTGACCACACCAGTAAGGCCCCTTAAGGGCAAGAGGCGGAGGACCAGAAGCCGTCCCACTGCTCAAAACCCTGACAGAAGCCAAACTGCTGTTCCAAATGAAGCTGAAAAACAAACTACTGTTCCATTTGAAAAGGAATAGCAGTGGGCTGGAGTTCGTGTTAAAATTGAAAAGGATGATAAGATGGTTTAGACAGAGGCACCACCATTGGGAGTAATAAGGGCTCTGAACTCGAAGCAGCGTAATAAGAAAGTTCAAGTAAAGTTCCCGGCCTCCACGGATGCATGGAAGAAGGACCCAAAAACAAGAACCCTCCATAAACATTTGAAGCAGGCCCAACAAGAAGCAGAAAAGCTCAGGGAGCAAATGGTCCCCCGAGAAAAATATGAAGAATTACAGCAACAGCTAAGGAACGTCAACTTATCTGAAAGCCAAGCTTTCGAAGGATGGCGAAGGGAACAAGAGAAAGTTGCCAAGGTAACCTGTAGATTAGATGTAGTTATCAAACAAATGGATACCTTGTGTTCTTTATATAATGACGTTCTAGCATGTAGAGCCCCTGCTAAAAATTATGCACTATTTTTAATGGAGAGGTATTTACAATTGAAAATAAAGGCTGTCAAAGCAGGCGCTCCTATACAAATTAACACTATGGATGATTTCATAAATTGCTGTAAACATTATGGGGTGAAAGTGCAGAGATTATTATGTGAATTTTACTTGCATAACTTTATACTAGAACAAGAGACTGAATTGAACCCAGGCCCTTTTGTTGGGGACATTCAATTGCAAGCATTTATCTCATTTGCAGTTAATCAAATTAAATGGCTCAAAGCTTATAACGCTTTTCAAAAACAAGAGAACGGATTACATCTTTGGGTAAGAGCCGAGCCTAGGGATCCAACACAGTTATGGAGGAGTCATAGAAACCTTATGAGGGCTCCAGGAGTGATTGAAGCGCTAGGACCCATGCATGAGGCAATCATTCGGCAAGGACTTGAATACTTTTCCTCTATTAAGGACCCTGCCATTAATGCAGCTAAATTTCGATATCAAGTATCTAATCCAAATATTCAGTTCAGAGAACCATTTAAATACGAGAACTTTAGACTTGCTGCTAGCCGTTTTCCCCTCTATGGTGAAATGGTTTTGAGGGCAGGGCCATCCTGGATAGGATATAGGTTCCGGAGTCCAATCATTTGGCATCCAGCACCCAGATACCAAGCCCTATATGAGATGCCTGAGGGTCAGACAGGCCACTTCTTTGATTATTTAGTTTCGCATCACAGCTGTAGACCTTCACATGAGATTCCATCATGAGATTCCATCTCCAGCTTACTCACTCACTGCATTGCATATCAACTACAATGTTTTCATGAGGTCATGAAAAAGGGTAAGCTGGGGGGTGTGTAGAGTCTCAAAGAAGGTATGTTTTGATGGTTATTTCAGTATCTTTTTCATTAGGATATATAAGCCTTTCTGCATTTTAAACTTAGATAATAACGAAACACGTGAGGTTAATAGGCAAAACTGATAATTGTCGTTCTTACGTGCAGGAAGGAGGAAAAGCAGAAATTAGCCATCTCAAAGGGAAAGACGAAGAGGAGCTAACTGCTGTCCCTTTGATGGGGAACCGCAAACAGACCAGATCAAAACGAACCAACCCAAAAAAGGAAGCGGAGATACCAGTTCGGAGCAGAAAAGGAAAGAAGTGACTCAGGGTTAATGATTCTGCGAATCCCTCAGGATCTTAGATCCTAAGGGATCTCTATTTTATCCATTTTTTGTATCTAGATATCTTCGTCATCATCCTTATATAAGAGATAGAATTGTTGGCTATAAGGGAGGTTCTGTGGTAATTCCTTTTGAACAGATCAAGACTATGATCTTTATATCCTGTTAAGACTTGCTCTGCTGTAAGTTTATTTCATGCATTAATATAGACTTGGTTACTCTTTTATCTTTGATCCTTGATCAATTTTAAGCGGTGTACCCCTGGAGGCTAAGGGCCCGGCCCTAGAGGAAACTTTCTCTTGTACCATTACGCGTGGTTTCTATGTGGTTTGATTATAGGCGTGATCTGGTAATCTGTTGTGTTTTATGAACATTATATTACATGCTCTGTTATGTTTAACTTGTTTAATGTTCCTGCAAATTGAAGTCTTATATTGACACTGCATTATGTTACCAATTCATTAAAGTGTTGATTAATCTCTACAGGATATTATCACCCCAGTACAGAGTTCATGGTGATTGTGTTTTAGCATTATGACAGTTATCTTGAGAAGTCTGATTTCAGATGATTATTGAATGTTACTATTTATATCTTGAGATGCAATCACATATGTTTATTTAGATCAATAACGGAAGTAAATTGAGCACATTGTGTTTCTAGGGTTGTAATTCTTTTAAGACTGCATGATTGATGTTTTGATTGGAGTGGTTAGATAGAATCGCAGCTTGATGAACTTGGTTATTGCTTATTCCAGTTGCTGTTCCATTTAGTTGTTGTTCCATTTCTGAATTGCTGTTCCATTTCTGAATTGCTGTTCCATTTCAATTGCTGGTCTATTTCGAGATTGCTGATTTGTTGTTTCATTTACTTGCCATTTCTTAAGGACAGACTCAGGCTGTAGTGAGTGTCAGCTTCTGCTATTTGGCTCCCAGACCTCTGATCTACTCCCATCAGTTATGAAAGGGATAGGTTATTGCCACCAAACCCTTGGCTGATGCACTGTTCTATTTCATCGTTATTTCCTTTACTTGCCGTTTCATTTATATTCATCAAGGACGATCTTAGGCTGTAGTGAGCCCCAACATCTGCTACCTAGCTCCCAAACCTCAGATTTGTTCTCATCAGTTACGAAAAGGATGGGTTATTGCTACCGAACCTTCGAGTGATGCAATGCTTGGTGTGATTTAGCCTTTTGAAGTAGTTAAGTTGTAGACATGCAACCATTTACTTTTGTAGCCTTTAAGTAGCTGTACTACGAGAATTACTCTGACAAGTGCTAAGCCTCAGACTGAGACACTCTTTTGAAATAGCAAGGCGTTCCCGGATTGACATTCTAATGTGAGGTAACTAGAGGTGAAAGAGACCCTTTTTATAGCTCTACAACAGTCTATCCCTTGGCAAGGTTTCTGTTAAAGGCATATTTGGGCACTGCAACCCAAATCACATATGTCCATAAACCAAGGGCTTCTAAGTCCCTAAAAGTGTTGTTTCATACCCTAAAGGAGCAAGTTTAGTTGATTACATCATCTCCTGAAAGTTCTCCATTAAAAACCACTCAAAATTGGTCAAAGCAGGACCATAGAGAGTACCCAGTGCTAAGGGTGTGATGCATCTCACCTGCCACATTCGAAAAGTGTGATGCATACTAGAAAGCCGTTATGTAGGGCACGATGAGTGAGAGTAGACAAATAGCACAAGCAGTTTGCTAGGTGGAAACCCTAAGAATCTTCTAGAAATTGCTCATTTGACACTTTCCTCCCTGAATTCATCCAAGGATGAGTAAGAGATCATGAAATCTCCAAGTGGAACCAAGAACTATCAGAGAGATGACACTAATCAAAATCCCAGATGCTGACTCACCCCCCTGTAAATCTCTATATATGGATCCCTCATCCCAGAGATCCAAAGGTTGGAATTTGGTAATTTGCAAAGAAGTGTTGTTGGTTTCTCTTTGAAGACATTACTGGGTGATCTTGCTTTGTATGAGGTGAAGAGGGCTTTCAGGCTGGGAGAATGGCACTGGGTCAGACCAAGTGGTTGTAATCCTCTCTTCTACTACTTTTATCAATAAAGCTATTTGATTTTTCCTCCATATTCTTGTGTATCTTTGAATTTTGTGTTGATATATGCATTTGTATGGTCAATATATATCTGATCCTATATTGTTTATAGTGATAGATATCTATGCTTTGATGGTATTATGTTGTTGTGATTCTACAGGTGTTCTTTGAAGCGGGACAAGTAAGGAAACAGTGGCGAGATTCTGTCAAAGGGGAAAGGAAACAAGCAAGGAGCCAAGTGAAAGACTGAGGTTGGTACTCTCTGTTTCTTTCTCATCTGTCTCTCATAAAGGAAAATACAAGTAAATTTAGTTTGTTTGTTTCTAAGATAGCTACCAGTCTTAGTGGGACTAGAAATTCTGAATAGACACTAGTTTCCCGGTAGCAAAATGGCGACTCCGCTAGGGTGCGATTATTTTGATTACTTGTCTCTTTTTGTTTGATTCATAAACCATAGACAGACCCTGAAGTTAATCTAGCTAGCATTCGAACTGCATTTTCTATGCAAGTGCAAATTAGATCAACGCTGCTTTAGTCAATCTCTGGGTTTGTTTATGAACTGAAAAATTGACTTGCAAACATCCTAAGTTCCCTAGAGGCAGCTCAAGTAACCTCATTAGATCAGCCCCTATACTCTGTATTTACTAACTATCATTAGCTCGGCCTAAATCCCTGAACTAAGCTGCAAACTATGACCAAAAACCAAGTTAAAGTCTCAGCCATGGACCATTGCACCTTCTCTTCTTGGCAATCTAGATGCATCGTACCTCCCATGTGCAGTAAGTGAGATGCATCCCTGTTTCCCTATGTTATAGGTGCGATGATCAGATAAGACTATTTCTACCTCTAGATTTTGGTTTTTTCTTCACTGTCTTCAGCTTTATTCAGGAGTTTTGCTGTCTGTGATTAGTAGACCATTATTGAAACCCCCTTCCTTTGCATTGTGCAGCCTCCATTGTACAAATATTTGTGAATGTTTTTATGTATTTTTCACCATTCGCAGTTCTCATTTACAAAATAGTAGCTTAATCGAACTGTCATCTTTTGATTTGAAAGTGTCGCAAGTGTTGTTTTCAGTCAAGGAAGAGAATCCCTCTCTTTTTGATAGTTGATTACATTGTTACTCTTGTATTTGATCTAAACTAATAGTATTTCAAGTGTTGAAAGTAGTTTTCAATTCAAAATCACAAAGTGTCGTCTTGTCTCCTTTTTGTTTTTTGAACAAAAAATCGTTAGTACTGTTGCTTTGAAAGAAGATATAGTTCATATTTGTACTTAGCATTCTTTTTGTCATTCACACATTAAGAAAGTTGCAAACAAATACATGCATGTGGATTTACATTTAGACTACTTGTTGATTTTGATTTAGGACAGTGCATCTAGTGTGTGCTCTCTGCTCTATGTTGAAAGGATTTCGTTTCTCTTTCCTTAGTAGCTAGGATTTTCATTGCAAAAAGAAGAGTAAATGACTGTTTATCATCTTAGATTGCAAATTTAGGAGTTGTATATCTACATCACACGGTGAACCTTAAAGGAAAACTTCTTAAGAAAGATCAACTGTAAAATAAATTCAATGAACGTAAAAATGCTTTGGAACCTAACGCACAACATCTAGAAGTCTAGGCTAGAGACGTATTACAGCGTCGTAATGCCTGGTAACTGTCGCTTTCATTGTAGGTTGGGTGATTCCTCCTTTTTGAGATGAAAAGTGCCAGTACAGATTTGTGCTCCCACGTACCATCAAGTATATATTGGGAGACCACAATAGTATCTGTAGGAAGTCGTGACTGCCGCCCTATCGATCGCAATGCACTGAACACAACATTCGGGAAGATTGACTGTCGTACTGTAAAAAGTATTCTGTAGTTTTGCGATTGGTTTGGTAATCCCTCTATCTAGATTTCTGGAGTAGTCTCTTTCATTCCTTTTCAGACTCCTTAAAGGAAAAGGTCCATCTGAGCACTTGCCACTTCAGGCTCATTAAAAATCGAAGGCGACTAGAGTCATCTTTAGCTTTTTCTCAACTCTTAAAAATTGAAAAAGCAAGTTGTGTCAAAGTGTCTAAAATTCATTTAATTTGGAATAACATTTTCCCCTCTTATTTTGAGTTGATCAAATAATCCACAATTGTGGAAGAAAGTCAATCAAAACTCC
Source organism: Pinus tabuliformis (assembly GCA_031772625.1). NCBI lineage: Eukaryota > Viridiplantae > Streptophyta > Pinopsida > Pinales > Pinaceae > Pinus > Pinus tabuliformis. Next base: position 210,875,422 of record CM062809.1, on the reverse strand, counting down.
GTCATTCACGAAGACAGATGAGTCAACCATATTTGACTCCGGAAACGAAACCATTCTGGGCTAAACGAACTCGTTTAACTGGGTCAAAGTCTCCTGGTTTGTTTGAAATTTGTGTTTCAACATCCTCTGAGACTCCAGTTACTCCAACCATTTCTAGTATGCCTGCCTTACAGAAGAAGTTTTACAGTTACAAGAGGACATTAGAACTGATCCTAGTGTAACAGTAAACACTTCTATTCCTGAACCAGCTCCATCTATAGTTGATTCAGAAGGTGTTACCCTCCAACATCTGTCGCTGTAGAATCTATACCTTCTTCGGCACCAGAAATATTTTACAGACCTGACGGTCTACCTCTTTCACTTGGCTTGATTGCTATAGAAGAGATTACAGACGATCTTCCATTGAGTACTCCATCGCATTTCGGAACTGGGATCCACCTATATCCTTCTACTTCAGAAGTTAATACCCCTTCATTGCAAGTTCTTGTAGAATCGCTAGGAAGTCTTTTGGATAGACTTGATATGTCTGGACAACCATTGACATTTAGGACTGTGTCATCTGATATAGTGGTAGCAGAACCTCCTGCCACCACTCCGACAATGTTCGCTGGCATACCATCTGTCCCAACTAGCTCTCAACCACTAGAGGGAGTCCACCCAGGGACTGTTTCGACAATATGGTTTGTTCCCGTTTGTTCGTCCGGAATAATATCTGGAATTCTTTATGTTGAGTCTTAGCAAATTGATCCTTCACAACAATATCAATTTGGGCAGTCCGGTCTCTGAAGGCAAATCTTTCTTGTAGCACTGGATTGCCACCGTATGGAGGGCAGTATGCCCTTTCATTGTTCCCTCTAGGAGAAAAACGATATGAGAGTTCTCAACTAAATTTGGGTCAAAATGGAATCACATCCAGTGGTTGGGTGCCAATACTGCCTCAACAACCAAGAATTATATACTCAATGCAACTGAGTCTACGTATGTTGAATATCCCTGCTACACCAGCTATTGTGATAGTGTCGCAAGTACAAGCGTTGCCTGTTATATGCCAACCTCAAGTTTCTCAGGTCGTAATACAACAGCCTCTTATCTCCACGACGCAACCGCAATCACCGGTTAGTGGCTCCTTAACTAGAGCGACTCAGGCTCAAATGGGTACTATTACCCCTCATCTTGGTCAAACATCTAGTATCGGGCAACAACAAATGGTTTCACGGCCATGGCTGGTGCAACATCAACAACCACAATTCCAGCAAGCTTACCAAGGACCTGAGCAACAAAGCTTTGCAGGTAATGGGCAGCCGTATATTCAAAATGGTTATCATCAATCATCCCAAATTGGTTATCCCTAGCAACCTTATAAAAGTTATCAGCATCAAATGCATTATGCTTGTATGCAAAGACCCACTGCTCAGGTGATCCCATCTTATCCTGGGTACGCTTCGCTGAACCTGAATCAATAGTTTCCCTTCGTGGTGACTTTAGAATTACCAGATCTAAATTGGCTAACGAATGATCCAATTGCTTATGCACCTTGGTGGTCAGCGATTCCTCATAAGCTTCTGTCAGATATTCCTAAATTCAATGGAAATCCGAGTGAATATCCATCGAATCATGTGATGACCTTCCATCTGTGGTGTTCCTCCAACACTCTAAATGATGATTTGATTAGGCTTCTCCTTTTTCAGCGAACATTAACTAGTATGGTAGCAAAATGGTACATCGAATTGCCTAGAGCTTCATTTGATAACTTCGGCACCCTTTCCACCACCTTTTTAACCCATTTTCAGTTACCAATAAGGCATGAAACAAGAATAGAGCTTCTTACCAATTTCAAACAGACAACAGCCACTCACATATCTAATCATATTCATGAATGGGGACATCGATGTAGAATGGTAAAAACATATGTCCCTGATCAGCTACTAGCTGAATGGTTTATTAAGTCTTTGTTACCTTCTATTATAGAAGATGTGGCAAAGGGAGGAGTTGTCATTGAAGAGTAGGTCATTTCTTGTGTGCAATATCTAGACATGATCTATACTCAGTCTGGCACACTCTATGACAAAATCCCTGATGCTCCAAGGCTAGAATTTTTCGTTCCTCCTCCTCCTAAATCAAACAAAGACTCTCATGCCATCGATGGTGTGATAGGTACGACAAGCACGAAATTGAAAAACGCTACATCTAAGAAAGCCCATAAGGTTTCTGGTCGAAATGCAGATGAAGAACTTCCCACCTCAGAGGTTAATGTCGTGTCGACTAACAAAGGCAAAGAACCGAAACAACCAGGGGGCAAGAAGAAAGGGAAGAGCAAAAAGAAGAAACAAGACGATTTTTCTCCTGAAAAATATTCTACAAACCCTTCTGGGAAGAGGAAACCCAGTCAGCCATGCCTCATATGTGATGAGGATCATTGCACGAGAAATTGTCCATATAAAGCTAAAGTTAAGAAAATATTTAAGAATTCAAGAACTTCAGCAGTATTGACTGACCCATTTCCAAACCCAGGAACCAATCTGGTTACTAGCAACAATGCTTCCCCATCCCAAGTGCTTATGTTGTCCATTTCAAAACAGTAAAATGATGCTTTGATATCGACAAGGAATAAAGATTATGGTAATACACAGCTATCGAACAATAAGGCCACTGATCAACCTAGTAGTTTGACAACAACTTCAACCGAAGTTGTGCCACCCATCATTCCCGAGCTAATGATAAAGCCGTCAAAGGGAGTAGTACACAAACTGACATTTAATCCTCGTGCCAGAGTGGCACAGAATTATAATATAGTAGAGGACTTGGCCCAATCGCCATCCCCTATGTTGACACTTGAAGTACTGCAAAATTTCCCCTCCCAAAAGCAGGCTCTATTATCAGCGATAGGTGGGATTGACCCAGCAAATTCCAATCTTGTGGCCTTTAATCATAAAGGATATGAACCTTAGTTACCAGCTCAACTTGCTTTCCTCATTCAAGTGAAAGCTCTCAACAAAATTGTTCATTGAACAATTATTGGTGAGGGGGCATCTACATGTACTATGTCAATGAGTTGCTGGAGAAATTTAGGCTCACCACCCTTATCACGATCGTCATTGACGTTAAAAGCATTTGATAGATGGACATACACTCTGTACGGAATTTTAAGTAACTTACAAGTTGAACTAGGGGGTAAAACAATAGAAATTGATGTTGAAGTTATCGATGGAAACCTTGACTATAACATCCTACTGGGAAGGCCTTGGATTTATGCTATAGCCAATGTTGTGTCGACATACTTCAGAAAGATTGCATTTCCTTTCCAAGGAGGAATTACGATCGTCAACCAACAAACCTTTCTCCCCAACAGTTCACAAGTTACTAGAAGCATCGTGATGATCCATAGAAGCTCTCATTCAGTACAAAATATCAGAGTAGGCCTGCTAAAATACCCTACATTGATGGGTACTTTTTCCCTATCACCTCAGAGTAATCTGGCAGAAGTGACCATGGTGGAAACCTGCAATATGATATCTTCTATATCTAAAAGATTCAGAAGATTCCCAAATATTTTGTCAGCATGGATCATCACCATTTTAGAAATATTGTAGCAATCAATTTTCTTGGCCTGGGGGGCAAACCCAAATCAACGCTCATCAGGTGTTTGGATAGATATGTCTAAGGAATATGGCACCTCTTCAGATCCTTGGTCGCATGTACATTCTACAGACGAAGGAATCATTCAGTCAATGATGATAGGAGAGGCACCATGGGAAGATTACCACCATCATTCCCATCTTGCGAATCACCACGAGGATTATTCCAGCAACCTTAATCATCCTTTAGTTTCTTATTTTCTACCAAATACTATAAATATGGTGGATTATGAGGATAGTTCTTTTACTTTGTCAACCTCATTAAAAAATGAAACAACTCCCTTTCCAAATCAAGTCTTTGATTACGATCTCGTAAAATCCAAGTTGAGTCTTTCAAAGATTTTGAAGGTAAACCTTCATTCCAACCACCACGTTGAATGCAATGAAGCTTGGGTAGCATGCACCTCGATTTGTGTGCTTATGCTGGGGGAATGGTAACTTATAACAAGCATAGTTTCTCGTTTCAAGTTTGTGTAAACACGAAACCGAATCTGAGCATATGTTGTCGCATGGTTCAAGCTCATTAAAAAATGAACCAGGCCATGAGTAGTTTTACACGAAGTTCAAGCTCGTTAAAAAATAAACCTAGCAACGAGCAGTTTCACGCGAAGTTCAAGCTCGTTAAAAATTAAACCTAGCAATGAGAATATGTTCCACCAGAGTTTAAGCTCATTAAAAAATGAACCCACCTCCGATAAATAACCATTGCAAATGCATTATCATCAGCTTTTGAGCCTTGGTCGTGTTCTTACAATCACCTCCACTCTTTTTTAGTTGATCATACATCTCCATTTGATTGTTTACCCCTTTTGAGGAATAGCTACGATGAGTGATTCTGTTAGCCATCTTCTTAACACTGCCGTGATTGGAAAGTTCCAACCCTCACCTGGAACCAGCTGCTACCCGAAATATCACTCGTTCCTCAAAAACGTGTCTCCTTTAAGCTATTTTCATCTGACTCATAAAATATGAAAAGATTGCCAAGAAATTGGCCTCTTCAACTTGTTAAAGTGATTGGAAGTGCCATCCCTCCTCTAGATTTTAATCTTTTTGGACCTGAGGGAGTATTACACAAAAAGATCGAGCATTTGTCTTGTTCAGCTCGTTAAAACTATCGAAAAGTCATCCCTTTCGCATTGTTTTATACATTTTCGGACTTAAGGGATTATACTATGAAAAAGGAATATTGGAGTTTCCTTTCCGTCTCTTTCCAGACTCTCTAAAATTGAAAAGGACCGAGTTATCCTTGTCATTAAACTTGTTAAAACAATAACGACAAAATTATCCATTCAGACAAGAGTGAGTTTCACTGTCGCTAGGCTCATTAAAAAATAGTGATAGGTTTGCCCGAAGGGAAAATTATAGAACAAGCATATGTTATCCTCCTCAAGCTTGACAAAAATTAAGAGGTACTGGTCAGAAATTACTGGGGAAAATTGGGAAGAAAACTTGAAGAAACTTTATTGGTAGCAGGTTGCTCTTGAACATGACACTCTCAATCCATCACCATGATTGAGTCGGGTTGGGTTATTCCGTTCACCGGTCACATCACCATTGGTCCACCGTACCATCCACTTTTGGGGTTAACACTACCAATCCATTTCAATGTCACCGATATGTTCAAGAGAATTCACTCAGAGAATTCACCTACCTAGCTTGTGTCTCATCCGCTGCAATACCTTCACGCTTCATTCTTTCATGACCACCACCTTGAACCTTGTATCATCAGATCATTTTCACCTCTACCAAATCATTTTCTCCGTTCCGTGTCGTAGATGTGGGATCCATCAATGTACTCCTACAATGGGTCACTTCTTGTTGACATCAGCTCATTATCCAAGAAGCCGACCTAGGAACAACCCTTTCAGTACTTTGAAGCTTGCATGCCTCAATGGCAAGTTTCTCACTTCTCACGATAGGTTTACATTAATGGCCTTCGACTGAAAGATTTGCGTGGTGTTCGACATCGACTCATGTATTCACACCATGTGAATTGTACTACAGTACCTTGAGGGTCATCATCATCATTGGTGATTCCTCTCGCACCTGTTAATAGCTTACATCATTGGCTGGTAATCAAGCAATGTCCTTCCATGTTCGACATCAGAACATCTTTTCACATGGATCGACTTGTACTTTTAGGAGAAGATTGAACGAGTTTTGAAGACCCCGGATCTAGTTTCATCCAGATGGGCTGCGATATATTCATGAAAATAAAGACATCAAATGTACATCATTGCTACAAAGATAATCATCCAAACTAAGGAATGACGACTCTACCAGAATCATCAGTCTGCACACAGATGGTTTTCTGTCCTATGTACATGAAAATGAATTTATCAAGCTAAGCAAGGGAATGCCTGCCTCAGTTGGATCATGAAAATATTATGAAGATAATGTATTGTATTGTGTCTTATTATAGGTCACCTTCTAGTTCAAAAAACCTTGGATCCTCATTATAAAGCATTTCACTCGACATCAAAAGATTTATGACCTCATGCTTTAGGGGGCAACTGTTATAGACATATTTGGGCACTACAAGCCCAATCACACATGTCCATAAACCAAGGGCTTCTAAGTCCCTAAAATTGTTGTTTCATACCCTAAAGGATCAAGTTTAGTTGATTACATCATCTCTCAGAAGTTCTGCATGAAAAACCGCTCAGAACTAGTCAAAGCAGGACCATACAAACTGCCCAGTGCTAAGGGTACGATGCATCTCACCTGCCACATTCAAAAAGTGCGATGCATACTGGAAAGCCCTTCTGTAGGGTGCAATGAGCGAGAGCAGACAAATGGCACAAGTAGTTTGCTAGGTGGAAACCCCTGAGAATCTTCTAGAAACTGCTCATTTGACACTTGCCTCCCTAAATTCGCCCAAGGATGAGTAAGAGATCATGAATCCTCCAAGTGGAACCAATAACTATCAGAGAGATGACACTAATAAAAATCCCAGAAGCTAACTCACCCCCCTGCAAATATCTATATATGGATCCCTCATCCCAGAGATCCAAAGGTTGGAATTTGGTAATTTGCAAAGAAGTGCTATTGGTTTCTGTTTGAAGACATTGTTGGGTGATATTGCTTTGTATGAGGTGAAGAGGGCTTTCAAGCTGGGAGGATGGCACTGGGTTAGACCAAGTGGTTGTAATCCTCTCTTCCACTACGTTTATCAATAAATCTATTTGAGTTTTCCTCCATATTCTTGCATATCTCTGAATGTTGTGTTGATATATGCATTTTTATGGTCAATATATATCTAATCCTATATTGTTTACAGTGATAGATATCTATGCTTTGATGGTATTATGTTGTTGTGATTCTACAGGTGTTCTTTGAAGCGAGACAAGTAAGGAAACAGTGGCGAGATTTTGTCAAAGGGGAAAGGAAACAAGCAAGGAGCCAAGCGAAAGACTGAGGTTGGTACTCTCTGCTTCTTTCTCATCTATCTCTCATAAAGGAAACTACAAGTAACTTTAGTTTATTTGTTTCTAAGATAGCTACCCGTCTTAGTGGGACTAGCAGTTCTGAATATACACTAGTTTTCCTGATAACAGTTTCCTCGCATTGGAAGGTCCAAAAACCAAGGCATATCCACGCCTTAAAATGATCATACCGGTCACAATATGCTCCTGGAAATAAATTGACACTATTAGGTACCAATGTCCCACAATGGCCCTACCCCTGAATTTTTTACCAACATATCACTGCATTTTCAAATTCCTTTTGTTGTTGCCAATTCTTGCAATCAACTTCAACCACCCAGCCAAGTGTGTTCATGCATTCCTATACCAAACGCATAATTTCCAATAGATTTATAATAAATTGAATAACTTCAAATCATACCTCATTGGTGGCCCATCAATAAGGTACACTTGCAATTCTATTTACTTCCTATCACAACAAGTCAAACTAAGCATTTGATCAAATCATCATGAATAAACATATCACATCAAGTTAGCTCAAAGCACAACTATCATAGATAAAAATCATAATTGACACATAACCATCATAAACATGAATCATAAATCACATTTAGTCATCATAGACCAGAATCATCAATCTCATGCATAATAAAACTGAAATAAAATATTGATACTTATCCTTTAATCAAGCCTTAGTTTCTACCATTGTCTTTATTCTATGCGCACTACGGATCGGTTTCCACTCTTGAGAAACAACCAATGCCTTGTCCTCAACCATGTGCACAAACACATAGTGTGTATCACACACATGAAACCACATACAAAATACAACACCATGCAATATATGCAACTACACCTGACATACAACTTATACACCTACACTAGGTGTACAACACAAAACAATACCTACACCTACATCCAGTGTACATGACCACACAATACATATACCTACACCTGATGTAGAAAACAATACATACATCTATACCCGATGTATAATGCCACACAATATATGTGCCTACTCCTGGCATACAACACAACACAATACATCTATACCCAATGTACAACACCACACAATACATATACGTACACATAGTACAACATAACGAATAGACATGTCACAATACCATGGCTACACAATGCAAATACATAGTACTGTATGCCTACAACACAGAATGTGTGACACACACACAATCTCACATGTACACCAGTACCATATGTACAACACATACACAGTACCACTTGTACAAAGCACCACCTGCACAACATCACATGTACATGGCACCACCTGCAAAACGTGTACACAATGCCACATGTACATCATACCACCTGTACAATGTGTACACAATACCACATGTACACAGTAGCATATGCACGACATGTACACGACACCATATGTACAAAGAATCACATGCATGACATGTACACAACACCACATGCACACAATGCCACATTTACAACATGTCCACGGCACCACATGCTCACAACACCACTTGTATAATCATGTGCACAACACCATATGTACATAGCACCATATGTACAACATGCACAAAACATCATATGTACATAGCCCTGCATACAAAACATGTACATAGCATCCTATGCTTACAACACTGCATATCCAACATGCACACAACACCATATAAACACAACACTACATATCCATCATGTGCACATTACCATATGTACACAATATCGCATATCTAACATGTACATAGCGCCATCTATACTCAACACTGCATATGTAATATTCATGCAACACTATTAGTACCACCCTGTACATAACATTTCATAAACAACATGTACACACACACTATATACCCAACACCACATGCACAAAACATCACATATGCAATATGTACAACATGTACAACATATGCACAACAATAGTACCACATATCCAAAACCACAATGTCTCTACGAAGAAACCTTGCATCCAGTATCTTATCCATGCTTTTCCCAGTATGTCATAGGCCAAATCATTTTCATTTAATTGATGTATCCCTCGATATATCCTACCCATAACATAGACATAACATAATCAAATAATATCAACTCATAACCACATGATATTGACCTCATAGATTTGTTAGTGCCACTCCTCCCAATTGATTCCTCGTAACACCAGGAACCTCTTCATGCCATTCGCCTACATAAGAAATCATTCTTCCACAAGAATGATCCTTGATGACCTTGTCAGACAGTGACATAGATACATGGATACATACATACATATACATAAACATTAGCATAAACAATCATGATCCAATCAGACAACTATATGCATACATACACATATATACATATAAGCATCAACATAAAATAATAATGATCTATTCAGTCAATGACATACATACATACATAAAACATTAGCACATAATAATCATAATCCATGATGACCCTGTCAGACATGACATACATGCATGGATACACATATAGACATCAACAAAATCATGATCACAATGTAATTACTAGATATCATAAGGTTAAGGTTAAGATAACTCCCTTTGCGTGTGAAAAACATGTGCCACATCGAGAAAAAAGGTTCCCAACATAGCCAAGGCATATGACACCTCAAATCCAATTACTCCACCTTTCCGGTTACCTTTCCCATGATTTTCCTACCATCACCCATTTACACAAATGGATCCAGCCAGTCCAACTGGTTGTCATACTCTTGCCTTCAACTGCCTTTATACCTGCAACTACTTTGTCTGAGTCTTACATTGCCTACTAGATTTCATTCAGTTCTCCAAGATCCACTAGAATTCGTCTTTCCCAACCAATTCCCAAGAATAAAAAATTAAAATGAAAAAATAAGAAATAAACAATAATAAAACCATGAAAACCAATAACATATGACACCAAAAACAAGGTGGCATGATCATGCACTAGACATAAAAAAACTACAAATCAAGTGCAAGGAAATCACAAAGTACCAAAATAACAATACTAATAAAAAACACCATGACTCAATCCTGATGGTTCCTAGTGCTTCCAAGGGAAAGCTCGACCTCAACCTTCTTCAAGATTTCATGGCAGTCTCTTTGCCATGTAATCCATACATCATATTGCCATAAACACATAACTGCCATTGCATAAATAAACATAACAACATACTAGTTACCTTACCTTGTTGTGCCAAGCACATAGCCTTGTAACTGAACACGTCGATGCCATCCCTCAAGGGACTCTAATTCCCTTAACTGATCCACCTATAACTAGAAACTAGCTAATATATATGTCAAATACATGTTCATGAATCTAGGACATATCCAAATAATGTCAGACAAAATTAAGGTTAAGAAGACCTCTTGTATGAAAATCACTCATTCATTTGGAAATAGAGTTTCGAAAAATAGCCAAAGGAATTCTTTCCCAATTCCTTTCTTTTAGTTTTTACCTTGGTGCAACTGAGTCTTATTATGTAGTATGACATCATCCAACTCTTAATTAAATAAACAAATCAATTGTTACCTTGTCATACTAATACCGAACATGTTTCCTGTAATTTGTTACACATGCCAATCACATGTTTGAAATGTCAAGAAAATCATATCTATCAATTTGAAATCAACCTTTACCAAGACTAGCAATCATGTCATAATTCATAGTCAACTCATAGTCATTAGACATAATCCTATAACTATCACCTACTACACTCAAGTACATATCAATTGTCTCAACACATATGTATTATTACAGTCATCTTAAAACACGATAATTCCTTGATGAAATCCTATAGACTCGTACTCATATCATGCAATAAATCAAAAATTCATCAAACTATAAACGTACTAGGTTAGATAAATCAACCAGATGACATAATAGACACCAAAAACTCAAACACCGACTAGATGACATAATCAAACAATGAAGCACAAAGTAGACGACATAAGCAAGTTCATACCTTAATGTATCTCAGGATAGACAATGTTATATGCACAATCAATCTAGATTAGGATGATATAACTTCAGAATATATCAAATCAACTATAAATAAGGTCATCATTTCCATAATAGTAACTGGCTAACATGTTCACATCATAAAATCATAAACAATTTTCATTCATTCATAACAATCACATATGGAAATTCAATCTATATTAGTACAATACCATATCACAAAATGTGTCGGTTCATACCTGAGTATTGTAACCATAACCATTTGCATAGGTCAATCCAAGTTAACGAAATACTGATAACGTCAAGATCTTAAATGCAATAACCCTAATCATCAAGTTACTAGCATATAACAAAAACAAGTTACATATCATTCTTATCAACAACATATAACCTAATCATCAAGTTATCTAACATAAACAACAATAGCAATGCATACAACCACAAGTTACTATCACTCATGACTATTTGACACGTGCATATGACTATACTAACTAACTAGCATTTATCACGTATGTAACCATAAAATCAATAGAATGAAAGACATACACATAACCATAATGCATATAACAATCCTTAACCTACATACCTACATACCCAACATATGAACGTGTATGACGATGTCTTCTTGCCTAGTGTTATATACCTAGGGGGGATAATATGGGGTACCAAGGGAGGTACCCAAGGTAATAATGTAATAATGGGATGGGCCATAGTAATAAATAAGGTGGTTAACCCATGTCATGTAAGGGACCACAAGTAGTTAATTATAATGTAATGGGCCCATGGTATTAGTTGATGGTATGAGGAAACCATGGTAATGATGCATGGTATTGTACGTATGAGGCCTATATAGAGGATAGAGACTCCACGTGGAGAGATATGAAGTGAAGAATTATTGTATGAACAGGCATATGGCTTGTGGAGTGTTCTCCTTCCTTAAGGAGTGAATGTATGGTGTTGCCCTACCTTAATGGTTTGATCAATAAAGAGAATCATTTCTATCTATTTCGATATTGTTATTATTGGGTATATTTGTTATATCTCATATATTCTGGGTTAGATCTACAATGATTGGTATCAGAATTATTGTATGAACAGGCATATGGCTTGTGGAGTGTTCTCCTTCCTTAAGGAGTGAATGTATGGTGTTGCCCTGCCTTAAGGGTTTTATCAATAAAGAGAATCATTTCTATCTATTTCGATCTTGTTATTATTGGGTATATTTGTTATTTCTCATATATTCTGGGTTAGATCTACAACAATTGGTATCATAGCACTTTCTTGGGCACAAAAGTGGAGAATTTTTTTATTTCTTGCAGGGATTTTTGGGTGGCGAGTTTGCAGATCAGATCTGTACATTTTGGTGCAAGATCTGCAAAACATAATTTTAGATCTGGATTCTATGTGAAAAAATACCCGATTTCAAAAAAAAAAAAATCGGTCGAATCGGAGTCCGGATGAAGGAGATATCGCTGATTTAAAAATCAGTGGGGTTGTAGACAATTTTTCGGGGCAGCGAATTTGCAGCACAGATCTAGACGTCTTGGCACAAGATCTACAAGATCTAATTGTAGATCTGGAATCTTTGTGAAAAAACACCTAATTTCAAAAAAAAAATCAGTTGAATCGGAGTCCGGATGAAGGAGATATCACTGATCTAAAAATCAGTGGGGTTGCAGACAATTTTCAGGGCAGCGATTTTGCGGCGCAGATCTAGACATCTTGGCACCAGATCTGCAAAATCTAATTGTAGATCTGGAATATTTGTAAAAAAACACATGATTTCAAACAAAAAATCAGTCGAATCGGAGTCCGGATGAGGGAGATATCGCTGAATTAAAATCAGCTCTTTTTGCAGAAATTTTGGGTGATGGCGGGAGAGTAGTAGCGCAGATCTGTAATTCCAGTGTCTGAATAAGGATTTCTATCACGTGGGCAGATGCAGAATGGTTGATCCATTTCCAAAAATAGGTTATAATAGAGATTCTGAGCAATATTGACGAAACTGTGACAATTACAAATTTTCTCCAAGTAAGTGAATTTTTTCTTCATGGCGACTCTATATTTTACAGGAAAAGATGATGGTCCTACTATTGAAGAATGCATACAAAGATACAAGTCCACATATGGGACATTTTGGAAGTTTTAAATGTTGTCTAATATGAGAGGTGAGGCTCAAAAATGGAATTTATTACTTGACTACGAGCGGTTGAACAAAATTTCAGATGCAGAATTTGAAAAAGTCTTTTTGGAAAAATGGTCTCGAGCTAGGAAAAAAGAGAATGAGACACATAAAGGGTTAATTCCTACTGGTATATCCTTATTGTAGATTCATGGATTGATTCAGAAAGAGAAGATCATTGTTTCTATCAATCCTAGTTGTAAACATAATTTTATCAGTGTTAATTTGGCAAAAAAATTGCAAGTCCCAGCAAAACAAATTGAACATACATAGGTTGATGATAAGGATGTTCAAATTTATAAGAATTTGAAGCTTTCTATGGATAAGTATGTGTTTCATGGTGATTTTTATGCTTCAGATATGAATAACATGGATGTTGTTTTGGGATACCCTTTGATGGAATTAGTGGGTACTATCAATATTAATGTGCAAAAGAAATTCCTAAAGCTCTGGTATAAAAAGAAGAAAATTACATTACAGGATATTTCCATTAATAAACAGGTAGAGTCCAAGGAGGCTGAAGCAGAAGATGTTCCAAGGAATGAAATCTCAGATGATGAGCAGTTGATGGTCGACAATCAAACACAAACAGAGGTTGAAGACGAAAAGGTAATAGGTGCTGACACATCTGAGGAGGGCTCAGTGGTTGAAATCATATTGAAAAAGAAGACACCACAACAGGCACCACAACAGGGTGAAGTAAAGAAAAAGCCATCGTGGGTTAAAACTTCAACATATCATCACCCACATCACCCCGCAAGACAACCATCAAGATGGCAACCAATTAGCCACATGGACAACAACCCCCACATGACAGATCGAGAGGAACGAAGATCCACCTACTACACATCCACACAGAAGAGCTACCACAGTCGACTTCCATCTCAAGCGAGCGAGGCACCAGCGAGATCGAGGGTTCACCTTTCTCTTGGATGGCTAGATGCACGTGCATGGTACCAGTGGACTACTATTTTGAGTAGATATTATTATTTGTGTTCTTCTCATGTTTCGGGGACGAAACATGCTTAGGGGCTGGAATGTTATATACCTAGGGGGGATAATATGGGGTACCAAGGGAGGTATCCAAGGTAATAATGTAATAATGGGATGGGCCATAGTAATAAATAAGGTGGTTAACCCACATCATGTAAGGGACCACAAGTAGTTAATAATAATGTAATGGGCCCATGGTATTAGTTGATGGTATGAGGGAACCATGGTAATGACCCATGGTATTGTATGTATGAGGCCTATATAGAGGCTGAGACTCCACTTGGGAGAGAGTGAAGAATTATTGTATGAACAGACATATGGCTTGTGGAGTGTTCTCCTTCCTTAAGGAGTGAATGTATGGTGTTGCCCTACCTTAAGGGTTTGATCAATAAAGAGAATCATTTCTATCTATTTCAATCTTGTTATTATTGGGTATATTTGTTATTTCTCATATATTCTGGGTTAGATCTATAACACCTAGTGGTCCAATGTTGCAACTTAACTTTGATGATCTCCCTCTCTTACTCTATCTCAACCAAAAAATTAGTATCATAATATACCAATAGCATCATGATGACCTAATTGCATAATATGACCTCAAAATTCATGTCTGTCCTATCATACATGCATAATCATAACCATGAAAATGCATGCATAAAAACATATGGACATTGACATGCCTGACAAATGCATATAAAACTATAGACTCATGATGAAACGTTCCACAACGACACCATCAACCTTCACATGGAGACATCACTACAACCATGATCAACACCATGCAAATGTAACAAGCACATGGACTAAAAGCATAGGAAACACATATGCAACTAACTTGAATGCATGACCAACACACCACCCATCGAGTCTAAGGGGTGAACCATGCTCTGATACCACTCTATAATGTTGTCCTCCCACATCTACCCAAAAAAACAGCCAACCAGGGTAAACATGTGATGAGAAGTTACTATGATATAATTTGACATCCTAAGTGATGTTAATGAAGTGGAACCGATGGAACCACACCATACAAACCTTCAACACTAGCAATAGGACTGCTAATAACCATCCCAATCTTTCTTCTAAATATCCCCTAAGTCCTACTGAGGTTTTAGACATATTGACCTCTAGACGCTCCCATGTTATGGGCATGCCATTGTATAGAGAACTCTAGATGCTCCCACAGTCCTACATGCCTGCATCTATGGACTCTTTCTAGCAGACTTGTGCCAGAGTCTAGGGTTTTTAAGGCACTTTTCAAGCCTATAATTTCGGCCACTTCCCAGAACTTGTTGTAACTTATGGGATCCATTAAACACATGATGAAAAGACTAATAAACCAAAAAATTACTCGAGGACTAGGCCTGACCATCCCCAACCAGGACTGGCATCTTAAAAAACACTTGGAATATCTATAATGTACATGTGTAAATAACAGATCTAAGCATAGGGGTCTCATACTTACCTGAGATTCGCTATGAGACATTGTTTCCTTATCACTTTAGCTACAATTTCATCCATCAACCCATAGATACATTATTCCTTCATATACAAGTAAAAACATGATGAGAGCCATACATAGCCACTGTCATAATACATATTCATAATCAACGTAGTAACAACAAAAATACCAAGGAAAGCACAACCATATACTCCACATATAAACTAGTATAATACTCATACAAATACAAAGACAAAAAACCTCATATTGATGATGAAAAATCCAAACCCCTGATGGGACTTCCATGTTCCCCCCGACCGTAGAATGGTTGGGCAAAATATCTCTTCAACCATTCACCCCCGTGACATATTCTAAGCATGAATGTGGGATCTCATAGAACACATCAATCCAAAACCATCCAGGGCTTATAGAGGCCATCCACCTTAAGCCGTCAAACAATGATTGCACCTCATGATCAAACATCACAAAACCGTCACCAGATTGGTCTCTACCCAATCCTTCTAGGTCTCTAGAGCGTTTTTTCAAACCAAGGCTCTAGTACTAGTAACCTAATCCACAACTTTTACTGGGATCCAGAGCGTTTAACCAACCTAGGCTCCAGGACTAGTATATCAAACCACCAAGGGCTCCACAACATTTTTCCAACCAAGGTTACGGGACTAGTAATTCAACTCGAGTTGTTACAGGGCTCTAGAGCATTAGTCCAAGCAGGGCTTCCAAGAACTAGCAGCTCAAACCAAGCTAAGGAAACATGGGAACCAACTAAAACAAAACAAGGAAATAAATCCACAATCACGATGGTTATCCAGGAAATGGCAAGGATAGGAAAATCCATTGTCAATCTCATCCATCCTTCATGCCAATGACAGATCATAACCAAGAAATAACATGCATGTGCCATGCATGCCAAAACTAGTGAGGAAAACATACATGAAACTCAGTACCTGCAAGAAAAACCCATTGTAGTTGTTGATCATGATGTCCTCTTTTGTTTCCCTACTCTTCATTTTCCTTCTTGTTCCTAAACTCCAAGTATGACACACTCTCCAAGAGTGCTCGAAGAAAAATCTATGTCCAAGAGAGAGAGAGAGAGAGAGAGAGAGAGAGAGAGAGAGAGAGAGTTCCAAAAATGAACTAACCAAGCTTACACTAACCAATCGTGCCCACTGATTCTCATAAGACTTTTTATCAATGAGGCCTCTATTTTCTTCATTTTCCATGATTTTCCTTCGTTTTTCTCCTCACATGAAACCTGTGTCCTTTCACCTCCCTTTTCTCTTAATTTCCATTATTTTCATGAATAAATGTGCCAAAATATCATTTTTCCTTTCCAAGGCCTTTACCATTTCCTTTGCCAATTTCCTTAGCCATAATAAACTAAATGAACACACACTAGGATGATTTTTCTCACCATTCACCTTGGAATACATGTCCCATCAACTGTGACCTTATATATTTTACATGGAATTTTCACCAGGGCTGTTACAATCATATTCAATATTTAGATTATGTATATTGATGTGACCTTGAAGAATGAAGGGATCAGCCTTCACCTTATGTTCTATGTTTCTAATAGAACATTCAAACATTTCCTGGATAAGATCTTTATCATGGAAAATATAAAAGGGTGGAAGAGCCAAGTCAACATTTTGATTTTCATATTTCCCAACTTCCACAATAGCACCAGAGACTACCTTGTTGTGTAATGGAAAGGGAGGAGGACAAGGGACAAAAGGTGAAATATGTTCCTCCTATGATATTAGAGATGTCTTATGATCAATATAAGTTGGGAGTACAATGAAATAAAGATTCAAAATCAAATTGCTACAAGGATATTTGAACCAAATAGTGAAAATTTTCGTTGAAGAAATCCCAACCACATCCTCTTCAAGAAACTCATAACAAAGGTGAAGAAATCTATTAGAAAAATGATCTACTAGTTCATAAGCTTCCATTCTAAGTTTATTAATCACTTTGTAACATCTCAATAATCATACATGTCAAAGGCTTCATGAAGCTTTTTGAAATGTTGCTCAAATAAGTGAATAGAAGCAGATGGTAGGGTATGAAACCATAATTTAACTCCACCCTCAAATGTGAGGGTGAATAATTCACAATAAAAATATTCACAATATACTTCATAAAAATCACAAAACTTAATAAAATGAGATGTATTCTCAACGATGGATGTTTCACCCTGACCATCAAACTTTAATTGAGATAATTTACAAATTAGTTCCGTGGGAGTGTAAGATTTGTTATGTTAGAAAAAAATCCTAAGATTATGATTTACGAAAAATCCATTTAAGATGAGAGTTTCAAAATGGACTTCACGAGCTCATCTTAACATCTATCCCTACTTCTAGTGCCACTTGTTGGTGATGCTGGAAATCCACCAACAAATGGGTCACCCTAGTATGAAGTCCCAACTAGACCTCACATCGCTTAGAGTAGGTGCTCCATCTCGATAATAGATTTTACCACAATTACTCTTAGGTATTTTCCTTGGTTATAATTATCAACATAAGATATTGTTATCAACCAATTTTTATCGCTACAGTTAGTACTTGAGATATTTTTATTGTTGACCATTTGTATGGCATTTAATTAATCTTTTGACCTAGTTTTCTACATAGGTATAGGGACATAGTGCTTGATAGAGTGGCTATAATCCTTTAGACACAGAGAGTACTCTTCCTCCTAGTAGTTGTAGATGATATTTCTCATTTTTTAACCTGCAACACCAACTTACATTCTGGAGGCTTATGTTTCCTAGGAGATCAATTTGAAACTAGAACTTATACTATCTCTTTATGCTGGCTTGGGTGAATTATTAGAGAATCTTCTTAACTTCGCTTCATCCTAAGAATCCATATTCATCCTCCTTTGGAGCTTTTTGAGTATTTATATATTGTTCCATCGTTAATAGTTAGGCTAGAGAAAGAGAATGAGAGAGAGGGTTAGACAATATTATAGAGTCATGTTATCTTGATTCTTATTCAGAGATTATGATCTATCTTTTATTGAGGTCATATTACTTAAAAAGGGGGAGATTTCTAGAATCTGGAGAGGAGGTCATATGCATGAAGGTATACATGTATCAGATCATTTTATGATCAATGAAAGTGAATGTTTTGTTCTTGTAAATATGAATTTATGACAACTTTTTCATGTTTATGTTTGTTTATTTATGCTGGCATCCCTTTGTAGAAGGATATTTGTGCTCTATATTTGGTGGTGCTTGTGTGCAGGTTCTATATCTATTGTGGAGAAAGAGATATCCTAGTTGAATAAAAAAATATCTACATCAAACCCAACATTTGTCACCGAACTATGAGGATCACAAGTTTCAGCTCAAACCCTAGGTAGGAAGTTGTATGCATAAATGATTGGATTGGATCATATGTTTCGAGATCTATCTACTTGACTAATTTTGGTAAATACTTCTCAATATGGTAGTCATATTAGGGCCATAAGACTAAGGAGAAATATCTCCTAGTGGCTACATGTAATTTTCCATAATAGAATTTTTGACACCGCAAGGGAATTTTCCCTGTTTGTTTCGAGATCTCTTCGCTTTTGACATGGATCTAGTTCTTGATGTCTTCATGATTTTATTTGAGTAATCGTGAGTCATTCTAGGTTGTATATATCATAATTTAACCTTGTTTTTATCTTGGTGCTCAGTCATATTTGAAAAAATGAAAATTTTCCTTAGCCACACCCATAGGTCAAGCTACAAAGCGGTTAAAGCTCTAAAGTCGCTGGGTTACCCAATTTATGCCTACAGTTGGAGCCACTTTGAATAGCCATTTATCCCCATGGTTCAGCTTGTAAGTCCAAAAATCTCTAAGAGATCCTTCGAGACTCTTTCCTTTATATCTGCCCCGTTCCTCAAACTTTGTCCTAAGTCCACATTTGTTACAGATTTGATCCATTCTTGTCCTTTCAATTAGATTTGTTCATTTTTTTACTCCAAGTGTTTCTTGTTTTATTAATTGGTTTTCAGTTCATCCTCTTCTCTCTAAATTTCCTTTGGTCTCTTGGATCTATTGATACTAGTGTTATTAGTTGTTAAACACATTATATATAAATCTACCTGTTATCACCCCAAGAAACTCTCCTAGGTTGTAAATCAGAGATGCTCGGGAACATTACAAACTCAACAAAAATGTTGGAAAATGGTGGATGAATGGAAGGAATGATGCATATTCAAGCCAGATAACCACTTCTACTATGCTTAACCCCAGACATGGGTGAACACCCCTAGACTACAAGGCTTTAGACCACCAATTACTCACAGTTTAAGGAATAGGTGAACATGGAAAATACTAACCATACCAGCAGATGCACAAGACCGTGTGATGGCCGGCTGCAACAAGTAAAAAGGTCTGTAAATCTATTTCCTAATGCTCAGATAGGATGACATCTCTCTGGCACCAAGATAACAGAAACCTGCATACACATTCAATAACACTAGATTCTAATGCAGAGGTGGGATGATAGCCCCTCTAATGCTAAACATCAAGAGCACATGAAGAAATTAATAATAGGCACATCCTGGAACAGAATATAAGTGGAAAGTGAGCAATTAACAGCAAAAGACACTTGTATTAGCTGAAAATGAAGACTAGATGCTGCAGGTATCACAGTAGTTACAGTCTCCAGAAGTTGAACCTTACATCAATACAATATCCATCAACGCTCATTACCTCTTGTTTCTGGGTATATATGGAGGTTTATTACAAAAATATTTGCTATCTTATGCGTGGAGGGGTCATAAATGACCAGCAACCACATTAACTGTCTGATATGGGGTCTCTGCTATGATCTGAAAATGTCTGTGCATGAATTTGACTTTCTTGGTGTTCTGCAGTCCTTCTCGAGCAGGTGGAACGTTGTCTGAGAGGAGCGCCATAATTGATTAATGCTTTGATTAGCTTGAGGTCGTCCTTCTCTTTTTTGGCCATGTTGTTCCTTCATTGTAGTGGTTGAAAAGTTAATACAGACAATACTGGGACTGGTAGCTGGCCACCTTCCTTTTTCGGGAGCACAGAACAGGCTATGGGTGTGGACAGAATGGTGGAGGCAAACTGAATGGAGAAATGAATCTCAGCCGTCAAATTACACAAATCAACGACAAAGATCGTTTGATGAGGTGTATCGGAAGGTAACGGACGGGCGAATGTGGGCCGTCGGATCGCAGTTGGGCAGCTCTGATGGTGATCAGGAGGCGAAAGAGCACAGGATTTAACAAGAGAGGGAGGGTGGTTTTGCTGGCGGGCAGTAGTCCTCACACCACCCATGGAGCTGTGGTGGTTTCCGTATAAACCCATGTGATCCAATATAACTACGACGCGTGGCTTCCGCGATGGGCAGGAAACTGCTTTCCCCGCGCGCTAAAGAGCGGGCAGCTCATGCGAGCGGGGCTTGCAACTACCGTCCGATCACGCGACGAACGGCCGGATGGCGGGGAATGAGCATGATGTTTAACATGCAAGGGAAAAAAGGCAGAGACTGTTAGATCATGTGATGTGCAATCTATGGTGGGAATTTAACGGTGAGGAATAGGGGCGTAGGCATGCAATCATGTTACCGCGGTCAAATGACGATTCAGAATTAGGGCTCGGGGGCCTAAAGAACATAGGCTATCACAACAATGTAGAGGTGAAATGGAGTGTTTGAACGGGGAACAAAGAGGTTTCAGGAGAAAAAGAAACAAAGATGGTAGGGTATGGGGTATGAAGAAACCAAAGAACCGAAAGGTGAACGACTGCTACGAGCTCCCTTTAAGCATCAACAACATAGCCAAGCTGTCTTTGACCCTCAAATGTCAAAATTTGTAGCAGAGCTAACACTGGCTCCTTCTAGGGATGAGGTCCTCCCTATGAGGTCTCAAGAACTGCAGACCAATGCCTTTATACAAAATCGGCTTAACAACATTGCCTAGTATCCATTGGGTGTTGAGTCTAATTAAGTCTATACTAAAAAGAACACAATTACAACATTAAGGCTTGAAAACTTAAAACTTCAAAAACTACCCATCTTCTGGGCCACCAAAATTGTTGCCTGTTAGCCAGTTCATTAAAGAGCTGCAAAACTAGATTTATTTGATCATCTACCTCAAAGAGTTTAGGAATTTTGAGCTTAATAGGTAGATATGGATCAAATTTCATCCCCTTTCTGTATGCTCTCTTCCTTGGATGTTCTTCATGGGAGCCTCTGTACACCTGTTGAATAACCACTATTGTTGTGTACTTATATTTGTCACCTATGGCCTGCACAATTAATATGAATGGTGTACCAATGTGTTCATGTGTGGAGGACACAAAGACATCATCTGCTCCTGCATCTTGCTTAGAATAGTCCAAATCCCACAAGGAGTCCCAACACTATGCATATTCTTCTTCTGTCATCTGATAAGCTACCCTTTCAAGCTCTATGGAGGCCAACTGAGCAGGTATCAGAATATGAAGATTGAGATGATCCGTATCAGCCTTGGGCTTTGAATCATGACCTTCCTCAGTGTTCAAGAGGCAACTTTGAGGGATTCTCATTTGAGCAGATAGAGAAACATAAGATGATGGGGAGCTTTCTTCCCCCTTATTGATCACTGGGCAGGGGAGAAAAGTAGGTTGGTGAACTTGCAGATCTCCATAATCATTGGAAGATTGACTGGCTTCAAGCTCAGATTCTTGGAGGATGGTAGGACATGCTACTAGCTGCTTCTATTGATCAACTTGTTGTTCTACAGCTACAACAAATTGTTGAGCAATGCTTTTGGATAATGCTTCTCCATATGCAGCTCTGGTTAGGAAAGGGTCACTGGCCTTATCTTCCAAACCATGGACCTCCTCCACTTCTTCAAACAGCTCTTCTTCCATGACTATATTCTGACAAAGGGTCTTGACCCTTTGATCTTCGTTTGCATCTTTGTTTCTTTGCAAAACCTGCAATGGCTCCTGTGCTTCTCTATATGGATTTAGAGTTGGAAGAGAAAAGACACAAGGAGCTCCTACTTCCTGAGAAAGCTACTCAGATTTCAGTTTGGAAACTTCAGAGGCTAATAACTCTATCATCCTGCCTAATTCATCAATCTCAAGATCATAGGATGATGAGGATTCACCTCCTTGCCTTGTACCTTTAGCATCACCTTCGAGTCTTTCTACGGCAATAAAGTTTGCTTCTATTTCAAAGGTTGCATCTTGCATATCAGCCAAAGAAGTAGATCTTCTTTCTCTTAATAGCAGGTAGAACTGAGAATCGAAGGAATTAGAATAAGTGAGCATGGCAGTAGTAGGGGTGGGTCTTACTTCAGCTAGCATTCTGCTATACATATGATTGAATCTGATGTTGAAATCAGATAGTACCTCACCATATTCTCTCCGAAAGTTCCCAAATTTAGTATGATAATAGAGTAGATCTTTATTATTCCCCCAGTTCTTTAGGAACACATCATCTAAGGCCTCAATGCTTGCAATAGAACTAGGGGGTAATTCCCTAAACCATTTTCTAGCCTCCACATCTAGGCTTTGAACAGAAACCCTCATCGAGACATCCTCTTCATTGATATCTAGATTATCAGCATAGCTATAAAAGGCCTCAAGGTGTTCCTCAGCTGTTACTCCTTCTGTACCAGTAAACTTAAGCATAAATTCTTGATAATCTCCTGCAGGCATGGCATTCAAGGGGACAGGCAAGACTAAGGGCCCATACCTAGCAGCAACAATTCGTTCTATCTTTGTAAGAGCTTGTTGACCTGCCATGACTAGGGTATATGAAAGGATACTGGTAGAATGAGTGGTATGGATCAATGAAAAAGATGACATAGACAGAGGAATACGATGGACAACAAGGGATCCTTTTTTAGACTGCGATACGAAAGGGAAATGAATGAACAAGATCTTTATGAATCTCTGAAGGTGATTTTCACTAACAGAGATACATGGGACTTTTAAGGCTTACCTGGTCCTGATGCTCCTTTCTACAAGATTTTCCTCTGCTTAACGATCTTCCCAGGGTCAAGCACTGATTCAGCTGGTGATGTCTGAGGATTTCTTCAAGCATACATCACAAACTGAGCCAGAACTGCATTGTGCAGTCGCCAAAGGTTGGTCTTCCTCCAGTAGAGTCACTAGATAGATGATTACAACCAGAATATGTGTCCAAACCTTGTCTATCATCAAATCTTGGAACTGTGTCGTCTTCCCAGGGAAGCTGAGCCTCAATCTCCTCTCCCCGACAACGGTGCCAATTAATGTTATCACCCCAAGAAACTCTCTTAGGTTGTATATCATAGATGTTCAAGAACATTACAAACTCAACAAAAATGTTGGGAAATGGTGGATGAATGGAAGGAATGATGCATATTCAAGCTAGATAACCACTTCTACTATGCTTAACCCCAGACATGGGTGAACACCCCCAGACTACAAGGCTTTAGACCACCAATTACTCACAGTTTAAGGAATAGGTGAACATGGAGAATACTAACCATACCAGCAGATGCACAAGACCATGTGATGGCCAGCTACAACCAGTAAAAAGGTATGTAAATCTATTTCCTAATGCTTAGACAAGATGACAGCTCTCTGGCACCAAGATAACAGAAACCTGCATACACATTCAATAATACTAGATTCTAACACAGAGGTGGGATGATAGCCCCTCTAATGCTAAACATCAAGAGCACATGAACAAATGCATAACAGGCACGGCCTGGAACAGAATAGAAGTGGAAAGTGAGAAATTAACAGCGAAAGAAGCTTGTATTAGCTGAAAATGAAGACCAAATGCTGCAAGTATCACAGTAGTTACAGTCTCTAGAAGTTGAACCTTACATCAATAAAATATCCATCAACACTCATTACCTCTTGTTTCTAGGTATATATGGAGGTTGATTACAAAAATATCTTCTATCCTATGCATGGAGGGGTCATAAATGACCACCAACCACATTAACTATCTAATATGGGGTCTCTGCTACGATCTGACTATGTCTGCGCATGAATTTGACTTTCTTTGATGTTCTGTAGTCCTTCCTAAGTAGGTGGAATGTTGTCTAAGAGGAGGGCCATAACTGATTAATGCTTTGATTAGCTCGAGGCTGTCCTTCTCTTTTTTGGCCATGTTGTTCCTTGATTGCAGTGGTTGAAAAGTTAATACAGACAGTACCGGGACTAGTAGCCGAACACCTTCCTTTTTCGAGAGCACAGAGCAGGCTATGGTTGTGGATAGAATGGTGGAGGCAGACTGAATGGAGGAACGAATCTCAACTATCGGATTATAGAAATCAATGGCGGAGATCGTTTGATGAGGAGTATCGGAAGGTAACGGATGGGCGAACGTGGGCTGTCGGATTGTAGTTGGGCAGATCCGACGGTGATCGGGAGGTGAAAGAGCACGGGGTTTAACGAGCGAGGGAGGGTGGTTTTGCTGGTGGGCGGTATTCCCTGCACCACCCACGGAGTTGTGGCGGTTTCCGTATAAACCCGCACGATCCAATATAACTACAACGCATGGCTTCCACGACGAGTGGGAAACCGCTTTGCTTGCGCGCTAAAGAGTGAGCAGCTCGCGCTAGCAGGGCTTACGACTACCATCCAATCGTGTGACCGATGGCCAGATGGTGGGGAATCAGCATGATGTTTAACATGCATGGGAAAAATGGCAGAGACTGTTAGATCAGGTGATGTGCAATTGACGGTGGGAATTTAACGGTGAGGAATAGCAGGGTAGGCGCGTGTTCATGTTTATTATAGACATTTTTGGGCACTACAACCCCAAGCATGAAATTTCCATAAACCAAGGGCTCCTAAGTCCCTAAAAGTGTTTTTCTATCCCCTAAAGGAACAAGGTCAACAAATTACAGCTTCTCCCAGAAGTTTTCCATGAAAAACTACTCAGAATTGGTCAAAACGGGATCATTTCAGCTGCTCCATAGGCCAGGTGCGTTGCATCTCACCCAAATACACTGTGTGGGTGCGTTGCATTTCAGAAATCCCTTCTATGGGCTGTGATGGGCGAGAAATGACAAATGGCAGTGACATTCCGCGAGGTGGAGAGGCAATGGAAGCTTCCAGAAACTTCTCCTGTGACACTTTCCTCTCTGAATTCGACCAAGGATGAGTAAGAGATCATCAATCTCCAAGTGGAAGCAAGAACTATCAGAGGGAAGACACTAATCAAATCATAAGCTGACTCATCTCCATTACAGATATCTATATATGGATCCCTCATCCCAGAGATCCAGAGGCTGGAATTTTCAATATTGTAAGGAATTGTTGTTGGTTTCTTGAGACAAACATCAGATTGTTGGGTGATCTAAGCTTTGTATGAGGTGAAGAGGGGATTCCTTGCTGAGAGGTTGATGCTGGTTCAGAACAACTGGTTGTAACTCCTCTTGGCTCTTTCTTGTTTATCAATAAAATCTATTCAAGTTTTCCTCCATACTTTTGTGTCATTCATGTTTGCTGCATTTGTATGGTCGATTTACATCTGATCCTACATTGTTTATGATTATAGATCCATGTCTTTGTATAGTGCTATGCTACTGTGATCTTACAGGTACTTTGTGAAGCTGGGCGTGCAAGGGAACAAGTAGCGAAAGACTATCAAGGAAGAGAGGAATCAAATCAGGAGATTAGCGCAAGATAGAGGTTGGTATTTCTGTTCCTCTCTATCTATAATTCATAAAGGAAAAATGAAAGTAGCTTTACTCTATTTGTTTCTAAGGTAGCTGTCACACCTTAGTGGGTTAAGCAGTTATGAGTAGACACTTTTCCCTGTAACAAAATGGCGACTCCACTGGGGACGAATTAGTTTGTTTGTTTATCTTCCTTGTTTTCTATTTCATAAACTTACAGGTAGCATTCGAACTGCATTTGCCATAGCAAATGCAAAAATGCTACTTCAATCCATCTACGTGATCTGTTTATGATTTAAACAATTGATTCACAAACTCTCTGATTGCCCTTGTGATAGCTCTTAGATCCTCCTTAGATCTACCCTTGATTGTTGCATTACTAATTACCTTTTTCTCGGCCAAAACCCATGAACTAAACTGTAAACTGTGACCCGGAACCAAAACAGAGTCTCGTTTCTGGCCCAGCACAGGTACTGTTCAGAGAATCTGAACTTCAGCGCACTTCCCGAGTGGAGAAGGTGCGTTGCATTTCAAATTCCCTGTGTTACAGGTGCGCTGATCAGATTAGGCTTTGTGCAGTTTTGGTTTCTGTGATTCATTCTTTCCAGATCTATTCCTGAATTTTGCTTCCTGTGATCAGTATATGTCTGTTTGAAACCCCTTTTCCTTGCTGTTATTCCGCCTCCTTTGTACAAAAGAACTGTAAATGTTTTTGTGTGTTTGTTGAGTCATTTTCAGTTCTACTTTTTAAAAGTAGCATAATCGTACTGTCGTCCTTTGATTTGAAACTGTCACAAGTGTCGATTTCGATCATAGGAAAGAGTTTGATTGCTGTTGATAGTCGATTATCCTGTTACTATTGTTTTTGGTCTGAATTTGTAATTTTCTAGTGTCAAAAACAAGTATTCATTTCAAAATCGTAAGGTGTTGTGATCGTCTCCATTTTTTATTTCGAAAAGAAACTTGTTGATATTTGTCGCTTGAAAAGAAATTCAGATTTGTGCATTAACTTTCTTCTTATCATTCATATACTAAGAAAGTCGAAAACAAATACATGCATGTGCATTTGCATTTAGACAGTCTGATTGGTTTGATTTAGGAAAGTGCATTTAGAGTGTGCTCTTTGCTCGTTGTGAAAGGATTCTGTCTTTCTTTCCTTAGTATCTAGGATTTTCATTGCACAAAGAAGATAAAAAGATTGTTTATCATCTTAGATTGCATTTTAGGAATTACATCTACATCTCGCGGTGAACCTGAAAGGCAAACTTTATAAACAAGATCAACTATAAAATAAATTCAATGAACCTAACAACGCTTTGGAACTTAATGCACAACATTTAGAAGTCTAGGCTAGAGATGTATTCCGGCGTCGTAAAGCCTGGTAACTATTGTTCTCACTGATGGTTGGGTGATTTCTCCACTTTGAGGCGATAAGTGCCAGTATGGACTTGTGCTCCACGTACCGTCAAGTATATTTTGGGAGACCCCAATAGGCTTAATCCTTTATCCATAGGAAGTCGTGTCTACCGCCCTATCGATCGCAATGCACTGAACACAGCATTCGGGAAGATTGACTGCCGTACTGTAAAAAGTATTATGCAGTTTTGCGATTGGTTTTGTAATCCCTCTACCTAGATTTCCAGAGTAGTCCCTTTCATTCCTTTTCAGACTCTTTAACAGAAAAGGTCCATCTGAGCACTTTTCACTTCAAGCTCATTAAAAATCGAAGGAGACTAGAGTCATCTTTGTTTTTTCTCGACTCTTAAAAATTGAAAAAACAAGTTGTGTCAAAGCGTCTAAAATTTATTTTAAACGGAATATTCATTACCCTTTCCTACGTTGATCTTGGGTTGAGAAAGTGGAATCCATCAACCAAGGAATTCCCCTTGGAGGAAATCCTAGTCCCTTCTCCTCTTGGGGAGACATTGGTGCACCCCATATGGCCACCTTGTCGCTTCCAGGACTGACAATCGGCTTGCCTGTATGGCTCTTCTCAAAATCTGTCGTTCAGAACACCGCAATTCCTGAACATTCGAATCAGCAACTAGACGAGTCCAAAGTTACCCACCAACCTTCTACTTCCTCTAATTCTTCCTCTCCTCCTTCCTCTTAGCTTGATGGGGCTGGTAAAGCCAAAAGTCAAGTACCTAAGAAGAAGAAGGAAAAGAAGAAGAAAGAGAAGAAGAAGAAGGATCCAAAAGCGAATGGGGGCAAACGAGTGTCGTCTAGCGAAAATCCACACACTGCACCGACCAAGCCTAAATCACCATGTGTCATTTGCAAAGGATATCACTATCATAGAGATTGTCCTTGCATCCCTCGGATCTTAAGGGACTGGTCTCCTCGTTTGCACAACCCGGTGTCGTCAACCTCTGGTGATCATGTTGAAAGCACACCGACGACTAGTGAAAGTGAAGCCCCAGGACAAAAAGGAAAATATAGATTTCCTTGTAAACTGTGCGAAGGCGATCATGTCGTCCACCGTTGTCCCTTCTTAGACGAGGCTAAAAGAGTTTTGGACGATCGTCCGGTTTCACCGTTACGACTTCCTCCTGGATATAAAAGACTCTTGTCGAGTCCGTCACTAGTTGAAAATCCAGCCGGCCCGCTCAGGTGGTCAGCTGAAGCATCTATCATTGAAGACAAACCATCTGAACCCATACCAGACGAAAGTCAAAAGGTCGAGGTGGCAGTTGACCCGGTCTTGCCTTCAGAGGTTCCATCTTCAGATGATACAGTCACCGAAGAGAACAAGGATGACACCGTCCAAATTCTTTTCATAAGCACAGACTCCAATGAACATGGGGGCAATTTACCCATTCCTTTACCGCAGGAAGGAAGTTCGTCAGAGTCGTACCCGGCCGTCTATTCGGTCCCACCTCCAAGCAACCTAGTTGTCTCCTTCGACTGGAATCAACTAGGCAGACCCTGTTTACCAGCTAGTGTACCATTCCGAATCATTGTTCAAATATATAGAATGGTTATGGCTGGTACCATCATAGATGAAGGGGCTTCTGTGAGTATCCTTTCCTCGACTGCTTGGAAAGCACTTGGTTCACCATCACTTTTGCCTGAGATGAGAAATCTAATAGGCTTTGATAAAGGAACCAGTCGACCGTTAGGGATCCTTCCCAATGTGCCCATAACATTGAGAGGGAAAACCATTCAAATGAATGTAATGGTAGTTCAAGGACCCCTAGATTATAATCTACTCCTTGGATGAGACTATATTTATTGCATGGGAGCGATTGTCTCCTCACTCTTTAGAGTAATGTGTTTTCCACATGAAGGAAGAGTGATCAAGCTCGTACACCAGCTTTCATTCCCCGGTTCACGCATAGCAAATAGTCATATACCATCCCTGAATGGTCTTTTCACGCAAGAAATGTCTCAATCTCCAGTCCACCTGCCTGATGAGCGCGAGTGATTCGGGGGACATGACTGAAACCCAGGGGGCATGCACCCTGGTCTGCTTCGGCAGGAAAACTTCGGGTATAGGGTAGGTTTCCGCGAGAGAATATGACTAGTCTGTACTCCAGTCCGTGATTGGAAGAGGGGGTTATTCTAGAACAAGATTCTCTTGTCAAAGTTACGTGAGTGGAGTAGCCTCCTTCACTCACCTTTGTCTATTTCGATAGACATCGCCGAAGAAGTGTTTTGTTTGCGCTGTGAATAGAACAATCTTTGGGTGACCTGTAAGAGGTAGGCCTCTCCCGGTAAAAAAAATGTTTTAAAGGAAAGAAGAAGAGGTAACCTTGAAATTCTGTTTTATACCTGGGGACATGCAAACCTTTTGGTGTACAAGCAAAGAGCGATCATTTATCTGTTTTTTGGATTGGTCGTTTCCTAACTTGCATTAAGAAAGGATGTGGGGAAAAACTCTAAAAATTGCCATTTTTATATGAGACATTCTTATTATACGACTGGATTAATCGAGTAGTTTTAGCACATAGTTCAAGCTCGTTAAAAAATAAACATAAGCCATGAGAAAATGTTTCCCCCTGTGTTTAAGCTCATTAAAAAATGAACTATTCCCTGGTAAATAACCATCCTGAATGTAGTACTTCAGCCATTAAAGCCTTGGTCGTGTTTGCACCGTCACCTCCACTTTTGCATTGGCCGATCATTCACCTCCATTTGATTGTTTACCCATTTTGAGGAACAGCTGCGAAGAGTGATCTCACTAGCCATCCTTGTAACACTGCCGTGATTGGAAAATTCCAAACCTTACCTAGAATTAGTTGATACCCATTTTATCACTCGTTCCTCAAAAGACGAGTCTCCTTTAAGCTCTTTTCAACTGACTCGTAAAATATGAAAAGATTGCCAAGCCATTGGCCTCTTCAGCTCATTAAAGGGACCGGAAGTGCTATCCCTTCTCTAAATTTTAATCTTTTTGGACCTAAGGGATTATTACACAAAAAGATCGAGCGCTTGTTTTGATCGGCTCGTTAAAAGTATCGAAAATTCATCCCTTCTATATTGTTTTATACTTTTTCGGACCTAAGGGATTAGATGATGAAAAAGGAATTTTGGAGTTTCCTTTACGTTCCTTTTCAGACTCTCTAAAATTGAAAAGGACCGAGTTATCTTTGTCGTTAAACTCGTTAAAATTTTAATAGCGACAAACTTGTCTATAGACGAGAACGAGTTTCACTATCACTAGGCTCGTTAAAACATAGCGATGGGTTTGCCCGAAGGGAAAATTATAGAACAAGCATATGTTATCCTCCTCAAGCTTGATAAAAATAAAGAGGTACTGGTCAGCAATGACTGGGGAAAAATTGGGAAGAAAGCTTGAAGAAACTTTGTTGGTAGCAAGTCGCTCTTGAACATGACACTTCCACTCCGCATCCGAGTTGGGTTGGGTTGTTTCATTCACCGGTCACATCACCATGGTCCCATCATACCATCCACATTTGGGGTTAATGCTACCAATCCATCACATTAGTGTCGCTGATATGTTCAAGAGAAGCCATTCAGAGAATTCACCTGTGTCTCACCCACTACAATACATTTATACTCCATTGTTTCATGACCGCCACCCTAAACTTTATATCACCAGATCGTTTTCACCTCCATTCAAAATCATTTGCTCTGTTCCATGTCATTGATATGGGATTCATTAAGGCCCTCCTGTGACGGATCACTTCTTGTCGAAATCAGCTCATTATCCAAGAAGTTGATCTAGGAACACCCCATTCAGTACTTTGAAGCTTGCATGCCTCAATGGCAAGTTTCTCACTTCCGGCGATAGGTTTACATCAATGACCTTCAACCAAAAGATTTTCGTGGTGTTCGATGCCAAGTCCTTTATTCACACCACGTGAATTGTACTACAGTACCTTGAGGGTCATTATCATTATCGATGATTCCTCTCGCGCTTGTTAACAGCTTACATCATTGGCTGGTAATCAAGCGATGTCTTTCCATGTTCGACTTCAGAACATTTCTCACATGGATAGACTTGTACTTCGAGTGAAGATCGAATGAGATTGAAGACCCCGGATCTAGTTTCATCCATCTGGGCTGCGATATATATTCAGGAAATATAAAGACATCAAATGTACATCATTGCTGCATAGATAATCATCCAATCAAAGGGATGATGGCTCTATCAGAATCATCAGTCTGCACTCAGACGATTGTCTATCCTATGTTCATGAAAATGAATTTATAAAGCTAAGCATGGGAATGCTCGCCTCAGCTAGATCATGAAAATATTATGAAGATAATATATTGTATTGTATCTTATTACAGGTCTCCTCCCAGCTTGAAAGAACTTCGGATCCTCATAATAAAGCATTTCACCCGACATCAAAAGATTAACGACCTCATGCTTTAGGGGGCATCTGTTATAGACATTTTTGGGCACTACAACCCCAAGCAAGAAATGTCCATAAACCAAGGGCTCCTAAGTCCCTAAAAGTGTTGTTCTAACCCCTAAAGGAACAAGGTCAACAGATTACAGCTTCTCCCAGAAGTTCTCCATGAAAAACTACTCAGAATTGGTCAAAACAGGATCATTTCAGCTACTCCACAGGTTAGGTGCGTTGCATCTCACCCAAATACACTGTGTGGGTGCGTTTCATTTCAAAAATCCCTTCTATGGGGTGCGATGGGCGAGAAATGACAAATGGCAGTGACATTCCGCGAGGTGGAGAGGCAATGGAAGCTTCCAGAAACTTCTCCTGTGACACTTGCCTCTCTGAATTCGACCAAGGATGAGTAAGAGATCATCAATCTCCAAGTGGAAGCAAGAAGTATCAGAGGGAAGACACTAATCAAATCATAAGCTGACTCATCTCCATTATAGATATTTATATATGGATCCCTCATCCCAGAGATCCAGAGGCTGGAATTTTGCATATTGTAAGGAATTGTTGTTAGTTTCTTGAGACAAACATCAGATTGTTGGGTGATCTAAGCTTTGTATGACGTGAAGAGGGGCTTCCTTGCTGAGAGGTTGATGCTAGGTCAGAACAACTGGTTGTAACTCCTCTTGGCTCTTTCTTGTTTATCAATAAAAGCTATTCAAGTTTTCCTCCATACTTTTGTGTCATTCATGTTTGTTGCATTTGTATGGTCGATTTACATCTGATCCTAGATTGTTTATGATTATAGATCCATGTCTTTGTATAGTGCTATGCTACTGTGATCTTACAGGTACTTTGTGAAGCTGGGCGTGCAAGGGAACAAGTAGCGAAAGACTATCAAGGAAGAGAGGAATCAAATCAGGAGATTAGCGCAAGACAAAGGTTGGTCTTTATGTTCCTCTCTATCTATAATTCATAAAGGAAAACGAAAGTAGCTTTACTCTATTTGTTTCTAAGGCAGCTGTCACACCTTAGTGGGTTAAGCAGTTCTGAGTAGACACTTTTCCCTGTAACAATGTTACCGCGGTCAAATGACGATTCAGAATTAGCGCTCAAGGGCCAAAAGGACATATGCTATCGCAGTGATGTAGAGGTGAAATGGAGTGTTTGAATGGGGAGAAAAGAGGTTTTAGGAGAAAAAGAAACAAAGATGTCGGGGCTATGGGGTATGAAGAAACTGAAGAACAGAAAGGTGAATGACTACTGTGAGCTCCCTTTAAGCATCAACAACATGGCCAAGCTGTCTTTGACCCTCAAATGTCGAAATTTGTAGCAGAGCTAACACTACCCTTCTTGGTTTGTATTGGATGCTTCTTTTCCTATAACTCTAGGGTTTTCGTTGGATATGTGAAGTGTTTCTAGTTGAGGCTTTCCTCCTTGAAATTAGATCCAAGTGTTCAAATATCTTTACTTGTTTTAGTAGCAACCAAGATCTATTCCTCATTCCATTATTGCAACGATTTTTTTTGCTTCTTTTTCCTTTGTCACTTTTGCTTGAGTGATTGTATTTGGTTTTGTGTGCTTGTTTTTTTCACAAGAGGTGGTGTTTTTTTTCACAATTGGTTGTGGTTGCACAAGTTAGAGATTTAAAATTTTATTTGAGAGTGTCTTGAGTAGTTATTATCCCTGATTCACATTTTTCACTCCCATTTTATCTTTTCCAGTCCTTCTTGTTTCTAGGGTTTGGTTTGACCATGTAGGGCATGTCTCACATCAAACCATTGTGCTATAGCCCTAGCTTGTTTGCATTGCCTTCATTTTTTCACTTTTGTGTCTCTTGTTGACTACTTTAGAGTGTATTTTTGGCTTTGATTCCAAGTTTTAACGATTTTTTAGTGCTTTGTGTTCTAGCTTGGGGGTATTTTTGGCTTCTTTTTGGATTCTTGTTTTTAGTTTGTCTTTTGGGACTAATTTTTTTATAAATTTGGGGATTGCATTGAGTGACCATTAAGAAGTGTATTTTGTAAGTAGTTGTTATTTTCTTCCAAAAGTGAAAAAGGCACTTTCCCTTCCTTAGATATATTTCATCAAAAGAAGAAAAAGGAAAAATATTTATTTCCATATAGTTACATCTAGGGTTTTAACTAACAAGAGTGTTTCACACCATATTGTTTCATGCTACTACCCATTTGAGTAAATAACAACCACTAAAATAAATGCTCTAATAAAATTTACTAGACTCATATTTTATTTATGATGGTAGGACACCAACATTAGCATATGCTACGGTTTTGGAGCTAGGTGTGTGAGTAAACTAATCCAAGATCGTAAAAAAAAACTTACTAGTGATTTTCAGATTCAATCACCATGTTTAATCATTTAATGAAATAGGGCAGCGTAGCAGCCAGAGCATTGTTGCTAACCTGCGTTTGATCTCTCCTTCCCTTGATCAAAATTCGCGGCATAGCCTCGCTTGCGGTTCTCCGATTCAGTCGGGGGACAATTGCTTGATTGCCAAGAGGAATTGCGTGACTGACCAGGGAGAAGGTGTGATTTCTCCATCAAACACTCAGGGTTTGAGTTCAGAATATATGAGGCCGGCTAGTATCGTTTCTAAATCATCTGTTGATCAGAACTCGCTGCTGATCAGTGCTCTCGAGATTCCTATTCAGCTGGAGAGCAGTTGCGCTGACACAATGAGGAGTAGCGCTGCGGTTTCTCCCTCAAGCGATCTTGGACGGTTCTCCACGTGCAGAAAACCAGCGGGTGTCACTCCTGAGTCTCTCGTTGGTTTTCATAGCGCGCGCTCGAATGGTTTCAATTTTAATACTATCGGTAAGAAGAGGAGGTATGAATTGAATGGTTTACATAATTATAACAATATTATCGTTAATAATGGTAGGGATGAGTTAGATAATAATAATGATACCATTATTAATAATAAGGATTTTTATAATTTTAATAATATTCACAAGAATAACCATTATAATAATAATATTAATATGATGTATACGAATAATAAGAATATTTGTAAGATTAGTAATTATAATATTAATAATAATAAGATTTACAAAGGATTTTTCGGCGAAGATCACATGAGACATCATTTGTCGACGCGTTTCGAACCAACCAGTGTGGTTCATCGTCAGGACAAGTTGAAGAAACAAATCCAGCTTAGC
The DNA here is from genome assembly GCA_031772625.1 of Pinus tabuliformis. Lineage (NCBI taxonomy): Eukaryota > Viridiplantae > Streptophyta > Pinopsida > Pinales > Pinaceae > Pinus > Pinus tabuliformis. The sequence continues at coordinate 210,840,182 of CM062809.1, read as the reverse complement.
AGGTTAAATAGACAGAGCAAAGCCTCCAACGGCTAAAAAGACAACAGCTACTTTTGACTAGGTCCAGGGATCAAAAACCCTATTTACTAAAAATGTTAACCTGGGGGGGCTAGTCCATTAAATAAAATAATAATATGATAAAAAATATTAATAAATAATTAAAAAATTTTAACAAAGCAATTAGGTCCCATAAGTAACTAAAAATAATTCAGAATTAAAATTCTATTTAATTATTAAATATAATTAAAATTATATAAAGCTATATTAAAATTAAAATATAATTAAAGCTATATTTAATAATTAAAGTTATATTATCCTGAGGGACCAACCCCTTAAAATGATTTAAAGATAATATTAAAAAAAAAAAAAAAATTAATAATAATAATAATAATAATAATAAAATTTATAAGTTAAATTAAAAAAATAAATAAATAAAATAAAAAATAAAATAAAATAAATAAATAAATAAATAAAATAAAATAATAATAATAAAATAATAATAAATAATAAAATAATAATAATAATAATAATATAATAATAAATATTCGAATAATAAGATAAAAAAAAAAAAAAAAAAGGACTAGGACGAGAGTGCTGGGACCCAACACCGACTGATTTTCCAGCCATCATCTCTATTGAGATTACTCGGCCTCTTTTCAATCTCAAGCGCCTCCCTAAATTTCCGATGATGGAAGTGTGAAACCTTAGCAATAACACTAGCTTCCTCAATACAAACATGATGATTGGTTTTCTCGGCGTGCTCAGCTAAAGCAGAAGACTTAGTACGCCTATGCTTGAGACCTGCTACATGCTCACTAATCCGCTGATTAATGGAGCGACCAGTTTCCCCAATGTAGGGGGTCCCACAGGAACAGGGGATCAAGTACACACCTTTCATATCTTTAGGGTTGATAGGATCCTTCGCTGATCTCAGGGACATGCGAATGGTGTTCAGGGGCCTAAAGGTCACAAGGACATCATGTGACCTGAGAATCCTACCAATCTTATCAGTAGTCCCCTGAACATATGGAAGAAGGACGCCAGGAACTCTCTCCTTAGGTTCACGATGAGACAGTGAATTCTTAGAAGCTTTAAGGAAAGCCCTCTGACCCAGGAATCTACTATAACCATTCTCAACAAAGACATCAAGGAGATGGGATTTCTCCTTCTCAAAACTCTCCTTATCCGAGATCCTTAGGGCCCGCGTAGCTAGGGTATTGAGAACACCCATATTTTGAGCCAGGAAATGATGGGAACTGGCATGAAGATACTGCTTAGTATGCGTTTTCTTCCGAAAAACTTGGTGGCCGAGGGAACCATCACTATTCTTAGAAATAAGAATATCGAGGAACGAAAGGCAACCATTGACCTTCTGCTCCATGGTGAACTTAATGGCAGAGGATTGATTATTGAGATGATTGAAGAAGAGATCTAATTCCTCTTGGCCGTGAGGCCAGATAACATTGGTGTCATCCACATATCTTCTCCAAAGCTTTGGCAGGAGCCTGGAAGAGTTTAGAGCCTTGGACTCAAAATCTTCCATGAAAAGATTAGCAACAACAGGGGAAAGGGGTGAGCCCATGGCAACCCCGCAGGTTTGCTCGAAGAACTCTCCCTCAAAACAGAAAAACGTAGAAGTGAGACAGATCTTCACTAACTTAGCAGTGTCAGGATCTATTAGGCGGTTGATCACCTCCTCGCGTTAAAGCTTAAGCCCTTGGTTGGTCGTACTGAGTCGTTCGTAAAGGACTCTGCTTCCTACATTAAGGAGCTCAAGGACATTAAGCTCGCCCCTGGGGACATTCTTGTTAGTTTTGATGTTGTTTCCCTCTTCTCTTGCATCCCTATTGGTGAGGCCATGGAGGTTATCAACCGCCTAACAGATCCTAACACTGCTAAGTTAGTGGATATCTGTCTCACTTCTACGTTTTTCTATTTTGAGGGAGAGTTCTTCGACCAAACCTGCGGGGTTGCCATGGGCTCACCCCTTTCCCCTGTTGTTGCTAATCTTTTCATGGAAGATTCTGAGTCCAAGGCTCTAAACTCTTCCAGGCTCCTGCCAAAGCTTTGGAGAAGATATGTGGATGACACCAATGTTATCTGGCCTCACGGCCAAGAGGAATTAGATCTCTTCTTCAATCATCTCAATAATCAATCCTCTGCCATTAAGTTCACCATGGAGCAGGAGGTCGATGGTTGCCTTCCGTTCCTCGATATTCTTATTTCTAAGAATAGTGATGGTTCCCTCGGCCACCAAGTTTTTTGGAAGAAAACACATACTGGGCAGTATTTGCATGCCAGTTCCCATCATTTCCCGACTCAAAATATGGGTGTTCTCAATACCTTGGCTACACGGGCCTTAAGGATCTCGGATAAGGAGAGTTTTGAGAAGGAGAAATCCCATCTGCTTGATGTCTTTGTTGAGAATGGTTATAGTAGATTCCTGGGTCAGAGGGCTTTCCTTAAAGCTTCGAAGAATTCACTGTCTCATCGTGAACCTAAGGAGCAAGTTCCTGGCATCCTTCTTCCGTATGTTCAGGGGACTACTGATAAGATTGGTAGGATTCTCAGGTCACATGATGTCCCTGTGACCTTTAGGCCCCTGAACACCATTCGCATGTCCCTCAGATCAGCGAAGGATCCTATCGACCCTAAAGATATGAAAGGTGTGTACTTGATCCCCTGTTCCTGTGGGACCCCCTACATTGGGGAAACTGGTCGCTCCATTAATCAGCGGATTAATGAGCATGTAGCAGATCTCAAGCATAGGCGTACTAAGTCTTCCGCTTTAGCTGATCACACTGAGAAAACCAATCATCATGTTTGTATTGAGGAAGCTAGTGTTATTGCTAAGGTTTCGCACTTCCATCATCGGAAATTTAGGGAGGCGCTTGAGATTGAAAAGAGGCCGAGTAATCTCAATAGAGATGATGGCTGGAAAATCAGTCGGTGTTGGGTCCCAGCACTCTCGTCCTAGTCCTTTTTTTTTAACTTACGTATTTATTATCTATTATTATTCTGAATTATTTTATTATTATTATTATTATTATTATTATTTTATTTTATTTATTTATTTATTTTATTTTATTTTATTATTATTATTATTATTATTATTTTAATTTGATTTATTATTATTATTATTTTTTTAATTTAACTTATAAATTTTATTATTATTATTATTATTATTATTATTATTACTAATTTTTTTTTTTTTTAATATTATCTTTAAATCATTTTAAGGGGTTGGTCCCCCTAGATTACAAATTGAAACAGCGTGTCTCACAGAAGCAACAAGGTTGGGGAAATTAACCGAGAATAAAGGAAGATTAATCCGCATAAAGGTGAGCTCTACTGATCATAAGCACAACATACTTAGTAAAACCTCAAGTCTAAAAGGAACGGGAATATTCATAAATGAAGATCTCATTCCAGAAGATCAAGCAGAATTAAGAAAGGAGGTTCAAAAGGTAAAAGAAGCTAGAAAGGAAGGAAAATGGGCAATAATCAGAAATAGAAAAGCCTTTATTCGGGACAAAAACCAAAAAGATAGTAATCAATAGCAATTAAACATGCTCCGGATCCTTTCTTGGAACTGTCGGGGCTTCCCATGGAACAAAGGCCCCAAGCTAAGTTGGATCTCAAATGATGTTGATATTATTTTGCTTGTTGAAACTTGGGAGCACGAAGAATCTAAGGTCCCTAACATAGATGGCTTTACGCTATGGTCTACATGGAACAAGCGATCCTCCCGTAGAGGCATTGGGGGAATAGCTTGTTACATTAAGAAGAACATCTCCCCCTATGTTAGGCTTTATAAAAACGACCCTTACAACCAATTTAGTTGGATAGAGATCAGAGACATTAATAATAAAAAGTCCTACATAGCAATATGTTATTTCCCCCACATTAATTCTAACTTCTATAAGAAGAAGAATCTAGATAAAACTAACCCTTACAATAGTTTAGAGAACGATATTTCTAGCCTAAGGAATGATGGTAATATCCTTTTAATAGGTGACTTCAATGCCCGAACTTCAAGTAACCAAGCTATTGTTTTAAGCAATCGTTCCAACCCTAATCCTCTTTGGTTAGACGAAGACCCTAGCCTGGCTAGTAGGTACAATAGGAGCTCTGAAGACCTCGGGGAAAATTTGTTTGGGTCAGAGCTTGTCAAGCTCTGTAGTGCTCAGGATCTCATAATTTGCAACGGTCTAAAAAAGTGGCCCAATTCCAGCAAGATGACCTGCATCCATGGACTTGGTAGCAGCATAGTAGACTACGTTATTTCCGATCTTCCTTTATACAACGAAATGATAAACTTTGAAATCTTAAATGACCACGAGCCTGACTCCGATCATAGGCCTTTACTTATAACCCTCAATTTTGTCATGCATAGAGTTCCCATAGAAAATAATACTTACAACCAAAAGAACTTAATATTTGATAAAAATAAAAAGGACCTCTTTCTAAATGAATTAAAAACTAACTTGCCTCCTTTATCTAGTATAGATAACATAGAAGACCTATATCATAATTTTACTACAACCCTCTCATATTCTATTAAAAAGTTCTCAATTGAAGTCTCAAATAATAAAAGAAATAGCAAAACCAATCCTTGGTATGACAAATATTGTAAGAATGCGAGGAGAGCAATTAAGGAAGCTGTTGATGATTCTCTTAAAATGGACAAGATAAGAATATACAAAGCCCTAATTAAAAGGAAAAAGAGACAGTACATTCGTCAAAGACAGGAGAATCTCTTACACCTCTCTAAGGTAGCTCCTAAAAAATTTTGGAGGCAGATTCTGACTAGGAAGACTAAGGATAATAATAAAATTTCTCTTCACGATTGGAATTCTTATCTTAAAAAGCTTTATGAATCTCCTAATGTCACGGATAATTTGGAAACCCTGCTCACAATGAAAGAAGTCTTCTCTTTAGAAGACATTAAGTTTGGGGTTAATCGCCTCGCGAATGGGAAAGCTAAGGACATTGAAGGTTACCAGGCAGAAATCTTAAAAATTGGAGGCCCTGTCCTCATCCCCCACATCCACAAGCTTTTCAATCAAGCTGTTAAGCAAGGGTTCCCTAAACCTTGGACTGAGAGCCTCATTATCCCTATTTTTAAAAGTGGAGATACAAATAACCCCTCTAATTATCGAACAATTATGATCAGCCCTCTCTTAGCCAAATTATATGGTAGTATTCTGGAAAAAAAGTTAAGCATATGGCTTGAAAGTGAAGATAAGCGGGCTAAAGGCCAAGCAGGTTTCAGAAGGCATCACTCAACAACATACCACCTTGTTACGCTAAGGATCATTGCGGAGGAATGTCGTAATGATAAATCCAATTTATTCTGCTGCTTTGTAGACTTTAGAAAGGCTTTCGATACGGTTCCTAGATACAACCTTTGGAATAGGTTAGAAGAGCTAAAGGTTCCTCTTGAGTTAAGAGCTGCTGCTATAAGGCTATACGAGAATGTAATTGCCAAGCTAAAGAACAATGAGGGGTGGTCAAAAGATATTAAGTGTAACATCGGAGTTAAACAAGGTTGCCCCCTCTCCCCTACTCTATTTGGCATTTACATCGATAAGCTCGAAGGTTATTTAGAAGAAGAAGGATGTGGTGGCACAATCTTAGCTGGGATAGTCATTATCCTTCTTCTCTATGCTGACGATATTGTTCTTCTGGCAAGGTTCCCTTCTGATCTTGATAAGCAACTCAAGCTTCTTAAGGATTTCTCCTCTACCATGGGTATGACTGTTAACACAGACAAAACAAAAGTTATGATTATCAAATCTAAAAAGGACACTTGCGCTAATTTTACATATGACAATAATAACTTGGAGGAAGTGTATTCTTACAAGTACCTAGGAATTGATATCCATCACAAGCTCAACTGGAACCATAGCATTGAGAAAAGGATCAATGGGGGATGGAAAGCTTATTTTGGTCTTGAAAATAATTGTAAAACAGCAAACCTCGTAATGTGGGATAAAAAGAAGTTCCTCTTTGAAACCTTAGTCACTCCTGTTATCTTATATGGCTATGAAGTTTGGGGCTGCAGCATCTCCAGAGAATCATGGAGGAAGATTGAGCAAATCCAGAAGCGTTTTATAACTTATAACCTGAAAATTAAAAGTAATACACCCTATCCTATTCTCCTTATAGAAGCAGGTCTTTCTTCTATTGAGAGCCTAGCTATGCTCAGGTTTCTGATGTATAAGCACAAGCTCAATAACATAGACAATCATAGACTTCCTAAGCTAGCTTTAACTTCCAGCCAAAATCACCTAAGGCTTAACCGAGGATGGCATAAGGACACAAGGGCCTGGTTAAACTATTGGGAGATCAATGAGAATGATGCTTTGCAAAACATAAATAACATTAAAGATATTGTTACTTCTAAGTTCAAAGAAAAATTGTGGTGTGAGAAAGATTTAGCGTCTAAAAGAAAATTAAGTTATTATAAGAAGGTTATCAACCCCACCCTTGAAGATCAAAAGTATCTCTCTATTCTAACTAGCTCAAAAAAGAAAATTAATATAGCAAAGATTAGAACGAATTCTCATGAGCTCCATAGTGAGACTGGCCGCTGGGTAGTTCCTAAAACGCCATGGATGGAAAGGATCTGCCATATTTGTGAGAATAAGAGCATCGAGGATGAAAACCACTTCCTCTTAGAGTGCCCTGCATACAACCACATTAGATCTCAATTTCACAACCTTTGTTACAATACTGACCTTTCTAGCCTTTTACAATGCCAAAATTATAGTGAACTCGGGAGGCTTCTCTCCAAGCTTTTTGAGCATCGGAATAAAATCTTAAATCAAAATAAATAATTTGTCTTTTTAGGTCCGATAGATCATTATTTGGTCTCAGTGGACGTTAACAACCATCATCATCATCATCATCAATATAACTTTAATTATTAAATATAATTTTAATATAAATATAATTTTAATTATATTTTAATTTTAATATAACTTTATATAATTTTAATTATATTTAATAATTAAATAGAATTTTAATTCTGAATTATTTTTAGTTACTTATGGGACCTAATTGCTTTGTTAAAAAATTTTAATTATTTATTAATATTAGTATTTAACTATTATCGTAATATTATTTTTAAGGGACTCGTCCCTCTCTAGATTAATTTAATTTAATTTTATTTAATTTTATTTTTTATTTTTATTTTTATTTTTTTTCCCTAGATATAATTTTTTATTATTTATCTTTAACTAACTATTATTAGGAATTATTTTTAGGTACTAATCGAACATAACTGTTTAATTATTTTTGAATATTTTAATTATTTATTAATATTTTTTATCATATTATTATTTTATTTAATGGACTAGCCCCCCCAGGTTAACATTTTTAGTAAATAGGGTTTTTGATCCCTGGACCTAGTCAAAACTAGCTGTTGTCTTTTTAGCCGTTGGAGGCTTTGCTCTGTCTATTTGACCTGCTAAGCTGGATCTGTTTCTTCAACTTGTCGTGACGATGAACCACACTGGTTGGTTCGAAACGCGTCGACAAATGATGTCTCATGTGATCTTCGCCGAAAAATCCTTTGTAAACTTGATATGTATCACAGAAGCCTAAACTCTAATAATAAGATTAGTAATAAGAATTTATTTAAGCATAGTATTAAGCATAAGAATAATAACAATATTTTGGATAAAAAAAATTTGGATAATATTAAGGTTAATTTATGTGACATTAATAATAATACTTTATACCCTAAGGACAAAGATTCTTTTAATAATAACATTGATGTTGGTATTAATATTAATAACCATAACATTGAGAATTTGATTTTGAATCAGGTTCATTCTCCCCCTTCTTCCCTGGATAAAAGAGTGGTTAACCTCTCTAGCTTTTCTTTTTCCCCTTCTGTTTTTAGTCTTTTAGGCAAAGGTTTAAACTTTGCCCTTGCACCCAGAATAATCCCGATGGATGACATTATTTGCGACGTGGAATACGGGATTAGGGATCTTCCGGACAATATCAAGGACACTATTAGGCAGGATTGTGTTGTCATCCTTAGGAAGGCTAAGCCCCCTCGGAAGAACCTCAGCAAGGAGGAATTCTCTGCCCTTAAATCATTAAATCAGAACCAAGACATTGTCGTTCTGAAGGCTGACAAAGGAGGGGCTACGGTCATCCTTAACAAGGATGATTACCGTAAGAAGATGTTAGATCATCTTTACAATAGTGGCAGTTATAAAAAACTACCCAAGAACCTTCTTAAGAAAGTTTCTAGGACGGTGGCTCTCGCCATCAAGTCCAGTATTTCTGTGGGCTCGCTAGGCCACAAACTCATTGAGAGCAGTCCCCTTACTCCTAGGATCTATGGGTTACCTAAGATTCACAAAGAAGGGGTCCCTCTGAGGCCTATCGTCAATACCATTGGTGGTCCGACCTACCTTCTAGCTAAGTTCCTTGCCCTGAAACTTAAGCCCCTGGTTGGCCGCACGGAGTCCTTCGTGAAAGACTCTGCATCCTTCATTAAGGAGCTTAAAGATATTAAACTTGACCCTGACGACATCCTAGTCAGCTTTGAAGTGGTCTCCCTTTATACCTGCATCCCTATAAAGGAGGCCTTGGAAGTGATCTATCGCCTAACGAATCCCGATACCGCACATCTGGTTGAGATCTGTCTCACTTCCACTTTCTTCTATTTCGAGGGTGAGTTCTTTGAACAGACTTGTGGTGTTGCCATGGGCTCCCCCCTTTCCCCTATTGTCGCCAATCTCTTTATGGGAGATTTCGAAGCCAAAGCTCTAGCCTCAACTCGTCTCCTTCCTAAGCTTTGGAGAATGTATGTAGATGACACTAATGTCATCTGGTCCCATGGCCAAGAGGAGCTGGATTGCTTCTTCAATCACCTCAACTGTCAGTCCTCTGCCATTAATTTCACCATGGAAAAAGAGGTCAATGATTGCCTCCCTTTCCTGGATATTCTTATTTCTAAGAATATGGATGGCTCTCTCTCCCACTCAGTATTCCGAAAGAAAACGCATACTGAGCAGTATCTTCATGCCGATTCCCATCATTTCCCTGCTCAAAAGATGGGTGTTCTTAACACCCTTGCTACTCGTGCCCTGAGGATTTCTGATAATAAGAGCTTTGATAAGGAGAGATCCCATCTCCTTAATGTCTTTGTGGAGAATGGCTACATTAGGTGCCTAGGTCAAAAGGCTTTCCTTAAAGCCTCTAAAAATGCGATAATTAATAAAGAACCGAAGGAGCACTGTCTAGGGGTCCATCTTCCCTATGTTCAAGGAACCACAGACAAAATTGCTCGGATCCTTAAGAGGTATGATATCCCCTCTACCTTTAGGCCCCTCAACACCATTCGTAAATCCCTCCGATTGGTGAAAGATCCTGTTGACCCTATGGACATGAAGTGTGTCTACTTGATCCCTTGTTCGTGTGGAACCCCCTATATCGGCGAAACAGGACGCTCCATCCATCAGAGGATAAGCGAACATGCAGCTGACCTAAGACATGGGAGAACCAAGTCTTCAGCGTTAGCAAAGCATGTGGAAAAGACCAAGCATCAGGTTTGTATTGAGGAGGCCAATGTTGTTGCTAAGATTGCTCAATTCCATCATCGTAAATTCAGGGAAGCTATTGAGATTGAAAGAAGGCCTAACAATCTCAATAGAGATGACGGCTGGAAAATTAGTAGCTGTTGGATCCCTGCCCTGTCGTCTTAGTCTTTCTCTTCCCCCCCCCCCCCCCCGCCCTCCCTTTTTTTTTTTTTGCTAGTTTTTGTGTTCCCCCTGGAGCCTTCCTTCCTCCTGGGGTTGATCCGTTTTGCTCTGTGGTTTCTATTGGTCTTTTTCCTGTCCCTCCCCTTTTTATTTTTTGTCATTCTCTCTATTTTATTTTTATTTATTTATTTATTTATATACCTTATATTTACATGTATGTTTTATTATTTTATTTATTTATTTATTTATTTTTATTTTTATTATTATTATTATTATTATTATGTGTGTTTTTTTTTAATTAATTAATTAATTTTATTTATTTATTTTTTATTTTTATTTATTTATTTATTTTTATCTATTTATTATTTTTATTCCTTCTTCATCTATCTTTTACCTTACTTTTATCTTTTACCTAACTTTTATCTTGATAACTGAATATTATAACTATATATATATATATATATATATATATATATATATATATATATATATATATAATTTAAATAAATAAATTAAATTAAAGTTTTTTATAACTAATCATTAAAAGTATTTTATTTATCTATATATTTTACCTAATTTAACTTGTTTCCATAAATAATAATAATAATAATAATATTAAATTAATAATAATATTTTGACTACTAATATTAATAATATATTAATATCAAGACTATATTACTAATATAATATTAATTATATTTAATAAATAATTTAATTAAACTAAAAATTACTTATATTATTAATATATAATAATAAATAATTAAATTAAATTAAATAAATTACCTTTTCCAACTAACCATTTAAATTATTTTATTTATTTATATTTTTAACCTTAACTTTATGATTTTAATTGATATATATATATATATATATATATATATATATATATTATTAATAAATTACTTTTTAAGATAACCATCGGAAATTTTTCTCGTCCTTAACAACATATTATTATATATATTTATGTTTTATATTAACAATAATTAGTAAATAATTTAAATAAATAAGAGAATTATCTTCTTAAACTAACCACTATAAGTATTTTATTTATTAACAACCTAATATCATAACTTTAATATATATATATATATATATAATTATTAATAAATTAATTAATTAATTCTTAAAACTAACCTTAAAAATATTTTATGTATTAATATTAAAAATAATAATAATATTAAATTAATAAATAGTAATTTGACCTGGATCCTTAGGTCAAAATTAGCCGTTGGTCCATTTAGCCGTTGGAGTCTCTGCTCAGACTATTTCACATGCTAAGCTGGATCTGTTTCTTCAACTTGTCCTCACGATGAACCACACTGGTTGGTTCGAACGCATTGACAAAGGTCTTTCCTCATGTGATTTTCGCCGAAGTTCTGCTTACAAAAACAAAATCATGTTTTTTCAACACTTTTGGCTATCCATCAATTTTCATTTAATGTGATCTTGAATGATTTTTCTAAAAATACCATTTTGAAGAGGACACAAAGAGGAAGTACAAAGTGAATCTTCAAATTATTTGGTGCTTTAATTTTGAAGTTACTGATTTTTCATTTCAGCGAATTTTTGGAAGTCTGAAAATATGCAATGACATGGTTTAGTATAGAATCATTAGTAAATATCATCTTTTCAGGAAAATGAATAAAAAATATATCATTTGAGAATATATTCAGAGTTAAATACATTGGTACCAAAGATGTGAGTTATACCCTAAATTTGGTAGAGATTTGACTACTATGAACTAGCCATCTCCTGAAAATCGTTGATTTTTTTCTAATTTTCATTGACCGAAAACTCTTGGTTGAGAAAATATTTCAATCGAGCGCTGAAAAAACCTCTCGCCTGAGAAAATTTAAATCTCATAGTTAAGAGTCTTAGTAGAAATATTTCCTTTCCCATACTCTTGACCGATAGTTTGGGAAACTAATATTTCCATTCCCATACCCTTGAATGGGAGTTATATAAACTCTGAGATGAGAGTTTTTCTATGAGAAAACTCTAGGTCAAAATATTTATAAACTCTCGTATGAGTGTTTGGGAGGGGAATCTTTCCAACGAATGACACATTTATTTTATCAATCGATGTGCCTTTTAATGTATGATTATTGCGGTCGAGAGGTGTATAAATAATTGGTCGAAAGTTTCAATTGATACCAAAAAATTAGATTATGAAGTGCAAAGTGTGAAACACCAAGTTCACCATCTATGGAGAAAATTTCTATTCAAGGTAATATAAACATTTTTTTTGATATGGGAAAAAAGAGATGATTTTTTTGTTTGAAAGAAAGGGCCTTTTTTGTTGTTTTTCTACGAAAAGAAATTGTTGTTAGTTTTTTTCTATGGAAAGTAAAAATTAAATTGTTTTCTTATAAAAAGGATATTTTGAATGTTTTTTTTTCTTTTGTAAAGGTACAAATATTGTCTTTTTTATAGGGAAAAAAGAGATTCAATACACACATATATATATATATATTGCATGGGAAAAAGACTCTTTTTGTGGGGTGAGAAGGAGCCTTGTTTTATCGTTTTTCTATGAAATTAAAAATTAATTATTTTTTTTATGGAAAAAAGATATTTTAAATGTTTTTTTCCAGAGGAGAAGATATATAGAAATTTATTTTAGGTTAAATTATGAATCACCATAAGAAAATTCTGCTTTGAGATATTTGAATTTTTAAGAACATGGGAAACCAAGATAATTGTAAAAGAAAATACGATCCCATTAGAATCGATTTAATGGAAAAAATTGAGAAACTAAAAGTGAAGAGGAGAGAACTAAGGGAAATAGAGAGACCAAAAGGAATGTGAATATATCAAATAAATAGCCTAAAGGAGATGTGGATGTCCCAAATAGAGAGCCTGAAGACGATGTGAGAGTAGAAAATAGGGAGTCTGAAAGAGATGTGGATTTGCATGGACATTATGAGAAAATGTGTGATGTCGAGGAACTTGTCAATGACAATACCTATACTATTGGTGAGTCAATTAATGTTTTAAATTTTAAGTAAATTGCAATATTTAGATTGAATTATATTTCAAAGCTATCATTATGATATATTTTAATAATGTTCAATGTACATACATGTCAAGTACAAAATAAAACATATATATATATATATATATATATATATATATTGTGCAGAGACAACATCCAACCCACAATAAGATCCTACCACATCTAGAAAAAAATGCATACAAGACATTTCTTTGATGAATTTTTTTTATAGAATATGGATCCAACTACAATGAAAGAAATTGGGCGATCAATAATTGAACAAACAATTTGAAATAAAGTAAATAAGGTCATCAAAACGGTTTTTCAATGTAAATATATCATAGCACAAGCACAAATGTTACATAGACTTTTCAAAAACAGATGTCTAATAGATGAATTTGAAATACTAGGCATTAGAGATTTCAAAGAGGTGTAGGTAAATTATTTGGTATGAAAAAATATGGCATCAACCTTTGGAAAACTTGCAAAAACTTAATCTTGAGATGTGAAAATTCCTCGTAGAGCAATGTTAACAAGTATCATTGGAAAAGGAATTACATCACATCAGTTGTCATCAGCGTTAACAAGAATATACATAACATCAAGAAAACGTCTATGGAGGCATACAAAATTTATGATTCAAGTAGATGAGAATGATGAACTTGTAGGTTGGGATACTATATATAGGGAATCCTATCAAGATATGCTTCTAGATAATGTGAGAGACAAGGTGAAGTAGTTTTGGAATTTGAATTATCGTGTGTTACTAAATGAAAAGGACATTTTGTGACATTGTATATTTATAGGGAATTATGAAGATAATCGAAACAAATAACAAAGGTGATTCAAGTATATTTATTTCAAAATTTTATGGAGAGTCATGCTAATGTGAATATTTCTCTTACTACATTTGTGAAGCTTAAACCATGGTATGTCAGGCTTGTGATAGTGCGTGACACATGTTGTTGTTGATACCATATATAATTCCAATTATACTATGAGGTAAATTATTGGTTCACTGATCCCCCTCCCTCAAGTGTTGTTGAATTTGTATCTAATATATTATGTGTTCAAAAAAATGACTAATTATTTTATAAGAAAGAATGTGTTGGTGGAAGAAAATTCAAAAATGTTTCTCAATTATAACTCTTTGATGCTAAGTATCCCGTTGATCTTAATGATTCAAAATTTTCAAACGTCATTATGAATTGGAGAATATATGAATATGTTACAAATATTGTCATTGCAGATTCATCATTAACATCAAGTAAGATTAATTTACTTGAAGACGATATTTCTGTGAAATATTTTATGGAGAAGTTTAGGGAACAAGTATATAAATATATTAAGCACTCTCATATAGAAAAATGGCAGGACTTATAATTTAGACAATCATGTGATGTGCTCCTGTGGTGTTCCAGAAGGGAACAATATTTTTGGTTGTTGATTTTGCTGAGAGTTACACATTTGTTACATAAATCGAAATACAAGGTGAATATTATCATTCAGAATAGGTTTCTATACTCTTGTAAATTTTCTATAGTCTTGTAGATCTTGTATCGATAGCTCTGATAGTAATGAATATAATCGTGAAGTGATTAATTTCTACATCAGTGATCATTATACACATGATACATATTTTGTTCAAAATTGTTTTGATATTCTTAGAAGGATTTAAGAGAACGTTATATCAATTTAAAAAATGTTGGTGTTAGTGTGAAATTTCTTGGAAGGTGTACCAAAATCACTTCACTTAAGTCACTAGGTGACACTTGACCCTAACAACAATTTGTGGTTGCTTATGCTCCAGATCTGCAATAATAAAACTAGGAAAACCTGTAAGAAAACAACATATATGATTCAAAGCAACAAACAAAATTGTATATATCTAATGTAATAACCGAAATGGAAATACTTTTAAAATGAATAAATATTTTATTGATAACACTTGGTGAAGGAGATCTACAAAAAAGGGTCTGCAAATCCCTTTTTGTGGGATGGGTCCTTTGATGTACTTCATGCTTCAATAATTGATTCTCTCTCTCAATGTGTGAAAAACACAAAACAATGTGGAGAACTCAAACAGGAGCTCAAGTGAAAAGAGACGGTAATGGTGACGATTATAATGATTATGGCAAATAATGAATGGAAAACCCTCTTGTTTATAACCAAGTATTGAGTTAATCTCAAAAATGGATAATAATAAAATAATATTTACCAAATCAAGATCTAATCATTAGGAAGACTTTATTATATTTTTTTGAGAGGGAAAAGATATTCAGAATGGTAAAATGTCTTTATTTAGAAATAGTTAAAAAATAAAACGATTTATTAATTATTTTGTGAGGATTAAGAATGGTGTGAAAATGAAATAATTATTAAATAATGATTTTACATCTATTCCAATAATAGAAATAAGGAATAATAAATAAATAATGATTTATTTAATTATTCCTAGGGGATTTAGTCAAATATGACAAGGAATAATTATCAAACAATGATTTAATAATTATCCCTAGAGAAAATTAAATAAATAATGATTTATTCAATTATTCTCCTGGGTTTTTTTTTTTAATCAAAAAATAATTTAATAAAAATGGTTTACTAAATTATTTCCCATAGTGAATGTGATTTTACTATGGTAAAATTAATCCTACATGGTGTATTTCGATCCACCTAGTTAGAAATGGCTAGGTGATCACTTTTTGGTGATTACAGTTGGGTATGGTTAGATGGTTGTACTTGTGAATTTAAATCATCACAATAATTACTCTGGTTGTCTCACCTTCACAAAAAAACTAACATGTTATACATGGAATTTCTTTGAGACATGTCATAAAAAAGGAGAGCATGATGGTGTTGGGACATGCATAAAACATACACTTAGGAGGCATCAATTGAATTAAGAGGCTTCCCGACTTGTAGATTCAAATGATATTGTTAACTAGTTCAAGAAAAAGTTAAGCCATGTATTGAATCCAAGGATGGTTCATGTGAATATGTAAGCATATATGTAGTTATATGTGTGTGTGTGTGTGTGTGTGTGTGTGTGTGTGTGTTACATGTGTTTTTCTATCGAAATGATATATTTAAAATGCATTAAATTTCACTTAAAATATATTTTTGTCAAGCGTGTACTTTTGGAATATTTCGTTGGGTCATGTTAGTAGATAAATTCCATATAATTTTCAACAAGTCAATGGAATAAGAGGCTTGCACTCCATTTGAAGTGAGAAAGTGATAAATATATTCTCAATTGACAAATGAAAGCACTCTTACTTTTGTCCTACATGTATTGATGATATGGTTTCCACCACTGAGTGTGTAAACCACAATAGATCTCAGTTTCATAATCTTTGTTGCAATACTGACCTTCCTAGCCTTTTACAATGTCAAAATTATAGTGAGCTTGGGAGGCTTCTCTCCAAGCTTTTTGAGCATAGAAATAAAAACTTAAATCAAACTAAATAATTTGTTTCTTTGGGTCCGATAGACCAAAGTTTGGGCTCAGTGAACGTTAACCATCATCATCATCAACAACAACAAATATGTCAAACCATGGAGACATGAATAACTGATACAAATGCCCCCACTTCCAAAATTTACTGATTAGGAGATGAAAAATGAAGTGGTTGTGATTGACAACGATTTTTATCGTATTTCTAATATGGTTAGAGAAGGTGATGTATTTTTTGTCATTGCAATAGAAGATAATCCAAATAAAGTGCATTATTACTTATTGTGAAGCACTAAGTCGAAAATCACGTTGTTAAGAGAGTATAAAAATCCTTCAAACTATACATATTTAGTTGGTTCATTGGTGTTGTTGGGGCATTTCTTTAAAGTAGTAAATAAATGTAAATACCACACTATTTTTCAATACTACAAGCCATATGTTATATATGCCCAATATAGTCATTTGGTCATAGTAACTTGGTTTCAGTTGAAAGAAGCGAAGAGTAGAAAAAAACTATGATAATGGAAATTATCGATAAAAGATCATGACACCATTCTTGAAAAATTGCCACTAACAAATTTCGTTTGAATGGAACATATTAAATTATATTAAATGAAGTTATTATTTCTTAGATAGTTACAATATTGGACCATAAATTTATAACCTATGTATTATGTTGTCTTGAATTTAAGGAAACAAAAACTTGTAATTTTTTATTTTTTTTCTTTATGTGTATCAATTCCATTATAGATACATGTGGTTAATTAAGCTTTGTTGGATTATATTTATTATTATATTGTTGCATTATTATTGTTAAATGTTATATACTTCTTATATTTCGTATTGTTACGTCATGTTATATATTGTTATGTTATTGAATTGTTTTTATATTATAGTTATTGTTATATATTGGTATGTTTTTAATGAACTATTAAACAATTCCAACCTTGCCATTAGAACTCTATGCATTTTTTCTTTTATGTTATATATATTTTTACTTTATATATGTTATTGTTATGGTATATATTATTATTTTAGTAAACTATTGTTATGTTGTTTAATGAACTATTAGAAAATTCCAACCTTGCCATTAGAACTATATATATTTTAGCTATATAAATTGACTCATTTACTTAAGGAATCATATTTTGAATCTAACTATTATTTACCACTCAAACATAATTCTAACTAATTCAAACATCATTAATACTACCTTTTAAAAAAAAAATCACTAAATAAACATGTTATATCATGAACAAACAAAAAATAAGTGAATTTTGCAAAAAAAAAAAATGTTTGAATCATTAATTATCATGTTTATTACAAAAATATCCAATGTACATTTTCATTAAAATATAGACCACCCTCCCCCAAATTCTCTTCAGAGCCGAGCTTGTTCATTGGAGTAGGAGAGTGATGTTCCATATGATCAATGAATTTGAAGGTTCATTGGTTAATGAACCTATGCCCAAATACAAAACAAGAATACATATTATATTATTGTTGGCCTGTCATTGTCAATTTTATTCAATCAATTCAAGGAGAATGTAGCCACATATAAAGAAAAAATTCAAATTGTTTATTGCAAGATGGTACTTATGTTAAATTAGCATAGATGCAAAATTCTATTTATGGAAAGTTTCATTCCATAATAAAGGAAAAAAATTCCTCCAAAAATGTTGAATTTGTTGTCTAATGGTTCAATTCATCAACATAAAAGAAATAAATCTTGAATATAATAAAACATTACTCTAAAAAATAAACCACATAAATTACTGAAAAAAATAAACCATAAACAAAGTTAGTGCATGTTCAAAGGAAAAACTATATGAAGTCAAAACGTTTCAACAATCCATTTTTTAAAAAAAGGCATCACATGTTATTGAACATATATATAATGGAAGCTTGAGACCAAAAATAGAAAATAATGGCACCTCATGCCCAAGGTACATAATAATACCTTGTTCCCAGATTAATGCATCCTAGCCAATATACATAATGTAATAATTATACAAGCATATATGTTGTCTACATACAACTTACAAAAAAAAGCATATCAATGTTAGGTGCAAGACACAGTGTTGCTTCCTACATACAAATATAAAAAACCATAAAAGCATATGGTGGTTGCATACAAATATAAAAAATGATATTAGTAGTGGTGCAAGATACATGGTAAACACTAGTAAGAAATAAAATATAATGTAAGGAGTGGGGATGTTGATGTAGTTCTGAATTCAAATTTATTTTTGGCTAGGAAATATGTATTCCATTGTAACAACCAAAGAAAACAACCACCATTGTTTGAAGCAAGCACTAGAGCCACACCTTGGAGATTGGATACAAATGTGTTAAAATAGATCCTCATATTCAAAAAATAACATATCGAAGTAGAGATATAAGCAAATAAGTACAAGTAAATGGTAGCTCAAGATTTGAAACAATTGTGAAATATCTAGAATCTAGCTATATCAAATTTGCATTTACAAGTAAAATTCATAGAAGGCACAACTCTATTTTGGTAGAATTAAAAACCTTTGAGAGGGAAAGTTTCGTTCACAAGACTAAAGTTTGTTATTCATGATATCATGATTGTTTCAGAATGGGGAAGTAGATGATGCATGGCATCTATTTGACAGACTGCCATGATTGTGGGATATGTGCAGAATGGGCTCATAGAGGAAGCCCATGAATTTTTTGACAAAATTACTCAGCATAATGTAGTTTCATGTACCACACTAGTTGTAGGGTATTCCCAGTGTGGCTCTATTGAGAATGGTTTCCACTTATTTGGGGAAATTCCAAAGAGATATGTAAATTCATGGACTATAATGATCTCTGGATATTGCCAGAATGTTAAGGGAAATGATAAGGGAAATAAGGTTGTTCAAATATTTGAGGAAATCAGAATGGTAGGAATGAAACCTAACTAGGTCACCATGACATATGTTATTTTTTTCATATAGCCATGTTGGTCTAGTGGATGAAGAGGGTGCACATCCTTTTTAATGACATCTTCATAACCAATATTAAGTTTTCCTTCATGTAGTGTTGCAATAAGTTCAAGATATTCATTAAAAGGCATGGGATCATCGTGGGATATACAAAATGTTAGAAAGATATATGTTTAATTTGTTTCCCACCCACAAATGATGTTAGGCGGTTTACATCCAAATGATCTTCTGTGGGTTTTTTGTTCCATCCATTATCAACCAATGGTAGTACTTCTATATGGGATAATAAATATGTATGAAAAACATAAAAAGAAGCCATATTAACATTTTTACATCAAAATACAATCTTTCATCCCTAACAAAATCCCCCATCAGTGTATTTTTAGGAACACGAACTCTTGACCTTGTATATACTTACTCGATTGTATCTCATCCTTTCTCTTCACCCCAAAATCCATATTTCCAACCCTTTAATTCTCATAC
This sequence comes from Pinus tabuliformis, assembly GCA_031772625.1. Taxonomy (NCBI): domain Eukaryota; kingdom Viridiplantae; phylum Streptophyta; class Pinopsida; order Pinales; family Pinaceae; genus Pinus; species Pinus tabuliformis. The sequence continues at coordinate 210,820,565 of CM062809.1, read as the reverse complement.
TTCCTTTGATTTGTGCATATTCTATTAAGCTTTCAATTTATCTTGCCCAATCTTCATGTTTATGTAATATGTAAACAATAAGCCTATGGCCTTCCCATCTCATCAACATGAATCCTTTATGGATATAAAATTAACTGATTGCATTTGTGCTCTACATCCACCAACAGGTAGGAAAGAGATTTGTGAAAATATGGTTCAGTGATTGGTTTATCTGTTATGATGTCTAGACTCATGGCTAACAAATCTACTCTTGTTTCCAATCCAATTGCAAAAACACCTAGTGTCTGGAAATTTTGTGGGCATGTTTAAACCATAAAGTCTACCTTGAGTCTTATCCCAATAACATCATCTGAAGTCATGGTACATGTACCATATATTAAAAATCTTCATTAGATTCTAAGCTTATTCAGGAATCAAGTATTGACAAAGCAAACCAAATAACATTGAAAGGAACACAGACTCTAGGATTATTCTAGGCTTCAAGGTTGTAAGAGAAAATAAAAAATATAGATTTGAATGTATTGAGTTTTACATTGGCTCCTCTATTGAAAACCCTTTTTCATGTGAATTTCACTCAACATGGATAGAATTGATTAATCACTACCACGCCTTCTAGGTATTTCAAAGGCCTTAACCAACAAGAGTATTTTTTTTTCTTTCTATTGTTGTAGTAAGAATTGAGCTAGATCATATGGTAAAAAGTGACAACATAATGCCATATTCAGGTAGGAAACCATTTTCACTTTATCAAGGTGAATCCATACTTGATTTACTTTAAGAACAAGTATATTTATAGTAAGTATGTTGTTATAGAGTTGTAAATGCATCATGTTTACACTTGTTTTTTCATTCGATATTTAAGGTGTCCTTCATTGAATGAATTACTCCAACAATCATAAGTATGAAGCTTACTTTAGCCTTCCAAGTAACTATCAGTGCGGGTGTAGAGACAACAACTTGAAGAAGGTTGTGTTGAAGAAAATTCCAACATTATTTAAAGGAACATTCAATCCCTTGACATAATCAAACAATAATGAAAGAGGGGCAATCCACTATCTCTTGAGTACTTATACAATTTGAGAAATGAAGGTTATGAAGATATGGTTAAAGTAGTCATAAAGGACTTCCTCCACATGCATTTAAAGAGAATCCCATCTTAAAAGGAAGTTGTTAAGAGTATCATTGTTAAACTTGGAACATATCCTTAGCTATGTGTGATGGAATACACAATTGTCATAAAAATTTCAACAATTCCATACGTGAAATGGATCACCTACAAGAAAAGAAAAAACCTTTTGTTTTATTTCAAAATATAAGTTCTTTACAAACAAGATGATTTTTTCTCAACAAAAAGACACCTAGAGAATTAAAATTGTTGTAACTCTTAGCAAATTACTATTGTGAAGCTTAGTCAAATGAGCATAGAACCTAATATTGCAAAAGTGGGTGCTTTGAATAGTTGATATTGGATTTTTTGTAGCATGTGAAAAAAAAAAGAACATAATCATTTATTTAAGCAAATATTTTGTAGCATTTTCCAATCTTCTTCAATTGACCTATAATTTTATATGTATTATCCTCTACAATTTCCTAGGATGAGGAGGAGATCGAAAGAGGTAACCTCAAACCGCTTTCAGCTCAATAGCTAGCCCTACTGAGCTAAAGAGGGATCTCTTAAAGGATTTGTCAATGCATATATGCAAAGAGGTAGGTTTTAGGCTAGCTATATAAGTTTGTTTAGAGTTCTTGTGAATTTAGGTTTTTTAGGTTTGTTGGACCAGGTCTTAGAGTAGGTAATTAGGTCTAGGCTTCAAGTATGCAGAGACAAGTATAAATAGGAGCTAGATATCAATGTGTTATGGTGAAATTGGAGTGTTTTTCAATGTATTATAGATTTGTGAGCTTAAAAGAAACTAATAAGCATGTAAAAGCATGAATTCATTAGCATTAGAAGAAAGGAAACACAACTATGATTTCTGCATAAACAGAGCTTAAATTCAAGATTCTTGTCTATATAACTGCTAGGACATTCATAGGAAGAAGATAAATCATGTAAAGGGAGATGATTTATCCATTAGAAACTAATACGAAAAAGAAGCAACACCATAGACTAACTAAACTAGAGTTCTTGAAATATCTGCAACTTCTCATGTATTAGCTGAAGAGAACATAAGATACAAGCCTTCTCCACAAAAGTCCAACCCCTCTCTATGCATGAGAAATCATGCATATAGACTCAATTGAACCACTTCCCTACCTTCAGGAGTCAAATTCCTAGTTGGTGGAATTGTTTCCAAGATTCTCTCAACCAACATGAGAGAGTGAGAAGGTAAAAAGCAAACACTTCTAGTAGAATTTGTTTTGGATTTTTCTTCCTTAATGATGCATAATAAAGCATAAAAACAACCTAGCATGTCTACTTATTCATGCTTACATAATATAACCTCAAAATAACTTCAATTGCATCAAGAGTTTTGACTTTGACCAAGTAAAACCGAAAACTAGGAAATTTACACAGTCAAATTTAAATGAAAAACACAGAAGTTTGGAGAAGCGTAACACCAACTTTGAGCCCACTTTAAGGTGCCTTCCTGAGGTCCAAATGAAGATCTGAAAGAATGGTTAACTAGATTTTGAATTCTAGTTTCCTTAACACCTTGAATTTTTGAAAATGAATGTTGGCTTGTGGGGGTCTGACCCAAGTTCAGCACTAGTTAGACAAACAAATACCTACACGTCTGGCCCTTTTGGCATCAGCCCATCGAGCATGGACTGAAGTCTCACCCGAAGCAATATGGAGGGATGCTAGAACCAAGTTTCTACACCCTTGAGATGGATGTGATGTTGTTTTATTCCAGCTATACCTGCCTTCACATAGGTTGCTTAACCCTCTATTCCATCGTACAGCACCTTCGCGAAAGGGTATAATTGTCTTCCGCGTAGCCCTGACTAGGGGTTGAATTCCTTTCGCGCTACTACAACAACGAACTATAATATCTTCCTAACTAGGCTAAGTGTTTATTATCAAATCTTAGTTAGCTTCGCATAAACATATGTTCCTACTTGTGGTCACTTATCCAACACAATTACATACATTCACGCATCATATAAGAATTATAAGTGAAATTTATACCCAGTATAACAGATGCATAAATAGGAAATAAAGATGTAGAAATTGTAGAATAATTCTCTTTATTGATAATTTCGACCGATTACAGACTCTACCTGCCCTGGTCACTCAGCTGCAGGGGTCTGCGCACTCAGCTACGAACTTCTAGGCCTCTGTGCGCTCAGCTACAAGGGTCCACACACTCAGTTGCAGACTTCTAGGCCTCTATACACTCAACTGTAGAGCCACTACCTACACTACAACCCAAAACTTAGACTTCTACTCATAGGTATCTCTCATACATCATATCTCATTCCATAATTCAATCTTCTTATGTCCCTAAGTACTTAGAGCTTAGCTCTATTTATACAATCCCATCATCTGTGGACCATGGGTAGATCTTCTACAGCTAACATTACATTTTCAAAATAAATGTGGACAACCCTATGACTATTTAACAACTACGCACTCTGCGACCACAAAATATGGAGTCTTTACATTTGGATTACAAAACTAGGCCAAAATCTGGGCTTTTAGCCCCAAAACTATCCTTCGGGGATCCCGCATCCAGCAAGCCTGCAACAAAAACATTGTGATTCACCCTTGAGTCACTCTAGAGGTGCGGAGATCTTAGCTCGAAGACCTCCCAGCTCCATTTGGATCACCATAACTTTGGCAATGAACTAAGTGACTTCCTGCTGGACTTCTTCCACGTGTTGTTTGGTGACTGTTGTTAAACTATTGCTCTGAATCTTCTACTGAGCTAACTGAAGTTTCACTTGCTTTCGTTCAATGGAGTATGTGACTGCATAAGCCTTGTCTATCCATGGATGTAGACGTGCTTTTAAGACTGCTTCTTTATATCGAGTAGCATCCACCTGTTCCTTGAGCGCCTTTGCCTCCTGCATCTGTGCAAGCCTTTCCGTAAGGGCAACCATCTGTGTGGTCCCTTTTACCTCATCATACCTATATTGTAGCTCACGTGCCTATGTCCCCAAGCGCTCTGCATTCAGGTCCTCCTGTAGTGTGGTGAGGACCTTGAGTGACTGTTCAAAGAGCTTCATGCAGTTTGCCATTGCACTCTCAACCATTGTTGTTGTTGCTGTACTAGTGGTGGTACACTGTTCCCTAATTTCCAGCGGAGTTGAAGGCTAGGTCTTCAGCTACAATTCTGCAATCTGCAAGTTTAGCTCCAGCTGAAACCTGGCCATCTCCGCTCGAGTGTCACACAACCTTGTGGCTAACTTGCGGATGTGCACCTCCACCAGTTCTTCTACCTGGATGTTCAACTCCAGGACCATCCAGTAGGCTTCCTCTACTACCTGCATAATCTTCTTGTTCTTCTCCACTGCCTCATTATGTTGTAGGCCCAACTGCTCAATGTTGATGCATTGCTTGCTCATCACCTGTAGAGCGTGACTCTCCCTTGCCCTGAGTTCCACGGTGACTCCATCCTATAAGAGGTAGAGCGTCTCTCGAGGGAGTGCAACCATGTTCAATCCTACCCCTTTGAAACTGCTAACCGTCAGACTGTCGGCCTCCATCTTTGTAGTAAGTTCCCCATATGGTAGCACTATCATGTTGGTCACCCTTGTGCACAACATCTCCTTAGTAGCTGAAGTGCCGATCGGGAGGCTAGTGGACATTGTGCCAGCTTGTGGAGTGCATACCTGCAACTCCCACAACTTTGTCTAGAGAGCCCCCAATACCAACTGTTGATGCGCTTCGAACTGTTGGAGGGCCTCCGTGGTGACATCCCTCATCTTTTATTCGATATCATGCAAATCCCCCTTGGTGAGGGTGATTGGGTCGAAGGATGTCTTTGATGCCTTTGTTTTCTTTCGTGGCACTACCTGCTCTCACGGTCACAGACACTTGAGTTTGGTGGATGTCATCTGTGGGTCTGCGCCACCTTGTTCTCTCTTTTTTTCTACCTTAGTGGTAGGTGAAGGTTACTACCATCCTTCACACTCTTCTCCTCCTATTTTCAACTACTCTGCCAATTTCATTGCGTCGCGCACTTCTTGGGCCTTAGCCGTTGCTTCCTCCTTTTTGCGCTTTTCCACCAGCTATGCCATTCGAAGCTTTGTCTCTTCGTTCTTGCACTACGCGACGGAATTATTTGTTTGCACCATGGAGCCTTCTGGAGCACACCACTATGGTGGCCAAGGCTCAAGGATTGAAAAAATTACATCATTAGTTGCCAAGTACGGTAGGTTATGCCATGCCTTCGTAGAGTCCTTCCACACCTTAATAAAGACATGGTGGAAATCTTCTTTGAATTCTGCAAAGCTCTTCAAATTGGCATATATTGTGGGTGAAAACCTCAGCTTGTGATTGATGCCCATCCTGATGCTCATCTCCATTAAGACCCAAAATATATTACTTTCTTTTATCCTTTTTGTGTCCTTAGTCGCCCACAGCAAAGTGTACTTCACTACCTCTGGAAGGTCTGGCACAACCGACGGGAATTGGTTGTGTTCAGGCAGCTCCCATGCCACCAGTATGATCAACAATAAGAGCCACACGTAGTGAAACATTTTGCCCCACTCTTGTGCCTCATGACAGTTCGAAAGGAACTCGCTGCATAGATAGTTCGCCCAGTTGAATTGGAATCCTTCCACACATTGGGACACTAAGTGCAATCACAGGCATGGGTACCTCATCCGCACGGCACTTCCGCATCACATTTCTTGCTAGTATTTGTGTCACGACCTTGACTGCGGGGTTGTTAATGCTGGAGATGGCATATCCTCACTTCTTCTTCTCCAACTTGAACTTCTTCTTCATCACTTCTGTGAGGGCTAACTCGCCACCTTTTCCTTCTGAAATATTGGCTAGATCCTCCCCTGAGTAAGACAGTCGTGTGATTCAATGAGTCAAGTGGCATGTGATGGGAATGGGCTCCTCTAGCCACAAACACCCATCATGCACCAAGCAGAGTAGTTGCCTAATGACAAAGATGGTCACTGGGGCGTGGTGGTAATGCGGCACCCAGAGCAGGTTTAGCAACTCGACTTTCTCTACATCCCTGAGCCAACTCTAATTCAATCATTCCAACTGTCATGTCAATCCACCAGTGCATTAGCTGCTTAGTCGCTAAATGTGGGAATTTATCATTATGCGCGAGGTCCCAATATTCAAACTTCACTATAGGAATTCACCCTAAGTGCAGCTCCTCAAAAACAATATTTCCTGGGAGCAACAGGGTTTGCAGAGAGCTCTTTCTCTCATCTATGTTCTTCGGCACCTTGGCTTTTCCCTTGTGTGGAGGAACATATTCTGGTAGCCTGGCAATAGGGTTTTCACCCTGGGTTTCAACTTCCATATCTTCTTCCTCTTCTTCCACCACGATTTCTTCAAATTCATCCTCATTGGCCTCCAGATTAATAGCCTGCCCCTTTTCCTACAAGGTCAGCTTGGTCCTCTATGGGTTTCGTGGTGAGACATGCACCGGGATCATAGCCTGCTTCTCCTTCTTAGGTCTCGGTGTTCTAGGTGATTTAGGGACCTCAACTATTATTCCGGCATTCTCTAGAGCTTCTACTATCGCAATTTCCTTCGCGACTTCCTTGACTGTCACTACTCTTGTGTCCATGGCTTCTGTGGGTGCTGACATAGCCCTTTTCCACAATACTTGCAGTGTCTCTAGTAGTTTCTCAAATAATGAATTTTCTTTCAGAGTCTCGAATAGGTCTTGGTTCATGTATGCTTGAGCACACAACAAATTAGTTCTCAAATTTCCAAGTGTTTGCTGCTAGATAACCACTTGTGATTTATAGGCCTCTTTGAATTCAAATTCGATCATTCCCCCCACATTTGGCCCATTCATGCTAGATTGGCAGCAGATTTCAAAGAATCTAACCCATAAGTATCACCTTAAATGCCTATCTCCTGCTCCATTTGGCCTCAAGCCGACCATCAAATCGTGAATAATGAATTTAACAGTCACTTTCCAGTGGACCTTTGCGATAGCACAGTTGTCTTCGCACTGTCACGGGCCCTGTGACACTCCACTGCTTTGCACAATCCTGAAATTGCATAACTCCCAGGTAGTGTAGTTTATAATATCATGCCTCCTTTCGGCTGCCTAGAGTGCTAAGACTGGGTTTCTATCAGCTAGTCAGATGGCTGGGCCAACTATCTATGGCTTAAAATGACTACCATTCACCTTTCCTAGGAAGGTATCTCCATTCAAATTAACCAACTAGACCGTGCCACCATCGGTAATCTCCTTAATAACATACGGCCCTAACCAGTGCATCCAAAATTTTCCGAGGAATTTATCAAACTTACTGTCATACAACAGCACCAAGTCATTCACCTTAAAGGTGCACAACTTAATATGTGATTCATGCCATGCCTTTTTGTGCTGCTTTTGGACCTGCTAGTGAAATCTAGCCAAAACTCTCTCTTCTTCGAGCTCATCCAACTGCATGAGCCTCTCTTCTAGGGCTCTGTGATCCATCATACTTGTGAGTGTTGCTATGTGTAGACTAGGTACAATGTATTCCATAGGCATTATGGCTTCATCCCCATATAATAGCCTAAAGGGTGTCTATCGTGTTAACTTCTTACACGTCATCCTATAAGCCCATAATACTACGGGTATGTGTAGGTCCCAATAACTTCGCTGAGCATTGCATACCTTTGTTAGTGTGTTTTCAAGAACTTTGTTGAATGCCTCCACTGTCACATTCGCTTGTGGGTGATAAGGTGTGCTCTTTTGATGATACACCTGAAACTCTTCCGTCAACATGGTTATTGTATCATTTAGGAAATCCGTACCACGATCAGTCATCAAGATCTTTAGACATCCAAATCATTCGCAGCAGTCATGCTCGTGCAATCCTTCACCATTTGCGCTTCTATGGAATGAGTCAAGTACTCAATTCCAGTGATAATATACCTCGCACCTGTCTCTCCTTGGGGCTGAATAGGTCCTACAAAATCTATTAACCACTTTTCGAAAGGTTGCAACGTCATTTATGGATTCAAAGGCATTTCATCCCTCCGCGATGACCTACCTATTCTTTGACATATGTCGCATGCCTTGCAATATGCTTTTGAATCTTGATGAAGGGTTGGCGACCACAACCCTGCGTGCAGAATCTTCTGTGCAGTTTCTCTTCTTGCATAATGTCCTCCTGCAGCGCCCCGTGAGCATCCGCGATGATGTTGATTCATCCAAATTCAAGTACATACCTTCGCAGTATTTCATCATTCTGCATTTTGTATAGATGCCAAGCAATGACAAAGAAATCTACCGCGTGCACCACTAATTCCTTATTTTTCTGGATAGAGTATCCTTTCGGCACAGTTCCTATTGTTAAGACATGTATTATTTCCTTGAAATTTCCATCCACGAAATGAACAACAAAAGGTTTCACTTCAGGTAATCCTTCCTCCAAATTAGTAGGTTCCTCCCCTGTCTCATTGCACGATCTGGTCCCACGTCCAATCATCCAAGCTTCACAACAACTTCAAAATCGTATTCTTGGAACAATAAGAGCCATCTACAAATTTCCCCCCTAACATAGGCTTATTGAACAAGTACTTCAACACGGAGTGATTTGTATACTTCTTAAAGTGACCTCCTAGAAAGTAGTGTCGATACTTCTAGAGCATATACACCATAGCTAGCCCCTCGCGCTCAGTTGTTGAATAGTTCTTCTCTACTTTGGATAATCTACGGCTTACGAATGCGATAGGATGGTCCAAGCCTTCTTTGCCATCCTATATTAGTACTACTCCTAGCTCTATACATGACTTGTCAACATGTACATGAAATTATTTCTTCTAGTCTAGGAAGACTTGAATCGGTACGGTAACCATCTTTGCTTTCAATATATCCAAGATTTTCTTACAGTCATCATTCCAATAGAAAGAAACATCCTTCTTCAAAAAAATTTCCATCAGCACGGTGATCTGGGCATAGCCTTTGATAAACTTTCTTTAATATCTCGTATGTCCCAAGGTAGCCCGCAACTTTTTCACACTTCTCGATGATTCCAAGTTTAGAATCACCGCAATCTTCACGGGGTCTACCATCAATCGTTGTTTGCAAACCACATGCCCTAATAGGTTCCCAAAAGGAACGCAAAATAGACACTTCTTGAGGTTGAGCATGATCTGGTATCTTCGACAGGTATCAAACATTAGGCAAAGGCTTGCTACATGGCGCTTAACCAGTCCAAATACAGTACAATCATCAAAATAGACCTCCAAGAACATATGAATGAATTCCTTGAATACCGCAACAACCACGCGCAAAAAGATAGCAGGTGCATTCTTCAACCCAAATGGCATTATAGTATATTGAAAGCAACCCCACTTAGTCGCGAACGTTGTCTTGCTCCTATCCTCTTACACAATTATGATTTGGTGGTACCCTAAGAACCCATCAATGAAGGAGTATGCTTCCTAGCCACCTACAATGTCCAACACTTCATCTATGAACGGACTTAGGAAAGGATCATGCCCACAGGTATCATTTAGCTTTTTAAGATCCACGCATATCCTTATCTCATCCTTCTACTTCTTCTCTTGCACCACCATTGGGCTTACCCTATCAAACTCCTCCACAGGCTCAATGATGTCTGCTGCTAGTATTTTGTCTAGCTCTAAGCAGACCTTCTCCTTGTATTTCGGATTTAGGTGATAAGGCCTCTGCTTAACCGGCTTCACGTCGGGTTTTAACATGATCTTCATCACTCCTAGATCTTTGATTATTCCTTTCAAATCTGTAAACTTGGTAGGGAATAAGTCCTGATATTCGCAAAGTAATTCAGTGACCTTATCCACCATCGCGTCGTCCCAATAGTCTCTAATCTTCATGAATTTGGGCTCTGCCTCCATACCAATGTCCACTTGTCTAGTTCTCACCGGCGCGGTTATATCAGGGTTCTCAATCTATGGTCCTTGAACCTCACGGTGGCCTTCTATCTCTGGAATGTTAATTTTCCACAGATCATGATCCTCTTCTTTAGAGGTTACATTATAACATTCCAGTGCATGACTCAACTGAGTAGCACATTCACGTTGTGTCAGGTCTAAAGGATCCCGCGGTATCCTGAAGATAGTTTCTTTCACCTCTTGTAGTTCTTCATCAATGCTATCAAATCCATCCTCAAAACTAAAGGTCATCATTAATCCTTCATGTAGGATATCCCATTCACCTATCCCATGGTGGAGCTCTGTTTCTATATACCAATTCATTGGGATAACATCCAGGGTATGAAAGAATATGTGAACCCACTCATGTTGTCGCTTTTCTCCATAAGCCTACGTCCCATTGGCCATATGCACGCGTGCATCATTCTACCCATCGTACTTATCTGTAAGTTGCATCTTGGGCTTCCCAAATCATGTTCACATCATTTTCCTACATTTGCACGAATCATTGAAACTTCCCTTGTGTGTACCCCACCATCTTGCGGGTGTAGCGCGCAGTGCCCAGTCCAAGGCCTGGAAGCGTTGTTTTTCTGCCACATCCCTTTTGAATGCATCCAAAAAGATATCTACCTCATTCAATCCGTCATAAGTAGGCATATTTCTTACCTGTGATGACACACAGTGCAACGACTTGGTCATCATATTGCAATTCAGTGTAGTTACTTCATGTAACCGATTCTGCCAGCATTCTGTTTCCTCATTGGAATTTGAAGTGCAAGAGCTCTCGCGCTCCCTTGTAATCCACCCCTCCACAGTGGGATTCACCCAGCCTTAGTCTCGTGATGTTATCTTATAGATGTAGTCCAGATCATCATCACTCTCATAATCATGGACCGGCTCTGTATAACGCGATCCTTTAGCAGGATCTGTTTAGTCAATTTAGTGTCCTAAATTGCTACATAAATTATCAATCTGGGTATCGTAAACTAATGAAGTGTAGTGCACTATATGTGCTAGATGACCCTCTTACCTCACTATTTTTTGAGTTTTATGTTTGTTTTGGGGTTCTGTTCTTTTGATTCCTAATGTTTTGCAATGTAATCTACAAAATCTTAATCTATTACTGCTAAGAATCTAGAGAAATGAAATGAGAGCTAAAAGTGCTTTAAGCCAGATTTGGAAATAAAGTTTTAACCAAGAAAATGAAAATGGAGCTTCTCTTATCGCTTTATGATTGTTTCCAAAACATGAACTAGAAATACTTAAAACTACTATCTACTCAATTACAAAACCAAAGCTTTAAATGAGAAAATGAGATTGCATCTATCTATGATAAATCAAAAATGAAATATTGAAAGTAAGATTACCGCTACTATCTAATCTATTGCAGAATCAAAACCTAATGAACAACTAAAAATGGAATTGCAGTTAAACTAAGTGAAAAACCATAATTGAAAACAAAGTTGCAACTATTCTATTATGAAAGCAAAGCTAAATGAAGTATTTTTTTGTCACTCTGCTACACAATTTAGGGAGAAATACCTCCTTGTGATAAAATTTTGAGAGATTTCATTCTTCATCATTCTAAGAAAAGTAAACATGAAAATGCAGAGAAAGACTCATTCACAAATGAAACATTTCACCACTTAGTTTTAAGATTAACCATCAACTGAAAGGGCTTTTGGAAATATTCATTTATAACATGAGTTACTTAAACTAATAAGAAAATGGCATTGAACAACTTAATTAAAAATCTAAAAACTAATGAACAGCAAATGAAATGAACCAATTTATGCTATTGACATCAACTGAAAGCTACTAGTAAGAAACTGGAGCAATGAATAATCAAAGAACTATTCTGCGTTGAAATAAAACTACATCGAGTTAGTGAAAAGATGACACAAGATCCATAATTTATAAATAGAGTTAGAAAACGATTATAAACATAATGGAAAAACACAGTGAATTTACAATTGAACTATGAAATACAAAACAGAAATAAAATGTACCCTTGACCACGTAGGGGCCCTCTGCAAAGGTCTTGGATTAAGCACTCAATCAATACACCAACATCACTTCAAGCATCCATTGAAAACAGAGTCTTTATATTAAAACAGAGAACTGAGTTCTTCAAACTACAAGGAAGAAATATAAAATATTACATAAGCAAAGAAATGTGAACCTTTTCTGCATTCTACACTCTGGTATTTATAGAAAAATATAAAACTATTTTGAAGAGAGAAATCAGCTACAACAAAATACGTAGATAGGCTAGTATGCGGAATTCTTGTCCCTGGTTGCTTGGAAAGATAAATCTATGGTAGTGGCTTCTTAGATTCCATTTGTGTAGGTGTCATATGAATTTCGTGGCCTCACGGGACTACTTTAGATCCCATCACTGAGAAACGTGTGCAAAATAGAGTCCTATTTGCCATAGATTTCTATAGTTGACTTCCCTTTGACCGGAGTGCTCCTCATTGATCTGGTCCAGATGGATAGGAAATGATCCATGCTTTGATGTTTTCCAAGCTACCCATGTGGTCCTTTTCCTCTCTTGACACATGTAACCTACAAAATCATGGACATGGCTGTGGAACAACTGATTAGCTGCGGAATGTGGCTGTGTTCCGTAACTGAAAGACAAAAACCTATTCAAATAGCAAACATATCAGTATAACTTGTAAATCATTGAAATATACTCCTTGAGGGAATTTTTAATGGTTTTTTATGATTAATGATGCATTTTTCATGGAGAAGCAAAGAAAGAAGGATGAGAAAGTTTCTTAAGGGAAAGGCAGTTTTGGAACTCAACATACCCCCACTGCGAGACTATTGCATGTCCCCATGCAATCAAAATTGTGAACTCCCTCCTCCTACGGCATTTTCTCTAAGACTTCAGCCAAAACATCCAACCTCTTCTTGTTTTTCTTTGCTGCAATTTCCATCCTAGGCTTCCTCATGAGAAATCTATACTTGAGGTTAACGAGAGCCCTGTTTAACTTCTTGTTTTTCCTTTTTAGTTTTCTATTCTTCTTTTGCCATAGACCCAAATAAGCATATTATTATCATGGATAATCTTATCCAACTTGTTTTGTTCTTTTAAGGCTCCATTTTCCCTCTGGATGTGCCTATTTAGAACCTCTAGCTCATAGATTTCCTGCTTAAGTGAGCTAGTCAAAGTCTCCTGTGATGTGGCTGGCTACTCAGGGTTAGATGAATTCCATTGATCCACTGATGTATTCTTTTGCTCCATTGACTCAATGTAATCATAAATTTGCTATTGGATTGGATAAATTACTGGAGAGACTCTCTTTGGGTTGCTTTCAAAGTTTTGTTGAGGAGAGTGCTGTGGGCTCTGCTCAAATGAGATATTGTCTTGGGACTGAGTTGGAGTTTCTTCTGCGAAATCTATGAACTGGGTCTCTTTTGATTTTTCTTTCTTCACTTTGCCCTTAAGTCTAGAAATTCTCCTCAAACTTTGGGAGCCTATGATTTCTTCCTCTATAACTTGTTTTCTTTTCCCCTTTTCCTTCTCTTTCTTGAACTGATCCTTGATGTTGACTAATCTCTCATAAAGTAATTGTTCATCCTCTGATGAAGTTTCAGGAGTATTTTTGTGGATTTCCTCAAATTTTTCTTTCATCTTTCTCCTCTGTTTTGTCTGCTTTTTGATCTCTATTAATGTTTCAGAGATAGGCACTTCTTCACCATTTTTCTGTGCTGAAGTTTCGGGAGTGTTTTTAATGGTGAGACCGGTTTTCCTTCTCCTAGTTCTTTTTACAGAACTTCCCTCAAGAAATTCTAGTGCATCTTGGAAAAAGTTTTTGATCAAAAAGTTCTCCCATGTGTCTCCTACACTCTTTAAGTGATATTCAACTAAAATTTTTATTAGACCATGGTGATAAAGATTGGTTTCTATGGCTTCCATTTTCTTCTCAATAGTAGTGGCCATTCTCCTCAAACTATTCAATAGGAAAAATGAGAGATTGATGGTTTCATTTTCAAGAAAATTCATCAACAATCTTATGTGATATACATATATGGAACCAAATCTTTCCTCGCATGTAATAATTTTTTGTAAAATTAATAACATGGACTCCATTTACTCTTAAGTGCAGATATGGTAATTCCTCTCCTAAAAACTGAAGTGTCCATACTTGGATTTTGGAGAATGACTTTCCAAGTTTCATCATGGAATTATTTATTCTTGAACAACCTCTCTCCTACTTTTGGTAGCTCGGTTGCTTCAACAATAAAAGACTCGGTCATTTTAAACTTTATGTCACCAATCTCCACGTCCATCCCATCAAATAATCTGGGAAATGACTTGGTGATTTCTTTATGGTGACCATCGAATTTTTCAATGAAACTCATCCAACCATCTTTATTCAACATTCCTTTCAACCGAGGATAACCTTCCATGTAATTCACTCCCATAGGTTTTTTTCTAATGATGAGACCCATCACTTCTGTTCTCTGCTTTTCTTCAAAATTCCCTTCACTGTCTGAGAAATGAAGTGGCTATGTGAAGAAGACTGTGTATACGGAAGTGGAACAACTGGAATATGGAAGCAAAAATAGCTATGAATATGGGGATGAAATGATAGAGTATGTGGAAGGAAAACGACTATGAGTAGGAGATAAAACGTCTATACATACAAGGTATATGAAACAGAGAAGTTGTATGCATGAAATATGTAGAAACAGAGTGTGCAAAAGATATATGAAATGGAGTGGCTGCACACGTAAATTGTGTGAAAAACAGAGTGACTGCTATACATAGAGAATACAAAAACAGAATGACTGTGTGCTCAATGTAACAGCGTGTTTGTATGCAGAATAAGGCTACGAAGGTATAAGAGAGAACTCGGTGTAATAAATGAACAATAGGGGTTTGAAGAGTCATATTCAAATGGGTTATGTCATGAATTTAACCATTTAACAAGTGTGCTGGAGAAGTACAGTTAAGTACAAGTCAAAAATAGAGATTGCATCATTAGACCGTTAGGCATTAAAGTCGGAAGATGTGGTGGAATCATCACAGCAATCAAATCTCATAATGATAAATCAATGAGTAGTGTGATTATACGAGTTATACAACTTATTTTTTGTATTGCTATTTGAAATAAGTTTTTGTTCTTACCTCTAGAACCATACCTTCGGCTTGCTAATCTTTTGTTGTTTGCTTCTTCAGGTGCTTAGATGTTGATATGTCTTCAAAAGTTGTTTTCTCCTCCATTACCTGCATATGAAATTTATTATGAACTGGCCTCTTTATTCTTGAACTAATGATCAAACTGTTACTGCAGAGTCAGATTGGCTGCAGAAAAAGATTAGTTACAGAACTGAAACAACTGCAGAATGTAAAACAGAGAATAAAATGTGACTTTATGAATGAATGAAATGGAGATGACAGTGTGGATGAAAATATGACAAAATGGAAAATAAAAAATAGGGATGAAAGAAACGCTGGAGAAGAAAAATTTATTGGTGGAATATGGTAGTGGAGTGGAGTGAAACTTGCAGAAGTAAAACAAAATGAAATGAAATAAAACAATGAATTTTGCAGAATACATACTGAGTCACCATTTTTTTTTTGGAAAATATAGGGTGTCAGAGTCTTCTGATTTTCAACCTGTATTTTCTGTATAAGAATGTGTTGTGGGGAAAAGTATCCGACGCGGATGACCCTATCCCTACTCTAAAGGTGACAGTCTTTAGCAACAACTGAAAGTAAAGCTTTGATGTTTTCCTTTATGAAAGTACAGAGAGAAGGAAGAAGAGATTAACCAACCTGGTGTCTTTCGCTTAGTCGATCCTTATCCTCTCTCTTTGTCTCTTGTTCCCAGCTCCTTGCTCTCTTTGCCGGTCCAGCTACACACAGATCCTGCACAAACAAGAGAGGAAACTACAAGATACAAGTACTCATAACTGATGCATGGATTAGAGTGAATCAAATATACATGTAAATACAATACATCAATGCAATACAAGTATATAGGAGAACATGCAAAACTTTATTGATAGAAGTAACAGGGTTCTGAGAAGGTTACAACCAATGATGGCTCCAATCCAGCAGCACCTCCCCAGCAGCAAGAACTCTCCTCTTCACCTCTAGTAAAACAATCACCCAATAGCTCTAACTGTAAACCAACAACACCTCCTTGCTTTACACAAAATTCCAGCCTCCTTAGACCTCATAGAAGAGCTCTATATATAGGAGATTTGGAGAAAGGATGAGTCAGCTTGAGGCTGGCATAAAGCTGACTAGTGTCCTCTCCCACTTTAGTTAAACTTCAGTTCTTGAGTCCACTTGGAGATCCTTGCTTACACATGGAGATCAAGTACCTCTTACTCATCACAGGGCGAATCCCTTGAACCAAGTGTCAATTTGGAAGCTTCCTGGGCAATTGACACCTTGCAAAATGACTGTGCCACTTGGCCAATCTCGCCCAGCGCAGGTAGCCTTCATTAGATTTGACTTTCAGCGCAGGTACAAGGAGGAGCAGTTGCATTCCAGCGCAGATGCTCAGTGGAGCAGCTGACATGATCCAAAAATAGCCTGTTTTTGAGTGTTTTCAGGTGGAGAACTGATGGGAAGTGCTGTGGTTTGCTGACCTTGTTCTTCTAGGGGTAAGAACAACATGTTTAGGGACTGAGGATCCCTGTAATTATTGACATTTCATGTTCCATGCTGCGAGGCACAAAAATGTCTATAACAGTTGCCCCCTAAAGTATGAGGCCGTTTATCGGGTGAAATGCTTTATCTAGAGGGTCCGAAGTTCATTCCAGTGCTGAGGAGGCGCCCTGTAATACAATACAATACAATACATTATTTTTCATTCTGTTTTCATGATCTAGCTGAGGCGGGCATTCCCATGCTCAGCTTTATAAATACATTTTGGTACAGAGAACAGACGATCGTCTGATAGTAGACTGATAATTCTCTGCTGAAATTATCATCCTTTGAATAGGATGATCATCTGCTGCAATGATGTACATGACAAATGCTTTTATATTTCCTGAATATATATCGCAGCCCGGATGGATGAAACTAGATCCGGGGTCTTCAAACTCGTTCGATCTTCACTCTAAGTACAAGTCGATCCATGTGAGAATTTCGCTGAAGTCGAACATGGAAAGACATCGCTTGATTACCGGTCAATAATGAAAACCGTTAACAAGCGCGAGAGGAATCACCAATAATGACGATGACCCTCAAGGTACTGCAGTACAATTCACGTGGCATGAATAAAGGACTTGGCGTCGAACGCCACGCAAAATCTTCTGGTCGAAGGTCATTGATGTATACCTGTCGCCGGAAGTGAGAAACTTGCCATTGAGGCATGCAAGCTTCAAAGTACTGATGGGGGTTGTTCCTAGATCAACTTCTTGGATAATGAGCTGAAGTCGACAAGAAGCGATCCGTCAAAGGAGGGCCTTAATGAATCCCACATCAATGACACGGAACAGAGCTAATGATTTTAGTGGAGGTGAAAACAAACTGTGACATATGATTCAGGGTGGCGATCATGAATGGATGAAGGATAATGTATGGCAGTGGATGGGACACGGTTGACACTTTCAGAATGACCCCTCTTGAACATATAACGACACTGATGCGATGGATCAGTAGCATTACCCCAAATGTGGATGGTTTGGCGAGGACCATGGCGATGAGACCGGTGAATGAAACAACCCAACCCGATGTGGTACGGAGGAAAAGTGTCATGTTCAAGAGTGACTTGCTACCATTAAACTTTGATGTTCTCCCAATTTTTCCCCAGTCATTTCTGACCAGTACCTCTTTATTTTTGTCAAGCTTGAGGAGGATAACATATGCTTGTTCTATAACCTGCCCTTCGGGCAAGCCCATTGCTATGATTTAACGAGCTTAGCGATAGGGAAACTCGTTCTCGTCTAAAGACAAGTTTGTCGCTATTTAATCATTTTAACGAGTCTAACGACAAAGAAAACTCGGTCCTTTTCATTTTTAGAGAGTCTAAAAAGGTACAGAAAGTTAACTCCATAATTCCTTTTTCGTCATCTAATCCCTTAAGTCCGAAAAAGTATAAAACAATACAGAAGGGATGAGTATTCGGTACTTTTAACGAGCCGAACAAGACAAGCGCTCGATCTTTTTGTGTAATAATCCCTCAGGTCCAAAAAGATTAAAGTCTAAATGAGGGATAGCGTTCCGGTCGTTTAACGAGCTGGAAGGCCAAAACTCGGCAAACTTTTCATATTTTACGAGTTAGTGAAAAGAGCTCAAAGAAGACTCGTCTTTTGAGGAACGAGTGATAAACAGGGATAGCAGCAGATTCCAGGTACAGGTTGGAATTTTCCAATCACGGCAGTGTCACAAGGATGGCTAGGTGAAATCACTCTTCGCAGTTGTTCCTCAAAATAGGTAAATACACATATGGAGATGAACGATTGGCCAAATGAACGGATGGAGGTGACGATGCACAAACACGACCAAGGCTTTAATATGGTTGTCAAAGGTTACATTTACCATGGTTATTTACCGGTTCTTTTTTTCTGGATGAGCTTGAACTCTAGGGGAAGATTGCTCACAACTTATGTTTATTTTTTAACGAGCATGAACTATGTGCTAAAACTGCTCGGATCTTGCGTTTATTTTTTAACGAGCATGAACTATATGCTAAAACTGCTCGAAGATTTACGCATGCCCCCAACATCATAATGACGCATGTCAAAGGAGGGTGCCCCCCAAGCTTCATTGCATTCAACTTTGGTGATTGGAATGAAGGTTTACCATTGAGATCTGGACAGGGGATTGTTTCATTTTTTAATGAGGTTGACATAGTAAAAGAACTATCCTCATGGTTTTTCATTTTTTAACGAGGTTGACCTAGTAAAAGAACTATCCTCATGGTTTTTCATTTTTTAACGAGGTTGACCTGAGATAGGAACTATCCTCGAGTTTTCAGATCCGCTAGAAACAGAAGGTCTCATATTCCATTGTGGTCATTTCCGCCATATTGTTTGAAGGCGGTAATGCGGAAGTACCCATTAAAGTAGGGTCTTTTAGGAGAATGACTCCGATATTTTGGAGAGAGTGATTCCTTCCCTGGATCATAGGAGTGCTTCCCGTAGTAAATGGTGGCACAACTTTTGTCGAAGTTGTCGTCGAACTGCTTGGTTGATCATTTCCTTTACTGTTCGACGACTGCGGATGCCCGCAGTTTTTGCACTTTGTCGAAATCAAAGCATCATTTTGCTGTTCAGAGGTCGACACCATTAGTACCTGGCACCGGGAAGTATCTCCACTGTCAACCAGATTTTGGCTTGGATTGGGAAACGGATCAGTTAATACAGCTGGGGTTTGTGAATTCTTTAAGAATCTTTTAAACTCGGCTTTATATGGACAATTTGCTGTCCAATGATCCTCATCGCATATATGACATGGACTCGTTGGTTTCCCTTTCCTAGGAGGGCTTGAAGAAGTTTTTTGAGGAGATGATTCACCCTGTTTCTTCTTCTTCCCTTCGTTTTGATTTTTCTTGCTTCCTGGTTGATTGGAGTTTTTGCCCTTATCTGTCGATACGGCATTTACCTCCGAAGCAAGAATCTCTTGATTTGCTTTTTGATTCGAAGTCTTACGGGCTTTCTTATTCGAATCCCTTGTCGACTTAGCGTTTGCAGTTCCAATCACGCCATCACCGGTATGAGAGTCACTATTCGATCCGAGAGGAGGAGGGATTGAAAATTCCGGTCTGGGGGCATCAGGTATTTTATCATAGAGCGTGCCCGACTGAGTATATACTAAGTCCAAATATTGAGCACGAGCAATAACCTGCTCCTATGTTACGACGCCTCCCTTGGCCACATCTTCTGTTATTGTAGGCAGAAGCGACTTTATAAACCATTCAGCTAATAGCTGATCTGGAACATAGGTTTTTACCATTCTGCGCCGACGGCGCCACTCATGTATATGATCTGATATATGTGTGGCCGTTGTCTGCTTAAAATTGGTCAAGATCTCTGTTCCAGTTTCGTACCTTATAGGTAACTGAAAGTGTGTTAAGAAAGTCGTGGCTAGGGAACTAAAATTGTCGAACGAGGCTCTAGGTAATTCAATATACCATTTGGCCGCCGGACCAGTCAATGTCCTCTGGAAAAGACGAAGCCTTATCGAATCATCATTCAAGGTATTCGATGAACACCACAGATGGAATGTCATCACATGATTCGACGGGTCTTCGCCAGGATTTCCATTGAATTTAGGAATGTCCGAAGGAAGTTTGTGAGGAATCGCTGGCCACCAATGGGCATAGGCGATTGGATCGTTCGTTAATCGATGTAAATCTGGTAATTCTAGGGTCGCCACGAATGGCAACTGCTGATTCAGGTTTGGCGAGGCGTACCCAGGGTACGATGGAATCGCCTGAGCAGTAGGTTTTTGCATGCCAGCATAATGCAACTGATGTTGATATGACTGATACGGCTGGTGGGCTTGGCCACTGTAAAGTGGTTGATTTAACCCGTTCTGAATATAGGGTTGCCCACTATTCGCAAAGATCTGTTGTTCAGATCCCTGGTACACCTGTTGAAACTGAGGTTGTTGGTATCGCACCATCCATGGTTGTGAAGCCATGTTTTGCTGTGCGACACTAACCGACGGACCAAGATGCGGGGTTATAGTTCCCGTTTGTATCTGTGTCGTCCCAGCAGTTGGCGATTGTGGTTGTGTTGCAGGGTCAATAGGCTGTTGCATTACAACTTGGGGTTGACATACAACAGGCATCGATTGAACTTGCGACACGGTTACAATTGCTGGCGTCGTCGGGATACTAGACATAGGTACACACTGTTGCATGGAATATACAACTCTTGGTTGTTGGGGTAACATAGGTACCCAACCACTCGTCGTTACTTCAGCTAAACTTGAATGTGGTTGAAAACTGCCGTATGGGTATCCTTCTGGAAGAGGAAGTGAAAGGGCATATTGCCCCCCATACGGTAACAATCCGGAGCTCAAGGGTATAGATTGCCTTTGAGGACTGGATGGCCCAAACTGATTCCCAAAGGGATCAATTTGTCTAGTTTCAACATAAGAATTACCGGGTATTATACCGGAAGAACAAACTGGAACAGACCAAGTTGTCATAATAGTCCCTGGGTGGACTCCTTCTAGTTGATGAGAACTAGTTGGGACAGATGGTATGCCGGCAAACATCGTTGGAGTGACAGCAGGAGCTTCTGCTATCGTTGTGTCATTTGGCACAGTCCTAGATGTCGACGGTTGTTCAGACATTTTAAGTCTATCCAATAAACTTCCTAACGATTCTTCAGGAACTTCTGGTGGCGATAGACAAACTTCTGATGCAGAAGGAAAAAGAGGGGTACCTACTCCAAAATGAATTGGAGTATTTGCTTGCTGGTCCTCTACAATTTCCTCTATTGCAATCAGACCAGGAGGAAGAGGAAGACCGTCAGGTCCGTAAAAGATTTCTGGTGCCGAAGAAGGGGTTGCTTCGACAACGACAGTCGTTTGAACAACAAGACTCTGTGGACCGGTTTCAGATGGAACTGGTTCAGTTATGCAAGTACTTGTCTTCAGACTAGGATCAGTACCACTGTCCTTCTGTTGCTGTTGAACTTCTTCAATAGAGGCAGGGATTCCAGAAATATTGGGAGTGACCAGAATCTCAGATGTTGTTGGAACTTCCGTTCTAACTTTAAAAGGAGATTTTGACCTGGTCCAGCGAGTTCGCTTTGTCCGTACTACTCTCGGTTCCGGAGACAAAGGTGGTTGACTCGCAAGTCTCCCCGAACGACGGAGTTTTAATTGACTTTCCTCCACAGTTGCGGATTACTTGATCAACTAAAATACAAAAAGGGGAATTATGTTTCCGTATTGAATGAATTTTATTAGACGCTTTTAGACACAACTTTGCTTTTTCATGTTTTAAGAGTCGAGAAAAAGCTAAAGATGACTCTAGTCGCCTTCGATGTATTAACGAGCCCGAAGTGACAAATGCTCGGTTGGACCTTTTCAGTTATAGAGTTTGAAAAGGGCCAAAAGAAACTGCTCTGGAGATCTAGGCAAAGGGTGTGCCAAACCTTTCGCGAAACCACAGAATACGTTTTACGGTACGGGTGGTCGATCTTCGTGAATGCTGTGTTCACTGCATCGCGATCAGTAGGGCGGTCGACACGGCTTCCTAAGGATAAAGGATAATTGCCTATAGGGGTCTCCCAATATACGCGACGGTACGCGGGAGCACAAGTCCGTATTAGTGCTATCGTCCCTCAGGAGGAATCACCCACCTTCGTAGAGATCGACAGTCACTACGTTTAACGACGCCGGAACACGTCTCTACCTAGACCTCTATTGTGAGCGTTATGTTACAATGCGTTTTTAGATTCATTCAATATATTTTAAGTTGATCTTGTTTATCAGTTTGTCTTTCAGGATCACCACGAGATGTATTGGTACAAATTCCTAAATGCAGCTAAAATGATAAGCAAGCTTTTACAATCTTTTTAGCTTTGAAAATCCTAACTACTGAGGGGAGAGAAAAACAATATCTTTCCACACAGAGCACAAAGCACAAACTAATGCACTTTCTCCTAGATCAGACACGCAAACTTATCAAAAATGCAAATGCAAGATGCATGTATTTCTTTTCTTTTCCTTTAATGTTGATGTAGACAAAAGGAAATTGTTGTATAATTTTCGAATTCAATTTGAAGCGTAAACAAACAAGTTTCGTCTAAAATGAAAAGACACCTTACAGGTACTTGTTTCAACACTAAAAATATATGAATTCAAACCATAATATGAAAAACAAACAAACTCAAACAGCCATGAACAACAATAAAACTAGCTCTTAAGATCACAAAGACACTTTTACAGTTCAGGATTTAAGAGGCCACAGCTATACTGGTTCGCTTTTCACAATGGGAAACTGTAACTGAAACAAGAAATACTGAAAGAACAATCATAGTTTCATCACACAACTGAGGCGGAATAATGTCAAGGAGAATGGCTTACAGCAAGTACAATGACAAGCAATCAGCAGCAAAATAACAGTGAAAACAGGGCTCAGACACAGTGGAAAACCTCTGGAAGACACTGGTTAACTGGACCAGCGCAGGCTCTAGTCTGTCAAATTGACTTCCAGCGCAGTTCCCGAAGGGAGTACCTGCGCTGTAATGCAGACTGCCTGTGGACAGCCTGCACTGAGACACGAGAGTTGCGTTTACAAGGAATTCCGGGTCATAAAAAGCTCAAAAATGCATTGTTTTTGCTGAAATAAAAAGCTATAGGTCAAGTACAGGCTAAGGGATGATCAAGAGGATGAAAAGCTATCACAAAGAGTAAAGAGTCTTTTGTAGATAAGCTCTTTAAATCTTGAATTTGCTCAGCAAATAAGCAAGAGTAGCAGACCCTCTACTTCGCTTTTGATATAGTCAAAAGCTTTTCGATTTGGTACTCTTTTCTTCAAGAAATGAATAGAAAAATACTACAAACACCAACAAGATACTAGGCTCCCCAGCGGAGTAGCCAGTTTGTTGTGGGGAAAAGTATCCGACGCGGATGACCCTATCCCTACTCTAAAGGTGACAGTCTTTAGCAACAACTGAAAGTAAAGCTTTGATGTTTTCCTTTATGAAAGTACAGAGAGAAGGAAGAAGAGATTAACCAACCTGGTGTCTTTCGCTTAGTCGATCCTTATCCTCTCTCTTTGTCTCTTGTTCCCAGCTCCTTGCTCTCTTTGCCGGTCCAGCTACACACAGATCCTGCACAAACAAGAGAGGAAACTACAAGATACAAGTACTCATAACTGATGCATGGATTAGAGTGAATCAAATATACATGTAAATACAATACATCAATGCAATACAAGTATATAGGAGAACATGCAAAACTTTATTGATAGAAGTAACAGGGTTCTGAGAAGGTTACAACCAATGATGGCTCCAATCCAGCAGCACCTCCCCAGCAGCAAGAACTCTCCTCTTCACCTCTAGTAAAACAATCACCCAATAGCTCTAACTGTAAACCAACAGCACCTCCTTGCTTTACACAAAATTCCAGCCTCCTTAGACCTCATAGAAGAGCTCTATATATAGGAGATTTGGAGAAAGGATGAGTCAGCTTGAGGCTGGCATAAAGCTGACTAGTGTCCTCTCCCACTTTAGTTAAACTTCAGTTCTTGAGTCCACTTGGAGATCCTTGCTTACACATGGAGATCAAGTACCTCTTACTCATCACAGGGCGAATCCCTTGAACCAAGTGTCAGTTTGGAAGCTTCCTGGGCAATTGACACCTTGCAGAATGACTGTGCCACTTGGCCAATCTCGCCCAGCGTAGGTAGCCTTCATTAGATTTGACTTTCAGCGCAGGTACAAGGAGGAGCAGTTGCATTCCAGCGCAGATGCTCAGTGGAGCAGCTGACATGATCCAAAAATAGCCTGTTTTTGAGTGTTTTCAGGTGGAGAACTGATGGGAAGTGCTGTGGTTTGCTGACCTTGTTCTTCTAGGGGTAAGAACAACATGTTTAGGGACTGAGGATCCCTGTAATTATTGACATTTCATGTTCCATGCTGCGAGGCACAAAAATGTCTATAACAGAATGTCAATCAGTGATTGCTTTTCAACCTTATACAATATATATATAATAAAAAGAACAAAGACTAAGTTGGTGGCGAAGAAGGAATTTTCTTCACCAACTTCATTTCAGAATTATTTTAAAAGATCTTGATGAACTCCTCCTTGGAGATTTGTTTTTGATAAATTTTTAACCAATGACTATTCACAAGGAGAGGAGTTTGATTCTCATCTATTGTTCTGATTCTTACTACTCCATTACTGAAATCTTTTTCAATCTCATATCGCCCAAGCCAATGAGTTTGAAACTTCCCTTGAAAATCCTTAAACTTTGAATCAAATAACAGTGCCCAATCTCCCTCTTGAAACCTTTTGTCCTCGATGTATTTTTCATGCCACTTAGCCCTCTGTTGCTGAACTAGACCAATTCTTTAAACAACCTCTTATCTGATTTCATCAAGTTCATTCAACTACTCTAGTCTATGCTTTTGAGCTTCTGATAAATCCATCCCCAACTGGACTGCCATCTTGAATGTTTTGACTTGGAAATCTATGGGAACAGGACTTTCTTTCCATAAACAAGTTCATATGGTGTATGCCCTGTTGTGTTCCTCCATATAGTTCTATAGGCCCACAGGGCTTTAGGAAGCCTTTCTGCCCAATCTCTTCTATGTAGATGCACAATTTTGGTGAGGATTTGTTCAATCACTTTATTTGTAGACTCCACTTGACCATTTTCTTGTGGATGATAGGGAATGGATTTCCTATGCTTGATCTTGTACTTTTCCATAAGCCTCTCCATCATGTTGGATGTGAATTGAGCTCCTTGATCTGTCACAATTTCTCTTGGAACACCAAAGCGAGTAAAAATATCCTCAAAAATAAAACTAACTACAATTTTTTCGTTAGCAAAAAGTAATGCTTTGGCTTCTACCCATTTGGTGACATAATTAGTGCATACCAATATATAATTTTTCTGCTAGGATGGAGGATTAATAAGTCTAATAAAGTCTAAGGCTGATTTTTCAAGGGGTTCGATAAGTACCTGAGGTTGTAATGGCATTTCATTTGAGGGAGCAGGTTTTCCTACCCTTTGGCAGCTGTCGTACCTTCTGACATATTCTTTAGCATCTTTGACGATGGATGGACAATAATATCCTAAAGAAAGGAATTTATAGGCTGTCTTCTTGTCAGCAAAGTGTCCACCACACGGCTCGTCATGACATGCTTTTAGAATATTAGGCATTTCATCTTCCATGACACACCTTCTGATCATAAGATCTAGCCCTGTTTTATACAATTCGTTAGTGATCCATGAATATCTTGCCCTATCTTGAATAATCTTTGTTTTCTCTCTAAGAAATAAATGTGAAGGAAACTTCCCTGTAACCAAGTAGTTAGCAACATCAACAAACCAAGGAGTTTCAGTAGTTACTGCAAATAGATATTCATCAAGAAACTTATCCTCAACCAGAGAGTCTTCTTCGATATTTTGAATCCTAGACAAGAAATCAACAACTGTGTTTTGTTTTCCAGGTCTATCTAGCACAATAATGTTGAATTCTTGCAAAAGTAAAAGCCATCTTGTAACTCTGCCATTAGTAATACTTTTATTCATAAAATATCTAATTCCAGAGTGATCTGTATGAACAAAAGTTTCATAGCTTGCTATGTAGTGTCTAAACTTGTTAATTTCATGAACAACAACTAAGAATTCTTTTTCAGTCACAGTATAATTCAACTCAGTGGGAGTCAAATTTTTACTTGTGTAGTAAATTGCATAAGGAATCAAATCTTTTTGTCCCAATGCAGCTCCTAGAGCTGTATTTGAAGCATCTGTAGAAATATGGAAAGGAATTTTCCAATTTGGTCCTTTGAAGATAGGTGCTTAAAAGATATTTTTTCTTTCAATGTTTTAAATGCTAATTGGAAATCAGGATTCCACTTGAATTCACAATATTTTGTAAGAAATTTGAGAGTGGAGATGCTACTTTGGTAAAGTTTACTACAAACCTTCTATAATATCCTATAAATCCGAGAAAAATTCTAACATCTTTTTGGCAATTTGGAATTGGTAACTTTGAGATGACTTCAACTTTTGATTTGTCCACTTTAATCCCATCCCCTGAAATGTGATGTCCTAAAAAAATACCTTTTGTAAACATCATAAAGCATTTTTCATGGCTTAGTGAAAGGTTTGTTTCTTTACATCTTTTAATAATTTTTTCCAAAATTTCCAAAGCTTCTTCAAATGTGTTACCGTAGACTGTAAAATCATCCATATATACCTCTACAAAATCATGTATTAGATCAGACAAAATTCCTAGTATTTCTCTTTGGAATGTTGCTGGTGCATTACATAACCCAAAAGGAAGCACTCGATAGGCAAAAGTTCCCCATGGACAAGTAAATGTAGTTTTGTCCTGATCTTTAGGTGCTACCTGTATTTGATTATAACCACTAAAACCATCCAAGAATGAGAAATACTTTTTACCTACTAATGTATCTAATACTTGATCTATAAAGGGCAAAGGAAAGTGATCTTTCAAGGTTGATTTATTCAATTCTTGGTAATCAATGCACACCCTCGATTTCCCATTCTTTTTAGGCATAATTACCAAAGGAGAAACCCATTGGCTATCTGAAATTGGATAAATGAAGTTTACATTCAGTAATTTTTGGAGCTCTTCTTTCACAATCTCCCTAAGATTTGGATTCATTCTTCTTTGAGGTTGTTTGATTGGTCTACTGTTTTCCTCAATATAGATATGATGGATGCAAGTCTTAGGATCAACACCTTTCATGTCATTATACTCCCATGCAAATGTAGCAGAATGCTTTTGTAATATTTTGGTTAGCTCTTCTTGTTGTAGTTTCTCCAATTTTTTGTTTATGTTCAATGTCCTACCTGGAAGAATTTCAATTCTAGAGCTACCAAAATCTTCCATGGAGTAGAGAGACATCTACCTAGATGACAAGTATTCAACATTGGATTTTTCGTGAAATTGTGCATGATTGTATTCTGAAGATGTTTCAAAATTTTCCAATGTGTTCAAAATTTGACTATCTTCACTAATTTCTGATATAGTAAAGATAGGCTGAATAACATCTTCATCATTGATCCATTCCTTGTCATCTATTTCTGTGATTTATTTTTCTGGAGGATACAAAGTAAATTTCTTTGTTGAATTATCATAAAAAATGTACATGTCACTAGATCTACAACTAATAAAAGCATCAACTATGGCCAGTGAAGGTCTTCCTAATATGTGTGGATGTCCTCCTAAATTATTCTTGGGAGTAAAAATCATGAAATCAACAGGATATTCCCAAGAATCTAAGGAGACTGAAATGTCTTCTAGCACACCATCTAGTTTTATTACTGATCTATCTGCAAGTTACAATAAAGGTAGGTGTGTAAAGAAGATTAGGAAGTTTAAGCTATTCCATAGTTTGTCTACTCATAATGTTTATTGTTGCCCCTAAGTCAATCAATGTGTTTGGAATTTCAATCCCATTTATATATGTCTTGACAATTGGACTTCCTCAATCCACATATTTCTACATGGAAAACTTCCCCATCATGATATATGCTATCTTTCCTACCAAGTGAATTCTTTTTGTTTCTTTTGGTTTTCTTTCTGGTATTTTGATGCTCAACTCCTTTATTGTCTTTCCTAGAATTGAAATTTCTCTAGTGGCTTGTAACAAGGGAATTTTGATACAAACATTCTTCAATTCATCTAGGAAGTCATAATTGGGAAACAAGATCTATTTTTCTACTCCTCTATCAATTTGTAATCTCTCAGGAAAAGGAGGTGTAGAAGTAGATGCTGGTTGCTCAATGATAGGAGTTGTGTTTATTGATTCTTTTTGTTTTCCTTTTTCAATGTTTTCGTTTTGCAGGGATGTTCCCTCAAAACACTTATTGACTTTTAGAGAATCCTCCTCAGAAGCATCTTGTTCTTGAATGAATATAGAAGGCTTTTCCTTTTCTAATATCCTACCAGATCTAAGTTGAACATCATTAAGATCTAGAGGAGCAATCATGTAAGTAGGAAATTGTTGTCCTTCTACCATGTAAGCATTCTAAGGGTTTTTATTATTGGGGTTTAGCAATGGTTGGGCTGGTAGTTGATTTGGTTTTTGTTGAAATGGAAGTAAGAGTTGAGGATTTTGACTTTGTTGTGGAGGTTGTTGTGGAAATGGCAATGAAAGGTGAGGGCTTTGATTTGGAAGTTCTGGTTGCTGATTTTGCTACTGATTTTGTGGGGGAGGATAGCTCGAATAAGATGGAGGATATTGATAATATTGAGCAAATCTCCCATAAGGATTTTGTACCCCTTGTGCCCATGGTTGAGATTGATACTAAGTTTGAGGTTGAGGCCAAGGTTTCTGCCAAGAATTCCATTTTGGTGGGGACTGAAAATGCATTCGATTGTTAAATCCTTGATTTTGTTGCCCCTACCAAGGTCTTCTTGCAACAAAATAAAGAGGTTCTACAAAATTTGGGACTATTTCTTCTTGAAAGACAGCCTTAAGACCTGGGATTAAAGGAGAACCCTTGGTCTCATGACTTTCTGAACAAATCATACAAGTTTCTACAATTTTTGCATCTAAAGGGCATTCCCTTAGAGCATGTTTCTTTCTACATTTTGGACAAATGATGGCTAAAGAATTAGCCTCTGTTTTCTGCTTGTGTTGGATTTTGAGGGTGTCTAGCCGCTCGCTAAGGCTCCCTAAAATATTAGTTTTAAACTCATCAAGCATATTGCCAATTTCTGCCCTACTTATAGATCTGGTTGCAGATTTGTTTGCTCTAACAAGAGAAGGATCTCTCGGTCCTTTCCCAGTTTTAGATTTCCCTCTTGAGAGATGAACACATAGTTCTACTATGTCATTCAATGGAAGTTGAGAGATGTCTCCCTTCCCCATCATGTTAAGGATATCTATCCATTCATCTCTAATGGCCTTTAACAAAAGATATTTCAAAGTTTCTTCATCTAAATTGTTCATTTTTGCTCTTTTCAAATTGTAGTTGAATCTCTCATGAAAATCCTCTAAGTTTTCATCTTCCTTTTGCATCATTTTGAACACCTCATCCTTATGATTAGTAGGCATACAATAATCCAAGTATCTATCCAAAAAAGCCTGTTTCATGTCATCCCAAGTTCTAATGGATTGAGTGATTAACCCCATAAACCATTTCAAAGCAGCCCATTTTAGTGTTGAAGGGGACAATTTGAGTTTTTGAGAGTCTTCTATATAGTCATAGGTTATGCACAAGACTTCAAACTCAAACAAAAATGTTTCAGGGTCCTCCCTTCTCAACCCACAAAAATTTGGGAGGACAGATGGTGAGATGTTTTTCATTGTGTTATTTGTTTCCTCATCTACTATACGAAATCCAAATGAGTTATCTATTTCCCTATTTCCTCTTCCTCCTCCATTATTATCTCTACCTTATCCATTGTTACCTCTACCTCCTCCATTTTTTCCTCTACCACTCCCTCTACCCCCTCCTCCAAACAGTGAGAATTCTCCATATTTTTCTTCTTCTGCCATTATAGTTTCTTCAGAGTCCTCTGGTTCTTCTATTAATGGATTATGGGAGATAGTTTCCACTTCTTCTTCTTCACTAGGTATACCTACTTCCTCAACTACAATAGGCTCCCCTGTAGAAGTGAAAAAGGTCTTCTCTCCTAGGTCTGCTTTAGTGGATGAAGTAGGATAATCTTCTAACCGAGTTGCTGCCCCTTGAATTCAAGGAATCATATGGCTGGGAGTATGAGTCTGGGATGGAGGTGTATCTTTTCTAACTCTTGGTGGAGTAGGTGGAGTTGTGGAAATCGAACTTCTGCCCCTAGCTATAAATCTACCCCTAGAGTCTCTTTCTCTATGCATGTCATTGTTTTGTTTTGTTGTTTTTGTTGTTTTTTTTAATGAATGTAAGAGATAAGGCTACCTAGTTACACTTCCCCAGCAATGGTGCCAAAATGTTTAGTCAATTTAGTGTCCTAAATTGCTACATAAATTATCAATTCGAGTATCGTAAACTGATGAAGTGTAGTGCACTATATGTGCTAGATGACCCTCTTACCTCACTATTTTTGAGTTTTCTGTTTGTTTTGGGGTTTTATTCTTTTGATTCCTAATGTTCTGCAATGTAATCTACAAAATCTTAATCTACTACTACTAAGAATCTAGAGAAATGAAATGAGAGCTAAAAGTGCTTTAAGCCATATTTGGAAATAAAGTTTTAACCAAGAAAATGAAAACAAAGCTTCTCTTCTTTATTTTATGATTGTTTCTAAAACATGAACTAGAAGGACTTAAAACTACTATCTACTCAATTACAAAACCAAAGCTTTAAATGAGAAAATGAGATTGCAGCTATCTATGATAAATCAAAAATGAAATACTGAAAGTAAGATTACCGCTACTATCTAATCTATTGCAGAATCAAAGCTTAATGAAAAACTGAAAATGTAATTTCGACTAAACTAAGTGAAAAGCCATAATTGAAAATGAAGTTGCAACTATTCTATTATGAAAGCAAGGCTAAATGAAGTATTTTTTTGTCACTCTGCTACACAATTTAGGGAGAACTACCTCCTTGTGATAGAATTTTGAGAGATTTCATTCTTCATTATTCTAAGAAAAGTAAACATGAAAATGAAGAGAAAGACTCATTCACAAATGAAACATTTCACCACTTAGTTTTAAGATTAACCGTCAACTGAAAGGGCTTTTGGAAATATTCATTTATAACATGAGTTACTTAAACTAATAAGAAAATGGCATTGAATAGCTTAATTCAAAATCTAAAAACTAGTGAACAACAAATGAAATGAACCAATTTATGCTACTGACATCAACTTAAAGCTATTGGTAAGAAACTAGAGCAGTGAATAACCAAAGAACTATTCTGCGCTGAAATAAAACTACATTGAGTTAGTGAAAAGATGACACAAGTTGCATTATAAACAAATTTACAAAACAATTATAAACATAATGGAAAAACACAGTGAATTTACAATTGAACTATGAAAGACAAAATAGAAATAAAATGTACCCTTGACCACACAGGGGCCCTCTACAAAGGTCTTGGATTATAAGCACTCAACCAATACACCAATAACGCTTCAGGTATCCATTGAAAATAGAGTCTTTATATTAAAACAGAGAACTGAGTTCTTCAAATTACAAGGCAGAAATCTGAACTATTACATAAGAAAAAAAATGTGAACCTTTTCTGCGTTCTACACGCTGGTATTTATAGGAAAATATACAACTATTTTGAAGAGAGAAATCGGCTACAAAAAAACACGTAGACATGCCAATATGCGGAATTCTTGTCCCTGGTTGCTTGGAAACATAAATCTATGGTAGTGACTTGTTAGATTCCATTTGCGTAGGTGGCATATGAATTTTGTGGCCTCAAGAGACTGCTTCGGATCACATTACTGAGAAACGTGTGCAAAACTGAGTCTTGTTTGCCATAGGTTTCTATAGTTGACTTCCCTTTGACCAGAGTCCTCCTCATCAATCTAGGCCACATGGATAGGATACGATCCATGCTCTGATGTTTTCCAAGCTACCCATGTGGTCCTTTTCCTCTCTTGACATATGTAACCTACAAAAGCATGGAGATGGTTGCGGAACAGCGGATTAGCTGCAGAATGTTGTTGCATTTCGTAGCTGAAAGAAAAAAACCTATTCAAATAACAAACATAACAGTATAACTTGTAAATCACTTAAATATACTCCTTGAGGCAATGTGTAATGGTTTTTGATGATTAAGGATGCATTTTTCATGGAAAAGCAAAGAAAGAAGGATGAGAAAGTTGCTTAAGGGAAAGGCAGTTTTGGAACTCAACATGATCTAGGGGTATTATTACGCGTAGTGATTTCTTCTCAAAGATCATTTTTCGCTTCTTCAGATTGATGACCCTGTTCATAACAGTAGCCCAGTCAATTCCCAAGAGCACAGGGTGGGGATTTTTATCATCAAAAATCTCTATTACTTTAAAATTTGTCTGCTCGCTCCCTCCCTCAATATCCATGATCACTCCCTGCAACCACCCCATGGGTATTATTTTTTATTGATTCACCATCCTTAGGTGAATTGGAGACCATTGCAGCATAGGTCTCCACATTCGCTCTCATGTTTGCTTCGTTAGAACGTTCACATCTGATCCCAAATCCAGAATGATTCGATCCATTTTGTATTCTCTGATCTACGCAGTGAGTCTCATTTCACGCCCCATCCTTGTTTTATGCTTTCCGATCTTGCTGACTACGCGTAGTTCACCTAATGCAGTCCCATCACATCTATTGATAAGTTCCTGTAACCCTTTCATAGCCTTACTGTCGTGCAGTAACTTCATACATGTTTCCAAGAAAGTTGTGAGCATAGAGGGGTCCATCCTCAACTCAGGCTTCTCCTTGCTTCCTGAAGTGGAGGCCTCAGTGAAGCTCTTCTTATCTTCCATGAATGCTTCACAATCACGCTCCAAATTGAACTCGACCTCTTTTGTTGGGGCTTTGCAAACCCATGTACTATCTTCCGGATGTTTCCCCTTGTCATCCCCTGTCGCAATTCCACTCCAGAGTGCTATATTTACGTTCGGGTCTTCCTTGCGTAGCTCATACTACATCATATGTAGGTTTTAAGTTGGGGTATGGAGTAGCGCCCCTTTGTCACGTATCCTAGCTATCAACGTAGGACAATCTTTTGCTTCATGATCAAACAACGTGCAATACTTGCACGACAGGCACGTTGGATTAGTGCAATCATGGACATAATGTCTTGGCCCTCTGCAATTGTAGAAAATCAATTGTCTGCGACCTCTACTAGATCCTCCTCCACCTCAGCCTCATCCGTGCCCCTGAAATCTTATCCGTGCCATCCCTGCATTCTGGTCAAGGGGTCGCATTTCGACCTGAATCCTGTAGGTGGGAGTTCTATCCATCATCAATTCATAGCTCCTGCAGATACGCTCATCATATCCTACCGATCTGAAAAGTTTACAGAACAACTATTGCGGCATTTTCACATACTTCTGTAGCAAGTGACATTTATCCATGGCATGTTATCAGCATGTTTTCCTTCTATCTCACAGATAGCACACCATAAAGCAAGCATCGCCCTAGGTCTTGCTTAAGCTTCTGGCCTTAAAGGCATCAGTACTCCTCCTGCAAGGTAATTTGTAAAGACTGGGCAGTGGTCATTGTCATGACCCTGACTCTTGCATTTCAAACACCATACCTCCTCACACACCTCTGGTCGAACTGTCCTGTCCTGCTTCAGAATTTGCATATGAAGGCATAGATTCTATAGCTGCACATGGATCTACTAAACTCCTAGATTAGGATCTTGCATCGGAGTCTCATGTAGTCTCATGGAAATATCCAAGGCCTCTGCCTAAGTTGTTAGCTTATGCTGCGACAGTGCGCTCCTTAAGTGGGGTAGTAGCAAAGCCACAAGACACTTGTGATGTTGTCCATATGTCAAATTCATATTGGATTCGCAGATTTGACACTTCAATTTTTGATCCAATTTCCACAGTGCCTCACCTGGTCACATCATGATTTATTTGAATCCTACAATCGAGTGTGACTCGGACTTAGGCTTGCTAAATTCCTTATTTAGTGTTACTTGAATGTCTACTACTCTCGCATTCGGGTTATCATTGGAGTACTTAATATACCAAGTCAGCGCGCGATCCTGTAGAGCGCTAACCAATGTTGCTTTCTTTATATGTTCATTTGTAACACCTTGAGCTTACCATGTAGTCGTTACAATGAACTAGAATTGGTCAGGATCCTCATTTCCCAAACCTTTGAACAAAGGAAACTTCACTATGTTTTCCATACTGAATCGCGGTGGTGGTGAAGGTGGTACAGGTGAAGTTGGAGGTGATGGCGGTGAAGATAGAGGTGGTGTGGGTGGAGGTGGTATTCGGAAAAACCCTTGTCTTATATACTGAATATAACTTCACAGAGAGACCTTCGATATCCCTTATTCGTCCTCTCATGGAGGTGAAATCAAGGGGCTATACTCTGGACCCTTATTTCCTTCATTTCTGTAACCTTTTCCGATTCACGTAGTCCCAAACATCAAGGTAGCTGCATAACCAGTTTTTCACACAATAGCATTTTAATCCAAGTATTCAAATATTTTACGTACTTACCTCATGGTCCTTTGAAAAATCATCACTTTGACTCGCTATAGATGACTGAGGTATCGACCGCGAATTTAGTAACAAATCCTCCTATGATTTGATCGAGTCAATGATCAATAACGCACTCTTATCCCTTGATGTTTCCAACCTTCGCACTAGCTCTGGGGTCCACACAATAGGACCATCAAGTTTCCACCTCCCTTGGCTATCTTCTAGCTTCACGATCCACTCATATAGCTTAGTATGAAAGTATGCGAAAAATATTTCATGGATCTCCGTATATAGGTATTGGTCCAACCACTATTCTTTTGACAATCGTGGGTTTCTATTCTCCTGCGCCACGAACTCATGAATCCTTCTGTCCAACCAACCTTTGATTTATTTCTTAGTTGGATTCCAGTGATACGACATCACACACCTTTATGTAGATTCTTATCCTGACAACGGAACCATTTGTTGGCTTGTGGGGGCTTGACCCAGGTTCAGTGTTAGTTAGCCAAACAAATCCCTACACTACTTGCCATTTCGGCATCAGCCCACAGAGCGTGGACTGAAGTCTCACGCAAAGCAGTATGGGGGGATGCTAGAACCAAGTTTCCAAACCCTTGAGATTGATGTGATGTTGTTTTATTGCAACTATACTTTCCTTCAAACAAGTTTCTTAACCCTTTGTTCCACCCTACAATACCTTCGCCAAAGGGTACAGTCGTCTTCCACGCAACCCTAACCAGGGGCTAAAGTCCTTTCGCGCTGCTAGGGTAGCGAACTGCGATATCTTCCTAACTAGGCTAAGTGCTTATTATCAGATCTTAGTTAGCTTCACGTAAACATATTTTCCTACTTGTGGTCACTTATCCAACACAATCACACACATTCACGCATCATATAAGCATTATAAGTGAAATTTATGCCCAATATAATAGATGCATAAACAAGAAGTAAAGATGCGGAAATTGTATAATACTTCTCTTTATTGATAATTTTCACTGATTACAAACTTGACCCTCCCTGCGCACTCAGATGTAGGGGTCTGCGCACTCAGCTGCAAACTTCTAGGTCTCTGCACACTCAGCTGCAGAGCCTCTTCCTACGCTATGACCTAAAACTTAGACTTCTACTCAGAGCTATCTCTCATACATCATATCTCATTCCATAACTCAATCTTCTTATGTCCCTAACTACATAGAGCTTATCTCTATTTATACAATCCCATGGTCCGCGGACCATGGGTAGATATTCTATAGCTGACATTACATTTTCAAAATAAGGGCAAACAACCCTATGACTCTTTAACAACTACGCGCTCCGCGACCACAAAATGTGGAGTCTTTACATTTGGATTACAAAATTGGACCAAAATCTAGTCTTTTAGCCCCACAACTGTCCTTGGGGGATCTCGTTCCCAGCAATGACCTATGGGAGGGCCTCCACAAACTCATTCTCCCAAGGTGTCTCTAGAAGCACAACACCTATCAAAAAGAGGGGCAAATGTTGATTTTTGTCCCCTTTTTCCTCTTTTTCTCATAATTTGGGCCCTCTCTCAGAATTTGATGAAATGGATTTTGAGAGAATGCCATGATCTTTCCAAAACTGCAAACCATTTTTCATTTGGATGCCTGATCAAAAAGCGCATCGCCAAGGCGTTGCACTTCTGTGACTAGCCAATTTTCTAGGTTAGGTAATAATATAGCCAAAAAACAAAAAATTCTCATACTTCCTTAAAAATTGGTCATGAGCTACAAAATGATATATGTCAAGCCCCCATGGATGCTCCAACAATCATCTCTAATTTATCCCTCAGGTTTCCTTGAGCTCGTTTTCCAACTCCTTGAGATTCATATTACATATCATGTTTCTGGTTTGATAGTAATGTGCCACGTGCCTTAGTAGCTGGTTATCTCTATTGGATTTTTCAAGAAGATTTTCCAAGTGATCATTAACCTTATCTAGCCAATACTCTTTATCCTCATTGATCTCTAAGGAAATTATGTCCTCCATGTCTAGGTATTCATCTAGCCAACTTTGTCCTTTCTCCTCCTTCAATGCCTTTTTTAGTCCCTTGGTCCTTGGCCTACTTTTCTTGACTTGTTTTTTAGTTTCCTTAGGTTCACTAGGCTCCAACGTTAGTTTTCCTTTACCTCCTTGCTGCAACACCATAGATTTCTCTTTCTCCATGATGAGCTATCTACCCTTAAGCTGATTGTTTTCTTTCTCAAGGAAGGAAATGATGAAATGAGGGAGTTAGGGAAGGGAAATGATTGTAGGGGAATTTTGGGAGATAGATAGGGGTTATAGGAAACTTAGGAAGTTTGAATGGAGTGGAATGAGAAAGAGAGATGAGTAGGAGAATTTGAAAAACATTCTTGCTAGGAAATTTCCCAAAATGATAGGTATGAGCTAGCGTTTAGTTACAGGTAAGGTAATTTGATGATTTATAGGTCGTTTAGTGATTCAAAATGTATTTTAAACATGTATAGAGGGGTGAGATGGAAAATTTGCATGTTTAGAATATCAAAACAAGACAAACTATCATTTATCCTAGCTTATAGCATGGAACATTCACCTAAAACCCTAGATGAAGAAATATTGCATTTGAATTCATCTTGGTAAAGGAAAAAGGTAAGTGAAGTGATGTACTTACTTGTAGACAATCTTAGATTATCAAAAAACTAGTTTTCATGC
Organism: Pinus tabuliformis; assembly: GCA_031772625.1. NCBI lineage: Eukaryota > Viridiplantae > Streptophyta > Pinopsida > Pinales > Pinaceae > Pinus > Pinus tabuliformis. The sequence continues at coordinate 210,783,109 of CM062809.1, read as the reverse complement.
TTCAAGTTTTAATTTGGAATTCTCGAAGGTTTTCGTTGCTCTTGCACAAGTGCAACGCAGTGTCTAGAAGCACAACGCAGTGTCTAGAAGCGCAGCGCAGTGTCCAGAAGCGCGTCGTAGTCTCCAAAAGCACAATGCCGACTTGAAAACCACTTTTGGAGGCCCTAAACTATTCCAAATTGCAAACTAGATATCTCATTGGAAATCTGTTGAATTCTGCTACAATATGGATACCTCAAACATGTAATTTGGACACTACATCGGGAGAAAAATTGATTTTCCCAAGATCACTCCAAAAACTCAGGGTGTCTCTAACAAAAGTGCAATGCCAACTTGCAGAGCACGTTTGGATGCCTTCCACTAATCCAAATCATGATATGAAGGTAACATTGGAAATCTTAGGATGTATGCTACACAATAGAGTTCTTAAGCACTGCCAACACCTACTACAAATCCCTTAAAAACTATCTTGAAGTCAAACTATCCAGAATTGTAACAACTCTCCTGTTGCAAGTGTAGTTTGGGCATTTCTCTCAAATCATAATACCTGTGGATAAACAGAAGGAGGTTTTTGTTCCTTGGAATATAATTGAGAAAAACCTCTTTCATGTTTGTAAAATTCTTCTCCATTGTGTTAGAAACATATTTTTAAGAAAAATTGTCCCTATGAGAAATTATGAGATGAGGTAGTGTACTACAAAATTGTTTTATTTGAAATTAAATATTACCTTTACCTTTATTTTTCTTTCCCTAAGTTGCTAACTCCCTTTACCCACTGAATCACATGATGGACATGTTTTTGTTTTGACATATGGTATCATGATGACACATGGAGTGAAACCCTAAACCATGACATAAAATGAGGAATTTAACCATTTCACGACCCAATACACTTAAATGAAGATATCGTACCTCAAAGAGAACAATGACCATGATGAGTGATGAAGACCACGAGTAAGTTAAGGGAGCAACAGTGACCTGGACATCAACAACCACTGACCAAATTTTTATTTGAAGGCTTGCTGAAATGAAAAAAAATTGACTTGAAACCCTAACAACACCTTGTAAGAGCATATTTGATCACTGGTGATAGGCTGAACTGACTGACACTAACAATATGCAAGAAAAAAATTTAATCTAAATGATGTAATACTTTTTTTAAAAGCATTCATCTATATTTATAGAAAAGTATTTACTAATATCTAGACTAAAAATGGAAGTATATATACAATGAATATCATAACCTCTCTCATAATTCAACTAAAGTGAAAAGAAAATCGAAATATGTTGGGGGATCTAGATATTGATCATCTTTAATCATCAAAGTTCCATCAACTAGATGCAAGCGGAAAGCAACATCCCATCACAAAGAACATAAGATAGATAAAGAACTATGCTCATCCTAAAAAATAGAGGTACACCTAACCTTCTAAAGGTTGAATAAAGTTGAAATCCCTAAACAATACCAAATCTAAATGAAAGAAATGTGGACATGGTAACAACCATACCCAAACAATGTAACATGCTGATGCAACTTATCTTGAAAAAAAATTGGGTACTAATTGTACACATACTCTAGCAAAGTTTGGAAAATGAGAAGTCCCATAAAATATGCTTCATATTCTCTAAGTGGTGAAACAATGGTTATAGGCGATATCCCACTAGAAATCCCACTTTCAAACAATCACACTTTGGATGGAATAACTTGATATATCACTAACCAATAAAATATTCATATGTTATAAGAACATTATATAGGCCACACACCCATCTCTGTTACGCATTAGTGGACCTCTAACATGCTTTAACAATTGGAGATAATGGATTTCTCTGATGGAGAACTGAATATAAATGCGTGGATTTCTACTGAAGAAGTGAACAACTAAAATTTACAACCCCAATCCCTCCAAAATTTCCTAGGAATATCATGTTCATCTTGAATATCTTGGACTCTAAAATCTCACTCCTCAACTTTGCGATAGAAGGATGGAAAATGAAAGCAACCTATATTATTGTAAGAGGGTGTTACATACCTATAATACTAGTGTAGCCCCCTTACTTTTATTGTTGCTGTAGCAACCTATTGCTATTGTTTTACCCATGTATCCCCCATCTTATTATCATTGTGCCCCATAGAAGCCCACTATTACTATTGTTGTGCCCTTACATTATTATTGTTATGTAGGCTCCGATTATATTGTGACCCCTTAGACTCCTGTATACCAAGGAGGTTTAATCATTTGTATCATTTAAGAATTATTCATTTATGTGATTTAAAGGAGGTTTCCCCCTCGAAGAGGCTATTTATCAAGTTGTTGATCTATCTTTTCTTCAGTTTTGTGAGTTGGTTGCATAACATTTCATATGAGAGCTTTGAATTCTAGGGTTTTCTTCCTCCAACATGCCATATTGGAATTTTTGATATAACCATTTTTATACGCAGCCTCTAAAGATGAAATTGCAACCACATGGATCTAAAATATTTTCAAACATTGTGTATGAATTTCAGATCTTGGTTTATTATATTTTTTAAGATATGATCCAAGGAAGTTAGGGTTTTTGTAAGTTACAGAATTCCATCAAAAATAGGTGACCTAGGGAAAATTGTCATAACAGGATCACTGAGCATCAGATTTGAAATTTTTAAAATGATACTAAAGCTGCACAAAATTTAATCGTTTGTGTATCATTTTCAGGACCAAAGTTAAAAAACGTGACATGTGGTGCTCTGTACAAGTTCTCTCTACTAAACAAGTCTATAATCAAGTCATCATGGGAGATTAGGCATACCTTTTCTTGAAGAATCCAATCCTGGTCAGACTTATGGCATTGGAAAGAAGACTAATAGTGATAAAATAGGATGAAATGTTAGAGCTTGGAGATCCGAAATACATAGATACAACAATTTCAATACTGAGCTCCCAGAAAGAAAGAAAAATGTTGGTATTTTTAAAAAAATTGCATAACTTTTGTTTGAAAAAATAGTTTGAAGTGATTCAAAGGGCATAGTGAAACATAGATATCATATTTTGATTCAAAAATTCATTAAAAAGATAATGGACACAGCAAATAAGAAACCAGCAAGCTCTAATATGACACATCAAGAAGAGGAAGAAATGAAACATGATATATTAAAATTATGAGATCAAGTGCAACAAATTTTTCTCTCGCAAAGAGTAACCAAAAATAAATTGGGAGCAATGATGAATGTTAAGATGGTTCGTTTAGAAGTAAAAATAAAAAGAAAGTGGAAGTTTTAAATGATGGTTTAAAAGAATATATAGGTGTTTTTAAAGTAGACATGGATATGATGAATGCCAAATTGGAAGGGTTGTCAAAGTTGTTGCAAGAAAGGTTTCCCGGTCATGAGAAGGTAAACCATGAAAATAATGATGAGGAAAAAAGGAATATGAATTGCTATTTTAGAGACTCCAATGTTGGGTTTAAGATCCACCACATTCCAAAGATCGATATGAGGAAGTTTGATAGCAACAATCCGGTAAGATGGATACTACAGATAAAGTAATATTTTGATCTTCGTGATGTGAAACACACACAAAAGGTATGCATTGCATATTTATATTTAGAACCCAATTAGTTTGTATGGTATCAATGGCTTTGTTATCGTAAACAACTTGTCAATTGGTCAATTTTACAGAGGAAATGATAGCACATTATGAGGATACAAAGATAAACACCTTCTTTAGCAATTTGATAAATCTCAAACAAAAGGGTTCAATGGCAGAGGAACCAGATTCACTGGAGAAGGAATTCAGGGTGGCAACAAAATTTGAAAGAAAAACCATGGAAACAAGGAAATCTACCACTCACAACAATAAAGATAGAAGTGTTGCTTCTCCTAGCCTTCCAAAACCTATAAGGTTGACACCACAACAATTGGTGGAAAAGGGAGAAAAAGGGCTTTGTTATAGTTGTGATATAAAATACAGTAAAGGTCATAAGTGTGCTGAGCATAATTTTTTTTACATAGATTATGAAGAGGAGGAAGAAAAGGAACGAGAAACATTAAAAGAGGAGGATATACACTACGAACCAACCCCAGAGAAAGAAGAAATGAATATGAACATATCTTATAATCCATTGCAGGAATTACTACTCCTCCAACTCTCAAAATAGAAGGATATATCAAGAAGAAAAAGGTAATAGTGTTGATTGATTCGGGTAGTACCCATAATTTTATTCATTGTAAGATAACCAAGGAATTAAATTTATTTCTATATCTAGCACCAGAGTGTGAAGTGATTGTTGAAAACAGAGGAACTATAAATCTCTATGGAAAGTACCATAATATCAAGATAATAATGGGGGAACAAGTATTGAATATTCCAATGGTTTCCATTCCAATTGGTAGTGTTAATGGTGTACTAGGAGTCAGATGGTTACAATCTTTGGGGATGATAGATTTTAATTTTCAAGAACTTTTCTTGATTTTTATTTTTGAAGGAAAGGACACTGAATTAAAAGGCATCACAGTGAAATGAGGGAAGATAATTAACTATAATTGTGTGAGAACACTTCTGAAGAAATAACAATAGTGCATAATTGCACAATTATTCTCACTAGAGGTTCAAACATTGAAATGATCTATTTCTCCATATCTCCAAAAATCCTTGGACAATCATTCAAAGGTATTTTAGATTCCCAAAGGCCTCCCACCTAGTCATGATCATGATCATGTTATTCATTTGATTCCATGAATTTTTCCTCCAAACATCCAGCCTGACACATATCCCTATGTCCAAAAGAGTGAAATTGAATGTATGGTTACAAAAATGCTAGAGGCCAACATAATTCAACCTAGTCAAAGTTTTTTCTTTGCTCAAGTAGTATTGGTGCACAAGAAGGATGGATCATGGTGTATGTGTCTGTATTAAAGGGAGCTAAACAAGCTCACTATTAAATATAAATTATCCATTCCTATAATTTGATGAATTTTTGGATGAATTACATGGAGCTATGTACTCTACCAAGCTGGATCTTCATTCAGGATATCATCAAATTAGAATGGAGATTGAAGACATTCTGAAAACAAGATTCAGAACTCATGAAGGTAATTACGAACTTTTGGTCATGCCTTTTGGACTTACTAATACACCTTCCACATTTCAAGCTTTAATGGATTCCATTTTAAAACCCACCCTTATAAAAAAATTTATAGTATTTTTTCCTAATATACTAATCTACAACAACTCTTGGAAGGATCATGTTGAACATGTTGACATGGTGCTCAAACTATTGGAGGAGAAGCAATTATATGAAAAAACCTCCAACTATTTCTTTGGAGTATAGGAGGTGGAATATTTGGGTCATATTGTATCTCATTAGGGTGTTAAGGTAGACCCTAACCAAATTAAATCCATTAATGAATGGAAAATCCCACAACCCTGAATCATCTTCAAGGATTTCTTGGGTTGACAGGGTGTTATTGCAAGTTTGTTAAGAAACATGGGAGAATAGTAGCACCACTAACATCATTACTGAAGAAAGATGCATTTTCTTGGAAACTGAAAGAAACTATATCATTTGAACAAACTAAAGAAGCAATGGGTCAAGCACTGGTCTTAGCTATGCCAAACCTCAAAAAAACTTTATTTTGGAATGTGATGCCTCAGGAAATGGAATTGGTGTTTTTTAAAGCAATAAAGATGACTCATTGATTTTGAAAGTCGTCCAATCAAGGGAAAGTATTTATACAAACCTATTTATGATAAGGAAATGATGGAAATACTACATGAGCTAAAACAATGACAACCTTACCTAATGGGTAGACACTTCAAGGTAAAAATGAACCATTCTAGCCTTAAATAATTTTTGGAACAAAGATTATTGTTAGAAGAGAAACAAAATGGGTGACAAAGATTTTGGGTTATGACTTTGAAATCATATACAAAAAGAGGAAGCAAAATGTTGTTCCAGATGCACACTCAAGAAAGGATGAGGATGTGGAAGCATTACTTTGTTCCTTTTCTATTATCTAGCATAATTGGGTAACTGAAGAAATTGATTAATGGAAGATTGAGGAAGAGGCGTGGGAACACATTTAAAAGTTTCAGTAAGATGAATCTACATATGATACATTTATCTCGAAAAAAATTCATTATCGCACGAAGATCGCTTATATATTTTTAAGAATTTCCAACACAAACAAAACATTATTTTGGAATTGCACCTCCCCCTTAGGAGGGCACTTAGTATTTTTTTTAAATTACCACAGGCTTAAGAAGGAATTTTTTTTGGATGGCCTTAAATATGATATCCAAAAGTTTATGGTAGAATGTATGGTTTTCCAACAATATAAAGTTGAGACAATTACGACCTCGAGTTTGTTACAAACTTTAGTCATTCCAAGTCAACATTGGGAGGAGGTCTCAATGGATTTTATCACAGGTTTACCCAAGTATGAAGGAAACTGTGTCATGATGGTGGTAGTTGATAGACTTACCAAGTATGCACTCTTTTGTGCATTATCTCATCCTCTTAAATCTAGTATAGTTGCTATTTCATTTATGGAAACAATTCAAAAGCTACTTGGAAACCAAAAGTTTATTATAAGTGACAAAGATCCCATTTTCACTAGAAATTTTTGGACGAAATTATTTTCTTTCCTTAGTACTCAATTAACTCATAGCTCATTTTATCATCCTCAATCTGATGCGAAAACTGAGATAGTGAACAAATGTTTGGAAGGATATATTCGTTTCTTTGTATCTGACAAATAAACACAATGGGTCAAGTGGTTACCTCTGACTAAATGGTGGTATAAGACTTCCTTCCATACTTCAGAAAAAATGACCCCATTTATGGCACTTTATGGATATCATCCACCGTCCATCATATCATCTTTAAGAGATAATTCCTGGGTTCAAGCAATGGAATATCACATCGAGCATCAACAACAAGTTCTACAACTATTAAAGGATAACCTCACTCTAGCGCAACATCGAATGAAACAATAGGAAGATCAACATCGTAGTGATAGAAGTTTTGATGTAGGCAACTGGGTATTTTTACGACTACAACCATACAAACAAATGTCCCTCAAGAAATCTAAGAAGGATAATAAATTATCACCCAAGTACTATGGTCCTTAAAAGGTGTTGAAAAATATTGGTGCTATGACATACAAATTGGAGTTTCCTCCATCATCTTGAGTACACCTAGTTTTCCATGTTTAATTGTTAAAGAAGGTTATCGGTGACAAGCTCCTAGTTCAAATAGTATTGCAAAACTTGACGAAGAAGGAAAAATCATATTTGACACTAAATTAGTCACAAAAACAAGAACCTGAAAACTACGTAATCAATTAATTTCAGAGTATCTCATTAAGTGGAAGAAGTTACTTGTTGAAGATTCCAAATGGGAGGATGATAATTTTATATAGAAGCATCTAGAAATACTCAAGCATTGACGAAAACTCTTTTTTAAAGGAGAGGGACATATTATGTTACGACAAAAAATTGATCATCTAGCCATAATTTACTAGATGGATCGAAGTACACCATGTAGGGCCAATTTTACCATAGTAAAATTACTTTCACTCTGACAAAATTACTTAATAAAGCACATATCTTAAGTCATTTATAATTAAACTTGTTAGCTTTGTTGGAGTTTGGCCCAAAAAATGGATCCAAAATACTCCCAAAGTCTCCAAAGCTTGCTTAAAATCATGCAAAGGGATCCAAAAATGCTCTTCGAATCTTCAAAAGTGCTTAAGATCATCCCAAGATCAAAACAAGCAAGGGAGGAGAGCCTTTGGAAGGAAAAATATGCACTATTGGGAGGCTAAAACACTTCAAAATTAGTCAAAAACCCTTACTGTAGGCCTAAAACCCAAGAGTGCACAGCTACCGTTAGATCTGGCCAATCAACAGCCCAGATCTAAGCAGAAAATCACAAATCGGTAGTCCCAAGCAATGGCAATTGGAGTTGGACACCGCCAATCAATGATTGCCAATGATCGCTATCGACTTGTCGCATCACCAGAAGTATCAGTGGAGGTATCGGCAGAGTATCAGCGCAGGTTGTGTGGAATGAGCGATAGTGATCATCGATTCAACATGTACCATCGATCGCGCGCACAGATCGACGGCCCACATCACATTGCCTGATCGCTATCGGCAGAAACCTTAAGGGCCAGGGCCTTTACATATATGTGACAGCAATCCGATAACCAGACTTGACAGGGTTATAAATAATATTGTATCATATTTCAAGTCCACGGAAAGCCCAATTCTTAATGTTTTTGTGTATTTCCGCTATTTAAACGAAAATACAAAGGGAGCCTTGGGTAGCGCCAATGCGATAAAGCCTGAACCTGAAAGGGTCCAGGAAGTGAAATATATAAAATTTGAGATATAGGAAAAGCCAATTTTCATGTTTTTCAGTGTTTTAAGTATTTCTGAATATGGGGAAAATATAAAGGGACCAGGCCACTTGCGATAGGTGAAAATGACCCAAAGGGCCAACCTGATAGGATAATAAGCCATGTTTAAGGACTTTTGAAGTCAAAAGGGAACAACATGGTGGGATTTTTACAGTATTTCTATGTTTTTCTACGTTTAACAAAAGAAACAGTCACTCTTAGCCTTTAGAGGGAAAGCAGAAGCACAAGGACACTTTCCACCACATAGCATAATCCAGGAGACAGTTTGGAGGGAAAACAGAGGCTAGAAAGTGATCATGGAGCCACAACACACACATCTAGCCCAAAACAGAAATATCATGGGCATCTACAACATAACACAACCACAAGAACATAATCGATCATGGAGAAAATAGCACAGCCCATCCCAACAAACAGAATGGTCATGGAGCACCTCTGACATAAGACATCTCCTAGACAGTGCAACAAACTATCCAAAATATCTGAAGGTGGTTATTCCTCTGTCAGAAGGTGAAAACCTCTGAGCCATGCTTGCCCATAGAGGGGATCAAATAGTTAAGGGACAGATCAGACAGATTAAGACTCCAAGCCTCTTAGAGCTCAGGAGCATTGTAAACAGGCTATAAATAGCTGTTAGTAAGATGTAATACAGGTTCAACCTTTGGAGACTGTGGAGACTCTACTCCTCTAGCTTCTCATATGCATTCTTTAGTAATACAAGCTTCTTTTGTTGTTATATGTTCAATGTCCATTTCTCTTCTATTCTAATCTTGCACTTGGATAGTTTATTCATGTTTCTTTTGTATCTAATGCCAGATAACTGTCATCTTATCTCTGCGTTGATAAATTAGACTTGCATGCTTCTTTACTACCTGTAGCTAACCATTTATATGTGTTATTATACATGCATCTGCCAGTATCATCAGTAAGCTCATTTGTTACCTGTAGCTAGCCATTCATATATGTTCATGTATGCAATCTACTGGTACTATCAATATTCTCCATCTATCCATTAAATCTACAAACTATTGACCATTCGTGGTCTAAAGCCTTGTGTTATTGATGGTGTTCATGCATGTCTTGAGTGAGAATAGAGCTGAAATGATTATCTAACTTCATCCAAGCCATCATCCATTCCAATAGTTCTGAGAACAATGTTGAAGATTATATGTTACCAGGCATCTCCGAGCTGCAACCTAGGAGAGTTTCCTGGAGTGCTAACAAAACCCATGAAGAATAATTAATTAAATCATTATTTATTTAGTTATATTCTATGAATAATTAATTAAACCATTGTTTAACTAATATTACTTGTCATATTTGACACAATTATGAGAAACAAATAGATAAATCATTAATTATCTTATTTTTCTCTAGGAATAATTAATTAATCACTAATTAATTATTATTCCTTGTCAATTGTGACTAAATCCCCTAGGAATACTTGAATAAATCATTACTTGTTTATTATTCCTTAACCATATTTCTTGAGATGATAAATAAATAATTTATTTATTTATTATTTCTAAAAAAGGTATTTAACCGATTTAAATACCTTTTCCCTCCAACCAAATATAATAAAATATTCCAAATGGTTAATTCTATAATTTGGTTAATAATATTTTATTATTTCCCATTATCGAGAATAACCTAATATTTTGTTATAAATAGAAGGGTTTCACATTCATTCTTCACTTTTGATCTTTTTTTTGTTACACTCACTGTTGTAACTCTAACTATTATCACTATCCCACAACAATTTTCTTTTCCATTTGAGTTGTCATTGAGCTCAATCATTTTGTTTGCTAGGTTTTACACATTATACAGGAGAGAGACTATACAAAAGATGATGAAATTGAGGATATCCAAGAACCCATCCCATAAGGTGGGATTGGTAACATTATTTGTTCCGTTCACATGTGTCATTTAATAAAATATATTCTTGATATATTTGGTTTCCATTGGATTATTGGAGTTAGTTGCGCTTATTCCATTTTGTTGTTTAACTAGTTCTGTTCCATAGATCATGACTTTGACAGGTTTTGTTTCTATAATATTCTCTAGATCCACATAGTTTAAAAAACATTTTTATTGTTTTGGTTGTTTGTCATCCATAGCCTAAAGTGGTTTCTTTTAGTACACCTTCGAGAAGATTACTTATTAAGAAATTGGTGACTCAACTGTGTTTTTAATTCTGATCCAAAAGCGTGGGTGACCTTCAATTTTCAGCTTAGGTTTTTTATTTTTTAGTCGCTTAATATTGTTTGCTAGCATTCTAACCCTAGATCACTCAAATTTCTAACTTCTGTAAGTTTTTTGGTTATTTTTGCAAGTCACATGAACCATCCGTGATAGAGTCGAAAAATTTTTCTGAGACTTGCCTCTTGAGAACTGAGGAGCTGAAATCACACTTTACTTCCCCAAACCTGCCATATGGAGATCCAGTGTGCCCTTTATAGCCCAAAAGGTGTGATATCCCACTAAACAGGTCAATACCTATGATTTTATGGTTTTTGAGATTTTTTTTTTATCTTTTTCTAGGTTTTGTTGAGAGCATTCTGCTGGGTTGGTTGACTATTGTCTTTTCCTTCTTAGGCCTTGATCTCCTTTGTTTCACTTGTCAAAGTGGAATTTACCCACGTAGGGATTCTAGTACGCTGCCACCTTTATAGGAGGACTTTACCTAAGTAAGAAGTATGATTTTTTGTAGTGCTTTGAACCATATTTTCTAGATATGTAACTTCCTTTTTTAGATCTTCATAGATAGGTTGTTTCCATCCATAGTTCCCTCTTAAACCTTGTTTGGTCATTTGCCTTAGGGTGCCACTATTTTCCATAGGTTTCACACCAATATCCCTATCTTTTGCAATGATTTTCCTCACTGATTTTTTCTATTGCTGCATCACTTTCTAGCAGCATAGTGTCATTTGATCCCAGTCACATCGACACTAAGATCTCTTGTCCTTTTGTGTGTGTTTTCAATTGATTTTTCTGCCAACCAGCTCATTGTTTGCAAAGCCATTTTTGGTGGGATTTTAGATAGTTGATTTGTTGTTCATTTTCTATTTTTCATTTCAGCCTATTTCAACAATCTTTTTCTTTATTTTCAAACGCAATCTAGGTTTAATTAATAAACACACAAGCACACACAAGCACACCTTAAGCGAAGGGTTGTGGGTTCACACCTCCAACCCAAGACTTAATTAATTTATATCATCAAATAGATACATAGATATTTTGTTTATCTCCCTTCACCATTTTCATGTCACTTGTGTCTTACAACCATTGTGCCACCAAGGCATTGGTCACGGAGACTTTTAGGCCTTCATCCCCAGTTTCTGCTTAGACATATTACTCCTCCCCATAGGGTTCTAGTTAATCGTCCCTCGAGTCCCCATACCAACTCTTCTTCAGGTTCATCTAATTCCTCGTCCGATTCTGATCCTCCTTCACCGCATACTGTCATCATGTCAGGACCCACTGCAGGTGTAGGAAACCAACCTGATGTTGGCTTCAGTTCTACCCTGGTAGTCACATCCAGCGGAACCATTACTGGAACCATTCTGACAACTCCAATGTTACCTTTCATGGCTGGGTTAGGCCTCTTGGATTTCAACTAGTTGATTAGTGACTCTATACACCACGATGTTGGTTGGCAAGCTATGCTGAATAAGCTTCCCTCCAACATTCCCAAGTTTGAGGGTAATTCTGGAGAGGACCCAACCAATCATGTCTACTCCTTCCACATGTCATGTTCATCCAATTCAATAACCAATGATTCCATTCATCTTCCATTGTTCCAATGCATGCTCACTAGAGATGCTGCGAAGTGGTATGTTAACCATTCCGTTGCTTCTCATTCCAGTTTAATGATGCTTGCTAAATCATTCTTTCCATACTTTCAGTTACCTCTCTAATACGACATCAGTACAGAGCTGTTGACCACATTTTTCCAGTGCTTGACCACTTGCCTTTCCCATCATGTTCAAGAATGGTATACAAGGAGGAGCATGTGTCATGCCCCACCCTTCAAAGATTGTGTCTACCTCTATTGGTTTCTTAGCTCCTTTTTAGTGAATATTTCCAAAGATATCATGTCTCACTTTCAAACAAAGGAAGAGGCTCTCCAGACTACTCTAAGATATAACTTGATTTATCCTCAGTTCGGTTATGTCTACACACTTATACCAGACCTCGCTCGTCTTGGTGGTGCCAATGCACCAGGGGCATCTCATGCTTTTGGCGATATCATTGGAGCTATTTTACATCCTTCACCATATGCTCATTAGAGTTATGGCTATCTGCAAGGGGGCACCAATTCCTCTAACACTTATCCCCCTCTTGCCAGCAACGTGTATTCAGGAAAAAGAACATCTTATGCATTCATCTAACCACATCAGCAGATGTGAGGGCCAGCTAGTATTCAACCTATCTACCAAACCGTTTCCCCCTCACCATATTACACCTATGCACGTCGAGCGCTCTAGCCCCTCAAGCATTAACGCCGCAACCTCCCATGCATCCTCAGCCCCAGCAACCACCGTCCCCTCAAGGTCAAGAGTATGAACAACAAAGTGTGACCAATCCCCAAATTTCAAAGAAAAAGAATAAGGGGAAGGGTAACAAGCATAACCAGGGTAACAAGCATAACCAGGGTAACCAAGGTAATGGACCCCAGGGGAAGCAGCCTAACACCAACAATCAGCAATAGGCGACCAACCCAAGAAGAACAAGGCTATTTGTACGAACAAGCCTTGTGCATGTTGTGGTCTACATGGGAATTATACTCATCAGTGTCCCCTTTTACCCCAGATGCATCAAATGTGGGAATCCCAAGCAACTTCTATAGGTGAACCACCCATACAACAATCGCCTCACAATCCTACACCATCTCAACCAGTCGTGCTAACAAATCCTTTCCCTCAGCAAGGATTTGTTGCTACTCAAGCTCAGCAAGGTCAAGCAACCCAACCTCCCCAACCTTTTGGTCCTAGTGACTACCAGATCCTCATGATGGATTTTGATGAGGTCAATACCTTTGATATCAACTTGCAAACTCGGTCACATCAATATGCCAAGCCATTGTCTTTGTCCGCAACTGAGACCAAAATCAAAGCATCTATTGAGCCTCTTATGACACCAAATGGTCCATACAGATCCCTCAACCTAAAGTTGAGCCAATTCCTAAGATCTCCAAGGGACCATTGCACTATAACATGGCTTCTAACCGAACTTCCCATACATACAATATAGTAGATGACTTGGCACAATCACGTGTTGCCATGTCAACGCTAGAGGTGCTCCAGTCGTGCCCATCTCAAAAGAAATTTCTACTAACTTCTTTGGGTGTAGTAGATCTTTCAAATGATCATTTGATTGTATTTCCTATTGATACGTCAAAACATCCTCCATTACCCCCATCCTTTGCTTTCCAGATACCATTCCATGTCTGTAATGCCATCCTCTCCCGATGTATTACTAACGAAGGTGCATCCACCTGCGTGATGTCCGATTACATTTGGAAGCAACTCAAGTTGCCTTAGTTGTCCCCATACACCATCACTTTGCATGTTTGGGAAGGTCACTCCTCCCAGCCTCTTAGCATGTATCGCAATTATCCAGTGACTCTTGTGGGAAAGACTATTCATGTAGACATTGAGGTTATTGATGCCCCCCCCCCCAGATTACAACATTCTATTGGGTTGTAGTTACACATATGCCATGTCAGTTTTCACACTTGTGGTTTTCTACAAGATTTTATTTCCCAATGAAGAGAAGATCATGACCATGGTAAATTTAGGGGAAAATTTTAGCCCAAAGGCGAAATTTAAGGGGTTTTACATTTTAGAGGGGAATTTTTTTTATAAAATACCCATTTCATTTTTTTCATTTTAGCCCAAAAAAGGGGGTGGATAAACAATTCAAAGACCCATTTGACATGATTCACCTTGTTTGAGAGGTTACATTCCCTTACAATCACCCGATTTTCTGCTTTGAAATGTTAATTTATTTACAATCACCCATTTTCTGGTTTGGGAGGTGGTTTGGGAGGTTGTATTTGGTCCCAATAGCCCTGATTTCTTGGTTTTCATTTTCAAATGGAGGGAAAGGGTGATTCTGTGAACAGATTCCTATTTTCAAAACTGGTTCTCAAATCTAGTTTTCATCGATGGCAGGGGTGTATAAATTTGATAGTTTCAGATTCCTTAGTTTGTGAATCCTCCATTTTTTATTTCTGAATTGGTGACTCCTTTCAAGCAATGTTAGGTACCTACCGAGAGATAGATCATAAGCAGAGAAAACCACTCAAGAATAGAACAGTATAGCCAAACCCTCAAGCTTTTCTTCTCTCCTTTATAAACCCTCCTTTCACCTACATGTAGCTTTTAAGCCCTTGGGAGCGCACATGAAGACCACCTCCTTCTTCTATAAGGCACTGGGTAGGCCTAATTCAAGCTACGACTAGGACCTTAGAACTGTTATAGACATATTTGGGCACTGCAACCCCAAACTCATATGTCCATAAACCAAGGGCTCTTTAACCCCTAAAAGTGTTGTTTGATACCCTAAAGGATCATGGTCAGCTGATTACATCATTTCCCAAAAGTTCCACCTAAAAAACCACTCAAAACTGGCCAAAACTAGACCATACTGATAGCCCCATGGTTAAGGTGTGATGCATACTAGCTGCTACACTAGCCAGGTGTGATGCATACTAAAAAGGCCTTCTGTACGGTGCAATGAGTGAGAATGGACAAATGGTAGAGACAATTTTCTAAGTGGAAACTCATGGAATCTTACAGAAACTTCTCCCATGACACTTGCCTCTCTGAATTCACCCAGGGATGAGTAAGATATCAATGAAATCTCCTAGTGAAATCAAGAACTATCAGTGGAATGACACTAATCAGAAATCCAGAGCTGACTCACACCCTTGCAAGACATCTATAAATGGATCCCTCATCTCAGAGATCTAGAGGCTGGAATTTTGTATTTTGTAAGGAAGTGCTGTTGGTTTATCTATGAGAAGAGACATTTTATTGTTGGGTGATCTTGCTTTTCATGAAGTGAAGAGGGCTTTGATGCTAGATCAGAAAACTGGTTTGTAATCCTCTCTTCTACTATTAATAAAGTTCTTTGAGTTTTCCTCCATATAAACGTGTATTTGTGAATCTTGTTGTTTATGAATGCAATTGTATGGTCAATGTATTTCTGATTTTGCATTGTTTATGATATTATAGATTGAGATGCTTTGATGGTGTTTTGTTACTTTGACTCTACAGGTATTCTCTGAATCAGGACAAGTAGGAGAAGAGTGGCAAGCTCTACCAAAGGAGAGAGAAATCAAGCAAGGAATCAAGTGGAAGATCTACTTTGGTCCTCTTTGCTTCTCTCTTATCTATTTGCTTCTCTCTTATCTATCATACATAAAGGAAATTTCAAATTTCTTTGATTGTTTGTTTCTAAGATAGCTACCTGTCTTAATGGGACTAGCAGATTGAATAGACACTAGTTTTCCCAGAAACAAAATGGCAACTCCGTTGGGGAGTGACTAGTTTGTTTGTATTGGGTTGTGTTATATTCTTTCCACATAGTTAACAGGGGGTTTGAAGGGCACCCGTAACCCCACTTTATGGGGTCCGGGGTAGTGCCCCAAAAAATTTTGGTTTTGGACCCTATGTTAGGTTGGGCAGACCCACCTATGGTTTTGTGCATGATTTTCGCACATGTTTTTGGACGCGATGGTTTTCGGTCCATGGTATTGGATGTGATGGTTTTTAGTCCATGGTATTGGATGCAATGTTTTTCGGTCCATGGTATTGGATGCTTCGGCATGTATAAATATGTATTGTAACATTGAAAGGAACATAATGAAAAATCAAGCTGGTAGTCTAGGTTTTGGGATCTAGGGGAAAATCTCTGTGTATATGTGTTTTATGTGTTATGATCTCGCATTTTTTATTTTCTGTGTTTTAGAATTCGTATGCAGGTAATTTCTGTATGGGGTTAAAACCTACATTTGGAATAAGAGATGTTTTGGCTTCAAGGGGACGCCTTTGCTGCTGAGGGGTTTTGCTCGGGCCTGTGGTAGACCCTGTTCAGTGGGAGATCTACGAGATCGATTCTAGTGGTGAAAGAAGATGGCAAGCAATGGAAAGATAGAGATTGAGAAATTTAATGGTCAAAGTTTTGAGTTGTGGAAACTCAATATGGAGGATCTATTGGTGGATAAAGACTAGTGGATTGCGGTAGATCCGGGTACCAAACCAACGGGAGTGTTTGATGAAGAATGGAAGAAGTTGTATCGGAAGGCAAAGAGCACAATACAATTGTGTGTCTCAGATTTAGTATTGTTGAATGTATCAAGGGAAGCTACGACGAAGGCTTTGTGGGACAATTTAAGGACTTTGTACCAATCTAAGTCTCTGGTGAATAAACTGTTCCTGCGGAAAAAGCTATATACCTTGAGGATGAAAGATGGAGACTCAGTTACAGAGCATCTGAATGCATTTAATACTGTGGTAAGTCAGTTAGAATCTATTGATATTAAAATTTCAAATGAAGATAAGTGCATCAGTTTGTTGTGTTCTCTACCAAATTCGTGGGATAGTCTAGTTATTGCAATAGGTAGCAATGTAACTGCCTTGCATTTTGACGAAATAGTCTCATCCTTGCTGACGGAGGAGATGAGACGGAAAAATATGGAGAGACAGAATGGTGTTGCCTTGTCTGTATGAGGACAGTCCCAGAACAATAACAAAAATAAGTCATCGAGTGGGAGATCTAAATCTCTAGGAAAACCTGTAAAGGTGGTGTGCTGGAAATGTGGAAAGGAAGGGCACTACAAAAGGGATTGTAAATATAAAGCTCCTGAAAAAGGAAAGGGATTTGACGAGGCTCGTTATGCAGAGATGAAAACCACCTCAGATGAAGGTGGGGATGTGTACCTGGCTTCTTCAAGTACACATGTAGATCATGAGGCATGGTTGATTGACTCAAGTGCATCATTTCACTTCACTCCCCACAGAGAGTGGTTCTGTGAGTATGAGAAATATGATGGTGGTGAAGTCTTCTTGGGGGATGACACGAAGGCTAAAATAGTTGGTCACAGAAAATTAAAGTTGAAGTTGCAAGGTGGAAGGGTTAGAATGCTTCCAGGTGTTCTACATATTCCTGTATTAGCCAAAAATCTAATTTCTGTTAGAAAGTTGGATGATGCAGGTGTAAAAACAGTGTTCTAGAAGGATACCTGCAAAATTGTTTGGGGAGCACTAGTATTGATGTAGGGAGTTCAGATTGGAAATCTGTACAAGTTGTAAGGTAGCACTGTTATTGATGGGTGCAATACTTTTGTGGTTCCTGAAAGTGGAGCAGAAAATCTAGTGGTCTCTGGAGAGAAGACTATGCTATGGCATCAAAGGCTTGGACATATTGGAGAAAAGGGCCTTCGGATACTTCATGGTAAAGGTATGGTAGAAGGTATGAGCAATAGCTCTCTGGACTTTTATTTCTATGAAAATTGTGTAGATGGGAAGCAGAATTGGGTGTGTTTCCCCTCTGGTAGTAAGAGGGCGAAACAGATATTAGAACTTGTGCATAGTGATGTGTTTGGACCTGTGAAGGTTCCATCATTGGGTAAGTCTATGTACTATGTATCATTTATAGATGACTTCTCAAGGAATACATGGATATATTTCCTTAAGAAGAAATTTGAAGTCTTTGACAGGTTTAAAGAAATTAAGGCTCTTGTGGAAAACTAGATAGAGAAGAAGATAAAGGTGTTGAGGATAGATAATGGTGGAGAGTTTTGCAGTAAGGAATTTGAATAATTCTATAAGAAGTGTGGCATATCATGGCAAAAGACTACTCCATATACACCTCAGCAAAATGGAGTTGCAGAAAGAATGAATAAGACGTTGATGGAAAGGGCAAGAAGCATGCTTAGTGATGCCAGGTTAGGATAGGAATTCTCGGCAGAGGTGGTGGATACTGCATGTTACCTGGTCAACAGGTCACCTTCATCAGCATTGGACGATAAGACTCCTCAAGAGGTATGGACTGGTAAGAAACCCTCTCTTTCACATCTGAGGGTATTTGGATGTGATACATATGTACATGTTCCAAAGGAGAAACGAATGAAGTTGGATAGTAAATCTGAAAAGTGCATCTTTATTGGGTATAAGGATGGTTTAAAGGGTTATAAGCTTTGGAACCTAGTAACAAGGAAGGTTGTGTACAACTGAGATATGGTGTTCAGAGAGGTGAAAGATGTTATTAAACATGAAGTCCAACCAAAGGAACCTAAGAAGATAGAGTTTGAGCTAAAGGAGGAAGAACCAGACTCTACAACAGAAGAGGAATCAGAAGATGAAGAGCCACAAACTCCGGCTTTGAGAAGATCAGTTCGAGAAAGAAAGCAGCCATAAAGGTATAGTCCATCTGCTTTCTATTCAAATTTTGCTTTGTCTATTACTGATGATGATCCCAGAACTATGAAGGAACCAGTGGATTCAGAGGATGGAAAAGTCTGGAAAGAGGCCATGGTTGATGAAATGGAATCTTTGCACAAAAATGAGGCTTGGGATCTGGTGGAGTTGTCGGCTAGAAGGAAACCCATTGCCAGCAAATGGGTGTTCAAAAATAAGACAAGTGCGAAGGAAAAGTGGAGAAATACAAAGCTCGGTTGGTAGAAAAAGGTTATTCGCAGGTGCCGAGAATTTATTTTGGTGATATTTTTTCTCCTATTGCCAAGGTAACTTCTATTAGATTACTTTTATCTATTGTTGTTGCTTTTGATTTTGAGGTAGAACAGATGGATGTGAAGACAACATTTCTTCACGAGGATCTAGAAGAGGAAATCTACATGAAGCAACTTGAAGGCTTTGCGGTGAAGGGTAAGAAAGAACGGGTATGCAAGTTAAGGAAGTCTTTGTATGGGTTAAAATAGTCACCAAGGATGTGGTATCAGAAATTTGATACATTTATACGGGGACTTGGCTTCACCAGAAGCAAAGCATATCATTGTGTGTATTTTAAATTAATTGGTGACCATGTTATTTATCTAGTCTTGTATGTGGATGATATGTTGCTCGTTGGAAATGACAAAGAAGTTATCTAGGATTTGAAGACCCAATTGTCCTCCAAATTTGACATGAAATATCTTGGTGTTGTAAACTATACTTTGGAATGGAAATTAAAAGAGATCGGGAAAGGAGGAAGCTCTGGTTAAACTAGAGGAAGTATGTCAAGATAATACTGCAGAGGTTTAATATGCAGGCTAGTAAACCGGTGAAGGTTCCTATTCCTGTAGGTGTGAGGTTATTTGGTAAACAATGTCCCAAGACACAAGAAGAGGAAGAGGACATGTCCCGTGTTCCATATGCAAGTGTAGTCGGTAGCCTGATGTATGTAATGGTTTGTACTAGACCAAACATTGCACATGTAGTGGGAATATTGAGCAGGTTTATGTCAAAACCAGGAAAGGAGCATTGGACAACAGTGAAGCGGGTTTTCAGGTATTTGTGTGGCACTAGCGATTATGGTTTGCGCTACCAAGGAAGACCAGGATTGGATAGAGTGTTTTATATTCATGGCTTTGTTGATGCAGACTCGGCTAGAGATCTGGATCAGAGAAGATCTACAAGTGGGTATATGTTTACCCTATTTGGAGGTGCAGTCAGTTGGATGAGTAAGAAACAATCTATAGTGGCACTATCAACTACAAAGGTAGAATACATGGCAGCTACTCATGCAAGCAAGGAAGCAGTTTGGTTGTAGAGATTGTGTTCAAGTATGCGGTTAGTACAAGAAGCTACAAGGATAGACTGTGACAGCCAAAGTGCAATTTTCTTGGCAAAGAACTCTGCATATCATTCAAAGATAAAGCACATTGATGTTCAGTATCACTTTGTGAGGGATATGATAGAAGACAAAAAGGTGTTGCTAGTAAACGTGGACACTTTGAAGAATACCGCAGATGCATTGAAAAAATCTATGAGCTCTGAGAAGTTCTCTTGGTTTAGAGAGACAATGGGCATTTCAGGGCTAGGAAAATGACTAAGCTCTCTTGTGGCCCCGCGTGGAAAGAAAAATCCTAGTGGGAGAATGTTGGGTTGTGTTATATTCTTTTCACATAGTTAACAGGGGGTTTGAAGGGCACCCGTAACCCCACTTTATGGGGTTCGGGGCAGCGCCCTAGAAAATTTTGGTTTTGGACCCTATGTTAGATTGGGCGGACCCACTTATGGTTTTGTGCATGATTTTCACACATGTTTTTGGACACAATGGTTTTCAGTCCATGGTATTGGATGCGATGGTTTTTAGTCCATGGTATTGGACGCGATGGTTTTCGGTCCATGGTATTGTATGCTTCGGCATGTATAAATATGTATTGTAACATTGAAAGGAACATAATGGAAAATCAAGCTGGTAGTCCTGGTTTTGGGATCTAGGGGAAAATATCTGTGTATTTGTGTTTTATGTGTTATGATCGCGCATTGTTTATTTTATGTGTTTTAGAATTCGTATGGAGGTAATTTCTGTACAGGGTTAAAACCTACAGTTTGTTTGTTATTTTTGTTTTCTTTATAAACTACAGACGGAGCCTGAAGTTAGTCAGATAACCTTCGAACCGCCTTTGTTGCAATTGCAAAGTAGATGAATGCTACTTCAGTCAATCTCTAGGTTGGTTTATGAACTAAACATCTGACTTACAAGTATTCTAAGCGCACTTGTGGTAGCTCAAAGACCTTGTAAGATCATACCCCTATACTTTAATTTTACTATCCATCATAGCTCAGCCTAAATCACTGAACTTAGCTGCAAATTTTGAGCAAAAGCCCAACTTAGATTCGCTCCCTGGACCATCACACTGTCTATGAGTGGAGACCAGTATGCCATCGTACCTCCCGTGTGTTGCAGGTGAGATGCATCCCTGTTTCCCTGAAGGACAAGTGTGATGATTGAGTGATACTGTTTCTCTCTTTGAAATTTGGTTTTTCCTCCTTGTTTTCAGCGCTATTCAATAGTTTTGTTGCTCATGGTCAGTATCTCATTACTGAAGCCTATTTTCCTTCGCATATTTCAGCCTCCATTGATTAAGATTTGTAAATTTTTTTATGTATTTGTCAATCATTTATAGTCCTCCTTTGTCGAAAGTAGCTTAATCGAACTATCGTTTTTGATGCAAAAAAGTGTCGTAACTGTCATTTTTAGTCAAAAAGAAGAGTGTCGTAAAGTCTTCCTCCTCTAGATAGTCGATTGTAATTTTGTCATTGTATTTGATTTGAATTGTTAGTATTTGGAGGGTCGAAAGCAATTTTCTATTCGAAATCAAAAAGTGTCGTTTTAGTCTTCCTTTCATTTTTATTGAAAATAAATTGTCGAAATCACGCTTGAAGAAAATAGTTCAGATATATACTTAGTTTCTCACATTAAGGAAATGGAAAACAAATACATGCATTTGCATTTTCATTTAGACTGTGTGTGAAAATGATTTAGGAAAAGTGAATTTAGTGTGTGCTCTTTGCTCTCTATTAAAAGAATTGTAATCTTCTTTCCTTAGTAGCTAGGATTTTCATTGCTAAAAGAAAATGAATGACTATTTATCATTTTAGATTTCATATTTAGGAATTTTACATCTACATCATGTGGTGAACCTTGAGAGACAAACTTATAAGCAAGATCAACTGTAAAATAAATCTCAATGAACATAAAAATGCTTTGGAACCTAACACAACACATCTAGAAGTCTAGGCTAGAGATGTGTTTCGACGTCGTAAAACCTGGTAACTATCATTTTCATTGAAGGTTGGGTGATTCCACCTGTTTGATACGACAAGTGCTAGTACGGACTTGTGCTCCCCGTACCATCGAGCATATATTGGGAGACCACAATAGGTTGATATCCTTTATCCACATGAAGCCCTGTCTGTCGCCCTATCGATCGCAATGCACTAAACATAGCATCCAGGAGGATTGACTGCCATACATAAGTCCTTGGTAATTTCTCTTTAATTTATCACCAAGGAGTATTTTGCAGTTTTGTGTTTGGTTTGGTAATCGCTCTGTCTAGATTTCCAGAGTAGCCACTTTCATTCATTTTCGACTCCTTAAAAGAAAAGGTCCATCTGAGCACTTGTCACTTCAAGCTCATTAAAAATCGAAGGTGACTAGAGTCACCTTTAGCTTTTTCTTGACTCTTAAAAATTAAAAAAGAAAAGTTGTGTCAAAGCGTCATTAAAATTTATTTAAATATGAAACATCTTCTTCCCTTAATTTTGAGTTAATTAAGTAATCCGCAATCGTGGAAGAAAGTCAATCAAAACCCCGTCATTCGTGGAGACTAGTGAATCAACCATCTTTGACTCCGGAGACGAAACCATTCCGAGCAAAATGGACTCGTTTAACTGAGTCCAATTCACCTGATTTATTTAAAACTTTTGTTTCAACATCATCAGAGACTACAATTACTCCGATCATTTCTGGTACATCTGCCTTTAGAGAAGAAGCTCCGTGGTTACAAGAGAACATTAGAACTAATCATAGTGTAATGGTAGGCACTTCTATAACTGAGACAACTCCATCAAGAGTTGAACTAGAGACTGAAGTTCACTTACCTGAACATCTGAAAGCTGAGTCCAAGAATTCAGAAGGTGTCACTCGTCCAATATATGTTACTGTAGAAGTTGTACCTTCTTTGGCTCCGGAAATATTTTACGGACCTGACGGTCTACCTCTTCCACGTGGATTGATTTTCCATAGAAGAGATAGTAGAGGATCTTCCATCCAGTACTCCATTGCATTTTGGAACTAGGATCCACTTATATCCTTCTAATCCTGAAGTTAGTTCTCTTAATAATCTTTCATCACAAGTTCCTGTCAAATCGCTAGGAAATTTTTTGGGTAGACTAAATATGTCTGAGCAACCATCGACATCTAGGGCTGTGTCAACTGACATGGCTATGGCAGAGCTTCTTCCTACCATTCCTACAATGTTTGCTGTTATACCATCTGTCCTGGCTAGTTATCAACAACTAGCTGGAGTCCATTTAGGAACTCTTTCGATGACATGGTCTGTTCCTATTTCTTCATCCGGAGTCTCATCTGGTATTTCTTATGTTGAAACTCCAAAAATTGATCCTTTATGTCTTCAAATACCGATCTATCCTTTAAGCACTAGATTGCCACCATATGGGGGACAATATGCCTTTTCATTGTTCCCTCCTGGAGAATAGCCATATGAGAGCTTACAACAAAATTTAGGTCAAACTGGAATTACATCCAATGGTTGGGTACCAATACTACCTCAACAACCAAGGGTTGTATATTCAACACAACCGGTCCAACCTGTGTCGAATATTCCCACTTCACCTGCTATTGTGACTGTATCGCAAGTACAAGAACTACCTGTTGTGTGTCAACCTCACATTTCTCGGGTTGCAATACAACATCCTTTTGTCTCTGTAGCTCAATCACAACCTTAGGTTAGTGCCTCCTTACCTGGAATGACTTAGGCTCAAACAGGTACTATCACTCCGCATCTTGGTCAATCATCTAGTATTGGGCAACAACAAATGGTCCAACAACCATGGCTAGTACAATATCAACAACTACAATTCCAGCAAGCTTACCAAGGATCTGTGCAACAAGGCTTTGTAGGTAACGAGCAACCACATTTTGAAAATGGTTATCAACATCCATATTATAATAATTATGCCCATCAACCTTATCAAAGTTATCAACATGAGATACATTATTCTGGTATGCAAAGACCTACTACTCAGGTGATTCCTTCTTATCCTGGGTATGCTTCACCAAACTTGAATCAACAATTTCCTTTTGTAGCAACTCTAGAATTACTGGATCTGAACCGGCTCACGAATGATCCAATTGCTTATGCCCCTTGCTGGCCAGTGATTCCTCATAAACTTCCCTCTGATATTCCTAAATTCAATGGTAATCTAGGTGAAGATCCATCGAATAATGTAATGACCTTCCATTTGTGGTGCTCATCTAACACCCTGAATGATGATTCGATTAGGCTTCATATTTTTCAATGAACGCTAACTGGTCCGGTAGCAAAATGGTATATTGAATTGCCTAGAGCCTCATTTGATAACTTCAGCACCCTTGCCATGACTTTTCTAACCCACTTTCAGTTACCCATAAGGTACAAAACAGGAACAGAACTCCTTACCAACTTTAAATAGACAATAGCCACTCACATATCTGATCATATTCATGAGTGGCGGCATCATTGTCGAATGGTAAAGACGTATGTTCTTGATCATATTTTAGCTGAATGGTTTATAAAGTCATTATTTCCCTCTATTACAAAGGATGTGGCTAAGGGAGTAGTTGTCACTGAGGAGCAAGTCATTGCTCGTGCGCAATATTTAGAGTTGATCTATACTCAGTTTGGCACGCTTTACGACAAAATTCCTAACGCTCCTAGACTAGAATTTTTCGTTCCTCCCCCTCCTAAATCAAACTGGGGCTCTCATGCTGGCGATGGCATGATCGGTACCACAAGCACGAAAACCACAAAGGCTACATCTAAAATAGCCCTTGCAGTTTCTAGTCAAAAAGCAAATGAAGAACCTATTGCCTTGGAGGTTAATGTTGTGTCATCTGGCAAGGGTAAATAACCAAAGCAACCAGGGCACAAGAAGAAAGGGAAAAAAAAGAAGAAATAGGAAGATTCAACTCTTGAGAAATCTTTTGGAAACCATACTAGGCGAAAGAATGCTAATCAGCCATGTTGCATATGTGATGAGGACCATTATACAAGAGATTGTCCACATCGAGCTAAGGTCACAAATTTTTTAAAGACTTCAAATACATCAGCGGTCTTGGTTGAGCTATTTCCAAACCCAGAAACTAATCTAGTTGCTGTTGATCGTGCTTCCCCATCCCAAGTGCTTATGCTATCCATTTCAAAACAGCAAAATGATGCTTTGATATCAACAAGGAATAAAGATTATGGAAATCCAGAGTCGTCGAACACCAAGGCTACAGGTCAACCCAGTAGTTCGACAACAACTTCGCCAGAAGTTGTTCCACCCATCATTCCTGAATTAACTATAAAACCACCAAATGGAGTAGTACATAAATTGATGTTTAATCCTCATGCCCGAGTAGTACAGAATTATAATATAGTGGAGGATCTGGCCCAATCGCCATCCGCTATGTCGACACTTGAAGTACTACGGAATTTCCCCTCCTAAAAGAAAGTTTTGTTATCAGCAATAGGTGGGATTGATCCAACAGATTCCAATCTAGTGGCCTTTAATCATAAAGGATACGAACCTCAGTTACTGGCCCAATTCGCTTTCCTTATATAGGTAAAAGCCCTCAACAAAACTGTTCATCAAACAATCATAGATGAAGGGGCATCTACCTGTATTATGTCAATGAGTTGCTGGAAAAATTTAGGCTTGCCACCCTTGTCACGATCATCAACAACATTAAAAGTGTTTGATGGAAGAACATACATGCCGTATGGGGTATTAAGTAACTTGCAAGTCAAACTGGGGGGCAAGACAGTAGAAATTGAAGTCGAGGTCATTGATGGAAACCTTGACTATAATATCCTACTGGGTGGGCCCTCAATTTATGCTATGGATACTGTTGTGTCAACATATTTTAGAAAGATTGCATTTCCCTTCCAAGGTAGAATTACAATCATTGACCAACTAACCTTTCTCCCCAACAGTTCACAAGTTACTGGAAGCATTCCATTGATCCATGGAAGTTCTCATTCGCTTCAAAATACCAGATTAGGTCTCCTAAAAGACACTTCCTTAATGGGTACTTTTGCCCTCCCGCCTCTGAGTAATCTGGTGGAAGTGGCCATAGTGGAAACCTGTCACATGATATCTTCTACATCAAAAAAGGTTAAAAAGAACTTTGGACATTTTGATAGTGTGGATCATCGCCAGGTGTTGCCCCCCAAGCCCTATAGAATTGTTGTAACAATTAGGTTTTTGGGCATGGGCGGCTAACCCAAATCAACGCTCTGCAAGTGTTTGGATAGATAGGTTTCTAGAGTATGGCACCTCTTCCAATCCTTGGTTTCATGTACATTCTACAGATGAAGGAATCATTCAGTCAATGATGATAGGAGAGGCACCATGGGAAGATCACCACCATCGTTCCCAGCTTCAAGATAACAACAAAGATTATTCTAGCGACCTTAATCATCCTTTAGTCTTTGATTTTCTATCAAATACTGTAAATATGGTGGATTCCGAGTGAAATCTATCAAATATTGAAGAAACTATTGCCATCAATATCTCGACCAAACCTAATGTTGTAGAGAATATACATGTTGGCAAATCTTGTTTTGCTTCAGAACTAGAAATATACTGCATTGTCTTTCGTGAATTCAAAGATGTCTTTGCATGGTCATATGAAGAAATGCTAGGCATTGACTCATGTATCGTTGAACATGAAATAAAGATGTATCCAGATGTCAAACTAGTAAGACAACAACTTCGACCGGTTCACCCGAAGAAAGCCGCCACCATTAAGGCAGAAGTTGAAAAACTTTTGCATGCTGGCTTCATTTACCCTATTCCTCTCAATGGTTGGGTATCGAATATTGTTCCTGTGATGAAAAATCAAGCAACGATTAGAGTGTGCATCGACTATAGGGAAGTGAATCAAGCTTGTCCAAAGGAAAACTATCCTACACCCTTTATCGACCAGATAATTGATGAATGTGCTGGATGCGAAATATTTTCATTTATAGATGGATTTTTCAGATACAATCAAATCAATATCTACCCACAGGACCAGTCAAATACTGCATTTATATGTCCATGGGGCACATTCACGTACCGAAAACTACCTTTCGGTTTGAAGAACGCAGGGGAAACCTTTCAGAGGGCAATGAACTATGCCTTCCATGACATCAAACACATTGTTCAACCATATCTCGACGATCTACCAGCTCATTCATGAAAGTGGACCGATCATCCGGAGCATTTGAGATCTATATTTCTACGTTGCCGACACTACAAGATACGAATCAATCCACACAAGTGTGTGTTTTGTGTTGGTTATGGTTAGTTACTTGGTTTCGTAGTTTCTAAGGATGGAATTTGACTCAACCCATGTAAGGTTTAGGCAATCATTAACATGCCTCCACCTTCAAATTTTCTTCAGATTTAGAAACTCCAAGGGAAAGCAAACTCTCTAAGGAGGTTCATTCCAAATTATGTAGAACTTGGTAAAGGTTATATGCATCTTTTGAAAAAAGAAGTACCCTTTAATTGGGATCAAGTTGCGCAAGCTTCCTTTGATGCTTTAAAAGGTTCCCTAGTAAAAGCATCATTAATGTACGCTTCTAACTATCAAAAATATTTTAACCTGTATCTCGCCGCTACAGATACAACCATCGCCATGGTTTTAGTGCAAGAAGACAATGGAATAAAACATCTAGTGTATTATTTAAGCCGCAACTTAAATGATACAGAAAGCAAGTACTCCTATGTTGAAAAGCTGGCTTTAGCAGCTGTTCAAGCAGTACAAAGATTTCGACACTATATACTCTTTCGCAAAACAACCTTTTTGTCGAATTGCAACCCTATGACCTACATTCTGTCACGTCAATTTCTAGGGGGAAAATATTCCAAATGGATAGCCATTTTGCAAGAGTTTGATCTGGAATTTACCAAATCCAAATCAAATAAATCTCTAGTCTTCACGGAGTTACTTTGTGATCTCCCATCACCATCGAACGATTTTACATCTAAAGCATCAATCATGGATGAAACTCTATTTCTGATATCATCAAGAAACCCATGGTATGGAGATATACTAATCTATCTCCAAACCAAAACCTTTAGGCCTGACAACTCTCACTCAAAATAGCGACATATTTGATACCAAGCAAAAGACTACATGATCGTCGGTGATACACTTTACAGTCGTGGTGTCGATACAGTTCTGCGAAGGTGCCTCATGCATGAGGAGGCCAAAAAAGTCCTGAATGACTATCATTCAGGTGAACGTGGGGGACATCTATCTGGTTATGTTACTGCATAAAAGATCTTACTAACTGGTTACTTCTGGCCTACTATCTTCAAAGATTGCATAATTGCAGTAAGAAGTTGCCATGCTTGTCAGATTTTTGATCACAAAACCAAATTACCACCTGTACCACTACATCCAGTAGTTGCTATTGGGCCATTCGCTAAATGGGGCATAGATTTCATGACATGTAACCCCACCTCACCTAGGGGGCATGGGTATATCATATTCGTTGTTGAATATTTTATAAAATAGGCCGAGGCAATGCCTACATTAAACAATAGCGTTGAAATGGTTTCTCATTTCTTTTTCAATCATGTAGTCTCTAGGTTCAGTGTTCCACATGCTATAGTCACAGATCATGGATCGCATTTTCGTAATCACATCATGGTTGAATTGACTGCCAAATTAGGACTATCCCATGATAGTTCCACTCCATATTATCCGCAGGCTAATGGACAGGTTGAAGCGATAAAAAAAGTCCTTAAGCGTAAGCTGCAGAGAATGATTGGAGTCCACAAACGGAATTGGCATTTGATCTTGTACTCACCTCTGTGGGCATATAGGACTTTGGTGAGAAATGTGACTAGATTTAGACCTTTTCAGTCGGTGTATGGTCTAGAAGTTGTCTTGCCAATTTAGTGTGAAATTTCGTCTCTCAAGCTCGCAATCGATCTACTTCCTAAAAATTCAGAAGAAGAGGCTCGTTTCTTGGAACTAATCCACTTGGATGAAACTTGTCATGATGCCGCGCTAGCTAACAAAGCACATAAGAAATGTGTCAAAGAACAATTTGACAAAAATGTCAAGCCTCGTATCTTCTCGGAAGGTGACTTGGTCTTGCTCTACGATCAAGACTTTGATAAATTGGGAGGAGGTAAGTTCGAACCATTATGGATGGGCTCTACATTGTTAAGTGAGTATTAGCTAAAGGAGCCTACGAGCTGGTAGATTATGATGGATTCCACTGTCGCAACCCTGAAACGGGTTGTATCTTAAGCGTTACTATGCTTGATCAATTGTAGTAACCTCTTTATAGATATGCTTTTGTTACAATTTTGTTTCCATCAAGAGTTGTCATTTTGGTTAGGTAATCCACTTTGAATTTGTTGCAGATGTCAAACCTTTTGGAATCATTTGTTGGGTACGCTGACAGAGCTATTCGTAGTACACGAAGCCTATCTTCTGCAGCCTGGGTCATTTTTGCTCGAAGCAGCGAGTTGGTGAGGTTCAGGGGGATATGTATTGGTTGATCAACAAACAACATCTCTGAGTATAGCGCATTGATTGAGCTTCTTTCTACTGCCATTTCACATGGCATACGCTGACTTGTTGTCAAGCTAGATTTGCAGCTCATCATTCTACATCTTATGAGCATCTATTCCATTCAGAACCCAGCGATCTATCATATGTTCCTAAGGGTCAGGATTTTGGAAATTCAGTTTGATTCTATTCAATATCAACGTATTTCTAGAAACTTAGACACATTAATTGATTCATTAGCAAATTATGTGTAAGATAGATATTTATAGCATTTGTAAAGAAAAGCATTTCACATTAACATTTGCATTTGGATCACATAACTTAACCAAACTAAAATTCCGAAAATCAAAAATATATAACTGTTTATAGTTTTTTCAAAATGTTTTGTGTACAAGGCAAAATCGGTCATACGACCAAGAAACTCAAAAATGAATGCAGGGAAGCATCCTAGGCTAATGATGCTGGTGATAACATGTCACCGCCTGTGTGATCATATGCAACAGCCTAGTCCATCGACTGAGCACGCTAGTAGTATGGCGCTATCGGTCCTCACATCCTGAATACCAAGAGTGAGACCCTTTATTTGATCCTGCAGCACTGCTAGGGTCTCTGCTATGTATAGATCGTGAAGGACAACCCTCCCTACAGCCTCTCCTGCTGGAACGTCAACTACCACCCTTGGGCGTGCTGATGGTCTCACTAGCCCAATATCTGCACACATATATGGGCTCAATTAGTCTTGATGACATTTAAAAACATAGAAACATTATGAAACTAATAAACGAAGATATGGCCAAATCATTTTTTACCTATCACACCCCACTGCTTGCTAGCCGGTAATGCTAAATCCGGTTTGCCTCGAAAATCCATCCCGACATATGGATACTCCACAAAGACCATCTCCTGATGGGCAAACCACTCAAAGAAGGCATTAGAAATAAATCTGTGACTGACCAACATGTCTGGCCATGAGATCAACCCACCTCTACATCCGTGGTTCCGTCAGTGCTGGAAATCCTAGTGAAATGTACTTAGGCTGCATCAGTGGAATCCTCTCCAAGGCAAAAGCAATAAAAATGGAACCGTAGCCAAAGTTCTTGGATCTTCCCTTCTTTACCTTAGAGAGTTTCTCTTTTATCACCAGAAGTACCACCTCGCACCAGTTGAATACCTTTGGTTCCAGGCATTCCAGGGCATACTGCACATAAGATCTGTTTTCCAAATGAAGAGCCGCGCTACGAGCAAATCTAGCAAAGGTGAATAAAATGGTCCTTAGGGACTGATCAGTGACATCCCAGATATTGATCTTGCTGCCCCTACTAGGCTGAGATCCATCTCTGCAAAACTAACAGATATAATCTCTCACAGATTCACCCCCACGGGTGGATCCCGACAGTGAAAGAGGGGCACCATGCCTCGATAACCCCGTAAAAAAGTAGATATCCTCGACTGTCAGTAGAATAGATTTGCCTCTAATCTAGAATACCTCGTTGATCAAATCCCGAGCATCAAGAAAATACTACAACGAACCAATTTGTTGCCTCATGCTAGATATACGGAAGAATTTGAGAAAAGCACAGTTTCAAAATGCAGTAACAGTACCTTGATCATGTAGGGCAATCATGTCCTCTTCTTCATGTTCGCATTCACACCATGTAATTACCATATTAATCCAACAAATATCTGAGTCACAAAGAAAAGATGAATTAGGATCCAAATTTGAGCAAAAACAGGCAAAAATTTCATGAAAAATTACTGTGTAATTTTCCCTTCTGCGCCCATCGCAACCTGCCTTTGAAGTAGGTGAGATGCATATTGACTAGCTAGTGTACAGCTCAGTATGCATCACATCTTTTGATATAGGGAAGGTGCGATGATGGAATAACGAATTCTCCAAACCCAGGGGCTCAGAAGGAAGGAAAAACTTTCTCAAAATCAGAAAAATATGGAATGAAAATGAAGAGCTCAAGGTTAGCTCCTACTTGGTCCTAATGGCGCAGAGAATAATCCACCGGATCTCCCGAAATCAGCTGATGAAATTTGAGGGGGAAAACCACTCCAAAGCTCCAAAGTCCCAAATTTGAAATGAAATGGTAAAAATGAGAGGTAAAACTACTTTTTATGTTACTATTCACGTACTTCAAGTAAAATGTTAGTTTTTAATTCATTTTTCGGGAATGTATATGTATTTCTAATCAATTTTATGAAGCAATTGAGCAGGTTGAATGACTGAAGAAAGAATCTAACGTGTTAAATGGTAAATTTAACTTCTTAGACCAATATTATGAGCAATGTTTCCGCAAGGTTCAAGCTCATTAAAAAATAAACCCACCTATGAGCAATGTTTCCGCAAGGTTCAAGCTCGTTAAAAAATAAACCCGCCTCAGAGCAATGTTTCCGCAAGGTTCAAGCTCATTAAAAAATAAACTTGCCTATGAGCATAGTTCCTCCCGGCTCAAGCTCATTAAAAAATGAATCCACCTTCAGGAAATAACCTTTGTGATTTCCCTGTTATCATCCTTTTGAACCTTGGCTGTGTTCCTAACGTCACCTCCATTCTTTTGGCCGAGCATATGGTTCCACTTGATTGTTTACCCCTTTGAGGAACAGCTATGACGAGTGGTCCTGTTAGCCACCCTCTTCACACTGCCATGTTTTGAGAAGTTCCAAACTTACCTGGAACTAGTTGCTACTCGAAAACACCACTCATTCCTCAAAAACGAGTCTCTTTTAAACTTTTGTTAGACTCGTTAAATATAAAATGATTGTCGAGCTATTGGCCTTTCCAACTCATTAAGTAAAGGGAAGTGTCATCCCTCCTATACATTTTAATCGTTTTGCACTTGAGGGATTATTAAAAAAAAAGATCGAGCGATTGTCTTTTTTGGCTTGCTAAAGCGATCGAAAAGTCATCCCTTTCGTATTATTTTATGCTTTTTCAAACATAAGGGATTATGCTACGAAAGAGGACTGGTAGAGTTTCCTTTTCATCCCTTTTCAAACTCTCTAAACATGAAAAGGACTGAGTTATCTTTGTTGTTAAACTAATTAAAATAATAGTGTCAAACTTGTCATCCAGATGAGTTTCACTGTCGCTAGGCTCGCTAAAATATAGCGACAGGTTTGCCTGAAGGACAAATTATAGAACACACATATGTTATCCTCCTCAAGCTTGACAAAAATAAAGAGGTACTAGTCAACAATGACTAGGAAAAAAGGGAAGAAAACTTGAATAATTTGGGTAGTAGGTCACTCTTGAACATGACACTTTCACTCCATCACCATGATTGAGCTGGGTTGGGTTATTCCATTCATCGGTCATATCACCATTGGTCTTCCGTACCATTCATCTTTTGGGGTTAACACTACCAATCCATCTCAGTGTCACCGACATGTTCAAGAGAAGTCATTCAGAGAATTTACCATCCAGAAAACACCTCATCCGCTGTAATACGTTCACCCTTCATTTTTCATAACCGCCACTCCTGAACCTTGTATCATCATATCATTTTCACCTCCAAGAAAAATCATTTGCTTTGTTTCGTGTCAGAGATGTGGGATACATCAAGGCCCTCCTACGATGGGTCACTTCTTGTTGACATCAGCTCATTATCGAATAAGTTGACTTAGAAACAACCCTTTCAGTACTTGGAAGCTTGCATCCCTCAATGACATGTTTCTCACTTCCAGTGACAGGTTTACATCAATGGCCTTCGACCAAAAGATTTTGCATGTGTTTGACAATGGCTCATATATTCACACCACGTGAATTGTACTATATTACCTTGAGGGTCATTATCATTATTGATGACTCCTCTCACGCCTATTAACAACTTACATTATTGGCTGGTAATCAGGCGATGTCTTTCCATGTTTGACTTCAGAACATCTTTTCACATGGATCGACTTTTACATTGAGGGAAGACTGAACAAGTTTGAAGACCCCGGATCTAGTTTCATCCATTCGGGTTGTGATATATTCAGGAACATAAAGACATCAAATGTATGCAGAAGCTACACAGATAGTCATCTAAACCAAGGAAGATCACTCTTCATGTGAAGAATCACCAACCTACAATGGCGGATGATTGTCTGTCCTATGTACATCAAAATGAATTTATAAAGTTGAGCATGGGAATGCCCACCTCAGCTGGATCATGAAAATAATATGATGATGATGTATTGTATTGTATCTTATATAGGTCACCTTCCAGTTCGAATACCTCGGATCCTCATGATAAAGCATTTCACTCGACCTCAAAAGATTTACGACCTCATGCTTTAGGGGGCAACTTTTATAGACATATTTGGGCACTGCAACCCAAAACTCATATGTCCATAAGCCAAGGTATCTTTAACCCGTAAAGGTGTTGTTTGATACCCTAAAGGATCATGGTCAACTGATTACATCATTTCCCAGAAGTTTGACCTAAAAACTACTCAGAACTGACCAGAACTAGACCATAATGACTGGCCCATGGTCAAGGTGTGATGCATACTGGCTGCTACACTAGCCAGGTGCAATGCATACTGAGAAGGCCTTCTATAGGGTGTGATGATCAAGAATGGACAAATGGGAGAGACAGTTTGCTATGTGGAAACTCATGGAATCTTCGAGAAACTTCTCCCATGACACTTGCCTCTCTAAATTCACCTAGGGATGAGTAAGAGATCAATGAAATCTCCAAGTGGAACCAAGAACTATCAGTGGAATGGCACTAATTGGAAACCCAGAGCTGACTCACACCCTTGCAAGACATCTATAAATGGATCTCTCATCTGAGAGATCTAGAGGCTGGAATTTTGTATTTTGTAAGGAAGTGTTGTTGGTTTATCTGTGAGAAGAGACATTGTATTGTTGGGTGATATTGCTTTTCATGAGGTGAAGAGGGATTTGATGCTGGGAGGATGATACTGGATCGGACAGCTGGGCTGTAATCCTCTCTTCTACTATTAATAAAGTTCTTTGAGTTTTCCTCCATATAATCGTGTATTTGTGAATTTTGTTGTTTATGAATGCAATTGTATGGTCAATGTATTTCTGATTCTGCATTGTTTATTATATTATAGATCAAGATGCTTTGATGGTGTTTTGTTAGTTTGACTCTACAAGTATTCTCTGAAGCGGGACAAGTAGGAAAAGAGTGGCGAGCTCTACCAAAGGAGAGAGAAATCAAGCAAGGAATCAAGAGGAAGATCCAGGTTGGTCCTCTTTGCTTCTCTCTTATCTATCCTACATAAAGGAAATCACAAATTTCTTTGATTGTTTGTTTCTAAGATAGCTACCCATCTTAGTGGGACTAACAGATTGAATAGACACTAGTTTTCCCAGAAACAGGAACTTGAACTTGAGGTATGTGAAATGAGTTCTTATCATTTCTATATATTCTTTAGTGATATAGAAATTTGATTTATGATGTTACATTCTATTTTCCTAATTTTGTGATATGATTCGCTTGATTTCAATATTTTTTTTCCTTCTAAAAAGTGGCAATTTGTATTATACTTTTGAGTTCAATATTTGATATTAATTTCACATTTTTGAATTTTGTCATCATGGATAGTTTGCTAGCTTTGGTCCTCAGAGGACCTTCACCGGGACATGCCTGAAGGATCATTCTTGGATTTGATTGATTGTTTCTTATTTTAGGCATTGCCCCTCACTCTCTTTGGGTCACTGTGGAGGAAAAGGACTGAGTTTACTGTTTTACATTCACTCCTTACCATTCCCCTCCTCTATCATCACATATGTTCACCATGTTGATCGAACAAAAAATCTTGTCTATTAGTACTTTGCCTTGGCTCGACGTATCTACCACTCCTCATTGTAGAACGATAATTCTTATCTATTAGTGATTGACTTACATTCTTGTTTGATTCAAGCTTTAAGATACACAGTTATTGATTGATCCTATGTAATGACTTGCTTTATCTATCATCCTTTGATTAGGGAAAAGTACATTGGACAGATAACCACTAAAATGCAAAACCCCTTAAATTTCTACCTCGCATTCGAGCCACCATTCTCACAGGATTCCTTAGTTTTGGAAAGATCACAATCATAGGATCCATAGTAGGCTTCATATGCATTATAAAAAATTACATAGCATTTTAGTTCCATTTCTATTCTGCATATAGCAGTGGGGAATGAAAACTTTACCACCTACAACACAATGAGAAGGGATCAGAGAAGTAGCTGGAGTTCCTTTTCAGTACCGTTTGTGTTTTGCATGTAGAATTTTAATTAGAGAATGTAAACTTTACCATCTACAACATAGTGGGAAGGTACCAGAGAAGTTATTCATGGATTTCCACTTTTTGTTAGCTTTGGCTCTATATTTTCAACTTTTTTCTTTGGCTCTCTCGCTTTATTTTCAGCTCCATTTATTGTTCTCTTGAAGAATCACTCATATATTACCCTTCAATTTGTGCTACTTGTTCATCTTTTATACAATGTTGTTGCAAATGAAAATAATAATCACCACAAGCAATTGGTGACACAAAATATTAATAGTTTGAAACACTCAGTGGTTCATTGCTCTTGGTTATTGGCCCTTGACACTAGGTATCTACTCAGTAGGCTCCTACTCTACCTCTCAGATTTGGCTCTTGGCTTTCCACTCTGGCTTTATATTCTTAGCTCTAGCTCTTGTCATTTGACTTTGAACTCCAACCCTTGTTAATATAAGAATGATTAAGTCTTCTATCTATACATGCCTCATAAATACACCTCAATAACAACTATGTGGATAGCTAAATCCTTTCACTAGAAACATTCCTCCAAAAATTTACATGGATTAGCACGATATGGTCATTAGTCATCTCATTGAATTGTAATATTTAGAATTTCCAATAACAGTTTAGCTGAATGGGTTAGCCAACATTAAGTTAAGAAAGTTGTTCCCTTTGAGGGGAAATTGACTAACATGTAGGCAAATATAAAGGTCTATAGGCTTCACTAAAGGGAGATATAATAGGATCGATTATCATGTGTGGAAATGGCATAAACCCAAATACCATATGGGCTGACCAAAATAGAAGTACGATGTCTTATTAGTGTAAAGAAGAAAAATAAAATTAAAAAACCACCTTTTGAGGTTTGCAAGGGGGGTGATACAATTGTTTTGTGTAAGTTATGTGTTAGAGACTATTTCTATCTTAGAATGGTTACAAACAATTCTTATTTCCATATTATTTTAGTGAACTGGGATTGCCAAAGTTTCTTTTAAGGAAATGTGTTATAGATTATTTCTGTTAGTGGTATATGGAATTTTACAAAATTGGTTTTGGGATGGGGACTGAGATTGACAAGACTTTTTTAGTCTGGATAATGAATTATGTATTACAAATCATTACTGTAAATTAAAATAAGTTGTTATCTTTACGTTTATGATCATGGAGTCTAACGTCTAACAAATAGTTTATGTGAAGCTTACAATGAATAGTTGGGGAAACAAATAAAAGGAGAATGTTGAAGCAGGAGCATTAGCTTGGGAAAATACCTTGTATTTTTATGTAAACCTAGGGGTCTCATGTTTTTGAGAAATTGTTAATTTTATGTAAATATTTATGAGATTTTGTGAGGATTTGTAATGTTTCCAAATAATTGGACAACAAGAGATAAATTAGCCTTGAAATATTTCAGAATTAATTATAAGCCTAAGTTAGATTTAGTTTCAAGAGTTTTAGGGATGAGAATCTATCCTTTAGGGATGTTGAGAGATTTAGGGGTTTGTTGAGGAAGTGAAGGGATTGAGCATTTAATTAAATGAATTTTTTTAAATTGTATAAATAGGAGGAGTTTTTTGAGGAAAAATACATTAGAGAGGAGCGTGAGGAGTGAGTGTGAGAAGTTCTCCTTGGGAGCCTTCGGGCAGTTTGTAAAAGGCCATCAGTATCGAATATCTGGCCAAAGATAAGTTTGTAAGTAGTCTCCTTTTGTTTTATGTAAACAATGTTTCAGATATATATATATATATTATTGATTGAATGAGAAAGGCGTGAAATTGGTACTGACTGGATTGTTCTTGAGTTCACTGGTTTTATGTATCGATAGAGGTTTAGTTAAATCCTGAAATGAATGGTTCTTATTCAAGGCGCAACTGATGTGTGTTCATAATGGAATCTGTTTGCCTTCGTATGGTGGTATCTGTTTTGAGTTTAGACCGGCGTTCTGTTTTCATTTCGTTACAAACAGATTAAATTCCTCTGTATTGCGCAAATATAATGGTAATTCTATTTAAAGAAAAATCTATGCACTGAGTTTAGCCCTTCCGCAGTCTCCACAGGGCGCATTTGATTTTCCTTGGATATATGTTTAAATCTGTGGGCGGACAGCACTTAGATGTTAATTCTTTGATTAAATGGCGGATATCGGTTTTCTGCAACACGCAAATACTGTTAACCATTAACTGTTAACTGTTGATGCTGCCGCATGTAATTATATATGCAATGCGAATTACGTATATGCGCAGACAAAAATAGTGTGCTGAGACAGAGGTGTATATGCGCTTTACCTCTGCATATTATCATATATAAAGCTCCTCTGGATATATTGCTGTTAACAGCGGAGGATCCCGATAACCATAAGGGCGGCATCAGGGTGGAGAACTTATTAATTGAACCGAGAAGCGTAAAAACTGAGGAGGAACGCAAGCACAGTAGGACTGGCGAGTGATATGTCAAAGACCTTGTAGCGGTTAATCTGTGATAACTCCCCTTTAACGAGAGCAGTGTTTATATATATATAAACAATCCTTGTCTATAGCTGTGAGCGGTGCGATCTACACATATATGCGTCTTTGCTAAGAATGAAGAGCAGCCTGTAACCAGCGCCAGTCCCAAAGAAGAATTGCTGTCAGCGTAACAAGAAATCGAAGGATAAGTTTCTGCATGATAGTAGAGGATTGCCTATGGTTGAAAATGTCTTAAAATGGAAGAGTGGCCATATTACACTTGAATTCTGGTCGAATGAGAATAGTAGGGCGCATTCTTAAATTGCGGGCAAATCCACATATTAATATGTTTTTTGGAGAATTGCATGAAGAGTGCCGAGAGCAGAGAGGTGCGTAAGTAATTGTGCGCAAGCTCATTTTTGTTTATATGTTTGTTCTAAAAGTTTCATGACGAATGTTGTGAGTTAACAAGCATGGTTATAAAACAAGCTTTCATAAGCTTGGTTGTCAGAGATCCTGTTAATTGCGGCCTAGAAGTGGATTGGGCTTCATCATTTTTTTGGTATCAGAGCTTGGCTCTGTTGAAACTGAATAAGTTTGTTTTCTGAATGAAGTTTAGTACGAGATTGCAGCTGTGAGGAAATCCATTCAAAGCAGAGGTGACAACATCAGAAAGAGTAGCAGACTCTGTGAAAGACCGATTTCATAAATCGATTTTGATCAGTGAATCTCCATACAAGAAAAGAGGCTAATCTGCGCTGAGGAATAGAGTTCATTTCTGGTCAAAAACGCAGATATAAAGGTATGAAAACTGGATTCATTATGTGGTCCTGAACCTGGAGTAAGACGCTTATATAGATGGAAATTTTAAGTCCAAAGAATGTTGTTAAATTGCAATGAAATTGTAAACATGGAAAAATTGTAATGCGTTGGGTTAATTGAGTTCCATTATGATAATGATGAAGACTGTGGCAAATTGAAGGGCGCAATTTAGTTGGTTGACTTCCAAATTGGGATTTGAATAACTTTGTTAAGTTGTTAAGATAACTCAAGGGCGCATTTAACTGAATCCAACACATGAGAAAGAATTTGTGATGATATGTTGGTGATGAAATGAATGAGGGACTTAAGGCATAGTTCTGGTGTTATGAAGCATCTAAAATCTGATTGATAAATAATTTGATGTTTGAGAAATGATTTGTATGTGAATGGAAGGACAAGATCAGACGAGATCTTGGAGGTAAAATGATATGTTTTTGAAGAATAGAATATTGTAGTCTTTGCATTGAAATATTATTGCAACTAACAGATAAAGAAAGCTGGTGAAAGTTTCTAGGTGAAACATAGAGGTGGCAGAAACTTGAGGAAATCCAATAGAGATTGGATAAGGAGGACAATTGTGTTCTTAGAACAGGCAGATGAGTTGAAGCCTAGGAAGAGCAAAGAGAAGTGCTCAAAGGAGGTTCTGGAGATAGAGAACCAATTGATTGCCAAAAGACTGAGTGAGGAGAGCTTGGTGAGCTAAGTGGCGGCAAGATAAGACTTGCTGCTGAAGAGGCTTTAGTACAACTCATGGTAAAGTGAGTGGGGACTCATAGAAATGGAAAGTGACAGTCGTAACAAAGGTTCTGACAAAAGGAGAAGGGCGCCAAAGCAGTTGGCATACAAAGACAGCTAAGTGAAGAGGAATATGAAAGGGAGAAGGCTGAGATAGCAGTTCAGCTTGAGGTGTTAATGGAGATGTTGCAAAGAAATGAGGAAAACCAGAAGCATGGTTATGTCATAAGAAATAAGCTGAGGTGGCAGAGACTACAAGAGAAGTGGAATCATAAGGTAAATTTGCAGTTGATAAAGGAAATAAGGGAACTTGAACAGGTTATAGATGCGAGACAGAAGAGAGAGAAGCTCGAAACAGTTGAGCTACAGCAAAATGAAGATGCTGAAGAAGATGTTGAAGTTTCGATATGTTACCCAGAGAGTGGACCATTACTTTTTGAAAGTGATGAAGAGCTGGAGGAGTTGAATCATATGAATGATTCAAAGCAGCCCGAAGATTTGATGACTGAAGCATCAAACAAGACCGTAAGGTCTTGTGATTTTAAAACTAATGGTTTGTGTGTGATTGCAGGTTTGGAAGAAGTTGCAGGTGATGAGCAAAGGAATGTTGCAGAGGGAAAGGAAGATTGGGAGGCCGAAACATTCATAGTGACAGCTAGAGCAACATGTGATGCAACATTTATAGTAGCAGCAGCAGAAAAGGTGATCAAAACAAGTGAGGAGCAAGCAAGAACGAGAATTCAGCAATCAAGAGATGGAAACAATCAGCAGACAGAGGACATACTGGACAGAGAAATTGAGTTGATAAGGAGGTTGATGATAAAGACATCCGAGAGAAAGACAGCTGAAAGAAAGAAAAGGAGCGACAACAAGAAAATGACAGCTAAAGATTGCAAGAGCAGAGCAAGTGGAGCACTACAACACAAAATATGGAAACCTTAAAGACAACAACAGATGACAACAACAGTGAAGCAATCAACAAGCACGGAAGGATTACAAAATAAAATGTGGGATCCAGGTGGACAGAGATTTAAAAAGCATGATCTGGAGATCATGGTCATTTTCAACCTTGGGAGTATGATGCAGGAGCATTAGCTTGGGAAAATACCTTGTATTTTTATGTAAACCTAGGGGTCTCAGGTTTTTGAGAAATTGTTAATTTTATGTAAATATTTATGAGATTTTGTGAGGATTTGTAATGTTTCCAAATAAGTGAACAACAAGAGAGAAATTAGCCTTGAAATATTTCAGAATTAATTATAATCCTAAGTTAGATTTAGTTTCAAGAGTTTTAGGGATGAGAATCTATCCTTTAGGGATGTTGAGAGATTTAGGGGTTTGTTGAGGAAGTGAAGGGATTGAGCATTTAATTAAATGAATTTTTTTAAATTGTATAAATAGGAGGGCTTTTTTGAGGAAAAATACATTAGAGAAGAGAGTGAGGGAGTGAGTGTGAGAAGTTCTCCTTGGGAGCCTTCGGGCAGTTTGTAAAAGGCCATCAGTATCGAATATCTGGCCAAAGATAAGTGATACTATCTGGCCAAAGATAAGTTTGTAAGTAGTCTCCTTTTGTTTTTATGTAAACAATGTTTCAAAGATATATATATATATATATATATATATATATATTATTGATTGAATGAGAAAGGCGTGAAATTGGTACTGACTGGATTGTTCCTTGAGTTCACTGGTTTTATGTATGGATAGAGGTTCAGTTAAATCCTGAAATGAATGGTTCTTATTCAAGGCGCAACTGATGTGTGTTCACAATGGAATCCGCGTGCCTTCGTATGGTGGTATCTGCTTTGAGTTTAGACCGGCGTTCTGATTTCATTACAAACAGATTTAATTCCTCTGTATTACGCAAATATAATGGTAATGCTATTTAAAGAAAAATCTATGTACTGAGTTTAGCCCTTGCGCAGTCTCCACAGGGCGCATTTGATTTTCCTTGAATATATGTTTAAATCGGTGGGCGTTTAGATGTTAATTCTTTGATTAAATGGCGGATATCGGGCTTTTCCAACACGCAAATACTGTTAACCATTAACTGTTAACTGTTGATGCTGCCGCATGTAATTATATATGCAATGCTAATTACTTATATGCGCAGACAGAAATAGTGTGCTGAGACAGAGGTGTATATGCGCTTTACCTCTGCATATTATCATATATAAAGCTCCTCTGGATATATTGCTGTTAACAGCGGAGGATCCCGATAACCATAAGTGCGGCATCAGGGTGGAGAACTTATTAATTGAACCGAGAAGCGTAAAAACTGAGGAGGAACGCAAGCACAGTAGCACTGGCGAGTGATATGTCAAAGACCTTGTAGCGGTTAATCTGTGATAACTCCGCCTTTAAGCAGTGTTTATATGTATATAAACAATCCTTGTCTATAGCTGTGAGCGGTGCGATCTACACATATATGCGTCTTTGCTAAGAATGAAGAGCAGCCTGTAACCAGCGCCAGTCCCAAAGAAGAATTGCTGTCAGCGTAACAAGGATAAGTTTCTGCATGATAGTAGAGGATTGCCTATGGTTGAAAATGTCTTAAAATGGAAGAGTGGCCATATTACACTTGAATTCTGGTCGAATGAGAACAGTAGGGCGCATTCTTAAATTGCGCGCAAATCCACATATTAATATGTTCTTTGGAGAATTGCATGAAGAGTGCCGAGAGCAGAGAGGTGCGTAAGTAATTGTGCGCAAGCTCATTTTTTTTTATATGTTTGTTCTAAAAGTTTCATGACGAATGCTGTGAGTTAACAAGCATGGTTATAAAACAAGCTTTCATAAGCTTGGTTGTCAGAGATCCTGGTAATTGCGGCCTGGAAGTGGATTGGGCTTCATCAAATGTAATGAAATTTTTAGTGTTATTCTGCAACAACCGGAGCATAGCATTCAAAAACAAACATTTCTGAGTGAAAATTGTATTGTTGTTTAATGGACACCCAAGAAAAAAAATTGGTGTAAAATAAGTTGTTTGAGCTCACCACATTCTTCCATGAAAGCATAAACAAGCACACTACTATTTGAACATTTCAAATCGATCTTGCTTGAGTCATATTTGATGGTATTAATTAATTTACTATTTGATGATTAGGTTTTAGTTTGCAGGCTGTCAACCCATGCTAGTAACTATTGCCGCAACTCTTGTACTAAGAGTTCAACACCATTAGTCATGTTTAAGAAAGCTGATGAAATAGTATTAGATAAGGGTTTCAGTAAGTAAATTCTATTAAGAAATGCAACACCATTAGTCATGTTTAAGAGAGATGGTGAAATAGAATTAGGTAAGAATTCAAGTAAGGAAATTTTATTAAGAAATGTAGAACCATCCGTCATGTTTAAGAAAGCTGGTGAAATAGTATTAGGTAAGAGTTTCAATAAGTAAATTCTATTAAGAAATGTAGCACCATTAGTCATGTTTAAGAAAGCTTCTAAAATATTACTAGATAAGAGTATAAGCTAGTAAATTCTATTAAGAAATTCAACACCATTAATCATGTTTAAGGAAGTTGGTAAAATAGTATTAGATAAGAGTTTCAACAAGTAAATTCTATTAAGAAATGCAACACCATTAATCATGTTCAAGAAATCTAGTGAAATAGTATTAGATAGGAGATTCAGTAAGTAAATTTCTTATGGAATTCCATTGATTAATAAGAGAATGACACAGTTGCTGAACAAGAAGTCACACAATATTTTTGTGAAGAAAACCATACAAAACCATATTGTACAATAGATGACTGCAAACATAAACTATTCATAGTTGATTGCACCAGTTGCCCTAGTCTTCCCAGCTTAATCCTGCTACACAAAATTTAAAATTCTC
The DNA here is from genome assembly GCA_031772625.1 of Pinus tabuliformis. Taxonomy (NCBI): domain Eukaryota; kingdom Viridiplantae; phylum Streptophyta; class Pinopsida; order Pinales; family Pinaceae; genus Pinus; species Pinus tabuliformis. Next base: position 210,739,335 of record CM062809.1, on the reverse strand, counting down.
TATACATTGTTTTTGGTCATAAAGCAACATAAAATTCAAATCTTCAGAGATCCAAAAATCATTACATTCACAATTACTTTTGTCATGTACACTGTCATGATCATAATCAAGCAAACTCAGCGTCTGTCTGGGTGGCATAATATTATTATTTTTGAGCCCCCTGTTGAGGTCAATTGGATGCACGTACTTGCAATTGGGGCAGGAAGGAAAAGCCTAATAAAACATGACAAAAATGTGGAACTGTGCACAGGCTACTGCAATCATCTCTGCACTATTTTCATCAAAGCGATTAGGCACGTTCCTTCTTCCTGCAACTTCTTCCTTCTGCTGCTTCTTCCATGTATGACTGTTTTCTGGAAGATTCATTTACAAGTCCAACTGAATGGACTGAGAGCTAGGAACTTCAGTTGTTTATCTTGGATCATGCGAATTGTAATAATATATTTTCCCTGTATGCAATCATTGATTAATTCAACCACAACAATAACAACAAAAAAAAATCCATCAATGACATGAGCCACAAGTTGTATTCTAGGAAAAACAAAAAAAAAACCATTGATGACATCGAATCACAATTTGTATTCAGGGAAAAACTAAAAGATGAAAACAAACCTGAAGGTATAAACATTGCTCCCATTCTAGAGGCAGGGGAGACTCAACGTGAAGCTCAATACCATTACCCGAGGGTTTCAGTTTCTATCCACTTACAAGAATCTCATCACCATGTTTAGAATTGCCTGAATTCCAACACCATTTTCTCTTCATGGTCACCTCATTTTTAAGATCCTACCTTTAACTGAATCTAGAAAAGCTACAGAGTTACAATGGATCAAGGGTTACAAAAATGATGGCCAACAATTCTAAGATAAATATTCATAGTTATAAGAAGAATTTCTGCGTAAATCACATATAGAAATACCTTTGTAGAAGGTTGAACCAACTAGTGTGGTGAAGAAACAGATCCAGCATGTTAAATTGGCTACAAAAATTAACGGCTAAAATTTTCATTTATTAATTTAATATTATTATTATTATTTATTATTTTATTTATGGAACCAAGTTAAATTAGGTAAAAATAAATAAGATAAATTAATGGTTAGCTTTTTTAAAAAATTCATTTATTTCTTTAAATTATTAATTTTATATATATATATATATATATATATATATATTAATTAACCATCATAAGTACGGTATTTATTTTTATTAATCATAATTTTCTCTTAACAACCTAATATTATTATTTTAATTAAAATATATATAAATATGTATATAAATAATTAATAATTTAAATAAATAAATGAATTATTTTTAAAAAACTAACCATTAATTTATTTTATTTATTTGTACCTAATTTAACTTAGTTCCATAAATAAAATAATAATAATAATAATAAATAATAAATAATAAATAATAAATAATAATTAATGACTAATTTAATAAACAAATAAATTAACTTTTTATACTAACCCATTATTTATTTATATAATTTTATTAATCCTAACTTTTTCTTATCAACTGTATATTATTATTTTAATATATATATAAAAGTAATAATTTAAAGAAATAGATGAATTTTTAAAAAAACTAACTATTAATTTATTTTATTTATTTTTACCTAATTTAACTTGGTTTCATAAATAAAATAATAAATAATAATAATAATATTAAATTAATAAATGAAAATTTGACCTGGGTCCTAGAGTCAAAAATTAGTTGTTAATCTTTTGTAGTCGTTACTGCTTAGACTATTTAACATGCTAGACTCGATCTGTTTCTTCAACTTGTCGCGTCATAAACCACACTAGTTGGTTCGAAATGCGTCGACAAAGGTCTTTCTATATGTGATTTACGCTGAAATTCTTCTTATAACTATGATGGATCACAGAAGCCTCAATTCTACAATAAATATTCATGGGAATTCTGAAAAATAATGCTAGATGTTGAGTTATATATTAAATCTAGAAGGAGACATCTCGACTAAACCACATCAAACATTGCATAGTCTCTCATAAATTTAGGAGTGTAAATTTAAAGTCTTGGAAGTTTCACTGCAGACGAATTTGGATATACAGTTAACTCATTATGTTGCATAGGTTCCAAGTGGAGGAGACAAAATTCAATCTCTTTGTGTACAAATGTATGGTATTTTTCTCTTGAATAATAACTCATATATTACCCTTTAATTTGTGATACTTGTTCATCTTGTATATAATGTTGTTGTGAATGAAAATAATAATCATGACAAGAAATTGATGACACAAAATATTAATAATTTGAAAGACTCAGTGATTCATTGCTTTTGATTGTTCGCCCTTCACCCTAGGTCTCTACTAGGAAGGCTCCTACTCTACCTCTCAAATCTGGCTCTTAGCTTTCCACTCTGGCTTTATATTCTTAGCTCTAGCTCTTGTCATTTGAATTTGAACTCCAACCCTTCTTAATATAAGAATTATGAAGTCTTCTAGATATACATGCCTCACAAATACACCTCAATCACAACTATGTGGATAGCTAAACCCTTTCACTAGAAGCATTCCTCCAAAGACTTGCATGGATTAGCACCATATGGTCATCAGTCATGTCATTGCATTGTAATACTTATAATTTCCAATAACAGTTTAGCTGAAGGGGTTAGAGAACATTAAGGTAAGAAGGTTGTTCCCTTTGAGGGGAAATTGACTAACATGTAGGAAAATATAAATGTCTATAGGCTTTACTAAATGGAGATATAATAGGATTGACTATCATGCGTGGAAATGACCTAAAACCAAATACCATATGGTGTGGCTGAATAGAATTATGATGTCTTATTAGTGTAAATAAGAAAAAAAAAAAAAAAAACCACCTTCTGAGATTTTGGGTGGGGGGTGTTACAAGTGTTTGGTGTGAGTTTCTGTCTTAGAATTGTTACAAAGAATTCTTATTTCCATATTATGTTAGTGAACTAGGATTGGCAAGGTTTTGTTTAAGGTAATGTGTTATAGATTATTTCTACTAGTGGTCTATGGAATTTTACTAAACTGGGTTTGGGAGAGGGACTCGGATTGACAATACTATTTTACTATGGGTAATGAATTATGTATTATAAACAATTACATAGCATTTTAGTTCCATTTTTGTTCTGCATATAGCAGTAGGGGATGAAAACTTTACCACCTACAACACAATGAGAAGGGGTCAGAGAAGTAGTTGGAGTTCCTTTTTCATTCCATTTATGTTCTATATATAACATTTCAATTAGAGAATGTAAACTTTACCATGTACAACATAGTGGGAAGGGATTGGAGATGTAGCTGGAAGTCTTATTAGGAATTGCCAAAGAAATTGCATTTCAGTATTTTCAATAGGCAAATGGTTTGATTAGTTTTTATGGGAGAGGTAGGGAAGCATTCCCCAGTTTGATGCTTGTCAATTATTCTAGGACTAAGGAAGTATACCCTTGGATTTACAACAACTCATACTAGTGAGTTGGTGACGAATATGTTTGATGTTGCATTGTTCTGGAATTAGCAACTACAATAATTAAGGTTTTTCTTATGATTGTTATATGTCTAGAATCTAGATTTTCTTTTGTACTATTGGGAGATGAACTTTTCAACTTTGTACTCCCAAATGGTGCACCCAACCTTGCTCCCACAGTGGTAAATAGATATCCACTTTAGCTTATCTCAAGGATTTCCTCAAGATCTAGACCTAGTCAAGATTTCCACTTATGAACAAATTTGCAGTTGTTCAATGACATTCATTAAAATTCTAATGCAAATTGCAAATGGAATTACAAATGCTCACATAGAATTCCCATTTAACACCTGAAAATTTCATTTATTCACCCACTTCTTAGCATGATAGATGGCTACTCAAATGTAAAACATCAAGGGAATTCTACAACAAATCCATGTGACATTTACTCATTTAACAATGGCTTTCATGCTAGATCATGCCTACATTCTAGATCATGAGGATTAATATTCTATTTTCTGCATGAAATTCAAAGAGTCACTAATTTTTCTAATAGAATTTGTCCAAAAAACTAACTGCATGGAATGGGAATGATTCAATGCCCATCCATAGATATCTAGCATGGATATTGACCCAAGCCAAACTAGTAAACCAAAAGGACTAAGACAGACTTGCAAGGATGATGTTGTTTCAACGTTATACAAATGAATTATGATATTTTATGTCTTAAAAGTTAATAGTTTCCCATTATCATTGTTAAATATTTTTTGTGAAATTCCATGTTGCGTCAAAATTCAATTTCTGGTATATGTTCTTTCAATGTTGACTCAACAATTCTTTTGCAAAGTACAATTCTATTTTCTATGAAAAAGTGAATTTATATGAAGCATATCTCAACTCTTGGAAACTGTTGATGCAGGTTTTCAGATCGATTTCAAATTTTACTTGTGGAATATTTAGTGAGATGTCAAAAGATAATCGTGAGAAGAAACCATCAAGGAAAATGGATATATTATCATACTTTCAAAAGGGCTACATCCAAAAATACACATTCTCTTCATGATTCAAGATCCTTTGAACAATCTATTACTGAGAGAGTGGTTAACTCTTGTGGAAATGCTTTTGATATCCATACGATGGATAAAATAATATGCTCCTCAAGTTATTAGGGTGAGATAAATGCAGTTTCAATAGAAATTGGTGATGAAAATGTTAAAGATTTTCCTTCAAAGGTGACACAATCCATTCGCGGAAAAGGAAAAAAGGCTAGTGGACCATAGGGAGACGATTCCAAGAAAATTTGGTTTCAAGTTTTCCATTTATTGGAGAAATACCTCCTACAAATGAGAATGAGGTTTTCCGACAAGTTAGATGTAATGTGTGTAGTTGGAAAACTCGAAAGGCAGTGAAATTTTAGATGAAGCTAGATACAATACAAAAGCATGCAGGAAAGGTGTGTGAAAAGAAAATTGTAAATGGTAAAGAGAAATCTATCATTAGATGGAAATCTTTTGAGGAATTTTGACATATTGAATATGCAGAACAATATAAAAATATTTAATAAGTAAGAGGAAACTTGAGGCAAGTAGAGGAACCATCATATATCTATTGGAAAAGACGATGGAAAGAAGTTTGTTATCCAAGACGGTACAATTGAATACTATATTTCACATTTTATCTAAAGGTCATCCTATGACAGATTATCCAAATCACATGAAATTTCTATCTTTTCTTCAAGTGTCAAACTTTCCATCTTCTCATTGGTCTGTAGCTAGTGGTTGGGAATGGGAAAGATATCTAGCTCAAGTAGAAAAGGACGATTTGAAATAGAAGATTGCAAATGCTAGGTTTTCGACATTTTCTTTGGATGAGGTTACAGCTATAGATATTACTTCATGGACTTGCATGAAAGTTTATATGGTTAATTACCATATTAGGCATTCCTATCTACTTGGGATTAAAAATATGAGAGAGACTTCTACAGCTGAAAATATTTATGAACTTGTTCTTAATGGTTTGAAGGAAAGTGGTATGGATCATTTAATGATTGCAAAAAATTTGATATGTGTTGGAGAAGATGGAGCATCGGTAATGCAAGGAAAAATGAATGGCCTTTGTGTTAGGCTACAACTATCAACTTCATCATATATGCTTAATATTCATTGTATGGCTCATAGGATGAATCTTTCATTTAAAATAGTAAGCAAGTTTCCATCAGTTTCAAAAGTTGAAGATCTTGCAGGTGAGACTCATGCATACGTTTCTCATAGTCCCAAACGATATTTAGAGTTTCAACAATTTGTAGAAGGTGTTACAGATTGAAAAAAACTAGTAAAAGATGTTGATACAAGATGGATCTCATTAAATGAACCAGCTCAAAGACTATTTAGTGAGTTCATTTCTTTGGTAGGGTTGATGTATGAAAATCGTTACAATGTAGACAAAGCTCAAGATCTTCTTTCTTGACTAACTAATATAGAGACATTATTGACATTGGCTGGAATTTTTCCTATGCTACATGAAATGAATGTCATCGTGAAAATGTCTCAGAATCGCACAATTTATATTGCAAAATACACAAATACAAGAAAGTTAGCATGTCCTGCATTGGATAATTTGTATATGATGCCAAAACTCTTTTATAGGTCCAGAGTTTAAAAGTTGGACTAAGATCGTCAATATAGAAAATAATGAAAATATTTTGACTTTTGATGAAAAAGGGATACTATGTATCGCAGTGCATGGGTATATGGTTCCCTTTCATTATATTAGTAAGCCATATTTTTTAGTCCCTTGACTCATTTCTTGCATGGATCCATAGATCTAGTTTTATTTTTATAATTATTATTGTTTTCTTTATATATTTGGTGGTTTGAGGAAATATATTTGATTTCCTTTCACTTTGTGGCATGATTTCAGCATCTTCACCTTTTAGAATATAGTAAAATATTATTCTTATTTTATATTTTCTTGGAAAAGAATTATTTATATTTGGAAAGGGAAATAAGCCCTGGGTAGCTAAGCGAAGAGAAAAATGGTCTATGTACTAGGTTCCTGTGCATTCATCGTATGAGACCTATTCGCATGAGACCGACATTCCTTTTATGCAAATACACTTTTGATGCCAAGGTGGAGCTGAGTTCGCTGACCTGTGAAGAGAAGTGACAGCTGATCATAATGCTAAGGAGATAAAGAAGGATTGTGAAAATTGTTTGAACTAGTTCTTATTTTGGTCATATTTACTACTAAATGTATATTTTGGTGATTTTTTACATTGTAATGATGTTGTGTAGAGCTGGTTTGAAGAGCTCGATGTTAAAGCAAGAAGACTCTCTACAAACCACAAGGACTACATTGAATCAGATGACCAATGCTTGGAGGGCACTTCATGTTCTAGGCGTTGTCGAGACTCTTCACTCGAAGTGTCAATGGATACAATGGTATGGCCATAACATCACTTAATTTGATCCTCTTTACTAATCTCCTAACATCATTTCAATACATCAAATTTTTTTGTTTTCATGGAATTTGGGTTACAATTTGGTGTCTATTGGTAGTGAAAAACACCTATTTCTAGTTGATTTGAGGCCCTTGGTAAGGATCCTTTGTTCATATGATGGAGTACACAACCTACCTGTATATTGATTTCTATTGGATTTAGATGGTTGAATGTAACATGGTATATATTAATGGGCTTGGACATGGCATTGATGGTGCAAGAGTAGAGGACATTTTGGATGTTGCTTCTATCACACTAAACAAGAATTTTGTACTAAGTTACATGAATTGTTTCTTTGTATATTTAGATGTAAGGGATTCATTGATTTTCCTTTCTCCATGGGATGATATAACTTACTTTCATACCTTACATTTTTAGGTGATAAAAATGTTATGTTTCCTAGTGCTATACGTATAGGGACTCCTGCATTAACCACCCATGGCCTTCTTGAGGATGACTTTATTAAGGTTGCATATTTTATCTGCAAGGGGTTGCAGATAGCCATTAAGGCTAAGGGCTCTGTGAAAAGTACAAAATTAAAATATTTTATAGAATCTATTACGTTAGACAATTTCCAACTCTGGTTGTTGGTCTCAAACAGTAGGTTGAATAATTTGCTAGCCAATTTCCATTGTCTAGTGTTGGCACTGAAAATCTTAGTTAGAGATATGACATGATCACAAGATCAGAAGTGTCCTTTATTAACTTTTAGGTTGGGCTTCAGTGACGATAACTAGGTTGGAAAGATTTGGTTCCATGTGTATATTATAGTTATGAATAATGTTTTAAAATGAATTTTGTTTGAATTTATGTGCTTTCCAAGCATTGGCATGAACAGATTCTATTAGGATGTGTTGGATGTTGAGTTTGTCGTTTCATTTATTGGAAATTATGTGCAACTCTCTTTTTATTCATCACAAGAGTTTTGGGTTGAAAAATATTGATAAATTGTATGGAAGCTATTATATCACTTATTTATGTGGTGTGACTATGGATATTTTATATAGCCTGGAAATCAATCTTCCATATTTCTAAAGGGCCTAGGTATTGGGCCAATTACATAGTTTCATAAAGTGTGTTCACAAATATGCTTCTACACATGCATAGATTCCATGTATACATGACAAATTTTCAATCAATTAGGCTTCTAATATTTTATTGTTACATTCATCATCTCACACATGCTGATTTTATTGTTACATTCATCCCTAATTTTCTGCTTTGCAAGGTTAAATTCATTTGCAATCACCCATTTTCTAGTTTTTTGGTTTGGGAGGTTCGATTTTGTGCCAATCGCCCTAATTTCTTGGTTTCCAAATGGAGGGCAAGGGTGATTTAGTGAAAGACTCCTTAATTTCTTGGTTTTCAAATCGATGGCCGCCTATATAAATTTGATATTTCTAGATTCCTCAGTTTGTGAATCCTCCATTTCTAGTTTTTGAATTGGTGACTCATTGCAAGAAGTGCTAGGGTATACATTTTGTAACCAGATGGGAACTAACCTTACCATCTATGGGCTTCGTTCACTAAAACGAGACTCCATTTACTTAGGAAATTGATAGGTTATGGCTGATAATCACCTAAGACTATTGAACTGAAGGAATTGAATAGGTTATGATAGCGAGTGGATTCATCATAGGCATGATAGGTAGAAACAAAAATAAAGGTGGAGGTAGTAGTGTAACCGTGTCAATATTAAGTTCCAAATGATATAGAGGCAAAGGATGCACCTCACCAAGTGTACCTTCCATATCGAAACCCTAAAGTGGGGAGGGTAGCATGGCTAACCACAGTAATTCTATCTTGATGGTCCTATGATAATTGAGCTAAAATTTGGCCACCTATCTGGAAAAGCATTTTCTGTGGATTTCTTGCAATCTATCAAAGTTTCAGTGAAGTAGAGCTTGAATCAGGTTCAGCAAGCTGTAGCCAAAATGAAAAACATGATGGATGGACTAAATGATGAAAGATGATGGATTGCTATTGGTAAATGCTGGCCTTCTAAAATTTATCAGTATGGGCCTCAGTTCTTGGTGCCAGAATTGGTGAAGGATTTTTTCTATAATTGTTCTACAAGTGAAAATAGGGTTGATTGTATGGGGAAGGTTGTAGATTCAGACAACATCCTGGTTGGCCTACTGACATATTTAGGATCTCGCCTGAAGAACCTGAGAAAATGGTGTGTCACTTGTAGGAAGGAACTTCCACCACTCTCTCGGTTGTGGTATTGCGATGTAGAATTATGGTATTCCCTCTCTAAGTCACATTTTTCTTTCAAATTTTCCTGCTATAGATTTCATTGTTATTTATAGATTCTAATTATTTTCAAAGAAAAAACATCTCTATTTTTCTTTTTTTAAATATGATATTCACTAATTAGGTTTTGAACATGTGATCTTCATTAAGTAGATTTTTATTTTGAGTTGACAAAACTCAAGCCTCGAACTTAACTGTATCCTTATTAGGTGCCAACATTCTCATTATGTTTTGGGAGTTCCATACTATCCACTTAATTTCTTTTATCATCATGGTCTACCCATTTAGGATGTAGCTCATAGTGGTCCGAACGAGCTTAGTCATTCTCCAAATCATTCTTTCCAAAATAATTTGATAATGTAACTCAGATGGGTATCTGAACATTAACAGACCATTAATCTGCCTCTACATGCCTGGAAGAAAGGGTTGAATCTACTCATAGCAATGTAAGTAGGCAACAAAGTATGGTAGATAAGGTGCACTAGTTGTACTATATTACAGTAATAAAACATAACTTATCTGTTCTTTTACTCCTACAAGGAAATTTAACAATTTATACATATTTGAGAAGCTCGCGAGTGATGACAAAAAATAAGCATGTGAACGACTTGGGGGAGATCATCATCGTGAGGGTTCAGACTTTGATCTAATATTTGATATAAACCTAGAAACTTGAGTGAAAACACACACAAAATTTCAGTGGAGTTTTGACATTTCTTCTGTGTTTTTTTCAATCTAACTATGTTGCAACACTTATCTACCATTAACATCGCTACAACTAACTCATTCTGGCCAAAAGAAAATTATAGGCGAGAAGCTTTGTTATATACTGCTAAATAGTGACCATAATTTCTGTTAATGTTAGATGAAAATAGAAATGGCAGCATAAGTAAATGTATCCATGCCACACAAAAAAAATTGAAATGGAGGAAATTGTTTGAGTTAAAAATAACTCCAGAGTTATATATTACATGGGAGGAGAATGAAGCAAAGTTTCAATTACAAAGGATAAGGAGGTACAAGACGTCTTGCACCCTACCGTGTCATCAATTGTTCCATCTCCTATCCTACATGTTGGCTATGATATAAGGCTTCTCTCTTTCACAGATTCCCCTATCTCTACCACTCATCTTCCCACCATCTATTCCATCCTGTCTCTTGTCTCCTTAAAAGGCCCTAGAGGTATTTAAGTTAGGGCTATCAATCTAACTCAACGTGGCCTATTCTTAACTTCTTTCTAACCCAATGCTTTAATCACTACACCTACTCACTTTGCAGGGTTTTGGCCCCCAAAAGTCAATAATTTGAGGATCATGGTTATTGTTAAGTCTTAGTCTCTGGCTATGCTAAATATGTTCCTGAGATAATTGTCTGGTGCTTAAGAAACGATGGAACACCAATCTTCTTTAAAATCTGGATGTTCATATCTTGCACTTTGCCATCAATTCGCTCGAGTCCGTACAGAGCCTAAGAATGCATGTGCCCTAGCTACGGTTATTCAGGAGCTTGGTGTTCCAACATTATTGATCTCCATTTTTTTTGTGGATATAAACTCAAAATCTCAAGCAATAACACTAATAGTTCAACTGAGTTTTGACATTTCCTTTGTGTTTTCATGATCTAACAATGTTGCAACACCTCTTTGCCATTAAAATCACTACAACTAACAAAGTATGAGCAAAGAAAAATATTTTAGGTGGAAATCTCTGCATTATAAGGGTAAATTTTGTGCATACTATCTATTAATGTCAGAGAGAAATAGTAACAATAGCATAAGTAAAGACTTACACACTACAATGACTATGCAAAGTTCGAATTGGAGAAAAAAGTTTTCCAAGTAAAAAAAAAATTGACACTTATATATTACTTGGGAGTGTAATGAAACAAAATTTAAGTTACAAAGTAGAAAGAGGTACTTAATTTCTTGCACCTATACATGGCAGCAAGTGTTCAATATCCTGATTTGTGACTTGGATGATGATGGCTTTCTTCCTTCGACTACTTCCCCCAGCTCTGTCACTTCCACACCTTTTCCTTGGATTTTGTCTACTTAAAAAGTCCGAGAGGTAGTTATGTTAGGGGTATGTGCCTTACGCAACATGGCATCTTTCGAGCTTGTTTCCGACCTGATTCATTATGGATCATTCTTACTTCTGGTTCAAGATAATTATTCTATGTTAACAGTATGATATCTTCAATGGTTTGATATTGGAAACATTAATAGTAAGCTAAAAAATTAAAGCATAGAAACATATAGATATTAAATACTCGAGTATTTCAATAGCCTAGTATTTATGTGATCATTACTAAAATAAAAATCCTTATTTGACATTGTTGTGGCAGATTAGTTTAGTACTTATTTTCTTGATTCCTAAAGCTTGGGACTAATTTTGTGCTCTTGATTATCATAATCATCCTGTATTGGTTTGAAGAGTTGGGTATTGGAGTATTAGTACTGCAAGAACTATAGAATCTAGAGTTGATTCAGTTTGAGCTAAACCCTATTGTAGATGCAACAACAAGCCACTGTGATGTTTTTGAACCATATCCAGCCTTTTTGCTAAGAATGTGGGAAATTAGGAAGTACTCTGGATTTTTCAGCGACTATACATCTAGTGGAAGCATAGGAAGTCTAGAAGAAAGAAATTCAATGGACGTTAGAACCCCACAGGGAATTGACAATGCAGGGAAGGGGCACATGGATAATAAAAATTTGCAAGTCTTTCACTCCTTAATACAATCATTTCCCTCAGTTGAAGAGATGAAAAAAGGTACCGGTGATCTTGAATTAATGTTAAATCTTGGTGTGTCCTAGCTTAATTCCAATGGGAATAAGTTCTCTGAAGAAGATTATGCTGAAAATATATGTCTTTCGTACAATGTCCTTAGATATGTGTTCTTTACAAACAGGTTGTCAATGAATATCCTTAAGGGAAAAATCAGGTTGAATATGTCGAGTTCTCTCCACCAGTTTGTAGTTTTTAAAACTTCGAGAGGGAGTAGTAATTTGATCATCAGAGGGGAATAAAAGGTCTATCCTTTCATTCCATGGAAGTCATTCATGTAACTAGTACTATATCAAAATTTAATTTACTTCTGCTATTATTTTCTATTTTTTTCATATATTCTATGAGATCTTGTTTCACAAATGAATAACTGAGGAAATAATTTTTTATGTTTTCTTTATGTGATTTTTATGGTTTTTAAACAGAAGAGAAAATTGAAATACTTAAGAAAGAAAAATGCTCCCCACACTTGAAAATATATAAATTGTATAGACAAGAGATGCCTTTACCATGATGAAAATTGGGATTAAATATCCTAAGAGATTGCTATCACCCTTTCAGGGTTATAAAACTTCAAAATAACATTTTTAACAACTTCGTTTTAAGAATGATATTTAAAACTAATTAATAGAGATGGCCTTTAATGAAGCACTCATTAAGTGACTTGACGCCTAGTAATGATATTTAAGGACAATTTAAGAGTATTTAGGACTTTTTAAATGGTATACATACTTTAAGTCCACTGAAATTCATTTTACTTTTTTGTTTTTCGAAGGAAACTTCCCTATGGATTGGCAGGGAGTTTCTATGTCTGCATGCCATTCATTTTGAGGTCAACTCATCTGGGACAATACCTATTTGTACAAGTGACATTTTCTCAATGTCCATTCAAAATACTTAGGTGGCTAAGCCCCATTTCTAGATTTCAGTTGGGTTCTAGATTTGCAAAGCATAATTGGAGATGATGTAAAAGCAGTCATTATAACTTAACAATACTCACACTAAGTTATTATCAAGCATGCCTTTATTTTTCCCCTTCCAGATAAAGTGGAACATTATGATTATGCTAATATTCCATGTAAATTGAATTTCTGAAAATCAACAACAATTGCCTCCTACCAACATTGCCTTCCAACTAGTAAGAGCATGCATCATGGAATTGTAGAAACTTGAAATTTAATTTTGAAGTACCATGGATTTTGGAAAATCAAAGAACAGGTTCAAAAAATAATCTTTTCCAACATAAGAGGCATAAGAGGGTGAAATATGCTAATTTTAACAAGTCATGGATTTGTTACCACCAAAACTATCAGTCTTGTCAAGGCCCATAGAAGATGTTACGATATCATTGTTGACTCAAAATCTATTAGGTCTTGTGAGATGCCTCACAAGGCAAAAGACATACCAAGACGCAACAATGAGGTGGATGCTACTATCACCTCAACAATTCATCTCTTGCTCTTTAGTGAAATTTCACCACATGAGAGGCTTCCTAGTTTATGTCACCTAAAGTATGTTATAGGTCTAGGGTTTAAAGATGACACTTCAATAAGCTTACCCAAGGTACTCAGGCTACGAAAAAGGCTCGATTCTATTGGATAAGGAGTAGTGTACTTATGTAGTAGCCTATAAAGATGGACTTCTAGCTTGGCGTTTTCAATGCATACTTTGAAAATTAACCCAACCATGCATACAAGAGAGAGAAAAGGTTTGATTACTGATATGATCGACAATAGGAAAGAAAAACCTTCAAAATGACCCTAAGTTGAAGCCTTAGTGCAAAAATAGTGTTTTTCAAGCCCTACAATTGCCTAGGGTTCATGATGTTAGCCCTAAGGAAGGACTTCCAATCATGAAAATTTCTAGATTTTGGTATTTTAAGGCTCTGTAAGGTATAAAAACCTCCAACTAGCTCAATTTCATGCCCTAGTTGAATTCGGCCTCAAACCCTAATCCTAGTGGTTTACCTTGAAGGGTCGAAATTTTATGAGGGAGAGAAAAAGTAGAAGTTTTGTGATTTTTGACCATAATTATGGATGCTACTCCCTTCTATCCATTGAGTAATGTAACTAGGTTCAGTCTTCATAATAACATGTGTATTTGTGATTTTATGTAATTGATGTAAAGAAGAAAAATAAAATTATTATTGTAATGCTTGTCTCATGGGTTTCATGAGAAAGGAATGTTATCTTTAGTAATGTCTTCCATTGGGAGCCCTTATGATTGGTCATAAAGTAAAATTGAGTCAATGTCATGTATGAAGGACCCTTCTTGGGCATGTTACATTTGTATATGAGTGAATGAAAGAGTCAAATAGACCCCATGACCAAGCTCAAGCATATCCTTCAAGTCGATCTTAAATGAAATATTAAATTTTCTCCAAAAGATATGTCGACTCACCCACAGTTCAAGTCATCTTATTGTGGATTCTCCAACCACTATAAATGGGGCAGCTCGACCTCATTTCATAGACTGAATTTCATTCAAGGAGAAGTCTGCAATAGGAGGTGTGAAGTTCATCAAGGAAGCTTATAAGCAAGCAAAGCAAGGAAAAATATAAGTGAGGTCATTTTTTATTTATTTTGGGTTGGTCTACTCCATACGTGTGAAGAAAGGGTGTTTTCCACTGCATAAGAAGTCGAGGTTTCATAGTCTCCTTTGAAGGACAGATTAAGGAAGAGAACAAGTTCATTATCAAGTCGAGTTTCCAAGGAAGCTACCTCCACCTAAAGCGAAGGGAATCAAGGTTCCAAACTTGATAATTTACCTCATAATAAAGAAATACTCATGGTTCTCAACTTTTGAATACGAAAACTTATATTTTGAAGTTATAAGTGATTATAGCCTGATTATTGTAACTACCTTTGTTAACTAAAAACAAATAATTACTTCAGCCTATCAGTTGTTAGGCAACAACTGCTAGTTCTATATCTGTATGATTTAGTCACTAGAGTGGTGCACTTGATGGTAACTAGTCAAGCTCGTCTAATTCACCAACAATGTTGTCAAGTTCTTTTACAATTTCTTCTTGAATACCCTCTTGGTGCCAAGATACTGCAACAACCCTTGTATTTCTTAGCGATTCACCATTTTGTACTAGTGATTCATCGTGATTTTACAGGATAATATAATATGGTGAGAGATTCACTAAAAAATTATATTTACATATTATATTATTAATAAAATCACCTTCCATTTTTCTTATGTATCATGAGGATTCACCCATTTATTATACATCTAAATTTAGGGGGGTTCTTAAAATTTTCCCTGATTGTCACTATCGATCAGTTGACATATTATTAGTCATCATCCTTAACCTCCTGTGAGTCCTTTAGCTCATCGATTTCTAGAAAGAAATCTGCCACCCCTCTCACCGGTGTTTCACTTGAAGTCTATAAAGATTCCACCTTATTTGGTGATTTCCCTGGTCCTCCCCCTCCCATCTTTGAGGCTAGCTCTTTGAGTGTTTGCATGTTACAAGCATGATGGGCTACTCAAAAGTAGCCTAATAACTTTAGTCAATAGCCATCTCCCCAGCACCCTATTATTACCATCTCAATTGATCCATCCCCCCAAGATTTCCTCCTTTTGTGGGTGGCTCTCCTTTGTTCCTACCTAAAACTATTCCTCTAGGTCTTAACCATATAGGAGTTGTTCTGTCGGGGCATTACCATGCAGGATAGATACCTTTCATGTTTCCCCTCCTGGAATCTATTCTATCCGTATCATGGCTTCGTTAAGTCTACTTAATATGACTTTGGGGATCCGAGCCTAGTACATTGATCCCCCAACAAGCACTCTACCTAGTCATCTCAGACCCTATCATGTTTTGATCTCGGTTCAACTATTCCCTACAACCCCTATCAATGCTCCAGTTCCACCGCAACCCTAACAAGAACCCATTCCTGTTGCGAAATCATCTGGATAGAGGGGTAAAGCGAAGAGGAAAGAACCTAAGGACAAGGCTCCCGAAGCTTCTCTAGCCCCAAAAGCTCCAAAGTTGACAACCCCATGTGCTTTATGTCAGGTTTTTGGGCATGCCACCAATATTTTTCATGAACTTCCTCATCTGAAACGTTCGGTTCATGAAATGTTTCCTGAGTCTAATATCCCTAAGGTCCAAGTTACCTTACCTGATTTAGCCAAAAGACTCAAAATGTTGTGCACAAATCACCCTTGTGCCCTATGTGATCATTATGGTCATTATTCCCAATGTTTCCCTTGTCTTGACAAATTTCATGATTGCCTCCGAGTGCTTCGTGACTCCGAGGCCACTCATAGTGGATCATCTACTACTATACCTATGGATTCTAGTACCACTAGTACACTAGAATAGGACGACTCTTGTCCCACCATCTTGATCCTTCCCCCTGATGTCGAGATGACAAACTCCATGGTCCATATCCTTTACCTATCGTCATCCTTGAGTTCCTTGCAGGAAAACCTTTCTGAGGTTTCTAGGTGCACTTCTATCAAACCTCCTTCCTCAGAAACCCAAGTCTCAACATCAGTAGATTTTCAATCTACTAGTTCATCGTCTACCATTCTAGATGATGTGTATGTGAACCTTCGTTCTCAGGATGATGCAGCAGGTTCCGCTGTCGCACCATTTAGTCATTCTTCCTCTAGTCTACCCATCTTCCATTTTGATGAGGACATCATGGAAGCTATGTCTACCCCTGATTACCCTTGCGATGATATGCACCATTGTGCATATGACAAATATGTTGTGGAATCAAAATTCTTCATCCATGGTGAATTCGATTGGTTTAGACATTCCATTCCTAGCCTAGATGCTTTCGAAGAATGGAAAATGGCCAACATTTCTCCTACTATCAAAATCAACTTTCCCGATAAACCAGGGATCAAAGAAAACATTACCTTGGGGGCATAGTGCACCCCAAAAGAAATTGAGGCTTACACTAAGCTCTTGAAATAATTTCGTGATGTTTTCACTTGGTCTTACTCAGAGATGCTTGGATTTGATCTTGCCATTGTTGAACAGCATATCGATAAATGACTCGATGCCACACTTGTCCGTCAGAAGTTGAGACCCATTCACCCTTCTCATCGTGATGTGATTAAAGATAAGATCGAAAAGCTCAAGCAAGTTGAATTCATCTATCCCATCGAGTATACCACATGGGTATCCAACCCAGTTCTTGTTCTCAAGAAGTAAGGCACCATTCATGTCTGCACGGGATTTCATGACCTAAACAAAGCTTGTCCAAAAGAAAACTTTCCCACACCCTTTATTGATCAAATCATCGATGAGTGTGTGGGGCACAAGATTCTATCCTTTATTGATGGATTCTCTTGGTACAACCAAATTAGTATCTGTCATACTATTCTGTTAAAAATTGTGTTCATTAGTTCATGGGAAATCTTTGCATATAGGGTCATGCCATTGGATTTAAAATATGCCAGAGCCACATTCAAGTGGGCAATTCCATACTATTTTCATGACTTACTGCACCTTATCCTTGCTTAACTTGATGATCTCACTACTCGCTTTAGGTCTCAGGTGCAACATTTTCATGATTTGTGCACCATTTTCCTCCAATGTTGCAAGTATAACATCTATCTTAATCCATTTGAATGCATCGTTTGTGTTGATGTCAGTCATCTATTAGGATTCCTTGTGTCCAAGGATGGTATCACTCTTGCCCCCCTGAAAGTTCAAGCCATTCTTGAGCTACCACAACCTCGTACCTTGCACCAGTTACAAAGCCTTCAAGGCAAAGGCCAACGCCCTTCATAGGTTCGTGCCGCAATATGCGAGCACGATGCATGGGTTTCTTAGACTCCACTCAACCATTCCATTTGTTTGGGATGATCATGATCAATAATATTTTGATGCCCTAAAAGGTGCTCTCACTTCTGCTCCCTTGATCAATACCCTTGACTTCATGAAGGATTTCATCCTGTACATCTCATCTTCCACCCATTCAGTCGCTGGGGTCCTTATTTATGAAGATGATGATCAGAATGAGCATGTTATCTAATATTTTAGTAAGAACCTCGTAGGTCCCACTATGAACTACTTTCAGGAAGAGAAGTTTGTGTTGGCTATCGTATTCTCCGTCCAAAAACTCTGTCACTATATCCTTACTCGCACCAACAAGGTCGTGACAAACTCCAACCCCATGACCTTCCTATTGAGTCGACAGATCATTAATGGGAAGTATGCACATTGGATTGCCATCCTCCATGAGTTATATCTTGAGTTTGTTACACCTACGAGTAAGAAAGGTTTGCCCCTCGCCGAACTCGTTTCTAAATGGTGCACATGATCCACCGGTTAATGACAAGATCCCTGATGAAAACTTGTTCATCATCACTTTGGATGATCCTTGGTACATGGATATTCTCACATATTTATGAACCCGGAAGTTTGGGCCCCATCTCACTCATGATGATCAACAATGAATTCGATACCAAGCCCCTCGCTACCTTCTCATTGTTGATGATCTTTATCATCGCGGATTTGATACTATCCTTCATCGAAGCAGAGCAAGTGTTAAATGCCTGTCACAGTGGCACTTATGGTGGTCACCACTCTGATATGGCCGCTCCTTAGAAAATAATGCGCATTGGTTACTTTTTTCCTTCTCTCTTCAGTGATTTCATTAAGGTAGTCAAACACTGCTCCAATTTCCAACATCTTGCCCCAAAGGCAAGAGCCCCACCAACTCCTCTCCATCTTCTCATCGCAGCTGGTCCTTTTTGCAATTGGGTCATTGATTTTATGGAGTGTCAACCACCATATATTAATTATCATAAGTATATCATAGTGGCAGTTGACTATTTTACCAAATGGGCTGAGGCCATGCCTATGTTCAACAACATGGCGGCTATTGCAGCCCTTTTCGTTTTTAACCATGTTATTGCTCCATTCAGGGTTACGAAGAAATTGGTCTCTAGCCATGGCCGACATTTTGAAGATGAGGTATGTAATGAGATTTCCTCATTGTTGGGCTTCCAACACCAATATTCATCATCTTATAACCCACAAGGTAATGGACAATTTGAGGTACTCAACAAGATTCTCAAAACGATGCTTCAATAGATGGCGAATAAACACAAGACTAACTGGCATCTTATGCTCTTCCCAACGTTGTGGGCCTATACAAATTCTATTCAAACCACCAGTGGATTTACTCCTTTCCACCTTGTTGTTAGTGAGGAGTCAGTCTTACCGATCGAGTGTGAGATCCCTTCCCTTAACCTAGCAGTCGAACTTCTCCCCAACACCCAACCATTAGAACAAAGACTTATCATGCTTGAGTGCACCTCTAAAGACCATCGTGTTTCTTTGAAAATTGTTGAAGTGGCCAAAAAGTGCACCAAATCCCCATATGACCAAAAATTCAATTGCCATGTTCTAATGTATGTCTAGGCCCATGATACCCTTGGACATGGGAAGCTCAAATTGTTATGGCTAGGACCTTACATCATTTGTAGGGACTTAGGAAAGGGGGCATATCTTCTAGAGGATTTTGAAGGCTAACTCCTTCTTAATCCTTGTAATGCACTCTACCGTAAGAAATTTTACCCATAGCATATCCCATTGATTTGCATGTATTTATTTTTGTCATGCATTTAGGTAGGTTTCATCATCTCATTTGAGGAGTTGACACTTCACCCAAAATCCATTATTCCAAGAAGGGTCACTTTGTCGCCTGTCAAAATCAAATTCCTTCATAAGAAAAACTTGTACTTTGGGGGCCACCTTCCCTTGGAACTTATCGTCTCACATGTCGATTTTCATCATGAGAAACCATTATTTGATCATGTTTTATTGGTCCCCACTAGGCCTATTATGTGTGGAAACATCATCTAGTCACCCTTGTTCAGAGCATCTACGATGACTCACCTTTACATCAATGGAGTCTGTTTCACATCCCATTGTCTCCTATCATCATATTCCATCCATCTTTGCATACCACTCATCCTGTGTTGCCGATTTTAGACTTTAGTCATACTGTCCACCATTCCCTCCAGAATCGAGTCAGTTTCTGCAAGGTCAACCATGCACATTATTCTCTGACAAGGGAAGTCATCTATTTTTTCCTCAGTCCCATTTTCTCCATTTTCTATGGTGTTAGTCTATTAGTCACATTACCATTTTCCCCCGTGCCTCAGTTGAGGATCCTCATTACCTCACCTATGGTGGGCCTTATTCTATTGACATCATCACATATATCCCAAAAGAATGAACTAGAGGGTAGTGTATCTGGGCTCCATCTTCCAATCTTGTTCAGTGCCTCGAATCAAGCAAAGGAAATCATCATTTCCTTTTGACTTGGTTGTTTCATGATCCTGATTCATACACATGATGGTCTAGTGGTGTAGCAGATTGTACCAATGATGCATGGGTGTGTGTGAGATGCTTTATACCTCATGAGGGGGTGGCCCTTTAGGTATCCCCCCACATGCCCAGATGCCTCCATATTATGCTACAACCTCATATGCAGTTCCACAGATTTGATGGGTTCGGTTCCTACCAGTTGCAACGTTCATGACATACATGTATCCTTCAAATGATCCATTCAGTTTTGCAGAGCCCTTTCATGTTCAGCAAGGCTTCTTTGGTTGTTATACCCTCCCTCCCACCCAATTTTTGAGGGAAGGGCCATTTTATCTCATGTAATCATATGTTGTTTTAGTGAGTCTTGGATCATTTTCTTCTAGGCACATTATTTATATGGGACAAATTATATTATTTTCTGACTCATTTATGTTAGAATGTCATGTACCATTCAACATGCACTTTATTTCTCAGCTTCATTTTCTTGGGCGCATTATTATTTTTATACTAAGTTATTTCGACATGCATAGATATGCCTCCCCTGTCTCATTGAGATCTAGTACCACAACATAAAAGGAGACATACATTGGTCTTGCCCCCTCCATCACTATCCTCTTTCGATTTAGCTCCATTAGTGTGTGTCTCTCTCTCTGACTCCACTTCATTGTCTAGTTATTGTGTCCTTACAACATACTTTGGTCATACATTTTTCTCCTAATGCTCGTACATTGGGGGACAATCTGTTATCACCAAAAATTGATCATCTAGCCATAATTTACTAGATGGACCGAAGTACACCATGTAGGGCCAATTTTACCATAGTAAAATTGCTTTCACTGTGATAAATTACTTAATAAACCACATCTGTTTCGTCATTTATAATTAAACCCACGAAGAATAATTAAATAAACCATTATTTATTTAATTATCTTCTAGGAATAATTAATTAAACAATTGTTTAACTAATATTCCTTGTCACATTTGACCTAGTTATGAGAAATAAATATATAAATCATTAATTATCTTATTTTTCTCTAGGAATAATTAATTAATCATTAATTAGTTATTATTCCTTGTTAAGTTTGACTAAATTCCCTAGGAATACTTAAATAAATCATTATTTGTTTATTATTCGTTAACCATATTTCTTGAGATCATAAATAAAGTATTCATTTATTTATTATTTCTAAATAAAAGTATTTAACCAATTTAAATACTTTTTCCTTCCAATCAAATGTAATAATATATTCCAAATGGTTAATTCTAGAATTTGGTTAATAATATTTTATTATTTTCTATTATTGGAAAATAACCTAATATTTTGTTATAAATAGAATGTTTTTACATTCATTCTTCACTTTTGATCATTTCATTGTTGCACTCATTGTTGTAACTCTGATTATTATCACTATCGCACACCATTTTTCTTTTCCATTTGAGTTCTCATTGAGCTCAAACATTGTGTTTGCTGGGTTTTACACATTATAGAGGAGAGAGACTCTACAAAAGCTGAAGACATTGAGGATAGCCAAGAACCCATCCCATAGAGGGGTATTGGTAACATTATTTGTTCCCTTCATAAGTGTCGTTTAATAAAACATATTCTTTATATATATGGTTTCCATTGGATTATTGGAGTTACTTGCACTTATTCCATTTTGTTGTTTAACTAGTTATGTTTCATAGATCAGGGCTTTAACAGGTTTTTTTTATATCATCTACTATAGATCCACACTATTTAACAACCATTTTTATTGTTTGGGTTGTTTTTCATCAATAGCCTAAAGTGGTTTCATTTCGTATAACTTCGAGAACAATATTTATTAACATATTAGGTTCACATAATACTAGTGTATCCCCTTTATTTTTATTAGTAGTGTCTCCCCCAATTTTTATTTTAGTACCCATGTATCCCCCATACATTTATTGTTTTTCCCATTAAAAGTCCACTATTATTATTGTTGTGTCCTTACATTATTATTGTTATGTAGGCTATGATTAAATTGTGACCCTTTAGACTCCTATATATACCAAGGAGGTATAATTCTTTGTATCATCCAAGAATTATTCATTTATGTGTTGTGAATGAGGTTTCCCCATCAAAGAGACTATTTGTCAAGTCATTGATCTATTGTTTCTTCATTTTTGTGAGTTGGTTTCATAAGAGAGGGTGTCTGTACTCCAATCCATAGGAGGAAAAGTCTCTCAAATCTCTTGAAAACAAGATTCCTTTCTTTTTCAATTTGTGAGCATGAAAATGAGGCATCTTAGCAACACTAGACTCATAGATATACCAACACCAAATAGGCTTACTCACAAAATCCTACTTAATGTACTACCTTTCTAATTCCAATAGACCAAACCTGTAACAACCCTCTAAGATGACAACATACTTTTCAAAATAAAGGAATCGGGATCTTCAAACAGATGGGAAGAAGAGATGATACATAACTAAAAAGTCCCTTTGACTCAACCAATATATTGTGTTTACAATATCTAATGACAAAAAAAATATTCTTAGGATTGGAGCACTCAAAACAAATGAAAACCCACTTGGATGCAAAGATATTACAATGTGTTACAACATTGATCAGGGAGATACCCCCTTTGTCATTGGCTATATTTGAGGCATCCAAAAGAACCAATGGAAAACCCTTTTGACCCTTTTTGACCACCATACTTAGATTACTTGTATGTCTACAATTTTTTTTGTAACAAACCACCCCCCTCTAAAGCTGAGGTGATTGTAAGATAGATCCTATTAATAATAAAAAAATGTTGGGAATGAAGTTTATATATTTGTTAGATAACTATAAGAATGCACAAAAGGTTATACATTTCTAATACATGAATGTTTGGAATCATTTAAGGTTCTACAAAACAAATTTTATTAAGCTATCACACTTAACATAGCATAAGAATGCGTCTAGTTGATAGTTCAAAGAATTAACCTTCTTGTAATCTCATTAATTATTTACATCTAATCATGTTATCCATTATAATGTGTCTTTCCACCAATATATACAATACTACCCAGATTTTTTCTTGATGGTATACATGCGTTTAGGGTTTTAATCCACATGTTCCACCATAGGGTGTCTGTGGAACCAAAGTTTCCTTTCCCATACATCATTTGAGTACATTTCATAGGAACGGATCTATTATATTGTTACAAATTTTTAAATACTATACCTCCGCCCAAACCCTAGCAAGGTTCATAGGATAGTACTAAGGAATGTAACATTCCATTCAATTTTCGTTAGATCTATATATAAGGGTTATGGTCTTTAAATTAATAAGAAAGAAGGATGAATTTATCATGGGAAATCATTCCTTTTGTTGTCAATATTGACCTTTACTAATAAAAAAATATTCCTTACTTTATAGAGAGAATTTACAGTATGGTTGCACTCAGTTAACTTCATTTCGACATTTCAAAAGTTTCTGGGGAGATTCCATCTATAAGAAGATATGGCATCTCCATAGAAACTTTTGAAATGTCGAAATGTAGTTGACCCAGTGAAACCATACTGTAAATTCTCTCTCTCTCTCTCTCTCTCTCTACACACACACACATACATATATATATATATATATATATATATGTATATATATATATATATATGTATATATATATATATATATATATATATATATATATCTATCTATATATACATATATATATATACATACATATATATATATATATACATATATATATATATATATACATATATACATATATATATATATATATATATATATATATATATATATATATATATATATATATATATATATAGACTACGTAATATTGATATCCATAATATATTTCAAGGATAAACCATCTATCATGATTGTTATAAAATCATGGAAGAAATATTAAGATTATGAGTTGGATTGCAATGATGAAAACAAAGCTTGTATGAAGACCAAGCACCTTTTTGCACTAAGATTCAGATTCACCATGGTTTTTCTTTCTTTCCTTTTTTAATGAAAACAATCAATAATATTTTGTCTACAACTAGAACATAGATACTATAGTTTATCTTGATTGAAAACTAATATAATCTAGAGGATTTTCAAATCCAAATCTCAAGATTATACCTATAGCTTTGATTGCTCTAGTTCGACACATACATTTATTTTCATTAGCCTATGGACAATTGATATTTAGGTGCTTTATCATTCCATAGGAATTGATCCATCCTAAAGGTAAGCTAAAAATTAAAATACTAAGGAAATCCCTAGATTGAATACTTGAAACATTATATATTTCACACTTGTGGAAAAAATATGATTTGATAGTAGTTTCTAACTAACAAATAAAAGGACCTATCATAGCCCACATTCAATATGAGAGTTGAACTTCAATAGTATTGATCATATGTTTAGGTATGTGGTAAGGTTGTACATCAAACATAACCTGTTTATATAGCCCACTCTAATATGAATACTTAGAGTCACTATTTCAGGACCTATCTCACAGCTAAATCTATGTTTGTCATTACAAAGCAAGTTTCATTAATCAAGCATTAACGATTACCTTTTTTGCATTTTTTTGTTAAAAATAAAACATTACATGGTCTAGTAGCTTTCTAAGTTTGATTATAAATCATTTTTCATTCATATAACTACAAATGCATATATAAAATGATCATTCTCTTGTTAGTAATCATACTCTATTTCCGAGAAATACAAAGTCAGTGTATAACAAACATATACTACAAGTAATCTCCTAAGGTCATAATTTTATACTTTGACAATTTAAAACTCCATGATACAACAAGAAATATCATAGTTCGTTATTTGTAGTTTGATAGTTTAAAACCCCTACATAACACCAATTTGATTTGAAATGGGTTTGATCCTTATTTAACATTCCAATGTGCTTGGATTTGATTTACATTAACCCATAGTAGTGTCAATTCTATTTGGAAAGAGGCTTGACATGCACATAGCATATTTCTCCACTTTGCAATTACAAGAAATATTTTCAAACAACTAAATTGAATAGAATATCTGTGAACCTCTACATGCATTGTAGAGTGAATTTTGGTCATCCATTGTTGAGCTAAGCATGCTATGTATAGGACATCATGAATATAGAAAGGTCCTTATGATGGAAAAAATGCAATTGGATTTGAAGCCTTTGAAGACAATAACCCAACACAGACACAAGTTCATGTCTTACAAGACAACTCTACCACTAGCCTCTATGTCCATCCTCTAGTTTTCATCCTCAAACCCTAGGTCTTCAACACAAGCACCCAAAAACTCCATGGAACATCAAGAGTACTATACACAAGTCTTCTTCCAAGCAAGTTATCACACCAAAATCAAGACTCCTCCACTCAAAAACTAAGGCTATGAATCTAATTCTCAATGACATATCTAAGCACCCTATGTCAATTGCATATTCTGATTTAGAAATCAAATATCCATGAGAAAAGTGAATGATTTTACTTTTCTCATGCCCATTTGATTTCTAAAAGATTCTAGAATCTGCAATTGAAATATGCTTAGGAGACATAATACTCCTAGGTAGGTACCTCTCCTAATCAAAGCCAACTACCGCATTGCATGCACCAATGGGTCAACCACACATGTAATAACAACCTCCTAGGTAAGTGCTATGTTAGCACTCCATAAAATGTCAACCATCTACTCAAATTGAGCCATCCATATGTCCATCAAATATCACTATTTATGTTCAAACTATTTTTGAGTAACCCCATCAATTACCAATCTCTAATAAACTATCAAAATAGTGGATGAAAGTGACCACGAAGTCTTACCACACATACTATCATGGGGAAAATGGAAAACTAGAAATTTTGTCTTATTTTGGGATCTATCCTTTACTTGGAGTATTTTCACAAGATAAGATATGTTTATGAAGATATAAAACTTCCTCCTAAGAAAAATATGAAAAAATAATCCAATCCATCTAAAATAGATAAATTTAAGAGTTAGGTGGGAAAAATATGGCAATGATGTAAATCTACATGATGCATCCCTTCCACGTTATTCCAATTCTAATTCATGAATTTGGCAAGAATTGCTAATTTATCTCTTAGAGGGTTTCACTTTTGTGTCCAATGGAGATATGGGATTGCACAAATGTTGGGTCTAGGTTTTGTCTTACTTTTATTCATTTCTCTAATGCTGTCAATTGACTAAATGATTATTTTATAACAGTATTTGTTACTTCTTTGTTTCAACAAGATTAAAATAGCATTAATAAGAGTTTAATTAAGGCTTGTATGTTGCAGGATTAAAACTGGTTCAGTTTTATTATACTTTGGGACATTCTTGCACCAGTGCAGTCACATGCCTACACCATTGCACTTACCTGCCTGCACCATGCATTGGGATTCCTACACTAGTTACAGTGGGCTTCCTACACTCTGAAGGATTCCTGGATTGAACTCACATCCTTTGTACATGTACTCGAACCTTCCATTCATGGAGATCAAATTGTGCTTTAACATTGCAGTAGTAATCGAGAAGGCTCAGCCAAAACCAAATACGATTAAAGATTAACAATATCAATCATAACTATGATGATAAATAGCCAGCTTCACTCGAGCAAAAGATAGAGGATTTGTTTGGAAAATTAAGCCAAGATATCCCCAAGACAGTAGTAGAATTTATAGACACACTGAATTTTTCTCTGTTGATGTCAAAAGTTAGTACGCTTATATGGGTCAAAGCATCCTAGGAATCAAACAGCTATCTGAGCTTCATGAATTATTTAGTGATTATTTGAGAAGAAAGTGTGGGCTCCAACATGTGGGTGAAGTTAGATCAGAGGTTTAATTCCACGAGAATTATGTCGAGCCTAAGAGTTATATTCAGGGAGCAACATTTGGCTCTGCTCAACTGCACCTTGTGGGTGTTATACGACATGCATGTTCATCTAAACGACATTCTGTAGTTATAGTTAACGAAGCGGGTTTCTGTTCCTAGTTTTCTTTAAGGATAAAAAGGACAAGATGAGAGTCGTGGGATTACTAGCAGTAATAAGCATATTCTTCACAGTGATGACAGGTTTGACATTTAGAGTATACTCATAAAAGACAGACCTTAGTATTGGGACAATCCGCATTGTATGCATTGCTAGATAGCAGTGATATGGAGATCCGATGCTTGATAAGTCCAGGTCAATATGAATTTGATCGAAGGAGATATGTGCCGATGACAACCTGTGAGTAGCTCACGTAAGGAAAAAATCACTCAGTCAAATCACACCTTCCAGCAATAGGTATTCTAGGAAAAGAGGAATGATCGACAAGAATAGTTCCCTCTTTTGACACTCAATTCAAACTAATTCTTAATTTGGCAGATTGTTAAAACTAATAATCTTACCTCATGTATTTTAATTGGATGTTGAAAAGCCCTTGTAAATCGATGCCTATACAAACTGCCTGGAGCGATAGTTAGAAATTAATGAATTAATTACAGTAAGGAAGGAAATCGACCCAGCGAGGGATAGTGCGCATCAGAGGAAGGCGCAGACGGGAAGAGGAGCTGTTCCAATGTACCCTCACACAACTCATCAGTTTTGGATCTCTCCTCTAGTGTTGCTAGAGTTGAGTGATGTCTACATAATGTAAACACTGTTTTCAGTAATCAATTGAAGCAATTTCCTAACATGTTCTATTTAATTATCTATTGCATCTAATGATTTCGATTTCTCTGTGAACCAGGCACTCAAAGAGGGTGTGAGTTGGCTGGGTTGGATGCCAGACCAGCTCGACACTACTCTCATATTTTAAGCTAGATAGCATTTCAATTCTTATTTGCTATATGAATTTTATTATTTATTTACAGTTTCTTTCTACCTTTAATTTCTAGTTCTAGAATTAATTCAATTTGCTGCAATCTTTTATTCTTAGTTTTTGAAGTTAATTTGATTTGTTAAAAAATGTTCCTATTTCATTTGTTGCATCAAGGGTTGTGCTTGGAGATTTCCTTTTATCAGTTTGCATCCATATCAGCTCTGCCTTTATGAGGTTTAGTGTGTAACTAGAATTCTGTAAATTAATGAAGATTTATTAATTTATATTTCAGAACACAAGATCAATTAAATGTTTATGGTTATGACGTCTTAATGTATTCATTTATGTGAAGTTACAGAACCCGTGCATCCTCAGGAAGCACCAATCACATATGTTATATAAATTTGCTATTTTTATGCTTGCAAAACTAACATTTATAAATAAGGAAACTACACTGTGTTGATATCAATAAATGTTTAATTACCATTATAGTTTCTTTTAACTTCTGGACAAATTCACAAGATTTATTTTCAGGACAAGGAAGGTGAGAAATTCATATTAATATAATTTCTTTCATGAGTTCATTTATACAATAAATTTCCTTGTTATGTTGCTGATGCTTTCAAGTTAACTTTACACAGAATTATTACAGGTAGAATTAGTGTAAGCAGAATGGTTTGAATTACTTCCAGTGTTTACAGTCTTTTTGTTATTATTCCTACACTTCTTTATTTCTAGTTCAGATTTCCCTTCTGTTCACTTGTAATTAGAATTTCCTTTCGCATTATTAATTTCCTTTTATTTTCCACATGATTTAATTATTTGGATTGGTGTTCTCTTGAATTCTCTTTTAGTGCAAGATTTCATTTATTAATGAGATTAATATGCCAAATAGACTAGCATTTGTTTTGTAGGTTTCTAGGGCTTTCTTTGGCATTTCCAGTGCTGCGTCTCGAAGTTCATGAACTTTCTGGATTGACTAATTAAATTTTGGTACATTTATAAGTCCTATATTGCACCGAACATTTTGGCGTCGTTACCAGGGAGGCATTTAGGGGATTGACCTTTGTAACCTGTTGTAGTTTGGTTTTTTCTTTACCTAGTTTTTTTGCAAATTTTATTTACTTTGAATTTATTCTTTGACTTTGTTTCTTTCCTGCATTATTTTTAAGTTTTTTTTCATTTCTTGGGTGCTATAGGAACCCCCCTTTTATCTATTCAACCACATGCTAACAATATATACCGACTAGCTTGTAAAGATAAAGAAATGGTATTTCGAGGCATTTTTTTCTTTTAATGAAGTGTTTTGAAGCTAATATGAATCATTCAATGCACCTATTTCACTGATTAGTGTCCAAGATCATTCAAAGAAGGAGTCTCAAAATAGTACATGGAGAACATTTTTTAGTTTGGTAAGAAATGGAAAACATTGTTACTTTTGAATTTCCTATCAAAGATCTAGGAGTGGCTCAAATGCATAATATTCCCCCATCTACACTACCAAAATTTCTTGGTTTGGAAAATGAAGACCCATATATTTTCTTATTTGAGTTTGAAGTACTCTGTAGAGGATATGGTTATTGTACTAATTCTGAAAGGTTTCAAGTGTTTCCTCTTACTCTTAAAGGAGCATCTCTCCGATGGTTCATGATCCTTGGTGGGAACTGCATTCAAACATGGGAAGACATGAAGCATGTATTCTTGGAGAAATATCAAGACTATTGCCAGGCCGGTGAAGATATTTTTGGCATAAAACAAAGGCAAAATGAAAGCTTGGAGGATTATGTGGAGCAATTTAGATACAACATCCAAAAATCAAAACATAAGCATTTGGTAAAAAAGACGTTGAAAACACTCCTACTGAAAGGAATCAAAGATGAATTCTTAGAACCTTTAAATCGGATAGGAGCAGGTGATGTCTCTCACTTACGATATGATGATGTTTGTAAATTATGCATTAGTTATTCAAGAGGAATCTCCAAGATCAGTAAGAATTCTAGAGAACTTTCTTCTAAATTTTTGGAATCTACTACAAAAATAGGAGCTACAAAATCTTTTCTAAATTTATAATTGGATGATTTGCAGGAATAACGGAAGCAGTGTAAGGAGGATCATTCAAGAAATTATTTCTCATCACTGTCGGGGTTTAAACAGGTATTTAAGGAATCAAGTAAGGAAATATATCGATCGCTAGGTATAACTCAAAACTGATCATCATTTAATACTTGGAGTAATATTTATTATCCCCAGTAGGTTCCTCAACACATATACAACCCCATAGTTCCATGGCAGAATTATAATCCTCCTTTGACTCAGTACGCCACCATATTCCCAAAATGGCCCTCTCCCTCAAGCCAGATACTCCCACAAACTCAAGCATGGTTTGCAACCTCCTCCCTAGGGAAATTCCCCATGCAAAATTCCATTACCTGAGCCACAAATGTTGCAATTCCCCTCCAATGTACCACCATGTTATCCCTCTCTATGGTCGCAACCATTTGTGCAACCAAACCCTAATTTCAACAATCAAGTTGCACATCAATTTAAAACACCTATTTTTCCTACTCGCTCCCCTATCAAATGTAACGTTATATCTTTTAGAGAGGGGAGAGGAGTGAATCTAGAAACTTCCCCTATTACCACTCAACATTTTCCTCGGGAAGAAACTCTAATCTATAAACCATTAGAAAAGAAATCCATGATTGGAACTTGTTCGGAAACTGTTGTTGTAACTCACAAAGAATAAAACCCTAGAGTTTCCCTTAACCATCCTTGTCAATCTAAAGAGAGAAATATTCAAGTTGTGGAAGACCTATACAAGTTGGAGAACCATGAATATGTGTATCCTAGTGAATCCTATTTCCAAACAATTGTTAGTACACCCCATTCCCTCATCATTCAAAGACTCTCAGTACCATATCAAGTAAGTAAGTTGGTTTCTCATACTTCGATATGAGTTAATGTGTGCATTTTAAACTTGAGTGTGAGTATATTTAGTATTTTTTAATGCACATGGCTTCACTGGAAGTATGCCTTCACTTAAACATGATATTTCTTTCTTTAAAAATTGGGTAGGATAATAGGAGAATAATGAAGAAAAATGCATAACAACACTCATGAGCTTGTGATTCCCTAAAAGAAAAACTTTTGTAATTTCTATTATCATGCACTCTCATGGTAAGACTTGTTAGAAGAAATTTACACTTAATACCTCATATTTTAAAATGACTTTGATTGTTGATCAACATGTAAGTCAAAGATATTGTTTTAAGTTATGTGTAATACTTTTTCCTATTCTAACACATTGTCATCCAGAAAATCTTTTCAAATTCCTCTTTGAAGGGACGAGTCAAAAACCTCCTATGGTGGACCATGCCTACAAAACTCTAATAAGCTTTCATAAAGAACCCTGACATGATCAACTCAAGGAATATTTTTGGTCATTATCTGAGATGGTATTTAAATAAGTTCTTAGTGTAGCATGACCAACCTGTAGAGAATAGTAATTAAAAACTTTTCACGCCATCGTCCACTCTTAAAGATTATACTTGCTTCCCCACCTATCAAGTAACCCATCTGAGGTTAATCATAATTAGAGTTTTTTAAAAACATAAAAGAATTAATTGAGGGATAGGAGGTCTCATTATGAGGCAACCTACTATGATCATGGGTCATAAGGAGAATGACATTACCACACTGGTCACCAAGCTAGGGTAATGCCTTTTAGTTGAAAAATTGGAAGACAAGAGGTCTCGTCGCGAGTCGTCTTTTTCATTCTTGTTAATTCTCATGAATGGCATTGTTGATAGCTAGTTACCAAGCTAGGACAACGGCCTTGAATTAACTTCTAAAAAGAGAAAAAAGAAAAATATTCTTAAATGACTCTGAATCTATATCTAATAGGTGGGACAAAAGAATTTCATAAGGTTAAAAGGTACTCCTAGCGAGGCTATAGATGCCTGTTGGTAGCAGGGCCATGCCTGTGGTATTAAAGTTGACTATACACTATAATTTACTTGGTTTTTTTCTTCCCATGAACTCACTATCAATCTCTTTGAATGGCTTTCAAATCCTTCTATTGTTATACCTTAGAGTTCTATATTTTTGGAATGATTTTTATGGGTGTGGGGACCCTTAGTGCAGGTAATTCACTGTGCCCAGGAAAGAGGAGCTCCAACTATACATGGATAATGGTAAAATGGTCACTATGGGAACATATTAGTATTTATACTTTTAAGACCATGCATTTAAATCATGTCACTCACATTTACAATGAGGATTTTAAAGTGTAAATTTTGATCAAGGATGCCTCTGAGATATTCTCTTGGAAATTTTGAAAGTTAGTTATTTTATCCAAGTAATAACAACATCTGTGCAATTTAGTTTTTATAGTAGTTTTTGTTTTAGGTTTTCCTAAAATGAGTTTAAGGAAATAAAGAGTCCAACAGACACTCCGTTTTAGAGAAAGCTTTATCTAGCACAGGAAATGTGATCATGAAAAATTGCAAGTACATCATTTGAACACCTAAAAATATGTCTAATTTTGTTTTTTTGCAAGGAAGTGACAGTACCGGATTTCCTTGCATGAGGACATGCAAGATGGTCAGCATGGGGGATGTTGGGTCTCGGTTTTGTCTTATTTTTATTCATTTCTCTAATGTTGTCAATTAACTAAATGATTATTTTATAAGAGTATTTGTTACTTCTTTGTTTTAACGGGATTAAAGTAACATTAATAAGAGTTTAATTAAGGCTTGTATGTTGCAAGATTAAAACTGGTTTTATTGTACTTTGGAACGTACCTGCACTAGTGCATTCACATGCATGCACCATTGCACCTACCTGCTTGCACCATGCATTGGGATTCCTACACTACTTACAGTGGGCTTCCTACAGTCCAAAGGATTCCTGGACTGAACTCACATTCTCTGTGCCTATACTCGAACCTTCCATTCATGGAGATCGAATTGTGCTTTAACACTGCAGCATTAATTGAGAAGGCTTGGCCAAAACCAAATATGAAGAAATATTAACAAGATCAATCATAAATATTATGATAAATACCCAACTTCACTTGAACAGAAGATAGAGGATTTGTTTGGCAAATTACCCGAAGATATCCCCAAGACAATAGTAGAATTTATAGACACACCGAATTTTTCTCTATTGATGTCAAAAGTGGGTACGCTTATATGGATCAAAGCGTCTTAGGAATCAAATAGTTATCTGAGCTTCATGAATTATTGAGTGATTATTTGAGAAGAAAGTGTGGGCTCCAGCATGTGGGTGAAGTTAGATCAGAGGCTCAATTCCATGGGAATTATGTGGAGTCTAAGAGTTATATTCACGGAGCATCATTTGGCTTTGTTCAACTATGCCTTGTGGGTGTTATATGGCATTCTTGTTCATCCAAACAACATTCTTTAGTTACAATTAATGGAGCAGGGTTTTATTCCTAGTTCTCTGTAAGGGTAAAAAAGAAAAGATAAGAGTTGTGGGATTGATGACAGTCATAAGCATATTCTTTGCAGCGACGACAAGTTTGACATTTAGAGTATACTCACAAGAGATAGACCTTAGTATTGGGACAATCCACATTGTATGCATCACCAGATAACAGTGATATGGAGATCCGGTGCTTGATAAGTTTGGGTCAATACGAATTTGATCGAAGGAGATATGCGCGGATGACAACCTGTGAGAAACTTACGTAAGGAGAAATCTCTAAGTCAAATCACACCTTCCAGCAACAACTATTCCTAGAAAAGGGGAATGATTCACTAGAATTATTCCCTCTTTCGACACTCATTTCAAACTAATTCTTAATTCGGTGACTTGTTAAAACTAATAATCATCCCTCCTGTATTTTAATTGGTTTTTGAAAAGCCCCAATTTATAAATCAATGCCTATATAAACTTCCTGGAGTGATAGTTAGAAATTAATCAATTAATTATAGTAAGGAAGGAAATAGACCCAGCCAGGGATTGTGCTTGGAGATTTCCTTTTATCAATTTGCATCCAGATCAGCTCCGCCTTTATGAGATCGAGTGTGTCACTCGAATTCTGTAAATTAATCGAAATCTATTAATTTATTTTTCAGAATACAAGATCAATTAAATGTTTATGCTTCTAAGGTCTTAATGTATTCATTTATGTGAAGTTATAGAACCCGTACATCCTCAGGAAGCACCAATCACGTATATTATCTAAATCTGGGATTTTTACACTTGCAGAACTGACATTTATAAATAAGGAAACTACACTATGTTGATATAGATAAATGTTTAATTACCATTATAGTTTCCTTTAACTTCTGGACAAATTCACAAGATTTATTTTCAGGGCAAGGAAGGCGAGAAATTCATATTAATCTAATTTCTTTCACGAGTTCATTTACACAGTAAATTTTCTTGTTATGTTGCTGGTGCTTTCAAGTTAACTTTACGCAGAATTAGTACATGCAGAATGAGTGCAAGTAGAATTAGTGCAAGCAGAATGGTTTGAAGTACTTCCAGCATTTACAATACTTTTGTTATTATGCCAACATTGCTTTATTTCTAGTTCAGATTTCCCTTCTGTTCGCTTGTAATTAGAATTTCCTTTCACCTTGCTAATTGCCTTTTATTTTCCGCATGATTTAATTATTTGGATTGGTGTTCTCTTGAATTCTCTTTAAGTGTAAGATTTCATTTATTAACGAGATTAATATGCAAGATAGACTAGCATTTGTTTTGCAAGTTACCAAGGGATTTCTCTGGCATTTCCAGTGCCGTGTCTCGAAGTTCACGAACTTTCTGGATTGACAAATTAAATGTTGGCACACTTATAAGTCCTATATTGCACCCAACAACAAATTTGGAAAATGATGCAACATCAAACAAGTGAGGATGTAGTGATTTTTTACATTCAGATACCAAAAGAAATCATAATACACAAATTGTTAAATTCTACCAGGGTATATAACTCCCCAAAAGAGTATAAAACATAAACATGAATTTTAAATGCAATAACAGAATATAAAATGAATTCCATAGAACAATCAGCTTGCAACCATGCATCTATGATATATGGTTAGCTCAATGGATTACCTAATGCAACATGGGAAAATATACATTTTATCCTTCAAATAAAAGTGAAAAACACTTGTGACATGGAATCCTTGCACACATCCACTGAGAGAAATCCAATTAAACTATAATGACATAATTTAATTAATCATAAGAAATTGATAAATACCAAACATGTTGTACATGGGATTTCTAAAATAACATACCATTAATTAGAACTTACAATTAATATTAAGAATTTTTTTTCGAAACTAATGAATAGATAATAGCATAGTAGGGAATGAAAAATACCATCTTGTGGATATTTTGAATTATTTACTTGGGGATCTTCCTGACCAATTATTTCATGTCTTCCACTAACCTAACAGGTGAACATAAAATGTATAAGTGACACCATGAAATTTATGTGACTTTAATTCATTCAAAATTTGAAACAAAAAATATATATACATGGTAATACCTAGGGTGTATGTACATCAGAGAGTTCATTAAGTAGGGATTGGTCAGCTGATTTAAATATTTCATCATTCAAATATGATGACAATTGCATAATTTTGAATAAATATATAAATGATATGTGGAGACAAAATTTATATACGGTTCAACATAATAAATTTATATGTAACATGTAACATACATTATAGTTAATATTGTAAGTGTGATTTTATAGTTTATTAATAATATCTTCCTAGAACATGCCTTGGCAAGCATTTGACTATCGTGAATCAAGGATTGCTCCACATGATCTCTACAAGATGCTACATATCTATCGAGATCATATCAATCCATCTCCCTGAGCACCTCATCCAGAACATTAAAAAATGGTATAATTTTCTCCTCACTCTCTTAATGCTTCCTCTTGTCAAAGGCAACTAACACTGCTCACAAAACATCCTCAATGACCTCCCTAATCTTCTCCCTTCCTTGAGCTCCTATGCTGAATGGAATGTCTAACTCATCCCAAAATGCAACAACTCTAGGTGGTCAAGGTGCTAAATGAGGTTCTGGAGCCCTAAATGCAACATGGTGCATAGCATCAGGTCGTTCATATGTATGACCTTTTCTAGCTCCATAGAATATGGATCTTATATATGTATAATTAGGATCCATGTGCTCTCGAAACTCAACGTACGAAATCATCACAAAAAATCTCAGCACTTCATCTTTATTTGGGAAATTTCCATATGTATATAAGAACTTTTGATAAAGAAATGGTGCAACATTAGGGTCATTAAATCTTTTAACCTTCAAATAATTTTTATCTTTAGGTTGCAACTCAAACAATGAGAAGGAAATTTCTTTAGTGAATATGTATTTCACTTCTTTAAATGTGTCTCTACCGATAACTGATTTTCTCCTCCTACGTATCATCTCATAAAAAACTTCGATCATCAGTCCAACCCCACAATATGCCACTATGAGATTCTCTAAAGTGTGTGAAAGTGTTTGGCGACAATCTATAGTAAAGCTAGAGAGGTTGTTATTTTCTAGCTCATTTTTCAATCTCATTGAACACACCTTGAAGTGATCAACAATAAGAGTGGAGATATTGTCGTCCCAATGAACCTCTTTAGAAACATATCAAGGATGGGGTAAAGAGGTTCATATTTTTATTGCGGGCATACTTTTGAGCCCTATGACCTCTTCCACCACAAAAATGTCCCATAGGAGCACGATCAACCCCTGTAGCATGATAAATGTTCACATACTATTTAAATATTAGTTAATTTCACTTAGACAATTCATATTAAAAAAATGTCTACATTTAAAATTACCTAGTCCATGAACTCTCTCTTTCTTTGAGCTATCGTTTAGAGGATGATTGTCCCTTTCTAAGGAAAAAAACTCAGAGATGTTATGCCTTGTACAAAACATCAAATTTCTAATCATGCATAAGTATGAGAGATGGTATAACTTTTAACACTAGACATATATTGACCAACATATAAGTATTCTCCTCACCTGAATGCTCCTAGACTACTTGTTACAGATCCATTTGGGCACATCAACCCAAAATTACAGATCGATATTATTAGGGCCCATCAACCCCTAGTGCAGTTGTTACATTCCCTAAAGAAGTTGGTCATCAGAATGCCTTACTTCCAAAGAATTTCCATCACTGAAAGCATCCAAAAACAACCTCTAAGAAGATCAGCATAGGTAGGCCTTCATTAGGGTGCATTGCAATGCAAACCATACACTAACAGGGTGCTATTCAGTGCACTTGGTCCCTCTTTGGCCTACGCTGGGCGAATTTGAGAAAAGTTCTGTGAGGGTTTGAAGATTCCTTATCCATTGGAAGCCTCTAGAAGTTTCTCAATGCCACCTGCTCCTTTGAGTTCGCCTTTGGATGAGAAAGGGAATTAGGAAACATCAATCCCCTATCCCTTCTTCCATGGAACTGATTTCTAAATTTAGAAAGGCATTCATTACCTCCATTGATGGCATAACCTCCTTCACTCACCTATAAATAGATCACTCATCTAAGAGATCTGGGCTGAAAAATATTGAGTTGTAAGGAGATGCTGGTGCTATGAGATTAGAATTGAGTGCAAGTATTGTCATAGTGTTGGAGTGTCTTGCTTTTCATGAGGCTGATGAAGGATTGAATTGGA
Source organism: Pinus tabuliformis (assembly GCA_031772625.1). NCBI lineage: Eukaryota > Viridiplantae > Streptophyta > Pinopsida > Pinales > Pinaceae > Pinus > Pinus tabuliformis. Next base: position 210,701,554 of record CM062809.1, on the reverse strand, counting down.
AGGATGACACTGGATTGAGCTCATATGGGTTGTAATATTTCCTCTTATCAATAAAGTTTTCAAGACTTTTTCCCTTATGCTTGTGTTATATGTTAATGCTTCCATATGTATATCATGTTTTCGATTCCATGTTATTTATAAGCAATAGATCATTATGCTTTGATGGGTTTTTGTTTCTGTAGTTGTGCAGGTACTTCTCAAGTGATTTAAGTACGGGAAGGAGCAACGAAATCAGTCAAGGGAGATAAGGAACAAGCGGAAGCTACAAGTAGGTTCTCTATTCTCTTATTTTATCTATTGTTTATAGGAAAGGTTAAGATTACTTTGTCTGTTATTTCTAGACCTGCCATTAGATCTAGAGGGTTCGGCGTTTTTCCAAGAACACTAAATATTCCCGAAACAAATTGGTGACTCCACTAGGGACAGATTTTCCTTCTTAGTATCTTATCAACCTCTTAAGACATTTGTACATACTGTACTTGTGGTTGTTTATTGATTTCAGTCCTATTTCATTGAAAATTGAGTCCAAACTGTGCCAAAAATTGCCTTTAGAATTGCTCACTATTATCAACACACTGTCTCTAACTGCTGCTTGCACTGTAGTGCACTTCCCGCATAGGTACAGAGTGATTTAGTGCACTATCTCTAACTGTAGCCTGTGTTGATCCCTTGAGGATCAGTTTCCCATCTAGGAACTTAAAGTTTTTGCCAATTTTCTCTTGTTTGATTGAGTGGTTGAATGACCATGATGTGTTGTCTCTGAAATCAGTTTTCATCTCCTTAATTTGACCCTACTTAGACTAGGATTGTTGAATGTTTTTTATGTATTTGATTTATCATTTGCAGTCCATCATCGAAAGATAGTTTTTGATCGATTGTTTTGTCGGTAGAAAAGTGTCGTTAAATTGTCATTTTCCTCGAAAAACTAAAGTGTCGTAAAGTCTTCCTTCATAAATAATTGATTTATTTATTTGTTCATTTGATTTGTATTTTCATTCAAAGTGTCAAAAATCTTCATTTCTTTAGAATTGAAAGTGTTGTACAATTTTACTTTCCCTTTTAAGAGAAATTGTCATAAATTGCCATTTTTTATAAAAAAGTTCTAAATCATTTGTGCATTAGTTTTTCTTATTGGATCATTCACATTAAGAGAAACTCAAAATAAATACATGAAATTTGCATTTTAGAGCTTGAGTTTGTGTTCTAAAAGGAATGGTTTATGGAATTGCATTAGTTTGTGCTCTTTGTTGTTTTCTCAAAAAGTACTTTCTATGCTCTATCCATCATAGCTAGGATTTTCATTGTTGAAATTAAACGCAAAGAGTGCTTCTCATTCTAGTTGCATTCTTAGGAATTTCAAAATACATCTTGCGGTGAACCTTCAAAAACAAATTTCTAAGCAAGATAAACTTAAAATAAACATCAATTAATCTAACAACTCTTTGGAACTTAATGAAAAACATCTAGAGGTCTAGGCTAGAGACATGTTCCAGCATCTTTAAACCTAGTGGTTGTCGTTTCACTAAAGGTTGGGTGATTCCTTCTCTTTTATCCAATAAGTGCTAGTATGGACTTGTGCTCCCTGTACTATCAAGTATATAGTGGGAGACCCCAATAGGTTGAAATGTGTTATCCCTAGGAAGTTGAGTGTGTCGCCTTACTGATCACAATGCACCGAACATAGCATTCAGGAAGATTGGTTGTCGTACATACAGTCTTTGGTAATTTCTCTTTCATTTATCACCAAGGTGTATATTGCAGGTTTGCAATTTGTCTAGTAAACCCTCTTGTCTAGAATATCTAGAGTAGTCACTTTCATTTTTTTTCAACTCTTTAAAAGTAAAAGGATCATCTCAGCACTTGTCCTTTCAGGCCCATTAAAAATCGAAGGCGACTAGAGTCCTCTTTTGTTTTTTCTCAACTCTTTAAAACTCAAAAAGCAAAGTTGTGTTCCAGTGTCGTAAAAATTAATTTACCACGAAATAACATCCTCATTCCTTAGTTGAATTTAAGTTGATAAAGTTAATCAACAATGGTGGAGGAAAATCAACCCAAACTCCGTCGTTCACAGAGAATAGCGAGTCAACTGCCTTTGCCTCCTAAAGTGACACCTATTCGGACAAAGAAGTCTTGTTTAACTAAGTCTACTACATCAATAACTCCTAGTTATTCATCTGGGTTACCTGAAACATTTGATTCAGTAGCTACAAAGACTCTAGTTACTCCAACTATTTCTGGTACATCCATTCCTAAAGAAGAAGTTTCATAGTTACCTGAGGACATTAGCACTGATCCTAGTGTAACAGTAACCGAGGTTGTCCAACAACAAGTTGATAGTCAACTTGAAACTGTTCAACCAGAAAGCGCTTCTGAACTTGAAACAACTCAACCAGGAGTTGGTCCAGAATCTATCCAGGTTCAAATAGAAGTTACATCTGAACCAAAAGTTTTTTAGGAACCTCCCTTTGAAACTATTGTTCATTTATCTAAACATTTGGACTTCGAATTTCAACATTCAGAAGTTGTTACCCCTCTGACATCAGTCACTATTGAAACTACACTTTCCTCAACACCAGAAATCTTTTATAGACCTGACAGTGAACCTCTTCCACCAGATTTGATTGGCATATAGGAGGAAATAGTAGAGGATTCCACACCTAGAACCCCATTTCACTTTGGAACTAGGATTAATCTTTATCCTGCTACTCCTGATTAGTTTTCTTCATCTGATCCTTCTTCCTTGCAAGTTCCCGTCGAATATTTGGGACAACCTTTGGGCCAGTTAACTATGGCTGAACAACTGTTAACATCCTAGACTGTATCTTTTGATGAAGTTGCAAAAGAATCTTCTGTTGTAACTCCAATGTTTTCTACCACACCCGAGTTGCAGCCGTATGGTGAATCGTCCATCCCGGTTGGTTACCAATCATTATCTGGAACCCACTTAGGGGTTGCTTCTACATCATGGTCAACACCCATGTACTCGTCCAGAATTCTACTTGGTTTTTCTCAAATGGGAACTCAAAATTTTGATCCTGCACATCAATATCAAGCTGGGAAATATAGTCATCAAATACTTGTATATCCATTAAATACTGGATTGCCAACATATGGAGAGAAATATGATTATTCACCATATCCTCCCTATTCGAGAGGACAACCATATGGTAATTTCCCATAGTATTCAAGTCAACCGGGAATTAGAGTTTGTCAATGGCAACCAGTAATGCCAACTCAACCAAGATTTGTGTATCCAACACAACCAATGCAAACTGTGTCAAATATTCCTAATACACCTGTTATTACTACTATGCCACAGTCACAAGCTCAAACTGTTGTATCTTAACTCGTACAAACTGATCCTTCTTCCTTGTAACCACAAGTTTCAATTCAAGAGGTTCAAGTTTCTCAAGTTGTTTTACAACAGCCACTTGTTTCTAGAGCCTAACAACAACCTCAGGTTAGTATACCTTTATCTAGATTGACTCAAGTTTACACTGGTATAGTTGATTCATAGTTAGGTCAATCTTTCATTACTGGGCAACAACTGTTGTCTCAACAACCGTGGTTGCCACAATTCCAACAACCCCAATTCTAATAGTTCCAACCTCAGTTTGGACTTGGTTCACAAGCTCAACCTAGTTTTGGCCGATATCAAGCTTACCAAGGACCTGGGCAACAAGGCTTTGTAGGTTATGGACAACCACAATTCCAGTCTAGTTATCAACAACCACCTTATACTAGTTTTGTTCAACAACCATACCAAGGTTACCAAATGCAGATGCTCTACGATGGTAAGCAAAGACCTATTGCACAGGCAATTCCATCATATCCTAGGTATGCTCAACCTAACTTGAATTAACGATTACCGTTCGTAGCAAATTTAGAATTAGCAGATTTAAACTGGCTCACCAATGATCAAATCACATATGTACCCTGGTTGTCGGTAATTCCACACAAGTTAGCATCTGATATTCCAAAGTTTAACAGAAATCCTAGAGAAGACCCATCGAATCATGTTATGACATTTCATTTATGGTGTTCATCCAACACATTGAATGGTGATTCGATCAGAATCCATCTTTTCCAAAGAATGCTTACTGGTCGAGTTGCTAAATGGTACATTAAATTACCAAGAGCTTCTTTCAATAACTTCACCACATTAGCCACTACCTTTTTGACCCACTTCTAGTTACCTATCAGATATGAGACTGGAATGGAACTCTTGACCAACTTTCAATAGACTACCTCTACACATATATCATATCATATTCATGGGTGGCAGCGTCATCATCGAATGGTTAAGACATATGTTCCTGATTAGCTTTTAGCTTAGTGGTTCATAAAGTCCTTGTTGTCATCAATCACTGAGGATGTGGCAAAAGGTGGAGTTGTCACAGAAGAGAAAGTTATCGCTCGTGCACACTCTATGATAAAATCCCTCATGCACCTAGACCAGCTTACACTATTCCACCACTTCCACAATCGAGTAAGGACTCTCATGTCGATGACGGTGTGATCGGTTCTTCAAGCACACAAGCAATAAAAAGACCATCTGGTCATTTACTCTTGCTATTTCCAATAAATCTGCAAATGCATCAGAAAACACTCTTGCCTCAGAGATTAATGTCGTGTCATATGATAAAGGTAAAAATCCAAAGCAACCAGGAGGCAAAAAAAAGGGGAAGAATAACAAAAGAAACAGGAAAATTCCACTTTTGAGAAATTATTTGATTCCCCTACCGCAGCCAGGAAACCTTGTTATCCATGTCCAATATGTAATGACGAGCATTATACAAGAGATTGTCCACATCACTCTAAAGTTTCTAAACTTTTAAAGACTTCAAACACATCAACATTGTTGACAGATTTGTTTCCAACCCTGGAGACACATTTGGTTGCAACTGATAATGCTTCCACATCCCAAGTGCTCATGTTATCCATCGCAAATCTGCAAAATGATGTTTTTGTGTCAACAAGGAATAAATATAATGGAAATCCATCATCATCGAATAACCAGGCCACTAATCAACCTAGTACTTCGACCTCGACTTCATTAGAAGTTGTTCCACCAATTGTACCTGAATTGATGATAAAGGCACCAAAGGGAGTTGTGCACAAATCAACATTCAATCCTCGTGCTCGAGCAACTCAAAACTATAATATTGTGGAAGACCTAGCTCAATCACCTTCCACTATGTCGACACTCGAGGTTTTGCAAAATTGTCCCTCCCAAAAACAAGCTTTATTGTCAACAATAGGTGGAATAGATCCTATGGATTCAAATCTTGTGGTTTTTAACCATTCGGCATATTCACCACAGTTACCAGCGCAATTATCTTTCCTAATACAAGTAAAAGCTCTCAATAAGAATGTTCACCGAACTATTATTGATGAGGGGACATTTACTTGCATTATGTCCATGAGATGCTAGAAAAAACTTGGTTCACCGCCCTTGTGATGATCACCAACTACATTAAAAGCATTTGATGGAAGAACATATACTCCATATGGGATTTTGAGTAACATGTAAATCAAGCTAGGGGGCAGAATAGTAACTGTTCATATTGAGGTAGTTGATGGAGTCCTTGATTACAACATTTTACTAAGAAGGCCTTGGGTATATGCTATGGCTGTTGTCGTGTCCATGTACTTTTGTACAATTGCATTCCCTTTTAAGGGTGGAATCACAGTGATTGATCAACCAGCCTTCTTTTCCAATAGTTCACAGGCTATGGGAAGCATTCCGTTGATTCACAGAAACCCATCATCACTTCAAAATGTTAGAGTAGGTCTCCTTAAAGATCCTTCCCTGATGGGCACTTTTACCCTCCCATCACCATCTGGTTTCGCGGAAGTGGCAAGAGTGGAGACTTGCAACATGATTTCTTCTACATCATCTGATTTTAAGAAGATTTCCAACTACTTTGAAATTGATGGTCATGGCGAGGCATTGCTGCTAAGCCCCATTGAATCATCATAGAAATCATTTTTTTGGTCTTGTGCGGCAAACTCTAATCCACACTCAACAATTGTATGGGTAGATAGATCATTAGAATATGGTACCTATTCAGATCCTTTTTCACATATACATTCTACGGATGAAGGAATCTTCTAATCAATGATGATAGGAGAGATGTTGTGGGAAGATTATCATCGTCATTCCCACCTTCTATATGACAATGAAGATTATTCAAATTAACTAAATCACCCATCGAGCATTTATTTTTTGTCAAATTCTATAAATATTGTAGATTCTAAGCACAATTTGTCCAATATAGAAGAAATTATTTCTATAAACATTTCGAACAAGCCTAACATTGTAGAAAACATTCATGTCGGAAAATATTGTTCTACATTGGAACTTGATAATTACTATGCTCTTTTTCACAAATTTTGAGATGTGTTTGCATGGTCTTATGAGGAGATGTTGGGCACTGACTCAAGTATTGTTGAACATGAGATTAAAATGTACCTTGATGTCAAACCAGTACAATAGTGGCTTCGACCCGTTCATCCTAAGAAAGCCACTGCCATTAAAGTAGAGGTTGAAAAAAATTTGTGTGCTGGCTCCATTTTCCCTATACCTCTTACTGATTGGGTATCTAATATTGTTCCAATGATGAAAAAACAAGGAACAAGTCAAGTGTGCATCGATTATAGGGATGTAAACCAAGCATTTCCAAAGGAAAATTATCCTACACCTTTTATCGACCAGATTATTGACGAATGTGCGAGATGTGAAATCTTTTCATTCATGGATGGATTTTCTAGCTACAATCAAATCAATATCTGCCCACAAGACCAATCAAAAACTGCTTAATCAAATCAATATCCGCCCACAAGACCAATTAAAAACTGCTTTTATATGTCCGTAGGGCACATTCGCTTATCGAAAGCTAGATTTTTGTTTGAAGAATGCAGGGGTTACATTTCAGAGGGCTATGAATTATGTCTTCCATGACATCAAACAAATTGTTCAACCTTATCTTAATGATTTTCCTGCTCATTCACGAAAACGGACTGATCACACGCAACATTTGAGAGCAATATTTTTACAATGTCCACACTACAAGATAAGAATCAATCCAGACAAATGTGGTTTTTGTGTTGGATCTGGTCAATTGCTTGTATTTGTAGTTTCGAAACACAAAATTCGACTCGATCCCATTAAGTTTCAGACAATCCTTGACTTGCCTCCACCTTTAAACTTGTTATAGATACAGAGACTTCAAGGGAAGGTAAACTTTCTGAGGAGGTTCATTCCAAACTATGCTGAATTAGCTAAAAGTTATACATGTCTATTGAAGAAAGGGGTACCCTTCCATTGGGACCATGTTGCACAAGCTTCTTTTGATGCTCTCAATGATTCATCGATTAAAGCATCATTAATGTATGCCCCAAACTATCAAAAAGACTTTACATGTATCTCGCCGCTACAGATACAACCATTGATATGGTTTTAGTTCAAGAAGAAAGTGGAACTGAAAATCCTATTTATTATTTGAGTTGTAATCTCAATGATACAAAAAGTAAGTATTCATATTTCAAAAGTTAGCCTTGGCAGTCGTTCAAGCTGTGCAAAGATTTCGTCATTACATCCTCCTTCGCAAAACTACTATTGCATCAGATTGCAACCCTATGACATACATTTTGTCACGTCAATTGTTGGGGGGAAGGTATTCTAAATGGATATTTATCTTGCAGGAGTTTGATTTGGAATTAATCAAATCTAAATCAAAGCAATCTCTTGTCTTTTCCAAGTTACTTTGTGATCTTCCTTCGTCTACCAATGATTTAACATTAGAAGCATCAATCTTGGATAAGTCTCTATTCTGATCTCGTCAAGTGATCCATGGTATGGATATATACTAGTCTATCTCCAGACCTAAGCCTTTCATCCAAATACCTCTCGCTTTGGACAATGACGTACTCGATACCAATCCAAAGATTATCTTATCATTGGTGATACACTTTATCATCATGGTGTTGATACGATATTACGTAGGTGCCTTACTCATGAGGAGGCTAAAAAAGCTTTGAATGAATGTCATTCAGGTGCTTGTGGGGGAAATTTATCTGGCTACGTGACTGCATAGAAAATTCTACAAGTTGTTTACTTCTGGCCATCCATATTCAAGGACCGCATTCTTGTTGTCAAAAGTTACCATGCTTGCTAGATTTTTTATCGTAAAACCAGATTATCACCTGCACCACTGCATCCAGTTGTTGTTGTTGACCCATTCGTAAAATGGGGCATTGATTTTATGACATGTAACCCCACCTCGGCTGGGGTGCATGAGTATATTATAGTCGTTGTTGACTATTTCAACAAATGGGTCGAGGCGATGCCAACATTGAACAACAGTGGCGAAATGGCTGCTCTATTTATTTTTCAACCATGGGGTTGCCAGGTTTGGTGTACCACCCTCTATCGTTACAGATCATGGGTCGCATTTTCACAACCACATTATGGTTGAATTAATTTCCAAATTAGGACTGTCACATGATAGTTCTACTCCATACTACCCGCAAGATAATGGACAAGTTGAGGCTATCAACAATGTCCTTAAGCACATGTTGCAAAGAATGATTAGAGACCATAAACGGAATTGGCATTTAATCCTGTACTTGGCTTTGTGGGCATATTGAATCTTGGTGAGAAATGTGACTAGATTTACGCCTTTTCAGTTGGTGTATGGTTTGGAAGCAGTCTTGCCAATCCAATGTGAAATCTCATCTCTCAAACTCGTTATTGACCTGCTACTTGACACTTCTAAAGATGAAGTGTGTTTTTTGGAATTAATCCATCTAGATGAAACCTGTCGTGATGTGGCATTGGCTAACGAAGTGCATAAGAAACGCATCAAGGCACAATATGAAAAAAATGTTAAGCCTCATATCTTCTGAGAAGGTGACCTGGTCTTGCTTTATGATCAGGATTCTGATAAACTTGGAGCGCGAAAATTTGAACCATTATGGATGGGCCCTTATATTTTTTAATATTCGTTGATCAAAGATGCCTACTAGTTAGTGGACTATGATGGGATTCCATTGTCGCAGCCCCAAAATGGGTTGTGCCTTAAACGCTACTATGCTTAGTTAAGTGTAGTAAAACTCACTGTATATATGCTTTGATTGCATTTGTGTGTGTTTCTTTTAGAGTTTTTATTTGGTTAGGTAATCCACTTCACATTTGTTGTAGTTGTCAAACTTTTCGGAACCCTTTGTTGGGTATGCCGATGGAGCTAGTTGTAGAACGTAGAATTTATCTTCTGTAGCATGGGCCATTTTCGTTCCTAACATTGAGTTAGTGAGTTTCTGAGGGATAAGTATTGGTCGATCGACAAACAATATCGCTAAGTATAGCGCATTGATTGAACTCCTCTCTAATGCCATTTCACTTGGCATATGCCGAATCATCATTAGGCTAGAATCATAAATTGTCGTACTACAACTTACTGGCATCTATGGAGTTCATATTTTGGAAAGCTATTTTGAATTTATTCAATATCAACATATTTATGGAAATTTAAACACATTAACTAACTCTCTAGCGAATTATGTGTTTTATAGACATTTGCGACATATGTAAAGTAAACATTTTCAACATCATTTAAATATGATTGCATCACTTAACCATAATAAAACTCTAAAAGTCAAATAGATCGTTGCAGATAGTTGTATATAAGTTTTTACAAACATTTTATGTCTAAGACAAAATCTGGTCATCTGACCCAAAAAAATAAAAAATGTATGTAGAAAATATCCCAATAGACTAGTGATGCTGATGATAATAGGTCACAACCTATGCTATCATATGCAGGAGCCTCATCCAATGACTCGACATGCCAATGGTATGGCACTGCAATTGCATAGGTAACTCCTCTATCCGGACGTACAAAATACCAAGGGTTAAACCCTCTATGTGATCTTGTAGCTTGGCCAAGGTCTCTGCTAAATCCAAGTCTTTGAGAACTACCCTCCCAACAACTCTCTGCACTGGCACACCTGCCTCCCGTTGGCATACCACAGGTCAAGAAGATCCAACATCTGCATGCATATATAAAAGTTTGTTTAGTCTTGGAAATAATCAAAAACACAAAAAAAGTAGAAACTTTAGAAAGAAAAACACTATGGTAAAACAATTTACCAATAGCACAAGACTGTGCCCCAGCCGGCAACACCAGATCTAGATCACCATGGACATCCATCGCTAAATATGGATATTCCATGAAGGCCATCTCCTGATGGTCGAACAACTCAAAGAAAGCAGAGGAAAATGAGATTAGTGACTGGCCAACATACCTAGCCATAAGATCCACCCACCTCTGCATCTGCGGGTCTGTAGGTCCAAGTACTTCCAGTGAGATATGTTGTGGCTGCATGAGTGGGATTCTCTCCAAGGTAAAGGAAATCAAGATAGACCCATAACCAAATTTTTTTGTCTTTCCATTCTTTACCTTGGTCAGTTGTTCTCTCATAGATGGAAGAATTGCCTCACACCAGTTGAATACCTTTGGCTCCAAGCACTCTAAAGCATACTGCATATAAGACTTATTTGCCAAATGTAAAGTTGCACTGCCAGCCAGTTTGGTGAGGGTAAAAAGGATTGTTCTCAATGGTAAATCACTGACATCTCTGATATTGATCTTTCCATCTCTGCCAGGTTGAGCTCCTTCCTAGCAGAACTGTCGTATATAATCTCTCACCGATTCACCTCCTCTGGTGAATCCTGATAATGAGACGGGGGTACGCTGCCTCAACAGTCTAGTTAGAAAGTAAATATCCTCGATGGTAAAGGGGATCACTTTGCCCCTAATGTGAAAAACCTGATCGGTAGGATCCCAAGAACGAACAAGATACTATAACAGTTCAATTTGTTTCCGCATGCTGGATAATCGAAAATATTTGAGCAACCCACAATTCCTAAGGGCATCAAATGTTCCCTGATCATTTAGGGAAATCATGTCTTGTTCTTCATGCTCTCATTCTCTCCATATAATGACCATTTTGATCTGATGAATGTCTGAAATGCAACCATTAGACAAATTAGGATCCAATTTGTGCAAAAAACAATTGAAAATTTGGGAGAAAACAACTACCAAAATATGGTTTTTGCGCCCATCGCAGCCCTCCATTAGAGATAGTGCGCTGCAATGCATACTTCCTTCTAGGTGTATGCAATGCGGTGCACCTTTCGATATAGAAAGGGTGTGCTGATCCAGAGTGCGCAAAATGAAACACTCGGGGCCTCAAAAACCAAAACTTTTTGCTCAAAATTGAAAATGAATGGAATAAAATGGAAGAGAACATGGATAGCTCCTACCTAGTCTAGACGGCATGAGAAATGATCCACAGAGTCCTTCGCAATCAGCGAGTGAAGTTTGGGGTAAAAAATTGCTCCAGAGCTCCAAAATCAAAGGGTAAAAGTGAAATGGTAAAAATGAATTACAAAACTTGTTTTTATGTTTATTTCTTGCATATTAATCAGGTAAATGTTGATTTTTATTCATTTTATCCATGAACATGTATTTTTAATCCTCTTTGATGGAGTTTTTGAGTAGGTTTAACAACTGAAAGCAAAATTCAATGTGCTAAAGTGTAAATTGAACATATTGGACCATAAAGCAAACTTTTGTTTCTTTTTCGAGCTTTGTTAAAAACAAAAATAAACCCCCATAGAGTCCTCTTTAAACTCTTTTCAGACTCTCTAAATAAGAAAAGATTGTCAAGCGCTTGTCTATTCCAGCTCGTTAAAGGATTGGAAGCGACATCTATCTTGTATTATTTTACACCTTTTCAGACTTGAGATATTATTTTATGAAAGAGAACTTGTGGAGTTTTCTTTTGATCCCTTTTCAAACTCTCTAAACATGAAAAGGACCGAGTTGTATTTTTCGTTAAACTCATTAAAAACATCAAATTGCGACAAACTTGTCCATCTAGACATGGCCGAGTTTCACCTTCGCTAGACTTGTTAAAGCATCAAATAGTGATGGGTTCACTCGAAGGGTGAATTATAGAACAAGAATATGTTATCCTCCTCAATCTTGATAAAAAATAAAGAGGTATTGGTCAGCAATGACTAGGGAAAAAGGGAAAAAGTTGAGAAAATTTTATGGTAGCGAGTCGCTCTTGAACATGACACTTGCACTTCATCTCCGTGACTATTTGGGTTGGGTCATTTAGCTTGATGGTTATCACATCGTTGGTCTATCACACCATCCATCACTTTTGTTTTGTGTCAACGCTACCAATTCATCTCAGTCTCACTGATATGTTCAATAGAAGTCATCCAGTTAAAACTTCATCGGTTGTAATATTGTAAACCTTAATTTTCATGACTGTCATTCTTGAACCTTATGTCGTCAGTTGTTTCTCATCTCCAAAATAATTTACCTCGTTTCGTGTAGTAGATGTGGGATACATCAAGGCCCTCCTGTGACGAGTCACTTCTTGTCGACTTCAGCTCATCATCTAAGAAGTTGACTTAGAAACACCCCTTCAGTGCCTTGAAGTTTGCATACATCAATGGTAGGTTTCTCACTTCTAGCGATAGGTTGACATCAATGGCCTACGACCAAAAGATTTTGTATGGTGTTCAACATCAAATCATTTATTCACACCATGCGAAATGTATTGTAGTACCTTAAGGGTCATTTTCATTATTGGTGATTCCTCTCGCGTCTGTTAACGACTTACAACATTGGTTGGTAATCAAACGATGTCTTTCCATGTTCGACTTAAGAACATCAATTCACATGGTTAGACATGTACTTGAGCGAAATATTGGATGAGATTGAAGACTGCGGATCTAGTTTCATCCATCCGGGCTGAGATATTTTCAAGAGTACTAAATCAAAATTATAATGGCATTACACAGATGGTCATCCTAATCAGGGGTCTATATCTATAGAAACATGAGTCTATATCTGTAGATGACTATCTGATTTATGTACATGTAATGAAATTTTATAAGCTGAGCATGTGTATGCCTCCCTCAGCTAGTTCATGAGAAAAATCAAATCATCACGATATATTTATTGTAATTGATGTTGGTCACCTTCCGTTCAAAACTTCCTCTCCTCATGATAAAGCATTTCACCCGACATATATATTTACGACTTCATGCTTTAGGGGGAAACTGTTAGAGATCCATTTGGGCACATCAACCCCAAATTACAGATCGATATTATTAGTGCCCATCAACCCCTAGTGCAGTTGTTACATGCCCTAAAGAATTTAGTCATCAGAATGCCTTACTTCCAAAGATGTTCCATCACTGAAAACATCCAAAAACAACCTCTAAGAAGATCAGCGCAAGTAGGCCTTCATTAGGGTGTGCTGCAATGAAAATTGTTGAAATTGGCAACAAGAAATTGCTAAAAATAGCAGTTTGGGCATTAGTGCTGGATTGGGCAACAGGGAATGAAAAATGGAAGTGCTAAAAATAGAAATTCCATTTTTAGTAGTTCAAGTTAGATTCCTATTTTTGGAAAGTCCCTGGTGTAAAATAGGAAGTAAAATTCAAATTTGGTCTTACTAGTAGTTTGAATATTAATTAATTAATTCTCCATGAGTTAATTAGTTAGGGAAAATCAAACTTGAAGTCTTTGTGAAAACATGCAATAATTTCTCCACTGATTGGGGAATGTATCCTTGATTTGCTCCACTGATTGAGGAATTAGGGATGAGTTCTATATTGAGAGGATCAATTGACTTAGTTTAACTTAGTCAAGTTCAGTTAGATTAATTTAGCAAGTTGTTAAATTAATGAGATATAGTTTGTTGATGCTTGCATGCATGTGACAACTATTATTTTCAGATAATTGAGTATTCCCTCATGGATAACTAGTGCATGCCAGTTCAGATAGAGACCCATTTGAGATGAAAGAAGGGACAATGTACTATCAGTTGGATGAATATTTTTCCTATAAAGGAAGCTCATCCCTGATGAGGATTTATCTCTTTCAAGTTTGTGTAGTTAGATCAGAGGTTAGTGAGTGTGTGAAGAGGCCAATTCACACAGGTGGCAGCACTGGACCCCAAGGAAACTACATAAGGAAATAGGAGGCTTGGAGAGAAGAGGAGAAGGTTTGTGAGAAGCCTTTGACTATTTATGAGCAGCAGAGGGATTGTACTGAGAGCTGGATAGCTTCCAAGCTAAGGCTTTGTGTAATCCAGACTATATTTCCACTTGTATGATAATACAGAGATGGGGTTTTAGGCAGGTTCTTTCCCCGAGTAAATTCTTATATGTTATCTGTGATTGATTCCTTTTTATCAATTATATGTGTTCTTATTGATGATGTTCATGGTTGATTAAGCTTTTGCTAAATTGTTTGTAGAAGTAGATCAAGTGTTTTGCTTTAGTACATTGCATTACCAGGTGATCTACAGGTGGGAAATATCTAAATGGTATTGGAGCAAGCTGATCTGTAGAAAAAGTTCTACATGGTATCATAGCTAGCTGATTTGTAGAAAAATTGTACAAAAATTCTACATGGTATTGTAGCAAAGGTGATCAAAGGAGAGAATTGTATACTAATAGAAGATTTCAATGTTTTGAGTTTTGGGCCATGTTGTGGTAAAAACACAACCCACCCCCCCCATTATTGATATGTTCACTTCAAATAATGGAGACCCTTTTTATAAAAATTTTGGCTAAGCACCTTTTTAGGATTTTGTTTTGATTATCCTATGCTTTTGATAATTTTTCATTTTCTTTAGATTCTCGTTTTGATTGCCTTGTTAAGATCGATTTTTTATAAGCTTCTTATTGACGCTTGTTTCGTCTCATTTGGTCAACTGATTTGAAAATGGTACTCCTTTGAAGTCCCATCATCTATCTAGTCTAGGTTAAAATTTTTATTTTTTATTCTTTTTATTTATTTTCGGAGTGGTTGTAGTTTAGAAAATTTCATAACTAAACTAAATATCATTAAAATAAAACCAAAACAAAAAACTAATATTTAATATTAAATTTTAAATTAATTATTATATAAAATATAATTAATTTAATTTAATTCAAATTTAATACAAATATATATAAAATTAAAAAAAGGAATTTTATTATATCACATCGGAGATTTCCCATCGCATCGCAAGTTCTTAATGAAACAATTCTAAAGAAAAAACCCTGATCCAAGGTTTTCTTCGATCCGATAAGTCAAACATTAACTTTTGTTTTGAACTCCTTATAACTCCCGTGACCTCGTGCTAACTTCATATTCCTACATCTCAAAATTTCTTGCATTGCATTTTTTATATGAGGGCATTCCAAAGAAAATCCGATGAGTTACTTATTGCGATATGCGATGATCCCTTATGACTCCCTCTCGTTAACTCTTTTAACAAACGTTATTTTTGTTTTTCACTTAGTTGGTAAAGTTATATAATTTGATATTATAAAAAAGTAAAATAAAAAACATATATTACATTTAAATTATATTATAATTATAGTTCATATTACAATTTAATATAATTTAAATTATAATATAAATATATTTTAATTAGTTTTTAAATTTTATATAATTCTGTTAATAATTAATTTGTAAATAATTTAAATTAATATCATAATTAACAATTAAATTAGGATTAATTAGAATTCTAATTTAAGATTAGATTTTTAATAAAAAATTCTAATATTTAGCCCAACAACATAATTTCTAGATTTAGGCCAGATTTGACTCATCAACTTTGGAAGCTCATAGAATGAGTTTTACTTGACCAAATGAGGCCCATAATAGCTCACTCGAAAGATAAAATTAAGGAGAATATTTCTGAGGAGGTTTCACTAATATATTTGGTCATTAATTGGATCAAAAATCATTCAGAAGATCAAGCTCCGAATTTCTAAAAACAAAATCATTTTTCTGAGTTATTTTCTGCATTTTCATTTATCCTAAGCCTCTTCAAATTGCAGATTCGCTCATCAATAATATCCTTGGCCAATCAAACCATCCCAGACATCAATAAAGAGCTTATGTTTCATTTTCAATTATTTATTTGAATAGAATTTGATTGGATTTGTTTTAATGCCAGAAATGGTATTTTCATTTTATTGTTACATTTTAATTCATTTTGATTTCTTTTTGCAGGAAAACAGTAGAAGATATATGGAGAAAAAGATCTTAATCAATGAGAATGCTCCAGCAATTAAAGATCGAAATTTGGAGCAAATAAAATTGGATTGAACAGATTTCTCTTCAACAAACTTTCATCTCAAGAATTCCTTTGCAAAAATTATAAATAGCATATTGCAGAATGGAATAGGGGCTACTCTCCTCTGCAATTCTGGAATTCTAAAAGCACTTTTGTAAGAGGAATTTAGAGTTGTAGGTGGGAGGAGTGGAATCTCAAATTTGGATATTATGAAGTTTTTCTTTGACATCCTGAGTTATGTATAATGAACAGAGTTTTCACTATTGTAGCTTTGTTTTTGAAAGCAGAAGCCCAGGCATTGTAAAGGACTATTACAGACCGAAGCTGGAGAAATGGATTTAATAAACTGGTATTTCAAATACTATTGTTTTAAATGCTGGTTTCATTTTATGATAACAGGAATGGTGTCAATTTGCTTACATATTTGTGCACTTTTGTCGGTATGGGTAATTTTCTTCTATTTTATGTTGTTAGTTATCTCTGCTCTTATGGGCCGAACTCTGATTTCTGAGTAACTATTTACTCACAAATCTGTCTTTTAATATTGGATGAATAGATAGTGATATGTTGTGAGCTTCTTCCGCATATTATTGTTTAATTATTCAAGTTACTGATTAAATGATCAATACCAATTTTTGAACTACTTCCTGAGTGTTGTTGATTGATTATTTCAGTTAAAGGGTCTCAATAGGATGTGTTTGGTATCCATAATTTCAGTTAATTGAACTACTTCATTAACTTGATATTCATTATAAACGACACATTTCAATCCCAATATTATAAATACCTGCTCTTGGTTAAGTTAGATCTATATCTGCCTAATTAAGATGGAATTAAGATAGTCCCTTTTGCTTGCATCTTAGCATAAGTTTGCATTTAGATTAATTCCTGCATTCTTTTAAGTCCTCTTTCCAAAAAGGCAAACTTTAGTTGTGGATTGGCTGAGCCCTAAATCAGCTTAAGGATCACTTTCTTGCCTGATCAGTAAGAAGGACGATCTGATGTCTCTTTTCCATTGGTGAATGAAAGTCATATTTTAAAGCCATTGGAGATTGAGAGAAGGTAACTGGACCTAGTTGAACCATTCAGAACTACCATTCCAAACGGAAAAGGAGCTGCTTTAAGGTCCGGACCGGGTGGTCATCCCCCATGTTGTCGCAATGATTTTCGAGGCTTCAACATAATGGCACTAGAAGGAGGGCCTGAAACTTGTTGTCTGTTGGAGTCTTTTCAATTTTAACATTCTATTTAATCATGATGGCTCCTCTTAAACTTCCAATTTGGAGTTGTATCCATGGATGTGCATCTTCCAATACTCCACCCGAAGTGGTAAGACTCTTGTCTCAGGTAAAATTTAATGGTGAGAGAAATTCTTCAGCTTTTAATCATGTCCTTCAATTTATTCAAAATGTTTCAAATTATGATTTTCAAGGAAAAGGCATCTTATGCAGAATTTTTACTCTCACATTTGCGGCAAAAGCCAGGAACTAGTGTAGAACTCTTCCGGTTGCCTCAATTCATAGCTGGGATCAATTTGTTACAATTTTCGTTTGTAAATTTGACCTCTATGATTATGATCAGGTATGTGATGAAATTGAATATCTATGAAATGAAAATGAGTCTGTTAGAGATTTTAATATTCGATTTCATTTGAATTGTTTAAAATTTAATGTCGAAGATGAACCTATGAAAGATGAATCACTAGATTGGTTTGAACATAATTATTCTCTTCCTCCTATTCCCGATCCATATGAAATTAGTTCAAGCTTTGTTCCATCCCCTTCTAACATAAAGGAGAATCCCAATTTGGATGTGCAAATAAATTGTGATGAAGAGGTTTCACAAAGCTTGGAAAATATTTCTGATCAAATACAAGAAGACAACAACAACAATTTTGGAGAAAGACCTGCATTGGAATCTGAAAGTTTCTCTGCATTAAATTCAAAAAATCAGATTGGAAATCAACAAATGCAAGTAGCAGTCAAAGTAAATAATAAAATGCAAACAACTGTACAAATTTCTGAATCTTTCCATGATGAACAAATGCCCAAATCAGAGCAGCAAAGCAATCTTCTTCAAAAGAGCATAAGCACACAAAAGAATGATCTGGAATCTGAAATTTGCAATGATCAAGCCTTCATTCGTGTTCATAATCATAATTCTCTTTCTAGTTCACAAGTTGGAATTCAAAATTACTCAAATTCCATAATTTTGGTCAATCCTTGTGAAAGAGAAATTATTTCAAAATGATCCCAATTGTGCTGTAACATTAGTTGTACAAATAGTGATTTCATTTTATTTTTGTTTCCTCACTTATTTTGTATAAAATCAGATTTATTTTCAGATTTTATTTTTCAGATTTTTGATACATTACACTGGTATATTGAGCACTTGACTATCAAACATTCAATTGATACATGGTCCGATTGGAAAATCGAAGTTTCATATTATAATCATGAGCATCAAAAGCTATTTCAATTTCAATTTAAATCAATGCTAATGTTTTATAAAAAGCTGCTATCTTCTCAAAGGAAATATCAACAAGAGAATGTATTTTTAGAAATCTACCAGCAATCCAATTTAATTAATAATTTTCCATTTCATTTGAAAGATTTCCATCCATTTTTCATTAATTCATTTGAAAAATATTTGGAAACTTTTCTTTCATGGAAGATTGTTAATAGCTTAACATTTACACATAACACTAATAGTTTCTTCCAGGCCTTTGAATTTAAAAGCTCATATCCACAATCTAGCCTGTTATCTCTTCCTTTGAACATTTCCCAATCCTTAATAGAAATCCATTCAGATTTCTATGATCCAATTGGTACTCAATTGGAAAGAAAATTTCATGAGAAGGATATTTCAAATAAGCTTCTAACAATAGTTGTACATTTTGATTTCAGATTTAAATTTCTTAGTTCAATAAGATTTCTATTTTTATTACTAGCATTTAAACTGTACATATATGCAAGAATAAAAATGAGAGAATGGTTACACTGGAAATATGACTATACCTAGTCATTTTCATGTATATGGTTAGAATAGGAGTAGAATTAATTTAGTTAGTTTGTTTTATGTAGTTAATTTATTTTTAATAGTTCTGCAGATTAAAAATAAAGGAAGCAATTAGCCCTTCTCATATCATATACATGTTCAAGGAAATATTTGCCTCTCATCAGAAAATTTCTAATTCTTCCTTCCCATTTTTTAAATCAAAATCTCTTGCAGCAATACCTCTACCCATGAATACATCTCTGCCTATTTCGAATAATGTATTGACAGAATATGCACCTGGCACACATCTAAATCTGTGTTGATATTCTTCCACAATTAGTGGCTTTATCCCATTCGGTCCTTTAGTTTATTATTTGATGTTGTAAAACACATCATATTTATTTACTAAAGGCATTATTGAACAGTCACTATAACAATACAAATTTTTCTCAAGATTAATTCAGAATGAGCAGAGGGAATAAATTGTTGTTTCAATTCAAAAGGGAAGACTATTTTCGTATTTAATTATGGTAAATTTTATATTTCCTAAACATGAATAAGCAGATTTTATTTAGGCTGATTGCTCACTCCGATGTAGAATAAATGATGAGATGATTTTGAACAAAGTTAAAATTTTGATAAATCGAAGGAAAATTTTGAAGATTCATGAGGTAAAAAACTACAGAGAATTTCCTTCCAGGTACGCATTCACAAGTTCATTCTCATATATTATTAGTTTCTCTTTTCCTTAGTTTATTTTTTATTTTTGTTTTGTTTGATTTACAGGTTTTCATTTGTTTTCAAAACTCGAAGTAAGCAACAAACCCATTTCAAATTTGCAACAGGTTCAGGGAAACTTTATTTTTGATTCATTAGAATTTAAGCATTATTTTTGATTGCTTTCATTCATTAGAAAACCCAAGTGAAATTTAAAACATTATTCCAAGATTCATGTCTGAAATGTTTCAACCTGATTTTCATGTTGCTAATAAAAGATCTCTGATGTATTACCTCACTCATATGCCATATCTCATTTCGCATATCGGAGGTTTGCAAGTGAAGTACACTTCCATTATGATGAATCGCCGATCTTTGATAAATGACTTTACCGATATTGCGATGACCACATAATTTCGGATCCGATATGAAATTCAAACCAAATTCATAAAAATATTGCGTCCGCTCTTTGTCGCATATCGACGTATTGAGAATTGTTACATCGTGCGCTTAAGATTGTCGATCGCGATCGCCGATTAGCCACGTCATTCATCGCATATCGGTATCACAAGAATCATATTGTGTTATATCGGGTGCTTAAAATTGCTGATCACCGATTAGTTATGTCATCCATCGCATCGCCGATATTGCAATCGCTTCCTTGCATTTTTATTTATGGCCATATTATTATTCTGAATCTGCGATGCGTGATATGCAAAGTACAAATCACAAGATACAGTGTGCGATGTGAAATTTGTGACATAACTGTCCCCGATCCCTAATGTAATATTTCTTTAACAATGCGATCGCTTCATCCCATTGCACATGTTCTCATCGCATGTTTTCATATCAGCAATTTGCCATTGCACTGATGCGATAACTTCCAATGCATGCCTCGAAGCCATTAAGATTTAATCAATAAATGGCATAGCAACAAAGGTGAAGTCTTGTTGATTAAACTTGAAGCATGGTAAAGAAACATATGATGTGAATCATCCAATACGGTGATGTGTTAATTTAATGAAAGCTTGGGTAACCACTATGGTAAGAGAGCAGTTAATGACCAATTTGCAGCATATTTAAATCATTTTGATTTCTCATATATTTCAGTTTTAAATATATAATTCCATAATTAAATAAGAAATTCAAGACCTTTCTATCTTCATATTTAAATTTTATCGTCTTGGATTTGGTCTTGATTCTGGACAGTTTACAAAATCATGGAGTTTATATGAAACTTATAATATTTTGAGAAAAGGTAATTACTGCAAATTCTCATTCTCATTTATGATGCATTGGTTTTAATTTCAATTCCCTTGAGCACTAAGCATTCCTTTTTTGCATTTTACTGCTTGCTTTAGTTAGGATAAAATAAATAATAATTTTGGGTTATAGGATTTTAGTTAGTTTGACTTCTTCAAGTCTTTAACGTTAATTAAAATAAGAAGTCAGCTAGTTTGGAGAAACTGATACCTTTCAGGTAAGATCAAAAACAATTATCCAATGGTAAGATTCATGTACCCACTTTCATTTATTTCCATTTCGTTATATTAGTTTCAATTTTGATTTTCTGATATATAAATCTATTTTTGCAGCTCTTGATAAAAGCTTCCAATCCTTAGCCAAATCATATTTTCGAAGTCCATACTCTTCTCCTGGCTTAATTTCAAGAAGCAAAAATAATCCTCATTGAAAAAGCTACACCAGGAAGTTTCTGAACCTTTAGTTTGTTTCTTTAAGCATTCCTTTCATTAGAAAATCATTAAGTTGATGCTTTGAAACAAGAAGATTGATATCAGACAAAAAAAATTCGTTGTGGCTGAAATGATCATCACTGTTATCCAAAAAGCCTAAAAACACTTACAACCCTACAAGGTATGATTTTTCTAAAATCTCGACATAAGAAGGACTGATTACACGATTATTTTCTTTTTCTTCATATTGTTGAGACAATGGTATAACCATTCTTGTTAGAGTATGTATTTCAAAAAACTTGGATTTTCCTTTCACTTTTCAATTTCTTCATTTTTGTTTGCTGATTTCTTTTTCATTTTGGCTTAAGAATTCTTTTCCTTTGGTTTTCAGCTTTGATTTTGGTGACTTTGTCATGATTTATATGGAAGGCCTACTTGTTACCTAACAATGATTAGCATACATGGAGGAAAATTGTTAATAGTCACCTATTAGCTTTTTCTTAAATCTCTTAGTAAGGTTTGATTTTCTTATTATAAAGGTAGGCATACTTAAGGAAGAGATTACCAATCAAGAGAAGTTGGCAAAGTATCATAAAATCTGGAGAAATTTATTTTTCATCAAAATTGTAATCATTTTGAAATTTCAATATTTGATTAAGATCTTTCAAAGTTCTATTATCAGTCAAGAAAAGTTATTTTTAACCAAGTAAAGACACTTTACAGCAAAACACCTTTAACTCTGAAATTGTCATTCTTAACTCTTAAGGAGTCAATGATTCTCCCCATCCCAAAGAGTCTTATTTTTCTAGAATATAATCCAGAGATATATTTAAACTTAAAAGATAAGAGGTCTTATTATGAGCCTACTTACCATGATCATAGGGGAAAAATAGGCTGACATTACCAACACTACTAAACAAACCAGGGTAATGGCTTATGATTGCAAACAATTATAAGACAAGGGGTCTCATCACGAGCTAGCTTGTTCAGTCCAATTATAACCAGTGAATGGCATTGTCAACTATCTGACTACCATATCAGGACAATGGCTTTTAAAGATTTATAATAAAAATAAAACTAAAAAAAAGAAACATATATAAATGGATTTATCTCTAGGTTAATAATTCTTAAAGGGATGGGATTTTGAATCATTGATGATTAAAAGGTAACCCTATAGAAACTATAGACATTTGCTGGAAGCAGTGGCTCTACCTGTGACAAATGAGTATATTTTAAAAGTTAAGCTGTAAAGTGACCCCTGCTTTATCTCTACAACTAATTAAAGACTGATATAGAGTTTTGAAATATTGTAATTTATAAGGAATTTTAAGAAAAATTACAGTTAGATGATTTTTGCTTTTATTCAGACTAATGAACCTAGTCAAGCATTTCAAGCATAATTCTCCATTCTTTAATTATTTTTACTTTAATTTTAGGAAAGTCTTATTCATATCAAATAGAGATAACTGGTTCTTCTCCCGTGTGTCGCCATTGTTGTGGTAAAAACACAACCCCCCCCATTATTGATATGTTCACTTCAAATAATGGGGACCCTTTTTATAAAAATTTTGGCTAAGCACCTTTTTAGGATTTTGTTTTGATTATCCTACGCTTTTGTTAATTTTTCATTTTCTTTAGATTCTCGTTTTGATTGCCTTGTTAAGATCGATTTTTTATAAGCTTCTTATTGACGCTTGTTTCGTCTCATTTGGTCAACTGGTTTGAAAATGGTACTCCTTTGAAGTCCCATCATCTATCTAGTCTGGGTTAAAATTTTTATTTTTTATTCTTTTTATTTATTTTCGGAGTGGCTGTAGTTTAGAAAATTTCATAACTAAACTAAATATCATTAGAATAAAACCAAAACAAAAAACTAATATTTAATGTTAAATTTTAAATTAATTATTATATAAAATATAATTTATTTAATTTAATTCAAATTTAATACATATATATATAAAATAAAAAAAAGGAATTTTATTATATCACATCGGAGATTTCCCATCGCATCGCAAGTTCTTAATGAAACAATTCTAAAGAAAAACCCCGATCCAAGGTTTTCTCCGATCCGATAAGTCAAGCATTAACTTTTGTTTTGAACTCCTTATAACTCCCGTGACCTCGTGCTAACTTCACATTCCTACAGCTCAAAATTTCTCGCATTGCATTTTTGATATGAGGGCATTCCAAAGAAAATCCAATGAGTTACTTATTGCGATATGCGATGATCCCTTATGACTCCCTCTCGTTAGCTCTTTTAACAAACGTTTTTTTTGTTTTTCACTTAGTTGGTAAAGTTATATAATTTGATATTAAAAAAAAAAAAAAAAAAGAAAACATATATTATATTTAAATTATATTATAATTATAATTCATATTATAAGTTAATATAATTTAAATTATAATATAAATATATTTTAATTAGTTTTTAAATTTTATATAATTCTGTTAATAATTAATTTGTAAATAATTTAAATTAATATCATAATTAACAATTAAATTAGGATTAATTAGAATTCTAATTTAAGATTAGATTTTTAATAAAAAATTCTAATATTTAGCCCAGCAACAGAATTTCCAGATTTAGGCCAGATTTGACTCATCAAATTTGGAAGCTCATAGAATGAGTTTTTCTTGGCCAAATGAGGCCCAGAATAGCTCACTGGAAAGATAAAATCAAGGAGAATATTTCTAAGGAGGTTTCACTAATAGATTTTGTCATTAATTAGATCAATAATCATGCACAAGATCAAGCTTCGAATTTCTAAAAACAAAATCAATTTTCTGAGTTATTTTCTGCATTTTCATTTATCCTAAGCCACTTCAAATTGCAGATCCCCTTATCAATAATATCCTTGGCCAATAAAACCATCCCAGGCATCAATAAAGAGCTTATATTTCATTTTCAATTATTTATCTAAATAGAAATTGATTGGATTTGTTTTATTGCCAGAAATGGTATTTTGATTTTATTGTTACATTTTAATTCATTTTGATTTCTTTTTGCAAGAAAATAGTAGAAGATATATGGAGAAAAAGATCTCAATCAATGGGAATGCTCCAGCAATTAAAGATGGAAATTTGGAGCAAATAAAATTGGATTGAACAAATTTCTCTTCAACAAACTTTCATCTCAAGAATTCCTTTGCAAAAATTATAAATAGAAGATTGCAGAATGGAATAGGGGCTACTCTTCTCTGCAATTCTGGAATTCTAAAAGAACTTTTGTAATAGGGATTTATAGTTGTAGGTGGGAAGAGTGGAATCTTAGATCTGGAGATTATTGAGGTTTTTCTTTTACATCCTGAGTTATGTATAATGAATAGATTTTGCACTATTGTAGCTTTGCTTTTGAAAGCAGAAGCCCAGGCATTGTAAAGGACTATTAGAGACCGGAGTTGGAGAAATGGATTTAATAAACTGGTATTTCGAATACTATTGTTTTAAATGTTGGTTTCATTTTATGATAACAGGAATGGTGTCAATTTGCTTACATATTTGTGCACTTTTGTCGGTATGGGTAATTTGCTTCTATTTTATGTTGTTATTTATATATGCTCTTATGGGCCGAACTCTGATTTCTGAGTAACTATTTACTCACAAATCTGTCTTTTAATATTAGATGAATAGATAGTGATATGTTGTGAACTTCTTCCCCATATTATTGTTTAATTGTTCAAGTTACTGATTAAATGATCAATACCATTTTGTGAACTACTTCCTGAGTGTTCTTGATTGATTATTTCAGTTAAACGGTCTCAATAGGATGTGTTTGGTATCCATAAAGTCAATTAATTGAACTACTTCATTAACTTGATATTCATTATAAACGACACATTTCATTCCCAATATTATAAATACCTACTCTTGGTTAAGTTAGATCTATATCTCCGTAATTAACATAGAATTAAGATAGTTCCTTTTTCTTGCATCTTAGCATAAGTTTCCATTTAGATTAATTCCTGCATTCTTTTAAGTCCTCTTTCCAAAGAGGCAAACTTTAGTTGTGGATTGGATGAGCCCTAAATCAGCTTAAGGATCACTTTCTTGCCTGATGAGTAAGAAGGACGATCTGATGTCTCTTTTCCATTGGTGAATGAAATTCATATTTTCAATCCATTGGAGATTGAGAGAAGGTAACTGGACCTAGTTGAACCAGTCAGAACCACCATTCCAAACGGAAAAGGAGTTGCTTTAAGGTCTGGACTGGGTGGTCATCCCCCATGTTGTCGCAATGATTTTTGAGGCTTCAACAGGCTGAGAGTTTGCAGAGAAGATCTGAAAATTTTTGTACAAAATTTTCAGAAATAAATAGCAGATTTGGATTCCTTGTAGAAAAATACCCAAAATAAAAAAAAAAATCAACTAAATCGGAGTTTGGATGAAGGAGATATCACTGATTTAAAATCAGCTCTTTTTCTAGAAAATTTCGTGATAGCAGGAAAGTGGAAATAGATTGGTGTGCTAGCAAAGAACCTGTATGCACTTGAGGTACAAGATGCATGCAAAGCCTTAAGGAGCAAGGAAAAGGTAAGATACTTGGTGGTTGAGAGGGAGAGTAAATTACCTCTTAACATGCAGAGCCAGAAGAAGTTTCAGACAATTATGGAGGAGCCACGATAGGTGCAGCAGCTTCAGGAGGTTGTGGAGCAGCCACAACTAGAGAAGCTGAGAGGAGATCAAGTAGAGACATCTACTCATGTAGAGACCTCCAGTAGGGGAAAACTTTGAGCCAGGTTGGTAGAGGGATCACATGCAGCTGTACCTCCAGGTAGGAGGTGGGGCAATGTAGAGTGATCATCCCAAGGAAGAGGGACATGATCCTTGAGGTACCCAACCTCTTGGATGATACCTTGCTATGGGAGCCCCGAAGTGGAGTAGTAGGAACTGACTGATTGGGTAGAGACAGATCCGGATGGAGTAGCAGAGAAAGCTACAGCGCAGGGAATCCCACGACATCGCAGAGCATGCATGCTGCAGCAATGTGAGAGGCACAAGTGTGTTGCACAGTGCAGGGTAGCACAGAGAAGGGTGCAACTGTACAAGATGCATGGAGATGTTACAGTAGTGTAGAGGTCAGAGAGGGAGAACTTTTCAGCAGCAGGTAGAACTTCAACATCAGAGTATGTTTCTAGCCCAACAGAGAGGTCAGTTGGGATTTTTTTTTTTGTTCCAAGAATTGTTGGAGCAACCACACTTGGTATATGTGTTGCATGCAGAACATTCCAGATGTACAGAATCGGGTTGGAGAGGAAGCATTTCTTGCTGAGAGGGAGTGTTGAAAATTGGTAACAAGAAATTGCTAAAAATAGAAGTGATAAAAATAGCACTACTAAAAATAGTAGTTTGGGCATTAATGCTGGATTAGGCAACAGGGAATGAAAAATTGAAGTGCTAAAAATAGAAGTTCTATTTTTAGTAGTTCAAGTTGGATTCCTATTTTTAGACAGTCCCTAGTATAATATAGGAAGTAAAATTCAAATTTGATCTTACCAGCAGTTTGAATATTAATTAATTAATTCTCCATGAGTTAATTAGTTAATGAAAATCAAACTTGAAGTCTTTGTGAGAACATGCAATAATTTCTCCACTGATTGGGGAATGTGTCCTTGATCTTCTCCACTGATTGAGGAATTAGGGATGAGTTCTATATTGAGAGGATCAGTTGACTTAGTTTAACTTAGTCAAGTACAGTTAGATTAATTTAACAAGTTGTTAAATTAATGAGATATAGTTTGTTGATGCTTGCATGCATGTGACAACTATTATTTTCAGATAATTGAGTATTCTCTCATGGATAACTGATGCATGTTAGTTCAGACAGAAACCCAGTTGAGATCAGAGAAGGGAAAATGTACTATCAGTTGTATGAATATTTTTCCTATAAAGGAAGCTCATCCATGATGAGGATTTATCTCCTTCAAGTTTGTGCAGTTAGATCAGAGGTTAGTGAGTTTCTGAAGAGGCCAATTCACACAGGTGGCAGCATTGGACCCCAAGGAAACTGTGCAAGAAAATAGGAGGCTTGGACGGTAGAGGAGAAGGTTTATGAGAAGCCTTTGACTGTCTATGAGCAACAGAGGGATTGTATTGAGAGCTGGGTAGCTTTCGAGTTAAGGCTTTGTGTAATCCGGACTATATTTCCACTTGTATGATAATACAAAGATGGGGTTTTAGGTAGGTGCTTTCCGCAGGTAAATTCTTCTGTGTTATGTGTGATTGATTCCTTCTTATCAGTTATATGTGTTCTTATTGATGATGCTCATGGTTGATTAAGCTTCCACCAAATTGTTTGTAGAAGTAGATCAAGTGTTTTTCTTTAGTACATTGCATTACTAGGTGATCTATGGGTGGAAAATTTCTACATGGTATCCGAGCTAGCTGATCTTTAGAAAAAGTTATACATGGTATCATAGCTAGCTGATTTGTACAAAAATTGTACAAAAATTCTCACAGATGGTCATCCTAATCAGGGGTCTATATCTGTAGAAACATAAGTCTATATCTGTAGATGACTATCTGATTTATGTACATGTAATGAAAGTTTGTAAGTTGAGCATGGGAATGCCTCCCTCAACTACTTCATGAGAAAAACCAAATCATCATGATATATTTATTGTAATTGATGCAGGTCACCTTCCGTTTGAAACTTCCTCTCCTCGTGATAAAGCATTTCACCCAACATATATATTTACGACTTCATGCTTTAGGGGTCAACTGTTAGAGATCCATTTGGGCAACTCAACCCAAAATTACAGATTGATATTATTAGGGCCCATCAACCCCAAGTGAGGTTGTTACATGCCCTAAAGAAGTTAGTCATCAGAATCCCTTACTTGCAAAGAAGTTCCATCACTGAAAACATCCAAAAACAACCTCTAAGAAGATCAGCGCGGGAAGGCCTTCATTAGCGTGTGCTGCAATGCAAACCATAAACTGACAGGGTACTATGCAACGCACTTGGTCCCTCTTTGGACTGCACTGAGTGAATTTGAGCAAATTTCTGTGAGGGTTTGCAGATTCCTCATCCATGGGAAGCCTCTAGAAGTTTCTCAATGCCACCTACTCCTTTGAGTTTTCCTTTGGATGAGAAAGGGAATTAGGAAACATCAATCCCCTATCCCTTCTTCCATGGAACTGATTTCTAAATTTAGAAAGGCATTCATTACCTCCATTGATGGCATAACCTCCTTCACTCACCTATAAATAGATCACTCATCTAAGAGATCTAGGCTGAAAAATATTGAGTTGTAAGGAGATGTTGGTGCTATGAGATTAGAATTGAGTGCGAGTATTGTCATAGCATTGGAGTGTCTTGCTTTTCATGAGGCTGATGAAGGATTGAATTTGAAGGATGACATTCGATGGAACTCATATGGGTTGTAATCTTTCCTCTTATCAATAAATTTTTCAAGACATTTTTCCTTATGCTTGTGTTATATGTTAATGATTCCATATGTATATCATGTTTTCAGTTCCATGTTATTTATAAGCAATAGATCATTATGCTTTGATGGGTTTTTGTTTCTATATTTGTGCAAGTACTTCTCAAGCGATTTAAGTATGAGAAGGAGTAACGGAATCAGTCAAGGGAGATAAGGAACAAGCGGAAGCTACAAGTAGGTTCTCTATTCTCTTATTTTATCTGTTGTTTATAGGAAAGGTTAAGATTACTTTTTCTATTGTTTCTAGACCTGTTACTAGATCTAGAGGGTTAGGCATTTGTCCAAGAACACTAAATATTACAGAAAAAATACTCACTGAGAACTAACAAGGACATCTTCACGTTGAGAGAATTCAACTATGGATGATGATATTTTTTCACATTAAATGTGTGTGAAAAAAGAAAGTATTCACATGTTAAACATTAAATTGATATGCTATCTATACTTTAACATGTTAACTAACACTCAAACATGTACCTCTACCAGGCAAGGTAGACCCATTAGAATCGTGTCTACTCATTCCTAAAGACTTGTCAATAGACCTATATGCAAGGACTATACAGTTTACATAAAAATGTCAATCACAAGTATGAAACACATGCAATAATTTTTTTTGCATTAATCATCTCACTTCAAGATTTATATTCATGTTTTATCTTAACCAACTCTATCGAAAAGTTGGTTGCTTCTCAAAGGAAAAGTAATAAAATCATCACTGCCAACCTTAACCAAGGCCCGTGCACCTATCAACAAGGATATTTTTTCACATTAAACATGTGTAAAAAAAGATTATTCACATGTTAATCATTTAATTTATAGTGTAGTGTTGAACATGTTTAGTAGCAATCAAATTTGTACATATAGTACACCCAAAAGACCCCTCTAAATGTCATCTAATATTTCTATTGGAATCTAACACAACTGCTCCTGAAAAGGGGTCATTGAAGGGGTTTCTCAATGCCATTATTCCTATATACAAGATGACTAGTTATTAATATTAATACTGAAGATTGTCATTCAACAAGAATTAAAGATAAAGGGATTTAAATATTTTTGTTATTTAATATTAAAGAATAACAATGCTAGAAATGGGTTGGTATCAAAGAAAAAAATTATCATGACATGACCTAGCTTGGAGTTGGGAATGTTGTGTTATGTATCAAAGCCTTGGTTTTAGTAAAAGACCTATATGGGTAGACATAAATGTGGATTTGTTTGAGTTTAATGTTATGGTGCATCTCACAAATCACTGATGGTGTTCAATGATCAATGTCTTCATCATTTATAAGATTGGGTTTGTTATCACTGAGAACTGCAGTCACATGTATATAAGTTGAGTCCAAAATTTCATTGTTAAAAATGGATGTCAAATGGTTGTTATCCTATATTAACTACTTAGGGGGTCATGTTTTTCAATGATGTCAATGAGAATCATTTTCAAAACTGTTAATCATCCTCCATTATGATTGATTAAGATGTGTCTTATCTCGTATATGTCGTTTGTCCTTTTCGCAGTTTCGTAGCGCAGTTTGATTGGCTGGTTTTGAAGCACAATAATGTTTTAGCCTTTTCGTAGCACCAGCCATTTCGCAGCACATGTCGCTAAGTTATAACTGTCTGGGCTACGAAATCACGGATTCGGGGATTTTGCAGCGCAGATCTTCGAAATGTCATGTCCGGGGATGAGTCATTGTGTCCGGTTGGTTGTTGTCAGTTAGTGTACCTTCCAAGCACTTACGAGATATCATTCCACCAATAGGTTCATAGTCATGCACATTAAGTTCATTCAAATGTTTTTGTCATACATGGTTGTGTCATGATGTTCTGTTATTATTACATGAAGTGGCCAGCTTATATGTTAAGATATTTGAATTGAAACAAGCCCGAGTTTCTTCTTCAAGAGAGCTGCATTGCAAGCGAGCCTGTGTTCTAAGGTTTGAATTTGCTTTTCGAGTTGAAGCTGCCGGTGTTTCTCTGTGCAAAAGTTTTCAAGGTGTAATGGAGAAGAAGGAGCATCGGTCCGGAAGGTGTCAAAGGGCAGAGCCCGAAATATTGGACTTGACATTAAGGGAGGAAGGTGTTAAAAAGGCCTTCAAAGACGCTGGTTGCTGGAGTTTTTGTGAAAAGCTGAAGGGAGGACACACTCAGGTAACAAAAGAATTTGCCTTGAATTTTACAGGCTTAAGTTCCAAGGTATCTATGTTAGAATTCCCAGTATCTCCAGAGGCTATTGCTAGGGTAACTGAGATTCCTAGAGGAGGGCAGGAGTGGTTCAAAAATTTCAAATTTGATATGAGCCCCTGTAAAGTATTCTTGAAGGAAGCCTATGTGAATGAAGATTTAACCAAGGCTGTACCTAGAAGTTATGTTAAGGAGAGTTATGCTATGCTTCTTACTTGTATTCAAAAATATTTAACTTGTGAGGGCAGATATAACAAAGTTTATTCATATCATTTCAAGTTGTTGCTGCATTTCGCGGGTAAAGCATCTATAGATCTCCCATTTTACTTGTTTCGAAGCCTCAGTAAGATGTGTGATAAAATTCAATTGAGGAAGGATGATTGTGAGTCATCACTATTTCATCATGGCCTAGTTAAACTGTTAGTGATGGATGGTTTGCAGAAGATTGGTAGGGATTGGGATTCTTTCATCTATGTGGCCGGTTTCCAGAGTAAGACAGGCCTCACCCCACAGCCACTTAGAGGAAGAGAAGAATTAATGGAGGAACCTACTATTGCTGAGCTTAGAAAGGAAGCTAGGGAGAAAAAGAAGGTTAAATCTCAGTTGAACAAACCAGTCAAAGCCTTGGTTATTAAAGAGCCACCTCAGCCACCACAGTCATCATCAAAGGAAAAAGTCAAGCAAAAGAAGGATGTTCATGGATCAGCTGAATCTGAAAAAGCATCAAGAGTTAAAACTAGGGGTCAACTAAGCAAGGAGAAAGGTAAATCAGTAGCTGTGGAAGAAAGTCCAATTTCAAAGGCCAGCCTAAGTGACCTACTTGAGGCTATTGAATTTGAGCAGGAAGAACCAGTGCATCTTGAACCCATGCATATTGATTTGACCCAATCTTCTCCTGAGAGCACTAAGAAATCAAAAGCTTCGAAAAGATTAAGGTTTGATGAGCCTAGTGAGGAGTTTATGTTCAAGCCAAGAAGGCCAGTTACAAGGAAACAAATTAAAGAGGCTGAGAAAGTGCATAAAGGAGAAGAAGCTGTAAAGGAGAAAGTGCATAAAGCAAAGAAAGCTGTAAAGTCACCCAGAACAGAGGTAATTGAAGTATTGACAAAAACAGTGGAGGCAGTCAAACATAAAGACAAGAATAAGAAGGTCATCATCACCCAAGCAGGAAATGTGATTGCCATAAAGAGTCAAGTGGAAACAGCCATAAAAGATCAGGTGGGAGCAACCAAAGAAGAAATTGTCAAAGCCAAAAATGTGATTAAGGAGCGTGCAGTTAGGTATGACAAATATAAAAGAGCTGAGTTAAAGGGCAGCAAAAACCTAGTGGGTCAGACAGATTCCGTGGCTGATGTATATACCTGGACGGTCCGAGCCCTCAAGCAAGCTAAACTCCTCAGAAAAATGAACTTGACCCTGAGAGCTAAAAACAAAGCTTTAAAGAAGGAGATTTCAAATTTGAAGATACGGCTAGGTCAGCTAGCTCATTGATTTGAGGAAAAGGTGATATTTTCAGTTTTGGTCAATTTTGTTTGAGTTCCACTATTTTGAAGTCATCTAAGTCTTTGACACCTGTAGAGGAAGTTTGAAAAGTCAAAAGTTCAAGCAAAGGAAGCTTTAGTGCAAATGCATTCTGTTTTAGTAAAAACAGCAGTTTCGTAGCGCGCTACGAAACTGCTGTAGGTGCTGTTTTATAAGAAAAACAAGGAGTTTAATGATGAGGTCAGCAAATTTTTGAAGGAAAAGCCTCAAGGACATAAGGGAAACCTTAAAAGACTCTCCTAGCTATTCAGAGAATGACAGATGTGCATTTTGGAAAAGGTGAAATATTTTGTTTCTAGCTCAAGTCTCGTTAAAGGTACTTTATGACCGAATTGTTAGGGTTCCTGTTAAGGTTATCGGAGATTTTTGTTTGTACACTTGTTCAGCTCACAAGGCTTCCAGCTCATTGGAGAGTATGGTGATATGCGTTGTTTATGAAGAATTAGAGAGCAGGGGACATGTTCTTTAAGCGATGAAGAATGATGGGAGACAGGGACCGTAAAAACAGAGCACTTCTCTTGGTTAATTAATGAGCCATCTGCGCAACTAGAATCCAAAGCCAGCTCGTTCAGTGTATTCTCCTCCAAGATACCTCAACCAAAACAGATAGAGGACATGTGTCAAGAGTCAGAAAAGCATCATGCTACGAGGAGGACAGATTTTGAGTTTTGAGTAAATTAAGACCATTTGTAATTACAGTTCAGCAATCATGTAATTAATGAATTAGTTATACAGTAGATAAGGATAGTTAATAGCAACCTTCGATGCTCCCCTCATGCTGGAGGAGGAAGCTCGAGGTGGTTAAGCATGTATTCCTATATATGGATCAAACTTGGATGTAATAGGGGTTGGATACTTTGATAGAGAACAAGTCTATTTTGGTTTATGTAAATCATGTTTCAGGAATACAAATGACTGTTGTTTTTGCCTCAGGATTCTCAATAGATCTCATTGTTCAAATGTATGGTGGCTTGTTATTTTAGTGTTCTTTTACAGTTCTGTTATTGCATAATCACTCAGAACTCATGCCCACATGCTCTGACTTCCTGTATGTTATGGCAGACTGTGTTTTATGTTAGTTATGTTTAAGCATAGATGTAAAGAGCCCTCGCTTCCATGAAAAATAGTATTTTGGTTTGCTAAGATGTGTGAGACTCCATAAGCCCAATGGGAATCAATCTGATATCTATCCAGCCAGCTTATTTTCATGTGTTTGTTAAAGAGTTAGCCATCTTTCCTTGTTAGTGATCAACATTCATAATCTGTGAGAGAGCCCTCTCAGACTAAGGAGGCTAAGCCTTAGTCCAAAGCTAGGTTTGAAATAGTTACACATTATCTTACTGATAGGCAGCCTTCAGTGTGTGATTTTGTGATAACAGGGTTGATGTATTCAATGGCCTAATATTTCTAGCACTTCACATGGTTGTTTCTATAATACACAAACAATCATATAGTAATATGTCCATGGTGTAGACTAGCCACATTGTAGGGTATTAGGGATGACATGGTACTATTGATTGTAATAAGGGTAAGATAGTGGCAGTGCGTTAGCACTTCTTAGAAAGGTTATTGTCATTTTCAGAAAGGAGTAATTGGAACACTTTAATAAATCCTATAAATTCCATCTTCATTAAATAGAAAGTTAGAAAGGTGAAATTTATCTTCATAAAAAAAAATTGGTTATTACTTTTAGGAAAGAGTCATTTGATATTGGGGAAATTGCACAGACCTCTGAGGGGAGACAAATTATTTGATTGGGAAGGAAATTTTATTATTTTTATTGATGAATAATTTCAGTTAAGTCATTAATGGTGAGTTTTGGAAACGTCATCAAGTAATCATCGATATATTTTTTTCTTAGTTCAACATTTTAGGCACTCAACAATAATTTTTTTTTTTCCGTAGTGAAGTTTCTCCAAAAATGCTCAGTTTGAGAGATAGCTAGTGCCACTATAAATTCTAAGTCTAGATAAAATGTAAAAATAACGAATTTGGAATTCGAGATTGTGATAGAATTTATGTAGAGCATCAGTTTGAAATTTGAAAGCTATTGCGTACTCACAGTCTATAATAATTTCTTTCGTTTAGATGAGTTTTTTTCTATTTCCTGACATATTTTATTTTGCAAGTGGTATAAGATAGTATCCAACAATAATTGAATATAAAAAAGGAGCACAATTAAAGAGAAATGTTAAACTTCTAAAGGATGTAAACTTCAGCTTACATATTTGAATGAGGCATGAGTGTAATCATTGGAAAGGTGATACATAAGGGAATATCCAAAACATGAAAACCTAGTCTAGTGAAACCATACTTGTAATGAATTGGGGTTAAGAATGCCTTATGGCCTAAATAATGAAACTTTTATAATATGAGAAACTTCTAACAAGAACGATTTATTTCCCATTTTTTAGAATTAGGGTGTAATGGAAAATGATAAGCTTAGGAATTATAGATTGCAAAAACATAGAAATTGCAAAAAAATATGACAATGATGAAAGAGAAGTTGAAGGAACAAACATTACTTTAAGTAATGAGGAACTAAATTCTAATGGGCATAAAGGTATGGTGGAGCTAGCTGAGTTAATAGAGACTATGAGGAGCCTTAAGATAAAAGTGCTCTATTACAAAGATGATAATGAAATAATAATAAGATTGCAAGAGTAGAAAAGTAAAATAAATACTTAGTCGTTGCAATGTTGCAATGACAAATGAGAAATGGATCATGTTCAAGACTTGAGGAAGAAGGAAGACCTTATGGATTGAGGGAAAAATACATATGATAAAAATGTTGAAGAAGTCCTAATATAGCTCAAAGACGTCACTACTCACCTTCACATTTAGCCAAGTAATATGCATCTGAAGAGTCAAGCCTAGTATCCCAGAAGTACTCTTTGTTAGACATCAAAGAATAAGAATACATGAGTTGGATAAGTTTTCAAATGAGTTTAGGAATATCAAGCCACCATAAATTGTTGGTGAAAACAAGAGAGGAGTTTATGTTGAAATTTGGTTGGTTGGAATTAGAAAATATTTTTAGTTGCATAGTTACTCATCTAATATAGAGGTTGCGGTTTTTGTTTGTCATCTAAAAGGAAAGCTTCTACAGGGTGGGACTAGTTCAAGCAAGTAATTCATATTAAAGACAAAATAATTTATTAGAATCACTTTCAAAGTTGATCCTTATTTATGAAATGGAAAAATTAAATACATATTTAAACAAAAATGCAATGCTACATCAAAAACTGAACTTCAATTAATTAATAACAACTACTAAAAATTGTTTACATACATAATGGAAATAAGGTAGCTTGGGCGATGTTAGCTTATATCTAAGGAGAGTTGTGATAACTACATGCCTCTCAAATATGTTACAATGAGGCTGAGAGGTCTTTTTGTGATTGAGAAATAATGGAAAACCCTATACATCCAAAAACGTAACCCTAAGAGATTAAGCACCGAAAATTTGTGGACCCTATTAGTGTTAGTTGGTACATCAACTTCTCGAGGTTGTGACTTTGGCATACGATCTCTATTTCATGCATATGATATGCCGTTAAAAATATCTATTCAAGTAAAACAACTTTCGACTGCAAAATCCTTTTGTATGCTATGGGTCTGTCTGTTTTCCAAAAAGGCATCGTTTAGGACCTCAAAATAGCTCTAGAAGTTCAAGACCCGAAAAAACACCAAAAAAGTAAACCTCGCTAGAAATTAGTAGAATGAAAGGAAATAGTGTTGGGGGTCCAAGTGGAATAGGTGAGTATCCATTGATATCCCTGTTGAATAGCCCACCCCTCCATGAAGCAATGGTGCCCATTGCATTGAGTGCCTCCATCGGTGGGGAAACTTTGGTTGAACTTGGTCCCTAATTAGCCACTTTCCTTGCTGTAGGAGCTAGCTAGCTTTGACAACCCGATACAGTTGGATCCTATGTTGGCAAGTGTTCTTAATATGTGTATCCATGATCTGACCAATTGTGGCTTATTCAATGCATTCTAGGTTGAGCTATGTTGGTGTCAGTTGTTCAACAATGTTTGATGTGCCCAACAATGATGGAACGTATCGGAAAAGGTGGTCCACATTGAACATTGGGTACATGACAAGGAATGTTGGAATGCTGAGATTGAAATCATTGTCACCCACAACCTTGGATGTGTAAGGCCCATATTGGAGTGGTCAAAGCTTTTGATGGGCTCCAGTTAGGTGTTATTTTTGCAAATGTAAGCAAAATTTGTTTCCCACTTCAAACTTATGTGGCACCCGATGTCTATCACAGTGTTGATTGTACCTGGCTTTCACCTTATCTAAGATGTCATGAACTTGTTGGCCAATGTCATGGATGAATTTAATAAACATGGTGGCTTTATCATCTTAATATTGAGAATATGTATATTTTGTTTGTTTAGCCACAAGAGGCATTGAAACATCAATGGGACATAGTGGTGGAAATCCCATGCCCACTTGAAAGGGGTTGTGTCTTGTTTAGCTATGGAGAACTTTTATATAGGAAAATGACTTCCTCATTAGCTTAGTGGAGGAAGGAAATTTGACTAAAGGTTTGACCAAGTTCACAATCCTAATTGCTAAGGTAATTCTCGCTAGGAACTAGTATGATGCGTTATAATGCTCCCCATGCATGAGCCAGTGGTGTTAGTCGCTAGGGTAATTATCTATGTTGCCTTAGGGGTAGCGTTAGTCAACTTTTGTGAGCTTCGAGAGGTCAAAGGAGCAGGTTGAATGAATAATATCCCATTTTTTACTCATATCTAATCCAAAAAAGCAGGAAACATCCGTCTTCCACCTGTTTGACCGTATTTCTATTTCTAACAGAGTCTAATAGAAAGGGAAAGAGCAATAAAGCAAGGAAACATCCTAGATTTCTCCAGAGAGAACTCATGAGAGTGTTGGAAAGGATTATCCTCTCATTCTATATATTGGAGGCTTCAACCATTGTGAAAGAGGTCGAAATGTTGAAGGATTTCCAACTTACTGTCAAAACATTGTATGAGACATAGTGGTTTACCAAGAGGTTAAGAAGATACATAGAGAGAAAGGAGCTGGAGGGTTAAGGGAAGCCAGCTTTACCTTTCTTGTTGTAATCATCATTTCCTATTATTAATATAGACCTATAGTTGTGTTGTCTACTCTATGGTGTTTGTGTGCATTAATCAGTTACATGTTGATGTAATGCCATAGTTTATGAGTAGCTTAGATGCATGTTATTTGATATCCTTATATATTGTTATTTTGATTATCAAAGTTTATATGTTGTAGTCTTACTTCTTGTCTTGTTTATATGTAGGTGTTGATCTAGGAGATAGTAGAGAGGTCTTATGCTCTGTTACATTCGGTTCTACAAAAAAATTGCATCAATATTTGAGGTAATATCTTCCCTCCTGCTTTGAATATCATTCATTAATATGGATATGTATAAGCTTCTTTGTTCCAGTTGCAGTTAATCAGATTTTTTTGCCAAGGATCTCAGGAAGGTCCTTGAGGGTATTCTATCCTGAAACACATGTACATTAATCCCTATAGCAAGAACTCGGTTATAACTATGTTACACATAGGGAACACTCTCATTCCATGTTCATGGATGCTTGGAGTTGTACATGCATAGTATGTGCACTATCTTCATGTTTACAACCTGTGTCTAGCCATCAGTCTAAGGGTGGAATGCAATCAACTATTTGAGCTTAGTGTCCAACAACGACCAAAGGCTCGACTAGAATGTGCTCAAGAACTTACTATCTCGATATAAAAATGTACCCACACTTGTTCAAAGAAGAGATTGACAACGTCTTCTATTGTGATGCTCTTCTTGCAAGGAATCAATATAGCCATCATGAAAATCTATCATTGACCACAAATACATAGTCATCACCCTGGCTAGTAAAAGGAAGGATAGACATATAGTCCATGGAGATGGATTGCTAAGGCTAGATAGCAATAGGAAAATGAGTGTATAGGCCTCGATTCTTAATATTTGGTTTGGAAATGGAACATGAAGTGCATGATCTAATATATTTTCCAACATCATCTCAGAGATTTGGCCAATAAAAATACTTTTGCAAATCTGTCAATGTCTTTTCTACATCAAAGTGTCTTGTGACCCCAATGTAGTGTGCCTTTGAAATCATCTTGATATGCTTATTGAACACAAAGGTGTCCTAGGTGGCATTAAAATGCATATTGGAGGTGGAAGTCTGGAGCTTTTTTTCCCTCCATAAACATCTAGTATGTGGTGGAAAATTATGAATCCTTTTTTTATAGCTATGACCATCCACATGTCTCATGCAAAAAAGAGTCAAGGACAATGGTGAGTGCCACAACTGGTGTTTGACTGAGGAAATATGCAAAATTATTCATGATTTCCTTCTTAGGCTTCATGTTTAAATGAAATAGTTGCAACTTCCATTATGTATGTATAAACTGAAGAGGCCGGTGATCTGTGTGGATGATCATATCCTTCCCGAGAGTGTAATATTTCCATTGTCGGAAATCTTGCATGGTAAAATCCATCTCTTAAAATAGGTAGAGTATTTCTCAATTTTATCGGAGAGTGTCTCACTGTGATAGGCCACTAGATGCCCTTGCTTAGTCAAATAACACCAATGGCATAATCAGAGGCATATGTCTCAATTTCAAATGGTTGTTGAAGGTTTGCTAATGTGAGTACTGGTGTAGAGAAAATGCAATGCGTCAACTCAATGACTACCCTTTTCTGTGACTTGGACCAAAAAAAATTCTTTTGCTCTACCCATAGTAACTTGACTCAAAGGCCAACTGATATGAGAGAATCCCAACATGAACCTTCTATAGGAATTAGTAGGCCCAAAAAGTTTTGAAGCTCTATTAGAGTGGTCATGTTTGTTCAATCATGAAGAAATTGGATCTTAGTGCTATTGGACTAATGGACGGGTGTTTGGTGATGTAGAAACCCTCAAGGATCTTCCTAGGATCCTTGGCAGATAGTCAAATTAGCTATAGTTGTCACGAATATGCATTCATATATATGTTAAACAAATGAGAATCAAAGTAGGGAGAATGAATTATTACCTCAAGTCTTGGTGTGGTGTTGATGGACAATGCAATGTACCTAGGTGGAAGACCCTTGAGCTAGCTCCAGATCAAAACCTGCATATAGATAAGACAAGCGTAATATCACATCATATAACTTTGAAAAACAATGAATTAACATATAAATATATCTAGTTGCATACATCTAAACTACTCATAATAACAACATTGCATGAACATATAAACAAATTATACTACCAACATCGCGAAATGGACAACACGATTGCAGTTCTATATTGATGTAGAAAAGAGTGATTACAACCATCAGTTGTATCAGCCTTTCCTTACCCCTCCAGCTCCTCTCTCTCTCCCTTCTTAACCTCTTCTAATGCCTTAGTCAGAGACTATGCTTGATAACCAAATAGGCAATACTTTCAAATAGTTCGACCTCTTCCAAAGTGGCCCAAGCCTTATATATATAACATGTGAGGTTAAGGTTGTCAAGTCATTCATGAGTTCCATTAGGTAAAATAAGTGATGTTTCCATGCTTTTGTACTCTTTCCCATTTGTAGACTCCATTAGGAATTAGTAATTCCTCCTAACAGGTCGAGTTATGATATTTCCCTGCTTTTGTGAGCTAACATAGGAGAGAATCTTAGGATATTTCTTGGTCAACTTGTTCCCTTGACCCATAGAAACTCATTTAGGTTCACTAATTCTCTTCCTAAGGTAGTAGACAGAGTTACCCTAGGCACTAATGTACCCTTAACCTTGCTAGAAATATTTATAAAGTAGGTTTCTAGTTCGTAGACAGTGTTAGCTTGACAACTAGGTCTGTGAACTTAGTCAGTCCTTCAGTCATCATGTCTTTCTCCTCTAAGTTGGTGAGGAGGTCATTTTCCTATATAATAGATTCCCCCTAAAGTGTGAGATCAGAGGCTATGATGGTGGCCGAAATACTTTATATATAACTATCCTTTTATTTTAAACAATGAGAGAGAGGATCAGAGCTTCAGGTGGTACGAGAAACCTCATACAACACACACACACACACACACACACACACACACACACATACATATATATATAACAAATAAAATCATGTCCTGAGTCAGGAATTCCCATGCTCAGTAGCTATGTCAGAGTGATTTTATCATTAAAGATATATGATGATGTTGGCCACTGATAAGCACAATGTGGAACCTATTTCATAATAGGATCATTCTGATGAGCTGTCTCCAAAAAAAATAAACGCAACTTGGGAGAGGAAATAAGGTTGTGTGATGTAAGCCTCTACCCAAGGTCTTGATTTTCACTTCACCACAATAGCATAGATCGATACATGTGAATAAAGGTGTTGAGGTTGAACATGAACAAAATCATCTGATTACTAGTTAATAATGGAGACTGTTAACAGACATGAGCATGGTCACTGATAATGGTGATGATCTCCAAGATGCACAGTACAATCTAGCGAGTGTGAATAATTTTTTTGTCATTGAAAACTCATAGAATCGTTTAACCAGGAGCCAATAATGAAAACCCTTGACCAAACACATGGTGACCTACCACTAATGTCTACAAGTACCAAGGCACTGAAGTGTTTCTAGGTCTTCTTCCTAGATAGAGTGTTGAAGTCGATAGGAAGAGAGCTGTCGAAAGGAAGGCAATAAGGTGTCCTACATTGGTTGACATGAAATGGAACAAGAATGATTGTGGCTTTAGGAATATTTTGAGCATTGGGTCAAAGTGACTGAGAGAACGATAAAAGGATATGCTTGATGGTTTGATGGAAGAAACAAAACATGAAGGTTTTCCCTTGAACAATAGAAGGTATGAGACTATGGTTCTAACCATGCAACACTAGACTCATGAACACCAAAGAGTGTTAGGATACAAGGATGCAATAACATCGGGGTATATAGGCTAAACTCATAGGATGGTAAAGTTCATATTGAGAGGCTATCACAATGATGATTTATCTGAGGGAGTTCCATGTTCAAGGGAGCGACTACTGCCAAAAAAATCTTTTCAAAATACTGAACACAACGTAATTGTATTGTCCACTTCCCCATCTGATTAGTTTTGTGAGTTGAGATGGGTAAACTCATTGGTCATTTCATGTTTTAAGAGTTTGAAAAGATCATAAAAGAGTGACTCTATGCCCTATCTGATTAGTTTAATGAGTCCAGACAGGAAAACGCAATGGTCTTTTCATGTTTCAAGAGTCTGAAAAGATCGTAAACAGTGACCCCATTCCTCATCTGTTTAATTTAATGAGTCTAGATGGGACAACTCGGTGGTATTTTCATATTTCGAGAGTCTAAAAAGATCTTAAAGAATGACTCCGAGGTGGTCCCTTTGTCATAGTTGTTAACCGGGTGCAACAAGGTTTTAGTAGTATACTCGAAAAGGTTCATTTTCCGTAAGTTAATCTATTGAGTCCCAATAAAGAGATAAACCTATGCTCAAAAGATGTTTGCCTCATTTTTTTACGAGTACGAGGAGAGGGACTAAACTCAATATTCGTCGTGAACTTTTAATGAGTCACGCAACGACAAACTCAATAGATCTTCATCAAATTTTAATGAGTCAAATGAAGAAAACTCGAGGTATCTTTTTTACTTTAATGAGTGAGGAAAAAGAGGTAAAATAACTGCTCATTCCTTCTTCATAGATTTAACGAGCCCAAAGGACGGAAAAAACTCAAGGATTTTTCAATTTAAGAGCAAGAAAGAGTCCCAAAAACGAAAGCGCTCATATCGTCGTCGTAGGTTTTTAACAAGCTCGATGACAAAAACTCAAGATTTTTTCAATTTAACAAGCGAGAAAAGTTCCTAAAATAAATTCTTGGAGCTTTAGCATAAATTTTTAACAATCTTGAAGAAGGAACTCGGGGTTTTTTCAGTTTTATGAGTGAGAAAAAGTCCCTAAAAAGAATGCTCAATCAATATTTTTTAGTTTAGTGAGCTAGAAAAAGACAGAAAAAGAGTTGCTCAGACAGCCATTGTAGGTGTTTAATGAGACCAATGAGAAAAAAATTTGGGATCTTTCAATTCAAGAGTGAGAAAACATCCCATAAAAGAAAGCGCTCATTGAGAATTGAACACGATCATTTCTATCGTTCAACCTTGAAAGTCCTTTGATAAAAACATGAGTAATTTCTACCAATATGGGGTCATGGTGCCTGATAAATATCATAGGAAATGGACTACTTCTACTTTAATGACTTCAATTAAGATAATTCATGTCTCCGAAGTGACTATAAGGGATTTCTTGAGCCTCCAATTTAACAATTTGCATCATTTGAGAGTTGTGAGAATGTTTTGGAGCTAAAGAGGACCAGATTTTCTACGGATGATTGCGGGTGATCCGGGTGACCATTTGACTTGCCGTCCATCCCAGGTAAATGTAAAAAACATTATCTTGCATTATTTAGCCTTTTTTGCATTTGGGGTGGATTTTTAGATATCTGGGGAGCCCTAGTTAATTTAATGCGCCTAACACCCCCTTTTAGGCCTGTAGGGAGCATTAAATGCCCTTTACGACCTAGAGGAGGGCGTTAATCCTCCCTATTTTCCACAAGGGGGGCTGTTAGTGAATGGGGGCACACTCTAAAACCCAAACAAGTGTTTTCTTGAGCTTTATTGCCCCATTTGCACTAATTTTTGGGTTTATTTGTGTAGGTTTTGAGCCATTATGAGTAGTATATGGAGAGAATAGGCCCATCATCAATAGGAATTGCTTATGCAAAATGATCCCTTTTGTATACTTGCATTGTAACGATGTGGTTTGATGAATTATGCATAGATGGACTTGATGAAAGGTTAGGAGGACCTTTTGAGTTGGATTATTCAGTGTTGGGATGAACATGAAGGAGTGTTCAAGATCGGGGACCATGAGCTTGTAGTTGACTGAGATGACATCTATTTCTTGACAGGTTTGTTGTGTAGAGGAGCACAGGAAAACTTGACCAGTGGTAGGCCCGATCCCCGATCCACTTTAGAGCTAGTCCAATCTTATTGTATACCTGAGAGTGGACTTATGAGTAACAGAGTCCCTATAGAGCGAATTAGATCTAAGTATATGAGGGCCATTTTATGGATGATTGTGCGTTTGACGGGGTCTAAAAGTCCCCATGTCATGACAAAGGCCCAAATATTGCTTTCAGTTGACTGTGTCTAGCTGCAGATCTTCAACTAGTGTGAGGCGGTGCTTCATCAGTTGAAGGCAGAGTTGACTGCATGTAAGACCCAAACCCAACAGAGTTTTGGGTACGGTACTCTCATTTTATCCTTCATACTTGAGAGGGTTCCAGTTATGCAACCACAGATGAGCTTAGGTTCACTCGATCTGAGGGAGCCTAGGCAGAGGCGATGGGTATCGCTCGATCCTCGCATAGGAGGACGACCCATCCAACATTTTTCTGAAGAGGATTTCTTCGAATGGCTCAGTGGTCAGATTCTGATGATAGATGACTATGCCTATGAGGGCATGGACTTCAGAGGTGATCCTAACTTGTTTTTATCTCCTGGTACAAATCGGGGGCCTCAAGGTAAGAAGGTTTATTTGAGAGTACTTAAATTATTTTCA
This sequence comes from Pinus tabuliformis, assembly GCA_031772625.1. Lineage (NCBI taxonomy): Eukaryota > Viridiplantae > Streptophyta > Pinopsida > Pinales > Pinaceae > Pinus > Pinus tabuliformis. The sequence continues at coordinate 210,657,194 of CM062809.1, read as the reverse complement.
AGCTTTTGAATGTTTATGTTATGTTTTTGTTGATTTTATGGGTGAAGAAGTACTAACATGAAGCTTTTTGCTTCACATAGATGTGGCACCAGTGTGACCTATAGATCCTCCCCAAGTGAGGATAGGTGGCCAACTACGCAAAGGTGGGGGTGATATCGAGAGTCTTCGTGAGGTTCTGAGGAACTTGGAAGTCTTGAGCATGGGTGTGCCCCTCCTTCCTGTGAGGGGGATTCCCGCTCACATGCACCGACACACAATTGGTGTACCTGAGTGGTTTCTGGTTCCTCTTCGAAGGATAGCTAGAGATGTATTGTCTTTTCATGAGCAGTAGGCTCTATTAGAAGGCACATGGTATAGCCAACAAGTGTTTATAGCTAGGCTTAGTAGCCATTTTGTACTTAAAATAAATTTTCTGATGTAAAAGACCGGATTCGATATATACATCTATATCTATATCTATATATATATATACATATAACTATATCATATATATATATATATATATATATATATATATATATGTGTGTGTGTGTGTGTGTGTGTGTGTGTGTATGTGTATATATATATATCTACAGATATTTTGGTATTTTATGATGTAAATGTTTTTTAAGTGTTTTTGTAAATTTTTAACTATGTAAATATGTACTTTCATACATGTATCTATAATGAACGAGATAGATGCCAATCTAACACATAGTTTGCCAATGAATCAGCAACTGTATTAAATTCTCAAGGAATTTTTTCATATGTAATAACCTCAAATTGATGTTCCAAGATTTGTACCCTTAGATAATGATGTAACAAGATTGGATTACGAATGTGATAATGATTTGCCAATTGCATAATGGCAAGTTGAGAGTCTAACCTAACCACCAGATTGGAGATGTCCCTCGATGATGCTTCAATGAGAAGTGAAATTACAGATATGTACTCAACAATATTGTTGGTGGCATTGCCAAGAAAGACTTCCCCAGAACAAAGTAGTTTTGACTCAGTTGTGTAAATGACCCAAGCAGCTGATGGAATGTGCCGTGTGTGTATGCTAAGGGTACTGAATACATCTGCACAATGAGAAATATGTATGACACAAATACTTCAAAAAATACCAAAAAATGTCCAGTCACATTAAAAAGGAGAAAAACTTATAAATACATAAAATTACAAAGTGCATGCCTAGTGCAGTACTAGGAATAATACATTTTTAGATAGAGCCTGTTTTGTGGCTCAGCGATCAGGATGCCTTCCCAGTCCTGAAGTTCATATGACCCTTTTGAGAGGGCCCTTATGACAATATATCGACCAAGCCATAAGGGTTGAAGTGTTCCTACCCCCAAGAGTCATGTTTTTGATCATAGAATAAAACAAGATCTCCCTCTTGGTAAGAATGAGGATTGACCTTTTTGTCGTACTGGGCTTTGACCTGGCGCTTGTGAGATTCGAGTGCCAATTCGGCATCTCGATGCATTTCATCCAGTTGATTGAGGTATAGCAGGTGCTCTTCTTCGGCAGTGGTGTTGGGAAAGAGTTCAACAATGATTTGTAAGGAAGGAATTTGACACTCGATTGGTAAAACTACTTCCAGGCCATAAGCTAGTTTAAAAGGTGTAAAGCCTGTAGCACATTTTATTGAAGTTCAGTATGCCCACAACGTAGGATATAACATTCAATGCTAGTGGGTTTTATGATTCCCTACTAACCTGTGGATCATGGCCTTTAAGACGCCATTGAGGGCTTCTACTTGGCCATTAGCTTGGGGATAGTAGGAGGATGATTGATCCTAGCGACAATCGAGTAACGATGTTAAGTCAGACATCATGTGATTCTAAAAATGAGACCCATGGTCTGTAATGATCGTGCAGGGTACACCGAAGTGACAGATAACATGATTATACATGAATAATGTTGTAGTTTCTCCATCGGCCCAAAAAGTGAGAAGGGCTCCGGCCCATTTCATGAAATAGTCCATAGCTACAATAATGTAGTTTTGTCTAGTAGAGAAAGTGGGGTTGTAGGTGATGAAGCGTATCCCCCATTTATGTAGCCACGGTGGCCGATAAATGTTATCAATAAATTTTATAGTGATATTTCTTAAAGTCTTGGTGATAAAAATTTGGCAGTTAGAAGATAAAAAATACACTAAGGAAATCAAGCAACAAGTAGAGGGAAATGACCTTGCCTGATAACCATAGATCACTGGAGATGAAACCTAGTATCACAATAGATAACAACGAGAGTTGGCCAAATGTATAGTTAAGATTACTCTTGAGCTTCACCTGAACCTCAGATTAAGTGGCCAAGTACTCTCGTGAATATGAGTACCCTCCAAAAAATCAAAGACAGAGTAGGTTCGTCTGTGTTAGGTACCAGGATAGCCTGCCCTAGTCACCTTGTGTTCATCCCTAAAAGTATGGCCACTAAGGATACCTCAAATGATAGACACTATCGAGGGTGGGAAATAGTCGCAAAGAGTACGCTGTGTGGGCAGGATACTTGAGTCCGGGACTTAGCTCCGATATCCCCGAGGGGATCCCTGATACAAAGAATACCCAAAGGAGATGTAAGCAGAGCGAGGCTACCTTTGTTTACAGTCTGATGTTGTCTTGTATTTAGCTTCACTTTTACTAGAGTGATCCCAGATAGTATGAGTGTAGAAGGATTTCTCTCGTTAATGACATTAGTTTTAGTTTATGATCTTGGGAAGTTAACTCACAACTGCCTAACCCAAGATCCTAGCCTAAACTAATGTGTGTTTACTCTAAAATGAGTTGTTGATTGATTTTATTAGGAAGGTTTTAAATGTACTTCATTAGAGTCTTCAGTAGGGGTGTTGACGTGTGAAGTTATATGGGACTCTGACTCAAATCATGCAAAAACAATGCTTGTAAATTTCACTTTCGATGAAGAAGTTGCTTCTACAAAGGGAGAGTCATTCATACATCAATATATACACCATGCATCTTGTTTAGTAAAACAGTAGCATAACCGACAAAACTAACAATGCTTGCTAACAACTTTTGAAACCAAATAATGCAGATCTAACTAACTAAGGAGAAAGAGTAAAAAATTTGTGTTTTTTCTTTTATGTTAACAAAAACTTTAAGAAGTAAAGATATTTTCTTAAAAATAAAATTGTTCATGAGACAAATCAATCAAACAAGAAGATTTGCAAATCCCTAATCAGTCTACAAGCAGATTTCCCAACCCATGAGGTAACAGAGCAGTCTGTTTATCAAGAAGTGGTTAACTAACACTCTGTAATATAGGGTACAAAGAGTTACTTGCAGCACTAACACATTGTGTGTGAGGCCACAATGCTTTATAAAAAACTATTTACACTAGCAGACAATGTTATTGAGGAAAAAGGCTCGAAAAAGAGGTTGTGGGGATCAAATCTAGGGATGAGCACTGAGAGAGGGGTGTTGTATAGTCCCAAGTGGTCAGAAAGGGAATAAAGAAGTACATGAAGGCCTGGAAGAAAGAGAGATCTAGGAACTTTCTGGGAAAAAACTGGGAACTAAGAGTAGTCCCCAGTGGAGTCGTCAATTATCCTATAGGGATTAATGCATGGGTATTTGGTGATGTAGAAACCCTGAAGGATCTTCCCTAGATCCTTGGCAAACAGTCAAATTAGCTGCAACTATCACAAAGATGCATGCATATCTATGTTAAACAAATGAAAATCAAATCAGGGAGAATGACTTATTACCTCAAGTCTTGGTGTGGTGTTGCTAGAGAGCACAATGTAGCTAGGTGGAAGACCCGTGAGCTAGCTCCAAATCAAAACCTGCACATAGACAAGACAAGCATAATATCACAGCATATAACCTTGAAAAACAATGCATTAACATATAAATATATCTAGTTGCATATATCTAAGCGACTCATAATAATGACATTGCATGAACATATAAACAAATTATACCACCAATATCAAGGAGTGGACAAAACAATTGCATTTCTATATTGGTGTAGAAAAGAGTGATTACAAAAGAATGATGTAGAAAAGAGTGATTGCTCCTCTCTCTCTCCCCCCCTTATTAACCTCTTCTAATGCCTTAGTTAGAGACTATGCCTGACAGTCAAATAGGGAATCCTTTCAAATGGTTCAACCTCTTACACAATGGCCCTAGCCTTGCATATATAGCATGTGAGGATAAGGCTTCCAATTCCTTCATGAGTTCCATTAGGTAAAAGCAGTGATGTTGCCATGATTTTCTGCTCCTTCCTGATTGTAGACTCCATTAGGAATTAGTAATTCCTCCAAACAGGTCGAATTTTGATGTTTCCCTGCTTTTGTGAGCTGACATAGGAGAGAATCTCGAGATATTTCTTGGTCAACTTATTCCCTTGACCCATAGAAATTCATTGAGGTTCACTAACTCTCTTCCCAAGGTAATAGACAAAGTTACCCTAGGCACTAACAAACCCTTAGCCTTACTAGGAAGCTTTATAAAGCAGGTTGCTAGTTCCTAGACAATGTTAGCTTGACAATTGGGCCTGTGAACATGGTCAGTCCTTCAGTCATCATGCCTTTCTCCTATGATCTGGTGAGGAGGTCATTTTCCTATATAACACTTATCCAGATCCAAATGCATGCCTTATTCATCAATGATGTAACCCATATATTCGACCTGGTTCATGCCAAAGGTGCATTTCTCCAAGTTGGAACATAGTTTGTGTTGACCCAAGGTTTGAGGGCCCATCGAATGTGTTGCAACTACTCTTCCTAAATGTTGCTAAAGATGAGGATCTCCTCAAAATATATAACCACAGATGAGTTGGTGAAGGGTTGCAAGATGTCATCCATCAACCTCATGAAATTTGCAAGGGCATTTTTCAACTCGAAAGGCATGACCTACCACTCAAAAAGGCCCTCCTCGGATTAGAGGGTAGTCTTCCATATATTTGTGGGTTCTATTGGGACCTATTCATAGCCAAAATTCAAATCAAGATTATTGAAGTACATGGCCCCCTTAAGCTGGTAAATAAGGTCATCAATCCGTGAAATTGGATACCTTTTCCTAATAGTTATTTTATTTAGTGTCTGATAACAAATACATAGTCTCTAAGTCCTATCCTTCTTCTGCTGGAGTACAGTTGGGCTCCCATATTGTGAGGAACTTGGTTGAATGGTCCCTTTTTCTAGCAATTCATGGATCTACTCCTTGATTTCTTCATTTTATAGACGAGGGCGATTAGGCCATTAGGTAGTTGTTCTTATCGGTGGACATGATTGTCATACCTCTTTGCTGAGAAATCACTCTTACATAGCTATTGAGCATGGGAATGGCTGATTCAGGACATGATTTTATATTTTAACATATATGGTTGTATCAGGTTTTTCGTAGTCCCAAAGATCCGATCCTCTCTCTCTCTTTTCCAACAAGGCAATTCTAAAGTATTTCTGCCATCGTCTTCATCTCAGATTCCACACTTTAGGGGGAATATGTTATACAGGAAAATGACCTCCTCATCAGCTCAGAGGAGGAAGACAGTTCGATTGTAGGTTTGACCGAGTTCACAATCCTAATTTCTAAGTGAACACTCCCTAGGAACTCGCAGGATGAGTTATAACACTCCCCATATATGAGCCATCGGCATTAGTCCCTGGGGTAACACTTTGTATTTCCTTAGAGGTTGCATTAGTCAACTTTTGTGAGGTTATGGAGCTCAAAGGAGCACGTTGACTGAATAATATCCCACCTTTTACTCACGTGTCAGCCCAAAAAGCAGGAAACATCCATCTTCGACCTATTTGAGGATATTTCTATTTCTAATGGAGTCTAATAGAAAGGGAAAGAGCAATAAAGCAAGGAAACAACTTAGCTTTTTCCAAAGTGAACTCATGCGAGAGTTGGCAAGGATCAGCCTCTCATTCTATATATTGGAGGCTTGGGCAATTGTGAAAGAGTTCAAAGGGTTGAAGGATTTCCAACTTATTGTCGAAACTTTGAATGAGACATAGTAGTTTACCAAGAGGTTAAGAAGAGAGAGAGAGAGAGAAAGGAGCTGGAGGATTAAGGGAAGCTTGATTCACTAGATGGTTGTAATCATCCTTTCATTTTATTATTATAGACTTGTATCTATTTTGTCTACTCTATGGTGTTTATGTGCATTAATCAATTACATGTTGATGCATTTCCATAGTTTATGAGTAGCTTAGATGCATGTTATTTGATATCCTTATATATTGTTGTTTTGATTATCAAATTTTATATGTTGTATTATTACTTCTTGTATTGTCAATATGTAGTGTTGATCTAGGAGCTAGCAAATAGGTCTTCTGCTAGGCTACATTGGGCTCTCCAACAAAATGGCATCAAGATATGAGATCATATGTTCCATCCCGCTTTGAATATCATTCATTAATATGGATATGTATAAGCTTATTTGTGCTAGCTACAGTTAATTTGATTTATATGCCAAGGATCCCGAGAAGATCCTTGGGGGTATTCTAGCCACAACCACCTATGCATTAACTTCTATATCAAGAACTCATTTTTAACTGTGTTACACATAGGGAAGACTCATTCCATGTTCATGGATGCATCTTGGAGTTGTACATGCATAGTATGTGCATTATCATCGTGTTCACAACCTGTGTCTGGCCATCAGTTTGAGGATGGAATGCAATCAACATTCTGAGCTTAGTGTCCAAAAATGACCAAAGGCTCGACTAGAATTTGCTCAAGAACTTACTATCTCGATCTAAAAGTGTACCCACAATCATTCAAGGAAGAGATTGACAACATATTCTATTGTGATTCTCTTCTTGCAAGGCATTAATATAGCCATCATGAAAATCTTTCAACGACCACAAATACATAGTCATCACCCTGGTTGGTAGAAGGAAGGCTAGACATATAGTCCATGGAGATGGATTGCTAAGGATAGCTAGGAATAGGCAGATGAGTGTAGAGGCCTTGATTCTTAATATTTGGTTTGGAGATGGGACATGAAGTGCACGATCTAATATATTTTCCAACATCATGTGAGAGATTTCGCCAATAAAAATACTTTTGCAAATATGTCAATGTCTTTTCTACATCAAGGTGTCATGTGACCCAAATATAGTGTGCCTCCCAAATCATCTTGATATGCTCACTTGAAGGAACACATAGGTGTCCCAGGTGGTATAAAAATGCATCTTGGAGGTGGAAGTTTAGAAATTTCTTTCCCTCCATCAACATCTAGTATGTGGTGGAAAATTATGAATCATTTTTGTATAGCTACAACCATCCAGAAGTCCCATGTGAACAAGAGTCAAGGACAATGGTGAGTGCCATAGCTAGTGTTCGACTGAGGAAATATGCAACATTATTCATTCTTCCTTCTTATACTTAATGTTTAGATGAACTTGTTGTAGCTATGTGGACCATTTCTGATGGCGTTCATTTTGTAACTTCCATTATGTCCGTATAAACTAAAGAGGTCAGTGATCTGTGTGGATGACCATATCATTCCTGAGAGTGTAATGTTTCGACTGTTGGAAATATTTCACGATGGAATACATATCTTAAAATAGGTGGGGTATTTCTAAATTTTATCGGAGAGTGTCTCATTGTGATAGGCCACTAGATTCCCTCACTGATTGAGAACTACACCAATAGCGTAATCAAAGGCATATGTCTCAATTTAAAATGGTCATTAAAGGTTTGGTAATATGAGTACTGGTGTAGAGGAAAGGTAGTAATTCAACTCAATGACTACCTTCCCTTGGGACTTTGACCATTTTTTTTTAAATTTTGCTATGTCCTTAGTAACTTGACTCAAAGGCTAAGTGATATGAGAGAATCCCTGCATGAACCTTTGATAGAAATTGACAAGCCCAAACAATTGTGAAGCTCTATTAGAATAGTCAGGGTTGTTCAATCCCAAATAATTGTATCTTATCCAGATCCCCATGCACACCTTACTCATCAATGATGTAACCTAGATATTGGACCTGGTTCATGCCAAAGGGGCATTTCTCCAAGTTGGCACATAATTTGTGTTGACCCAAGGTTTGAGGGCCCATCAAATTTGTTGCAACTACTCTTCCTAACTGTTGCTAAAGATGAGGATGTCCTCAAAATATGCAACCATAGATGAGTTGGTGAAGGGTTGCAAGATGTCATCCATCAACCTCATGAAATTTGAAGGGGAAATTTTCAACTTGAAAGGCATGAACTGCCACTCAAAAAGGCCCTCCTTAGATTAGAAGGCAGTCTTAAGCACATATGTGGGTTCTATTGGGAACTAGTCATAGCCAAAATTCAAATCAATATTGTTGAAGTACTTGGACCCCTTAAACTGGTAAATAAGGTCATTAATCCATGGAATTAGATACCTATTCCTAATAGTTATTTTATTTAGTGTCTGATAATAAATGCATAGTCTCCAAGTCCTATCCTTCTTCTACACGAGTAAAGTTGGGCTCCCATAAGGAGAGGAACTTGGTTGAATGTTCCATTTTTATAGCAATTCATGGATCTCCTACTTGATTTCTTCATTCTCCAGATGCGAGTGATCGGGCCATTGGGTAGGGACACTCTAGGAGTTAGATCGATCAAATTCTTGACCTAACAATGCAAATATATTGCTATGGGTGAGGAGAAGATGTCTATATATTCTTCCATGGCATTATCCACCTGCTTATGCTACGTTGAGGTACCCTTCCCAGGGGCCATGGATGTGTCCATGATCTTTCCATTACTTTGAGAGTGAATAAGAAAGAAAAAAAATCTTGGTCTGGGAGATGCTCTTACTACATTTCTTATCAGAGATCAAAGAAATGGTAGTAGGTGGGCTACATCTGATATCATGTAGAGTTTACTTCCCAAAGTAATAATAACAGCATGAGGCCTAGAATCATACACAACATGACACTTCCATAGGTATGATTGGCCAAATAATACATCGCAAACTTCAAGGGGGAAAAATATCACACAGTACAACATATGTTAATGGCTTGATGTTGTAGGGTAGATGACACTGTTGGTAGATGTGGAGATCTCACCCTTGGTGGAGCCATCCAATGGTGTATGTCTGTGGGTGTGGTTTTATCAGCAGACCAAAGTACTTCATGACCTCTACTGAGATGAGGCTATTTTGGCTCCTTCTTTCTACAATGAACTTCGATGGAGAACCATTCACCCCTATATGTGAGTGGAAGAAAGACTACACATCCTCTGGATATTCAAGCTTAGTCTTATGGACATTGGTGGTGTAAACAGTGACACTAGGTTCTACATCGATAATATACATCCCCTTATTGGTCCCCTTGTTGGGTTTCGACTCAAAGTCGAAACATGCATTTGACGTTGAAGCTTTTAGCTTAGCAACCAGTGACTACTTAGTGTGGCACTCATTTGTGTTCTAAGTGAGGCTATTATGGAACTCACTGTCATTTTCATGTGCCCTTCTTCATCTTCGTGGTGCTATTTTTTTTTGTGTCTTTGATGGGTTGTCCTGGGTCACACACCATGGCTATATCCTTTGTTGAGATTCATTTTCCCTGCTTCATATTTGTAGATTCAAAATATCATTTCTTTTGTTTAAATTTTTGCTCGATCTTGATAGCATATTGGTATGCAGTGCTAAGCGAGGGGATGTCCAGGAACTCTATCTCTACCTGGATTTGTTTGTGTAGGCACCCATGTTACTTGCGTACAAAATAACTTTTACAATCCTTGATACCAAACTTTGTTCGATGGGTATGAAAAATATTTGTGAACTTTGGCATGCCTTGGTTCCTTCCCTATTGCAGTGTGGGCCATTTTATGTACTTATCTTCATAGGTCCTGATAGGGTAGTATTGTTCCTTGATGCTATCTTGGAAAGAATTACAAGTGTGTGCAACTAAAAATAGTGAGGGTTCCTTCTTATCCTTCTGCTCATAGTAGGTTTCCCACTAGTCCATGATATGGGGGGTACCTTTGAGAAGTGCAAAAGTAATATTTTGCCTATTGGAAAAATTATGGACCGAAAACATCTTTCCAATAGATTTAACCATCTACCTATGGAGTTTGAATCTAATTTTCCTTCAAATATAGGAATGTAAAAGTTAACATGTGCCTTAAAGGGGGTGACACCTCTGAAGTGACTATCGCATGAAGATGCTTCGCCCACTAATACCCTCTGAAGCATATAGTAAAAGTTATCCATCATCTTGTTCCTTTGTCACCCAAGGAACTCTTAAAACAACATTTTGAAAGGATATCATTCTCCATCATATTTCCTTTCTTCTACCATGGGAGGTCGTTGGGGTCTGTAAGGCTGGTCTGCCAAGGGTTCAAACAATTCAAATCCTAACTCTTTATACGCTGACCACGTTAGGGACTTGCATAAAGAAAAAGAGAAAGAGAAGACCACTCTGGTACCACTGATCCATATTTATGTAGGAATGAAATGAAATATAGATTTAAATAAAAATGTAGTGCTACATTGAAAACTTAACTTCAATTATTAATAACAATTATTGAAAATTGCTTACATGTAGAATGTAAATAAACTAGCTAAGTTGATGGTAATTGATCTATGAGAAGAGATATGATGGCTACATGCCTCTGAAATATGATATAATAAGACTTTAATACCTTTTTATTATTGAAAAATAATGGAAAACTATAAACACCAAAAAACCTAACCCTAGTAGATGAAGCACCAAACATTTGTGGGCCTTGTTAGGGTTAGTTGGGACATCAACTTCCCAGGGTCGTAACTTTGGCACATAATATCTATTTGATGCATACAATACCTTGATAGAAATATATATCTAAGGACAACAAATTTTACTTCAAATAGCTATAATAGGTTTATGGGTTTGTCTGTTTTCCAAAAAACCATCGTTTAGGGCCTAAAAAATGGTTCCGGAAGTTCAAGACCCAAAAAACTACCAAAAATAGTAAATTGTCTTATAGATTAGGAAAATTATATAAAATAGTGTTGGGGGTCCATGTGGAATAGGCAGGTGGCCACCAATATATTCCTAGATCAAAAGTATATTTAGCAACAATATCCTTTAGAATGATATTGTTATCACCCTATAAATTTGGGTGATTTATGGGTGATTTTGTAATGCTTATGTAGAAATGAGCCATTTTGTAGCAATGGAGGTTTGGGCCTTTATGTAGAATGAAAAAGCCAATGTTGGTACCAATTTCTAATTTAAGGTGAATGACGAAAAGCTAGAATTTGGACAAAAGGTTATATGTTTGGACAAATAAATAAATAAAAATCGGTTTGCTTCTAAAATTCAATTTGGCTCTCAGTTTTATTACAAGGGTGTATAATTTTTTGTAAAAATTTATGGGACTCGAAGGCCCATTTTTCTTCATTTCCACATAGCGCCAAGTACCAAACCTAGAAGCCAACACATAAGGGTCAAGCACACAACACTTGTCACAACACAAGCCAAGGGTCGAGTCCACAAGGGGCATTTCACTACATGTCAAGGGTGATTGAGAGCATTGGAAAATATAAAAAGAAATAAAATAATTTACACAATCGATGTGGGATATATCCCACAATAAAAATGTGTGTGTGCTATAAGAATTGGTCATGTTCAAGTCATCACGCCAAGTGTAAAGCGATTTAAATGCCTAGGGTTTTGTATCAGATTTCATAGTAAGAGTTGCAAGGTTCGTCTTAATATATGGACAACCCAATGCACAAAAAGGAAGCAGTCATTACCACGGAAGGATACTTATACCAAACACAGGTCAACGTTGGGTTGAAATAATTGTTGTGAATTAATTATGTATCATCCATTCTGATCATTTCCTTCGAGGATGATCAGAATAGATGTTTGAAGAATGTAAAGAGTACAATGTTAGAAAGTTTTGTTTCCACTTCTAATTTTTGTTTTTTTTCCACTAGATTTTGTGGATATTGTCACTACCTATAGTAATTGTGAACTAATTAGTACACAAGCAAATAAAGGAAACTCTAAATTTTCATAGTTTCCAAGCCTATCAATAGAGGTTGTTACAACAATTTTCATAGTTAGCGCACTAGTTTTGGTTTGCCACACAACTAAATTGGGTCTCCTTGTTATGTTATTTCAATATATGTTAATATCTAAAGGCTCAAGTGTAAGAAGTGGAAAACAAGGAAGGATATATTTGTTACCGAAACAAGTTCCACCCACTGTAAATACACAGTCTTGGGTCATACTGAGTAAAACATGTGTTGCAGATGCTAGTCTTGGGAAGTCTTGTATCCCTCTCTTTGTACAAGAGCTAGAAATTATTGATTCTCTAGTTGTACATAATAATATTATGGTGGAAACATCCATGGCCAGTAGTATGACCTTTTGACCATTTTTTTAGATTAATGGTTTTCCTTTGGAGGATAATCTTTATCCTTTTAATGACGTATTTTTTGACCAAGGAACATTTTTCATTCATAGTCATATTTTTGTTATTGGCATCCAAATGTATGTTCCCAACTAGACTTTATGTTTCCAGATGAAATCATGAATGTAGGAGTATGAACAATATTTATGGTTTTCAAGGTGAAGTCAAGTCCAAGTATAATGAAAGCATGGTTGAATTTTTGCTGAATTTTTTTTCTTCAAGCCTTTGGATCGTGTTCTAAATGACAAGACTTTGTTATTCATGGTGGTGTTTTTAGTGTTCATCGAACAAAACTTGATGACATTAGAGAAATTGATTGATTTTGAGAACCACCTTACGAGGGTATAATGTGTGATCTGGCTCAACAAACGAGGTGTCAATCTATTATTTTGAATAAGAGATGTGATGGCTCATTTTTAATTTCTCACACAAAGAATAAATGAAAAAAACACACATGCAATAACTTTGATTTCTCAAGTCAATAGGTTGAATTATAGAAAAATTCCTAAAAGTGTAGTTGTCAATGAAATAAATAAAGGGTTTCAGAAGTGGCAAGGACTGCTTCTCAATAGTAAATAAGAAAGGTGTATCACATATTGGTTTTTCGTCTTCATCCAAACAAAAATCCCAATCATGGGAATTCCAATGAAAAGTTCCATAAATTATAAAAAGTCATATCCATTCTTGGAGATCCAAAAAAAAAAGAAAAATTTCTGGTTACACTGGTTAGACTGGTTGCTCTAATGATGAAGACATTTCTAAGGATGCAGTTCAGAATCTATTTGATTCTCGATGGTGATATTGAAACACATTACTTAGGAATACATTATAGAGTTTGAAACAAACAATAGAGGATTAGAGTAGGAGAGGAAATATCTTCTAGAATAATTTACAAATTGGAAAGGAAAATTAGCAAGTTCTATTCATGAGTATTTTATTCTAATCCAAAGTTAGATAATGATCACTTGAAGGATATAATTGATAGTACAATATCTACAGGAGACGTAGAGGAAGGAAAATCTTATCACCATTGGGGGGCTAAAGTAATGAAAACACAAGCTGGAAAACTAATCATTTGACAACCTAATTATCAAATAAAGATTTCTTGCTACATTTTAGTTGACATGGGGCAAAAAGGAACACCTGGAAGAAAATAAAGGAGCACCTTCCAGTTTTTGTGGTAAAAGTATTATGAATTTGGTAAACATATATCCATATTCTAGTCACAAAATGGCAAGAAATTTCAAGATTGGCATCGAATCACAATGAGTATCCTGGCACATCCAATCAATAGGTTAATCAATGTCCAAATAAATAGAAAGAGGTGAGATTTTTTAAGTTCAAAATCAGCTACAAAATTCAGTGGTGGATATTTGAACTTTCTAGCATCCAAAGGACCATAGTTTGCAATCTAATGAACACTTGGAAATCAAGAGGTTTTGTAGATGATTCTAACAACTCCAGCAATACCAAAAAATCAAGACACTTTGCAACTTATCTATTTTTAGATAATCTTTATGATTGTATTAGATTTAATTTGATAGAAAACTAGGAAGAGTTTAAATATATTTTTTTCTGTTATTTAAGCAAGAGTCTTTTAATTTGAAGGGATTAAGACTTGAGCACTCCTTGGGGGCATTTTTATCAATTTTTTTTTTTTCTTCTGAAAATTAATAAAAAATTCTTGGATTAAAAGTACCAGGATTTTGGCCTCAAAGATTCATGTGACGATGATTTTCCAGTATTTGTTCTTTCAAGTGATTGTTTTCCATTCATAGGAAATTTCATATTATGTTTTTATTCAGTATCTAACTAAGGGTATATATTTCAGAATTCGTCCAAGTTAGATGCTCTGAAATATAGTAATCAATACTTTCAAGATTTTCTTTCTAAGGATACTTTAGAATTCACCCTTGCTAGGTGCTCTACTATAGTGTACTATTATCTCCATTCAACCTTCTGCTTGATATGATTTTATGTCTAAGAAATAATTTTCCACGTTTTCTTTGATTAGCATTTGTTCTATTAACCAAATATCCAACAAAATTTTGTTGAAATTTTAGCCTTTCACTCAGCCTAATGGACTGTCTCTCTTTCCCAACTAAAACCCTTTTCAAACCCCTCACTCTATAGATGATCTAGCCGTCGAGATCATCAAATAGACAGTTAGTTTTGGCTGAGCTATACAAGACATATCCATCTCTGACTTGGAAGGGATAACTTCCAAGTCTAAAGTGCTTTGAGGTTACCTCAGATATCTCCTTTCATAGCCAAGACGTTTTCAAGTGATAACATTTTGGTGTTCTTGCTGAGGAGGTGAATGTTGATGTCAAATAATCCCTAGGTGGAATGAAAAAGAATCAAATCTAATTGTTGATGGTGAACAATAGTTCGACATAAACTAGTTGTGCATCATTAACCCGACGACTCCAATGTCATATAATAAAAAAGTTAAAACATTCATTGTGATTCCACTATCAAAGTATTCAGAGCTTAAATGGGCGATCCAGTTGCTTAAGAAACTAATATGATAGGGTATCTCTCAGATATAATTTCTATTGAGGGTTTTAAGGAATATTGGGACAATTTTGATCATGATCAAATTGATGCATCTTTTCAAGGTTTTTACCTATGTATTTACATTCATGCAAATTTTCTTTTGAGGATAAAATTGATTTCTTAGAAGCATTTGCTGACAGAATTGAGAAAGAACTCAAAAGTTTAGAGGCTCAAATTCAGTCCCACAATTGTCATTGTCAAAATATTCCTTTTGAAAACCTTTTCCTACCGAAACAAGAAGATATAGTGTTTTCCTATGATTTCCTAATTGAGTAATGTTATGGTTTTGAGGATGATTTTTCCAATTAACAACTTAATAAATTGTGTGATAAAGAGAGCACATATGAACAATCTAAAGATGATATTATAGTCACAAAGCACATTGAGCATTTCAAACATAATATGAATTTTATGATCTCGTAGCTATTTGTATGGAGAGTTATTTCAAATTTAATTTCCAACCATGTTTCCATTGTGAGAAGTGGATACATAATCAATCACCTTTTCCATTATGCTGGCCATTTTTACTAGGTTCAAGCACAATCAATAAGTCATACATTTTGATAAGC
This sequence comes from Pinus tabuliformis, assembly GCA_031772625.1. Classification (NCBI taxonomy): domain Eukaryota; kingdom Viridiplantae; phylum Streptophyta; class Pinopsida; order Pinales; family Pinaceae; genus Pinus; species Pinus tabuliformis. Next base: position 210,641,728 of record CM062809.1, on the reverse strand, counting down.
TACTAACTAGTTGCATTGGCGTTTTAGTGTCACTTGATTAAAAAAAATTCCAACAACTTAGGATAGGTTGGTGTGCCGACAATCTCAACATTATTAGCATGTTTTGTAGCATATTTTATTTTGCAACATTTCTTAGCAATATGTAGTAGTTTCAGTTTGGTTCAGTTGTAAATCACATTGCAATCTTTAAGGTTGGGAGTGGCCCAATGGGTTAGGAACTTGGTCTACGGTTTCTTTGTTGCCTCCCAGGGAGGACATCATGCCCAAAAGGAGATGATGCTATCACCATATAAATGTTGGTTGATTTATGGGAGATTTTGTAACACATATGTAGAAATGAGCCATTTCGCAGGGATAGAGGTTTGGCTCTTCCCGTAGTGCCAAAATGCCAATGTTGGTACCAGTTGGTAATTTCTGGCGAATGACAAAAAGCTAGAATTTTGACAAAAGGTTATAGGATGGGACAGATAAATAAATAAATAAAAATGGGTTCACTTTTAAAAGTCGATTTGGCTCCCATATTTATTAAAATGGTGTATATAATTTTTTCTAACAAATTATGGGGCTCGAAGGCCTAATTATTCTTGAAATAAACTAAGCACCGAGTGCCAAACTTGCAAGCCAACGCATAGGAGTCAAGCACACATCAATAGTCACAACACAAGACAAGCATCAAAGCCAAGGGTTGAGCCCACAAGGGGAATTGTACTATGTGCCAAGGGTGATTGAGAGCATTCAAAAATATAAAAAGAAATAAAATTGTTTACATAATTGATGTGGTGTATATCCCATGGAAGCACTGTGTTTGTGCTATAATAACTGGTCATTTTCAAGTCATCATGCCAAGTGTAATTCCATTCAAACCCGAATGTTTTGTATCCAAATTTCATAGTAAGAGTTGCAAGGTTTATTGATTTAAGGGGACATGACCTAGGTTCAGAATGTGCTCTACACCAACAAAACCCTCAACCACAGTCCCTTTTAGAAATAATTGTAAGCATATCACAGTCTCACCTGAAGTGGTTATGGGAGGTGGTAGAACCAAGTTTCCATAACTAGAGTGATATGCGCGTTGTTGCATATGTGTATTTACTTATTTTTTATACCTTCCTACAACTTCGTGTACATAAATAACTTTGTGTTGTTGATTATCTTTATAGAATTACCCTTATCACATCAAATAATGGAAAGCAGTATAACATGTATTCTTTCACACAATTTTGTAAAAAGAAAACAGAACGATAATAACAACAATAGAGAAGGAACAGAGAAAGATACACAATATTTCACCAAAACTTCTTCTTTATTAATAATTATCTTCAATACATGTTCTTTCCTAACATGTGCACCTAGCTATAGGTGGTCTCCACACTCAGTTGCAAAATCTTCAAGGCCTTTGTGCACTCATATGCAAAGCCTTCCCAAAATACAAACTCAAGAAGAAGAATATAATTCATTTATGGTCTTCTATCATGACATGATTCTATTACAAAATATTACATCTCATTATATACATTGAATGATTACAAAAACCAACATCCATATACCATGGATTGAACAAAACCATGACCAATACTTGAAATCCATTACAAAACAAGGGGATTTTGGCCCACCTCAAAGGGCCTAAACATTGCACGATGAATAAAACTTCACCAAATTTGTGCACTCCGCTCCTTAAAATGTATAGTCTTTGACCCAAAACTTTGACCAAGTTGGGCTATGCCAATTAGGCCCCCAACATGCACCCGTGACTCATACCAAGTCACTCAGCTTTAGTTCCCTTTATCTTCATTGCAATTCCATTGTATGCTGCATTATACTCTTGGATTGTCTCTACCATTTGTTTCTCCTATTTGCGCGTCTCCTCCAGTAATGCCTCTATGGTTGGGCCAACAACTTTCTGCAGTATCTTTGCCTCTCTTTTCTTCAATTCCTTGAGCCTGTCATCCACTACCTGAGACATTTTGTGCACCTCATCCTGCCATGGCTAAGTCCTTTCTTATAATATCTACTCCTTCCTTTGAAGTTCGTCTATATGATTTTGAGGTTCGTCCCTTCAGTAATGTTGGTGAGTATTTGCAAGACTGGTAAGGTCTTTACAGTAGTCAGGATTTCGCCACATTGCTTCTGCTTCACCTCTAATTCTTCCTTGATTTTCTGGATGTTTGGATCCTCCTAGAGTGAGGTTCAAATTTACATTGTGTGATCCAATAACTTCCAATGGTCTGCCATTGTGTCAAAGATTCCTTTCAGCATTGCCTTTAACTCCTTCTCTCTCTACTCCCATATTTCTGGTGCCATGGTTGGTTACAGCCTTATTTCTTGTTCTGATATCTACACTTCATAGTCAAATTTGATCTTCACTAATGTGTTCTTTGACTCCTTTTTCATGAGGGTGAGCTTCGCAAACCTTTTTTATGGCAGTTCCTCTTCACTAATCTTCACATCCAAGACTGTGTTGCAACTCTCTTGGATGGATTTTTTGAATTGATATTGTCATTGATTTTCATCATATCTATGCTTAGCCACCTCCTCCAGCTACATCTTTAGTGCATATTTATCCTTCACCCTCTACGTTGTCATCACCGAGGTTTGTTGCTCCCACTCCTTTAGCTCAGTTATCAAACTTTGATGGAATTCATGCAACATTTGGATGGGAAGCACAGAAATATTTATATTGACATTCTTCCATACTTTAGATCACTATTTGTATTCAAGTGAGTACCAGTGAAGTGCTCCAGCTGACACCTCCACAATTCTAATTCCAAATTTTATTTCTATCCTTTTCTCTCCTTAGAGTGACTGAGTTGTTTGTTCTGGTTGTTTTTCTACTTGCAGCAACGCCTTCAGCTCCCTGATGCCTTTCTATACTTCATTCAAGATCGTTCTATATCGATCATCAATTCTATCCCAGGTCTTCACCATGATCTCTTGCACCTTCTCTCTGATATCGTCGATGTCCCCATTAGTGGGGACAAGCACTTCTATGCCCTTGGGCTTAACTGCCTTCTACTTTTTTCTTTTTCCTACCACAATTTTGTCTCTCCTTTTGTCAATGAAAGACAATTCCTATGATATTCTTGCATCACTGAGCGGTTCCTCATGCTCTTGCTCTGTGTCCTCTGTTTCCACCTCTGCAACCTTTCCACTTGTAGTTGCATCCTATGGGGTACCCTTCTCTATTCCAACCGCTCCACCAAGTGGGGTCATCCATTCTTCTGGACATTGTTGTACCACAATGAGAAAATTGTCTTCAGTTACTAAAAATGGCAATGGGTGCCATGTTTCAGTTTAGTCCTTCGTTAACTTGATATAAGCTATGTTGAAGTCTTCTTTGACATCTGCAATGTGACAATACTTATTATACAAACTAGGTGACAACCTTGGATTCATATTCACCACCATGTGTAGATCCATTGCCATCACCACAAAGAAAATCCTATTTTCAATTGTTCACATCATCTCCTTAGAAATCAGAGGGAGGCATACCCCACTGCCTCACAAAAAACCACCTCGACAGATGGAAACTTCAAGTATCTGTTTCTTTCCACATGATCAGTGCGATGATTATTAACAACAAAGCATAGTGGAATGGCTTCCCTTCTTCATGTGCTTCCCTCTAGTCTATTAAAAATTCCTTGCACATATAGGCAACACAATTAAACTGGAGTCATGCACTGCATTGCACAGCCAAAGATACTACTCCTATAGGCACCTCATTGGCCCTGCACTTCCTCATTATCTTTCCTGCCAAGATGTGTGTGGAAAAACACAGTCGTTGGTCATCAATGGAGTTGATGTCATATCCCCGCAACTTCTTCACTAAGATGAACTTTTCCTTCATCATTTTTTTCATCTCCTTATTCTTATTCTTTCCCACAAATTATTCTATGGGGTCATTTCCCTGATGAGGCAATGTTGTGATTTTTCTAATTAACATCTCATCAATCAGGATCCTCATCCCTAGCCAAGTGCATTTGTCATGTACCAGTGCGAGGAGCTTCCACACACAGGTTGTACTAGTTGTTCTTAGACTGAAGTGTGTCACATTCTACATGTTCATGAGGCTTTCTCTCTATAATCTTGCGACTCACTAGAATGGCTCTAGCCTCATGAATTCATTGTCTAGGTATTGAACCTATTTTAGATACCTGCTTGGTTCAAATTGAAGGTATTTTCTTCTATCATTGAAGTCCCAGTCTTCCAAATTTAGCTGGGGAATCATCCCGAACACTTCACCCTCAAACGACACTTCCTTTGGCAGCAATAGAGTGAACATGCCCAACTTTCCATCCTTGGGCTTCTTAATCAGCTTGGCATTCAATTTTCTTGGTAGCATGTAAGGTGGGAGCACACTGGGAATCTCTTCATCCTCTATTTGCATGGGTTGAAACTTAGCCTCCTATTTTCTATCATTGATCTACTGAGGCACCTTCTGATGTATCAACTTATTTCCTTTCTGCATTGACTTCTTAACCTTAACTTATTTTTTCTTCGTGCAAACTTTTGTCTGTGTTTTCTTCCTCGGGGATGTTATGAGTTCTCCCCTAAAGACCTCAACTAGTCTCTTCTCTTGCTTCTCCTATGGCAGTGGTTCTGTGGGCACCTTCTTTCTCAGTGATCTCTCATGTCTTGGGAACATGGGTACCTTTGGTCGTTGTGCCTCCATAATACCTGCTAATCCTTTCTTTGCAAATATTCCGACAAGTTCTTGAAAACTCCTCTTAGGCATATAGTAGCTCTCTTCTATGAAATTTCTCAATTTCTTTAGAAAGAAAACTGTCAAATGTGGTGCAGGATGTGACTTCTATAGAAAATTTGAATTCCATCCTCGTGGCACAATCACCTTTTATTTGTCGTAGTTCCTTCGGACTTCGTCATATTCCTAAATATCATGTAGTAATCTTCCTTCGATGAAGTCCATTTCTACAAAGTAGTATATAGTCTCGTGCTGAATTTCAACTCTGGGTGGCACTGAGACTTCCTTCCTTTCAATTTCCAGTGTAAAATTCCATGGATAGCGTTGTGCCTGTATATCTTCAATTTACTACCATTCACTCGTCCCAGAATCATCTAACCATTCAACTTTGCGAGATGAACTACACCACCATCAGAGATGTGCTTAATGACATATGGTCCTAACCAATGTGTTTTAAATTTTTTGGGAACTTCACAAATTTTTGTCATATAACAATACAAGATCTCCTTCTTTGATTGCCTTCTTCTTGATATTCCTATTATGGCAGCATTTCTCCCTTGCTTTATGTATTTGCTTATGGAATCTTGCTATGAACTTGTCTTCTTCTGGAGCTAGTATCTGTGACATTATTTCCTTCTTAATGTCAAAATATTCCATATCTGTGACAACTACAATTCCCAAACTTTACACAATGTTTTCCATAATAATAAATGCCTCTTGTCCATATACCAACCTAAATGCTATCTTCCCTATCAATTTCTTGCATGTTGTTCTATATGCCCACAACAAGATTGGAATTCTCAAATGCCAATCATCTTTGTTCACATTTCATACCTTAGTCAATGCATTCACTAGAATCTTATTGAAAACTTCCATTCTTCCATTTTCCTAAGGATGATAGGTAGTGCTTTTCTTGTGCTAAATCTAGAATTCCTCAGTTAGTGCCTCAATAGCCTTTTTTAAGAAATGTGTGCCTTGATCACTCATAAAAATCTTCAAATAGCCAAACCTAGATAGTATATATTTAAATATGAACTTCGCAACAATTTATGCACTGCAATCCTTCACTAGTTTTTCCTCAACCCATCTTGTCAAATAATTAATTGCAATGATTATATACCTTGCACGAGTCTCATTTCCTAGGAAAGTAATAGGTCTAATAGAATCAATCACTTATTTTTCAAAAGGCTACAAAGTTACCTGTGGCAATAGTGGCATTTCATCTCTTCTAGATGGATTTCATGTTCTTTGACGTACATCACATGCTTGGCAGAATTCTTTTGCATCCTTATGTATTGTGGGCCACCATAACCTGACTCTCAAGGTTTTCTGCACAGTGGCTTTTCCCACATAGTACCCTCCTACAACTCCTCCATGAGATTTATCAGAATACTCTATTGTTCATGTTCAGGGACGTATATGTGGAGTACTTCATTCTGTCCCATTTTTTACAAGTTTCCAACAATCAATGAGAAATCAGTTGCTCGAATGACCAATTCCTTGTTTTTTTCATAGTGTACTCCATGGGCACCATTCATGTGGTAAAAAATGGAATAATATCCAAGAAGTGATCATTTGCAACTCTAATTGTGAATAATTGTGCATTAGGTAGGTTATCTTTGATATTTTTGGGTTCTTCTATTGTCTCTATTTTTGATAGATGATCATGTCCAAAATTCAATTTCCCTAGATTTACTATAACTTTGAATTCATGTTCCTGGAATAATAACAACCAACAATGAATCTTTCCTCCTAAAACATGTGTATTCACTAAGTATTTCAACGCAGAATGATCAGTGAACATTTTGAAATGTGCTCCCAACAAGTAGTGCTTGAACTTTTTTAATGCATCCACAATAGCTAATCCCTCTCTTTCTATCGTGCTATAGTTATTTTCCATGTTTGACAGTTTCATGCTTGCAAATTCTATAGGATGATAAATTTCCCCTGCTCTTGGCTACACTAGCACTACACCCAATGCTATGCAATATGCATCAACATGTACATGGAACTCCTTCCAATCCGAGAAAACAAGAGTATGCGCAATTACCATCTTCTCTTTCAGTACATCCAAGCTCTTCTGGCACTCTTCGCTCCATTGAAAATTCATGTCATTCTTCAAAAAATTCTTCATCAGTGCAATTATCTATGCTTTCCCCTTTATAAACTTCCTACAATAGCCAGTGTGTCCCAATGTCGTGCGCAATTGTCTTACTGTTTTTGGTACTTGGAGGTTCACAATAACTATGATCTTCGTGGGATCCACCATTAATCCTTGTTTACAAACCAAATGGTGCACAAAATATGCACTTCTTCAATTTCAATGAGATCTAGTGCTACCTACATGTATCCAGCAACAACCTTAAGCTTGCCACATGCTTCTTTAAGAGACCAAATACTGTCCAATCATCGAAGTATACTTCCAAAAATCATGTATATATTCTTTGAAGGCCGCAATTACAACTATGGAAAATATAGAAAGTGCATTATTCAATCCAAATGGAATCATTATGTACCGATAAGAGCCCCATTCTATCACAAAAATCATTTCATGTCTATCCTCTAGTGCAATTCTGAACTGATGGTATCCTTAAAAGCCATCTGTGAAAGAATAGGCTTCCTATCCTCCTACATTTTCCAATACTTCATCTGTAAATGGCATAGGGAAGGGTTCATGGAGGCATGCATCATTCAATTGCCTTAAGTCAACACAAATTTTTATTTCTCCTTTTACCTTCCTTTCCTGAACCACCATGGGATTACCCATTCAGACTCTTCAACAGGATCAATTATCCTAGCTATTAACATTTTGTCTAATTCTTCTTTCACCCTCTCCTTATATTTTGGATTCAGTCTATAATGTCTCTGCATAATAGGCTTCACATTAGGCTTCATAGGAATCCTCATGACTCCCAAATCTCCTAAAGGCTAATATGCTCTCCATATGTAAAAATGTAGTAGGGAATGACTCTTGATATTCCTGCAAGAGATCTATTATCTTGGTGACTGTGCCCTTATCCCAGTAATATCCTATTGTTTCTTAATTTGGTTCAACCTTTGATCCTATATTCAACTTCGTCATCTTCAATGGCTTCGTTATATAAGGCATATCTATCTCAGGTCCATTTACTTTGTGATGAACTATTGACTCTTTAATGGCAATGTTGCAAGGATCTTCATCCTCTTTGGTAGTGAGATTATAGCATTCCATTACATTGCGTATCTACGTAGGCAATCCAATTACCAAATATCTGGAAATTTGTTTTCAAAAATATTCTTCTTAACTATATTTAGGGCTGCATTTATATGTTGATAGTCATATTCATATTTGAATGTCATTATGAATCCATGAACCATCTCTGCCCAGCTAGCAGTACCATGTTGAAGCTCGGTTTCGAGATACCAATTTTGAGGAATTGTCTCTAATGTATGGATGAATCTATGCACCCGTTCTTCTCATGTAATTTCTCCCCAACCTTGCATATAGAGTTGTATGTGGTATCTAGGATCATCCTAGTCATCATACTTGTCTACAACCTCTGTTTCTACTTGAACAAATCTTACCCACATCAATATTCTACATTTTTTGCAGTCTCCTATATTTTTCATATGAGTACCCCACCATCTAGAAGGAGTAGCGCTCAGTCCTTGTTCCAGAGCTAACAGTCACTCACATTTTTGTACCTATCTTTCATAATATCTAAAGAAATTATTTAAATCATACCAACCATAATATAAAGGTAATTCACGTACCTTAGCTGTCACAGAGCACACTTCTTTAATGATCCTTGCACACCTCCTTATACACACTTCATGTAACCCATTCTGCTAGTTTTCCAATTCCTCTTCTGAATCTGAAGTGTAGGAGCTATCTTGCTCCCAAGAAATTTTTTCATCTGTAGCAGGGTTCATCCTTTCTTCTTCTTTTGTTGTTATCTAGTAAATGTTGTCGATGTCATCCATGTTGTATTCTTCTCTTACAGGTTCAGTATATCTCGCTCCCTCTGATGGATCTAATGTCATAATAGCTCTCATATTATTGATTTCAAATATGATTTTCATTTTCTTCAAGTTAATTATAACCATGTCATCAAATTCCCAATCCAAGTAACGTAGGGTAGAGATTATTGTCATCCACAATCTCAATCACTTCAAAATCAGTGGAAGTGTGCACTCCATCAATGTCTATTGTGATTCTTGACAATCTTCCTAGAGGGAAAATCTTCAATTGATTCACCATCTTCAACTGGACAGTTTACCATTGCAACTTCTGTCTACCCATCAATTCCCAAATTTGCTTCGGCAAGACATGGAATTAGATCCTAGATCCAATATAACCTGATCCAGGTCGTATTCCCCAATCTGAGTTGTAAGCCTCATTTCCTTTCCAATTTTCTTCTTGTGTCTATGTAGATTATTCACTACGCACATCTCACTCTATGGTACCCCTTTAGGAGAACAAGAATCTATCAATTCCTACAATCCCTCTACAACCTTTTGATTTCTTGATAACTTCATGAAAGTCTATAGAAAAGAATTCAAAATAGTCAGATCCACATCTTGTGTCACAACCAGTAATATCTTATCATTATCCTTCTGAGTTGCTTGTGTGGTAGATGTTAAGGCTCCCTAATCCATAAAGCTTCACCTCGCGTCCACGAATACTTGCTTTTCCTTTAGGATATGAAATGCTAGAGCTTTTTTGGTAGTTTTTCTTACCCATGGCGATACAATATTATTTCCAATTGCAACTCCACTTATCGTTACAATGTCGATGTGTGGTTAATATTCTCTTGGCTCAGCTATCATCATTTGGATATTTGATGTAGTCTATTGGTTTCTTTTCTCTTGCATCTTTGCAATAAGGACAGGGCATTCTTCTATGACATGATCAAAAGATTTACAGTAATTGCACATTGTCTTAGGGTTCTGAGAGTCTATTACAAAGTTTCTGACTTGTCCACAATTGTAACAAATAATTTGGCCACGTCCCCATCCAGCTCCTCCTCCTCCTCCTACTCCCCATCCTTGAAATCCTCCTCGACCAACATGTTGGCCTTGCTCCTTGTATGCAAGTCCTTCAACTTGCACTCTATAACTATCATTAGTGCGCTCCATCATTAAGTCATAACTTTGGCAATTTTTCTCATCATTGCCTACTAATCTATAGAAGTTACAAAAAAACTACTTTTGGGTTTTTACATACTTCTGTAAAAAGTAGAAATATGCAGAGTAATGTTTTCCTCTCGTTCTATAAATATTGCACCACAAACCTAGGTTTACTGGATTAGGCGCTCCACTTGCAATATAATCTCTGAACACGGGGAATTGATCCTTATAATGACCCTCTTCTTTTCATTTTGTTCATCATACTTCTGATCTGGTCTCTTTACCTTTCTTCAGGTCCTGCAATTCCAGGTTCATATTCGCTAGGTGACTTTATATCTGTTGTACTCCTTCATGAGTATCCCCAATCCACGAAGCTTCCAAATTCATCGCAATCTCTAATTCTTTAGCTTGAGTTGAGATCTTCTATTGTGTCAAAGGTAACCTAATATGTGGAAATATCACAACTATGAACCATTATTTATGTCGTTGTGGGGGTATATCAAAGCTTACTTGACCCATCAACACCTTGAATCGCTGATCCAACTCCCACACAGATTCATTCATTGTATGTTTTATTTCTTTTGGCTTTGTAATGCACTATGATTCTGATTTCGACTTCTTCAATTATGATATCAATTCTTTCTTAATTTCATCCAATGAAGTGGTCAGGTTAGTCACAAAGTATTTCATATACCAGGTCAGCACTCTTTCTCGCAGCGACGTGATGAGTTGCACCTTATCTACATCATCATTAGTGATCTATATTGATGTTCATACTGCATCAGCTACAAAACAAAAAGGGTCAAGATCCTCTGATCCCAGTCATTTAAAAATAGGTACCTTAATGTCATTGTCCATTCTCATTCTCAGGGGGCTAGGTGGAGAGGAAGGGGGTGGGGGTGTAGGGGAATTATGGGGAGGGTGATGGGGTGTAAGGGGGGTGGATGGATGGGGAATCCCAAAGATTCCCTAATTCTTCTCATCTCTTGACATCAACACACCTTCACAATGGGTAGGGGAATATCGTGGGGTTGTCAGGTTGCTTCTTTCTTCTTCAATCTCAGATCCTCCTAACAAGGGGCTATAGTCAATTTCAATAAAATTCTTTGAATCTATTCCATATTGTTTTCCACTTCGCGTAGATCATGGTTTAGGCTTGTTTCCCCTTCACCTAAACATTATTTGGACTGCATTTGCAAAATCCTATTTTCACACAATAACATATTAATCTATAGATTAAAATATCTTAAGAACTTACCTCATGCTCCTTTGATCCAGGTGGATTTTACAGGTCAAAGTATAGGTGACTTCAGTACAAAGGCTCAAAAATCAAAGTGCTCGAAAGTCTCTCAAACTACGCTCATGTTGAAGATCTTGTCATCATGATCGCGGTGGTGTAAACAGTTCGTTAAATCAAGTTCATATGTGAAAGTTAGGAGAAGTCAAAGTTCAGCGCTGACTTTGGTGATAGGGCAAGCTTAAGGAGGAAGCAATTTGGACAAAATCTGGGCACTGAATTTCGTCCAATCGAGGCCAGATTTCAGGCGAATTTGTGGCCTACTTAAATTGACACATTTGGCCAATTTTCTGAATTTTCAGAATGTCTAATTATTTTTATATATCAAAATAAACAAAAAGAATATATATTTGGGTGGCGGGCCATGACCCCCACCAGCTCCATCGGAACTTGGCCTATTTATATATATAAAAACAAATTTTTAATTTTAAAAATGGTCGATGGGCCATGACCCCCATCAACCCCTCCCCAACCAACCACTTTAATGTTAAATATGGCTCGGTAACCACTCACACAAAACATTAAATATAATGGGAGCACGGGTTGTCAACCCTGCCTCCCTCCACCTCACATTCAAACCACCAAATTTTTGGAGGAATGGGCCACTGGGAGTGGCGGACCCATCTCCATCCATAACCCTCTTCACGCCTTAAATCCATAATAGCCGATGGGAAATGGTGGAGTGTGCCACCAGCATGGCGGACCCATAACCCAAAAAATTTAAACAATGCCTTTATGTTGTGTTAAATTGGGAGGGGTGGGATTTGATCCCCCGACCCCTCCTCAACTACTTGACATGTTTAGCTAATGCACCCAATGACATTCCTTGGTTTATCCGCTGAAACTTGTTTATATAAACCTTTTCTCATAGTGTGTCGGGAGGAGGATGAGGCGAGGAGAGGGTACACATTTCTATGCAGGTGGAACGATGAGTAGTGCAAAGAGGGGGTCGGAACAATGATCTGAGAAATTTCTCCAGGGGGCCAAATTTTCACTTTGTCAGTTTTCAATAAATTTTATATGATTTCATCATTTCTCAATGCCACGAACTCAATAGTGCTGTTCGTTTCTCCATCAGAGATCTGCAATTATCGGGCTCCTTCAATTTTGGATGTATAAGGTCGTCATTTTGACTTTTGATGTACTTTAATTTTTTTTTATCTAATTAAAACAGGGCCTCCCCACTAATTCAAGAAGGGCCTGCAGACGTAATCCCTCCTGGATGAACTCCGACATTAATCCTGTGTCTTCTTTGTGGGACTTTCTATTCTTCTCTTCCTCTTCTTTTGTGCACTTGTAATTTCATGGTTAAATTGATCCAGATTTAAACAAGAATGCAACAAAATATAGAGATAACCATATAACAAAGATGAAGTGGAAATAATACTTCATTTCATTAATGTAAAACACTGAAATATGCTTACCAAAAGAAATGGAAATAAACTAGCTAGGGCGATGGTAGCTTATCTCTGAGAAGAGATGTGGCGGTTACATGCCTCTAAACTGTGTTACAATGAGGCTCGAAGGCCTATTTATTGTTGAGAAATAATGGAAAACCCTTAACATCCCAAAACTAACCCTAGAAGATGAAATACCAAATTTTGGGCCTCGTTTTGGGTAAGTTGGTACATCAACTTCCTGGGGTCGTAACTTTGGCACCCAATCTTCGTTTGACGTGTACAATAGCTCGTTAGAAATATCTATCCAAGCACTAAAACTTTGGGAAGAGAAACATCGGTCCATGGATGGACCCATGCTACTCCCAGATTTCCTAAAAAATATCGTTTAGGGCCTCAAAATGGCTCCAAAAGTTCAGGACCTGAAAAACTGCTAAAAATAGTAAATTGTGCTACAATTACGGAAACTGAAAAAATGAAAGAGATAGTTGTGGTGGTCCAAGTGGGATAGGTGGGTGGCTACCAACATCCACTTGGATCATTATTGCACCCTTAGGAAGCAATGGTCCCCATTGCGTTGAGTTCCTCCATGAGATGAGGAAGCTGCTACTGAACTTGGTCCCTGGTGAGCTGTTTTGCAATTTCTGACATGTCCAGTAATGGTGGGAAGCATGGTCGAGGGTGGTCCACATTGAAAACTTGGTGCAAGCGAAGGAATGGGAGAATATTGTGTGTAAACATGTGTGGCACCCGATGTTGATCATGTCACTTCTTGTACTTGTCACTTTTCAAAATGGAGCGGTCATATGTTGCCCCATTGTGTAGAGGTGCTCTGGGAGTCAAATCAAATGAATGCTTAACCTGACAGTGTAATGGTACACCTGTGGGTGAGGAGAAGATGTTCTCGTGTTCTTTCATCACCGTATCCTTCTATTGTTGCTGCTGTGTGGAGGAACCCTTTGTAGGGGTCATGGATGTGGCTACAATCTTCACCTTACTTTGGGAGTGAACTAGACAAAAAATGAATTTTCTCGTCTAGGAGCTGAGCTTGCTACCTTTCTTAGTAGAGATCAAAGAGGTGGCGATAGGTGGGGCTACCTCCGGTATCCTGTATAATGAATTATCCAAAGAAGTAATGATAGTGCGAGGCCTTGACTCATACACAGCATGTCACCTCCACAAGTATGGCTGGCCTAATAATACATCACAAACATCTAGAGGTGTAACATCACACAATACCTCATTTTTGAAGGGCTTGATTTTGTAGGGAAGGTGGAAGTGCTGGCGAACTTTGAGATCTCATCCTTCATGAAGCCACCTGATACTGTACGGCTACAGGTGCAGTGTAGTCAGTAGGCCCAACTGCTTCATGACCTCTACTGAAATGAGTTTCTTTTGGCTGCCACTGTCAACAACGGATTGCAGCGGCAAACCCTTCATCCACATCTGTGAGTGGAAAAGACGCTCCCACTCCTCTGGGTCTTCAGGTTCATTTTTCTGGATCTTAACAGTGGCAACAGTGATGCTGGGCTCCGCATCAATGATCTACTTCCCTTCAGCATTCCTCTTATCGGGTTCTGACTCAGGGTCGGAACATGCATCTGATTCTAAAGCCTTCAACTCAGCCACCAGTGACTGCTTGGTCTAATACTCACTTGTGTTATGAGTGGGACTCTTGTGGAACTCACACCAATTTCATGTGTCCTTCTTTGACTTTGTGGTATTGTTCTTTTCTTGCGGCTTCGGCAGGTTGTCTTGGTCACCCCACCTTGGCTTTGTCCTTTGGTCTTTGGATTTGCAGATCTGAAGTCTTGCTTCTTTTGTTTGAACTGTTGCTCGATTTTGACAGCGTATCGGTACGTCGTGCTAAGCGAGGAGATGTTCAAGAACTCCATCTCTTCCTAGATGTATCTGTGTAGGCAGCCACAATATTTGAGTACCAAATGTAGCTCAGAGTCATTGATACCCAACTATGTGCGAAGGGTATGAAAAATTTTTGTGAACTCTAGCACATCTTGGCCCCTTCCCTACCGCAGTGTGGTCCATTTGATGTATTTTTCCTCATATCTTTTGATAGGATAGTACTGCTCCTTGGCGGCATCCCGAAATGAATCCAAGTGGGTGCGGCTAAAAATAGTGAGCCTGTACTTTCATTCTTATACTTGCAGTAGGTTTCCCACCAGTCCTTCACATGGGGGGTTGCTTTGAGAAGAGCGAAAACAATATTTTCCTGACTAGAAAATTCATGAACAAAAAAATACCCATCTAGCAGATTTAACCATTTATCTACGGCTTCTATGTCTATTTGACCCTCGAAGATGGGATTTCAAAATTAACTTGTACCTAAAATAGTGTGGCATTTGCAGAGTAGCTGTTGGAAGCTGATGTGTTGACTCTGGGTAGCCACTAAAGGATCTACGCAAAGTTGTCCATGATCATGTTCCTCTGTCACTTGAGAGCTTCTTCGAGCAAGATTTTGATAGGATATCCTACCCCCTCGTCTTTCTTCTCATCCGCTATGGGAGGTTGTCGAGACTTGCGAGGCTGGTCTTGCAAAGGTTTGACCAATTCAAGCCCTAACTTCTTATATCCCGACCTCGTTGGTGCCGTGCAAAGAAAAACAGAGAAAAATCATACCACTCTGATACCACTGATTTGGATTTAAATGGGAATGCAACAAAATATAGAGATAACCATATACACAAAGATGTAGTGGAAATAATACTTCATTTCATTAATGTAAAATACTGAAATATTCTTACAAACAGAAATGGAAATAAAAAAGCTAGGGCGATGGTAGCTTATCTTTGAGAAGAGATGTGGTGGCTACATGCCTTTGAATTGTGTTACAATGAGGCTCGAAGGCCTATTTATTGTTGAGAAACAATGGAAAACCCTTAACATCCCAAAACCTAACCCTAGAAGATGAAATGCCAAATTGTGGGCCCCGTTTTGGGTAAGTTGGTACATCAACTTCCCGAGGTCGTAACTTTGGCACCCGATCTTTGTTTGACGTGTACAATAGCTCGTTAGATATATCTATCCGAGAACTACAACTTTGGGAAGAGAAAAATTGGTCCATGGACCCATGTTTCTCCCAGATTTCCCAAAGAAACGTCATTTAGGGCCTCAAAACGACTCCAGATGTTAAGGACCTGAAAAACTACTAAAAATAGTAAATTGTGCTACAACTACGGAAATTGAAAAAATAAAAGAGACGGTTGTGGGGGTCCAAGTGGGATAGGTGGGTGGCCACCAAAATCCACATGGATCATAAATAAAAGCTTAATTTGTAATTCTTTAATACATAACAAGGAAAAGATTTTTTGGGATCAAGTGGTATCAGAATTGGTGTTTGTACATGTGAATTGCATGTTTGTATGCTAACAAGAAACAAACTCCGAAGAGGTGAAGGAAAACTAAAGTTTTTTGATCCCGAAGCGGGGTGTGCACATCGAAGAAGAAGTATGGTAGATGAAGAGGCTCGTTATGAAGAGGAGCTCAATTTCTGCAAAACCTTCTATACAATGGAAGAAAATGTCAGTGAGTTTCTTTCAAGGATGGAGAAAGCATAAGGGAGAAAGGGAGAAGAACAAGATTCAATGCATGGAAATGGTGGAGAAGAACCCCCTCCTTCTCCTTCCACAAGTGAAAGTTCTTCTTCCTCTCATCACCATCACCATAAAAATTCAAGGGATGCATCTAAGAAACCTTTCTTTAGATTAGATGTCAAATTTGATCTTCCCATGTATAATGGTGAAAGTAATGTAGAAAATCTTAGTAATTGGATTAGGCAAATTGAGATCGACTGTAGGACTCAACAGACTGAAGAGGACAAGGCAAAGATCGAGTTGGCCTTTCTTTGGCTGAGTGGCACCGCTCTCGTCTAGTGGGAGAGAAAATTGCAAAGTAGTAAGAGTGTGGGTAATCTTCTTTCCTCATGGCCTAGTTTCCTTTCTGCATTAAAAGAACAATTTTATCCCTTGGGTTATAAGAAAAAAGCCTTAATGGATTGGAAATACTTAAGGCAAGGCAAATTTCAGGATGTTTAGAGCATTAGCGAGGAGTTTAGAAAACAGGCACTTAATTTGGGCATTGCACTTGATTCATCTGAAGCAATAACTAAGTATATTGGATCATTACATAGTTACATTAGACATTCATTATTATTGTTTGAACCTACTACCATTGACTTGGCCAGTGTAAATGCCATTCATCTGGAAAATAGGGGAACACATGGACGCAATGACCACCCAAAGAGAACTGCAACAACCAAGAGAAGGGGAGAAAAACCCTCTTGTACACATTGTGAGAAAGAGGGGCATGATGAAGAAAATTGCTGGAAGCTGCACCATGAGATGAGACCTAAAAGGAATGACAGAAAAGGGAAGCAGAAGGCCATCACCATCATTCGAAAAAACCAAGATTACGAGTCAGAGGAAGATGAGAAGGTCATAGCTATGGGATTTGCACAAGGTAGGCCCATTGACTTGGGGTCCAATTCCAACGACGAAATGTTGTTTGCAGCCCTTGGGATCGCAGCAGGAGGACCCATAGATTTGGGGTATGATTCTAGCAATGAATCAAGGATTTCAATAGGCATAACGAAAACGGCACTCCCCGCAGTAGGACTCCAAGAACTTGGGGAGATCAACCACCACATATAAGCAAAGAATGCTGAGCTAAGGAGGCTTCTACAGGAGGTAAGGGAAGAAAAACAAAGATTACTATGCCAGTTGCAAGCCAAGGATGAGGCTTTGGAAAAGCAATAGCATAGCTATCTAGAGGTAAAAAGTGATTCTCTGATTTCATATGATTTTCATGACGATGAATTCACCGTTTTTGAAAACATGCTACAAGGATTGGATCCAAACTATTGAAGAAGATGGGGTATCAGGGAAAGGGCCTCGGCACCAAAGGCCAAGTCATTGTAAACCTCATCGAAGTTGAGGAATTTCCATGTCATGCAAGACTTAGATAAGCCAGAAATGGAATGGGAGAAAGCTCCAATACAGCTAGTAACCAGCCAACGATAAACGATGAAACTCCTTTCTCACAGTCCAGCGATAGTGAGGGCTCCATCAACACTTATCGAAGGAACACCAAGGGAGAGCACCCCAAGGCAACCCCAAAGTTTTGGAGGAAAAAGAATCGTTGTAGTCATTGCAAGAAAGAGGGACACCAACAAACCACATTTCGAATGCTCCATGCTCTGGAAACATCACTAGAGGAGCCAGAAGGTGAACATGTTCAATAAATGAATCCACCCCATTCACGGTGGTCTAATTTATTAAGTTGGTTTTTTTAGAGGTAGTAGCTTCTTATGGTCACCATTGTAAATCATACGTTTCAAGTAAATGTAAAAGTGATGGTGTGTTTCCCATCACTTCAAAATGCAACGATGATATTTTTCCCTTTCCTTATTAGTAGTTGAGGTATTGATTACTTTTTATGTAATCCTTGGCCAAGGAGTGTGTGTTATAAACTATTGGCAAGGAAGGGTTGTTGAGTCATGTGTGGTGTGCATGATTGCAAAAGATGTACCAGTTTCGTGTCCAAGTGATTGAAAGTGTGGATTGAAAAGGACACAAATAGTGTGCTAAGTGTAAATTCTTTTCAGGGCCAAAAGCTCTTTAGTGGGGAGGAATGATCCAAGTGGATCATACAGGTCAAAGTATAGGTGACCTCAATACAAAGGCTCAAAAATCAAAGTGCTCGAAAGTTTCTTGACCTAGGTTCATGTTGAAGATTTCGTCGTTGTGATCGCAGTGGTGTGAACGGTTCATCAAACCAAGTTCGTATGCGAAAGTTAGGAGCAGTCAAAGTTCAGGGTTGACTTGGGTGACTGGGCAGGCTTAAGGAGGCAACAATTTGAAAAAAAATTGGCCACTGGATTCGGCCAACCGGGGCTAGATTCTGGGCGAATTTGTGGCCTACTTAAATTGACTCCTTTAGTCAATTTTTTGAATTTTCAAAATGTCTAATTATTTTTATATATCAAAATAATAAAAAAAAAATAATAATTAGGTGGCGGGCCATGATCCCCACCACCTCCATCGAACCTCAGCCTGTTTATATATATAAAAACAACTTTTTAATTTTAAAAATGGTCGATGGGCTAATACCCCCACCAACCCCTCCCCAGCCAACCGCATTAATGTTAAATATGGGGGCAAGCGGCCATGACCCCGCCGCCCCCAGTAACCACCCAAACAAAACATTAAATATGGCGGGGGCATGGGCTGTCAACCCTATCGCCCTCCACCTCACATTCAAACCGCCAATGTTTTGGAGGAATGGGCCATCGAGAGTGGTAGACCCACCTCCATCCATAACACTCCTCGCACCTTAAATCCATAACGACTGGCGGGAAATGGTGGAGTGGGCTACTAGCATCCTGGATCCACCACCCAAAAAATTTAAACAATGCCTTCATGTTGTGTTAAATTGGGAGGGGCAGAATTTGATCCCCCGACCCCTTGTCAACTACTTGACGTGTTTAGCCAATGCACCCAACGACATTCCTTGGTTTATCCGCTGACACTTGTTTATATAAACCTTTTATCACAGTGCGTCAGGGGAAGGTGGAGGCCAGGAGTTGGAACACATTCCTATGTAGGTGGAACCATGAGCAGTGTAGAGAGGTGGTTGGAACCATGATTTGAGCAATTTCTCCACGGGGCCATATTTTCACTTTGTCAGTTTTCGACAAATTTTATATGGTTTTAGCGTTTCTCGATGCCACGAAGTCAATAGTGCTATTCGTTTCTCCATCATAGATTTGCAATTTTCGAGCTCCTTCAATTTTGGAGGTATAAGGTCATCATTTTGAATTTTTATGTCCTTTCATTATTTTTCCATCTAGTGAAAACTTGGCCTCCTTACTAATTCGTGCAGGGCACAGAGACGTAGTCCCTCCTGGACAAACTTCGACATCAATCTTGTGTATTCTACGTGTGACTTTCTATTCTTCTCTTCCTCTTCTTTTATGCACTTGTAATTTCATGGTTAAATGCAAGCTTAATATGTAATTATTTAATGCATCACAAGGAAAATATTTTTTGGGATCATTCTTTGAAAAATATTCATTCAACTTCACTATAGGAAATGATCACGTTTATCTCAAACTCAGTGATAAATCCTCCCAAAATGTTATCGATCCAGAAATTGACAACCCTAGAGATACTATTATTGACATTCTTAAGTCGTCGTATCAATTCAGGATTCCACTCCTTAGGTTCATTGTTCTTGCAGCAAGTATTATGCTCGATCAACATAGATACCCACTCATACAATTCAATGTGGAAGGAACCAAATAATATTTCGTATAATTCTTAGAAGATATACTTATACAACCAGTCTTCAATTGGTAATCGAGTTTTTGTTATATTTTTCCACAAATTCTCTTTCTTTCTGTTCAACCCACTCTTGGATTTCTTTCCTCGATAGACACCAAAACATATCCCTTAAGCAGATCCCAGTCTTGGAAACAGAACCATTTGTTGGTTTAATGGGGCTTGAACTAGGTTCAGAGTTTGCTGCGCACCAACAAAACCCTCAACCACTGGCCCTTTGGGTAGTGACCTGCAAGTATATCACAGTCTCACCCGAAGTGGTTATGGGAGGCTGTACAACTAGGTTTGTGCAACCAAAGGGATATGCGCATTGTTGCGTCCATGTATTTACTTATGTTTTCTATCTTCCTACAACTTTACGTACATAAATAACTTTTCATCGATAATTATTTATAAATAACATGTATTCTTTCACGTAACTCGATGAAACCCATCTATAACAATGATAACAACAACAACGAATGAAAAAAGAAAGATACCCAATATTTCGCCATTTTTTTTCTTTATTAATAATTATCTTCGATACATGTTCTTTCCTAACCCTCTTACCCAGCTGTAGGTGGTCTATGCACTCAGCTACAGACCCTTCAAGGCCTTCACAAACTCATCTGTGGAGCCTTCCCAAAATACAGACTCAAGACAAAGAATATAATTCACTTATGATATTGCATCATGACATGATTCTATTACAAAGTATTACATCTCCCTGTATACATTACATAATTACAAAAATCATGGTCCATATACCACGGATTCAACAAAACCATGATTAATACCTAAAACCTATTACAAAATAAGGGGCTTTTGGCCCACCCCAAAGCCCCTCAACGCTGCGCGATGAATAAAACTTCGCGAAATTGGACCCAAAACCTTGGACCAAGTTGGGTTGTAGATTCTTTGAACCAAAACTTGGACCAAGCTGGGTTGCACCCAACAAGGTTTATGTTAATATATGTACAACTAAATGTGTAGAAGGAAGCGGTCATTTCTAAGGAAGGATATGTATACTAAACATAGGTCAACGTCAGATTGAATTATTTTTTGTGTGAAAATGACATTGCCTTCAAGGATGATCAGAATGGATATTTCAAGAATGTGAAGAGTGCAATGTTAGACATTTTTGTCACTACCTATAGTAATGGTGAACCAATTGGTACACAAGAAAGTAAAGGCATCTCCAAAATTTCAGAATTTCCGAGCCTGTCAGTACAGGTTGTTACAAAAATTTTCACAGTTAGTGCAATAATTTTTGTTTTTCAAAGAGCTAAACTGGGTCGCCTTGTTATGTTATTGCAATCCTTGTTCATATCTAAAGGCTCAAGTGTAAGAAGTGGAAAACGTAGAAGGATATCTTTGTTACGAAAACAAGTCACACCTATCGTAAATACAAAGTCTTCGATCATATTGAGTAAAATATACCTTTCATATGATAATCTTGCGAAGTCTTGTATCCCTCTCTTTGCACGGGAGTTAGATATTACCTATTCTCCATTTATTTGTAATAATATTATGGTAGCAACATCCATGGTCAATACTATGACCTTTTGAACATTTTTTAGAATAATGGGTTTCCTTGATAGGAAAATCCTTATCTTCGAAATGATGACTTTGTCAACCAAGGATACTTTTTCAGTCATAGTCATATTTTTGTTACTGGAATCCAAATGTATGTGTGAAAATGGACTTTATCTTTCCATAGGAAATCATGAATGTAGGAGTATGAACAATATTTATGGTTTTAAGGGTGAAGACAAGTCCAAGTTAAATAAAAGCATGGTTGAATTTTTACTGAAGCATTTTTCTTCATGCCTTTGGCTGATGTCCTAAATAACAGGAATTTTGTTGTTCATGGTGGTAAATTTAGTGTTGTTGGTATAAAACTTTCTGATATCAGAGAAATTGATCGATTTCGAGAGCCACCTGAAGAGGGTATAATGTGTGATGTGGCTCCTTAAACGAGGTGTCATTCTATTATTTTGAATAAGTGTTGTGATAGATTATTTTTAATTGATCACACAAAGAATACACAACCAAAGAACACATGGAATACCTTTGATTTCACATGTCAACAAGTCTATTTCTAGAAATTATTCCTAAAAACATAGTTCTTAATGAAATAAATAAAGGGTTCTTGAAGTGGCAAGGACTGCTTCTCAACAAGTAATAAGAAAGATGTATCACATATTGGTTTTGTAGCTTCACCATGGAAAAAATCCCAATGATGAGAATGCCAACGAAAAGATCCAAAAATTACAAAGAATTATATCAATTCTTGGATATCCATAAAAAATAGCACTTTATGATCATACTGGTCGCATTGATGATGAGGAAATTTCTATGGACTAACTTCATAATCTATCTAGACCTTTGAGGTCATTATTCAAATAATTTAACAAGGAAGACATTATAGAGTTTCAAGCAAACTATAGAGGATTAGAGCATGACAAAAAATATCTTTTGGAATACTATACAAAGTGGAAAGGAAAATTGAACAGGGTTTATGAATGGGTGTTGTATTCTAATCCAAAGTTGGATAATCCTCATTTCCAGGATATAATCGATAGTGAAATATTTGTAGAAGAGTTAAAGAAAGAAATTTTTTTATCCCTAGTGGGGGGTTGAAGTAATGAAAACAAAAGTTGGAAAACCAATCATTTGATAGACTAATTGTCAAATCTAGATTTCTTGGCACATTTTAGTTGACATGAGGCATAAAGAAATACCTGGAAGCAAACGAAGAAGTACCTTCTAGTTTTTGTGGGAAATTATTATGAATTTGGTAAACATATATCCATATTCTAGTAAAAAAATAACAAACAATTTCAATATTGCCATTCAAATCATAATAAGTATCCTGAGGCATCGAACCAACAGGTCAAATAGTGAACAAATAAATAAGTAGAGGTTGATATTTTATAAGATCAAAATCAACTACAAAATTTGGTGGCATATCTTCTATATTTTTTAGCATCCAAAGGACCATAGCTGGTAGTCTAATGAATACCTAGCAGCGAAGAGATTCTGAAGATGATTCTAACAACTCCAACAATGACTACAGCTCACGACACTTTGTAACTTGTCTATTTTTAGCTAATATTTCTTGTTGTATTATATTTCATTTGATAGGAAACTAGGGAGAGTTTAAATTTTATTTTGGTTATTTAAGCAAGAGTCTTGTAATTTTAAGGGTTTAGATTTGAGGACTCCTTTGGAGCCAATTATATGAGTTTTTTTTCTCCTGAAAATTAATCAAAATGTCCTAGATCAGAAGTACTAGGATTTTGGTATCAAATATTCATGTGAGATGATTTTCTAGTCTTTGTTATTTTATGCAATTGTTTTCCATTCAAATTCAATTTTATATTATGTTTTTCTTTTGTATCTGATTAAAGGTAAATATTTCATAATTTTTCCAAGTTAGATGCTCTAAAATATAGTAACCAATACTTCCAATATTTTACTTCTAAAGCTACTTTAAAATTCAACCTTGTTAGGTTCTCTACTGTAGTGGATTGTTATCTCCATTCAACTTACATCTTAATATGATTTTGTGTCTAAGAAATTTCTTTCCACCTTTCCTTTGATTAGCCTTTCTTCTATTAACCAAGTATCCAAGCAACATTTAGTGAAATTTCAGCCTTTCACTCCATCACCCAATGGACTATCTCTCTTACCCAACCAAAACCTTGTTCAAACCCCTCACTCTATAGATGATCTAGTCATCAAGATCATTAAATAGGAATTTTATTTTGGCTAAGTTATACAAGAGATATCCCTCTCTAACTTGGAATCACTAGCTTCCAAGTCTAAAGTGGTTTGAGGTTACCTCAAAAATCTCCTTTCACAACCAAGACATTTTTGAGTGATAACATATACTATGAAAAGAAGATGAAGGAGTTATTAAAAATCAAGGAGGAAAATATGACCATAAAAGAGTATGAAAGGAAGTTATTGGAGTTGTCTTTAGAAAACTTGAGCACTAGGAGGGGGCTGGTGGGGGTGAATCAATAGTGTGTCTTATTACCAATTTTTACCAATTCAAAATTCCCTACTGAATCATGCATAAATTAACCAACAACACATTAGTAAATCATCAAATAATCATAAACCATGCAAGCAACTAAACCAAAACAATCATGGGAGCAAAAATAAACAACACATCAAAGCACAATCACATCATTGCACATGAGATGTAAGATATCTGGTGGAAAACCTCTTTCGGACAAAAAGACAGCCTTGTTGTTGGTGTTGTTGTTATCACCAAAAAATTGATCATCTAGACTGACTTACTAGATGGATCAATGTATACCATGTAAAAACAATTTTACCCTAGTAAAATTGCTTTCACTATGAGAAATTACCTAATAAACCACATTTATTAAGTAATTTATAGTTAAACCTATGAAAAATAATTAAATAAATCATTATTTATTTGATTTTCTTCTAGGAATAATTAATTTAACCACTATTTTATTATTATTCCTTGTCAAATTTGACCCAGTGATGAAAAATAAAAAGATAAATCATTATTTTTATTATTTTTATCTAAGAATAATTACTTAATCACTAATTAATTATTATTCTTCGGCAAATTTGATTAAATCCTTTAGGAATAATTAAATAAATCCTTATTTGTTTATTTTTCCTTAACTAATTCATTGAGATGATAAATAAATCATTTATTTATTTATTATTTCTAAATAAAAGTTTAAATACTTTTTCCCTCCTAAGCAAACGTAATAACATATTCCAAGTGGTTATTCCAAGAATGGGATCAATAATATTTTATTATTGCTCATTATTCGAGGATAACTCAATATTTTGTTAGAAATACGAGGGTTTTCCATTCATTATTCACTTTTGATTATTTTCATTTTTGCACTCACTATTGTAACTCTAATTATTTTCATTGTCGCACACCATAGTTTTGTTGGGTTTATGCATTATACAGGAGAGAAACTCTACAGAAGATGAAAGCATTTGAGGATAGCCAAGAACCCATCCCATAGAGGGGGACTGGTAACATATATTTGTTCCCTTCATAGGTGTTATAATAAAATCATTATTTACATATCTCGTTTCCATTGGATGTTTTGTCGTTATTCCTCTTTATTTCAATGTTTAACTATGATTGTAACATAGATCAGAAGTTTGGTAGGTTTTGTTTCTATCAAGAGCTGCATATCTACAATGTTTAGCAGTCATCCATGATCTTAAGTGGGTTCTATTCGTACATCATTGAGAAGAAAACACTACAACAAATTGGCGACTCCTCTAGGGAATAATTTCGATTCAGAAACCTAGGCCTAAAATACAAAATTGGTGACTCCACTAGGTTTTATACTTTAGATCTAGAAACCTATGTGACCTTTGGTTTTTAGCTTAGGTTTCTTCTTTTTTCAATTCTCTTAATGTTTCCTAGGTTTTTAACCTAGATTTGTTAAATTGCCGACTTTCGCAAGCTTTTTGGTCATTTCTGCAGGTCATAGGAACCAACCACGATAAAGGTGACACTTTTTTCCGAGATTTTCCGATCAGGATCCATAGAGCATAAATCAAACTTTTTGGCCCAAAAAGTGAAATTTCGAATCCAGAAGGCACAAAACATCCCAAAAAGTGTGATCCCTATAGAGAAACAGGTCAGTAACTGTGATTTATGGGTTTTAGGATTTTTCTCATATATGTTTCTAGGTTTTGTAGAGAGTTGTCTGCTGGGTTGTTTGACCTCTGTCTCATCCCTCTTAGGCCTTAATCCACTCTGATTTACTTGTTCAAGCCAAATTTAGCCCCGCAAGGGCTTCTAGTACACTTCCACCTTTCTAGTAGGAGTTTAGATGAGTGAGTAGTCCGAGTTTCTGCAACACTTTCAGCCACATTTTCCAGATCTGTACCCTTATGTTTCAAATCCGTTAAGATAGGTTGTTACCATCCATAGTTTCACATTTAAACTTGTTTGGCCATTTCCCTTAGGGTCCCATTGATTCCCTAGGTGTTCCACCCATCTCCATATCGTTTTGCACCGATCTTCCCCTCTCTTTTTTTGTTGTTGTTGCACCACTTTCCAGTAGCCTAGTGTCACTTGATCCTAGTCACACCGACGTTCATATCTCTTGAATGTTTCAGTGTATTTTCCATCGGTTTAGCCACCAACTAGTGCAGTGTTTGCAAACCCAAATTGGGTGGGGTTTAGTTAATCGTTTTGACGTTCATTTTCTATTATTAATTTCAGTTTATTTTCAGCAAGTTTTTTTCTTTTCTACAAACATGATCTGGGCTTAATCAATTAATACACTTTCACACAAATGAACACCTTAAGCAAAGGGTGCTTGGTTTACACCGCCAAGCCAAGACTTAACATAATAAATTTATCTCCCCTCATCGAGACGAAGATATATTGTTGATCTCCCTTCACCATTTCCATGTCACGTGTGTCCTACCACCATTGTGCCACCAAGACATTTGTCACGGTGACTATTAGGCCTTCACCCCCAGTTTCTGCTTGTGCATATTAACCCTCCCTATTGGGTTTGAGTTCATATGCCTCCAAGTGCCCACACTGACTCTTCTCATGGTTCATCTGATTCTGAGCCTCCTTCACTGCATATCATCACCATGTATGGACCCACAACTATTATAGGAACCCAACCTCGTGTTGGCTCCAGTTCTACCTCATTGGTCACATCAAGGGGAAAATCCTAGGAACCATTCCATTAGTCCCCATGCTCCTCTTTATGTCTGGGTTAAGTCTACCAGATTTTAACCAGTTGATAAACGACCCCATACACCATGATGCTGGTTGGCCATCTATGCCAACTAAGCTTCCTTCTGACATCCCGAAGTTTGAGGGTAATGCTGGATAGAATCCTACCAAGCATGTTCAATCCTTCCACATGTGGTGTTCATCCAACTCCATAACCGATGAATCCATTCGTCTTTGGCTATTCCAATATACGCTCACTGGAGATGCTGAAAAATGGTATGTAGACCATCCATCCACATATCATTCTGTTTTCGCAACGCTTGCTAAAGTGTTCCTTTCATATTTCTAGTTACCTCTCCAGTACAAAACTAGTACAGAGCTATTGACCACATTCCATTAGTCCTCCACCACTCGCCTTTCCGACCATGTTCAAGAGTGGCATCGAAGGAGGAGCACATGTCGTGCCCCACCTTTTGAAGACCATGTATAACTAGATTATGTCTATACTGTCATTCTAGACCTCCCTCATCTTGGAAGTGCCCATCCATCGAGGGCATCTCACACCACTGAAGGTATCATTGGATCCCTTTCACACTCTTCATCATATACTCCGTAGATTTATGGATACTCATAGGGGGGTACCAGTTCCTCCAACACTTATGCCCCTCCTACTAACAAGATTTTTCTAGGACCCCAACCCATTGACCAAACTGTTACTCCTCCTTATGCACAACTTAGCACTCTAGCCCATCAAGCATTAGCGCTGCAACCTCCTATCCATCCTCAGCCCCAGCAGCCACTTCCCCCTCAGGGTCAAGTTTTTCCATAGCAGAGTGCTACCAATCCCAAAAATTTGAAGAAAAAGAATAAGGGGAAGGGTAACAAGGGTAATTGAGGTAATCAAGGTAAGCAACCTAGTGAACCCTAGGTGAAATAGCCTAACACCACCAACCAGCAATAAGGTGGCTAGCCCAAGCAGAACAAGGATATTCGTATGAACAAGCCTTGTGCATTTTGTGGTGTACATGGCCATTATATACATGAGTGTCCCCTCTTACCCTAGATGTGCCAAATGTGGGAAGCTCAAGCAGCTTCTAGAGGTCAACAATCACCTCAGAATCCTGCACTAACCCAACTGGAATTGCTCACAAATCCTTTCCCTCAGCAAGGATTTATTGTTGCTCAACCTCATCCAGGTCAAGCAACCCATCTCCCCCAACCTTGTAGTCTCGGTCACTACTATATCCTCATGATGGATTTTGACGAGGCCAATACCTCTAATCAACAACCAACACCTCATCAGTCTATTGTTACCATCTCAGCCAAGTCATCCAGATCCACCCACCCAAGAACTCCTCCATTTGTGGGTGCCTCTCCTATGTTCCCACCAGGGACTATTCCTCTAGGTCTTAACCATCTAGGAGCTTTTCTACAGGGACATTACCCTGCAAGCCAGATACCTTTCTTATTTTCCCCTCTAGGAGTATTTTCTTTCCCTGTGATGGCTTTGGTGGTCCTTCCTAATGTGACCTTTTGGATCCAAATATGGTACATTGATCCCCCAGCAAGCACTCTACCTGGTCAGCTATGACCATATCATGCTTTCACCCCAGTTAAACTGGTCCCTACCACCCCTATCGTTGCTTTAGTTGCATCACAACCTCAATAGGAACTAACTCCTGTTGTGAAAGCATCCTGACAGGGGGGCAAAGCTAATAGGAAAGAAACTAAGGACAAGGTTCCCCAAGCTTCTCTAGCCCCCAATGCCCAAAATCCATCACATACATTCGCTTTGTGTGAAGTTGTTGGCCATGCCACCAATAATTGTCCTAAACTTCCTCATCTCAAACCTTTCGTTCATGAAGCATTCCCTGAGTCAAATATCCTTGAAGTCCATGTTAACTTACCAGAACTACCTACGAAACTCAAAATGTTACGCATAAACCACCCTTATGCCCTGTGTGATCATCATGGTCACTATTCCCATTGTTGCCCTCATCTCAATGAATTTCACGATTTCCTTGGGGCGATTCATGAATACGATGCCACTCGTAGTGCATCATCTACTCCCCTACCCATGGATTCTAGTACCACTAGTCAATTAGAATAGGGGGACTCTGGTCCCACCATTGTGACCCCTCCCCTCAATGTCACGATTGCGGACACCACAGGCCACATCCTTTACCTCTCGTCATCCTTGAGTTCCTCACAGAAAAACCTTCCTCAGGTTTCCACACACACTTCTATCAAATCTCTTTCGACAGAATCCTAGGTCTCAACATCCATAGATCCTCCATATACCAGCCTCTCATTTACTATTCAGGATGATGCGTATGTGAACCTTATTTCTCAAGTTGATTCACCAAGTAATGCCACCGCATCATGTAGTCAGTCTTCCTCCCATCCACCCATCTCCCAACCTGATGCGGACACCATGGAAGCTATGTCTATCCCTGATCACCCCTGCACTTAAGAAAGGGGGCATTTCTTCAAAGGATTTTGAAGGCCATTTCCTTCCTAATTCTCCCAATGTTCTCTACCTCAAAAAATTTTGCTCATTACACATCCCTTTTATTTGCGTGTCTTTTTTTCTGCCATGAATTTAGGTAGATTGCATCATCTCATCTATTTTCTTTTGCACCTTTCAAATGGATCCATCATCCACATCGTATATCGGTCATGCCGATGGTGTGAATCGTTTCTCCCTGTGATCTAACCTTAAGAGCTTGGGCCATTTTTACCCCCTTGCATATGTTAGTCCTTTCGAACAGCATGTGCATTAGATCTACCACCAATAATCAAGCCGAATATGATGCAATGATAGGTTTATTCGTTGATGCCCTTGCTCATTGCATCCTTCATCTTCATGTTCATTTATATTCCTTGCTACTTGTCATGCATTTGAATGGTGTGTATAATGTACATAACCAAGTCCTATTTATAAAATATCTACGAGTTAAGTTGTTGGTACTTGAATTTGAAACTATTACCTTCAATCGTCTTCCTAGAGCCCAAAATAACTATGTAGATGCCATTGCAAACAAAATTCTAGATTGTTGTTTATCACATGTATACCACAGAAGATGACCATAAACAAAACAAATGGAGAACCATCAACGTCATATGTATAATAATATTATGCATCATATAAGTTTTTGGAGACCATAACTCTAAATACATACAA
The DNA here is from genome assembly GCA_031772625.1 of Pinus tabuliformis. Lineage (NCBI taxonomy): Eukaryota > Viridiplantae > Streptophyta > Pinopsida > Pinales > Pinaceae > Pinus > Pinus tabuliformis. The sequence goes on along the minus strand of CM062809.1, from coordinate 210,611,987 downwards.
TACATCCATAGCATACTGGGGGGCACATAGGCCCCTACATCTCCTTATCATCCTTTGGAGGATCTCATGCCAAGTTGGGCCGAGATGATTGAATCTCTTTTTTTGAGCACTCAAAATACAATGGAACTCCACAAACTCCTCCTATTAGGGGGCATCATTGCCACCATTGCATACCAGATTAGTATCCCATGCTTGGGGTCATGATGGTCTTACCCTAGCCATTGATTAACATAAGTCTCGACCTAGATCCCGCTAGATATAGGAATGGTCGATTATTCTCCCATTTATTGGATAGTTCGTCCTACTGGGCTCTTCAACGAGCCATATGCACATCGCATATCATATATGTTTGATACCATATCTTCAAATATTCTACTCTATGTCCACATAGTCCCAATTTTTTATTTCATGATCGAGGATGATTCTAGACTGCCTCTAGTAGTTCATTCTTGTTTTCCCCTTCCCTTAATTCTTCACCAGGAACCATCGTTCCAAGAAGAATTAAAGCCATATTTAGACAAGTAAGGCCACTTTCCTAAAAGTCATACATTCTGATTCCGATGGTTGATTTTTCCCCTATGATCTCCACAAGATTTAGGTCATTTTCCTCCACTCCACATTCACCACAACTCACTTAGAAAATAAATCCAAATTGGAGGGAAAACGTCCTTTCATAGAAAACTCCCCAATTTTCCTATATCCCATTGTGAATATACCTTAGGTTAGTTTGACGAACCATCAACACCATTGGAAATCTCTCATCGAGCACTATAATGGGTCTCTCTTAGATTTGGATGAATTGACACTTCACCAAGAAACCATTTTTCCAGAAAAGTCACTTCATCGTCTCTCAAAATTGAATTTCGTCATAAAGAGACACTTGTACTTTGAGGTCCACCTCCTCTTAATACTTTTTGTAACATATGTCGAATTTTTTCATGAGTAACCATCATTTACTCATGTTTTGATGGCCCCACTAGGCCTAGTTTGTGTGGTAGCGTCATCGAGTCACCCTTGTTCAGATCATCTGCGATGAGTCACCCTTGCATTCCTGGAGTATATTTCATGTCCCATTCTATCATGTCACAATATTCCATCCATATTTGCATACCGTTAATCTTGTGTTGCCCATTATGGCCTCCATTCATATTGTCCCCATCCCCTCCCGAGTTGAGTCAGTTGCTGCCAGGTCAACCATGCACTTTATGCTCTGACAAGGGAAGCCATCTATTTGTCCCTTAGTCCCACTTTTCCCATTATCCCTGGTGTCATTCCATCAATCACTTTAATATTTTCCCTCATGCCTTAGTTGAGGATCCTTATTTCCTCATCTATCACGGGCCCTATTTTGTCGACATCATCTCATTTATTCCAGAAGAACAGCCTAGAGGGTGGTGTATCTCAGTTCAAACTTCCATTCTTGTTTGAAGCCTTGGATCAAGTAGAGGGTCCCATTATTTCCATTTGACTTGGTTGTTTCATGTTCCTGATACATACACTTTATGGTCCAGTGATGTAGTAGATTGTACTAGTGATTCTCGCGCGTGTGTGAGATGTTTCAGACCTCATGAGGGGGTGGTCCTATAGGTAGCCCCCCACATGCCTGGATGCATACCTACTATGCTACAACCTCAAATTTAGTTCCAAAGATTTGATAGGTTTGGTCCCTACTGATCGCAGTGTCCATAGTATGCACATCTCCTTCAAATAGTCTGTTTAGTTTTGCAAAGCCCTTCCTTATTAAGCGAGGCTTCTCTAGTTGTTATACCCTCCCTCCCGCCCATTTTTTGAGGGAAGGGGCTTTGTATCTCATGTAATCAGATAATAGTGTATTCAGTCTTGGCTCATGTTTTTACCAGGTGCATTATGTATATGGGACACATTGTATTATTTTCTAGCTCTGTTATGCCAGCATGTCATGTACCATTTAGCATGTACTTTATTGCTCAGTTTAATATTTCTAGGTGATCCATTATTTTTGTACTAAGTGCTATCACTCAGGTTGTTCCCTACCTCCTGAAGGGAATACGGCCGAGGTAACCACTAACCAATCTTTTAGCTGCAGGTCCTAGCCTACTTGCAACCAGAGAGGGCTCTCTCTTTGTACTTTAGCTTTGTTTTTGGAATATTTTAGGCTAGTTATGATGCACAGGGTTTTGTTTTAAGTTTGTTGGATGGTGATTTCAGGCAGAGCTGGGATGCAAGTCCAAAACAGTCTATACCATTGGGCAATGGAGTCAATGATGGTGTACTGCTGAAAGTGTTTCCTGGGTAAATGGTAATGCTATAGAGCAAGATAGACAGTGCTGGAACAATTTTGGAATTTGAAATTGATGGAATGAAGTTATGGAATGAAAGGCAATCAAGAGTCTTTCATTATGCTGGCAGAGGGAAAGTGTATGAATATTATTCAGGAGCAATTAAGAATTCCTAAATAGTATTCAAAATGAAGGAATTAGTGCAAACATGAGCAATTAAGAATTCATATTTATGACTAATTCTGAAGAAAACATAATTAATAGAAGAGATTGAACATAGGGTGCATTTAAACAAATCCTGGGCTATTCTTTCCTCTCTGTTACCAAGATTACGGAATATATATGAAATTTGTACACACAGAAAACATAAAACATAGTTTAGAATAACTTATTGTTCCATAGAATGACACAGGAATTCTGTAGCAGGTCCCAGAACATCATTTGCACTTTCAGACGGTGCAGAAACCATGATCTTCAACAACCATTTGTATTAGAGAGTCTGAAAAATTACAGCGCAGTCCAGAGAGAAAATCACCAACCCCAAATACATATTATGGGGGGGTATTTATACAAAAAGGGAGATACAAAATATCATGAAGATAAGTCTTGGACTCATAACTTCCTTTACCAACTTTTAAGAAGTAGTAAATGATGGAATAAATGTGTAGTAAATATGAATGTGCTAGATGTCCAATTTGTCAGAGGTATTTTGAATTTCTGGGCTAAGTGAGTCGGCTGGCCACTGGGCATTGATTTCTGCATTTGCTGCCTTGATGCTGCTATGTTGTTTGTCCTTTTCCTGGCCTTTATCATCGGTGCTTGATTTCTTTTCATTTAACGCGCTGTAGTCACCGCTCCATTTCTGCTTTATGCTGTTTTTTACCTTTTGACAGGTGGACCATGCTTCTGTATTTGCTGACCTGTAGCTGATTTAAAAGAATTAATAAACAAAATTACCTGAGCAATGTCTCTAGCATTCCTTTCCACCAATATTCTGTAGGCATCTGATGTCTTTGTATATTTATCAATGTTTCATCAGCTTCAGTGTATTTATAAAAGTTGGGCTGGACTTCAAATAGGTAGTTTATCTCATGTTCAATGTAGAATAGATTTTCTAATTTGTCATAGAGACTTTGTCCAGATGGAGGTCCTGTTTCTTCTGAGGTGCTTGAGGACGTTGTGATTTGATTGGAGGCATAATTGTTTACCCTATTGGCATATTGCTCATGTGATAGCAGTCTTCCAGCACTAGTTAATAAACTAGGAAGCCCTCTGTTCTGTAATGCTGCAAACTTTATTCTAAAGTCATTTACCTCTGCCTGCATTTCTTGGCATTTTCTTTCCAGAGTCTGCACAAAATTCCTTAGGGTCAGCACCCTTTTTACTAGAAAGATGGTATCTATCCTGTTCCTAATACCTATTGCTACCAGCTGCTCTTTGGTATGAGTGTTGAGGAATTGGATCATTCTATTGGCTTGCTCAGGCATATTTCCTAAAGATGCTCTAGCCTTTTGATTTTCAAATTGAGCTAAGCCTATTAATTCCATCTGCTCATGTATAGTTTCAATCGATTGCCACTGGTCAGTAATGGATTGGCTGATCTTGGCCCATAAAATTCTCTTGACCTCAGCTAGAGTCTTATCAAGAGTAAGCTCCTTTTCCAGCTCCTTTATTCTTTTCTCCAGGGTTTTCACTTCCCTTGTTTTCTTAGCTACATCCATCTTTGACTTGTCATATCTCACCTCAATTTTAGCCAGCTTTTCTTTGGCCTCTTTCAATTCTGCCATTTTCACTTCCAGGGCCTTTATTTCTTTCATCAATTCCTCCATGCTCAGGTTGGTCTCTTGCTCTGCTGCTGTTGTAGTTGTTGCTGAAACTGGTGCCGAACTTGAGGTACCTGCTATGGATGTTGGATCAGTGGGAGGGACTGTTGTGGTGGCCGTAGGAGGTGCAGCTGTAAGAATGTGGGTTGTTTGAATTGGCTAAGAGGCCAACTCTCCCTGTCTTCCTTGTAGTGATGCCTCCAAGGCACTCTCTGTTTCCATCAATTTTTTATGCATCCTCATGAGCAAGGTAATCACATCCTCCTCTTCTTTTTGTTTTTCCACCTCTGTGGTTTGAGGATGTAGTGTAGCTGGCAGCCTGAGTTGTCTTCTGAGGGTTGCTATGTCTTCCTCTTTCTTTTGATCAAGGCCTGAATGCCCTTCGGATCCTTGGGATCATGTCCCAACTCTATAATGATCTCCTCCAAGGATTTGATTCTATTATCTTTAGCCATTGAGGAGGCCTTTTCTAATTCTAGTTGGGCAGAAGTATTATGCAATGAATTTTGCAATCTATGGGCCAAAAATGTTTTGTCTGCCAAGGTAGGATATACCACTTCGTCGGTCTGCTTATGTAACTCAATCTGGTCCATTGGATGGATATCCTTGGAGAGAACTTCCAGATTGGTTCTAATATAGTCAGCAGCTGATTGTGATTGCTACATTATAGGTCTGAAATGACTAAGGGTCATTTTCCCTTCTTGGATGTCATAGGCTGCCATTAGCCTTTACTGATTAGTGGGAGCCATTTTTAGCAGTTGGTTGTAAAGCTGGAACCTCACTGGCTCATTTCTAGCCTTGATATTAGTGAATGCCTTCTTGATATCAGAGCCCTGTTTGCTCTGTTGCCTGGTGGATGTAGCCTCCACACCTTGTTGTCTTTCTTGCTCTGGCTGGAAGGAGCTGGCCGATGTCTCAATACTTGGGGGAACTTGCTATTCAGTAGGCCCCTCTTGCAATTCTTCTTCTGAATAAGGATTTAATCTTTGTCTCTTTTCTGCTTGCTGATATGTAGATGTCCCTGTGGGTGTCTCTTCCTTTCTATCCCTTTTCTTGGCCCTTTCCTCATTAAGAGGAGTCTGCAATACAGGGATTTCAGTCACCTTTGCTTGTGTTGAAGGGTCTTGCCCTTGACTTTGTTCATCTGTTGGAACTGGTCGGTCTGCCATTGTCTCTTGCTGCTCTAAATTGTGCACCTGCTGCTCTGAATGCTGCACCTCTTTTCCTTTGGATGTGTCTGCTGGTGGAGCACTTACTTGGGCAGGTTGTTGGGAGGCCGTGGCGGATGAGGTGCCTTCTCCAAGGTGCCGAGGACCTGTGAAAAACACCTGTCCAAAAGATTCCAGGTCAACTGATTTTTCAAGGTTTTTGATTGCTTTTTCTGTAATCTCTTCTTCAGTAAGTTCTTCCACTAGTGTGCCCTCTACCCATTCTTGTTGATTGGCATATTGTTCAATTCCAGGGATTGGGAAGTGGACATACCCTGTGAGCTTGTTTTTAACTCTTCTAAAGCTTATGAAATGCTCAGGGTCATATGGTGCCCAAAGAAAACTTTGTTTCAGCTTGAGTTTATCTCTCAGAATATTGTCAACATCCTTCCAAGCTTCGTCCCTTTTATTAAAGATAAAAGGGCCCAGTTGGTGTCTTATCTTGAGCTGTGGTTTTTTCCTAGCACCATAAAAGTGAGTCAAGTCTACACTGTTGAATTGCCGATAGTACTCCAAGGCAAAGAGTCTCATGGGGACATATTTTGGTAGTCTGTATGGGGCTAATTCACAGCCATAGATCCTTATTACAGTGTGGTTTTGGTAGAAGTACCAGTCACCAATGCTGTATCCCTTTGAGAGATGTAGGATTCTTTGCATTTCAGCAGTGAGCCTGGGAGGAGGATCTGTTGACAATAAGCAAGTGGCTGGATAGACAAAAAGGTCGATGAACTCACAGTATGTGTATGGGGAGAAATTAACATGATGGAACACTGATGACCAAAATATTACAGACCTTCGCTCCCCCCTAGCATCCAATTTCTTAAGGAAAACCGGGAAACTATCTGATTGATAGTACAACAGCAAATGATATATATATGAAGTATATTTGAACACCCTTTCTCTCTCTAAGTTCATGAACTTCTCATGAATCTTGTTGGCTATGAAGGTGGCATAGTCATACTTGACAGTAGGGGGCTGTCCTGGAGTAAATATGGACATCAAAGCAAAGACAGTCTCATCCACAATTTCACTTGTTCTGAATCCTAGGATGTAGGAAATCATGTCTATGAGCATTTTTCCCTCTTCAGTAAACCAATCATGGTGATAGGGGATTGTGAATCTAGAGTAACAATTTGGTAGCGTAAACAGCTTGGCAACTCGGTCAACTTCTACAGAGGACAACTTTGAGGCTTGATCCAGCAATTGTCTCATGGAAAGGGGGACCAGAGGCTGAGTTGGCTTGAATTGCAGCATGTCATTTATGGACTGAGGGGTAATGTAAAAGAGGACATTTCCAGCAGGGTCCATCACTGCCCTTTGAGAAGGCTCATAGTTAGCACAACACTGATGGATGAGGTCAGGGAAGACATTCACTGAGGGCAGATAATACATAGGCATATTGGATTCCCATATTCCTAATAGGTCAGCTTTGTTTCTGAATTTATTCCTTATTTCACAGAAAGCCTGAAGGTGAGGCTTGTCTCCCTCCATATCATCAATTTGATAGTCTCTGTCAGCAAGAGGTATCCACTCTAATTCTTTATGAGGTGCATTTAGTGGTGCAATATTGAGGGCAACTGGAGCCTCCATGATTGACTGTGATTATAGTTGGATTTGGTCTATATTTTAACAAGAAAATAGAGTCCTGACAGTGGGTTTCTTGACAGGAATACTGCAAATTGAGTTAATACGGAAATGGCCTCTCTGGGCAAGATTCAACAGGAAAAACCGAGTCTTCAGAGTTTAGCTAGGAAGCTGAGAAAATGATGAAAAGATGGCTTTGGCTGCAGGTGCTTTCTTGCTAGTTCTACAGGCAGAAATGAGCTCAATTTCGAGTTTCAGGGGAAATTTTGCAGAGGGCTATAGGGTAAACAGGTTTTCTTTGGAAGCAATGGTGAGTGGTGAGTTGAAATGGGGAGGTTTAGAGGTTCCAGTATATTTCAAACACATTTAATTCTTTCGGAGGTCGTTTTAACAGAGAAAGTTGATAAAACAAGGTTTTTGGGTGACAATCGAATAAATACCTATATACTCGTGACTTTGTGGTGAAATGGAGTTGCAGGTACAGCCGAGGAGGTTGAGTTGCAGGTTGAATATGCCTGGGTGGCAGACTGGAACGTTAACGGCGGATTGGACGTATTTTTCATGCATATAATTTTACCATTGGTCGCGTAAAAACAAATAAAAACATCACTTTCATTGGTTTTTAACGAAAATTTGTGTTTTTTCGGACTTTTTGGCGCTTTTTGTGCTAACGTCAGCATGAAGTCACCTAGTCCTGTAGCAAGGTATGGCGGGTAACGTGGCGGTGATGTGGACGTGTGACGAGGCAGCCACGACAGACTATACAGTAGCAAAGGCGCTGACGCAAAAGCTGACGAGGAGATGACGTGCGAGAAGGGGAGGACAAGCGGTAAGTGGTTTGCTATTGGACCGCTTTTGGTACGGGAGCAGTTTGTGTCAGGGCGGGCCCGATGCAATCGAAATGGGCCACGCGTCCCCGTGTACGGCGACAAAACCACTTTCTATTAGGAGCTAACCCTCATACAGCGGGGTCGCTCCGATATCGGCATGGGCTGTCGGATCTGGAAGGGCAGATCGGAGGGTTGACAGGATACGTAGGTGTTGGTGCAATATGGCGCAGGGACCCGCCCATATATTTAATATTATAAAATAATGTGGGGGTTTAGAACTTTGGTTATATGGGTTTTATGTTTGCGCGGGCATGGTTATTGGTTTAATCAAATATTAAACTGATCCCAAAATATACAAGCGCGGAGGGTATTGAGGTTTGGTTTATGTGTGAGGGGGTCAGGATGGTTATTAATTTAACCAAATGTTAAATTAACCCCAAGTATTTGGACGTGGAAGGGCTAACACCAAGGCCCCAAATGGACCTAGTATTCCCCTAACTTTGTATTGTATGGCTATAGTGCCAAGGGGTGGGATATTTTGTATTTTCTTTGGGGTTTTTATATAGTTTTTTGTATGATAGGGATAGGGAAATAAGAGAGGGAGCTATATAATAAAGTTAAATGTTAATGTGATTTTATGGAATGAAACTATAACAACAGATGCTAAGTTTATAAGGTGAAAACTTAGGCATAAGAAAAAATTGAAGGACTATGTAATGATGCTTTTTACACAAGAAATGTGGCTTCTTTCCACTAAGTAAACTCAGAGTTTAACTTAGTATTTCTCATAGAATGAAGTGAAACAGGACTATTGGGCAGATCCCAGGATCCTTGAGGGGAGGTTAGTAAAAGATTTATGGGGATTGAAGGGGAAAGTTAGTCATGCTTCTATTGTTATGCAACCAAACAACTGCCATGGTACCAATGTCATTGATGAGATGAGTCATTCTTGACAAGACAAAAGTGATCACCAACTTGTTTATGCAACCTCAAACTGCCTACCCAGCCTAATACACCTAGCATTTTTTCTTCCTTTGGATTGGGTGCATTTGAATTGGCAAACCCTGATTCTCCTCTTTTCTTTGGACTGCCCTCCTATCTAGGTCTAATCTTATCTCTGCCAAGGGCCCAGATTAAGCAGTTGGGCTCCTTAATTTCTCTATCCATGTACTCACCTTCCAAGCTTGAACTGTTTGGACAGATATTCTTTCTCTATTCTACAACAAGCAATTTAAACATGGAATGGCCTAGATTGAATTGTTGGGCCATCCATCAAGTGTGATGAACAACAAAATTTGCACATTCTGAACTTGCAAATAAGATAGCAGTGGCATTTTGACTGGCCACTTTCCTGGTCTTTTGGTTTGGGGTTCATTTTCTTTTCTTTTTGTTGACCAATTTACTCTTTTTGCCCTTTGATTTTTCTTTTAGGGCATATCCTCTTTACATTTTTTAATTTTCTTTTTGTTTATAAAATATGGAACCTTTGCAGCATGAAAAGATTAACATATTTGGCACTTCCCTGGTCAATCATGAAAAATGAAACCTATTGGTATAGGAACCTAAGACTAAGTTATCTTGGCGGGTATGGGCATGCCCCCGCCACCTCATTGAGGTTTGGTATCACAACATAAAAGGAGACTTGCAATAGTCTCACCCCCTTGTCACTATCCTCTCTCTGCTTCAACTTCATTGGTCTCCCTCTGTCTCTCTCCTTGACTCCTTTGTGTTGTCTAATTGATTATGTCTTTACAACGTACTTCAGTCATACATTTCTCCTAACAGTCATACGTTGGGGGGAATCTGTTATCACAAAAAAATTGATCATCTAGCCTAATTTACTAGATATATCGAACTATACCATGCAAAGCCAATTTTACCCTAGTAAAACTTCTTTCATTGTGGGAAATTACCTAATAAACCACCTTTATTAAGTAATTTATAGTTAAACACATCAATAATAATTAAATAAATAATTATTTATCTGATTTTCTTCTAGGAATAATTAATTTAACCACTGTTTTATTATTATTCCTTGTCAAATTTGACCCAATCATGAAAAACAAATAGATAAATCATTATTTTTCTTATTTTTCTCTAAGAATAATTAATTAATCATTAATTAGTTATTGTTCTTCATTAAATTTGACTAAATCCCTTAGGAATAATTAAATAAATCCTTATTTTTCTATTATTCCTTAACTAATTCATTGAGATGATAAATAAATCATTTATTTATTTATTATTTTTAAATAAAAGTTTAAATACTTTTTCCCTCCTAAACAAATATAATAAAATATTCCAAGTGGTTATTCCAAGAATGGGATACATAATATTTTATCATTGCTCATTATTCCAGGATAACTCAATATTTTGTTATAAATACGAGGGTTTTCCATTGATTATTCACTTTTGATTATTTTCATTGTTGCACTCACTGTCACGCGGAATGAGTCAATCTTGCAGACAAGATAGACCTTCCTAGAATCTAACGATATCTAGTGACAAGCAAGCCAATCAAAAACTATCTTTCTCTAAATATGCATTTATAAACAAAGGAAAACAAGTGTTTAGGCCTACCTTGGCTCCAATGCAAGTTTGTGGAAGCCTCGCTTCTTTGATCCAAATGAGCTCCCTTGTTGCGAATCTGCAAACACAAACAAGCAAAAAAATTAAATAGCACCTGAAAAACCAATATTATAAAGCATACTTAACATGATGATCAAGGAATTCATGAAACAAATGACATAAGACAATTTGTTGAGAAAAATGAATCTGATTGTATTAATTCAAATCAAAGAATAACTTTATAACCTATGCCTTGATGTTGTACAAGCTCCTCCCAGGGTCCAACAAGAAGTCTCCTCTACTTTGACAAGTTTCACTCTCTTCCCAATGAAGCCAAAAAGGTATGTGATCTCTCCTCTCAAGCTTAACTAGGAAGTCTCAATTCCACCAGCATTTACCCTAAAAAATGTTTAGCTTCTAACCTCTCTAGCAACCAGCCCAATGCCTTAATTTATAGTGGAATGGAGGGAAGTTACTAGGTCCTCCTTCAAAGGGATAAAGCCATACTTCAAAGGGATAGCTCCTCTCATCAAGGGATTAGCTCCTTCTCTTTTGGGATGCATGAACCACCTAAGAGCGACCAATCCACATCAAAATTCATTCTAGAATCATCTACAATTAACGCAAAGTGAGTTTCTCAGAATAAACTTGTGCCTTTTTGACTTTCACAGGGGTCCACACCCACTCCTTTAGGGACAGAGCGGGCAGGTCCGCAGGTATTGTGAACAGGGGGTGCGGGACCGCAGGCAATAGTGAGAGAAAGTGCGGAACCAGAGCTTTGTTGATTTTCAATGTCTTTCTCTCATTTTCAAAGCTTGACTTCAAGAGCTGAGGTCTAAGACTTGCTTAGGAGGACAGTACAAGTGATGATAGACCCATACTGACTGCAAATAGTCATGGTGATGATATTTTTGTGTAACAGATTGCCCCCTAAAGTGCGAAGTCTGTAGTAGATGAGGATTTAATTTATCATTTAGGAAGAGTGAAGTACTTTATCATTTAGAGGATCATCTTGTGGAGATCTCGGTCAGAACCTGTAAAAACATTCAATGCAAGATATATATATGAGATCATATCATCGCTGAGGTAGGCATTCTCATACTCAAATCAAAACTGACTAGAAAACTAACTACTACTCTGATATAGGAATGATCTTGTAATACATCACAAGTATAGACACATGTAGACACAGTATGGACGCAACCATCTGTTTATGAATAGTCCACAATATAGTGAATACAAAATTCCTCGCAGCCTGGATTGCGGAAACTAGATCCAGGGTCTTCATTTCTACTTCCCGAAACAGTACGATTCTATCCATGCGAATGAATGTGTTGAAGTCGAACATGGTAGAAACCACTTGATTACTAGTCAATGATGTAAACTATTAGCAAGTGTGAGAGAAACCACCAGTGATGTCAATCGCTCTCAAAGTACCCAATACAATCCATGAGATGTGAATAGATGTGTTGATATCGAACATGTCAACGAATCGTTTGATCGAAGGTCAATGATGCAACCTGTCGTCAAAGGCGAGAAACCTGCCATTGAGGCATGCAGATCCCAAGGTACTGACGATTTCTAGATCATCTTTCAACATAATGAGCTGAAGTCGATAGAAAGCGATCCGTCGTAGGCAAGCCCACAACACGAAATCATAGATCAAGTCGAAGAAATTTAGTTGCAAGGACTGAATCAGGGATGGTCAAGATGGATGACAGATATTTTGCAGATGAATGGCTTATTGGCACTGACCTCTTGAACACATAACGACACAGTAGATGGTTTGGTGACAATTGACCCAAAGTTAATACCCAGAAACCGGCTGAAGACTTTCAATGTGGTTTGATCAACTGTTAGGAAAAGGATTTCCCAACCCAGGTGAATAAAAGTGTCGTGTTCAAGAGTGGTTAGAAAGTATGACAAACAGGCTCATTTTTCTCTCTTTTCCCCCACCATTTCTGGCAAGTATCTCTTTATTTTTGACAAGCTTGAGGAGGATAACATTTTCTTGATTATAAGCCCATCCTTCGGATGAGTCCAAATTAGTTTAAATTCATACCCTAAGAAGGAGTGGCTCATTCCTGTTTGTAATTGAACAGGTCCTTTACTGTTAAATTTTAACGAGTCCAGTATAGGAGAAACTCGGCATTTTTCAATTTTAGAGAGTCTGAAAAAAGACTTAAGAAGACTCCAGGGTTGACCTTTTTCGTAAATTTGTGTCTCCCAAGCCCGAAAAAGTATAAAATAATACTTGAGAGAACTGCTTGATCTTTACGACCAAGGATTACTTTTCGTAATTAGTGCCCCTGATCCGAAAAAGTAAAAAAACAATCAATGGCACGTCGTTTTATAACCAATATTGAATTTGAAACGAAAAAAATCCGCCAATCGTTTCATGTTTTTACAGTCAGAAAAAGAGCTGTAAGTGGACCGTCTTTTTAGTTCCGTTTTAACGAGTCTAAAAATAAAAACTCAGCGATCTTTTCATGTTTTAGGAGTCAGAAAAGAGCTTAAAGGTGACTCTAAATGTTTTTTCGTCGAAAATGACCGATTTCGCCTGAAAAATCTGTTATCCTAAACAAGAATGCAAACATTACTCATACCTGTTTGAGATGGATAAAAATGCTGCAAAAGTTACCTTTCTAAAGTGAAACATAAACAAATTTACAATTCATTTATTCAAAAAACTTATAAAAAGGGCTTTCGTCAATTCATTTTTACCGTTTGAGATTTGGGTGAGAAAATAGTGCTTTTGGTCAGAAACTTGCCGTGAAGATTGCAGAAAAATCCATCCGTCAGAATCGAACATCGTCTCCTCCAGGTAATCCACATCATCCTAATCTTCAATTTCAACCATTTCAATTTATTTTTTAGGGTTTTATTTCATTTTTTAGAGGGTTTTTAGGCTAGAAACCCGCATGCGGGGGCCCGCAGGCATAACATGGCAGCCCGCGGACCCTGACTTTTTCTCAATGGGGAAAAAGTTAGGGGTCCGCACCTGCCGTGAAGGCAAGGTGCCGACCCACGCACTGTCTCTAATAGAGAGGGTGCGGTCCTCGCAGCAAGGGTTTTTAACCCTAAAATTCTCAAAATTGACCCAAACAAATCAATTTCTTGCATTCTAATTCACCTTTTTGTTGGATGTAGAGTATACATCATGCTTGATTGGCGAGAACGAGAGTATGAGGACGTAGATATTGCCGCGTTAAATCACCAACCTTCGATCGATGCATTGAAGGCATGCGGCTTGTACAAATTCTGGGCCATAGCTGGCATGATGGCCCAGGTGGACTTCTTGCAGTGGCTGGTAGACAAGTGGAGTATACAGGACCAATGCTTCTTCATTGGTGGCCACCAGCTTGAAATCGAGCCGACAGACATATACATTTTGATTGGTTTGCTTAAGAGAGGTGAAGACTTGACTCTATTCGGGACTAGGCCAGGTGGCCAGTCTGTTGATAGCCTCCGGCTAGAGTTCTGCAACAACCAGGCTAGAGACAAAGGGATAGACATTAAAACCATATCCCATCCTGAACTCATGGTGATCGCATTTACTATTACCAGGTTTTTCGGGAGCGCCACACTACATATTGCCACTGGATCCCAGATGCGGATGGCAGTTGACTGCTTTCGAGGCACCATCTTCAACTGGTGTGATTCTGTGTTGGCTAATGTAAAAGGCCAACTGACTAGAGCCAAGAACGGACAACTGAAGACTTTGGTTATGGTGCTTTAGTTGTGAGCTTTGGTCTGGAGAGGGTCCCAATGTTGGTCCCGCAGCACCTCACTGTTGGAGTTGGGCTTCCTCGAGAGCCCAAACTGATGCGATGGGTTGGAGTTATGGCCCGTCATCCTGACGAGGGGACAGAGGCCATTCGATTCAAACCTGAGTATTTCCATTGGTTGGAAAACTAGGCTTTTTCTATTCAGGACTTCCCTTACGTTGGGGTAGATTTTCGTGGTGACCCAGACATGGCTCTACCATCAGGAGAGCAATGGGATGACTCAGGTAAAATCATTTTCAACATTTTCCTATTTAAATTTTTTTTTGTTTTTATGTCGTCCCAAAACTAATAGTAAAAGTTTCAAACGCAGATGTGAGTCCACAGCGACCAGCCGCTCTCCAGACTTACGAGAGGAAACAACCAGCTACAGCGGCACCAACCCCACAGGACGAATCAGCAGAGACCTTGGCCAAGTTGGAGAGTCATCTAGAGCGCTTGACAGGGGACATTTCAGAGACCGGCATAGATGACATTCCTCGTTGACTACAGTGCTATGTGATTGGGGTCCCAGGACCTTTTAGGAGGTTCCTTTGTAAGGTGGCCCGTATAGTGGTTTCTTATCGAGATCATCATCAGTGATAGGATGATCGCCTATTGTAGACACATATGACAATTTTGGTTTTTGTACTTATCATTTTTGCCGATCATAAGGTGTTTTTCAACCTATGATCGAGGACGATGTATATTTTGACACACTCCTATATTATACTATATCACTATTACCAGCTTATCTTGTAAAACATGTTATGGAATGCTTTTAAATTTACATGTATGATTATTGCAAATATCTACTTAACATTCGAGAAGCAATTGCATCTGCTAATGTATTTAAAGATCTTGGAATATGCTAATATTCAATATAATCAAATTCACGTTCCAAGAGACGCACTCTCAAAAATAATCTCAATAACACTGGATCTCTAATGGCATACACTCTATTAAGTTGTCATACAACGAGTTCAGAATCTAACCTCACTATCAAACTCTGAATCCCAAATGAAATAGATTGAGATAATAACTCAATCACTGCACTATACTCTGCAATGTTGTTCGTTGTTTGACCGAGGCTTACACCATGCATAGATACCAACTCATCAGAGGGCGAATAGATAACACAAACTGCGGAAGAAATGTTCCTTGTATTACGACAGGCACCATCAGTGAAACCAATGTATGTTTGGAGAGGCGTCGACATCTGCAATATCAAGAGTAAAACCAAGATAAGCATGAATAATGACGAAAAACACTCTCTAAGCTAAGCACACTTTTTAAACTAAAACACACCAGGCTAGAAAGAAAACTATCCTAACTAAAAATCTCCACACCCATTCTTTAAGCATAATACCTCTTCAGGTAAAGACCATTTCTGGGTTTACCTAAAGAGTCCTTGTCAAAGTTTACCAATTCATAGGCCCCTTTTGCTAGCTTTCTCTTCACAACATAGGGACCATGCCACATAGGAACGAATTTTCCAGTGCCTAATTTATCATTAGCTTGATCGTACAATAAGACTAGGTCTCCTTCCGAAAAATTTCGAGCGGTCACATTTCGATCATACTGAGCTTTAATACATTTTGCATGAGTTTCGATCGCCAACGCAGCATCATGTCGATTCTCATCTAATTGAGCCAAGTATAACAAACATTTTTCCTCTTCGGAAGTGGCTGGAAGTAACTCTATGGCCATTTGCAATGGTGGGATTTCGCATTCAATGGGTAACACAACTTCCAGACCATAAACTAGTTGGAAAGGAGTGAACCCTGTTGACGTTTTTACTGAGGTTCGATACACCCAAAGCGCTGAAAATAGCATGTTATGCCAATTCGACTGATGAATCCCAATGATTCGTCAGATCATGATAACTAAAACTTTGTTGATGGATTCAACCAGACCATTAGCTTGTGGATAATAAGGAGTTGAACTATCGTGATGCAAGCCAAGCTGGCCTGTAAGTTCAGTCATCATAACGTTTCGAAAATGACGCCAATGATCAGCGATAATTTCTTGTGGAACTCCAAACCTAGCAATTATATGATTGAACATGAAAATCACAGCCGTTTTGCCGTCTGCCTCAAATGTAGGCATCGCCTCAGCCCACTTGGTAAAATAATCTACCGCAAGGATGATATATGCATGCCCCCTGGTCGAGTGAGGGTTACATGTAATAAAATCGATACCCCCTTTTGAAAAAGGACCAACGGAAATTATAGGGTGGAGAGGAGCAGGTGGAGCACGCATATTTCGATAAAACATTTGGCAATTGTGGCATTTTTGGACCGCGTTAATACAATCTTTAAATAAAGACGCCAGAAGTAGCCAACGCGCAATATCTTTTGGGTTGTGGCATACCCAGACATATGACCGCCACACGCTCCAGAGTGACAGTCATTTAGAACCCTTGCATCTTCCTCATGAGTTAAACAACGTCGAAAAATAGATTCCGCCCCACGACGATAAAGCGTATCTCCAATAATTCTGAATTGTTGGGATTGGAATCGTATTTTTCGACGTTCTGACCTTGAAATTTCTGGCTGAAAGGATTGGGTCTGGAGATAAACGATGATATCCCCATACCACGGATCTAAAGTGCTGATTAGAAATAAGGATTCATCCACAATGGGCTCCTCCACCACAGTTTCCGTGTCAGCACGCGGGAAGTCATACATTAACTCCGCAAAAACTAAAGATTTCTTAGACTTAGATTTTTCAAATTCCAAGTCGAACTCCTACAGGATCACAATCCATTTGGAGTACTTGCCCCTAGCAATTGCTTGGTCAAAATGTTGATCATAGGGTTGCAATCAGAAATTACTATAGTTTTACGTAGTAAAATGTAGTGACGAAAACGTTGGACAGCTTGAACAGCTGCCAATGCAAATTTCTCCACATGCAAGTATTTTAGCTCAGTTGGATTTAAAGTTCAACTAAGGTAATATATCACATGTTCAGTACCGAATTCATCTTCGTGAACTAAGACCATTCCAATGGTGGAATGAGAGGCGACGAGATACAAGAAGTAGTCCTGGTTGTAGTTGGGAGGATGCAATAACGGTGCATGGGTCAACGCGTGTTTTAGTGCATCAAAATATTTCTGAGCTGTCTCATCCCAATAGAATGGAGTATTCTGTTTCAACAACCGGGTAAAACCCTTTGTAACCTTGGCGTAGTTAGGAATGAATCGTCGTAAAAAGTTTGCTTTCCCTTGCAAACTTTGGAGTTGGCGAAGACTCGAAGGAGGAGGCAATTTGACAATAGCTTCAACCTTCAAGGGATCGACGTGAATGCCGGCTTTCGAAACCACAAATCCCAGCAACCGACCCGTTTCTATACAAAAAACACATTTGTGTGGATTCAACCTAATCCGATAATGCCTACACCTCATAAAGATTGCTTGTAAATGGATGAGATGATCAGCTCGATGTAATGAATGAGCAGGAAAATCATTGAGATAGGGTTGCACAATGTGATTGATGTCATGAAACGCATAAGACATGGCCCTTTGAAAAGTTTCCCCGACATTCTTGAGCCCAAAAGGTAATTTGCAATAAGCAAATGTCCCCCATGGACAAATGAACATCGTTTTTGTTTGAGGAGTCGCCATTTTGTCACACGGAATGACTCGATCTTGCAGACAAGATAGACCTTCCTAGAATCTAATGATATCTAGTGACAAGCAAGCCAATCAAAAACTATCTTTCTCTAAATATGCATTTATAAACAAAGGCAAACAAGTGTTTAGGCCTACCTTGGGTCCACTGCAAGTTTGTGGAAGCCTCGCTCCTTTGATCCAAATGAGCTCCCTTGTTGCGAATATGCAAACACAAACAAGCAAAAAAATTAAATAGCACCTGAAAAACCAATATTATAAAGCATACTTAACATGATGATCAAGGAATTCATGAAACAAATGAAATAAGACAATTTGTTGAGAAAAATGTATCTGATTGTATTAATTCAAATCAAAGAAGAACTTTACAACCTGTGCCTTGATGCTATACAAGCTCCTCCCAGGTTCCAACAAGAAGTATCCTCTACTTTGACAAGTTTCACTCTCTTCCCAATGAAGCCAAAAAGGTATGTGATCTCTCCTCTCAAGCTTAACTAGGAAGTCTCAATTCCACCAACATTTACCCTCAAAATCGTTTAGCTTCTAACCTCTCTAGAAACCAGCCCAATGCCTTAATTTATAGTGCAATGGAGGGAAGTTACTAGGTCCTCCTTCAAAGGGATAAAGCCCTCCTTCAAAGGGATAGCTCCTCTCATCAAGGGATTAGCTCCTTCTCTTTTGGGATGCATGAACCACCTAAGAGCGACCAATCCAAGTCAAAATTCCTTCTAGAATCATATAGAATTAACCCAAAGTGAGTTTTTCAGAATAAACTTGCGCCTTTTTGACTTTCACAGGGGTCCGCACCCACTCCTTTAGGGACAGAGCACGCAGGTCCGCAGGTATTGTGAACAGGGGGTACGGGACCACGGGCAACAGTGAGAGAAAGTGCGGAACCAGAGCTTTGTTGATTTTCAATGTCTTTCTCTCATTTTCAAAGCTTGACTTGAAGAGCTGAGGTCTGAGACTTGCTTAGGAGGACAGTACAAGTGATGATAGACCCATACTAACTGAAAATAGTCATGGTCACGATATTTTTGTGTAACACTCATTGTTGTAACAATGATTATTTTCATTGTCACACAACATATTTTGTTGGGTTTATGCATTATAAAGGAGAGAGACTTTACAAAAGCTAAAAACGTTTAAGGATAGCCAAGAATCCATCCCATAGAGGGGGACTGGTAACATATATTTGTTCCCTTCACAGGTGTTATAATAAAATCATTCTTTATATATCTAGTTTCCATTAGATGTTGTGGGGTTATTACTCTTTATTTCACTATTTAACTATGTTTGCAACATAGATCAGAATTTTGGCATGTTTTGTTTCTATCAAGAGTTACAGATCTACAATGTTTAGCATTCATTTCTATTGTTGAGATTGTTTTTCATCCATGATCTTAAGTGGGTTATTTTCTTACATCATTGAGAAGAAAACACTACAACAAATTGGTGACTCCGCTGGGGAATAATTCCTATTCAAAATCCTCAGTCTCTAATACAAAATTGATGATTCCACTAGGTTTTATACTTCAAATCCAGAAAGCTGGGTTACCTTCAGTTTTTAGCTTAGGGTTTCTTCTTTTTAAAATTCTCTTAATGTTTCCTAGTTTTCTAACCCTAGACCTGTTAAAATTTCTGACTTCTGCAAGCTTTCTAGTCATTTCCACAGGTCACAGGAACTAGAAGCGACAACATCAACACTCTTTTCCGAGATTTTCTCATCGGGATCCACGGAGCATAAATCACACTTTTTGGGCCAAAAAGTGCAATCTGGAAGCCAGAACACACAAAACAACCCAAAAAGTGTGATCCCCATAGAGAAACAGGTGAGTGCCTGTGGTTTCTAGGTTTTAGGATTTTTCTCAAATCTGTTTCTGAGTTTTGTAGAGAGATGTCTGTTGGGTTGTCTAACATTTATATTATCCCTCTTAGGCTTTAATCCACTCTTATTTACTCGGGGATGCCAAATTTAGGCCCCCTAGGGCTTCTAGTACACTTCCACCTTTCTAGGAGGAGTTTAGTTGAGTGAGTAGTCTGTGTTTCTGCAGCGCTTTCAACCACCTTTTCCATATCTGTATCCTTATGTTTCAGATCTATTAAGATAGTTTGTTACCATCCATAGTTTCACATTTAAAATTGTTTGGTCATTTTCCTTAGGTCCCATCAATTGCCCTAGGTGTTTCACCCATCTCCCTCTCTTTTTGCAGCGATCTTCCCCTCTAGTTTTTTGTTGTTGTTGCACCACTTTCCAACAACTTAGTGTCACTTGATCCCAATCACACCGAAGTTCATATCTCTTGATTTTTTCAGTGTATTTTCCATTGGTTTAGCCACCAACCATCGTAGTGTTTGCAAACCCAGATTAGGTGGAGTTTAGTTAATTGTTTTGCTGTTCATTTTCTATTATTAATTTCAGTTTCTTTTCAGTAAGCTTTTTTCTTTTTTACAAACACAATCTAGGCTTATTTAATTAATACACTTGCACACACAAGCACATCTTAAGCAAAGGGCACTTGGTCTACACTGCCAAACCAAGACATAACATAATAAATTTATCTCCCCTAATCGAGACAAAGCTATAATATTGATCTCCCTTCACCATTTCCATATCACGTGTGTCTTACCACCATTGCGCCACAAAGGCATTTGTCACAGAGACTATTAGGCCTTCACCCCTAGTTTCTGCTTGGGCATATTACCCCTCCCCATCAGGTTCGAGTTCATAGCCCTCCAAGTCCCCGCACTGACTCTTCTCCTGGTTCATCTGATTCCGAGCCTCCTTCACCGCATATCGTCACCATGTTTAGACCCATAGCTCTAGTTCTATCCTGGTGGTCACATCAAGCAGAATAGCCTAAGGAACCATTCTGGCAGCCCCCATGCTACCATTTATGGTTGAGTTAAGTCTGTTGAATTTTAACTAGTTGATAAATGACCCCATACACAACGATGTTGGTTGGCACTCTATGCTAACTAAGCTTCCCTCCGACATCACGAATTTTGAGGGTAATGCTAGAGAGGTTCCTGTTGGGTTCCTATACCAATAAGAGTCATAATTTTGAATGAATAAGATTAAGCCTTGTAATATTGTACATACCTTTGCCTTTTGCAAATGTTTTCCATATTAAAAAAATAAAAAATGTAAAGAGGGTATGTCCTAAAAGAAATATCAAAGGACAAAACGAATAAGAGAAGGTCCAAAAATGAAAATATATGAACCCCAAAAACAAAAAGAGACCATGAAAGTGTGCAAATCTAAATGCCACTACTATTTACTTTTATGCATAATAATGATTATGTGTAGCTTGTTATTCATGCCACAATCCATGGTAATCAAACTGTTTAATCTTGGTTACTTCATACTTTGAATTTTATGTTTATAGTTAGAGAATAAAATCTGACCAAACAATTTAATCTTGGCAGATCATTAGATAGGTAGAGAAAATAAAAGGAGCTCATCAGTTTAATCTTAGCCCTTGGATGATATAAGGCTAGAATTTGATAGATTACTTTTCAAAAGAAAAATGGATGATAAGGGTTTTCTAGCCTAAATTCACCCACATAAACTGAAGAAAAAATGGTAGGGTAAGTAATGAGTAAGTAGAAGAAAGGTTGCCGAAGTATAAAGTTGATTGGATCAAAATACATGCATCATGCTTAGACACATATTTCAATATGTATGATCAAATATGGAAGAAAAAACAAAGGTTTGCAAGTTAATGTGATTAAATCCCCCTCATTCATTTTTCTCCTTACTTACTAATTTTCTATCCATAAGTATATTCTAGCACTTTAAATCCTTCAAATTAGAGAGGCTCAAAGCATTTCTCTAACTTTTGGTGGGACCGTACCCTCAGCTTAATGACTTATGGACATCAAGTGTTAGAATCCCCTTCATGAAATTCATTTTCCCCTTATTTTCTTAATAAAACCCCTTTTCCTCAGGATAAACCTCATTTTCCTAGGAAAAGCGAAAACCACCATGTTAAATTCTATTTCACTCAAACAACCCACAAAAGTACTTTATCCTAAGTATGAAATGTATGTGAGTAAAATGCGTAATTTTACATTATGCTAAGGGTATGCTCACTTCGCTCATTTCATATTCATTTTAACTTTATTATATAAATCCCCATATACAGTTTCTCGTATATTAATGAACTCCCCTAAATAAATATCCCAACCCTTAGTTTTAAAGATAAACTATAAATTACTGCATATCCCGACAAAACCAATTAATCCCATCATTAAACCCCGCCTGATCATTTTAAACCATCATTAACTTATAATTAATCCAATATTGCCAATGTTAAAAGCACTGGCCCCCCGCGAAACCCATGCTCTTATCACCCATGCACTTCCCTCGCCCGACTACTGTCCAATCACAATCCCCCTCATCTGACGGTCCATAGCCATATCAGCTGCACCCGATAAAGTGGTTTTCCCCAACCCCCCAACTGCTACATGTCGATCATTGAAGTAGATCGGGTGACCCCTCCTCAATACCGTGTCCTCCACAAAAGCAGTGCAATGGCCTGGAAAACTACCTCCCCACTCAACCCGATAAACTGCCCACTGTTCATTCATAAATTACTCGCCAAAAAATGATCGTTGCTCCATAAAAAGGCCGAGAAGCTCTTTTTCATCTCTTTTTCTTGTTTTCTTTGTAAACCTCTGCAAATAAATGCGACACCTACCAACCTGAAAACTACCAATTAACCCCATTTCAGTCCTCGAAGAAGTTGTGGAGACCACCTTCAAAGATTTCAGAGCCCTTTCAATGTTCCGACATCGTCCAAAACACCAGTTTGAAGATAATTCAGCTAAATTCTAGGTATTTTTGAAACAAATTACCAGACACCCTTCGAATTTGAAAACGTTCTGTATTTAAAAGTATTTTAAGTAAGTAAAATTAACTGGAATTACTTTAAATTCAAGTCACATACCCAAGCCCTCCTCAGAGTTTTTGAATTTCCTTCCAACCTTTTGATACAACCCTACCCTGCCAAATTCAAAACCACAAGAATTGAATTATGTTTTCCCTTGTCTCCATGGACATTATACCTATTACAACTCCCCATCTAGACCTAGACCACCTTCCCCTCGCGGACATGGATTTGCAAATCAGAGATACAAGTGCATATGAGGTCTTGCTCAAACTTCATTGTTTGAGTAGGGACAGATATCTGAACCATTCTGAAGATATTGGTTTTTAGGAATCTAATTTTCCCAAATACCAATTTCCCCAGGTACATGTTTTTCCTGAAATCATCCATATGTGCCATGCCCGTTACATTCCCATCCAAAGAGCAATAATGTCCCCTGATAAAAAAGTCTTATTTACCATCACAACTAAATCAATAAATGAGATGTTACAAGTACAACAAGGTGCAAACCTGACCCCACTCTGTCGTGGCGGAAAAAGTCGTTTGTGCGGACACAACTGACCTCCCTAGGAGTCTAAACTCTCTAGCGACAAACAAGACAAAATGGAGTGATCTTTCTCTAAATATACCTTTTAAAACATGAAAACTACAAGTGTTTAGGCTTACCTTATTCCAAAACGTTGTTGTTGTAGTCCGTCCTTGCCGATCCGGATGAGCTCCTCCTTCAAGTCAATTCCTGCAACCACAAACAATCAAACAATTACCAAGCACTTGCATTTCATATAATAAAACATATATTCAACATGCAGACCAAGGAACACATGAAATAACTCATTAACACAAGCTATTGAGAAAAATAAACCAGTTTGTATTAATAACGAAACAAAGAAACTCTTACAACCTGGCCTTGGTGTTGTGCAAGTTCCTCCCAGGGTCCATCAAGGGTTTTCCTCTACTTTGACAAAGCTCACCCACTTCCAAGTAGAATCAAGCAAAGACAATCTCTCCTCACAAGGTTCTAAATGGGAGTCCTAATTCCTGCAGCATTTACCCAAAGAAAATGTATAGCTCCAACCTCCCCTCCCTCTGGCTCAATGTCTTTATTTATAGTGCTGTAAAGAGGTTATTCAGGTCCACCATCAATGGGATAATCCCCCTCTTTGGGTGGGATAGCTCCCTTATTGATGGGATAAGTTCCTCCTTAATAGGGATACATGAACCAACTGGAGGCGCATCCATTCCATCAAACCGACCTCTAGAAAGTTCTAGAAGTAACCACAAGTAACTTTTTTAAGATGAAACTCGCGCATTTTGCCTTTTACAGAAGGATGCACCTGTCCCTTAACATACAGAGCGTCCAAGGACACAACTTTTGTGAACATTGTGAGCGTCCCCGCAGGTAAGGCTAGAGAGAACCTGCGACCCCAGAGATAAACACATTTTTTACAAGACTTTCTCTCTTCTTTGAGTTTGAGATGGATAGCAGAGGCATAAGACTTGCCTAAGAGGGTAGCATGACTGTTGATTTGAGCCATACTAACTGTAAGTAGTCATGGTGACATTTTTTAGTGTAACAGATTGCCCCCTAAAGTGCGAAGCCTGGAATAGATTAGGGTTTTGTAATTCTAGGAAGGGTGAAGCGCTTTATCATTTCAAGGATTGTCTTGTGGATGACCTAGTTGGAACCTGCAATTTTCAACACAAAATACATGTATAAGATTATATCATCACTGAGGTAGGCATTCCCATACTCAGATTAAAACTTTAACTAATGGACTAACTATTCTGATACAGGAATGATCTTGCAGTACATCATTTTTTATAGACTTTTGTAGACACAGTATGGACGCAGCCATCTGTTTATGATTAGTCTACATAGATAATGAATACAAAACTCCTCGCAGCCTGGATGGTAGAAACTAGATCCAGGGTCTTCACTTCTACTTCCCGAATTGGTACGATTCTAGCCATGTGATTTAAATGATTTGATGTCGAACATGTTAGAAACCACTTGATTACCAGTTGATGATGTAAACTGTTAACAAGTGTGAGAGAGACCACCAGTAATGTCAATGGTTCTCAAAGTACCAAGCACAACCCGTGAAATGTGAATAGATGTTTTGATGTCGAACACTTCACGGAATCCTTTGATCGAAAGTCAATGATGTAAACTGACGTCAAAGGCGAGAAACCTGCCATTGATGCATGCAGACTTCAAGGTACTGTCGATTCCTAAGTCATCTCTCTAGATAATGTGTTGATGTCGATAGAAAGCGACCCGTTGCAGGCAAGCCCGCAACACAAAATCATTGTTCAAGTTGAAGAAATTTTGCTGTAAGGACTGACTCAGGGATGGTCAAATGGATGACAAGTATTTTGCAGATGAAAGTTTTGCTTGCAGACCTCTTGAACACATAACGACATGACAGATGGCTTGGTGACGAATAACTCAAAGTTAATTCCAGGAACCCGGTTAAAGACTTTCAAAGTGGTTTGGTCAACTGTGAGGTAAAAGATTTCCCAACCCAGGTGAATGAAAAGTGTCGTGTTCAAGAGTGGTAATAAAGTTTCTTTTGAGACAAAAGGTAACAAACAGGTTCATTCTTCTCTCTTTTCCCCCACCATTTCTGGCAAGTACCTCTTTATTTTTAACAAGCTTGAGGAGGATAACATATGCTTGATTATAAGCTCATCCTTCGGACGAGTCCAACCTAGTTTAAATTCGAACCCTAGGAAGGAGTGGTTCGTTCCTGTTTGTAATTGAACAGGTCCTTTACTGTAAAAGTTTAACGAGCCCAGTATAGGAGAAACTCGGCGTTTTTCATTTTTAGAGAGTCTGAAAAAACAAAAGGAGACTCCACGTTGAACTTTTTCGTATATTTGTGTCCCTCAAGCCCGAAAAAGTATAAAATAATACCTGGGGGAACCGCTTGATCTTGCGACCAAGGAGTACTTTCATAATAGTGTCGTTGACCTGAAAAGTAAAAAGCGATCAAGGACACGTCGTTTTATTTCCTTATCGAGTTTGAAACGACAAAAACCCGGCAATCTTTTCCTGATTTTGCGGTCAGAAAAGAGCTAAAAGGGGACCGTCTTTTAATTCCGTTTTAACGAGTGTAAAAGAAACGCTCGGCGATCTTTTCATGTTTTAGGAGTCAGAAAAGGGCTTAAAAGATGACTCTGATATTTTTGTTTGTGAAAAATTACAATTTCCCTCGAAATCCCTTTGTCCTGCACAAAAGCAACACATTACTCATACCTGTTTAAAATAGGCAAAAATAGATTGAAAAACACCTTTTCATGGTAAAAAATGAACTAATTCATCCAAAAAACCTATAAAAAGACCTTTTACCATGTCATTTTTACCGTTTGACTGTTGAGGTTGAAAAAGGAGCTTTTGACAAGAAACTTCCCGTGGTCGCTACGGAAAATCTGACCGTCGGAATCGAACGCCGTCTTATCCAGGTATTTTACACATCCTACTCTGCATTTCTATCCATTTAGAATTAATTTTTAGGTCTTAGTTTCATTTTTTTGGGGGGGTTTTGGTTTTGGAATGCGCTTCTCGGCGGACGCGGGTGCCCTTCGGGTGACCCGCGTCCCCCGACTTTTTCTCATACGGGAAAATGGTCGGAAGACGCGGCCCGCCTTCAGGCCAGCCGCGTCCGGGCGCCCTGTGCTACAAAGCCGGGGTGCGTCTTCCGAGAAGTGCGCATTTCAAAACCCCAACTCCCTCAAAAAACTACCAAAAATTCCCAAATCAATTTCTAATTGCTATTTCTGATGTGCAGGGTATTAACCATGTTAGATTGGAGAGAAAGAGAGCATGTAGAGGATGTTGAAGTTGCAATAAATCATCAACCTTCCCTGGATGCCCTAAGAGCATGCGGATTATACAAATATTGGACCATACCGGGCATGAGGGGCCAGGTAAGATTCTTGGAATGGCTGGTTGAGCGATGGAACGTTCAAGAACAATGCTTTTACATAGGAGGGCACCAGCTCGAGATAGAGCCCTCGGATGTATACTTTCTCACTGGCTTGCCGAACAGAGGTGAGCAACTCAGTCTTGCGGGGACTAGGCCGGGTGGCCAATCCCTTGATAGTCTCCGCGACGAGTGGTGCACACCTGGGGCTCACCATTCAAAAGGCATAGAGATAAAACACATCACTCTGCCTAAACTCAAAGTCATAGCGTTCACGATTACCAGAATTTGCGGCGCGGCCGCTTTACACATTGCTTCCGGATCCCAAATGCGGATGGCAATTGACTATTACCAAGGCACCATTTTCAACTGGTGTGAAGCTGTGTCGGCTCATATGAAGAGCCAACTGACCAAGGCAAAGAACGGACGACTAAAGACTTTTGGATATGGGCCTCTAGTCGTGAGCTTTGCCTTGGAGAGAGTTCCAATGCTGATCCCTCAGCAACTCACTGTTGATATCTTGGGTCCTCGGGAGCCAAAGCTGATACGATGGGTTGCGGTGATGGCCCGGCATCCCGACGAGGGCGCGACAGTGGTTCGATTCTCAGATAGTTACTTTCACTGGTTAAAGGACCAGGTTTTTTCGATACAGGACTTTCCGTATGCCGGAGTGGATTTTAGAGGTGATCCGGACATGGTTCTTCCACCGGGAGAACAATGGGATGACAGAGGTACTTTTATTTTCACAAGTTCTCTAATTATGTATTTTTTTTTATTTTTCATATATATCGTCTCAAAACTAACAGTAAAATTTTCAAAATGCAGATGTTGGTCCACAGCGTCCAGCCAACCTCCGGCCTTTTGATAGACTACATCCAGCTGCACCGGTACCGGCCCCACAGGACGCGGCTGCAGAAGTACTAGCTGAGTTGGAGCATGATCTAGAGCGTCTCACGGCAGATATACCTGAGACTACTATGGATGACATTCCTACCCGGCTTCAGCGCTTCGTAGTCGCGGTCCCTGGACCGTTTAGGAGATTTTTGCGTAAGGTAGCCCGCGCAGTGGTGTCATACAGAGAGCACCACCAGTGATTGACTAGTCACTTTTGTAGTCACATGTGACATTTTGACTTTTTGTACTATCATTTTGCCGATCATAAGGTGTTTTCAACCTATGATCGAAGACGATGTATATATTTTTTGACACACTTCTATCTATATATATCACTATTACCGGCTTATCTTGTTTAACATATGTGATGAAATGTTTTTTAAATTTACCTGCATGATTATCGTAAATGTCTGTCCAACATTCGAGAAGCAATTGCATCTGCCAATGTATTCAAAGACCTTGGAATATGTTGATATTCAATGTAATCAAATTCACGTTCCAAGAGACGCACTCTCAAAAACAACCTCAATAACACAGGATTCCTAATGGCATAAACTCTATTAAGCTGTAATACAACAAGTTCAGAATCTAACCTCACTATCAAACGTCGAATTCCAAATGAAATAGATTCGGATAATAATTCAATCACTGCACTGTATTCTGCAATGTTGTTCGTTGTTTGACCGAGGCTTACCCCATGCATAGAAACTAACTCGTCAGAGGGCGAATAGATAACCCAAGCTGCGGAAGAGATGTTCCGTGTACTACGACAAGCACCATCAGCAAATCCAATGTATGTTTGGAGAGGCATCGACATCTGCAATATCAAGAGTAAAACCAAGATAAGCCAGAATAACGACGAAAAACCACACTCTCTAAGCTAAGCACACTGACTAAACTAACACACTTGCTAGCTAGAAAGAAAATCTAACCTATCTAAAAATTTCTCCATACCCATCATTTAAGCATAATACCTCTTTAGGTAAAGTCCATTTCTGGGTTTACCCAAAGAGTCCCCATCAAAGTCAACTAGCTCATAAGCCCCTTTTGCTAGCTTTCGCTTTACAATGTAGGGCCCATGCCACATGGGAACGAATTTTCCGGCACCTAGCTTATCGTTAGCTTGATCATATAATAGTACTAGGTCTCCTTCTGAAAAACTTCGAGGGGTTACATTTCTATCATACTGAGCTTTCATTTGTTTCGCGTGAGTCTCGATTGCCAATGTAGCGTCACGTCGAGTCTCATCTAATTTAGCCAAGTACAATAAACGTTTCTCCTCTTCGGAAGTAGCTGGAAGTAATTCGACAGCCATTTGAAGTGATGGGATTTCGCATTCAATGGGTAACACAGCTTCTAAGCCATAAACTAGCTGGAAAGGAGTGAACCCTGTTGAATTTTTCACTGAGGTTCGGTATGCCCATAGCGCTGAAAATAACATGTTGTGCCAATTCGACCGATGAACACCAATGGTTCGTCGGATCATGATAACTAGAACTTTGTTGATAGACTCAACCAAACCGTTGGCTTGCGGATAATAAGGAGTAGAGCTATCGTGGCGCAAACCAAGCTGGCTTGTAAGCTCAGTCATCATGACGTTTCGAAAATGGCTCCCATGGTCAGTAATGATTGCTTGTGGGACACCAAACCTAGTTATGATATGATTGAATACGAAAACTGCAGCTGTTTTGCCGCTTGCGTCGAATGTAGGCATCGCCTCGGCCCACTTAGTAAAATAATCAACCGCAAGGATGATATACGCATGCCCCCCGGCTGAGTGAGGGTTACAAGTAATAAATTCGATACCCCATTTGGCGAATGGACCAACGGAAATTATAGGGTGGAGAGGAGCAGGTGGAGTGCGCATCTTGCGATCAAACACTTGACAGTTGTGGCACTTCCTGACTGCAATGATACAATCTTTAAACATAGACGGCCAGAAATAGCCAGCGCGCAACACCTTCTGAGCTGTGGCATACCCAGACATATGACCGCCACATGCTCCAGAGTGACAATCATTCAAAACCCTCTCAACCTCTTCGTGAGTTAAACAACGTCGAAAAACTAAGTCTGCCCCCCGGCGATAAAGCGTATCTCCAATAATTTTGTATGGCTGGGATTGAAACCGAATTTTTCGACGTTCCGCTTTGGAAGCTTTAGGCTGAAAGGTTTGGGTTTGGAGATAAATGATTATATCCCCGTACCACGGATCTACAGTACTGATAAGAAACAAAGATTCGTCCGCAATGGACTCCTCTGCCACAGTCTCTGTGTCAGCACTCGGGAAATCACACATCAATTCCGCAAAAACTAAGGATTTCTTAGACTTGGACTTCTCGAACTCCAAGTCGAACTCTTGCAGGATGACAATCCATTTAGAGTACTTGCCCCCTAGCAGTTGTTTTGTCAAAATATAAATCATAGGGTTGCAATCCGAAATAACTGTAGTTTTGCGGAGAAGAATGTAGTGACGGAAACGCTGGACAGCTTGAACGGCTGCCAGGGCCAATTTCTCCACATGCGAATATTTTAGCTCAGTGGGATTCAAGGTCCTACTAAGATAATATATCACATGCTCCGCTCCGAATTCATCTTCTTGAACTAACACCATTCCAATGGTGGAATGCGAAGCTGCGAGGTATAAGAAGTAGTCTTGGTTGTAGTTGGGAGGATGAAATAACGGTGCATGGGTCAACGCGTGTTTAAGTGCATCAAAATATTGTTGGGCAATCTCGTCCCAAAAGAATTGTGCATTCTGTTTCAACAACCGTGTAAAACCTTTAGTGACCTCGGCGTAGTTTGGGATGAATCGGCGTAAAAAGTTCGCTTTCCCTTGCAAACTTTGGAGTTGGCGCAAACTCGAAGGAGGAGGCAATTTGATGATAGCCTCGACTTTCGAGGGATCGACGCGAATGCCGGCTTTTGAAACAACAAATCCCAGCAATCGACCTGTTTCTATACAGAAAACACACTTGTGGGGATTCAACCGAATTCTATAATGCCTACACCTCATAAAGATTGCTCGTAGGTGGACAAGGTGATCAGCTCGATGTAAAGAATGAGCAAGCAAATCATCGAGATAGGGTTGCACAATGTGCTTGATGTCATGAAATGCATAAGACATCGCCCGTTGAAAAGTGGCCCCGGCATTCTTAAGCCCAAAAGGTAACTTGCAATAAGCAAATGTCCCCCATGGACAAATGAATGCCATTTTTGGTTGGTCGGCAGGTAGAATATTGATTTGATTATAGCCCGAGAAACCATCCATGAAGGAAAACATTTCACTTCCGGCACAATCATCAATAATTTGATCGATATAAGGCGTAGGATAGTTGTCTTTTGGACAAGCTCGATTTATATCCCTATAGTCGATACAGATTCTTATTGTTCCTTGTTTCTTATTGACCGGAACAATATTCGATACCCAATCCGTTAACGGGATCGGATAAATGAAACCTGCTTTCAACAGCTTTTCGACTTCTGCTTTAATCGCAGCCGCTTTTCGAGGGTGAATTTGACGCAACCGTTGCCGGACGGGTTTAGCATCCGGGTAGGTCTTTATTTCATGAACAACAATGGCAGGATCAATTCCCGGCATTTCCTCGTAAGACCAGGCAAACACGTCGCGGAATTCTTGGAATAGGGCCTTGTAAGTTTGGATTTCTTCTTCAGTACATGCGGCACCTATATGAATGTTTTCCTCGATTCCGGGCTTCACTGAAATATCAATGGGAATAGTACGAGAAATATTCCCTAAATTCAACTCTGAATCAGAATGTTTCGTTGGATCCTGAGCGTCTTTGACATATTCAGCGGTAAAGATAGATGAAAAATAATTTTCAAATGCATCATCCTTAGGTAAAAACGAAGATCTGTGATGGAGATCCTCCCATGGTAGATCATCTACACTTAGGATTTCGCGAAGTTGTTCGTCAGATGACACGACTTCGGGAAACGTTATCCGTTCTAAGGGTGAGGTGAAAAGTGACTCTTCACTGACCACATTCATTTGGTCGACTTCGGTTGAATGAAAGTCAGTAAAAGACATGAGAGCTTCATAAGCAATTTCATATGGACTCAAAGGCATAGCATTACCGAGTGAGTCTATCTCAGAGTCAGATGGGACGAACCAAGGATCATCATAAATAATGTTTTCTGACGTAATCATATGAATGGTTGTAAACGAAGGATCTGCGCTGAGTGGAGGGAGAGGAAAAGTTCCCAGTAAACCGGAATCCTTAACTAAACCTACACCAACGTCCCTATAAGGGATTGTCGTCTTACCAACATGCTGGATACTCTCTGAAGAGGTTGGGTCGGATGAAAAGTATGTCAGCTGATCAAAAGTCACGATCTTACCGTTATGTGGAAACTTAATTACTCTGAAGACCGATGAAACGACCGCTGTCATAGCATATGACCAACTTCGACCCAAAAGAAGGTTGTAGTCTAGAGGAGCATCAACCACTTCCACATCCAGACTAACGGTTTTACCTTCAACCCCTATAGGCAATTCTTGTAGAATACCAAACGGACGGAACCCACGGCCATCAAAGGCCTTAAGGATGGTGGGGGATTGGTTCAATGAAGGAGAACCAAGCGATCTCCAACATTGAATCGACATAATACACGTAGAAGCTCCCTCATCAATCACAGTCCGATGAATAGGCCTGTTTTTGACTATCACTGGAATTTGGAAAGCCATTTGATGGGGGAGACGTGGCGTACTATTTTCTAGATCAAAGGTCATTAGGTTCGGGTCCTGAACATCGACAGCTCCAATAGCCGACAAAAGCAATTTCCGTTGTGCTGGGCATGATTGCAGCACTTCGAGTGCCGACATTGCTGAAGGTGAAACAGCTAAGTCCTCAACAATGTTGTAATTCTGGGCTGCTCTCGCATGTGGATTGAAAGCAGACCTTCGAAGTACACCCTTGGCGGGCGGCTTAATCACTAAGTCTGGGTTAGGTTTTTTGATCTGTAGTGGATCGGAACCAGGAGCTGAGGTTGATGGGTTAGAGTGAGAAGATTCTGCTTCCTTGCCATCAACAGGAGCCTTACTACCATAATCTTGCGATCGAGTCGCAATCCTCACATGAGACATCATCAAAATGGGTTCTTCACTGGCATTCGAAGAAGAACCTATCATCTTATTCTCCTGCTCTGGAAATGGATTCTTTAACACAGCAGGAGTGGGAGAACCTTTGACTATTTTTACAACCTCGGCCCGATGAGGGCAATCTCTCGTAAAATGATCCTCTTCACAAATAAGACAAGGATATCGAGGTTTGCGTTTTTCGTTATTGGTTTCTGACTTTTTAGTTTTCTCCTTTGGAGCCTTGTCTGCTTTAGCCTTCTTCTTTCCTTTCTTCTTTCCACCGTTTTTTAGTTTGGCCGTAGATGACTCTACAGCGTGAATGTCGGCGGTGAGTTCAGGAGAAGACTCTCCTGTCGGAGAATCAGGCAAAGTGATAATTGGAGTAGTTGAAGCCTTGGAAGACTTCTTCTTGCTCTTCGTAGTCACGATACCAATCATACCATCAGTGGCATGAGATCCCGAAGGAGCAGCAGCGATTTGATTCGACTTTGGAAGATCCAGAATCTTCTCGTGTAACGTACCCGACTGAGTGTAAACTAAGTCAAGGTATTGTGCCTGAGCAATGACTTGCTCCTCAGTAACTACTCCGGCCTTAGCGACATCTTCAGTAATCTTCGGTAATAATGATTTGACAAACCATTCAGCTAAGATTTGGTCCGGGATAAAAACTTTCACTAATCTCCTTCGACGTCTCCACTCATGAATGTGATCAGAAATATACGTGGACGTCGATTGTTTTAGTGAAGTTAATAACTCCGTGCCGTTATCGTATCTGACCGGCAACTGAAAGTGAGTTAAGAACGAGGTAGCTAACTGGCTAAAGTTGTAAAAAGAGGCCCGTGGTAACTCAATGTACCACTTGGCCGCGAGACCAATGAGTGTACGCTGGAAAAGACGTAAGCGGATGGAATCATCTGAGATAGAATTCGAAGCACACCAGAGGTGGTAAGTCATCACATGATTGGACGGATCTTCTCCAGACTTACCTTCGAACTTGGGTATATCGCTGGGCAACTTATTTGGCATTGGCGGCCAGAACTGAAGATATTGAATTGGATCGTTCGTTAGGCGCGTCAAGTCGGGTAAATCCAAAGTTGCAATAAACGGTAACTGCCGGTTAGGATCTCTAAAACTCTGGGTCACAATACCAGCCCCAGGAGGAGGATATCCAGGATAACTAGGAACAGGAGTCGCATTTGGGATATTATATCCTCCTGGAAAACCAGGATTAACCGGACCGTACTGGGGTTGTTGAGGTTGTTGATAAGTGTACCCAGGATACGGTTGATACTGGTAAACCGGTTGTTGGACAGCTTGCCCAGGTTGGTACTGTCCCTGGTACGGAGGTTGAACAAATTGAGGTTGAGTAGTGACAACCGTACTTATACCAGGCTGACCTACAGGCATCTGGACCGTGGTTTGAATCGTAGATCCAGACAACGGTAAAGATGTCTGAGGTGTGGTAACAGGGACAGTAGAAACTGGAGCCGTCGATACTCCAGAAGTAAGTATGGTAGATGTAGCGGTAGTTGCAGCAGCCGTTTGAGATGGAGTACTAGGTGCAATTGACGGCTGAGTAACTACCGAAGCTACAGAAGTTTGAACATTTGGCTGGACAGGTTGCGGTTGCTGGGTTGGACCAGAAACTACGGGTTGTCCAGCTTGAGGAACCATCTGTACACTTGGCTACAACACCTGTTGACCCTGTGATGGATCCCACACTAACATTCCAGGGTACTGACCCGTAACAGGTTGAGGATACTGAGATCCATAACCAGATTGAGGGTAGGATTGATAATTGTAAGGTGCAGTTCCCATACTTGGAACATATGACTGACCTTGAGGCGGTTGATAACCTTGACTTGAGTATTGACCTTGAGGTTGATAACCTTGAGGTAAATACTGATACTGGGGTTGACCTTGACCTTGAGGTTGGTACCCTTGAGGTTGATAACCTTGGGGTTGATACCCTTGAGGTTGCCATCCTTGGGTTGCCATCCTTGAGGTTGATATTGATACTGAGGTTGACCTTGGGGTACATATTGAGGCTGAGGTTGACCTTGAGGCAAGTATTGCACCATAGGTACATACTGACTTTGAGGTTGCCCCCCAGACACGATTTGTGTACCTTGAGGTTGCCCCCCAGGCGTTAACTGCGGTTGCCCCCCAGGCGGTAATTGGCCACCTTGAGGTTGGGAAACGGGAACTGAACCTGACATCATGTAAATGTCTCCTACACCCAATGGTATATTACCACAGTTTCCAGCAAATAACCCATGATCAACGGGTTGAGGAGATGCCCCCGCAAAGGTACCAGAAAGTGACTGATACCCAGTGGGAACAGAAGGACCGCCATGTAAAAAAGATTCAGGACTTTGTGTAAACACGGACGACTGACCAGACATATTTACAGGAGTATGAATACCTCCAGGTGGAAAAGGAGTACGAGGTGTAGAAAAACCGACTGAGTTGTCTAAAAAATTGGTTAACGCAAGGTACCAAGAAGTACTTCTAGGAGGACTGTAAAAGATGGATTCACGCTCCCTTAGATCAATAGTAAGTTGACCTTCAAGGTGAGAGACACCTATATCTTCTTCTGGAGCAAGTTCTTCTATAGCAATCAAACCAGAAGGTAGATTTTCGGTGATAATTCTTTCTATTCTCGGTGAA
Source organism: Pinus tabuliformis (assembly GCA_031772625.1). Lineage (NCBI taxonomy): Eukaryota > Viridiplantae > Streptophyta > Pinopsida > Pinales > Pinaceae > Pinus > Pinus tabuliformis. The sequence goes on along the minus strand of CM062809.1, from coordinate 210,576,841 downwards.
TCAGGAACACTAGAAGTTGGAGTAACAGGTTCGGAAATTTCAGGTTCTTCGCCTGTTTCACTGGCAGATGAAAAACTACCAGCAAGCTCGGAAACTGTAACAGTTTCGGGATTGTAACCTGTTTCTAAACTTTGGTAATCTAGATGGACTACCAAGGAAGATTCTCCTTCTTCAGGTGAACCTACTCTACTGTCACTAGGAGGAGTTACAAGGACCTTTAACCCTTCGTACTGACCCGGAATGTCTTCAGGAGATTCACCCCGCGATTTACGGAGTTTTCTTAACAAATCTATTCCGGTAACAATCTCAGGAGACTTGCCCCGAAGTCAACGGGACTGTCTCGGTAATTCCGCCACAATTAAAGATTTTTAACTACAACACACGAAAACAAAGTAAAAAATTCAAATCAAACCACCTAAAGTCTTCTAAAGAAGCAAACAAATTTGAAGCACACGCCTAAAGAATCTAGAGCGTCAAACCAAACACAAACAGTAGTCTTCCGGACCAAAAGAGCTAGTTGGTGATAGGCCCAACCTCGTAGGATTCAGTACAGAAATGGCGGGTGGAACAGTTACCCCGACAACTTGCTTAATGAATAGACCAGCACAAGTTCCTCCACTTTAACCGTCTCGAAGTGAAGTGAACCCCCCAGAAAATCCAAGTGAGTATAACCGACGTCTGCTCCAGGTACAGTGGGACCTTCCCTCCACCGTCACCTCGGCAGAACCCTAAAGATTATGGTCACTAAAGTTACCAATCACAACAATTACACCTGGGGGAACAGTCTAAACTCCGACAGCACGCAAGGGCAGAGTAACAAGCTCAATCCCCTTACCGGCTCCTTGACAATAATCCAAGGTTTACCGATAAGTGACCCCTGGCTCCTCGACAATGGTTAATCCGAGGTTTACCGTCTGTAATACGTACTGTCTGGCGTCGTTCCCAACGAGGGGGGAATGATCCCCTCACTGGTTCGGACACGAGCTCGTGCTTCTCCTTTAAGAGGAGCTTTCCCAGAGTGCAACTGAAACAATTGGATTTAATCTACTCAAGATAAACTATCTGTTTGGTTTTGTAGTCTTGGAGAGTTAAGTACTCACCTACTCCAAGACCCTAGCCTAAGCTATGTTGGTGTTTCAGAGCCCTAGAAAAATAAAAATTACTAGATTGATTTTAATTTAAGCGTTACTTTTAAGGTTGTTTCTTAAGTCAAAAGGTGATGGAAGTGAAACCAGTGGTGTGTTGACTCGACTCGAAACCACTACAAAATGCACCTAGGATGATTTACCCACTACTTTACTTTTTCGATGAATTGCTTAACTAAAAAGTTGAGAGAATGCAATCTTTATAAAAGCAACTTCTTAATTGAAGACAATCAAAGAAACAATTCGTTTGTCTTTTCCAAGCATAAAAACATGACCGCTTTTTACATGCACGAAAAATCTCTTTTCCTCTTTAAAAAACAAAAAGCTACTTGAAACAAGACTTTTAAAGAATATGTTTTTGTATTTTCCTTTTATTAAAGCAAATAAATCTAATATAACCAAAAATCAATCTTAACAACTATTAAAATCTACGAAAATTCATTCATAAGCAAACTAAAAGGTAAATTTACTCTAAGCAATCTTAACGAGGCCAAAACCAACAATGATTATTCTAAGGTGTTTTACTTGATCACAATCAAATCAAGGACTAGCTTATTGCAGAACCAAAAACTAGTCAAAACAAAACTCTAATCTTTTTGTTCTTTTGTAAAATGGAAATCAACACTTTATAAACAAGTAATTCGAAATTTGACCCAAAACAACTTAAATGGCAAGCTGCTCACACAAGGAGACTTTACGACAGGCCCGACTTCTAAGAAGGCTGACTAACCAGAGAGATCTAAGGCTGGACAACTTTCTACCGTCAAAGTCACTACAGGACCTATTGAAAAATCAAACCCTAGGCCTAAACTTCGTTGAAATCCACTAAAACACTCAAAGCTCACAAAACAAGTTCAGGTGAAAATTCTTGATAGGGTACTAAAGGATCTGGGCAGAAAACACTAAGAAAAATCAAAATCTAAAAGCAATTAAAGCAAAAAATGGAATTTTCCTAAATTTTACAGGAAGACGCAGGCAACCCGTTATAACAGGTGCGGGCCCGCTCTGTGCAAACGGCAACAGCGCGTCCAAAGATGCACTGTGCAGTACTCAGAGGGTGCGTCCTTCTGGAAAAGTTAAGAAAAACCAAATCTAACTAAATCTAAAGCTAAGCCACCCAAATACTAATTCTCACAGTCAAAAACCAGAAAATAAAAATGATTTTCTCAGAGCAAAGTTCACACAAAGGAAAAGACTTTCTCATTAATGGATTCCCCAGTGGAGTCGCCAATTTGTCGTGGCGGAAAAAGTCGTTTGTGCGGACACAACTGACCTCCCTAGGAGTCTAAACTCTCTAGCGACAAACAAGACAAAATGGAGTGATCTTTCTCTAAATATACCTTTTAAAACATGAAAACTACAAGTGTTTAGGCTTACCTTATTCCAAAACGCTGTTGTTGTAGTCCGTCCTTGCCGATCCGGATGAGCTCCTCCTTCAAGTCAATTCCTGCAACCACAAACAATCAAACAATTACCAAGCACTTGCATTTCATATAATAAAACATATATTCAACATGCAGACCAAGGAACACATGAAATAACTCATTAACACAAGCTATTGAGAAAAATAAACCAGTTTGTATTAATAACGAAACAAAGAAACTCTTACAACCTGGCCTTGGTGTTGTGCAAGTTCCTCCCAGGGTCCATCAAGGGTTTTCCTCTACTTTGACAAAGCTCACCCACTTCCAAGTAGAATCAAGCAAAGACAATCTCTCCTCACAAGGTTCTAAATGGGAGTCCTAATTCCTGCAGCATTTACCCAAAGAAAATGTATAGCTCCAACCTCCCCTCCCTCTGGCTCAATGTCTTTATTTATAGTGCTGTAAAGAGGTTATTCAGGTCCACCATCAATGGGATAATCCCCCTCTTTGGGTGGGATAGCTCCCTTATTGATGGGATAAGTTCCTCCTTAATAGGGATACATGAACCAACTGGAGGCGCATCCATTCCATCAAACCGACCTCTAGAAAGTTCTAGAAGTAACCACAAGTAACTTTTTTAAGATGAAACTCGCGCATTTTGCCTTTTACAGAAGGACGCACCTGTCCCTTAACATACAGAGCGTCCAAGGACGCAACTTTTGTGAACATTGTGAGCGTCCCCGCAGGTAAGGCTAGAGAGAACCTGCGACCCCAGAGATAAACACATTTTTTACAAGACTTTCTCTCTTCTTTGAGTTTGAGATGGATAGCAGAGGCATAAGACTTGCCTAAGAGGGTAGCATGACTGTTGATTTGAGCCATACTAACTGTAAGTAGTCATGGTGACATTTTTTAGTGTAACACACTCTCAATTGGAGATTTGTTAGACTAGTACACCAAGTTGAGTCCATCAAAACTGGCCCAATTATTCAAAACTTTCATTGTTGAAGACAAAAAAATTCCTAAAGACGCGCCTCGATATGTTTCTTCCATTTTCTCTGAAACAACCAAGAATATTATCACCATGATATCATGTGTTTTGGACTGCACCATTGATGAATTTGTTGATGAGCTTATCCTGGCCTTCATGTCCATTTTCACCCCAGGAAAGCCTCCTACTACTATATACAATTATGCCCAGTTCATAGCAGCAATGATGCCTGAACAGTTTACTAGAATGCATAATGAGAGAGTGTTGAAGTACTCATATGCACTTTACCATATGTTTTTATATTATCAGTCAGACATGTACCCTTTCACCCTTCAAAAGCTTGATACTAGAGGTCAACCCAGGTCTATCATATTTTGAACTCCATTATGCCACAATTATTCATCACCATACACTTATACAAACTTCATTGATTTGTTTTTCCATCCCGTCATGACCATGTTGACAGGAAGTCCTCCACCTAGAATAAGCCAAGATATCAAAATTGTCCTCCATTTGTTTAAGCAAAGTAATGTGGGAGATTGGTACCTTTACCAAAACCACATAGAAATATGAATCTATGGGTACCAGCTTACCCCATACAAACACCCCAAATACCTCCCCATGAGGTTATTTGCTCTAGAGTACTATAGGCAAATAATCAATTCTGATGAAGTCAATTTTGTATCAGCCAAGAAAAGTATGTAGTTCGAAATCAAAAACCAGTTAGGCCCTTTCATTTGCAACTCTAGAGAAGTAGGGCAGGAGGCAGATTTTATTCTGCAATAGATGAAGTTTCAAAATAGTTTTATGTGGAGATATGACCCTCAAGGGTTTTTTACCAGACTTAGACAAAAGGCCAAATTAGGGCCTTACAGTCATCATCCCATACAAGAGATTGAAAGATATTAAAATCAATCTGAGTGGTTGGAGAACACTCTTGTAGATAGGGATAGCACAAAGGTAAATGTTTATAATGCCTTGATTGATTTAGAAACACAATTTGATGAAAGCTCATTTCTGCAGGTACTTGAACAACAAGAGCGAACCACGAGCACCCCTCCTATTATGCAAACTCCTCAAAATGAGGAAAGGAATCCCAAGAGAAATAGAGAGGGAGCCTCCACTTTAGCCATGGACACCTCCAATGTGCAATATGAAGGAAACCAAAGAAAAAGGTCAAGGCTCAATCATGTTTCAGAACAAGAAGACACAGAAGGCTCAACAGAGGTAACTAATACTGAGTTTGACATGAGCAGGTGCACAGCGCTATCTGGATAAACTCAAGAGCCATCCACAACACAGACTCAAATGCTGGAAAGGAAAATCAGTGTATAATTCTCCTCATTTAGTAGGCTTGATGATAAAGACAAAGACATAAAGACAGGTATAAATAAATCAAGATGAGAAATGAAAAATTGAAGGCCCAATATTATGCACATTATTTAAAGATTACACCTACCAATCAAACCAGGTTGCTGTCAGATTTTGACATCAAGGAGGGAAAGATGCAAATTCCCTTTGTAAAACAAATTATGCAACCACCAAGGACATCAGAAGATTATAAAAATATTGATTTTGAGGTATTGGCGAGGGATATGCATCCCATAAACCAAATTGAATTCCACAAACAGGCTAGAGAAATGATTTACTCTACCCTGACTAGAAAATCCATAGCTGTCCATCAATTGTAGAATTTTTTGACCAATATCTCAACACAATATCAATTGGAGAAGGCCTCCTCATAGGCCAGGTATACTAGAATTAAGTCTTTAGAAGACTTAGTGATTCAATTGGGAAATGATCCGAAGACATCAAAGCCACCAAGAAACTAATTAATAAGAATAATGATGACATTGTAGTATTTAAAAAACAATTGAAGATACGTCAGTTACAGCATCCCCAGACATAGGAAGTCTTGTAGATCCAGTCGAAGCATGAAGAATTGATGGACTTAGTCCTTAAACTCAATGATCAGTTAAGGGAAATAGAGAAGGAATTGACACTTTAATCAAATTAAAGCAAAGTGATATTGCCTCTACCTCTGTAAATATCATCCCAATAGTCTCAACAACTGTCCCTTCTACATTGGCAGCCTCACTAGCTCCCACAGCTCCTATGGCCAGAACAAAACAGATTTCAACAAAATCTACATCAACATCAGGTACATCAGATGAGGCAGCAAAATTGGTTAGAGCTATGGAGGAAATGTCCATACAGGCTATAGAAACGAATAAGCTGAAAGAAAAGGTGTCAAGCTTGGAAATTGATTACAAGCTTGCCAAAATCATGCACAAGGAAGAAGTGCAAAAGGTTGCGAGAATGAATGAAGGAATAAAAGCCATGGAAAAGGACCTAACACTAAAAGAGCCTCTTAGGCAAGCTAAGGAACTACTATTGGCCAATATCATTGACTCTGTCAATGATATTTGGCCATCTATTCAAGTAATTTTTTAGCAGATAGATACGATAAAGATGGCTACAGAAGCCATCCAAAAGGTAAAAGAGGAATTGAGAGAAATGCCCGAAGATGCCACTAGAATCATCCAATTCCTTAATAGTAAAAATAGATATGAGCTTCAAGAATTGGATATTGATGATTCCAAGAGAAGTTTGATGTTAAAATTGGAGGACAAATGTCAGAATATGCAAGTATCCGTTGATAGATTTATAGATAAGTTTCAAATTTTGAGAGAGAAAGGGTTACCCGGTCCCTTAGTCATAAATGAAAAGCTCATGACCCAACAGAATTACAACAGAAAACTCAGAGAGCTAGCAAAGGAACAAGCAAGTACATCATCAATCAAAGCATTGCCAATAGGCAAAGTACTTTATCACACATTTGAAAAGTTTTTTTACATCCAGCATGACGTAAAACACTTGTTTGTTATAAGCCTATTTTTTACAAGTACACAGAGGCAGATGAAATATACAGAAGGATGTTGAAGATCCAATTACCTGATGCTGAAATGTTGGAAAAATTGACTGATTTATTGTAAGAAAAATGTAGTAAAAAGATAAAAGTAAAACAACCAGTTGAAAAGATGAAGATAGGTCAGCAGAGTTAAAGAGTATCAGTGTCAAAGTGTATTAGATGAAAGAAAAAAGTAAATGAAGATTTCAGCATGAAAGTTCAAACAAAAAAGAACATAAAGGGCTAAAACCAAACCATAAAGGCCAGCAGTACCAAAATAAATGGGACAGCATGAAAGAAGTTCAATAGTTGTCTCTATCTTCTTACAAGAAGATACTTTTATTTCCTAAATTAAATCTCAAGTTAGTTTGAGATATTTTGGAATAATTTTTGTATAAATACTTCTCAAATCGAAGTATGTAAGGTGGATTCTTAGACATTTCTATATAATTTTGATCAAAAGGACCGTAAAGCAATTGTATCATTGACTGAGCCAGCAAGTTGGATTGATGAATAAAGACAAGATATTTCACAGGATTCATGTGTTGAGTGAAATGCAGACAAGTATTTTCTTACGTTATCGTTATCTTTCTTAAAGTTTTTCCACAATCTTTAATGTATTTTTGAATCTGAATGCTATAACTAGAACAATATCTCAGAATTTGTTTAATTACACTATGTTTTAGTAGTTATGCATATAAATGTTTTCCACTGATATCTAAGTTAAGGAATTCTTAATTGTTCCTTAGTTTAGGTTGCTTCTAGCTAATCCATATCAAAGGATTCTTAATTTACCTTTATTTTCGATTATCCTTTATTCCTCATTTTTATCTTGGTATGAGAACCCTTAATTGCTCTCTCACCCTTATTAAAACCATTTCACCCCATGTTCCAAAGACCCGCACTTTACTCTGCTAGATTTTCCTTTGAACATTCCCTTTAGTGAGTTGACCTAGTTTTGCTACCCTTTTATTGACTCCATATCCCAATGGTCTAAAGACATCATCCTATCCATCTGTTCTAAGGATCCTACCACCCAATCTTGAATACAAATCAAAAACCCCTAGAACATTCATAAGTAGCTTGAAATCCCAGCAAACAAAGCTAAATCATCTAGAGAGAGCCCTATCTGAGCCTAGTTTGGCTAGAGCCTATGCTCCAAAGTTGGTTTGTGGTTACCTCGGTCATTTTCTTTCTTCTAATAACTTCTAGAGAAATTTTGAGTGGTAACATAGTGGCAACCATACTGGGGATCAAACCCAGAATATTTGGTTTCACAGACCATCGAATCCTCAATGCTAATAAAGCTTTAAGAAAATTCTAAATCTACATTTTGAGCCTCTTAAAGTCATTTGTTAGAAGTTATTTTGAAAAATCTTATAAAAACAATTAAAAATGTTGAAATTCTAGCTTCTAGGAATACTCATTTTACTAGGGCTAATCCAGATCCAAACCCTGCCCCAGTAGTTGATAATCCGAACCTAATTTCAAGAAAAAAAAAAAAAAAGATCAGTTAGACAAATACCATTAGTTAAAGCTATTTCATGTCCTGATGAGTGGTTATTTCTAGAAGAACTTCCCTTTGATGTGCCATTTGATCTTTCATTACTTAGAACAAAATCTGAAAATACAATCGATGAAGCTGTCCTAGATCCTAACTTTATTAGATACCTTGAAATTCAACAGGCCAACAAATGAATTGATGAATACATTCTGAAATCTCCACAATCATCCATTAATACTGCCACGACCCCTAAGCTTTCTGAACAATTGTCCACTACTTTGAGTTCACCATTGTTCCCTTCAACTTCAACAATAATACCCCCTACAGTCCATTCTTCACCACCATTTATACCTTCACTCCCTCACCATCTTATCATTACTCATTCATTATCTACTATTCCTGGTTCTTCATCCACTGCTGCATCATCTCCAAGTACCTCAACCCCACATCTCAGCCACTCCCATCGTATAGAAATGGCAAACAGATATGCTCCCCTTTTTTTATCTACCCAACTTCATGCTATGCATGCAGATTATCAGAGTAAGATTTTCCCGTTTGATGATACTAGTCATTACACTGCCCAGTAGCATGTAAACAAGATGTCGGACTTTCTTGAATTACATGAAATAGATGAAGTAGACGTCCAGATGAGACTCTTTGCCCAAACTTTGACTGGTGATGTCAAGAAGTGGCTCAAAGCCTTTTCTGCCAGCCACATTGCAGACCTAGAAAATTTTCAATGGTTGTTTATTGATAGGTGGCAAAAGAAAAGAATCCCTTACAAATCCTTTTAGAATATGAGAATATTAGAAGAGGGCCTAATGAAACTGTTCAAGATTACTGCACTAGATTCAATAATATATATAACGCAATCCTAGTTAACCTTAGACCTCCACCTCACTTAGCATTAATAAATTTCCCCAATGGTTTTGACACAGATGTGGCATACCAACTTAGGGAAAGAAACCCACCAACATTAGAACAAATGCAAAGTGTAGCTATTAGTGTAGAAGCTAATTTATTAGCTAAAAAGGCTAGAGTTAGAAATGAAAGGAGAGGAACTGCAAAGGATGAAACTTCACCATCTGACATTAAAATAGATAGTTTAGCCAAAATTATGGAAAGACTAATGGATATAATAGAGAACATGGAGAGGAAAAATCAATGGGATAACCAAAAAGCACCTCTAGTTCGAAACCCAATTTTTAGGAAAAACCAAAACATTGGGAAAAATGGACCAGATTAGAACATTAGGCCTCCTTTTCAAGAAAATTATGCAGAGACATCCCATCTAGAAGATCCAGAACAAGATACACAAATTAACCTAATAGGAATAAATGATGAGGACACTATTTTTCTAACCCAAGATGAGTAGGAACTGTATATGTTGCAGCAATTACAAATGCAGTCTGGTGAGTCATTTGATTACAAACAGGGATATGATTCTGCCATATTTGAAGTTCATAAACAATATAACCTAAGAAGCAAAAAGAATGCTAATGTCCCTGACCAAACCAAGAAAACAATACAAAATAAACCCAAGAAAATAAAAGAAGCCCCTATTTCAAAAATACTCCAAATTCTCCCTAGGGAAAACCCAAAACCTTCTAGCACCACAATTGTAGACATAACCTCAGATCAACCTTTTGTTGATCAACCATCCACTTGAATCCCACCTAAGTAACCATTGGACAAAGCCCAAAACATCAAATTTGTAAATCCACATAAGGAGGTTCCCAATAAAGGAAAAGAAGACAAGCCTACTCAAATCCATGCTACAAAAATTCAAAACCTTCAAATAGAAAATGTCTCTTTTCCATTCAATTTGGGAGCAGAGATAGCAAAGCTAAAGATTTTAGTTCCTTTAACAGAACTAATCAAGAATGAAACTTATAAATCACAGATTCAGTAAACTTGTTTGATAACCAACAATAACTCATATTTGGTCCAAATGTTAATGGAAAACCATTAGAAGGAGGAGTTCCACCTTTTTACATTAGCCTTAGTATCCATGACAAAATTCTACATAATGCAATGTTGGATTCTAGGGCCTCTCACAACTTAATTCCCAAATTAGTGATGGAGAAATGAAACCTAGACATTACAAGGCATTACAAAGACTTATTCTCATTTGACACTAGTAAGGTAAAGTGTCTAGGATTAATTAAAGACCTGTGTGTCACTTTAGTCCAATATCTTGCCCAAAGCATCCTTATGGATATTGTATTTGTTGACATCCAACCAAAGTATGGCATGTTGTTATCAATATCATGGGGAGCCAAACTTCAAGGATGCTTACAACTAGATATGTCATATGCAACAATCTTTGTTTTTGGACAACCTAAGAAACTATACCAAGAAACCTTAATGAAACATATGGTAAGTAGTTAGGATCAGCCTCAAAACTTTCCCATCTACTCCATATACTCAAATATTTATTCTTCTATCCTGTATAATTATGATCAAACACAAGAAGAACTTTCAGACATTACTAATACAGAAGCAAAAGAAATTGTAGTTTCTACACAAAATGAAACATATCAAACTACATAACTGTTCAATGAACAAGATGGTCAAATTGTTGTAAATGATGAAAAGTTTGTTGCACCAGATAGTGTAAACATAGATCATGAGATATTGTGGCATTTATAATTTGATGGATCAGTCAATAGGTTAGGAGCCGAAGAAGGAGTGTGGATATATAATTTGGAAAATAATTACTTAGAAGGCCATGCATATAGATTGAATTTTAAATATACCAATAATATGGCCGAGTATGAAGCATTAATTTTAGGTCTTAAGTTAGTTAGGAATCTAGGAGCTAAAAGAGTTTTTGTCATGGGAGACTCTTAACTAATTATAAAACAGATTGATGGTTTATATATGAAAAAGGACCCTAGGTTGAGTTGTTATAGGGGAACTATCATAGAAATACTTAACACTTTCCTAGAAACAAAGCTTGCAGTAATTCCTAAAAAACATAACATGCAAGCCCATAGTTTAGAAATGTTTTCCAGCACCTAAAAATTACACTTCTAACCTAACCATTAGTACACTACTGAAGTTAGGCACAAACTTGCAATTCCAGATAATTTGAAGAATTGGGAAATATTTGCTGATGATAAACAATAAATACCTTTTTAATTTCAGAAGAAGAATTTACCAATAACAATATAGATACCGATACATCAATAGATCCTAACACTAAGAATGAGATAGAAATAAATGAGATAGAGGGTGATGAAATAGATAGACTCAACCCAACTAAATTTACCAAATTAGATGTAGATAACTTAGATCAAATTGAGATTGATGAAATAATCTGTGAAGAAACCGAAGTAGTTAATCTCAAGGATAACTTCTTACCAAATGGATTAACCCCTCTGGAAGATTTATTTGATTCAAATGACGTTCCTAGGAAACCTAAAATGGAACCTTCAAGGTCTGATATAGAGGAATGTAATATAGGCACTGATGAAAATCCTGAAATGATCGAACATTCAAAATCATTACCCCCAGCTGAAAATGTGAAATACATTGAGTTGTTGAAAGAATTTTAGGATGTCTTTGCTTGGAGTTATGAGGACCTCAAATCCTATGACACCAACATCATCCAACACACAATTCTTATTAAAGAAAATCAAAATTCTTTCAAACAAAAACTTAGAAGGATTAATCCTATCTTATTACCTGCAATTGAAAAAAAAATTCAGAGGATGTATGATGCCAAAATAATTGCACCAATCAGATTTTCTGATTGGGTCTCAAACTTGGTGCCAACTAGAAAGAAAACTGGTGAGATCAGACTCTCTAGATCTTAGAAACCTCAACAAATTGTCACTAAAAAATAATTACCCTCTCCCCAAAATGGACCACATTTTACAGAGAGTAGTTGGGTCAACCATAATCTCATTGTTGGATGGGTTTTCTGGTTACAATCAAATCTTGGTTCATGGAGATGACCAACCCAAAACTACCTTTACTACTCCTTGGGGCACATTTATGTAGGTAAAAACTCCTTTTGGTCTAATCAATGCAGGAGCCACTTTCCAGAGGACTATGGATATAGCCTTCGCAAAAGAAACTCATGATTTCCTTGTGATATATCTAGATGATATTACTGTATTTTCAAAATCTGACAATCAACATTTGGATCATCTAAGGCAAGTTTTTATTAAATACGAGAATTTTGGAATCTCCTTAAACCCCAAAAAGTCCTTGTTTGGGTTAGAAAAAGGAAAGTTGTCAGGTCACATAATTTCCAAATATGGTATAAGAATAGACCCTACTAGAATAGAAGCCATCCTACAAATAAAACACCCTAGGAACATTAAGAGTTACAAGCTTTCTTAGGAAAAATTACTTTTCTTAGAAGATTTATATCTAACCTGGCAGAGTTAATTAGATCACTAAACAACATGCTAAAAAAGGACTCCACCAGAAAATGGACTGTTGAGGCTAAAAAATCTTTTGAAGACATTAAACTAGCCTTGACTAAAACACCTGTGTTAATCAGTCCTAAATTTGATAGAGATTTCATCTTATTTTCCTTCGCCTTTGAGCACACAATTGCTGCAATTCTATTGTAGAAAAATGACCAAGGCTATGAACAACCCATTTCTTTCTTTAGCAAAGCCCTAAGAGATGCCCCCTTGAATTATAATATAATGGAAAAACGAGCATTGGCTTTAGTCAAAGCCATTAAGGACTTTAGGGTATACATCTTATATTCTCATATAGTAGCCTACGTTCCTAATTCAGTAGTTAAAGACATCATAACTCAGGATGATCCTAATGGAAAGAGGGGAAAGTGGATTGCTACTATTTTAGAGTATGATATAGAAATCAAACCTACTAAGTTAATCAAGGGCCAAGGTTTAGCCAAACTCATGGCTGAATCAAAATTTCAGGCCTTGGATATAAACTTTATTGCAACAATAGATAATGAAGAGGAGATGGCGAGTCCACTAATAAGCCAAGCCTTTATTGAATCACCTTGGTATGCTTATATTATTCATGTTTTACTAAATTTACAAGCTCCTCCTAAATTATCTTGGACTAAAAGCAAGTTTTTGAAGATGAAATCCTTGAAATTTTGTATATTAGACAATGCTCTGTTTTGGAGAGATCATGAAGGTATTCTTCTCAATTTTTTATTAAAAGATGAGGCTGACAAGATCTTGCAAGAATTTCATGCAGGTGACTGTGGCAGACACCTTTATTAGAAGACCACTGCGGATAAAATCCTTAGAGCTAGTTTCTACTGTTCTACCTTGTTTGTTGATGTCAAAAAATATGTGACCTCCTACCACAAATGCCAAAGCTTTGAGGGGAAGAAAAAGCTCTTGCCTTTACCCCACAAGCCAATCTCTGTAGAAATACCTTTTCAACAATGGGTTTTAGACTTCATTGGTGAAATTCACCCACCCTCCTTTGCCTAGCACAAATGGATCCTCACAGCCACAGACTACTTCACAAAATGGATAGAGGCCATACCTTCAAGGCAAGCCACGGATATTGTTATCATAACCTTCCTTGAAACCAATATTCTACTAATATTTGGATGTCCAACTAAGCTCATTACTGATAATGCAACAACTTTTAAATCCAAAATAATGATAGATTTCTACAACAAATACCATATCACCCTTGGCCTTTCCACAGCCTATTACCCTCAAGGTAATGGACTGGAAAAATCCTCAAATAAAAGCCTAATAAACATCATCAGTAAGTTACTAGAGGACAATAAGAAAACTTGGAATAAAAATCTAGTCAATGCCTTATGGGCAGACATATTGAATACTAAGAAATCAATTGGTACTTCTCCCTATCAACTAGTTTATGGGATGGAAGTTGTCTTTCCATCCTCTTTGGGAGTACCAGTAATGAAGATACTTCAATAATTGCAGGTTGAACCAAATAGTATCCAAAGAAGAATCAACAAAACTATTCGTCTACAACAAACCAGAGAAGAGGTCTATGTCAGGTCTCAAGTTGTGCAAGAAAATATTAAAAATATTTTTGAAAAGATAAATAAGGCTGAAGTTCTACATTGGTGACAAAGTGCTCAAGTGGGATTCAAGGAGGGAAGACAAATGCAAACATAGGAAATTTGATTTCCTATGGAAAGGTACCTATGTCATTTATGCTTACAGAGGAAATAATGCCTTCTTCTTGAGATAAATTAATGGTACAGATACAAAAGGTGAGCCAGTGAATGGCCGAATGCTAAAACATTACTTTGAACCAAGTTACTAATTTTCATTTCCCATTTGTACATACTTTATTTACAAATTCTAGTTTGGATTGGATGGTGATCTTTAAAGTTGAAGCCTGAAGAGAAGGACCTGAGCTTTAAAAGATTTACTGTCATAAGTATCAATAATGCAGATTCACAGAAGGACACTTTGCAAGGTAACATCAACAACAATTCAAAGGCTACTGATCTTCATTAGTTCACAACATTTCTCTGGAAAATTCCATCCCCAAGTGGAGTGATTGTTAGGTCACTGTTAGGTTCCTATATCTATAGGAGTCATAATTTTGAATGTCTAAGGTTAAGCCTTGTAATATTGTACATACCTTTGCTTTCTGCAAATGCTTTCCATATTAAAAAAATAAAAAAATGTAAAGAGGGTATGTCCTAAAATAAATTTCAAAGGATAAAAAGAATAAGAGAAGGTCAAAAAATGATAATATATGAACCCCAAAAACAAAAAGCGACCATGAAAGTGTGTAAGTCTAAATGCAACTACTATTTACTTTTATGCATAATAATAATTGTGTGTAGCTTGTTATTAATGCCACAATCCATTGTAATAAAACTATTTAATCTTGGTTATTTCATGCTTTGAATTTTATTTTTATAGTTAGAGAATAAAATCTAACCAAATAGTTTAATCTTGGAAGATCATTAGATAGGTGGAGAAAATAAAAGGACCTCATCAGTTTAATCTGAGCCCTTGGATGATATAAGGTTAGAATTAGATAAATTACTTTTCAAAAGAAAAATGGATGATAAGAGTTTGCTAGCCTAAATGCACCCAGATAAAATGAAGAAAAAATGGTAGGGTAAGTAATGAGTAAGTAGAAGAAAGGTTGCCAAAGTATAAAGTTGATTGGATCAAAATACATCAATCATGCTTAGACATATATTTCAATATGTATGATCAAATATGGAAGAAAAAACAAAGGTTTGCAAGTTAATGTGATTAACTCCCCCACATTCACTTTTCCCCTTACTTAATAATTTCCTATCCACAAGTATATTCTAGCACTTTAAATCCTTCAAGTCAAAGAGGCTCAGAGCATTTCTCTGACTTTTGGTGGGACCGGACCCTCGGCTTAATGACTTATGGACATCAAGTGTTAGAATCCCCTTCATGAAATTCATTTTCCCCTCATTATCCTAATAAAACCCCTTTTCCTAAGGATAAACTTCATTTGCCTAGGAAAAGTGAAAACCCCCATGTTAAATTCTATTTCACTCAAACAACCCACAAAAGTACTTTATCCTAAGTATGAAATGTATGTGAATAAAATGTGCAAATTTTACATTATGCTAAGGGTATGCTCACTCCACTCATTTCATATTAATTTTAACTTTATTATATAAATCCCCATATACCTTTTCTCGTATATTAATTAAATCCCCTAAATAAATATCCCAACCCTTAGTTTTAAATATAAACTATAAATTACCCCATATCCCGACAAAACCAATTAATCCCGTCATTAAATCCCGCTCGATCGTTTTAGCCCATCATTAACTTATAATTAATCCCATCCACCAAATTTAAATGCACTGGGCCCCCAGAAACCCATGCTCTTATCACCCGCACACTTACCTCGCCTGACTGCCGTCTGACCACCATCCCCCTCATCTGAAGATTCACAACCATATCGGTTTCACCCAACGGCTAACCTTTACCCACCCAATAAAGCAGCTTTCCCTAATCCCCTAACTACTATGTGTCGATCACCGAAGTAGATCGAGTGAACCCTCCTCAATACCGCCTCCTCAACAAAAGCGGTGCGATGGCCTAGAAAACTACCTCCTCGCTCAACCCAATAAACCACCCATTATTCATTCATAAATTAACCACCAAAAAATGACCTGTGCTCCATAAAAAGGCTGAGAAGCCCTTTTTGTCTTTTTTGCGCGTTTTCTTTGTAAACCTCTAGAAACAAATGCAACACCTGCCAACTGGAAAACTACCAATTAACCCTATTTCAGTCCTCAAAGAAGCTACAAAGAGCACCTTCAAAGATCTCAGAGCCCTTTCAACCTTCCACCATAATCTAGAACACAATTTTGAAGATAATTCACCTAAATTCCAGGCATCTGTGAAACAAATTACCAGCGACCCTTCAAATTTGAAAATGTTCTGTATTTAAAAGTATTTTAATTAAGTAAAATTAATTGGAATTACTTTAAATTCAAATCACATACCCAAGCCTTTCTCAAAGTTTCTGAATTTCCTTCCAACCCTCTAATACAACCCTACCCTGCCAAATTCAAATCCACAAGAACTAAATTATGGTTGCCCCTATCTCCATGGACATTAGACCTATTACAACTCCCCATCTAGACCTAGACCACCTTCCCCTGGTGGACAGGGATTTCCAAATCAGAGATACAAGTGCATATGAGGTTCTGCTCAAACTTCATTGTTTGAGTAGGGACATATATCTGAACCATTCTAATGACATTGGTATTTGGGACTCTAATTTTCCCAAATACCAATTTCCTCAGGTACATGTTTTTCCTGAAATCGTCCATATGTTCCATGCCCGTTACATTCCCAGCCAAAGAGGAATAATGTCCCTTGACTAGAAAGTCCTATTTACCATCACAAATGAATCAATTAATGAGATGTTACAAGTCCAACTAGGTCCAAACTTGACCCCACTCTCAATTGGAGATTTGTTAGACTAGTACACCAAGTTGATTCCATCAAGACTGGCCCAATTATTCCAAACCTTTATTGTTGAAGAAAAACACATTCCTAAAGATGCCCCTCCATATATTTCTTCCATTTTCCCTGAAAGAGGCAAGCATATTATCACTATGATATCTTGTGTTTTGGGCTACACCACTGATGAATTTTTTGATGAGATTATCCTAGACTTCATGTCCATTTTCACCCCAGGAAATCCTCCTGCTACTATATACAATTATGCCCAGTTCATAGCTGAGAGGATGCATGAATAGTTTACTGGAATGCATAATGAGAGAGTGTTAAAGTACTCATCTATATTTTACGATATGTTTTTATATTATCAGTCAAACAGGTTCCCTTTCACCTTTTAGAAGCTTCATACTAGAGGTTAGCTTAGGTCTATCATATTTTGGACTCCATTATGCCACAAGTATTCATCACAATACACTTATACAAACTTCATTGCTTTGTTTGTCCATCCAGTCATGACCATGATGACAGGAGTTCTCCACCTAGAATAAGCCAAGATATCAAAAGGGTCATCCAATTGTCTAAGCAAACTAAAGTGGGAGATTGGTACCTTTACCAAAACCACACAGAAATAAAAATCGATGGGTGCCAGCTTGCCCCATACAAACTCCCAAAATACCTCCCCATGAGGTTATTTTCTCGAGAGTACTAAAGGAAAATAATCCATTTTGATGAAGTGAATTTTCTATCAGCCAAGAGAAGAACATAGTTTAGAGTCAACAACCAATTAGGCCTTTTCATTTGCAACTCTAGAAAAGTAGGGTAGGAGGCAAATCTGATTTTGCAACAAATGAAGTTTCAAAATAGTTTTATGTGGAGATATGACCCTCGAGGGATTTTGACCATACTTAGGCAAAAGGTCAAATTAGGGCCTTACATTCATCATCCCATACCAGAGATTGAAAGATATGCAAATCAATCTGAGTGGTTGGAGAAAACTCTTGTAGATAGGGATAAAAAAAAGGTAGCTGTTGAGAATGCCTTGATTGATTTAGAAAGACAGCTTGATGAAAGCTCGTTTCTGTAGGTACCTGAACAACAAGAGAGAACCATGAGCACCCCTCCTATTATGCAGACTCCTCAGAATGAGGAAAGGAATCCCAAGAGGAACAGAGAGGGAGCCTCCACTTTAGCCATGGACACCTCCAATGTGCAATATGAAGGCAACCAAAGCAAAAGGCCAAGGCTCAATCCTGTTTCAGAACAAGAAGACATAGAAGGCTCAACAGAGGTAATTAGTACTGAGTTTGACATGAGCAGGTGCATAGCTCCATTTGGAGAAACTCAAGAGCCATCCACATCATAGACTCAAATGTTGGAAAGGTAGCTCAGTGTATAATTCTCCTCATTCAATATGCCTGATGATAAAGACAAAGACATTAAAGACAGGTATAAAGAAATCAAGATGAGAATTGAAAAACTGAAGGCCCAGCCTTATGCACATTATTTAAAGATTACACCTACCAATCAAACCACGTTGATGTCAGATTTTGACATCAAGGAGGGAATGATGCAAATGTCATTTGTAAAACCAACTGTGAAACCACCAAGGACATCAGAAGATTATAAACATATTGATTTTGAGGTATTGGTGAGGGATATCCATCCCATAGACCCTATTGAATTCCACAAACAAGCTGGAGAAATGATTTACTCCACCCTGAATGGAAAAGCCATAACTATGCATCTATTGCAGAATTTTTTGACCAATATCTCAGCTCAATATCAGTTGGAGAAGGCCTCCTCATAGGCCAGGGATACTAGGATTAAGCCTTTAGAAGACTTAGTGATTCAATTGGGACATGATCCCAAAGACATCAAAGCCACCAAGAAACTAATTAAGAAGAAGAAAGATGACATTGCAACACTTAAAGAACAATTGAAGATACCTTAGTTGCAGCATCCCCAGACACAGGAAGTCTTGGAGAGCTAGGCTAAGCATGAAGAATTGATGGACTTAGTCATCAAACTCAATGATCAGTTAAGGGAAAGACAGAAGGAATTGGACACTTTAATCCAATTAAAGCAAAGTAATATTTCCACTACCTCTGTAATATTGCGTTCAGTTATATTTTTTCCACGATTATCCTACGTAGTGAACCAGAGCGTTAGAGGGGGTGGAGCCCCCATTTGTTGCGTCGATTCGTTGGTTTTGGAAGCGATGGTTTTCGGTCCATGGTATTGGATGATTCAACATGTATAAATATGTATTGTAACATTGAAAGGAATACAATGAAAAATCAAGCTCGGAGTCCCAGTTTTGGGATCTAGGGGAAAATATTTGTGTATATGTGTTTTATGTGTTGTGCTCTTGCATTTTTTATTTTCTGTGTTTTAGAATTCGTATGCAAGTAATTTCCGTACAGGGTTAAAACCTACATTTGGTATTAGAGTTGTTTTGGCTTCAATGGAATGCCTTTGTTGCTGAGGAGTTTCACTCGGGCCTGTGGTAGACCTTGTTCAGTGGGATATCTGTGAGATTGATGAAAGAAGATGGCGAGCAGTGGAAAGATAGAGATCAAGAAATTTAATAGTCAGATTTTTGAGTTGTGGAATCTCAAGATGGAGGATCTATTGGTGGATAAAGATCAGTGGATCGCGGTAGATCTAGGTACTAAACCAACGGGATTGTTTGATGAAGAATGGAAGAAGTTGGATCAGAAGGCTAAGAGCACAATATGATTGTGTCTTAGATTCAGTATTGTTGAATGTATCAGGGGAAGCTACGGCGAAGGCTTTGTGGGACAATTTAGGGACTTTGTACCAATCTAAGTCTCTGATGAATAAACTATTCCTATGGAAAAAGTTGTATAACCTGAGGATGAAAGACAAAGACTCAGTGATAGAGCATCTGAACGCATTTAATACAATGGTAAGTCAGTTATTATCTGTTGATATTAAAATTTCAGATGAAGATAAGTGCATCAGTTTGTTGTTTTCTCTACCAGATTCATGGGATAGTCTGGTTATTGCAATAGGTAGCAATGCAACTGCCTTGTAGTTTGATGAAATAGTCTCATCCTTTCTGACGGAGGAGATGGGACGGAAAAATATGGAGAGCGAGAATGGTGATGCCTTGTCTGTATGAGGATGATCCTAGAACAGAAACAAAAATAAGTAATTGAGTGGGATATCTAAATCTAGAGGGAGATCTAAATCTCCAAGAAAACCTGTAAAGGTGGTGTGCTAGAAATGCAGAAAGGAAGGGCACTACAAAAGGGACTGTAGATCTAAAGATCCTAACAAAAGAAAGGGATCTAATGATGCTTCTTCTGTAGAGGCAAAAACCACCTCAGATGAAGGTGGGGATGTGTACATGGCTTCTTCAAGTACACATGTAGATCATGAGGCATGGTTGATTAACTCAGGTGCATCCTTTCACTAGACTCCCCATAGAGAGTGGTTCTGCAAGTATGATAAATACGATGGTGTCGATGTCTTCTTAGGGGATGATAGGAAGGCTAGAATCATTCGTCGAGGAAAAGTAAAGTTGAAGTTGCAAGGTGGAAGGGTTAGAACACTTCTGGGTGTTCTACATATTCCTGCATTAGCTAGAAATATGATTTTTGTAAGCAAGATGGATGATGCAGGTGTAAAAACAATGTTCGAGAAGGATACCTGCAAGATTGTTTGAGGAGCACTGGTATTGATGCCGAGAGTTTGGACTAGAACTATGTACAAGCTGCAAGGTAGCACTGTTGTTGATGGGTGCAACAGTTCTGTGGTTCCTGAAAGTGGAGCAGAAAATCTAGTGGTCTCTGGAGAGAAGACCATGTTGTGGCATCAAAGGCTTGGACATATTGGACAGAAGGGCCTTCAAACTTCATGGTAAAGGTATGGTAGAAGGTATGGGTAATAGCTCTCTGGATTTTGATTTCTGTGAAAATTGTGTATATGGGAAGCAGAATCGGGTGAGTTTTCCCTCTGGTGGTAAGAGGGCGAAACAGATATTAGAGCTTGTGCACAATGATGTGTTTGGACATGTGAAGGTTCCATCACTGGGTAAGTCTATGTACTATGTATCATCTATAAATGACTTCTTAAGGAATACATGGATATATTTACTTAAGAAGAAATCTGAAGTCTTTGATAGGTTTAAAAAATTTAAGGCTCTGGTGGAAAACCAGACAGAGAATAAGTTAAAGGTGTTGATGACAGATAATGGTGGAGAGTTTTGCAGTAAGGAATTTGAAGAATTCTGTAAGAAGTGTGGTATAGCATGATAGAAGAGTACTTCATATACACCTAAGCAAAATGGAGTTGCAGAAAGAATGAACAAGACATTGATGGAAAGGGAAAGAAGCATGCTCAGTGGTGCCAGGTTAGGATAGGAATTCTGGGTAGAGGCGGTGGAGACAACATGTTACCTGGTCAACATATCACCTTCATCAGTGTTGGAGGATAAGACTCCATAAGAGGTATGGACTGGTAAGAAACCATCTCTTTCACATCTAATGGTATTTGGATTTGATGCATATGTACATGTTTCAAAGGAGAAATGAACCAAGTTGGATAGTGAATCTAAAAAGTGCATCTTTATTGGCTATAACGATGGTTTAAAGGGTTATAAGCTTTGGAACCCAACAACAAGGAAGGTTGTGTAGAGATGAGATTTGGTGTTTAGAGAGGCGAAAGATGTTATTAAACATGAAGTTGAACCAAAGGAACTTGAGAAGATAGAGTTTGAGCTAATGGAGGAATCAGAAGATAAAGAGCCACAAACTCTGGGTGTAAGAAGATTAGTTCGAGAAACAAGGCAGCCAGAAAGGTATAGTCCATCTACTTTCTATTCAAATTTTGCTTTATCTATTACTGATGATGATCCCAGAACTATGAAGGAAGCAGTAGATTCAGAGGATGGAAAACTCTAGAAAGATTCCATGGTTGATGAAATGGCATCTTTGCACAAAAATGAGGCTTGGGATCTGGTGGAGTTGCCGACTGGAAGGAAACCCATTGGCAGCAAATGGGTGTTCAAGAAGAAGACAAATGCAGAAGGAAAGGTGGAAAAATACAAAGCTCGGTTGGTAGAAAAAGGTTATTCCTAGGTGCCAGGAATTGATTTTGGTGATATTTTTTCTCCTGTTGCCAAGGTAACTTCTATTAGATTACTTTTATCTATTGTTGTTGCTTTTGATTTTGAGGTAGAACAGATGGATGTGAAGACAACATTTCTTCACAGGGATCTGGAAGAGGAGATATACATGAAGCAACTTGAAGGCTTTGCGGTGAAGGGTAAGAAAGAACTAGTATGCAAGTTAAAGAGGTCTCTGTATGGGTTAAAACAATCACCAAGGATGTGGTATCAAAAATTTGATACATTTATACGGGGACTTGGCTTCACCAAAAGAAAAGCAGATCATTGTGTGTATTTTAAATTAATTGGTGACCATGTTATTTATCTGGTCTTGTATATGGATGATATGTTGCTGGTTGGAAATGACAAAGAAATTATCTAGGATTTGAAGACCCAATTGTCCTCCAAATTTGACATGAAAGATCTTGGTGCTGCAAACTATATTTTGGGCATGGAAACTATAAGAGATTGAGCAAAGAGGAAGCTTTGGTTAAACCAGAGGAAGTATGTCGAGACAATACTACAGAGTTTTAATATGCAAGATAGTAAACCGGTGAAGGTTCCTATTCCTGTAGGTGTAAAGCTATCTATTGAACAGTGTCCCAAGACACAAGAAGAGGAAGAGGATATGTCTCGTGTTCCATATGCAAGTGTAGTCAGTAGCCTGATGTATGCAATGGTCTATACTAGAGTAGACATTACTCATGCAGTGTGAGTATTGAGCAGGTTTATGTCAAAACTAGGGAAGGAGCATTGGACAACAGTGAAGCGGGTTTTCAAGTATTTGTGTGGGACTAGTGATTATGGTTTGTGCTACGAAGGAAGACAAGGATTGGACATATTTTTGGATATTCGTGGCTTTGTTGATGCAGACTGGGCTGGAGATTTGGATCAGAGAAGATCTACAAGTGGGTATGTGTTTAACCTATTTGGAGGTGTAGTCAGTTGGATGAGTAAGAAACAATCTATAGTGGAACTATCAACTACAGAGGCAGAATACATGGCAGCCACTCATGCAAGGAAGGAAGCAGTTTGGTTGTAGAGATTGTGTTCAAGTATGGGGTTAGTACAAGGAGCTACAAGGATCGACTATGATAGCAAAAGTGTAATTTTATTGGCAAAGAACCCTGTTTATCATTCAATTACAAAGCACATTGATGTTTAGTATCACTTTGTGAGGGATATGATAGAAGACAAAAAGGTGTTTCTAGTAAAGGTGGACACTTTCAAGGATACTGCAGATGCATTGACAAAATCTATGAGCTCTGACAAGTTCTCCTGGTGTAGAGAAAAAAAGGGCATTTCAGGGCTGGAAAAATGACTAAGCTCTCCTATGGTCCCCTGTGGAAAGAAAACAACAAGTGGGAGAATGTTGGGTTGTGTTATATTCTTTCCACGACTATACTATGTAGTGAATTGGGGGGTTAGAGCGGGGGTGGAAACCCCGCTTCGTTGTTTCGATTGCGTAGCGGGGGTGGTAGCCCCCCTATCCAGGGGGTTTGATGGGGGCGAGTAGCCCCACTCTACAAGATCCGGGGCAGCACCCAGGGAAAAAAAATTTTGGACCCTATATTAGGTTGGGTGGACCTACCTATGGCTTTTCAGTCCATGGTTTTGAATGTGATGGTTTTTGGTCCATGGTATTGGATGCTTCGACATGTATAAATATCTATTGTAACATTGAAATAAATATAATAAAAAGTCAAGCTGATAGTCCCGGTTTTGGGATCCAAGGGAAAATATTTGTGTATATGTGTTTTATGTGTTATGCTCTCGCATTGTTTATTTTTTGTGTTTTAGAATTCGTATGCAGGTAATTTTTGTATGGGGTTAAAACCTACATGTTAATGTCATCCCAATAGTCTCAATAGTTGTCCCTTCTACATTGGCAGCCTCACTGGATCCAAAAGCTCCTATGGCCGTAACAGAACAGATTTCAACATAGTCTACATCAACAATAGGTACATCAGATGAGGCAGCAAAATTGGTTAGAGCTATGGAGGAAATGTCCATACAGGCTACATAAATGAATAATCTAAAAGAGAAGGTGTCAAGCTTGGAAACTGATTACAAGCTTGCCAAAATCATGCACAAGGAAGAAGTGTAAAAGGTTGCTAGAATGAATTAGAGAATAAAAGCCATGGAAAAGGACCTAACACTGAAAGAACCTCTTGGGCAAGCTAAGGAACTACTATTGGCCAATATCATTGACTCTGTCAATGATATTTGGCCATCTATTCAGGTAATTTTTGAGTAGATACAGTTGATAAAGATGGCTATAGAATCCATCCAAATGGTAAAAGAGGAATTGTGAGAAATTCCCGAAGATGCGACTAGAATCAGCCAATTCCTTAATAGTAAAAATAGATATGAGCTCCAAGAATTGGATATTGAGGATAGAACTGAAACAATTTTGGAAGTGAGGAAGGTCCTTTCCAAGAGAAGCTTGATGTTAAAATTAGAGGAAAAATGTCAGAATATGCAGGTATCTATTGATAGATTTATGGCTAAGTTTCAAATTTTTAGAGAGAAAGGGTTACCCAGTCCCTTAGTCATAAATGACAAGCTCAGGACCCAACAAGATATTTCACAGAATTCATGTGTTGAGAGAAGTGCAGACAAGTATTTTATTATGTTAGCGTTATCTTTCTTAATGTTTTTCCACAATCTTTAATTTATTTTTGAATCTAAATGCTATAACTGGAACAATATCTTAGAATTTGTTTAATTACACTTTGTTTTAACAGTTATGCATATAAATGTTTTCAATTGATATCTAAGTTAGGGAATTCTTAATTGCTCCTTAGTTTAAGTTGCTTCTAGCTAATCCTGTTCAAAGGATTCTTAATTTCCCTTTGTTTTCGATTATCCTCTATTCCTCATTTTTATCCTGGTCTGAGAACCCTTAATTTCTCTCTCACCCTAATTAAAACCATTTCACCCCCCTGTTCCAAAGATCCGCGCTTTACTCTGTTAGCTTGACCTTTGAGCATTCCCTTTAGTGAGTTGATCCAGTTCTCCTGCCCTTCTATTGACTCCATAGCCCAATGCTCTAAAGACATCATCCTATCCATTTGCTCCAAGGATCCCACCACCCAATCTTGAATACAAATCAAAAACCCCCAGAACATTCATAACTAGCCTGAAATCCCAGCAAACAAAGCTAAATCATATAGAGAGAGCCCTCTCTGAGCCTAGGTTGGCTAGAGCCTATGCTCCAAAGTTGGTTTGTGGTTACCTTGGTCATTTTCTTCCTTCTAATAAGTTCTAGATAAATTTTTGAGTGATAACAGATCCTACCAACCATGTTTGATCCTTCCACGTGTGGTGTTTGTCCAACTCCATAACCGATGACTCACTTCCTCTTCGGCTATTCCAATGCATGCTCACTGGAGACGTTGCAAAATGGTATGTAGACCACCCCTCCACATCTCATTCCATTTTTATGACACCTGTTAAAGTGTTTCTTTCATATTTCCAGTTACCTCTCTGGCACAACACTGGTATCGAGATATTGACCACATTCTGGGAGTCGTCCACCACTCGCCTTTCTAACCATGTCCAAGAGTGTCATTGATGGAGGACCACATGTCATGCCCCACCTTTCGAAGAACATGTCTATCTATATTGGTTTCTTTGGAGCCTTTTATCTCCAATTGGAAAATATGTCGCATCCCATTTTTCTCAGACCAAGGAAGAAGCTCTCCAAAACGCTCTAAGATATGATCTAATTTATGGACAATCTGTTTATGTCTATACCGTCCTTCTAGACCTCCCTCGTTGTGGAAGTGCCCATGCACCGAGGGAATCTCACATCGTTGACGATATCATTGGATCCCTCTCACACTCCTCACCATATACTCAGCAAAGTTATGGCTACCCACAGTGGGGCACCTGTTCCTCCAATAGTTATGCTCCTCCTGCTAGAAACATGTTTCCAAGACCCTAACCCATCTACCAGACTGTTACTCCTCCTTATTCACAACCTATCACTCTAGCCCCTCAAGCATTAGCGTCATAGCCTCCCATCCATCCTCAGCCCCATCAGCCACTTCTCCCTCAGGGTCAAGTGTCAAGTGGCAAGGGGAAGGGTAAGAAGGGTAACCAGGGTAATCAAGGTAACCAACCTAGTGAACCCTAGGGGAACCAGCCTAACACCAACAACTAGTAATAGGGTGGCCAACCCAAGCATAACAAGGCTAATCATATGAAAATGCCTTGTGCATGTTCTGGTGTACATGTCCATTATACACATGAGTGTTCCCTCTTACCCTAGATGTGCCAAATGTGGGAAGCTCAAGTAGCTTCTAGAGGTCAACAATCACCCTAAAATATTGCACCAACCTAACCAGCAGTTCTCACAAATCCTTTTCCTCAGCAAGGATTTGTTTTTGCTCAACCTCAGCTAGGTCAACCAACCCATCTCCCCCAAACTTCTAGTCCTGGTGACTACCAGATCCTCATTATCGATTCTGATGAGCTCAATACCTCTAATCAACAACCAACTCCTCATCACTTTGTTATTACCATGTCAGCCGAGTCATCTGGATCCATCCACTGAAGAACTCCTCCATTTGTGGTTTCCTCTCCTGTGTTCACACCAGGGACCATTCCTCTAGGTCTTAACCATCTAGGAGTTGTTCCGCCAGGTCATTACCTTACAGGCCATATACCTTTCTTATTCCCCCCTCTAGGGGTATTTTTTGTCCCTGTCATGGCTTTGATGGTGCTTCCTAATGTGACTTTGGGGATCCCAATATGGTACATTGATCACCCAGCAAGCATTCTGCCTAGTCAGCTACAACCATATCATGCTTTGACCCCGGTTCAACTGGTCCCTATGACCCTTGTCACTGCTTCAGTTCCATCACTACCTCAACAGGAACCAACTCCTATTGCGAAAGCATTCAGATAGGGGTGTAAATCTAAGAGGAAAGAACCTAAGGACAAGGCCCCCTAAGATTCTCCAGCCCCCAAAGCCCCAAATCCATCACATACATTCGCTTTGTGTGAAGTTGTTGGCCATGCCACCAATAATTGTCTTGAACTTCCTCATCTCAAACCTTTGGTTCATGAAGTGTTCCCTGAGTCAAATATCCCTGAAGTCCATGTTAAATTACGGGGGCAACCTAAGAAACTCAAAACGTTGCACACAAACCAACCTTGTTCCATGTGTGATCATTATGGTCAGTATTCCCATTGTCGCCCTCGCCTCGATGAATTTCATGATTTCCTTGGGGTGATTCATGAATACAAGGCCACTCATATTGGATCATCTACTCCTCCACCCGTGGATTTTGGTACCACTAGTCAACAAGAATAGGGGGACTTTGGTCCCACCATTGTGATCCCTCCCCCTGATATTGAGATGATGGAAACCACAAGACAAATTCTTTACCTATTTTCATCCTTGAGTTCCTCTCAGAAAAACCTTTCTAAGGTTTCTGTGCACGCTTCTATCAAACCTCTTTCGATAGAATCCAAAGTCTCAACATCTGTAGATCCTCCATCTACCATCTTGTCATCTATCATTCAGGATGATGCATATGTGAACCTTATTTATCAAGTTGATGCACCAGGTAACCTCACCGCATCACGTAGTCAGTGTTCCTCCTATCCACCCATCTCCCAGCCTGATGAGGACACCATGGAAGCTATGTCTACCCCTCATCACCCCTACACTTAAGAAAGGGGGCATTTCATCAAAGGATTTTGAAGGCCATTTCCTTCTTAATTCTCCCAATTCGCTCTACCTCAACAAATGTTTCTCATAGCACATCCATTTGATTTGCATTTCTTTTTTTCTGCCATGAAGTTATGTAGATTTCATCATCTCATTTGTTGTCTTTTACACCTTTCATATGGAACCATCATCCACATCGTATATCGGTCATGCTGACGGTGCGAGTTGCTTCTCCCAGAATCTAGCCTTGGCAGCCTAGGCCATTTTTACCCTCTTGCATATGTTAGTCATTTTGAACGGTGTGTGCATTGGATCTACCAACAATAATCAGGTGGAATATGATGCAGTGATAGGTTTGTTAGTCAATGCCCTTGCTTATCGCATCCTTCATCTCCATGTTCGTTTAGCTTCCTTACTACTTGTCATGCAATTGAATGGTGTGTGTCATGCACATAACCAAGTCCTATTTGGAAAATATCTACGAGTTAAAGCTATTGGTATGTGAATTTGAAACTATTACATTCAATCATGTTCCTAGAGCCTAAAATAACTATGTAGATGCCATTTCAAACAACAATCTAGATTGGCATTTATCACATGTATACCACAAAAGATAACCATAACAAAAACAAATCGTGAACCATCATTGTCATATGTATAATCATATTATGATCATATAAGTGTTTGGAGCCCATAAATCTAAATACATCTAGTACTTCCATAGCATACTAGGGGGCACACAGGCCCCTACATCTCCTTATCATCCTTTGGAGGATCTTGTGCCAAGTTGGGCCGAGATTCTTGAAACCCTTTTTTCGAGCACTCGGAATACAACGACGCTCCACAAAATCCTCAAGCTATGGGGTATCATTCCCACCTTCGAATACCAAATCAATATCCCATGCTTGGGGTTATGATGGTTTTACCCTATCCACTGATTAACATAAGTTTCAACCTAGATCCCACTAGATCTAGGTATGGTCAATTATCCTCCCATTCCTCCGATAGTTCGTCCTACCAGGCTTTCCGACAAGCCATATGCACATCGCATATCGTAGATGTTTGATACCATATCTTCAAATATTCTACTTTATGTCCACATAGTCCCCATGTTTGACTTCGTGGACGAGGATGATTCTAGATCGCCTCTAATAGTTCATTCTTGTTTTCCTCTTCCCTTAATTCTTCACCAGGAACCATCATTCCAAGAAGCATTAAGGCCATATTTAGACAAGTAAGGCCACTTTCCTAAAAGTCATAGATCTTGATTCTGATGGTCGATTTTTTCGCTATGAGATCCACAAGATTTAGGGCCTTTTACTCCTCTCCAAATTCACCACAGCTCACTTAGCAAATGAATCCAAATTGGAGGGAAAACGTCCTTTCATAGAAAACTCCCCAATTTTTCTATCGCCCATTGCAACTAGACTGTAGATAAGTTCATTGAACTGTCAACGCCATTGGAAAGCTCTCGCTGAGCTCTATAGTGGTTCTCCCTTAGTTTTGGATGATCTGATACTTCACTAGGAAACTATTTTTCTAGAAAAGTCACTTCGTCATCTCTCAAAATAAAATTTCGTCATAAAGCCATACTTGTACTTTGAGGTCCACCTCCTCTTAATACTTTTCGCACCATATGTCAACTTTCATCATGAGTAACCATCATTTACTCATGTTTTGATGGCCCCACTGGGCCTCATTTGTGTGTCAGCACCATCGAGTCACCCTTGTTCAAATCATCCACAAAGAGTCACCATCATTAAGACTAGCATAGCTAGACCTTTCTTCCTCTTTGTATCTCTCTCACACACTCAAAACAACTTAACCAACTATGAGTAATAGCCAAAATGGACTATATGTAATATGATGGGTGAATTGCACTTTTGGATTGGGATAAAACGTGAAAAAAGTTGACAAAATCCATCCATAATCATCACTACTTGTCCACTAAAGGTGCTCACACCCATTGGAGGACATAACCAATTTTGACCTTATTTCACTAATTTAGAAGCTTCTATGAATAACCAAGTTGAAATTCACTGATGTGTGCAAGGAATGCGAAGAAAATCTTGTCAAGAGGATTGATCATGTTGTAACTTATTTTTAGTGTTACAATAGCTTGTAAAGTTCCTTTTATTAAAAGAGAGAGAGAGAGAGAAAACAGAAAAATAAAAAAATAAAAAATAAAAAACTAGGAAAATAAAAATAAAAATAAAAAGAATAAAAAAATCAAAAATGAAAAGAAAGAAAGAAAACAGAAAAGGGGAAAAAAATCAAAAAGAAAAATATTTTATGCCTAGAATAAGCGAGCACATTGAAATGTCTCTCTTTATATTTTTATTTAAAATTTTAAATAATTGTTGTATTTGTAGTAAAGTTGATCTGATCGCTGCTCACTGAAACATAATTTTATTGTAGCTTCTGACAACTATGATTAAATGCACTGAGATCAATGACATCTGAAGGATTGTAGGATCCCCCACATTCCCAAAAATTAATGTGGGCGCGGGGGATATGCAAGGAGGTTTCAATTGATTCCACTTTTTCTTTGTGTCCACTCCTCATGTATTGTAGTACCCCCCCCCCCCCCCCCCCCCCCCCCCCTTGAAACCAAAAACTGCCACCACCTCGCAAACCATTCATCTCATTCTGCTAACATTTTGCCACTATGTCCACCATTCTCACCTTCCTCCAACCTTCCACTATGTTTAGCCATGAATATTTCTTCCGCTAAATTTAGCAGACGATAGTTATATCATTTATTTCTCCCTCCAACATTCAAATTCATTAAATATTTCGTTCCATTGATAGTTAATCCAACAAAAAAATCGTTATGGTCACCTTCATAAAAGTTGTTATCCCCATCAAACCATAATATTTTTCCATTCTACCTGTAACCAGAGCTTCTAGAACAACACCACAAGTTAATTTCAGTAAATACGAGCTTCCAATCATCATTACTTCTAGGTAATTTTTCAATTGTTCTCAGTAATTTAATTTTTCCCAAATGACCACCAATAAAGGAGAATCTAAACTGTTTGTAGACAATCCTGTATTACCCCCTATCATCAATTTCAACCTTATTGACACCCATTGACACCCATTTCGAAATTTTTGAAACCAATTGTGAATTTGACTATACGAGATTCATAATTGGCTGTTTCAGAAATAGGAAGACATCAATGACTTATTTTCTTTCTAGGAATCCTTACTTCCTCAATTTTGATTCCCTCAAATGCATCATTTTCCATAATTTGTCATCTGGTATGAAGCTCAATACCTTCCCAGTTAGAGAGTTATAATTTCTAAAAATAATGAGAATCTTTCCTACATAACCTTTAAGTCAATTTTCCAGGCCCTGCAGTTAAACCCTCAAAACTCTCGTCACCCCTTTTCTACTAATTCCCTTATGGATATTTACGAGAAGATTTCTTTTTCAGAAACAGCGCATACTTTTTAGTCTTTTCTACTAGAAAATTATGAATTACCCAATACAAATCCACCTTATCCCTTTGCAATGTTCCCTAAGATGTCTAGGTAGGTTACTTCTTTGCTTTCTTTTATGTTAGGATATCCCAATGGTCAGTGGGTATAAGAAGTTATTTTGGGGTTTTTATCATTGTTTTGTTCTCGTTAAAAAACTTCAATTGTGTTCAATTACAGTCAGTTTATGTCAAATGAAATTCATGATTAGCTCCTAAAGTTCAGTGCTGAAGGGTCATTCAAGCACTAGTCATTTTGGCTTATTTATTTTTATAGCACCAATGAGAAAGGTTCAATTTTCCTCTAGATAAATTGGATGGTAAAGGAAAACCATAATCAGTGATTCATTGGACCTCATTAGTGAGGAAAAATTCTGAAGAATTCTCTTCCAGTGACTTTTTCAATCATTTTTATATATCGTAATCTATTTTTTAAGTAGTGATGCAGTTCTCAAAGTTTCCATAGAGATCAAAAG
The DNA here is from genome assembly GCA_031772625.1 of Pinus tabuliformis. NCBI lineage: Eukaryota > Viridiplantae > Streptophyta > Pinopsida > Pinales > Pinaceae > Pinus > Pinus tabuliformis. The sequence continues at coordinate 210,545,236 of CM062809.1, read as the reverse complement.
GATTCTACATTTGAGTGAGGAGTCTAAACTTGGAGACTGGTATTTATACCAGAATTTTGCAAAGATTAGAATCTATGGTTGCGTGATTCCACCTTACAAACTACAAGTGTTCCTCCCCATGAGGATTTTTGTACTAGAATATATCAGGGAGATGATGAGGATGGATGATCAATTTTTTTTCCAGGGAGAAAAATTCTCAGTTTAGACTAAAGGCACATGTTATCCCTTTCATAGTCAACATTGGAGCTAGAGGAAAAGAAGTCAATGACTTGTTAAATTAAATGAAGTTTAGATTGGGTTTTAGTTGGTCATAGGATCCATTAGGAGTAATATCATCAATGAGAGATGGGCATAAGTCCGCACCATATGTGCACATTGTAAAACCTGAGATTGAATAGTGTGTGAACAAACATGAATGGGAAGAGAACAGATTGCAGGAAATTGAGGAGCTAGTTTCGAGTCAAACAACATTGGAAACTCTAAGGATGATATAAAAAAAATTAAAAAGGTTGAGAGAAAGTTTGTCCCCAGCAAGATCAATGTTACAAAAGGTAGTATTCAAAGTGTTTAAGAGAAGAAAGACCATACATGTTGAAGAAGAGTCCTCAGAAGTTTAAACTTCTAAAGAACCTACCACATTCATACATTTAGGAGAATCTACATTTTCATTACAGGAAATTGTAGAAACCACCATAGATTCTCCTTCTTCTCCTTATTCTTCAAGACAACAAAGTATTTTTGCAAAAATATTAGAGGTTAAGCAGAAAAACGAGGAACTAAAAACTTTGACATATGCAGAGTTATGGAAACAATATTCCACAACTCAGACTAGTTTACTTTCTCCCTTAGGTAGTGGAAGAGGACAGTTCCAATTAGCATTTTTGGAACCAAAGTTCCCTCTACGTAAGAGTGTTGAATATTAAAAAAGCTCTGCATTTTCATTTGATACCAAATATATGCATCGTACAAATCAAATTCATCTTCAAAATCAAACATGAGAAACGATCTACACATCCCTGACAAGTTCTGCCATGGGAGCATCTAGGATACAAGCATCTTTGAAAAATATTCACTCTCAATTGAAGATAGAAAATATGTCTTCTCTGGAAAAAGATACCAAAATTAAATGACTAGAAGATATGGTTTTAAAGTTAGGATTTAATCCTAAAGATGTAAAGGCAACTAAAGAAATAAATAAAAGAGGAAACACAGACATTCAAACACTAAAGAAACAATTGAGATTACCAACATATGAACATCCCCAACCACAAGAATTAGGTCAGCTAGAGAAGGAAAAGGAAAACATGATTCAAATAATTGTAGAACAAAATGTGCGGATTCAAAAGATGGAGAAATTAATCAAGGAAAGAGAACTTCAAATTAGTACTAGAGCAGGGACATCTACATCAGTAGTGTCAACAACATAAACATAGTCTACTAGTCAGAATCCAACAAAAAAATTATCGAAATTTATGGGAGACTTATCATTAAAATATATGGAGATTGAGAATCTAAGAGCTCAGTTGGAGAAAAATGAAGATAAAAAAAATAAAATATGATAATGTATCTTGCCGAAATACAAAAAAACTTCAGACTAACAAAGAAACTTGAAAAATATGGAAATGAATCATTGATTGCAAAAACATTATTTGAAGCAAAAGAAAAAATATGGATTGAAATAAATTCAACCATAACTAAACTCTAGACATCTATTGAAATCATTTTTGAAGATGAGGAATTGATGATGAAGTTAAAGGAAACCATTACAAAAATCAAAGAAGACTTAGATCGCAAGACAAGAGAATCAACTAGAATAAACAAGGTGTTGAATTCTAAAAGAAAAGAAGAATTGGAGAAATATCGAATTGAAAATAGGATTGGTACAGTCATAGAAGTAAGAAGAGTTTTGAAAAAAGAGAAATTAATGTTACAGCTAGAAAATAAATGTAAAAATTTAGAAGCGTTGATTAAATAATTTCATAGGAAGTTTAATGTTTTACGCCAAAAAGGACTTCCAACTCTACGATATTCTAGTGGACAATTGAATCCACTAGAAAGTTACCAGCACATATTGCATGAGATAACAATAGATAGAACAAATTTTGCTAAAGTCAAAGGGATAATCAGTGGTAAATCATTCCTTGAAGGCCTAGAATATGATCTTTTTATCCAACATGAAGTTCAATATTTGGTCATTACTAGACCAACCTTTGAGTGGTATACAAAATTTGATGAGACATATAGAAAAGTAACAAAATTTTATATTCCATATGACAAAAGATGGGATAAGTTGCTCGAACTCATCGTGTAAAACATAACGCAAAAATTTAGAAACCAGATGCAGGGAAAGAAGGAGCAGAAATTAGGATAACATGAGCATAAAACAAAGAATTCAATTTGAAGCAGTTTTCATCAAACAACACCTTCGAATTGTGTGTTGATTACTCATATCAGTTTAGAAAAGCTATTTTTGTGTTGTATTTTTGTAATATCCAAATCAATTTTGGATAATATTCTATTTTGTAATAAATTTTATTAGATCTAGATATTTTTGGAATTACACTCTACATTTTTTTTGAAATTCGAAGAAAGTAGGGTTGAACCCTTATGATGATCTAGTGACAATATTGTACTACTATAGAATATTTCTTAAGATAAGCAAATGATTTTGGCTTCATTGTTAACAAATTTTGTGTTCATGTGAGTTTTTATTATTTATTCATTTGTGTTTTTCATAATCTATTTCTACATATGTTCAAGGTGACATAGGATTTAGGGCAAGGCTAGATTGAATATCAATCTCCCTAGTAGCCTGCTACAAAGTTATAATCATTATAGAGATTAATGAGCTAAATAGTTTGTTTAAGTTTTCTCCTCTACATTTCTTAATTGTTTTCTTCTATCATCTCTTGAACATATATTGTTTGGATGTAGAATTCTTCACCATGGATCAATTGTACTTAATTAATTAATTATTTAATATGAATCTTTTATTATTAAATATCTTCTCAATTTCTACTTTCGCAATCAATTAAATATTTATATTGTTATGATTCAAAGTCAGCCCTTTGGAACTTCTCAAAAATATTTAGATTTTACAAGTGTTAAAGATTTAATACATTGGTCATCCAATTCAATTAAAATCCTTACTTAGATGCTTTGGCACAGTTCCCCATCCTAGAGTTGTCTACAAAGATACAACCTTATATTGGTTCCATTGTTGAGGAATGAATTTTTAAGCTTTTCCTTGGGATAACGATCAAACTTTCCTCTTAATGGTGAATAAGAGGTCAGCGGGCTAAAATATTTCTCCTGGTGACTTGACTGGTTAAATCTGGCTTCAGACGAGCATACCAAATTTCATTCAGATCCACAGATATTCTCTCCTTTATCAGATCCAAAGAAACTTGTGAGAATTGCGTCTATCAGATGTAGACTAGAAGCTTCTAATTCTTCTTCAGCCTCTCTTCCACCTAAGATACTCTCACAAAATTAGCCTTTTCAATCAATCCCAATACCTATTGAATGATAGGATCTCCCACCTAACTTTAGAAGTCCTTTCTAAAGGAGTAGATCTTCAATGTTCACTGGTAGTACATCATATTTAGACCTTTGAGTTTCCTACTTCCCATTCAAAACCATTTGATATTGAAGGAAATCCTAAACTTCAATTATCTAAATTGAAACGAATTGATTTCCTTTCCTCTCTCATACAAACTTGTCCTTCAATTTCTACCAAGCCCGAAGAGGAAATTAACATTTATACAAATCCTTTAGCCATTGAAGATCAAGAGAAAATCATACTTGAAGTTTATAATTTAGTTTTTCATCCTCAGTTTTTCAAGAAACCTAAACCTCCATCCCAGCCATCTTCAACCAATGTTGACTCTCCTAAACAAACATTTCAATTACAAAACCAAATGGCTGGATTTAAGCCAATTGCAACGGATCGGTATGAAACATTAGCTCTTCCACCAACAACCCAAATTCATGACTTTTATTAAGGTTATTTGAAACATTTGCCTAGATTCAATGGAGAAATAGGGTCATCTATAGAAGATAATTTGGCTACATTTCTTGATTTTGTAGACAATATGAACATTGAACATGAGGATGTTTATACAATAATTTTTGTTCAATCATTAGAGGGAAATTGTTGGCTTGTAGTGGACTGATCCAGGTTCAGAGGTGATTTAGCCAAACAAATCCCAGTACTACTGGCCCTTTCGACAACAGTCCAAGGAGCGTGGACTAAGGTCTCACCCGAAGTAGTATGGGAGGGTGCTAGAATAAGGTTTCCGCACACTAGAGATGTCTGATGACTTTTGATGGTCCACAATTTAACATTGTGTGCACATCGCTACACGCACCTATCAGTACCTCACAACCTGCGATGCTACCTTTGCGGAGCCCCACTCAGGGCTTGATCCACGTTATTACCCAATCTCTTATAAACCCAATATTAATTTATCACTTAGCTTATACGTATGTGTTTAGTTATACTTAATAGTGTTCATCATTCATACAAGTGCACATGATAAATAAAATAGTACAATTGCAAAAGATGTCAACCATATAATAACTCAAAATAGATACACAAGATTTGGAATCAAACTTCTCTTTACTATCTCTTTCCTTGGTTATAGACCTGACTCTACCCTGTGCACTCATCTGCAGGGGTCTGTGCACTCAACTGCAAACTCTACTAGGCCTCTACACACTTAGTTGCAGAGCCTCTTCCTACTACTACGACCCAAAGCACTTAGACCTTTTCTCTATGCTTGCTATCTTCTAGACTCCATCCATTTGTCGACTTACTTCTTCCATAACTACTTTACAACTTATAGCCTCGCTCTATTTATACAATCCCATGGTCCACGGACCATGGGTAGGATGACACTACATTCAAAACATAGGGCAGACAACCCTACGACTCTAACATACAATTTTCACTCCACAACCGCAATTCACAAAGTCTTTACAACATTAGTACTCAAAAATTGGGCTTTGAGCCCCAAAACATATTGTGGGGGGATTCCATGCCCAACAGGCCCCCAGCACAAACATCATGACTCATCCTTGAGTCACTTTGTTGGTGCGGCAATCTTGGCATGAAGTCCCTTCAACTGTTCCCATACGGTCTAAATGTCGGTAACGCACTGAGTTGCTACCTAATGAACCTGCTGCATTCATTCCTCCATGTCTGAATTGTTTCCTTACATCTGTACCGGCATCTGCTGCGTATGTTTATAGTCTCGCGCCCTTGTTTGGATCCTTGGTTCATGAAGTCTATGCTTTGGCCAGTTAGTTAGATAGTCAGCCGACCCATGTAGGGCTTCAAGTGACTGCCGTTTACTTTTCTTGGGAAGGGTTCTCCATTTAGTTTGACTAGTTGGACCGTGCCTCTGTATGTGACCTCCTTAACCACATATGGTCCCAGCTAGTGCATTCTGAATTTTGCCAGAAATTTTTTAAGCTTACTGTCATATAGCTATGTGCGCAGAATAGGAAGTGGATTGTAACTGGAAAAAGCATTAATAAAGATACGTTGGTTTTGGAATATCGCATATCTGCTGCTCTGTTTCTGTTTATGCATCTGTTTACAATTTATGATTGTGTGCATGTTTATTTATGTTGAATGGTGAAGGAAAGCATAGGGCCCACTTAATTTAATTCTAGATCTATAACACTAATAAGCATAGTAAAGGGTAAGAACGGTTGCGCTCGTCATCCTTTCTAGACTTCATCCAGACATCCCGAGAGTACGGAAACCTGGTTCCAACACTGTCCCATACTACCTCGAGTGAGACCTCAATCCGCGCTTCGTGGACTATTTCTGAAAGGGCCGATAGTTTCGGGATTTGTTTGGCTAAAACACTTATGAACCTGGGTCAGGCCCCCATTAAGCCAACAAATGGTTTCATTGCTAGGATCATAATTTTCCTAAGGGATGTCTAATGTCGGAACACTGGAACCCTACAAATAAGGAAATTGAAGATTGGTTGGAGTTTGTGATACAGGAGAATAAAACCCCACAGATATCTAAGAAGAAGTGGCTGGATCGCTACGTATATATGGAAATCCACGAGATATTCTTTGCATCATTCTCTTCAGAGCTGTATGATTGGATCATGAGGTTAGCCGACAAACAGGGAAGGTATAAGCTCAATAAACCAATAGTGTGGACTCCAGAGTTGGTGCGTAGGCTAGAGGCATCAAAAGATAAGATCGTGGGGGCCATAGAACATTGGCTCGATTGGATAATAGGAGGGTTTATCACTAAATTTATGATAGACATGACTGTAAGCTACAGTGAAGCAGAAAGACGTTTTCTCAAGGGACCACGAAGTAAGTACATCAAATCTTTGAATACTTGGATTAAGATGTTGTTATGTGAAAAACGGGTGATGCGAATACATTAATGAGTGGAACGACGTGGAGCAGAAAGGTCTACAAAGATATTGAAGGGTTAGGAAACAGTCCTTTAATTTCACCTTCATGAGCAGGTGAGGAAGAGTGTGTTTGGGGTTCTCCGAGGAGTGCGATTAGTTTGATATGGCAGCACATTCCGCAGCTACCATCCCCACTTACGCTACCAATTACATCACCTCCTTCACCTCCATCTTTGCCCACACCACCTCCACCAAACCAGTAGTTCATCATGGCAAGCGCAATCAAGTTGCTTGTATTTAGAGGAGTAGGGAACGAAGATCCAAATCAGTTTTGGTTCGTAGTAAGAGTGGTGTGGGAAGCACATGGGGTTACCGATGAAAACATTAAGAAGGCCACATTGGTAAGTGCGCTACAGGATCACGTGTTGACTTCGTATATCAAGCACTCGAATGATCACCCAGATGCAAGAATAGTGGAGACCCAGATTGCGTTGAATAGAGAATTTAGCTGGCTGAAATGTGAAACGCAGTCGATCATCAGATTTAAGGAGATCATGGTGCTTCCAAGTGAAATCCTATAGGATCTGGATCAGAGGCTGAAAATTACAATCCGCGAGGTTAATATGACACTGAAAGATGCGCAACGCCATGCGTGGTTTGTGGCATCTTTGACACCACACCTAAGGACAACGCTATCACAACAGAAGCTCTCAACCCAGGAAGAAGCATTCGAAATGGCGATGAGGTTGCATGAAACACTGATACACAATCCAGGGTTGGGAGTCCAACAAATCCATGTGCAGCTACAAAACCTATGCTTGTAGATGCAGAGTTTGAAACAGGATAGGGCGCCCTGATTAGAAGCATGTGAAGAAGTGTGGTGCATAAAATGTAAAGGCCAGGGCCATGATAAGGATCATAGTCTAGTATTTGCGAACTATTTGGTGGGAGGGGGACCAATGCCATTGAGACTAGAGGCTTAGGTAGGGCCAAGTGTAGCACCCACGCTCTGGTGCACGATCTATCAGGTGGGGGGAAAGCACACTACGGACAACTGTCACCTGTTGCAGAAGTATACATAGACTCCGCAGCAGCAATTTTATTATTTCTATAGATTAGTGGGCCACGATGAGTGAAACTATCGGAGTTATGAGTTGTTGATGGATCGAACACTTGCCTACAACATGCAGATCAAGGTGCGAGGTCAGGATCCAACCACAGCAATAGCGCACAATGGATTCCAAGAACACGAATGAGGACAAGGAGGAATGGGACCTGAACGAGGGTGCAGACAGTTAATCTGCTATAACTGTGGAGGACCTGGGCACTACACACGTGACTGTATGAACCTGAGTAGAACATGTTGTCCATATTGTTATTAGTTTTATCATGAAGCGGTAGATTGTCCGACATTGATCACACAGATGTGCGAGAAAGGGGTACTACAGTTTACTCTAACTCAGAATATCCAAATGACGAGGTCTAGATCGTGCGAAGAAGACCCTAATGTGAACATGGTGCTCAGAAGCGGCGTGAACATAGGGGAAGATAAGGGAAAGCAACCCGAGGATGATACATGGATTCATAAGGCTCCTATGAAGGAACCTTAGTTTGACTTGAAGCGCGTAAGGGAAATGTTTATGGAAGCTAAGAAGAGCTTCACGGAGGCCTCTACTTTAGGTAGTAAGGATCAACCAGAGCCGAGAATGGATCCTTCTATGCTTACTACCTTTTTAGAGACATGTATGAAGTTTCTATGTGACAATAAGGTGGTTAAAGGATTACAAGAGTTGATAACTAGGTGTGCAGGGTCAGGCAAACCGCGTGTAGTCAAGAAGCTAGGAAAGCATGCATTGTGCATTGGCAGGGAAATGCGGTTGACAGTGCAAATTGGTGAATATGAGATGGATAAGGTCATCCTAGACCTGGGATTGGACGTGAATGTGTTACCAAAGCAGATAGGGGAACGCATGGGCAGGCCCGTGTTACAATGGTCACCTATCCAATTATGGATGGAAAACCAACAAAAGATCGTGCCCATGGGAAGATTGTAAGGAGTAACAGTGGATATCGAAGGTGTGAGCATGTAGACAAACTTTGAGGTAATAGAGATTGTGGATGATAGTAACCCTTACCCCACGTTGTTAGGGATAGACTGGGCCACTGATATGAATGGAGTCATCAACTTGAAGAAGTGGAAAATGATTTTCGAGAAAAATTCCCTATGCGTAGTAGTTCCGCTTGATCTCGCCGAAGGGGCGCGCTACACTGAACCTGTGCGTGAGGATGATAGTGATGATGAGCTAGATTGCATCTACCAGATAACAGTGCAAGACCAGGATTGGGGGAACCTGACTGAAGATGGAAGAATCTCATGGGAGCATGATAGTTCTTGTACCTCAGATTCAGATGAAGAAATAGAACGCTGGAAGAATCAGTTGCATGAAGTAACAACGCTAAATTGCAACATGATGATTAGATCATCGTGGTGCATGAGGACCGAAGCAAGGGAATTGCCAACATATGATGGGGAAGTAGGCGTGGATGAATTCTTAGACAAATTCAAAAGGTCAGTACCAAAACAGCAACAGTATGGAGCGATGGAATGGGCGTTGCGTGCAACACCTACACGATGGTGGCAGACACAACAGAAAAATATTGGGAGTTGGAATGAATGCAGAAGATAGATGCACTTACAGTTTGGAAGTCCCCAGCGTCGAACACAAGCTGGGCAGAAAGGGTGAAGTAGTTTGTGCGCCCACCTATGTTGATGGGTGCAAACGAGTGCTGGGAAAGCACATCATAGGCTAAGGATAAAAAATCAGAACCTATCACAACAGCAGGAAAAGCGACACACAACACAAATACCCCGCGATGGAGAATTCACAAAGCTATGTGGAATCATGAATAGAGTTTACCAAGTGCAACAAACGGATTGGGACCAACACATACCAACAGTTTGATGGGCCTATAGGACCATAAGCAAAAACCAGAGTGTGGAAATGACCTCAACAGTGTCAAGAAGAGAGGAAACCAGGAGGATAGAAAAGAATCCCCAGACCATAGTAGGGACAAGACGTGAGGACTTGGGTAAAGTAATTAAGCAGTTGCAAGAATACCTTAGAAGAGGAAGCATGAAACTTCATGAACTCGATGATGCATGGGCACGGATGAGAAAGAGAAGTGTGACATTGGACAAAGAAATCAGTGAACTGAAAAACATAGTCATGCAACTGAGTCACGAGAAACTAAGCATGTTGGGATCAAGTCTAGCCATCCCTACTATTGTATTAGAAAGAGTTGCGACCCCGCTATCATGGCTGAAAACACACCTTACTGAACAAGGGAGCACACCACACAAAGAAGAACACGACACACTACCAGACCTAAGGGTATGTGAAGGGTGCCCGTAGCCCGGGCTGGCAGGAAAGTCGAAGCCTTGCGCCAGGGGTGCGACCACCTGACTATTTGTAGGAAGCACAGCCTCAATGCTCCAAATAGTTGAAAGAAGGTGCAGGACTATAAACAAGTCTGTAGGAAATCCATGTCGAAAGGAGGTTTTGCGCAGGGCCAGTCTGTCACAGGGATCGTGCTCGCACATAAGGGGCTGCGCTACTGCGTGGGTAGGTTGGGAGGTGACCGTTGATGTCACTGTTCATGACAAGAGGTCTAATTTAAGGCAGAGAGGAGCGGGTGGTGGGTCATTAAGATAGGAATTAAGAGATAGATTCAAGATTATATGCCGCCAAGAAGGTACTGGTGACTCAGATATGGATGGAATGACCGTGTTATGCTCTTAACCTGCAAAATGATACCCAAATACAGAATATGCGAAGAAACGATACCCAAAACACAGAATAGCAATGATTTTATTATTCAGATAGTAATGTGCACTTACCTCTTCGAGGGGGCAACCTCCAATAGAGCAAAGCTCGACTACAAAATAAGACACAATCCTCCTCGCAGGGAGTCTCTATCCTTTATATATGACTCATACATGCAATACCACGGGCCAATACCGTGGGTTTTATTAATACCATATATCTAATACTACGGCCCATTTGCAACTAACTATGGTCTCGTCTTTAATTGTGGGTTAACCACTTACAAATATTAATATGGGCTTTATTGACTCTTGACTATGACGTGATCCCATGACATAAATAAGGGCGTTAGGGTGGGACCCTAACATGCCCTCCCCCTTAAGACTAGCCTCGTCCTCAAGGCTGAAGCTGCGGAAACTGCTGAAGAATAGTGGTTGGTTCCCAAGTTGCATCTTCCGGAGAGGTGTCTTTCCGTTTGACGAGGACTTCCTTAATCATGCGGCCGCGCAGGTGCTTGTCTCGCGTGTCTAGAACCTGTTCGGGTTGAAGCCAGATTGACCCTTCTTCATCCAATTCAGGTAGACTGGTTTGAACTCGGCAATTGCTCCCAATCACTTTCTTGAGGCACGATACATGGAAAACTGGATGGATTTTTTCCGTAGGTGGCAAAGCCAACTTGTAAGCCACTTCTCCAATGCGCTGAAGTACTTGGTATGGTTCGTAGAATTTTGGAGAGAGCTTTTGACAACCCTTGTCTTTGAGTGATATTTGCTTATATGGTTGCAGCCTCAAAAAGACCTGATCCCCTTCTTGAAATTGGCGCTCTGAGCGATGCTGGTCGACCTGTTGCTTCATGCAGTTCTGAGCTTGATGAAGATTCTCTCTAAGATGGGCGAGCATGGTTGCGCGGTGTTGTAGGAGTTGATCAACTGCTTGGACTTTGGAGCACCCCTTGAGATAAGAAGTAGGGGAAGGTGGAAGTTGACCATATACTGCTTCATAGGGAGTCATTTTGGTGGTGGCATGATAGTTGGTGTTATACCACCATTCAGCCAGAGCTAACCACTGTACCTAAAGGTGTTGCTTTTCTGAAGTGAAACACCTAAGGTAGGTTTCTAGACATTTGTTGACAGCATCGGTTTGACCATCTGTTTGCGGATGATATGAAGTACTGAGTTTGAGTTGAGTGCCTTGTATTCTGAAGAGTTCCTGCCAAAATTTACTGGTGAAGATCGGGTCGTGGTCGGACACAATAGAAGTGGGCATGCCATGCAATTTGAAGATCTGATCCATGAAAGATTGAGCAACCAAAGTTGGTGTAAACGGGTGGGGTAGGTCACAAAAATGTGCATACTTCGACAGTTGGTCCACAACCACCATGATGACTGACTTGTTCCCTGACTTTGGAAGACCTGTAATGAAATCCATAGAAACCTCCGTCCAAATTGATGCCGGAATGGGCAATGGTTGTAATGTGCCTGGTGTGTTGACGGTTTCCCCTTTGTGGCGTTGACAGACATCACATTCTGCTACGAAGGTAAGGATGTCCTTTTTCATGCCTGTCCAAAAAAATGATCTTCTGGTGCGAGCATATGTCTTCTGAAAGCCTGAATGTCCTGCAATGGGAGATGAGTGCAATTCTGCCAAAATGCGACTTTTGAGGGTGGATGTTGGTGAGATTACGACTCTGTCCTTGTAGCGAAGAATATAATTTTGCCACGAGTAGCCCTTGGTGGTATTAGGATCTACCTGCAATTGAGAAATGAGTTGGGAGAGCCCGGGGTGTGAAAACCATTCCCTGCGAGCCTCTTCAATCCAGTCTAGAATGGGGAGGGAAATTGCGAGCAGAGTACTTTCCTCCTCAAATTGGCGAGATAATGCATCTGCTACACTTTTGTCTTTCCCTTTCTTGTAAATGATCTCATAATCATATCCCAGCATTTTGGCTAACCATTTATTTTGTTGTGGGGAGGATAGGTGTTGCTCCAAAAAATATTTAAGACTGTGATGATCTGTGTGGATTTGGAAACGTCGCCCCAATAAGTAAGGCCGCCAGGTCTCGACTGCATGTAAGATGGCCATCATTTCCTTCTCATAGGTAGATTGGCCCAGATTCCTCCCACTGAGTTGTTGGCTTGTGAAGGCCAACGATCGCCCTTCCTGCATTAAGACCGCCCCAATACCTGTACCCGAAGCATCACATTCAATGACAAAGGATTTGGTGAAGCCAGGTAGTGCTAAGACTGGAGTGGAACACATGGCATTTTTGAGAGTGGTAAATGCCTGTTGTGCTTCCTCGTTCCAGAAGAATGAATTTTTCTTTAGAAGTTGAGTGAGGGGCTTCGCTATGCAGCCATAGTTGCGGACAAATTTACGATAATAGCCTGTGAGACCCAAAAATCCTCTCAAGCTCTTCAAGGTCTTAGGTTGAGGCCATTCTTGCATTGCCTGGATCTTTTTGGGGTCCACCTTGACACCTTCGCGCCCCACAATGTGGCCCAAATACTCAACTTCATCCATGCCAAACGAACACTTGGACATCTTGACAAATAATTTATGCTTGTGGAGCAGTTGCAAGAGTAGATCTACATGCTAAAGATGTGCCGCCCAAGTGCCACTATAGATGAGGATGTCATCGAAGAAGACAAGGACAAATTTTCTGAGATATGGTTTGAGAATGTGATTCATAAGGCTCTGAAAAGTAGAGGGGGCATTACAAAGACCAAATGGCATGACCAGGAACTCATAATGGCCTTCATGAGTTCTGAAAGCCGTCTTGGGAATGTCGACTTCCTTCATGCGAATTTGGTGGTAGCCTGAGCGAAGATCCAACTTAGTGAAGAATTGAGCCCCATTGAGTTCGTCCAGCAAATCGTCAACCACCGGGATGGGAAATTTATCTTTGACTGTCAACTTATTGAGGGCCCTGAAGTCGGGACACATCCGCCACTCCCCATCTTTCTTGAGCACCATGACCACTGGGGATGAATAAGGACTAATGCTGGGACGAATGACACCTGCTTCCAACAGTTCCTTGATGATTTTTTCTATTTCATTCTTTTGGGTGAACAGATATCTGTATGGCCGCAAATTTCGGGGTTGGGCCCCTGGAACCAAGGTGATTCTACGATCGTGTTCCCCTCGCGAGGATGGAAGCTCATGAGGCTTGTCAAAGACCGTCCGATGGTTATTTAAAATCTGTTGCATCTCAGGATGAATTGGCAGAGACATGGTTTCGACTACCTGGATGGCATTAAATTGAGCTACTACTCCATGATGGCCTTTTTTTAACAATTTTTCCATCCTATTCGAGCTGATGATAGAGGGGGCTCCCCCCTGGAGTCCACGGAGGGTATGTGTGGAGTTGTTCTGCTTAAAACTCATATATAACTCCTGGAAAGCCATTGTGATTGGCCCAAGAGTGCGAAGCCATTCAGCGTCGAGGACAATGTCGCAACCCCCCATGTGTATGGCAAACATGTGGGTTTTCAACTGATAATCCCCCATTTGAAGTTTGACATTTTCACAGCGGCCTTCACATTTCATTGTGCTCCCATCCGCAATTTGGACTTGGAAGTTAGAAACTGCTCATACAAAACAATGTGCTGCTTCTGCGATTTTTTGATGGATGAAATTATGGGTACTTCCACTATCAATCAAGACTACTACTGGGCGATGTTTAAGAAAACCCCGGATTTTTAGAGTTTGAGGGGAAGAAATCCCTGCCAACACATGCAGTGAAATAACTGGTTCGTCAGAGACATTCTCCTTTGGGTTGTCTTCTTCTAGCGCCTCATGTTCCTCAAGTGGTGGATCTTCCTCTGTTGAGCTGTAGTCAGTGGCATCTATTTGAAAAAATTTGGGCTCCTTGCATTTATGACCTGGGGAGTATTTTTCATCACAGTAGTAACATAGTCCTTGCTTCCTTCTTTCGGCCATTTCCGCAGGTGACACCTTTTGGACCTTAAGTGTTTGAGTCGTGTTGTGAGCCTGTGGGGGATGACCTTTAGCGGGGAAATTTGGGCGACTGTATTGGGCTGCTAATGCACGTTCCACCTTACAAGCTACCTGGCAAGCCTCCATCCACGTGGCAGGGTGGTGCAGTAGAACTTGAGCTTTGATGGCTTCTTTAAGACCACTGATAAAACATTCCGTGTAGAACTCATCTGTGAGACCCCTAGTGTGGAAGGCTAAGGCTTCAAAAGCGGTAATATATTCATCCATTGTACCAGTCTGTCGGAGCTTAGTGAGACGACCCAAAAAAGAGTCTTCCTGCTCAAAGCGATCTCGAAGAGCTTTGGTAAATTGGGTCCAAGTCCTAAAAGGTCCATTGCAATGCTGATGCCATTCCCACCATTGCCACCGTTCATTGTCCAAGTACATGCTCCCCAACATAAGCTTAGTCGCATCCTCTGGGATATGATTCAATTTGAAATACTGCTCCATTTATGCTAGCCATGCGGACGGGTGAGAACCGTCAAATTTATGCATATCCAACTTGGGAGGTCGCTGACTGGGTGGTGGATGGGTGTGCCAGATGTGAGGAGAGTGGCTAGACTCACCCTCATTGTATTCATGGCCATTATACGCCTCCTCGTGGGCTTGCTCCTTGCCCTTCAGGAGTAATTGCTACATCTGGAGACTTAGTCCGTGAATCTCACTTTGGATGGAGTTCACAGTTTCTTCCAGTTTGTCCATCCTTTCATTGGCCATCGCTTGAGCTCTAGTTTCTACCATACACCAACCTGATGAAAATTTGGGACCGCCTAAAAATTTTTACTAATAAATTCAATGGTACCACCTTGCTCAGCTCGTCGTCCTGATTCTGATGGGCTAGATCACCAATAAGCGCCCCGGAAGATCTGGTAGGTCTGAGAGATCTGAATGGCAGAACAACTGTTGCGGCGGATCTGATGGATCTACGGGACTGATGTCTGCTGCTGCTGCACCTCTTTGCACACGCGGGTCAGGAATAGATGATGTGTGATCCCCCGATAGAAAAGGAAACTATGGTCGTGAGGAGTGTTAGGTGCTACAGATCGCAATATACATAAGGGTCTGGCAGTAGTACTCGGCCCAATGTTTCAGGGCTCTAACTAAGGAGGATCATCCGTACCTTTAGCCGTACAACCCGACTTCCCTATCGTACGGGCGAGTAATCTCTCCGAGTGCTGTTCTCAGTGTACTGTAGCCACAAGACGGCCGACATTTTATCTATGGCGAGGTTTCAAGGGAACCTAGGGGGCTTCCGATATACCCAGAGGGTACGTGGAAGACAGTCCGTGCGCGGTTCTGTCTAATGCGCTACTACTCGAAGGGGTACCCACAGGGGTTACAAGGGAGTCCAACAGACGTGACCACCTCTTGTATTTCCTGCGTGCATGCCTCCCCAAATCCGCAGGTTTATGCGCTTAACGACAGATCCCGTGGTTTAAAGACACCAGAACACGTCTCTAGCCGAATTTTTTTTTTGCTAAGAATTGGAGATCCCACCGGCCCTGGAAAGTGCTCTGATACCACTTGTTATGCTCTTAACCTGCAAAATGATACCGAAATACAGAATATGCGAAGAAAAGATACCCAGAACACAGAATAGCAATGATTTTATTATTCAGAGAGTAATGTTCACTTTCCTCTTCGAGGGGGCAACCTCCAATAGAGCAGAGCTTGACTACAAAATAAGACACAATCCTCCTCGCAGGGAGTCTCTATCCTTTATATATGACTCATACATGCAATACCACGAGCCAATACCATGGGTTTTATTAATACCATCTATCTAATACTACGGCCCATTTGCAACTAACTGTGGTCCCATCATTAATTGCCGGTTAACCACTTACAAATATTAATATGGGCTTTATTGACTCTTGACTATGACGTGATCCCATGACATAAATAAGGGGGTTAGGGTGGGACCCTAACAGACCGAGTTCAAATTCAAAAGTTACTATAAAACTCTATGGGGTAGCTGTGAAGAAACACTTGGTTGTGTGAGATTTGAGCTAGTATAGAGCAGTGAACACCAAGCTACCTTGCCACCAGTGAGTACGCGACCAAGGAAATCTCATATATACACAATGTTGAGAACTAGACCGTGATTCACGGAAGTTACCCTAGAGCCTCAGGTGACCGAAGAGGAGCTTGGAGAGGTAGTATGTGCACTAGAGGTAGCAAATTCCCCACGCACACCACGAACATAGAAAAACAAATAGCTAATGGGGCCAGTCCAGGTATCATGATGAAACCCAAGAGTTAGTAAATTGTTAATGGCAGAGAAGGGCAAAGCTGTCATCATTAAAACAGAGGAGGAGGAGGAAGATTTGCAAGCCCTGATAGCCCAAATTGAGGCATAGGACGATGAGGTGGAGATTATGTCCCAAGTACCTTCAGCGATAGAGTTACCCCCCTACATTCCCCCGTGTAAAGGGGCAGCCAAGATACTGAAGGACCTGGAGACCACGAAGAGTGCGCTCCAGACCCCGCTTCTTCCAAATGACATAAGGTTTGATGATCTGCCACTGGGACAGGTACCAAATATAAAATTTTAAGACTAGGCCTCGCGGATAGTGAAAAGTTCCCACAATTGGCTGCAGAGAAATTACTGCAATAGAAATAGTTGTGCGGTGTGGAGAAGGCTGGGTTACTCCATGTGTGGTGAATAACCCACTACCACTACACGCCCATCACATTTTTTGTCATCCAGCGACTGTTGTGTCTAGTATATGATGGGTATCTTTAGCTAGAGGAGTTGATTCCCATCACAACCGACCTAATTCATCGAATTTCATGGCTACCCATTAAAGGAAGCAATCCTACTGACATCGTTGGAAAGAGCAATGACTTGGGCCTCGCAGAAGCTATGAAGGCCAAATTATAAGCTAGAGAAAAGGAAGTGAGGGTATGTAATAACAAGCATCAAGGACCAAGGGGTGTGCATTGCCACCTAGCTACTATCTAGCAAGCTCATGAGGAAATTCCACGTAGACAAAGTTCCATCATCTGTAATTGCGTTGGTGGAGCAGTGTGTATAAGGGGTCTAGTTCAACTGGGTGCAGCTTCTCTGCGGTGAATTTTTGTCAAATTGTAGGGAAGCCCGGGACCATGGTAAGACCTTCCACTATGCGTGGTTGCTCTTATCCATCCTGCTGGTTATTGGGGAGCTACCGGCAGACACCCAGTTTCCCACCATTGAGAGAAACCTACCAGAGGCTATGAGGTACACCTCGCTCTGGGCAACGAAAGGCGTGACAAGGATTTGGGAGATAAAAGTGTTTTCAGAATTCGTAGAGGTGAGCTTATGAACATGGATCAACCGTAGGTCATGCTTGTCCCTGACAGTATATAACAATTTGCAAAGCACAATAGAATTCAAGGCGGATATGCATAATCTATATATTCGGGCGCGCAAGGATCCAACACGAGAATGGGTAAAGATGTTGTTCATTGCCACAAATGATGCAATATGCGATGTAATGGCGTCATGGTATCCAGAGTGGCGTGCCCTGGACTTGGCAGAACTAGAAAAGATCACAGCATAGCAGAGGAAGAGGGAGACCAAGTTGTGCATTGCGAAGGTGGTGGAGAGAAAGCGCCACAAACAGGAAGTGGCCACGCAGCAGAAGGCGGCTGAGGCAGCAGCAATAGAGCATATGGTACAAACCACAACCATGCCCACTGAGGATACTGAGGAAGGTTAGGAAATGTCCACAGAGCAGGACATACAGGGGGAGGTAGAGACACTGGAATGCATGGACCTTACAAAAGAAGTGACCCAACTCAAGAGGTCGTGCGACCAGGAGCAGCTACCCGCCCGCAAAAAGACAAAGACAACAAAGACTATGGAGGGAGACCTTGTTGATGGTAGAAAAAGAGTTTGCTATGTCACTAAGGATGCTCTAGAAGAGTCGATGACAGAGCAGACAACTGTATTGGGGGCGCTTAGAGAGCAGTTGCAGGCATTACAAGTGTGACCCCTAGGAATGATGACATCGCATCTGGTGAAAGATATAGCCAACGTTGAGCAGATGGTGCACGCACGTACAATGAACACTTTGATGTTACCAGAAGGCACCGTCTTCGCAGAAGCCGAAGGTGACATGAGGGGCTGGGCATTGAATTTGGCCGCCCTTCCCAGAGAAACCCTATACCAGCTGCAAGATGGGGTAACTGGTAAGCTTCATGCCAGGGAGGGCCACTCTCTCCAAGTATTGAGTGAGGAGAAGGTAAACTTAGAATAGCTCAGCCTGTAGTGGGACAGCTTGGTCGCCCAAAACTAGGGATTAGAACATGTAGTGTAGGAGGCCTGTAGCTACATTCTAGAGTTGGTCGTGGCGGTGGCACTCCCCACCATGGAAAAGATTCATCAATTGGTAGCTGGAGTTCACAGGACCTAGGAAGAGGCCGTGAAGGCTCAGTTGGAGCTGAACCTGTAGATCATGGAACTGCGACTGAAGGCACAGTCCTCTACACCCATGAATGTCGGAGAGCAGCACTACCGTGCCATCCAATTGGGGTTGAAAGAGATAGAGCATGTTGTATACGACTGCACAGGATTGTTGGACCAGTCCCTCTTCACAATCACTTCATTACATGAGGACCCAATGCTACAATAGTTAGAGACATGAGCGCATAAATTATAGCAGGCCTATGACAATGTTCGAGGGACCACATAGAGGGTAACCCTTACCCAGCGATTGGCCAAGATGAGGGAGGCCTAGACTCTGAAAGAATAGGTGGACGCCGCATGCCAGAAAGAAGCAGGGCTTAAAGCACACATCCAACCTTGGCTCGAAGAAGCGCTCATGGTCACCACCATGATCGAGGGGAAGCTAGCCCAGATGTAGGACACATATGTCAAAAGGAAAGAGGGTGCCTATGAAAATGATGCATTAGAGATTCATTCACAATTGATACAAAAGACAATGGAGGAATGTGTGGAAGATGTCCGTGAAGCAGAGAGATTGTTGGATGAACTTCACGCAAAGATCACCGTACCAGCCAAGTGACTCAGGATGACTCACAATGTTTGTGTTGGGGGCTTGTTGGGCAGTGGATCCCCCACGTAATAGTTTTGGGGCTTAAAGCCCACAATTTTGGTTAATGGTATTATAAAGGCTCCGCGAAGCGCACGGAACATGAGTTGTAATGAGTCAGGTCAAAGGGTTGTCCTCCCAAAAGTAATATAAGATAATAGAAAGTGAGTAAGCCTGCCCATGGTCCACGAACCATGAGAATGTATAAATAGAGCAAGGCTCTAAGTGCAGAGGTCACTTTTTAGTTAGAACTTTTTCTGATTTGAAGTGCATGGGTTTCTAAAAGTGATAATCACCCTGAGTCTATAAGTCTGAGTCATGGGTCGTAGTAGTAGAAGAGGCTCTACAACTGTGTGCGTAGAGGCCTAGTAGAGTTCGCAGCTGTGTGCACGGACCCTTGCAACAGTGTGCATAGGGTAGGAAGTGGATTGTAACTAGAAAAAGCATTAATAAAGATACATTGGTTTTTGAGTATCGCATATCTGCTGCTTGGTTTCTATTTATGCATCTATTTACAATTTATGATTGTGTGCATGTTTATTTATGTTGAATGGTAAAGGAAAGCATAGGGCCCACTTAATTTAATTCTAGATCTATAATACTAATAAGAAGTCTCCATTATTTTATTGAATACCTCTACTGTCCCATTAACTTGTGGGTGGTATGGTGTACTTTTCTGATGATACACCTGGAACTCTTCTTTGAGTGCGCTAATGGTTTCATTCAGGAAATGTGTTCCACGATCACTCATTAAGATTTTCAGACAGCCAAATCGGGTCAACATGTTTTCGAACAAAAACTTCACACTCGTAGCAGCCATGCAGTCTTTGACTGGTTGCACTTCCACCCATCGTGTCAGGTACTCTGTTGTGGTGATGATGTAGCACGCGCATGTCTTTCTCTAAGGTTTGATCAGTCCCACAAAGTCGATTGCTCATTTTTCAAATGACTGCAATGTCATATGTGGATTTAGTGGCATCTCATCCCTCTACAATGGTTTTCTAGTCCTTTGACATATATCGTAGTCCTTATAGTGCACTTTCGAATCCTGGTGTAGGGTTGGCCACCATAACCCTGTGTGAAGAATCTTATGTGTAGTCACGCGTCTTGCATAATGTCCTCCTGTAGTGCCCCCATGTACTTCTATGACGATTTGACCTCGTTCAAATTTAGGTAAGTATCTTTGCAATATCTGATCATTTCCCATTTTGTATAGGTGCCCCGTGCAGATAGAAAAGTCTACCGCTCACACCACCAATTCATTTCCTGTTGGATAAAGTATTCCTTCGGCGCAGTCCCTACTGTTAGAAAATGGATTATATCTTTGAAGTGTTCGTCTGCGACATGCACTGCAAAGAGTTTTGCATCAACTAGTCCCTCCTCCAAATTAGTCGGTTCCTCGCCCATCTCAATTCGTGACAAGTGATCTGGTCCTGCTTTCAGGCATCCTAGCTTGACTATGACCTCAAAATCATATTCCTAGAACAATAAGAGCCACCTACATATGTGCCCCCCCAAAAACAGGCTTATTGACCAGGTATTTCAACGTGGAATGGTCGGTATACATCTTGAAATGTCCTCTGAGTAAATAGTGTCGGTATTTTTGGAGTGCGTACACCATCGCTAACCCTTTGTGTTCAGTTGTGGAATAGTTCTTTTCTTCTTTAGACAATATCCAACTTATAAACGTGATCAGGTGATCCACGCCCTTCGCGCCCTCCTAGGTGAGTATTGTTCCTAACGCAATACACGACACATCAGCATGTACATGAAACTCCACATCCCATTTGGGGAAGACCAATATTGGAGTAGAGGCTTGTTTCCCCTTTAGGACATCCAAAATATTCATGCAATCATCATTCCAACAATATATAACATCCTTTTTCAATAGCTTTTCCATTGGCGCTGCTATTTGGGCATAACTTTTGATGAACTTCCTGTAGTATCTGGTGTGCCCCAAGGTCGTGCACAGTTGTTTAACACTTCACAGCACTTCCAAATATAAAATAATGGAAATCTTTGCAGGGAACACCATCAGTCCTTGTTTGTAGACCACATGTCCCAGAAGGTTTCCAAAGGGAACGAGGAATGTGCACTTCTTAAGGTACAGTGCAATCTGGTGTCAGCAGCAAGTATCCAGAATCAAGCGTAAGCTTCCTACATGGTGCTTAACTAATCCAAAGGCATTCCAATGATCCAAATAGACTTCCAAGAACTTGTGGATGTATTCTTTGAACACAGCCACAACGATGCGCAAAAATATGGCTGGTGTGTTCTTCAGTCCAAACGTAATAACGGTGTATTGAAAGCAGCCCCATTTTGTTGTGAAGGTCATTTTGCTCCTGTCTTTTGGTGCAATCTTGATCTGATGGTACCCTGAGAACCAATCCGTGAATGAGTATGGTTCTTCACCGCCAACATTATCCAGTACTTCATTTGTGGATGGTGTCAAGAATGGATCGTGTACACAGGCATCATTCAACTTTGTAAGGTCGACGCATGTTCTTATTTCACCCTTGTATTTTTTCTCCTCTACTACCATAGGACTCACCCAGTCGGATTCTTCCACTAGCTCAATAATTCTGGCTATAAGTATTTTGTCTAATTCTTCACAGACCTTTTCCTTATATTTCAGATTCAAGCAGTAAGGCTACTTCTTAACCGGCTTTGCGTCAGGTTTTGGGGTGATCTTCATCATCCCTAAATCACCAACGTTCCATTTTAAGTCTGTAATTTTGGTCGAGAACAAGTCTTGGTATTTGTAGAGTAACTCAGCGACCTTATCTAGCATGGCATCATCCTAATAGTCCCCAAGTGTTGTGTACTTCAACTTTGCCTTCATTCCAATGCTTACCTGCTTCGTTTTTAACGGTGTGATGATGTCGGGATCCTCAATCGATGGTCCTCAAACCTCGTGAAAACGTTCCATTTTTGGAATGTTAATATTTTGTGGGTCCTCATTATCCTCCTCAACATTTACATTGTAACACTCTATCGCGCAGCTCAGCTGTGTCGCCCATTTTGGCTGAAGTAATTCCATTAGTTCTTGGGGTATTTTGAAGATATTTGCTTTTTCTGCCTGTAGCGCATCATTGACAATATCCCACCAATGATCTTCAAATGTGAATGTTAATATAAATCCATTGCGCAATATATCCCATTTAATCGTACCATGGCGGAGGTCCGTCTCTATATGCCAATTCATCGGTATGACATCCAAGCTATGATAGAATAAATGTACCCATAAGGCTATGGTTCTTCCTCATATACCTTGGTCCATTTCGCGAGGTGTGTACATGGATCATCTCGTCCGTCATACTTGTCTACTAGCAGCATTTGCGGTTTCCCAAATCGTAGGCCCATCATCCTTTTGCATCTGCACGAGTCCTCAAAACTTCTCTGATGTGTACCCCACCATCTTGTGGGCATCGCACGTAGTGCCCATTTCAAAGCATCAAACCATTGTTGTTCTAGCACTGCTTTCAAATTTGTTCAAGAATTCATCCACTATTATCAACCGATCATACATAGGTATATCCCTTACCTCTCTTGTCATGTAGCGTAGTGATCTAACCATCATGTTGCAATTAAGTGTGGTTACCTCATGTAACTAGTTCTACAATCATTCATTTTCGTCATTCGAATCTGATGTGCAGGAGCTTTCACGCTCCCATGAAATTTGGCTATCCACTATAGGATTCACCCAATCTTGTTCCCGAGCAGTTATTTTATAGGTACAGTCTAGCCCGTCATCACTCTCATCGTCATGCACTGGCTCTATGTAGTGTGCTCCTTCTGTAGGGTCTAAAGGCACCACTACGCGTAGTGACTTTTTCTCAAAAATAATTTTGCACTTCTTTAGATTTATTACCCCGTTCATATTGGTGGCCCAGTCTATTCCTAGTAGCTTGGGATAGGGATTGTTGTCATTGACAATCTCTATCACTTGAAAATTTGCCAGCACACTCACACCTTGAATATCCACCATTAGTCCTTGCAATCTTCCCATGCGTAAGATCTTCTACTGGTTCGCCATTTGTAATTGAATAGGAGACCATTGTAGTGTGGGTTTGCCCATGTGTTCCCATGTTTGTTTCGACAGTACATTTGCATCCGATCCAAGATCCAAAATTACCTGATCCATTTCATACTCTCCAATTTTTGCAGTCAATCTCATTTCCCTTCCTGTGTGCAATGCATTCTTTCCAAGTTTCAGGACCACGTGCAGTTCTCTTGACCCCACGCACCTAGTGATATGTTCCTGTAGTTCTTTTACAACCTTTCTATCATGTATCAGTTTCATGCATGTCTCCAGAGAGGTAGTGAGCATTGAAGGATCCATCCCTAGTTCTAGTTGATCCTTACTACCTGAAGTGGAGACCTCCATGAAGCTCTTCTTAGCTTCCATGAATGTCTCCTTCACGTGCTCCAAATCAAATTTAGGTTCCTTTGTAGGAGCCTTTTGAGCCCACGCACTTTCTTCTAACTGCTTACCTTTATCATTTCCAGTGGTGATACCACTTCTGAGCACTATGTTTAGATTCGGGTCTTCTTTGCCTGGCTCAGACCTCATCATTTGCAAATTCTGAGTCGAGGGAGGCTGGAGTACCCATTTCTCACATAGCCTCGCAATCAGTGTAAGGTAGTCCTCTACCTCATGATAAAAAAGAGTACAATATAAACATGATGTTCTCGTCAGATTTGTACAATTGCGAGCA
This sequence comes from Pinus tabuliformis, assembly GCA_031772625.1. Lineage (NCBI taxonomy): Eukaryota > Viridiplantae > Streptophyta > Pinopsida > Pinales > Pinaceae > Pinus > Pinus tabuliformis. The sequence continues at coordinate 210,521,267 of CM062809.1, read as the reverse complement.
TAGTGTCCTGGCCCTCCACAATTGTAACAAATTAGTTGTCCGCGACCCCTTCCTAGTCCCATTCCACCTCGACCTCATCTGCACCCCTGAAATCCAGCGCACACCATTCTTGCATTTGGGTCGACGGCTCACATTTTGGTCTGTTAAAGGGAAAAGTGTCTATTTAGAATGACCCTATCCCACTAAGGTGTGACAGTGACCTTAGAAACAAACAGAGAAAACTACTTTTGTATTCTTCTTTATGAACTATAAACAAAGAGAAATAGGATGAACCAACCTGTGTCTTGCGCTAGTCCTTTGATCCAATCTCTCTCCTCTTTGACAGCTTCCAGCTACCTGCTCCCTTACTTGCCCAGCTTCACCAAGTACCTGCAAGATCACAGAAGAAGGAAACTATACAAAGACATGGGTTCATACTCATAAAAATCTTAGGATCAGATTTAAGCTAAACATACAAATGTAACAAACATCAATGATACACAAGCATGTAGGAGAAACTCAAATAGTTTTATTGATATAACAAGAAGATCCGGGAGGAGTTACAACCGATGATTCTTGATCCAGCATCAACCTCCCAGCAGAGAAGCCCCTCTTCACCTCCAACAAAGCATAAATTACCCAATACTCTGATATCTATCTCAAAACTAACAGTAATTCTTTGCAATGTACAAAATTCCAGCCTCTAGATCTCTGGGATGAGGGATCCATATATAGATGTATGCAAGGAGTATGAGTCAGCTTATGATTTGACTAGTGTCTTCTCTCTGTCAGTTCTTGCTTCCACTTGGAGACTGAGAGCCTCTTACTCATCCTTGGTCGAATTCAGTGAGGCAAGTGTCATTGGAGAAGATTTTGGAAGCTTCCATTGTCTCTCCACCTCGTGTAATGACTCTGCCACTTGTCATTTCCCGCTCAACGCACCCTGGTAGTGCATTTAGGTGCGTTGCAATGCACCTAGCTAGTGGACTTGGGTGCTATGCAACGCACTTGGCTAGTGGAGCAGCTGAAATGATCCTGATTTGACTGATTCTGAGCAGTTTCTGGTGGAGAACTTCTGGGAGAAGCTATAATTTGTTGACCTTGTTCCTTTAGGAGTTAGAACAACACTTTTAGGGACTTAGGAGCCCTTGGTTTATGGAAATTTCATGCTTAGAGCTGTAAGGCACAAAAATGTCTATAACAGTTGCCCCCTAAAGTATGATGCCATTTATCGGGTGAAATGCTTTATTAGGAGGATCCGAAGTTCTTTCAATGCTGGGAGGAGACCTGTAATAAGATACAATACAATACATTATCTTCATACTATTTTCATCATATAGCTGAGGCGGGCATTCCCATGCTCAACTTTAAAAATTCATTTTCATGTACATAGGACAGACAATCGTCTGATGGTAGACTGATGATTCTGATAGAGCCATCATCCTTTTGGTAGGATGATTATCTATGCTGCAATGTTGTACATTTCAATGTCTTTATTTTCCTGAATATATATCACAGCCCGGATGGATGAAACTAGATCCGGGGTCTTCAATCTCGTCCGATCTTCACTCGAAGTACAAGTTGATCCATATGAGAAATGTTTTGAATTCGAACATGGAAAGACATCACTTGATTACCAGTCAATGACGTAAACAGTTAAAAAGCGCGAGAGGAATCACCGATAATGATAATGACCCTCAAGGTACTGTAGTACAATTCACGTGGTGTGAATAAAGGACTTGGCGTCGAACACCACGCAAAATCTTTCGGTCGAAGGTCATTGATGTATACCTGTCGCCGGAAGTGAGAAACTTGCCATTGAGGCATGCAAGCTTCAAAGTACTGAATGGGGTGTTCCTAGATCAACTTCTTGGATAATGAGCTGATGTTGACAAGAAGCGATCCGTCAAGGGAGGGCCTTAATGAATCCCACATCAATGACACGGAACGGAGCAAATGATTTTGATGGAGGTGAAAACGATCTGATGATATATGGTTTAGGATGGCAGTCATGAAAGAATGAAGTATAATGTATGGTAGTGGATGGGACACAGGTGACTTCTCTGGATGACTTCTCTTGAACATGTCGGTGACACTTATGAGATGGATTGGTAGCATTTACCCCAAATGTGGATGGTATGGCGTGACCATGGTGATGTGACTGGTGAATGAAACAACCCAACCCGACTCGGGCACAGAGTGGAAGTGTCATGTTCAAGAGCGACTTGCTACCAATAAAGATTCTTTGAGTTTTCTTCCCAATTTTTCCCTAGTCATTGCTGACCAGTACCTCTTTATTTTTTTCAAGCTTGAGGAGGATACCATATGCTTGTTCTATAATTTGCCCTTCGGGCAAACCCATCGCTATGTTTTAACGAGCCTAGCGATAGTGAAACTCGTTCTCGTCTAAAGACAAGTTTGTCGCTATTAATCTTTTTAACGAGTCTAACGACAAAGATAACTCGGTCCTTTTCATTTTTATAGAGTCTGAAAAGGTACGTAAAGGTAACTCCGAAATTCCTTTTTCGTCATCTAACCCCTTAAGTCCAAAAAAGTATAAAACAATACAGAAGGGATGAATTTTCGATAGTTTTAACGAGCCGAACAAAACAAGCGCTCGATCTTTTTGTGCAATAATCCCTCAGGTCCAAAAAGATTCAAATATAGAGGAGGGATAGCACTTCCTGTCGCTTTAACGAGCTGGAAGGCCAAAACTCGGCAATCTTTTCATATTTTACGAGTCAGTTGAAAAGAGCTTAAAGAAGACTCGTCTTTTGAGGAACGAGTGATAAAATGGGTAGCAGCTAATTCCAGGTAAGGTTTGGAATTTTCCAATCACGACAGTGTCACAAGGATGGCTAGTGAAATCACTCTTTGCAGCTGTTCCTCAAAATGGGTAAACAATCAAATGGAGGTGAATGATCGGCCAATGGAAAAGTGGAGGTGACGGTGCAAACACGACCAAGGCTTTAATGGCTGAAATGCTTCATTCACGGTGGTTATTTATCGGGGAATAGTTCATTTTTTAATGAGCTTTAATGCGGGTGGAAACATTTTCTCATGTCTTATGTTTATTTTTTAACGAGCTTGAACTATGTGCTAAAACTGCTCGATTAAATGGTCTTGTTTTGATTTTTACCATAGATAGCTTTGTCCTTCCAAAGATCATACTGTATTTTCAACTGCTTCATCAAACTAGTTAGAAATGAACAATATTTGCTTGAAAACGAGATTAAAACGCTAATATTTTACTTTGAACTACGTAAAAGTAATTAAAAAGTCTTTTTTACCTCTCATTATACCATTTCATTTGAACTAGGTTTGTTGGAGCTTTGGAGGTGCTTTTCCCCCTCGATTTTCATCTGTTGATTTCGAGAGATCCTGTGGACGATTCTCGGCGCCGTCTGGACCAGGTAGGAGCTAAACCTGAGCTCTTTCATTTCATGGTTTCCATTTTGCATTTTGTGCTTTATTCTCTGCTTTTCTGAGCCCCTGGGGTTTGAGGGATTCGTTCTGCCATCAACGCACCCTCAGTGCATCGAAAAATGCGTTGAATGCTGGCTTGTATGAAGGCAGTTTGACATCCAACGTACCTAGATCACTACTGCAGGTGCGTTGGGCGCAGAAAGGGAATTTGTTGCACAATTTTTCATGGAATTTTTGCCTATTTCTCACCAAAATCAGGACCTAACTCCCCTCTTGTTTGGTTTTTCAGAGATCTTGGAGCAAGATGACCCTTACATGGCGAGAACGTGAGCATGAAGAAGAGGACATGATTTCCCTACATGATCCAGTTATAGTGAACGCGCTGCGGAATTGTGGCTTGCTGAAGTTATTCCGCATTTCTAGCATGAGACAACAAATTAACTTACTGCAGTATTTGCTCGATGCTTGGGATCCTATCAATCAGGTTTTCCATATTAGGGGCAAATCTATCCCCTTGACTGCAGTAGACATCTATTTCTTGACTGGCTTGTCGAGGCGGGGTGCCCCCATCTCTTTGTCAGGTTCGGCCCGAGGAGGCGATCCTGTGAGAGATTATGTCTGCCGGTATTGCAGAGAAGGATCTCAGCCGAGTAAAGACGGCAAGATCATCATCCGTGATGTTACTGAAAGGTCTCTTAGGACTATCCTGTTTACTTTTGGTAGGATGGCCGGTAGTGCGTCTCTTCATGTGGCCAACAGATCCTATATGCAGAATGCCTTGGAATGCCTTCAACCAAAGGTGTTCAACTGGTGCGACGCAGTACTTCTTGTGATGAAGGAACAGTTGACCAAGATAAAGAACAAGAGGTCGAAGAACTTTGGGTACGGTTCTGTTCTGACCGCCTTTGCCTTGGAGAAGATACCACTGATACAGCCGCAGTACATTGCACTTGACTTACCTTCTCCTACTGAACCACGTATGCAGAGATGGGTTGACCATATGTCTAGGCATGCTGGCCAATCTCAGATTTCATTTTCTGATACCTTCTTCAGGTGGTTTGATCGTCAGGAGATGGTTTATTCCGAGTATCCATATGCTGGCATGGACTTCCGGGGTGATCCAGATTTAGTACTGCCGAACGGCGAGCAGTGGGTGCTATTGGTAAAATCTCTGACCATATTGTTGTTTACTGTTTCTGTTTATAATGTCCTTATGCTTTATTCTATCAAGACTCTGATCAAACTCATGTGTACATGCAGCTGTTGGTCCTGTTCGTCCAGTAGTTCGCCTGAGAGTACCAACTGTTGCTCTAGCAGGAGAGGCCGCCGGAAGGGCTATTCTTCGCGACCTCGATGTGGCTGAGACTCTCACAGCTTTGCAGGAGCAGGTTGAGGGCCTCACTCTTGGTATACCAGATGTGATGACTGACGAGCTACCTTTGCGGTTACAGCAGCATACTACTGGTGTGCCCAAATGATGGACTCGTCTCTTACGCATGATCGCACAGGCTGTGACTTGCTATCACGAGCACCAATAGACTAGGGTGCCCCCTAGCATTTTGATTTTTTGGGTCGTGTGATCGATTTTGTCTTGGTTACAGAACATTATATGTAAACCATAAACAGCTATATATATTTTTGATTTTCGGAGTTTTATTCTGGTTGAGTTATATGATCGACATGTAAAACATTAATGATGTGTTTCCTTTTATAAATGTTGCAAATGTCTATCTAACACATAGTTTGCTAATGAGTCGGTTAATGTGTTTAAGTTTCTGGAAATATGTTGGTATTGAATAAGATCAAATTGTCTTTCCAAAATTTTAACCCTTAGGAACATGCGATAAATAGCTGGGTTTCGGACGGAATATATACCATTGAGTTGCAGTATTACGAGTTGTGAGTCTAGCCTGACAATTAGTCGGCGTATACCATGAGTGATGGCATCAGAGAGAAGTTCTATCAACGCGCTATACTCAGCGATATTGTTCATTGATCGACCAATACATACACCTCTGAAACTTACTAACTCGTCACTTGGATCAAAAATGGCCCAAGCTGCGGAGGACAGGTTCCGTGAACTACGACTCGCTTCGTCGGCATATCCAACACATGGCTCCAATGGGTTTGACATCTGCAATAAATGTAAAAAGGTGGATTACTCGACCAAAACAAACATTCTAGCGAAAACAAAAATATAACAAAAGCATACTGGTTACTACTATGCGTAGTAACGCTTGAGGTACAACCCTTTACGAGGTTGCGCTAGTGGAATTCTGTCGTAATCCATTAACTCGTAGGCTCCCTTTGCTAACACCCGTTTAACAATATAGGGGCCCATCCATAAAGACTTAAATTTACCTGCTCCCAATTTATCGGATTCTTGGTCGTAAAGCAAGACCAAGTCACCTTCTGAGAAGACACAGGGTTTGACATTTTTGTCGAACTGCGCCTTGACTCATTTCTTATGGGCTTCGTTGGCCAACGCGGCATCACGACGGGTTTCATCCAATTGGATTAATTCCAAGAAATGGGCCTCTTCTTCTGAAGTTCTGGGGAGGAGATCAATTGCGAGTTTGAGAGACGAGATTTCACACTAGACTGGTAAGACTGCTTCTAGGCCATATACTAGTTGGAAAGGTGTGAACCCGGTTGCATTCCTTACCGATGTTCGGTAACCCACAAAGCTGAGTACAGGATTAGGTGCCATCTTATTTTGTGAACTCCGATCATCCTTTGCAGCATGCGTTTCAGGACCTTGTTGATTGCTTCAACTTGTCAGTTGGCTTGCGGATAGTATGGAGTAGAGTTGTCATGAGACAGCCCTAGTTTGGCAGCTAATTCAACCATCATGTGATTGCGAAAATGCGATCCATGATCTGTGACTATAGCCTATGGTATGCCGAATCTGGCGACTACATGATTGAAAAAGAAAAGGGCAGCTGTTTCACCAGTATTATCTAATGTAGGCATCGCCTCGGCCCATTTGGTAAAATAGTCAACTGCAACTATGATATACCCATGCCCCCTGGTCGAGGTGGGGTTACATGTCATGAAATCGATGCCCCATTTGGCGAATGGCCCAACAACAACTATTGGTTGTAGAGGTGTGGGTGGTCTTCTAGTTTTGCTATCAAAAATTTGGCAAGCATGGCAACTTCTGACTGCGGTTATGCAATCTTTGAACATTGTTGGCCAGAAGTAACCTGCTCATAAGAATTTTTTTTTTGCTGTCGCATACCCAGATTGATGCCCCCCACACGCGCCTGAATGACACTCATTCAGGACTTTTTCAGCCTCCTCATGGGTGAGGCACCTTCTTAGAACTGTATTAATACCACGACGGTAAAGTGTATCACCGACGATCATGTAGTCTTTTGCTTGGTATCGAATACGTTTTTGTTCGGAGTGGGAGGTTTTTGGCCTAAATTTTTGGGTTTGGAGATAAATGATTATATCCCCATACCACTCATTGCTTGTAGATATCAGAAACAAACTTTCATCCATGATTGATTCTTCGGATGTTTCATCGTTGGACGACGATGGGAGATCGCATAATAATTCTGCGAAAGCTAGATCTTTCTTTGACTTGGATTTCACAAATTCCAGATCAAACTCTTGAAGGATTGCTATCCATTTTGAATATTTGCCCCCCAGCAACTGTCGCGACAATATATAAGTCATGGGGTTGCAATCTGACAGAATGGTAGTCTTCCGAAAGAGGACATAGTGTCGAAATCTTTGTATCGCTTGAACAGCTGCAAGCGCTAGTTTTTCAACATAACATCTGCCCCCATGTTCGTCGGAGTCTGTGTTGATGAAGAGAATTTGGACGGTGTCTTCCTTGTTCTCTTTAGTGACTGTATCATTCGAAGATAAAACCTCTGAAGGCAAGACCGGGTCAACTGCCGCCTCAACCTTTTGACTTTCTTCTGGTATGGATTCAGTTGGTTTATCTTCAATGATAGGCGCTTCTGCTGACCACTTGAGCGGGCCAGCTGGATTCTCAACTAATGATGGACTCGGCAAGAGTTTTTTATATCCAGGAGGAAGTCGTAACGGTGAAACCGGACGATCATCCAAAACTCTTTTAGCTTCGTCTAAGAAGGGACAGCGGTGGACGGCATGATTGCCTTCGCATAGTTTACAAGGAAATCTAGCTTTCCCTTTTTGTCCTGGGGCTTCACTTTCACTAGTTGACGGTGTGCTTTCAACATGATCACCAGAGGTTGATGACACCGGATTGTGCAAACGAGGAGACCAGTCCCTTAGTATCCGAGGGATGCAAGGACAATCTCTGTGAAAGTGGTCTCCTTTGCAAATGACACATGGCGATTTAGGCCTGGTCGGTGCTGTGTGTGGATTTTCGTTAGACGACACTCGTTTTCCCCCATTCGCCTTTGACTCCTTCTTCTTCTTCTCTTTCTTCTTCTTTTCCTTCTTCTCTTTAGGAACTTGACTCTTGGCTTTGTCAGCCCCATCAAGCGAAGAGGAAGGAGGAGAGGAAGAATTAGAGGAAGTAGAAGGTTGGTGGGAAACTCTGGAATCGTCTAATTGCTGATTCGATTGTTCAGGAACAGTGGTGTTTTGAATGACATTGGTTGAGAAGAGCCATACTGGCAAGCCAATTGTCAGTCCTGGAAGCGACAATGTGGCCATATGGGGCGCACCAACATCTCCCCAAGAGGAGAAGGGGCTAGGATTTCCACAAAGGGGAATTCCTTGGTTGGTAGGCTCCATTTTCTCAACCCAAGATCAACGTAGGAAAAGGGTATGAATATTCCGTTTAAAATAAATTTTAACATGCTTTTACACAACTTGTTTTTTCAGTTTTTAAGAGTCAAGAAAAAACAAAAGATGACTCTAGTCTCCTTCGATTTTTAATGAGCCTGAAGTGACAAGCGCTCAGATGTACCTTTTCCGTTAAGGAGTTCGAAAAGGAACGAAAGGGACTGCTCTTGACTGGTCCTGTGGGCGGATATTTATTTTATTATACCCGGAAAATCCATCCATGAATGAAAAGATTTCGCATCCGGCGCATTCATCAATTATCTGGTCAATGAAGGGTGTAGGGTAGTTGTCTTTTGGACAAGCTTGATTTACATCCCTATAATCGACGCACACTCTAATTGTCCCTTGTTTTTTCATAACAGGGACAATATTCGATACCCAATCGGTTAGAGGAACTGGGTAGATGAACCCAGCATGGAGAAGTTTTTCAACTTCTGCCTTAATGGCAACGACTTTCTTGGGGTGCACCTGCCTTAGCCGTTGTCGTACTGGTTTCACATCCGGATACATCTTAATTTCGTGTTCAACGATACTCGAGTTGATGCCTGGCATTTCACTGTATGACCAAGCAAAGACATCTCTGAATTCGCGAAAAAGAGCATTATATATTTCCAATTCTGAAGGAGAACAACATTTGTCGACATAAATATTCTCTACAACATCTATTTTGGTCGAGATATTTATGGCTATAGTCTCTTCAATGTTGGATAAGTTTCGCTTGGAATCCACCGTATTTACAGTATTTGATAGAAAATCAACTACTGAAGGATGGTAAAGGTCATTTTGAGTATCTTCTTCATAATCCAGAAGAAGAGAACGATGGTGGGAATCATTCCATGGTGCTCCTTCAATTACCATAGCTTGGAGAATTCCTTCGTCGGTGCCATGCACTTGCGACCAAGGATCTGAAGGAGTACCATATTCTCTAGACCTATCTATCCAAACGCTTGATGAGCGTTGATTTGGGTTTGCCTCCCATGTCAGAAACATTGATTGCTATAATATTTCTATTGGGCTTGGGGGCAAAACCATTGCATGATCCATGTTGATATCGTTCTCTGAGATCTTTGTGGAAGATATCATGTTGCAGGTTCCTATTGATGCTACTTCCACCAGATTGATTGGAGGTGGAAGAGCGAAAGTTCTCATTAGTATAGGATCTTTTAGTAGGCCTACTCCGATATTCTGAAGCGAATGGGGGCTTCCATGGATCATGGGAATGCTTCTTGTAACTTGAGAACCATTGGGGAGGAATTTTTGTTGATCGACGATTGTAATCCCTCCCTGAAAGGGAAATGCAATCTTTCTAAAATAGGTCGACACAACGGCTGCCATGGCATAAATCCATGGTCGTCCCAGTAGGATGTTGTAATCAAGATTCCCATCGATGACTTCAACATCTATTTCTATTGTTTTCCCTCCTAGTTCAACTTTCAAGTTATTTAGGATACCGTATGGGGTATATGTCCTTCCGTCGAATGCTTTTAATGTCGTCGCAGACCTCGACAAGGTTGGAGATCCTAAAGTTTTCCAGCAACTCATCGAAATGATACATGTGGATGCCCCCTCATCAATAATCATTCGGTGAACAGTTTTGTTGAGGGCTTTCACTTGAACAAGGAAAGCTAATTGAGCTGGTAACTGAGGATCGTACCCCTTGTGGTCGAAGGATACAAGATTGGAATCCTTTGGATCAATCCCACCAATGGCCGATAATAAATCTTGCCTTTGGGATGGGCAATTTTGTAGTACTTCAAGAGTCGACATAGCGGATGGCGATTGTGCCAAATCTTCCACTATGTTATAATGCTGCGCCGCTCTAGCGCGGGGATTAAATGTTGACTTGTGTACTACTCCCTTCGGCGGTTTTATCGTCAATTCAGGGATGGTGGGTGGTACAACTTCTGTCGAAGTTGTCGTTGAACTACTTGGTTGATCTTTATCCTTGTTGTTCGACAGTTGTGGATTCCAGTAATCTTTGTTCCTTGTCGAAATCAAAGCATCATTCTGCTGTTTTGAAATCGACAACATTAGCACTTGAGATGGGGAAGCATTTCCACTTTCAACCAGATTCGTTCCTGGGTTTGGAAACGGATCAGTTAACACTGTTGAGGTTTTCGAACTTTTAAAGAATTTCTTAAGCTCATCTTTGTATGGACACTCTTTCGTCCAATGATCCTCATCACAAATATGACACCCCGCAGGGGGTTTCCTTTTCCCAAAAGGGTTTGTAGAAGGTTTTTCAGGAGATGACTCATCCTGTTTCTTCTTCTTCCCTTTGCCTTTCTTCTTGCTTCTTGGTTGTTTGGTTTCTTTGCCCTTATCTATTGATACGGCATTTACTTCCAAAGCAAGAAGTTCGTCTTTTGCATTTTTACCTGAAATCTTACGGGCCTTCTTGGATGTAGCCTTTGTCGATTTCGTGTCTATTGTGCCAATCACGCCATCGCTGGCATGAGAGTCATTGTTCGATTTAGGAGGGGAAGGAATTGAGAATTATGGTCTAGGGGCGTCAGGTATTTTGTCGTAGAGCGTGCCAGACTGAGTGTAAATCAAGTCCAGATATTGCGCACGAGCGATAACTTGCTCTTCTGTTACGACTCCCCCCTTTGCCACATCTTCCGTGATGGAAGGCAGTAATGACTTGATAAACCATTCAGCTAATAGCTGATCGGGAACGTACGTTTTTACCATCCTACGACGACGTCACCACTCATATATATGATCAGATATGTGAGTGGCTGTTGTCTGTTTGAAGTTGGTAAGAAGTTCTGTTCCAGTTTCATACCTTATTGGTAATTGAAAATGGGTTAAAAAGGTTGTGGCTAAGGTACTGAAGTTGTCGAACGAAGCTCTAGGCAATCCAATGTACCATTTTTCCGCTGGACCCGTTAACTTCCTCTGAAAGAGGTGAAGTCTTATCGAATCATCATTTAGGGTGTTTGATGAACACCATAGATGAAAGGTCATCACGTGATTCGATGGATCTTCACCTGAATTTCCATTAAATTTAGGAATATCTGATGGAAGTTTATGCGGAATCGCTGGCCACCAAGGGGCATAAGAAATTGGATCGTTTGTTAATCGGTTTAAATTAGGTAACTCTAAAGTTGCCACATATGGTAACTGTTGATTTAGGTTAGGTGAAGCATACCCAGGATACGATGGAATCGCCTGAGCAGTTGGTCTTTGCATACTGGCATAATGCATTTGATGTTGGTATGTTTGGTAAGGTTGGTGGACTTGACCATTGTAAAATGGTTGATTTTGACCGTTTTGAATGTACGGTTGTCCACTGTTCGCAAAGATTTGCTGCTCAAAACCTTGGTATACTTGCTGGAATTGCGGTTGTTGGTATTGCACCAACCATGGTTGTGAGGCCATGTGCTGTTGCCCGATACTAACCGTTTGACCAAGGTGAGGGGTAATTGTACCCGACTGGACCTGTGTTGCCCCACTAGTCAGCGATTGTGGTTGAGTCGCAGGGTCAAGGGGCTATTGCATTACAACCTGAGAAACCTGAGGTTGGCATACAACAGGCATCGCTTGAACTTGCGACACCGTCACAATAGCTGGCGTAGTCGGGATGTTTGACATAAGTACGCATTGTTGCATTGAATACACAATTCTTGGTTGTTGAGGTAGTATAGGTACCTAACCACTTGAGGTAATTCCAGTATAACCTGAATGCTGTTGTGAACTCCCATATGGATATCCTCCCAGAGGGGATAGTGAAAGGGCATACTACCCCCCATACGGTGGTAATCTAGAACTCAAGGGAATTATTTGCCCTTGGGGACCAGACAGCCCAAATTGACCTCCAAATGGATCAATTTGTTGAGACTCAACATAAGAGTTTCCGGATATTATTCCGGATGAACAAACAGGAACAGACCAGACTGTCGAAATAGCCCTTGGGTGGGCTCCTTCTAGCGGTTGTGAGCTAGTCGGGACAGATGGTATGCCGGCGAACATTGTCGGAGTGAAAACAAGGAGTTCCGCCGTCGCTGTGTCGGAAGACATAGTCCTAGATGTGACGGTTGTTCAGACATTTGTAGTCTATCCAAAAGATTACCTAGTGATTTTACAGGAACTTCCGCTGGTGGTAGACTAACTTTTGATGACGAAGGATATAGAGTGATCCCGACTCCAAAGTGCGTTGGAGTACTTGTTTGAGGATCTTCTATAATTTCTTCTATTGCAATCAGACCAGGTGGAAGGGGAAGACCGTCAGGTCCGTAAAATATTTCTGGTGCCGAAGAAGGTGTGAAATCAGCAGCGACAGATGTCTGAAGAGTAGACTCTCCGAACCGGTTGTAGATGGAACTGGTTCGGTAACACAAGTGTTTATTCTCAAACTAGGATCAACACCACTGTCCTCCTGTGGCTGTTGAACTTCTTCTGTAGAGGCAGGGATTCCAGAAATGTTTGGAGTAACCAGAGTCTCTGATGTCGTTGGAACACTTGTTCTAACTTTGATAGGAGACTTGGAACCGGTTAAACGAGTTCGCTTTGTCCGTACTGGTTTCGATTCCAGAGACAAAGACGGTTGACTCGTAAGCCTCCGCGAACGACAGGGTTTCAATTGACTTTCTTCCACGATTGCGGATTACTCGATCAACTAAAATAAAAGGGAATGTATGTTTCCGTATTAAATGAATTTTAGACGCTTTTGACACAACTTGTTTTTTCAGTTTTTAAGAGTCGAGAAAAAACAAAAGATGACTCTAGTCTCCTTCGATTTTTAATGAGCCTGAAGTGACAAGTGCTCAGATGGAACTTTTCCGTTAAGGAGTCTGAAAAGGAACGAAAGGGACTACTCTGGAGGTCTAGGTAGAGGGACTACCAAACCAATCGCAAAACTGTAGAATACTTTTTACGGTACGGCAGTCAATCTTCCCGAATGTTGTGTTCGGTGCATTGCGATCAGTAGGGCGGCCGACACGGCTTCCTATGGATAAAAGGTTTTAAGCCTATAGGGGTCTCCCAATATATACTCGACGGTACATGGGAGCACAAGTCCGTACTGGCACTTATCGTCTCAAAGTGGAGGAATCACCCAACCATCAGTGAGGACAACAGTTACCAGGTTTTACGACGCCGGAATACGTCTCTAGCCTAGACCTCTAAATGTTGTGCGTTAAGTTACAAAGCGTTGTTAAGTTCATTGAGTTTATTTTAAGTTGATATTTCTTATGAAGTTTTCCTTTTGGGATCACCACGATATGTAGATGTAATTCCTAAAATGCAATCTAAAGATGATAAACAAACTTTTATCTCTTTTCAGCAATGAAAATCCTAGCTACTAAGGGAAAAGAAAGACACAATCTTTTCGCAAAGAGCAAAGAGCACACTGTAAATGCACTTTTCCTAAATCAAGCCAAACAGACTGCCAATATGCAAATGCACATGCATGTGTTTTGTTTTTCACTTTCTTAATGTTGATGCCTAAAAAGAAAGTTGTTGTACAAATCTGAATTTTCTTCCAAGTGAAAAGCACAAAGAAGCTTCTTTTCGAAATCAAAAGGTAGAGACGATTACGACACTTTATGATTTTGAAATAAATACTCGTTTCGACACTAGAAAGTCACAAATTCAGACCAAAGGCAAAAGTGAAAGCATAATCGACTGTCAACAGCAAATAAACTTTCTCCTATGATCAAAATCGACACTTGCGACAGATCTGAACCAAAGGACGACAGTATGACTATTCTACTTTTGCAATGGGAAACTGTAAATCACGTAACAAACACACAAAAACATATACAGTTTCTTTTATACAACTGAGGCGGAATTACAGCAAGGAAAAGGGGTTTTTAAACAGACACATACACTGATCACAGGCTGCAAAAATCAGAGATAAAACTGAAAAAATTGAGCAAAGAACCTCAGTTGCACAAGGCTAGGCTGATCAGCGCACCTGTTACACAGAGAAATGGATTGCAACGCAGGTTGCCATCTCGGGAACTGCGCTGAAATGCAGGAACTCTTCACAGTACCTGCGCTGGGGCAGAAACGAGAATTCTATCTGGGTTCTGGGTCACAGTTTGCAGTTTAATCTATGGTTTTTGGCCGAGTAAAAGCAATCAGTAATGCACAATCAGAGGGTAGATTTAAAGAAGGTCTAAGAGCTATCACAAAGGGAAATCAGATCATTTGTGAATTAGTTGTTCAAATCATAAACAAATCCAGTGAATGGATTGAAGCAGCAGATGTCTACTTTGCATTTGTTAATGGCAAATGCAGTTCGATTTGCCACTTCTAAGTTTATGAAACAAACAACAAGAGAAACACAAACAAACTAACTAGACAATCGTCCCTAGTGGAGTCGCCATTTTGTTAACGGGAAAAGTGTCTATTCAGAACGACCCTATCCCACTAAGGTGTGACAGTGACCTTAGAAACAAACAGAGAAAAATACTTTTGTATTCTTCTTTATGAACTATAAACAAAGAGAAATAGGATGAACCAACCTGTGTCTTGCGCTAGTCCTTTGATCCAATCTCTCTCCTCTTTGACAGCTTCCAGCTACTTGCTCCCTTACTCGCCTAGCTTCACCAAGTACCTGCAAGGTCACAGAAGAAGGAAACTATACAAAGACATGGGTTCATACTCATAAAAAGCTTAGGATCAGATTTAAGCTAAACATACAAATGTAACAAACATCAATGATACACAAGCATGTAGGAGAAACTCAAATAGTTTTATTGATATAACAAGAAGATTCGCGAGGAGTTACAACCGATGATTCCTGATCCAGCATCAACCTCCCAACAGAGAAGCCCCTCTTCACCTCCAACAAAGCATAAATCACCCAATACTATGATATTTATCTCAAAACTAACAGCAATTCTTTGCAATGTACAAAATTCCACCCTCTGGATCTCTGGGATGAGGGATCCATATATAGATGTATGCAAGGAGTATGAGTCAGCTTATGATTTGACTAGTATCTTCTCTCTATCAGTTCTTGCTTCCACTTGGAGACTGAGAGCCTCTTACTCATCCTTGGTCGAATTCAGTGAGGCAAGTGTCATTGGAGAAGATTCTGGAAGCTTCCATTGTCTCTCCACCTCGTGTAATGACTCTGCCACTTGTCATTTCCCGCTCAACGCACCCTGGTAGTGCATTTAGGTGCGTTGCAACGCACCTAGCTAGTGGACTTGGGTGCTATGCAACGCACTTGGCTAGTGGAGCAGCTGAAATGATCCTGATTTGACTGATTCTGAGCAGTTTCTGGTGGAGAACTTCTGGGAGAAGCTGTAATTTGTTGACCTTGTTCCTTTAGCAGTTAGAACAACACATTTAGGGACTTAGGAGCCCTTGGTTTATGGACATTTCATGCTTAGAGCTGTAAGGCACAAAAATGTCTATAACATGGTCTATACCCTGTAGGTAGGAGTCCAATCCATCATTAGTTCATAGCTTCTACAGGTGCATTCATCATGGCCTACTAACCTATAGAAATTACAAAACAATTGCTGAGATGTTTGCTATACTTCTGCAATAGATGACAATTATCCGTAGTGTGTTTTCCTCCTATATGACAGATCGCGCACCATAATGTAGGTGTTGTGCTTGGTCATACTTGTGCCTTAGGTCTTAATGACATTGACCCTCCTCCCTCCAAGTAATTTGTGAAAACTAGACAGTGGTCCTTGTCATGCCCCTAGCCTTTGCATTTTATGCACCATACCTCCTCGCATGCTTATCGCCGAGGTGTTCTATCCTATTTCAAACTCTGCATTTCCAAACACAAATTTTGCAATTGTGCGTGGATTTTTTGGACTTCCAGAATAGGATCTTATATAGGGGTCTCATGCAATCTCATTGCCATCTGCAAAGCTTCGGCCTGGGTGGAAAGATTTTATTGTGACAACGTTATTCTTAAATGCAGTGTTAGTGACACTACAAACCATGCGCGGTGTGACCCATCCATTAAAGTCATGTTGGCTTCACAAATCATACTCTTCAGTCTCTGGTCTAGATCCCAGGGGGTCTCGCCCAAGAGCATCATGATCTCCTTAAACTCGATAATTGATTGTGTCTCTGATTTTGGCCTGCTAAATTCCTTGTTCAGTGTGGCCTGGATTTTTGTGATTCCTGTGTTTGGATGGTCATTAGAATGCTTAATGTACCATGTCAATGCGTGATGTTATAATGCACTTATGAGTGTAACCTTCTTTATATTGTCATCCACGACTCCTTGTGCTTCCCATTCTGCCCCTACCACGAACCAGAATTGGTCTGGATCTTCATTCCATACTCCTCTGAATACCGACAGTTTCATCGCACTCACCATACTGAACTGTGGTGGTGGCAGAGGTGGGGTGGGTGGAGATGGAAGTGAAGAGGGTGAGATGAGTGGCGATGTAGGTGGAGGTGGTAAGCGCGGAATTCACTACCTTATCAAATTGACCGCGCTTCTCGAAGAAACTTTCGTGAGCTCCTCCTCGCTTTCCCGCGACGGTGAAACTAAGGGACTATTTTCTAATTCTTCACTACTTCCATTTCTGTAGATATTCCCACTTCGCGTTGTCCCAAACACTAATTTATTCACATAACCCTCTTTTCACATAATAGCATCTTAATCCAAGTGTTCAAATATTTAATATACTTACCTTGCGGTCCTTTGAGGAAGCATCGTTTTGCCTCACTATAGCTGACGGTCGTATCTACCGCAAACTTAGTGATAAATCCCCCTATAATTCAATCGAGCCAATGATCCAAAGCTCGTGCAATCTTATCTTCTGATGCTTCTAGTATGCACACTAATTCCGGAGTCCACACGATTAGTTTGTTGAGCTTACACCTTCCCTGATTGTCTGCTAGCTTCGTTATCCACTCAAATAGCTCAGAAGGAAAGGATGAAAAGAAAATTCCGTGGATTTCCATATATAAGTAGCACTCCAACCACTGTTGCTTAGATACTCACGGATTCGTGTTTTCCTGCGCGGTGAAATTGTGAATCTTCTTGTCCAACCACCCTTCAATTTCTTTCTTTGTTGGATTTGATTGACACAACATCAGACATCCCTTATGTAGATCCCAGTCCTGGCAACAGAACCATTTCTTGGCTTGTAGGGGCCTGACCTAGGTTCAGAGGTGATTTACCCAAACAAATTCCCATACTACTAGCCCTTTCGACTACATTCCACAGAGAATGGATTAAGGTCTCACCCGAAGTAGTATGGGAGGGTGCTAGAACTAGGTTTCCACACCCCAGAGATGTCTGATGATCTTTAGTGGTCTGCGATTTTACCCTACGCCCACGTCGCTACACGCACCTATCAATACCTCGCAGCCTACGATGCTACCTTCAACCAACCCTACTCAGGGCTCGATCTGCGTTATTACCCAATCTCTTATTAACCCGATATTAGTTGATCACTTAGCTTATCTGTATGTGTTTAGTTATACTTAACAATGTTCATCATTCATACAAGTCTGTGTGATAAATAAAATAGTACAATTGCAAAAGATATCAACCATATAATAACTCAAAACAGATACACAATATTTGGAATCAAACTTCTCTTTATTAGCTCTTTCCATGGTTATAGACCCGACTCTACCCTATGCACTCAGCTACAGGGTTCCGCGCACTCAGTTGTAGACTCTACTAGGCCTCTGCGCACTCAGCTACAGAGCCTCTTCCTACTACTATGACCCAAAGCACTTATACCTTTTATCTATGCTCTCTATATTCTAGACTCCATCTATTTGTTAACTTACTTCTTCCTTAACTACTTTACAACTTAGAGCCTCACTCTATTTATACAATCCCATGATCCGCGGACCATGGTTAGGCCGACACTACATTCAAAACTTAGGGTAGCCAACCCTATGACTCTAACATATAATTTGCACTTTGCGCGCACAATTTTCGGAGTATTTACAACTATAGTACTCAAACTTGGGCTTTGAGCCCCAAAACATGTTGTGGGGGAATTCCATGCCCAACAGAAATGTCAGGATATGGTTTAGAAAATACAAGCAAATTCTATAAATTCATGGGCTGAATTAACCAACATATTCAAGAATCAATGGGGAATTAAAAAGGACTCTGTTTACTATTTTACAGAAATTGAATATTTGAGAAGAAACCTTGGTGAACTTATTGTAGACTTTATCAAAATATTCAATAAGATTTATAACAATATGTCACCATAGTGTAAGCCCCCACTTACTACAACTAAACTTAGATTTTCTAAAGTGTTTGATGATGGTTGTGTTGTAATTATTAGAGAGAGAAAATATGAAACCTTAGCAGATATACAAACTAATTCAGTTGAGGTGGAAGCTAACAGGTCAACATCTGGTAAATTGAAAGGAAAGGTAGAAAAGGTTGAAAGGAAAATAAAATCTAGAGAGGAAAGTACTTCATCAAAAACCAAAGATGAAGAACACAAAGTTGATGAAATAACATCTTTATTAATAAATCTGTCTAGTCAAATTTCAAGAATGGAAACTCAGCGTAGAGTAACCCAACAGGTTTCTAATAGACCTCCAATTAAATTCAATATAGAAGACCTTTCCAACCTCAAATTTTGCAAAGACCAAATACAGATCAACAAATTCAACCTCCATTAATGATTGATTATGAAGACCTTGAAGAAGTTGTCCATGTTGTTACAAATGATATCAATTATTTTGAGGATCCATCATCTCAAAATGTTATTGTCCCAATTAGTCAGGACAAACCTCTAGCTTAAACTCTAGAAACCTCCCAAGCTTCCAAATATCAAGCTTTTTTCTGAGCTTCTCATTGCTGAACTGAATAAAATATATGACCTAATACCAAGACAAGTTCTTGGTAGACCCATAAAATAGGTTACCCTTGATGAGCCTCAAGTGAAAGTTTTTGAAACACCATTTATCCAACCTAAAAATTAGTCACAAGAATAGTCTTCTATAGAAAAACCTGATCCAACTATTTTTAATGTTGAAAGAGAATTAAAAATGGTGAAAATTCCTATTCCTTTATCTAAAATTTCCATAAATATAGGTTATAAAGAACAAGTCTCCAAATGGATAAAGCCTTCAAGTGCAGATTTTTAAGGGGATTTCATTAGACTACATGATGAGAAACCCTCAATTGTTTTCAGGCCTAGTTCAGATATGATTGATGAAAGGGTTCCACCTTTTTATGTTACATCAAAAGTTCATGATTTTCTTTTTGTACAATTGTATGCTAGATTTCGGTGATTCCCATAATTTGATGACTGAAGTTATTATGGATCAACTTTAGTTTCAAATTACCAGGTCATATCATGATCTATATACATTTGATTCAAAGAAAGTACCTTACTTAGGATTAATCAAAGATTTATTTGTTAGACTTGCTCAAATCCCTCTGAAAACAATAGTATTGGATATAGTTGTTACAAACACCACCCCAAAGTTTGGGATGTTCTTGTCAAGATATTGTTGTGCTAAGCTTGGAAGAAGCTTGCAGATGGATGTCCTATGCTACGATCCTAGTTTATGGAGGTGAACATTTAAGGTTCTACAAAGAAGTAAGATTCATAAATATTGTATGTAAATCCAATCAAGCAATGAATCATCGTATATATTCTATTGATCAAGATTTTGTATGCTTTATTTTGGCTTCAAGTGATCTCTAATCCTCAAACCAGAATTGAAGATACCCCTAATATACCTCAATTTTCAGATAGTGACATTTTGAAAATGTATTTTGATGGAGAATTTTATAAGGGTGGAGTTGGTGCGGGAATTTTTCACATTTCCCCTAAAAAGAAAAACATAACCTAATCCTTCAAATTAGATTTTGAAGTAAAAAATAATGTGGCAGAATATCAGGCTTTAATTTCAGGATTGGAATTAGATAAAAGTTTGAAAGTATAGAACCTAGCAGTATATGGTGATTTAGAATTAATTGTAAAACATACCAGGAATCACTGTAAAACAAAGAATCCTAGACTTAGATCTTATAGAAATAAAGTATGGGACTATGTGGAAAAAAAAATTCAGGCTTTCAGTATCTCATCAATCATGAGAGAAGAAAATATCCATGTAGATTCCTTTCCAGTTTCTGCAAGTTATTTCAAAATACATGATCCTTTGCAATTACATTACTAGATTGAAGTAAATTATAGACCCTCCATCCCAAATAATTTAAGGCACTTGCAAGTTTTTGAAGATGATGAGAAGTTGAATAATTTCCTACATGGAATTAACGAATTTTCGAGTTTACATGTTGAAGAAGAAAACAATGATGAAATCAAATCAAATGATGGTGACTTAGATTGATTTTTAAGCATAAAATTATTGATCATGATATCATTAAATTATCTAAAAATTATATTCCAAAGGGATTAGTTTCCTTTGAAAAACTTTTTGATGAGAATGATGTATCAAAAGCTTCATTCCTTTGCTCACAACAAGACGATGTATAGGATTGTCATATTGGTACTACAAAAGAAATAAAAAATTAAAAATATCAGCCAGTTTGCCTCAGAATATAAAAAAAAAATATGTCAGTTTATTTAAGAAATACAAATATGTATTTGCATGGTCATATGAAGAATTGAAAACCTCTGATGCAACTATTATTGAGCACAAAATTCCTCTTAAACCAGGAGCTAAGTCATTTTAGAAAAAATTAAGAAGGATTAATCCATTCCTACTACATATTATTAAGAATGAAGTCAAAAATATTTGTATGCTAAAATAATTGTTCCCTTACGATATTCTAAATGGATATCTAACCTGGTACCTGTTAGGAAGAAAAATGGAGAGATAAGACTGTGTGTCAATTTTATAAACTTGAACAAATTGTCCCTCAAGGAAAATTATCCATTATCAAAAATGGATCAATTGCTTCAAAGAGTATCAGGTTATGACAAGATTTCAATGTTGCATTGCTTTTTTTTATACAACTAGATTTTGGTCAGTCAAGAAGACAGAGAAAGGACAAAAATTCACAATTCTGTGGGGTACTTTCATCTATGCCAAGAAGCCCTTTGGTCTAATTAATGCTAAAGGAACATTTCAAAGGGAAATGGATCTAGAATTTCTTGGTAAGGTAAATAAATTCATATTCATTTACCTTGATGATTTGACAATATTTTCTGACTTTGATGTTGAACACATCAAACACTTGAGGAATTTTTTTGAAAGATGCATAAACTTCTTGTGATGAGGGAAGGAAGATTGTTGGGATGCATAATTTAAAAATCAGGAGTTATAATTGTTCCGAAGAGAGTTTCAGCGATTCAGGTCATCAATTTGCCTAGAAATAAGAAATAAATTAAGTCATTCCTGGGGAAGATAAAAAATTTGAGGTTCATACATAATTATGCTGAAATTGTTAAAGATATTAATGATGCTCAAGAAACAAAATGAAGTTAAATGGAATATCCCAGCTACATACTTTTTCTCACATATAAAAATGGTAGTTTCAGAAGCTCTAGTGCTTTCTAACCCAGATTACTCAAAACTTTTTAATATTTTCTCCTTCACCTCAAATACTACCATAACAACATTTTTATTGAAGAGAAATGATGATCAACATGAGAAACCAATTGCTTTCTTTAGGAAGGTTATGAGAGATGTTGAACTAAAATATGACATCATATAAAAACAAGATTATGCCTTTCTACAAGCTTTAAAAGAATTTAGGATCTATGTTTTACATTCTCCTATAATTTCTTATGTCCCTAACAATGCAGCAAAGAAAATGTTGACTACACTGAAACAGATGTAAAGAGGGGGAGATGGATTGCTAAGATACTTGAGTTTGATTTAGATATCAGACCTACAAAGTTGGTAAAAAGACAGGGTTTCGCTAATCTGTTTGCAGAATCAAACTCCAAAATACTTGGTATTAATACTATAATACAGATTTCATGTGAGAAGAATCTACAAGAACCTTTTGAAATTTTAGGTGAGAAGAATCCACAAGAACCTTCTTCAAGTGCAGTTCCTCTTCCTCTTCCTTTATGCATTGATGAATTTTTTTACTATTAGAATGATATAGAGACATAGTACATTTTCTATGTGATTCTGAGTACTGCCTTGAATTCACAAAGAATCAATGTAGATATGTCTGACTTGTTAGTGTTAGTCAGTTTAGCGTGTCACCAGTGATCAAATATGCTCTTACAAGATGTTGTTAGGGTGTCAAGTCAATTTTTTGTCATTTCAATGAATCTTCAAAAAAAAATTTGGTAACTGGCTGTTGTATCTAGGTCAATACCACTCACTTCACTTACTCATGATCTTCATCACTCACCATGGTCATTGTCTTCTTCAAGGTATCATATCTTCATTTAAGTGTCTTGGGTCATGAAATGGTTAAATTCCTCATTTTAGCTCATGGTCTAGGGTTTCAATCCATGTGTCATCATGATACCATATGTCAAAACAAAACCATGTCCGTCATGTGATTCACTGGGTAAAGGGAGTTAGCAGCCTAGGGAAAGAAAAATAAAGGTAAAGGTAATTTTTTATTTCAAATAAGACAATGCTGTAGTACACTACCTCGTCTCATCATTTCTCATAGGGCCATTTTTTCTTCAAAATATGTTTCTGACAAAATGGAGAAGAATTTTACAAAGTGAAAGAGGTTTTCTTCAATGATAAGCCAAGGAACAAAAACTTTGTTCAGTTTATGCACATGTATTATGATTTGAGAGAAATTCCCAAACTACACTTGCAATGGGAGAATTGTTACACTTTTGGACAACTTGACTTTAAGACAAGTTTTTAGGGATTTGGAGTAGGTGTTGGTAGTACTTAAGGACAATATTGTATATAAGACATCATAATATTTCCAAACATACCACTTTTATCTCAAAAATCGTTCAGGAAGGCAGTCAAAAGTGTTATGCAAGTTGGCATTGCGCTTTTGTTAGAAGCACACTATGCTTTTGGAGTGACCTTGGGAAAAATCATCTTTCTCAGCCTTGGAGAGGCCATTGTACATGTGTAAATACTCTATGGAAAACTAGACATCCTAATATTTGAAATGGCACCTTCCTATTGTGATTTAGATTAGTGGAAGACATTGAAATGTGCTTCGTAAGTTGGCATTGTTCTTTTGTCAGAAACCCTGAGCTTTTGGAGTGACCTTGGGAAAATCAATTTTTCTCCCAGCTGGAGTGTCCAAATTACATTCGTGATGAGTCCATCTTTTATCAGACTTCAAGATATTTCCAACGAGCTATAAATTTCTCAATTTGGAGTCATTTAAGGCCTCAAAAAGCAAGTTGGAAGACAGTGTTGTGCTTCTGTGAACTGCGTTGTGCTTCTGCCAATGGCACTGTGCTTAGGATACAGTGGCCCAAAACTTTCCAAAACTCACCAAAACTTAAAATTTAATCTTGCATATGATTCTTTTCTCTTCTAATCTTATTACCAAGTAATTATCATCGTCTAGCTCAACTTTTTCCTTGACCAAAGTAAATGAAAATGTGAATTTTCTTCATTTAGGGTTTATGTGAAATTTCATGCTGCATGAATAGTGTAAATGATGGGTTTTGTTAGCCATGAGATTGAAAACTTGTAAATTTATCACCTCATACCTTTGTACATATATAAATCACCCTATCATTCACTAATCAACTCACTTACCTTAAGTTTACCTCACCTTTACACAAACCCTAGCTCATACCTATCATTTTGGACAATTTCCTAGTAGGACTGTTTTTAAATTCTCTTACTCATCTCTCTCTCTCATTTCACTCCATTCAAACTTCCTAATTTTTATACCACACGTATATATCTCCAAAAATTCCCCTATCATCGTCTCCCTTCCCTAACTCCCTCATTTCATCATTTCCTTCCTCGAGCAAGAAAATAGTCAGCTTAAGACTAAACAACTGATCATGGAGAAGGAGCAGTCCAAGATGCTACAACAAGGAGGAAAAGGTAACGCAGTAATTGAACATGATGAAAAGGAAAATCAAGTTGGAAAGAAGAAATCAAGGACCAAGGGACTCAAAAGGGAATTGAAGGAAGAGAAAGAACATAATCTGCTAGATGAAGACCTAGACATGGAGGACGGAATTTCCTTGGAGATCAGTGAGGATAGAGAGTATTGGCTAAGTAAAATCAATGACCACTTATAACAGCTTCTTGATAAATCCAATAGGGATAATCATCTATTGAGGCACATGGCCCATCATTATCAAACCAAAAACATGATTTGCAACATCAAGCTCAAGCAATTGAAAAATAAGCTAAAGGAAACCATAAAAGAAAAAAATGAGAGGGATAAAATGGAGATGCTTGTTGAAGCATCCATTAGGGAATAACATACCTCATTTTTCACTTCATGACCAATTTTGAAGGTTTTCTAAGGATTTTTTGTTTTTTTAGAATTTTGGTGCCAAATTCAGAAATTGGGCTAGTCACAGAAGCGCAGCGCCTTGGCGTTATGCTTTTTCCTTAGGGCTCCAAATGACAAGTGAATTATATTTTTGGAAAGCTTATGACCTCCTATGAAAACACGATTCATCATATTTCTCATACATGGCTCAGATTTTGAGAAAAGGGAGAAAAAGGGGTCAAAAATCATCATTTTGCCACTCTTTTGGACAAGCGCTGCGCTTCTAGAGACACGTTGGGAAATTGAGTTTTTGAAGGCTTTCCCATGGGTCATTTTCAAACATTCAAGGTGTTATGGAAACTATGAAGGCAAGGATAGTTGACAGTTCTATCATATCTCAATTTGGACTTCAGGAAGAAACCTAAAAGTTGGCTCAAAGTGGGCACTACGCTTCTGCAAATTTCCGAGTTTTTATTTAAAATTTTACTGTGTAATTTCCTATGTTTTTAGTTTGACTTGCTCAAAGTCAAAATGATGATTTAATTTCAGCATTTCAACGTTTAGATGATGTAATCATGAATAAATATACATTATAGGTTGTGTTTATGGTTAATTATGCCTCATAAAGGAAGCAAAACGCAAAACAAAGTCTAAGAGAAGAGTTTGTATTTGACCTTCTCACTCTCACCTGTTCATTGAGAGAATCTTGGAAACAATTCCACCACCTAGGAATTTGAATCCTAAAGATGGGGAA
Organism: Pinus tabuliformis; assembly: GCA_031772625.1. Lineage (NCBI taxonomy): Eukaryota > Viridiplantae > Streptophyta > Pinopsida > Pinales > Pinaceae > Pinus > Pinus tabuliformis. Next base: position 210,496,023 of record CM062809.1, on the reverse strand, counting down.
GCTATTTGAGTGAGTCTGTATGTACCATTTCTCCTTTAGAGAGAGGGGTTGGAGTTTTTTGGAGAGGCTTGGTACCTTATGTTCTCTTACAGCTAATACAGGAGCAGTAGCAGCTATATTTCAGGAATAATTGTTCAGTGAGTCTATGGTGTTTTTTTCCTGTTAGATTAGATTCTAATTGATGAAATCATCTCTCTTTTCATGTTTTATCTTATTCCTATGGTTTTCCTTGTAGCTATAAAGACAAAATTCTTATATTTAAGCTCTGTTAATGTAGAAAATCATGCTTATGTTTCTTTTCTTCTATAACTAATGAATTCATGTGTATACATGATCATTATGTTCTCCTAAACTCTGAAATCTATACTACATTGAAAAAACCTTAAGTTTACCATAACACACTGATATGTAGCTCCTATTTATGCCTATTACTATACACTTGACGCCTTGACCTAATTACATGTTCTAATCCCTAGTCCAACAAATTAAAAAACCCTAAATTCTTAAATACTCATACAAGACTTGTATCTAGCCTAAAACCTATTTCTTTTCAGTTATTCATTGGAAAATCCTTACAGAGACCCCTCTCTGGTTTAGCAGGGCTAGCTACTGAACTAAAAAAAGGTGGTTCGAGGTTACCTCTTTCGATCTCCTCTTCAGCCTGGGACATTGTAGAGGATAACATGACTCAAGGCCATGAAGCACTACATAGTAAATGTAAAATTTCATTAGAAGAATCCCTTAAATATCCTCTTACTATACTTGTCTGAAAGTGAAACAGATGGAGTAATTGACTAGCTTCATGAAGGATTTTGTGGAGGACATTATTCTTTCAATGAAACTGCATATAAAATACTAAGAGTGGGTTTCTATTGGCCAAAATTGTTTTCACAGGTCAGTGCAAAGGTGAGGATTTGTATCCCTTGTCATATATTTGTAGGAAAATAGAATTTAGCATGACTTCCCCTTGTTTTGGTTTCAGTGGAAGCCCATTTCTTGCAGTGGGGATTGGATTTTATTGGTGAAATAGTTACTGCTTCCAGTAATAAACATAGATGGATATTAGCAACCATTGATTACTTCACAAACTAGGTAGAAGCCATTCCTGTTAAGAATGCAACTAACATAATGCTGATAAAATTCATTGAATAAAACGTTTTGTCTAGATTTGGCTGTCTAAGACAAATAGTTATAGATAATGCTCACGCTTTTAGTAGTATTGAGATGATATAATTTTTTCAAAAATATAAGATTGCTTTACATCACTCTACACCTTATTATCCAAAAGGTAATGTGCTGGAAGAATCATAAAATAAAAGTTTGATTAAAGTCATCAAGATAGTGTTAGCATACCATAAAAGGAACTCGGATAGTCATCTCAAATACAAAGTATGGGAAAACAGGGTTTCGCCTAGAAGGTCTACTGGTAAATATCATTTTCAAATTGTTTATGTAATAGAAGCTATCCTCCCTACAAAATTAGCATTTTCAATCATGAACTTTTTGCAAGAGTGATATGAAGAAGCATCTGATTTTTCAAGAAGGATGAATCAAATCATTGAGCTAAATCGGCATAGAGATGAAGTTCAGAATAAACTTTGATAATATCAAGATAAGATGAAGATTTTGTTCGGCAAAAAATCTAGAAAGAGAGATTTAAGACAAGGAGATTTAGTTCTTGGATGGGATGAAAGAAGAGAAGGAAGAGGAAAACATGGGAATTTTGATAACCTATGGTTAGGACCATTCAGCATTGAAAATGTAAAAGGTAATAATACATTCATCCTGAAATCTGGAAAGAGAATATTTTTCCTTTCCAATCAAAGGGAAATGTCTCAAGAATTATATACAATATTGAGTATTTTGTTTTATCATCATCATTGTAAATTTCTTGTTTTTCTTTAAAATTCTAGAGAAAGTGCGATTTTCATACCAAAGACTCCATAGACCAAGGAGAAGGAAAATGGATTTGGACATTATCTGCATCTCGCAGGCGGAAGTAGTCTCCAGATGGAGCTGATGTTGTAACTTGTTTTTACCCTTAGAATAGTTTTTAAAGCTCCTCTTATTTAAAAAAAAAAAAATGAGAGAAGAAAAAAATAAAAATAAAAAGGAACAACAAAAAAAAGAAAGAAAAAGAAGAGGAAAAAAATCAAAAGAAAGAAATGAAAAGAAAAGGGGGGAGAAAAAAAAGAAAAAAGAAAAATATTTTACCGTTGGAATAAGAGAGCACATTCAAACATCTCTCTTTATATTTTTATTTAACAATTTAAATAGTTATTTTATTTGTAATAAATTTTATGTGATTTCCGCTCGCTGAAACTTAAATTTATTGCAACTTTTGACGACTAAGATTAAACTTGTTGATATCAATGATATCCAAAGGATTGTGGGATCCCCCGCATCGCCGAAAGTTAATGGGGGGGAGGAGTTCCGAAAATTGGTTTCACTCAATTCCACTTCTGCTATGTGTCCACTCCTCGTGTGTTGCGGTACCCCCCCATTTGATACCACAAATTTCCACCACCCCCCCCCCGGGGTAAACCTCTTATCCCATTCCGCTATCATTTTTCCACTATTCCCACAATTGTTACCTTCCACCAACCTTCTGCTATATTTATTGATGACTATTTATTCCACTAAAATTAAAAAACAACCGTTATATCATTTATTTCTCCCACCAACATCCAAATGAATTAAATCTTTTGCACCATTAACAGTTAATTCAGCAAAAAATTCATTATAATTGCCTTGATAAAAGATGTTATCCCTGCCAAACAATATTCTTTTTCCATTATACCTGCAACCAAAGCTTCTAGAGCAACACCACAAGTGACCTTTAGTGAATAGGAACTTCTAATCATTGTTACCTCTTGGTAATTTTTCAATTGTTCTCAGTACTTTTATTTTTCCCAAACGGCCACCCATAAAGGAAAACCTAAATTATCTATAGACAATCCTCTATTACCCACTGTGATCAATTTAGATGAAATTCCCCTTAATGACATAATTGGGCATTTCCAAAATATGAAGACACCAGTGATAAATTTTATTATTTGGAATCCTTACTTCCCGAGTTTTTTTCCCTCAAACACATCATTTTCTAGAATTTTTCACCTAGTGTGGATCCCGGTACCTTCATACTAAGAAAGTTGTAATTTCTCAAAATAATGAGAATTTTTTCTACATAATCTCTTAGTCAATTTTTTAGACCCAACAATTAAACCCTCATAAATCCCTTCATACTTTTTCCATTGATTCCTTTATGGATATTTACCAAAAGCTTTGTTTTTCAGAAAGAGCGCATATTTTTTAGTCTTTTCTACAAGAAAGTTATGAATTGCCCAAGAGAAATCCACCTTATCACTATGAAATGTTCCGTGAGATGTCTAAGAATCTTATTTCCTTATTTTCTTATCTGTTAGGATATCCCAATGATCAGTGGGTTGATGAAGTTAATTTGGAGTTTTTACCAGTGTTTTCATATGGTAAAAAACCTTAAATTATGTTCAATCACAGTCAGTTTCTTTCAGATGCAATTCATGATCAGTTCCTAAAGTTCAGCCTTGAAGGGTCATTAAAGCATAAGTCAATTTTAGTTTATTTATTTTTATGTCATCATTCAAAAAGGTTAATGTTTTCTCTACAGAAATCGGATGTTGAAGGAAAACCACAGTCAATGATTCATTGGACCTCATTAGTGAGGAAAAATTCTAAAAAATTCTCTTTCATTGACTTTGTAAATCAATTTTTATATATGGAAATCTATTTTTTGAGTAGTGATGTAGTTCCTAGAGTTTCCAAAAATATCAAAAGTATTCTACATTTGAGTGAGTAATATAAAGTTGGAGAGTGGTATTTATACCAGAATTTTATGGAGATTTAAATTTATGGTTGTGAGCTTCAACCTTAAAAAATACCATTGTTCCTCCACATGAGGATTTTTACACTAGAATATATTAGAGAGATGATGCACATGGATGATGTTCATTTTGTTTCTAGGAAGAAAAATCTCAATTTAAACTAAAGGCACAAGTTGGCCTTTTCATAGTCAACGCTAGAGCTGCAGAAAAAGAAGTCGCTAATTTTTTAACTCAGATGAAGTTTAGATTGATTTTTTATTGGTCATATGATCCATTAGGATTAATATCATCAATCAGAGTTGGGTAGAAGTTTGCACCATATGTTCACATTGAAAACCCTTAGATTGAACAGTATGCCAACAAAGAATAATGGGAAGAGAACACATTGCTGGAAGTTGAGGAGCTAGTTTCTAGTCAAACAACATTGGAAACTCCAAGGATGACACAAAAGGAATTGAAAAGTCGGAGAGAAATTTTATCCCTAATAGGATAAGAGTTACATAAGGAAACATTCAAAGTGTTTAAGATAAGAAATACCATAAATGTTGAAGAAGATTCCTCAGAAGTTCAATGTTCTGAAGAACCTACCACATCCATATTTTCAGGAAAATATACATTTTCATTATAACAAATTGAAGAAACCACCATAGATTCTCCTTCTCCTTATCCTTCAATACAACATGCTATATTTGCAACGTTATTAGATATGAAGAAGAAAAACAAGACAGTAAAAACTTCACCATATGCAGAGTTCCAGAAACAGTCTTCCACAACTCAAACTATGTTACTTTCTGCCTTAGATAGTGAAAGAGGACATTTCAAATTAGCATTTTTGGAACCAAATGTCCTTGTGCCTAACAATTTTGAAGATTAAAAAACCTTTTTATTTTCATTTGATACTAAATATATACATCATATAGATCAAATTGATATTCATAAGAAAGTAAGAGAAATTATCTACACATCCTTAACAAGTTCTTCCATGACAACATCTAGGCTACAGACATCATTGAACAGTATTCACTCTCAATTGAAGCTAGAAAAGATGTCTTCTCTCGCCAAAGATACTGAAATTAAGCAACTAGAATATTTGGTTTTAAAGTTAGGATTGAATCCTCAAGATGTAAAGGCAGCTGAAGCAATCAGTAAAAGAATAAATGAATACATTCAGATGCTAAGGAAACAACTGATATTACCAACAACTGAACATCCCTAAGCATAATAAGTAGGTCAACTAAAGAAGGAAAAGGAAAGCATGCTTCATATGATTGTAGAACAAAATATTTAGATTCAAAATATGGAGGCAAATATGGAGAAATTAATCAAGGAAAGAGAAATTTAGATCAATACTATAGTAGGGACATCTAAAGCAGTAGTGTCAGCAGTAGAAACAAAGTCTACTAGTCAAGATCTAGAAGAGCAATTATCAAAAGCTGTGGGAGACCTGTCATTAAAAGATATGGAGATTGAAAGCTCAAATCTCAGTTGGAGAAAACCCAAGATAACGAAATAAAAGATGATAATGCATATCTTGATGAAATACTGAAAAACTTCAGATTAACCAAGGAACATGAACAATATGAAAATGAATCATTGATTGAATAGACATTATCTGAAACAAAATAAAAAAATATGGATTGAAATAAATTCAACCATAACTGAACTCTAGACATTTTATTGACATCATTTTTGAATAGGATGAACCGGTGACAAAGTCAAAGGCAACCATTATAGAAACTAAAGAAGGCTTAGATCCCAAGCTAGGAGAAGAAACCAAAATAAATAAATTTTTGAATTCTAAAACAAAAGAAGAATTGGAGGAATTTGGAATTGAAGACAAGACTAATACAGACATAGAAGTAAGAATATTTTTGACGAAAAGGAACTTATTGTTACAGTTGGAAAATAAATGTCAAAATTCAGAAGCACAAGTTAAAACATTTCATAGAAATTTTAATGTTTTATGCTAGAAAGGACTTCTAGCTCTATGAGATTCTAGTGGCCAATTGTTTCCACTAGAAAATTACCAGCATAGTTTGCATGAGATATCATTAGATAGAACAAAGTTTTCTAAAGTCAAATGGATAACCAGTGGTAGAGAATTCTTGAAGGCCTAGAATATGATATTTTTATCCAACATGAAGTTCAACATTTGTTGATTACCAGGCTAACCTTTGAGAAGTATACAAAAGTCAATGAGGCATATAGAAAAGTAACAAAATTTTCTATTCCAGATGACAAAAGATGGGATAAATTACTCGAACCCATCAATTAAAACAAAATGCAGAAATTTAGCAACCAATTGTGGGGAAAGGAGTAGCAGAAAACATGATAACATGAGCATAAAGCAGAGAATTCAAATTGAAGCAAGAGTCATCAAAAAACACCTTTTATTTGTGTTTTGATTACTCTAATCAGTTCAAAAAAGTTATTTTTGTGTTTTAATTTTGTAATATCCAAATTAGTTTTGGATAATATTCTATTTTTGTAATATCCAAATCAGTTTTGGATAATATTCTATTTTTGGAATAACACTCTATATTTTTTTGTAATTCGAAGAAAGTAGGGTTGAGCCCTTGTGATGATCTAGTGACACTATTGTTCTACTCTGAAATATTCTGAAGATAATCAAAGGATTCTAGCTTCATTCTTAACAACTTTTATGTTCATGTGAGTTTTTATTGTTAATTCATTTATGTTTTTTGTAATCTATTTTTGCATATGTTCAAGGTAACATAGGATTTAGGGCAAGGCTATATTGAGTATAAATCTACCTAACAACCTGCTGCAAAGCTATAATCATTATAGAGATTAATTAAATAAACAATTTGTTTAAGTTAGTTCCTTTATGTATTTTAGTTGTTTCCTTATTTCATCTCTTGAACATATATTGTTTGGCTGTAGAATTCATCTGCACAAATCAACTATATTTAATTAATTAATTATTTAATATGAATATTTGATTATTAAATATCTTCTCATTTCCTAATTTCACAATCAATTAAATATTTATACTTTTATGATTGAAAATTATCCATTTGGAACTTCTCAGAAATATTTATATTTTACAAGCGTTAAAGGTTTAATACATTGGTCATCCAATTTAATTAAAAACCTTAGATGATTTGGCATAGTTCCCCAACCTAGAACTAACTACAAAGATACAACATGTTGCATGTACAAAATTACTAGAACTTAGTTACAGCTACATGCACAAGCCTTTCTCTCAGTTGTGAACCTCCTCTAGCTATACAATATACAATCGTTCCTCCCAGTGTCTAGGGAAGAGTAAGGAGAAAACCATAAGCCTTCAACTCAGGCCATGTTCCACCTACTTTATCATCATCATCATCATCTCCCGTATACACCTTCAAAAATCTACTGAACTTTGTGACACCTTTTCAAATGGGTTAAACATGTTTATGAACTGCCACTACCAAGCTGTCCTAAAAGCCAACAAATAAGTGTTGACAAGAATTCCAACAAGTCCTCTACTCTCTACAACCACTTGCACAACTTGTGACACCTCTGAAAAAATTTGTAGTACATCTACAAGCATACCAAATAGACTAGAGCAACAATTGATTAACTAGGGCAAGGACCTCTACAACCAATCTATGAAAATCAACGTGAAGACTTATTCATGAAGACCTAATCTGCCAATCTCATCAACAAGAGGCACACACATCACTAGCACCTGAGAAACCATGACCAATGCCTATAGATCTACATAAAAACCATGTCAATGCCATAATGTATACCATAACAAGACATCATTAACACATGTCTACTGATCCTCTAGTTCCTACACTAGGTCATAACCATGTTGACAATAATGCATCAACTATACCATATAGGGTTGACATTAATGCATCATGGGGTTAACAATAGGTTGACATCGATTCCAAAAGAACCAACTTAATGCCAACATAACTAGTTACAAACATATGCATGATTACACATCTACAACACATGATACAAGGTTGACATCAATGCCAACACAAAGCAACTACAACCATACAAACCATAATGCCAACAATTGTTGAGGTAAGTGGTATTTTGTAATGAGAATAATGTGAAAATATAGATGCATTTAAGTTGTTTCCCATCCATTTACGAAGGAAAAAAATAGTTTCTTGAATCTAAGACTCTAGTAGAAAACATTAGGAAGGCCAATTACCTATATGACCAAATAAAGGGTAGAGGTAATTTTCAAAATTATTGGAAGGATAAGAGAAAGAATAATTTAGATCAAATACATAATGGATTCAAACCGCTTTTGAATAGAAATATTCTTAAAATACATTAAAAAAATTAATTTTCTCGGGATGAATCCAAAATTGTAGACTTCTATTGATAAAGAGGAAGACCATTCAGTAAAATGTTAAAGATGTAGGGAGACTTATCAACCATTAAATGTAGGGAATATATGTTATTGAAGTCACCCAAATCATGCACCTTGCCCTATTTTCTTGTCCCATGTTATCACGGGCTTGTATTAACATGAGGGAAGTTTCACTTATATACATTAAGCTCTAATATCTACCTATCATATCCACTATTAGCAGTAATGGAATTGATCTCAATGGTAACAATACCAGTATATTCGAGTATATTGATTAATTCTATGCATATATCTTATGTGTTTGCATAACATGATAAATCAAATGTGATTATTTATGAAAGTAATAGTAATCATTCTGCATGCTTTATGTCTATCCCTAATCAATACAGATCAATATTATAAATAAATTATGAAGAAAATTATAAAGAGGCTTCTCGTTTTTGGTGCTCTAATACTTTTAGTAACTATAGAAGATTCTATGGTTGTGGATATATCAAAGGATCCCTAATAAATAACCTTAATAGGAGTAGTTTCCATTCAAGCCCATGTCTAAAATATTACAAACATGGCTAAATTAATAAAATATTATAAAGCCAAAGTTATGAGCCTAGAAGAAGGATTAAGATACTATAAAGGGGGGATGAGTATCCTCAAATGTAGATCATGTTAGATCATGTGCTAGTAAAGTACATAAATAATTATGCAACACCTTGATTCTAGGATGTGGCTACTCAAATGATAACATTTTAATTAGTTCAAGGCCAACAATGTAGAACTATATGGGGAATATATAGCTATGTATAAGTTTTAAAAATGACCAAAGAAGATCATATCTTCACGTAAATATCCCCAATAAAAAGTAATAAAGGGTGACCACACTTAATTTTATATATAAGATTAAAAATTAGTTAAGGAGTTTGAATAAACGTTTTGTAAGTAAAATCTAAAACTTAATTATAATACACACACTTAATGGGACTTTAAGCACTTATAAATATGTCTTAATAATAAAAAAATTTGAAAATATTAAAAAGAATCTAAAACGTAACTGGAATACACCATTTCAACATATCACTAACCACTTTTAATATTGTATTAAAGTTAGAGAAAAGAGAGATAAGAGTTCGTGTTCTAAAATTCTGATGAAGCTAAAAGACATGTACTAGTATTATATGAGAGTGCAAAGATTATATTATAGGAGAGTGGTGCATGACTTAATAAAATGTTTAAAGTTACCCTCTAATGCAAATTTAAATCTTGGTTTCAAGTCCAACTTTTGGCTTGTACTAGTATTATATGAGACTCCAAAGATTATGTTATAGGATAATGGTCCACGATTTCTTAAAATGTCTAGAACTACCCTCTGATACAAATTGAAATATTGGTTTCATGTCCAGTTGGATATTCAAAAGGATTACCTTACCAAAGAACCCTATACATGTTAAGGAATTTCACTCCCACATGTTTCAATGTGATGTTTACATTCAAAGCTAAATGGTGGGAGAAGCTTTTTTATATTACATAATTTAATTTCTAGGCTCACATTGAGAGAAAAATGGTTAGTGCAAGACATTCAAAATCATTACAAATGGTATTTCTGTACACATTAACGAGAAAGGGTTTTTTGAAACAAGTAATTGGCACTAAATAATTCCTGATTTATTTTGTTGTTAGTTTATGTGGGAAACTAAGATATCTAATGGATAAAGGAGGTGGTCATATTGATGCATCAAACTTGTTCACCAGGAGAGTGAACTTGTAAGAATTTTATGAACAAGATAGATATTAGATACCTCATTGGGACTTATTACAGACATGATTAAATAACCCTTAATTTTATTAATCAGATATTTAAAATTCCATCTTCCCCATTCACTAGATTCAACTTGTAGGTTAGAAAACCCACAGTCCCTCTTTCCTTTGCCACTCTCTATGAAACATACAATTTCACACACACCCTCTATCTCCAAAGAATGAAACTAATGAAAATGTGGGTTGCATCTATTAAGATTTTTCACTTGAATCATAATTAACATATGGTTATGTTAACATATAGATGGATGAAAATAAAAGAGACATGACATATAAATTTAAATACAACATGGCATCTTGAAAAATCGAATCCATTCAAGATGAGCGCTAGAAAACTTGCCTTAATATCAGTTATAAATAGAGTATCCAAGGTCCTTTTAGCATAACAATGTTGTATGGAGTTATATAGGGTTTCAAAACCCAAAAACGTATATTAGAGGAAATTGCATCCTCAAATTGACCTCCTAAGGAAAAAGATTAAAATAATAGCTAAAATAATAAAATAGTAGTTAATAATTTTGGAGGGAAAAAACGAAAACTACCTTTTTAATTGTATTTTTGGCTTATATCCTTATAGGTTCACTCAAATTTTAATTGTAGACACTCTTTGGATGAGAATTAAAATCCACATCCAATGAGTACTCATTATTTATATTTTTGAGAAGACCCACATTGATAAAAATTGAAGATACATTAAAAAAGCGTGTTGAAAGTGTTTTTCTAATGCATCTTCAATTTTTATCAATGTGGGTCTTCTCAAAAATGTAAATAATGGGTACTCGTTGGATGTGGATTTTAATTCTGCATCCAACGAGTGTCTACACTTGAAATTTCAGTAAACCTATAAGGAGGTAAGCCAAAAAATACAATTAAAAAAAAGTATTTTTTCTTCTTTTCCTCCAAAATATTTACATGTACCTCTTTTTAAATTTAAATGATTTTGATTGGTTAACATATTATGACATTGAAATTATGTCAATTTTTCATGGAAACTTTTAAGCTAAAATTTCCTCTAATGTTTAAACCTACACGACTTCAAAAGATGAAACCCATAATGTACAATACAAATTATTTTGCAAAGCTAAGATATATATTTAATTGAATTAATTATAATGTTGTATTTGCATAGTAACCAACACACAAGTTTTTTCTCATGCCAGTCATTGAACTATGAGATTGAATAGAGTATGCAATGCTATTTGGTGTTGTAACTTATGGTTTATGCTAAAAAACTCAACCCATATTGAAACACCATTGTAAGTACATAGAAGAACCTAGCTTTATTAAATAGAAATTCAAATAGGCTTTCAAGAAGTGAGAAGTTATGCCAACAAATACAACTCCACCCAAAACTAAGATGATGCAGTTCTCAACCCCATCTAACAATGGTAATATAGACTCTTCAGACCTAGAATGACTTCCAACAAGCCAAAAAAACCAACACAACTAATATACATGACATGGATAAAACATTAAGCACGCCATGCCCATCAACACATAATAAACATGACAATAAACATACTCAGTCCCTCAACAAATACACTTCCCCTACATTCATAATATGACCCTCTCTGATATGTATTCCATGTCATGGATGAAACAATAACCCTCTTTGCAACATATCTTGCAAGTAACGCTTTTGCGGGTGAGGGCACAAATGACTTCTAACGCCACCTTTTTTCCAGTTTATACCTTTCAAACTTTTCGTCAAGATTTTTAAATAGAATCTAACCTCTTGGGTGAGAGTTTGTGCCCGAAATTTTTAATTTCAATTGAACTTTCATCCAAGGGAATATATTAGAATATATGACTCAGCCAAGTGATTTAGTTTGAATCTAAACGTTTGTCCGAGACTTTGCATTCAATTTTTTTTGTTTTTTTTTTTTTTAAATCTCAGCCGAGGGTTTGTAAACCCAAGATTAACTCTACTAAACATTCGACCGAGAAACCATCAAACTCTCGCCCAAGAAAATATTTTATCTTTTTTCTCTTGGTTGAGAGTTTGCCACATAGATAAAATTCTCTCCACATACCAAAAAGTGTTCCCCATTTTTTCTTTTTCACCAAATCATATATGTCACTAGCTCAAAAGCAATCATGATTAGAAATCAATTGTAGACCACAATTGTCTTTGGTCATGGATCTTATAGAAAATGTTGCTAGATATGGTTTAAAATAGTCTTCCTAATCCTAAGCTCTTGGGTGTTATCTAATCCCTCAAAACAATTGTCCCTAAAAAGATTAACATAGACAATTAACTCATATATTTTTTTACTACAAGAAATTATCACTGATGTGGAAAAGATTAGTCAAGAACTTTAAAAAATATTTGGTTTTTAGAAATTTAGTCTTATTGGTGCTATAGGGGCATTAAGGGGGAATGTTACTAGGTGGAACACATTTTCCTTTACCCTTACTAATTCTTGAAATTTTACAATAGGTATAGGGACTTCCGTATTCTCCTTAGTTCTAGGTAAATATATCACTATCTTGAATGTAAATGAAAGGTAGATTGACTTAAAGGCGGATTTTAATAAATTCCTTAAAATGTATTAGGTAAAAACTCGTTAATTGTTGTGGTTGTGGCAAGGGGGGTGGATTTAAACTTTACCTTGGGGGATTATGGACTAGTTGCACAAGTGGACTGCTTGTTAGGTTGTTTTATCAAAACATTGGAATAAGTAGTCTTTTTGAATGTTGTATGTACCAAACGGAATTCAACCTAAAGGGATAATAGATCAAGAGAGTTCTCATATTGCAAAGAGGCTTGATTATTTCTTCACATCTGAAGCATTCCTTATTGTAGTCATTTCAGTTAAAAAATGGGTCTCCTAAAGCTTGGGTGGGCAAGAGGAGTTTGAACATAATCTAGGAATCCTAGAAGTAGCCCCTACTCATGAGAAATTAGCTATATTTCTAATTCAAACCCATAATGGGTGATGTATAATGAGCTTGTAAATAATATCAAAGGTGTATGGAAACTGTATTAGGGATTCCTAATAGAATATTCTGATAGTCAATTTCATTAAAAATTGAGAGAAGAAAAAATGTTCTAGAAAAATCAGTAAAATGCACAATACAAAAACATGATAGAAACCTTAGGAACGTGGAGGAAGCCTTAGCATAAAATTACAATAGTGAGGGTTTTGGATATATGAACAAGGAAAAAAAATAATAGGTAAATTTCCTTGAAGATGAAAAAAGAGATTTCCTTTATGAAAAAAAGTAATGGAGGATCAAAGGTAGGGCCTCATGGCTCTAGGTAGGTGATGAAAACTAAACTTTGTTCCATGGATATGCAAACTATAGGAAGAACATAAACATGGTATTGGAATTTAGGTGGGAGGTGACATGTGGGCATCAAATTTGTTTAGCTACAAAATAAGTTAATTACTTCACATCCCTTTTAAAGAGGAGACTTGAGAGACAATAGTAGAGGAACTAAGACTATCAAATTCCTTTCCAAGTTTTTTTCAAACATGACGAAAAATCAAGCCTTGATGGGTGTTGTATGGAATGAAGAACTACATTTAATCCTATATAGTTTTCAAAGGATAGAAGGTCATGGCTTGATGGCCTTCATATGGAAATTTTGTTAGGTTTTTATAACTGTTTTTGTTGCCATTGCAACAAACACCCTCCAATTTTTTCCCACATCCAAATTTTAGAGCCTTCTTATGGTCATGCCATCAATTGTTTCAAGCCTTTAATTTCATTCTTAGTCATTTTGCTCAAGTTTTCAAGTCTTCCCTTGATAATTCTAAGTGTCAAAGTTAAACATTGTGCTATCCTTAATGACAATCATTGTATGGTTCCTAATAATAATGCCTATGCAGTTCCTAGAGATGATTATTGCACAATTATTTTGAGCAATGATTGCATAGTTCTTGTGAGAAATGTTTGCACAGTTCCTACAGACATATATTGCACAGTCCTTATGGACAAATATAATGTGAGGGAATCCTTTGCAGATAGTGATGGCGCACTCTTTGTCGATATTAAAAGTGTACTCTTGGCTCCTATTTTATTAACATGCACTAAGCACACTCACCAATATTAATCCTAACTACATGTCCATTCTCCTTGTATAAACAATCCAACCCATATTTGATCCTTGTGTTCATCTTTTTCTTCTGAGCTATGTGCACTATTGGAGTATTCTCTAACCCACGGTTGAAAATTCCCATCATTTCAGTGGGTTACTCAACTGTCACTTTTTCTTTCACAAGTGTCTCTTTTGCTTTTGCTTTATCTTACATGTGTCATTTTTTCTTCCTCTATATTTTACAAGTGTGTCTTTTTCCTACATTCATTCTTTCATGTGTCGGTTGTGTTTTATTTATGTTTGCCAGTGTCGTTTTCACTCTTGGATGTGTTTCTTTCACTTGCTTCACACATATTAAGAGAACTATGGGGAACCTTATGGATGTGGCTCCAAGATATTCTCTTGCACTAGATAATGGTATTCATCATGTTGGATTATTGGGGCCTAACCCAGGTTCAGAAGTGTTTTAGCCAAACAAATCCCGCACTACCGGCCTTTTCGGCAACAATCCGCTGAGCGCAGACTGAAGTCTCACCCAAGGTAGTATGGGAGGGTGCTGGAACCAGGTTTTCGCACCCTAGGGATGTCTTGATGGGTTCTGTAGGGGTCGCGAACCTATCTGTGCACTCGGACTACACTGCACAGTTGTCTGGCCCTCACATAGTCCTGCGACGAGGCACTTCCTAGATTCCATATTATTATAGTGGTTATTATAGATCTAATTTAATTATTAGAGTCTTAATCAAGCATCCAATAATTTTAACCAGCACGCCTAGCCATAAATCTCAAAGATATGCATAGAACCATAACATCAGAATAATCATACAGATTGTGGAGCGATAAAAAGGTGTCTTTTGAACTCCTAATTACCTTCACATTAATTATCAACCCAGGGACGACTTTTTATTTCAAGAGTGTACTCTGTCTGAGGCGGCTATTTACTTAAGAGTAATGTTTCACAGTATAGTGCTTAAAACCCAAAAGTAAATGAATGCTTGAAAAAGAATCTAATTGGAACAGCAAGAAACTGAAATGTTCTAAACTAAATCATTCATTCAAACAACCATCAATCGAGGATATAGTAGCAATAACTCAGTCCTCTAGAAATTGATGCAAAAGGAATTAGAGCATGGACCATGGATCAGGGAGCGTGGTAGCATTTGCTGAGGCTCACGACAGCCTTGGACCTTCTCTCACACCAAAGCAATAAATGCAAGTAAATGGATAGAAGAAAGTAAAATAGAACAGCAAATAGGAAATGGAATAGCAAGTCTAAAATGGAACGACCGTAAATGGAATAGCAACTGGAATTAAAAGAACTGAACGACAAACTCTAATTTAATGGAAGCAAACAACAACCAAGCCAAATCAAATAAATTAGACAACAAACGGAAATAGAATGGCAACTAATTAGAAATGAAATATGGAACAGCCTACAGTGCTAAAATAAATAATACACACAGCGTACAGGGATATTAAGAAACGGTAATCTGAGTCTGATACGCAAGTATTAATCCTGGTTAGAAAGGGTAATGATTACAATTCATGATGGAACCACAATGTCAATTGAACAGCAATCGTATGAAGTATAAACCATGGACAAATACAGTAATACCAACTTAAGAAGGTTGCAGCTTGATTACTCCGCAATTAAATAACAATAGCATTCTGTAGAGAACATCAATGTTACATTAACGACTTTAAAGAGATAGCAATACGTTATAAGATCAGAATGCACATTACGACTTTCTTGTTGCAAAGAATGATATATGAAATATAACAGAACTGCAATAATAAAACACACCAGATTACCAATTCAAGATGATAATACAAATCACGCATAAACCAAAAAGATAATATACAGCAGCAGCAGCAGCAGCGTACTCCACCAGAGGCTGGGCCCTTAGCCGCCAGCGGACGCTGCGAGGTTACTTCAGAATGAGAAAAATGAACAGCACTCCCAAATCATTTATTAATCAGCCAATCGTGGAATCATTACAACAGCAAAAACTTAAGAATTACAGCATGAATAATCCACCATCGTTGTCCATCATTTCTCATTCCCCAAATCCATCATCACATCTCCCCCTCTCTGATCTTTGTTTTCATTTAAATAGAGAAAGATCAGAGAGCATAGATAATTACAACATGACTTGTTTTACAAATTTGGGTTGATTCTAACCAGATGATCAACAAGAAAATATATTTCCCTTCATCTCTTCAACAAAAGAAAGACGAATTTGGGTTGGCAGCTGAGATTTGGAGGACGGCCGCAACAATAAATCTCAGAAAATCGTGCTGAAAGAACCCTGCATTTCTCCATGTACAAGCCGAATTTGGGCAAACCGTTCTTCACTAAAGTTAATTGGGCCAGTTCTGGACAAAACCCATGTTCCGTATTTCTCAAATTCGTCTTCATTTGCTCAGAATCTCAACCGCAAAATTGTCACTCCTTAAACCAGCGAATTTCTGTGTTGGCAGATTTAAAAATCAAATCTTCAATCTGGAAGTTACCTTGGAGGCTAAAAATGGTAAATAATGTTATAACCAACTTATTAAAACTATCATTGGTAAAATAATGCATAATCATCAATTTATTAGAAATAAAGGAGAATAAATAATATTCATCCATGAGAGCATAAATCATTTATAAAATGGATTTAAATGATAAATTATAATAGATAATATAATAGAGAAGAGTAAAAATGGATGAAATAAGTGTTACAAAGTGGTCGTATTCATGGCCCAACACAGATCAGAGACCAGATGCACAATAATTCAGAAACACTTATCTTTATTAATCTTTTGTTCTAGTACAACCCAATTCCGCCCTACGCACTTAGTTGTAGGGGTCCACACACACAGCTGTAGACACTACTAGGCCTCTGCGCACACAGCTGCAGAGCCTTCACTATATACTATCAACCATGACATGGACTTACAGACTCGGAGCGAGCAACCCATTACACTTCGGATCAGATCGAGAATTATCAGAAACTACTTCTACCCTTAGAGCCTTGCTCTATTTATACATTCCCATGATCTACAAACCATGGGTAGGCATACATATTATATATTAGCTTTACATTATTTTCAGGCAGACAACCCTTTGACCTAACTCATTACAATTAGCGCTCCACGCACTTCGCGGAACTTTTACAATACCAATACCCAAAATTGTGGGCTTAGAGCCCCAAAACCATTACGCGGGGGATACACTACCCAATAGGCCCCCAACACAATCATCGTGACTCATATCGAGTCACTCGTTGGTGCGATGAAATGCGTTGCTAAGGTATCACCGTCCACCATCCCTGCGAGTGACGCACTACTTTTTGTTTCTCCATCCTTGCCTCCTACAAAACTTCTTCAAGCTCCTACTCCATTGCCTCTACTAATTTTCTCAACCGATGATGCTCATTCTGCTCTGCTCTGTTAACACAAAGCGACCCATCATAGGATTTTAGCTCTATTTGAGATGTCAAAGGCAGAACTCCTTTGTGCCAGAGCAACACGTTTCCAATCTCTGGTCTAGTATACATACTATCTGCTGAAGCTTGTGTTGCATTTTTGCAAGAGAGATGAGGCTGTCTGTGAGGTCCCAATCTTCAAGGTGTGTTAGATACGAACTGTTACCTGGAATTTGATTGTTTTTCTCAAGATTCACCATCTTTCCGTTATCTCTCGTGGATCGCCTGCCAGGTCGTGGTTTAGGCAATGGCATTTAGACCAATCCTGCTACTTGCTTGAGAATTTTCGGTACATCCCCTACCGTCAGTGTTGAGCTCAGCATGACGTCCATGGTTGTCAAAATTACATTATCCAGAAGGTCCTGTATCTCTTTTAGAAATATTTAAAACCCCGGGCTTACTCCCTTATCATCGAAGTTCAACATTTCCATACCTATTGGAAGGCACAATTGCTCAATTCTCCAGATACCATAGTTTGTTTGGTGGATGCCCACCCATGATTTATAGACCTATTGAAATTCAAATTCAGTCGTTCCCTCCTTTTCTGGCTCATTAATGCTATATCTACAGTAGATCATTCCGCGTCTGGCTCGTAATTCATATCTTAATTGCCTGCCACCTGCTCCTTTTCGCCATAACTCAGACATCTTGTCATGAACAGTGACAGCAACAGTCACTTCTGTGTTTATCCCCGTAGCAGCATAGTCACCTCAGTGCAACCGCAACCCTTGTGACCTACCGATCTTGTGCATGCCCCTATTGTCACGCAGCTCCCTAATAGACAGTTTTACCATCCCGCACCTCTTCCAACTGTCTGGAGTGGTGAGACTGTGCTTCGGTCGGTTAGTTAGGTAGCCGACCCCCCCATGTAGGGCTTCAAGTGACTGCCATTTACCTTTCCTGGGAAGGGCTCCCCATTTAGTTTGAAAAGCTAGACCGCACCTCCGTCTGTGAGCTCTTTTACCACATAGGGTCCTAACCAATGCATTTTAAATTTTCCAAGAAATTTTTCAAACTTACTATCATATAGCAATACTAATTCATCTTCTTTGAATGTGCACAACTTCATATGGTGATCGTGCCAAGCTTTCTTATGCTGTTTCTGTACCTGTTGATGAAATCCTGCCAGAAACCATTCTTCTTCAAGTTCTTCCAGTTGTGTGACCCTGTCTTCTAGAGCTTCATGTTCCGCCATGCCTATCATCACTGCGATCCACAGACTGGGTACAATGTATTCCATTGGTGTAATTGCTTCTGTGCCATAGACTAATCGGAACAGTGTCTAACTCGTCAATTTCTTGCACGTGGTTTGATAGGCCCATAATATGGCAGGTATACGCAAGTCCTAGTCGTTTCACTGTGCGTTACACAATTTAGTCAGTGCATGCTCCAGAATTTTGTTAAAGACTTCTACTCTCCCATTGGCTTGTGGATGATATGGCGTGCTCTGTTGATGATACACCTGGAACTCTTCAGTGAGTGCACTAATAGTTTTATTTATGAATTTCATTCTATGGTCGTTGATGAGAATTTTTAGACATCCAAACTGTGTCAGCACATTGTCGAACAAAAATTTCATAGTTGTGGTAGCCGTGCAGTCCTTAACCGGCTGTGCTTCCACCCATCGAGTCAGGTACTCAGTCACAATGATGATGTAGCGCACACCTTTTTTCCCCTGTGGTTTTATCGGCCCCACAAAGTCTATTGCACATTTTTCGAATGGTTGCAGCGTCATTTTTGGGTTGAGTGGCATCTCATCCCTTCGCAATGGTTTCCCAGTCTGCTAACATACGTCGCAGGTGTGAAAGTATGCTTTTGAGTCTTGATGTAGGGTTGGCCACCATAGGCCGGTGCGAAGAATATTTTGCACAGTATCCCGTCTCGCATAGTGTCCTCCTACAACCCCCGCATGTGATTCTGTGAGGATCTATCCTTGTTCAAATCCAAGTACATATCTTCATTTTTATAGAGGTGCTCTGCGATGACAGAAAAATCTACTGCTCGTATCACCAATTCTTTCTTTTTCTAGACCAAAGATCCCTGTGGCATGGTTCCTGTGGTTAAGAAATGGATGATATCTTCAAAGTGGCCATCCGCGACCTGCACTGCATAGAACTGTGCATCAGGTAGTTACTCCTCCAAATTTGTTGGCTCCTCACTGGTCTCAATTCGTGATAGGTGATCTAGTCCTGCATTTAAGCGTCCCAGTTTCACGATGACCTCAAAGTCATGCTCTTGGAATAGGAGCAGCCATCCGCATATGCACCCCCCCAACACAGGCTTATTGACTAAGTATTTTTGTGGAATGATCAGTATCCATCTTAAAGTGCCCACCTAGCAAATAATTGCAGTATTTCTGCAGTGTGTATACAATAAACAATCCTTCGCGCTCAGTAGTAGATTAGCTCTTTTTAGCTTTGGATAGCCATCGACTTGTGAACGCGATCAGGTGATTGATGCCTTCCACACCTTCCTACATAAGTACAGCTCCCAATGCGATACACGATGCATCAACATGTACATGAAATTCAATGTCCCATTTTGGAAATACTAGAATGGGGGCAGATGCCATTTTTTCCTTGTGAGCCTCTAGACTTTTCTTACATTCCTCATTCCAACAATATGTAGCATCCTTTTTCAACAACTGTTCCATTGGTGCCATAATTTGCGCGTAGCTCTTAATGAACTTCTGATAGTAACCAGTGTTTCCCAATGTGGCGCGCAGTTGTTTGACACTTCATGGTGCTTCCAAATTGAGTATGACAACAATCTTCGTGGGATCTACCATCAGGCCTTGTCTGCAGACCACATGGCTAAGAAAATTTCCAAAGGGGGTGAGGAAGGTGCACTTTTTAAGATTCAGTGTGATTTGTTGTCATCCACAAGTATCCAGCATCAACCGTAAGCTCGCTATATGTTTCTTGACTAGCCCAAATACAGTCCAATCGTCAAAATAAACCTCCAAAAACTTATGGATGAATTCCTTGAATGTGGCCACTACTATGCGCGAAAATATCGCTGCCGCATTCTTCAATCCAAAGGGAATAATAGTGTACTGGAAACATCCCCATTCGGTTGTGAAGGTTGTCTTGCTTCTATCTGCTGGCGCGATCTTGATCTGATGGTACCTTGAGAACCCATCCATGAACGAGTATGGTTCATGTCCGCCAACATTCTCCAAGACTTCATCTATAAATAGTGTCGAGAATGGATCATGAACATAGGGATCATTCTGCTTTCGGAGGTCCACGTAGATTCAAATTTTGCCCTTCTGTTTCTTCTCCTGTACTATCATAAGACTCACCCAATCAGACTCTTCCACTTGTTCAGTAATTCCTACTGCCAGCATTGTTAGCCGGATAAATTGTTCTTGTGGAAAAGACTGATCTCCCTAGTATCAACTGATATCTAGCGAAAAGCAGAACAAGAAAATATACCTTTCTCTAAATATTACGATTTATAAATAAAAATAAAGAGGTGTTTTAGACCCTACCTTAAGTCCAACGCTAGTTTGTGGTAGCCATGCTTCGATCATCTGAATGAGTTTCCTTTTGAGAACCTGCAAACACAAACAAGCACAGATCAAATAACACCTGCATAGCCAATATAATAAATCATATTCATCATGGTGATCAAGGAATCCATGAAATAAACCATAAGAGACAACTTATTGAGAAAAATAAACTTGATTTTATTAACTTTAAACAAAGAAGAACTTTACAACCTTGGTGTTGTGATGTTGTACAAGCTCCTCCCATGGTCCAAGCAAGAATCTCCTCTACTTTGACAAGCTTCACACTCTTCCCAATGAGATCAAAAGGTATGTAATCTCTCCTCTCAATCTCAATTAGGAAGTCTAAATTCCAACAGCATTTACCATAAAAAATATTCAGCTTTCAACCTCCTTAGTAACCAGCCCAATGCCTCATTTTATAGTGTAGAGGAAGGAAGTTAACAGGTCCACCTATGAAGGGATAGAGTCCTCCTTCAAAGGGATAAGCTCCTCACATCAAGGGGTTAGCTCCTTTAGTTATGGGATGCATGAACCACCAAGGAGAAAACTTGCCACCTCAAGATTCCCTCTAGAAGCTTCCAGAAATAACCCAAAGTGAGTTTTTAAGAATGTACTTGCGCCTTTTTGACTTTTACAGGGGTCTGCATATATTACACAGAAGCAGAGCGGGAAGGTCCACAGGGAACATAACCAGGGGGTGCGGGACCATAGGTAATGCTAAGTGTGGAACCAGAGTTTTAGATATTTTCAAGGACTTTCTCTCATTTTTCAAGGATTGACATGAAGAGCTGAGGTTTAAGACTTGCATAGGAGGAAAGTATGAGTGGTGATAGACTCACACTGATTTCAGAATGTCATGGTGACAATATTTTGTGCAACAAGAATTTTATCCAATTCTTCGCGGACCTTTTCCTTATACTTTGGATTCAAATGGTAAAGATGCTGCTTAACTAGCTTGGCATCCGGTTTCAGAGTTATCTTCATCATTCCTAGGTTGCCGAGGATCCCATTTAACTCCATGATTTTTGTCGAGAATAAGTCTTCATATTCGTGAAGTAACTCGACAACCTTATCCATTGTGGCATCATCCCAATAGTCCCCAAGCCTCGCGTACTTCGGCTCCTCATCTGTACCAATGTTTACCTGCTTTGTTTTCAATGGCGTCATGATATCTGGGTCCTTGATTGGCGGTCCTCGAATTTCGCGACTCCCTTCAGTCTCTGGAATAGAAATATTTTGGGGTTCATCATCCTCATCCTCCGCTTGTACGTTGTAACATTTTAGGGCCTGGCTTAACTGATGAGACCATACCAGTTGAACTATTTATTGTGGTTTCTGTCGTATTTTGAAAATGGCAGCTTTCACAACTTATAGCACATCGTCAACAGTATCCGCCCACTGGTCTTCAAATAAGAACGTTAACAAAAATCCCTCACGTAAGATATACCATTCGCCCATACCATGTCAGAGTTCTGTCTCGGTATACCAGCTTCTTGGGATGACATCCAGGGTATGATAAAATAAGTGTACCCATTTAGGCTGGGGCTCTTCACCATAGGCTTTGGTCCATTTTGTGAGGTGCATGCATGGGTCATCAAGTCCATTGTAATTCTCAGTTATCCACAGTTACAACTCCCCAAAACTTAGCTACATCATCCTTCTGCAGTCGCGCCAGTTTTCAAAATTTCCTTCATGTGTTCCCCACCAATGCACAGGTGTTGCATGTAGTACCCATTTTAATGCATCGAACCTCTGATGCTCTGGTACTGCACTCTCAAACTTGTCCAAGAATTCATCCACCATTGTCAATTCATAATACGTTGGTAGATCTCGAGCCTAGGCGGTTATGCAATGCAGTGATTTGGTCATCATATTACAATTTAGCGTCGTCACTTCACTTAACCGATTGTGCCATCATTCATCTTCTTTTTTTGAATCCACAAGGAAGGATTTTATGCGTTCCCATGAGACTCTTCCATTTGTAGTCAAATTTAGCCAATCTTGGTTTCGCGTGGTTATTTTGTAGATATAATCCAGCTCCTCATTGCCTCCATTGTTGCACATGGGTTCGGTGTAGCATTCTCCTTCAGCGGGATCCAGTAAGACTATCACACGTAGGGACTTTTTCTCGAGTATCATCTTCTAGTTTTTTAGGTTTATGAATCCATTCATATTCGTAGCCTAGTCTATTCCTAGCAGTGCGGGGTACAGATTATTGTCATCTACAATCTCTATTACTTTGAAGTCTGTCTGTGAGCTCGCGCCTTCGATATCCACTGTTACCCCTTGCAATCTCCACATGGGCAAGATCTTTTGTTGGTTTAGCATCTGTAATTGAATATGAGACCATTATTACACGAGCCTCGCCATGCGTTCCCAAGTCTATTTTGGTAACACATTTGCGTCTGATCCCAAGTCTAAAATTACCTGATCCATCTCATATTCGCTAATTTGTGCCGTCAATCTCATTTCTTGTCTAGTGCGTAGTGCATGCCTTCCCAATTTTCGGACTACGCTTGGTTCACCCGATCCTGTGCACCTAGCGATCATCTCTTGTAGTCCCTTAACCACCTTATGGTCACATAGCAGCTTCATGAATTTATCTAAAAAGGTAGTAAGCATAGAATGATCCATTCCTATTTCTGGTTTATCCTTACTACTTGAAGTAGAGACCTCCGCGAAGCTTTTCTTAGCTTCCATAAATGTTTCTTTTGCATGCTCTAAGTCAAACCCAGGTTCCTTTGTAGGAGCCCTGCAAACCCATGTATCTTCTTTAGGCCACTTCTTGTTATCTTCACCTGTAGTTGCACCACTTCTGAGCACCATATTCACATTAGGATCTTCTTCACATGGTTCAAACCTCATCATTTCGATATTTTTAGTTGGAAAGGGCTATAGTACCCCTTTCTTGTGCATTTGTGCGATCAACATCGGACAATCTACTATTTCATGATCAAATTGCTCACAGTACAAACAAGATACCCTCATCGGTTTGGTACAATCGCGAGCATAGTGCCCCGGTCCTCCACAATTATAACAGATTAGCTATCTGCACCCTCATCCAGGTCCCATTCCTCCTCATCCTCTACCTCGCCCTTGAAATCCACCCTACACTATCACTGTGGCTGGGTCGAATCCACACATTTATGTCTGCATTCGATAATCTAGGGTCCTATCCCTCATTAGCTCATAGCTCCAACAAATTTGCTCATCATGGCCCACTGACCTACAAAAATTACAATATAGTTGTTGCAGAGTCTGTGTGTACTTCTGCAACAGGTGACAGTTGTCCGTCGTGTGCTTTCCTCCTACTTGACAATTCGTGCACTAGAGTGCAGGTGCCACACCTGGCCTTGATTGTACCTCCGGTCTCAAAGGCATTGGTCCCCCTCTCGCCAAATAGTTTGCGAATACATGGCAGTGATCCTTGTCGTGACCCTGGCCTTTGCATTTGATACACCACACTTCATCCCATGCCTCTGGTTGGGGCGCTCTATCTTGCTTCAAACTTTGCATCTCTAAGCATAGGGTTTGTAGTTGTGCATGGATTTGTTGTACTCCCAACCCAAGATCCTATATCGGAGTTTCATGCAACCTCATCGCTATTTCCAATGCTTCTGCCTAGGTTGAAATCTTCTGTTGTGATAGCGCCATCCTCATATGTGGTGTCAAAGATGCCACAAACCATGCGCAATGTTGTGCATCCATTAGTGTCATATTAGCCTCACGGATCTTGCTCTTCAGTCTTTGGTCCATTTCCCAGGGCTTTTCGCTTGGCAGCATCACGATCTCTTTGAATTTGATGATCGACTACGTCTCTGATTTTGGCCGGCTAAATTCTTTGTTTAATGCAATATGGATTTACACTATTCTAGCATTCGGATGATCATTCGAGTCCTTAATATACCAAGTCGGTGTGTGATACTGTGGTGCACTTACCAAGGTGGCCTTCTTAATGTTAGCATTCATAACTTCATGCGCTTCCCATACTTCTCTTACTACGAACCAAAAATGATCAGGATCTTCGCTCCCTACCCCTTTGAATACAAGCAACTTAATCGTGCTCGCCATGTTAAATTGCTAGCTTCGTCGAGGTGGTGTGGGCGAAGAAGGGGGTGACGGAGGTGACGCTAGTGGTGGTGTTAGTGGAGGTGATAGCTGGGGAATGCGTTACCTTATCAAACTGACTCCACTCCTTGGAGAAGCCCAAGTGCACTCTTCCTCGCCCTCTCGTGGAGGCAAAATTAAAGGACTATTTCCTAACCCTTCGATACCTTTGTAGGCCTTTCCACTCCGCATCATTCCACTCATTATTGGATTCGCATCACCCATTTTTCACATAAGAACATCCTAATCCAAGTATTCAACGATTTGATGTACTTACCTCGTGGTACCTTGAGAAAAAATATTTCCGCTTCACTGTAGCTGACAGTCATGTCTATCACAAATTTAGTGATAAACCCTCCTATTATCCAATCCAGCCAATGATCTACGGCCCACACAATCTTATCTTCAGATGCCTCTAGCCTGTGCACCAACTCAGGAGTCCACACTATGGGTTGATTAAGTTTTCACCTTCTTTGGCTATCTGCTAGCCTCACGATCCACTCATATAGTTCTGAAGAGAAGGACGCAAAGAACATCTCATGTATTTCCGTATATACGTAGTGATCCAACCACCTCTTTTCAGATATCTATGGGGTTTTGTTTTCCTTTACCACGAACTCGTGAAGCTTTTGATCCAACCAATCTTCAATTTCTTTCATATTAGGGTTCCAACTTTCCAACATTAGACATCACTTAAGTAGATACCAGTCCCGACAACGGAACCATTTGTTGGTTTATTGGGGCCTGACACAGGTTTGGAAGTGTTTTAGCCAAACAAATCCCACACTACCGGCCCTTTAGACAACAATCCATGGAGCGCGGACTGAAGTCTCACCCGAGGTAGTATGGGAGGGTGCTGGAACCAAGTTTCCGCACCCTAGGGATGTCTTGATGGGTTCTATAGGGGTCATGAACTGATCTACGCACTCACACAATGTTGCATAGTTGTATTGCCCTCGCGTAGTTCTGGGACAAGGCTCTTCCTAGATTCCTTATTATTATAGTGGTTATTATAGATCTAATTTATTTCTTAGAGTCTTAATCAAGCATCCAATAATTATAACCAGTGCGTGTAACCATAAATCTCAAGGATATGCATAGAACCATAACATTAGAATAATCATACAGATCAGAGACCAGATGCACAATAATTCAAAAACACTTATCTTTATTAATCTTTTGTTCTAGTACAACCCAATTCCACCCTACGCACTCAGCTATAGGGGTCCATGCACAAAGCTATGGACTCTACCAAGCCTCTGCGCACATAATTGTAGAGCCTACACTCTCTACTACCAACCACGACACAGACTTACAAACTCAGAGAGAACAACCCATTACACTTCAGATCAGATCCAGAATCATCAAAAACTACTTCTACCCTTAGAGCCTCGCTCTATTTATACATTCCCATGGTCTGAGAACCATGGGTGAGCCAACATATTCTATATTAACTTTACATTATTTTCAAGCAAACAACCCTTTGACCTGACTCATTACAATTCACGCTCCGTGCACTTAATGGAACTTTTACAGTATTAATACCCAAAATTGTGGGCTTTAAGCCCCAAAACCATTACACGAGGGATCTTCTACCCAACACATCATTAGAATATGTTCTAGAAACATTCATGTAGCATAGTGCACTTTTCGGTTGTATTCAAAACTTATGTCATAAAGGTACATATTAAGTGTTTCACTTGGAGAAAAGTGCCACTTTATTTTTGTTTCATTGTATGCATGTTAATTTTGGATACTAAACATATCTTATTTATGTGTTTGATTTTATATGAGTGTGTGATCATGTTCATTCCTTGTTTTATGCTCTTACTCTCACTCTCTTTCTCAACCAATCCCACACTTCGTCAACTTTGGAGTTTTCCTGGTCTTGTTAACTTGCGCAATCATGGCTAATCCCTCAGCCTCCTCCAACTATTCACTACAAATTCCTAAGCCACAGTGATGAAGTATTTATTACTAGAACTGTGCACTACGAAATCATAGAGAACAACCTCCATCAATTGTGCATTGTGCAATCCCAAAGCTCAGTCACTCCAAGTTGTTGACTGTGCTCGCTAAATGCATAATACTTGACTAACATTTCCCATTTTTAACTTCTATTGGACACTCAAATCATTCTTGGACCCTTCACATGCTTGAACGTGCAATCCTTAGGTCTTATCACTCATCAACTATGCACTGCACAATCATCATTCCCAACCATGTCACTCGTCTCCTGAATTGTCTTGATGCA
Organism: Pinus tabuliformis; assembly: GCA_031772625.1. NCBI lineage: Eukaryota > Viridiplantae > Streptophyta > Pinopsida > Pinales > Pinaceae > Pinus > Pinus tabuliformis. Next base: position 210,468,613 of record CM062809.1, on the reverse strand, counting down.
CAATTCCTCAACTAGCCCTACCTTCATTGTGTACTGCACACTTATAATGGACAATGAGGTCAACCCTTAGTCCATGTAGTGCTCAACTACATATTCCTAGTTTCTCTCCCTCAAGCACTGGCATTACGCATTCATAGTGAGCAAGCTTGTCATCTCTTCCTCCCTAACTTTCTTAGTTGCATAGTCATGTCCCTCACCTCCTTTCCACTGGACAATTCATACTTCCAATGCCCATACCTTCCACTCCATACCTCCTTACTCTATGCATTGCATCCAAGAATCCATTTTATTTTATCTATTGTGCAGTATTCCATCACAGTTAGTCTCACATGAACAAACACATATAGAATAAGTGATTATGGGAATCGTTTTTTCTGGTCATGAATGGACTTATTTTACAAGTTATATCTTCATATCATCACAATATTATTATCAAGGAGGTTAAAAACAAGAGGTTACAAAAATTACACTTCTAGAGATAAGACACAAACGTGTTATCATGCAGGAGTAAAGGAATCTTGGACAAAGACAAAGGGATGAAAACTCATGAAGGTTCCACCACTCATTAATACCCTTTGGAGGGTGAAGATGAAGCACATCCTAGATCAATCATAAATATTTCAAGACATAGCCATGGAGAAAGGAACCTCACATCAATACATTACCATCAAGTCTCATGCCATGGTCAACAAACTATGTTCATTCAAAGTGTCAACACAAGGGTGTAAAAAATGAGAAACTGTAAAATGTGTGGAAGCCTAAGATTCACACATGGAATGTGAAAACTCACTAGAAAGTTCTAAGAAGCTCAAATGTCACACAGGAATTTGAAAAGTCACATGGGATCTCAAGAGTCACAAGGGAGGTGGAGAGTCACCTCATATGTTATAAATACACTCTCATAGCTCAAGTGAAAGGCCTTTTCAACTTGGCTTCTATAGTTTGGCATAGGAGAGAATATCATTCTTTAGAGTAGCAACTGGTGATGTAATGTTCCACTATTGGGGCTAGTGTTACATCACTTTATTTGCATATCTTGGTAATTTCACTTCATATGTGAAGCTCTTGGAGCCAACACACTTTCATGCATATGTTGTTAATGATTGTAATACTATTCTTTCATTTTTTGTGGTGTATGTTTACTTTTACACATACTAATGAAAATAAATGTTTTTTTCACTTTGGTATGCATCTTGTTGAATGTGCATTGTTATCTTGTGAACTACTTTGTAGGTTAACTAATGATTATTTCCATGCTCTTGCGTGTCTTTTTTAATATGGTATTATCACTTTTCTTCTAGAGGCTCACTCATTCTTTTCCCTTCTATGAAATTACCTTACATACACTGCAATTTTATGCATCACAGTGTCAACTTACTTGATTTTTTAAATATTTCTTGCATAATATTTGTTATTGAAAATTACACACAAGAAGTAGGATTATTTCTCTGTAATCTGATTCCCCTGAAAATAATACCAAATTGAGGAGTATATACTAAAATCAGTGAAACGAGTAGATCAAAACCATATGGTCCAATCTAATCATTCATTCATACAACTTCAGAGTTAAGGTTTAAGCTAAAAGACGTGATTCTTGCAGAATGGATGTTGGGTTCGATGTAGAGATTCCTTGCTCCAACTAGGATATATCATCCTCCACAACAAATTTAGAACCTATACACATGAACCACAAAAAAAGATTGCAAATAGTCTTTCGTAGAGGGTCGTCAACTTAAATAAAAAAAACATTGACATGAAAAACTAATCATAAATTCATATTTATAGCATGGGAGCATTCTCTTTAATTGCTCATAGAATGAAATGATACAACATGTATACATTCATGCATACGACCTCCTCTCTAGATTGTAGTCGAGTCTCCCTCTCTTTGACCAATATTACCTAAATAAAAGATATATCACAATCTCTGAATAAGAATAAAGATAGCATGACTCTATAATATTCTTTATCTCTCTCTCTTTCTCTTTCTCTAGATTGAATCTCATGGATGGAGCAGTATATTAAAATTGAAAGAGGTCCCAAGGAGGATGAATATTGACACTTAGGATGATGATAAGTTAAGATGCTTCTCTAATAATTCATCCAAGCCAGATTGAAGAGATAGGATAAGTTGTGACTTCGAATTGAGATGCTAGGAAACATAAGTCCCCAAAACATAGGTCACAATCACAGGGACCCACCAATGAGGTGTACCATTAATAAACACAAAGGGACCCACCAATGATGAAAATGGATCCCAAGTTAACTATTATAGTGCACTAAGTGTGAATAGATTCACTATGGTTGACCACTCGTGAACTTGACCGATTAGGATTCAATGATGTAAACCCACTATCAATCATGAGGAAACCTTCCACTAAGGTCTGTAAACTCTATGATAATATTGGTTCCTAGATAAATCTCCTAAACAATGAGCTAAAGTAAATAGGAGAAGATATATCAAAGGAGGCCTTGATGCATCCCCCATAAATTGGCATGGAATTGACCAAGAGATGATGTAATGGATGAAGTTATGAAGTGATGAAGTATAATTGAAATGGGGATGCCCGACACAAAAAGTTCAACAAGCAACTACAAGTAGCTGAGATAGGTTGAGACTTCCCTTGAACATGTAATGACATGACATAGAAGTGACTTGGAAGTATTACTAATGACCACCACGAGATATCATGCACCAAAGTAGGAGGCATTGAATCATGCTCCATAGTGACTGGAAGAGTAACCACCCTAAGGAGTATATTAGTCGTATGTATGGTATGGATCCTAGGAAAGCTAAAACCAAACTATAAGATAATGATGAAAATAGGTGCCATGTTTAAGGGTGATGTGACTGACATTTCCATTTTGATGACTAACAAAAATAAGTGTTTCCTTCCCATTTCTCTTTTTAGTCTCCATGTTTTAATGAGCACAAAAGAGAAGACAAGTATGCTCAATAGGTTCAATTTTATAAATTTAATCCCCCTAACCAGAAAAAGAGATAAAATAATACAAGGGAGAACCTTCTAACCAAAAAGGACTAGAGTATTCCGTTTTCATAACTAGTATACTCAATCTAGAATAGGGTTAAACTTATACTTAATAGACATCCCTTCAAGTACTTTAATGGGGATGAAGGAGACAAGTTCACTCTTATAGCAACAAATGAGATAATCTACAAGACACTTTCCTATATTACAATTGAAATAAGAGAAGAGAAAGGAGACCTACATCACTATGATGCTATATTGTTCTCCTTTGTTGAAGATTTTGATCACTCACTCCTCAAGCTCAATCCTTGCTGCTCATAGATCAAGGAGCATTAAGATAAATGAAGCATTGACACAAGAATTTATGGAAAGTGAACCAATAGTTGTATATATTAATAAACAAAATAGGAAACATACAACCTAGGCCTTGATGTTAGTAGCCCTCCTTGAGTGAATGTCCAAGTCCAAGCTCAAGCTCTCCGATCACTCCTTCTCCAAGCCAAAGCGAATATCATGTAGGCACTATATTAGCATAAGGGTACAAATAATCATAGACCAACCATTTGGGAATGGAGGGTGATGAATTTATAGGCAAGGAGAGGGAGTTAGGATCTCACCAATGATAAGGGAATGTCCTCATTTCAAGGAAGAATCTCATAAGAATAAGATCAAAGGGAAATATTGGCAGAATTCGACCACATCCACAATGAACATCATCCAACTTGTCATTCTGCAAACCTCTAGATCACGAAGCTTCTGCTTCACTTTGGGAAAACTTTCCTTTTAGGGTTCAACATGAGTATCCAGGCAAAATAAGTGTTGGTAGTGCAAGACTCATATGGTGCAACTTGCCATCACGAGAGGGTAGTGTCACAGTCGCGTTCACCCATAAATTAGTGTTTTGAGATCATTTTTCTCAAGAAAGGATCAAGGAAACTTTTCATTAGTTCTTGAGGGAGGATCACGATTGCATATCAGGATGGGTACACTCCATAGTTTTCAAGGTTTTGGCACTTCGGGGTATGACATAGGGAATTGCAGAAATTGTGACAAAATATTGTGCTACATATGCCCCCTAAAGCATGAAGGAAAAATAGGGAGTGATGGTTATGATGCTTGATGAGCTAGTGCAAGGACTAGAATAAATATCGTCAAGAGACCTACAAATAAAGGACCCATATACATATACATATATGATACCTCTATCATATATATCAAAACATGGAGCCACGGTATGGATGTAGCCATCCTAATAAAAAGGACCATGTGAAAAGATCTACAGTATGGGCGCAACCATATAAATGAAAAGGATCGTCTAGAAGTCTAAGATCCATGGTATGGACACAACCACCTGATATAGAAGGATCATCATCGTAGATAGATAGAAGGTCCCATGGTGTGGTCGCAACCATCCATATAGAGGAAACATGTATGAAATCATGTATGCATAACTCCATGTAGGTTGAGTTATATCAGACAAAAAATAAGGTGTTGCACTCCATCCTAACTCGATCAAAGTACGAATTCTAACATGCAAATGAATGTGTCGAAGTTGAACATGCTAGAAAACCACTTGATTACCGGCCAATGATGTGAACCGTTAACAGGCACGAGAGAAACCACCAATAATGACAATGGCTCTCAAGGTATGACAATACAATCAGTGAAAAATGAAGTTGAATTCAAACACTCATGGAATCATCTGATCAAAGGCCAATGATGAAAAACTATCGTTGAATGTGAAGAAATTTCTGTGAAGGCATGAAAGCTCTAAGGTACTGAAAGGGAGTTTCTAAGTCATATTCCTGGATAATAAGATAAAGTTGACAGGAAATGACCCATCGAAGGAGGGCCATAATGATTCCTCATCATCGACATGAAACAGTGAATAAAGTGGAATAAACGAATATGATCCAGAACTGTGGAAAAAGGTTAGACAATAGGTAGTAAACTGTATATAGGACTTCTCTTGAACATATCGGTGACAAAACTCTGGAGTGTGGTAGCATTTGACTCAACATAGGACCAAGGGTCATGGCGATGAAGTGGAATAGTCAAATAAGAGGAAAAATGGATCGCCCAAACCTGGAAGGACAAGTGACTGAGTGAGGATATCCCAAACCCGATGTGAGAAATAGATGGGTGTCATGTTCAAAAGCGACATGCTACCTATACAAGAGATGTTTCACTTTCACTTTTCCCCACTATTTCTAGTGAGTACACCAATTATTTTTAATCACAAGCTTAAAGGGGATAACATTTTCTTGTTGTATAAGTTCACCCTTCGAATGAATCCATCCTAGTAAGTTTTATGAGTCCTAGGAAGGAGAAACTCTGTCTTGTCATGGTGACAAGTCTTTCATTATTTATTTTTTACGAGTCCGACAGCATAGTAACTCAGTTTCTTTTTCATATTTATAGAGTTTGAAAAAGAGACGAAAAAGAAAACTCCATCAGGTCCCTTTTCGTAATCTGTCTCTCAAACTCGAAAAGGTAGAAAACAATATTCGAGAGAACCTCTTGACCATGTCAACCATGGTGTTCCTTTTTCATTAATAGTCAATCCTAGCCTAAAAAAAGGGTAAACGTATACTAAGACAACACCAATTAATTTAATTTAACAATTTCAAAAAGACAAATACTCGACGATCTTTTCATCTTACGAGAGTCAGAAAAGAGCTTAAGGATGACTCCCGGGGGGTTCTTTTTTCATTTATTTTTAACGAGTCTGAAAAAGAGATAAAACAAAACTCATTGAGTCAGTTAAGAATGATCACTATTACCACCAAAAGATCCTATAACTGCATAAATAAAACCACACATCACAACATGTATTAACGCTTTGAGAGACTGTGTATTTCTTAAGTTCTTTTAGACCCCAAGACTCAAAGCTCAAAATGAGTTGCTAGAGTATCTCATAGTATTATGGGATGTCGCTTGGGAGATATTCATTATTAGAGATCAATAAATTGAAATAGAGGTATCTTAAATCTATTTCATCACTAGATTGTCCAGGAGAGGAGAGAGGATCCAACTCTCTGAGGCTTGTACTGGAGGAGAGAGCACTAGCACACTGATAAGAAGGCATTACTCGGATGCAAAAACAACCATAAGTGGAAAGGTTGAGATAAAAACCATCAAAAACCTACCCTTGAGGTATATTCTACATACCATGGCCTGTGTAGCTGGGGCTCAAGCAATGCATTAGGAAACAAAATCTTGGTTCCAATATGTAGTGGACTGTCTCACTCCAACCGTATTTAATTGGTGTGAAGGATTGCTGGTTAACATGAAAAGACAGTTGACCAAGTGAAAAACAGGTCATTTGAAGAAATTTGGGAATGGATCGATCTTAGTCAGATTCTCCTTGGAGTGTGTGCCTCTATTTTGTTACCAGTGGATAGAGATGGATGATCCAGCTCTGAGAGATCCGAGGTTACTCAGATGGGGTGAGATTATGCCTCGAGTTGGAAGAGGTCAACAGATGCATTTCCCTCCAACATTCTTTGGTTGGTTATGCCAAAAACTGATCATGGTAGATGACTATGCCTATGTGGGCACAAACTTTAGAGGAGACCCAGATCTTCCTCTATCTCCTGGTGCATAATGGACTGATGCAGGTAAAAACTTGTTTTTTGGAATTTTTCAAGTTCTATGAAAAAAAAATTTGAAGTGTATTTGAGAGCTTACTTATGATAATTTTGCAGATGTGGGACCGAAAAGACCTTCCAAAATGTCTATGATAGCTCAGCGAGTGTCACACCAAATAGAGGAAGAATATTTGTATGAGGAATGAGCAAACCCTATAGTGGAGATAGAGTGAAACATGGAAGCCCTTACTTGGGGTGTTCCAGAGTACGCTACTATAGATGACATGCTGCTATGATACCAGAGGCACACAGTGGGGGAATCTGTGAGACTTCATCAGTTGTTAGGCCGAGTGATTAGAGTTTCCTCATGTTATCATGAGCATCATATGGGCAGATAGCTTATTCCTAGTCATATTATCTACACTGTTGTAGGATTTTAAAGCCATGTGCCTCAGAAAACTATTTTTTTATATTTTGACATAAAAAAATTTGACAAACTCGATACACACACACACACACACACACATATTCATGATTCTATTGTTTAATTATGTGTTCATATATCATGATGTTGTGTTTGATTTTTTATAAGTGATGCAAATTTCTATCTAAAAAATAATTTTCCAATGCATTTGTTAACGTAGTCAAATTTCATGGAATGTGTTGATGTATAATGTAATCAAAATTTCTTTCCTGTAATCGAACATGTAGACACATGCACAAAATTTGTGGATTTCTTATTGAATAATGACCATTTAAGTGTACAACAATGAGTTGTGAATCTAACTTAACAATTAAATTTCTGATTTCGAGAGAAACTTCTTCTGATAATAGTTCCTCGGCAATATTAATATTTATTTTTCCTAGTAAAATACCTTGTAAATTGATCAACTCACCATTAGGGGCGAAGTGTGCCCAGGCTGCGAAAGATAAGTTCTGTGCGCTATGACAAACACCATCAACAAAACCAACATAATTGTTTGATGACATCTACGAATTGAGTGGAACACAAGGTAAGTAATGGAAACATGTTTGCAAAGCAAACAGTCACACCAAGAAATCAAAATTCACACTAATGAATTCACACACTGATGTACATAAGTATCTACATGGATGATCATGCGTAATTGATCAACAGAGAATGAAATTGAAGTTTCACCATTGGCATGACGTTTAAGCATCGAATCAGCCAAATAGTGGAATAACGCACATAAATGAGCATGCCCCCATGCTCCCCGGGTGAGTGAGGGTTACATGTCATAGGATGAATACCCCATTGTGATAATGGGTGAATGGTAAAGGTTCAATGAGGAGATATCATGAAAGAAGGAAAAAAATATTAAGCTCATGGCAAGGAAAATATGCCTCTAGTTGAAAGATTTGACAATTTTAGGTTGGACTGAAATTTCAATAGGCAAAGTAGTAGTAATATTCCCAATGTTTCCCTCAGACAAAACTTCATGCATGAAGATGGGTGTTTGAAGTGTACGTGTCAGGTTATGAAAAATGAAAATCTCAAGACATGAAGGATTCTCACTAAGACTTGGAAGAAACAAGGAATGATGATGAGCATCATTCCAGGGAGTTTCATCAAGAGACATAACCTCAACAATACAGTCGTTGGTGGGAAATATCTCGTTCAAGGGATCTGGAGAATCCCAAGAACCAAGCCAAGGAGATTGAGAATACACGTCTTGTTACATACTAAGAGTAGTATGACTTTCAAAAATAGTTGATGAAACCAAAATAACTTCTTGATAAGATTGTTCTAAAGGACTTAGCGACATAGCATCACCAAAAGAATCAGCATGATTTGTAGTAGGGATGATCTATGGATCACATGAGGTTGAGATCATGTTGGCTAAGGTGACATGTAGAGGTGGAGAGAAAAGGTTCCCACTAAAGCATAATCTTTGAAAAGACATGCCCCCATGCTCTCATAGGGAATATCGGTATTTCACAAATATGGGACATTTCCATTTGAAGAACCACAAGAGAAAAAGGCCAATTGATCAACGGTGATGATTCTCCCTTCAAGAGGAAAATAGAGCACAAAGAATGAAGAGGAAAGCAACAAAAACATGGCATGAGTCCAACTTTGTCCAAGTAGAAGGTTGTAATTCAGATTTTCATCTACGACTTCTACTTCTAATTCGATAGTTTCCCTTCCAAGGTGATGGGAAAACTTGTGAGAATACCATAAGGATGGGATCCTCTGCCATCAAAGGATTCTAAGGTGTTTGGAGATTGGTTGAGGGGTGGAGAGCTGATGGATTTCCAACATGAAACCAACATGATGCATGTGGAGGAACCCCTCATCAATCATAGTTCGAAGAATCGTCTTCCCTTTAATAATGACTTGAATAAAAAACACAATTTGATGGGGAAGACAAGGAACATTATTTTCTAGGTCAAAAGTGATCAAATTATAAGATGCAGGGTCGATCCCTCCTATATCATACAGTAATTCTTTTCACTACGTTGGACAAGTTTGGAGAACTTCCAAGGCAAACATTGCCAAAGGCGCTTGAGCCAAGTCTTCTACAATATTGTAATGTTGGGTAGCTCACACATTCAGATTATGAGATGATTTCCGAAGAAAACCTTTGGGAGGTGGCCGAATTATAGATTCATTACTGAGTCTCTTAATGTGAAGAGGACTAGAATTGGGTGGAGTAGAAGTAGAAAGTGTATCAGTGAATTCTTTCTCCACCATATGATTTTGAGGAGTTTGATAATCTTTCGACCAAGTGGCAGTAGAAATAGGCACTATTCCACTCATGTAAACCTAAGAACCTGAAGAGGCATAGGATTATGGATGTTCTACCAATTAGGTATGATGTGATGGAAATGGCTCTTTTAGTACAACCGGTGTCCCTTGAGTGCCTTTTAATAAGCGGCTAACTTTCACACGATTGGGACAATCGTTGGGATAGTGATCTTCCTCACAAATGAGGCAAGGCTACTTAGACTTATGTTTAGAGACATCATCAGTAGATGACTTAGGAGCATCCTATTTTGGGCCATCAGATTTCACTTTTCCTTTACCGTTCTTTTTACCTTTTGAGGCTTTCTCTGCCACGGTAGGCTAAATGACATTAACCTCGGAGGTCTTACCAGGATTTGAAGAGGGTTTCAAAGGAGGATTGGATGCTGTATTTGAAATGGATTTTTTCTACGAAGAAGCTTTATTAGAAGTTTGAGATACTAATCCAATAATACCATCAATAGAAAGTACGTCCAGAGATTTAGAAGATGCTGGATCCTTAGATGGCCTCAGAGCATCAGGCAAGAGATCATATAACATGCCAGATTGGGAATATACCAAATTTAAATATTGGGCATGGGTAATGGCTTGATATTCAGTGGCACAATCTCGCATTGCTATGTCTACAACAATTTTTTTGACGAATTATTTGGTAAACCATTCAGTTAACAATCAGGTCTTTCAAACTTGATGAGGTGACATAAATGTCTCCATTCATGGATGTGATCATATATGTGAGTAGTAGTATCTTGTTTTACAGATGTAAGAAAATGGGTATCGGTTTCATAATGAATTGGTAATTGGAATTGAGTGAGGAAGGCCATGGCCAAAGAATTGAAGTCTACATATGCACCTTGAGGTAACTCGATGTACCATTTTGGGGTGGCACCCGTCAAGGTTCATTGAAAGAGACGTAGACAAACAAAGTCGTCAACCCAGGAATTGGATGAACATCATAAGTGGTAAGTCATAACATGGGCCTGGGGTGTTCTTTAGCTTTTCCTTCAATTTTTTTGCAATCACTAGGAATCTTAGTGGGAACCAGAGGCCAATAAGGCAAATGAAGTATTGGATCATTAGTGAGCCTTGACACATCCAACAGTTCCAACATGGCTAGAAATGGAAATTTCAGGTTGAAAGGCATGGGAGGCCTTTGATAAGGCCCGGTTTGCAGATTCCATGCCTATTGGTATGGGTTTTTCCCCCAAAGTGGAATATTTTGACCATAAGGAGCTTGATATTTCCCCCATTGGGGGCTACCCTAACCATAAGGTGGACTTTTCCCCCACAAAGGTGGGTTTTGACCAGGGTAAGGTCAATACTGACCTGACATAGGCCGTTGAGAACCAGAAGGTGGATAAAACTTTTCCCTGACATATGGATTATTAGGTTTCTGTTGCAACTATTGGCCCTACAACTGCAGGGTTGACCTTGTGGATACAAGGGTTGAACTTGTGGATACAAGGATTGATTATATTGTTGGACAAACTGCCCTTGCTAGTGCAAAGGTTGTTGATACTGCAACAAAGGTTGCCCTTGCTATTACATAGGTTGCCACTGCTACTATAAAGGTTTTTGTTAACAGTCCCTTGTTGGCTTAAGGGGGCCTAACCCAGGTTCAGAGTTGTATGCACCAACCAAAAAAACCCTAACTTCTATCCCTTTCGACAACAACTTGCATAGTTCAGATTGCAGTCTCACTTGAAGCAGTAATGGGGGATGCTAGAACCAAGTTTCTGCATCCTGAGATTGTGTGATAAGTGATCTTAAGCCTTTTTCGCTCAGATCTACCTTCGCACATATCTATATCCTTCTATGGTCCACTACTGTAACTGTAAGAAAATAGCTTCTAGACCTTCAACAAGGTTTGCGATCAAACTTTATAGACCCTAAAGAAGAAAACTATCCACTTTCGTGCACTAATTAATAACCCTAGATCTTCCTTCAAGTAGATCTATCCAATTCATCAGAAATCATAACAAAATTAACCCTTATCTTCACAGAAACAGATAATTACTTAGTTCAGGCATAAATATTAAAGATTCAGTAGGTTCGCGTAGTAATTACAAGTTATTCCATAGAAAACATATCATTGAGCAATAAAGTGTAACATGAAAAGAAATAAGAGTAATACTCAAAGGAAAGGTACTTCTTCCAAACTCAATGTCGATTAAGTTCAACGCTCAATTTACAGAATTTTCCACCCTGCACACTCAGCTGCACGGGTCTGTGCACTCAGTTGCGAACTTAACAAGGCCTCCTACGCACTCAGCTACAGGAGACTTTCCCTTTCGCCTAAGTACAAGTAATAGATCTTTCCTACATTATCACTTTCTAAAACAATCTTCTATCTTAGATTCATTCTTGTCTACTTCTTCTTAGACTCCCTATGACTCAACTATATATATCATTTTTGCTTAAAATACCATGGCCTATGGCCTATGGGTGAGTCTCCTATCCAACCTATCACTTATCCAAACAAGGGGATAAAGCCCCATTGACTCCTACTTAGTTGTGTGTTGTACTTCCACATTTTGCGGAGACTTTACATTCTTTACAATATCTATTACAAAAATTGGTTAAACTAACCCAAAATTGACCCTGGGGACCCTATCCCAATAGGCCCCTAACACAAATATGGTGAATCACCCTCGAGTCACTCAGCTGGTGCCTCTATCTTGCTGTGGAGTCCACCTAACTCAACCTATAATGTTGTGATATCAGCCAAGCTCTACATTATGGCCTGCTGCACTTCCTCTGCCAACTTCTCTATCATCGGGCCTTTTACTATGAGGCACATTGTCCACTGTGTCTGTTTCATTGTTCTTAACTTTTTTTGAAGTGATAGAGTAAGCTGATAGGCTTCCTCTATCCATGGATGTAATCTGAACTTGAGAAGGCCGGCCTCTATTGGGTCCTTATAATACTAGTGATTACCCCATTACTATTGTAGTTATACCCCTTATTTATATTTTTGTGCCCCTATTACCCCCATATTGTTATTTCTGTGCCCCATAGAATCCCTCTATTGTTATTTTTGTGGCTTTATATTATTATTGTTAGGTCGGCTGGATTATATTGTGACTCCTTAGACTCCTATATATAGAAAGGAGGTTTTGTCATTTGTATCATCCAAGAGTTGTTCATTTATGTAATGTAAAGGAGGTTGCCCCCTCGAAGAGGCTGAATTCTAAGGCGTGGATCTCTCTTTTCTATCTTTTTGTGAGCTGGTTTCATAACATTTGGTATCAAAGCTTTGGATTCTAGGGTTTTGCTGCTCCAAACAGGTCATCGTGGCATTTTCGATATAAATTTTTTTCTGTGACGTTTCAGAAGTTGCAAAAAAAACCCATTTGAGAAGAATTGGCGCGGAACTTTGGGTCCAAATTTCAGAGCTTTTCGCGCGATATTTTCGGAGATATGATCTGAGGACGTTGGCCTTTTTGCAGACTCCTGAATTACATTCAAAATAGGTGACCTGGGGAAAATCGTCATAACTCTCTCTGAGGATCGGATTGAAATTTTGTAAAAAGGTACAGAAAGAGGACAGACTGTAGTTTCTTGTGTGTGTGTTTCAGATTCAAAGGTTGAAACAGTGACTCGTGGCACGTCGTACAAGTTCGCTCTACTGAACCAGTCTAAAAGCAAGTCACTGTGGGAGATTTCACGTAACTCTTCCTTGGAGAATCCAATTTGGCTCAGACTTGTGGCATTGGAAAGAGGATGCAGAAGGCTACTACAGGTAGCAATTTCAGAACTGGATGATCCGAAATTACAGAGATACATCAGATTCAATATCAGGCTTCTATAAAGTGAAAAAAGGTGTGTAGTTTTTTTTTTTTTTTTTTTGTAAACTTGGTTTAACGGAATTCAAAGGGCATAGTAAAGCATTATTATCGGTATCTGATGCCCTGAGGAAAGAAAATGCAAACACCTAGTAAGGAACCTGAAAGATCTAGCATGACTCATGAAGAAGAAGAAGAAATGCTACATGATATATCAAAATTACAAGAACAAGTGCAACAAATGTCACGCTCACAAAAGCTAACAGAAGCTAAGATAAGTGGCGTGGAATCTAAGATAAAGGGCATGGAAACTAAGATGGATGATTCAAAGATAGATTTGAAGAGAGACATGGCAGATTTGAAGATAGATTTGAAGACAGATATGGAAGAATTGAAGAAGTTGCTACAAGAAAGGGTCACTAATGGTGAAAAGGTAGTAAAGGAAACTCATGATGAGAACAAAAGAAATGTTAATCATGAGACCATAGACGCTAATGTTGGATCGAAGAATCACCATATTCCAAAAATCGATATGAGGAAGTTTGATGGCAAGGATCCCGCTACATGGATATTACAGATGGAGCAATTCTTCGATCTCAATAATGTGAAAAATGCACAAAAGGTACGTATGGCAACTGTATATTTGGAACCAAATCAGTTTGTATGGTATCAATGGCTTTGCTCTCGTAAACAATTTATCACTTGGGCAATTTTTACGAAAGAATTGATAGCACATTATGAAGATACAAAAAGCAACACTTTTTTTAGCCAATTGATAAGTCTCAAACAAAAGGGTTCAATAATGGAGCACATTGAGGAGTTCCAAAAATTGAACATAAGGGTAAAAGATATTCCAGAGGAGCATAGGATTGATGTGTTCATAGGGTCTTTAAAGGATAATATCCAACATGATGTTCACCTTTGGGAACCGGATTCATTAGAGAAGGCATTCAGGTTAGCAAGAAAAATGGAAAGCAAAATTATGGCAACCAGGAAGCATACCACTCACAACTATAAACACGGAAGTGTTGTCGCCTCTAGTCTTCCACAACCTATAAGGTTGACACCACAACAATTGGAAGAAAAAAGAGCAAAAGGGCTTTGTTACAGTTGTGATAGCAAATACACTAAAGGTCATAAGTGTGCTGAGAAGAAATTATTCTACATAGATTGTGAAGAGGAGGAAGAAAAGGAGCAAGAAAGGTCAAAAGAAGAAGATATACTCCAGGAAAAAAGCCTAGATGAAGAACAAATAAATCCGACCATATCTTGTAATGCATTGGCAGGAATTACCACTCCTCAAACCATCAAGATAGAAGGACAAATCAAGAAGAAAAAGGTAATAGTGTTGATTGATTCAGGAAGCACCTACAATTTTATTCATTGTAGGGTAGCAAAAGAATTGAATTGCTTCCTATATCCAGCACCAGAGTGTCAAGTGATGATTGCAAATGGAGGAGCAATAAATTGCTCTGGAAAGTTCCATAATATCAAGCTATCCATGGGAGAATATGTATTGACTAGCCCAATGCTTTCCATTCCAATGGGAGGTGCGGATGTTGTACTAGGAGTCCAATGGCTACAATCCTTGGGTACAATAGCTTTTAATTTTCAAGAACTTTTCATCAAATTTTCTTTGGAAGGAAAGGAAGTTGAATTAAGGGGTATTGCAGGGAAACCAGGAAAGATAATCAGCTCTCATGGTATGACAAAGCTTCTAAGAAAGGAGCAAAGAGGTGTAATTGCACAATTATGCTTGCTAGATGTTTCCACATTGGAATCATCTATTTCTCCATATCTCCAAAAAGTCTTGGACAATCATTCCGAGGTATTTGAGACTCCCAAGGGTCTACCACCTATGCGTGATCATGATCATGCTATTAATCTGATTCCAGGAAGTGTTCCTCCAAACATCAGGCCGTACAGATATCCCTATGTCCAAAAAAGTGAAATTGAACGTATGGTTGCAGAAATGCTAGAGGCTGGTATAATTCAACCGAGTCAAAGTTCTTTCTCAGCTCCAGTAGTATTGGTGCACAAGAAGGATGGATCATGGTGCATGTGTCCATATTATAGGGAGCTCAACAAGCTCACTATTAAAGATAAGTTCCCCATTCCTGTTATTGATGAATTACTGGATGAATTGCATGGATCAATTTACTTCACCAAGTTGGATCTTCGTTCGGGATATCATCAAATCAGAATGAAGATTGAAGACATTCCAAAAACGGCATTTAGAACTCATGAGGGTCATTATGAACTTTTGGTCATGCCTTTTGGCCTTACCAATGCACCTTCAACATTTCAAGGTTTGATGAATTCAATTTTCAAACCATTCCTTAGAAAATTTGTGTTAGTATTTTTTGATGATATACTAATCTACAACAAGTCTTGGAAGGATCATGTTGAACATGTTGACAAGGTGCTACAACTATTGGAGGAGAAACAATTATATGCAAAAAGATCCAAATGTTTCTTTGGAGTCCAGGAGGTGGAATATTTGGGTCATATTGTATCTCATGAAGGAGTTAAGGTAGACCCTAGCAAAATTAAAGCCATTAAGGAATGGAAAATCCCCACATCCATAAAGCATCTGCGAGGATTTCTTGGGTTGACAGGGTATTATCGCAAGTTTGTTAAGAATTATGGGAGAATAACAGCACCTCTAACAACATTATTGAAGAAAGATTCATTTTCATGGACTTCGGAAGCAACAAAGGCCTTTGAACATCTTAAAGAGGCAATGTGCCAAGCATCGGTCTTAGCTACATCGGACTCCACAAAAACCTTTATTGTGGAATGTGATGCTTCAGGAAATGGAACTGGTGCTGTTCTAATGCAAGATGAAAGACCCATTGCTTTTGAAAGTCGTCCAATCAAGGGAAAGTTTTTAAGCAAAGCTATTTATGAGAAGGAAATGTTGGCAATACTCCATGCACTTAAGAAATGGCGACCCTACCTAATGGGAAGACACTTCAAGGTAAAAACGGATCATGATAGCCTTAAATACTTTTTAGAACAAAGATTATCCTCTGAAGAGCAACAAAAGTGGGTCACAAAGATGTTGGGTTATGACTTTGAAATCATCTACAAAAAAGGGAAGCAAAATGTGGTGGCAGATGCACTCTCAAGAAAGGATGAGGATGTGGAAGCATTGTTGTGTGCCATTTCTATTATCCAACCAGATTGGATAAACGAAGCAAGGGAGGAATGGAAGAATGACGAAGAAGTGTGGGCACTTATTCGAAAGCTACAACAAGGTTCCAGTACTTCTCATACATTTAGCTGGCAAAATGATTCGTTATGGTACAAAGATCGCTTATACCTCTGTAAGAATTCCCAGCTAAAACAAAAGATTCTTATGGAATTGCACACTTCTCCCTTAGGAGGGCACTCAGGATTTTTAAAAACTTACCACAGGGTTAAGAAGGAATTTTTTTGGGATGGCCTTAAATCAGATATTCAAAAGTTTGTGGCGGAATGTTTGGTTTGCCAGCAAAATAAAGTTGAAACAATTAAGACACCGGTCTATTACAACCTTTATCCATTCCAAGCCAACGTTGGGAGGAGGTTTCAATGGATTTTATCACAGGTTTACCCAAGTCTGAGGGAAAGAGTGTCATCATGGTGGTAGTTGACAGACTTACCAAGTATGCACACTTTTGTGCAATATCACATCCATTTAAAGCCAGTATAGTTTCTACTGCATTTATGGAAACAGTTCAAAAGCTACATGGAAACCCAAAGATTATTGTAAGTGACAGAGATCCCATTTTCACTGGAAATTTTTGGACAAAATTATTTTCTTGTCTTCGTACTCAGTTAGCTCATAGCTCATCTTATCATCCTCAATCTGATGGGAAAACTGAGATAGTAAACAAATGTTTGGAAGGATATCTTCGTTGCTTTGTATCTGATAAACAGACACAATGGGTCAAATGGTTTCCTCTGGCTGAATGGTGGTATAACACTTCCTTCCATACAGCAACAAAAATGACCCCATTTATGGCACTTTATGGGTATCAACCACCATCCATCACATCATATTTAAGAGAAAATTCTAAGGTTCAGGCATTGGAACATCACATCGAACATCAACAACAAGTCCTCCAACTCTTAAAGGATAACCTCGTGTTGGCACAAAATAGAATGAAACAACAGGCAGATCAACATCGCAGTGAAAGAAGTTTTGATGTAGGTGATTGGGTATTCCTACGGCTACAACCATATAAGCAAATGTCCCTAAAGCAAGCTAAGAAGGATAATAAATTATCACCAAAGTATTATGGTCCGTACAAGGTGTTGCAAAAGATTGGTACTATGGCATACAAATTGGAGCTTCCTGCAACTTCTCGATTGCACCCAGTCTTCCATGTTTCATGTTTAAAGAAGGTTATAGGTGACAAGCTTTCAATTCAAACAATATTGCCAGAACTTGATGAAGAAGGAAAAATTATATTGGAACCGGAAGCAGTCACAGAAACAAGAACTCGACAACTACGAAATCGATCAATTTCAGAGTATCTTCTCAAGTGGAAGAACTTATCCGCTGAAGATTCCACATGGGAGGATGAGAATTTTATGCAGAAGTATCCAGAACTACTCAAGCGTTGAGGACAACACTTTTTTGAAGGAGAGGGGCATGTTGGGTCCCTATAATACTAGTGATTACCCCATTACTATTGTAGTTATACCCCTTATTTATATTGTTGTGCCCCTATTACCCCCATATTGTTATTTCTGTGCCCCATAGAATCCCTCTATTGTTATTTTTGTGGCTTTATATTATTATTGTTAGGTCGGCTGGATTATATTGTGACTCCTTAGACTCCTATATATAGAAAGGAGGTTTTGTCATTTGTATCATCCAAGAATTGTTCACTTATGTAATGTAAAGGAGGTTTCCCCCTCGAAGAGGCTAAATTCTAAGGCGTGGATCTCTCTTTTCTACCTTTTTGTGAGCTGGTTTCATAACAGCCTCTTTCTGTTGGAGCTCTTCCAACTGTTATTGTAGTTGTTTGCTTTCTTCCAATCGCGTGAGGCATTGGGTTGGCGCCAAACTGCACACAGTCACTCGGACTTCATCATACTTTCACTGTCTCTCAGATATCTCTATTAAGCCTCTAAAATTTTAGGTCCTCCTACAAGTTCTTCGATAACTCCATGGCCTGATCAAACATTATCATGCAGTCTGTGACTACTGTATCCAATGTGCCCATGTTTTCCCTAGTCGTTGCTCCGCGTTGCTCCCCGACCTCTGGTGGAGTGGTTGGCTGCAACTTCAGCTGTAGCTTTGAGATATTTATCTAGAAATCGAATGCGACCTTGCTAATCTCATCCTTTGATGCGTGGACCACAACAACCAGTTCCTTGATTTTTGTTGTCGATGCGGCATCCTTTGGAATTTTTATTTTGGGAACTGTCTTGCATGCCTGCGTAATAATTGTCTCTAGGCTCTGACTTCGTGCTTGCAACTCCTCCTTTTCTTTCATAGCCTGAGATTTCTCTGATAAACATCTACTCATTGTTTACCTTGAACTCATTGATGACTGCAAGGGTGCACTGCTCTCTAATCCTCAACTCATCTAAAACCCCTCGATGAAGCATATGGAGGGTCTGAAGTGGCAGTGCGGCCAATTTTACCCCCATGTCCTTAACTATACTTAACACAGCATGGTCTTCCTATGATTTTTCACAGATTGATCCTTCTGGTCGGGGAATGACTCTGAGGTCAAGAGTTTGTTATAGCTCTGCGACTTTCTCACTCCCATGCACCAGGCTTGCTTGCATCCCACTCGCTTGAATCCTGCTGGTTTGGATCTATAGATCGTGTAGATCCATTTAGATGCTCCCAAACATCTACATGTATTGATGTTCAAACTATTTCCACAAATTTATTTTGGTGTCTTTGACCTTGTCGCCGATCTCATCGAGATCCCCTTCTTTGAGGACCATTTGGTCAATGCGCACCTTCTTATCTGATTTATGCTTCTTTCTTGGTTCTAAAATTATCTCCTTACTGTTATTCCTCAATGTGAAGGGAGTTCTCTACTCCTCTCCACTGCCTCCTTCCTTCTTTGAGTTTTCCTGCTCATTTGTATACTGGGAAGCCGATTCTTCAACTTCCTTTGTGCAAGTGTGCTCTACCTCGGCACGCTCTTTCGTAGCACGCTCTTTTTCCGTAGTTACCTTAGCATCGGATTTTTTCTTCTTCTGTTCAGCAAAGGCTCGAGCTACCTTTTGTGCTACCTCTTTATGCTTTTGCACAGTCGTTGACTGCACAACAACACTGTCGACACCCTTACTGGTACCTGCACCAAGGTCCATGGGTTTGTGCCACTCCGCTGGCCAACTCCCCATGATATACTACACATATGTCTCTGAGACTAAATATGGTAGCTTGTTCCATATATTCTTAGGTTCCTTTCGCACCCTGATTGATACATTGTGGAAATCGGCTTTAAACTCCATGAAGGCACTTAATTGTTCGACAAGGTTGGGGACAAGATCCATTTCCATTAAAGTCCAGAAAATCTTCGACTCCTTGATCCTCTATGGATTCTTTGTGGGCCATAGCGAAGCGAACTTTTCTACCTTTGGTAAATGTTCTACCTGTGGAGGAAAGTGACTGTCCTTTGGCAATTTCCATGCTACTAAGACAATTGACAACAAGAGCCATGCATAATGAAACAATTTTCTATCCTCCTGTGCTTTGTGATAGTTTGTGAGGAACTCCTTACAAAAATACTTCTCCCAGTTATATTGTACTCCCTTCACGCACTGGGTAGCCAATGACACTACAGGCACTGAAACTTTGTCCGCGCGATATTTCCTCATAATATTTCCAGCAAGAATTTGGGCGATGAACTGCACCACCTAGTCCTAAATGGAGCGGATAGAATATCCGAGATACTTCTTTATGAGACCAAACTCTACCTTCATCTTATGTGCCAACTCTTTTTCTCTACTTTTCCCTCCAAATTCCTTAGCAGAGCCCACCCCTTTGTAGGGTAGCTTTGTAATCTGATGGATGAGAATATCAGTGATCGGGATGGGTTCCCCAAGCCATAGGCACCCATCATGCACCAGCGTGAGCAGCTGAATGTTTATAATGGATCTGTGAAAATGTGGTATGCAGGGCAAGTGCAACAAGCTAGCCTACTCAACACTTCTGACCCACTTCATGGGTTCCAGTCGTGTGACACTGGTTTCTTCATAATAAATATTCTTCATGTACTTGCTAGTAGCCAAATGAGGGAATCTCTTGTGGTTCGCGAGATCCCAATCCTCCATCTTCATCACTAGAATACGCACTAAGACCGTGCCTTCAAATTAAACCTGTTCTGGCAACAAGGGCATTGAGACCATTAATTTCCTAGAATTAGGGTATTTTGTGACTTTTGTATTTCCTTTCCGTGGAGGGATATACCTTGAGAGTCGTGTGATAGGCTCACCCTCCTCAGCATCTAATTCCTCCACACCTTGTGTTATAGAAATTTTTAGGCACTTCAACCCCAATCATAAATGTCCATAAACCAAGGGCTCCTAAGTCCCTAAAGGTGTTGTTCCAACCCCTAAAAGAACAAGGTCAACTGATTACAGCATCTCCCAGAAGTTCTCCATGAAAAACTACTCAAAACTTGTCAAAACTGGACCATTTCAACTGCTCCATGGTCAAAGTTTGTTGCATCCCACCTGCCTACACATAGTAGGTGCGATGCATGTTGAAAAGCCCTTCTATGGGGTGTGATGGGCGAGAGTGGACAAATGGCCAGGTCAATCCGCAAGGTGGAGGATCATGCAATCTTCCAGAAACTTCTCCTGTGACACTTGCCTCTCTGCATTCGCCCAGGGACGAGTAAGAGATCATCAATCTCCAAGTGGAATCAAGAAATATCAGAGAGAGGACACTAATCAAATATCAAAAGCTGACTCACCCCCCTTGCAAACATCTATATATGGATCCCTCATCCCAGAGATCCAGAGGCTAGAATTTTGTATCTTGTAAGGAAGTGTTGTTGGTTTCTTGGTGCAATATCATAGTGTTGGGTGATATAAGCTTTTCATGAGGTGAAGAAGGGCTTTCTTACTGAGAGGATGATGCTAGGTTAGAACAATTGGTTGTAATCCTCTTTTCTCTTTCTTGATTATCAATAAAGCTATTCACGTTTTCCTCCACATTCTTGTATGATTGATGTTATATGCATTTGTGTGGTCAATATATATCTGGTCCTATATTGTTTATGATAATAGATCTATGTTCTTGGATAGTGTTATGCTGCTTAGATTCTGTAGGTGCTCTTTGAAGATGGGTAGACGAGGAAGCGAGTGGCAAAGACCTATCAGAAGGGAGAGGAATCGAGCAAGGAACCAAGTGCAAGACAGAGGTTGGTCTCCTTATTCACCTCTTATCTATTTCTCATAAAGGAAAACGAAAGTAGTTTTAGTTAGTTTGTTTCTAAGGTAGCTACCAGCCTTAGTGGGACTAGCAGCTCTGCATAGACACTAGTTTTCCTGATAACAAAATGGTGACTCCGCTGGGGACCGAATAGGTTGTTTGTTTATCTACATTTGTTTACTTTATAAACTTACAGAAGGAGCCCTAAGTCAAGCGCTAGCCTTCAAACTTCATTTTCTATGCAAGTGCAAAGTAGATCAATGCTGCTTCAGTCTATCTCTGGGTTTTGTTTATGAATTAAAAAATTGATTTACAAGCTCTCTAATTGCCCTTGTGGTGGCTCTAGTAACCTCCTTAGATCTACCCCTATGATTCATTTACTGATTACCACTTGCTCGGCCTAAATCCCTGAACTGAGCTGCAAACTGTGACCCGGAACCCAGTTAAAGTCTCGTCCCTGGTCCATCGCACTGTCTCTTCTTTGAAACCTGAATGCATCGCACTTCCCGAGTGTAGTAGGTGCGTTGCATTTCAGGTTCCCTATGCTACAGGTGCGCTGATCAGACCTCTTTTGCTCTTAGATTTTGGTTTCTTTGTTCACTCTTTTCAGATCTATTCAAGAGTTTTGTTACCTGTAGTCAGTACACCTCTGTTGGAAACCCACTTCATTGCTATTATTCCGCCTCCATTGTGCAAAGAACTGTAAATTTTTTTATGTATTTTGAGCCATTTTCAATTCTCTTTCACAAAGAAGTAGCGTAATTGAACTATCGTTTCTTGATTTGAAAGTGTCGCAAGTGTCGTTTTCAGTCATAGAAGAGAATCCAATTGTTCTTGATAGTCGATTACACTATTACTCTTGTATTTTATTTGAATTAGTAGTTTTTTCATGTGTCGAAAGCAAGTTTTCAATTCCAAATAACAAAGTGTCGTCATTGTCTTCATTTTGTTTTGAAAAGAAGCTTGTTAGTAATTATCGCTTTGAAAAAATAATTCAGATTTGCGCTTAGCTTTCTTTTTATCATTCACACATTAAGAAAGCTGAAAACAAATACATGCATGTGCATTTGCATTTAGACTATTTGTTGGTCTGATTTAGGACAATGCATATAGTGTGTGCTCTCTACTCTTTGCTGAAAGAACGCCATCTCTCTTTCCTTAGTAGCTAGGATTTTCATTGCAAAAAGAAGATTAAAAGATTGTTTATCATCTTAGATTGCATTTTAGGAATTGTACATCTACATCACGCGGTGAACCTGAAAGGAAAATTTCTTAAGCAAGATCAACTATAAAATAAATTTAATGAATCTAAAAATGCTTTGGAACCTAATGCAGAACATCTAGAAGTCTAGGCTGGAGACGTATTCTGGCGTCGTAAAGCCTCGTAACTATTGTTTTCATTGTTGGTTGGGTGATTCCTCCACTTTGAGACAACAAGTGCCAGTACGGACTTGTGCTCCCACGTACCGTTGAGTATATTTTGGGAGACCAAAAT
This sequence comes from Pinus tabuliformis, assembly GCA_031772625.1. Lineage (NCBI taxonomy): Eukaryota > Viridiplantae > Streptophyta > Pinopsida > Pinales > Pinaceae > Pinus > Pinus tabuliformis. The sequence continues at coordinate 210,445,588 of CM062809.1, read as the reverse complement.
AGGCTATATCCTTTATCCATAGGAAGCCGTGTCTGCCGCCCTGTCGATCGCAATGCACTGAACACAACATTCGGGAAGATTGACTGCCGTACCGTAAAAAGTATTCTGCAATTTTGTGATTGGTTTGGTAATCCCTCTGTCTAGATTTCCAGAGTAGTCTCTTTCGTTCCTTTTCAGAATCGTTAAAGGAAAATGTCCATCTCAGCACTTGTCACTTCAAGCTCATTAAAAATTGAAGGCGACTATGTAGGTTTTAACCCTGTACAGAAATTACCTGCATACAAATTCTTAAACAAAGAAAATAAACAATGCGAGAGCATAACCCATAAAACACATATGCACAGAGATTTTTCCCTGGATCCCAAAACTGGGACTACCAGCTTGATTTTTCATTATGTTCCTTTCAATGTTACAATACATATTTATACATGCCGAAGCATCCAATACCATGGACCGAAAAATATCGCGTCCAAAAAACATGTGCGAAAATCATGCACAAAACCATAGGTGGGTCCGCCCAACCTAACATATGGTCCAAAACCAAAATTTTCCGGGGCGCTGCCCCGGACCCCATAAAGTGGGGTTATGGGTGCCCTTCAAACCCCCTATTAACTACGTGGAAAGAATATAACACAACCCAACAGACTAGAGTCATCTTTTGTTTTTTCTCGACTCTTAAAAATTGAAAAAACAAGTTGTGTCAAAGCGTATAAAATTTATTTTAATCGGATAAAACATCACCTTTCCTACATTGGTCTTAGGTTGAGAAAAATGGAGTCCACCAACCAAGGGGTTCCCCTTGGAGGAAATCCTAGTCCCTTCTCCTCTTGGGGAGATGTGGGTGCACCCCATATGGCCACATTGTCTCTTCCAGGATTGACAATTGGCTTGCCGTTATGGCTCTTCTCAACTTCTGTAGTTCAGAACACGGTGATTCCTAAACAATCTAGTTAGCAACTAAACGATACCAGAGTTACCTCCCAACCCTCTACTTTGTCCAATTCGTCCTCTCCTCCTTCCTCTTTGCTTGATGAAGCTGGTAAATCCAAAAATCAAGTAACTGAGAAGAAGAATGAGAAGAAGAAGAAAGAGAAGAAGAAGAAGGAGCCAAAGGCGAAAAGGGGTGACCAGGCATCGTCTAGAAAAAATCCACACACTGCACCATCTAGGCCTAAATCGCCATGTGTCATTTGCAAAGGAGACCACTATCATCGAGATTTTCCTTGCATCCCCCGTATCTTAAGGGATTGGTCTCCTCGTTTGCACAATCCGGTGTCATCAACCTCTAACGATCATGTTGAGCATACACCGTCAACTAGTGAAAGTGAAGCCCCTTGACAAAAAGGAAAATATAAATTTCCTTGTAAATTGTGTGAAGGCGATCACGCCGTCCACCATTTTCCCTTCTTAGACGAAGCTAAAAGAGTTTTGGATGACCGTCCAGTTTCACCGTTATGGCTTCCTCCTGGATATAAGAAACTCTTGCCGAGTCTGTCACTAGTTGAAAATCCGGCTGACACGCCATTGTGGTCAGCCGAAACATCTATCATTGAAGATGAACCATCTGAATCCATAGCAGACAAAAGTCAAAAGGTCGAGGCGGCAGTTGACCCGGTCGTGCCCTTAGAGGATTCGTCTTCAGATGATACAGTCACCGAAGAGAACAAGGATGACACCGTCCAAATTCTCTTCATAAGCACAGACTCCGATGAACATGGGGGTAGTCTACTCGTTCCTCTACCGCAGGAAGGAAGTTCGTCAGAGTCATATCCGACCGTCTATTCGGTCCCACCTCCAAGCAACCTGGTTGTTTCCTTTGATTGGAATCTACTAGGCAGACACCGTTTACCGGCTAGTGTACCATTTTGAATCATTGCTCAAATATATAGAATGGTCATGGCTGGTACCATCATAGAGGAAGGGGCTTTTGTGAGTTTCCTTTCCACAAATGCTTGGAAAGCGCTTGGTTCGCCATCGCTTTTGCCTGAGATGAGAAATCTAACAGGCTTTGACAAAGGAAACAGACGAACATTAGGGATCCTTCCCAATGTGCCGATAACATTGAGATAGAAAACCGTTCACATGAATGTAATGGTAGTCCAAGGACCCCTGGATTATAATCTACTCCTTGGACGAGACTATATTTATTGCATGGGAGCTATTGTCTCCTCACTCTTTAAAGTAATGTGTTTTCCGCATGAAGGAAGAGTGGTCAAGCTCATAGACCAGCTTTCATTCCCCAGTTCACACATAGAAAATAGTCATATACCAACCCTGAATGGTATTTTCATGCAAGGAATGTCTCATCAATCCCCAGTCCGTCCGCCTGATGAGCGCGAGTGATTCAGAGGATATGACTGAAACCCAGGGGGCATGCACCCTGGCCTGTTTCGACAGGAAAACCTTGGGTATAGGGTATGTTTCCGCAGAGGATATATGACTGGCTAACACACCCATCCATGTTGGAAAATGGGATTAGACCGGAATAAGATACCTCTGTTAAGGTAGGCCTTTCCCGATAGAACAAATGTCTTGTCTGCAAATTGAGGGGTAACCTGGAAAAGGTAGGCCTTTCCCGATAAAAAAATTGTTTTGTTTGCAAATTGAGGGGTAACCTAGAAACTCTACTTCGCTATACCTGGGGGCATGGAAACCTTTTGGCGTGCAAGCGAAGAGCGACCATTTATTTTTTAAATTTATAGGTCCTCTAACCCTTCTAAACTCATAGGATTGGTCGTTTCCTAACTTGCATAAAGCAAGGATGCGGGGCAAAGTTTTGAAAAGATGTCGTTTATATATGAGACATCCTTATTATACGACTGGATTATCGAGCAGTTTTAACGTGGAATTCAAGCTCGTTAAAAAATAAACATAAGCAATGAGAAAATTTTCCTCCAGGGTTTAAGCTCATTAAAAAATGAACCAATTTCCAGTAAATAACCATCATGAATGTATTACCATCAGCCTTTGAAGCCTTGGTCATGTTTTCATCATCACCTCCACTCTGTATTGGCTGATCATTCACCCCCGTTTGATTGTTTACCCTTTTTGAGGAACAACTACGAAGAGTGATCCTATTAGCCATCCTTGTGACACTGCCGTGATTGGAAAATTCGAAACCTTACCTGGAATTAGCTGCTACCCGAATCTATCACTCATTCCTCAAAAAGCGAGTCTCCTTTAAGCTCTTTTCAACTGACTTGTAAAATATGAAAAGATTGCCGAGCCATTGGCCTCTCCAGCTCGTTAAAGTGACCGGAAGTGCTATCCCTCCTTTACATTTTAATCTTTTTTGGACTTGAGGGATTATTACACAAAAAGATCGAGCGCTTGTTTTGTTCGGCTCGTTAAAAGTACCAAAAATTCATCCCTTTTGTATTGTTTTATACTTTTTCGGACTCAAGGGATCATGTGATGAAAAAGGATTTTTGGAGTTTTGTTTATGTCCCTTTTCAGACTCTCTAAAATTGAAAAGGACCGAGTTATCTTTGTCGTTAAACTCGCTAAAACCGAATAGCGACGAACTTGTCCATAATAGACAAGAACGAGTTTCACTATCGCTAGGCTCGTTAAAAAATAGCGATGGGTTTTCCCGAAGGGAAAATTATAGAACAAGCATATGTTATCCTCCTCAAGCTTGACAAAAATAAAGAGGTACTGGTTAGCAATGACTGGGGAAAAATTGGGAAGAAAACTTGAAGAAACTTTGTTGGTAGCAAGTCGCTCTTGAACATGACACTTTCACTCCGCATCCAAGTTGGGTTGGGTTGTTCCATTCACTAGTCACATCACCATGGTTCCGTCACACCATCCATATTTTGGGTTAATGATACTGATCCATCATGTCAGTGTCGCCGATATTTTCAAGAGAAGTCGCTTAGAGAATTCACCTGTGTCACACCCACTGCAATACATTTATGCTCCATTCTTTCATGACCGCCACCGTGAACCTTATCTCACCAGATCATTTTCACCTCCATTAAAATCATTTGCTCCGTTCCGTGTCATTGATGTGGGATTCACTAAGGCCCTCCTATGATGGATCGCTTCTTGTCGACATCAGCTCATTATCCAAGAAGTCGATCTAGGAACAACCCTTTCAGTACTTTGAAGCTTGCATGCCTCAATGGCAAGTTTCTCACTTCCGGCGACTGGTTTACATCAATGTCCTTCGACTAAAAGATTTTGCATGGTGTTCGGCGCCAAGTCCCTTATTCACACCAAGTGAATTGTACTGTAGTACCTTGAGGGTCATCATCATTATCGGTGATTCCTGTCGCGCCTGTTAACAACTTACATCATTAGCTGGTAATCAGGCGATGTCTTTCCATGTTCAACTCCAAAACATCTCTCACATGGATCGACTTGTACTTTGAGTGAAGATCGAACGAGATTGAAGACCCCAGATCTAGTTTCATCCATCTGGGCTGCGATATATATTTAGGAAAATAAAGACATCAAATGTACATCATTGCTGCACAGATAATCATCCAATCTAAGGGATGATGGCTCTGCCAGAATCATCAGTCTACACTCAGACGATTGTCTGTCTCATGTACATGAAAATGAATTTATAAAGTTGAGCATGGGAATGCCCGACTCACCTAGATCATGAAAATATTATGAAGATAATGTATTGTATTGTATCTTATTACAAGTCGCCTTCCAGCTCGAAAAAAGTTCGGATCCTCATGATAAAGCATTTCACCCGACATCAAAAGATTAACGACCTCATGCTTTAGGGGGCAACTGTTATAGACATTTTTGGGCACTGCAACCCCAATCATAAATGTCCATAAAACAAGGGATCCTAAGTCCCTAAAGGTGTTTTTCCAACCCCTAAAAAACATGGTCAACTGATTACAGCATCTCCCAGAAGTTATCCATGAAAAACTACTCAGAACTGGTCAAAACTGGACCATTTCAACTGCTCCATGGTCAAAATGCATTGCATCCCACCTACCTACACACAGTAGGTGCGATGCATGTTGAAAAGCCCTTCTATGGGGTGCAATGGGCGAGAGTGGAGAAATTGCAGGGTCAATCCGCAAGCTGGAGGATCATGCAATCTTCCAGAAACTTCTCCTGTGACACTTGCCTCTCTGCATTTGCCCAGGGATGAGTAAGAGATCATCAATCTCCAAGTGGAATCAAGAACTATCAGAGAGAGGACACTAATCAAATATCAAAAGTTGACTCACCCCCCTTGCAAACATCTATATATGGATCCCTCATCCCAGAGATCCAGAGGCTGGAATTTTGTATCTTGTAAGGAAGTGTTGTTGGTTTCTTGGTGCAATATCATAGTCTTGGGTGATCTAAGCTTTTCATGAGGTGAAGAAGGGTTTTCTTGCTGAGAGGATGATGCTGGGTCAGAACAATTGGTTGTAATCCTCTTTGCTCTTTCTTGATTATCAATAAAGCTATTCACGTTTTCCTCCATATTCTTGTATGATTGATGTTATATGCATTTGTATGGTCAATATATATCTAGTCCTATATTGTTTATGATAATAGATCTATGTTCTTGGATAGTGTTATGTTGCTTTGATTCTACAGGTGCTCTTTGAAGCTGGGTAGACGAGGAAGCAAGTGGTGAAGACCTATCAGAAGGGAGAGGAATTGAGCAAGGAACCAAGCGCAAGACAGAGGTTGGTCTCCTTATTCCCCTCTTATCTATTTCTCATAAAGGAAAACGAAAGTAGTTTTAGTTTGTTTGTTTCTAAGGTAGCTACTAGCCTTAGTGGGACGAGCAGCTCTGCATAGACACTGGTTTTCCCGATAACACCTCGGAATTCTTCTTCCTCTAGGTCTACCACTTTCTCCAACTGTTTATCCTTTTTCTCCTTCTGCCGAACCTCCAAGTTCTTCCTTTGTGTCTGTCTCACCAACATAGGTTTCTTTTGCTTCTATTTTGCAACCGATTGCTTTGGCCTAGGTGACGTCAATACCATAGGCACAGTGGGCATAGCTTCCATCCTCATTATGTTAGGTGTCACCGCGTTGGAGATGATAGCTTCAAAACTAATAGCCTCTACGGTATTTATGGCAGTCATTCATTCTAAAATAATTTCATGGGCCACTGTAGATACGTTTGTGAACGATGGCCGTGAAAATAGTTCTTCCCAGTCTGTGTGTTTCATAAACCTAAAACAGTAAGGCTCGTAGAAAATTCTCATAATTCAAAGTGTTCTTCAGTGGACCAACATGCCCAATTTATAGGGGGTTTTGAAATCAAATCCGACCATTCTCTCAAATTTCTAATCATAATTGCATCTTTGGTGGTATATCTTCAAATATTTTTTCCATAAATGGAACCAAACCACTCCTTTTAATGGAATTTTTTCCATCAAATCATGAATAGTAACTCCAACGACTATTTTTGGACCCATTTGTGAGGTACCATCCTCCATGGCATAACTCATCCAGTGCAACTCCACCTATCGTACTCCTGCCTTTTGTTGCACAACCTCCCTATTATTTTTTTCACCTCATCAGGCAATGTAGTTTATAGTCCCACATTCCTTTGCAACTACCTAGATTACTAAGATTGTCATGCTACCATATAGTCATTGTGCAGGGGCAGAATTCCTTGTGTATAGCTTCAGCCTACTTTCATTCACTTTCCCCAGGAATGGTTCCCCATTCAGCTTCATGAGCTGAACTACACCACCGTCCATGATCTCCTTAACAACATATGGTCCAAACCAGTGCATTTGAAATTTCCCTGGAAATTTGGTGAACTTGTTGTCATATAACAAGACTAAATCATATATATTAAAAGTGCACAACTTAATATGCCTATTGTGCCATGCTTTCTCGTGTTCCTTTCGCACTTGCTGGTGAAATCCTACAATAAATCAGTTGTCTTGTCACTCCATGATCTATACGAGCTGTTCCTTCAAGGTCTTACAATCTGCCATCTCCATCAAAGATGAAATACGTAAACTTGGCACAATATACTCCATTGGCATCACTGCTTCAATTCCATAGACCAACCTAAACGTTGTTTGACTTGTCAACTTCTTGCAGGTCATTCTATATGCCCATAGCACTACTAGCACATGCATATCCTAGTTATTTCTCCATGTGTTGCAAACCTTCGTTAATGCATTCTTCAAAATTTTGTTAAATGCTTCCACCATTCCATTCGCGTGTGGGTGATAGGGTGTGCTATTTTGATAATACACTTGGAATTCCTCAAGCATCTCACTGATCATTTCATTCAAGGAATGTGTGCCCCTATAACTCATCAACATCTTAGGGCATCCAAACCACATTTAAACATATTCAAACAAAAACTTTGCAGCAGTGGTAGATGTACAATACTTCACTAGTAGCGCTTCCACCCATCTAGCTAAATACTCTGTTGTAGTAATGATTACTGCATGCCCATCCTCTTTCCTGGTGGTTGTATTGGACCTATGAAGTCAATGGCCCATTTATCAAATACCTGCAATGAAACCTGAGGATTTAAAGGCAATTCATCCCTTCGCAAAGGCTTCCCTGTCCTTTGGCAAGCATTGCACGCCTTGCAGTACACCTTATAATCCTTGTGTAATGTTGGCCACCATAACCCAGTGCGCAAAATCTTCTGTGTAATCGCTTTCCTGCATAATGACCTCCTCCCACCCCACCATGTGCTTCAGCAAGGATACTAGTGTGTTCAAATTCAAGAACATACGTCCATAGTATTTCATTTATTCCCATCTTATACAAATGACCCGTAATCACTGAAAAATCTGCAGTGCAGACTACTACCTCCTTATTTTGCTGGGTAGAATAGCCTTCCGGAGTTGTTCCTGTTTTTAAAAATTGAATAATACCCATGAAATGGTCATCTGCAATGCATACCACAAAGAGCTATGCATCTGGTAGTCCTTCCTCCAAACTATTTAGTTCTCTGCCCATTTCAATCCTTGACAGATGGTCTCGTCTTGCATTTAGCCTTCTAGTCTTCACAATCACTTCAAAGTCATATTCTTGAAACAAAAGTAACCATCGTCATATCTTCCCCCCAAACATAGGCTTATTGACCAAGTAGTTCAGCGCAGAGTGATCTGTATAACTTTTGAAGTGTCCACCCAACAAATAATGCCTAAATGTTTGCAGCGCATAGACCATCGCCAGCCCTTCACACTCTATAGTGGAGTATTTCTTCTTGGCTTTGGATAACTTTCTACTCACGAAGGCTATCGGATCATCAATCTCTCCCTCATCTACCTGTGTTAATTTTGCACAAAGCACATTGCAAGAGGCATCTACATGTACATGGAATTATTTCTTCTAGTCCGGAAACACTAAAATAAGCGTAGTCACCATATTTTCCTTCAAGACATCCAGACTGTGCTAACAGCCTTCATCCCAACAAAACATAGCATCTTTCTTTAATACTTTCTCCATCGACACAATTATATGAGCATATTCCTTGATAAACTTCCTGTAATATCCAGTGTGCCCCAATGTCACACACAACTGTTTCACATTCCTAGGTGCTTCCAAATTTACAATCATAGTGATCTTCGCGGGGTTCACCATTAATCCCTACTTACATACGAACATGGCCAAGAAAAATCCCAAAAGGCACACAAAATATGCACTTCTTCAAGTTTAGCATGATTTGATACCTTCGACATGTATCCAGCATAAGGTGCAGACTCGTAACATGGCACTTCACCCAGCCAAACACAGTCCAATAATCAAAATACACCTCCAGGAATTTGTGAATAAATTCTTTGAATGTCGTGATCACTACTCTGGAGAAAATTGCATGCACGTTCTTCAATCCAAAGGGAATTACTATATATTGAAAGAAACCCCATTCCATCATGAAGGTTGTCTTGTCTCGATCTTCTGGTGCGATCTTTATTTGATGATATCCCAAAAATCCATCAGTGAATGAATAAGCCTCCTGTCTGCCAACATTCTCTAACACTTCATCAGTAAATGGATTTGGAAATGGATCATGCATGCATGCATCATTCAACTTTATCAGATCCACACATATATAGATTTCACCTTTTTGTTTCTTTTCTTGGACCGCCATTGGGCTTACCTAATCAAATTCCTCTACTGGATCAATAATACCGGCATCCAACATCTTATCCAGTTCTTGGTGCACCTTCTCTTTATATTTTGGATTTAGCCGATAAGGCCTCTACTTAACTTTTTGGGGAATAAATCCTAGTACTCGCTCAATAGCTTAGCTAACTTATCAATCGTATCTTCATACCAATAGTTGACTGTCTTCATGAACTTAGGTTCTATTTCAAATCCAATGTTTATTTTTTGAGTTTTCAAAGGTTCTAATATATCGGGGTTCGCCAACTTCAGTCCTTCGACTTCGCACTGTCCCTATGTCTCTAAAATGGTAATATTCCATGGATCCTCTTATTCTACTTTAGCAGTCACATTATAACACTCCAGTGCATGGCGCAACTGTGTACTCCAATTCGGCTGAGCCCATTCGACCCGTTCCTTTGGTGTTCTAAATATAGCTACTTTTATCTCCTGGAGCACTTCATTAATGCACTCAATCCCATTCTCAAAGTTGAATGTTAATAAGAAGCTCTCCCTTAAGATGTCCCATTCAGCTATTCCATACTGAAGCTCCATCTCCAAATACCAGTTCATTAGAATTGTATCTAAGGTATGACAGAAAATGTGTACCCATTCTAGTTGTGGTTCTATTCCCCAGGCCATAGTCCACCGTGCCAAATGATTATGTGGATCATCCTTCTCACTGTATTTTTCTGTCATTCGGGTATTAACATATCCAAATCTTATTTCCATCATCCTTCTATATTCCTTCCATCTCACAAAGGACTCCTTGTGCATATGTTACCGGGAAAAATGTCTATTTAGAACTACTCTATCCCACTAAGGTGTGACAGCTGCCTTAGAAACAAACAGAGAAAAACTACTTTTGTATTTCCTTTATGAACTATAAATAGGGAGGAATAGAAAGAACCAACCTATGTCTTGCGCTAATCCTTTGATTCAATCCCTCTCTTCTTTGACAGCTTCCAGCTACCTGCTCCCTTACTTGCCCAGCTTCACCAAGTACCTGTAAGATCACAGAAGAAGAAAACTATACAAAGACATGGATCTATATTCATAAACAACTTAGGGTCAGATTTAAGTTAACCATACAAATGTAACAAGCATCAACGATACAAAAGCATGGAGGAGAAACTCAAATAGTTTTTATTGATAAACAAGAAGATCCAGGAGGAGTTACAACCAATGATTCCTGACCCAGCATCAACCTCCCAGCAAAGAAGCCCCTCTTCACCTCCAACAAAGCATAGATCACCCAATTCTCTGATGTTTGTCTCAAAACCAACAGCAATTCCTTACAATGTGCAAAATTCCAGCCTCTGGATCTCTAGGATGAGGGATCCATATATAGATGTGTGTAAGGAGGATGAGTCAGCTTGTGATTTGATTAGTGTCTTCTCTCTGTCAGTTCTTGCTTCCACTTGGAGATTGAAGGCCTCTTACTCATCCTTGGTCGAATTCAGTGAGGCAAGTGTCATAGGAGAAGATTCTGGAAGCTTCCATTGTCTCTCCACCTCGCGGAATGACACTGCCATTTTTCATTTCTCACCCAACGCACCCTCTTAGTGCATTCAGGTGCGTTGCAATGCACCTAGCCAGTGGATCTAGGTGCTGTGCAACGCACTTAGCTAGTGGAGCAGCTGAAATGATCCTGTTTTCACTTATTCTGAGCAGTTTCTGGTGGAGAACTTCTGGGAGAAGCTGTAATTTGTTGACCTTGTTCCTTTAGGGGTTAGAACAACACCTTTAGGGACTTAGGAGCCCTTGGTTTATGGAAATTTCATGCTTGGAGCTGTAAGGCACAAAAATGTCTATAACAGTTGCCCCCTAAAGTATGAGGCCGTTAATCGGGCGAAATGCTTTATTATGAGGATCTGAAGTTCTTTCAATGCTAGGAGGAGACCTGTAATAAGATACAATACAATACATTATCTTCATACTGTTTTCATGATCTAGCTGAGGCGGGCATTCCCATGCTCAGCTTTATAAATTCATTTTCATGTACATAGGACAGACAATCGTCTAATTGTAGACTGATGATTCTGATAGAGCCATCATCCTTTTGGTAGGATGATTATCTGTGCTGCAATGTTGTACATTTGAATGTCTTTATTTCCCTGAATATATATCGCAGCCCGGATGGATGAAACTAGATCCGGGGTCTTCAATCTCATCCGATCTTCACTCGAAGTACAAGTCGATCCATGTGAGAAATGTTTTGAAGTCGAACATGGAAAGACATCGCTTGATTACCAGGCAATGATGTAAACTGTTAACGAGCGCGAGAGGAATCACCGATAATGATAATGATCCTCAAGGTACTGCAGTACAATTCACGTGGTGTGAATAAAGGAATTGGCGTCGAACACCACGCAAAATCTTTTGGTCGAAGGTCATTGATGTGAACCTGTCACCGTAAGTGAGAAACTTGCCATTGAGGCATGCAAGCTTCAAAGTATTGAATGGGGTGTTCCTAGACCAACTTCTTGGATAATGAGTTGATGTCGACAAGAAGTGATCCATCATAGGAGTGCCTTAATGAATCCCACATCAATGACACGGAACGGAGCAAATGATTTTGATGGAGGTGAAAACGATCTGATGATATACGGTTCAGGGTGGCGGTCATGAAAGAATGGAGTGTAATGTATGGTAGTGGGTGGGACACAGGTGGCCTTTCTGGATGACTTCTCTTGAACATGTCGGCGACACTGATGTGATGGATTGGTAGCATTAACCCCAAATGTGGATGGTATGGTGTGACCATGGCGAACCGGTGAATGAAAACCCAACCCGACTCAGACACGGAGTGGAAGTGTCATGTTCAAGAGCGACTTGCTACCAATAAAGATTCTTTGAGTTTTCTTCCCAATTTTTTCCCAGTCATTGCTGACCAGTACCTCTTTATTTTTGTCAAGCTTGAGAAGGATAACATATGCTTTTTCTGTAATTTTCCCTTCGGGCAAACCCATCGCTATGTTTTAACGAGCTTAGCGATAGTGAAACTCATTCTCGTCTAAAGACAAGTTTGTCGCTATTAATCTTTTTAACGAGTTTAACGACAAAGATAACTCGGTCCCTTTCATTTTTAGAGAGTCTGAAAAGGTACGTAAAGGTAACTCTAAAATTCCTTTTTCGTCATCTAATCCCTTAAGTCCGAAAAAGTATAAAACAATACAGAAGGGATGAATTTTCAATAGTTTTAACGAGCCGAACAAAACAAGCGCTCGATCTTTTTGTGCAATAATCCCTCAGGTCCAAAAAGATTAAAATCTAGATGAGGGATAGCACTTCCTGTCCCTTTCACGAGCTGGAAGGCCAAGGACTCGGCAATCTTTTCATAAAAAGAGCTTAAAGAAGACTCGTCTTTTCAGGAACGAGTGGGTAGCAGCTGATTCCAGGTAAGGTTTGGAATTTTCCAATCACGACAGTGTCACAAGGATGGCTAGTGAAATCACTCTTCACAGCTGTTCCTCAAAATGGGTAAACAATCAAGTGGAGGTAAATGATCGGCCAATGAAAAAGTGGAGGTGACGGTGCAAACACGACCAAGGCTTTAATGGCTGAAGTACTACATTCACGGTGGTTATTTACCAGGGAATAGTTCATTTTTTAACGAGCTTAAACGCGGGTGGAAACATTTGCTCGGTGCGGGTTTATTTTTTAATGAGCTTGAACCTTGCGGTAACACTGGTTGAGGCAGGTTTATTTTTTAACGAGCTTGAACCCTGCGGTAACACTGCTCATGGCGGGTTTATTTTTTAACGAGCTTGAACCCTACAGTAACACTGCTCGTGATAAGTTTGCATGACCCCAGCATAATAACGCAAATCGAGGTGCATGCCCCCTAAGCTTCATTGCATTCATCTCGGTGGTTGGAATGAAGGTTTACCTTTGAGATTTGGAAAGGGGATTTGTTTCATTTTTTAATGAGGTTGACACAGATAAAAACCATCCTCGAAATCCAAATCCATTAGATATAGAAGATTTCATATTCCACTGTGGCCACTTCCGCCAGATTACTCGGAGGCGGTAGGGAAAAAGTACCCATTAAGGTAGGGTCTTTTAGGAGACCTACTCCGATATTTTGGAGCGAATGATTGCTTCCATGGAACATTGGAATTCTTCTCGTAACTTGTGAACTATTGGGGAGAAATGTTTGTTGGTCGACTATTGTAATTCCTCCTTGGAAGGGAAATGCAATCTTCCTGAACTAGGTCGACACAACTGCAGCCATGGCATCTATCCAGGGTCTTCCCAGTAGGATGTTGTAATCGAGGTTTCCGACGATTACTTCAACATCAGTTTTTACTGTTTTACCCCACAGTTCAACCTGCAAGTTACTTAAAATCCCGTATGGAGTGTATGATCGTCCATCAAATGCTTTTAACGTCGTTGACGATCGCGACAAGGGTGATGACCCTAAATTCTTCCAGCAAATCATCGACATAATGCATGTAGATGCCCCCTCATCAATAATTGTTCGATGAACAATTTTGTTGAGGGCTTTCACTTGAACAAGGAAAGCTAGTTGTGCTGGTAACTGAGGATCGTATCCTTTATGATCGAAGGATACAAGATTGGAATCCTTTGGATCAATCCCACCAATGGCTGATAATAAAGCCTGCCTTTGGGATGGGCAATTTTGTAGTACTTCAAGAGTCGACATAGCGAATGGCGATTGGGCCAAATCTTCCACTATGTTATAATGTTGTGCCGCTCTAGTACGGGGATTAAATGTCGACTTGTGTACTACTCCCTTTGGCGGTTTTATCATCAATTCAGGGATGGTGGGTGGCACAACTTCTGTCGAAGTTGTTGTCGAACTACTTGGTTGATCTTTATCCTTGTTGTTTGACAGCTGTGGATTCCCATAATCCTTGTTCCTTGTCGATATCAAAGCATCATTTTACTGTTTTGAAACCAACAACATTAGCACTTGAGACGGGGAAGCATTTCCACTTTCAACTAGATTTGTTCCTGGATTTGGAAACGGATCAGTTAACACTGCGGAGGTTTTTGAATTCTTGAAAAAAAATTTAACCTCAGCTCTATGTGGACAATCTGCGGTCCGATGATCCTCATCGCATATAAAGCATGGAAATTTTGGTTTCCTATTTCCAGGAGGGTTTGAAGAAGATTTTTCAGGTGATGATTCCTCATGTTTCTTCTTCTTCCCTTTTCCTTTCTTCTTGCTTCCTGGTTGTTTGGTTTCTTTGCCTTTGTCTGTCGACACGACATTTACTTCCGAAGCAAGAAGCTCATCTTTTGCATTTTGACCTGAAATCTTACGGGCCTTTTTGGATGTAGCCTTTGTCGATTTCGTGTCTGTCGTGCCAATCACGCCATCGTTGGCATGAGAGTCATTGTTTGATTTAGGGGGAGGAGGAATTGAGAATTCCGGTCTAGGGGCGTCAGGTATTTTGTCGTAGAGCGTGCCGGACTGAGTGTAAATCAAGTCCAGATATTGTGCACGAGTGATAACTTGCTCTTCTGTTACGACTCCTCCCTTTGCCACATCTTCTGTGATGGAATGTAGTAATGACTTGATAAACCATTCAGCTAAGAGCTGATCGGGGACGTACGTTTTTACCATCCTACGACGACGTCGCCACTCATGTATATGATCAGATATGTGAGTGGCTGTCGTCTGTTTGAAGTTGGTAAGAAGCTCTGTTCTCGTTTCGTACCTTATTGGTAATTGAAAATGGGTTAAAAAGGTTGTGGCTAAGGTACTAAAGTTGTCGAACAAAGCTCTAGGCAATTCAATGCACCATTTTGCCGCTGGACCCGTTAACGTCCTCTAAAAGAGGCGAAGTCTTATCGAATCATCATTTAGGGTGTTTGATGAACACCATAGATGAAATGTCATCACGTGATTCGATGGATCTTCACCCGGATTTCCATTAAATTTAGGAATATCTGATGGAAGTTTATGCGGAATCGCTGGCCACCAAGGGGCGTAAGCAATTGGATCGTTTGTTAACCGATTTAAATCAGGTAACTCTAAGGTTGCCACAAAGGGTAACTGTTGATTCAGGTTAGGTGAAGCATACCCAGGATAAGATGGAATTTCCTGAGTAGTTGGTATTTGCATACCGGAATAATGCATTTGATGCTGGTATGTTTGGTAAGGTTGGTGGACATGACCATTGTAAAATGGTTGATTTTGACCGTGTTGAATGTACAGCTGTCCACTGTTCGCAAAGATTTGCTGCTCAGAACCTTGGTATACTTGTTGGAATTGCGGTTTTTGGTATTGCACCAGCCATGGTTGTGAAGCTATGTGCTGTTGCGCGATACTAACCGTTTGACCAAGGTGAGGGGTAATTGTACCCGTCTGGACCTGTGTCGCTCCACTAGTCGGCGATTGTGGTTGAGTCGCAGGGTCAAGGGGCTGTTGCATTACAACCTGAGAAACCTGAGGTTGGCATACAACAGGCAGCGTTTGAACTTGCGACACCATCACAATAGCTGGCGTAGTTGGGATGTTCGACATAGGTACGCATTGTTGCATCGAATACACAACTCTTGGTTGTTGAGGTAGTATAGGTACCCAACCACTTGAGGTAATTCCAGTATAACCTGAACGTTGTTGTGAACTCCCGAATGGATATCCTCCCGGAGGGGATAATGAAAGGGTATACTGCCCCCCATACGGTGGTAATCCAGAACTCAAGGGAATTGTTTGCCCTTGGGGACCGGACTACCTAAATTGACCTCCAAATGGATCAATTTGTTGAGACTCAACATAAGAGTTTCCGGATATTATTCCGGATGAACAAACAGGAATGGACCATACTGTCGAAGTAGCCCCTGAGTGAGCTCCTTCTAGCGGTTGAGAGCTAGTCGGGACAGATGATATGCCGACGAACATTGTCGGAGTGATAGCAGGGAGTTCTGCCGTCGTTGTGTCAGATGACACAGTCCTAGATGTTGACGGTTGTTCAGACATTTGTAGTCTATCCAAAAGATTACCTAGCGATTCTACAGGAGCTTTCGCTGGTGGTAGACTAACTTCTGATGACGAAGGATATAGAGTGATCCTGACTCCAAAGTGCGTTGGAGTACTTGTTTGAGGATCTTCTACAATTTCTTCTATTGCAATCATACCAGGTGGAAGGGGAAGACCGTCAGGTTCGTAAAATATTTCTGGTGCCGAAGAAGGTGTGAAATCGACAGTGACAGATGTTTGAAGAGTAAGACTCTCCGAATCGGTTGTAGATGGAACTAGTTCAGTAACACAAGTGTTTATTCTCAAACTAGGATCAGTATCACTGTCCTTCTGTGGCTGTTGAACTTCTTCTGTAGAGGCAGGGATTCCAGAAATGTTTGGAGTAACCGGAGTCTCTGATGTCATTGGAACACTTGTTCTAACTTTGATAGGAGATTTGGAACCGGTTAAACGAGTTCGCTTTGTCCGTACTAGTTTCGATTCCAGAGACAAAGACGGTTGACTCGTAAGCCTCCACGAACGACAGGGTTTCAATTGACTTTCTTCCACGATTGCGGATTACTTGATCAACTAAAATAAAGGGAAGGTATGTTTCTGAATTAAATGAATTTTAGACGCTTTTGACACAACTTGTTTTTTCAGTTTTTAAGAGTCAAGAAAAAACAAAAGATGACTCTAGTCTCCTTCGATTTTTAATGAGCCTGAAGTGACAAGTGCTCAGATGGACCTTTTCCGTTAAGGAGTCTGAAAAGGAACGAAAGGGACTACTCTGGAGATCTAGGTAGAGGGAGTACCAAACCAATCACAAAACTGCATAATACTTTTTATGGTACAACAGTCAATCTTCCCGAATGATGTGTTCAGTGCATTGCGATCGATAGGGCGGCAGACATGGCTTCCTATGGATAAAGGATTTAAGCCTATAGGGGTCTCCCAAAATATACTCGACGGTATGTGGGAGCACAAGTCCGTACTGGCACTTATCGTTTCAAAGTGGAGGAATCACCCAACCATCAGTGAGGACAATAGTTACCAGGCTTTACGACGCCAGAATATGTCTCTAGCCTAGACCTCTAAATGTTGTGCGTTAAGTTCCAAAGCGTTGTTAGATTCATTGGATTTATTTTAAGCTGATCTTTCTTATGAAGTTTGCCTTTTGGGTTCACCATGAGATGTAGATGTAATTCCTAAAATGCAATCTAAAGATGATAAACAAACTTTTATCTCTTTTGTGCAATGAAAATCCTAGCTACTAGGGGAAAAGAAAGACACAATCTTTTCACAAAGAGAAAAGAGCACACTGTAAATGCACTTTCCTAAATCAAGCCAAACAGACTGGCTATATGCAAATGCACATGCATGTATTTTTTTTTCACTTTCTTAGTACTGATGCTAAAAAGAAAGTTGATGTACAAATCTGAATTTGCTTTCAAGCGACAAACACAAACAAGCTTCTTTTCGAAATCAAAAGATAGAGATGATTACGACACTTTATGATTTTGAAATGAATACTTTTTTTGACACTAGAAAGTCACAAATTTAGACCAAAGGAAATAGTAGAAGTATAATTTACCATCAACAGCAATTAAACTTTCTCCTATGATCGAAATCGACACTTGTGACAGATCTAAATCAATGGACGACAATACGATTATTCTACTTTTGCAATGGAAAACTGTAAACGACTCAAAAAACACACAAAAACATCTACAGTTCTTTTGTACAAAGGAGGCAGAATATTAGTAAGGAAAAGGGGTTTTAAACAGACATAAACTGATCACAGGCTGCAAAATTCAGAGACAAAACTGGAAAGAATGAAGCACAAGACCTCAGCTGCATAGGGCTAGGCTGATCAATGCACCTGTAACACAGAGAAACTACATTGCAGTGCAGGTTCGCCTTTCGGGAAGTGCGTTGAAATGCAGGATCTCTTCACAGTACCTGCACTGGGCCAGAAACGAGAATTCTATCCGGGTTCTGGGTCACAGTTTGCAGTTTAGTCTTTAGTTTTCGGCCGAGTAAAAGCAATCAGTAATGCACAATCAGGGGTAGATCTAAGGAGGGTCTAAGAGCTATCACAAGGGCAATCAGATAGTCTATGAATCAGCTGTTCAAATCATAAACAGATCCGGTGAATGGATTGAAGCAGTAGATGTCTACTTTGCATTTGTTATGGCAAATGCAGTTCGAATGCTACTTATAAGTTTATGAAACAAACAACAAGAGATACACAAACAAACTAATTAGACATTCTCCCCAGCGGAGTCGCCATTTTGTTACCGGGAAAAGTGTCTATGTAGAACTGCTCTATCCCACTAAGGTGTGACAACTGCCTTAGAAACAAACAGAGAAAAACTACTTTTGTATTTCCTTTATGAACTATAAATAGGGAGGAATAGAAAGAACCAACCTGTGTCTTGCGCTAATCCTTTGATTCAATCCCTCTCTTCTTTGACAACTTCCAACTACCTGCTCCCTTACTTTCCCAACTTCACCAAGTACCTGTAAGATCACAAAAGAAGAAAACTATAAAAAGACATGGATCTATATTCATAAACAACTTAGGGTCAGATTTAAGTTAACCATACAAATGTAACAAGCATCAATGATACAAAAGCATGGAGGAGAAACTCAAATAGTTTTTATTGATAAACAAGAAGATCCAGGAGGAGCTACAACCGATGATTCCTGACCCAGCATCAACCTCCCAGAAAAGAAGCCCCTCTTCACCTCCAACAAAGCATAGATCACCCAATCCACTGATGTTTGTCTCAAAACCAACAGCAATTCCTTACAATGTGCAAAATTCCAACCTCTGGATCTCTGGGATGAGGGATCCATATATAGATGTGTGTAAGGAGGATGAGTCAGCTTGTGATTTGATTAGTGTCTTCTCTCTGTTAGTTCTTGCTTCCACTTGGAGACTGAAGGCCTCTTACTCATCCTTGGTCGAATTCAGTGAGGCAAGTGTCATAGGAGAAGATTCTGGAAGCTTCCATTGTCTCTCCACCTCGCGGAATGACACTGCCATTTGTCATTTCTCACCCAACGCACCCTCATAGTGCATTCAGGTGCGTTGCAATGCACCTAGCCAGTGGATCTAGGTGTTATGCAATGCACTTAGCTAGTGGAGCAGCTGAAATGATCCTGTTTTGACTTATTCTGAGCAGTTTCTGCTGGAGAACTTCTGGGAGAAGCTGTAATTTGTTGACCTTGTTCCTTTAGGGGTTAGAACAACACTTTTAGTGACTTAGGATCCCTTGGTTTATGGACATTTCATGCTTGGAGCTGTAAGGCACAAAAATGTCTATAACAGCGTATGCCACCAACGGAAAGGCGTAGCTCACAGTGCCAACTCCAATGCCTGGAAGTGATGTTCTTCTGGCACTTCCCTTTCAAATTCATCTAGAAATATATCCACATCAGTCAAACCATCATAATGCAAAAGGCTCCTTACCGCAGTTGAGACACACCACAGTGATTTGGTCATCATATTGAAACGAAGCATAGATACTTCATGCAACCGATTCTTCCAATGTTCAAGTTATTCATCTGAATCTAAGCTGCATGAGATATCTCTATCCCATGCAATTCATCCATTAGCTATAGGTTTGATCCAATATTCATCTCACACTATGATATTGTATATTTTATCAAGATCATCATCACTCTCTACAAAGTTGTGAACAGGTTCAGTATAATGCACTCCTTCTGCAAGGTCTAGTGGCACTACAACCCTGAGTGATTTCCTTTCAAATGTCATCTTCTGCTTCTTCAAGTTGATTACCACATCAATATCAAAAGCCCAATCAATTCTTAGTAGCATGAGGTATGGGTTATTATCATCCACTATTTCAATTACCTTAAAGTCATCCACTGCATTAACGCCCTCAATGTCTACTGTTACACCATATAAGCATCCCATTAGAATAATCTTCTGTTGATTTTCCATGCGTAGCTGAATAAGAGACCATTGTAGTGTACGTCTCCCCATTCTTTCCCATGTCTGCTTAGGTAGGACATTTGCATCAGACCCCAGATCCAATATTACTTGGTCCATTTCGTATTCGCCTATTTGTGGAGTCAACCTCATTTCACGCCTTGTGTGCTTCTTATGCTTACCAATTTTCCTCACAGTGCACTATTCAGTAGGAGTCTTTTCATTATTTATGCACTTATCAATTAACTCTTGCAATACTTCTACTGCTTTTTGATCGCACAGAAGCTTCATACAGGTTTTCAGAAAAGTAGCTAGTACCGAAGGATCTACTTCTTGTGTCGTACTAGTTTCTGGCATTTTCTCTTGACTTCTTAAGGTAGAGGCCTCAACAAAATTCTTATTTTCTTCCATGAAGGTCTCTTTAGCGTGATTGAGGTTAAAGTTTACTTCCTTCTCAGTAGCCTTGCACACCCACCTGTCATCCTTAGGCTATTACCCTTATCTGCACTAGTCGTTATACCACTTCTTGTCGCTATATTTACGCTCTGATATTCTTCACGGGGATTAGACCTCATCATTTGAATGTTTTGCGTAGGCTACTTGGGCTACGCCTACTTTTCTTGTATAATTTTCCATAAGGACCAGACACTCCTCTATCACGTGGTCAAACTGTCAACAATATTGACATGACAAATGCATGGGATTTGTACAATCTCACGTGAAGTGCCTTGCTTCACCACAGTTAGAGAAGATTACTTGCTCACGCCCTCGACCAGGCCCATCGCCTCTCCCTCATCCTTGGCCTTACAATCCTCCATGCACAACATCTACTCCCTAATCCTGATGCCGGTTCTCTGCTTGCATTTGGTAGATAGGAGTTCTATCCATCATCAACTCATAACTTCTACAACAACATTCATCATGTCCCATAGATTTACATAAATTACAAAACGACTGCTGAGGGGTCTGTACAAAAATTATAAAACAACTGCTGAGGGGTCTGTACAAACTTCTGCAGTAAATGGAAATGAGCAATTGCATGCTATCCTATAACCTAATAGATAATGCACCATAAAGCAGCTCTCGCGCTCATCCTAACATTATTCTCTAGTTTCAAGGGAATGCACCCTTCCCCAGTAATATAGTTCTTATAGATCGAACAATGGTCATTATCATGTCCATGGCTCTTGCATTTCAAATTCCAAACCTCTCCGTACACCTCCGGCTAGGCTTCCTTTCATTTCTTCAGACTCTGCAATTCCAAGTGCAGGATTTCTAGCTGCGAGTGAATCTGTTGCACTCCAAAGTTCATATCCTGTATGGGCAAGGCATCCAGGCTCATCGTGATCTCCAAGGATTCAGCTTGCGGTGCTATATTTTGTTTTGATACAGTCACTCTCAAGTGTGGCCAAAGCGATGCTATATACTAGTTACGATGCTGGGAATCCATGATTATCATATTGGCTTGCCTGATCAGGAATTTCAACCTTTGATAGAAATCCCAAGGCATCTCATCTAGCTTCTGTCAAATTTCCATAAACTAATTTATTGACTGCGTCTCTAACTTAGGCTTGTTGAACTCCTTATTCAGATCTTATTGGGTCTCTACCAACATCATGGTGGGGTTATCAGTGCAATACTTGATGTACCATGTTAATGCATGATCTTTTAAGGCTGTCTCCAGTTGCGATTTCTTGATGTTATCATATGTAATCTGCTATGCTATCCATACATCTCCTGCGACAAATCAAAACTGTTCAGGATTTTCGCTCTCTACCCCTTTAAGAATTGGCATCTTCATCGCATTTTCCATGTTGAATGGTCGAAGTGGAGGTGGAGGGGGTGAAGGTGTAGGCGTATGAGGCAGAGGTGGAGGTGGAGGTGGAGTGGATGGATGATATATGCTCAAGATACCCTATGTAGTTAACTGAACTACACTTCGCGGGGTAGTCAACACTATTCCTTCTTCGTCACTTGAAGGGGGTTCAATTTGAAAACTATATGTTGGGCTTGATCCTTCGTTTATTCTAAATAATCTCCCATTTCACATAGCCCCAAACATCAAGGTAACCACATAACCCTCCTTTCACATAACAACATTTTAATCCCATTATTTAATGATTTCAAATACTTACCTCACGGTCCTTTAAAGAGTCTTCATTCCTCTTTGCTATAGATGATATTTTTGTTGATCACGAAATAAGTCACAAAACTTCCCAATGTATGATCAATACAGTGATTCACAACCTATGTGATATTTCTTTCTGATGCCTCTAGATGTCACACCAGTTTAGGACTCCATACTATAGGACCATCAAGCCTCCACGTCCCTTGACTATCAGCCAATTTCGACAACCACTCGTGTAGTTCGTTAGGGAATAAATAGAAGAATGTGTTAGTCTTGTCTTTGTATAAAAATACCTGTAACCACTAATCCTTGGATAATTTAGGGCTCCTATTCTCTTGAGCTACGAGCTCGTGCACATTTTGATCAATCCACTTTTCATTCTCTTTCTTCATAGGAAACGATTTATCATACATCTCTTAGATAGATCTTGGTTACGGAAATGGAACCATTTGTTGGCTTAAGGGGGCCTAACCTAGGTTCAGAGTTGTATGCACCAACCAATAAAAACTTAACTGCTAGACCTTTTGGCAACAACCTGCATAGCGCAAGCTGTAGTCTCACCCTAAGTAGTAATCGGGGATGCTAGAACTAGGTTTTTGCATCCTGAGATTGTGTGATAAGTGATCTTAAGCCTTTGTTTCTTAGGTCTTCCTTTGCACATATTTATATCCTTCTATGGTCTACTATTGTAACTCTAAGAAAATATCTTCTAGACCTTCGTGAAGGTCTACGACTAGACTTTATAGACCCTAAAGAAGCAAATGGTCCACTTTCTCCCACTAATTAATAACCCTAGATCTGCCTTCATGCAGATCTATCCAATTCATCAGAAATCATTACATAATTAACCCTTATCTTCGTGGAAACAAATAATTACTTAGTTCAGGCATAAATATTAAAGATTCAGTAGGTTCGCGTAGAAATTACAAATTATTCCATAGAAAACATATCATTGAGTGATAAAGTGTAACATGAACATAAATAAGAATAATATTCAAAGCAAGGTACTTCTTCCAAAACCAGTGTTTATTAAGTTCAGCATTCAATTTACTTTTCCACCCTACACACTCATCCACATGGGTCTGCACACTCAGCTGTGGACTTACCAAGTCCTCCTACACACTCAACTACAAGAACCTTCCCCTTTCACCTAAGTACAAGAAACTGAGCTTTCCTACCTTAACACTTGCCAAAACAATCTTCTATCCTAGATTCATTCTTGTATACTTCTTCTTAGACTCGCTACGACTCACCTATATATAGCATTTTTGCTTACAATACCATGGCCGGCGGCCCTCAAAACTAACCTCTCACTTACCCAAACAAGGGGCTAAATCCCCTTTGACTCCTACTTACCTACGTGCTCTACCTCCACATTTCACAAAAACTTTACATTCTTTACAAGATCTATTACAAAAATTGGTTAAACTAACCCAAAATTAACCCTAGGGACCCTATCCCAACATCCCTTGAAGAAGTTCTTTTTGGTGCTGATAATTTCCAGTTGGGAATGGACCATATGCACTGGAAACAAGATTTTTCCTAGGTTGCATATGAGGACCTACTTGTGGAATATAAGGTGGATTTTGAAGTGCTTGAGAACCGTATGGAACATAAGGCTGTTGATGGGGTATTTGGGCCAAATAAGGTTGTGGATACTGGATATCATTTGCTCCAGCTAGAATAGATGATCCAATAGGATTAGGAATACCACTAATAGGTTAACTCACTCCAACCATGTGAAGCTATGATCCACTCACATGAGTTCCACTTGAGACAAGACGGATATTTGGAGATTCCCCCCCATGCTGTGAATGAGATGGTGGCACATTTTGTCCACTTGATGGGGGAATTGAGGAACTTATAGACGTATTAACCGAAACTGTCAGTTGCACCAAGATTGTAGGTTGGAATGAAAGTAACAGTTGTGTGAAAATCATCGGTTGAATCAGAACAGAAGTAACGACAGTTTTCACATGCATGTGTAAGGTCACATTAGGAATAAACATACCAAAAGTAGGCATGACATTTGATGACCAGATTCAATTTTGGTATACTGAAGAAGCATTGGGAGTTCCTAAAAATAGTTTAGCCAAGGTCATATAACCAAGTGGAAACATAGGCCCACTGTTTTGAGGAGGTGGTTGAGATGGAACACTTCCACATAAGGAAAAACTTTTGGTGGAAAGTTGTATTCAAAATAATTATCAACACTAGGAGTGTGAGTAGCTGAGATTTCTGGAGGACCATGGGAAGAGGCTGCAAAACTCACCTTTTGAAGCCATGGGTGTAAACACTTGGCGAGGAGGAATCTGAGATGGTGATGGAGATAACTCCAAAGGAAGACCAGGTTGGTCATATGGACTATACGATTGTTGAGGAGATGTCACCAATGGATAAAAAATGGATTTAGAGGGAATAAAACAAACGTCTGTGGACTCATAGGCGTTTTTGGATTAAACTCCTCAGACGAAGATGAGTCTCAAGGTGGGGGACAAGAAGTAAGGGGTTGGATAATTGGGATTATTCCAAGTTCAAGACCTTGAGCTTCAAGTGACTATTGAAGTTCAGGATGAACTCCTTGTGATGACCCTTCAATATAAGATGATGAAGGAGAACAGTGAGGTGAAAGAAATGGTTCAGCCACGATGACTTTCTCTTAAAAGAAAAAGGAGAATAGATGATTTTGTTGAGGGCTTTAAAATTAAAATTTACAAGGAATTACTCAATATGAAGTCAAGAAGCAACTACATGGGTTCAACATAATATTGTTGGCAGCTCATTTTATAACTTAAAACAACAAATAAATAAAAAAGGGTTATACTAGGCAAGAGGGTTTACCAAGTATCCGTGAACTGTTATATACACCTTAGCCGAAACAACGGACTTGACGTACAACATGAAATATCCCTGAATGCTATGTTCGGTGTATCACGTTTACAAGGTGGCAAACTCGGTTACCTGTGGCTAAAAGATAGCAACCTAGTGGGGTCTCCCAATATATACTCGACGGTATAGGGAGCACAAGTCCTTGTTAGCACTGTCTAATGCATAACTATTCGATGAGAGCATTTTGATATACTTTCCATACTAAAGTGCCTCTGATATACCTGGAAGTACTAGAGAACCTTCAATATACTACTGGAATGATATTTCATCCCCAAGATACAATGCAAGAAGTTAACAACAACTGCTATGTTTAAATATGTCAGAACACGTCTCTAGCCTATACCTCTAGATATTTGTGTTAGGTTACAAATTCTCCTTAGGTTGATTGAGGTAAATTTGAAGTTTATCTTGAATTAGGTTTCAATTGTATGGCTCAACGATGTCACCTGAATTCCTATGATGCAACTAAATGAGAAAAATGAAAGATTTTCATTCGATGAAAGCTAAAATAATGAGGGAAGAGAGACAACCAAACAATGCATCAATCAATAAAAATGCATCAAAACATATCTCCTTGACTTTTCAAATGTAAGTTGTAAAAAATGAAAACTACTCTTTCACTTTCACTAATGAATGCAATGCCAAAATGCAATCTTATGAGAAACAAAATCACTTACTTTCACTAAGATGCACTAATGTTTTTGTTCTTTTTCTTTCACTTTGATTCAAAAAGAAAACTAATGCATAGGAAAGGGAAAAATGGATTTTAAAACAACTAAAATGAAGATTTCATTCACTTTGGTTTCAAATAAAATAAAAATCGTTTCAAAAATACTTTAATGAAGAGATCCTCTCACTTTTCTTTTCAAAACCATTAAATAAAAATAAGAAAATACTTTCAGTTTCACTAAAGCAAACAATTGTAATCTATGTTTGACAATGGAGAAAAAATAATTTTCAAACTAAAAATATGATCCAATACTAATGAAAACAACTTTGCAAATATGAACTGAATGAAACATGAAAATGGTGTCCTGGTTGCAGTAAAATTCCTAAATGGAGGCAATCCATCTCCCAAAGACAAGCCAAGTGATGAGTGAAGGGTAACCTAGAGCTATAAACCCTAGAAGACAATCTAACTTCAATCACATGCCAACAAAATCAAAGAGACAATTCCATCCATTAAAGGGCAGCAATCAAGGAAAACACGATGAGATCACACTGGAAAAACACTCACAGATGTTGAGACACACTGAAAATGATAAGAAGCCCTAATTTTTTCTAGCCTCTGGATTAGTGTGCCTATGAAGGACAAAGTAGTGATGAAAGGCAAAGCAACGTGACTGTTAAACAAAAATCAACACTGACAACACTTCTGTAAAACCAGAAAATGTACTCGGCAAGGAAAAGAAGTAAAAAAACAAAAAGTTTCAAAAATCTGACTAGACCCAACACTCTCAAGAAACAACTAGTGATAGTGTAATCCTACAGTGATGCACACAAGCCGAGAAATTGATGACTGGTCAAACTAATCAGAGGATCAGTTCAAAGAAATGGATGGAAATGTTATAGGTTCCCCATTGGAGTCTCCATTTCGTTGACTAGGTAAATCCTCTCTGCAGACAGAGATGATCCCTCTAGCCTAATCAGTGGGTCTAGTAACAAATGAGACAATCTATAAGACACTTTCCTAGATTATAATTGAAATAAGAGAAGAGGAAGGAGACCTAACTTGCTTTGATGTTATAATGCACTCCTTTGTTGAAGATCTTGATCACTTTCTCCTCAGGATCATTCCTTGTTGCTCATAGTGTTTGAATACCTACACAAGAGGCCAACAACGCGACGAAGCATAAAAGTGCAACAAGCATAATAAAATGTAATCCACATAAAAAATCAAGGAGAATTAAGATAAATTAAGCATTGACACAAGCATTTATGGAAAGTGAACCAACATTTGTATATATTAATAAATAAAAGAGGAAGCATACAACCCAGGCCTTAATGTTAGTAGCCTTGCTTAAGTGAATGTCCAAGTCCAAGATCAAGCTCTCCAAGGACTCCTTCTCCAAGCCAAAGTGAATAACATGTAGGCACTATCTCAGCATAAGGGTACAAATAATTAGAGACCAACCATTTGGGAATGGAGGGGGATGAATTTATAGGTAGGGAAAGGGAATTAGGATCTCACCAAAGATAGGGGAAGATCCTCATCTCAAGGAGGAAGTTCATAGGGATAAGATCAAAGGTTAATATTGGGATAATTCGACCACATCCATAGTGAACATCATCCAGCTCGCCATTTTTGGAAGCCTATAGGTCACGAATCTTCTTCTCCACTTTGGCAAAACTTGCCTTTTAGGGTTTAGTGTGAGTATCCAGGTAAAAGTCGCGTTGGTAGTGCGAGGCTCATAGGCACAACCTATCAATAGCATGAGAGGGAAGTGTCACAGTTATGCTGGCCCAGAAATTAGGGTTTTGAGCTCATTTTTCTCAGGAAAGGCTCAAGGCAACTTTTCATTAGTTCGTCAGGGAGGACCAGGACTGCATATCAGGATGGGTACACTTCATAGTTGTCAAGTTTTTGGCACTCCAGGATATGACACAGGGAAGTGCAGGAGGTGTGAAAAAATATTATGTAACAGTTAGATAACTGTATATATATCAAATTTTGGTTTTACAAAAACTTGTGCTCGACACACATATGGTCACATGGTCTGTCATATAAAAAAATATACATGCAGTAAAAATATGGCTATATATAGTAGCCTACTAGTAGACTACTTATGATGCTCATGATAGAAAGCGATTACTCAAGCCATCTTTCATATTAGCCAGATGAAATGACCAGGCATGCCAATAATATGATGCTGAAATCTCATTGGGATCTGGGTGACCCTAGTCTCGACTATGCCCTAGGTCAAACCCTCCATGTGTCGCTCAACATTTGCAAGAGTCTTTGCCACATTGAGATCCTATAATACCTCTCGTTCCCCTAAACCAACCTATACTCCTACTAGTGCCTGTTGTGGTTCTCTTGAACACTAAAGATAGGAGGAACCCAGAGGCAACATATCCAATGTTTACATGTGAAAAAATCAATAGTTTAGTCTTGGATACATAGAAAATACAAAAAGATTGTAAAAAATTAAAAACTCAAAAAACTTAAAAAATGTTTCATGTTTTACCTATGGCACCCCATCGCTCGCCATCAAGAAGCATGAGCTCTGGGTCTCCATGGAAATCCATCCCTGCATATGGATAGTCTTCAATCATAATGAGTTGCATGCACAACCATCAAAAGAATATTGGTGTGAAGCTCATCGATGATGGACCTGCATGTCTGGACATGAGATCCACCCACCTCCTCATCCATGGTCCTCTTAGATCTACAGGATCGGTGAGATATGTGGTTTTAGAGAAATGAAATATGATCTAATGCAAATGAAATAAAACTCTAACCATAACCAACTTTCTTCAACCATCCATCCTTTTCCTTGGTTAGTTGTTCCTTCATATTTTCTAGTACTCCCTCACCTGAGTTGAATACTGTTGTCTCCATACACTCTATATCATATTTTAGATAAGACCTGTTGGCCAAATGTAGAGTAGCACTGCTAGCCAATCTAAAAACAATAAATAGGACCATCCTCAAAGGAAAACATACCACATCCTTGATATTGATTTTCCCATCCTTGGTCGATTTGGATCAAGGTATACAATGTTCACTGATGTAATCCTTGACTATCTCTCGACCCCTCCTCGAACTAGATAATGAGATGGGGGAGCCTCTCCTCAATAGAACTATTAATAAGTATATATATTTCACTTGTATATTGAGCATATGTGCTCCAAGTCTAAACGCATGTACCTGAACATCCCATGCTTGGAAAGATACTCCAACAACTCCATCTGTTGCCTCATCCAAGGAAGCCAGAAAAATTTCAAGAGCCAACGATATCTCAATGTCTGGATAGTGGTTGAGTCATTAGTTGCATTCAAATATTGTTCCTCGTGTTCTCTTTCTCACCATATTAGAGCCATTTTGTTTCGATGAAGACCTAAAACACAATAACAAGAATCATTAGAGTGAGTTTTATGCAAAAAATTGGGAGAATTTTGAGAGAAACAGACAATGTTTTTTTGTGAATTGCACCGAGTGCACTTCCCTAAGGGTAGAAAGTGCACTGTAGTGCCCTAAACCGTACACATTTTGCCTGCCTAATGCACCTTTCGATACTACTGGGGTGCACTGGAGTTAGGGTGAAAAATTAAATCCCCAAGTTCCTCAAAAACTAAAAAAAACATGCATGAAATGACAAATGAAAAGAAATAGGGATGTGACATCTCCTACTTGGAAGTGATGAAACTCAAAATGATCCACTAGATTGGCTGAAATCAGTTGTAGAAGATTGAGGGTAAAAAGCACTTAGAACTCACCCACTAAGAGGTAAAATGTGAAATGGTAAAAATGAATTACTTTTTCCTAGTTATGGTCATTTTCATAATTATTTTATTAATATTTTAATATTTTGATCTAAATATGACTCAATTTTATCATGGTTCAGATATTTTTAATCTTTTGGTGGTATTTGAATAGGTTGACAATTGTTTAACAAATTTGATGATGGATAAATTAAAACAGATCATTTTGACCGAAGAGCATACTTTTATCGCTTTTTCAGGTTCTGAAAACCTATGAAAAGGAAACCCCCTATAGTCCTCTTTCAACTCTTTTCAGACTCCCAAAATATGAAAATATTTCCGAGCACTTGTATTTTTTAACTTGTTAAATTAAATGAAAATAAGTCTACTCAGTATAAGTTTAACACTTTTCCACACTGAGATAGACTATTTACGAAAAAATAATACCTTAGTTGAACATGGCCAAGAGGTTCTCCTGAGTATTCTTTTTTTCCTTTTTAGATTAAAGAGAATATTTATGAAAAGGAACCTTTGGAGTTTTGTTTTTCACCTCTTCTTCAAACTATCTAAACATGAAAAAGGAGTTGAGTTAGACTTTCGTTGGACTTGTAAAAAAATCTTTCAACGATGGAATCCTCAAACATGATGGGAATGAACCACTCATTCTTAGGGTTTGTTAAAAATACTCATAGGGATTAATCCATAAGATGAACTTACATATTAAGCATATGTTATTCTCCTCAAGTTTGTTAAAATATAAAGAGGTATTGACAAAAAATGGTTGGGGAAATTAGGAAAAAATGTACTATACCTATTAATGGTAGTGAGTCACTCTTGAACATGACCCTCTTCCACTTCATCTCCATGGATGTTGGATTGGGAAATATCAGCTTGTTTTTTTTCATCACACCATATCAAAGCCTCTGCTTCTAGTTTTGGGTTAATGCTGCCAACTCTATACAATGTCGTTGATATATTCAAGGGAATTCATTCAGTTAATATTTGATACAATACTCTTAAGCCTTCATTCCATGTTTTCCATTCTTGAACCAGCTCCACATCGACATCATTTTGTCTCAAATCATGATACCCATTTCGTGTTGTTGATGGGTGATACATCAAGGCCCTCCTATGACAGGTGGCTTCTTGTTGACATCAGCTCATTATCCACTAAGTTGACTTAGAAATTATTCCTTCTGTACCTTGGGACTTATATAAATCAATGGAAAGTTTCCTCACTCTCATTGACATGTTTCCATCATTGGCCTCCAACTGACAGGTTCCATGTGGTGTTCGACTTCAACTCATTCATTCACACAATATGGATTGTACTACAGTACCTTGAGAGACATTAACATCATCTGTGTTTTCTCTCCTGTATGTTAATGACTTACATAATTGGTTGGTAATCATATGGTGTCTACCATGTTTGACTCCAAATCCTTTATTCACATGGTTAGACTCATATGTTTGATGATCGAGTGAATGAGATAGAATACCCCAAATATAGTTCCATCCATTCAAACTGTGATTTTAGGATTAATGCAAGATTACAAAGCATGATGTCCATGATCATACAGACATTCATCCAAGAATGGGTCCACTCGCTGTCATTAGTGGACAAAATTCTTGATCATTATACATGTAATGTTATTTTATGTGCCGAGCATGGGTATGCCTCCCTCAACAAAGATATCACGATGAAAATGTATTGTAACAGGTGATGATCTTGACCAATTGTTCTTGATCCAAACTTGTCACAAGATAAAGAAATTCAGTCATCTGCCATTGTTTTTTACTTTTCTCTTTACGGGGAAATATGTTATAGGCCATTTTTTCATATCTAGTCAACAGGCTTGCAAATTGTATCAATCATGATCCATGAAAATGTTTTCATCATCCTACACAAAGCCCTAATCATGACCTTTCCAAATAACAAGATTTCTGGGTCAAACTACCAAAATTCAATGCTTTTAAGGCCTAGTGCACCCTGCCCCTTTAGAGACATGCATTCAATAGTAGGTTTCTCCATTTATCACCAACTTTGATCAACAACAACTTTCCCTTTTTTAGGGGTGTGCTGATTCTAGAAATTCGAGAAAATGAAAACGAATCCCCAAGCTTCCTCTTCCAGAAGCTTCTAAACGTTGTTTAACCATTTACCTTGGATAAGAATTTCGAATCCTATCTGATCCTTCCTTGGATATTTCACCTCTTATTTCTTGAGCTCACTCTCCCATCTATAGTGGATCTCAAGCATAGATAGGAAAATGGATAAGGATTCCTAAACTACCATCCCACTCCTATAAATTTACTACCATCTACAACATTAGGGTTGGATTTTGGAGAATGATCATGCCCTCATGCTACTACCTTGAATCTAAGAGAGTCATCATCTTCACATTGCATTAGAGTGACATTAAGGTGTGCTTTGTGACAAGGAAGGACAAGTCAACTTGGGGAGATCTCTACAAGATAAACTACTATTATTACTACTACATGAATAGTAATTTTTTGGAAAATAAAATCAAATAATAAATTAAAGATATAATTAGTTGAAAAAAAGTCTCGAATATTGGAGTTGACCCTTCACCACAAATGTGAATTTGAATACTAAGGTGTTGCCTAAGAATGTGGATATGATTTCCATCTATTTATTTAATTCCCAAGTCAAATTTGATGAGGTGATCTTCAGTTGTTGACTTGGAATTTTTATTGGAAACAAAATTTTGAAAAAAATTTAAAAATAGGCCTCAAAGATAAATCTCTCAAACCATGATAGTTGTTATAAAAATAAGGAGGTTTTTGTTAATTGGTTCTTTACCTCCAAAAATGAATTTTGGTTTTCAAGAATTCATCTTCAGTTGTTTGAAAACCCTGTTTGAATATAATGACTAAAACAGGAAAAAACAAAGTGTCATGTTGACAGTTAATTTGTCAGCACTTTCCTTTAAACTCGTTAAACTGGTACTGAAAAATTAACTATCAATGCGCCTGATTTTTTAAGAAACAAATTAGTATCTAGACCAAACCAATTACCTTTTAAGCTTTAATTATGATAATCACCATATGATAATCACTTACTTGGTTGTGCTGGCAATTAATTGGCGTGGATCATATTGAGAGAAAAATTGGGAACCACTTACGGATTAAATGTTAGCATTGTCTAAAAACAGAGAAAAATTCATGCTCACAATTTAACTGTCAGTGCTCATCCAAAATGAAATGAAAATAACATTGATGAATTAAATTTATGCGCTCCATCAAAAATTTTCCCAAATACTGCTTCCGTATGTGCATTTGGTTGTACATATTTCTTTGAAACCTTGCAATTGGAATTCTTGACCATAATGGGAAAATATGAATGCTTGGTTGGCATATTTTGGACCACACCTCTTAATGGAAGTATCCCAAAGGCTTTCTCAAAACATTTTATCGGGGAACCTTCAATGCTAATGATTTTCTTCATTTCCCTTGAAAATGCATAAATGAATGCTAACAACTGGCTCTAATGGTGATGTTTTCCTCCCTATGACGCAAAAAAAACTCGTTTACCAAGTGCGTAATCCATTGGGCTACTCCCAACCCTAAAATATGCAACCTACAAAATGATTCATTGAATAAAGGATTTGGATACTTATCAATATTGCAAACAGTTTGATCACATGATAGAAGATTGCTCAATACTTATAGAAAAGATGCAAGAAAAGAAGATGCAGACCTAGCTGCCTACACAGAATATCCAAATGATGAGGGCAGAACCTCACGAAGAAGATCATAATGTTAATATAGTAACGGGAAATGGTATGGCCACATGTAAAGATAAGGAAAAGTAGCTAGAGACTAAAGGATGGGTGTGCAAGGCTACTAACAAGGAAGTTAGGTTTGACCTCACCCAAGCTAAAGAAACTTTCATGGAAGTTAAGAAAAATTTCGCTGAAGCTTCTATGTCTGGGAGTTAGGAGAAATCTACTGGGAATAGTGAAGTGAAAGATGTGGATGCTTCGCTATTAGCCACTTTTTCTGAAAACCTGTATGAAATTGCTGAGAGATCGAAAGGAAGTAGAAGGGTTGCAGGAAATGATAGACATTGTACAGGTAAGCTTAAGCTTCCTTCAGAACAATGCACTGTGAGGAAACTAGGTAAGCACAAGAAGTGAACAGGGTGCGAGATGAGTGTTGGGTGTGGGATCCCCCAAGGGCAGTTTTGGGGCTTAAAGCTCATATTTTGGTCCAATTTTTGTAATCCTCATGTAAAGACTCCGCATTTTATGGTCGCGGAGTGCGTAGTTGTTAAAGTGTCATAGGGTTGTCCACCCTTATTTTGATAATTTAATGTTGGTTGTAAAAGATATACTTATTTTGATAATGTAATGTTGGTTGTAATAGATCTACCCATGGTCCACAGACCATGGGATTGTATAAATAAAGCGAAGCTCTAAGTCGTTAAGGTATCAATTGATAAACTAATCAATGATGAAAAATTGAGTCCTATCTTTGAAGTAGAAGTATAAGTTTGGGTCGTAGAGTAGGTAGAGGCTCTGCAACTAAGTGCGCAGAGGCCTAGAAGTCCACAATTGAGTGTGAAATGTAGGATTTAATCTCATACATAAATTATCTGCATACGAATTCTAAAACACAGAAAATAAAATGTGTGAGAGCATAACACATAAAACACATATACACTGTGAGGGAGAAAAAATGTGATCCGGTCTGCGATCACCCCGCCTGCAAAACTTCTGAGAACCCTAAACCCTGATCGCCCCTGACGGCTCGAGCTGCGCCGTCGGACTCCTTCTGAAAGCCTTCAATGGCTAAGCCGGTAGGAGGGGCGGGCTCTGCCCCCCCTCCTCTGAACACCCCAAACTCTGACATGAATCAGAACGAGACTCCACTGACCCCTTCTGGCACTGTCCATGAATCTGAGCAGGGAGGACAAAGGACGAATGGAAAAGAGATGCCCACAGCTCAGCCTGAAGCGATGGATACAGAAAAAGAGGCGCACCAAAAAGCCTCTTCGTCACAGCCAAAGGCGACCTCGACAACCTGTATTCCGAAGGCCGTAGAACGCATCAAGGTTGATCTGCCAAGTCATCGCATAAACAGTGAGATCCAACACATGCAGGATCATGCGTTAATAGGAAAGTTTCTTGGATTCTGGCCTACTGAAAAGGCCTTGCAGGGATGGATAGCATCAAAATGGAAGCCCAAAGGACAGGTTACTCTGCAGCTTGGACCGAAAGGCTTCTTCACAGCCATCTTCCATTGTGTGGAGGACAAATCGCTGGTATTCGAAGGTGGCCCATATTTCTTTAACTCCTCAAGACTCTATCTCACGGAGTGGAAGCCAAGATTTAACCCTGATAAAGAAGACTTCAGCTGGGCTCCAGTATGGATACGAATTTATTCCCTCCCAGTGGAATATTGGAAGGAAGAAACGCTTGCAGACATTGGCAACAAACTTGGGACCTTCATCAAAGTTGCGGCGGAAACAAAGTCTAGCAAATACACCTCGTACGCCAGGATCTGCGTTTAGATGCACCTGACCAAGGCTTTAGCTGACTCGGTAAGTCTCTTTCACGATGACTTTGAATGGATACAACCTCTAGATTATGAGCATATCCCCTTTCGCTGCCGTAAATACCATGAGCATGGACACCTCTTCCGAGACTGTCCTCTAAACCTGCAGTCTAAAGCCTCTTCCAATGAAACCATCAAAGACTCAGAAGGCTTCACCAAAATTCCTAATCGCCGTAGGCATGCCAAGAAAAGCCAGGCAGTCCCTGATATTTCCGCCAAATCGGATTCCCAGAACAGATTCTCTCCGCTTGCTTCCCAGGATCCGCAGGACCTACCTAGCTCTGATCCCCTGGAGAATATTACTCTGCCTTCATCTTCCCTCCATCCCTCAGCCCCCATGCAGTTGTCTGATCCAGTTTATTCTCGCCCCTCACCTCAATAAACGGCGGATAATACAAAAATGGTTTCAGATCTTAGCCTCTTACCCTCATACAAGGGGAAATCTGTTCTAGATTTTAAGCAGCAGGCTTCAGCCATGGATCTAGATGCAGCTCTTGCTCTAAGTCTACAGGAAGCTGTAGATGAGGATGATCAGAGCTCCCCTATCATCATGGAGGAAGATCCGGAGAATATTATCCTAGAGGGTCTTGATATCTTCAAACTTGAAACGGCCTGCAAACAAAAAGAATTTAACTCCATTCCCCCTTGGCAAATAGACAGGCTTGAAGGAGTCTTGACCAAAGTGCAGCACAATAAAAGTCTTGGTATACAAGGAGGAAGCCCTTGGGATGGAAAAAAAAATCTCAAAGAAACCAAGAAAAGGGGACGTAAGACAGACCTTCAGAGGACCATAATAGTGGGAGAAATACTTGTGGAATCGGGGCGATTCCCTAAGTTGACAAAGTTTTATAAACCCAAACCTCAGTTTCCATGAAGCTCATCTCCTGGAATGTGAGAGGACTCAACAGCCCCTCAAAACACCGGATGATCAAAAACCTGATTCAACAAGAAAAACCATCCATAGTTTTTCTTCAAGAGACAAAAAGTAGCAACACAGCTATTGATAGAATTCGAAATAAGATTTGGGCAGGTAGCAGCTCAATTTCAGTTGACGCCTCAGGGGCCTCAGGCGGACTAGCCATACTATGGAATCCGCAGACTCTTTCACTATATGACTTCCATGCCACCCATCACCTCATTCAAGCGTCCTTCCACCTCATCGGCACCAACATCCACAGGCATCTCTCAAATGTGTATTTTCCGCAAAATATTCAGCAAAAACTAGATCTGCTGGAAACAATCTCTATTCTAAATGAGAACAGGACGTTCCCCCTCTGGATTGGCGGAGGAGATTACAATATCATAAAATCGATGGAAGAGAAAACAGGAGGCAGAACCAGGCTAGAGAGTGACAACAATGGCCTCAGAGAATTCATTCAGAATAATCAACTTATGGACATTCCAACCTCCAATGGAATTTTTACTTGGACTAATAAGCGCAGGGGCATTCATCATATCGCCTCCAGGCTCGATAGGTTCCTCCTGTCGGACAATGCAATTCATTTGGGCAGGGACTTCAACGCGTCAATCGTACCCCAAGGAGGATCTGACCACTGGCCAATTATGTTACAATGGTCTAGGCCCGGTACTCGCTGCAATCGACCCTTCCGATTCGAAGCCTTCTGGCTTACAAATCCAAACTTCAAGACAGTGGTAGAAGAAGCATGGAAATCTTTTATCCCACCAGAGGGGGCCAAAATGTATCAATTCCAACAAAAGTTGAAAAACTTAAAACAAGTCCTCAAGGGTTGGAATCGCACACATTTTGGCAACATACAGGAGAATCGCCAGAAGCTGGAAAAGCAAATGGAAGCACTTCAACAAACTTTCATCCGAGAAGGCAGAACAGAGGAACAGACACAACAGGAGTAGATCCTTTGGAATCAAATAGAAGAAATCAGGCAACAAGAGGAAATTCTCTGGCGTCAAAAATCCAGAATCAGCTGGCTAAAAGAAGGGGAGAAGAATACCAAATTCTTCCATAAAACAACCATCCAAAGGCATATGCACAATAACATCACCTTCATAAACAATCAACAAGGGGAAAGAGTAGAAGCACACGAAGATATGGAGAAGGAGTTCACAGGCTACTTTCAGGATATCCTCAGGGAGATCACAGGTAATAGAGATGAGGCAATTAGAACTATCACGTAACACATTCCTCGAATCGTAACGGAGGACCACAACAACAAACTGCTTCAACCTACGTCACTAAAGGAAGTTGAAGAAGCTATGGACCAACTTAAAGATGGCAAGGCTCCTGGGCCGGACGGCTTCACAACCAATTTCTTCCATGAATTTTGGGAGCTCATCAAAGCTGAAGTATGGGAACTAGTGGAGGAATCAAGAATTATGCATTGGATTCTCCCTGCCCTCAATACAACCTTCATAGCATTGGTTCCAAAAGGTGAAGAACCGAGCAAGCCTGAAAATTATAGACCAATAGCGCTATGCAATGTAATCTACAAGCTCATCTCAAAGGTCATAGCGAATAGGCTCAAACCTCTCCTTCCACTACTCATTTCTCCAGAACAGATGGGATATGTAGAAGGACGGCAGATCATGGATGGAATAATTCTATCAAATGAGGTGATTCACTCATTAAAGCTTCTAAAAAAACCAGGTATGTTACTAAAACTGGATCTCTCTAAAGCCTTTGACAAACTCAGTTGGAATTACATTCAAAAAATGCTATTGGCTTTTGGTTTCAGTTCTACTTGGACCAGATGGATCATGAACCTTATTTCCTCTCCCAGCATCTCCGTCCTGCTGAATGGCTCTCCCTCCTCTCCCTTTCGCCCCTCTCGGGGCATCAGACAGGGGGATCCTCTCTCACCTTTCCTCTTTGTTCTAATGGCAGAAGGGCTCAGTAGGCTTCTCAAATCCGTTGTTTCCTCCCAAGCTCTAAAAGGAATCTCTATACATGGTCTTCCTCCTCAGTCCCATCAACAGTTTGTTGACGACACTATGTTATTTGGTCATCCTTCATCACAAGAGGCCTCTGTCTTCAAATCCCTACTTTCCCTCTTCTTCGAAGCATCAGGCACTTCCATCAATGCCTTGAAGTCTCAGCTCTTCTTCTTCAACACCCCCCCTCTACGCAAAGAAACATTGCCAGAATTTTAGGGTATACCATATCCAAGCTTCCATCAAAATACCTAGGGGCACCCCTTGCGGACTCTGTCATCAAACATGCCTCCTAGAAGACTCTACTAGATAAATTAGAATCAAAGCTTTCGTCATGGACTCTTCATGCTCTAAACATGGCCGACAGACTGGTCTTAATTAAATCGATTTTACAGGCAATGCCTTTGTATCTCTTTTCCATTATGGCAGCTCCAAAATGGGTCCTTAAAACCATTCGCAACCTTCAACGCAACTTCCTATGGGGTTCCTCTGGCTTGAACAGAAAATGGGCTCTTGTTAACTGGAAAGAAGTCTGCAAAATCAAATCAGAAGGTGGTCTAGGCTTGCGAGATCCTCTTCAAAGCAATAATACAATGGGAGCACGAATGTGGTGGAATTGGATCTCCAAGCCACACTCACCATGGGCCAGACTATGGCAAGCAAAATATGCCCCGGGTAGTCAATGGAAAGATCTTATCAGAATCAGTTCCACAACCCAAGGATCACCAATATGGAACACTGCAAAGCTCCATAGCAAGTTCATTCAAGAGCACAGTTTCTGGGAAATTCACTCAGGTACGATGGCAAGGTTCTGGGAGGATTCATGGCAGCAACTCCCAAAGCTGGCAACTTTATTTCAAAAGCCTCTTTGGCAAATGAAGATGTAGCAGGTGAACGTTACTTGCGTTCATCAATTTTGGCAAAAATCCTCAAATCATGA
The DNA here is from genome assembly GCA_031772625.1 of Pinus tabuliformis. Taxonomy (NCBI): domain Eukaryota; kingdom Viridiplantae; phylum Streptophyta; class Pinopsida; order Pinales; family Pinaceae; genus Pinus; species Pinus tabuliformis. The sequence continues at coordinate 210,406,764 of CM062809.1, read as the reverse complement.
CTTCCGAATCTGGAAGCAGGCCAGCCTCCGGCAGATGGACTGGCAGGGAGAAACATACTCTGACATAGATCAAGAATTGATCTATAGAAGAATCCGTTACTCCGACCAGCAGAACCGATTAAGATGGGGTCAGACGCCCAAAGGAACATTCACCACTAAAGAAGCTCACCAATTGCACTATTCAGAAATCCAGATAGACAAGGACCGAATATGGGAAAAAGTCTGGCAACCAGGACTATGGCCCAAAATTTCAACTTTATTATGGCTTCTTAGTAAAAGGTGCATACTCACTTGGGACAACCTGTTAAAGCGCGGATTCATTGGGCCATCAAGATGCCCAAATTGTAATCTCCACTCTGAGACCATCAGTCATTTAATGGAAACATGTCAGCTAGCTACGCAACTCTGGAAGAAAGTTGAAAATTGCAACATGAGATCGGAAGCAAGGATGGAGTCTAATACCAGGATTTCTATACTGGATTCTCTGGAAGGAAAGAAACTATAGAATCTTCAATAACACCTTCAGGTCAATAGATGCTCTGTGGCTTATCTTCAAAAAAAATCTACAAGAAACTCTTGCTATCAGAACCTGGTCTGCTACAGATCTGCCAGACTCTCCAAAGGAATGCAACATTCTGAAAGAATGGAATTTGGACCTCTCCTTTTTAGCAAAGGTCAGCACCCATCCCACAATTAGTACCACCTCTCCAGCAAGCTGGTCCACTCCGGCAAACAACTCCTACAAGCTGAATTTTGATGGGGCTGCCAAAGGAAATCCCGGGCCTACGGGCTTTGGGGGAATCTTAAGAAGCCACACGGGAGCAATACTGCATATATTCTATGGATCAATTGGAAAAGATACTAACAACGCAGCAGAACTGGAAGGACTCTAGGAAGGCATCTGCATAGCAGAACAAAAGCATTTCTTCCCTCTGGAGGTTGAAGGAGACTCTCTTATTCTTATAGCTGCTGTAAAAAGAATACAGGCAGGTTCTTCAGCTGTCAAGGTCACATCAAGATGGAGATTGCTGAGCAGGTTGGAATCACTGGAGGAAAAGCTACAAAATCCCCTAAGGATAGCCTTCCAGCATGTAAGAAGGACAGCTAACCAAGTAGCAGACAGACTAGCTAACCAGGGTGTATCTCAGCTAATTCCATACTTCTCAAGTTCACTTGATATGGTAGATGATGACCAACTCAAAAAGGAATGCATTTCTTTGGTGCAGAAAGATCTCTCCCTCCCGGATGCGGGTGATTAAGGTGAGCGACGGACAGATGGGGAGTCACATGGGCAGGGGTCAGCCCATGTGTGACACGCAGTACCTCGCAGGATGTAAGAGAGGTTCGCATGCTGGAATATCAACGAGGGCATTAATGCTGGTCTTGTCTTCCATAATTCGTCTCCTAGCTAACTGTGTGATGGCGATTAATAAACCGGGAGCTCCTGCTACACTTGCACATTCTTCTGCAATCGTCTGGCATTCCGCTGCAACACTAGCACATTACTCGGTGGAGCGGGGGAATGAGCAAGGGCATTCATGCTCTGTGGCCAATTCGGGGACTGTCACAAGCTTGAGAGAAATTCCCAGGCGTTGTGAGCCAAATTCGGCGGCCCCCGTCCTAATTAATCCCTCCTCTCCGGGTTTCTGCAAGCGGGTTCTTCTTTATCCAGCAATGCGGGGTGAGAGACTGAGAATGTGCAGTAGATGCAGAGGCTCTCGCGGACGGGCTACCACTCAGAGGCCTGCCCCCATTTCTCCTTCCTCCTCCGTCGAAGTTACATCTGAGCAGTAGCACCTCCATGGTAACAGAGCCGGACGAGGCAGAGGGCTGGGGAGCGAATGCATAATTGATTGTGGACATGAGGTGCATCCTACGGTCAGGTATCTGATACCCTGCACACTCGCCAATTCTACTTTTATTGTCTCTGTAACTGTTGAGCATTGTGATATTTTCAGAGATTAGGAAGATGCAACTCTAGAAAACCCACCTCAAGTTTAAGGGACAGTGCCTATAATTGACCTGCAACGCCCTGTTAGGGAAAGCTCCCCCTTAGCTACTCCAGCAGCTCTTGCAGGTCCAAGCGATCCTGTTCAGTGTCTCCCTTCCAGCGTGGTGGTCCCTCTCTCCGATTCTGATGACTCTCTGCAATTTGGGTGCCGAGTTGAGGAAGCGCCCTACACCACAGATGATGAATGATCAAGTCAAGCAGTTCGCTCTCGGCAGCCTAGGCCGCAGGAGCATCACTCTGTCTTTGAATCCTGTGTTTATGTATCAATTCGGCAGTATGGGTCTGTATGTCTATGTGTCGGCAGTATGGGTCTATATGTTAGTCAATCCATGTTTAAGCGGTGCTCATCATCGCCATGTTTGTCTATCTCAGCATGTCCCTATTACGTACTATTTAGAGTCACTGTTTCGAGTCTTAGGAGAAGACACAACAGAAGATAGTAATCCAAATTTTGACTGTGTTCAGTTTTGGAAGGTGTAAATCTGGGCAAACTGTCAATTTCTGGGCAGGATTTACAAGGCCATGGCCTTGTTGTAACTCTGATGTAATTTTTGACCTTTTTGTACTATAATAGAATTAGCCTTATTCAGAAAAAGAAAAACACATATACACAGATATTTTCCCTTGGATCCAAAAAATGGAACTACTAGCTTGAGTTTTAATTATGTTCCTTTCAATGTTACAATGCATATTTATACATGCTGAAGCATCCAATATCATGGACCGAAAACCATCGCATCCAAAACCATGGACCGAAAACCATCGCATCCAAAGCCATGTGCGAAAACCATGCACAAAACCATTGGTAGGCCTACCCAACCTAATATAGGGTCCAAAAAACATTTCCCCAAGATGTTGCCCCAGACCCTGTAGAGGGGGGCTACCCGCCCCCCTCTGCATAATCGGTGTAATGAAGGGGTAGCTCTGCCCCCCCTCTAACCCCCCGATTAACTACATCGGCTAGTCGTGGAAAGAATATAACACAACCTAACATTCTCCCACTAGTTGTTTTCTTTCCACAAGGGGCCATAGGAGAGGTTAGTCATTTATCTAGCCTAGCAACACCCATTATTTCTCCACACCAAGAGAACTTCTCAGAGCTCACAAATTTTGTCAATGCATCTGCAGTATCCTTCAAAGTGTACACCTTTACCAACAACACCTTTTTTTCTTCTATCATATCCCTCACAAAGTGATACTAAACATCAATGTGCTTTGTCTTTGAATGGTAAGTAGGGTTCTTTGCCAAGAAAATTGCACTTTGGTTGTCATAGTCTATCCTTATAGCTCCTTGTACTAACCCCATACTTGAACACAATCTCTGCAACCAAACTGCTTCCTTTCTTGCATGAGTGGATGTCATGTATTCTGCCTCTGTAGTTGATAGTGCCACTACAGATTGTTTCTTACTCATCCAACTGACTGCACCTCCAAATAGGTTAAACACATACACACTTGTAGATCGTCTCTAATCCAGATCTCCATCCTAGTCTGCATCAACAAAGCCACAGATATCCAAAACTCTATCCAATCCTGGTCTTCCTTGGTAGCACAAACCATAATCACTAGTGCCATGCAAATACCTGAAAACCCGCTTCACTGTTGTCTAATGCTCCTTCCCTGGTTTTGACATAAACCTGCTCAAGACTCCCACTGCATGTGCAATGTCTGGTCTCGTACATACCATCGCATATATTAGGCTACTGACTGAACTTGCATATGGAACATGGGACATATCCTGTTCCTCTTCTTGTGTCTTGAGACACTGTTCAACAGATAACTTTACACCTACAGGAACAGGAACCTTCATCGGTTTACTATCCTGCATAGTATTGTCTTGACATACTTCCTCTAGTTTAACCAGAGATTCCTCTTTGTCTGATCTCTTTTAATTTCCATGCCCAGAATATAGTTTGCAGCACCAAGATCTTTCATGTCGAATTTGGAGGACAATTGGGTCTTCAAATCCTAGATAATTTCTTTGTCATTTCCAACCAGCAACATATCATCCACATACAAGACCAGATAAATAATACGGTCACCAATTAATTTAAAATACACACAATGATCTGCTTTGCTTCTGGTGAAGCCAAGTCCCCGTATAAATGTATCAAATTTCTGATACCACATCCTTGGTGACTGTTTTAACCCATACAGAGACTTCTTTAACTTGCATACTAGTTCTTTCTTACCCTTCACTGAAAATCCTTCACGTTCCTTCATGTAGATCTCCTCTTCTAGATCCCCATGAAGAAATGTTGTCTTCACATCGATCTGTTCTACCTCAAAATCAAAAGCAGCAGCAATAGATAAAAGTAATCTAATAGAATCTACCTTGGCAACAAGAGAAAAAAATATCACCAAAATCAATTCCCGGCACCTGGGAACAACCTTTTGCTACCAACCGAGCTTTGTATTTCTCCACCTTTCCTTCTGCATTTGTCTTCTTCTTGAACACCCATTTGTTGCCAATGGGTTTCCTTCCAGCCAACAACGCCACCAGATCCCAAACCTCATTTTTGTGCAAATATGCCATTTCATCAACAATGGCCTCTTTCAAGAGTTTGCCATCCTCTAAATCTATTGCTTCCTTCACAGTTCTGGGATCATCATCAGTAATAGATAAAGAAAAATTTGAACAGAAAGTAGATGGACTATACCTTTCTTGTATCCTTCTTTCTCGAACTGATCTTCTCACACCCAGAGTTTGTGGCTCTTCCTCTTCTAATTCCTCTTTTGCTGTAGAGTCTGATTCTTCCTCCTTAACCTCAAACTCTATCTTCTAAGGTTCCTTTGATGGGGCTTCATGTTTAATAACATCTTTCACCTCTCTGAACAACACATCTCGAATGTACACAACCTTGCTTGTTACTGGGTTCCAAAGCTTATAACCCTTTAAACTATCCTTATACCCAATAAAGATGCACTTTTTAGATTTACTATCCAACTTGGTTCTTTTCTCCTTTGGAACATGTACATATGCATCACATGCAAATACCCTTAGATGTGAAAGAGAGGGTTTCTTACCAGTCCATACCTCTTGTGGAGTCTTATCCTCCAACGCTGCTGAATGTGATCTGTTGATGAGGTAACATGTTGTCTACATTGCCTTTGCCCAAAATTCTTGTCCTAACTTGGCACCACTTAGCATGCTTCTTGCCCTTTTCGTCAACGTCTATTCATTCTTTCTGCAACTCCATTTTATTTAGGTGTGTATGGAGTAGTCTTCTGATGTCCTATACCACACTTCTTACAGAATTCTTCAAATTCTTTTCTTCAAAACTATCCACCATTATTTGACCTCAACACCTTTATCTTCTTCTCTGTCTGGTTTTCCACTAGAGCCTTAAATTATTTAAACCTGTCAAAGACTTAAGATTTCTTCTTAAGGAAATATATCCATGTATTCCTTGATAAGTCATCTATAAATGATATATAGTACATAGACTTTCCCAGTGATGGAACCTTCACAGGTAAAAACACATCACTGTGCACAAGCTCTAATATTTGTTTTGCCCTCTTACCACCAGAGGGGAAACTCACCTGATTCTGCTTCCCATATACACAATTTTCACGAAAATCAAAATCCAGAGAGATATTACTCATACCTTCTACCATACCTTTACCATGAAGTATTCGAAGGCCCTTCTCTCCAATATGTCCAAGCCTTTGATTCCACAACATGGTCTTCTCTCTAAATACCGCTAGATTTTCTGCTCAACTTTAAGGAACCACAGAACTGTTGCACCCATCAACAATATTGTTACCTTGCAACTTGTACAGAGTTCCAATCTGAACTCCTTGCATCAATACTAGTGATCCTCAAACCATCTTGCAGGTATCTTTCTTGAAAACTGTTTTTACACCTACATCATCCAACCTGATTAGAGAAATCAGATTTCTGGCTAATGCAAGAATATGCAGAACACCCGGAAGTGTTTTAACCCTTCCACCTTGTAACTTCTACTTTACTTTTTTGTGACCAACTATTATAGCCTTACTATCATCCCCTAAGAAGACATCACCACCATCGTATTTCTCATACTCGCAAAACCACTCTCTATGGTGAGTGAAGTTGAGGGATGCACTTGAGTCATTCAACCATGCCTCATGATCTACATGTGTACTTGAAGAAGCCAAGTACACATCCCCACCTTCATTTGAGGTGGTTTTTGCCTCTAAAAAAGGAGCATAATTAGATCCCTTTCCTTTGTTAGGATATTTAGATTTACAGTCCCTTTTTTAGTGCCCTTCCTTTCTGCATTTCTAGCACACCACCTTTACAGGTTTTCCTCGAGATTTAGATCTCCCACTCGATGACATATTTTTGTTTCTGTTCTGGGACCGTCCTCGTAGAGACAAGGCTTCACCATTCTGGATCTCCATATTTTTCCCTCTCATCTCCTCCGTCAACAAGGATGAGACTATTTCATCAAATTTCAAGGCAGTTGCATTGCTACCTATTGCAATAACCAAACTATCCCACGAATCTGGTAGAGAACACAACAAATTGATGCACTTATCTTCATCTGAAATTTTAATATCAACAGATAATAACTGACTTACCATAGTATTAAATGTGTTCAAATGTTCTATCACTGAGTCTCCATCTTTCATCCTCAGGTTATACATCTTTTTCCATAGGAACAGTTTATTCACCAAAGACATAGATTGGTACAAAGTCCCTAACTTGTCCCACAAATCCTTTGCTGTAGCATCTCCTTATATATTCAACAATACTGAATCTGAGACACACAATCTTATTGTGCTCTTTGCCTTCCGATCAAACTTCTTGCATTCTTCATCGGACACTCATGTTGGTTTGGTACCTGGATCTATCACGAACCACTGATCTTTATCCACCAACAAATCCTCCATCTTGAGTTTCCATAACTTAAAACTCTGACCATTAAATTTCTTGATCTCTATCTTTCCACTGCTCACCATCTTCTTTAACCACCAGAATCGATCCCACATATCTCCCACTGAACAGGGTCTACCACAGGCCTGAGCAAAACCCCTGAGCAACAAAGACATCCCCTTGAAGCCAAAAAAGCTCCAATACCAAATGTAGGTTTTAACCCCATACAAAAATTACCTGCATACGAATTCTAGAACAAAGAAAATAAAATGTTTAAGAGAATAACACACAAAACACATATACACAAAGATTTCCCCCTGGATCCCAAAACCGCAACTACCAGCTTGATTTTTCATTATGTTCCTTTCAATGTTACAATACATATTTATACATGCCGAAGCATCCAATACCATGGATTGAAAACCATCATGTCCAAAACCATGGACCAAAAACCATCGCATCCAAAACCATGCACAAAACCATAGGTAGGTCTGCCCAACCTAATATAGGGTCCAAAAAATTTTCCCCGTGGGCACTGTCCCAGACCTCGTAGATGGGAGCTACCCCCCTCCCCCCTCAAAACCCCCTGACAAGGGGGGCTGCCACCCCCCTGTGACCCCCCCGCTACACAATCAACACAATGAAGGGGGGGCTCCACCCCCCCTCTAACCCCTTGGTTAACTACATAGGTTAGTTGTGGGAAGAATATAACACAACAACCCGACATGCAGACCCCTACAACTGAGTGCAAGGGCGAGTCGAGTCTGTAATAGTTTGGAATTATCAATAAATAGAAGTATTCTATAATTTCTGAGTCTTTATTTCCTGTTTATGCATTTGTTACATTGGGTATGAATCTTCGCCACCATCACCTCCACCTTCATTGGTACCAACTTCACCACCACTGTAATTCAGTATGGAAAACACATTGAAGTTTCCTATGTTCAAAGGTTTGGGAAATGAGGATCTAGACAAACTCTGGTTCGTTGTAAGGGTTGTATGGGAAGCACAAGGTGTTATAGATGACCATATAAAGAAAGAAACACTAGTTAGCACTCTGCAGGATCACACACTGACCTGGTATATTAAGTATTACAGTGATAACCCGAATGCTAGAATAGCGGACATCCAAACAACACTAAATAGGGAATTTAGAAGGCCTAAATTTGAAGCACAGTCGATTGTGGGATTCAAGGAGATCATGATGCTACCAGGCGAGACACCTTGGGAACTAGATCATAGGCTGAAATGTACGATCCGTGAAGCCAACATGAATTTGACAGATGGACAATGTCACGAATGGTTTGTAGCTTCACTACTACCACACTTAAAGAGTGTGTTGTCGCAGCAGAAGATAACAACTCAAGTAGAGGCCTTGGAGATTTCCATGAGCCTACATGAGAATCCAATGCAAGATCCTAATATAGGAGTTTAGCAGATCCACATGCAACTAAAGAATCTGTGCCTTGAGATGCAAAGTCTGAAACAGTATAGGACTGTTCGGCCAAAGGTATGCGAAGAAGTATGGTGTGTAAAATGCAAGAATCAAGGTCATGACAAAGACCACTACCTGGTCATTACAAATTACCTTATAGGAGGAGGATCAATGCCTTTAAGGACAAAAGCTCAAGTAGGACCTAGCGCGGCGCATGCTCTGTGGTGCGTGATCCATCAAATAGCAGTAAAACATGCCACAGATAACTCCCACTTATTACAGAAGTATACACAAACTCCTCAACAGTTGTTCTGCAAATTTTGTAGGTCAGTGGGACATGAAGAGCATAATTGCAGAAGCTATGAATTGATGATGGATAGAACACCTACCTACAGGGTTTATGCTGAAACATGTCCTCTTGACCAGAATGCATGGATGGCGCAGACAGGAGGACCTAGTAGAGGTCGCGGACAGTTGATTTGCTACAATTGCGAAGGGCTAGGACACTATGCCCATGATTGCACTAATCCAACACACCCGTCGTGTAAGTATTGCATGTTGTTTGATCATGAAACATAATATTGTCCTATGCTAATAGCTAGGATATGTGACAAAGGAGCGCTCCCACCTCCCCTGATTCAAAACCTGTAGATGATGAGGTATAAGCCATGTGAGGAAGATCTAAACGTAAACATAGTGCTCCAAAGTGGAATCACGATGGGATATGACAAAGGAAAATAGCCAGAAGATAGTACATGGGTTCGCAAAACCCCAGTGAAAGAAGCCAAGTTTGGTTCAGAGTGTGCTCGGGAAACCTTCATGGAAGCTAAGAAGAGCTTTGTTGAGGCCTCCACTTCAGGAAGCAAAGATAAACTAGAGCCGGAGATGGACCCCTCTATGCTGACAACTTTCCTCGAAAATTTTATGAAGTTGCTGTGTGACAGTAAGGTTGTGAAAGGATTATAGGAACTTATCAATAGATGTGCTGGGAGCATGCCAGGTGAACTACGTGTAGTTCATAGAATAAGAAAGCATAAGACAAGTACGGGACGTGAAATGAGACTCACCGCGTAGATTGGAGAATACGAAATGGATCAAGTCATCCTGGATTTGGGATCGGATGTGAATGTTCTACCGGAACAGACATGGGAGAGAATGGGGAGACCTACACTACAATGGTCTCCAATTCAGCTAAGGATGACGAATCAGTAGAAAATCATACCCATGGGGTGACTGCAGGGAGTAACCGTGGATATTGAAGGACCAAGCACACTGGTAGATTTTGAAGTCATAGAGATTGTTGATGACAGCAATCCCTACCACGCACTCTTGGGAATTGATTGGGCTATTGATATGAATGGGGTAATCAATCTGAAGAAACAAAAAATGGTCTTTGAGAAGAAATCACTATGCGTAATAATACCCATGGATCCTGCTGAAGGATCACGCTATACGGATCCGGTCCACCACTATGAGAGTGATGATGATCTGGACTGTATCTATAAGATAACAGCATGAGACCAAGACTGGGTGAATGCCACTGTGGATGGGTTGATTACGTGGGAGCGTGAGGGCTCGTGCACTTCAGATTCTGACGAAGAAATAGAATGATGGCAGAATCAATTACATGAAGCAACTACACTAAATTGCCATATGATGACAAGGTCGTTGTGCTACGTGTCATCAGAGGTAAGAAATATACCTATTTATGATGGAGTGAATGAGGTCGATGTATTTTTGGATGCGTTTGAAAGAGAGGTGCCAGAAAAACAACGCTTCCAGGCCTTGGATTGGGTACTGTGCATTATGCCCGCAATATGGTGGGGTATGCACAAAGGAAGCTTTGAGGACTAGCGCGAATGTAGGAAAATGATGCGAACATGATTTAGGAAGCCTAAGATGTGACTGAAAGACAAGTACGATGGGTAGAATGATCTACGCACATAGATGCAGGTCTCTAGAGAAAAGCCCCAACCTAAGTAGGTGCACCTATACTCTGCATTAAAATACCTGGTCAATAAGCCTGTGTTGGGGGGCACATCTTTAGATGGGTTTTATTGTTCCAAGAATATGATTTTGAAGTTGTTGTGAAGCCTAAATGATTGAATGCGGGACCATATCACCTATCACGCATTAATACTGGGGAGGAGCCTACTAATTTGGAGGAAGGATTACCTAATGTGCAACTTTTTGTTGTGCGCATCATAGATGGACATTTCAAGGACATAATACATTTCCTAACAATAGGAACTTCGCCAGAAGGACACTCTGTCCAACAAAAGAAGGAATTAGTGGTGCACGTAACAAATTTCTCTGTCATTGCTTGATATATATACAATATGGGGAATGATGAGATACTGTGAACATATGTAACTGAGTTTGAATGAAGCAGCGTCCTCGCGGACACTCATGGGGGCACTGCAAGAGGATATTATGCAGGGAGAGCAACTGCATAGAAGATTCTATGCGTAGGGTTGTAGTGGCCAACCCTTCATCAGAATTCAAAAGCATATTGCAAGGCGTGCGACGTATCTCAGAGAACAGGCAAGCCATTGCAGAGGGATGAAATACCTTTGAATCCACAAATGACATTGCAACCCTTCGAGATGTGGGAAATAGATTTTGTAGGACCGATTCAGCCCCAAGGAAAGACAAGCACAAGGTATATTATCACTGCGATAGAGTACTTGACTCGTTGGGCAGAAGCGCAACTGGTGAAGGATTGCACGGGCATGACTATCGTGAAGTTTCTATTTGAGCATGTATTGACACGATCTGGCTGCCCAAAGATATTGATGAGTGATCATGGTACACACTTTCTAAATGAGATGATCAGCACAGTAACAGAGGAATTTCAGGTGTACCATCAAAAGAGCACACCTTATCACCCACAGGCTAATGGGACAGTGGAAGCATTCAATAAAGTATTGGAGACCACGTTGACCAAGGTATGCAATGCTCAGCGAAGTGATTGGGACTTGCGCATACTTGCAGTATTATGGGCTTATTGGACGATGTGTAAGAAGTTAATAGGACATACACCCTTTAGGCTGGTCTACAAGGTTGAAGCTGTAATGCCTATGGAATATATCGTACCTAGTCTACATTAGAAGTGCTCACAGATAAGACAGATCACAAAGCCCTGGAAGAGAGGCTCGTGCAGTTGGATGAGCTCGAAGAAGAAATATTTTTGGCTAGATTTCACCAGCAAGTCCAAAAGTAGTGCGAAACGTTATGGCACAACTAGCATATTAAGTTGTGCACCTTTAAGGTGAATGACTTGGTGCTATTATATGATAGTAAGTTTGATAAATTTCTAGGGAAACTCAAAATGCATTGGCTAGGTCCATATGTTATTAAGGAGATTATCGACGGTGGCCCGGTACAGTTAGTTAAGTTAAATGGAGATCCCTTCCCAAGAAAAGTGAATGGCAGTCATTTGAAGCCATACACAGGTGGCTCGACCATCTGAATAGCTAATAGAAGCATAGTCTTAGCACTCCAAACAGTTGAAAGGAGGTGTGGGACTATAAACTACACTTCCCGGGAGCTGTGCGATGTCAAGACTGCGCGAAGTAGTGAAGTGTCACAAGGTCTGCGACAACGTGAAGATAGCTACGTTGGTGCACAGGTTTTCCAAAAAGTGACCATTACAATCACTATTCACAATTTGATGGTTGGTTTGAGGTCAAATGGATTGGGCGGTGGGCATTTAACACGAACCTTATGGGCTAGATTCTTGAAAATATTCCACCAATCTAACATTAATGGACTGAATGTGGGGGGAACGGTTGAATTCAAATTCAAAAGGCCTTATAAATTACAAGTGGCTATCCAACGAAAAACACTGTCATTTTGAGAACTGAGATGTTATGCTATCAAGTGTGTATGGACCTTTCGAACTTTGAGGCTTTGAGACCAAGTTCAGTGTTTGAAACATTGCTAAAGGATATGCAGGACCTTCTAACTAGAATGATGTCGACACCTACGGAAGCCTCGCAAGAAGCTATAGAAGTAGAAGCCCGAGAGAGCGCTGGAGTAATTGTTGAGGTCCCTAAATCACCGTGAGCACCAAGACCCAAGAAGGATAAGCAAGCCATGATCCTGGTGCATGTCTCACCCAAAAATCCACTAAGGTCCAAGCTCACCCTGCAGGAAAAGGGGAAGGCCATTAATCTGGAGGCAAAGGAGGAAGAATTTGAAGAAATCCTGGTGGAGGAGGAGGATGTAGAGATAGAAGTAAAAACTTAGGGTGTAGACCCTATCACCAGGCTGCTGCAATATGTTCCTCCATGCAAGGGTAAAGCCAATGTGCCGAAGGATATAGATGAGAGCAAGATCTCTCTGCAAACTCTGCTTCTCTCAGATGATATTATTTTTGAGGAATCACACTTGGGGCAGGTTCCCATGTTGAAATTTGAAGATTGGGACATTGTAGAGCACAAGAAGTTCCCACATTTAGTAACCACAAAGATAATGTACTAGAGGATTGACGAGACTGCTGAAAAAATTCAATTATAGCCACACACATGGCTCAGAGGTGTAGATAAAGTAGGATTCCTAAACCTTCTCTGGGTGCTGCATTACCACCGCACCCCAATGACTGTCTTCATCATCAGGTAGCTCCTCTGCTTGGTGCATGATGGGTGTTTGTGGCTAGAGGAGCCAATCCCCATCACAAACCGTCTGATTGACTAGATTACATGGCTACCCTACTCCGAGTAGGATCCAGCTAATATTTCTAAAGGAAAAGGTGGCAAGTTGGCCCTTGAAGAAGCAATGAAGAAGAGGTTCATGTTGGAAAAGAAAAAGTGAGGATACGCCATCTCTAGCATTAACAACCCTACCGTCAAGGTTGCGACACAAATCCTAGTAGGAAAGGTGATGCGGAAGTTCCATGCAGATGAGGTTCCCACACCCGTGGTTGCACTCGCAGCCCAATGTGCGGAAGGAGTCCAATTCAACTAGGTGAATTATCTATGCGGCGAGTTCCTTGCAAACTGTCGTGAGGCACAGGAGCAGGGAAAAACATTTCATTATGCATGGCTCCTATTTTTGATAGTACTAGTGGCACAGGAGCTGCCTGAAGATAGCCAGTTCCCTTCAGTCGCGTCGGACCTTCCTAAGGCAGCAAAGTACACTTCGCTGTGGACAACCAGGGACGTGCAGTGGAAAAGGAGAGCAAGATATTTTAGATATTAATGGAGATGAATATCTGGATGGGGATCAATCACAACCCATGGTTGTTACCCACAGTATATAATAGTTTACAAAACTTTGTAGAGTTCAAAGCATATTGCCACCATGTCTTCATCAGGGCGTGGAAGGACCCTATGAAGACATGGCATGATTTACCATACCTGGTGACTGACGATGTAATATCCATAGTTCTTAAGTCTTGGCCACCAGAGTGGCACTCTCTAGCTGACTCCATGGTGGAAACAAACAAGTCAACCACGTAGCGTAAGAAGGAAGAGACAAAGCTTCGAATGGCACAGCTGGCAAAGAAGCACAGGAAAGAGGAAGCAACAGCTAAGGCCCAGGCAGTGCGCAATGTTGTGAAGTTGGCAGAACAACAGAAAATAGGAGAAGAAGAGTGCAAAGGATAGAACTCACCTTTGCCCAAACCAGAGACAGACACAGAATAAGGTGGTATGGACCCGTAGATGACATCCACCCAGCTCAAGCGTCTGTAGCCACGAGAGTAGACAGTGTCGTAGAATAAAACCAAGGCATCCAAAACGTCTTTTGACCCAATCACCCTCACTGAGGGTGATTTGCATAACATTGGTGAAATGGCGAGGGATGTCAATGTGGAGGCCCTCCAACAATTTGAAGACCAATAACAACTAGTTTGGGGGCTATCAGGATAGAGTTACAGGAGTTGCAGGTTCACACTCCATACGTTGGCACAGTGTCCACCAACCTCGCCATCGGCACTTCAGCTTCTGAGGAAATGTTCTGCATAAGGGTGACCAAAATGATAGTGCTACCAGATGGGGTACTTACTATAGAAAAGGAGGCTGACAGGGCCACGGTCAAAGGGGTCGTATTTAATATGGCCATGCTCCCTCGGGAGATGTTGTATCTCTTACAGGATGGAGTCACTACGGAACTTCAAGCCAAGGAGAGTCACGCTCTACAGGTAATGAGCGAGAAGCACATCAACATTGAGCAATTGATCCTGCAGTGGAATGAGGCAGTGGAGAAGAACAAACATATAATGCAGGTTGTAGAGGAAGCCTGTTGGATGGTCCCAGAGTTGGAAATTCAGGTAGAAGAACCGGTGGAGGCATGCGTCCGTAAATTGGCCACAAGGGTGCGCGACGCTAGAGCAGAGATGGAGAGGGTTTAGTTGGAGCTGAACTTGTAGATCGTAGAACTGTAGTTGAAGGCTCAATTTTCAACTTTGCTGAAGATCAGGGAACAATGAATCACTAATGTTACAACAGCAACAATGGAGGTCAACAGTGTAGTGGCAGGCTACATGTAGTTGTTCGAACAGTCATTCAAGGTCCTAACCACCCTGCGGGAGGACCCAAATGTAGAGCGCCTAGAGACAGAGGCACCCGAGCTATAGCAAAAGTATGACGAGATAAAAGGGACCGTGCAGATGGTTTCCCTTACACAGAGGCTTGCGAGGATACAGGAGGTAAAGGCGCTCAAGGAACAGGTAGATGCCGCTCGACATAAGGAAGCAGTCTTGAAAGTATGCATACAGCCATGGATCGATCAAGCTTATACAATTATAGCCTCCATTGAAGCAAAGCTCGCGCCACTGCAAGCAACTTAGCAGAGGATTCAAGGTAGCAGTTCAGCAGCAGTGGTCACCGAACATCATGTGGAGGAAGTTCAGTAGGCAGCTGCTCAGTGCGCTACCGAAGTTGCAGTGATCCAAATAGATTTGGGAGGTCTTCGCGCTAAGATATCCGCACCTATAGAGTGACTCGAGGGTGAGTCATAATGTTTGTGTTGAGGGCCTATTGGGTGCAGGATCCCCCACGAGAAGTTTTGGGGCTTAAAGGCCATATTTTGGTCCAATTTTTGTAATCCTAATGTAAAGACTCCACATTAAGTGGTCGCAGAGCGCATAGTTGTTAAAGAGTCATAGGGTTGTCCGCCCTTATTTTGATAATATAATGTCGATTGTAAAATATCTACAGACCATGGGATTGTATAAATAGAGTGAATCTCTAAGTAGTTAAGGCATCAATCGATAAACTAATCAATGACAAAGAATTGAGTCCTATCTTTGGAGTAGAAGTCTAAGTTTGGGTCGTAGCGTAGGTAGAGGCTCTGCAGCTGAGTGCATAGAGGCCTAAAAGTCTGCAGCTGAGTGCGCAGATCCCTACAGCTAAGTGTGTAGGGCGAGTCGAGTTTGTAATAGTTTGGAATTATCAATAAAGAGAAGTATTCTATAATTTCTATGTCCTTATTTCCTATTGATGCATCTATTAAATTGGGTATGAATTTCACTTCGAATGCTTATATGATGCTTGAATGTGTATAACTGTGTTGATTAAGTGAATGCAAGTAAGAAAATATGTTTACATGAAGCTAACTAAGACCTGTTAATAAGATAAGTAAGATACTTAGCATAGTTTGGGGAATTATCATAGTTCACTGCCCTAGCAAAGTGAAAGCGTATCAGCCTCCGGTTAGGGTTGCATGAAAGTCGATTGTAGCATTTCGTGAAGGTACTGAAGGGTAGAACAAAGGGATAAGCAACCTGTGTGAAGGCAGGTAGAGTTGGAATAAACTGACATCGCATCCATCTCAAGGGTGTGAAAACTTGGTTCCAACATCCCCCCATACTGCTTTGGGTGAGACTTTAGTCCACGCTCCATAGGCTAATGCTAAAAGGGCCAGTATTGTATGGATTTTTTTGGCTAACTAATTTTGAACCTGGGTCAGGCCCCCATAATCCAACAATGAAGTTGACTGCACAAATAGGAGAGTGTGAATGGACCAAGTCATGCTGCATTTGGCTTCTAATGAGAACATGTTGCCTCAGAAGACATGAGAAAGGATGGGGAGACCTGCTCTGCAATGGTCCCCTATACAGCTACGCATGGCCACAGATAGAGAACCTTGATGTAACAGAGCCGCTGAAAACTTGACAAGTAAATATTGGATCTGATGCGGAGCCAAAGTTTACGAAGATACTGTTGAGTCTTGAAAATGTCATTCATTTCCATTACACTTTCACTATTATGTCCATTATATCACCTCCATTTCAACTCCATTTCACTACTATGTCACCACATTCATCTCACTTTCATTATCATTAGGCCACCTTTATGTTTTTCCAATATTTATTATTTGTAAGCCTTTTAAGTGAATTTGTGGTTAAACATTAGAAAATAATGTGCATATGCTTATACCTAACAAATGGGTTGAGATTGTTGACATGTGTAGGTTGAAAGGAGGCTTCTAGAAGACCCTTATGTGGCACCCCAAGGCCAAATTCGAATTTGAGTGGAAAGATTCATGGGATCATGAGGATATGTGTCACATCTCCTAATTGTATTGTAACTCTAAAAAGACATGTGTCTTATCAGTTCCTATTTTGATTAGGACTCTAGAGGTAGAGGGAGAGATTCATGGACTATCATTAATGAGATGGCTCTCATCTTTTTGTATAAATAGGAGATCTCTCTCCTTCATTTGTTAGTCTTTAGTCCCTAGTTCTTAAGTTTGTAGTTCTTCCTTGATGGCTTTTGAAAGCTTTGGAGAACTTTGTTGTACTTTGTACTTTTGAAGAATTTGAATAAAGCTTTGATGTTCTCAACATGGAAGGAGATGTGAAGTAGATGTCATGGAGCATATTAGAATGTAAGGTAGAGTAGATTTCATTTTGTAAATATTGCTCTGTAGAATGTAAGGTAGAGTAGATTTCATTTTGTAAATATTGCTTTGATTTGATTTGATTGCTTTCAAGTTTGATAGATTAGATTTTTCATTCATGCAATTTTAATTCATGCAAGTGTGTTCAATTTTGCTTTGATTTCATAGGTGGCAGAGGGCCCCTGCCTTGTATAGTTTTCATTTAATTTTGCATTTAATTTTGTTGTGCTTATGTATATTAGCTGTACATAAATTGCTTTCAAGTTGATTGTAGATTAGTGATGCACATAGCCTTTTAATGACTAATGACATGATAGAATCATCTTGTCCTTTTGCTGAAGCAGCAAGCATACTGGGTCTCATAGTCACTAGCTCATTGTTTGGTTATTGCATTTTATTTTGATTGAACTAATCACATGATAGAATCATCTTGTCCTTTTGCTGAAGCAGCAATGATACTGGGTCTCATAGTCACTAGCTCATTGTTTGGTTATTGCATTTTATTTTGATTGAACTAATGACATGATAGAATCATCTTGTCCTTTTGCTGAAGCAGCAAGGATACTGGGTCTTATAGTCATTAACTCATTGTTTGGTTATTGCATTTTATTTTGATTGAAGTAGCTACATATTTACACTTTTGTTTAAATACTAATTCCATCAATAACATGTTTTAAGATCTTTTGAAGTGCTAAGTTTTGGAATTTACCATTAGGGACATAGGCCTTGTCTTGAAATCTTTATCCATACTTGTCCTTTAAAAGTATTCTTAAGACCTTAGAATAGGATTTCCATTTGCATTAAACACTTTAGAAAACCAACAAGAACAAAACCCCAAAAACAACATAAACTATAAAACAACGAAGTAAGAGAAAGGTTAACTAAGCACATATGGTGCACCACACTTCATCAGTTTACGATACCCGGATTGATAATTTATGTAGAGCAATTTAAGACATTAAATTGACTAGACATTTTGGTGCCGTTGCCGGGGAAGTGTAATTAGGAGACCTTATTTCTTACATCTGAAAAAAAAAAATTAACAATTCTTGAGTATGCTCTCCTCCTGCACTTTGTGTGATCTGGAGGATCAGAAAAATGATTGTTATGTAAAAAAAAAGTTAATAATTCTTGAGTATGCTCTCCTCTTGCACTTTGTGTGATCTGGAGGATCAGAAAAGGAATTATTATGTAAAAAAAAAAAAAAGGAGACAAAATAAACTTCAACATTTCAATTGATTCAAAAAAAAAAAAAATTGAAAAAAAAATGAAACTCAACTGCTTTGATAGGTTCAAATTGTCCAAAATTGTCTGGTTATGCTTTGTAGTGGACTTAAAAACACTGTAACCTATTTTAATAAGGTTTTGCAACTTAGCTGCGGAAACTGCCCTGATTCTGTAGCTAGCTGAGAATTCCGCAGCTGTTTCAAGGTTTAGCAGGTTACAAGCGTCCAATGAAGAAATCGACCACATGGGCATCTCCAGAATTGTCCCGACATGGATCCTATCCTAGTCACCCAGTTCAGATCAATGAAAAACTAGCCTAAGACCTCAGTCAAAGTCCTGTTTTTAACATGTTTTTCTTGAAGTATTTGCTGCCTGAAATTGAAAATCATTAATCCTTTTTATAAAATTTTACAATTTCAGAGAAGAAGAAAAGAGAAAAACAATCCTAGCTTCCACTATGGGCTTAACAAGAAAATATGCCTCCCTGTTCAAGCTTTGGCCTGAAACAAACCTGAAAGAACATTTAAGAAAAAATAGGTCAAATTGCATGGACTGCTGTGTTAAAATAAAAACTCTGTGTTTTTGGGATTTGGTTGGACTCTTGCTGATATGGCTTTCAAAGAAAGGATATGAAGGATTAACTGGATATCTTGTAGAATATAATAACAATGAGCCAAGGAAAATGATTAATTTTAATGAGTTTGAAATTTTTGAGAATCTAAGAGAAGATGAACTCTGTATGAGAGATTCTCTTGCTGTTGTTCGCATTACTACTGAGGCAGCAGCAAGATTCAAGTTGCATTTCAAGAAAACTCATTTAAATTAAGAGTAAAGACATTTGAATCAGCCGGAAATTGTCTAACCAAAGAAGAAACTTCTGAAGTGATCGTTGTCCTTAAGATTTAAAAGGCATTTTGGTAACACAATAAAAAGAAGTGGATTGTTGCAGTCAGGCGTATACCGTACAAATTCTGTGATTGGAAGGCTTGTGAAGAATTTTTTTTAGCATCTCCTTCCCTGACTGATTCATTTGTTGCATCTGAAAACAATTTTTCCCCCTCTAAGATTTATCTTAAGGCCGAATCCCACGTCTTCCACCCTTTTCCACCACGTCTTCTGCCCTTCTATCACCCGTTTGCAATCCAACACATGTTTAATAACAGTCTGAATTGAACACGGCATGCTTTGTTTGTTTGAGATAACACATCTTCCGCCACCCGTCTTCCATTTTTAACTCAAACTCGTCCACGTCTCCCACCATGCCTCACAACTTCCGTCTTTTACTCATACTTCATTATGCCAAGGCTGATTCCGTTGTTTGTTTGGTTGAATCCATGAATGGTTTCTTCAGGTAGTTTCATGTTACGCTGTGTCAAACCTTCTCCATTTCCCGCTAACACTACTGTTATCACTTCACGTGCTTTTGTTGAAAAGTTAATTCATCAACACCTTAACTTTCTTTTGGCTAATGCTATAAACTATTAATGTCACACACAAACAATCTGAATCAGTGTTCAATTGATTTGTATTATATGAATATCAAAAGGCATGCAATGATATAAAATCCGTCAGCACATGAAACAAAATGCAGCAAAAGAGTAAGTACCTTGGTTTGCTCCATATGCCACTGCAATTCACAGTGTTCCTACATACAGACAATGAAATTTTTTTTTTTAAATTGATGATCGACTGTTTTAGCCACTTTCCGCAGCTAGCCCAAATTTCTGCAGCTAGCCCAACTTTCCGCAGCTAGCCCAACTTTCCGCAGCTGTTTTGTTAAACTCTAGGTTGCAGGTGTCATCAAGCAAAACAAGTCACATGGGTAGCTGGGGGAATGTTGGTACATGGATGGTGTCCTATTCATTCGATCAAATTTGATGAAAAAGACCCCTGTCAAAGGGAAGTCAAATTGTGTGTTATCACTAAGTCGCCACACTGAGTCGCCATCCTGAGTCACTGCATGTCAAGAAAAAATAATAATTTTGAACCAATGAAATGAATAAGTTATTTGCTCACTTTTCTGAAGGTATTGATTAATTTTGGACTGATGATGAAAGATGAATGGCTAACTATTGTATCCAAGATTGTAGCTACAGAACCGTGCACATTCCGCAGCTAAAGTCCAATTCTGCAGCCAGAAAAACCTCATTGTTCAAATCAGCCTAACTTTTTCATACAAAATCAGATTTTGATGATTTAAGTACCATTGGAAAGATCTCAACAAGATCTACACAATGAGAAATCCATCATTTGAGTTTGAAATGGAAAATAATGAAATAAATTGCTGAAATGAAGCAACATCAACTTGAGGCACTAATTCCAAATCAGGTATAAATTCTTTTGATTTTTCCTTTGAGAACTTGTTTCATTAATACAAATTCTTAGCTTTGTGTGTAAATATCATAACTAGAGAGATTGGCCATCTCTCTCCTTTGATAATCTTACATTCCATTGCAGAAGAAGTATTAGTTTTTTTGCAGGTTCCAGGAGGAAGGACAAATGACTACAAGAGAATGGTGTTTCTCTAAGAGACCAATTTGTTTCATAAGAGGATGATCAACAACAAAGAGGAAATATGCTGATGCAAAATCAGATCCAAACACTTGAAAAACTTTCAGATACTATTGTCTCCATCATATTCATCCATCACATCCATACTTCATAATAAACCATTCACCTCATTCCACTCCATACTTTCCATTTACATTCACATACACTTTCCATCTCTTTTTGTCCATTCATAACCCACAAATAAAAGCAAGAGGCTCATTCATATGCTTATTGCCCATTTCCATTTCTGCTCTCCATTGCCATTTTCCATTTTCATCTTCCATTCCTTGTCATTTTCATTCCGCAAATAAGCCTGCTTCAATGCAAATTATTGAGTCCATAGTCCTTTGAGTCTAAGTTCTTTGTAAAAACACCTTGAGGCTTGCATGCCTTAATGGAGAGTTCTCATGCTGACAAACAATGGGAATACATTAATGTCCCTTGTTCGACAGATCTTCTAGGTGACTCGACTTCAGCAAATTCATTCGTACCTAGCAAGATGTGTTTGGGCATCTTGACTCTCATTGTCATCAATGGTGAGAGTTCTCGTGTTGACTAGTGGCATCCATTAATGGCCACTAAGCCAACAATTTTCTACTATGTTCGACATCAGAACATCTTTTCACATAGTAGGAATTGTGCCAATGAGTTTTGAAGACATGAAGACTATTATTTTCAGCATTTTGGAGCAGATTCAGCAAGTTTTAGTAGAAGCAATAAAAAGTAATCTTATCTCTCTATCCATGACTCCTCTTGTTCAGCCACTTGAAGAAGAATATGATCAGAAATTTTCAACTACTACACATACAACTCATCCATTCCAAAGGGTAAGTGAAGGTACAACATTTTCTAACTTTTGACCATAGAATTCCATAAAAAGCTAGAATGATAATTGTTGGAAAAACATTTCTCTTCCTCATTTCATAAAATTGCCAATACCATCAGTTGGGGGGGGGGGGGGGGGGGGATACATTCATATTCATATCCTGCCATGTCCATATCATATTCAGGAGCTCACATACTTCCAACATATATTAATTATTACATTGCTATTATGAGCATACAATGGCTTTTGAAAAAGTTCTTAAAGGATAAATTCGATACAAACAAAATCATGGTTGTCACACAAGAACCAACCATCATGCAATCCAATAAAGATATACTTTGCAACAATAATCCAAATATCATTATGCAAAGTTCAAAGATCAAAATAGAAGGCAACAAAAAAAAATGGTTGTAACACAAGAACCAACCATGTTGCAATTCAAGTGAAACACTTTGTAGAAACATGAAGTTATCAAATGATATCATGCAAAGTTAAGCCAAAGCTCAAGGATCAAAAGAGTTAATGTAATATATATTGCATGAGGACATGCAATAGCTTCAGTTGGGGGGTATGTTGAGTCTTGAAAATGTCATTCATTTCCATTACACTTTCACTATTATGTCCATTATATCACCTCCATTTCACCTCCATTTCACTACTATGTCACCACATTCATCTCACTTTCATTATCATTAGGCCACCTTTATGTTTTTCCAATATTTATTATTTCTAAGCATTTTAAGTGAATTTGTGGTTAAACATTAGAAAATAATGTGCATATGCTTATACCTAACAAATGGGTTGAGATTGTTGACATGTGTAGGTTGAAAGGAGGCTTCTAGAAGACACTTATGTGGCACCCCAAGGCCAAATTCGAATTTGAGTGGAAAGAATCATGGGATCATGAGGATATGTGTCACATCTCCTAATTGTATTGTAACTCTAAAAAGACATGTGTCTTATCAGTTCCTATTTTGATTAGGACTCTAGAGGTAGAGGGAGAGATTCATGGACTATCATTAATGAGATGGCTCTCATCTTTTTGTATAAATAGGAGATCTCTCTCCTTCATTTGTTAGTCTTTAGTCCCTAGTTCTTAAGTTTGTAGTTCTTCCTTGATGGCTTTTGAAAGCTTTGGAGAACTTTGTTGTACTTTGTACTTTTGAAGAATTTGAATAAAGCTTTGATGTTCTCAACATGGAAGGAGATGTGAAGTAGATGTCATGGAGCATATTAGAATGTAAGGTAGAGTAGATTTCATTTTGTAAATATTGCTTTGATTTGATTTGATTGCTTTCAAGTTTGATAGATTAGATTTTTCATTCATGCAATTTTAATTCATGCAAGTGTGTTCAATTTTGCTTTGATTTCATAGGTGGCAGAGGGCCCCTGCCTTGTATAGTTGTCATTTAATTTTGCATTTAATTTTGTTGTGCTTATGTATATTAGCTGTACATAAATTGCTTTCAAGTTGATTGTAGATTAGTGATGCACATAGCCTTTTAATGACTAATGACATGATAGAATCATCTTGTCCTTTTGCTGAAGCAGCAAGCATACTGGGTCTCATAATCACTAGCTCATTGTTTGGTTATTGCATTTTATTTTATTGAACTAATCACATGATAGAATCACCTTGTCCTTTTGTTGAAGCAGCAAGGATACTAGGTCTCATAGTCACTAGCTCATTGTTTGGTTATTGCATTTTATTTTGATTGAACTAATGACATGATAGAATCATCTTGTCCTTTTGCTGAAGCAGCAAGGATACTGGGTCTCATAGTCATTAACTCATTGTTTGGTTATTGCATTTTATTTTGATTGAAGTAGCTGCATATTTACACTTTTGTTTAAATACTAATTCCATCAATAACATGTTTTAAGATCTTTTGAAGTGCTAAGTTTTGGAATTTACCATTAGGGACATAGGCCTTGTCTTGAAATCTTTATCCATACTTGTCCTTTAAAAGTATTCTTAAGACCTTAGAATAGGATTTCCATTTGCATTAAACACTTTAGAAAACCAACAAGAACAAAACCCCAAAAACAACATAAACTATAAAACAACGAAGTAAGAGAAAGGTTAACTAAGCACATATGGTGCACCACACTTCATCAGTTTACGATACCCAGATTGATAATTTATGTAGAGCAATTTAAGACATTAAATTGACTAGACAGATACGAGACTATTGGGATGAAGATATAGTTGATAAGGTGGCCGAACTAATATGTGAATACCATGATCTATTCCCAACGAAGTTCTCAGATCTGAAGGGTATTGTAGGATATTTGATTGATCCATTGAATAGAGTAATTGAATTATGCTACATAGATGTTGTGGATCTTTGGCTTGTTGTGAATGCATGGGCACGATCTAATTATAACAATCAAAGCTACGGTTGGAGATTACAAGCCAGGAGGAAAGTAAATCTTGGGACAAATTCCAACTAATCCTCTTTCTCGTGCTTTAATTTCTATACGAGAAAATTTATATTATTTGATTTTTGTTGTTCTAGACTAGTCCACTAGGTCTAGGGAAGATACTTTTGTCTGCAATCGTAAATTCAGCATAGCAAACATAATCAAACATAATATGAATTTTATGATCACATAACTATTATATGGAGAGTTTTTTAATCTTTATTTTCCATCCACGTTTCCACTATGAGAAGAAGATCCATAATCAATCGCCTTTTCCATTATAATTGGCATTTTTTACTAGGTTCAAGCATAGTAAAAAAATCCATACTATCTGAGCAACTACTTGACTGGTTTAATTGGAATTTTAGTGGCATTTGATTCAAAAATTTTCTAGTTTCTTAGGATAGGTTGGTATGCCAATACACTCAACACTCTGAGCATGCTTTATAGCAACTTTCAGTTTCAATTTTCAGCAGTTTCAAATTTCAGTTTGCAGCATGTACAATTTTAGTTTTAGTTTACAGTTGTATTTTGATTTTAGTTGCATGTTAGGTTGTTCGATAAATCATTTTGTAGGTCACATATTTTAGGGTTTCGATAAGCCCAATGGATTACACACTTGGTAAACGAGTTATTTTCTACCTCATAGGGAGGGAAACATCCCCATTGGAGTGAGTTGTTAGCATCCATTTATGCATTTCCAAGGGAAATGAAGAAAATCATGAGCATTTTAGGTTCCCCACATCAAAATTTTTGAGAAATCCTTTGGGATACTTCCATTAAGAGGTGTGATCCAAAATATTCCAACCAAGCATTCATATTTTCCCATTATGGTCAAGAATTCCAATTGCAAGGTTTCAAAGAAATATGGACAACCAAATGCACATACGGAAGCAGTCTTTTGGAAAATTTCTGATGGAGGGCAGAAATTTAATTCATCAATGCTATTTTCATTTAATTTTGGATGAGCATTAACAGTTAAATTGTAAGCATGCATTTTTCTCTGTTTTGAGACAATGCTAACATTTAATCCATCAGCAGTTCCCAATTTTTCTCCCGATATGATGCACTCCAATTAATTGCTAGCACAACCGAATAAGTGATTATCACATTGTGGTTATCACAATTAAAGCTTCAAAGGTAATTGGTTTGGTCCATATGCTAATTTTTTTCTTAAAAAATCAGGGGCATTGATAGTTAATTTGTCAGTGCCAGTTTAACGAGTTCAAAGGAAAGTGCTGACAAATTAACTGTAAATGTGACACTTTGTTTTTTTCTGTTTTAGTCATTATATTCAAACAAGGTTTTCAAACAACTGAAGATGAATTCTTGAAAACCGTTTTTTTTTTGTGGAGGAAAAGAACTGATTAAAAAAAACATCCTTTAGTTTTCTAAAAACTATCATGGTTTGAGAGATTCGAATGTATCTTTGAGGCTTATTTTTCAATTTTTTTCAAAATTTTGTTTCCTATAAAAATTCGAAGTAAACAACTAAAGACCACCTCATCAAATTTGACTTGGGAATTAAATAAATAGATGGAAATCATATCCACATTCTTAGGCAACACCTTAGTATTCAAATGCACATTTGTGGTGAAGGATCAACTACAACATTCGAAACTTTTTTGCAACTAATTATATATTTGATTTATTATTTGATTTTGTTTTCCAAAAAATAAAGACAATTCGTTAATTATATTTCTGTATATATTTTATGATTTCTAATAGAACATGGTTGGGATTTTAGAGATGAAACTAGCTCATAATTATGTGCATTTTATCAATAGAATATTTCTTGGACAAATGTAGAAGGGTTTGTGCCAAATATTCATTTTTTTAGCATCTGTGGTCTATTTCTTAGTGATGTGTTCTCTCTTTGTTATTCATTGAGTGTTTAAGATTATTGTTTAAATTAGTAAAATAGATATAGAATTATGTTAATATGCTCTATATCCCATGTTCAAATATTAGTTTTTCTTCTAATGATTTAAATACACAATTCTTCACTATGATGCTCTGTTTTTTAAGCTCTAAGTGTATTCCTATTCTTCTTTCCATTCATAGGTGATTAATATCTAGCATATTACTAAAATACATGCCTTTGGAATCCAATACCCTACAAAACAAGTTCCAAATATTCTTAACTCGTTTTTAAATGACTCCATGTCCAATGGAAATCTCTTGAGCCTTCCATTATGTAAAGAAATCCATACCTATTGTTGGTCTAGGCATTGAGCCTAAGAACACAAGATTTCCTTTTGATTGAGTTGTTAATGAGAGATCCTTGTCTAAGTTTAGAAGGGCTATCTTTTAGACTCCTGTTGGGATGGGATCCCCGGGGTCAATTTTTGTTAAATAATGTAAAGTCTCCATGAAATGTGGAAGTGGAGCGTGAAGCTAAATAAGAGTCAAAGGGGCATTAGTCCCTTGTATGGGTAGGTGATAGGATGGTTTTGAGACCTGCCCATGGTCCGCGAACCATGGTATTGTAATGAAAATGTTATATATAGTTGAGTCATAGCGAGTCTAAGAAGATAATTTTTTGTGAAGAAACATTGTAAGGGCAAGGTGCTAAGGCAAGAAAAATATGTTTCCTGTACTTAGGAGAAAGGGGAAGGCTCCTGCAGCTGAGTGCACAAGCCCCTACATCTGAGTGAGTAGGGAGGAGAAGTCTGTAATTGAATTCTTATTCATAATAAAGACCGTTTTGAGCTGAATCTATGCATCTTTGCCTAAGTTGTTTATTGTTTCAGTTAAGTTTGTATTCCTCCACGATCTATTATGAATTCTGTGAATTAATGCTTGTTTATTACACGAAAGTAGTGTATATGTATCTTTCATGCATGTTAATAATGATTTAATACCTTCGCAAAGATCACAAAGTCATTAGATAAATCTGCAGTAGTTAGCTAGTCGGAAAGGGTAGATCTACGCGACAACATATCTAGGCCAAAAGGGCTTCAGAATACAAATTTACTGTGCGGAACTAGTAGATATGTAACCTTTCTACATGATAAGTATACTTAAGTACCTTCATGAGGACTTGACGATCATTTTGATAGACTTGCAATAGCTGACAATTAGAAGGAATAGATCTGCACGATGGTAGATCTGAACCCTCGGAACCCTAGGAAGTCATCACATAGGCCTTTGGATGTAGAAACCTAGTTCTATCATCCCCCAATATTGATTTGGGTGAGACTGCAACCTGCGCTATGTAGGTTGTTGCTGAAAGGGCCAACAATTATGATTTTTTTGGTTGGCACGAATAACTTTTAACCTCGGTTAGGCCCCCTTAAGCCAACAAATGGTTATGTTTCCAGGACCAAGATCAATCTCAGGAATGTGTGATGTCAAATAAGTGGTTTCCTAATAAGAAAGAAATTGAAAAGTGGCTTGATCAAAGGGAACACACGTTTTCAGATTAGGAGAACATAAACCCATGGTTTCCAAAGAACAATGGTTGAAGAGGTACCTGTACTCAGATGAAACCAAAAACTTTTTCTGCTTCTTCCCTTGCGAATTGCACAAGTGGCTTTCTAGATTGGCAGACAGTCAAGGTACATGGAGGCTTGATGGTCCTATCATGTAGACTCCAGAGTTGGTGAGGCACTTGTAAGCATCAGAGAATAATATCACGTGGGTTGTTGATCACTAGATTGATCACATCATAGGAGGATTCGTCATTGAGGTCACGATTGATACGACCATCAGTAATAGTGAAGCAGAGCGAAAGCTCTTCAAAGGACCGTGAGGTAAATACTTAAAATCTCTAAAAGGTTGGATTAAAATGTTGTTGTGTGAAAAATAGGTTATGCCATTACCTTTATGTTTGGGACTACTCGAAGCAGAAAGCCATTTAGAAGGAAAATAGAGTTAGAATATAGTCTGCTCTTGGGATCCTCTTCAAGCGACGACAGAGGAAATATTATGAACACACCACAAAATACACTACAGTTGGTAAGTTAGGTTATCCCACGAATACGTCATCTATCCACTCCACCTCCACCTCCACCTTCACCGCATACACCTACACCTTCACCTCCACCTCCACCTCCACCTCCATCATTCAACATGGAAAACGCGATGAAGATGTCGATATTTAAAGGGGTAGGGAGTGAAGAACCTGAGCAATTCTGGTTTGTTGCAAATGTTATGTGGACAACGCAATAGATCATTGGTGATAATTTAAGCAAAGTGCAACTAATCACGGTGTTATAGGATAGAGCGTTGGCTTGGTATATCAAGTACTATCAATATCACACTGTGACAACATTGGCAGATACTTAGCAAGAATTGAACAATGAGTTTAAGAAGCCTAAATCTCAAGCACAGTTTGTTACAGAGTTTAAGGAGATAAATAAATTGGTGAATGAATCATCATGGGATTTTGATCAGAGGCTAAAATTATTGATCCGACAGGATAACATGAACATCACAGATGAAAAATACAAAGAGTGGTACATTGCTTCATTATTGCCCCACCTAAGATTACTATTATCACAACAGAAGATAGCAACAAAAGAATAAGTTGTGGAGATCATGATGAGATTGGAAGCCTCGCCATTGCAATATATGAACATTGGAGTGCAACAGATTCACTCATAGTTGGAAAGTCTGCACTTGGAGTTGCAGAGCCTAAAGAAGGGAAAGGAATCCTAGACTAAAGTTTGCGCAGAATTTTGGTGCTTGAAATGCAAAGGCCATGGTCATGATAAGTACCATTGTTTGATTTATCAAAATTATATTATTGGAGGGGCCCTATTCCCGTGAAACCTGAAAATACAGCTGGGCCAAGTGCAGGGGTAGTGTCGTGGTGTGCTATTTATCACGTCATAGACCAGAATGTGACAGACAATTTTCATCTACTACAGAAGTTTGTATAGACCCCCCAGCAACTATTTTGTAATTCCTGCAAATCTGTAGGTCATGATGAGTGCCATTGTCGAAGTTATGAACTAATGATGGATAGGACCCCTACTTACAGAATGCAGGAAAAAAATCGGCCTCAGGATCAGGGTGCAGGTGTAGCACACAGAGGATTCCAATATCATGGAAGAGGAAGAGGAGGAGGGGCTGGCAGAGGTCGTGGACAAGTTATTTGCTATAGCTATGGTGAAGCTAGACATTTTGCACATGACTTTCTGAACTCAATGCATCCATCGTGTCAATATTGCAGATAGTTTGATTATGTGATAGAATATTGCTTAATACTTATATAAAATATGCAAGAAAAGAAGACATAGACCTAGCTACCTACGCAAAATATCCAAATGATGAGGGCAGAACCTTGCAAAGAAGATCACAATGTTAATATAGTAACGGGCAGTGGTATGGCCACATGTGAAGATAAGGGAATGTAGCTAGAGACCGGAGGGTGGGTGCATAAGGCTACTAACAAGGAAGTTGGGTTTGACCTCACCCGAGCTAAGAAACTTTCATGGAAGCTAAGAAGAATTTCATTGAAGCTTCTATGTCCGGGAGTTAGGAGAAATCTATTGGGAATAGTAAAGTGAAAGATGTGGATCCTTCACTATTAGCCACTTTTCTGAAAATGTGTATGAAATTGCTGAGAGATTAGAAGGTAGTAGAATGGTTGCAGGAACTAATAGAGAATTGTACAGGTAAGCCTAAGATTCCTTCAGAACAACGCGCTGTGAGGAAACTAGGTAAGCACAAGAAGTGAATAGGGTGCGAGATGAGGCTAACCGCATAGATAGGAGAGTAGTAATGGACCAAGTCATGCTGGATTTGGTTTCTAATGTGAACATGATGCCTAAGAAGACATGGGAAAGGATGGGAAGACCTTCTCTGCAATGGTCCCTTATACATCTATGCATGGCCACAGACAGAGAACCCTAATGTAACAGAGCTGCTAAAAACCCGACAAGTAAATATTGGATCTGATGCGGAGCTGAAGATCACGAAGATAGGAGACTATTGGGATGGAGATACAGTTGATAAGGTGGTCGAACTGCTGCGTGAATACTAGGATCTATTACCAACAAAGTTCTAAGATCTGAAGGGTATTGTAGGAGATTTGGGCGTAATGAAAATTACTTTGAAACCTGAGGTAAAAGCCGTAAAGCAGAGACCTTATTAGCTCAATCCTAAGTATAAAGTGTTGGAATTATGATACAAGTGTTTTCCTTGGAGGCAACTCACTCAAAAGTCTGTTCATATTTGATAAAAGTCAACTCTCATTGTAACAGGTCAATTCAGAGGTAACAGGACATTGGTACAGAAGAACAGGAAGTTGGAACAAGGGTCTACTAATCAGAATCAAGAAGTTGAATAAAAAAGATGTTGTAAGATGTATACATAGGTTCAATTTGACAAAGAAGTGTATACACGTAGGTTAACAAAACAAAAAGAGTGTATACATATACACACACTTTTAGAAGATGAAAAGGGCGTATAGGTTAGAAAATCAAGGAAATTCAAGATTAAAGAATACCAAGGGTCAATACCATGGTATTAGCCCATAGTATTGAGCGGAGTAATGACTATTTGATCTCGTCCAAGAATACCACAGGTTCTAAGTGTTGTTTTGGTCCGAGGTATTGAGAAAAGCCAAAAACTATATAAGGAGGAGAAGATCAAAGGACCAAGTGTGTAAGTGAAAGGGTTTCTCAGGAATACTTATATCTGAAGTATATTTTATGTTGCAGGGGCTATGATTATGATATGATCTAAAATATTTTGTGCACCTTGGATACAATGTTGGATCAGGATCATGAGACCTGAAATGACAGATCATTGTATGATCTTATATTGGTTGGGATAGATCTGATTCCTTACAAATGTGTTATCCTTTAAATGTCATGATTTGGGTATGTCTAAAGTCTATAATAGAAGCAAAGTTGTAAGTTAATATTTTCATATCTATATGTTGGTTTGCCTTGGTAAAGGCATGTACACATGTAGGTTCGACTCTTCCAAGTAGCATATGCAAAAGAAAAGCATGTTGTTCATAAATGATTGATCTATCTAATCAGTGTTGTTGTTTTATTATTGTCTTCAATAAAGTCTTCTTAGATCTAAAAGTAGAAATGAATGCATAAGGAGTTTGTGTCTGATTGATTGATTGATTGATTAAGTGAGAAGGGTTATCCTTGCTGCTGACTATCTAGATCTCTGTAAATTGACAATAGATGTTCAAATTATTATTGATTGGCACATATTTGATTTATAAGTTTGTATGACTTAGTAGTTTGGAGGTATACGTAGATTTTGTTATAGGAAGTAGCATGTACACTCAGGTTGGGTTCATTAAAGTAGCATATACATTCTGATGTATGATTTTTGAGGTTGCAACTGATTCTAAATGATGATGCAGGTTTTTGGGTTCAACATAGTGTTCTGGTGACAGTGATCTGATTGTTCAGATTGACTGGTTGTTATTTGATGCAGTTATTATTATAGAGTTTGAGCTACAAAGTTTCTGATGGGTCCAGTGTGAAAATTTGATGAAACGAGGTCTTCATATTGTGTTTTTGTGTACCAAGAGCATCCAGTCTGAAAATTAATGAAACATTGTCCCTGGAGGAAGAGAGAAGGTTGTAGTCTTCTATAGGTCAGTGCCTACGTACTAGTAAACATATCAGCGAGTACAAGAGCTAGGGGGTTGTAGCTCCCTTCCAGTAGAAGCTGCAAAATGAGAGAAGGTTGTAGCCTTCTACAAGTGAGTGTCTGTGTACTTGTATGAGTCTACACTAGTACAAGATTGTAAACCGGTTTTCTTTATATTAAGAAGACATTGACAACAAGAGTAGGTGGTTATTGTCCTGCATTGGGTTTCCACCTTAAATATTGGTGTTCATGTGTGTTTCTTATGTGTGATGGTTTATTCTGTTATTATTGCACATAGTTAATGTATAATAAGATCAACACATGATAAATTAACTATATCATAAGTTCTCTGGGTATATGATGGTTTCTTTAATCACAGTAGCATGCACACACAAGTTCACTTCACTAAAGTAGCGTATATAAATATGATTGGGAAATGAAAGATTATTGAATTGTAAATATTGATTCACCTCCCTCTCTCAGAATTATTTCGAACAATTGGTATTGGAGCAGGTCCTTTAGAAGAAGCTTGATCACTTGAAGGGCGATCTTTCAAGATGAACAATCACGAAGGCATGGGATCTATCAGACCACCAATATTCAATGAGAACAAATTGGTATATTCGAAAATAAGAACCAGAACCTATCTGCAGTTGCTTGGAGATGATGTTTGGGAAATTGTGTAAGGAGGATACCAATTTCCAACAGTAATACCTACAGATACAGTAGGTACGAAGTTATACGAAACGAATGCCAAAGCAGTCAATACTTTATTGGGAAGTCTGTGAGAATCAGAATTTGTCAAAGTCATGCAACTCAAGACAACCAAAGAGATATGGAAGAAAATCATTTAGATCTACGAAGGAGACTCCCAGGTAAAATGTGCTAAGCTCCAAACTCTCAAAATTCAGTATGAAACTCTTAAGATGCATAGTGATGAAAGTATTGCTAGTTACTTTTTGCATGTAGATGAGATTGTTAATTGTATAAAGAATCTAAGTGAAGAGATAACGGAGGCTGCTTTAGTAGAGAAAATTTTGAGATCCTTGTCTTCTAAATTTGAGTCAAAATTATCTGCCATAGAAGAAAAGTAGGATCTTCAATCTATTACTGGTTCAACTTCATGGAATCATAATCGCCTTTGAAATGAGGAGAGGAGGTCCATCAAATATGAGAGAAGCCACTTTCAAATCTTTAGCTAAGGGAAAATAAAAGGAAGATCATAATGAATCAGGATATATTTCAGAATAAGAAGATGAGGTAAAATTTGTCAAGAAGCTTCAACGGGGCTCCAGAAGATTTAGAGGTAAGCTACCATTCAAATTCTTTTCTTGTAGTAGAGTTGGCCATTATGCTGCAAAATTTCCTCATAAATATAATCATGAAAAAGGAAAGGAATATGCAAAAGGCTATAGAAAATAGGTTGTTAATAGAAGAAGTTACTATACTCATGAAGATAGTGATGGATTATCTAATAGTGATGAAGATCGAAATTGAACAAGATTTTAAACTACTCATGGCTTATTACAATGATGATTTTTTGTATGCCTTAGAAGAGGAAGATTTTCTTAAAGAAGTCACTAAACTCAAAATCTGTTTGGAAGAAAAGAATATGATCATAGACACATTGACATCAACTCACTGAAAGAGAAAAGCACAATGAAAAACTAGAATTTGAAGTTGTGGGTCTAAGAAAAGAACTTGAGAAGACAAAATCTCTTAATCTTAGATTTGGTAAAGGATCAAAAACTTTAAATGAAATGATCAAGGTTCAATGTTATCCTCTTATAAAGATAGGTCTTGGATATACTAAAGAATCATCCAAATCAAGAAAGCCGTCAACCTCCACTAGAAGCTATCTTGATGCAGCAAAGACCAGTGAACAATATGTCAATCGTCAGTAAAAGCCTAAAAGTACTCATCAGGTAAATCATGCTCAATTTACTCGAAGGATGAACATCAATAGAAGCATGAACCAAAAGGTAAACAATACCAAAAGATTCAATGATCACAGAAACTTCTTTAATAGAAAATGTTTTTCATGCCATAAATTTGGGCATAAGGCTACTCAATGTGTTGCTTACAAAACTATCATGACTAGAGAAGCACGAAATCAAAGGAGTGTAATAGGAATCAAGAAAAGTTCTTATAATAACTTTTATACTCTTGAAGATGAAATTGAATGTTCGTTTTGTAATAACTTTGGTCATGAAGAATCTGAATGCAAGATCAAATTTCGGCTAACACTTTAAAAGGAGCAAACATCATCGAATTCCAAGGTATGGAGAAAGAAGGAATTTCAATCAGAAAGATGTGGCATAGCTCTATCTGTTGAAGGACAAGAAAATCAATGGTACATTGATAGCAGATGCTGTAAACACATGACAGGTGATAAAGAGAAACTTCATTCATATAATTCTTTAGAAAAAGAAAAGAATGTCTCCTTTGGAAATGACACACCAGCTGTCATTAAAGGTAAAGGTTCTGTTTATTTGAAAGAAAAGGTTGAAGTTGGAAATGTCATGTATGTTGATGGTTTAAAACATAACTTGTTGAGTGTAAGTCAAATGTGTGATCAAGGAATTGAAGTTGTGTTTCGATCAAACGGATGTGTGGTTCATGAGCTTGATACAGGTAAGACCATAATCAAAGGTACAAGAACTCCAAACAATCTATACATACTGAAAGGAGGACAAAAAGAATGGTATCTAAGAAAAACAGATGAAAATTGGTTATGGCATAGAAGATAGGGGCATCTAAGCTTTTATGAAATAATAAAAGCATGTAGGCTCAAGGCGGTTTGTGATCTTCCAGATATCAGCAGCCCAACAAATACCATATGCAAACCATGTCATGTCAGTAAGAAAACTAGAGTTCGTTTCATTGAAAAAGAAGGATCAACAAGTAAGCCTCTTGAACTCATCCATACTGATTTGTGTGGACCAACAAGGAAAAATTCACCTCGTGGAGAAGAATACTTTATTTTATTCATTGATGATTTCTCTAGAATGTGTTGTATAGGTCTACTAAAGCATAAATATGAAGAATTTGAAAAGTTTAAAGCCTTCAAAGGTTTAGTTGAAAATGAATCAAATAGAAAAATAAAATGTCTCAGTTCTAATCGAAGAGGAGAATTCACATTGGATGAATTTTTTTATTTTTGTGAATAACATGGAATAAAAGGGTAGTTCTCTTTTGCCAGAACTCCTCAACAAAATGGCGTAGTGGAAAGAATGAACACAACAGTTCAACAAATGGCTCGAGCTATGCTTGATGAATCTGGAACTCCTTCCACCTTCTGGGGTGAAGCTGCATTTACTGCCATCACTATTCTCAACAAAGCTAATGTTCAGGTAAATAGTGATCAAACTCCATATGAACTTTCGTATGGTAATCCTCCTCCTATAAAACACTTTAGATTTTTTGGAATAAAATGTTTCTTCAAAAATACTAATGAAAAACTTGGTAAGTTTGAACCCAGAGCAGATGAAGTAATTCTTCTTGGTTATTCATCCAGAAGTAAAGGATATAAGTGTTATAACAAGAGACTTCGAAAAATTGTTGAATGCATTGATGTAGTAATTGATGAAGCATGCAGAAATCCATAACAGATAAAGGATAGTGACAATGAGGAAGACGATGAATGATTTCCTGTATCAAATCAAAATTATATACAGGAAGAAACCATTGAAGCATCAAAAGACAATAAAACTAACAGGGAAAATAATCCATCCAGGTATGTTCAAAATAATCATCTAGAATCTCAAATTCTAGGAGAAAAAGGGTCTGGAGTACAGACAAGAAGAACTCTTGCAGGAACATCCAATTATCTAGCATTACTATCCTCCATAAAACTGTAGAATGTTAATGAAGCTAGCGAAGATAAATGTTAGGTTAAGGCAATGAATGAAGAACTTGACCAAATTGAAAAGAATGATACTTGGGAACTAGTTCCTAGACCTCTTGATAAAAATGTTATAGGAACAAAATGGATATTCAAGAATAAATGGAATGAAAATGGAGAGGTTATTAGAAAGAAAGCAAGACTTGTATGTAAAGGGTATGCTCAACAAGAAGGTATGGACTTTGAATAAACATTTGCACCTATTTCCAGACTTGAAGCCATAAGAATTTTTCTTGCTCTTTCAATTTTTCAAAAATTCAAAGTGTATCAAATGGATGTAAAATCTACATTTCTTAATGGAGAGTTAGAAGAAGAAGTCTATATTGAACAACCAAAACTTCTAGGAAATGATGCAAAGCTTGTATGCAAGCTCAGAAAGGCTCTTGATGGACTGAAACAAGCACCAAGGGCTTGGTATTATCGCCTTGACAAATATCTACAACAACAAGGGTTCACAAAAGGATCTGCAGACAATAACTTATACACCAAGATTGAGAATGATAAACTACTAATTATTGTTGTTTTTGTTGATGATATCGTCTTTGGCAGCAATGCAGAATCTATGAGTCAGAGCTTTGTTTCGGTTATGCAACAAGAATTTGAAATGTCCTTACTTGGTGAACTTACTTATTTTCTTGGTCTACAAGTACAACAAAAAAATATGGTATTTTTCTTTCACAAACTAAATATCTCAAGCCAATTCTGAAGAAGTATGGAATGGAAGATTCTAAACCAATATGTACTCCAATGGTAATAGGACGCAATTTCAATTCTATCGATGAATCACCTACAGTGAATCAACTAGCATACAGATCTATGATTGGAAGTCTACTCTATCTAACAGGTACCATACCTGATATCATGCATGTAGTAGGAATTGTTGGAAGATTCCAATCAAATCCAACGGAATCAAATCTTTAGGCCGTAAAAATAATATTCAAATATCTTCAAGGAACTCAAGACTTTGGTCTATGGTATCCTAAAGATATATATCGTACTCTTCATACATATACAGATGTAGATTGGGTAGGAAATGTTGATGATTGAAAAAGCACTAGTGGAGGTGCATTCTATATGGGATCACGGTTAGTATCTTGGTTCAGCAATAAACAAAGTTCGATTTCCTTATCTATAGCTGAAGCGGAATATGTGTTCACCACATCTTGCTGCACACAACTACTCTAGATGATGCAAACATAACAAGATATTAAAATCACATCTTCTCCACCCATCTCCATTTTATGTGATAATACAAGTGCCATCAGTATTTAGAAAAATCCTTTCATGCACTCCAAGACCAAGCACATACCCATTAAGTACCATTTTCTATGAGAATAAGTGCTTGAACAAAAGGTTAAATTGGAGTATGGTCCCTCCAAAGAGCAATTTGCTGATATATTTATCAAACCACTTTCCAGAGATATATTTGAATATCTTAGACAAAAGCTGGGAGTTGTTTCTACATCATCCTACTATTAAATACGATTTTCAGAAGAAGGTTCCTATACGCAGATTTCATGAAGGATAGTCACGTATATACGCGAATTTTTGTGTTTGAAGAAGCGTATATGTTTTTCTGATAGAAACGATAGTGGGTCATACTTGACATGGGTGCTTAGTCTGATATTGATGATTACTGTCTGCTGATATGCTTTGTTCATTGATTTTTATCTAACTGATGAAGAGGCCTTAATGAAGGGCTTGTTGACAATGCACAGGTGGCACAGGTTCAGGGGGAGCATTAGCCTTCACAAACATTCTGCATCATTGGCATTATGATTTCTAATTTCCGCTATGGTTTCAGATATTCATTGTTGCATAGGTCATGTAAATATCTAGGGTGTAATATGTCACCTTCTGTCATAGTGTATTTTCGAATAAGTCCTATTCGACATATGATGTAATTTGTTTCCCCACTATGCATGGGAAGGATGATGTAATAATTGTTATATTTCAACCATGTATAAATAATTGGTATATCCCCACTTGGTTGGGTGGATGAGTCAAATTTGGTGTATCCCCACTTGGTTGGGTGATTGATGTATGTATGAGACATTGGTGATAAGAAGTTCATACTCACATAGTTGAGTTATAGAGTCATGTTATTCTTTTGAAACATATCTCTATAGACTCTACATGTACTTAGGGGGAGCATGGATAACATAGTGTATCTTAAAAGGGGGGAATACCTTAGTCCACCATTTTTCCTTGATGTCAAAGGGGGAGAGTATTTTCGTGTTGCTTGATATCCCTAATGGGTTCAATAGCGTGAAGCAATCAACACCCATATGGTTTCCATCAAGTCTAAAGGGGGAGATTGTTGCCATTATGATACAAGTGTTTTCCTTGATGGCAACTCAATCACAAGTCAGTTCATATTTGAATGTTGTAAGCTGTATACACAAGTTCACATTGACAAAGAAGCATATAAACATGGGTTAACAGAACAAAAAGAGCGTATATGTATACGCACACTTTCATAAGAGGAAAAGTGTGTATAGGTTGGAAAATAAATGAAATTCAAGATTAAATAATACCAAGGTTCAATACCATGGTATTAGCCCACAATCTTGAGTGGAGTAATGATTATTTGATCCCGTCTAAGAGTACCACATGTTCTAAGTGTTGTTTTGGTCCGAGGTATTAAGAAAAGCCAAAAAATATATAAGGAGGAGAAGATCAAATGACCAAGTGTGTAAGTGAAAGGTTTCTGAGGAATACTTCTATATGAAGCATATTTTATGTTGCAGGGGCTATGATTATAATATGATCTGAAATATTTTGTGCACCTTGGATACAATGTTGGATCAGGATCATGAGACCTGAAATGACTTATCATTGTATGATCTGATATTGGTTGGGCTAGATCTGATTTCTTACACATGTTTTATTCTTTAAATGTCATGATCTGGGTATGTCTGAAGTCTAGAATAGCAACAAAGTTGTAAGTTAATATTTGCATATCTATACGCTAGTTTGCCTTGGTAAAGGCATGTATATATGCAAGTTCGACTCTTCCAAGTAGCGTATGCAAAAGTAGTTGGCTGTGGAGCCTGATTATCTTCTGTATTCAAATGTCTCAGCCAGATGTATACCCCGGGATGATTATACACCCCTCCACATGCCCCCAAAACCAAAAAGAGATGTAAAATTGTCTTGTAAAAGTCTAGTAATTTCTATTCAATCTAGGCCGTTCATTAGGCGAATGATCTGACGGTAGAAGCTATGTTTAATTTAGGGTTTTTTCCCAAGAAGGCAACCCCTCACTATATATGAGGGAATTGTATTGCGTCTATGCACATCTGTATTCTAAGTGAGGAAGAGAGAGGAGATTGAGAGCGAAGAGGGTGTTACAGCAGATCTGTTATAGGCTATATCTCTTCAATTTGCTAGATAATACAATAAAGAAGGACTGGTTGTTTCTCCATGGATGTAGCCCAAACTGGGTGGACCACGTATATCCGTGTCTCCCTTGTTTTATGTTTTTTCTGTGTTTATATTTTTGCAATATTTTATGTGTTCCATTCCTCTATAATATATAATTTTCTAACAACTGGTATCAGAGCCGAAGGTCTATTTGGCTGATAAACTCATAGGAGATAAGGGTTCCTTTTTCAAGTGGGAGAAATGGCAGAAGATGGTAGGTTTAGGGTCGAAAAATTCAATGGCCAAAACTACTAGCTGTGGAAGATGCAGATGGAAGATTATCTGTATCAAAGAGATCTGTACTTACCATTGAGCAAAAAGACAAAGAAGTCGACAAGTATGACAGACACAGAATGGGATATTCTTGACAGAAAGGCACTTGGAACAATACAGCTGTGCCTAGCGGCATCGGTAGCGTTCAATATTTCAAAGGAAATGACAACACAGGGTTTAATGTCGGCATTAGCCAAACTATATGAAAAACCATCAACATCAAATAAGGTATTTCTTATGAAGCATTTATTTAATATGAAGATGTTAGAGGGTGGATCTGTTGTTGTCATTTAAATGATTTTAATACAGTTACAAGTCAGTTAAGTTCTCTACGGGTAAATTTTGATGATGAAGTTAGGGCTCTGTTATTTTTGTGCTCATTGCCAGAAAGTTGGAATGGTTTAGTTATGGCCATTAGTAACTCTGCCTCTGGATCTAGTACTTTAAAGTTTGATGATCTTGTTAGTGCAATCCTTAGCGAGTAAATGCGATGAAAAAGATCCGGTGAGACATCGGGTAATGCTTTGACTGCAGAGACTAGGGGAAGAAAAATGGAAAGAGGAAAGAGCCTAGGATATCGCAATAAGTCAAGAGAAGGTAGATCCAAGTCCAGATCGGGGATAGTGTGGTGGAAATGTGGGAAGAAACGACACCTGAAGAAAGACTGAAAGTCTTGAAAGGGAAAAGAAGGAGACGCGCAGCAAGAAACTAATCATGAAGCGAATGTGGGAGGTGATGTGTTGCAAGATGCTTTGATTCTTTCATTCGAAAATATTATTGATGCCTGGGTGGTAGATTAGATTCAGGGGCCTCATTCCATGCCACACTTGATAGGAAACATTTTCGTGATTATGTTGAAGAATATTTTGGACGGGTTCGATTGGGTGATGATAAACCTTGTAAAATCGTTCGAATGGGTAGAATTTTCATAAAACAGCAAAATGGAAATCAATGGCTATTGAAGGAGGTAAGGCATGTTCCAGATCTAAAGAAAAATCTAATTTCAACAAGGCAGTTGGGAAGTGAAGGTTGCGTAAGTACTTTCACAAATAAAACCTAGAAGATTACTAAAGGATCCTTGGTAATAGTGAAAGGAGGAAAGGTTGGTACATTGTATTTATGCAATGGTATTTCTAATTTTGTTAATGATTTAACCTCTACATGAGAAGATATGGCATTGTGGCATCATAGGCTCAGGCACATGAGGGAGAAGGGGATGCCGATTCTTCACTCAAGAAATTTGTTGCTAGGTTTGAAGCATGTTGATTTAAAATTCTGTGACAATTGTGTTTATGGAAAACAGAAGTGAGTCAGATTCCTCAGAGTTGGGAAAGAAAAGAAGAGTGAAAAATTAGAGCTTGTGCATATTGATGTATTGGGACCTGCTCAAGTATCATCTCTTGGTTGCTCTCGTTATTGTGTTACTTTTATTGATGATGCAACTAGAAAAACCTAGATTTATTGTATTCGAAATAAATCTGATGTATTTGATACTTTCAAGAAATGGAAAGCTTTGGTTGAAAATGAGACAAGGAAAAGGTTGAAGTGTCTCAGATCAGATAATGGAGGTGAATATTGCAGCAAAGGGTTTGATTGGTACTATTCAGAAAATGGAATTTGCAGAGAGAAGATAGTTCCAGGAACACCACAAGAAAATGGTGTGTCAGAAAGGATGAAAGGATAATCATGGAGCGTGCAAGGTGCATGAGATTGCATGCGGGATTGCCTTTACAATTTTGGGTAGATGCTGTAGATACTATTTTTTATCTAATAAATAGAGGGCCTTCAAGTTCCTTGGATGGTGGTATTCCAAAGGAGGCATGGATGAGTAAAAAGGTAAACTACTAATTTTTAAAGACTTTTGGTTGTGAAGCCTTTGTCCACATTAATAAAAAAAATAGAACAAAGCTTGAGGCAAAATCAAAGAAATGTACCTTTATTGGATATGGTGTTAATGATTTTGGTTATCGCTTATATGATTATGAAAATCACAAAATCATTAGGAGCAGAGATGTAATATTCAATGAAAAGGTCTTGTATAAGAATTAGTTGTAGGAAAAGAATCAAGAAAAAGAAAACAGAGAATACATAGTGCTTGATGATATCACAGGAAAACTGATGGTGACTAAAAATCATAATGATCAACAGCTAGAACAACAACCACAATAGGAACAAGCACCTCAAACATCGGAAAGTGGTGTTAGAAGATCTACCAGGATAAGTAGACCCCTTGAACGATACTCTCCTTCATTATATTATGCATTGTTGGCTGATTCTGGTGAACCAGAATGTTATGAAGAAGCAGTGCAGGTAGAAACCAGGAAGAAGTGGGAGCAAGCCATGGAAGAATAGATGGACTCCTTAGCACATAACCAGAATTGGGACTTAGTCAGGTTGCCTGCAGGTAAAACAAAATTGCAGAATAAATGGGTTTACAAGCTGAAGGAAGAAGATGGAGGAAAACAGAGGTACAAAGCTACACTTGTGGTGAAGGGGTTTGCATAGAAGAAAGGTATTGATTTTGATGAAATTTTTTCTCCTGTTGTTAAAATGACTTCAATCAGCACTATTTTAAGTCTAGTAGCAGTTGAAGATTTTCATCTTGAGCAGTTAGATGTAAAGACAACCTTTCTCCATGGGGATTTGGAGGAAGAGATATATATGCAGCAGCCACAAGGATATGAGGTAAAAGGGAAGGAGAAACTAGTGTGCAAGTTGAAGAAGAGCTTGTATGGCTTAAAACAGGCTCCCAGGCAGTGGTATCTAAAATTTGACAGGTTTATGTCTGAACAAGGTTATACTAGATGTCACTCTGATCATTGTGTTTATCTCAAAAGGAAAAATGATGGCAGCTATATTATATTGTTATTGTATGTAGACGACATGCTTGTTGCAAGTTCTAACATGCAGGAAATAAATGTGCTCAAAAGGAAATTGGCAAACACATTTGTAATGAAGGATCTAGGTGTTGCAAAACAAATCTTGGTATGAGAATAACTAGAGACAGGAAGAATCACAAATTAACATTTTCTCAAAGTGAGTACATAGAAAAGGTGTTGAAAAGGTTTAATATGCAGAATGCAAAACCAATTAGTATACCTTTGTCTAGTCATTTCAAATTAAGTAAGGAGGCGTGTCCCAAGACTCAAGAAGAAATGGCTAATATGTCTAAAGTTCCATATGCACTAGCAGTTGGAAGCTTAATGTATGCAATGGTCCGCAAAAGGCCTGATATTGCACATGCAGTGGGAGTTGTAAGCAGGTACATGAACAATCCAAGAATAGAACATTGGATGGCAGTGAAGTGGATTCTCAGGTATTTGAGAGGTACCACAAATCAGGCATTATGCTTTGGTGCTTCAAACATTTCTCTACAGGGATATGTTGATGCAGATATGGAAGGTGACAGAGATAACAGGAGGAGCACTACAGGATATGTATTTACTATAGGTGGAACAACTATCAGTTGGGTTTCAAAAATCCAAAGTGTTGTTGCACTTTCAACAACAGAAGCAGAGTATGTTTCTGCTACAGAGTCTAGTAAAGAAATGATTTGGTTACAAAGGTTTTTGGATGAATTGGGTAAGAAGCAGGAGTTGGGCAGGTTATACAGTGACATCAAGAGTGCCATACATCTTGCAAATAACTCCACATATCATTCCAAGATTAAATATATATAGCTCAAGTACCATTTCATACAGTAAGCATTGGAAGATGGACAATTGAAGCTGGAAAAGATACACACTAGCTAGAATCCTGTAGATATGCAGGGAGAAACTGAGAACCTGATCAGTTTCAATTGGTCTTCAAGTATGATTAAGAAGGTGAGAAATAGCCAGGTCCAAAGTGGATTCATTGTCTAGCAAATGAAGCAGCGGTGGAGTTGCTATAATCAGTCTCCAAGTGGGAGATTGTTGGGCGTGGAGCCTGATTATCTTCTATATTCAAATATTTCAGCCAGATGTATACCCCAGGAAGACTATACACCCCTCCATGTGGTGGGGGTCTGGGGACTAGCAGTTCCTCGGTAGGGGTTTAGGGGCAGCGCCCCCGAAGCTAAAAATAGATGTAAAATTGCCTTGTAAAAGTCTAGTAATTTCTAGTCAATTTGGGCCGTTCATCAGGCAGATGATCTAATGGTAGAAGTTATGTTTAATTTAGGGTTTTTTGCCCTAGAAGGAAACCCCTCACTATATATGAGGGAATTGTATTGTGTCTATGCACATCTATATTCTGAGTGAGGAAGAGAGAGGAGATTGAGAGTGAAGAGGGTGTTACAGCAAATCTGTTGTAGGTTGTATCTCTTTAGTTTGCTAGATAATATAATAAAGAAGAACTGGCTATTTTTCTGTGGATGTAGCCCAAACTGGGTGAACCACGTATATCTGTGTCTCTCTTGTTTTATGTGTTTTCTGTGTTTATATTTCTGCAAAATTTTATGTGTTCCATTGCTCTGTAATATATAATTTTCTAACAAAAGAAAAACCTATTGTTCAGAAATGACTGATTTATCTTATTAGTGTTGCTGTTTTACTATTGTTTGTCAATGAAATCTTCTTAGATCTAAAAGTAACACTAAATGCATAAGGAGTTGGTGTCTAATTGATTGATTGATTAAGTGAGAAGGGTTATCTTTGTTGCTGACTGTCTAGATCTTTGTAAATTGACGATAGATATTCAAAATATTACTGGTTGGTACAGATTTGATTCAAAAGTTTGTATGATTCAGTAGTTTTGAGGTATACACAAGTTTTGTTATAGGAAGTAGCGTATACACATAGGTTGGGTTCATTAAAGTAGTGTATACATTATGATGTATGATTTTTTAGGTTGGAGCTGATTCTGAATGATGATGCAGGTTTCTGGGTTCAACATAGTGTTCTTGAGAAAATGATCTGACTATTCAGGTTGACTAGTTGTTAATTAATGCAATTATTATTATAGAGTTTGAAGTTCAAAGTTTGTGATGGGTTCACTGTGAAAATTTGATGAAACGAGGCCTTCATATTGTGTTGTTGTGTACCAAGAGTATCCAGTCTAAAAATTAATGAAACGTGGTCCCTGGAGGAAGAGATAAAGTCGTAGCCTTCTATAGGTCGGTGCCTATGTACTAGTAAACATATAGGATAGTACAAGAGCTAGGGGGTTATAGATCCCTTCCAATAGAAGATGGAAAATGAGAGAAGGTTGTGGTCTTCTGTAGGTGGGTGCCTATGTACTGGTATGCGTTTGCAGCAGTACAAAATTGTAAACCAATTTTCTTTATATTAAGAAGACAAAGATGATAGCAGCAAGTGGT
Source organism: Pinus tabuliformis (assembly GCA_031772625.1). NCBI lineage: Eukaryota > Viridiplantae > Streptophyta > Pinopsida > Pinales > Pinaceae > Pinus > Pinus tabuliformis. The sequence goes on along the minus strand of CM062809.1, from coordinate 210,362,109 downwards.
TTTTCTCCTGCATTGGGTTTCCTCCTTAAATGTTGGTGTTCATGTTTGTTGATTATGTGTGATGGTTTATTATGCTATTACTGCACATAGTTACTATATAATAAGATACTGATGCACTAATTAAAGATCAACACATGATAATTAGCCATATCATAAGTTCTCTGGGTATATTATGGTTTCTTTAATCACAGTAGCATGCAACGCAAGTTCACTTCATTGAAGTAGCATATATAAATCTCATTGGGAAATGAAAGATTATTGAATTGTAAATACTGATTCACCCCCCCAGTATTATTTCCAAAAATTTCATTGAAGCTTCTACGTCTGGGAGTTAGGAGAAATCTACTGGGAACAGTGAAGTGAAAGATGTGGATCCTTCTCTGTTAGCCACTTTTTTGAAAACCTGTATGAAATTGTTGAGAGATTAGATGGCAGTGGAAGGGCTGCAGGAACTGATAGAAAATTGTATAGGTAAGCTTAAGATTCCTTCAAAACAGTGCCCTGTGAGGAAACTAGGTAAGCACAAGAAGTGAATAGGGCATAAGATGAGGCTAACCATGCAGAAAGGATAGTATGAATGGACCAAGTCATGTTGGATTTGGTTTCTGATGCGAACATGCTACCTGAGAGGAAATGGGAAAGGGTGGGGAGACTTTCTCTACAATGGTCCCCTATACAACTATGCATGGCCATAGACAGAGAACCTTGATGTAACAGAGCCACTGAAAACCTGACAAGTAAATATTGGATCCAATGTGGAGCCTAAGTTCACGAAGATAGGAGACTATTAGGACGGAGATATAGTCGATAAGGTGGCCAAACATCTGTGCGAATAATAGGATCTATTCCCAATGAAGTTCTCGGATTTGAAGGGTATTATAGGAGATTTGGGCATAATGAAAATTACTTTGAAACCTGACACGAAGCCCATAAAGAAGAGATCTTATCAGCTCAATCCTAAGTATAAAGAAAAGGTGCTCAAAGATTTGAATAAGATGTTAGAGGCTAGAATTATTGAGCCAGTAGAAGAATCCGATTGGGTGAGCCCAATGGGTTTCCAGGAAAAGAAATAGCAAGGTGAAATTAGGAAATGCGTAAATTTCAGAAAGATTAATGATGCATGCGTGCATGATCCATTTCCAACACCCTTTATAGATGAAGTCTTGGAGAATGTAGGAGGCCAAGAGGACAATTCGTTCACTAACAGATTCTCAAGATACCATCAATTAAATATTGCGCCAGAGGATCATAGCAACATGATCTCCGTGACAGAGTGGGGATGTTTTTAGTATACAGTAATGCCATTCACACTGAAGAAGAAACATGATCTCCGTGACAGAGTGGGGATGTTTTTAGTATACAGTAATGCCATTCACACTGAAGAATGCACTCATGATCTTCTCTAGGGTAGTAATCGCGACGTTAAATGAGTTTATTCATAAATTCTTGGAGGTATATTTTGATGACTGGACTGTGTTCGAATTGGTGAAGTGCTATGTTGAAAGTCTGCACCTCATGCTGGATACATGTCGCAGATACCAGATCGTGTTGAACTTGAAGAAATGTATATTTTGTGTGCCTTTTGGAATTTTTCTAGGCCATGTAGTATGTAAGCAGGGATTGATGGTGGACCCTGCGAAGATAGTAGTGATTGTGAATTTAGAAGCTCCCAAGAATTTTAAGTAGCTATGCGCAACGTTGGGCCACACAGGCTACTATAGGAAGTTTATCAAGTCTTATGCCCAAATAACCACACCGATGGAGAAACTATTAAAGAAGGTTGTGAATTTTTCTTGGGATGACGAGTGTCAACAGAGTCTTGATGTGTAAAAGGATAAGATGGTGACTATGCCCATCTTAGTATTTCCAGATTGGAAGAAACAGTTCCATTTGCACATAGATGCCTCATGTATTATGCTTGGTGCGGTATTGACACAGCTTGGCGAAGGTGATATTGATCATCTAATGGCCTTTGTAAGTAGGAAATTTTCAAAATCTAAGAATATTCCATTACTGAGCGTGAAGGGTTGGCGATGGTCTACACACTGCAAAAGTTTTGACATTATTTTTTCAGCGCACATTTCAAAATGTACACAAATCACTCCGATCTCAAGTACCTAGTCAACAAGCCTATGTTGTGGGGGGGGAGGAATTTGTAGGTGTTTGTTGCTATTCCAAGAGTATGAATTTGAAGTAATAGTGAAGCCTAGATGGTAGAACGCAGGACCGGATCACCTAAGACAAATCAAGATGGTGAAGAACCAACCAATTTGGAAGAAGAATTTCCAGATGTGCAACTCTTTATTGTGTGCATTGTAGATGACCACTTCGCTGATATCATATAGTTTTTTACCATAGGTACACCATTGGAAGGCTATTATACTCAACAGAGAAAGGAATTAGTGGTCCATGCAGCTAATTTTTTTGTTATAGTGGGACATTTGTATAAGAAGGGAATAGATGAAATACTGCACAGATATGTTCTAGAGTTTGAGAACTCTAGTATCCTCTCCGAAGAACATGGAGGAGTGGCGGTAGGAAACTATGCAGGTAGAGCGACTGTGCAAAATATTTTATGCGTAGGTTTATGGTGGCTAACAGTGCATAAACATTCTAAGGCTTTTTGTAAAGCATGTGATGTTTGTCAAACGATGGGAAAGCCTTTAAGAAGAGATGTATTTCCCCTAAACCCTCTACTTTCATTACAATTATTTGACAAATTGGCAATTGAAGTCATAGGTCTGATACAACCACTAGGAAGGAAGACGGGTGTGCAATACATCATTACTGTGATGGAGTACTTAACCAAATGGGTAGAAGCCTAGCCAGTGAAATATTGTACTCCTTATATAGCTGTAAATTTCTTGTTTGAATGTCTTAATGTGGGTTGGGTGCCCTAAGATATTGGTGAGTGATAGGGGTATGCATTTCTTAAATGAAACAATCAGTGTGATGCTCAAAGAATTCCAAGTTTACCATCAAAATAGTACGCCTTAACATCCCCAAGCTAATGGTAAAGTTGAAGTGTTCAATAAGATTCTGGAGCATGCATTAACAAAGGTTTGTAACACGAAGAGAAATGATTGGGATGTACACATCTCAATGGTCCTATGGGCATATAGGACGATGTGCAAGAATTTGATAGACCAAGCGGTGATGCCCATGGAATATATTATGCCAACCTATGCATTACGGATTTGACAGAGATGACGGATCATGAGACCTTGGAGGAATGACTCACCTAGTTGATGGAGTTGGAAGAAGATCAGTTTCTTGTAGGATTTCACCAGCAAGTGCAAAAGGAACATTATAAGGCTTGCATTATAGGAATTTTAAGTTGCGCACTTTTAAGGTGAACGATTTGGTTGTACTCTATGATAGTAAGTTCACAAATTTTCCAAGAAAACTCCAAATGTATTGCTTAGGCCCATATGTTGTTAAGGAAATCACAGATGGTGGCGCATTTCAGCTCGCGATGGATGAGCTACATGTTGGCTTTGCAGGCCCTGACCTAGGTTCAATGTTAGTCAGCGAAACAAATCCCTACACTATTGGCCCTTTCAGCATCAGCCCACGAAGCGTGGATCAAGTCTCACCCAAAGCAGTATGGAGGGATGCTAGAACCAAGTTTTCGCATCCTAAGATGGTCATGATGTCAGTTTATACCCCCTGCTCTTGCCTTCACGTAGGTGTCTAATCCTTAGGGTTTATCGATCTACCCTCTATCCCACCCTTCAGTACCTCCGTGAATGTGTACATTTCACCTTCGTGCAGCCGTAACCAATGGTTTGAGTACTTTCGCATTGCTATGAAGATGCATTGTATAGGTTCCCAAGTTATCTCAACTATTTTACTTATTCTACCAAACAATTAAAATTATCGTCGGGTAAACTGATATTCTTACTTGCATTCAATTAACAGATATACATGCATTCATGCATCAAATAAACACTGTAATATAAAACTAGATCGCAATATAATCAGATGCATTAATAGAGACTAATTACATAGTAATTGCAGAATACTTCTCTTTATTGATATTTCCAGTTTAATACAGACTCTATCCACCCTTCACACATAGTTTTAGGGGTCCGCGCACTCAGTTGCGGACTTCTACCCTAGGTCTCTGCGCACTCAGCTGCAGAGCCTCTACCTATGCTTGGACCTAAAAACACTTAGACTTCTCCACTCTACTTCACTACTAACTCTTCTCTTCTTATCTTCTCCTCTTTGGAGCTTACTTACTTATCTCCTTTTTATACAACCCCATGGTCTGCAGACCATGGGTATATCTTTACAGCTGACTTGACACTTTACAAAATAAGGGTGGACAACCCTTTATGACTCTTGACACCTTCGCACTCCATGACCACAAAATGTGGAGACTTTACAACTTTATTACAAAATTGTCCCAAAACATGGGCTTTTAGCCGCAAAACTACTCTTCGAGGAACCCATTCCTGATAGGCCCCCAACAAAAACATGGTGACTCACCCTCGAGTCACTCTGTGGGCATGAAGATCTTAGCTTGAAGACCTCCCAGCTCGACCTGTATGACTTCCACCTTGGTGGTGCACTGCACGACCATGTGCTTCAATTCTTCAACCAATTTCTCTGTCGTTGGTCTTGAACTGTCAGCCTAAAGCTTCTGTTGAGTTGCATGTAGACTAGAAACTTGCCTTCAATTGAGGTCGTGACCAAATAAGCCTCGTCCAACCAAGGCTTCAATGCACCTTCAACACTGCTTCTCTGTGTTGAGCTGCATCTACCTGTTCATTCAGTGTTTTGGCTAGGGAAAATTTTAAGAACCCCCCCTAAATTTATATATATAATAAATGGGCGAATCTCCATGGTATATAGGAAAAATGGAAGGCGATTTTATCACTAATATAATATGTATATATAATTTTTTGGCAAATCTCTCACCAGGCATGGTGAATATTTTACTCAATTATAAAATCTTGTAAGATCTTGGTATTACCATGGGTTATTATAAACCTGGAGCTTAAAAGTTACTATTAGTAATTTATAAAAATTAATAGTTGATTTTTATTTTATTTTTTATTTTAACCAAGCTAAAATGTTTAACATACATTAAATTACAACATCCATTTTTACTCTTGATCCACCCCCAAGAGGGATCAAATATTTTTTCACTCTATGCTAGTTTGCATATCACGATATTTGATACCTCTTGGGGTTAGTAGATCCAGAGTAAAGATGGATCTATGCTGGTTTAATTCCCCCATTTAAATAGGCTACATTCCAGGTGAATACCATGGGTCAATACCATGTGCCATTTTGGTGAATACCATGGTTCAATACTAGGTGCCATTTTGGTGAATACCATGGGTCAATACCATGTGCCATTTTTATTTTTATTAATACTAATATTAGGGTTAATAATGTTTTTTTGCATGGTATTAATAACAATCTAGTCCATGGTATTTGTCCCATAGTATTGTGCCCATAGGTTTCACCTAAATATAACGCATTTTTTGAGTGTCCTTAAATATAAGGTGACTTATGGAGTAAATATAAGAAAATGTTTTATTTGTTTACCATACCTCTCGTTTATTTATATTTTTATTAATTTACCATACCTCTTTTACAAATATGGTATTTGGCCCATAGGATTCACTTAAATAAAGCCTCTTTCTTGAGCCTTCATAAATAGAATGAGGGTTATGGACTAAATATAAAAAGAGGTTTTATTTATTTACCATACGTCTAGTTTATTTATATTTTTATTTATTTACCATACCTTTTGAGTAAGTATAAAAGACGTTTTATTTATTTACCATACCTCCACCTTACTTATATTTTTATTTGTTTACACCCTTGCATGTATATAAGGTGACTTATGGAGTAAATATAAAAAATGTTTTATTTATTTACCATACCTCTCATTTATTTATATTTTTATTAATTTACCATACCTCTTTTATAAATATGGTATTTGGCCCATAGGATTCACTTAAATAAAACCTATTCTTGAAAATGGGCGAATGGATTCACTTAAATAAAATATATTCTTGAAAATGGGCGAATGGAAGGTTGTCACTCCTAATTTCAAGGGCTAAATTTACCTTTTTTACCCTCTCCCTTAAAATAAGGTGGGCTATTTGAGGTGATTTGTAAAAATGTACTATGATACAAAATATTCGCCCACTAAAAATTTAAAACCCCTTAATTTCGCCAAAGGGCGAACATTCGCCCCTAAAATTTTCTATGGTTTTGGCCTACTGTAGCTTCGCAAGTCTCTGTGTGAGGGCAACAATATGCGTTGTTCCTTTCACCTCGTCGTAGCACTGTTGCAGTTCTCGCGCCTCTGCCTCCAGCTTCTGTCCATTAGGATCTTCTTGCAGACTGGTTAGTACCTCGAACGACTATTCAAACAGCCTTGTGCAGTCTGCTACTGCATTTTCTACTACCACTATCGCCTCTATGATAGTAGTTGCACGTTTCTCATTTACTTTGAGTGGAGTTGAAGGCTAGGCCTTCAACTGCAACTCTGCAATATGGAGGTTCAGCTCCAACTGAACCTTGGCCAACTCTGTGTGAGCATCGTGTACCCCTGTAGCAAGTTTGTGGACTTGTTCATTTACCTCTGCATCCTCAGGAATGACTAATTCGGGGACCATTTGGCAAGCTTCCTTCACGTACTTAATCATGCGCTGATTTGCGTTAGTAAGTTCCACAATGGAAGTGAGGGCGATGTCTCCCTGTACGACCATTTGCACATTATTGATCTTTTGCTCACTGATCACCTACAAAGTGCATTGTTTGCAGGCCCTCAGCTCCACAATCACACCATCATGCAGTAGGTGGAGTGCCTCACCAGGAAGCACTACCAAGTTCATCCCTACTCCCTTGAGGGCATTGACAGTGGGCCCGTTAGCTTCGATCTCTATGGTCAATGCTCCCTTCGGCAACACTATTGCTCGGGAGTCCTTCACGTGTAGCATCCTGGCAGCTTCGAATTATCGATGGCGAAGCTGGTGGATGCCGTGCCAATTTGTGATGCACGGATCTGCAGCTCATTTATACCCATCTGGATGGCCCCCAATGCTTGTTGTTGTTGTTTCTTGAACTGCTATAGTACCTCCGTGGTGACATCTCACACCGTATCTTCAATTTCGTATAAATCTCCCTCTGTTAGGGTGATGGGGTCCAATGATGTCTTACTGGCCTTGAATTTCTTTCACGGCCCAACTTTTTCCTGTCCTCTTAGATGCTTGATACAGAATGACAATGTTTGCAGGTCTGCTCTGTGGTGCTATGTCTGCTCGTCCGTTTCTTCCTCTGTTTCGGGCGAGGGCAATCTCAGACCTTTGTCAGAGCTGCACTCTACTCCACTTGTCTGCCTTTCTACCTGTTGTGCATCATCGCACTCTGCTTGGGCCTTGTCATTGGCCTCCTTCCTCCTCTTCTTGACCAGATGTGCCATCTTCAGCTTGGCCTCCTCCTTTTTGCGTTGCACGACAAACTTGCTTGATCCCACCATCGAGTCTGAAGCAGTAAGCCACTTTGTCGGCCAATGATCAAGAAATACATCAATCGCATCATCAATTTCCAAGTAAGGCAAGTCATGCCACTTCTTCTCAGGGTCCTTCATGCCCTGATCGATACGCGTTGAAAGTATTCCTTGAACTCCATGTACTCCTGCAGTTTGAAAAACATAGTAGGAGACCATCACAACTTGTGGTTGATAGCCATGCGTATATTCATTTCCATCAAGATCCAAAATATCTTGCTATCCTTGATGCGCTAAGCATAATTGGTTGCCCATAATGAAGCATATTTCACTGCTTCTGGAAGGTCAAGCATGACTGAGAGGAATTGACTATCTTCAGGCATCTCCCAAGCTACCAGCACAATGGAGAGTAAGATCCACGCACAGTGGAAGGTCTTGATGAGCTCTTGCGCCTCACAGCAGTTTGCAAGGAACTTGTCGTAGAGATAGCGCACCCAATTAAACTGATCTCCTTCTGCACATTGGGCCGCTAGAGCAATGATAGGTGTCGACACCTCATCTATGTGACACTTCCGCATAACTTTTCCTCCCAAAATCAACATGGCCACCTTGACCCCAGGACCACAGATACTCAAGATGGCATAGCCTCGTAACTTGTTCACGAGATTGAATTTCTCCTTGATGGCCTCTGCGAGGGTATGCTTGTCGCCGTTTTTGCCAAACATCATGGCTGGATTTTTCCCTATATATGGCAGCCATGTGATCCTATGGATAAACCTGTTGGTGATGGGTATCAGCTCCTCTAGCCATAGACACCCATCATGCACCAAGCATAGTAGCTGTTTGATTACCTATAATGTAATGGGTGTGTGATTATAGTGTGGCATCCATAGCATGTTGAGCAAACCTACCTTGTATACACCCTTAAGCCACTTCCGCAATTCCAACGTAGTTATCCTGGTGGTTGTATGAACAACGTGGTGCATTAGCTGTTCTATCACCAAGTGAGGGAACTTCTCAGTGTCATCTAAGTCCTAGTCTTCCAATTTCAGCAGCAGAAGCTACCCCAAGCATGGTCCTTCAAAGATAATCTTGTTTGGCAGTAAAGGTATGTGAAAGGCAACCTTACTTTCATTAATGTCCTTCAGCACCTTGGTCTTGCCCTTGCGTAGAGGGATGTATTCATGCAACTTAGTAACAGGGTTAGAAACCTCGACTTCAACATCCTCCACTTCCACCCCCATATCCTCATCATCCATCGGGATGTCCTCAATCTCTTCCTCCTCTGGTTCCAAGTTAATAGTTTTTCCCGTTTCCTGTGTGGTGGGCTTATCCTCTTATGGGTTTCTTCTAGATGACGCGTGCACCGATGTCTCAACCTTCTTACTTTTCTTATCCTTTGCACTCTCCTTGGTTGGGGTTGGCTTTGGCCTAGGCATCTGTGGTGACTTGGGGACTTCAGCTAGTACCTCTGCATCCTCTGGAGCAACTCCCTCTCCCTCCATAACAACTGCTGACACAACCGTCTCGGTTGTCACTGCTTCGATGTCCATAGCTTCTGATCCTAGGGTAATGTCACGGATGATATTGTGGTAGGACTCTAGAAATCGGTCAAACATTGTCTAGTCAAGCAATTATTTGAAGAATGCACAGTTCATGCACGTCTCAGAGCTCACCAGTTCAATGCTCAAAATGCAAAGTGTTTTTCATTGGATAGCCACATGTAATTTATAGGCCATTTTGAATTAAAATCCGACTGTTCCCCCCAAATTCGGTTCATTAATGCCAGATTAGCAACAGATTTTCAAGAATCTTACCCATAAATTTCATCTTAAATGCTACCACCCCTGCTCCATTTTGTTGTGTTCTCATCATCAAATCATGAACAGTGACTTTAACGATCATTTTCTGGCTGATCTGTGTGGTTTTTCCTTGGGTAGCGTAGCTCTCTTCGCGTTGCTACAAACCTTGTGACATTTCCTCACTCTGCACAATCCCCAGATCGCACAGTTTCCCAACCCAAGTAGTTTAGTTTATAGTCCCACACCTCCTTTCAGCTGCGTGGATCACTAAGACTGTGCTACCTTCATATAGTCATCTGGCTTGATCACTAGCATATGGCTTCAATCAATTACCATTCACTTTTCCTAGGAAGGTATCTCCATTCAATTTAACCAACTAAACTGCTCCACCATCAATAATCTCCTTAATGACATAGGGCCCTAGCTAGTGCATCCTGAATTTCCCTAGAAATTTATCAAACTTATTGTCATATAAAAAAAATAGATCATTTACCTTAAAGGTGCGCAGTTTAATGTGCCGATCATACCATGTTTTTTCGCGTTTCTTTTGGACCTATTGGTGAAATCCAGCCAAAAATCTTTCCTCCTCAAGCTCGACAAGTTACACGAGCCTCTCTTCCAGGGCTCCGTGATCCGTCATACCCGTGAGTGCCGCTATGCACTAACTAGGCACAATGTATTCCATTGGAATCACTGTATCGACACCATATACAAGCCTAAAGGGTGTCTATATAGTCAACTTTTTGCACGTCGTTCGATAAGCCCATAGTACTGCGAGTATGCACAGGTCCCAATCATTTCGCTGAGCATTGCAAACCTTGGTCAGCGCATTCTCTGGTACCTTATTGAATGCTTCCACCATCCCATTAGCCTGTGGCTGATAAGGCATGCTTTTCTGGTGATATATATGAAATTCCATCGTCAGCGCACTGATCATTTCATTCAGAAAGTGCGCAGTGCGATCACTCATCAAAATCATTGGACACCCAAATTGCGTTAGTACATACTCAGAGAGAAACTTTGTAGCGGTCGCACATGTGCAGTCCTTCATAGGCTGTGCCTCTGCCCATCGAGTCAAATACTCAGTCACGGTGATAATGTACCACGCACCTGTCTTCTTTCCTTGAGGCTGAATGGGTCCCACAAAATCTATTGCCCATTTCTCGAAAGGTTGTAATGTCATCTGTGGGTTTAGAGGTAGCTCATCTCTCCATGATGGCCTGCCAGTCCTTTGACACATGTCGCACACCCTGCAGTAGGCTTTTGAATCCTTATGGAGGATTGGCCACCACAACCTTGCACGTAGAATATTTTATACGGTTGTCCTTCCTGCGTAATGCCCTCCCGTGGTACCCCCATGAGTGTCCGTGAGGATACTGATTCTCTCAAAATGTGGTACATATCATTGTGATACTTAATCAGACCCCATTTTGTACAGTTTTTTGGAAATGATAGAAAATTTTGTCGTGCGCACCACTAACTCCTTTTTCTGCTAGGTGGGGTAGCCTTTAGGGGCAATCCTTGTCGTTAGGAAGTGTATGATGTCTTCAAAGTTAGCATCACTGACACGCACTGCAAATAGTAATGCATCAGGAAATCCTTCCTCCAAATTAGTGGGCTCTTCTCCCATTTCAATCCATGACATATGGTCTAGTCCCACATTCAATCGTCCAGGCTTCACAATAACTTCAAAATCATACTCCTGGAACAATAACAACCACCTGCACATTCTACCCCCCAACATAAGCTTATTGACCAGGTATTTCAACGCAGATTGATCTGTATACATCTTAAAATGTCCACCCAGCAAATAGTGTCTAAACTTGTGGAGCGCGTATACCATGGTTAGTACTTTGCGCTCGGTGGTGGAATAGTTCTTCTTAGCCTTAGATAACCTCCTGCTTCCAAATGCTATAGGATGGTCCAATTCTCCTTCGCTAGCCTGTGCTAGTACTACTCCCAGTGCTATACATGACGCGTCTATATGTACATGAAATTCCTTCTTCCTATTTTGGGAAGACTAAAATTGGCACAGTGACCATTTTTCCTTTTAGCACATCCAAGCTTTTCTGACAATCCTCATTCCAACAGAACATGACATCCTTTTTCAACAACTTCTCCATAGGCGTGGTGATCTGGGAATAGCCCTTAATAAACTTCCTATAGCACCTAGTGTGTCCCAATGTTACGCGAAGCTGTTTCACACTCCTTGGAGCCTCCAGGTTAATTATCACTGCATTTTTCACGGGGTCTACCATCAATCCCTATCTGCTTACCACATGATCCAACAAAGTCCAAAAAGGGACACGAAACAAACATTTCTTCAGATTGAGCACAATTTGGTACCTTCAACAAGTGTCTATCATTAAGTGCAAACTTACCACATGGTGTTTTATCAATCCAAACACAGTCCCGTCATCAAAGTGCACATCCAGAAACTTATGAATGAAGTCTTTTAATGCAACAATGACTACGCTCTAAAAAATCATAGGCGCATTCTTTAATCTGAAAGGCATTACGGTGTAGTGAAAGCATCCCCATTCAGTCTCGAAGGTCATCTTGCTTCTATCTTCAAGTGTGATTTCGATCTGATGGTACCCAGAGAACCCATCCATGAAGGAATATGCTTCCTGGCCACCTACATTATCCAATACCTCATCAGTGAACAGAGTCAAGAAAGGATCATGCACGCAAGCATCATTCAACTTCCTCAGATCTACGCATATCCTTATTTCATCCTTCTGCTTCTTTTCTTGTACCACTATTGGGCTCACCCAATCAAATTCTTCTACTGGCACAATGATGCCTACCACGAGCATCTTATCTAACTCTAAGTGGACCTTCTCCTTATACTTCAGATTGAGACAGTAAGGTCTTTGCTTAACTGGCTTCGCATTGGGTTTTAACATGATCTTCATAATGCCCAAGTCCCTTATTATCCCCTTTAACTCCATAAACTTGGTCGGGAACAATTCCTAGTATTCACAGAGAAGTTTGGTGACCTTACCTACCATCACGTTATCCCAGTAATCTCCAAATATTTGCAAATTTGGGCTCTGCCTCTGTGCCATTATTTATTTATTTAGTTTTCAATGGCACGGTTATATCAAGATTCTCAATCGGTGGTCCCTCGACCTTGTGGTGACCCTTGGTTTCTAGGATGTTAATCTTTCAGGGGTCTTCGTCTTCTTCTTCAACAGTCACGTTATAGCATTCTAGCATGTGGGTTAGCAGAGTAGTCCAATCAGGTTGAATCAGATCTAAAGGATCCTAAGGTATCCTAAAGATTGTCGCTTTAACTTCTTATAGTTCTTCATCAGTACATTCAAACCTATCTTCGAAGCTGAGTGTCATTATGAACACTTCATGCAAAATATCTCATTCTCCTATGCCATGGTGGAGCTCTGTCTCCAAGTACCAGTTCATCGGGATGACATCCAAGGTGTGACAAAAAAAGTGCACCCATTCCGGTTGGGGCTTTGCTCCATAGGCCTTAGCCCATTTGGCCAAGTGTTAATGCGAATCATCCTTCCCATCATATTTGTCCATCACTCATACCTTCAGCTTCCCAAAGCATGTTGTCATCATCCTCCTATACTCACACCAATCATCAAAGCTACCCTTGTGTGTACCCCACCATCTAGGAAGCATAGCATGTAGTGCCAAGTCCAAAGCCTGGAAGCACTGCTTCTCTGGTACTTCCCTCTCAAATGCATCAAAAAAGATATCCACATAATTCAAGCCATCATAAGTGGGCATATTTCTTACCTTTGCAACACACAATGTAGTGACTAGGTCATCATGTTACAACTTAGTGTAGTTACTTCATGTAGCTGATTCTATCAATGCTCTAATTCTTCATCTGAGTATGAGGTGCAATAACTCTCGCTATCCCATGCAATTCATCTATCCACTGTCAAATTCACCCAGTCTTGGTCTCACGCTGTGATCTTATATATTTATTCTAAATCATCATCTCTTTCGTAATCACAGACTAGTCCAATATAGCGTGATCCTTCAGCAGGATCTATGGGTACTATTACATGAAGCGATTTCTTTTAAAATATAATCTTTCACTTCTTTAGGTTGATTACCTCGTTCATGTCAATAACTCAATCAATGCCAAGGAGTGTAGGGTAGGTTTGATGTCATCCACAATTTCTCTTACTTCAAAATCAGCCAATGCGCTCGTGCCTTCAATATCTATAGTTACTCCCTCTAACCGTTCCATGGGGACAATCTTCTGCTGATTTTCCATCCTTAACTAAATCGGAGACCACTGTAGTGTGGGTCTCCCTATCCACTCCCAAGTCTGCTTTGGAAAAACGTTCATGTCTGACCCCAAATCCAGAATAACCTGATCCATTTCATATTCTCCTATCTGCGCAGTGAGTCTCATCTCATGTCCTGTCCTTGCCTTATGCTTACCAATCTTTTGTACCATGCATGGTTCATCCAGAGTGTTTCTGGCGCATCTATTTATAAGTTCCTGTAACCCCTTCACAACCTTGCTATCGCACAACAGCTTCATGCAGGTCTCTAGAAAGGTCGTAAGCATAGAAGGGTTTATTTCATGAATAAGTTTATCTCATCTCCCTAAGGTAGAGGCTTCAGAAAAGCTCTTATTTGCTTCCATGGATGATTTGCGTGTGCGCTTGAAATCAAATTCATCCTCCTTCTCTGGATATTGCGAACCCATGCACTGTCTTCAAGTTGTTTCCCCTTATCATCACCTATTGCAATTCCACTTCAGAGCACTATATTCACATTCAAATCTTCTTCGTGAGGCTCAACCCTCATCATCTGTAGGTTTTGAGTCAACTACAGAGGTAGCACCCCTTTGTCACATATCCTTGCTATCAGTGTAGGACAGTCCTCAATATCATGATCAAAATGAGTAAAATATTTGCAAGACAAACGCACTGGGTTAGTGCATTCGAGGGATTAGTGCCTTGGTCCTCCACAATTGTAACAGATCAATTTTCCTTGAACTCTGTTAGGTCCTCCTCCACCTTAGCCTCATCCGCGCCCCTTAAAGCCTGTTCGCACCATCCTACCGCCCTGGTCAGGAAGCTACGTTTCTGCCTGAATTCTATAGGCGGGTGTTATATCCATCATCAATTCATAACTTCGGCAACTGTGGTCATTGTTCCATACCGACCTGCAAGAGTTGCAGAACAGTTGTTGTGGTGTTTGTACAAACTTCTGTAGCAGATGACAATTATCAGTCATATGTTTTCCTGCTACCTGACATATAGTGCAACACAATGCAGGCCCCGTGCTCGGTCCTGCTTGGGCTTCTAGCCTCAAAGGCATCGGTCCTCCTCCTACAATATAGTTCGAAAAGGCTGGGCAGTGGTCTTTGTCATGCCCCTGACCTTTACATTTTAGGCACCATATCTCCTTGCACGCCTCTGGCCGAACTGTTATGTCTTGCTTTAGACTTTGCCTTTTTAAGGCAAAGATTTTGCAAGTGTGCATGGATCTATTGAACCCTTAGATTTAGATCTTACATCGGTGTTTCATGTAGTCTTAGTGAAATCTACAAAGCCTCTACCTGAGTCACAATCTTCTGTTGTGACAATTCAACCCTTAGGTGAGGCAGGAGAGAAGCCACGAACCATTCACAGTACTGCCCAACTATTAAATTCTTATTAGCTTCATATATTTTACACTTTAACCTCTGATCCAACTCCCAAGGTGTCTCACCTGGTTTCATTGTGATTTCATTGAACCCCACAATCAACTACGCCTTGGATTTAGGCCTACTGAATTCTTTATTCAGCGCGGTCTAGATCTCTGCCAACGCAGCATTTAGGTAATCATTAGAGTACTTAATGTACCAAGTTAGTGCATGATCCTGCAAATCACTTACTAATGTCGCCTTCTTCATGTGATCATCTATGATGCCCTGAGATTGCCATACAATTTTTATGACGAACCAAACTAGTCCGGGTCCTCATTTCCCAAGCCCTTAAACAATGGTAGCTTCACTGAATTCACCATGTTGAACTGTGGTGGAGGTGCTAGTGGTGTGGGTGAAGTTGTAGGCAATGACGGTGAAGGTGGAGGTAGTGTAGGTGGTGGTGGTAGTCACAGGAAACCTTGTTTTATCAACTCAAGTGCACTTCGCAGAGAAGCCTACACTACTCCATCGTCGTCACTCAAAGGAGGTGAAATTAGTGGGCTATATTCAGGACCTTTTCTTCCTTCATTCTTGTAGTTATTTCCACTTCACGTAGCTCCGAACATCAAGGTCGCTACATAACCCGCTATTTGCACAATAAAATCTTAGTCGAAGTATTTAAAGACTTCAAGTACTTACCTCATATACCTTTGAAAAAGCGTTGCTCCACCTCACTATAACTGACTAAGGTATCGATCATGAATTCAGTCACAAATCGTCCTATGATGCGATTTATCCAATGATATATAGTTTGAGCGATCTTATCCTCAGAGGCTTCTAGTCTCTGCACTAACTTCGGGGTCCAGACAATAGGACCGTCAAGCCTCCACCTTCCTTGGCTATCTGCTAGCTTTGTGATCCACTCGTATAACTCAACTGGAAAGGAACAAAAAGAGATCTCATGGATTTCCGTATATAGGTACTTGTCTAGCCACTATTGCTTTGTTAGCCATGGATTTGTATTCTCCTACGCCACGAATTCGTGGATCTTCCTATCCATCCAGTCTTCGACCTCTTTCTTAGATGGATTCCAGTGATACGACATCACACATTTCTCATGCAGATTTTGGTCTTGGCAACGGAACCATTTGTTGGCTTTGTAGGCCCTGGCCCAGATTCAGTGTTAGTCAGCCAAACAAATCCCTACACTATTGGCCCTTTTCGCATCAGCCTATGAACTGCGGACCGAAGTCTCACCCGAAGCAGTATGGGGGGATGCTAGAACCAATTTTCCGCACCCTGAGATGGTCATGATGTCGGTTTATACCCCCTGCTCATTCCTTCGCACAAGTCGCTAAGACTTAGGGCTTATCGATCTACCCTCTATCCCACCCTTCAGTACCTCTGTGAATGTGTAAGTTTGACCTTCGCACAACCCTAACCAGTGGTTCAGGTACTTTCACGCTACTATGATGATTTATTGTATAGGTTCCCAAGTTATCTCAAGTGTTTTACTTATTCTACCAAACAATTAAAGTTATCATCGCGTAAACTGATATTCTTACTTGCGTTCAATTAATAGATATACATATATTCACGCATCAAATAAACATTTTAATATAAACCCATATTGCAATATAATCAAATGCATTAACGAAGACTAATTACATAGTAATTGCATAATACTTCTCTTTATTGATATTTCTAGTTTAATATAGACTCTATCCACCCTGCGCACACAGTTGCAGGGGTCTGCGCACTCAGCTGTAGAATTCTACCCTAGGCCTCTATGCACTCAGCTACAGAGCCTCAACCTATGCTAAGACCCAAAAACACTTAGACTTATCCACTCTACTTCGCTACTAACTCTTTTGTTCTTATCTTCTCCTCTTTAGAGCTTACTTACTTAGCTACTTTTTATACAATCCCAGGGTCCGTGGACCATGGGTAGATCTTTAAAGCTGACTTGACACTTTAAAAAATAAGGGCGGACAACCCTTTATGACTCTTGACACCTTCGCTCTCTGTGACCACAAAATTCAGAGACTTTAAAACTTTATTACGAAACATGGTCTTTTAGCCCCAAAACTGCTCTTGGGGGAACCTGTTCCCGACACTGCACCATGAGGGTTGATGCCATGAAGTAGGTTCCAAAAGTAGCCATTGAAGTCACTGTTCATGATTAGATAGAAAAAATCTCGTTAGGAGGAGTGATTAGGTGACATTTATGGCGAAAATCTTTGGAGATCTATCGCTAAAGATGCATTTATGATCAGAAAATGGAGGGAACAATTGGATTTGAATTCAAAATCACTTATAAATATGGCATGTTGGTCTACTGTAGAACACTTTGCCTTCTGAAAATCATGTATGAGCCCTCTTGTTTTCACTCTTTGAATCGATAGACTTGGGAGGTTTTGGTTTCAAGCCCGACATTTGGGAGGTTGCCTGAGTGAAATCGGAAGATTATCCTTGGATAGATGTCCACAGAACCTATAAGTTATGAAGTCAATGTCTCTCAAGTGGAAATCCTTGAAGTCTCATCAATGGAAGTTATGCCATCTATGACTATGGTGCCAAGGTCACCTAGGCCTAAACAATTTGTTGCTAAGGAGAAGCAGAAGAAATGATAGGCTATAACGGTGAGGTAGTTTCCGAGAAAGAACCCTACGGAGGTTTGACAGAAAGGGAAGATGGATAAGGAGAAATAACCATATGAACTCATAGATTTGGATGAAGAAGACCTCCACGATGGAGTTGAAGAATTGGATGCTGAGGAGGGTGAGCCTATCACTAGGCTCCTGATGTATATCCCTCCTTGAAAAGGGAAAGAGAAGGTACCCAAGGATCCATATTCAAGCAAGTTCACAATCTCTATTCCGCTATTACCAAAAGAAGTGGGCTTTGAAGGCACGCTCTTAGCACGTATCCCTATGTTAAAACTGTAAGATTGGGATCTAGCCAATCACGAGAAATTTCCACATTTGGCCACCAATAAGTACATGATCAAGATTTATTATTGAGAGACTGGGGTCACAAAGATGGAACCAATGAAATGTATATAAGGGGTTGAGTAGACCAGATTGCTACATATGTTGTGTGTGCCACACTTTCACATGTCGATTATAAATATTGTCTATGTGTGCCAATTTCTCACTTTGGTGCACGATGGGTGTTTTTGGTTAGGCGAACCTATCCCCATAACAAACATGTTGATCCACAGAATTACAAAATTTCTCTATAAAGGGGCGGATCCAACCAAGGAGTTTGGAGGAAAAAGCAAGGAGAAGGGACTTGCAGATAAAATGAAAAATGAGTTTGGACTATTCAAGAAGTTGTGCAGATACTCTATCCGCTCTATTACAGACCAAGCAGTGCAGTTTTCCACTCAAAATTTGGTCAAGAAGGTCATGCGAAAATGTCACACGGATGAGGTTCTAATGCCAACAATTTCATTGGCTGCATAATGCACAAAGGGGGTGCAGTAAAACTGGGCACAGTACCTCTGTAAAGAATTCTTACCAAATTTCCATGAAGCACAGGATGAAAGAAAGACATTTCACTATATTTGGTTGCTGTTGTTGATTGTACTCGTGGCATGTCGACTTCCAGAGGATAGTTAGTTCCCTCTACAAGATGAGGATTTACCAGAGGCAGTGAAGTTTGCTTCGCTGTAGGCAATGAAGGATATGGAGAGCATCACAGAGTCAAAAGTCTTCTAGGTACTGGTCGAGATGGAGATCCACACATTGATCAGTCAAAGGCTAAGGTTGTCTACAACCTTGTTTGAACACTTGCGGGCCTACACGAAATTTAAGGCCGATTTTCATAATGTATCCATCTGTGCGAGACGAGATCCTAAGAGGACATGTCACAAGTTACAGAGGCCGATGTACAGGAGGTTGTGGGGTCATGGCCAGTGGAATGGTGACAACTCACATATCTTGGCACAGGTACCAGCAAAGGTGGAGATAGCTCCTCTATGCAGACGAAAATTGCAAAGAAATGGAAAGAAGCAACCCAAGAAGTAGCATGGAAATTAGTTGATCAGAAGAAGAAAGAAACTGCTGAAAAGCAGTTACAGCTAAGGCAGCTATCGAAAAAGAGTGCTCTACCAAGGAGGCCGCAGTGGAAGTAGAGGTGTTTTATTGTCAGTAGACTATGGACAAGGAATGTTCTAGTGAGGAGGAAGAAGGTGGTGGAGAGGAGCATAGCACTCCCTTCAAATTGTAGAAGCGGACCAAGAAGAAGACTTCTGGACCCAGGAAGAAGCAAAAATCAGACAAGCAAGCACATGTGGATCAACTGGTCCTCACTAAGGAGGACTTGGATGAGATCAGGGATAAGGTATGCAACACAATGACAGAGTTGTGGGCTCAATTTGAGCAGTAGTACATGCAGACGCTAAGGAACATCCAGAAAGATCTGCATGAGTTGTAGATTCAAGAGGAAAGAATCCAGGCAAGCATGGGACAAGTGAGCAGGTTTCAAGTGAGCCTGCAACAAGTGAGTGAGAGTGTAATGGAAAGATAACATACTCTAGACCTCAGCGTCATTTCCTTGCCAGAAGGAACATTGCGCGTAGAATCAGAGGAAGATAACACCCATCTTGGAAAGATCAAAGGCACGGGTATGAATTCACTCATGCTGCCACTTCAAACCCTCCACACACTTCATCAGGGTATCTTAGATGAGCTTCAAATCAGAGAGCAACGTGCACTCTAAGTTATTAGTGAAGTCAAAATGAACAATGAGCATATCTTTGCCGAAAAGGTTTAGGCTCTTAAGGAAAAATAAGAGCTAGAAGCGCGAAGCAAGAGCCTAGAAGCAAAAATTACACAAGCATGTAATTCAGTACCAAAACTACACATTCCAAAGGATGCGACAACTTCAACAAAGATTTAGAAATTGGCCACTGTCGTGCGATAGTCTAAGGATGAGGTAGGCCGAGTTACTTCTGATTTTTAGATGAATATCTCAGAACTACAATTGAAACTGTAGCCAACTACTCTTCCAGAGGTCAGGGAGTAGTTTGTTGCAACCATCAAAGAACGCATGTTTAATTTGGAGAATTTAGTATCGGGTTGCAATGGAGTTTTTGAAAATGTAATAGATCTATGGAATACGTTGTTGGAGGACTCAAACCTATAGTGATTACATAAAAAGATCAGATAGGCACAATAACAAGTTTATGAGATCAGGGTGATTGCATGCACTTTGGTGCCATTCTAGCGCTTCGCATGCTTGCAAGAAATGAAGCTGCTGCAGGCACAAGTTGAGGATCTGCATCACAAAGAAGAAGTTTTGAAGGCTTGTATTCAACCATGGACATAGAAATCAAGCCAGATTACTCTGTCCATCCAAGAAAAGCTGAATACTTTCTAGTAGAAAAAAAGGACCATGCGCGTCACAATGGAGGGGCCAACTATAGAGAATCTAGTCAAAGAAGTGCAACAGGCCATAATATAGAGTACAGTGGACCTTCAAGTATTGAAGATGGAGTTAAGTGACATCCACAATAAAGTGGAGAATCTCGCTTAGTGACTCAAGGGTGAGTCACGATATTTGTGTTGGGGGACTATTGGGATGGGGTCCCTGAGGTCAATTTTTGTCAGTTAAGTCAATTTTTGTAATACTTTTGTTGAAGAATGTAAAGTCTCTGTAAAATGTGGAAGCGGAGTGCGAAGCTAAGTGTTACACAATAATTTGTCACTGTCTTTACTCCAGTCTCCCTACTGTGTCATGTGTCCAATTCATACATGCTCATGTTAGACAAATGCTCTCTGATGTTGCCAAATGACGCACTTTTCCAAAGGTTTCTGCCTCATCGCATCTGTTGGCTTAATAAACACGCTGAGGCCACTCCAAAACAGTCCAGAAGAGCTGCCATTGTGGAAGTACACGTGATTCCCGCGATGGTTGAATTTCATGTGCAAGCGCAACTGTTGATTGTAGTTTCCCGCGATGACCTAACTATCTCCGTTATGAAATAGTGATGTCAACGCAGCAGACCAGTTATGTGCCCGTGATGATCCAGATTGGGCGAATTTGTTCCAACATTCGGCCTTCCAGATGATTCCAAAACCGGTTGTTGGCCTTGTTTATGTCGCCCTCCTTTCTCTGGCGTGGTTGTTCCGTCATTTTTGCTACCTTCCTTGGAGATAAGCTCATCCTCCCACCTTTCATGGAGACTCCTTCTCCTATTTAAACTCTCACCATTTCCATGTGCTCCTAGTTTGGAATTCTTAGTCTTTGGAGTGTTGCTATTAGTACTTGTGAAGCTTGTTAGATAGCTGGTGTGATTGTGACAAGTGTGGGATTGTTGAGAGCTTGAGGAAGGTTGTGAAGTGCCTTTGATCTTGTGTAAAACTTGTGAGTGAGAGAGACTTGTATTTTGGGAGATCTATCATCATAGAGTGAATGCTTGAAGAACATGCTGACTGGATCCATCTGAGAAGGCTTACGATGTCAAGACTTTGGTTGTAAGCTTACTCTTATTTCATAATTAATGCAATCAATGATGTTTTCCTATGTCTTGTATGTAATGTACTAGATAGCTCATGACTTCTTGACATTGTGAGTAAATAGATCATTGTTGTTCCGGTTACGTTCTTTGTTGTATTTCCTTTGCATTGTTTCAGGTTGATTAATCATTAGGAGAAGAAAGTGGAAGCTGGAGCAGTGCAATGGAACTCCATCGACCACCGGTTGAGGTAGGCCTCCAACTTGAACTATTTAAGGAAAGCTATTGTTGATTTGTCCTTGTTTGTGACTAGACCCATTCTAGGGCTAGAGGGGTTGCCTCTGTCCACAAAGGGAATACTTTCCTGCATCACAAATTCGCAACTCCACTGGGGAGCATTGGCCTTTGTTCTTTTCTTGTTTACTCTTGCCTTGCTTTTTGTTTTCGTCTCTTTTGAAGTTTTGGGGATTAGTTACCAGTCTTCTAAGTTTCTTGGCCTGATCTGGGAAATGCCCTTATTTGATTAAAGATTGATTATCTTTGGTTTGGGAGTTTTTGGTTTTCCTATTATTGTTTTGAACATCGTCGTCGCTTTTAATTTAACAGTCGCGCTGTCATCGCGTCACTACTTTTGTAGTATCCTGTTCATCGTGTAATTACGCTTAACAATTGCGAAGGTTCTGTAAATCGGACCATCGCAGAAAAGTCGTGTACTTCCGCGCTGACTGTTTGGTCAATTTAGTGTGATCTAAATTGCTATTTATAATGTCAACCCGGGGTTCATAAACTGACGAAGTGAAGTGTACTATATGTACTAGATAACCATTTCTTTAATCTTTTGTCATTTTTTGAGTTTTTTTTTGAGTTTATTTTTGGATTTATCTTTCCCTAATGTGTGATGGTAAGAGTGAAAGTGAAGTATGAAGTATGGACAGTGGTGGTGGTTGCTACAATGATTTCCTCAAACTTGAAAGTTCTCAAGAAGAAAGCTAAACTGAAATCAATTCTTAAGAGAAAGTAAATGCATCAAAAAGTGAACTAATGACAATGGCCCAGTATCCTTGCTGCTGAATGAAAAGAAAGTAAAAATTGAACTTAAAGCAACTCAAACCAAAAGCAAAGCAACTAATTCACACTACTCAAACTCTTCAGATCCTTTACCCTTCAGCTCAATCTACCTTGTGGGAAGTAATCATGAATAAGTCAAGCAATATGCTATCTAAATGACAAGAAATTAAATTGCATGAAAGAAACTAGTCACACTACTTTAACTCTTCTGGTCCTTTACCCTTCAGCTCAATCTACCTTGTGGGAAGCAACCAAGAATAAGTTTAAGCAATATGAGAACTAAATTGCAAGAAATTAAATTGCAGAAAAGAAACTAATCACACTACTTCAACTCTTCTGATCCTTTACCCTTCAGCTCAATCTACCTTGTGGGAAGCAATCATGAATAAGTTTAAGCAATATGATAACTAAATCACACTACAGTTAGTGATATTCTGATTTCTTGCTAATAGAGACACTTCACTATAGAAAGAAACCATAAATTGATGAGCAGTATGATATCCAAATAACAAAGAAAGTAAGTAAGCAAATCACACTACTGAAATCACAACTTGGAAAAGACAGTGCTGAAATTGAACTTCAGAAAATGAAAGTTAGCAGGAAGGACAAGATGATCTCATATGCCAATAGTTATCAAAAAGATGAAAATTTTCCCGGGCTACCTAAGAAAACCTGCAGAAAAGCACTGATCAGTTGACAATCATAAGAGAACAGAGATGAAAATCTAAGCAGCAGTGAGTTAAGAAACATCAAAAGTATGTTATGTACAAGCTAATGATACAAAAGCATAATAAAACCAAATGACAACTTTACAAGGCTTCAGCGCGCAGGGGCCCTCTGCCACTTCGGCCGGTCACAAGGAATCACACGAATAAGCTCAGAAAAGTCTCCTCATATATTAAAACAACAATATGTATAAACAGTGGGGTGACAACACGATAGTTCAGAAATTACATATCAAGAAAAAACTCCTTTACAACGTTCATCGACGCGTTATTTATAATGCCAAAATGTTGAGACTAGCTAACTAACTCCTACGCTAATGACTGTATTGACAAAGATACGTAGATCCCTTCAGTCGAGATCTAGCGTAACTGTCATCATGTTTATTAAATCTCTGGAGTGGTTGCTGTTAGATTCCAGTTGCAGAAGTGATCTCCAGGTGTGCTGGTGTCTTCGTGAGCTGAGGACTGTGCCACGTAACGTTCATGTGCTCAAAACAGAGCCGTGCCACTGTTGGACTCTTTGGTTGGCTCTACCTTTGACCTTCGTTGACCGTGACCTTCCATGGATGATTTGGCTACTTCGAAGGGACACGTTCCATGTATTCGTCGCCTGGAGCTTGCCCATGTGGCTCGTTTCTTCATAGAACACCTGTAGCACAGCTTTTAACAAAATAGCTGCGGAATCCTGTGCTGGCTGCGGAAACCTGTGCTGGCTACGGAAATTGACAAGTTTCCATAGCTGCATGAATAAAAAACTAAACCAAACAACAGTCATAAGTATAGTCAGAAAACCATGTAAAGAACTCTTTTTAAACTATAGTGCAATGATTTAGCAGCTGGGTGGATGCAATAAGTGCAAAAGGAAGGCTGAGAGGGTGTATATGAAGGTGCAGGTTTGAGGCTCGACACTAACATCGCTTTGTTGCTGCATATTGTTCTTTATCAGCACTTTATTGCCAGTATATTGCCCATGTTGATTGTTGTAGAATTGAATTTTTTCATTTTTGCCTCCTGAATCCATTAGTCTTGCTAGTCCCTTGCTGTTCTCACTTGTTTGATGACTTGTTTTTCACTGTTTCGAGGTTGAGGCAGTCTCTTGTGAGCTTTGGTGGATGAATCTTGTTTTTCTTGCTTCGTGACCTAGTTTCATTGTTTCAAGCCTTTTGGATCAATTTTGCTTGGTTGCCTATTTGCAAAGATTCGTTTGCTGCTTGCTGTTGGTTTAATTGAGCCTTCCCCTTTGCTTACTTTTGGTTGACTGTTTAGTGATCGTTATTGGACTAATCTTGGCATTGTTTCAATTTCTCTTCACTACCCAAACATAGATTACAATTGTTTGGATCAATCGTTTTTCCGCATTTGTTTGTTGCTTATTGGTTTCTTTTAGATTAGAGGCATCAAAATAAAAAAGATTGCATTTCATTTGGCATGCGAAAGTGGAAGTGAATTTGCATTTCAAGTTGCATATTGAAAAGTGAATGATTAAAACCTCTCATTAGTAGTATCCATGCACTTTAGGAATTGATGTCTGTTTGCATTGAGTGATTGTTTGTTGCCTTGGTTTTTCTTGGTTTGGGAATGATCTCTCTACCCTCCCATAGGTAGGTGTTCATCGAAGAAAAAGGATAGTTCATTCATTCTAGCTACATCCTAGGTTTTGTTATATACATACGGTAAGGCCCAAAAACTGAAACGTAATCGAAGATAAACTTTAAAATGAACTGAATAAATCTAACAACGCATTGGAACATAACGCACACATTTAGAGGTCTAGGCTAGAGACATGCTCCAGCGTCGTTAAACCTAGTCACTTTTGTTTCCACTCAAGGTTGGGTAATTCCTCCTTTTGTGACTCAATAGTGGTCTAGCACGGAATTGTGCTACCACGTACCATCGAGTATATGGGGAGACCCCACTAGGTTATCATCCTTTATCCATAGGAAGCCGTGTCTGCCACCTTACAAGTTGTAACGCACTGAACACAGCATTCGGGAAGATTGACTACTGTACGGAAAGTCCTTGGTTTTCATATGACTGCCAAGGTGTATATGCAGTTTTACGGATTTGTCTGGTAAACCTTTTGCCTAGTTCTCTAGAGTAGTCACTTTTGTTCCTTTTCGGACTCCCTAAAAGAAAAGGTCCATCTGAGCACTTGTCACTTCAAGCTCATTAA
Source organism: Pinus tabuliformis (assembly GCA_031772625.1). NCBI lineage: Eukaryota > Viridiplantae > Streptophyta > Pinopsida > Pinales > Pinaceae > Pinus > Pinus tabuliformis. The sequence continues at coordinate 210,336,775 of CM062809.1, read as the reverse complement.
ATATTTGAAAGTGACTAGAGTCATCTTTTGTCCTTTTCTCGACTCTTTAAAAATGAAAAGGTCAAGTTTTGTTCCTGTGTCTTAAAATTTATTTGGCCACGATTCACATTTACCCAGTTAGATCTTGTTTGTGTTAGTTTGAGTAGGGTCCTTTCTCGTTAGTTTGCCTAGGATCTTTTGAAGTCATCATCCTGGTGGAATCACCGATCCCGTCTCCCGTTCTAAGTGACCAAGGGTCTCCTTCTTCTGTTTCTCCCGAGGTACCGGTTGTGAGTGATACTCTCCCTGTTATTTCGAGTATCCAATTGATTAACTCTCGTGCTCCAGAGGACGAGACTTACGAAATTCACTGGAACCCCATTTGGAAGCCTTCTGAAGAAGATATCCCTCCTACTCCTCCTAGTGTTTCGGTCCCAATGTCTTCTTCTGATATGGAGGACACATCCCTCGCCACAAGTGAAGAGTTCGTTGCGACGAGCGGTGAAATTCCCACCTCGATGGAAACTCCACCCTTTCGTATCACCCCTCTTGGTGTTACGTTGCCTTTACGCTATAAGGCATTGAGGGATGTTATGTCTTCTAGGACTCCCCCTATGAGTTATATATGGTCACAAACCATCACTTCAACCTCGGAGTCCTTTATTCCTCAAATTCACAATGTGCCTGTCACTTCCGTCCCGACTATTCCAACTGTGAATGTGGCTTCTTCAACCCTCGTTGTCAGCGTCGTTATTGCATCCTCAGTTGTGACAACTGCTGCTGGACCTTCTTCAGGCTCAGCTTATAGTGGCCCATCGGCATCTATACCCAGAGTTGTTGACCCTACACTAAGTGCCCCACCTTCTTCTAATTCTATCCCAGCAGGAGGGGCATGCGATGAATATTTTCATGCTCTTTAGAATGCGGATCCTCAAAATTTGTTTCATTATTATGATTCTAGAGGAGCTCATATCTATTATCATGGACCTCTGCCACCTCAACATGTGGTTGAGGTCATGGTCCCGTTATCCATTGCTTGGACCCCACTCGTTGTGGCGGTGGCCGAAGTATCACCTGCACATCTTCAAGGACCACCTAATCAAGGCCAACCGTCTTACATGCAAACCTCTCATGGGCAGCAGTATTACGGCCAGTCTTATCCAGGGCAACCTAGAGGCCCACAAGGACAACCCTTTCAGGGACAATTTTCGGCCTCTGCTGGTCCGTCTTTTACCTATTTTGCGCAACCTTCTGGTAATCTGGGACAACCTTACATGCAACAAGGTCAGCCTGGTGTCCAGCAAGGTTATCCTTTTGGGCAAGTCGGTCAACCTTATGTTCAACAAGGCCAACCCACTGTCCAGTATGGTCAAACATCTAGACAAGTTGGTCAGCCTCAGATCTAATCAGGTCAACCAACTACCCAGTCTGCTCATCCATCTGGTCTATTGGGACAACCCTCAGTTGTGCAAGGAAAACCCAACACCCAGCAGGCTCAACCTTCTGGGCAGATGGGTCAATCTCAATCTCAACTGGTCAACATTCTAGCCAGATGGCTTAGCTTCAGTTCTCTCAAGGACATCCTTCTGGGCGTGCTCAACCGGGCACTCAAATGATTGTTGCTTCTCAAGCTCAACCTAGTTTTCAGCCCCAGGCTGGGCCCCAGACCCAATCCAGTCTTCAAATGTAGGTTGGGCGTCAATCCCAACTGGCCTATCAAACGCAGCCTGCCTCTCAGGCTCAGTTTGGAGCCCAGCCGCCTTATGGTTTCCAGCAATCCCAAGAAAAAACTCAATTTTCCCCATATCAAAATTACCAGCAACTGCAGGTGATTCCTTATCAGAATTACCAACAACCTTATGTTGCTCCTGCAGGCCAAGTTGGTAATCAGTGGAATGCTGGGGGGAAAATCCAGGTTTAGCCATCCTATAACCCCTATGGAAAAAATCCCTACGGACAAAACCCTCCTGGGTCAAATCTGTCTGGACAAAATCAATGGGGGCAACTGCCAGCTGGCTAGAACTTTGGTACCCCTTCCTATCTGCAGCCCCAGATGTCCTTTAACCCTCAATTACCCTTTTTAGCAACGTTGGAATTACCGGATGTGTCCAAATTGACCAATGATCCTATTCTTCATAATCCGTATTGGCCACCGGTTCCAACTAAGATTCCTGATGATTGTCCCAAATTCGATTGTAAGGCTAGAGAAGACCCCCAAGCTCACGTCATGACTTATCATCTATGGTGTTCATCGAATTCGTGGCTTGATGATTCAATCTGACTCTACCTTTTTCAAAGGACTCTCACTGGCTCTGCTACTAAATGGTATATTGAGTTATCTCGCGGATCTTTTCAGGATTTTAACTCGTTGGCTATGGCATTTTTAACTCATTTTCAGTTGTCGATTCGATATGAAATGGGCACACACCTCCTGACATCCTTAAAATAGATAACGGCTACGCACATCTCTGATCATATCCATGAATGGAGACGGCATCATCGTTTGATTAAGTTTTGGATTCCCGATCAGCTTCTTACCGACTGGTTCACGACCTCATTCGTCGGTCCGATAGCACGGGACATTGCTATGGGGGCATGTGTAACTGAAGAGCAAGCTATTGCATGTGCTCAGTACCTTGACTTGGTTTAATCCCAGTCCAGTACGCTATATGATTATTTCCATGATGGCCCGAGACCAGGAACATCCAAAGTCTCGCCAACACCATCTGTTGATGGTATCATTGGTTCCATTAATCCGCCTTCAAAGAAAACTTCCGTGAACCCTTGGAAGCAAAAGTCAAATGCTCTGAACGAAAATATTTCTCAGGCTGTATCTAATTCTGGTAGTACTTCCAAGGTTAACGCCATCCAGTCCACCACAATGGACAAAGCCTCGAAAGGAAAGAAGAAGGGAAAAGGAAAGAATAAAGCGGATCAACCTAAGTAGGATTCCCCTAAACCTCCACCCGAGGAAGGCGCCAAATGCAAGCCCAAGTACCCTTGTCTTATATGTGATGAGTATCACTATACCAAAGACTGCCCAAGGTGGTTTGAAGTTAGTTGTTTGTTGAAAGGTGCTCCCGAGACTCCTGCTGTGCTCAAAGAACCTTTTCCCCCACAGCAAATGCAAATGGTGGCTGATCCATCCCAATCCTCTTCTCCCTTTCGTTCTCAAGTATTTATGGTTGGGACGATTCCTATCCACATCAGTACTCGGGCAAAAGAATATCTGTCGCCTGTCGGGAAGAGCCTGAGGTCCCCTTTAGCGCTCCTCCGTCCAGTTCGGGTCGCTCCATATTGAGAGACCTAGCACTAAGACACCCATTCGACCCCCTCCGAAAGGTGTACTCCGGAAATCTTCTTACAACCCTAATGCTCATGCTACCCAACACTACAACATAATTGAGGACTTAGTCCAGGCTCCGTCAGCTATGTCCGCTTTAGAAGTACTCCAGAGCTTCCCCTCTCAGAGAAAGTCCTTGTTATCAGCCATCGGTGGCATAGACCCGGCTGACTCGGATCTGATTACTTTTGACCTTGAAAGCCATATACTGCGACTGCCTCACCAAATTTCCTTCCTCATACAGGTCATCATCAATTCCAAAATGATTCATCGTACAGTCATTGATGAAGGCGCTTGAACTTGAATCATTTTTGTTGCCTATTGGAAGGCTATTAGTTCTCCGACTCTGAGCCAGTCTCCTACGACCTTGGAAGCCTTTGATGGGAGAGAGTCTCGCCCTTATGGTATACTCCAACGTTTGCCCATTACTTTGGAAGGGAAGATGGTCAAAGTGGAAGTTGAAGTTGTTGATTCTAATCTTACCTACAACCTCCTTCTGGGACGTAGCTGGACATACGCCATGCGAGCCGTGGCTTCATCTCTATTTTGTGTTCTTCGTTTCCCTCATCAAGGGAAGATCATCACCGTAGACCAGCTATCCTTCTTCGCCTCCTCTTCCGAAGGCAACGTGCCTTTTTTTGAGCATACCTCCACCCCATATTAGAGTGTGGGAGCTGGGCTTTTTAAAGATCCTGCCCTGATGGGTGTGTTTTCACTCCCACCTCCTAACGTTGCTCATATCAATATGATTTCCATTCGCTCTGATCCGTGGGTTCTTCCCCCACTGATCAGGTAGAATCTTGGGGCGATGAGATGTCGTTGAGTCCTGTTGAGCTCAACTACGTCGAAATTGTTTCTGCGTCAGCTCCCCCTTCTGAACCTGCTCCTTCGAGCAGGGCTCCTGACTCGTACGCTCATTCCCCTTGGCTTGGAGATGATGCTTCTTCGGATCCTTTAAAGGAAATATTTCCTTCTGATGAAGCCATTATCGAGACCATGTCTCTCGAGGAACCTCCTTGGTCTGATCATCACCATCGTTCCTCGTTTCTCCCTGCCCACCAGGAAATGCTTACCTATCTCGAGCGGTTTTCTCCTTTTCTCCCATCTCAACCCCTTCAGACACCCATTCAAGTTTATTAAGTGTCTTCTGAAGGAAATATGGGAAAAATCACGCACACCCAGCCCGTCGACATCTCTGTGAAACCAGGGATTGTCGAGCATATCCATGTTGGAGTCAGTTGTACTCCGGAGGAAATTCAGCTTTATACTGATATTTTTTGCGAATTTCGTGATGTCTTTGCTTGGTCCTACAAAGAAATGCCTGGCATTGATCCTAGCATAGTGGTGCATGAGATACCTACGTATCCGGTTGCTAAGCCGGTTCATCAGTGCCTACACCCCGTGCACCCCCGAAAGGCTGCAGCCATTAAAGCGGAAGTTGAAAAGCTTCTTAAGGATGGTTTTATTTACCCCATCCCACTAATAGATTGGGTCTCCAATATCGTCCGTGTGACTAAAAAATAGGGTACCATTCGAGTCTATGTTGATTATCGTGATATTAACCAGGCCTATCCCAAAGATAACTTCCCCACACCCTTCATTGACCAGCTCATTGATGAGTGTGCTGGGAGTGAAATGTATTCATTTATGGACGGTTTTTCTGGGTATAACCAGATCAATATTGCACCCACAGATCAGCACAAGACTGCCTTTATCTATCTGTGGGGCACTTTTGCCTACAAAAAGCTCCCTTTCGGTTTGAAGAACGCCGGTGCTACCTTCCAACGTGCAATGTCCTATGCATTCCATGACATTCGTCACATTGTACAACTGTACCTGGATGATCTACCAGCTCATTTAGCAAAAATGCCAGGACCATCCCACTCATCTTCGTGAAATCTTTCTCCACATTCGACACTACTGCATCAGGCTTAATCCTCATAAACGTGTCTTCTGCATTGAGTCAGGCAGACTGCTCGGGTTTATCATCTCCCGAGAGGGCATCTGTTTGGATCCCCTTAAAGTCGAGGCTATTCTGAATCTTCCTCCCCCTGCTTCCTTGCAGCAATTGCAGAGCTTGTAGGGCAAAGAAAAAATTTTAAGACGATTCATTCCGAACTATGCTGAAGTGGCTAAAGGTTTCACGTGGTTACTGAAGTGAGATACCTCGTTTCATTGGGATGTCACTGCTCAAGAGTCCTTCGAGCGTCTCAAGGGTCTCCTTGTTTCCGCTCCATTGTTGCATCCTCCGAATTATCATCGCGACTATACTCTATATTTGGCCACTGCCGATACCATTATTGGCATGGTTCTCATTCAAGATGACGATGATGACATTGAGCATGTCATATATTATCTCAGTGGCAATCTTCTAGATACGGAAACTCGATACACTTATTTCGAGAAGTTGGCATTGGCCGCTGTTTGTGCCATCCAACGCTTCCGCCATTATATCTTGTTGCGTACTACGACCGTGGTTTCTGATTGCAACCCGACGACGTACATTCTGTCACGTCAGTTATTGGGGGGCAAGTACTCGAAGTTGTTCGTCATCCTCCAAGAGTTCGACTTGGAATTTACCACCGCCAAGTATAAGAAATCCCTTGTCTTTGCTGAGTTACTTTACTCTTTGCCATCTCCTACCGCACCCTCTCGGTGAGAGGACCATATCCCGAATGAAACTGTGTTCCTAATTAGCACCCTCGATCCCTGGTACGGGGATATTATTTTATATCTGCAGACATCCTCTTTTTGTCTCGATGTGTCTAAGGATGCTCGGTGATGGATTCATCATTAGTCTCAACCCTATCGTATCATTGGGGACACCTTGTACCATCTCGGTGCCAACTCCATTTTCCACCGATGCATAACATTCGAGGAAGCTAAGCGAGTTTTGAATGACTGCCATTCTGGCACTTGTGGTGGTCATATGTCCACATATGCTACTGCTCAACTCTGCACTGGTTATTTCTGGCCCTCCATCTTTAAGGATTGCATTCTTGCCATTCGCTCCTGTCACGAGTGCCAGATATACCAGCGGAAGATGCGTGTACCTCCCGCTCCATTGCACCCTGTTATTACCGTCAGCCCTTTTGCAAAATGGGGCATTGATGATATGACCTGTAACCCTTGCTCGGCTCGGGGGCATGGGTATATTATCGTTGTTGTTGATTACTTCACAAAATGGGCGAGGTGATGCCCACATTATCTGAAGATGGTCACATAGCGGCGCAATTTTTGTTTAACCATGTTATTACACAGCTCGGAGTCCCTCAGGCTATCGTCACTGATCACGAGAAGCATTTCCGTAATCACATGATGACCGAGCTAACAACCCAGCTAGGCTTACGGCATGATAGTTCGACTCCATACTATCCTCAGGCCAATGAACAAGTAGAAGCCATCAACAAGGTTCTAGTTATGATGCTTCAACGTACCGTTGGAATGCACAAGTCCAACTGGCACTTGATGTTGTTCTCCGCCTTGTGGGCCTACCGAACCTCCGTGAAGGATGCCACCAGTTTCACTCCATTTCAATTAGTTTACAGACTAGAGGCTACCCTTCCAATCGAGTGTGAGATCCCTTCTTTGAAGTTGGTCTTCGAGTTACTTCCCAACACTACTCCAGTAGAAGAACGCCTTCTTTACCTAGAATGGTTACACGAGACCCATTGGCTAGCCTCTCTAGCTATCGAAGCATAGAAGAAGAGAGTGAAAACTTACTTCGATCATACCATCCATTCTCGTTCTTTTGTTGAGGGAGATTTAGTCCTGCTGTACGATCAAGCGAATGAAAAGCTGGGGGCAGGCAAACTCGAGCCCATGTGGCTAGGGCCTTATATTGTAAAGAGAGTTTTGTAGAAAGGGGCCTACGAGCTAATTGATTATGAAGGGAATCCTCTCGATAACCCCCAAAACAGGTTGTACTTGAAAAAGTACTATGCGTGAATTCCATGCACTTTGGTTTCTACATACGTGTGTTTTTATTAGGCATGTTGTGTATGTGTTTTCATGTTTTTGGCTTGGTGTGAAGGCATGATTGCCGCTTATTATGTATTTTTCTTTTGTGCAGATGTCTGGTGCACCTTACGTTGGTTTCGCCGATGGTGCCTGCCGCAGTACCCGCAACTTGTCCTCTACGGCGTGGGTGATCTACAATCCTCCTGGTGAGTTGATAGATCTTCAAGGTGTGTGTTTAGGTTGTACCACAAACAATGTTGCTGAATATAGTGCTGTGATTGAGTTACTGGCTGAGGAAATTAATCTTGGTATTCGTGCATTGCTTATAAACCTGGACTCTCAACCTGTCGTCCACCAGCTCAATGGGCGATATTCCATCAGAGACCATTGCATTTTAAGGTTGTATTTACATGTTAAATTGTTAGAGAGGAATTTTGATTTCATTACATATTAGGATATTCCACAACGGTTAAAGACGTTAACTGATGCATTGGCTAATCATGTATTAGACAGACATTTGTGTAACATGTAATCAAAACATCATACAGGAAAGCATATAAAACACAATAATAGACCATAGGAATATATATATATATATATATATATATATATATATATATATATATATATATATATATATATATATATATATATATATATATATATATATATATATGGTGTGGTGCACCAAGGAACTAAAAAATAAGTGTACATGTCCAAATAGAGTCTGTGTTCTCCGTACATCTGAGACACATGTCTCTCAAAAATCACCAGCAGGAAATAAAAAACCTAGGTGTCTACTGCGGTGGGTTGTGCTCCCTATAGTACACCGCCGCTCGTGTCACCCGCCTCAACAGGCAGTGCATCCTAGGTTCCACTCCTACTGTATGGATTTGGGATGCTCTGGGGACCTCCTCGATCCCAATATAATCTGGAATCCCTGCTAGCAGACCCTCAAGGTTCTGGATCACTGTCTCCATCGTATCATCTTCCGAAGCAGCCAAGGCTAGTGCTGCAATGCCCTGCGCATCCCTCTGCACCTCTGGAGACATTATGAGGGGTCTCACTAGTCCTACATCTGCATGCCATAGCGTTCATCATTAGGACAGGGACATGAAAAAATCAGAAAAAACATCGTAAAAATAAAAATCAAAAAATGTGATCAAGTGTCTTACCACCGTCATCCCACTGCTCTCGAGCGGGCAGCTGCATGTCAAGATCTCCACGGAAGTCCATGCCGGCACATGGCCAATCCTCCACAAAGATTGTCTGTCGCTCCAGCCACTCTTGGAAAAATGTTCCCCACGCCACTGGTCGTCCGCCACCTCCTCGTGGCATGACGTGAGCCCATCGCGTGGCCCTCGTCTCACGTGGCTTGGGTAAGTCCAAATCCATGTCTTGCAACTGCAGTGCCGGAATCCGCTCTAGCATGAGCAGGACTAAGATGGATCTGTAACCAAACTACTTCATCTCTCCTCGACGACAGTTGATGAGTTGCCTCTTTATGTTTGTCGTCACCGTCTCTGCCCAGTTAAACATGGTGGGATTAAGACACTCAAGAGCCAGCCAGAGCTGAGTCTTCGAAGCCTCATGTTGGGCTTGGGAGCCCACTACCCGTGTCACCATGAAAAGCATAGCACGATGGATTACGTCCTCCACTGTTGGGATTGCCACCTTCCCACTCCTTGACTTGCGTGCCTGTGGGCACACTTGAGCCATCAGCATATCTAAGGAATCACCCCCGGGTCGCTGCCCCTCCAGAATGGGCCTCTCACCTCGATGGGACAGCCCGGTCAAAAAATATATGTTTGTAGAGTCAAACTCGATATCCCGGCCTCGGATGATAAATTTCCCATTTGTGGGATTCCAGGCCCTGATTAGTAGCTCCAGCAAGTCAGGTTGTGACCACAGGTGTGGAGTTAGGAAGAATTTAAGCAATCTGCATGCCCTAATGCATTTCGGCACCCCACATCAGCAAAAGCTTCTATATCATTGTTATAATGCGCACGTTCTTGCCAGATGAATGCCATTATAGCCTGCAGGATGAAAAAAGTTGGATTAGCACTTCACTTGGAAAATTCAATGCCGAATTTGCATTAAAACATAAGTTTGCGGCGTCATCGTGTCTGTTTTAAAAATAGATGCGATGGCGCAAGGTCCATAGTTCAAACTTTTCGTGATCATCGCGGAAGTACACCACTTTTCTGCGATGATCGGAGCGCGCCTTGTGTAAAAAAAAATTCGGCCATCGCGGACCTGATAGGGTAAACCCGCGATGACCGAGCGGTGGAACCCAGTTTGAAAATCCGCCTAAACTAACACTTGGAAGTTCAAAACGCATGAAAAAAGTACCAAAATGAAGCGCAGGGTAACGTGTGTCTACCTGGAACCAGTTTCGAGACGAATGATGCACGGACAGGGCCGAATTTCGCTCGCCAACTTCAGTGTTCCAAGTTGCTCCACGGTAAATTGAATAGTGTTACGTTAAAAATGAATGGGTTAATCCTTTTTTATAGCGATTTTTGCAAATTTGAAAAATACATTTTATAAATGTGGGTTTTTCTCATTGTTTTACCATATGGATAGTCAAATATGCTTTTTAACTATGTTTTTTATGTGTATTGTTCATATTATCTCGAACGGGTTTACGTGTGATGTGTTTTTGTGTAGAACTTCAAGCAATGGAATTACGACAGTCTCATATACACTTTATCCCGAAAAGTCGTCTTTTAAGCTCTTTTTCGACTTGAAACATGAAAAGATGGCTGAGTTTTCCTCTTGACTCGTTAAATGAAATGAGAGGCGGTCATCTTTAAGCTCTTTTCTGACCATTTAAACACAAAAAGATTGTTGGGTTTTTGTCATTTCAAGCTCGTTACTAGTTGCGAAACGACATGCTTCTGACCGCTTTTTTACTTTTTTTTGTCGAAGTTACTACTTACGAAAATTACTCCTTGATTTTAATGGTCGGGCGGTTCTTTCGAGTATCGTTTTATACTTTTTCGGGCTCGAGAGACACAACTCTATGAAAAAGGACCCCCCTGGAGTTTTCTTTTCCGTGTCTTTTTCAAACTCTCTAAACATGAAAAAGACTCCGAGTTTTACCTATGTCGGACTCGTTAAACCCTGACGACATTGGACTTGTCACCATGACGAGACTCGAGCTTCTCCTTCCTAGGGCTCGTTAAAATATTACTAGGTTGGACTCAACAACAGGTTTATCATTGATTGTCTATGGCAGGTAGTCACTCTTGAACATCAACACTTTCTTCTTGTCGGGCTGGGACATCCATACATCGTCATTTGGCCTTCTGCAGGTTTGGGTTCTAGCCTCATTCCATCCGATTCATGTTGTCTCCTTTGAGCCTCTAATCCCTTGGTGCCTGAACGCTGCCACCCCCCCCCCCCCCCCGGAGTTGTGTCGCCGACATGTTCAAGAGTATAATCCTTCTGCAGTTTACAACCTCGTCTTTTTCGCTGATACTCTGTTTCGCGATCTGCCACTTGTTCCTTATCTCGTTTCGTTGATGGGGGAAACATGATGGCCTTCCTGCGATGGGTTGCCTCCTATCGACACCAGCTCATTATCCAGGAGATTGATCTAGAGATCCCCTTTGGTACCTTAGAGCTTGCATGCCTCAATGGCAAGTTCTTTGCACCTGATGGTTGACTTTCATCATTGGTCGTCGGTTGGGTGATTCCACGAGTGTTTGACTTCATCTCCTTTTTCACACTTCGTGGATTGTGCTAGACAGTACCTTGAGAGCCACTAGCATTATTGGTGGTTTCTCTGACGCTTGTTAATGGTTTTCATCATTGACCGGTAATCAAGCGATGTTCTATCATGCTCAACCTTAGCACATCTATTCGCATGTTAGAATTTGTACTTTGGTCGGATGGGTTCAAGACCCCGAACTCAGATTACATCCGTTCGGGCTGTGTGGATTGGTTTATGATTACATGACTCATTGATGGATGGCTACGACCATGCCTGAGTCTTCATGGATGGCAGCGACCATACCTTTATCATCATCATGGTCTTATTGTCTGGATGGCTGCGTCCATACCTCAGACCTATTTCGTATGTCTTTTGGATGGTTGCGCCCATTCCTAGACTACATGTAATTCATTATCAGAGATATCAGTTGTACTTGCATGCAGGTTCTTCTAGATGGTGTTCCAGTTCAGTCAATTTCCTAAAGCATTTAGCCCCTCCCTCTCTCTCGGGCTTCATACTTTAGGGGGCATCTGTTACATAGTAATTTGTCACTGTCTTTACTCCAGTCTCCTTGCTGTGTCATGTGTCCAAGTCATACATGCTCATGTTAGACAAATTCTCTCTGATGTTTCCAAATGACCCACTTTTCCAAAGGTTTCTGCCTCATCGCGTCTGTTGGCTTAATAAACGTGCTAAAGGGCGCTCAAAATAGTCCAGAAGTGTTGTCATCACGGAAGTACATGTGATTCCCGCGATGGTCGAATTTCATGTGCCAACGCAACTTTCGATTGTAGTTTCCCGTGACGACCTGACTATCTTCGTTATGCAATAGTGATGTCAGTGTGGCAAACCAGTTATGCGCCCGCGATGATCCAGATTGGGCAAATTTGTTCCAACAGTCGGCCTTCCAAATGACTCCAGACCGGGTTGTTGGCCTTGTTTATGTCACCCTCCTTTCTTTGGCATGCCTGTTCCGTCATTTGTGCTACCTTCCTTGGAGATAAGTTGATCCTCCCACCTTTCATGGAGACTCCTTCTCCTATTTAAACTCTCACCATTTCCATGTGCTGCTAGTTTGGAATTCTTAGTCTTTGGAGTGTTGCTGTTAGTACTTGTCAAGCTTGTTAGATAGCTGGTGTGAGCGTGACAAGTGTGGGATTGTTGAGAGCTTGAGGAAGGTTGTGAAGTGCCTTTGATCTTGTGTAAAACTTGTGAGTGAGAGAGACTTGTATGTTGGGAGATCCATCCTCATAGAGTGAATGCTTGAAGAACATGCTAACTGGATCCCTCTGAGAAGGCTTGTGACATCAAGACCTTGGTTGTAAGCTTACTCTTATTTCATAATTAATGCAATCAATGATGTTTTCCTATGTCTTGTATGTAATGTACTAGATAGCTCATGACTTCTTGAATTTGTGAGTAAATAGATCATTGTTGTTTCGATAACGTGCTTTGTTGTATTTCCTTTGCATTATTTCAGGTTGATTACTCATTAGGAGAAGAAAGCGGAAGCTGGAGCAGCGCAACGGAACTCCATCGACCACCGGTTGAGGTAGGTCTCCAACTTGAACTATTTAAGGAAAGCTATTGTTGATTTGTCCTTGTTTGTGACTAGACCCACTCTAGGGCTAGAGGGGTTGCCTCTGTCCACAGAGGGAACACTTTCCTGCATCACACTAAGTAAGAGTAAAAGGGGCATTAGTCCCTAGTATGTGTCGATGATAGGATGGTTTTGCGACCCGCCCATGGTCTGCAGACCATGGTATTGTAATGAAAAGGCTATATATAGTTGAGTCATAGCAAGTCTAAAGAGATAAATTTTTGTAAAGAATCATTGTAAGGGCAAGGTGCTAAGGAAGGAAAAGTCTATTTCCTATACTTAGGTAAAAGGAAAAGGCTCCAGTAGCTGAGTGCACAGAGACCTTCGTAAGTCCGCAAGCTAAGTGCATAGGGAGGATAATTCCGTAATTGAACGCTTCTTCATAATAAAGATTGTTTTGAGTTGAATCTGTGCATCTATGTCTGGTTTATTATTTTAGTTAAGTTTTTATTCCTCGGCGATTTGTTATGGCTTATAAGAATTAATGCTTGTTCATTACACGAAAGTAGTGGATCTATATCTTTTATGCATGTTAATAACAATTTAAGACCTTTGCAAAGATCGAAAAGTCATTAGATAGATTTGTGGTAGTTAGTTATTCAAAAGCGTAGATCTGCATGACGAAACATTTAGGCTAGAAGGGCTTCAAAATACACATTTACTACCTAGAACTGGTAGATTTGTAACATTTCTACATGATAAGTATAGTTAAGTACCTTCACTATGTTACAGGGAAAAGTGTCTACTCAGAACTGCTTATCCCACTAAGGTGTGATAGCTGCCTTAGAAACAAACAAAGTAAAGCTACTTTCGTTTTTCCTTTATGAAGTATAGATAGAGAAGAACAAAGAAGACCAACCTCTGCCTTGCGCTAATCTCCTAATTCGATTCCTCTCTTTCTTGATAGTCTTTCACTACTTGTTCCCTTGCACGCCCAGCTTCACAAAGTACCTGTAAGATCACAGTAGCATAGCACTATACAAGAACATGGATCTATAATCATAAACAATCTAGGATTAGATGTAAATTGACCATACAAATGCAACAAACATAAATTACATAAGAGTATGGAGGAAAACTTGAATAGCTTTTATTGATAAACAAGAAAGAGCCAAGGGGAGTTACAACCAGTTGTTCTGACCCAGCATCATCCTCTCAGCAAGGAAGCCCCTCTTCACCTCATACAAAGCTTAGATCACCCAAAAATCTGATGTTTTGTCTCAAGAAACCAACAACAATTCCTTACAATATGCAAAATTCCAGCCTCTGGATCTCTGGGATGAGGGATCCATATATAGATATCTGTAAGGGAGATGAGTCAGTTTGTGATTTGATTAGTGTCTTCCCTCTAATAGTTCTTGCTTCCACTTGGAGATTGATGATCTCTTACTCATCCTTAGTCGAATTCAGAGTGGCAAATGTCAAGGGAGAAGTTTCTGGAATCTTCCATTTCCTCTCCCCCTCGCGGAATGACACTGCCATTTGTCACTTCTCGCCCATCGCACCCCATAGAAGGGATTTTTGAAATGCAACGCACCCACACAGTGTGTTTAGGTGAGATGCAATGTACTTTGCCTATGGAGCAGCTGAAATGATCCTGTTTTGACCAATTATGAGCAATTTTTCATGGAGAACTTCTGGGAGAAGCTGTAATTAGTTGACCTTGTTCCTTTAGGGGTTAGAACAACACTTCTAGGGACTTAGGAGCCCTTGGTTTATGGAAATTTCATGCTTGGAGTTGTAGTGCCCAAAAATGTCTATAACAGTTGCCCCCTAAAGCATGAGGTCGTTAATCTTTTGATGTTGGGTGAAATGCTTTATTATGAGGATCCGAAGTTCTTTCAAGCTGGGAGGAGACCTGTAATAAGATACAATACAATACATTATCTTCATAATATTTTCATGATCTAGCTGAGGCGGGCATTCCCATGCTCAACTTTATAAATTCATTTTCATGTACATAGGACAGACAATCGTCTGAGTGTAGACTGATGATTCTGGTAGAGCCATCATCCCTTTGATTGGATGATTATCTGTGCAGCAATGATGTACATTTGATATGTTTATTTCCCTGAATATATATCGCAGCCCGGATGTATGAAACTAGATCCGTGGTCTTCAATCTCATTCGATCTTCACTCGAAGTACAAGTCGATCCATGTGAGATATGTTCTAGAGTCGAACATGGAAAGACATCGCCTGATTACCAGCCAATGATGTAAGCTGTTAACAGGCGTGAGAGGAATCGCCGATAATGATAATGACCCTCAAGGTACTGTAGTACAATTCACGTGGTGTGAATAAAGGACTTGGCATCGAACACCACGCAAAATCTTTCGGTCGAAGGTCATTGATGTAAACCTGTCGCCGGAAGTCAGAAACTTGCCATTGAGGCATGTGAGCTTCAAAGTACTGAATGGGGTGTTCCTAGATCAACTTCTTGGATAATGAGCTAATGTCGACAAGAAGCGATCCGTCATAGGAGGGCCTTAATGAATCCCACATCAATGACACGGAACGGAGCAAATGATTTTAATGGAGGTGAAAACGATCTGGCGATATAAGGTTCAGGGTGGCGGTCATGAAAGAATGGAGTGTAAATGTATTGTAGCGAGTGAGACACAAGTGAATTCTCTGAATGACTTCTCTTGAACATATCGGCGACACTGACATGATGGATTGGTAGCATTAACCCCAAATGTGGATGGTGTGATGGGACCATGGCGATGTGACCGGTGAATGAAACAACCCAACCCGACTTGGATGCGGAGTGAAAGTGTCATGTTCAAGAGTGACTTGCTACCAACAAAGTTTCTTCAAGTTTTCTTCCCAATGTTTCCCCAGTCATTGCTGAGCAGTACCTCTTTATTTTTGTCAAGCTTGAGGAGGATAACATATGCTTGTTCTATAATTTTCCCTTCGGGCAAACCCATCGCTATGTTTTTAACAAGCCTAGCGATAGTGAAACTCGTTCTCGTCTATAGACAAGTTTGTCGCTATTAAAATTTTAACGAGTTTAACGACAAAGATAACTCAGTCCTTTTCAATTTTAGAGAGTCTGAAAAGGAACGTAAAGGAAACTCCAAAATTCCTTTTTCGTCATCTAATCCCTTAAGTCCGAAAAAGTATAAAACAATACAGAAGGGATGAATTTTCGATACTTTTAACAAGCCAAACAAAACAGGCGCTCGATCTTTTTGTGTAATAATCCCTCAGGTCCAAAAAGATTAAAATTTAGAGGAGGGATAGCACTTCCGGTCCCTTTAACGAGCTGGAGAGGCCAATGGCTCGGCAATCTTTTCATATTTTACGAGTCAATTGAAAAGAGCTTAAAGGAGACTCGTCTTTTGAGGAATGAGTGATAAAATGGGTAGCAGCTGATTCCAGGTAAGGTTTGGAATTTTCCAATCACGGCAGTGTTACAAGGATGGCTAGTGAGATCACTCTTCGCAGCTGTTCCTCAAAAAGGGGTAAACAATCAAATGGAGGTGAATGATCGGCCAATACAGAGTGGAGGTGATGATGAGAACATGACCAAGGCTTTTAAAGGCTGAAATACTACATTCATGATGGTTATTTACCGGGAAATCGGTTCATTTTTTTTATTGAGCTTAAACACTGGGGGGAAACATTTTCTCATGACTTATGTTTATTTTTTAACGAGCTTGAACTATGTCCTAAAACTGCTCGATTACAATGGTCTCTTCTTCACTTTACCATAAATAGCTTTTTTCTTTCAAAGATTGTACTGCACTTTCAATTGCTTCATCAAACTAGTCAGAAATGAACAATATATGCTTGAAAAATGAGTTAGAACACTAATATTTTACTTTGAACTACGTAAAAAGTAATGTAAAAGTGCTTTTACCTCTCATTTTACCATTTCATTTGAACTTTGGTTTTTTGGAGCTTTGGAGGTGCTTTCCCCCTTTGATTTTCATCAATTGATTTCGGGAGATTCTGTGGACGATTCTCGGCGCCGTCTGGACCAGGTAGGAGCTAAACTTGAGCTCTTTCATTTCATGCTTTCCTTCTTGCATTCTGAGCTTGATTTCTGGTTTTTCTGAGCCTCTCGGGTTTGAAAAACTCGCTCTGCCTTCAACACACCCTTTGTGTATCGAAAGGTGCATTGGATGTTGGCTTGTCTACTGGCCATCTAACATGCAATGCACCCAGAGCACTACTGTAGGTGCGATGGGTGCAAAGAAGGAATTTTATGCACAGTTTTTGATGGAAATTTTTCCTGTTTCTTACCAAAATCAGGATCTAACTCTTCTCTTTTTTGTTTTTCAGATATCTTTGGAGTAAGATGACTATTACATGGTGAGAATGTGAGCATGAAGAAGAGGACATGCTTGCCCTACATGATCCGGTTATAGTAAACGCACTGCGCAACTGTGGCTTGCTGAAGTTTTTCCGCGTTTCTAGCATGAGACAACAGATCAACTTACTGCAGTATTTGATCGGTGCTTGGGATCCTACCAACCAGGTGTTCCAGATCAGGGGCAAATCCATCCCCTTGACTATAGTGGACATCTATTTCTTGACTGGCTTGTCGAGGCGGGGTGCCCCCATCTCTTTATTAGGTTCGGCCCAAGGAGGTGAATCTGTGAGAGATTATGTTCGCCGGTATTGCAGAGAGGGATCTCAGCCGAGTAAAGACGACAAGATAATCATCTGTGATATCACTAATAGGTCCCTCAGGACTATTCTGTTTACTTTTGGTAGGATGGCTGGTGGAGTGGCTCTTCATGTAGCCAACCGATCTTATATGCAATATGCCTTGGAATGTCTCCAACCGAAGGTGTTCAACTGGTGCGACATAGTACTTCTTGTGATGAAAGAACAGTTGACCAAGGTAAAGAGTGGGAGGTTGAAGAAATTTGGGTATGGTTCTATTTTGACCGCCTTTTCCTTGGAAAAGATACCACTCATGCAGCCGCAGTATATTGCACTCGATTTACCTTCACCGACTGAACCACGTATGCAGAGATGGGTCGACCATATGTCTAGGCATGCTGGTTAGTCTAAGATTTCATTTTCTGATACCTTCTTCGGGTGGTTTGATCGTCAGGAGATGGTTTATTTCGAGTACCCATACGCTGGTATTGACTTCCGGGGTGACCCAGATTTAGCACTGCCGGCTGGCAAACAGTGGGGTGCCATTGGTAAATTCTTTGACCATATCCCTGTTTATCGTTTTTCTCTTATAATGTCTTTGTGCTTTATTCTATAAAGACTTAATCAAACTCATGTGTTCATGCAGATGTTGGTCTCGTTCGGCCAGTAGTATGCCTGAGAGTGCCAGCTGCCGCCCCAGCAGGAGAGGCTGTTGGAAGGGCTATCCTTCGCGACCTCGATGTGGCCGAGACTCTCACAGCATTACAGGAACAGGTTGAGGGCCTCACTCTTGGTATTCCAGATGTGAGGACTGACGAGCTGCCCTTGAGGTTGCAACAGCATACTACTGGTCTGCCAAGACGATGGACTCGGCTCTTACGCATGATCGCACAGGCTGTGACTTGCTATCATGAGCATCATTAGACTAGGGTGCCCCCTAGCATTTTGAGTTTTTGGTCATTTAACCAATTTTGTCTCAGTTACAGAACATTATGTGTAAACCATAAACAGTTATATATATATATATATATATATATATATATTTGATTTTTGGAGTTTTATTTTGGTTAAGTTACATGATCCAAATGCAAATATTGATGGTATGCTTCTTTTCATAAACGTTGCAAATGTCTATCTAACACATAACTTTCCAATGAGTCAGTTAATGTGTTTAAGTTTCTAGAAATATGCTGATATTGAATAAAATCAAATTGTATTTCCAAAATCTTAACCCTTAGGAACATGCGATAAATAGCTGGATTTCGAACAGAGTAGATACCAGTGAGTTGTAGTATGACGAGTTATGATTCTAGCTTGACAATCAGTCGGCGTATACCATGTGTGATGGCATCAGAGAGAATTTCTATCAATGCGCTATATTCAGCGATGTTATTCGTTGATCGACCAATACATACCCCTCTGAAACTTACTAACTCGTCGCTTGGATCAAAAATGGCCCAGGCCGCGGAAGATAGGTTGCGCGAACTACGACTCGCTCTGTCGGCATATCCAACACATGACTCAATAGGTTTGACATCTCCAATAAATGTAAAAAGTGGATTACTTGACCAAAATAAACACTTTAGCGAAAACAAAAACATAACAAAAGCATACAGGTTACTATACTGAATCACGCATAGTAACGTTTGAGATACAACTCGTTACGAGGTTGTGCCAGTGGAATTCCATCATAATCCATTAACTCGTAGGCTCCTTTTGCTAACACTCGCTTAACAATATAGGGGCCCATCCATAAAGACTTGAATTTACCTGCTCCCAATTTATCGGATTCTTGGTCATAAAGAAAGACCAAGTCACCTTCTGAGAAGACATGGGGTTTGACATTTTTTTCGAATTGCGCTTTGACTCATTTCTTATGGGCTTCGTTAGCCAAAGTGGCATCACGACGGGTTTCATCCAATTGGATTAGTTCCAAGAAACGAGCTTCTTCTTCTGAAGTTCTGGGGAGGAGGTCAATTGCGAGTTTGAGGGATGAGATTTCACACTGGATTGGTAAGACTGCTTCCAGGCCATATACCAGTTGGAAAGGTGTAAACCCGGTTGCATTCCTTACCGATGTTCAGTAAGCCCACAAGGTTGAGTACAGGATTAAGTGCCACCTTCTTTTATGAACTCCAATCATCCTTTGCAGCATCTGCTTCATGACCTTGTTGATTGCTTCAACTTGTCCGTTGGCTTGCGGGTAATATGGAGTAGAGCTGTCATGAGACAACCCTAGTTTGGCAGCTAATTTGACCATCATGTGATTGCAAAAATGCGATCCGTGATCTGTGACTATAGCTTGTGGGACACCGAATCTGGTGACTACATGATTGAAAAAGAAGAGGGCAGCTGTTTCACCAGTATTATCTAATGTAGGCATCGCCTCGGCCCATTTGGTAAAATAGTCAACTGCCACTATGATATACCCATGCCCCCCGGTCGAGGTGGGGTTACATGTCATGAAATCGATGCCCCATTTGGCGAATGGCCCGATAGCAACTATTGGCTGCAGAGGTGCGGGTGGTCTTCTGGTTTTGCTATCGAAAATTTGACAAGCATGGCAACTTCTGACTGCGTTTATGCAATCTTTAAACATTGTTGGCCAGAAGTATCCTGCTCATAAGATTTTTTGTGCTATAGCATAACCGGATTGATGCCCCCCATACGCGCCTGAATGGAAATCATTCAGGACTTTTTCGGCCTCCTCATGTGTGAGGCACCTTCTTAGAACTATATTGATACCGCGACGGTAAAGTGTATCACTGACGATCATGTAGTCTTTTTCTTGGTATCGAATACATTTTTGTTCAGAGCGAGAGGTATTTGGCCTATATTTTTGGGTTTGGAGATAAATTATTATATCCCCATACCACTGATTGCTTGATGATATCAGAAACACATTTTCATCCATGATCGTTTCTTCAGATGTTTCATCGTTGGATGACGATAGGAGATCGCATAATAATTCTACGAAAACCAGAGCTTTCTTTAACTTGGATTTTACAAATTCCAGATCAAACTCTTGTAGGATTGCTATCCATTTTGAATATTTGCCCCCCAACAAGTGTCGCGACAATATATAAGTCATGGGGTTGCAATCTGACAGAATGGTAGTTTTTTGAAAGAGGACATAGTGTCAAAATCTCTGTATCACTTGAACAGCTGCGAGCGCTAGCTTTTCAACATAAGAATATTTTATTTTTGTATCATTTAAGTTCTTACTTAAATAATATATAGGATTTTCGATTTCGTTGTCTTCTTGAACTAAAACCATTGCGATGGTCGTATCCGCTGCAGCCAGATTAGGTTAAAGTCTTTTTGACAATCAGGAGTGTACATTAATGATGCTTTCATTAGGGATTCTTTTAAAGAATCAAAGGAAGCTTGCGCAACCTGATCCCAGACAAAGGGTACTTCCTTTTTCAAAAAAAGCGTATAACCTTTAGCAAGTTCGGCGTAATTTGGAATGAACCTCCTTAGAAAGTTTGCTTTCCCTTGGAGTTTCTGAATCTGAAGCAAATTTGAAGGTGGAGGCAAATTTATGATTGCCTGAACCTTACATGGGTCGAGACGAATCCCATCCTTCGAGACTACAAAGCCAAGTAAACGACCAGAATTGACGAAAAATACACATTTGTGTGGATTGAGTCGTATCTTGTAGTGTCGGCAACGTAGAAATATCGCTCTTAAATGCTGCGGATGATCAGTCCGCTTTCACGAATGAGCCGGAAGGTCGTCGAGGTATGGTTGAACGATGTTTTTGATGTCATGGAAGGCATAATTCATTGCCCTCTGAAATGTTGCCCCTGCGTTCTTTAAACCAAAGGGTAATTTTCGATATGCGAATGTGCCCCACGGACAAATAAATGCAGTCTTTGACTGGTCCCGTGGGCGGATATTTATTTGATTATACCCGGAGAATCCATCCATAAATGAAAAGATTTCACATCCGGCGCATTCATCAATTATCTGGTCGATGAAGGGTGTAGGGTAGTTGTCTTTTGGACAAGCTTGATTTACATCCCTATAATCGACGCACACTCTAATTGTTCCTTGTTTTTTTCATAACAGGGGCAATATTCGATACCCAATCGGTTAGAGGAACCGAGTAAATGAAACCAGCATGGAGAAGTTTTTCAACTTCTGCCTCAATGACATCGGCTTTCTTGGGGTGCACCTGCCTTAGTCGTTGTCATACTGGTTTGACATCTGGATACATCTTGATTTCATGTTCAACGATACTCGAGTCAATGCCTGGAATTTCACTATATGACCAAGCAAAGACATCTCTGAATTCGCGAGAAAGAGCGTTATATATTTTCAGTTCTAAAGGAGAACAACATTTGCCAACATAAATATTCTCTACAACATCTATTTTGGTCGAGATATTTATGGCGATAGTCTCTTCAATGTTGGACAAGTTTCGCTCGGAATCCACCGTGTTTACAGTATTTGATAGAAAATAAAAAATTGAAGGATGATAAAGGTCATCAGGAGTATTTTCTTCATAATTCGGAAGAAGGGAACGATGGTGGTAATCATCCCATGGTGCTCCTTCAATTACCATTGATTGAACAATTCCTTCGTCGGTGACATGCACTCGCGACCAAGGATCTGAAGGGGTACCATATTCCTTAGACCTATCTATCCAAACGCTTGATGAGCATTGATTTGGGTTTGTCTCCCATGCCAGGAACATTGATTGCTACAATATTCTGTTGGGCTTGGAGGCAAAACCCGCGCATGATCCATGTCGATATCGTTTTCTGAGATCCTTTCAGAAGATATCATGTTGTAGGTTCCTACTGACGCTACTTCCGCCAAATTGATTGGAGGTGGAAGAGCGAAAGTTCCCATTAAGATAGGATCTTTTAGTAGGCCTACTCCGATATTTTGAAGCGAATGGGGGCTTCCATGGATCAGAGGAATGCTTCCCGTAACTTGAGAACCATTGGGGAGGAATTTTTGTTGATCGACGATTGTAATTCCTCCTTGAAAGGGAAATGCAGTCTTCCTAAAATAGGTCGACACAACAGCAGCCATGGCATATATCCATGGTCTTCCCAGTAGGATGTTGTAATCGAGATTTCCGTCGATTACCTCAACATCTATTTCTACTGTTTTTCCTCCTAGTTCAACTTTCAAGTTACTTAGAATACCATATGGGGTATATGTTCATCCATCAAATGCTTTTAATGTCATCGAAGATCGCGACAAGGTTGGAGATCCTAAAGTTTTCCAGCAACTCATCGACATAATACATGTAGATGCCCCCTCATCAATAATTGTTCGATGAACAGGTTTGTTGAGGTCTTTCACTTGAACGAGGAAAGCTAGTTAAGCCGGTAATTGAGGATCGTATCCTTTATGATCGAAGGATACAAGATTGTAATCCTTTGGGTATATCCCACCAATGGCTGATAATAAAGCCTGCTTTTGGGAAGGGAAATTTTGTAGTACCTCAAGAGTCGACATAGCGGATGGCGATTGGGCCAAATCTTCCACTATATTATAATGCTGTGCTACTCTAGCATGAGGATTAAATGTCGATTTGTGTACTACTCCCTTTGGCAGTTTTATTGTCAGTTCAGGAATGATGGGCGGCGCAACTTCTGTCGAATTTGTTGTCGAACTACTAGGTTGATCTTTATCCTTGTTGTTCGACAGTTGTGGATTCCCATAATCTTTGTTCCTTGTCGATATCAAAGTGTCATTTTGCTGTTTTGAAACCGACAACATTAGCACTTGAGACCAGGAAGCATTTCCACTGTCAACCAAATTTGTTCCTGGGTTTGGAAATGGATTAGTTAACACTGCTGAGGTTTTTGAATTCTTGAAGAATTTTTTAAGCTCAGTTTTGTGTGGACAATCTGTTGTCCGATGATCCTCATCACATATCATGCATGGATATTTTAGTTTCCTATTTCCATGAGGGTTTGCAGAAGATTTTTCAGGTGATGATTCTTCCTGTTTCTTCTTCTTCCCTTTGCCTTTCTTCTTGCCCCCTGGTTGCTTGGTTTCTTTGCCTTTATCTGTCGATACGACATTTACTTCCGAGACAAGAAGTTCCTCTTTTTCATTTTGACCGGAAATCTTACGGGCCTTTTTAGATGTAGCCTTTGTCGATTTCGTGTCTGTTGTGCGAATCACGCCATTGCCGGCATGAGAGTCATTGTTTGATTTAGGAGGAGGAGGAACTGAGAATTCCAGTCTAGGGCCGTTAGGTATTTTATCGTAGAGCGTGCCGGAATGAGTGTAAATCAAGTCCAAATATTGCGCATGAGCGATAACTTTCTCTTCTGTGATGACTCCCCCTTTTGCCATATCTTCTGTGATGGAAGGCAGTAATGACTTAATAAACCATTCAGCTAAAAGTTGATCGGGAACATACGTTTTCACCATTCTACGACGACATCGCCACTCATGTATATGATCAGATATGTGAGTGGCCGTCATTTGTTTGAAGTTGGTAAGAAGTTCCGTTCCTGTTTCCTACCTTATCGGTAACTGAAAATGGGTTAAAAAGGTTGTGGCTAGGGTACTGAAGTTGTCGAATGAAGCTCTAGGCAATTCGATATACCATTTTGCTGCCGGACCAGTTAACGTCCTCTGAAAAAGGCGAAGCCTAATCGAATCATCGTTTAGGGTGTTTGATGAACACCACAGATGAAAGGTCATCACATGATTCGACGGATCTTCACCCGGATTTCCATTAAATTTAGGAATATCTGATGGAAGTTTATGTGGAATCGCTGGCCACCAAGGGGCGTAAGCAATTGGATTATTTGTTAACCGATTTAAATCAGGTAACTCTAAAGTTGCCACGAAGGGTAACTGTTGATTCAGGTTAGGTGAAGCATACCCAGGATAAGATGGGATCGCCTGAGCAGTTGGTCTTTGCATACCGGCATAATGCATTTGAGGCTGGTAACTTTGGTAAGGTTGGTGGGCATGACCATTGTAAAATGGTTGATTTTGACCTTTTTGAATATACGACTGCCCACTATTTGCAAAGATCTGTTGCTCAGAATCTTGGTATACTTGTTGGAACTACGGTTGTTGGTATTGCACTAGCCATGGTTGTGAAGCCATGTGCTGTTGCCCGATACTAACTGTTTGACCAAGATGAGGGGTAATTGTACCCGTTTGAACCTGTGTCATTCCACTAGTCGGTGATTGTGGTTGAGCTGCAGGGTCAAGGGGCTATTGCATTACAACCTGAGAAACCTGAGGTTGGCATACAACAGGCAGCGCTTGAACTTGCAACACCGTCACAATAGCTGGCATAGTTGGTATATTTGACATAGGTAAGCATTGTTGCATCGAATATACAACTCTTGGTTGTTGAGGTAGTATCGGTACCCAACCGCTTGAAGTAATTCCAGCATAACCCGAATTTTGTTGTGAACTCCCGTATGGCTGTCCTCCCGGAGGGGATAATGAAAGGGCATACTACCCCCCATATGGTGGCAACTCGGTACTTAAGGGAATGGTTTTCCCTTGAGGGCCGGACTGCCCAAATTGACCTCCAAATGGATCAATTTGTTGAGACTCAACATAAGAGCTTCCGGATATTATTCCAGATGAACAAACAGGAACATACCATACTCTCGAAATGGCCCCTGAGTGGGCTGCTTCTAGCGATTGAGAGCTAGTTGGGACAGAAGGTATATCGGCAAACATTGTTGTAGTGATAGCAGGGAGTTCTGTCGACGCTATGTCAGACGACACAGTCCTAGATGTTGACGGTTGTTCAGACATTTCTAGTCTATCCAAAAGATTACCTAGCGATTCTACAGGAGCTTCCTCTAGCGGTAGACTAACTTCTGATGAAGAAGGATACAGAGTGATCCCGACTCCAAATTGTGATGGAGTACTAGATGGAGGATCTTCCGCAATATCTTCTATAGCAATCAGACCAGGTGGAAGGGGTAGACCGTCAGGTTCGTAGAATATTTCTAGTGCCGAAGAAGGTATGGAATCGGAAGCGACAGATGTTTGAGGAGCAAGACTCTCCGAACCGGTTGTAGATGGAACTGGTTCAGTAACACAAGTGTTTACCCTCAGACTAGGATCAGTGCCACTGTCCTTCTGTGGCTGCTGAACTTCTTCTGTAGAGGCAGGGATACCAGAAATGTTTGGAGTAACCGGAGTCTCTGATGTTGTTGTAACACTTGTTCTAACTTTAACAGGAGATTTGGAACCGGTTAAATGAGTTCGCCTTGTCCGTACTAGATTCGATTCCGAAGACAAAGACGGTTGACTCGTAAGCCTCCGCGAACGACGGGGTTTCAATTGACTTTCTTCCACGATTGCGGATTACTCGATCAACTAAAAATAAAGGGGAAGTATGTTTTCGAATTATATGAATTTTAGACGCTTTAACACAACTTGTTTTTTCAATTTTTAAGAGTTGAGAAAAAACAAAAGATGACTCTAGTCGCCTTCGATTTTTAATGAGCCTGAAGTGACAAGTGCTCAGATGGACCTTTTCCGTTAAAGAGTCTGAAAAGGAACGAAAGGGACTGCTCTGGAAATCTAGGTAGAGGGATTACCAAACCAATCGCAAAACTGCAGAATACTTTTTACGGTACGGCAATCAATCTTCCCGAATGTTGTGTTCAGTGCACTGCAATCGATAGGGCGGCAGACACAGCTTCCTATGGATAAAGGATTAAGCCTATTGGGGTCTCCCAAAATATACTCGATGGTATGTGGGAGCACAAGTCCATACTGGCACTTATCGTCTCAAAGTGGAGGAATCACCCAACTCTCAGTGAGAACCACAGTTACCAGGCTTTACGACGCCGGAATACGTCTCTAGCCTAGACTTCTAAATGTTGTGTGTTAGGTTCCAAAGTGTTGTTAGATTCATTGAATTTACTTTATAGTTGATCTTGTTTATGAAGTTTGCCTTTCAGGTTCACTGCGAGATGTAGTATAATTCCTAAAATGCAATCTAAGATAATAAACAATCTTTTTATCTTCTTTGTACAATGAAAATCCTAGCTACTAAGGAAAGAAAGACAGAATCCTTTCACAAAGAGCAAAGAGCACACTCTAAATACACTTTCCTAAATCAAACCAATCAGACTGTCTAAATGCAAATGCACATGCAGTTATTTGTTTTCGACTTTCTTAGTATGTAAATGATAAAAAGAAAGTTGATGCACAAATCTGAATTACTTTTCAAGTGACAGTTATCAACAAGTTTCTTTTCGAAGTCAAAAATGGAGACAATCACAACACCTTACGATTTGGAAATGAATACTTGTTTTTGACACTAGAAAAATTACAAATTCAGAGCAAAAACAATAGTAACAGGATAATCGACTATCTACAGCAATCAAACTCTTTCTATGATTGAAAACGACACTTGCGACACTTTCAAACCAAAGGACGACAATGCGATTATGTTACTTTTTGTAAAGGAGAACTGAAAATGACTCAACAAACACACAAAAACATTTACAGTTCTTTTGTATAAAGGAGGCGGAATAACAGCAAGGAAAAGGGGCTTCAAACAGAGATATACTGATCACAGGCAGCAAAATTCATGAATAGAACTGGAAAGAATGAATCACAGAAACCAAAACTGCACAATGCCTAGCCTGATCAGCGCACCTGTAACACAGGGAATTTGAAATGCAGCGCACCTACTACACTTGGGAAGTGCGCTGAATTTTAGATTCTCAGAACAATACCTGCGCTGGGCCAGAGATGAGACTTTGCTTAGGTTCCGGGTCACAGTTTGCAGTTCAGTTCATGGGTATTTGCCGAGCAAATGGTAATCAGTAATGCAACAATCAGGGGTAGATCTAAGGAGGATCTAAGAGCTACCACAAGGGGCAATCAGAGAGTTTGTGAATCAGTTGTTTAAATCATAAACAGATCTCAGAGATTAATTGAAGCGACATTTATCTACTTTGCATTTGCATAGAAAATGCAGTTCAAAAGCTACCTGGCACGACTTTAGACTCCGTCTATAAGTTTATGAAATAGACAACAAGGAAGATAAACAAACAAACTAATTCGTCCCCAGCGGAGTTGCCATTTTGTTACAGGAAAAAGTGTCTACTCAGAACTGCTTATCCCACTAAGGTGTGATAGCTGCCTTAGAAACAAACAAAGTAAAGCTACTTTCATTTTTCCTTTATGAAGTATAGATAGAGAAGAACAAAGAAGACCAACTTCTGTCTTGCGCTAATCTCTTGATTCGATTCCTCTCTTTCTTGATAGTCTTTCGCTACTTGTTCCCTTGCACACCTAGCTTCACAAAGTACCTGTAAGATCACAGTAGCGTAGCACTATACAAGAACATGGATCTATAATCATAAACAATCTAGGATCAGATGTAAATTGACCATACAAATGCAACAAACATAAATTACACAAGAGTATGGAGGAAAACTTGAATGGCTTTTATTGATAAACAAGAAAGAGCCAAGGGGAGTTACAACCAGTTTTTCTGACCCAGCATCATCCTCTCAGCAAGGAAGCCCCTCTTCACCTCATACAAAGCTTAGATCACCCAACAATCTGATGTTTTGTCTCAAGAAACCAACAGCAATTCCTTACAATATGCAAAATTCCGGCCTCTGGATCTCTAGGATGAGGGATTCATATATAGATATCTGTAAGGGAGATGAGTCAGCTTGTGAATTGATTAGTGTCTTCCCTCTGATAGTTCTTGCTTCCACTTGGAGATTGATGATCTCTTACTCATCCTTGGTTGAATTCAGAGAGGCAAGTGTCAGAGGAGAAGTTTCTGGAAGCTTCCATTGCCTCTCCACCTCGCGGAATGACACTTCCATTTGTCACTTCTCGCCCATCGCACCCCATAGAAGGGCTTTTTGAAATGCAACGCACCCACACAGTGTGTTTAGGTGAGATGCAACACACTTTGCCTATGGAGCAGTTGAAATGATCCTGTTTTGACCAATTCTGAGCAGTTTTTCATGGAGAACTTTTGGGAGAAGCTGTAATCAGTTGACCTTATTCCTTTAGGGGTTGGAACAACACTTTTAGGGACTTAGGAGCCCTTGGTTTATGGACATTTCATGCTTGGGGTTGTAGTGCCCAAAAATGTCTATAACACACTAGGACCTGACAATCATTTTGATAGAGTTGCAGTAGCTGAAAATCATAAAGAGTAGATCTGCACGAAGGTAGATTTAAACCCTGAGAACCCTAGGAAGCTATCACACATGCCTCTTGATGTAGAAACCTGGTTCTAGCATCCCCCAATACTACTTCAGGTGAGACTGCAACCTGCGCTACACAGGTTGTTTCTGAAAGGGCCGACATTTAGGGTTTTGATGGTTGGTGCAAATAACTATGAACCTGGGTCAGGCCCCCTTAGTCCAACAACTCCAAAGTGGTTTTAGGTTACCTTAGTTTCGCCCTTTCATAGCCAGGGTTAAATTTGAGTGATAACACCCTTTAGGATTTCCAATGCTCCTACTTTTATGTGAGTTATGAATGATGTATTTAGGCCATTCACAGAAGTTTTTGTAATTACCTACTTATATTATATCTCGATTTTCAATCAAAATTGGGAAGATCACATAATTCATGTTAGAAAGTCATAAATGTTTAAAAAAAGGAGAAACTATGTCTAAATATTTTAAAATGTGAATTTGGTAAAACATATTTATATTATTTAGGCTCTATTGTAGGGGATGGTGAATTGAAAATTGATCCCTCTAAAGTTGAAACCATCAAGGTATGGCCTAGGCCTAATAAGGTAACAAAATTTAGAATCTTCCTAAGAGTAGTTTAGTATTGGAGGAAGTTCATTTATAATTTTTCATTACTTCATCCCCTTTACATGCTTTGGCAAGTATTAAATGGGTCTTTTAGTTGAGAGGCAAACAACAAAAATCCTTCAAAAATTTGAAAGAGATTATCAATACAACCCCAATTATTGCATTGCCATATTTACAACAACCATTTGAAATTTAAATCGATGCAAGTGATTATGCCATGGGAGGTGTTAATGCAACTAAGGAAACTAATTTTTTACCATTTCGAGACCTACACTGGTGCATTAAGAAATTCTCATACCCATGAAAAATAATTGTATGCTTTAGTTTAGAATGTGAAGAATTGGAAATATTATTTGATGGGAAAAGAGATAATCGTACATATAGACCACCAACATTTTCAGTTTCTTCAAACGGTTAAAACATTTTCAGTGGATGGGATTCTGATAGAAATTCCATTTGGTCATCAACTATGAGAAAGGTATATAAAACAAAGTTGTTGATATGTTTTTTAGACCTTATATTTTTGCATCCATTGTTTTACAACATAGTTATTTAGCTCATGAAAGTTATATTAAACAATATGCTAGAGATGAGGATTTCGAGGATGTATATTAAAATCTAATCCATGGTACTCATGTAGAAGAATTAGATTATGAAGTTCATGAAAAGTTTCTTTGTAATCTGGTGAATTGTATTTTGCATGAGATGAAAGAGTACATGTAATCAAAGAAGAACATACTTCTTTCATTTCTGTCCATTTTGGTGTAAGACTACCAATAAATCAATTGAAATGTTATTGTTAATAACCTTAGATGAATGAAATTGTTTCCAAATATGTAAAGGGATGTTTCATGTGTGCTACTAGAAAACCAAGTAATAGAAAATTAGGTATTAGGTATGTACATGCTCATCCATGGGAAATTGTGTCTATGGATTTTGTAGGGGTCCTACCTATGTCTACAAAAGGGTATGATTACTAGTATGTTGTGGTGGATCTATTTAGAAAAATGTGCATCTTGGTTCCTTGTAAGAAGAAAGTGACATGAGAGAACACTACACATATGTTCTGTCAAAATATTTGGGTTCATTTTGGTTTTCCCACATCCATTTTCTCTAATCAAGAGTCTTGCTTCCTTAGGGACTTCCAGTCAACTTTATGGGGGTTAATAGATACCATGATTCATAAAAGAAAATTTTCATCCACATACCTATTGATAGACAAAAGTGGATAGTGACACATCTACTTCAAGGATATTGTAGCAAGAACCATAAGATTTGGGATGATTAGTTGCATTATGTACAACATGCCTATTATCATTCGACATATTCTTATATAGAGTGGTACCCCTTTGGGACATGTTTTGGATATTTTCCTAAGTCTCCTTTGGACATCACTTTTGGGAAAGATTCAATGGTGGATGGAAATAACAATGCAGAAAAAGCCATGAAGTTCGTTTAGAAGACCCAATTGGTTGATTAAGTTATGTTGGAACAATTGGAAAAGAACCAATCCAAGTATAAGGCTAAAAATGTTGATTATTATTTCTAAGTAGGTGATCAAGTTTGGCTATATATCAGTAAAGAACATCTTAAAGATGAATTTAAAAGTTCAAACTAATCAATTTGGTCAATTTACAATTTTGGAAAATATTGGTGGAAATGTTTTTTGATTAGATTTACCTCCATATACGTATTCAATGGGGAATGTTGAAATGTGAAATTATATGAACTTCCTATGATTATGGATCAAGGTGAGAATGTTAAAATTCCTTTTGTTGATGATTTTTATCTTGAATATATGAATTAGATGCAATAAGATGTTATGCTTGGAAACAAAGTGAAGAATTCACAAAGAGGTGATGTGGAATATCTTTGTGTGGACCTAAAAAGAATGAATCCAAGAAAAGAACGATGGATGGAAATAAAAGAAGTGAGGGAGCTATACCCTAACTTAGTGATTAAAATCAAAATTTTGGTGGTCCAAAACCTTATTAGTGGGGAGGATTAATCTAAGAGGATTCCTAGAATTGATCCAAATTGATGGTCTCAAATGCTAGTTTAAAAAGTATCCATGTCTAAGAGTTTGTCAAGGTCATTCCAACACAATTTGAACAACTCAAACATACATCATACATAAATTTATGGCCTTTGAAAGTTGAAGGAAAAATAGGGCTAGGTATTGACACATGGTACACTCGCAGGATGAAAGGTGGCACACCCGAAGGCTGACATAACACAATCTAGGATAACACATGGCATAGCCATAGCTTGATACATGGCATGAAGATAGGCTGACACTTGGCACCATGGGACCAATTAGAGGATGCCACGTGGACCAAAAAGAGGCTGCCACATGTACCTTCTAGAAAATATACATGGCACTAGATATGTGGTGGAGTTGGTTCACGAGTCAAAACTATATCACAAAAAAATTTGGCAAAAATAGGATTTGAACACACAACCTCGTCGAGATAAGTTCTCAAACTTACCACTACACCCGGATATTCAAACATGTTAAGTCGTGTGAACGTTTTTATATTTAAAGGATATGTTTTGAAAACAAATCCCAAAATATATTATGACAACAATTATCACGCAATAGTCAAACCCATGACCTTGATAGAAATAACAGAACGTTTTACCATTTCACTGGAGCACAAAACACATGAAGATATGGGTGTGCAAAATGTTTAAAATTCATTCCAAAATTGTATTTTGGGAAAATAATATCCCATGAAATCATGCAACAACAAGAGTTCAACTCATGACCTTCCCTATTTAATTTCCACTTCTTACCGTTGTGCCGCAAGTCTATTATGTGATACTTATTTCACATAATTGTTTATAAAGTATATTCTATAGTAGTTTTTGGAGAACGAAAGGCCATATAATTTTTTTATTTGTGGGAAGAAACGAAACGAAGTTTCTAGTAGTGCTCCTATCTTCCTATAATAATTTTAAAGGTGAATTTTGCAAGTTTTAAAATCATTTTCAATGTATAAAGGAAATTTCATAAAGTTTCTTATCATTATAATGGATTGATTACACCTTTGAAATGGTTGAGGAGATGCATCCCACGACGGGGGAAATCCATTAACGATTTGTTATTTTTTTATTCTTATTTGATGTCTATTATTTCCATCTTTTAAATGCTTATTAAACTCTATTAAGTCCATTTAATTAATATAGTTGCATGAATACGAAGGAAAGTTTAACATTTAATTTCGGATCTTGGGAGGAGAAGAATCCATGATAGGAAGGGTGAAGGGGCCACGGAGCTTAGCAAGGGAGCTAACTTAGGAAACCATTATTTTAACCCTATCCCATGCTATAAAGGTAAAGTCACTTTATATCCAAATAAATTATAATATTATAATATAAAGGGCACCATATCTATAAAGGGTGATTTTCTAATTTAGTTGACTATCTACCAAGAGGGATATGTGTCCTTTTGTAAGGGCCTAGAGGGTACTTGGAGACCCCTTAGGGAAGATAGAACACTTGAAAACCTTAGGGCTCTATGAAATCCATGGATGCCCAAGTTGGAAACCCTATAAGGGTAGCGGCATCGCCAGATAGACTCCAAGTATAAAGAATGGGGATGTGAGACCTAGATAAAATCCAAGTGCACTACCTTGGGTTATGTGGGTTGATGGGGGATGTGAAATTATTGGTTGGATGGTACTATGGTTTGGTGCCTTGGTCCCATTTATGTTTGGTATCGATGAAGTACTTTGATAGGTTTTAGGTAAGCCTTTATGCTCATGGAGTCATGACCCTAGCTCGAGGCTTGATCCACTACTAAGAGAGAAATAGTAGCGTGATCTATGGCTAGGTGGTATGTTTGAGGTATGCAAATGATTGGCACATTTTATCAAATAAGTGTTTAAACCCTATTTATGGCACATTTATGGTTTATGTTTTATGATTTTTCTTGCATGATATTTTTCTATTCTGTGATGATGTGTATACATTATTAGTAAATATGATATTAGTGCCAATGGGCAATGGCATCGCCCGAATTGGGTGGCTGGGGGATGTTATAGTATGGATGTTGAACTTAATCAATACCTATGACTAATGGATATGAGGATGTACTTGAATAAGATGGTGGAAGTACTCAAGTACTCAGTTAGAGACTAAGTGAGACTAATGCTATGTATATCATATTTTTGTTATGGAAGAGGAAGGCCTCTTGGTAAGAGTGTCTATGTGAATTTCCATTAGGGTAATGTCAAGGCCTTGAATATGATTTGAAAATAAAAATAAAATCCAATGGTAGCGCTGTGAGAGAAAAGTTAGATATTGTAAGAATATGTTTATGTTATCCTTGATATGAGAAAGAACTCTATGTATTATAGTGAAATAATCTCTTTCATAAAAATGAGCACGAAGACCAACATAGTAAGTGTTGGTAAGGCTAAGGGTTGAATTCATTGATGGTGTGTGAGAGTAAGAGAACATCTCTTTGGATAGGAGCTAAATGTTATAAGCTTGTGATATGGCTTTAAGGACTAATTTCCAACTATTTAAAAAAATGAAATGGACATGCTACTGTCATCCTTGAGAAAAAGAGAGTGAATTAATATTTTACACTTGTTTGAATCTCTAATGAAGTGAAACTTTGTACATAGGTCTAGGTGAAGGCCTACTGAGTAATTAGTGGCTATATAAAGAGACTAAGTTGTATGATCGCGTTGAATAGGGAAAATGCAACAAAGTGAGATTGCGTAGAAGATAGTCCCCTAGGTGGACTAGGAAATACTTCTTCAAAGAGGACATGTTTATAGGAAAAGATAAAATAAACACAAGCTCAAATAAATACCAATTGTTTCTTGATTGGTAATCAAATTAGAAGATACCAATATTATATAAATTTTGTTGAGACAAATAGTATGAACAAAATTGCAAGGGGGAGGGTCCCCTAGGATATTATAAAAATAATTGGGCTGTTGAGTTTGTTTTAAATCATAAAAAAATCTAATTAAAATTACTGCATATGATTTATATGCTAAAGTTTACATTGAACTTGTAAAATTTCCTTGTTGAGATGAAATACAGGGAAATTTGAATAAAGAACTAGTCAAGGAGGGCTTGATTGGGTCAATGTTGATAGCTAGATAGTGAAGTAACAATTGATAGAAAGCTTAAGGAGGTATTTTTCCCTTGAATGGTATTTATGTATTGCTAATTTTCTTTCATAGAACTAATTTGTTAAATAAATTAAACTTGATAATGTTTGATTAGTTGTTGACATAACATGCATTATACAATGAATTAGGTTACAGATTTGGAGTTCTATAGAAATTTTTTTAATTGATTGATTAATAACTGATGTGTGGGTGATGATGCACATTAAGAAAATAAAATGTAGATTCTTTTTAGGAATTCGATATTAAAGGCCACTTAATTGAAGTGACTTTTAAGGCAATATAAGTGCCTTCATCCATTAAATATTTTGAGGAAAATAACAAGAGGATGCCTATCAAGAATCAATCGAGTATACACAATGTTGGTAGCCATGTAAGTATGGAAACCAACCATGCAACAAGAAAAAGGTAATTTGAAGGAATTGGGCAAGGGTTTGTTTAAGATTTTCTTTTTGGATGAAATATTTTCCCATTTGGATATATGAATTGCTTAACACCCCAATCAAGGTATGATCAAGGTAGGAAGATGATAGCACCTAAGTTTTAGTACAAATATTAGTAATATGTACA
The DNA here is from genome assembly GCA_031772625.1 of Pinus tabuliformis. NCBI lineage: Eukaryota > Viridiplantae > Streptophyta > Pinopsida > Pinales > Pinaceae > Pinus > Pinus tabuliformis. The sequence goes on along the minus strand of CM062809.1, from coordinate 210,302,064 downwards.
TGTGCGAGCTTTCATAATGGAAAATAGTTAAATAAGTGAGTGATACAGTCATGGGAAAAAAGTTGTATGCTTGATAATGCATTGGAAAAATACATGGCTCTGTGTGATGTATGAAGTGAATGCAATGAATGCAATGCATGCATGAGGCTATTGGTAATGACCTGAGAGCTTCAAAATCTAAATTAAATAATTTCATCGCATAGTGATGCATGTATAAAACTATACCATATGCATGAATTTTTGAATTTTATATGATGATGTGAGTGACCATAGAACTTTCTAATGCTATGAGTATTTTTCTATCACATGAACATAAAATTGTTTTGATTGTCCTTAATTGATGAGAAGGAAAATGGGATTGTTGATATATAAATACTTGTATGAAATTAATACTCATTAGAATATGATAGAGGTATAAATATCTTGGTATGGAGAAATTGTTGGAAAATTTAATAATGTAGAAGCTTGATGCATTGAATAGATCCATGCTTATGTGGGACAAGCAATTGTATGAATGAATATCATAAAAATAAATAATTATTGATGTTTTGAGAAATTGTTGAGTGTTGAAGTCAGTGGTGTGAAACCCTTACCTCACAGAAAGAAAAGTGAGAAAACTAATTGCTAAGAAAATTCTAATATAGGCATCTTAGCGGGAAGGATAATTATGAAACTCTCAATCTTGTGCAACTAGTTTAATTGTTGAAATAAATGCATTAATGCACTGTGAAGTGTTGGAATGGCTGAAAAGAAAATACATGATGTAATAATGGTGATATGAATTTAAATAATTCAATGAATTTTCCATTCAACTTGGAATGGTATGCAAATGAGCATGATTGGAGTTTTGAGTATATGACAATTTGGAGGTCCATTTACTATTTGTAGTGAATGCCATTTTGAAAGGATTTTATGCATGAAGATTGATAATTGTTTGGCTGAGTGAAAACAAATATTACACATAAAATGACCATGGGTATTGCATTGATGGTAAGCCATAAGAAGGCTCACTATTATCACTTGCAAAAGAGCCAAACTAAATGAGAAAAATTCTCATGTGAATTTGTGTTACTGTATGAAACATGTTGAAATCAAAGAATTTTGTTTTGAATTATAATGATTAATCTCATACGAACTATATTCATGTGATATATGTGAGATGATGTATGTATCTAGGGAGGATAAAAGATGACTATGAATATGAAATCCTAGGAATAAGGTCACTATGATGACACTAGAACCCTATGACATGCCTTCATCACCATTGAGATGTGCTATGAAATTTTAGAAAAAGCTAAAGGGATGCCTTGGTTATAAGAGTGTATGAGTCTCTCTACACTTCCTATGCAAGGAAATATTGACAAATGATGGGGTTATTGAGGGATTGTGTAGTACTGAAGGGGATGATTGATCCTAGAGGGTGCATGAACAAAGGAAGAGGAGACTTGAATGAATTTGTTATGGGAGATTCATGTTACATGATAGCTGGGATCATGAGTGCATTTGGGTGTGTTTAAGAAAATAATGAGCTAAAACTTTTGTGTGTGGAAGCCTTATGAAGTAAAGGAAAACCATATAGATAAGTATTGAATTGAAATTTCATAGGTTAAAATGTATGTTCTCCTTTTGGAATATTCAGATTTCTTATGGAAAAGTTAAAGGCTATGTAGGAAAATGGTTATGACATATGTTTATTATTGTAGTAGATAATACTAAAAATGTGTGTACTAAGGAAATGAAGAGGATGGCATTACGAGTTTAGTGGAATAATAAAGATACAAATATTATTGTACTGAAAGAACATTTAGGATGGTGTAGGGGGGAATGTTATCTCCTTGGAAAAGTTTGTAATTTTTTTTTAGACTACGCGTAGATATATTTATTTCCTATTATACTGATCATCATAGGTGAGATATACCATGGTGTTATAAAAATTGCAAATATTTTTCGTTTACAGTTAATAAAATGATGATGATCAAGACCAAAAAACTATGAGCACATATAGGTGATATGATACCATAAGAGGGAAAAGGTAATGTGGTGTAATGAATTTATTTATTATTCATTTATCTATCCTAGCTCATCACATTTACCCAATTAAAGCTATGAGTAGTGGAGAAAACAAATTCCTAAAGCAATAACTTCTATACTTTAGCTAGGTGTCTCCCTACATTCTTGGAACAAGAAGAAGATTGAGAAATTCTTGTTAGGGGAAAAGGCATAGGAAATTTGAATGAAATATCACATGCTGGGAAAAAAGGGAGAAAAGAGAATTTTTAGAGAAGAGAAGGTGAGAAAACAAAGTTTCAAGAGTATATAGATAATATCATCCATGACAATAGAGGTAGATACCTATTGAAAGAGCTATAAAAATAGGTGTTGGGGCCTAGAGTCACACTACACTTTGTTGTAATGTAGAGGTTGGGAGCATCTATGTGTGATCTTACTTGCTGCTATGTTTTTATGGTACTCTATTTAAGTCAACATATATGTCCATCTATTATTATTATATGTTTGTTCAATGTGTTGTCTGACCCTTAGTTTCAATGTTTTATCTTACTGGTTCCTGGCATAAGATTCGGTCCAAAGTTGTAGATGATTCAAAATACAAGCAAGACTGTATATTTGTATTGTTCTTGTAAATGTGTTGTTGTAAAAGAACTATGTGGTTTTGTTTAAAACCTAATTAAAGTTACAAATTGTAGTAAAAGTTCAAAATTTCATGTAATTTATTTCCTCCTATAATGTGTCACAAGAAAGTAAAGAACATTTAGAATTAACTAGAGCCATTAAATAAAATCTTGGTGCAGATGTAAGTTTCTCTATATTAAATGCAAATGATTGAATCAAGAAGAATTAATATCACAATTATCTTTAAAAAATTACTCATTACTTACATTTAACATTCATCATATGTTCCTCAAGAAAGTGCCAAAATTATGCATGAATAATCTTCAAACTTAGCTCAGATTTGGGTCAAATTAGAAATATGTTTGGGATTCCGGGTTAAGGCAAAAACTATTAGACCTTAAATGTATCTTGCTCAGCCTTATTTCTACTAATTCTAAGTTCAAGAATTCACAACCCTTGGATTCTAAATGAAGAGTTTAAAATATGGAAAATGTAGAACAAATCCTACCCAATTTAAAGGAGAAAATAAGAATTCCTTTAAATCATTCAAGCCCTGGTGGGAAGCTTAGCAATTTAGATCAACCATTAGAATACATAAAAAATTGAAAATTTCCATTTATTGTAAAACCCTTTTAAGAAATATCGAAGAAGTCAAAATACTCTTCAAGCAACCTTGATAAATCTTGCAAAACCAAAATAAACCATCATATTGATGCCCAAAATTATTTCAGTTTAACATTCCCATACAATCCCCATACAATTCACATAACAGATCATGTTCATAACTTAAAATGCCATGAAAATTCCATAAAACTATATTCATACGTAACAAAATTCAAAATATGAAGTGGGTATGAGAAAATACATGACAAGAAGGTACAAATAACCCAAGATTTACTGCAAAATTCTTCCTTAGAATTGTTTCAAGGCCTCCCAACAATTCACTAAAAATTTTGACAGAATTTCCCTACAACCCAATATTCCCCCCACCCTTAATTTACAAAAATGAGGCCTATATATAGGCACTCAAGAACTAGGACTCTACCCAAAATAATTAGTGGTATATGAAAAACCACTATGATTTATTACCAAATTTCCAAATTTACTATAACTAACTTCTTCTAGAAGTTTCTTGAAGAATTTGTTAGTTTGTGAGTGGGTCCCTTTAAATTTGACTTTAATAATCTTCATTCTCTCTCTTGGCTGGGTGTTGTGCCTTCTCTCTCCTTGTTAGGTTCATCTTGGGTCAAGCACTATAGTGGGTGCGCTACAGACAATGACATAGGTGTCGATGGTGCCAGTGCACCTACCAAAAATGCTGGTGATGGTGCCAGTGTTGAAGAGAGTGTCGAATGGTGAAGTTTCATCTAGTGGGTAGAACTGCTTGCACTAGAACCAAGTTCTATTGATGCTATTTGAGATTCGAGGGTGAATCATTGTTGGGAGGCCCATTCATACATATCCTTTAGAGTCCTCCATTGTCTTCTGTATGGGATGTCACAATACCAAGAATCAATAATGGCTCCCTCTAAGCTTGTAATTTCTTCATAATTAATTTTTCCTCTTTCTCGAAACATATTCTTGAGTAAGAACAAAACTTCACATTGGTCATTGTATAACTTCATGACCTCCTTCCCCAGAAGGACGCAATTCTATCACTTGAGGCCTCCATGATCTTCCTTGATTATAACCATAAGTATCATGAAGGACTCTTTTGGAAGAAAGTTCCCCTCATCATCAAAGAGAGTTAGAATTTTTTTATGGTGAAGTATCTCACACTTTCTTTTGAAACCTTCCACCTCATCTGTTAAGGCTTTTACTTCCTATTTAGCCATCATCACTAGTTCATTTTTCGTTATTATTTGGTTGGATTTGGTCACTCATTAAAATTGATCAAGGTTAACTTTTGCAATATCCTGCTTTGATACCCGATTTAGGAAGTCTACAATGACTTCAACCTTGGGAGGTGAGTCCCTGATAGTCTCCTCAATGGCTTGTATTTACCTGCATTCCCTTCTTATGGTCTCGGTTGTGTATTGAATAAACTCCAAATGATTCTAGTACATATCCATTGTCTTTATGATGCACCCCTAGAATACCTTCATTAGTGTTTTTAACAAGGGCTTGCTAGAGTCTTCTTTCTTCAACAAGCCTAGCTTATTTTCCAGCCTCCCTATGTGCTATATAGCCCAAATAAATTATGTCTTAGCTAATTGTAATTCTCACCTTTGGTTTGGAATCAGAGAACACAATTTTTTAACTTTTAATATACCTACCTTCTTGGCCAATATGTGAATGGAATTTATTAGCTCGAAGGATTCCATAAGTTGATCCCAACTGCTAATGTTGACATGGTATTGACATGCTTCTTTACCTTTTCCCTTCACATCCACATAACTCCAAATAGATAAAGAAGCCATTTGATAGGATGACGAGATGAGGGAAGTTCTTGGTTGATGGAATAAGAATGAATAAAGAGAATGATTATGTTAGGCCCATATACTACTAGTGTAACCCCTTATTGTTATTAGTACAACCCCCTTATTATATTTTTGTACCCATGTAGTCCCCATATTGTTATTATTGTGCCCCATAGAAGCCCACTATTGTTATTATTGTGCCCTTACATTATTATTGTTATGTCAGCTCTGATTATATTATGACCCCTTAGACTCCTATATATAGAAAAGAGGTCTTGTCATTTGTATAATACAAGAATTGTTCATTTTTGTAATAGAAAGGAGGTTTCCCCCTCGAAAAGGCTTATTTATACAATGTTCATCTATCTTTTATATCTTTTTATGAGCTGGTTTCATAACATTTGGTATCAGAGCTTTGGATTCTAGGGTTTCGCTGCTCCAAACAGGTTATCGTGGAATTTGTGCTATAACTCTTTTTCTGCAACATTTCAGACACTACAAAAATAACCCATTTGAGAAGAAATCATGTTGAACCTCAGGTCCAAATTTTAGAGCTTTTCGCGCAATATTTGTGGAGATATGATTTGAGGAAGTCAGTATTTTTCAGACTCTTGAATTACATTCCAAAAAGGTGACCTAAGGAAAATAGTCATAACTTTTGTTTTTAGCATCAGATTGAAATTTTGTAAGATGTTACAAAGAGAGGATGGACTATAGTTTCCTGTATATATTTTTCAAATCCTAAGGTTGAAACAGTGACACGTGGCACTTCCTACAAGTTTGCTCTTCTAAAAAGGTCTATAATCAGGTCATCTTGGGAGATTGTGCATAACTCTGCCTTGGAGAATCTAAATTCAATTAGATTGGTGGCATTGGAAATAGGACATAGAGGGCTACTGCAGATCATAATTTCAGAACTAGATGATCCGAAATTACAGATATATATCAGAGGCAACATCGGGTTCCTATAAAGTGAAAAAAGGTGTGTAGATTTTCTTAAATTTTTGCTTAAGCTTGGTTTGAAAAATTATTTTGAAGGAATTCAAAGGGCATAGTAGAGAATTATTATCGGTAACTAATGCCTCAAGGAAAGAAAATGCAAACACCTAGTAAGCAACCTAAAATCTCTAACAGGACTTATGAAGAAGAGGAAGAAATGCAACATGATATATCAAAATTACGAGACCAAGTGCAACAAATATCACTTGCACAAAAAGTAATAGAATCTAAGATGGATGGTTTAAATAAAGATGTAGAAGCTAAGATGAATGATGTGGAAGCTAAGATGGACGATTTGAAGATAGATTTGAAGACAGATTTGACAAATTTTCTACAAGAAATACTTACTAATGGTGAAAGGGTAGTAAAGGAAACTCATGATGAGAACAAAAGAAATGCTAATCATGATTTCATAGACTCTAATTTTGGTTTGAAGACCCACCATATTCCAAAAATCGATATGATGAAGTTTGATGGCAAGGATCCTGCAACATGGATATTACAGATGGAGCAATTTTTCGATCTCAATAATGTGCAAAACACATAAAAGGTACATATTGCAACTTTATATTTGGAACCAAATTAGTTTGTATGGTAACAATTACTTTTCTCTTGTAAACAAATTATCACTTGGGCAATTTTTACGGAAGAATTGACAGCACATTATGAGGATACAAAAAGCAACACTTTTTTTAGCCAATTGATAAGTCTCAAACAAAAGGGTTCAATAATGGAACACATTGAGGAGTTCCAAAAATTGAACATAAGGGTAAAATATATTCTAGAGGAGCATAGGATTGATCTGTTCATAGGGACTTTAAAGGATAATATCCAACATGATGTTCACCTTTGGGAACCTGATTCATTAGAGAAGGCATTCAGGTTAGCAAGAAAAATGGAAAGCAAAATTATGGCAAACAGGAAGAATACCACTCACAACTATAAAGATGGAAGTGTTGTTGCCCCTAGTCTTCCACAACCTATAAGGTTGACACCACAATAAATGGAAGAAAAAAGAGCAAAAGGGCTTTGTTACAGTTGTGATAGCAAATACACTAAAGGTCATAAGTGCACCGAGAAGAAATTATTCTACATAGATTGTGAAGAGGAAGAAGAAAAGGAGCAAGAAAGGTCAAAAGAAGAGGATATACTCTAGGAACAAAGCCTAGATAAAGAAGAAATGAATCCGACCATATCTTGGAATGCATTGGCTGGAATTACCACTCCTCAAACCATCAAGATAGAAGGACAAATCAAGAAGAAAAAGGTAATAGGGTTGATTGATTCAGGAAGTACCCACAATTTTATTCATTGTAAGATAGCAAAAGAATTGAATTGCTTCCTATATCCAGCACCAGACTATAAAGTGATGATTGCAAATGGAGGAATGATAAATTTCTCTGGAAAGTACCATAATATCAACCTATCCATGGGAAAATATGTATTGACTAGCGCAAGGCATTCCATTCCAACGGGAGGTGTTGATGTTGTACTAGGAGTCTAATGGCTATAATCCTTGGGTACAATAGCTTTTAATTTTCAAGAAATTTTTATGAAATTTTCTTTGGAAGGAAATGAAATTTAATTAAGGGGTATCACAGGGAAACCAAGAAAGATAAGCAACTCTGATGGAATGACAAAGCTTCTAAAGAAAGAACAATGAGGCATAATTGCACAATTATATTCGCTAACTGTTCACACTGCGAAATCATGTATTTCTCCAGATCTCCAAAAAGTATTGTACAATCATTCCAAGCTATTTGAGACTCCCAAAGGTCTCCCACGTATTCGTGATCATGATCATGCTATTCATTTTATTCCAGGATGTGTTCCTCCAAATGTCAAGCCTTATAGATATCCATATGCCCAAAGGAGTAAAATTGAACATATGGTTGCAGAAATGGTAGAGGTTGGTACAATAATCCAACCAAATTTGATAAATGAAGCAAGGGATGAATGAAAGAAGGACAAAGAAGTGTGGCCACTCATTCAAAAGTTGCAGAATATACCAATTCAAACAATATTGCTAGAACTTGAAGAAGAAGAAAAAATCATATTGGAACCTGGAGCAATCATAGAAACAAGAACCTGACAGCTACGAAATCAATCAATTTCAAAGTATGTCATCAAGTGGAAGAAATTACCTGCTGAAGATTCCACATGGGAGGACAAGAATCTTATACAAAAGCATCAGGAACTACTCAAGCATTAAGGACAACACTTTTTCAAGGAGAGGGGCATATTAGGCCCCTATACTATGAGTGTAACCCCTTATTGTTATTAGTACAAACCCCTTATTATATTGTTGTACCCATGTAGTCCCCATATTGTTATTATTGTGCCCCATAGAAGCCCACTATTGTTATTATTGTGCCCTTACATTATTATTATTATGTTGGCTCTGATTATATTATGACCCCTTAGACTCCTATATATAGAAAGGAGGTCTTGTCATTTGTATAATCCAAAAATTGTTCATTTGTGTAATGTAAAGGAGGTTGCCCCCTAGAAGAGGCTTATTTCTAAGGCATTCATCTATCTTTTCTATCTTTTTATAAGTTGGTTTCATAACAGATTATGAGAATCAAGGTAGTGAACAAGGGAAGGCCATGTGTCGCAGAGTGTGAGTGACAGGTTGGTGGGACGAATTCCTCTAATTTTTAACCTAGGAATGATAACACACACAAGTCACAAGCTTAAGGGTTATGAGATGAAGGAGTAGGAATTTAGCAACTCAACAAATTACTTCATGCTAATAATGTATTTATGAAGCTAATCCCATTGGTTTATGCGGTTCTTTCAGCTTGGGAGATGAAATTCCTTCAATTGAAGTTTGTGACACTTGTATGATAGGACTAGGGTTTAAATGGCTTAAATTATTATAGATTGTGTAGAATAGAGACTCTGGGAAAGGAGAGCTCACAGGTTAAATTTTCGTGAATTACATTCTTGTTCTACCAAATTTGGCAGTTTAAAGGTCGCAAATGCGGAAGAATTGGAACAGGAAACAACAATGAAAATTTTCCAAAAATGGGCTCCTGTACATCTTTTATACCAGTCAACAAATGACATGTGTGAGGATTTATTTGGCGGGAAATTTAGATGGTGTTACACTTATTTCAGCAAGATGTGGGGCCAACCACATGGTAAGCTGACTGTGCAGGAAGATTGAACACATGGTGGATGACTAGGTAACCAGGTGTATTACACATGGAAAGGTGACATATTTGGCTGACATGGAGTGAGGAGCTACACTGAAACATTTTGCATAGTGTGGGTGACAACATTTGAAATTCGAGGAGGTGTGCAAGGCACATATGGAGATGACACATAATATATGTCACACATAATTGTGATGTTATCACGTTATCATCTTCGCAGTGCAGGATATCCATGGTTGTTAGATGAGGGCTTCCAAAACCGTCTGATACATCGCATGTACTTTTGATCGTGAGCTAGGATGACATGGACCAGATGTGGGACCGATAATGTGGAGGTTGATTGTGCGGGCAAAGTATTGTTGTGGTGCACAAATAGGGTGAAATGGCATGTTGCATGGGCAACCAACTAGGTGTACAGTGCCAACACGTGGAGGCTAATTGGGTAGATTATGTAGTGACATAACATGTGACTTGGTAGGATGCGGTGGGGTGATTTGGCCATCGATGATAAGGGGGCATGTGGCGATATATGGGTCAGAGCCATGACATTTTAATTTTCAGAGGTGTGCAAGAAGCCTAAGTGGTTGACACATGGCCTCGTCCACACACCCCTGCCGACTTATTCACCATGTGACTTTAGGGTGCACAATGCTTCTGGGCATTGGATGTGTAAGTTCTATGGTTATTTGATATTAGCAACGTGTGACTTCATTGGCATCTTTATCCATGTTCTCTAGCATTATTCACACACATTATGTATGTCCATTGATGCTCGATGCTTGAGGTTTTTGGTTCTATGAGTTATGTTGTTGACATGTCATTGGTAAAGGAAAGGCATCAAGGCCTATCAACGCTAATTCTTGGTGGGATAGACTCAATTTTTTCCATTTCATGGTCATATTGGAACAAAACTAGGATCCTTATGTCTCCTAGTGTCCAGATTTTACCAGGGTGTCACAATTTGACACCAACATTAGTTCCATGGGGGACAACAAGCCCCTGTGGTTTGTTGAGAACTTGCAGTTCCAATGCCTTCTATCATTGGTTCATGGAGTCTTCTTGAGTGTGACATTTGTATCTTCTCATGATTTTATTAAATTTGAAAATTGAAATCTTGTGCAAAACAACAAGGAGTAAAAGGATTTGATTTTTTTGTATATATGTATTTCAGGTGAATAACTTCTTCAAAACCTTCCATTGACAGGGTTCCCAAGGGAATATCCATTAAGTGTTTCTAGTTAATAGGTGTTTGTTAAGTTATGGTATCTTCTATGCTTATAACAGTTTACTTCTTTTTCTACATAAAGTAAAGTGCAGATAGAACATTAAACAATCGATAGAAAACAAGCCAAGACAAGAGACACAAGATGTGGTGGCTAGCCAGGGACAAACCCCACAATGTGTGAGGAAACCCTTTGATCAAATATTCTTTTATCTTCAATAATTCAGCAGAGAGAAACAGTACAATAAATCTGATTCATATCAGCAGTAGCAAACCCTAGATCAGCAGCATCAGGATTAGCAACTTCATTATCAAACTAGGGCAGACGACATCTCACAAACCGACCGTCAGATTGACTTCATTCGACCACCAAAATTTTCAGCTTCCAGAGGAGATTCAGATGAACCTACAGCGTAGTTCAGGTGAGGAGATATTCTAGGCCACGCAGGTCAATCTTTACTTCTGCAGTTGCAGCTTCAGCAGTTTTCGGCTTCAAACTAGGGCAGTCAATATCTTGCAAACTGTTCATCGGATTGACTTCATTCCACCACCAAAAGTTGCGGCTTTCAAAGGAGGTTTAGATGAACCTATAGCGCAGTTCCAAAGAGGAGATATTCTAGGCCACGCAAGTCAATATTTACTTCTGCAGTTGCAGCTTCAAATTCAACAGCTTCCAGCTTCACATGTGTGAGAGAGAGACCCATTTCAGTGCAGTAGAGAAGAGACTCATTTCTGCGTAGTAGAGAGAGAGAGATGTGATGAGATGAATGAGTCTGAATGACGAAAAGTCCTCTTATATTTATACACAACGTTGGTGGGTGAATAGATGCGACTGTTGGGCTTCTGAGCCTACATGAGTTGTAGGTCGGCTTGATAATAATTCCATAATCAAAATAAATTCATATCTCCATGAATACTTATCGGAATCGGATGATCTTTATATCAATCCTACACCTCTCGACGAGAGGAATCTAATAAAAATATTATCAGCCATGAATAAGATGACACACATGAAGTTTTGCCCTGGTTTCCTATTTTAACACTCCCTTTCAACCATGGAGAACTTCATCTGCAATCTGTCTATCGATCGTTACTATTCATCCATCAAATGCACTGCCCTGTACAACCTAACTCTTGCCCTGCTCTTCTCTATTCTACCTATTCTGCTTTGTCTTGTTCTGCCCTGCACTGATCTGTATTGTTTTGCTCTGTTCTGCTCTGCTCTTGCATTGTTCTGTTCTGCTCTGCTTTTGTCCGAATTATGAAGAAGAAGAAATGATCGAGGATGTATCATACTGACTCAAAGTCAGTCTCAGAGTATGTACCACTGGTCCCAAACCAGTCTCAACCAACCCGAAGTCAGCGTCATAGTGAGTACAACTCCACTGGTCCTAGACCAGTATCATCCTCCATTGACTCAAAGTCAGTCTCAGAGTGCGTACCACTGGTCCCAGACTAGTCTCAGCCGACCCGAAGTCAGCTTCATAGTAAGTTCCACTCCTACCACTGGTCCCAGACCAGTATCGCAGTCTCAGAGAGTGTACCATTGGTCCCAGACCAGTCTCAACCAACCCGAAGTCAGCGTCATAGTATGTACCACTCTCACTAGTCCCAGACTAGTACTGCACTGACACGAAGTCAGTCTCGGAGTATGTACCACTGGTCCCAGACCAGTCTCAACCGACCCGAAGTCAGCATCATAGTATGGTATAACTCCTACCACTGGTCCCATACCAGTATCGCAGTCTCAGAGAGTGTACCACTGGTCCCAGACCAGTCTTAGCCGACCCGAAGTCAGTGTCATAGTATGTACCACTCTCACTGGTCCCAAACCAGTACTGCACTGACATGAAGTCAGTCTCGGAGTATGTAACACTGGTCCCAGACCAGTCTCAACCGACCCGAAGTTAGCGTCATAGTATGGTACAACTCCTACCACCGGTCCCAGACCAGTATCATTGATCCCAGATCAATGGAGGTCATCCTTGCATAGGGAGTACAGTAGATACAATGATGCCTCCATCGGTACTACTATGGTCCCTAACTTCATTTCCCTGCTCATTGATCAGATGAGAGGTACTTCCCATGAGTCCCAGACTGCATGGGTAGGATGCCTCAACAGGAGAACTAATCAATCCCATCCTCACAGGAGAACACATCAATCCTGCTACAATCGCCGTGGAGAACACATCAATCTAGGCTGCCATGGAGAACACATCAATCCAGGCCTCATAGGAGAACTAATCATCCCGCTACACAGGAGAGCGAATCATCCTGTTCCACAAGAGAGCGAATCATCTTGTCCCACAAGAGAGCAAATCATCTTGTTCCAGTGTGCACCACTAGGGGAGGGTGAGTCACCCTGTGGTCATATGTTTCTCCAGTAGGAACCGCAAGCCCTTAGAGCACCCAGAGCTCAATGTATGCAACATGCAAGACCCTTGTACAAGGGTTTCTTGCCGACTCCAAGTCGTTTGGGAAAATCACAGATTAGATCTTTCCTCGGGGCTTTGACAAGGTGTATCAACCTGTACATCATCTTAATGTGATGGAGCTTCCTTGCTCATCAACTTACCATATCCCAGATGATGTCTATCTGCTGGAGCAATTGACGAATACAGGATTCCTCAATAATCGAATCCCACCTCTAGTTGTTACAGAGAATCACAGTGGTATCCAATGTAAATCCAAACAGCTCACTGAAGAGCTTTCGAAACTAGAATGCCTCACACGAGGCTATGCTAGCAAAAATATATCATGCTTCGGCGGTGCTCAAAGCCACCGACTTCTGCTTCCTGCACATCCAGGATTTCGAAGCAGATCCCAAGGTGAAATAGTACCCGGAAGTGCTCTTACGGTCCACCACACTGCCTGCCCAATAAACATCAATATATCCAAGTAGTCTCACATCTCCGGCATTGTATCTTAATCCATGAGAGATTGCGTCCTGAAGACATCTCAGAAGATTCCTAGCATCAATCCAGTGAGGCTCAACCAAATATGAGCTCACAATGCTAACTGCAAAACATGTGTTCGGATGGAGGTTCACCAAGAACATCAATGCGAATGAGTTTTTGAAACTCAGAGGCATTTCCCAAGTCTGGTCTGACATCACTACCATATAACTTCTAAAAGTTAAGATCCTCTAGGTAGTCACAGGCTTGCAGTCCATCATACCGAATCTTTCCAATATATTTACCACATATTTTCCTTGAGATAGGAAAATTTCCCTTGGCTTCTGCCACACTTCAAGTCCTTGGTCCTTCATTTCAAATTCAGAAGCCATCTCTCTCTTACATTTGTGAATGAGAGGGTTTGCACCTGTTAGAAAGAGGTCATCCACATACAACACCAGTATGAGAGGCTTGTCATCTTCAACCTTAAAGTAAAGGTTAGGATCAGCTTCACTCCTAGTGAATCCCAGCTTCATCAAGTAGCTATCGATCCTCTCATACCATGCTCGGGGTGCTTGCTTTAGCCCATAGAGAGCCTTCTTCAACCTGCATACATGAGATTTTCAATCATAAATCTCAAATCCTTCAGGTTGCTCCACATAGACCTCTTCTTTGATAGAACCATGCAAGAACGTGGTCTTAACATCCATCTGATGTAGGTTCCATCCTTGTGAAGCCACAAGGGCTATGATCAAGCGGATGGTCGTATATCTGGCAACAGGTGCAAATATCATAGTCTATACCTTCCTTATGGGATAAACCACGAGCAACAAAATGAACCTTATACTTTTCCATACTTCCATTTGCTACATGCTTTATCTTGTAAAGCCATTTTGAAGTAACAATTGTCTTGTCCAGGGTCTGGGAACTACTTCCCAGACATCATTCTCCATAATAGACTCATATTCTATGTTCATAGCATCCTTCCATAGTTAATGCTTGACGACATCTGAGAATGATGAAGGCTCATTTTGTATGATCGTGCTCATGATGGTCAGGTATCCCTGATATCTGTTAAGTTTCTTATTTTGATGGAAGGTTCCTCAGGGTGCAACATGTCCGTCAGCATCATCAAGTATCCCCCTAAGCCATGAAGGCCTCTTCCTAGAAGATGAATGCTCATGTGGATGAGGATCAATCAGATCCGTGGGTTCTTCTACATTAGGCATTGATTCATCATCCTTTTCTTTTGGTTCCCTGGTGTCGGCTTCTTGAGAGCTACTCAAAGTCAGCAGATTGTCCACCTTGCTGAGAGCCATATCTTTGTCAAAGGTGACATCATGACTAATCACGACTTCCCTTTGACCGGTGGTGAACATTTCTTCAAGAGTTTAGGAACCCAATCGATTTTGTACATATACGACAGTGATTGTAGTTTCAGCCCATAGAAACTTCGGAAGTCTTTGATCATGTAGCATGGCCCGGACAGCTTCCATCATCGTGCGGTTCTTCCTTCTCACCACACCATTCTGCTCAAGAGTATGTGGTGTAGTAGTCTCCCTCTTAATTCCAACCTCAGGTATGCCTGAGTGAACCAATTGTAATATATCGGAGGTCTTGCTTTGGCTTGAGGGGAATGGTCCCCTTTTGAGCTTTCCTTTGGCACATCCCGGACATACACCTTCTTTCTCTACTTAGAATTCAGGCATCCCTGTTACCATCTGTCTTACATCAGGTAGAGGTTTCTAATGAAGGTGGGCAAACCTCTGATGCCAAAGTTCGGACTAAAGAGTTGTGTCACAAGACATGACACCTAGCGGACTTCCATCGACCTGATATAATGAATCAACACTAAACCCAAGAGTAAGGGAATATTTAACATTATTTTTCCATATACATACCTTGCCATTGCTGAAGGTTACCTTGTAGCCTCTGTCTTCCATTGCCAAGATGGACACTAGGTTCCTTTTGAGGTTAGGTGCATTTAATATATGCTGGACTTTCTAGCCTTCTTGAATGGTTGTCCTCTTCCTCGATCTCCAGCTCTCCTCTTACCTTTGCTGTTGAATTTTTCATTCCTTTGATTTGCCATCAGAGGGATTTTGATCATCGTCCCGGTGTGAGTCCTTTCTTCTCTTTGCATGAGAAGAAAAGGCAGCAGGAGGACCTTTAGGCATGGGAATTTCTTGCACTTCTTCCCTTGTTTCTTCTTGAATGCATCTAGCCATTAATTCCTCGAAACCAGGAATTACATTATAGTTCAGAAGAGTAGTCTTGAACACGTACCATTCGGATGGTAATCCTCCAAGAGTTGTGAGTGCCATTTCTCTGTCAGTAATAGTTTCCCCAATAGATAGGAGATCGTTCTTGATCTCGGTGATTCTTAAGAAGTATGCTTGCATACTTTCATCCTTACTCTTCTTGATTTACCTCAGCTTATTTCTAAGAAACAAAACTTGATTTGCATCATTAACTTTAAATAAACTCACCAGTCTATCATAGATTTCCTTGGAGGTGTCCAATTCAGAGATGTAGGGCACCAAGTTCTTGTCGATAGAGTCCCAGATGATCTTCCATTATTTTGACTTCTCCATTTTTTCATTTGTTCCAAGCAGCAGCGGATGCATTTGATGGAGGCTCAAAAATATTGCCTCTCACATGATCCAACACTCTTTGATTCTCAAGGATTAGATCGATAGACATCTTCCATCCGTGATAGTCAGCTTTCTCAAGGAGCTTGTCTTCAGCAGGAAAGAGTGTTGAGGACCCCATAGTTCTTTTAGGATAGCCTTGCCAATATTCACTTCGATGATTGCTCTTGCTCTTGCTTGGGCTTTGTCTTCACCTCAGCTCTGATACCATGTTAAGTTACGGTATGTTCTATGCTTATAATAGTTTACTTCTTTTTCTACATAAAGTAAAGTGCAGATAGAACATTAAACAATCGATAGAAAACAAGCCAAGACAAGAGACACAAGATGTGGCGGCTAGCCAGGGACAAACCCCACAATGTGTGGGGAAACCCTTTGATCAAATATTCTTTTATCTTCAATAATTCAGCAGAGAGAAATAGTACAATAAATCTGATTCATATCAGCAGTAGCAAACCCTAGATCAACATCATGAGCATTAGCGGCTTCATTATCAAA
This sequence comes from Pinus tabuliformis, assembly GCA_031772625.1. Taxonomy (NCBI): domain Eukaryota; kingdom Viridiplantae; phylum Streptophyta; class Pinopsida; order Pinales; family Pinaceae; genus Pinus; species Pinus tabuliformis. The sequence continues at coordinate 210,285,588 of CM062809.1, read as the reverse complement.
CTAGGGCAGACGATATCTCACAAACCGACCATCGGATTGACTTCATTCCACCACCAAAAGTTTTGGCTTCCAGAGGAGGTTCAGATGAAACTACAGTGTAGTTTAGATGAGGAGATATTCTAGGCCACGCAGGTCAATCTTTACTTCTGTAGTTGCAGCTTCAGTTTCAGCAGTTTCCGGCTTCAAACTAGGGCAATCGATATCTTGCAAACCGTTCATCGGATTGACTTCATTCCACCACCAAAAGTTGCGGCTTTCAAAGGAGGCTCAGATGAACCTACAGCACAGTTCCAAAGAGGATATCTTCTAGGCCACGAAAGTCAATCTTTACTTCTGCAGTTGCAGCTTCAAATTCAACAGCTTCCGGCTTCACATGTGTGAGAGAGAGACCCATTTCAGCGCAGTAAAGAAGAGACTCATTTCTGCGTAGTAGAGAGAGAGAGAGATGTGATGAGATGAGTGAGTCCAAATGAGGAAAAGTCCTCTTATATTTATACACAATGTTGGTGGGTGAATAGATGCGACTGTTGGGCTTCTGAGCCTACATGAGTTGTAGGTCGGCTTGATAATAATTCCATAATCAAAATAAATTCATATCTCCATGAATACTTATCGGAATCGGATGATATTTATGTCAATCCTACACCTCTCGACGAGAGGAATCTAGTAAAGATATTATCAGCCATGAATAAGATGACCCACATGAAGTTTTGCACTGGTTGCCAATTTTAACAGTGTTGTTATCTAGAACTTATTTCACTCAAAACAAACCAATACAAAGATTTTCAAACTTGCCATGCTTGCCTTTATCAATGAGGATTGAGTCCCATTTTAGTACTAAATCTCTATCTTGCAGGTCACATTCCTTTCCTCTCTTATCAAATATAGATTTCATTTTCTTCTTGTGGGTTTCAAATTTACCTAAGGCTTTTTCTCTTTGTTGTTTAACTTCTATCATTTGTTAGATCCTCTTATTCATTTCACTGGTATTTGGCTCATCATCCTATAGCATCTTCATGAATAGAAAGGTAAGGTTCATGGGAAAAATGACATTTGTTCCATACACCAAATGATGAGATGAAGTTCTTATAACTCTTTTGATGTTGATTATGTTTTACCATAGAGCATATTTGAGATTAACATCCCAACGCTTTTTATTTTTGTCCAACATTCTTTTAATGACCCTTATTATATTCTTTTTTGATGATCTTTCCAATCCATTTCCTTGAGGTTAATAGGTTGTGAAATGCACCAACTTTGTGACTAGCCTCCTAAGGCATCCAAATATGGAGAGAATTTTGTCCTCCAAGAAAGCTATGATGACATTCTCATTGGCCCTGTTGGTCAGAATGGCTTCTACCTAATGAGTGAAGTAATTGGTGGCTATAAGGAGGAATTTTTGTTTACCACATGCATTCAAATGTATTTCTAAAATCAAATCCTCACTACTGAAAAGGAGCTTGAAATTTTATTTGTTTCAATAGTAGAGATCATATATAGCTTTTAGTTCCCTGCAAGCAATTGACATTCAGGGCAAGCTCGAATAGTAGGATTTGTATCTTTGAATAGGGAAGGTCAATAATACCCTGCTCATAATATATTAGAGGCTGAGACTTTCCAAGCTTGATGTCCTCCAAACACATCTCTATGGAAATCTGAGATAATCTCTGATACTTGATATTTAGTGATGCAAGTAAGTGGGATGACATCAAGATCTTTTCAATATATACCTTCATCCAAAATGCAGTACTTGAATGCCTTCAATTTATATACTTGCACTTTTCCTTAGGTAGTTTAGGCAGACATTCCAAATTTTGTAAGAAGAATATGATGTTTTGGTACTAGGGGGAATTTTGGAACTTTGAGAGGTCCTTTAGTAAGGGTTTTTGTGGATTCCTTCCATCCAGTGGGAAGGGTTGTTGTGGATTCCTTCCTACTAGAATGAGAGATTCTTATGGATTCTCTCTTCCAAGATAAAGAGGTTCTTGTGGATTATCTTCATCCAAAGAAGGTGGAACTTGTGGATTCTCCTCTCCACACATATTGCAAAAACCTCCATTAGTGCACATTTCTAGAGTAGCATGATTATACTTGGTGAGTAATTTGGCTAATCCTTGGCCCTTAACAAGATTTTTTGGCTTTATTTCTAGGTCATACTCTTGTAACTTTGCTATCCATTTACCTCCTCTTCCATCACTATCAATTTTTGTAAGTATTTCTTTTACTATCGTAGACAAAAAATATGTTATTACTTTGGAATGTAACACATATTCTAGAAATGGCCTGAAAACGTTTACCATAGTGTAAGACTACTTTTCTAATATGATGTATTTCAATTCGACATCGCTCAAGGCATGACTGAAAAATGTTGTAGGTTGTTCATACCCTTATTTTTTCATTTGTAACAACATGACAACAATAGAATGTTCGAACGCAAAGGAGAAAATATAGAACTCCTTTGAAAAATAAGGACTTGCTAAGACTAGAGCTTACATGATAGACCTATTTATTTGTTTGAATAACTCTCATGATTCTAAATTCCATCTCACGTCACTATTATTTCTCAGCATGCTCGTAATATGATTCAGGAGCTCTATGGAGTTCGAAATGAAATTGCATAAGAAGTTGATATTTCCCAAGAATGATTGAATTTCTTTCTTGTTCCAGGGTAGACTGATCCTTGATATATATTTTACATGCTCCAAATCAATTATGGCACCTTCTCTAAAGACGATATGTCACAACAACTTCCCCTCTTGTAGAGAAAAGAATGAATTCTTGGGATTGAGTGATAGACTAAAATTCCTACACTTCAAGAAAGTCTACCTTAGATGCTCCAAATGATCTTCATTTTATTTTGAGAGCATGATCATGTCGTCTAGGTAAATGACTATGAACCAATGTCTCTAGATAACAAAGGCAATGTCCATAGCTCTTTGAAAGTTCACTCCCACATTCATCAGTCCAAAAGACATTTTTCATACATGAAGGTACCCCTTGGTGTTGTGAATGTGATCCTGTCTCTGTCATCCGGGTGCATTTCTATATAATTATATCTTGAAATCTAATCCACCATTGATATTCTGGATGCTCCTATAACCTTTTGCAAAAAATGTTCCATCTTAGGGAGTGGATAAGTATCTTTTAGTGAATAATTCATATTTCTGAAGTCCACATAGAGCCGAATATCACCATCCTTTTTTCTAACTGGTACTAGATTAGCCACCCATTGAGAATATCATAGCAACACAAGGATATTTCCATCTAGTAAATTTATGATCTCTTTCTCTATTGTTAGCAATAGGATTAGATTGAACATTTTGAGTTTTTGCACAAACGGATTAGCATTTTCTTTGAAAGGTATTCTATGCTATATAATAAAAGTATCATAATTTTTAAAATCTTCATAACTCCATGCAAAAACATCTTTAAATTGTTTAAATAGATCAACATACCTCTTTTGGAATGCGATTTGAAAAAAAATTGGAAAGTTTTACCTTTTGCGGGTTCTCTTCTGTCCCAAATTTGTGTTCTTCGATATTTTGATCAATAGGTTACATGTCACTGTGCTCAAATATCTATTCCAATGGGACCAATACATTAGGGATGAAAGTTTTGAGATGGATCACTTTGTGGCTTCCAATCTGATTCAAAAACTGGATGGTGTCATCTAGAGAATATTCCTTTTCTAGATCTGTTTCAGGGGTTTCTCCTTCAAAGTCAATATTGATAGCATAAAATTCATCCACTAATTCAAGGAATATTCATAACTATTAATCATATTTGAAAACTTTCCAATGCGTGATGTTATCTAGAATAGAAGGCTTTACCACATATCAACTTTGTACTTTTGTTGGGGCTTCGGAGGTGGTTTGAAGGTGCTTGCCACTATTTCCAAATAATCTAAAAGTTAGTTATATTCTCTATGCACAACTATAATGTTAAAAGCATCAAAATAATTTTTGATAATATCCCAAACTCCATTGCGATACGATCTCATTCAAGGGTGCTTGGTGGTGTATATTTTCTTACTTGTAGAACTACTAGCTCCAAATCACCAAATACTGCAAGGTTTTTCACCCCCATTTTCCCGGTGGTTTCCAATCCTAGAACTAATGCTTAATACTTAGTAACATTATTAGTGGCATCAAATTCTAGTTTAAAGGAAAGTGATATATTCTGTCTTTTGGGTGGCATGATGATAACTCTCGCTTTTGTCTCTTCCTTGGAGTACACTCCATAAAAAAACATCTTCTATATCGAGTTCAATTCTTGCATATGTTCTACCTCACTAGGAGGTAGTTTTGCTTCAGTCATGATTTCTGGGTTCATGGATAGGCTATAGCAACCCATCAAATCTTCCACAACATAGCCAAGTATGTTCTTGGACTTCTTTGTGTTGCTTATAACACACAAGAGTTTAGCCTCCTAGTAAATTGTTTGCTCTCAGCCTTCAAAAACGGTATCGTGGAGTATGATAGGTCCACTTCTAAGGTACCACCTAACTTTCCCACCCAAGACCTAGAAAGAAACATGCCATAGGAAGCAAGGATGTCAACAACTACTATATCCATGACTAGACTCTTGTTTGGTATCTGAGTAAGGGATACCACCAATTTTTTAATGAGGCCAAGGAATTTCAATCTTCAAGAATCAAGGAGTAGAGTTCGTGGTATGTTTTAGCAATATCCAATCCTAATTCCACCATGAATGACTTGGGGATGAGTTTGTGAGATGCCCCTAAATCCAACACACAATTGTGCAGTGGCTTGTTGCAGACATTCAAGGTGATATAAAAAGGGGGACTATCATCATCCTATTTTTCTATGTGAGGTCCAAAATCCACATACGAAAGGTCCTCTTGGTTGTTTAGAGTATCATTGTGGGAGATTTTCTTTGAAGGGGTTATAAGTTTCTGTATGAGTAAGGAAAATTTTAAGAAACCCCCTGAAATTATATGTATAATAAATGTGCAAATCCCTATGGTACATTTAAATGTATACATGTTATTTTTTCAATTATATAATATGTATATATATAATTTTTTGGTGAATCTTTTATTGATTTATAATTTTTTGTTAAATCTTGGCGCTTTGTTTACTAAATTATAAAACATTGCAAAGTAATTGTAAATAGTGTTATTTCTCAACATAGTGTGTTGGTGGCTAAGTTAGTGATGTTATGTTCAAAGTGTTCAACACCTTCATAATTTATATTTTGGCACTCGGTGAGATCAGTGAAACATCTTGGAAAAGTTCAAAGGACCATTAATCTATGTGACATTATTTCCCTACCCACTTGTTTCAAGTTTTGGGCTTGCTCATTTTTAGGAGCATTTTCTCCACTTTGTGAGTTGTAGTAGGGTTGGTTTAGTGGAATTTGGGGGGCAATTAGGTTGGTTAAGAGTTATTTTTTTGAAATAAATCTCAAACCCTTATTGTGACTAGTACTAAAAATTAGTGTAGATCAAATTGTTTAACCAAATAACTACTTATAATTAATTTAAAATTTAAAAAACCCTCTTATAAAAAAATACATCTATAAAGATAATAATTAATAAATAATATTAAAAATAATTATTATCATTATTTAAATAATAATAAATAAATAATAACAAACATATATTATTTTGTGTTTATTATTTTTTAATATTTACAACCATTGATAGAATGTTTTATATATATATATATATATATATATATATATATATATAAAATTTATGCATTAAAATATAAATTAAAATAAATAATCTTTTCTATATAAAATATTTTTAAACAAAATTTAATAATAATAATAATTATTATTATTATTATAATATATATCAAGTATTACTTATATTTTATATTTTTTTATTTATATTATATTTTATATTGAGTTATATAAATAATATAGTTAGCATGTCAAAATAATATTTTCATTTATATAAAAATACCATTATAATAACACTGAGTGTATTTAGGTAAAATTTAAAGATAGTAAATATAAACATTATATCTTACATTAATTCTTTTTCTATCATAATGAAATAGTTTCATTGTATATCTACATCCATTATTCTTTAAGCATTATATGTTTATATGAATTTGAGTAATTTACAAGTGTTATGGAAATTTTTGTTAGAGGAAAATATACATAAAATTAAAGGTTTTTGTAAAACTAATAATGTTTTAATTTTTGTTTTATATATATATATATATATATATATATATATATATAACATTGACATTTATTGTATCTCTTTCACTTTGACTAAAAGATAATATATTTTTTTAATTGGTGATAGTCATATAAATATAATTTTAAGTGCATGTATAATTTTTTTTTTAAAAGGTATTTCTTGTAATTTTCTAACTTGATCAAAATATAAGTCATATTATTGAAATATATATATATATATATATATATATATATATATATATATATATATATATAATTTATGGATTATAAAAAAATTGAAACTAATCAAAATGTAAATTATATCATTAGTATTTTTTTTTTAATTTCATTTTTATACCACTTGTTTTTTTAATTATAAAAATAATTAATTAAATATGTGCAAATATATTTTTTTTAACTAATAATATAATACAAATAAAACTAGGCAAGTGAATTTAGAAGATGACTTTGAAACATATTTGGATATATAATTCATTTTTTTTAATTGGAAAATCACTAAAAAAACGAAAATTATTTAATTAATATCTTAACAAAGAAAAGTTACCCTACTAATTATTTTCAAATTTATAAAATTATTAATTTTAAATGAGAAAAAAAGTGAAACACTTGCTTCTTTGCTCAAAGTAGTGTAAATAATAATAATAATACCAAAATTAATAAAATAAATCACTAATATTATTGCTCATTACCATGAGCAATAAATAGTTTTTTTTTCAAATACAATGCAATAAAATGAAATGGAACGAATGAATTGATTAAGAAAACTGCAGACTCGGGTGTTATTATAATTTTCCATCAAAATCCATTTAAAATTTTTACATCAAAATTCATTTTAAGATATTCCAACAGTAAACTACAATGTTTTAATTATATATTTGACATATTTATATAATTGTAAGTGACAAAACCTGGCGTTTAATTGTAAATGAATTTATCTAAATTGTACCAAAAAACATAGCCAATCTACCTTTACAAATAGAAGAAGGTGAATGAATTGCCCCAATTCATAACCAAAAATATATATATAAATACTTATATTTTTTTATTCCATGCACAAACTTAGTATCTCTCATAATGTTTTATTAAAAGGTTTTATTATTATTATTATTATTATTAATTATATATATATATATATATATATATATATATTATATATATATATATTCTATATATGTTTTTGATTATATTTTTTAATTCTATACACAAAATTTTACCAAAAAACTACAACATTTAGGCAATAGAATGTTTCTGAGTAGTGAAGAAAAAAAATATCCACAATCTATTGTGCAAGACTTTTTAAGATCTAATATTTATAGTATATACCTTAAAATGAATAAGCTTTTAACATGACATAAAACTATAACAGTCAAGAAAAAACACAAAGGTGGATGTAAAATCAAAGGAATTTAGAGATTATTATTTCTATAGGTGATTTTCAACCTTTAAAGCTGCATGAAAATGAGTTAATGTGAATCTCAACATGTAGAAACTAATTGTTTTGTAACCTTTTTAAAAATTCTAAGGTAAGTAAAAGGGAGACATTACAAGTTGGTAGTTTTATATCTACATTGGAATATAGCTCCCCCACCCTCACTACCATCATTTATAGCTAATTGAATTAGAAAGGAGAGATTTCTACAGTTATGAGAAAAATCACCCTTTAATGATACATGGTGGATCAAACCCATTGAATGTCCTGGAGTGTCCATGTTAAAGAAATTTGTGAACTCCCACAAAAATCTTCACTGGGATATTATTTTATTGATTCCCTGAATATTTTTGACAACTTCAATAGTGAATGTCATGGCATCTACAATTAGCTCTGTCTTACAACCATAGTATTTTAGGTTTATAAAATCAACTCTCTCTTTTATATAGAGTGCTAAATGATTTATTAAATAAAACAAATTTTCAATATAGATATATAAAAATATAAAAAGATGGTACATCCTCTACTATTTATATAGATCTTTATTGATAGTCTCTACTATTACAATAAGAAAAATTTATAATAGTTTATCTAGGGAAAAAAACAAAAAAGTAAAATTGTAATAATCATATTCATATTTTTATGTTGGATAGTTTCTCCATTTGAACATTTAAAGAATGCCAATGTGGGTGAATTCTTACCAAGTTTAAATGCAAATAGTCGAATAACTATGTTCACTAGATGTCAAAGCAACATGGAAGAATTGACAAACTCATCTCTCCATTGCAATGGTTCTTTAAATAGTGACAAAATGGCTTTCGTATAAACCCCCAATTCCTATAAACCCATGATTCCACATTCCATGAGGTGTGGGATATATTTTATTGGAAAAAAAAACAAATTCCAACAATTTTGGTTTAATAGAAAAATAAAACAGAGTGAAAATAAATTCCACGATGAGAAAAAATCCAATTAATTAGTATTCCAATAAAAATAAGGTCAAATATATCTTGATACTTGCCATTACCATAAAATAGGGTGATTGAGAGAATGTAGTTTGAATTTTACTGGGAAAAAAACAAATTCTAACAATTTTGGGTTATCAAAAAAATATAATAGAGTGCAAATAAATTCCACGAGGAGAAACAAATCCAAATAATTGGTATTCCCATAAAAATAGGGTGAAATATATCTTGATGCTTTCCATTACCATAAAAATATGACGAATGGGAGAATGTAGTTTGAATTTTACAAGACGAAATAATTTTATAAACTCTCCCCATAAAATTCCCATGGGCCAATGGTTTACAACTAATTTTTTAATAAATATTGGGCAATGCATATTCAAACCCTTATTTGTAAAAAATTCACCCAACAAAAATAAATAACCCTCTAGTTTCACTCATGGGAGAAATTTTTCCCCTAAAAGTTTCTATGTGTATGAGTTGTTGGCATGTCAGATTTTGTGCTAACTCTAAGAGAGGCTCATGGAATTTCATCTTGCTTAATTCCTATTCAAGGTTGAAAAGTGAGACTATTCTTCATTTTGCTTCCTTGAATAGTTGAGTCAATAATCTTGGGGGAATGAGTTCTCTTTACTCTTCAACTTTGTGAGTTGAGTTTGGTACTTGACCCTGAATATTCTTTCCTTTCCTAGCTAGTAACCCTTGCACATTCTTTGGAACTTTAGGAGATGGGAGATTAGTCTCCTAAGCAGGCTTGAGATCCAATTGTTGGTGTCGGTATCTTCATCCCTCCGTCAGGGATCAAATTCTCTTGTTGCATTGCATATTAGGTGTCACGCTCAGTCAATTGCATTCCATTAGGATCATGGATCATTTGACGGTAGTGGCTTGTTGCACATTTTCCCCTCATGCGCTTTACCTGCTGGCACATTACCATTCATCTAGATCATCTGCAGTCATTTTTTTGTTTTTAAATCTGCAAGAGTCATTTTTAGGGTTTCAGTTTCATTAGGTCTAGGGTTTCGTCAATAAGGTCTTCAAAATGTTCAATAACGGTCATCCGGCGCATGAGGAGGTTGAATAAAGTTCCAGTACCAAATAAATTTCATCATCATATGCCCAGAAATGAATATTTCCTCGAAACTCTGTTTTGAGGAAAAGAAAAGCATTTTATCTTTTCATGTATATAATTTGGTGTAATCCCAATTTTTTATATGTAATAGTTTCAGTGGCAATCCTGGTCACCTTGCCAAGCTTTAGCAGCTCCATCCATTGCAAGGCAAACAAAAAATCAAGTCATTCAGTTAATCAGAGGCAGAATAAAGAAAAACTACCTAAAACAGAGTTTGAAAAGAAAGTGTCAAATGTAAACATTACAAAAGTGGGTTTTATGAAATGAAAAATTAAAGTCTTTTGTATATAAGTTATTTCTTGTGTTTAAAAGACTCATTTGCATCCAAAAGAGCAAGAGAGATTTAGAGCAAGCTCGTGGTAACAAAATCGCAGCAAAGAGTTTTAGTTCTGGGGGCACGGTGCATTGGGTGAGTGGTGCGGCGCATAGAGCTGGCACGACACATTGGCCCACCTTCCACAGTATAAAAACTACACTGGCGCGGCGCATACAGAAGGTGCAACACGTTGGGTTTGTGGTTCTGTGCATAGAGCTGCAAGCCATTTTCACCACAAATTCATCCAAATTCTCAATTTGCTTGGTTTCCTCCGGTCCAAAGTAAGTCAACAACTCTTCAAATGCCAATGAAAGTGTGTCTTAAGATGTTTATGATGATTTAGTAAAAAAAAATTCAAACCCTACTTCCTTGCAATTTTTGCTCAAGACATGATTGCTTAGGGTTTGTAAATTTGTTTTTGTGGCCATCACTCCCTCACCTTTTTATTCCCTCACTTCTTTTCTAGTTTCATTAACCCATTTTACTATCCCCCATATCCCTAAATTCATTCACCCCTATCCCCAATTCCCATTATCCCAAACCCTAGCTACAAAATTCCCAAACCCTAATTGCTATCCCAAAAGCCTTAAAATTGTCCCTAAAACCCTTCAATTCCCCAAATTCCAGTCAGCAACATTCCCAAAATCCCTCTTACCCTCTCCCTTCATAGTCCCTCATACATTTTCATACACTTGGTAGAAAAAGATCAAAGACACCTAAAATCTCTTCATACTCATCTAAGACAACACAAACATTTGGCAAACATGGAGCTTGATTCTTCCTATGACCAAGATGAAGAGACACACAGTGGCTCTCCTACCGAAATGCATGCACTAAGGAGACCTCACAAGGGTGGTAAACATATAAGGGAGGAGCCTACTTCACTTGCCAAGTTGCAAGCCTGCCCTCTTGCTGTCACATGCTTTCAACACCAATCCTATTATCAGTTCTGTGAGATGGTTGCAAGAGTCCAGTACCATCATGAGTTGGCCAAGTTATTTGTGCTTCATCTACATAATGGCCAAGTCACTCTAGTAGGTGTTACATTCACCTTAACACCTAAGTCTATTTCTCTAGCAACTGGCATTCCCAATGTCGGTGAGCAGTGGAATAAAAGGCAGCAGATTGACAGAGAATAGTATGAGCCTTACATCAAGGCTGGTTATCGGAGACATCTCAGCAGAATTTTTCCTTTCCGGTATCTAAAACACTCATATGCTCCCTTGATGAAACTCATAATTAAGTATTTTAGTTGTGAGGGCTGGTTTTCTCGCCTATATGCTTGTCACATCAGATTGTTGATGCACTTTACCAGGGTGAGAATGATGAATCTCCCCTACTTCATTTACCAAAACATTGAGAAGATGACCACCATAGTGCACAAGAAGACTCCTCAGTAGCAGTATAATAGCATATATCATTTTGCACTGATCAAGATTGTGGTCATGCATCAACTTGGTTTACAGAACATCTCATGGGAGGATTGTTATAGACATTTTTGGGCACTGCAACCCCAATCAAACATGTCCATAAACTATGGGCTCCTAAGTCCCTAAAAGTGTTGCTTCACACCCTAAAGGAACAAGTTTAGCTGACTACATCATCTCCCAGAAGTTCTCCACAGGAAACTGCTCAGAACTGGTCAAAACTGGACCATACAGGTTGCTCAGTGCTAAGGGTGTGATGCATCCCACCTGCCCAGTGTAAAGGGTGCAATGCATACTAAAAAGCCCTTCTGTAGGGTGTGATGGGCGAGAGTGGACAAATGGCAGAGACAGTTTGCGAGGTGGATGATCATAGAATCTTCCAGAAACTTATCCTATGACACTTGCCTCTCTGAATTCGCCCAGGGATGAGTAGAAAATCATCAATCTCCAAGTGGAATCAAGAACTGTCAAAGAGCGGACACTAATCAAAATCAGAGAAGCTGACTCACCCCCCTGCAATCATCTATATATGGATCCCTCATCCCAGAGATCCAGAGGCTGGAATTTTGTATCTTGTAAGGAAGTGTTGTTGGTTTCTTGGTGGAATATCATAGTGTTTGGTGATCTAAGATTTTCATGAGGTGAAAGAAGGGCTCTCATGCTGGAGGATGACACTAGGTCAGAACAATTGGTTGTAATCCTCTTTGCTATTCTTGATATTAATAAAGATATTCAAGTTTTCCTACACATTCTTGTATGTTTGATGATATATGCATTTATGTGGTCAATATATATCTGGTCCTATATTGTTTATGATTGTAGATCTCTGTTCTTCAATAGTATTATGCTGCTTTGATTCCACAAGTGCTCTTTGAAGCTGGGTAGATGAAGGAGAAGTGGCAAGGATCTGTCAGAAGGGAGAGGAACCGAGCAAGGAACCAAGCGCAAGACTGAGGTTTGTGTCCTTCATTCCCATCTTATCTACTTCTCATAAAGGAAAGCAAAAGTGGTTTTAGTTTGTTTGTTTCTAAGATAGCTACCAGTCTTAGTGGGACTAGCAGCTCCGAGTGGACACTAGATTTCCTGATAACAAGGATTTCATTTCACATGAGGTCTTCAATGCTCCTCAAATACCTCCAATATTTTTTCATGAGACAGGTGGACGTTCACATCAGTGGGAGAGTCATGAGACACAAACCGCTAGTGTGCCAGTGTGCCAGTGTTTGTCCCCTTCCCAAAAGGGCACTAGACGGTTGTTTGCAGTAGCAAAGTGAGTATTATCTCCACTCGAGGTGGAAGGGGTCTCTCTTCCTCCATCAGCAGAGCAGGTTCAAGACAAGGGAAAGCAGCCATTACAGGATGAGGGGCCTTTAGGAGAGCAGGAGACATATTTTATTCGTATTCAGGATGATGACACCGATTTGGGCTCACAAAGCTCAAAGCTTAGAGAGATCATCCAGGAGCAACAAGATGACATTCAACATTTGTCTCTCAACCTACAAAGAGCCAAGTGGAGTGTCAAATATCTGGAGAAAAGAAACAAACAAACAACTAGAGGATCAGCAAACCATAATGGAGGTAAGAAACATATGAGAAAACTAGCAAGCTGCCAGAAGGAGGAAAGTCAAGCTCACAACACTTGAGCAAGAAATCAATGTTGATCGTGAGTATTGGTTGGAGAGGACTAATATCCACTTGGAGAGGATGCTGGAGAAGGCTATCAATGAGAAACATATGTTGAGAAACATGGCATATCACTATTTGTGAAGGAATATAGTATGCCAAGCTAGAATCAGGAACTTGAAGGCCAAGTTAAAGTAGATATCAAGGAGGCCAAAAGCGCAAGATAAAATTCAGATCTTGGCCAATGTTTCCTTGGCCTAGCATAGCACCTAATGGAGGACACTCATCCCAAATTTCAAAAAATTTGGGTCACTTTTTGTAATTTTGGAAATTTTGCCTTAAAAAACAGAGTTTTTTGCCCAATGCACCGCACCACCCGGCGCTTGTGTTGACACCTAATCCTCAACGGATGGGTGAACTGGAACGCGAACAGTCATCAAGAAGATGAACTGATCCGTCCCATTTATGTATATAAATGATAGTTAGCTAATGAATTATGCAATCAGTTTTTTCTTCTGCCCATTCTGGAGTTACCCTGGCCTGACATGGTATCAGAGCACAGGTCCCAGGTTCTTAAAATAGCCGTAACTCCCTTCATTTCTGCTGTTGTCCTCTGTCGTTCTGCCATTGTCGTTCTGCCACTGCCTCTGTCCTGAAATGCTTTGCCTCCATTGCATTGCATTCTCCTGAGCGCTGCCTCTATCCTGACATAGCGCTGCCACTGCCTCTGGCAGACACCAACACATACCATGTCCTGTAACAGTAAGCTTGTACAAAGCCGGAGAAAGCAAAGGTTGTGAACTAGCCCGTGTATATTCCGTTCTCGTCCAGGCGATGGTATGTAAACTATGGAAACGACAGTCTTTTCATATTTTTTTTCATTTCCAAATAATCATTCAGAGCCCATTGGTATTGGATTAATTCAGCCCAAACCAATCTGCCTGATACTCGTCCACAGCATTCTTGGGCTTAGGACTGGCAGTTGCGGGTATAGGAGTAATGGGAGGGAGCTTAATAAAACCGTATATCTGCCCGCTTTGAAGCGAGGCGGTGGATGGCCAATGGCGCATGCAGATGCCGTCCCACAGACCCTCTCATCGGTGACCTGCTTCCATTTGCTGGTGGCGCAAGAAGCCATTCCCAAAGACAGCGCATCCAGAAACTTGAATATCTCGTTCAGTATGTCAATATTGGTGGCAACCTCATCCTGGCATAGCGCCACTTTCTTGTATTTTCCCGCTGCGATTCAATCCCGTGACTCTTCGTTCTCCCAGGCCACTTTCTTGTATATCTGCCCGCTTTCCCAATCAAAGGAAGGGGGTGTCCATTTGTTATAGACATTTTTGTGCCTTACAGTAAGAAGCATGAAATGTCAATAATCTAAGGGATCCAAAGTCCCTAAACATGTTGTTCCTACCCCTAGAGGAACAAGGTCAGCAAACCACAGCACTGAATATCAGTTCTCCACCTGAAAACACTTAAAAACAAGCTAATTCTGGATCATGTCAACTGCTCCACTGAGCATCTGCGCTGAATGTCAACTACTCCACTGTGTACCTGCGCTGAATGTCAACTGCAAAGAAGGCTACCTGCGTTGGGCGAGTTTGGCCAAGTGGCACAGTCATTCCTCAAGGTGTCAATGCCCAGGAAGCTTCCAAAATGACACTTGGATCAGGGAATTCGACTTGTGATGAGTAAGAGGGTCTAGATCTCCAAGTGGAAGCAAGAACCTCCAAGTGGACTCAAGAACTGAAGAATAACTGAAGTGGGAGAGGACACTAGTCAGCTCCATGCCAAGCTCAAGCTGACTCATCCTTTCTCCAAAAATCCTATATATAGATCTCTCTCATGAGGTCTAAGGGAGGCTGGAATCTTGTGAATGTAAGGAAGTGTTGTTGGTTTGAGTATAGAACTATTGGGTGATTTGCTTGAAGGAGGTGAAAAGGAGATTTCTTTCTGCTGGGAGGTGATGCTGGATTGGGCCTTTTATGGTTGTATTACTTCCTGAACTTTACTTCTTCCATTAATAAAGCATTTGAGGTTCTTCTATATGCATGTGTCTCAATGGTGTATTGTTATACTTGTGTATTTGATTTATTCTAATCCTTGAATCAATTATGAATGTATGCTTCTTGTAGTTTCCCTCTCTTGCCATTTTGCAGGATCTTGGTGTAGCTGGGCCAGTGAAAGAGCAAGGAGCTGGGAGCAAGCATCAAAGAGAGAAGATTGGATCAATCATTAGCGGAAGACAACGGTTAGTGGATCTCTTTCTCCCCTCTGTTACATCTCATAAAGAAGTAATCTCGAATAGCTTTGCTTTGATTGTTGTTGAGGTACTATCACCCTTAGAGTGGGATAGGGTCATTCCGTATTGGATACTTTTCCCAACAACACCATTTTTCCGGTTTGGCTCCGCCATTGTAGTCGCAACTCACTTCCAGACCACCCGAAACCGTGAGTCTTATTACCGTGACAGTCAATAGGAAATGAACTTTAAATTTTGGGAAGGATCGAACTGGGAAATCTATTGACTATAGAAACCGTGAGTCTTATTACCGTGACAGTCAATAGGAAATGAACTCAAAGCCGGGTTAATCCTCTGGGACTACGGCGTTTTTCAAACTTCTCCGCCTCATTTTTTTATATCCTTAAAAGTTTGACATTGATATATTTGCACTGTAAAGGTTGAAGGTGAAGACAACAGAACCGGCAGCCAAGAGTCGAAAGCCTGGGTGATACTTAGACAAGCATATACAAGACGTTAATCCGTGTTTCGAAGTTATCTGACCCACTTTACCTGATTGAACGAAGTGCGCGGATCCTGCACAACTTCGATACTATTCCCATATTAGCCCATGCGGTAATTAGTTTGTAATATGATTCATCTTCCAAGGAAAGGTCAGAACATCTGGATGTCCAATGCATTCTTCTAAGCACATCACTTGATATATTTTTTTAATCTGGGTAATGGCTGTATTGATTCTTAAAGGAAAGTTAAGGTGCTTGTAGTCCCAGTGATATGTACAATGAAATGCTGATGCTTTTAGCAAATATTAGAGGGATTTAAAGGCTGTAAAGTAAGGATTTTTTTAGCAGAAGTAATTTTTTACAGAATGCATTCAATCATCTCTATGGTCGGAATAGTTCTCACTGGCAAGGAGAACTATTCTGAATGGTCTCGGATGGTAAAACACACCCTCATCTACAATGAGTTGTGGAAAGGAGTGTGTGTCGGAGAAGAAGACAAAGACCCTATGCAGCCTACATCAGATAAAGAACTTGTCATTTGGGAAAACAAGAACAGCAAAGCCTATGCGTTGATCGCAGCATCTGTAAATGAAGAAGTAAGTCGTCATATTTCATCCTATTCCACTGCCTTTGAAGCTTTACAAAAGCTGAAAGAACTCTATGATACACATTCTGCACTTGAAGTTGTTCAGCTCATGATTAAACTCTTCACTCTTGAACTGAAAAATAATGATCCTCTTGCTCTTGCATCTGAAATAAAGTCTATAATGCATGATATTAAATCCACTAAGGTTGAGCTGGATATCTCTCTTATTGCCTTTCTCAAAGCACTCTATCCTACCTACTCCAATTATCTTGAGTCATTACAAGCAAATGGAAATATTAAAGATATAACCTTTGACTCTCTTGTGAAAAAGTTTGCTGAAAGAGAGAAAGCCTTTGGAAAGAAGACAGTCCCTGAATCTTCTGAAGAGACTGTTTGCCTTGCTCATAAAGAAAAGCATCCTGCTCAAGATTCTACAAGAGGAAGAGGTGGACGAAGAGGAGAGGAAGATACTTCAGAGGCAGGGGGGGCAGACATTCTCAAGCAGAAAAAGCAGATCTGCATTGCATTCACTGCAAATGAAATGGATCACATGATGCTTCTACATGCAAGCTACCATGGGACAAAATTGAGCAGAGAAGAAACCAGCAGAAAGGTAAAACTGATGACACAGACAAAGGTAAAGCACCTGAATCCGCTCACTATATTGAGGCACAATGTAACAATGGAGTAAATGAAGATTTGTTTAATTCTTCACTTGCTTCTTCGAAAAATGATTGGTTGCTTGATTCAGGAGCAACCTATCATATGACTCATAGGAAAGATTTTTTTGAATATTTCACTGACAATGTTGATGGAGAAGTATACTTTGCAGATCAGTCAAAAATCAAGCCATCAGGGCTTGGCACAATCAGGCTTAAACTGCCTGGTCTTCTAGACTTTCTTCTGGATCATGTTCTATATCTCCCACAGCTCAAGAGAAACTTGCTGTCCTTGGTCCACATCCGCCAGCAAGGTCACTCCATTCATATGTTTGATGGAAAGCTTAAGGTAAGAAAGGCATCTGACCACTCACTTGTCATGAGGAGTATAGAAGACGAAAGACTTCTTAAACTGCAAGGAACCTCTGCTCATGCACAACATTTCTCATATATTTCTCATCATGAAGAAGGTACACTTCCGTCAAGTTTATTATGGCATGCTAGATTTGGACATTTAAACTATGATAGTCTCCGCTTGTTGAAGAAAAATGGTGTTGCTGGTTTGCCTACAATTCCTAGAAAACATAAGCAATGTGATGCTTGCATTCTAGGAAAGCATAGCAAACAGTCTTTTTATGATTCACATTCAAGAGCACATAGGAAGCTTGAACTCATTCATTCAGATTTATGTGGTCCAATGCCTGTTCCTTCTGCAAATGGAAATAAATATATCATGACATTTATTGATGATTACACCAGAATGTGTTGGGTTTATTTATTGAAGAACAAATCTGATGCTTTTCAAACATTCAAGAATTTTCATAAATGGATTGAAAATGATGCACAATCTCATATTGGGTCTATTCGCACTGATAATGGAAAAGAATATACATCAAATGAATTTGAACACTATCTTCGCCAACATGGGATTAAACATCAAACAACTGTGCCTTATAATCCTCAACAAAATGGTGTAGCTGAAAGAATGAACAGAACAATTTTGAATATGGTATGATCCATGCTTTTCTTCAAAAATGTAAAGATAATGTTTTGGGCTGATGTGTTCTATGTGCTGCATATATAAAGAATAGATGTCCATCTAGTGCTATAAGAAACAAGACTCCTTATGAATTGTGGTATGGACATGTTCCTTCGGTAAAACATCTCAAGATCTTTGGTTCAACCTGTTATGCTTTAATACCAAAGGTACATAGAAACAAACTTGGTGCTAGAAGTCATAAGTGTATCTTCCTGGGGTATTCAAACACATCTAAAGCATACCGTCTCTATGATAAAGAAAATAAAAAGTTTGTTGTATCTAGAGATGTCATTTTTCTTGAATCATCCAAATCTGACAGTGTTGTTGAGCGGCAACTTGATCGCTTGGATAGATTCACAAAACCGAAATCATTTCAAGAGTTTGATAATCAGATTCCACATCTTGAAGGGGGATTCCTATACTAGAACAACATGTGGAATCTTCTTCTGAAGAACAATCTCCCCTGCATGAAACTCCAACAACGGATGATGCTTTAAGTGATGTAATTGATAGAATTGGGAGACTCAATCTTGATTCAGTCCCAACTCAATCAACAGAGCAGCCTGGACCATCTCAGAGAGGTCCCCCAAAGTGGCTGACAAAGACACTTGAAAGTGTTCATCCTTATGAAATTGGAAAAACAGGAACCAAAAATACAAACCGACAAGATGGAGGTGATGTAGATAACTCTAATTCACCTGTTGATATGGATGTTACTTATGATTGTGAATTGAACTTGTCTACAGATTTTGAACCAAATTCCTTCAAAGAAGCTGCTTCTCATGATGAATGGAAAGAAGCGATGCTGAAGGAGTATGATGCCCTCATAAATAATGGCACTTGTAAGCTGGTTTATCCTCCATTTGGAACCAAACCAATTGGCTGCAAGTGGGTCTACAAGAACAAGTACAAAGCTGATGGCTCACTTGACAAGCACAAAGCTAGGCTTGTGGCAAAAGGTTTTACACAGAAAGAAGGGGTCGATTATGAGGAAACGTTTTCCCCCACAGCAAAATGGGCCACCATCCGGACACTCTTTGCACTAGCTGCTCAGAACGGTTGGAAAGTCCATCAAATGGATGTAAAAACTGCATTCTTGAATAAAGATCTAAAAGAGAATGTTTTTATGTCCCAGCCTGAAGGATTTGCTATGAAAGGACACGAACACAAAGTATGCAAACTTGTGAAGTCCTTGTATGGCCTCAAACAAGCACCACGAGCCTGGTATGAAAAACTAACTGAGCATCTTCTGAAACTCAACTTCAAACATTTTGATCTTGATGATGCAACTTTATTTGTCAAGAAAGTTGGCAAAACAGTTGTATATCTTGTGGTATATGTAGATGATCTTTTAATGACAGGGAACAATGAAAGCTATATTGCATCCATAAAGAAAGAATTAGGAAAAAGTTTTGAAATGACTGATTTGGGCTATGTTCATTACTATCTTGGCATTGAAGTAACCCAACATCCAAAATCCATATTTCTTTCTCAAAAGAAATACATTGGAGATTTGTTAAACAGATTTGGCATGACAGAGTGCAATCCTTTTTCTACTCCAATGGAACAAAACTTGAAGCTCACATCTATTGAAGGAAAGGAATTTGAGGATGCAACAAAGTATAGACAGCTTGTAGGAAGTCTCATCTACCTCACTACTACCAGACCAGACATTTCATTTGCTGTTGGAATCCTCTCCAGGTTTATTCAAAAGCCTTGTGAGGGACATTGGTCTGCTGCAAAAAGAGTTCTAAGGTACTTGAAGGGAACTCAAGACCTTGGAATCAAGTATACACAGGTGGACGACTTCAACTTGATTGGATACTCTGATTCAGATTTCGATGGAGACAAAGAAACTGGGGTATCTACTTCAGGATATGCTATGAGTCTTGGATCAGGAGCTGTCTCCTAGAGATCACGCAAACAATCAGTACCAGCAGATTCCACAACAGAAGCAGAATATGTGGCAGCAGCTGAAGCAACGAAAGAAATTGTGTGGCTCAGGAAAATTCTTGAAGATTTGCAGGTAAAACAAATACAATCAACTCCACTCATGATTGATAACACCTCTGCAATAAAGTTGGCCAAGAACCCAAAGTTCCATGATCGTACTAAGCACATCAATACTAAATATCATCTGATCCGACATCATGTTGAGGCCAAAACAATCCATCTCCGTCATTGTTCCACAAACGAGAAAATTGCAAACATCTTCACCAAAGCGCTTGGAAGAGAAAAGCTTGAAAGATTCAGAACAATGCTTGGACTCACCAACATCCCTTCAGATTAAGGGGGGCAATGTTGACACCTAATCCTCAACGGATGGGTGAACTGGAACGTGAACAGTCATCAAGAAGATGAACTGATCTGTCCCATTTATGTATATAAATGATAGTTAGCTAATGAATTATGCAAACAATTTTTTCTTCTGCCCATTCTGGAGTTACCCTGGCCTGACAGCTTGCTTTTGATGGAGGAAATATTTTTAGGAAAACTCAACATATTTGGATTTTTCATGAAAAAATATGCATGTTCACAAGTGGCCCAGAAATTTTGACAGGTTTTGGGCTTCCAAAAAGGTCAAAAACACCCCAAAAATGACCTTTCTGCCCCTTTTTTGACACACAGGAAGCAGTGTTGGGAGAACTCAATTTTGGAGGGGCAAATGGAGGCCAAATTCAAAAATTCCATTTGTGCTAGAAAGTAGACAGGTGGAAATTTACAACAAGACCACTTGGAAAAAATTTGACATCAGGAAGGCCTCCGAAAGAACCTACAAAAAGGTGCTACGGATAGGGAAATCAGCGCGACACATTGGGGAAATTTTGCTCAGTTTGACCAAAAATACTCTGTTTTTCGCCTAGTTTCTAGATATTTTGACTTTTCTCTTTCTAAATGTCAGACTCATGATGTAATTTAATGTAATTTGATGGATTTTGATGTAATTATGTCAAATTTTCACTTATAGAGGTATATTCATCCATGAAAAGGTAGTTTGAAACTGAATGAATCAGTTCCCTAGTTTTGAGAGGCATGTTGTTCCACTACCTACTTTTTAGTTCTCAATTTAGAATTTGTTGGAACAGCTCCTCAACTCATGAGATCGACACCTAGAGACTAGGATGAGTTTTTGTTTGCCTATATCTTATGTTTTTCAGTCATTAGCATGGTTGGACTTTTGGGAAAGCTTTGGAACTTCATTGTATATTCATTTCAGCAGTTTGGCTAAGGAATAGACCAGGGTTTGTAGCACTTTATGGGATTCGTGTGGCATCTTGCTTTGGTATTGTGTTTCCTTCTATAATTGTAATTTTACTTGTGTTTTGTGTATGCCATTATCTTATCTTTCCTTCATCTTAACTAAAACAAATAAGGATAAAGGTAGAATACATCGAAAATGGAGTGCTCTACCTAGGGTTTGCTTAGTTATCTAAGTTTTCAGCTGATTTAAAAGGATCCCTGAGCTCTTAATGCCCTTTTCAACTCCTCTCCTATCTAAAATTTATCCATCTCATTCAATTTGAAGTACCAAATCACTTTCCTACCTTGCCCCATAGAGATCTCTGCAAAACTGAGCTTCATTCCCCAGGCCCAAATCTGCCTTTCACATTTGAGCCAACAAAACATCATCGATTCAACCAAACTCTTATCTACACATACCTAGCCTAAAATCAGTCATTATATCAGTCATCTCAAGCTTTCATAGGCCATATTTTCTGAGATTGACAAGGAGAGAGCCCTCTTCCGACCTGGTAGGACTAGCTACCAGGTTAAGTGTGGTTTGATGTTACCCTAGATCCTACCTTTCTCAGCCTGAGGTAGATTTAAGCACTAACACCTATAATGGTATGGATGACTTATTTTTATGACTCACCCTGGCTGGTCCACCCACCCTAGGACATAGGTTGTAGTTTCTTCTAATTTCCGCCATCACATAGTTAGTTATTCTCTGATATTGAGAGGGTGGTATCTCATAGTCATCATATGACTCATAGCTCTCCTATGTTGAGAGAGAGTTTGCGTAGTCAACCTTAGTGATGTAGAAGGTGGGATTTTGGTCCCCTATCCAATTGATATTTTCATCTTAAATGTATTCCTTAGGGTACTTGTCTATATGTAAGTTGAGCTCCCTCCTCAATGGAGGTTGTATTGGTTTCTCTTTAGGCCTTCTATCACTATTAATATGTTGTGGATTGAATGACTTAAGAAAGAAAAAGTGATTATGGGGATGTTGGTTTAGATTATTACTTGATCCCTTTGACTCAAGCTCGACAATTTTGTTTGATAGATTCATAATCAACCTATTCATTTCCTCAATATTTTCTTCGGATGTGTCCTTATTGTAGGTGGGATGATCAAGTTCTTCCTTTATTTTATTCTCACCCTTATCTCTATTTTCTCCCATATCCTTCTTAGTATCGTAATTCTCATTGGTAACTTCCACCCTCCTCAGTTTTCCCGTTGCAGTTAAATTTCCCTCTATCTTAGCTGAGTTTGATTGCATGCTAGTCAAGTTTCCAGGTCATCTTTCTCTTAACATGATGGAGAAATCTAGTTCGAATGTAGGTGCATAGTTAACCATCTCATCTATGGGAGTAGGTTCAATCTCATTCGATATTTTTTTGTAGAGATTATTGAATTGCTTCGTAAATTCTTCAATTTTTTTCATTGATTTCTTTTTCACCACAGAAAATTTTGTGAGATAATAATGAAAATATTTCTTTTCGCACCATTCAGAGCAGAATGTTCTTTCTAAGTCATCCCATGAGTGCAATGAATTTGTAGGGAGAGTGAAAAACCATTTTTGTACATCCCCCTTGAGGGTTTGTACGAATGGCCTCATGAACACATCCTCATCCTCTACCATAAAGTTTTCAGTAAAGTCTTGGAACATGCTCATATGTTCCTCAATAGTCCCTTTCTTTTCACCACTAAACCTAGGCAACTTCAAATAATTCTTAGGCATATCCTATAATACCTGAGGTAGAGCTAGAGGGGCATATAATTCTATTACCGAAGCCAAGGGTTGGTTACAGGGATTCAATTAGTTATGGGGTTGACCTTGTCCAACCATGATGTGTTCTACAATTATGTCTCTAGCTATGGGTGATATTGGGGTTCTAGTCCTTTCCATAATTTGAGGATTTACCTTTTCAAATTTATGTTTGGGAATTTATACTTTAGGAGGTTCAAGTACTATTTGTGACTATATGGTATTCGTCTGAATAGCCTCAGAACAAGGTAATTGTTGAATCACTGTTGAAAAGGGTGAAGATGGAATAGTCTCTATTTGACTTCTGAAGGGTCCTACCTGTAATGTTTTGTCACATTGGTTTGAGGTGTAAAAAAAATGCTCAAGGTCAAAGAGAGGGAGTATGAGATCCCTATTCGGGTTACTCTGGGTGTGTCTTCTTTACGAAGCCAGAGTATGCATGTGTAGATTATGGAATGAGTGATGTGATGAAATACATTTGACACAAGTATGTACAATGAGTGCAATATGTATAAAACGTTTGTCAGAGTTCACGGTTGGTTGGTTTGTCATTGTAATGAGTGGTGAGTATGATGACTATGAGGTATGGGTTAGTAATAAGAGTTTCAAATAGTGGAGTCACTAAGTGGAAAGCACAATGAATGACTTCAGAATTTCTTAACCACAAAGATGTGAATAAATGTCATTCTTCCCAGGGAAATAATTCAAATCATCCTTGGCAACAACGCCATGAGATGTTGGGGCCCCAAAGTCACACTACACTATGTTGTAATGAAGATTCAGGTAATATCTAAGTGTGATATTACTTGCTGCTATATTTTTAAGGTATTTTATTTAAGTCAACCTATATGGCCACCTATTATTATTACATGTTTGTTCAATGTGTTTTCCTAACCCTTAGTTTCAATGTTCTAACTTATTGGTTCATGGCATAAGAGTCGATCCAAAGTTGTAGATGACTCAAAATACAAGAAAATAAGATCATATATTTATATTGTTCTTGTGTTGTTGTAAAATGAATATGTAATTATTTTTTGAACCTAATTAAAGTTACATATTCTAGTAAAAGTTTTAAATTTCTTGCACCTTATTTCCTCCTATAATGCGTCATAAGAAAGTAACAAACAAGAAGAATTCACTAGAGCCATTAAATAAAATCTCCATGTAGATGTAAATTTCTCTATATTAAATGTAGATGATTGAATCAAGTAGAATTAATATCATAATTATCTTGAAACAATTAATCATCATTTACATTTAACATTCATCATATGTTCCTTAAGAAAGTTCCAAAAATATGCATGACTATCTTCAAATTTAGCTAAGATTTGTGTCAAGTTATATATCTGTTTGGGATTCTGGGTTAATGGAAAAACTATCAAACTTTAAATGTATTTTGCTAGGTCGCATTTCAACTTATTCTAAGTTGGAGCATTCAATGTTCATAACGCTTGGGTTTGACATGAAGAGTTTAAAATATGGAAAAGGGAGGGAAAATGAAGAACATATCCTAACCAATTTA
Source organism: Pinus tabuliformis (assembly GCA_031772625.1). NCBI lineage: Eukaryota > Viridiplantae > Streptophyta > Pinopsida > Pinales > Pinaceae > Pinus > Pinus tabuliformis. The sequence goes on along the minus strand of CM062809.1, from coordinate 210,260,972 downwards.
AAGGAGCAATTAAGAATTCCTTTAATCATTCAAGACCTGGTGGGTAGATGAGCAATTAAGAACTCAACCATTAGAGTACACAAAAAAAAAAAAAAAAATTCCATTTCTTGTAAAACCATTGTAAGAAATATCAAAGAAGTCAGGATACTCTTCAAACAACCTTGATAAATGTTGTAAAACCAAAATAAACCATCATACTGATGCCAAAATTTATTTCAGTTAAATATTCCCATACAATTCACATAACAGATTAGGTTCATAACTCAAAATGCCATGAAAATTGCATAAAATTGTATTCATATGTAGATAAATTCAAAATATGAAGTGGTTATGGGAAAATGCATGATAAGAAGGTACATAAAACCCAAGAGTTACTACAGAATTCTTCCTTAGAATTGTTTCAAGACCTCTCGACAATTCACCAATTTTTTGGATAAAGTTTCCCTATAGCCCAAGATTTTTCTCCCCCTTAATTTTAAAAAATGAGACCTATATATAGGCACTCAATAAAAACATAGTTATTGATCAGACGAGAACTATTACCTCAAAATGGGTACTTGAGCCCACAAATCTAAAAAAAAACATGAAAAAACAACCCAAAAATAAAAATTGTTGATTCTGCATCACCATTTTTTTCAGAGTAAATTTTCAATATTGTTTGAAAATAATAGTAAAAAATAATAAAAGCCATTTTGTTTGGTGCAAAAAACACCTTGAAATCGAAAAGTGTTGATGCGAGCACGGTACATTTTCAACATTTTTTTAATAATGACATTAAAAATAAAATATCATGACTTTGAAAAAGTTTAAATTTCCAATGATTTTCAAGCATGACATTAACGATTAAATATCACGTCTTTGAAAAGCCTTAAAATGCCAATGATTTTTAAGCATGACATTAAATCTAAAATATCACTTCTTTTGAAAAACCTTAAAATTCCAACAATTTTCAAGCATAGTGCTAAGAAAAAATATTTATAACTATTTTCAACCATAACATTAAAGACAAAATATCATGACTTGGAAAAACATTAAAATCTTGACAATTTGTCAACCATAGAATTAAAATCAAAGATTATGACTATAAAACAATCTTAAGTTTTCAAAATATTTCAAGCATGACATTATGGAAAAATTTTATGACTAAAACAACTATAAAAATGAACGCCTAAATGAAAGTTATTATACCAAGAGTAATTTTTTTTAATGCTAAATTTATAGCGATTTTAAAATCTTAGCCTAAGACAACTTGAGACATTGTAATTTTTTTTAAAATCAATTATCAAAAATTGGCATGAAATGTAGGTGAGCTCAACCCATTGTAATGAAAACTTAAAGGCCAACCATGAAATTAATACATTGTCGGGCAGACTCGATTCATTATAACGAAAAAATTAAAATCAACTATCTAATTGCACATAATGGGATCGAGTTGTTGGACAAGCATCGACACGGACTCTATATATATATATATATATATATATATATATATATATATATATATATATATATATATATATATATATATATATATATATATATATTCAAATATTGAAAAAATAATAACAAGTAAAAAAAAAAAAAAAAAAAACCATGACAAAAAAAATCAAATATAAAAAATATATAATAATGACATAAAAAAATTATAAAATGTAAAAAAAATTAACCACACCATGCAAAAAAAAAAAGAAGAAGAGAAAAATAAAATAAAAACTGAACAAAAAATAAAATAAAAAATACAAAAAAAATACAACATTAAAAAAAAAAAAAAAAAAAAAACTTAAAAAATATATATAAAAATAAATAAATTCCCTGCCCAACTAGCTAGGGGTGGCAAGGGGACAGATTCATGACAAAAAATAAATTAAATAAATATATATATATATATATATAAACCATAAAAATGTTAAAAACAAAAACAAAATTAATTTTTAACAATGAAAAATTTTAATAAAATAAATAAATTAATTAATTAATTAAAAAATATAAAACAAAAAACTAAAAATTAAAATATATATATAATTTAAGAATATTTCTAGGAATGTGGCCCTTGCCATTAGATCTTGTAACTCAGTGAGTCCCCTGCAACATAAACTCATTGAAAGCAATCCTATCACACCTAGAATCTATGGGCTCCCTAAAATTCATAAGGAAGGAGCTCCCCTTACGCCCATAGTCAACACCGTTGGAGGTCCTACCTATCTTCTTGCAAGCTTCTTGCCTTAAAGCTTAAACCCTTAGTTGGTTGTATAGAATCCTTCGTTAAAGACTCTGCTTCCTTTATTGAGGAACTCAAGGACTTTAAGCTAGACTCTGGAGACATTCTTGTCAGCTTTGATGTTGTTTCTCTTTATACTTGCATCCCTATTAATGAGGCCTTGGAAGTGATCAACTGTCTAACGGATCCTGATACTGCTCGGTTAGTGGAGATCTGCCTCACTTTGACCTTTTTCAGTTTTGAAGGTGAGTTTTTTGAGCAAACCTGTGGAGTTGTCATGGGCTCTCCCCTATCCCCTGTTGTTGCAAATATTTTTATGGAGGATTTTGAATCCAAGGCTCTTAACTCAGCCCGCCTCCTACCTAAGCTTTGGAAGAGGTATGTAGATGACACTAATGTCATCTGGTCTCACGGCCAAGAGGAGTTAGATCTCTTCTTCGATCATCTCAATAGTCAATCACCGACAATTAATTTCACCAAGGAACAAGAAGTCGATGGTTGCCTCCCTATCCTTGATATTCTTATTTTGAGGAATAGTGATGGTTCCCTCTCCCACCGAGTGTTTCGTACGAAAACTCATACAGAGCAATATCTTCATGCTAGTTCCCACCATTTCCCAGCTCAGAAATTTGGGGTTCTCAACACCCTTGCTACTCGTGCCTTAAGGATCTCTGATGAAAAGAGCTTCGAGGAGGAGAAATCCCATCTCCTTAATGTCTTTGTTGAAAGCGGTTATAGTAGATACCTGGGACAGAAGGCATTCCTCAAAGCGGCCAAGAACTCGTTAACTAATAAAGAACCGAAGGAACGGATTCCAGGTGTCCATCTTATGTTTGTTCAAGGGACCACTAATAGAATTGCGAGGATTCTTAGGAAACATAATGTCCCCTCGTCCTTTAGACCCCTTAACGCCATTCATAAGTCCCTCAAATTTGTGAAGGATCCTATCAACTCAAAGGACATGAAAGGGGTTTATATGATTCCTTGTTCCTGTGGGAACCCCTATATTGGGGAGACAGGTCACTCCATTAATCAAAGGATTAGTGAGCATGCAGCTGACCTCAAGCATAGAATAACCAAGTCTTCTGCTTTAGCAGAGCACGTGGAGAAAACCAATCATCATGTATGTATCGAGGAGGCTAGTGTTATTGCTAAATTTTTACATTTCCATCATCGAAAATTTAGGGAGGCCCTTGAGATTGAAAAAAGGCCGATCAATCTCAATAGAGAGGATGGCTGGAAGATCAGTAGTTGTTGGGTCCCAGCCCTCTCCTCCTAGTCGTTTTCTTCCTCCCCTCCCTAGGTTGAGCTTGATCTTGTTGTTTTTTAAATTCCCCTTGTTTCCCGTAGCCTTTATTCTTTAAGGTGTGGTTGTTAAGATTTGAGGTATTTTAGTAGCAATTAATTTATGCTATTAGGTTTATTCTAATAATTTTAATTTACAATAAAAATTAATCTATGATAAGATGCTATTTTTACCCTTAAATAAAATATTAACTAATTTTAAATATTAAAATATTTTTTCTGACCCTTAAGTTTCTCTAATACTTACATATTTAATAACTTTTATAAATATCTATTTATTTAATTATTTATTTTTTTTCTTTTATTTATTTTTTATTATTATTATTATTATTATTATTAATAAGAATATAACCAACTATATTTATATTTAACAAACTTTTATAACTAACTATTAATTACTCTAATATTTATATAGGTAATAACTTTTATAATTAAGTTATATTAATTTATTTTATAATTTATTTATTTTAATATATAATTATAACTATAAAATGGTCCCCTTACTTTTATTTTTGTAAAATATAACTAATAATTACTCTAACTTTTATAATTAATCTATTAATTTATATTAATTTATTTCATAATTTATTTATTTTAATATATATTTATAACTATAGATTCATAAAATGGTCCCCCTACGTTTATTTTTATTAAAATATATAACTAATTGAATTAACATATTTATTTAAATGTAGGTTTTTCCCCTAATCGAGTCCATCTAACCATTTCCTGGTCAAATTTAGCCATTAGACAATATAGTTGTTACCTGATCAGGAAATATAGCTGTTGGATGCTCTGCTCTAACTATTTATTATGCTAATCTAGATCTGTTTGACCTGGGTCCTAAGGTCAAAATTAGTCGTTAGTCAATTTAGCCGTTGGAGACTCTGCTCGTACTATTTATCATGCTAAGCTGGATCTGCTTCTTCAACTTGTCCTGACGATGAACCACACTAGTTGGTTCGAAACGCGTCGACAAATGATGTCTCGTGTGATCTTCGCCGAAGAATTTTTGTAAACTTGATATGGATCACAGAAGCCTAAACTCTACTATTGGTTTGAAACGCGTCGACAAATGAAATATCATGTGATTTACACCGAAAAAATTCTCATAAACTTGATATGGATCACAAAAGCCTTAATTCAACTAAATAAAATGAAATAAAAAAAATTCAAAAAATAAAAATAAAATAAAAAATTCAAAACAATTAAAAAATATTTAAAATATATATATATATATATATATATATATATATATATATATATATATATATATATATATATATATATATATATATATATATATATATATATATATCTATATATATATTAAAAACCCCAAGAGTTATCTCAACTGGCTGAGTCATTGTTGTTAAGTACCTCGCCGATCGGGAAGTCATAGGGTCAATTGTGCTCAATGCCCTTGGGGTTTGGCCTAGCTAGTATGATCGATAGGCTTTAAAAGATTCTCTTTTGGGTTGAAAGATTCTCTTTCGGGCTGATCTGCCCAAATTTTTCCAAAGGAAAAGAAAATATTATAAAATTTAAATTATAAAAAAATTAAAAATATTTAAGTTGAAAATTAAAAAAAAAATGAATTGCAAAATTAAAAACAAAATTTAATATATATATATATATATATTATATTTATATATTTAAAAATAAACAATAAACAATAAAAAAAATGAAAATAAAAACAATTAAAAAATAATATTAAAAAAAACAATAAAAAAAATATTAAAAACAATAGCCCCTCCCCCCTTGCTCCACCCAACGCCACCCAACGCCACCCCAACCCCACCGCCTCGCTCCACTCAACCCCAACCCCAACCACACCCCCTCGCTCCACCAAACTGAACCCCAACCCCACCCCCTTGCTCCGCCCAACCCTACCACCTCCCTCTCCCTCCTCTCCCACAGCCTAGCCCACCTTCTACCCTCTGCACTCCCCCTCCTCCCCTCTGCAACCCACCGACTCCCTCCCCCTAGTCCTCCCCTCTCCCCTCCCCCTCCCTACATAGCCCCCTGACCCTCCACTCGACTTCCTTGCCCGCCTGAGGAGGGCGTGGAGGAGGTGGGGGAGGAGGCAGGGTGGGTGAGGGGAGCGGAGGGGAGGAGGCGGAGGGGAGAGGGGAGGGAGGCGGGCTAGGGTGCAGGAGAGGAGGGGGAGCGAGGGGGGAGGGGCATATTATATATATATATATATATATATATATTTTTTATTTTTTTATTTTTTTTCGGGCTTTTTTTTTTTGCTTTTTAATTGTTTTGATTTTTTTTATTTTTAATTTTTTTTCTTAGTTTTTTTAATTTTAATTTTTCTGTAATTATTTATTTATTTATTTTCTAATGAGATTTTTTTTTTAACTTAAAAAGAAAAAAAAAATGTTTTTAGGTTTTTGTTTTAGTTTAATTTGTTTTTCTTTAAATTATATATATTTTTTTGAAAAATTTTCATTTCTTTACTTATTTTTGGATATATATATATATATATATATATATATATATATATAGATAGATTCTATTAATATTTTTTATTATTATTATTATTTTTTTTTTAACGAATTAATTTTGGTTCTTTTTTACATATTTATAGGTTTTTGTTTTTTTGTTTATATATTTTTTTGTATTTGATTTTTTTTTGTCATGTTTTTTTCATTTTTATTTTTATGTTTCATTACTAACATGAAAATCACCAACATTTAAAAAAAATATCCACACTTAAATCATAAGAAAATTTAACGTGTAAAAACTAAGCCCTCTAAACAAAAAGGGTTGATGCTCATCAACACTTTTCAAAATCAAGATGAAAATCACCAACAAAAAAAAATGTTCACACTTGATACATAAAAAACTTTAAAGTATCAAAAATAAGCCGTCTAAAAAAAATTGTTGATGCTGCATCAACACTTTTCAAAATCAACATGAAAATCACTAACATTTAAAAAAATTGTTCATACTTGATACATAAAATAATTTAAAGTGGAAAAAATATGCCAAAAAAAAGGTGTATTCTGAATCACCATTTTTCAAAATCGAGTGATTTTTTGCTACCCCAAAAAAATGGGTACTAGGTCATTTTCTCATTTGTGTGATAACTATGTTTAAATTGGAATCTATGATCCAGGTGGATATTGGTGGCCACCCACCTATTCCACCTAGACCTCCAGTCGGTTTTAATTGTTTCCTTGTTTATTTCAGCATTTACTATTTTTAGCATTTTTTCGAGTCCTAAACTTTCGGAGCAGTTTTGACCCCATAAATGATGTTTTTTTGAGGTTTATTGTAGGCCCATAACTCTAGGCAAGGGCCTGCAAGCAAACCTATATTGCTCGGAGAGAACTTTCCAACAAGGTATCATACAAGCCAAACGAAGATAATATGACCAAGTTACGACCCCGAGAATTTGGCTGCCCAAATAACCCCAACGAGGCCCATAAACTCTTGGTGTTTCATCTCCTAGGTTAGGGTTTTGGTTGTTTAGGGTTTTCTCATGTTTTTCAATAATAAATAGGCCATTGAGCTTCATTGTAACACAATTTAGAGGCATGTAGTCACCACATCTCTTCTCAGAGATAAGCTACCATCGCCCGAGCTAGTCTTATTTCCATTCTATTTGTAAGCATATTTCAGTATTTGATATTATGAAATGAAGTGTTATTTATGTTGCCTCCTTGTGTTTATGGTTATATCTGTAATTTGTTACGTTCCTATTTAAATTTGGATTAGTGGTATCAGAGTGGTCTGCTCTTTCTCTATTTTTCTTTGCATGTCCCCAAAGAGGTCAGGATATAAGGAGTTATGGCATGAACTAGTCAAACCTTTGCAAGACTAGCCTTGCAAATCCCGATGGCCTTCCATGGCAGAAGAAAGGAAAGATGAGGGGCTAGGAGATCCTATCAAAGTCTTGCTTGAAGAAGCTCTCGAGCAAAAAAGGAATGCGATGATGGAAAACTTTGCTTAGATCCTTCAACGACTACCCAGGGGCGACACATCTACTTCCAGCAGCTACTCTGGAAGTGCCACACCATTTAAGGTACAAGTTAACTTTGACATTCCCATATTTTAGGGCCAGATAGATAAATGGTTAAATCTGCTAGAAGGATATTTTTTTTGTTCATGATCTTTCCATCTGGGAAAAGATTACTTTTTCTCTTCTCAAAGTCGCCCCACACGTCAAGGATTGGTGGGAAACCTACTGCGAGAAAAAGGATGAAAGTATGCCTTAACTATTTTCGGCCACACCCACTTGGGATTTGTTCTGGGATTCCATCAAGGAGCAGTACTACCCTATCGGGAGCAATGAGGATAAATACATAAAGTGGACCACACTGCGACAAGGAAGGGACCAAGATGTCTCAGAGTTTACCAATTTTTCTCATACCCTTCGCACGAAGTTTGGTTTCGAGGATTTTGAGAAAAATTTGGTATTCAAGTAACGTGGTTTCCTACACAGGTACATCCAGGATGAGACAAAGTTCCTAGATATCTCCTTTCTTGGCACGATGTACTGATAAGTTGTCAATATTGAGCAGAAAATTAAATAGAAAAATCGAGACTTTGGATCTACGAATCTAAAGCAAGGGAAAGGTGCCCCCAAACCGTAGAGAAAAGGGCAAGGCCAAGGCAGGGTGACCCACGATAACTTACAGAAGTCACTGAAGTCGTAAGCCAAGAAAAACACCACGAAGACAAAGAAGGACATGGGAAAGTGATGTGAGTTCCATAAGAGCTCCACTCAAAACACAAGTGAGTGTCTAGCCAAGCATTCACTGGTGGCCGAGCTGAAGACTTCTAAGTTTGACACATGTTCTGACTCTCAGTCAAAACCTAATAAGGGAAATGAGAAAGGGAATAAGATCATTAATGCGAAGCCTAGTGCCACTGTGGTCACCACTAAGATCCAAAAGATTGAGCTTGAAGATCCAGAAGAGGGGGAGCACCTATTCCACTCACAAATGTGGGTGAAGGGTTCTCCACTACAGTTCATTGTCAACAGTGGCAGCCAAAAGAACCTCATTTTAGTAGAGGTTGTGAAGAAGTTGGGCCTACTGACTACATCACATCCATAGTCATACACCATCAGGTGGCTTCACCAAGGACGAGATCTCTACGTCCCTACAACATCAAACCCTTCACAAATGAGGTACTGTGTGATGTTGCTCCTCTTTAATTTTGTGTCGTATTATTAGGAAAACCATACATATGGAACATGCATGTTGTATATGAGTCTAGACCTCACTCTGTTACTATTTTTTGGGTACTAAGTTATACAGGATACCATAGGTAGCCCCACCTACTTCCATCTCTTTGATATTTTCTAAGCAATGCAGTAAGGTCATCTCCTAGACTGGGAAATTTGATTTCTTTTTTATTCACTCTCAAAGTAAGGGGAAGGTCGTATCCACATCCATGGCCCCCGGGAAGGGTTCCTCCAAGAAACAGAAATAGGCGGATGCAGTTGTGGAAGAATACAGGGATATCTCCTCCTCAGTGTTACACAGTGATTTTTCATGTCACCTGCACTTCCCTATGATATACCTTGAAGTGCCCAAAACCTAACCAATATATAGTATTATCATCCACGTATACAACTCAGATCCCTCCAAAGACTTTGTTTGGAAAATGCCTTGAGCTTTCCCTGAAGAAATAGCTCTTAAAACCCTAAAATGAGAGTCATCGCTCTTATGAGGCTTAAAACAAAGATGGTTGCTTATTGCACTGTGTTTGTCCCATGATGGCATCACTATGTTCCATTGCATACCTGCGATAATCCCAAAAAGGTAGAGATGAGAAGCTTCGTGATCTAGAAGCTTCCATAGCGGTGAGCTGGAGGTGGTTTCAGATAGATGAGGTCGAATCCTCCTAACTTGACCTCTTTGTCTTATCCCTATGAGCTACCTCCTTGAGATGTGGGCCTAATTCTATCTTTGGAGAATTCCTAACTCCCTTTCCTAGCCTATAAATTCATCCTCTCCCATTCCCAAATGGTTGACAGGTTAGAGGCTAGTTGGTCTATGTATATTTGCACCCTTATGCTGAGATTGTGCGTAAGGTTATTCATTAGACTTGGAGAAGGAGTGCTTGGAGAGTTTCTTGGCTTGGACTTGGATTACCACTCAAGAAGAACGTTTCAACATCAAGGCTTTGGTAAAGGGAAGAGCCTTCCCTTTATTCCTTTAATAATATACAACTGTTGGTTCATCTTCCCAAAATATATATGTTCATGTATTTATTAGCTTGACATTCCTTGATCAGTTAAGTAGGTTGTCATTGGATTTTCTATTGGTTTTGGCATGCTTTTTTGTCTTTTGATCACTTGTGTAGGTACATAAGCATTGGGAGAAGAAGGAACAAGCCCATGACACAAGAAGTTCGAGACCCTCAACAAAGGAAATCGAAATAGCATTAGAACGAGGTAGGCCATCTCTTTCGTTCAACTTTTCGATTATAACCTAGGAAGATGTCTAATTGATTGTCACTTCAGTTGCTAGACCTACTCATTGGGCTACAGAGATCGTCTCTGTCTGCATAGAGGATTAACATTGTCAACAAAATGGTGACTACACTGGGGAGCCTATGACCCTTTCCTTCCCTTTCTTCACCTTGTCTTTTGATGATTTTTATCAACCGTTCATTCTTAGACCTCATTGTTTGTCTGTAGTCAGTGTCACTCTCTGGTATATGCTTGAAGGTTGTTGATTTGAGCCATTCTTGAAGATTTTGTATTTTTCTTCGCTATTCTCGACCATCACATTTTTTACCCTCACAGTGACGATGATATCGCAGGTTTGTTGATTACATTAGCAATGATTGCTACTTTCCTCTTGACAGGTGCGATGATTGCAGAAGATTAAGAAATTTGTGGGTTGTCTTCTTATTTTTTGGTCTGTTGGCCTTCACCGATTGATTTACCAATGTGATTTCAGTTCAATCTTGTATTGTCTTATTGAAATTACATTTTAACTTGGTTTGAGTGTGCTTGAAGTTTTATTAGCCTTTTAGGGTTTCTAGGTCTTCTAGGCCAACCTTCATCCACTCGTTGGTTTTACCATCAGAGATCACATATCAATTACTTGTGTTAAAGAGTCTATGTGTGTTTAGACATCCTTTGCAAATCACTTTTGGTTCTTGTGTATTAAGTTTTTTTCAGTAGTAGATACTTTGAAAGTTGCTTAAGTTCTCTTTGAAAAACAGTAGATTACAAATTGTTTGTCTCATTTGAATCAAAGGGAAGTGTTTTCTTTGAGTTTTGTGTTTCAAAAAGTGAAAGTGAAAGTTTTTATCTTTTCATATTTTTCAAAGAATTTTTTGAGTTGCATTCAAATCATTAATGTGAAAGATATTTTCATATTTGTTGGCTTGCTTTCATTATCTTTTACTTTTGCACTAGATTACGTTAGTTTCATTTTGAAAAAGAGAAAAATCATCATTATATCTTAAGGAAGTTTTTCTTTAATGTTTGTTTTGGCATTGCATTTGCTTATCATATGAAAGATTAGATTTCATATTTGGCATTCAGAATTTGAAGATTTTCAAAGATGCATTTTTGCATTTTTTTTATGCATGTGTTGAGTGATCTTCTTCCCCATATAGATAGCTTTCATCGAATTGAAGGATTTCATTTCAACATCTAGTTTTCATTTTAGGAACAGGTAACATCACTAAGGCCTCAAAACTAAAACTTAATTCCAAGATCAACCTTAAAATCTATCAATTAATCTAAGGACCATTTGAAACATTAACGTTCATACTTAGTGGTCTAGGCTAGAGACGTGTTCTAGCATCTATAAAACTTAGCATCTGTCATTTGCTTTGGCATTAGATAGTGCTAGCACAAATTTGTTCTCCCCCTACCTTTGAGTATATAAAGGGAGACCCTCATAGGTTAAAAACGTTTATCCATAGGAAGCAGAGTCTTCCTCCCTATAAACACAATACACCAAACACAACATTCGGGGAGATTGCCTGCACTACGTCAAGTCCTTAGTAAATTTATTTGCTAAGGTGTATATTGCAGTTCACGATAATAAGGTACCCCTTTTTCCTAGAGTTACTTGAGTGATCATTTCGATCTTTTCTAACTCTTTAAATTTGAAATAATCATCAAGTACTTCTCCTTTCAAGCTCGCTAAACCAATGAATGTGACTAGAGTCACCTTTTCACCCTTTTCTCGACTCTTAAAAGATGAAAATAAAAAGTTTTTGTTTCAAGTTCTCAAATTATTTGATAGTGGAACAACATCCTTCCTATGGAAATACTCGTTAGTAGATATTAGGTTTATACCAATGGCAACATTTCCTAAGTCTAGTAGTTAAGGAAATCCCTCGGATGGGAATCCTTTTCCTTTTCCTTCTTTCGGAAATACTGGTGCTCCCTATATGGCGACGTTGTCCCTTCTTGGATTGACCATTGGTCTGCCAATTTGGTTATTTTCGACCTCGGTGGTTCTGAGTGTCCAAACCGCTTTTCAACCAAGTTCTCCTCCACTTGAATAGCATCAACCTCATGTTGATCCTAAAGTTGATCCCTTACCTTCTTCACCTATTTCTTCACCCCATTCTTCCTCTTCACCTGGTGAAAGTTCAGATTCTAGTAATTAGGAAGCTAAGAATAAAAAGAAGAGGCCAAAGAATAAGAAGCAAAATAAGAAAGGGGGTAACCAGACAACTATTGTTACTGATGCAACTAATGAAGAAGAATATTCCAACCAGCCTCAGAAAGTAAAATTCCCTTGCATGTTATGTAAGGGTGACCACCTTCTTCGGAATTGTCCTGGTATTCCCAAGGTCTTAGAAGTGTGGTCCATATGTTCACATCGACCTATGGCGATCATGCTGGTGACAAACCCTCAACTAGTAACAGTAAAGCCTATGGGAAAAGGGAAAATTTGAATTTCCCTATAAGTTGTGTGAAGGTAATCACCCCATTCACCTTTTTCCTCTTATGGATGAAGCTTCCAAAGTGTTGTAAAACCTTACAGATTCTCAACCTTGTCTTCCAACTAGGTATCGAAAGTTTTCCCCTGACCCTCCGTTAGTTGATACATTGCTTGATCGAAAGCAATCTTTGGTCAATCCCACTCTCTCTAAAGGTGAGTCTCGTGAGTCCATTCTCTACCAACCATTGATTGAGAAACGATAGACTTGACCCCACCTTCAGTTAACCATACCTTTCTGGTAGAGATTGAACCTCATACTACTCAGGTTCTTCTAGTTTCTTCAGTTTCAAATTAACTGGAGGGAAATCCTCCTATTCCTGAGGTGCATGATAAAATTTCTCTAGTTCTCATCGAGCAAGAGGGCATCTCTCACGTTCCTATGAAACCCCCTCCAAGTCGTTTGGTCACTTCTTTTGATTGGAGTCAATTGGAAGGATATTACCTTCTGTCTTATGTGCCTTTCCAGATTACAATACAAGCTTCCCATATGGCCATACCTAGCACAATTATAGACTAGGGAACTTCTGTTAGCATCCTAACCTCAACTTCTTGGCAATCTTTAGGTTCTCCTTAGCTTGTTCCCATCACCCAGAATCTGTTAGATTTTAATAGAGGAACCAGCCAACCATTAGGGATCCTTCCTAAGTTTCCTATTACATTGGCAGGAAATATTGTCTATATAGATGTGATGGTTGTCCAAGGACCATTGGATTTGAATCTACTCCTTGGCCGTGACTATGTTTATGTCATCAGAGCTCTTGCTTCTTCTGTCTTTTGAGTGATGTATTTCCCACATGAAGGAAGCATTGTGATCATTGATCATCTTACATTCATTGGTCCTAAATCAACTCCCACTCAACCATCATCCCTAAATGGTTCTTATGTGCAAGCGATATCACCCCCGCCATAGGTTAATTATGTGGCCACCTATTCCATGCCCACATCTACTAATAATCTAGTAGGTGATGTAGTACATCATGTACTGGGAGCATTGGAACCTTATTTTTCATTTTGATCCTTGGACATGTATCCTTTCTAGAGCATTGTTCTCCCATATGATGAGAACCTCTTAAAAGCCATGGCCTCTTATGTTCTATGATCCAGTGGTTAGAGAAAAGTTCTTTGTCTTTTGTTAAGCTCCTTAAAAAATGAAACAACGGTTGGAGCAAAGTTCCTTGTCTTGTGTCAAGCTCCTTAAAAAAATGAAACAAGGGATATAGGGATAGAATAGGTCTCCATGAGTAGAGTTCTTTTACTTGTGTCAAGATCATTAAAAAATGAAACAAGGTGTCACGAGTATGGTTCTTTTCTTATGTGAAGATAATTAAAAAATGAAACAAATCCCCTTCCAATTCGCGTCTCTGAATAGATCTCATAAAGTTCCATTCAAGTCTTTCACTTAATCTCATAAGTAAACCTTCATTCCATCCACCTATTAGTAACTAGTAGTCGACTTCGGTGAATGAAATGAAGCTTGAGGGCCATGTACCCCGGATTGAGTCATTATTATGTTGGGGGCATGCAAACTTATCTCAAGCATAGTTTATCTTTGCTTCACGCCTGTGTAGAAATGAAACCCAACCCAAGCATAGTTTGTTTCCATTTCAAGATTGTGTAAAAATGAAACCAAATCTAAGCATAGTTTGTTTCCATTTCAAGCTTGTGAAAAAATGAAACAATCCTCAAGTATACTCAAGCATAGTTTCTCATGTTTCAAGCTTGTGTAAAAATGAAACCATTCCCACTTTACATCTTGTGATTGCCATTTTTATCAGCTTGTTTTGCTAGATGAGCCTTGGTTGCTCCATTCCATCACCACCATCTCTTTGGCTGATCATTCGCTTTCACTTGGTTGTGCCAACCTTGCTTGAGGAACATCTGTGATGAGTGGTCTTATTAGCCAGCCTCTTGACCAATACATTTTTTGAGTAGTTCCATCATTACCAGAACCAGTTGCTAGCCTTTCATACCACTCATTCCTCCAGGAGGAGTTATCTTTCAGTTCTTTTATGACTCTTGAAATATGAAAAGATTGTTGAGAACTTGTCCTTTTGAACTCATTAAAATTAAATGAATTGGCATCTACTTAGTATAGGTTTAACCCTTTTCTTGACTGAGATAGACTATTTACAAAAAAGGTACACCTTGGTCGACATGGTCAAGAGGTTCTCTCGAATATTGTTTTCTACCTTTTTGGATTCGAGAGACAAATTACGAAAAGGAACATGATGGAGTTTTCTTTTTCGTCTCTTTTTCAAACTCTCTAAATATGAAAAATATACCAAGTTATCCTTTCGCCGGACTCGTTAAATTTTTTTACGACGAAAGATGTGTCACAATGATGGGACTGAGTTTCTCCTTCCTAGGGCTCGTAAACTTACTAGGATGAACTTATACGACAAGCATATGGTATCCTCTTCAAGATTGTGTAAAAATAAAGAGGTACTCATTGAAATATCAGGGGAAAAATGAAGATGAAACATCTCTTGTATAGGAAGCATGTCGCTCTTGAACATGACACTCATTTGTTTCTCGTGTCGGGTTTGGGATATCCTTGCTCAGTCACCTGTCCTTCCAGCTTTGGGTGATCCATTTTGCCTCTCATCTGACTATTCCATTTTGTCATTATGACCCTTGGTCCTATGTTGAGTCAAATGCTACCACACTCTAGAGTCGTGTCGCCAATATGTTCAAGAGAAGTATTATCTACAATTTATTACCTATACATTGTCTGACTCTTCGCTATAGTGTTGGATCCTACTCATTTCCATTCCACTTTATTCCTTGTTTCATGTTAATGATGATGGATCCATCATTCCCCTCCTTCAACGGGTCACTTCCTATTGACTTCAGTTCATTATCTAAGAAGATGAATTAGAAAGTCCCTCTCAATACCTTAGAGCTTGCATGCCCTAATGGAAACTTCTTCACATCCGGCGACAGGTCTTCATCATTGGCTTTCAATTAGGTGATTCCATGAGTGTTCGACTTCAACTTCATTATCACATTCACAGATTGTACTATTGTACCTTGAGAGCCATTGTCATTATTTTTGGTTTCTCTCATGCATGTTAATCATTGGCCAGTAATCATGTGGCTTTCCAGCATTTTCAACTTCAACACATTTATTCTCATGTTAGGATTTGTACGTTGATCAGGTCAAGATGGAGCGCAAGACCCTGAGTCTTGTCTGTTATGATTCAGGTTTCATGGAGTTACATTTCATTCATGATTGTACACATGTTTCTACTATACATATGGATGTAACCGTACCGTGAGATTTTATATTTATGACGATCCTCGTTATCTGGATGGTTGCGCCCATACCATGGATCTTTTCATATAGTATTCATCATCCATATGGCTGTGTCCATGTCGTGAATTCATGTCTTATTCTCATATATGTATATGTATATGTATATGCATCCTTGATTTGCAGGTCTCCTAACAATGCGTGTCCTTGTCCTTGCAAGAGCTCCTAAAGCATCTCATCCATCACTTGTCATTCTGCCTTCATGCTTTAGGGGCATCTGTTACACAGTATTTTGTCATGCCTCCTACACTTCCCTGTGAAATACCTGAAAATGCTTGAAACATGACAAATATACAGTATGCTCATCCATGTATATAACTCAGATCCCTCCTAAGACTTTTTTTGGAAAATGACTTTAGATTTCCTTGAAGAAATAACTCTTAAAACCCTAAAATGAGAGTCATCGCTCTTACGAGGTTTAAAACAACGATGGTCTCTTGTTGCACTTTGTTTGTCCCGTGATGGCATCGATTTGTTCCCTTGCATACCCGCGATTATTCTTAAAAGGTAATTTTCCCAAAGGAGATGAGAAGCTTCGTGATCTAGAAGCTTCTAGAGTGGCGAGTTGGAGGTGGTTTTGCATAGATGAGGTCGAATCCTCCTAACTTGACCTCTTTGTCTTATCCCTATAAGCTACCTCCTTGATATGTGGGCCTAATCCTATCTTTGGAGAAGTCCTAACTCCCTCTCCTAACCTATAAATTCATCATCTCCCATTCCTAAATGGTTGGTTAGGTTAGAGGCTAGTTGGTCTATGTCTATTTGCAGCCTTATGCTAATATTGTGCCTAAGGCTATTCATTAGACTTGGAGAATGAGTGCTTGGAGATTTTCTTGGCTTGGACTTGGATTACCACTCAAGGAGAACTTTTGAACATCAATGCTTTGGTTGTAAGCTTTTATTTATTCATTAAATAATATATAGTTGTTGGTTCATCTTCCCAAAATATATATGTTCATGTATTTATTAGCTTGACATTCCTTGATCAGTTAAGTAGGTTTTCATTGGATTTTATATTGGTTTTGGCACGCTTTGTTGTCTCTTGATCACTTGTGCAAGTACATAAGCATTGAGAGAAGTAGGAACAAGCCCATGACACAAGCGGTTCGAGGCCCTCAACAAAGGAAATCATAATAGCATCAGAATGAGGTAGGTCATCTCTTTCATTCAACTTTTCAATTATAACCTAGGAATATGTTTGGTTGATTGTCACTTCAGTTGCTAGACCCATTCATTGGGCTATAGGGATCGTCTCTTTCCACAAAGAGGATTAACTTTCGATAAAACACTGGATCAACTAGCGGAGGATCAGGGGAAAAATTTCGATACCCAGTCAGAAGACAAGGTTGGGAAGCTGTAAGGTTTTCCAACTCTTTGGAAGCTTCATCCATAAGAGGAAAAAGGTGAATGGGATGATTACCTTCACACAACTTATAGGGAAATTTGACTTTTCCCTTTCTCCCATAGACTTTATTGTTACTAGTTGAGGGTTTGTCATTGGCATGATCGCCAGAGGCTAATGACAAAGGTCAATGTGAACATATGGACCACACTTCTAAGACCTTGGGAATACTAGGACAATTCTGAATAAGGTGGTCACCCTTACATAACATGTAAGGGAATTTTAATTTCCATGGCAGGTTGGAAGATTTTTCTTCATTAGTTGCATTTGTAATAATAGTTGTTTGGTTGCCCCATTGTTTATTTTGCTTCTTCTTCTTCAACCTATTCTTCTTCTTCTTAGCTTCCTGATTACTAGAATCCAGACTTTCACCAGGCAAAGAGGAAGAACGGGGTGAAGAAATAGGCGAAGAAGGCAAGGGACCAACTTTAGGATCAACATGAGGTTGAGGTTGTTTAGGTGGAGGAGAACTCTATTGAAAAGTGGTTTGGACACTCGGAACCACTGAGGGTGAAAATAACCAAAATGGAAGACCAATGGTCAATCCAAGAAGGGAAAGCATTATCATATAGGGAGCACCAATATTTCCAAGAACTGGCTCTGCATAGGGGTCCTCTTGCATTGTTAGGTCAAGCATTCAATCGATCTAAGTCCCAGAGTACCTCTGCCCAACATGCCGATATATCATCACTCCATTATTGAAAATGAAGAGATCAAGTGGAGAATCAAGGAGTTGTTGCAAAAAGGGCACATCTGACTAAGTTCCTCGTCTTGTGGGAGCCCGACTGTACTGGTATAGAAGAAGGATGGAATCTAGAGGTTGTACATTGAATATCGGGCATTAAACAAAATCACTGTCTAGAACAGGTATCCAATCCCGTGGATTGATGACCTGCTGGACCAAGTCAAGGGGGCCAAGTATTTTAGTAAGATCGACTTGAAGTTCGGTTATCACTAGGTTCCAATAGAGCCCAAAGATGTATGGAAGACAACCTTTAGATCCAAGGAAGGCCTTTCTGAATGGTTGGTTATGCCATTCGGGTTGAAAAATTCCCTCGCTACTTTTATAAGACTAGTGGATGACATCTTGCAGCCCTTCACCAACTCGTTCCAAGTGGTTTATTTGGATTAAATTCAGCAACAAAAATACATTCGGTAGGTCCTTCAAACCCTTCAGAAATAGAAATTGTGTGCCAACTTGGAGAAATGCACCTTTGGCATGAGCCAGGTCCAATACTTGGGGTATATCATAGATGAGCATGGTGTTCATGTGGACTTGACCAAGCTCCAAGTCATTAGGGATTGGCCAGCCCCAACCACTCTAATGGAGCTTCGCAGCTTTTTGGGCCTTAGAAATTTTTGTCGAAGGTTCACGTTGGGATTCTCCCATATCACTTGGCCTTTGATTCAGATTACTAAGGGTGGTACAAGTCACAACAGAAGGCATTTGTTGAGTTGAAGCACCACCTCTGGTCTACACTGGTACTCACACTACTAGACCTGCAACAATCATTTGAAATTGAGACAAACACCTTAGACTAGGCTATTGGTGTAGTCCTCATCCAACATGAGCATCCAATGGCCTATCATAGTGAGGCACTTTCTGATACAATTCGAAAGTAACCCACCTATGATAAAGAAATTTATTCCATCATGCAACCTTAATGATAGTGGAAGCACTACATTCTAGAGAAGGAGATGGTTATCCACACCAATCACTGACCTCTTCAGTTTATACAGACACAGGGAAAGTTGTAGAATGATCGCCATCAGAAGTGGTCTACATATTTGCATCAATTCCACTTGAACATTAAATATAAAAAGGGCAACACCAATCATGTTGTAGATTGCCTCAGTCGTCCCCCAGTTATAACAATGACTACTGTTCTCAACTCCTGTGCTCAGGAGACCTCTGGATGGCCGCAACTATAAAGAAATGATCCAGAGTTCACCTCCACATACCAAATGCTAGTAGATGGGAAGCAAGTTCCTGATTTCCACCTTCAGGATGCATTTTTATGCTACTTGGGCCACATTTGTGTTCCTTCAAGCGAACATGCCAAACTGATTTGGGAGGCGCACTATAGTTAGATCGCACGATGATTTGGGGTGGAGAAAAATGTGGCTATACTAAAAAAGTACTTCTATTGGCCCAAACCCCGATTGGGTGTTGGGAAATATATCAGATCCTGCACTGCTTGTGCCATCACCAAGCCATTCATCAAGAAAGGCCTGTACACTCTTCTGCCTACTCCCAACCAACCATGGGAATCCATCTCCGTGGACTATATGTATGGCCTCCCTTCTACCAAACATGGTAACGACTGTGTATTTGTGGTCGTGGACAAATTTCTAAGATGGCTACATTGGTAGCTTGCAAGAAGAGTATCACAATAGAGGACATTGCCAAACTCTTGTTTGAATGAGTATGGCTACATTTTGGGATCCCACAGACCATTATATCAAATCGGGATAATAGGTTCTGGGCACATTCTGGTCAAGCCTCTGGACACTATTGGACACCAAGCTCACCAAATCAACTACCTTCGATCCACAGACTAGTGGCCAAACGAAGGTCATCAATAGGATGATAGTGCACATACTCCCGATGTACAACTCAAAGCATCCTTGAACCCAAGATGAGAGTCTTCCATATGTGCAACATAGTTATAATAGAGCTCTCCATAGCTCAACTTGTCATAGTCCCTTTCAAGTGGGTCTAGGATTTCAATCGTTGTGTTCAATTGATGTTGTCATGCCTCATGTGACTACAGAGACATAATGCACACATGTATTGTCCGAGGCAGATAAAGTGACCATATTTATTAAACTCATCCAAAACATCTTCCAATAGGTTCGCAACATCTCGAATAAGTCAAATGCCAATTACAAGCAACGACATGATCAACATCGAGTGCCACACAAGTTTCAGGTGGGTAGCAAAGTCTAGTTGCATTTATAGAAAGAATGCCTTATCGGAGCCCATCAGAAGATCATACCACTTTGATATGGTCCTTACACAATTACCAATATTGTGGGAGACAATGATTTTGAGCTCAAAATTCCTGCATTCCTTGGTCTGCACCCAATGTTCATTGTGTATCGCCTTCAACCATACATCCCACCATTATTGTACACATCAGACATTGTAGAAAACCTCACACCAACAGAGTTAAATCCATACTGCATGGAACATGCCACAAATGATTATATTATGGACACACAGGTCAAGAACGCTCATCAGTAGAAGATCCAACTATATCAGGTTTTCAAAGCTGGCCAACTCCTACACCAAGGAAAGTGGCTCACCAAGGACTTGGTTCAACAATATTTTCCTCACCTCATGGAGGCTCTGCATGCAATGGGGAGCATTGCTTCTTAAGGAGGGAGGAATGTTATAGGTGGATATTGGTGGCCACCTACCTATTCCACCTAAACCTCCAGTCGGTTTCAATTGTTTCCTTGTTTATTTCAACATTTACTATTTTTAGTCGTATTTCATGTCCTGAACTTCCAGAGCAATTTTGACCCTGTAAACGCATTTTTTTGAGATCTGATGTAGGCCCATAACCATAGTCAATGGCCTGTGATAAAACTTGTAGTACCGGAGATGAATTTCCAACAAGGTATTATACGCACCAAATAGAGATAATATGACCAAGTTACAACCCTAAAGTTGGCTACCCAACTAACCCCAACGGGGCCCATAAACTCTTGGCGTTTCATCTCCTCGGGTTAGGGTTTTCTCATGTTTTTCAATAATAAATAGGTGCTTTAGCCTCATTATAACATAGATTAGAGGCATGTAGCCACCACATCTCTTCTCATATATAAGCTACAATCGCCCGAGCTAGCCTTATTTCCATTCTGCTTGTAAGCATATTTTAGTATTTGCTATTAATGAAATGAAGTGTTATTTCTATTGCCTCTTTGTGTTTATGGTTATATCTGTAATTTATTGTGTTCCTATTTAAATTCAGATCAATCTACCCAAAACCATTAGTGGTATATGAAAACCACTATAATTTTCTACAAAATTACTAACTGTATTATAACTAACTTCTTCTAGAAGTTTCTTGAAGAGTCTACTAGCTTGTGAGTGGGTCCTTTTAGATTTGACTTTAATAATCTTACATTCTCTCTCTTGGATGAGTTTTAGGCCTTCTCTCTCCTTGTTGGTCATTGCCTAGGTCAGGCACTATAGTGGACGTGCTACTGACAGTGGAAAATGTGTTGATGGTGCCAGTGCCCCTGCTGGTGGTGCCGAAAATGCTGGTGATGGTGCCAATGTTGAAGTGGGTGTCAATGCTAGTGATGACTGGTGAAGTTTCACATGGTGCATATAACTCCTTGCATTGAAACTAGGTTCTGTTGAGGCTACTTGAGATTCTAGGGTGAATCCTTGTTGGGAGGCCCATTCATATAGATCCATTAGGGTCCTCCATTCTATGCCATATGAGGTGTCGTAAGAATAGGGATTAATAATGGCTCCCTCTAAGCTTGTAATATCTTCATAATCAATTTTTCATCTCTCTAAAAATATTCTTGAGTAAGAACAATCATAGTGGTTATTATATAACTTCATGACCTCCTTCCCTTGAAGGACGCAATTCTCTCCTCTGAGGCGTCTATGATCTTCCTTTATTATAGCCAAAATTCTCATGAAGGACTCTTTTGAAAGCAAGTTCCCCTCCTCATCAAAGAAAGTTGGAATTTTTTATGGTGAAGCATCTCACACTTTCTTTTGAAACTTTCCACCTCATCCATTGAGGCTTTTACTTTCTCTTTATCCAATATTTCTAGTTCAATTTTCCTTATTATTTGGTTGGCTTTGATCTCCCATTCAGACCAATTAAGGTTCACCTTTGTAGTATCCTCCTTTGATACCTAATTTAGGAAGTCTACGATGACTTCAGCCTTGGAAGGTGAGACTTTGATAGTCTCCTCAATGGCCTTTATTTCCCTATGCATCCTTCTTATAGTCTCGACTTTTTCTTGAATAAACTCCAAATGCTTCTAGTACCTATCCATTGTCTTTATTATGTGCCCCAAGAATACCTTCCTTATTGGTTTGAGAAGGGGCTTGTTAGAGTCTTCTTTATTTAATAGGTCTAGGTCAATTTCGAGCCTCCCTATGTGCTCCCTTGCTCATAAAAGTTATGTCTTAGCCAATTGCAATTTTCACCTCTATTTTGGATTCAAACATCGTGACTCATCAAATTTTAAAATTTAAACCTTCTCATCCAAGACATGGATGGTATTTCTTAGTTCAAAGGCTACCATTAGTGGATCCTGGTTGTTAATATCGTCATCGTATCCACATACTTCTTTACCTTTTCCCTTCACTTCCACATAAATACTTGTAGACGAAAATTCCATTTGATAAGATGACGAGCTCAGGGAAATTATTGATCGACAGAGCGAGGAGGAACAAAGAGAGTGATTCTTGGAATTAAGGTGATGTACGAGGGAAGGCCACTTGTCACAGACTATGAGTGATAGGTTGGTGAGATGACTTCTTATAATAATGCATTTATGAAGCTAATCCTTCTGGTTTATGTGGTTATTTCTTCTCGGGAGATGAAATTCCTTCAATTGAAGCTCGTGCCTCTTGTATAATAGGACTAACGTTTAAATGACTTAAATTCTTATAGATTGTGCATAATAGAGACTCTAAAAAAGAGGAATTCATGAAGGGAGATAACTCAAGGGTTAAATTTCATGAATTACATTTTTAATTTACCAAATTTGGCAGTATAAAGGTCATGGATGCATAAGAGTTGGAACAATCGACAACAATTAAAAATCGCCGAAAAGGGATATTGTACATCCTTTATACTAGTAAACATGTCACACGCGTGAGGATTTATTTGGTGGGAAAGTTAGACAGTGTTGCACTTATATCAACAAGTTGTGGGGCCAACCATGTGGTAAGATGACTGTGCAGGAAGACTGAACACATGGCAGATGACCGGTCAACAGGGTGTATTAAATGTGGCAAGGTTACATATTTGGTTGACATGGAGTGGGGAGCTACGTGCTATCATTTTTTGTAGTGTGGGTAGCAACATTTGAAACTCGGGGAGGTGTTCGGGGCATATATGGAGATGAAACGTAGCATATGCTACACATACATATGGTGTTATCACATTTGCATCTTTGTAGTGTGGGATCTCTATGTCCATCGAATGAGGGCTTACAACACCATCCAATTTTTTACGTGTTCTTTTGATTGTGGGAATCAATGATGCTGGGATGATGTGGATGGGATGTGGCCCAATATGTGGAGGTTTACTATGTGGGAGGAATTTTTTCATGGTGGATGACTGGGGTTATGTGGCAGGTGGCATGGGTGGCTAGTTGGGCATATGGTGCCAACACATGGAGGCTGACTGGGTATACAGTGCAGTGACATAGCGGGTGACTTGGCATGATGTAACAGGGTGATTTTTCCATCGATGTGAAGGGGACCTGTGGTGGTATATCACATGGTCAGGGCTATGGCATTTGAATTTTATGTAGGTGTGTGGGAAACTTGAGGGGTTGACACGTGGCTTCTTTTGCACGCCCTTGCCTAGTCATCTACCATACGACTTTAGGGCGTGGAGCGCTTCTAGCCATTGTATGTGCAAGTTCTTCGACCATACAATATTAGAAACATGCAACTCCATTGGTTCCTTTTCCTGTGTGCTCTAGCGTAATGTGCCTGTGTTACATATGTCCACCAATGCTCGATGCCCGAGGGTTTTGGCACAAAAATTTACGCCGACACCATGTCATCGGAAAAGAAAAGGCACGAAGGCCTATCAATGCCAGCACTCGATGGGATGGACTTAGGTGTTTTCATTTCATGCTCAGATTGGATCGAAACTAGGATCCTTATGTATCTTGGAGTCCAAATTTTACCAGGTTGTCACAATTTGACACCAACACTAGGAAAATATGAAAGAAGTTTTGTGAGAACAACTATACTTTTCTATTTCTTCTCTAAGAAAGCACAAGGTGAAGAAACTTATAAGGGATTTAGAAGTAGAGAAGGAATTCCTTGTATTGTTAGAGGTAGGTATCAGGGTGTAGGTACTCTATCCTTTGCAAAACTTGGCAGTGGAAGTCATGTTGGTTAAATTTTTGGTACATTAAATTCAGAAACATTTTTCCTACTTCACACTTGTGGTATCATAACGTTTCCAAGGGATGTACTTCTATAGTAGAACCACCTACAGTTGGGTGGAAATCACTTAGTCGACTAGTTGTTGTTAAGAATATTTACTGTATTGATGTAAATTTATATTTCTACCTTTATTAATTCGTTGTACTATTTTGATTATAAAATTTACATGTGTCATGGGTAAATAAAAATATAATTTTCTATTTATAATTTGTCTTATTAAACCTGTTAAATTTGTTACATGTTGATAGTAGAAATGCTTTCTATATCATTCTATAGCTTCTTCTCTTTTTTGGTATGAAAATTCTTGTATAAATGGGTATTTCATTCTCAGTAGTTGCCAAAAATTTGTGTCTTCCTTCCCTATGATATGTTTAGAAACTATGTATATAAAATTGCTTGTTAAATAGTTTAAATTATTGATGAAAGTCACCAAGTTGTGTTATAGAAATTTCTTTCTTTAGAACGAGAAACGGAGAGCACCCTAATATATATATTTATTGAATTAAACATTCTCTTTGTTTATGTAAATAAGATTTGAATATAACTTGTAATTCCTTTAAATATTGTCAAGTTATAGAAGTATTCTACAATCATAATTTAACCTTAAGTCATCTAAACATTTTTGGAAAATTATGGGATTGAAGGTTTTTATCTCCAACCCCTAGTCACATGGGATAGTGGGGGTCGTGACTAGGGGCTTAGCAAAAAGGGACTAAAGAAAAGAATCCGGGTATTCAAAATATCCTTTTCCATGTGTTATGGCACATTTCACTGATAGATGAAAAAATACTTCATCTCTTTCCTTTGAATTCCACTCTATCCCTTCTTCCTTAATATCTTTGCTTTGCATTCCGCTTCTTACCTCTCCTTTTCACTCTTTTTTATCTATGTATATTCATCCCCTTATCCTTTTTATCATACATTTCCCTAGTATAATATCTATATTATAATTATCCTAATAACAAATTAATATAATGACAATTACTATTACATTTGATATTCTAATAGTTACTAATATTGTACTATAATTATCCTACTAGGTTATTATTATATTATAACAATTCAATTAATAACAATAATATCCATGGTTAATTTATGTTATAATTACTATTACTATTTTATCAATTATATTGCATAGTATTATTCTATATTGTTAATACCTAATATTATTATAACACTAATTTATACTATGGTACTTAAAATATTATACAATATTAACAATAATACTATTGTAATTATTCTATATATCTCATTAACTAAGTAGGCTTTTTTCTCATTATCTTTTGGTTCCTTAACAGGACTTTCTTCTCCACCATGGCATTGCATTTCATATTTATTCATTCTTTGCTATAGCTATATCCTTGAACTTACTGTCTTGAAGATGGACACCTTTTTAGATTTCAAACATCAACAATTAACCATAACTTGTTAGGTCCCTATAATACTAGTGTAAACCTTTATTGTTATTAGTGCAACCCCCTTATTATATTGTTGTGCCAATGTAGTCCCCATATTGTTATTATTGTGCCCCATAGAAGCCCACTATTTTTATTGTTGTGCCCTTACATTATTATTGTTATGTCGACTCTCATTATATTATGACCCATTAGACTCCTATATATAGAAAGTA
Source organism: Pinus tabuliformis (assembly GCA_031772625.1). NCBI lineage: Eukaryota > Viridiplantae > Streptophyta > Pinopsida > Pinales > Pinaceae > Pinus > Pinus tabuliformis. The sequence goes on along the minus strand of CM062809.1, from coordinate 210,234,991 downwards.
GGTCTTGTCATTTGTATCATGCAAGATTTGTTAATTTGTGTAATATAAAGGAGGTTTCCCCCCTTGAAGAGGCTTATTTCTAAGTCATTGATCTATATTTTCTATCTTTTTGTGAGCAGGTTTCATAACATTTAGTATTAGAGGTTTGGATTCTATGGTTTCGCTGCTCCAAACAGGTCATCGTGGAATTTTTTATATAACGTTTTTCTACAAAGTTTCAGAAGATTAAAAAAATACCCATTTGAGATGAAATCGTTCTAAACCTTGGATCTGAATTTTAGATCTTGTCCTGCCATATGTTCAGAGATATGATCTGAGGAAGTTAGGGTTTTTGCAAGCTCCAAAATTGAATCTCAAATAGGTCATCGTCAAATTTTCACTATAATTTTTTTTGTGCGAAGGTTTAGACTCTGAACTTAAAACCCATTTGCAAAATAATGGTGAAGCTAGTGCCCGAATTTTAGATCTATTTTAGCTATAGTTTCGGAGATATAATCCAAGACATTTAGGGTTTCTGGAGGCTCTCGAATTACATCCCAAATAGGTGACCGGGGTAAAATCATCATAACTTTCTCTTTGAGCATCAGATTAAAATTTCATAAGAAGCTACAGAAAAAGGATGGACTATACTGCTTTGTGTAGTTTTTCAGGTCCGAAGGTCAAAACAATAAGACGTGGCACTTCGTACAATTTCACTCTATTGAAAAAAATATATAAGCAGGTCATCTTGGGCAATTGTGCATAACTCTTTCTTGGAGAATCCAATTTCGATCAGACTGGTGGCATTGGAAAGATGATGCAAAGTGCTACTGCAGGTCATAATTTTAGACCTTGGAGATTCAAATTTCATAGATACAATAGATTCAAGATCAAGCTTCTAAAAGCAATAAAACGAATGACCCAAATCAAGAAAATAGAAACACCTAGTAAGAAAAATTGGATGGAGGATTTGAAAAATGTGATTGAAGCTAAGATAAATAGTTTTATATGCACCATGGAAGCTAGTATCAATGATAGGGAAGAATATTTGAAGAAATTCATGGAATATTTGAAGAAAGACATGGAAAGTTTGAAGGAAGGTGGGACAAAGCTGCTACAAGAAAGGCCTCCTAATGACGAAAAGGTAGTAGAGGAAACTCATGATGAGAAAAAAATAAATGTTAATCATGGTTTCATAGAATATAACATTGGATTGAAGAACCAATGTATTCGAAAGATCGATAAGAGGAATTTTGATGGCAAGGATCCCATAACATGGATACTATAGATGGAGAAATATTTTGATCTACATTATGTACAACTATTACAAAAGGTATGTATTACATCTTTATATTTAGAACTGAATCAATTTCTATGGTATAAAGGGATTTGTTCTCTTAAACCACTTGTCACCTTGTCAATTTTCACAGAGGAAATGATAGCACATTAAGAGGATACACAGAGAAACATCTTCTCTAGCCAATTGATAAATCTCATTGAACAAAAGGGTTCAATGGCAGAGCACATTGAGCACTTCCAAAAATTGAATATAAGGTTAAATGATATTCCAAAGAAGTAGATGATTGATATCTTCATATGGAATTTAAAGGATAACATTCAACATGAGGTTCACTGTTGGGAACCTGATTCATTGGAGAAGGCATAGAGGTTGGCAAGAAAAATCGAAAGAAAACTTATGGCAACAAGCAAGCCTACCACTCATAACTATAAAGATGGAAGTGTTGTTACTCCTAGACTTTCACAACCTACAAGGTTGAGACCACAAAAATTGGAAGAAAATAGAGCAAAAGGGCTTTTTTACAATTGTGATAGAAAATACACTAAATATCATAAGTGTGTTGAGAAGAAATTAATTTACATAGATGGGTAAGAGGAGCAAGAAAAGGAACAAGAAACATCAAAAGAAAAGGATATACAATAGGAACCAATCTCAGAGAAAGAAGAAATGAATATGAACATATCTTGTAATGCATTGACAGGAATTACCACTCCTCAAACTCTCAAGATAGAAGGGCATATCTAGAAGAAAAAGGTAACAATGTTGATTGATTCAGGTAGTACCCATAATTTTATTCATAGTAGGATAGCCAAGGAATTGAATTGCTTCGTATATCCAGCACGAGAGGAACCATTATGGTTGCAAATGGAGGAACCATAAATTTCTCTGAAAAGTTTCATAATATCAAGCTATCCATGGGAGAATATGTCTTGAATAGTCCAATGATTTCCATTCCAATGGGTGGTGAGGATGTTGTACTAGGAGTTCAATGGCTACAATCTCTGGGTACGATAGCTTTTAGTTTTCAAGAACTTTTCTTGAATTTTTTTTGGGGAAGGAAAGAAGGTTGAATTAAGAGGTATTACAGGGAAAACAGGAAAGATAATTAGCTCTAACATGATGAAAAAACTTCTAAAGAAAGAACAACAGGGAGAAATTGCACAATTATGTTCACTAGAGGTACCCACATCAAAATCATCTATTTCTCCATATCTCCAAAAATAACTGGACAATCATTCCAAGGTATTTGAGACTCCCAAAGGCTTCCCACCTATTCATGAGCATGATCATGCTATTCATTTGATTCTAGGAAGTGTTCCCCCAAACATTAGGCCTTACAGATATCCATATGCCCAAAAGAGTGAAATTGAACATATGGTTGCAGAAATGCTAGAGCTTGGTATAATTCAACCTAGTCAAAGTTCTTTCTCTGCTCCAGTGGTATTGGTACATAATAAGGATGGATCATGGCGCATGTGTCCAGATTATAGGGAGCTCAACAAGCTTACTATTAAAGATAAAATTCCCATTCTTGTCATTGATGAATTATTGGATTAATTACATGAAGAAATTTACTTCACCAAGTTGGATCTTCATTCAAGATATCATCAAATCAGAATGAAGATTGAATACATTACAAAAACAACATTTAGAGCTCATGAGGGTCATTATGAATTTTTGGTCATGCCTTTTGGCCTTACCAATGCACCTTCTACATTCCAAGGTTTGGTGAATTCCATTTCCAAACCCTTACTTAGAAAATTTGTGTTAGTATTTTTTGATAATATACTAATCTACATCAAATCTTGGAAGAATCATTTTCAACATGTTGACAGGGTTCTCAAACTATTGGAGGAGAAACAATTATATGCAAAAAGCTCCAATTGTTTCTTTGGAGTACAAGAGGTAGAATATTTGGGTACTTAGTTAGCTCATAGCTCATCTTATCATCCTGAATCTGATGGACAAACTGTGATAATGAACAAATCTTTGGAAGGATATCTTTGTTTCTTTCTACCTAATAAACAAACACAATGGGTTAAGTGGTTTCCTCTAGCTGAATGATGGTATAAAACTTCCTTCCATACTGTAGCAAAAATGACCCCATTTATGGCACTTTATGGATATCATCCACCATTCATCACATCATCTTTAAAAGAAAATTATAAGGTTCAAGCAGTGGAGGATCACATTGAGCATCAACAACAAGTTCTCAAACTCTTAAAGAATAACCTCACTTGGGCACAGAATACAATGAAACAACATGCAGATCAACATCACAACAAAAGAAGTTTTGATGTAGGTGACTTGACATTTCTACGACTACAACCATACAAACAAATTTACCTCAAGTAAGCTAAGAAGGATAATAAATTATCACCCAAGTATTATGGTCTATACAAGGTGTTACAAAAGATTGGTACTATGGCATACCAATTGGAGCTTCCTGCATCTTCCTGAGTGCACCTAGTTTTCCATGTTTCATGCTTAAACAAGGCTATAGGTGAGAAGCTCCTAGTTCAAACAATAGTGTTGGAACTTGACGAGGAAGGAAAAATCATATTGGAAGCTGAAGCAGTCATGGAAACAAGAACCCGACAGCTACAAAATCGATCAATTTCAGAGTATCTCATCCAGTGGAAGAACTTACCTGCTGAAGATTCGACATGGGAGGACGAGAATTGTATACATAAGCATTCAGAACTAGTCAAGTGTTGAGGAAAACACTTTTTGAAGGAGAGGGGCATGTGAGGTCCCTATACTACTAGTGTAAACCCTTATTATTATTAGTGCAACCCCCTTATTATATTGTTGTGCCCACGTAGTCCCCATATTGTTATTATTGTGTCCCACAGAAGCCCACTATTATTATTGTTGTGCCCTTACATTATTATTGTTATGCCGACTCTGATTATATTATTGCCCCTTAGACTCCTATATATAGAAATGAGGTCTTGTCATTTATATCATCCAAGAATTGTTCATTTGTGTAATGTAAAGGAGGTTTCCCCCTCAAAGAGGCTTATTTCTATGTTGTTGATCTATCTTTTTTATATTTTTGTGAGATGGTTTCATAACATAACTACTATGGATAATCTAATTATGACAACACAATTGTCAAATGTATAATGCATTTTTTAATGAAAAATTGTTATTTGATCAACAAAAAGCTATATAATATGTAAATAATTTTTTAAAACCAGCCTAGATCTATCTTAACTCCATATCTATCAAGCACCGATAGGTATCAAATCTCTAAAGGTGCAAACATCTTTTTTTAGTGTAAAACTTGAGGAAACGTTTGCACTCTATAGACTTGATCCCTAGCTTGATAGATCCAAAGTTTTTTCTTTAATTTTTTAATTTTTATTTTTTTTAACGAAATAGTTATACTTACATTATAAAAATTGGATTTCATGGCTAGAAACATTTACATATGATGTTACAAAACTTGGTTCTACAACCTCTGCTACTTCAATAATCCAATAGATCTAGAGCATAACCTTTTTGCCTCTATGCGCCCTTTGAACAAAAATTATGCATTGGACCCTTCCATATATTCTAAAAAATGGACCCAAAAATAAGATATACTTGTAGTACATAGACATTAATATAATTAAATAGTTTTTGAAGGCCTGACTTCTTCATTTTCATTCCAGATGATTTCTTTCCCTTTGTTTTCTCCTGCACCTGATTCACCATCGCTAGAGTGCTCTTGCTGCTCCTTGACATCAGACTCTGTCTTGCCAAATACAAGTTCTTGAGCATTTGAGAAAAGGCCATAGCTAGAGGGCTATGTAGTATAGATCGTTAGCTCCACCTCCAACTTTAAAAATGTTCTTTTCACCTTTGCCTCAAGACCTTTAAATTTTTCCTCTTTTAGAGAAACCCTCACTTCTCTTTTTCTCTCCATCAGGGCTAGCCTTCTGGAAATGATTTATATTCATCCCATAAACATTTTTAATAGTAATTATGCCAATTTCTTCCATCGCACCAGTTAAGGCTCCAAGGATTGGTCCACTTCCGACGCCATCACCAAACATTCCAAATGCACATAGATGTGAATAAAACACTAGGATAAATGGAAGAGAGATGACCAAAGGTTTGGTGAAGCCTTCTTAAATAGGCCTTACCCATGAATTCTCCCAAAAATGTGCTCCTAGGTGAAAGCATGAAGATGGGCTACACTTTTGGGCCAAATGTGGTGATGAAATTTGAAGTTTTTCCTCTTTTATCAAAATGAAGCCCTCGTAATTCATATAAGGACAATGAATTTTGATTCATAGTAAAAAGAAAAATTGTGGAGTTATGTTGTTGTCCTAATGATTTTTTTTGTAAAAAATATTTAGTGTCATATAATATGTCATTTTTCCATTAAATGAAATGTTTGTCCTTGCAAATTTTCACACATCTTAAGAGGTATGTGTGTGTTCACATAGCATAACTTAGTATAAAATGTGTGATATATATATGTAGGAATGATCTACATAGAGAGAGATAAGTTTATCATATTAGAAAATTATTTTTTTATGCAAAACTATATTTTTTATTTTTTTCAAAGTTGGTGAACTAATATTTCAATTGCATTTTGCAGGCACATGTGTTCACGTAATTTTTTTTCAACTATTTATATAAATTGAAAAACCAAAAATACCCTTTTGAAGAGGACTTGTAAATGTAGTGGTATTTTTTGAAATGTTTTCATTGTATATATTTTATGATTTTTTTCTTATTCAACCTCTTTAAAACAATTCAAAAAAATTTCAAGTATTGTGTTTAAAAGAAATTAGATGAAAAATATCATATGAATTCGAAAATGTCAAACTCATATTCCATTAGATAAAGAATTCCTTCATGAATCCAACATGATCAACTATGCCACCTAAGGAGTGGAGTTGGAGGAAATATTGCAAAAGGGGTGCCGAAATCACTGATTTTAGGACATTAGAGGCTTGATCGGGTGCCTAAATTTCAAATTTAAATAGCTCGACCGAGGGTTTTGTAAACCCTTGATCGAGCCATATATGTAGTTAACAGGGTCTTGATCGAGCGCTATGGCTTGATTGAACCTTTATAAAAAAAATTGAATGATCTACAATTAAACTTTTACTTCATTTTAAAATTCCAAATCTTATTAGTTTTTTTTGTTAGAATGTCATGTAAAATCCTTATTAAATTTAATATTAATTTTAAAAAAATATTATTATTATTATGAAATAATAAAATGATATTAAGATAAAAAAATAATATTAATATATTTTTATGTTAATATTAACTTTATTAATTTTGGATTAATATAATATTATTAACTTTAATATAATATAAAAAAATTTATATTATTAATGTGGTTGATATATGCCATAGGTGTCAACAAAAGAGTTGACCATTAACACAAAAAGAGTCATACAAGCTGACCCAATATATGTTAACTATATTTAACCTATTTTATTTATAAATCTAACATAATAAAATATATAATACTTTTAAAATCCCAAAGTAATCGTAACCTAAATCTACCTTTAAAGAAATAAAACCTAAATTGTTTCAATTGGAAGACATGAAGTTCTCTATGTATGTTTTATGGAGGTAGCTGGAAAATTGATATTTTGGAAAATTTTAGATATTTTTCCATAGAAAATTATCATTTTCCCTCCAGGTGAATGTACAACACACATTTGAAATCTTGCATTTTAAATATGTATTATATAAAAAAAATTAAATTGTTGTTCGACATAAAAAATAGATAATTTTAAAACATAATATTTTAATTGTCAAAGTGTTTTAAAATTTTTGTGTGAGAGAGTTGGGGAGAAGGGTAAGAGAGAGAGGCGGACAAAAATATGGAGAGAGGGAGAGGAGGAGAGACTCTTTGAGAAAGAGGGAGCTCGAGAGATGGAGTTCTATATATATAGAGAGAGAGAGAGAGAGTTTGTGGGTGAGATAGAAAGACAAAGAAGGAGAGATGGAGAGAACTAAAGAGAGAGAGTGAGTGAGGGGAGAGAGAATGAGAGAGGGAGGGAGATAGTCAGCAGGACAAAGCTAAAGAGAGGAGTGAGTGAGTGATGTGGGTGAGAGAGAAAGGAAGAGAGAGAGAGAGGACTTGAGGGAGGGATATATATATATATATATATATATATATAATAATGCCTATGTTTCGGAGGTGAAAGGAAGAGAGAGAGAGAGGACTTGAGGGAGGGATATATATATATATATATATATATATATATATATATATATATATATATATATATATATATATATATATATATATATATATATATATATATATATATATATATATATATATATATATATGCCTATGTTTGAGGTGATAAGAGAGATGAAGAAGAGATATAGATGGTGTTGTAACATATTTTAGTATGCTGAAAATTAAAAATATTTCAGTGAGAAATTGTTAATTTCCTTCTGGGCTAAATGCTGAGATATATATTTATTATTATTTTGAATGCTATATATATATATATATATATATATATATATATGTAATAATTTTAATTTAAAATCTTTTATTTTTATAAAAATATAATTATATATTTTTATGGAGATATTTATTTAAAATTAAAATTATATTATAAAAGATAAAAAATCTATGGCCAATCCCGCACTTAACTATTTAAGCTCCCCTATTCTTCCATGCCTTGAGATATGTGCACATTTAATCCAATGGTTATAAATATATTTTTCACCCCGGCTCTTCGAACATATAACTAGGGGGTGCGAAAATATGTTTTTTACATTACTATTTTTTACACGTTATTTCCTTTTTCACTTCGCACCCCCCTTCCTAAACCACTTACCACTACCCCCTCCGAAAACCATGAAATTTGTTGTTTTGATTTTTATAAATGTGGCAGGAATGGAATTTCATACGATTATCAAATAAATGCTATGTGGATGGGAGGCTGAATGAAAAAGATAAGCTGAATTAGATTTTAGAGGAAATTCACAAATGGTAAAAAGATAAGCTGAATTAGATTTTAGAGGAAATTCACAAATGGTAGGCGAAGTGGGTGAAATAAAATAAAAGGCTAAGGTGTAAAATGATTTCACAGGCATGGTGAAATCAATTTACAGGTGTAAAATCATGTTGCAGGTGAAGGTAAGAGTAAAGTGAAAATACTCTACTAACCACACAAATCAACACATGCTTTTGAAAAACCATCCAGGTATTCTAGAAGGGTAAAAGGAATTATGAAATGAATTTACAGTGGAAGGTGAAAAGGAGAAACAAGTCATGGATTTTAAAAACTGCACATGGTTTTGTAAATCCATGGGAAGGGAAAGCAATACACGGATTTGGAAAACTAGATTTTTTATAAATCATTTAAATAAATATATTGAAATTCTAAATCCTCAAATTCATTTAAGAGTTTAATCAAATATTTGGAAATTTTATTTAAAAATATGTTTTTCCTCACATATTTGTGACAAAATAAAGGATGATGAAAATCAGAAAATGACAAAAATAGAATTCAAAGGGGCAGATGGCAGACCAATCAGTATTAAAAGGACAATTAGCATGGGAAAATAGTTTCAAGCTTTTTCTAGACTTCAAGGGAATGAAGATCAATCTAAAAGACCTAGCAGTAGAAGATCATCACATTGAGGATTATTTTGCAGATTTTCAGCAGTCATTCGAAAAATTCCAGATTTCAAAGAAAGATACTTGGCAGTAGTTCAAAGTTTCCAACAGATAATTTAGAGAAAGTGTTTTATTTTTAGTATTCTATTCAAAATTGTATTCCATAATTATTGTAACAGTCAGGAGAGATCTTGTCTATATATATTATTTCACTTGTAATAAACAACATGGGATTTTGATGCCAAGGATCTTCACTTTGTAATAGCTTCTATTATAGGATTTCTAATGAAAGCCTTCCAGCTACAGTTTGACATACTTTTGTGTTTTCTAGTATGTCTTCCTAGTGTTTCATATCTTATTTCTACACATGTTCAAAGCATTTATAGGAACATTTGGGTAAGTGTAGATTAAGTCTTAATCTCTCTGAAATCCCTTGCAAAATCATAACCTTTAGAAAGAGATTAGCTTATTGGTCTGTTTGTGCAAGTGCTGTGCTATACAACAACCCCCCATTTCTAAAGATTTTCTTTACATAAATTTTTTAATAAGAAATGGGTCCCTTTTTAAATCAACTTAGTTAGATTTGTGTGTCCACAAATAAAAATTGGTACTAACCCCATAATAAGGAAAATCTTTATTAAAAGGCCCGATATAAATAAATCATTTTATAAAGCCTTTTGATAAAAAACAATGTGTTCCTTTAAAAAACAATTATATATTGTGATAAAGCAATCGGAGATCGCATATCGCAATGACAAAAGGGACAAACACAAAACAACCCCCATCCAATTCTCCGATCTGGAAAATAAATCACAATAGGCAATCAGAGAAATTGAATGCCAAAGGAACACATACAAGGGCTCATCATATCTTCCGATCCGATATCACAATCGGTAATCGGACATATTCGTTGATAAAGGGACGTAAGTAAAAGCCTCATCAAATCTCCCAATGCGATAAAGTAAATCGCAAATCGGTAATTGGTAGAGTCACATGACAAAAGAATAAAAGCTTAAGCCAAACCCCAACTGCGATCAATTAATTAGGCGTGCATCTCAAAAAGTAAATATACCTTGAAAAATGGTTTGCATGCATAAATACCCCACTCCATTATATTTTAAATATTATCTTTCAGCAATCGAAAATATTAATTATAAGCGCTAAAGCCTTCCCCTTTGACTCTCCCAATTTACGATTTGCGATTTATCGCCGATCGCTGATCAATGAAATCTAAAACATGCTTCAAATAATCATTCGGTATACGATTGACGAGATGGGTATTTATGATATTAATTCACCATGATTGGCAGTTCGAACAGCTATTTTATATTACAGTTAACGATAGATCCGTTAAAAGATTTCATCCGTGGTAATTTTTAACTGTATTTTGTTTATCATATGTCAATCACCACAATTCTATTCATTATCATATTGGCTTGTGACAACAATATTTCTGTGTTACGGTTTGCAACTGTTTTCCCAGAGTCTCTCCGAATCCAGAAATCCAAAGAAAATGGGGAAGAAATCAAAGAAGTCCACAGCAACTCCTGTGGCTAAACAACCAGAACAGAGCAAGAAAGGATTAATCTCTGATACGACATGCCTTGGTCTAGGAAATACTCGTCGGAAAGCATCTATAATCTGATAGAAGCAGAGGAGGCTGAGGAATTATCAAAGGAAGCTACTGTCGATTCAACCAATAAGTCAGAAGGAACTCTCAAGGAATTGGCTTGTTCTTATCTTCACATGATAGCAGTGTGAGCCAAAGTTTTGTTGTATACTGATGTGGTAAGATGGGTAGTGGAGAAAATCCCTACTTCGGATAGAACATTTTGCACAGCTAATGGGAGGATATTTGGCTCATTCAAGCCTAAAGATATCAGGCAAATGTACCATCTACTGGAGCCCGAAAAACGCTATAAGAAAGCATTCCTAGAAGCATTTCAAAAAGAAAATGACTTGGAGTCAGACCCGATCAAGCAATGGAGGCATTTCCCGGTGAAGCACAAACGCGAGACATCGGGTAAGTACTCTGTCGACTCATTAACTTCTCCTTATTGCTATGCTGGAGCTATGATGTGTAGATTATGGGGACAACATGATTCTGCCAAATTCACTATAGATATGGTCCCACTAATGGAAGCAGCAATTAATGGTTATGTTATGGATTGAGAAAATATATTGTTCGATAGACTAGCCACAACAATTTTAGAATATAGAACAAATGCACATGAAACTTCCCAAACCATTCCCCCCTTTTAGTACAGTACATATATTATGGTTACTATTTGTTTTAATTCCGAATACTCGATACTCGGATGGAAATGGACTGCCCAAGATCCGAACCCGATTCATATTCATCATCAACAATTTTGGAAAGATCACTACGAAAATCACCTGTACAGAATTTGCAATGGCTTTGTTCTACCTATATATTATTCTATTTTCAATAAGCTTACCCCAAGAATATCCCAGGAAGCACAAATTGACCTGACAGTAGTAGGCAGTTGGTTCAGGGAGAAAAATTTACCTATATAAAGCTTTTTGGTAGCCTCACTAAACCCCATGTCCTCCCCATATATGTGCCTGGTAAATTGTTAGCACGTGAATTGGCATATCAAGTAACTATTGAAGGGACATCAAAAACCCTTAGAAATTCTAAGAAGCAAGTGTGGCCTATATTCCCCTTACATTGTGGCATTTTCACTTTACATGACTACAAGCATGAAGAAAAAGAAGAAGAAAATATACAGATGTTGAATCTTGCTGCTATTCCTAACAAGCAATATGATCCAAATAAGGTTGCCTATAATGTTCTTGAACAAGCTAAAATTGCCAAGTTTGATCATGAAGCAGATGTTTTTTATTATTTATTTTCTTCAGCCGAAACATTCTTTCAAGTTAAATCATTGGCTCTGATAAAATATGAAAAAGAAGGGTTAGAAACATTTAATAGGCTCAGAGACTAGAGGTTGCAAACTCTGCCTTTAGACCTATTAGCCACAACCCGTACAATTCAACTACCAAGTCAAATTGAATAGAAAGCTTCTAACAAGACTCCTATAGTGGAAAAGGTTCCTGAAAAGGAAAAATTACCAGAACAGGAGCAGGAGCAAGAAAAGAGTAGTGAACTCATGGATACAAGTGATTATGTTGATCCCAAACTACTCAAAGAATGCTAGCAATTCGATTCAATTATCAGTAATACTGAGAACCTAAAAGGTTTCGGCACACCTGAGGTGACAATTGGTAAAAAGACAACAGCTAATACAGTTCCAATTGAGGGAACTAGTGGCCCACCCATGACTCAAAAGGATGTAGAGATAATCCCCGAGAATCCATCCAATTAAATTGTTCTACATGTAGAAGAAATATCACCCTTGGATGTCTTCTACATCCCTAAGCATAAGGCTGTAATTAAGAGGCAAAGGAAAAATAGAAAACTTGATCAATCTTCTCTTTTACCTTCACAAATGGAGATAACAAATGTGGTATGGAGAGAAGAAGTCAACCCTTCTGAATATCTCATTAAAATTTCTCAGTATGCTAGAGCCTACACAACAACTATTATAGACAAAGCATCGAAAGTAAGCAATTTTCTTAAAGAAAAGGATCAGGCAATTATTTTGCTAGAGACACAGGTACAAGAGAAGAAACAAAGGATAGAGCAGTTAGAACAACAGTTAGCAGCCCAGAGATATTCAAATGATCAATTGAACGAGCAACTGCTTAAAGAAAAACAAAGGATTAATCAACATGCAATTCAGAAGCAGCAAGAACTATCTCAAGCATTGAGCAAGCTGAAATCATTAAATGAACAGCTGAGCAAATAAAAAAAAGAACGAATCGCTCAGTTGTCATTGCAAATAGAAAGATTCAGAGGAGATCCCCAAGTCGGAGAATTCAAATCGAAGGCTCTCCAAATTACCAAAACATTGTCTAATCAATTCAGCCTATTTTGTTACAATATCTCTCTCGTTCTTCCCTTATGTGAAATTTCCTCATCTATGATTGATAAATTAGTATATGCAGGATAGAAATTAAAGCAAGCAGATGAAAGACTAACAGAGTTTCTCTCTTGGCAAGAAACCAAGGAAGGACAAGCTGCAAATCTACCCCAAATTATTGAATCACATAAGGAAATCCTATTCCTTGAATGGAAATCTCAACTGATGAAGGCAGAAAAGGCAATGTCAATATGCAGATCGACAACTAGTAATCTAGTTGAATTGATTAATGATACTCTTTATTTGTCAAATTTAATTTCAGAATGTTCTCCAGGGAAACTTCCATCAGTAAAGGCATTGGAACAGACATGGAAACAGGAGTTGGAACAGAGGGAAATATTAATCACAGGAATTCAAACATTAATATGGGATACCTTTTGGTTCTTCTTTGTTAAACCACATAGTTAGAGGGTAGCGATAAAATGCCTTACCAATGCGATCGGTTGTATGATTCCCAAAATTACAGATACCACATACACCGCCCAGTTACATTCGCAAATGAGTCATCTACCAGAATTGCAACCGATGCTTTCCATTTTCCAGCTCAAGACACAAGATAATCAACCAAAATAGTGAATCACTCTGACCGACTACAGCATGCCTATTTTGAGAAGATTATCACAATTTCTGTGATTTGGTTAATACCAACACATAGAATTTTTATTTCATAGTTTTTTAATTTAGATAGTATCCTCAAATTTTTGTATTAAGACTTGGATTGAAAGTTGCACTAATGTGCTTCCGAGATATATATTTTTTTATGAAAACTGAACCTGAATTCTATGTTTTGATGAAGAATACTTTTATGTGATATGCACTATTGCTTCTTATGAAAATGTTTCCAAGTTAAAATGTGGGATTTGAATGCAATTCATATTGGAGGAGATTCAAACACATATGGTACTATTATCTATGTTCTTGCTTCATGTTTTTATGTGAATCAGCATTTATTCATTTTTGCTATTATTGATGTATGCATATGCTTTCACAACAATTCCTTGACATATGACTATTGAATGTTTAAGAGTTTTTATTTTTATACATATGTATGTCAATGATATATAAAGAATAGTGTAATAATGTTTTAATTATTACTTTGTTCAACTACTTGAACAAAGAAATTATCATATGAATAAATATTCTTGTTTATAAGTAGAGTCATCTATATGCCTATTTGTCGATAAGAACCATAGAAAATTGCACTAAAAGAAACACTTCTCGGGATAGATTAGTTATTTATGTTATTGCTTTTAGAATAAATCATCCATCATTACCATTAGATATTAGAAAATAAATCACTTATCCATCCCATTTATAAATCATTGGGAAACTGGTTCCATTATATCCAGTTGGAGCCACCACATCAAACGGAAAAGGAGTTGCTTTTAAGGTCCGGACCGAGTGGCTTTCCCCGATGTTGATGCAGTGATTTTCGAGGAATCAACATTTTTGGCGCTAGAAGGAGGGCATGAACTTTGAATGGCACCCAAATACAAATCTATAATCCATTTTGAGAGTAAATATTCCTCCACCTCACCTCTGACTTCTCCCTTGCATGTTGGAACTCTAGTTTTCAAATGAGAAGTAGAGGAGACAATTTCCACTACTCAACCCCAAAATATCTCAGATAAATTAACTCTAGAATCTCCTGAAGTGCAGTCTCTAATCCACGAACTTCAAGGATTTTCAATATCACCATAGAAATCTGAGCTATCTCAAGGCAATGTCACCTTGCGATTCATTCCTTCTCACCCCCTCACCAGACTTCAAAGTGAAAAGCCTGATATTGAACCTACTAAGTTACCTTTGCCTAAAAGGAAAAGAGGAAGGAAGAATACTGAAGGATATGATAGTGAAACCTTCTCATCATCATCATCCATTTCATCTTCACCATTGCGAAGTCAACCATCCACTCCCCTCTCCAGATTGTCGTTCAAAAGGGAACTGGAGCTTCAACATATATTTCTCAACCATCTGTAACTTCATCTATGCTATCATCCATTAATAGCTTGACAATGGCACAAAAACCATGGAGCAGCCCTGGTGTAGTCACCATGCTCGCACCTTTGCATGCATTGCCAACTCATCTTGAAAAATGGTTGCCAAAATTCAATCCAGATGTAGGCATACAAGCAGACGAACACATAAACAACTTTATGTTGTCATTCAACTTAAAAGATGTCACTGAGGAAGATGTAGTTGTTAGACTTTTCCCTTATACCCTACAAGGATCAGCTGGGTCTTGGTACCATTCCCTACCATCAGGATCCATTGCTAGTTGGAATATTTTTCAAGAACAGTTCTTAACTAAATATGGTGATGAAAGATCTGTGGCCACGTTAATCAATGATCTTTCAAATCTTAAAGTAGAATCTAAACAACCTATAAAAGAGTTCAATTCATGATTTAATAAACTCTTAAATAAGATTCCTACTGCCTCTAAGCCTACTGAACAAGTTAGAAGTGAATGGTATATAACAGCTTTACCTTCAAACATAGCTATCTTTGTAGATAGAGCTGGAAAACCTAGTATAGCAGAAAATATGAAAGAGGCAATTGTTGTGGAAAAATGTATCAGCGCCTTAGAAAAGAAAGCTACTCTTGAAGACAGAAAATCTAAAAAAATCTCCTTCAAAGATGATTCAAAGAAGAAAATGGCTAAAGATCCATATGATATGGAGGGTCTCCAAAAACTATGTCAAATGAAATGATAAAAATCAAAAAATAAGTAGCTGAGACTTCAACAAAAAATCCATTTAGAAACTTTAAGAAACCATAATAAAAATCCCCTAATTCTATTTCCAATGCAGAGTCAGACCCCGAGCACAATGAAGAAGAAGATACAGTCTTATCTGAAGAAACTGAAGAAGAGGTAGCTGTAGAATGTCATGGGATGTGGGACTTCATTCTGCCCGATTCCAATATGGAAAAAGAATAGGAAGCTTTCCCAGTAAGTACCAGGAGTAAAGGCACTCCAGAACCTGTTCAAACAACTCAAAAGAAAAAGAACATGGGTACTACTACCAAGGAAAAGACTCCCACAAAGAAATCTACAACGCCTCCTACTCAAAATCAGTCATCAACTTCCAGTCCACCTTCAACATCTAAAACATTAGTAGTTGCAGACTCTATGGATTACAACATCATTGAAGACATGAAGAAAACAAAAGCAAATATCACTATGTTTGAGCTTAGTAAACTCAAACATCAACAAAAATTGCTGCTCAAAGAATTAGATGCAGTACCCTTTTCTCCTCTTCCAAATGCTATAATATCCAAAGCTGCTAATGAGACAGGTAAACCACCACCTACTAGAGTGGAAGCTACTGATATTGTTCTAATCGAAGATAGATCAAATTCCCATACTCCTCCTTTTCTCTTGACATATGATATTTCTAATAGAAATCTGCACAATTGCTTGATAGACTCAGGGGCTTCATCGAATATAATGTCGGCATCGGTTTGTTCTAAACTGAATATTGAACCCCAAAAGTCTATTGTTCATATTGTCTAGTTGGATAGAACTAAGGTCCAAGTATTAGGAGAAATCAACTCAGTTACCATCAGGTTATCAGTTGATCCAAGAGTGGTTCAGAGAATTGACATATTAATTGCTGATATTCCTGAGTTCTATGGTTTGATTTTAAGTAGAGACTGGTCTGAGAAACTTCATGGTTATATTTCTACCGATTGGTATCACATGTGGCTACCCTATAAAGGAAAGCCAAATCAGATAAAGATTGATCGGGGAAACAAATGACCCATATTGTGACAAAGTTTAAACAAGAAAACCAGCCTATAGCATTCAACAATAAAATTCTTGGTAACTACTCATCTGAATCATTCTTTGGTAATTTTACTGCTCAATCATCACCTTTCTCAGTTAATAGTTTCACATCTCAAATTGAAAATTTTTCCTAAACAGATACATCAAGGTGTGTTAAAATTGCTGAGGAAATTGTAAATAAAACTATAGATAAACCTTTATTTTGGTCCTTATATTTTGATGGGTCCAAATCTAATGAAGGTGCAGGGGCAAGATGTATTTTAGTTAGTTCTAAGGGGGAAAAGATCATGTTATCATGTAGATTAGAATTTGAGTGCACAAACAATACCGCTGAGTATGAAGCCTTGATTCAAGGACTTTATAAAGCAATTGGTCTTAAGGTACAATATTTGAAAGTGTTTGGTGATTCTGAAATTGTTATAAAACAAGTCAGAAATACTATACATTGTCTTTCTAGTCACCTTAAACATTATCAATCATTGGTACAAGACCTTGTATCTCATTTTCTAGCATTTAATATCTCTCCCATCCCTAGATCCCAGAATGCAGCAGCAGATTTGCTAGCAAATGTTGCTTCTAAGCTCCTTCCATCTGAAGATTACAGTCCTGATAGATTTTCAGTAAAGTTAATTTTTAGACCATCAATTCCTGATAATGTCACTAATTGGCGAGTCTTCAATCACGACGATGATATTTTAAATTTTTTAACTTCTGATAAGTCTTATGATGAATTGATGAAAGTGACTATGATCTTCAAATGAAGGAAAAGTTTGAAGAAAATTCAATACTGAAACCAGTGGTCAAACTTGAAGATCTTTATGACATCAAAGATAGGTTTAAGCAGTTTACTAATTTAAAACTCCAAATTTCTATTTTGAGATTCGAATTAATAAACCTTGGTATAGAGGACAAACCACAAAACATCAATGTGAGATTAGGACTTACTTCTAAAGAAAGAATTGCATTTATTAGATTATTGCATAAATATAAAAATGTCTTCGTTTGGAAATATGATGATTTGAAAACATATGATACATCTATCATACAACATACAATTTCAATGCTATCTGAAGAAAAACTAGTACAACAGAAATTAAGAAAAATTCATCTCAACCTCGAAAGTCAAATCAAAGCTAAGTTCAACAAACTTTTGAAGGCTAAGATAATTTTTGTTGTTAGACATTCAAATTGGGTGTCCAACATGGTGCTAGTAAGGAAGAAAAATGGTGACAATAGAATTTGTATTGATTTCGGAAATCTTAACAAAGCAAGTCAAAAGGATAATTTCCCTCTACCAACAATGGGGCAAACTCTCCATTCAGTAGTTGGTTCTGAACTAATGTCCTTCATAGATGGTTTTCAGGGTATAACCAAATTTTGGTACACCCCAATGAGAGACTTATGACTACTTTCAGAACCAAGTGGGGAACTATGCCTATCAAAAAATGCCTTTTGGATTAATCAATGCTGGAGCTATGTTCCAAAGAGCGATGGACATAGCATTCAAAGGTCTAATCAATAAATCACTAGTTGTTTATTTAGATAAAATTATTTTTTTCTCTAAGAAAATATCAAAACATTTGCATGATTTGAAACAAATCTTTGATTGCTGCAAAAGGTATGGCATTTCACTCAATCCTAAGAAATCTTTTTTTCTCTTGACCAAGGTAAACTTTTGGGCTTCATTGTTTCAAAGGATGGTATTTATATTGATCTAGATAGAATCAAAAAGATTGTTGATATTCCATTTCCACATAATAAAAAATCAATGCAATCATTTTTAGGTCAAAATTAACTTTGTAAAAATATTTGTTCCAGATTTTTCACAAATTGTTTTACCATTACAAACCATGATCAATAAAAATTCAGTGTTTAAATGGGGGCCTATAGAAAGAGAGGCATTTGATTCAATCAAACAGTCAATCATAAATGCTCCTGCTTTAAGCACTCCTAATTTTTTAAATCATTTCATTTTATATACTCTTGCATCTGATTCATCTTACGCAACAGTGCTGACACAAATCAATGATAAAAAATTGGAAGCACCAATTGCATTTTATAGTTCAAATCTTCAAGGTGTTGAACTTAATGATTCCAAAGTTGAAAAGCAAGCCTTTGCTATATGTAAAGCCATTAAACAGTTTAGGCCGTTTCTCTTAAAAGCGCATACCAAAGTTATAGTCCCCTTTTCAACAGTAAGACATTTGCTAGTTCAAAGGGAATTGGTAGAAAAAAGGACAAACTAGGTCGTAGCAGTACAAGAATATGATTTTGACATTAGACCAACAAAGATTGTCAAAGGCCAAGGTTTTTGCAGGTTGTTAGAAGGAGCTTCTAACATTCAATAATATGAAGGTACAAACAATATTGAAAAAATCAATGAGATAAGTATCATTAATCCTGAATACCAATATGCAGATTTGATTGAAAGAAAGAAACATGCCATAAAATTGGAAGAAAGAAACTTTGTGATTGTTGATGATGTGTTGTTTAGATGGAGTTATGATTCAATTTTGTTAATATTCTTAGAAAAACTTGAATTGCAAAAGGTCTTGAAGGAATTACATGATGGTCCAACAGGAGGACATTTTGGAGCTGATACAATAGCCCACAAAATCATTCATGTTGGGTATTATTGGCCTACCTTATTTAGAGATACTCATGAATATGTAAAGAAATGTAGAACATGTCAAACTTCCAGTGGAAGGTAAAAGAAGCCAACTTTTCCTTTGCAACCAGTCAACATTGAACAACCTTTTGAACAATGGGGATTGGATATCATGGGAGAAATTATTCCACATTCATCCAAACAGCATAGGTATATCCTTACAGCTACTGATTACTTTACTAAGTGGGTAGAAGCAATTCCTTTGAAGACAACAAACTCTGAGGCAATCATTGAATTCATAGACCTGTTCATCATTACCAGGTTTGGTGTCTCAAACGCTCTTATTTTTTATAATGCATCTTATTTTTCTGGTAATTTTATACTTGAATTTGCTATCAAAAGAGGATTCAAAATAAAATATTCTGTAAACTACTACCCTCAAGGTAATGGTTTAGTAGAATCTACCAATAAAAATCTTATCAAAATCATTAAAAGAACTATTGATCAGAATCATAAGAATTGGCACAAGTCTTTGATATTTGCACTATGGACAGACCATATAACACAGAAGGCCTCAATAGGCACTTTTCTATTTAATCTAGTGTATGGAAAGGAGGCTGTCATACCAGCAAACTTAGTACTTCCATCACTAGCCTTAGTGTAGTTTATTGAAGAAAATCCTGCATCTTCTATTCAATTGAGACATAATCAGATTCTGAAACTAGAGGAAGAAAGGGAGAAAGCCCAAATTACACATGAAAAGAATCAACAAATTATTAAATCATCTTTTGATACAACTTCAAGTGGCTCAAAACATTTACATGTTGGTGATCTTATTTTGAAATGGGAAAAGGCCCACGAGGATAAAGGAAAACACACTAAATTTCAGAAAATGTGGCTCGGATCGTTTCAAATCAGCGAGAGGATAGGCCCATCTACATTCATATTGCAAGATCTATCAAAAAAGAGAGATTCTCTTCCTGTCAATGGGCTTATTCTGAAAAATTCTTCAATTGAGAAGGTAACTCCTTCTCCCTTTGTAAATATTCAATTTTCAGCTATATTTGTGTGAATAAATTAGTTTATTTAATATCCTAGGAAATAAAGTTGTGAATATCTTTCCATTGGTCTTTTCTATATTGAAAAAATGACTCAAAAGAAAATAGTTTTAATATCTACTTTCAATAAATGGGAGCGCTGAAGGAAAAGGAAAATTATAGGAAATTAGGTATAATTAAACTCTGAAAACCCCTTTTTATTTTTGTGAAATTTTCTCAAAACTTGAAAATATTGTAAATCATTCAAAAGTTTTAGAAGCCTAAAAAGGTTATCAATAGAAAACAAAAACTGATCCAATCTTAGCATCTTCAACTCTCAAAATTGTCATCCATGTTCTCTTAAGAAGAAAATTATTCATCCCATCCATCAAAGTTCATAATTTCTCAAAGTGTAATTCTAAAATATATTTGATATAAAAAAATAAGAGGTCTTATCACAAGCCTGCTTACCATGATCATAGGGGAATAGTTCAACTGACATTACCAACACTGCATACCAAAATAGGGTAATGGCTTATAATTATAGGACAAGGGGTCTCATCACGAGTCAGCTTGTTCAGTTAAATTACAACAAGTGAATGGCATTGTCAACAACTAGCTACCAAACCAGGACAATGGCTTTTTATCTTACAAAATGAAGAAATAAGGAAAAAATAAAATGTAATACAAAAAATGTGGAAACATATCTTTTGGATTCATTATTTTTAATTATGCTCTGAAATGGATGGGACAATGAATGATCAAATGGTTAAAAGGTAACCCTACTGAGACTATAGACGTTTGCTGGGAGCAACGGCTCTACCTATGACAAAGGAGTCATTATACAAGCTAAGTTGGAAAAGTCTTTTGTTTTATCATTATCAACCAATTAAGGTTTACTTAAAACTTAGAATGTATTTAATTTTGAGATGAGAAAGAAATAGAAAAATATTTATCATTATATTCAGAATTTATGATTATCTATCTATATTAGATTTTCTCTATCCACTAAGGTTTTCAGATTAAGAAAGTTAAAGTATTATATTACTTTCTCAGAGATAACTGTTTTTCCCAGTAAATCACCATTTGTTGTGCTGTATAACAACCTCCCATTTCTAAAAAAATTCTTTACATAACTTTTTTAATAAGAAATGGGTCCCTTTTTAAATCAACTTAGTTAGATTTGTGTGTCCACAAATAAAAACTGGTATTAACCCCATAATAAGGAAAATCTTTATTAAAAGGCTCGATATAAATAAATCATTTTATAAAGCGTTTTGATAAAAGACAATGTGATCCTTTAAAAAACAATTCTATATTGTGATAAAGCAATCAGAGATCGCATATCATAATGACAAAAGGGACAAAGACAAAACAACCTCCATCCAATTATCTGATCCGAAAAGAAAATCGCAATCAGCATTTGGAGAAATCGAATGCCAAAGGAACACATACAAGGGCTCATCATATCTTCTGATCCAATATCGCAATCAGTAATCAGAGATATTCGTTGATAAAGGGACATAAGTAAAAGCCTCATCAAATCTCCCGATGTGATAAAGTAAATCATAAATCGACAATTGGCAGAGTCATATGACAAAAGAATAAAAGCTTAAACCAAACCCCGACTGTGATCAATTAATTGGGTGCACATCTCAAAAGGCAAATATACGTTGAAAAATGGTTTGCATGCATAAATACCCCGCTCCATTATATTTTAAATATTATCTTTCAGCAATCAAAAATATTCATTGTAAGTGCTAAATCCTTCCCCTTTGACTGTCTTGATTTACGATTTGCGATTTATCACCGATTTCCGATCAATGAAATCTAAAACACGCTTGAAATAATCATTCGGTATATGACTAACGAGATGAGTATGATATTAATTCACCGTGATTGGTGGTTCGAACAGTTATTTAATATTACAGTTAAGGATAGGTCCTTTAAAAGATTTCATCCGTGGTAATTCTTAACTGTATTTCATTTATAGTATGTCAATCACCGCAATTCTATTCATTATCATATTTGCTTATGGCAGCAGTATTTCTATGTTATGGTTTGCAACTGTTTGTGTAGAGTCTCTCCGAATCCAGAAATCCAGAGAAAATGGGGAAGAAATCAAAGAAGTCCATAGCAAATGTTGTGGCTAAACAACCAGAACAGAGCAAGAAAGGATTAATCTCTAATATGACATTCCTTGGTCTGGGAAATACTATCTTGGAAAGCATCTGTAATCTGATAGAAGCAGAGGAGCCTGAGGAATTATTAGAGGAAGCTACTGCCGATTCAACCAATAAGTCAGAAGGAACTCTCAAGGAATTGGCTTGTTCTTATCTTCACAAGATAGCGGCACGAGCCAAAGTTTTTCCGTATACTGATGTGGTAAGATGGGTAGTGGAGAAAATCCCTACTTCAGACAGAACATTTTGTACAGCTAATGGGAGGATATTTGGCTCATTCAAGCTTGAAGATCTCAGGAAAATGTACTATCTACCGGAGCCCGAAAAACGCTATAACAAAGCATTCCTAGAAGCATTTTCACAAGAAAATGACTTGGAGTTAGACCCAATCAAGCAATGGAGGCATTTCTTGTAGAAGCACAAACACGAAACATCAGGTAAGTACTCTGTCGACTCATTAGCTTCTCCTTACTGCTATGCTGGAGCTATGATGTGTAGATTATGGGGACAACATGATTCTGCCAAATTCACTATAGATATGGTCCTGCTAAATGAAGCAGCAATTAATGGTTATGTTATGGATTGGGCAAATATTTTGTCTGATAGACTAGCTACAACAATTTTAGAATATAGAACAAATGCACATGAAACTTCCCGAACCATTCCCCCCTTTTACTACAGTGCATATATTATGGATACTAGTTGTTTTAGTTTCGAATACTCGATACTCAGATGGTAATGGATTGCCCAAGATCCGAACCCAATTCATATTTATCATCAGCAATTGTGGAAAGCTCACTAAAAAAATCACCTATATAGAATTTGAAATGGCTTTGTTCTACCTGCATATTATTCTATTTTCAATAAGCCTGCCCCAAGAATATCCCAAGAAGCACAAATTGACCTGACAGCAGTAGGCAGCACATTCGGGGAGGAAAACTTTACCTATATAAGGCTTTTTGGCAGCCTCACTAAACTCCATGTCCTCCCCCTGTATGTGCTTGATAAATTGTTAGCATGGGAATTGGAATATCAAATAACTATTGAAGGGACATCAAAAACCCTTAGAAATTACAAAAAGTAGGTGTGGCCTATATTCCCCTTAAGATGTGGCATTTTCACTTTATATGACTACAAGCATGCAGAAAAAGAAGCAGAAAAGATGCAGATGTTGAATCTTTCCACTATTCCTAATAGGAAATATGATCCAAATAAGGTTGCCTATAATGTTCTTAAACAAGCTAAACTTGCCATGTTTGATCATGAAGTAGATGTTTTTGATGATTTATTTGCTTCAGCCGAAACATTCTTTCAAGTTAAAGCATTGGCTAGGATCAAATATGAAGAACAAGGGTTAGAAACATTTAATAGGATCAAAGACCAGAGGTTGCAAACTCTTCCTTTAGACCTATTAGCCACAACCCCTACAATTCAACCACCAAGTCAAATTGAACAGAAAGCTATTGATAAGACTCCTACAATGGAAAAGGTTCCTGAAAAGGAAAAATTACCAGAACAGGAGTAGGAGCAAGAAAAGAGTAGTGAACTCATGGATACGAGTGATTATGTTGATCCCAAACTACTCAAAGAATGGTAGCAATTCGATTCAATCATTAGTAATACTGACAACCTACAAGGCTTCGGCACACCTGAGGTGACAACTAGTCAAAAGACAACAACTAATACAGTTTTGACTGAGGGAAATAGCGGCCCACCCTTGACTCAAAAGGATGTAGAGATAATCCATGAGAATCCATCCAATGAAATTGTTCTACATGTAGAAGAAATACCACGCTTGGATGTCTTCTACAACCCTAAGCATAGGGTTGTAATCAAGAGGCAAAGGAAAAAGAGAAAACTTGATCAATCTTCTCTTTTACCTTCACAAATGGAGATAAAAAATGTGGTATGGAGAGAAGAAGTCAACCCTTCCGAAGATCTCACTAAACTCTCTCAGTATGCTGGAGCATACACAGCAGCTACTATGGACAAAGCATCGGAAGTAAGAAATTTTCTTAAAGAAAAGGATCAGACAATTATTTTGCTAGAGACACAGGTACAAGAGAAGCAGCAAAGGATAGAGTAGTTAGAACAACAGTTAGCAGCCCAGAGATAGTCAAATGATCAATTGAATGAGCAAATGCTTAAAGAAAAACAAAGGATTGATCAACATGCAATTCAAAAGCAGCAAGAGCTATCTCAAGCATTGAGAAAGCTGAAATCATTAAATGAATAGTTGAGCAAATCAAAAGAAGAAAAAATCGCTCAACTGTCACTGCAAATAGAAAGATTCAGAGGATATCCACAAGTCATAGAATTCAAGTCGGAGGCTCTCCAAATTACCAAAACATTGTCTAATCAATTGAGCCTATTATGTCACAATATCTCTCTCGTTCTTTCCTTACGTGAAATTTCCTCATCTATGATTGATAAATCAGTAGATGCAAGATAGAAATTGGAGCAAGCAGATGAAATACTAACAAAGTTTCTCTCTTGGCAAGAAACCAAGGAAGGACAAGCTGCAAATCTACCCGAAATTCTTGAATCACATAAGGAAATCCTATTCCTTGAATGGAAATCTCAACTGATGAAGGTAGAAAGGGCAACGTTAAGATGCAGATCGGCAACTAGTAATCTAGTTGAATTGATTAATGATACTCTTTATTTGTCAAATTTAATTTCAGAATGTTCTCTAAGGAAACTTCCATCAGTAAAGGCATTGGAACAGACATGGAAATAGGAGCTAGATCAGAGGGAAAGATTAATCGCAGGAATTCAAACATTAACATGGGATACCTTTTTGTTATTCCTTGTTAAACCACATAGTCAGAGGGCAGCGATGAAATTCCTTACCGATGCGATCGGTTGTATGATTCCCGAAATTACAGATGCCACATACACTGACTAGTTACATTCGCGAATGAGTCATCTGCCAGAATTGCGACCGATGCTTGCCATTTTCCAGCTCAGGACATAAGATAATCAGCCAAAACAGTGAATCACTCTGACTGACTACAACATGCCTATTTTGAGAAGATTATCACAATTTCTGTGATTTGGTTAATACCAGCACATAGCATTTTTATTTCATAGTTTTTTAGTTTAGATAGTATTTATAGACCCTTTCATGTTTTTAGAAAGGGTCCTCAAATTTTTGTATTAAGACTTGGATTGAAAGTTGCACTATTGTGCTTCCGATATATATATTTTTTTATGAAAACTGGACCTGAATTCTAAGTTTTGATGAAGAATACTTTTATGTGATATGCACTATTTCTTCTTATGAAAGTGTTTCCAAGTTAAAAGGTGTGATTTGAATGAAATTAATATCGGAAGATATTCAAACACATATGGTACTATTATCTATGTTATTGCTTCATGCTTTTATGTGAATCAACATTTATTCATTTTTGCTATTATTGATGTATGTATATGCTTTCACAGCAATTCCTTGACTTATCACTATTGAATGTTTAAGAGTTGTTATTTTTATACATATGTATGTCAATGATATATAAAGAATAGTGTAATAATGTTTTAATTATTACTTTATTCAACTACTTGAACAAAGTAATTATCATATGTATAAATATTCTTGTTGATAAGTAGAATCATCTATATGCCTATTTGTTGATAAGAACCATAAAAAATTGCACTAAGAGAAACACTTATCGAGATAGATTAGTTATTTATGTTATTGAATTTTAGAATAAATCATCCATCATCACCATTAGATATTAGAAAATCAATCACTTATCCATCCCATTTATAAATCATTGGGAAATTGGTCACATTATATCCAGTCAGAGCCGCCACACCAAACAGAAAATGAGCTTCTTTTAAGGTCCGAACCGGGTGGTTTTTCCTGATGTTGATATAGCGATTTTTTAGGCATCAACACCAAGATAAATCCTCTTTGACTGGTTTTTGCTTTATGCCTTCTGTTAGCCATTAAAATAGATTATCTTATTGGACTATCTATCTGAAATAACTCCTCTTAGAATTGGTTTAAGTTTGGCCTTCAATTGCCATTGAATATATTTTTTTGGGCTGTAGAAATATTTTACATGCATCCAAATTTCCCTAGTTGTTAAGAAGTCAGTCTGCCTTCTTAATTATTAGGAACCTCCTTAAATTTTTCTATCATAATCCTTGAAAATCTAAGTCATTCTGTCAGGATGGAAGCGGACACTTTGAGAAGGGGCCCTGTGAGAGAGGCCTTTAATCATGAATAGGGATTCTCATTGATTACCAACCACCCCAATTAAAACCATAAATCTGACCATTGTGCTTCAAAGGTTATTGTTTAGTGATAGGTGAACAACGTTAAACAATTAGGATCATAACCAATGAGGGAGCCCCCTCTGGTTTAAGGGCCAGCTTGAACCTAAAGGCTTGGTGAGTTGGTTTCTTGGCATAGTTTCTATAGCTAAGGACTACCTACGGGAAACAGGTACAACATTTGGCACCGTTGATGGGGAGCAAGGTAATGCAAATATCTTTCTCCAAGGAATGATAAAGATTAAATCTATTCCTTGTTGGTGAACAAGCAATAGGCATTTATTACTAGCTGCATTTCTTTCACTTGGTGACACCACTTTTTGATATGGCGATTCGACTTGGTAACTGATCCCACTGTTTCAAAATTTCAGCTGCCTTTACTGCTATGCAAGGTTTATTGATACTTGCAATCAACATTATATGTCTCTCCCTCTTAGCCACAATCAGAAATCTAAAATGTCTACATAGGATGCATATTTTAAAGTACACCTGTGAGTATAAGTTTTCCATGGGATTTCATGTTCATATTTTATATATTTTTCAGATTTTCGGCTGCTGGCAACATGGTTTGTCAATAAACCTAGTCTGCACTTGGTTACATTGGAAAGCATATTACACCTAACAGTGTAAAGTTTCTCAGTTTAGTTAAATAGAGGCATGTGGGATTGATTAGTTATTTTCATATTTTAGTAAGAAAGAGTATTTGAATTAATACAGATATATGGTTGCATTTCACAATTGTAGGTTTTTAGTGTGTAGTAGTAGGCTATTCAAATGACACGATTGATCCATGAGGATTTGTTATATTTTTATATGATGGAAGATTAATGGTTGATGATCAGGTTTACAATATGACTCCATGCCCAGCACTCAAGCCAGTTGTCTACTAGTTCTCTATGTCCCACAATGGGAAGTAGTCCCCATTGGAGCCAATGTTGTAACATATTTTGGTACGCTGAAAATTAAAAAGATTTGAGTGAGAAATTACCAATTTCCTTCTAGACTAAATGCTGAGATATATATTTATTATGCTTTTGAATGGTATTATTATATATATCTATATATATATATATATATATATATATATATATATAATTTTAATTTTAAATATTTTTATTTTTATAAAAATATAATCATATCTTTTTATGGAAATATTTATTTAAAATTAAAATTATATTATAAAAAAATTAAAATTCGATCCTAATCATATGGGAAGCATTTAAGGACAACACCCAAAAGCTAAAGGTCAAAGCCTCTGGCCCATCCTGCACTTAACTATTTAAACTCCCTAATTCTTCCACGCCTCGAGATATGGAATCCAAGGGTTATAAATATATTTCACACCACCTAGCTCTTCCGATATTTAACTTGGGGTGTGCAAAAAGATGTTTCTTATATTACTGTCATTTCACTTTGCACCCCGCCTTCCTAAATCACTTACCACTACCCACCTCCGAAAATAAATTCTACATGGATGGGAGACTCACATGGAAGGTCAAGTGGGTGAAATGAAATAATAAGCTAGGGTGTAAATTCCTAAATCACTTACCACTATCCCCCTCCGAAAATAAATGCTACGTGGATGGGAGGCTGAATGAAAAAGATAAGGTGAAACTAGATTTTAGAGGAAATTCACATATGGAAGATCAATTGGATGAAATGAAATAATAGGCTAAGGTGTAAAATGATTTTACAACTACAGGTAAAATGAAATTCACAGATGCAACAAAAGGGAGAATTTCATATGTTCATGAAATTAATGTGCAATTGAGCAAAGATGGCATTCATGTAAATGCATTTCACGATGGGATATTAAGGTAAAAGAGCCGCAGGTGAAATAAATTTACAGGCATGGTGAAATCAATTTACATGTGTAAAATCATGTTGCAGGTGAAAGTAAAAGAGTAAAGTGAAAATACTCCACCAACCACACAAACCAACACATGGTTTTGCGAAACCATCGAGGTATTCTACAAGGGTAAAAGAAATTTACAGGTATGAAATGAATTTACGGAGGAAGGTGAAAAGGAGAAACAAGCCATGGATTTTAAAAACTACACATGGTTTTGTAAATCCATGGGAAGGGAAAGCAATACACAGATTTGGAAAACTATGGTTTATCAAATCATTTAAATAAATATATTGAAATTCTAAATCCTGAAATTTATTTAAGATTTTACTCGAATATTTGGAATTTTATTTAGAATATATATTTTCCTTAAATATTTGTGACAAAATAAAGCATGATGAAAATCAGAAAATGACAAAAATATAATTCAAAGGGGTAGATGACAGACCAATTAGGTTTAAAGGGACAATCAGATGATTATGGGAAAATAGTTTCAACCTTTTTCCAGACTTCAAGGGAGTGAAGATCAGTCTAAAACACCTATCAATAGAAGATCAACACATTGAGGATTATTTTGTAGATTTTCAGCAGTCATTCAACCAATTCCAGATTTCAAGGCAAGATATTTGCAAGCAGTTCAAAGTTTCCAGTAGATAATTTAGAGAGAGAGTTTTAGTTTTAGTATACTATTCAAGATTGTATTCCATAATTATTGTAAAAGTTAGGAGAGATCTTGGCTATATATATTATTTCATTTGTAATAAAGAGTGTGGGATTTTGATGTCAAGGCTCTTCACTTTGTAATAGATTATATTATAGGATTTCTAATGAAAGCCTTCCGATTACAATTTGACATAATTGTGTGTTTTCTAGTATGTCTTTCTAGTGTTTCATATCTTATTTGTATGCATGTTCAAAGAATTTATAGGTAAATCTGTGTAAGTGTAGATCAAGTCTTAATCTCTCTGAAATCCCCTGCAAAATCATAACCTTTGGAAAGAGATTAGCTTATTGGACTGTTTTTCCAAGATAACTCTTCTTTGACTGGTTTTTTCTTTATGCCATCTGATATCCTTTAAAAGGGATTAGCTTATTGGACTATCTGTCCAAAATAACTCCTCGTAGAATTGGTTTCAGTTTTTCCTTCAATTTCCATTAAATATATTTTTTTGGGATGTAGAAATCTTCTACATGCATCCAAATTTGCCTAGTTGTTAAGAAGTTAGTCTCACTGCTTAATTATTAGGAACCTCCTTACATTTTTTTGTCATAATCCTTGAAAATCTAAGTCATTCTATCAGGATGGAAGCTGACACTTTGAGAATGGACCCTTTGAGAGAGGCCTTTAATCATGAATAGGGATTATCATTGATCGTCAACCACCCCCAATTAAAACCATAAATATGGCCATTGTGCTTCAAAGGCTATTGTTTAGTGACAGGTGAACATCATTAAACAAAGCCTGGTAACCACTGAGAGAGACTCCTCTGCTTTAATGGCCAAATTGAACCTAAAGGTTGGTTGAGTTGGTTTCTTGGCATAGTTTTTGCAACCAAGGACTTCCTACGGGAAACATGTACAATAGATGGAAGGGGGAGAGAGGGAAGAAGAGATAGATAGAGGGAGGGAGGGAGAGATAGATAGATATGAAGAGATAGAGTGTGTGTTTTTATTTTTGGGGGGCGGAGGGCAGGTGAGAGAGAGAGAGACAAAGAAGGAGAGATGGAGGGAGGGATCGATATAGGGGGAGGGGGAAAGAAAGGAAAGAAAATTTCCTACACTAGATGCATTGATTTTAGTGTACAAATGTCGATTTCTAATCCAATATTATTTCTTGCAAATTAGATGAATTTATTCATGTGTAGATGTTGATTTTTAATTCTATTTCATTGTTTGCATTAGATGCATTCATTCATTAAATATGTTAATTTATAATCTTGTTTGATTGAGCTTGCATTAGAGGTAGTGATTTCAGTGTAGATGTTGATTCCTAATCCTTTGATTGCTAGCACTAGATGCATTGATTTTGAGTGTAGAGATTGATTTCTAATCCTATTTGTGTGTAGCATTATATGCAGTTATTTCAGTGTAGATGTTGATTTCTATTCTTATTTGATTGTTTGAATTAGATGCATTGATTTTATTGTAGATGTTGATTTCTCATCCTATTTGATTCCTTTCATTAAATGCATTGATTTCAATGAAGATGTTGATTTCTAATAAATGATGTAACTAGATATATGGTGTACATTAATTTCAAGGTAATTAGTTTGAGATTGTGCATTGATTTCGGTGCAAGGACAAAGAAATTATTGACGATGTGCATTATGACTAAGCTTTTGTAGATAACCTCAAATAAAATAAAATCAAATAAAACTTGTATTTATAACTTTTACATCTCGACATCTTTTAAAATTGAATATATAACTTATTTCATTCATATTTGAGTTTTAAAAAATTGAATAAAACTTAAATTTCCATCATAAGGATTCGATTGAAATACTTAGATAATTACATGTAAATTTAAGAAAGTTGATAACATTATATAAAATTATAGAAATGTTGTCATATATTATTGTTTTACCTATATATTAAATTTTATACTATTGACTTATATCATGTTACGACTAAGCTCTTGTAGATAATCTCAAAATAAATAATGTTGAATGAAACCTATTTGTTGTTTACATGACATATTTTAATATTAAAATTGAATAAAACTTATTTCAATAATATTTGTGTTTTTTAATTAAACATTAAGATAAGAAATTGATTGAAATAATTAAGAAAGTTTTACATGCAATGGTATATGGGTAGGTCACAAAAAATTTCATATATATATATATATATATATATATATATATATATATATATATATATATATCTATACTTTATAATTCAAATAATTTATTTTTAAAAATGAATTGTAATAACATACATGTTGATTTCACTAAAAGACACTTTCTACAAGCCAATATGAAGCATGTTTAGAATTCTTTCCATGTTCAATATTAAGTTGATACATGATATATTTTAGTTCCTTTTAATTATCAACATGACTTGCATCATAACTTAAGTTTGTAATTATTTTCTTAGTCTATGAAACTGTAAATCAAAATTGAACATATAGTTTACTAATAAAAGTTATAATATATAGAAAAAATATTAAATTAGTGAAATAATTTTAACAGATCCATAAACTTTAATGTTAATGAGCATCCATAAACAAGATTAATACAAATTCACAAACTGAACTAATGAATACATGTATTAATAAATTATCCATATGAAAATATATATCAATTACAAATATCACATGAACATGCGTAAATTGAAATAATAAGCATCCATAAACTAAAATAATGTCCATGATATACATCCATAAACTGTCCACGTATGAAAATATACAAAGTCTGTATCACACATGTGAATATTCCCTATGAAATGAGTCTAAACAATACAAACTATGACACTCTAAGTATTACCAGAACTCTTATGTGATTTCTACCATGCAAAGTTTCCATAAGATAGTACTGCAATATAACACATTCAAATTCAAACTAATTAGATCATTATTTGTAAAAAATAAACAATATGGAAATAAATGATATTGAGCAACATTTTTAATTACATATACATGAATCTACTAACCTCAATTGAGTCCAAATGCAAGTCAGGTAGGATGGGGGTGTTATCACAAATCTAGGTTTGGTGCTTCCCTACCCGTGGCTCAATTATTGTAGCCTGCATCAATCGAACCACATCATCATTGCCTCTAAACCTAACATCCCACTCATGTCTCCATATAAAAATGGCATCAACAACACTTTTCAATGGGTCTGTATACATGATGTAGGTGCATCTAACCTAGGTCAATTGTTTACTAGAGGAGTTAGTTTGTAAAGTGAGGATTTAATTAATTATTGCATTTTTCTATAGTTTTTAAGAGAAAATGATAATTCTTGTAAATAGGAGAAGGTTCGAGAGTATTGTGGAAGGTTTGAGAGAATTCTGGATTAGTTAGCTCTTATCTAAGGATAAGGGATTGGATGAGAGATTTTATGGATATGAGAGATATTTTGGGAGTTAGTTTAGGGATCTAGAACCTACCTTGGGTTCTAATCCATTTGTATAAATTGAGGTGAGCCATGAGGTATGTATGTATGTAGAAGTGTGTGAGTGAGTGTGAGGAATGAGAGGCCAATCATTGGGTTAGTTCTCTTGTAATTATTTTGTTTATTAATTAATCATTTTTTGAGTTTTCATGTGCATATACTTGGTGTGTGAGTTTCAATTTAGTTTTATGTGTGTTTGTGATGACCCTATGGTTGGATGTTATTTTAGCACTGCACCATTTTTGGTATCAGAGCACAAGGTTTTGTTTGCAAAAGAGGTGTAACAAAGTGAGCAGAATGAGGATATTGTTCTGTTGTAGCACAATGTCCATTTTGTCATCGGCCAATATCCAAAACAATTGTGCTACCACAAAAGCATAATTTTCATGGTCATGCTTATTTAATCCTAGGAGCTGCTGAGTTTCTTCAAAAAGAGATCCCTTTTATACTATCAACCTTCTGTGAAAAATCGACGAGGGACCAACATTCTTCTGCACAAATCATTGAAGCTAGGATGATTGTAGATGGAGATTTCTTCTGGTACAAAGACATATTGACAGAGTAGAAGAAGTAAGAGCAAGACCTCTTCGTGGAATTATCTTTTTGTAGAAGATCAACACTCAAAGGATAGTTAGAACTATGATTTCTGTTGCCACCATTTTTGAAGAATCGAAGATTTGTGCAGTTGTTGTGCGAACTTGTTGGAGATACGATTTGTGTTGAGTGTGGAGAAATAAATGTCTATCGTGGGCTTAGAGGAGGCTGCAGTATGAGGTTAGATTCATGTAGTGGATGATCTATTGAACATTTTCAAATATCTAGAGCAAAATTCTAAAGATAAAGAGCCTCCTTCTCCAGACTTCAGAATGTTCAATTTGTGGTCAAGAGAGTTTGTGATGTCTCTTCTATTGTATATTGATCTTTTGTTGGAGCATTGTTTGATGTTAGAAAGCGTTGTTCAAATTATACGCACTATGTAGAAGACTGACATCGTGTTATGCAGCATGTTGATGGAGATCTGATGCAATTCTACCACACAACTAGACTGTGTGATGTGATGAGATCTTCTAAAGAGCCATGGTTCGACTATTTGCTATTGCTTGTAAGTGTAGAAGAATTTAGTTTTGTCGTTCCCTGTGTGGTTTCCATAGCAAGTTCTTTCTATGAAGGTAAGATTGTGTGAACAAACTACATTGTCCGGTTTAGAATTATTCAAAATTCTACCATCTTTTGAATATACATCTCTCGTTTTGTTCCACATTGTGCTTGTATTCTTAATGATATAGAAAGATCAGAATTCTGTAGGTGGTAGATCGTGACAAAGAATTTATTGGAAACACATTAATTTCGAAGGCTTAAAAGGCTTATCATTATTCAAGGTTGATAAATTTCTAAAAGATCGAAAAAACCATTTAAGAAAAGCAAAGAAGAGAAAGGTAGCAAATTGGAGGTTCGAGAATAAATTCGTGGCACTATCCAAAAGAAAATGTGGCCTAGAATTGTGGTCCACTTTTATACTAACGTGATATCCACTTTACATAAAACAATTCACTTATTTTTCATAAGTGAAAATTTTCATGCTTTATGGTGGAATATAATTCATAAGTGGATATTGAAAAAGAAGAGAGAATAAGTGCATTATTTTTATATATGGTGGTGTTTTATATTCAAAATTATAATTCCATATTGCATATACGTGGATTATAAAGGAAAAAGTTTTGTAATTTTAAGTGGAGGTATAAGGGTAAATATGTATCCTAAAACTAAAGTTGAGAGCTATCAAGGATTTACAAAGGCTTTATAAAGGAGTTATGTTCCTTGTTTTAAGCATTTTTGTAAAGGGCGATACCATAAGGATTGTTGAAATAAGATTATTGGGTCATGAAAAGAGTTTTAATTGTGAAGTCAATGTCTAAATCTTGAGTTAAGTCAAGGTAGAGTCTAAAGTCTACCATTAATTATTGATTTATTGTATAAAAGGGTGCATTCTCGGCTATAATCAACACCCAAGATTTATTAAAAAGTTGACGTCTAATTAGAAGTCTCGAGTCAAAAGGAAATTTAGAGTCAAGTCAAAATTATGTTTAAGTTTGAATCTTTGAATGTAATGGGTGCATGATCGGCGAAGCCCAACACCAAAAGTCTGGTCATTGTAAAGACAATTTGAAGAGATACTGCAGTTGATTGTAGAAAAGGAAGCAGAGGAGAAAGAAGTGCTCAGAAACAAGGTTCAAGTGAAGTGAACCATTGGCCAAGTTCAGAGGAGATAACTTGGCAAAGTGTTAGTTCAATTGCATATTACAGTGAACAAGGTGAAGTTCACGAAAGAAGATGAAGATGGATCAAGAGAAAAGTCACAATGATGATGCCATAGAAATTGGCATTGGTGATGATGAGAAAGAGATTGTTGAATTAAATGTACAACTTGATGTTTTGTTAGAGCTATTACAAAGACAGGGACATGGATGGGTAATAAAAATAAAAGTTAAACGGGAAATCCAACAATTGATGGAAAGAAAACAAAAGAATAAACTAAAAATTTTGGAAGCTGAGAAACTCTAGACAAATGAATATATTTTTGAACTAGAGAAAGGACGATTTCTAAGTGACAACGATGATGAAATGAATGTGGGTTTGATTCCCACAAATGGCACCATAGATTATTTCGAAGATAAATCATTGAAGACTATTGTGCAGATTGAAAAGAGGCCAAAACAACCTGAGGATGATGAATGTATGGATATGGACACCAATAAGAAAATTG
Source organism: Pinus tabuliformis (assembly GCA_031772625.1). Lineage (NCBI taxonomy): Eukaryota > Viridiplantae > Streptophyta > Pinopsida > Pinales > Pinaceae > Pinus > Pinus tabuliformis. The sequence continues at coordinate 210,199,478 of CM062809.1, read as the reverse complement.
AAGAAGATGTGGAAGACTCAATGGACAACTTGAAGGATTGTATGCTACATAAAGAAGGGATGCAAGAAACCATAAGAGAGACCTCTAGGTCTCATGATTTCAAAACTAATACTTATTTTGTGTTTCAAGATAATGGAGAAGCGCAAGAAACTGAGAGTAAACTAGAAATTAAGAAAGCTCAAGAACCACTGGAGGAACCTATAAAAGTCTACAAAGGCATAGATATGGAGATTGTTATTGTAAAAATGGATTTTTTAGAGGATTGGTTGGACAATCCAAAGAATAGTTATGAAGCAAATGAAATAATGATGGACTGCAACAATTTCATAGAAGATGAGGACGAGGTTTCAATGAAGAAAATTCAATAGCAAACTGGCAACAATAAGGATGACTGCTAGGAAAGAGGCAAACAATGAGAGAAGATGAGTGGTATATTGGTGAATTCATGGAGGAAAAGAGTCATTTTCATCAAAGAATGGGTGATTTTTACTAGCAAGAAGGCAATTTGGACATGGGAATTAAAGAGATTAGAATATTGATGGTGAAAGTGTCCCAAAAGAGACATATTGTATGAAGGAAAAAAGATAGAAGAATATTGTTGATGACAATGGAACAGCCATACATCAACAAGGAGAAGGGAGAATCACAAAATAAATTTTGGAAGCCTCGAAGACAAGAAGGGATAGCCACAAAACTTCAACAACATAATATAGTAAATGATCAGTGACAAACTAAAGTTTGGGATCTAAGAGGATCTTTATCATCTTGTGAAGGGATATGGTCAGGAGACCATGAATTATTTTTACCTGGGGAGTTTGATACAGGTGCATCTAAACTAAGTCAATCATTTACAAGAGGAGTTAGTTTGTAAAGTGAGGATTTAATTAATGATTGCATTTTTCTATAGTTTCTAAGAGAAAATGATAATTCTTGTAAATAGGAGAAGATTCAAGAGTATTGTGGAAGGTTTGATAGGATTATGGATTAGTTAGCTCTTATCTAGGGATAAGGGTTTGGATGAGAGATTTTATGGATATGAGAGATATTTTGGGAGTTAGTTTAGGTATATAGAACCTACCTTGGGTTCTAATCCATTTGTATAAATTGAGGTGAGCCATGAGGCATGTATGTATGTAGAAGTGTGTGAGTGAGTGTGAGGAATTAGAGGCCAATTATTGGGCCAGTTCTCCTGTAATTATTATTTTTATTAATTAATCATTTTTTGAGTTTCTATGTGCATATGATTGGTGTGTGAGTTTCAATTCAGTTTTATGTGTGTATGTGATGACCCTATGGTTAGATATTATTTTAGCACAACACCAGTAAACAATGGCAAAGAAAGATTAAGATTAGTCTACAAATTAATTAGCATATTTATGTACATACATACATACATACATACATACATACATACATACATACATACATACATACATACATACATACATACATACATACATACATACATACATACATACATATATATATATATATATATATATATATATATATATATATATATATATCTTAGGAATAAATTTTTTTGTATATATATGTACCTGGTCTGTGTCACGTAGACCATGCACCCTCCAAGTCTCACGAATGGCATCATGATACATACATGTATGTGTCAAAAGCTAGTCAAAGGGTAAACTCGTGAAAAATGCATCATCATATATGGGCATTGGTGGGTCACAAGGCGTTGGTGGTGGTATCCTAATCTCCCTATCTAATTGAATGTGCAGACTAGCCAATGATGCCCACGTTCTTTTTGCAATAGTCTCCCGTGTCTCATCACCTAGATGGGACAACTCCTCTAGCTCTATCGGTAATACCAAGCTCCAAGATGGTAGTGGAAATAATCTCAGGGGGATGGCACATGCCTACGGCCCCTATGAGCCCCCTCACGCTCGTAGGCATTTCCCCTACCTATACCATAAAACAAGATTTGGTATCAGTGTAATTTGACCTCATATGTAACAAAAATGCTGAATATAAATGTTTAGCAAAATAAACGGCGACCTGGTGATGGTTGGGGAACTTGTGCCAAGCTCCAATGAATCTATCATACACAAAGAGGTTGCATGAACATTACTAAATATTTCAGTGGGATCAAACCTTTATTTCTGGCACGGAGATCTGGAGGGATGTTGAACAACTCCCCACGAACATCAATGTCCTTAGTGGCCTCTTTCACCACCTCCCAAGAATCTGGGCCTCTAACCTCATGCCTCCTAACCCTATGTATAAACTCTAATATGTGGCTATGTGGGCCCAACCTCTTGTATGTCTCAATCAACCTAGTCATGCTATCCAAAATCAAAGACAATACAAGATGAGTCAATGAATTGGCAGGGATCTTTTTTATCTCTGCCATGATGCATGTATGACGGGTCATAACATCCTCTAATGTGATATGATATGTAGCATCATCTGACGAAGGGATCGGTTCTGTACTCTGATCCTCAACTTCAGCCTATTGAGGAAAATCATAAACATAATTTAACATATATATTAACAAATTAGAAGCATAATAACGTATACATTAAATTCAAACACATCAGTTGAAGACAATTTAAAAATTAAAGACAATTTCAAGACATAAACACATAAAGTTTAAAAAGGATTTAAAAATGTGGGAGGTGTACCTAAAATGGGAAAAGAAGGTCCACTGGATGTAGCATGGTCATCAACTGAGATAGAAACACTGCCTCTAACACTCTAACTAGCGTCAGAGGCAGGATCTACTAGGGGAACATGAAATTTCGATGGGCTATGTGATCTATCACAAGCTCGACCATGTATAACATAACCTCTTGCACTACGATGACCTACAATTGGGGCACATATATCATATGCCTTAACATATTAAATATAACACATATAAACTAATCCAAAAAAGAAATGTTGACAAAAATACCATTTCTAAACTCCAGCGAAATAGTGTAGCCCGAAGTCCTAAACTTTAGAGTCCATTCTTTTGATAATTTATCAACCAAGGTACATTGAGTTCCATGTAAACAAAATTGAAAGGAGTGATCAAATTTATCCTCACACTTTTTCTCATTTCTAAATAATGCATTTTATTCATAGTGCATAAATATGTAAATATATATGTAAAAAATTGAAATAAACCTATTTACAAAACTAATAAAATTTCATGCCAACCAAGTACTACAATAGACTTTACGTTCTTAATGTTTGAATTTGACACATGACATGTACTAGGTGCAAGCACAAGAAGCCAATGTTTATTGTACAACACACTACATAATGAAACAATATGGTACAAATTAGAAAAGGGTCTATATACATGAACTTATATATACAATTATATAATTATATATAGTTATATGTTAAATGATATATGTGTGTGTGGGGGTGCTTAGGTGTGTTATGTCAAATAACTTTATGTTATGATAAATAGTTATAGAATTATCTTATGTTATATATATATATATATATATATATATATCGCCATGATCTTATAAGTATGTTATAATTTAGTTAAATATATATAATTATATAATATTTATGTTATCAACTATAGTTATAGTTATATTGTAACATGATATATATATATATATATATATATATATATATATATATATATATGTTATGTCAACTAGTTGTAAAACTATGTTATTTTATATATTTTATATATAGAACTATAATATATAGCTATGTATTGTTATAGTTAAATATAGTTACTTGTTATGTTATATAGTTTTATATATATTATGTAAAATATTATAATTATATATATAGTGATATTATATATATATATATATATAACAATTTTTTTTAGATTTTTAATTTTAAAGATTAATATTTTATTTTTAAAACTAGAGTCGTACTATATTTATTATTAAAAAAATAATAAAATATAAATTAATTTGAATTTAAAATAATAAAATAAAATAAAATTTATTATTTTATAAATAGAGGTTTACTATGAGCAACTATATTCATCATGTCAATCTCAAGCTCCTAATTTACTTATTTATTGGTTATAGTTTTGTTGTTTTTTGTTTTGGAGTTTTTTGGAGTATATTTTTGGTCAAATTTGCTAGAAATTTAAAATGCATTTTAAATAACAAAAAAATTAAAAAAAAATTGAAAATTTATTTCACAAAATTCTTAAAGAAAAACTTTAAAACCTAAAATAATTAGAAAAAAAAATTGTTTTTACCATTAAAAATAAGAAAATATGCATTTAATGCAGAAAACATTGCAAGTAAGAAACACATTTAAAACGTAAATTATAGTTTTTTTGGTGGTTTCAAGTGTTTTCTAGGTTGTTTTGAAGGGTTTTTTAAATGGTTTTCTAGGTTGGTTTTGTGGTTTTCTAAGTTGTTTTGAATGGTTTCTTTTTATGGTTTTGTGATTTTCTAAGCTTTTTTGAAGGGTTTTTTGTGGTTTTCATAGTTTTTGTATGATTGTTTTTTTTTAATTAGTTGGTTTTCATGGTTTTTTTACATGGTTATTTTTTTAAATTTATTTGCTACATTTTGGGAAAAAAAAAAGACAAAGGATAGAGTACCTACTTTCATTTGAGCCTCTGCGATGTTGGCGGGGTGGTTGGTGAGATTGGTTTGAACACTCCATTTCTCAATCGAGCTCCAATAATCTCAGTCGAGCTACTCTCAAACTCTCGATCGAGCTCCCACGGTTTGTGCAAATGGGGCGCGTAGACGAGGAGAGCAGTATATATTCAAAAAAAATCTCGATCGAGAGCTATAGCTCGATCAAGGGCTAGTTTTTAACCCTTGATCAAGCTACTTTTTTAGCGCCCAAGGACCTTGATTGAGCACTTAAAAAGGCTCAATCAAGCCACTTTTTTTCCACCCAAACACACCCACTTTCACCAAAAAGTATAACCCAGCTCTAAGCTTTCACCCTCCTCTGTCACCAATAAGACCATAACTTCAATAATCTTTGAATTTGTTATAGGCTTTTCCCTCTCAAGGAACCAAACCAACATTCCTTCTATAATATTTATGAATAATTGTGGGAAGAATTGTGATATACCCCACTCCATTAATAAGCCCAATGGGATCCCATAGTGTTGAAAAATGCCAAAAGAAATTCTCAATTTGATTTTGCCTTGGTTAAATTGAGAAAAATTGAATTTCTACATTAGCAGACAACTTGGATGCAGTTAACTTGTGTGACATGACTTGTGTCACCTAGTTTTATTAGTAAATTTGAGTTGGAGGAGGTAGAGTTCAGTTAAGCATGCATGATTGCTAATTTGTAGCAATCCAAGTCCGTTATCTCATTTATTTTCAGTTAAGCTAGTTCCAACTATTGGAGGAACTAGTGGAAGGTCAATTGTGTAGTGGGACTTCTATCAAACTCAGTGATCATCTAGCTAACTGATCAATCAACAAAAAATAGCTAGTGCATGTAGAGAATTCAAGGTCCCCTGTTGTGGTGGAGATTCCAAGGCAGTGTAACATCAGTTGTAGAATAGTCTTGAGTGTACAAGTGTTGCATGCAACCAAATGCTCAACCTTGGGAATTGTGCAATTCATTTTGGAGAAATTCCTAAATAATAGCGGCCTAATTTCTCAAGTATTTGCGCAAGGAAATAGGGGCTCAAGCAGGGGAAAAATTTGAGTAAGTCTGGGTCAAAGCTTCTTAGTGAGCAGAGAGATAGGTTATGCAATTGCAGGTTGTGCTAAGTTGAGGAAAACAATTTAATACATCTCTATTCATTAGATTAATGCAAGTAGGCATTTGGGTTTTTCGCAGATTTCTTTCTGCATGAAAAATACTATTTGCATGTGTGTGATTTCTTATTGCATGTATGAGATTTTTGTCCTAAATTGTGAATTAATGTCCACATAGCAATAGAGTAGGTTTGTGTCTTATGATTTTGATTAAAACTTCATGATCAGTTGATAATATACACCATAATTTTTACATGGTATCAAAGCAGGATTCACACTAGAGCAGGAATTTTGAAGTTGTTTCTCAGGAGGTTCGAATTTGGAGTTCAATGCAGTAGAATTTCTTTAGATGGCCTTCAATGGACGAAGGCTAGAGTATGCCTTAAAAGGAACATCTATTTTTGTTGCATGGAAGGATCACATGGAGGCAGTATTGATTGACAATATATTTCTATAATACATCAAGGCAAATGTTGCAAAACCATCGGAATCTGATGCCCAAAACCTTTCTCAATGGAAGAAAGATGTAGCCAAGGCAAGGAGAATAATATTGGAGGGAGTACAGGATCACATTGTCTCGAATTTCCATGGGAAGGGAACTCTATTAACAATGTGGAAAGCATTGACAAAGTTGTTTTAGAACAATAGTGACCACAGGAAGATGGTACTCAAGGATAACACTATTATGCAATATCAAGATGCAAAATAATAACACTATTCTATAGTATCTGATTAAGTTCAAAAAATGTCGTGACGAACTTGGTGGTGTCGGTTTTAATTTCCCTAAAGAAGGCTTGGTAAGCCTAGCCCTTCTGGGCCTTTCCAAAAGCTGGCATAGATATCAAGATTTAGTGAATGGGGGGGAGAAACCACTGAATTGGGAGTTCTTATGGTCTAACTTGGTACATGAGGAAATAAGGTAGAATGCCGAAGATGGAACTTCATCCAAGGGCAAGGATGAAGAAAGAATTCCATTGGGTGGAAAGGAAAAGAAGGGAAAATGGAAGAAATATCAATCCAAACCAGAATTCGGCCAAGGGGGAAAGAATAAAGATTTGTCCAAAATTAAATGCTTCCATTGTCATGAATTCAGGCATTATGCCACAGAGTGTCCATATAAAAAGGCAAGCAAGAAGACATCAGGAGGAGAGGCAAGTGAAGCCTTAACTTCACATTCTAAGCTTATATTTACCCTCATTGCATGCATGCCAAACAAAATGATGGGGAGTGTGTGGTACTTGGACTTAGGTGCATCGTTCCACATGAAAGGCTATAGAGATTTTTTCAGTGACCTGGAAGGATTTTTTTTCATATGCACATCGAGATGGGAGACGAGGAAAGGTATAGCGCAACTAGTTTTGGTACAACTACCTTTTAGAGGGAGTTAGGCTCCCCTATCAAGCTCAAGAATGTCATGTTCATTCGAGGCATAGAAAAAATCCTCATCTCTATTGTAGTTTTGGAAGATCATGGTTAGGATGTGATCTTAATAAAAGGAAAGGCATTCCTCAGACACATAACCATGGGATAGGTGATGCTGATTGGGGTTTGTGTGAAGAACTTGTATATGATAGATGTGGAAGACTTTGTTGCATTAAGTATAAAGGCAGAGAAGGTGCAAAGTTGCAATGTCGGTGACCTTTGGACATAAGACTTGGCCATTTGCATCATGATGCCTTGAATATTATGTAGCAGATAGCCACAGACCTACCCAAAGGAGCACTTAAGAAACATGATGTATGAAAATGATCTACTTTCGAGAAGTACACAAAATCCACATTCCATGATCGAGACAAAAAAACCACATGCAGTCCTTGAAAGGATCCACTATGATGTATGTGGAAATTTCTCGGTAGCCTCCACTTTTAGACACAAATACTTTGTCATTTTTATTCATTACTTCTCATGAAAGTGCTAGATCTTCTTCATGCACAAGAAAAATGAGACATTCTCCAAGTTCACAGAATTCAAGGCACTAGTTGAGAAAGAAACTAATAAGAAGGTGAAGGCTCTTCAGAGAGATAATGGAGGTGAGTACATGTCAAATGAATTTAAAAATTTCTATGCAAAAGAAATCATTCAATGAGAGTTGACAACATCCCACATGCCATAGAAGAATGGGGTTGCTGAGAGAAAAAACTGTAACATTATGGGAGAAATGAGAGTGATGTTGCATGATAAAGGGCCACCTCTACATTTCTAGGATGAGGCATTCAACAAAATAGGCTATTTGTAAAACCAGAGTCCTCATTGGATTTTGTGCATGATTACATCATAGGAGAATTTCTAACGGAGAAAGTCAGATGTGTCACACTTCAGGATTTTTGGAGCCTCTGTTTACTTCCATGTCTACAAAGAATCAAGGAAGAAGCTTGAACCGACAACATAATTGGCAGTATTTTTGGGTTACAGAGAAACTCCCCACAACTACCATGTGTACTTGTCATCTCTTAGAATGATAGTTGCGTGAATAAATGTAAAATTTGATGGGGAAAAAGTGATGTGGTTCTCTCTTGAGAGGGAGCTACAAATATCACCAGAGGAGTAGCTTTTAGCTCAAAAGGACGAACCTTGAGAAGTTATGGAGCAACCAAAAATTAAGGAGCAGAGAGTGGAGACAGGCACTCAAGAAGAACCATCTAGAGAAGGTAGGCAAAGAACTAGGGAAGCTAAGAGACTTATGCATGAAGCAAGAGAGAATGTGGGTTCTCCTTCAAATCATCATAGGTAGAGAAGGCCACCTGATCAATCCACTAGCTACATGGCTCTAATGAATAAGCTTGTAGAGACTGAGCCATCCTCTTTCGATGAAGTAGAAGAGACACCTGTATGGGTTGATGCATTGGTGGAGGAATACAAATCCATTATAAAGAACAGTGTTTGGGAAGTTGTCCCAAGACTAGAAAATAATAAATTGTGGGTTCGAGATGGATCTTCAAGGTATAAGCCTAAATTTGTGGCCAAGGGGTACTCTCAACTTGAAGGAATTGACTATGAGGAGACGTTTTCTCCTGTAGCAATGTACTCATCCATTAGATGAATTCTTTCTATGGCTGCATAGATGGGGTGGGAGATCCACCAAATGGATGTAAAAGTAACATTTCTCAATGGGGTTATTGAGGAGGAGGTGTGTATAAAACAAACAGAAGGTTTTGATACATTTTATTGGGAGTCTCATATGTGCCAACTCAAGCAAGTATTATACTATCTCAAACAAACACCTCGTGATTGGTACACTAGGTGTGATAGCTATCTCACTAGTTTGGGCTTCACCAAAAGTGAAGCAGATGCAAACCTAAATCACATCTTGGTAGAAGGTAAATTACTCATTATTTTCTTATACGTTGATGATTTGATTTTAAAAGGTGATGAACAACTAATCAGATCTTCTAGGGAGGACCTTGCAAGGGAGTTTGAAATGAAGGACATGGGTCTCATGCACTACTTCCTTGGGTTGGAAGTATGGAAAGGAGTAGGGGAACTATTTGTCTTTCAAGGAAAGTATGTAAATGAGATATTACAGAGATTTTGCATGGAGTGTTGCAAACCCATGGAGACACCTATAGAGATCAACTGGAGGAAGGAGGATGCCACTTCAGGTGAGGGAGTGGACTACCATTTATCGATAACTAGTGGGTTCATTAATGTATCTTGTGAACACATGAACATATTTTTTCTATGCAGTCAACTAGTTGAGCCAAGCTATGGTTAGGCCAACCAAATTATTTTTGAAGGAAACTAAGCATGTTTTATGGTACCTCAGAGGCACTACCCAGTTTCGAATATGGTACAAATGAACAAAGACGATGAAGTTGTGTGGCTTCACTGATGCAGATTGTCTGAGGAGTCCATCATACTAAAAGAGTAAATCAAGTGGAATTTTCAGTGTTGGGTCTATAGTTGTTTCCTAATATAACAGGATGGAAAGATTTGTGTTGCTTAGCTCGACAAAACCAAAATACATGGTTGCAAGTCAAGCAACATGTGAGGTGATCTAGATGAGAAGATACTTATTCGATTATTTGGTCAGATGATGGATCCAACTGTGATATAATGTGATGATCAAAGTTTCATCAAGCTATCCAACAATCATGTTTTTCATTATTGATCCAAGAATATAGATATCTGGTATCACCATTTATGAGACTGTGTGCAGAGGTGGATAATGTTGCTTTAGTACATTCTGATAGAGCAAGAAGATGTTGACATTTTGACAAATGCCTTGTCAAAAGGGAAGCTTGAGTTCCACGGGTGCACGATAAGGGTGGTTTATAATTCATTTCTTGCTGAGGGAGAGTTGAAAAATGCAGCAAGAAATTCTAAATTTTATTTTGCCTTGATTAAATTGAGAAAATTCAAATTTCTGCATCAGCAGACAACTTGGCTGTAATTAACGTGTGTGACATGGATTGTGTCACCTAGTTTACTTATTAAATTCAAGTTGGAGGAGTTATAGTTTAGTTAATCATGTGTGATTGCTAATTTGTAGCAATCAAAGTTAGTTATCTCAAGTTGTTTTCAATTAAACTAGCTCCAACCATTAGAGGAACTAGTGGAAGGTCAGTTGTGCAGTGGGAGTTTAGTCAAACTCAGTGATCATCCAGTTAACTAATCAATCAACCCAAAATAACTAGTGAATGCAAAGAATTCTAGTTCCCCATCAGTGGTGGAAATTCCAAGGTAGTGTAACATCAGTTGTAGACTAGTCTTGAGTGTACAGGTCTTGCATGCAGTCAGATGATCCACCTTGGGAATTGTATAGTCCATTTTGGAGAAATTACTAAATAATAGGGGCATAATTTCTCAAGGATTTGTGCAAGGAAATAGGGGCTCAAGTAGAGGCTGAAATTGACTAAGTTTGGTTTAGAGCTTCTTAGTCAGTAGAGAGGTAGGTTATGCACTTACAGGTTGTGATCAGTTGAGGAAAGTAATTATAATACATCTCTATTCATCAGATTAATGCAAGCAGTCATTGGGGTTTTTAGCAGATCTCTTTCCCCAAGAAAAACACAACTTGCATGTGTGTGATTTCTTATTGCATGTCTAATATTTTTGTTCTAAATTATGAATTAATGTCTACTGAGTAGTAGAGTAGGTTTGTGTCTTGTGAAATTGATTAAAACTTCAAGAGAAATTGAAAATATACATCATAATTTTCTACACGTAGCACCCAATATCAATGTTGTCCAACTATCCCCTATGTTGGCCTTATCAAGGTTAGATAATAGTGTTGAGTACATGGAATTACCATGTACTAGTTTGATTTCATTTAAGTCTCCAAGTGGTATCTCCTTGATCATCATGATAGATCCTTTGTGCATGCAAAGATTAAATTCCCATGACCAAAGTTTCAAATCGCTACCAACTTTGATGGCTCTTTGAGCTAAGTTCATTCACATTGGGTCATGGCATAGGGGAGAATCCCTTGTCATATTCATTAATTTCAATGGTTCCAATTTCCATCTCCACCCCGAGGTTAGCCAATCCATATACATATCCATTTATCTGCCTTAGAACATGAAAGAGAGAAATTTCTTCAAAATTTTCCAACTAGAGTGCAATTATTCTCACCATAGGAGGGTATGTAAAATCGTTAGATAAAAGAGTCTTGGTGATAATTCTAACAACAATCATTCAATCCCTAAGAATTTTGATCTTTCTTCTGCCCCAAACATATCTTATCTCTTCATATTCTTTGGGGCAAAATATCACCCTTCCCACTCTGTCGCCCCTAGATTCCCTTTTCCAAGCCTGAAACTCTTCCTTTTTCTAGTCTTAAACATTGAATCTTAATTGCACTTGGATGACTTCTGAAGCTACCAATATGATCTGGAGTTGTAGAAATGTTTATCCAACTCCTCTCCAAAAATGATAATCGCCCAATCTCAGAAGCCTTGATACCTCTCTTTTAAAGCAACTTGTAGAGAAAAGATAGTGATTTGATATATGAATGAACAAATGAGGGAGCTTCATCTTTAAATATGGATTTATTTATTTCTAACTAGATTGTCCAACATAAGAACTTTGACAGAGTTCTCCATGCATGAATGGTAATAGGAGATTGAATCTTGTCTTATGGGAAAGTGTTGGACCAATTTTCAAACATTTCCTACCAACTTAAAGGGATGAAGGATATGTAATGAAAAATTTCAAAGGCCATTCTCCATATAGACAATGAGAAAGAAAATTCAAGAAATAAATGTTTTATTGATTTCTCTTCACACTTACATAATACACATCGTGAAGGACCATGAATATTTTTGTTCCTTGGGTTTTTAGGCATACATATTTTCCCATGTATCGACATCCAAGAAAGCAATTGACCTTTAGAATAACAATTTATTTCCAAATCTTTCTCAGCAAAATCCTATATCCTTCCTTAATTGAGTTATGTGTTGTTTTACCTAGTCTCCAAATATGGTGATACATGGAACCTTATTATATTGGTGCTAAAAATTTCAAAAGGGGTACAATTTAATTCCACTTAGTGTTAACGGGAAAAGTGTCTATTCAGAACGACCCTATCCCACTAAGGTGTGACAGTGACCTTAGAAACAAACAGAGAAAACTACTTTTGTATTCTTCTTTATGAAATATAAACAAAGAGAAATAGGATGAACCAACCTGTGTCTTGCGCTAGTCCTTTGATCCAATCTCTCTCCTCTTTGACAGCTTCTAGCTACTTGCTCCCTTACTTGCCCAGCTTCACCAAGTACCTGCAAGATCACAGAAGAAGGAAACTATACAAAGACATGGGTTCATACTCATAAAAAGCTTAGGATCAGATTTAAGCTAAACATACAAATGTAACAAACATCAATGATACACAAGCATGTAGGAGAAACTCAAATAGTTTTATTGATATAACAAGAAGATCCAGGAGGAGTTACAACCGATGATTCCTGATCCAGCATCAACCTCCCAGCAGAGAAGCCCCTCTTCACCTCCAACAAAGCATAAATCACCCAATACTCTGATATCTATCTCAAAACTAACAACAATTCTTTGCAATGTACAAAATTCCAGCCTCCGGATCTCTGGGATGAGGGATCCATATATAGATGTATGCAAGGAGTATGAGTCAGATTATGATTTGACTAGTGTCTTCTCTCTGTCAGTTCTTGCTTCCAATTGGAGACTGAGAGCCTCTTACTCATCCTTGGTCGAATTCAGTGAGGCAAGTGTCATTGGAGAATATTTTGGAAGCTTCCATTGTCTCTCCACCTTGTGTAATGACTCTGCCACTTGTCATTTCCGCTCAACACACCCTGGTAGTGCATTTAGGTGCGTTGCAACGCACCTAGCTAGTGGACTTGGGTGCTATGCAATGCACTTGGCTAGTGGAGCAGCTGAAATGATCCTGATTTGACTGATTCTGAGCAGTTTCTGGTGGAGAACTTCTGGGAGAAGCTGTAATTTGTTGACATTGTTCCTTTAGGAGTTAGAACAACACTTTTAGGGACTTAGGAGCCCTTGGTTTATAGACATTTCATGCTTAGAGCTGTAAGGCACAAAAATGTGTATAACAGTTGCCCCCTAAAGTATGAGGCCGTTTATCGGGTGAAATGCTTTATTAGGAGGATCCGAAGTTCTTTCAATGCTGGGAGGAGACCTGTAATAAGATACAATAAAATACATTATCTTCATACTATTTTCATGATCTAGCTGAGGCGAGCATTCCCATGCTCAGCTTTATAAATTCATTTTCATGTACATAGGACAGACAATCGTCTGATGGTAGACTGATGATTCTGATAGAGTCATCATCCTTTTGGTAGGATGATTATCTGTGCTGCAATGTTGTACATTTCAATGTCTTTATTTTCCTGAATATATATCGCAGCCCGGATGGATGAAACTAGATCCGGGTCTTCAATCTCGTCTGATCTTCACTCGAAGTACAAGTCGATCCATGTGAGAAATGTTTTGAAGTCGAACATGGAAAGACATCGCTTGATTACCAGTCAATGATGTAAACTATTAACAAGCACGAGAGGAATCACCGATAATGATAATGACCCTCAAGGTACTGCAGTACAATTCACGTGGTGTGAATAAAGGACTTGGTGTCGAACACCACGCAAAATCTTTCGGTCGAAGGTCATTGATGTATACCTATCGCCGGAAGTGAGAAACTTGCCATTGAAGCATGCAAGCTTCAAAGTACTGAATGGGGTGTTCCTAGATCAACTTCTTGGATAATGAGCTGATGTCGACAAGAAGCGATCCGTCAAAGGAGGGCCTTAATGAATCCCACATTAATGACATGGAACGGAGCAAATGCTTTTGATGGAGGTGAAAACGATTTGATGATATATGGTTCAGGATGGCGGTCATGAAAGAATGAAGTATAATGTATGGTAGTGGATGGGACATAGGTGACTTCTCTGGATGGCTTCTCTTGAACATGTCGACGACACTTATGAGATGGATTGGTAGCATTTACCCCAAATGTGGATGGTATGGCGTGACCATGGTGATGTGACCGATGAATGAAATAACCCAACCCAACTCGGGCATGGAGTGGAAGTGTCATGTTCAAGAGCGACTTGCTACCAATAAAGATTCTTTGAGCTTTCTTCCCAATTTTTCCCCAGTCATTGCTGACCAGTACCTCTTTATTTTCGTCAAGCTTGAGGAGGATAACATATGCTTGTTCTATAATTTTCCCTTCGGGCAAACCCATCGCTATGTTTTAATGAGCCTAGTGATAGTGAAACTCGTTCTCGTCTAAAGACAAGTTTGTCGCTATTAATCTTTTTAACGAGTCTAACGACAAAGATAACTCGGTCCTTTTCATTTTTAGAGAGTCTGAAAAGGTACGTAAAGGTAACTCTGAAATTCCTTTTTCATCATCTAATCCCTTAAGTCCGAAAAAGTATAAAACAATACAGAAGGGATGAATTTTCGATAGTTTTAACGAGCCGAACAAAACAAGCGCTCGATCTTTTTGTGCAATAATCCCTCAGGTCCAAAAAGATTAAAATCTAGAGGAGGGATAGCACTTCCTGTCGCTTTAATGAGCTGGAAGGCCAAAACTCGGCAATCTTTTCATATTTTACGAGTCAGTTGAAAAGAGCTTAAAGAAGACTCGTCTTTTGAGGAATGAGTGATAAAATGGGTAGCAGCTGATTCCAAGTAAGGTTTGGAATTTTCCAATCATGGCAGTGTCACAAGGATGGCTAGTGAAATCATTCTTCACAATTGTTCCTCAAAATGGGTAAGCAATCAAATGGAGGTGAATGATCGGCCAATGGAAAAGTGGAGGTGACGGTGCAAACACGACCAAGGCTTTAATGGCTGAAATGCTTCATTCACGGTGGTTATTTACCGGGGAATAGTTCATTTTTTAACGAGCTTAAACGTGGGTGGAAACATTTGCTCATGTCTTATGTTTATTTTTTAACGAGCTTGAACTATGTGCTAAAACTGCTCGATTAATCCAGTCATATGATAAGAATGTCTCATATAAAAACGGCAACTTTTAGATTTTTACCCCACATCCTTTCTTTATGCAAGTTAGGAAACGACTAATCCAAAAAACAGATAAATAATCGCTCTTTGCTTGCACTCCAAAAGGTTTGCATGCCCCCAGGTATAAAATATGGTTTCAAGGTTACCCCTCAATTTGCAGACAAAACATTTGTTCTATCAGGAAAGGCCTACCTCTTACAGGTTACCAAAGATTGCTCTATTTGCGGTGCAAACAAAACACTTCTTCGGCGATGTCTACCGAGATAAACAAAGGTGAGTGACGACGTCCGCCAACTCACATAACTTTGACAAGAGAATCTTATTCTAGAATAACCCCTCTTCCACCGACGGACGGGGTAAAGACTAGTCATATTCTCCCACGAAAACCTACCCTATACCCGAAGTTTTCCTGCCGAAGCAGACCAGGACGCATGCCCCCTCGTTTTCAGTCATATCCCTCCGAATTACTCGCGCTCATCGGGAGGACGGACTGGGGGTTGAGACATTTCTTGCATGAAAAGACCATTTATGGACGGTATATGACTATTTGCTATGCGTGATCCGGGAAATGAAAGCTGGTCCACGAGCTTGACCACTTTTCCTTCGTGCGGAAAACACATTACTCTAAAGAGTGAGGAGACGATGGCTCCCATGCAATAAATATAGTCTCGTCCAAGGAGTAGGTTATAATCCAAGGGTCCTTGAACTACCATGACGTTCATGTGAACTGTCTTCCTTCTCAATGTTATGGGCACATCGGGAAGGATCCCTAAAGGTCGACTGGTTCCTTTATCAAAGCCTGTCAGATTTCTCATCTCAAGCAAAAGCGATGGCGAACCAAGCACTTTCCAAGCAATAGAGGAAAGGATACTCACAGAAGCCCCCTCATCTATGATGGTACCAGCCATGACCATTCTATATATTTGAACGATAATTCGGAATGGTATGCTTGCTGGTAGGCGGGGTCTGCCTAGTTGATTCCAGTCGAAGGAGACAACTAGGTTTCTTGGAGGTGGGACCGAGTAGACGGCCGGGTATGGCTCTGAAGAACTTCCTTCCTGCGGTAAAGGAATGGGTAGATTTCCCCCATGTTCGTCGGAGTCTGTGTTGATGAAGAGAATTTGGACGGTGTCATCCTTGTTCTCTTCAGTGACTGTATCATCCAAAGATAGAACCTCTGAAGGCAAGACCGGGTCAACTGTCGCCTCGACCTTTTGACTTTCGTCTGGTATGGATTCAGTTGGTTTATCTTCAATGATAGGTGCTTCAGTCGACCACCTGAGCGGGCCAGCTGGATTCTCAACTAGTGACAGACTCGGCAAAATTTTTTTATATCCAGGAGGAAGTCGTAACGGTGAAACCGGACGATCATCCAAAACTCTTTTAGCTTCGTCTAAGAAGGGACAACGGTGGAGGGCATGGTCGCCTTCGCACAGTTTACAAGGAAATCTAGCTTTCCCTTTTTGTCCTGGGGCTTCACTTTCACTAGTTGACGGTGTGCTTTCAACATGATCACCAGAGGTTGATGACACCAGATTGTGCAAACGAGGAGACCAGTCCCTTAGTATCCGGGGATGCAAGGACAATCTCTGTGAAAGTGGTCTCCTTTGCAAATGACACATGGCGATTTAGGCCTGGTCGGTGCAGTGTGTGGATTTTCGTTAGACGACACTCGTTTTCCCACATTCGCCTTTGGCTCCTTCTTCTTCTTCTCTTTCTTCTTCTTTTCCTTCTTCTCCTTAGGAACTTGGCTTTTAGTTTTACCAGTTCCATCAAGCGAAGATGAAGGAGGAGAGGAAGAATTAGAGGAAGTAGAGGGCTGGTGGGCAACTCTGGACTCGTCTAATTCCTTATTCGATTGTTCAGGAATGGTGGTGTTCTGAACGACATTGGTTGAGAAGAGCCATACTGGCAAGCCCATTGTCAGTCCTAGAAGCGACAATGTGGCCATATGGGGCGCACCAACATCTCCCCAAGCGGAGAAGGGACTAGGATTTCCACCAAGGGGAATTCCTTGGCTGGTAGGCTCCATTTTCTCAACCCAAGATCAACGTAGGAAAAGGGTATGAATATTCCGTTTAAAATAAATTTTAACACGCTTTGACACAACTTTTTTTTCAGTTTTTAAGAGTCAAGAAAAAACAAAAGATGACTCTAGTCTCCTTCGATTTTTAATGAGCCTGAAGTGACAAGTGCTCAGATGGATGTTTTCCGTTAAGGAGTCTGAAAAGGAACAAAAGGGACTGCTCTGGAGGTCTAGGTAGAGGGAGTACCAAACCAATCGCAAAACTGCGGAATACTTTTTACGGTACGGCAGTCAATCTTCCCGAATGTTGTGTTCGGTGCATTGTGATCAGTAGGGCGGCCGACACGGCTTCCTATGGATAAAAGGTTTTAAGCCTATAGGGGTCTCCCAATATATACTCGACGGTACGTGGGAGCACAAGTCCGTACTGGCACTTATTGTCTCAAAGTGGAGGAATCACCCAACCGTCAATGAGGACAACAGTTACCAGGCTTCACGACGCCGGAATACGTCTCTAGCCTAGACCTCTAAATGTTGTGCGTTAAGTTACAAAGCGTTGTTAAGTTCATTGAGTTTATTTTAAGTTGATCTTTCTTATGAATTTTTCCTTTTGGGATCACCACGAGATGTAGATGTAATTCCTAAAATGCAATCTAAAGATGATAAACAAACTTTTATCTCTTTTCAGCAATGAAAATCCTAGCTACTAAGGGAAAACAAAGACACAAACTTTTCGCAAAGAGCAAAGAGCACACTGTAAATGCACTTTTCCTAAATCAAGCCAAACAGACTGCCAATATGCAAATGCACATGCATGTGTTTTGTTTTTCACTTTCTTAATATTGATGCCTAAAGAGAAAGTTGTTGTACAAATCTGAATTTGCTTTCAAGTGACAAACACAAACAAGCTTCTTTTCGAAATCAAAAGGTAGAGACGATTACGACACTTTATGATTTTGAAATAAATACTCGTTTCGACACTAGAAAGTCACAAATTCAGACCAAAGGCAAAAGTAAAAGCATAATCGACTCTCAACAGCAAATAAACTTTCTCCTATGATCAAAATCGACACTTGCGACAGATCTGAACCAAAGGACGACAGTATGACTATTTTACTTTTGCAATGGGAAACTGTAAATGACGTAACAAACACACAAAAACATCTACAGTTTCTTTTATACAACTGAGGCAGAATTACAGCAAGGAAAAGGGGTTTTTAAATAGACACATACACTGATCATAGGCTGCAAAAATCAGAGATAAAACTGAAAAAATTGAGCAAAGAACCTCAGCTGCACAAGGCTAGGCTGATCAGCGCACCTGTTAAACAGAGAAACTGGATTGCAATGCAGGTTGCCCTCTCGGGAACTGCTCTGAAATGCAGGAACTCTTCACAGTACCTGCGCTGGGGCAGAAACGAGAATTCTATCTGGGTTCTGGGTCACGGTTTGCAGTTTAATCTATGGTTTTTGGCCGAGTAAAAGCAATCAGTAATGCACAATCAGAGGGTAGATTTAAAGAAGGTCTAAGAGCTATCACAAAGGGCAATCAGATCATTTGTGAATCAGCTGTTCAAATCATAAACAGATCCAGTGAATGGATTGAAGCAGCAGATGTCTACTTTGCATTTGTTAATGGCAAATGCAGTTCGATTTGCTACTTCTAAGTTTATGAAACAAACAACAAGAGAAACACAAACAAACTAACTAGACAATCGTCCCCAGCGGAGTCGCCATTTTGTTAACGGGAAAAGTGTCTATTCAGAACGACCCTATCCCACTAAGGTGTGACAGTGACCTTAGAAACAAACAGAGAAAAATACTTTTGTATTCTTCTTTATGAAATATAAACAAAGAGAAATAGGATGAACCAACCTGTGTCTTGCGCTAGTCCTTTGATCCAATCTCTCTCCTCTTTGACAGCTTCCAGCTACCTGCTCCCTTACTTGCCCAGCTTAACCAAGTACCTGCAAGATCACAGAAGAAGGAAACTATACAAAGACATGGGTTCATACTCATAAAAAGCTTAGGATCAGATTTAAGCTAAACATACAAATGTAACAAACATCAATGATACACAAGCATGTAGGAGAAACTCAAATAGTTTTATTGATATAACAAGAAGATCCAGGAGGAGTTACAACCGATGATTCCTGATCCAGCATCAACCTCCCAGTAGAGAAGCCCCTCTTCACCTCCAACAAAGCATAAATCACCCAATACTCTGATATCTATCTCAAAACTAACAGCAATTCTTTGCAATGTACAAAATTCTAGCCTCCGGATCTCTGGGATGAAGGATCCATATATAGATGTATGCAAGGAGTATGAGTCAGCTTATGATTTGACTACTGTCTTCTCTCTGTCAGTTCTTGCTTCCACTTGGAGACTGGGAGCCTCTTACTCATCCTTGGTCGAATTCAGTGAGGCAAGTGTCATTGGAGAAGATTCTGGAAGCTTCCATTGTCTCTCCACCTCGTGTAATGACTCTGCCACTTGTCATTTCCCGCTCAACGCACCCTAGTAGTGCATTTAGGTGTGTTGCAACGCACCTAGCTAGTGGACTTGGGTGCTATGCAATGCACTTGGCTAGTGGAGCAGCTGAAATGATCCTGATTTGACTGATTCTGAGCAGTTTCTGGTGGAGAACTTCTGGGAGAAGCTGTAATTTGTTGACCTTGTTCCTTTAGGAGTTAGAACAACACTTTTAGGGACTTAGGAGCCCTTGGTTTATAGACATTTCATGCTTAGAGCTGTAAGGCACAAAAATTTCTATAACAGTTGCCCCCTAAAGTATGAGGCCGTTTATCGGGTGAAATTTTCACGTAATTTCCATGTCATAATACATAAACCAATCAAAATCCTTTAAATTTAAAAAGAAGTGCATGTCCCAAGTAGTTTAAAATTGTTTAATTCAGGTATCCACGAAATATTTTATTATTAATTTGGGTATTCGTGAAATATCTTATTAATGTTATTTACCTACCTTAGGTCCATATGACTTAGTATATGAGAAAAATTATTAATGTAATGTACATCTTGATATTAGTGAAAAAATATAAATAAAAAATGTTGGGCCCATTTGACATTAATAACTATGCTCCGAAAACACACAAAAAAAGAATAGTTAAATATAAAATATATATAGGCAGTAAAATATAAAATATACATATATTGACAGTTATAATTAAATATAAAATAATTAAATAGTTAAAAAATAAAATATAATTATAGTTAAATATAAAATATAAAATAGTTAAGAATACACTATAATTATAGTTAAACAATTTAAAACCATATTACTGGATATTGACAAAAAATATAAAATATATAGTTAAATATAAAATAGTTAACTAGCCAAAAAAGTAGTTAAAAATGTATTCCAAGAAGGAAAAATTATCGGATTTCGGCCAAAAAAATATATTACAGGTGGAATTGTGACTTTAGTTGATAATTTTGTTAAAAAACACAAAAAAAGTTAAATATAATATATTTAGGTAGTTAAATATAAAGATAGACAATTAAGTTTAAATATAAGATATACATAGACAATTATTTTAATAAAAGTGCCATATATTGAGGGATTTCAATAAAATTAAAAATTAGAGATAATATATTATTTTTTTTACTAAATCTTGTGCTAATAAATACTGTGCAATATAGATAAAAGTAAAGTAATATTAAAAAATTGTCTACATGATTTTTTTTAATTAATTTCTTGATTTTTCCTTAGGAGGCCACTTTCAAGATGAAATTTCTTCTAATTTGAATATTGTTTTTCCTACTAAGTTCAACCAAATGACACCCCAACCTCCTATTTTCTTTTTGATTTTTTGTATTATTTCCTCCCAGTATTCCTTGAAAGGCATACCTAATGAAATTGACACTCCTAGATATTTAAAAGATTTCCATCCAATCTGAACTTGAAATTCTAGAGCTAAAGCTATCTCCTATAGTACTACATCACAATAATTCCAGCCATATAACTGACTCTTTATTTTATTTACTAATCCCCCTGAGAGGTCTAAATAGGCATCTACTATCTTTTTAAATATTTTTGCAATTATTTTTGAAGCTACTACCAAGAGAATAGTGTCATCTGCGAATTGGGAGTGATTGGCATCTTTGACATTTGTAGCAATGGAGAGCCCTGGCAATGTTCTATTTTCTCTATCTTTTTCAATATTTTTTCCTAAGCTCTCTTCCAGTAATATGTACAATAGATGAGAGAGCACACAACATTTACAAAGTCTTCTAAAGGCTTTAAAAAGGGGAGTTGGTCTACCATTGACCAAAGGAGTGATCAAAGTGGATTTAATATAAGAATTTATCCATAGAATAAATTCTTTGCAGAAATGAAGCTTCTCCATAATAAGAAAGAGAAAAGAGCGACTTAGCCAATCAAAACCTTTTGCCATGTCTAGTTTTATTATGAATCCTGATTCTCCCCTTTCTTTGCTCGAGCGGATCACCTCCTGTACTAGAATAATATTATCCAATATATGGTTGTGCTATAGAAATACGCCTCGATTTTTAGAGATCAACCTTGACATCACTTTCTCTAGTCGACATGCAATTATTTTTGTTAAAATCTTGTAGGAGGCATTGCATAATGCAATGGGATGAAATCTATTGACGGTTGTAGCATTTGGATCTTTCGGGATCATCGCCAAAAATGCTAAGTTAGTTCTCCCAACATCATTTCCCTTGGTTTTGGTCTAATTGAGCAATTTAGTCAGATATTTTTTTATCATGGACTAAAGGGCTCAATAGAAACTGAAATGGAAACCATTAGGCCCTAGAGCCTTGTCAGGATCCACAAACCAAATTGCATCAAACACTTCCTATTCTACAACTTCTTTCAATAGATGTCGATTCTCTTCTTCTGAAATCTCTCAAATAAATGAGGACGCAAATTCTTTAGCCTTACCAAGATTTAAGCCTCCCTCTAATGAATACAAAGACTGAAAGTGTTTTTAAGCTTCAACTTTTATTTTTGGGAATGTTGTGATTATTGACTTACCTTTTGGTATGATCTCCCTCACCCTACTCTTAATTTGCTTTCTTTAGTATGCTTGTGAAAGAACAATGTGTTTTGAGCTTCTACTTTTAGACATATACTCCTAGACTTTAGTCTCTAAATCTATTCCTTCTTCTTATTTTCCTAGTAGATTTTCTTATTTAAGCTCTTCTCCATCTCTAGATGCCAGTATTCCACTTCACTATTTTTCATAATAGTTATATGCTATTTCAGTTCCTTAAGTAGATCTTCCCCTATTTTTCTTGATGCGACATATGTTTCTTTTGCCTAGGATATAAGTGCTTGTTTCACCTACTTTATCTTTGACTCCCAAACAAAGGTCGAGGATACTTGAACAATAGTACTCCATGGATGTGATATTATATCCATTACACCCTCCTCTTTCAACCATCCAAGATTAAATTTGAAGGGGATAGGTCCCAGATCCTCCTTTAATTCCATTACCAACGAGATTACATGAAGGTCCAATTCACACAAAGCCAGAATGGAGTGAACGGGATCCAAACCTTTGAGAATCCACGAGTTGTAAGTTAAAAATCTGTCAAGTTGAGTTGCTATATGGCTAGAACCACTTCTCCTATTCGACCAAGTAAACTTTCCCTTCCCTCACTTTACATATATCATATCCCACTATGTTATGAAGTCTTGCATTTTTTTTTTCTCTAAATAGGTCTCAAACTATATTTCCGACCTTTCTTTCAAATACAAATAAGGTATTAATGTCCCCTCCAATAATGGAGCTCTGGTTCCATTGAATATTCTTTAACATAATGAATTTGTCCCAAAATTATAATTTTTCCCCATATGTGGAAGGGTAATAGACATTCACCACCTTGATCCTTTCATTAGTTTCCTTCCTTTCCAAAATAATGGCAATCCATTTCAAATTTTTTGAAAAATCAATTAAAGAAAATTGACATTTATTCCAAAAAATGGCCAAACATATGGAGGCTCCTCACGATCTCTGCTTGACTCCATCGCCATATTTCCAAAAATGTTTAGCTGCATTTATTAATTCTTCCTCTTCCAACTTAGTCTCATAGAGAAAAAGAATGGAAGGCTTCTTCATCTTGATTAAATCCTTAACTTAGAGGGTTTTAGAGGGACCTTCCAAACCCCTTATGTTCCATGAGATTAATTGCATCATTTCTTACGAGGTGAATGATCTTTGGAACCTACTTTTGTTGTCTCTACTGTATTTTTTCTAGAAGACTAAAAAATCAAAGATTCACGCTTGATTTCAAAGATTTTTGTTATGCTAAGCTTTGTTTTCCCTAATCTCCTTTTTGTAGCATATTCCCTTTTTCTTAGTAGTTCTCCCAATATCTTGACTTCTTGCTTCATCAAATCCTTTTATTGTTAGATTCATGTTTCTCATCATTATTTTCCTAGGTCCTTCATGTGTATCTCTAGCGCCTTTAGCAGGGTGTTAGAAAATTATATATTACGGAGCAATGGAACACATAAAATATTGCAGAAATATAAACACAGAAAACGCACAAAACAAGAGAGACACAGATATACGTGGTTCACCCAGTTTGGGCTACGTCCACCCCGAACAGCCAGTCCTTCCTTTCTATTATCCAACAAAATGAAGAGACACAACCTACAGCAAATCCGCTGTAATATCCTCTGTTTTCTCTCACAGTCTCACCTCTTTGTTTCTCGCTCACAGAATACACATCTATATCTCAGCCTCCAATACAATACCCTCATACAAAGAGAGGGTTTGCCTTCTAGGGCAAAAAACCATAAAGTAAACATAAGTTCTACCGTCAGATCATCTGCCTAATGAACGACCCAAATTGACTAGAAATTACTATACTTTTACAAGGCAATTTTACATTTGTTTTTAGCTTCAGGGGCGCTGCCCCAGAGCCCCTGCTGGGGGACCGCTAGCCCCCGGACCCCCCCCCCCCCCCCCCCCCCCCGCGTGGAGAGGTGTACAAGCTTCCTGGGGTATACATCTGGCTGAAACAAAGACCTCTGAACAATCATGCTCCACACACAACAGAGGGGACATAGGTTGAGACAACTAACAAATGACATGGCCACCATCGACTAGAGGAGGATTCAAGATTGATGAGGAAATCATTTCTCCTGGATTGACCTCCTTCAAAGATTCATTGATTTCCCCTTCCTCGAAAAGAATTTCCTCATTATTTCCTGTTGGATGAAATGGTTGGGCATCTTGAACTAATTCATCTAGTTGATTTTCTTCTGGGGTCTACAAAACCCAAAGGGATTTTTGGAATAGGATGGGGTGTTGTTACAATGATTTTCATTTTCGTTAGTTGCCAAATTTCTCTTATTTCCTCCTTTTCTCTAGGTATATCACTACTCTATTAGAGTAACTACAGGGGTCTCACCTCTGTTTTCTTGGGTGTTCTTGTAATCACGGGCGAATTTCCCATATTCATGGAAAACCCGACACTTGAAGGGAATCTTCTCATTATGCAAAATTTGACGGTGTTTCCAACCTCCCATCACGAGGAAAATATCTATAGGAATCGCCTTCTCCAAATCTAACTCGATGCATATTTTTACACATGCAAATTGACCTCCCTTAGGCTTGAATCTTTTTATGTATTTACCTACTCCATTTTCAAATAGCATAGATACAATCATCACTCCAATAGGAGATAGGGAGCCAAGGAATATTTAATCACATTGGAACAACATTAGGGATGTCTTTTGCTACATCAAAGTCTAATGAACATATTATTAGATACGGCCCCCTATTTCCAAACAAGTAGGGTCCATTTATGAAAATAACCTCTTTATCTTCCTTAAGCTTGAAGAGAAAGGAAAAGAGGCCATTTCCAACAACATAGAATCCAAGGTTTCCTTTCATCTTATTTCTCTAGTTTTTGTGAGTCTAAGTCTCCATATATTTGGGGAAAGGCCACATTCCTATGAATTTTCCAATCAAATCTCTATCTATAAAGCAAACATAGAGCGACAAAAGATAGAGAGCATTGCTACACACCAAATTACCTCCACTATTTTTATGAACTTGGAATGATTTTCCTTGGATCTTTGCTTCACTGGAAATGATGCAATCAGATCTTGGAAGGCTTTTGCATTGTCGGGCGCAGGGGGAGGAACCCCCTCCACGATGGCCATGGAAATTGTGTAAAAGGTGAGCGGCTAGGGTTTCATAAGTAGGGTTGATAGATTCAAAGTTAATATGGATCTAATATGGTATAAAATAAAGTTATAATTTAGTTAATTTTATGATTTTTAAAAATCTTGGTAATGGGGAAATTATGAGGTGAGTTTTTTAATGCATATCAACATTTTCCAACAATTTTTATGGAAATAAACTTTGTATCAAGTTTGAAATTTATTATTGAAATTAAACATACTAACATTCTCTCCTTTTAGATGTTCTTGTCGTCAATTTGACTGTGCTCTCATCCACCAAATTTATAATAAAAATACTCCAATATATGCTTTCACACTCATTCTCACTATCACCCCCAATTTATAATGGAAATGTGTTACTTATCTCACTATCTCCAAAATTTTATCATTTTAAAAACTAATTATTTAAACTTTTCAAATTAGTTCCTTTAGACTTTATTCATGATCCAGACTAAAACAACATCATTTAAAATTATCCCAATACTTAACCATATTTAAGTTGACATCCCTTCGTTGTTTTCATTTCCCCACCCAAGACCTACCTATTAAATCAAATTTAAATTGTTTTTAATCACAAAGATTTTTTTTCTTTCAAATCTACAAAGCTTTCAAACATTATTACAAACTTGCCAAAAACTCACACAAAAAATTACCAAATTCCTTGTTGTTATAGCAAATCATACATGGAATAAAATAATAAATTTCTCCTTTGAAAATATTTAGTGCATAATTAAAATTCATATATTTATTAATTAGAAAAAATCACCTATTTCCCATCGTGATTCTTACCATATTAAATAAATATGGTAAATAAAACTTTAATATAATTAAATTCTAAAAAAATTATATAAATAAAGAAAACAGTTATAAAAATTGACACCAATATATTTCACCAAAATATATTTATATGTATTTTTTAAACTTCATTAAATTTAAAATAATTCAAAAAATGAAAAATTTACGAAGATTGATATTCATAATGTTCCATAGAAATTCATATTTTACATTTAAAAAAATTTAATAATTTATATATATGAAGTTGAATTAAATCTATTAAAAATATATATAGAAAAAAAAACATAATCATCCATTTCTTAGGCATATCCGATTTAGTGTATTAAATAAAATAAAATAAAATTTTAAAAAGAAAGATAAAATATTGCTTAAAAATTATAAATATTTAGGATATTCAATCAAAATCCAAAATTTATACTTTTTTCCAAAAAAAAATGATACACATGAAGATATTCCACCCAAATCCATCATTCAAAATTTAAACTATTGATATTAGACATTTGAAGATCCTTATTTATGAGAACATAATGTATCCTTTAGATAACCATTAACACCTTCCAATGTGCTAGACGAATCACTTATCCTATACTCAAAATCCATTTTACTTCCTCCTTGACCATTTACTCCATAACATTAATCTCGATTCTCAGACCCTCCCCTTTAATCAGGTAATCAAAATGCCTCCTTCATTTACTTAGTCACTTTAATCATAGTTATTAGGCCCTCTGCTTTAATCATGTAATCAAATGCATTGTTGATAACTGCAAAAAAAAATGTGATGGGTTAATACATCTATCCAGTAAAGAAGTAAGGAATGATCAATTAAGAACTTAATTACCCCCAAACGAGTTCAAGCTTATGCAAAAGTCAAACAAGGATCTAACTAAAACATAAATTACATCTGGAAGGTCCAGAATGGTATTGTTACATACACTAACAAACTAATAAATATCTATTTATTAAAGGATCTATTAAAAACATAAATTACATTTGGAGGCAAATACTAGTGTCATCATGTTCATTGACAAACTAACAAATATTTATTTATTATCAATGTTTTTAGAGGAATTTATAGCAAGGAAATATCAGAAAACAAATGAATGCATCATTGAATAATAATTGAAGTCTTATCTATTTCAAGTACAACTCCACAAGGCTTGGAAAATCTAAACAAGGATTATAATTTCCAAACAAGGTTCCTTTGAATGTCCTCTCGTTCATAAAATTCATAGGATTCATTGCAAACACTGCCTCTAAATAAGGAAAACCCACCAAAACAAATATACCCCAACCCTGTAAATACAAAATTATGATATCAAATTCCCTTTTACTCATCAACATATTCATTACAAGTGTTTTCTTAGAAAGGAAGAAATCCACTTGTAGTTATTTTTTGAATCACTAATATCTTTAAATGAAAAGGAGCTAAGAGAAATTACATCAGGGAAGACTTCAAAGGCTTGAATATTCGCCTTAATGTTTCTTTGCATTCGGTATTGTGTTAACTCCTTCATGAGTTCTTTCTGCAATTACTTGATAACCATAAGTTTTTATTTTATTGGTAGTATACATCAACTCAATAGCCTGCCACAAATTTTAGATAATTCGAACACAAAGTCTTTGGAAAAAAAGAAGAATTAATTGGAATTTTATGCCTTTAAATAGGCTACATTAGATAATAATACTATTGGAAAAACTATGGGTTGTCAAAATATGGAGCACAAAAACCACCAATGGTAAATTGACTATGTTACTCTAATTTTGTTTCAAATTATTTAATTTATTATTATTATTATTATTTTAATTTTATTTTTATGTAATTTGACCAAGTTAAAATGTTTAGATAACATAACATAACAATAACATAATAGGAGAAGACATTACAACACCTCTTCCATATTGGGCTTTGAGCAACATTCAATGCAATTACCAATGAAAATTTGCTATGAACTTTGTATGAGTTTTTTGATGAAAAATTATTTCTTGATAAAAAAAAAAGTTATTTTGTGCCAACTTTTTCTTTAAAATTGAGGATAAATCATCTTTGTGAGTCCATGAATCTTAGTGACATTATTGTGTAGATCCATGCAAGTTAAATGGCCTATATGGCCTCCTCATCAAGTTTTTAACATAATAGAAGCTCTAATCACTAGATTGGGTTTTAAACTTCAATCAAGGTCTTAAAACCTTAATTGAGGTCAAAACCTCCCAAAAACAATTGTATATTTCAAAAATAACTTGATTAAGGGCATTAAAATACCTTTATCAAAGACTTGATTTCAATATTATTGATACAATAATGATGATTCTCATCATATTTATTTTAGACACCGATTATAAGAAAAAATATAAATGATATATAAATCATTTCTAAACCATATAAATGATATGTAAATATCTTTTTAAAAATTACATGCCATGCTTATATTAAATATACTTTATAATATTGCAATGTGCAAATAAAAATATTGATCACTATGTTAGAGCTAGGAAGACTGGAGTTTTCCCATGGAGTTAGGCTTTTGACCGCTGGAAGTGATAATGGCGTCGTGCCATCTCCAACCTATGGTTGTGCATTCGAGCAGGGAAGTCTATGACCGATGTTGATTGAGGAAGAATAGTACTATATCATCCAAGATCAATCCGTTATCGACGAATTTGGGTGTATGTGGGAGAGGTCTGGCCACACTCTTCCTCACTATCTGAGCTTTTTTCATCTCCCACAGATGGAAAATCAATAAGATTTGATGGTAGAATATGCATCACTGAGGTGCTTCCTGATGATTGCATGTGGGAAATATTAATGAAGCAATAGGAAGAACGACTATAGCCTTTTTTGCATGCATTGGTTTTTATTGTAAAGCATCGAGTGGTGGTGCCTTGGCGCGCAGGCGAAGTCTCTCACATTGAAACATTTACTCACTAGGTTTTCTTTGCGGCATTGACCCATACTTCTCTCAAATGATTCCTAGGTCCTTTTACCTGGGGTTTTCGACCTTGTTTGATTGCCCCACTCCGATCTGGATGAAAGACAAACAAGGTTGGGAAAAGATCAAATTCAGTTTTTTATTAAAAATAATAATGGGAGTTGGATCTGGTGGAAAGTTTGAAACAACACATTAAGAACACTCTGTACATCTCTGAAATTAATAAATGCTTGTTATTCGAAGGGAAGTTGCTTCAAGACTCCTCCCATAGAATCACACAAAATTATACCATTATTTTGAATCTAAGGGTGAGTGGTGGATTTAGAGGTTACCTATGATTTAAAAACCTAGGTAGATATGTCTCCTACAAGGAAAAAACATAAGGGAAAGGATCGAAACCTCCAAATCTACCTCACATCATCCCTACCCTAGACCTTATATTGTAGAACATATGAAACAAGTGCCCAACATGGAAGTTAATCTACTAGAGGTAACCCACCTTTTTTCTATTCTCGAAGCTAGGGTTGTGATATGAAGGCTCAATGGTTTTTGGCACAGGCTTTACATTAATGGGTATTCATAACTTGGACGTGAAAATGTAATATTTATTATGTTCCAAGGGTTTCTTTATAGTGTGATAGTAATATTTTATTATGTTCCAACGGTTTCTTTATAGTGTGATTGGATACCCAGGAAGATTTGGAGAAAGTACTAAATGAGGGGCCATAGTTTTGTGGAAGAGATAGGTTATTCATCACACCTTGGTTCCCAGATTTTGATGCCACAATTATGGTATTCTCAACAATGTCAGTATGGGTGAGACTACCAAACCTCCCCCTTCCTTTCTGGCACCAAACATTCCTAGAGGGAATTGGGAACACCCTGTGAGCATTTAAAAAGATGGACCTCGAAAGAATGAAGCAAGGTATTTTCACCTTTTCCGGAATATGTATCGAAATGGAACTTAGTAAAGGTCTCCCAGATTGCAATGTTGAAGCATTTAGTGGACCCAATTGTTAGATTATGAAAATGAAACTTTCAGAGGTATTATTTTTCACCAAAGTAGACACTTGCATAACACATGCCCACAAGAAAAAAAATTACCCAAAAAGCAAAAGTGACAGGACAGAAAACGAAAAGGACAGAAAACGAAAGGACGGGAACCTTCAGATTCCTACCTCTCTAGAGAGGAAGAAGAAGAAACCAAAGAGATCCCCACAAATCAAGCAGAAATGGGTGCTTTGGATCATAAAGGCAACGTGACCCACATGTATAAGGGTACCGAATCGAAAGAGTTCCAAGTACCTGAATAACAGAGAAATGAGGCATGTATAAAAACAAGACAAGAGGTATAAAGAGAGCTCATGTTGATGAGAGCTTAGGATCATATAAAGAAATGCCACCACAGACATCAGAAAATGAATTGGCAATGGTCCTAGCCAACCCCAATTTAGGAGGTTGGTAGAAAATACAATAAAAAAGAAAGGCAAAAAAGAGAAGTTGAATGATTATTATAACACTTAACTTCAAAATTGTTATGTAATGTTTTATATATTTTTTTTCTTATTGCTCATAATTGGAAAGCCTTATCTTAGTGAATATTTTTAGCATATATATATATATATATATATATATATATATAGTAATTTTATTCCTTATTACAAGTTGAATTAAATTACATTTTTTTTCTAGGAAAAAAAAAAGAAAAAGAAAAAAAAAACGATATTGATCACTATATGTTAGCATCTTTTTTAGCATTTTTTTTTTTGCTTGTAATTACAAAATCTTCATAGATATATTATAAATAAGAGACTCTAAAACTTTGTTAAATAATATAATTAGTAACTTTATTAATATTTTTTGTTTAATAATGATTTTTGTGATTAATAAGATTATTTTTTTAAATATTTATTTATTTTTTAAATTTTTTATACAAACAAAAATTAAGTAGTGAATACAAACTTTGTTGTTAGTATTGATTTATAATTCTAACTATAAAATTCAATATATAAATTTTATATATTTATTAACTTTTTTATATACTACTACTATCACTGCTACTACATTTATAAAATTGTGTTAATATTAAATAAATTGAGTATATGTTTTAAAACATTGTATTTAATGTTGCTACTACATTTATAAAATTGTGTTAATATTAAATAAATTGAGTATATGTTTTAAATCATTGTATTTAATGTTGTTTATGATTGTAAAAACACAATGTAGTTTATAAGCAAATATATGATGTTCTACAACCGTTTTTAAATGGATTTTGTATTATCAATGTGTAAGATTTTGTATATATATATATATATATATATAAATAAATAAAGTATTTGATATATTTTAAATTTAATACATACTTTTTATGGAATAAAATAGTAATGATTTATTTCTAAAGAATATTTTAAAATTTAATAATTATTTATTATTTTAATGTGTAATAATTAATTTGTAATATATATATATATATATATATATAATTTTTTTAAGGTAAATTATTATTTTTGTAAATTAGAATTTTATGTTGAAAATATTTGATTTTATTCTAGCTAGTTATTAGGGAAACTAGATTACACACAAAATTTTAGTTTCCATAATGACCATACAAAGAATTTATTGAATTTAAGTCAAAATATAAAAATAATAGTTTAGGAGAATTGACTTCCAATGCGATTTTTAGACAAAATACTATGAGAATATATGTCTAAAGAGTGAAAAAATAGCTAACAAAAAAACCATTTAGTATTTATTAGAATCTGAAAATTCAACAAGGGTGGGATCCTTGTTGCCTTCTAGAGAGTAACATGGAGTAGGGGATAGGCTAAGGTGAGTTTTCATTTTGTTGAGTGTGTAGTCCATGGAACATATGTGCATCTGTATTCCACTCAACTGAAGGAGAATATCTTCTCTGGTATCATTCCTATCGATCAACACTCTTCCCAACATCATTTTTAAGTGATAATAGATGTCAACCATGTGCATGTAGTGGTTGAAATTACCCATAGGATTTCTTGTGTGCGGAACCCAATCCACTAGCTCTGCAAGCCTTAGGATATGTCAAGCACAAATATTCATTCACAATGTCTTATTCCGCATGAATAATCTCCTCTTGAATATGTGGTAGAGTATGATCTTTGAGATGAGTAACATAGCTCTTTTCCCTTTTCTAGGCGTGAAAGAATCCAATCTCCCAATAATGAGTCGAGCCAACCTCTAACTCTAGTATGTTGACAAGGTATTCTATGCTTATGTTAGAGGGGAGAATCTAGACCATTGAAGGGGGGAAGCGTGAAACTAGTAGCGATTGAGAGAGGGGCAATTGGAAGGGAAGTACATGAAAAGGGAGAATTTTGAAGATACCAAGTTTGAAGATACCAAAGGAAGAAAAAAAGAACAAAATATGCAAAAAAGATCTAGAGGAAGCGACAAAAGTAGGAAGAGGTTCAAGAGGAAACTTAGAGAAAACAAGGAGAAAGAAAATGGAGGAAGCTTGACAACTTCGAGGAATCTTGTAATTCAAAACAAAACCAATTGAGAGATCATAAACTTCACCAGGGAAGATGAAGGAAGACTCAATGGGAGACTAGAAATAACTAAAATCATAAAATTTGCTTGTAGAAATACCTGGAGCCACACCACTGATTCTAGGAAAATCTCTGCCATGATGGATGATAAACGATGAAATGACTTCACGTGCATAACACATTCAATGTATCTCATACACTGGGTGGTGTCTTTGAGTGTAATGGGAGCACTTTGCCTCATGTTTGGCCAATATGCTCCATGAAGCCTCACCAAAATGTGGCATTCGATGAGCATGGATAGTTGGACTAAATCCACCCAAATCACTGAGTGTGCTGAGTGTTCGAATAGTAAATGAGACCAAATCGACAGTATTGTTTTCATAAGAGTGGAATCAAGGTGCATGCAAATCGAGGTTGATGGGATATGCATGTTAAACATCAAGGCAGGAACAATTGTCATGTCCACACTCAGTATTAATTAGTGAGACTATAGAAATGCCTTCCTTAACTCATCTCTTGCAAATCTCCCTATTTAAAGATAAATATTTAACATTATTAAATTTAATAATTAAATGTTTAATATTATCATTTTCCAATTATCATTTCATATTTTTAAAATACTTTTTTCACTTTTTTAAATTCTAAATCGTATTTTCCTATTTTAAAATTTAATATTAAAATTTTACATTTAGATTCTAATTTCAACTCATTGAAAATTACTTTTTTAAATTATGATTTTACAATTTCTAAATCTTATTTTCTTGTTTTAAAATTTAATATTAAAATTTTACATTTAGATTCTAATTTCAACTCATCGAAAAATACTTAAAAACCATTTTTCAAATGTACATTACTTCTTCTAAGTTTGTGTCAGGTGAAAAACTTCTTATCCAACTTATAGTGGTCCACATAGTTAATCACTAGCTATCTTTAAAAATACTTAATAACCATTTTTCACATGTACATCACTTCTTCTAAGTTTGTGCCATGCGAAAAAGTTCTTATCCAACTCAGCTAGTGTTCCACATAGTGAATCACTAACTATCTATATTGCACACCTTTGGATGGATATAGGGGCACTACACTAGTGTGTAAATTTCTTCAAAGCACATCCACTTATGCTTTATATGTAGAGTTGTAGAATGTATCATTATTAGTGTTTAATATATTTTCAAATTTAAATTGGTTGGATTTAAAAGATATTTACATATGTTTTATATTTAAAAGTTCATTATTGTTAATACCAAATTTATTTTCAAAACAAAAATTATATAGGTTACTGTTTAATTTTTTTTGAAATTGCATCACTATGATATGTTTAATCAATATTTAAGAATATAAGATAGTTTTCATTCTCATCCATGTTCTATATAAATTTAAAATTTATGAAATGTTTTACAAAATTAAAATTGATTGGTAAAGCTTATATTTATTCGTAAGTTTTGGAATAATAGTGGACGACCTAAAGTTTGTATTTTTCTCTGGATGATAGCATGGGGCTCTGCACTAACTTGAGATCATTTGTAAAGAAAAGGTTTCGAGGGTCTTTCATGATGTTCGTTATGTTTTAAGGAAGACGAGGCAACAAATCACTTATTCATCTCTTGCATTTATCTCAACAATTGTGGCAGTTTGTTCAAAACTTATTTCATCACAAATTGCCAAATCCAATGGATCTTAAAAGATGGCTGGTGGAATGTATATAGGTGAAGTTTAGACATCTGTGGTATTGAAAGCATGGCAATTAATTCTTGGATTCTATGTCTGGAATCTGTGGAAGGAGAGGAACTAGAGGGTCTCCGAAGAAAAACATAGACTTTTTAATATGGTGACGGAGATAATCTGCAACCATATTCAAGAAACTCTGAGATAATTTCCGCCAAATCTCGTAGACAGAAAGTTGAACGAACAAGAAATGACTGTCCTTAAAAAACTAAACTTGGAAACATATAAGGTTATTTCTTGTCCTAAAATGCGCAGAGGGCTGAGCGGAGAGAGTTTCTTTCAAACCCCTCCACAATCCTTTGTATCATTAAGTTTTGATGGTGCCTCAAGAGGTAATCCAGGTGCGGTATGAATAAAAGGGTTACTCCAAGTTGAAAATTCCAATCCTCTTCATATCTTCGCTTTCTCTTATGGAGAAACTACTAACAATTTGGCAGACTTGTGGGCGTTACAAAAAGGTCTTCAAATCACACAAAGAAAATGGATACAGTTTTTACAGGTCCATAGGGATTCTCAAATAGCAATTAACATGGTGTGGAAACTATTATTAGGTCCCCCTCTAGAGAAACTCATCTGTATTTGGCACCTTCAGGAAGTTGCACATAACATTAGGGATTTATTGGTAACTTTCAATTTTGTTATCCCTCTGCATACTAAGAGGGAAGGTAATAGGGCTGCAGATTTCTTAGATAAATGGGGGAGTGGTGGAAGAGATGTTGCAGTTGACGAAGAGTGGAAGGACTGGCTACAACACAACGCTATCTCAGAGTTGAATTAGTGGGTGGAACAAGAAAAAAGACAAACATAGGTGATGATCCATGATGGGGATGTTTTGCCAACTGTAGGTCATCAAATTTGTGTTTTCCGACGAACAGGTGATCCTGTCGCTCATGATTGACATGCAAACAATTCATTTGACCAAGTTGGAGGTAGGATTTGGTGGTAGTTCTCTAGCCTCCATTTGGTAGGTTTCACATCACGCATGGCCACATATTATTTTATGTAGGGCCTTCATATGGTAGATGCATTTTCACATTAAATTAAAGAGGACGAGGGATGAGGAATGTGCATTTGGGAGGGTTACCGAAAAATGAACTGGTTATTCAGAGGAGGTAAGGTTGTGAACTCATATGTGGGAATGGATATGGTAGGGTATCACCTTGACAAGTGATCAAGGCCCATTTATGACCTCACCATCCAGTAAATTCTTGGGATGATAGGTTCATGGGAGAACTATCATACTTGGCGCTTGGTGGGAGTATTGATTCAACTTGGGCTAGCATCTGATAAATGTCACATTTCACTAGTTGCGGTATATATCAATTCATCTCATGAAGAAGGGTGGCGAACTCAAACTCTTCAGGTGACTTTAAGGTGGCGAACCTCTCTTGTCTTACATATAGGACTCGCTCTAGTTCATTGCCTTCCTCTCAACATTACTCACTTAGCAGATATTGTTTGTCTTCAAAGAGGTATTTCAATTCTGGTTTCTAGTCCTTCCCTAGATTCTTTAGGTCATATGTTATTCAAGGTCTACGTCAAGTTTCGTATCACTATTATTCACTAATTTTGATGTCGCTCATCCTGCAATTTCGTTGTTCAGGCTATCTGAAGTCTTTCAGTAGGTCTTTGTTCTATTGTACTCCTATAAGGTGTCTCGTGGTCAGGGGTAACGAGTTTGTTGGAATATAATCCTATCATCTACATTTATTTTTTAGCCTAAGTATCCTTGACTTAGCCACATGCACTAAAAATCATGTTCACACTTGGTTTTTGGTAAAATAGCTCTGTGGACCAACGTTCCCTTTTTTTTGCCTTTAAAGGCTTAATATTATGGAAATATTGGTCCAACCACTTTCCTAAACCATTTATACATCTAAGTGCATGTTCACACCTAACCACACCTCATCCACTTGAGTTATTTGAGGATTGGTGCCCACATGAAGATCCCCCTTAAATCAAGGGATTTGGTCCCCCGGACCATTTTAGAATGTTTTAAAGTTGCCTTCCTTGGGAAATGTGCCCCTCCTCATGATTTCCTTGTGGCTGATAGTTGGCATAGGTTTTCTTGAGTCATTGTTGCTATTTTAGGCCTCCCTTTAGCTTTTCTTAGCCTTTTCTAGTTTTTTACTAGTTTTCTAGATTTGGCAATTTCTATATAACCACCTCCCTTTGGGATTAGAGGTTTGGTTGCTCATGTATTACTATTTTTCATTAATTTAATACATTTATTTTATGGACAAAATTCTATCTCTCCTCTCTTGAATATCAGCAAATTACTTGTGTTTAATTTAACTAGAATTCTAGATCTATTGGAGTTTCTATAGGAATTCTACATGGTATCAAAGCTAGTTCGAATCTAGTGGATTGTACACAGTTTTATTTGTAGGCATAGATCGTCAGGAGGTGTAGCAAGCAACAATGGATCATCTCTCTCAGCCCAAAAAACTCGTTCTAAATCCTTTCAATTACTTCGAATGGAAGACAGAAATTACTCTGCTCCTTTGAAGGAAAGGGCTTTACAGGGTAATAATGGGAACAGAGACTAAACTGACTTCTGCAACAGAGAAGATCAAGTATTTAAATAAATTAGATTAAGCAATTGGGCTAATATGCCTATCAATTTCCAGAGAACTCCTCTTTCATGTCAGCGGAGCCACTACTCATGATGCAGTTTGGACCACATTGGAAGGACTATTCAGCAAGTAGGATGAAATGAGAGTGTATCAACTGGAAAATGAAATCATATCCCTCAATCCAACTCATTTCAGGAACTTGCAAGAATAATTCACCAAGTTTAAATCCCTCCTCATTGAAATTGATGCATGTGGAGTCAAGAAAGAGGAAGATCAACTCATCCTTTTGATTCTCTCGAAATTAGGCACTGAATATTCTGTATTTGTATCGTCTTTTCAAGCATCTAAATTGACTCAGGAAAAATAGAAGATGTCTCCATTGAATGAATTCATTGTAGCATTGACTCAAGAGAAAGCTAATTTAGTAAAAATGGGTGCCATCAAGCATTCAAAGAACCAAGCACTTGCGGCTACTGATGCTCGAAAGAGCAGTGGAAGAGGCAAGCAAAATGGGAAGGGTAAATTTAATGAATCGAAGAAGGAGAGACCCATACAATCTTCAGAGAGCTCTTCTTTGCCTAAGGGTAAGAATAAGAAGGAAATAACACTTTGCAGCTACTTTTCCAAAGGTTTTTATCCTGAAGAAAATCACATGAGGAAAACAATCGATGAGATGGCTAAGCAATTGCAGCAGCACAATCTCACCATGCACGAGAATGCAAAGAAGAATGATGATAATAGAATGGGAGATGGGAGAGGGAGAGCACGAGATGGTCATGCTTTAATGGCTGTCACATCCACTCCATCAACTTGGATCCTTGATTCAGGTGCATCAAACCATATGGCTGCATCAAAAGATGAATTTTCCTCCATCAAAGAAAGCACCAGATCCCCAATTTACTTGGGAGATGCCACACCCCTAAGGTGTGTGGAGAAGGAATTGTAGACCTTGAAGGTGGCTCCTTCACAAATGTGCTTCATGTTCCCTCGTTGTCCGCAAATCTTCTCTCAATATATCATATCGCTCATTCCGGCTCTGGAAGGAAGGTGGAGTTCACTCTGGAGTCTGTAGTGATTACCGACATTTCCATGGGCTCACAACTTGCACATCGAATTGCAGATCATGGTTCTCTTTTGTATTTCTTCTCCCACTTTGTTCCTTAATCTATTAACACTGTATTTTTGTCACAATCTAATGATATCAATAGGTTATGGTATGAAATATTGGCCATCTAAACTATAAGTACTTGCATCAACTCAGCAA
Organism: Pinus tabuliformis; assembly: GCA_031772625.1. Lineage (NCBI taxonomy): Eukaryota > Viridiplantae > Streptophyta > Pinopsida > Pinales > Pinaceae > Pinus > Pinus tabuliformis. Next base: position 210,161,298 of record CM062809.1, on the reverse strand, counting down.
GGAAAACATGGTAGAAGGATTGCTCGTTGTTAAATTCATAACCAATGTATGTCAAGGATCCATCCTTGGCAAGCATCAAGAGAAAAAGTTTAACAAAGGGAAGGAAAAAAGAGCTTCTTCAACTCTTGGGTTGATTCACAGTGACATCACGAGCCCATTCCTGCAACCTTCAATCAGTAAGGCTCGATATGTACTCACCTTCATAGATGATTTCTCTCGCTTTACTTGGTTATTTTTTTCTGAAATTAAAATTGAAAGTATTTGAATGCCTTATAGAATTTAAAGCACTTGCTGAGAATGAGTCTGGGTGTAAGATTAAGATACTCTGTACTGATAATGGGGGGAGTATGTCAACAAATATGTGTAGCAACTTTTTATTGATGCATGTATACAGCTACAACACACAGTGCCATATACACCACAGCATAATGGTGTCGTGGAGAGGAAAAACCAATCGTTAAAATAGATGGCCAATTGTATGCTATAGTCCAAATCATTAGCTCTTAAGCTATAGGCTAAAGCTATTAATTGTGCAGCATACATTCAGAACCGCATTCCTCACAAAGCACTCAAAGGCACCACTCCATTTGAATGTTGGACCGGTAAGAAACCAAAAGTGTCGCACTTTCGCATTTTTGGTTCACGAGCATGGGCTCACATTTCGACAGATAAGAGGAAGGCTTTGGAGCCTCAAAGTGTTGAATGTATCTTTTTTGGATATCCTGACAGTGTCAAAGGATATAGATTGCTAGAATCTCACACTGAAAGGTTCCTTGTAGCTCGAAGTGTGAAGTTTGAAGGAGAATCACTGCATGACTTTTCAGCAGACCTTGCCGAGGAACCGCTTGTTGCCACTGATGAGGAGGAGTTCAAAACTTCTTCGAGAACTTCAGAGCAGCCATCAGAGAAGTCTCTTGGGTCTGATTCAGAGGATGAGGAGCAAGTCATGGGTGCTCCAAATCAGCTACCAACTTGGGCAGAGAAAACCCTGCAAGATGCGGGTGAACTAGTCAATGTCCCTACAGATGCGAGAAGGACTAGATCACAGTTTTTTGGGGCTCATCAAGCCCTGGCTAGCACCAAACCATTTCTTCCCATACATTGCTATATGACACTTGGTTTAGATCCACAGTCACACTCTGAGGATGCTGGAAACCCCCTTTGGGAGGCTGCCATGGATGAAGAATACTCTGCTGTCATGGAAAAAAACACATGGGACTTGGTTCCACTTCCGATAGGAAGAAAGCTTGTTGGTTGTCGATGGATCTATCAAACAAGGATTGCTGCAGATGGTGAGTTCAGCAAGTACAAAGCTTGACTTGTTGCAAAAGGATACTCACAGGTACATGGCATAGACTACACAGAGACATTTGCACCTGTTGCTGCAAAAATGGACTCCATTCAACTAGCTTTAGCCATTGCTGCTTCTCACAGATGGGAAGTTCATCACATGGATGTGAAGAGTGAATTTATTCATGAAGATCTCAAGGAGGAGATAGATATGGAGTAGCCACAGGGATGCATTCAGAACTCTTCCCTCATTTGCAGATTAAAGAAATCTTTGTATGGCCTAAAATAGGCTCCCAGAGCCTGGTATGCAAAGATGGATTCTTTCCTTCTTTCCATTGGATTCATTCGATGCAAATCTGACCCGAATGTTTATTTGCTGCAACATGATGATTCCTTTTTGCTGATAGTACTTTACATAGATGATTTACTCATGACAGGGAACATTACCTCAGCTATTGATTCGACAAAATCAACATTTTATGATCGATTTTCCATGACAGATTTGGGATTGTTGCACTACTTTCTTGGTCTTGAAGTTTCTTAGTGTACTTCAGGGATCAAGATGGTACAGTATAAGTATGCATCAGATCTACTTGTCCACTTTCAGATGACAGAATGCAAGCGAGCAACATCTCCCTTGCTTTCGGGGATCAGATTTGAGGATGCAGGTACTACACCTTTGGTGGACAGTACACTGTATCTAGAGTTGGTTGGGAGTTTGTTGTATCTTACTCACACCTGACCTAATATATATTTTGCAGTAGGATTTTGTTCTAGATATATGCAGAAGGCCCATGAGCTTCACTGGAAAGTTGCAAAGAGAATCCTTAGATATGTGAAAGGCACTTCCAGTTTTGGTATCTTTTATGTTATAGATTGCCCACTTTCACTGATTGGGTACATAGATTCTGATTGGGCTGGTGATGGTACAGACTGCAAGTCCACCTCTAGTTATGTTTTCAACTTTGGTTCAGGGCATTTTTGCTAGTCTAGCAAGAATAAATCCACGATTGCTTTATATATAGTGGAGGTAGAGTATAGAGGTCCAGTGAATGCAGCTACACAGGCTGTTTGGTTGCAGGCTCTTCTCTTCAAGTTTGGTATTTAGTATCCACTTCTGACTATCATATTTTGTGACAATCAGGGGTCCATTCAGATATTGATTGATCAAGTTCAGAGGGAGAGGATCAAGCACATCGAGAATCACATGCATTACATCTGCGTGCTGATCTGTGACCGAGTCATATCACTGCAGTACTGCCCGACTGAGCAGCAAGTTGCAAACATCTTCACCAAGTCTTTCATTGAAAAGAAATTTTCAGAACTGAGAGCTATGCTTGGAGTGGTGGAGATAGCTGAGTAGGCCCTTCTGGCCACTTAGCCCTTTTTTTTTTGGGGGGGGGGGGTTTCCCACGAGGTTTCCCTCTTTCTTCATTTTATGAGGATCTTTTATTTATTGTACTTGAGTACCTAACATGGCATCTTGGCCGAGACTCAGTTTAGATAAGTGAGTTAGGATGAAGGTGGAGTGTTGGAATATAATCCTAACATCTACATTTATTTTTTACCCTAAGTATCCTTGACTTAGCCACATGCCTATAAATCACGTTCACATTTGGTTTTTGGTAAACTAGCTTGGTGGACCAACTTTCCCTTTTTTTTTGAATTTAAAGGCTTAATATTGTGGAAATATTGGTCCAACCACTTTCCTAAACCATTTAGACATATAAGTGCATATTCACACCTAACCACACCTCATCCACTTGAGTTATTTGAGGATTGATGCCCCACATGAAGATTCCCCCTTAAATCAAGGGGTTTGGTCCCCCGGACCATTTTAGCATGTTTTAAAGTTGCCTTCCTTGGGAAATACACCCCTCCTCATGCTTTACTCATGGCTGATAGTTGGCATAGGTTTTATTGAGTCATTGTTGCTATTTTAGGCCTCCCTTTAGCTTTTCTTAGCCTTTTCTATTTTTTTACTAGTTTTTTCCTAGTTTTCTAGATTCGGCAATTTCTATATAACCACCTCCCTTTGGGATTAGAGGTTTGGTTGCTCATTTATTACTATTGTTCATTAATCTAATAAATTGATTTTATGGAGAAAATTCTTGCTCTCCTCTCTTGAATATCAACAAATTACTTGTGTTTAATTTAACTAGAATTCTAGATCTATGGGAGTTTCTCCAAGAATTCTACAGGGTTACAAAAAGAGTGTCAATGTACTTCATGTTCTTTCTTCATAATACCTCGTCTCTACCTTCGTTTGAGGTCGTTGTTGTTCTTCCCATAATTGACCTTTAATCGCTCAATCCCTCTAGAATTTCATTCAAATGCCTGGTTCTGGTCACAGGCATTTGGTATAGTTGGGATTTTTCAATTTGGTTTTAAATTTTTTCTCTTTCGAGCTTCCCAAAAGGCTTTTGTCAAGTACTCTCGGGTTCTTGTCTATAAAGGGTTTAATGTTCCATTGGGTCAAGGCTCCTTCCTCTGTATTTTTCTTGATGATATATATCTTGGATTTTTCATTCATAAGTATAAGCCTCATTATAATTTTCACTGAGTCCTTTGGGTCCTAACTGGGCTATCTTACCCACTCTTTAGTCCAATCACTTCGCCTAGTTGTCCCAATTTCCTCGGGCTCTATTTTGCTGTAGGTACTGGTCTTTTATGGCCCCCATCAATGATTACTCAACCGCAGGGGAGGCGCACTTGGGCATCCTCTTCAAGACATGAAATATTTCGAATGGGAGTCTGTTGCAAACTTTTTTGATGCAATTCCCTTGGAGGTCCGGAAGGAAATCGCACCTTGGAAGCTAAGAGTTTGGAGATTATATGCATTTCTCATATTTTGAGGTTTGTAGTGGCAACACCAAATGGGTGCTAGACCTTGGTTAACTTTAGAAGAGGAGGTTATATTTCATGCAGTTTATATCTACGCATCGGCACATGGAGACTCTTCTTCACATGGTGCTCCGAGACAAGCAAGTTGATAATTATAAGCACTTTGTGGGTTAGGAGGATTTGAAGGGGGTTCTCAAGGATATTTGCTTTGACATGGATGAAATTGTGGTCAAATTGAGCAAAATAGAACGCTATATCATTTCAGACTCTCACACTCACTCCAATGCTCCTCTAGATGGTGAAGTGGTTATAAATGCTCAACCAATCAATATGGTTAGTGCAGACTCCTCTCTAGATCACCCAATGATTATTGTGGATGAATAAATCCATCTATGCTTATGTTTCTATCTCATGGTCTCATAACTCGTGGTTGTTATTGTATTTTTGTCATCCTCATTTTTGCATTAACAAATAAAATGATCAAGTGTAAGTATCTCTTGTTGTTTTTTATATAGTTGGTTAGTTACCACATCAATGATTCACTCTTTGGTGGTAGGCTTTTGTTATGTACTTATCAACATACCGATCTTCTGATCAAAACAATATTGAACTATCAAAAATATTAAATATAATTTTGGTTTTTTAAATATAAATAGAAATCATAATCAAATATTAAAAATAAATAACAAAAATAAAAATTCATTTATATTCAAAAATTTTAAATATATATATTTTTTATTAATATTTATACACATCAAATCATTTTAAAAATACATTTAATTTAATTATAAAATAGAACATTTAATTTAATTATAAAATATAAACTTTGTAGTGCTTAATTCTCATTCAATCTCGTATTCAAATCTCATAATAATAAAAACAAAAAAAACAAAAACTAAGAATCAACTCCACATTCAAAGTAACTCCAGCCTAATATTGAATTCTGTTTATTTTACACCAGTTAATGCACTAAGTACATTTTAAACCACTTCGTGCACTAAGTACATGTTAAGATTAAGCACATTTGTAAATTAGAAATTCGCATTACTAACTTTATAGATAATTTAATTTTCCATTTTCAAGAATTTCTACACATCTCAAAAACAATTTTATTAGTTCATCTTTGCCCCTTAATCACATTTTTTCCCTTACCTTGAGTATCCATTTTACGTTGATTATCAATTCTAAGTTTTCTCTGGCCTTGTAATATCAATTCTAAGTTTGATTATAATATCAATTCAGGATTTCTTAATCTCTCCCCCCTTTAGTCGAATCAAAGGCTGTGGGTACACAATTGATTTTGTGTTTGCTAATATATCTTCTGCATCATTTCAGGTTCGTGAATCTCCGCGTTTATAAGAAGGCTTACAATAGGTTTATTATTGCCTTTTTCATCTCTGGGTTCTCTGTCATCATTTCGACTCTCCTCCTTTTGTTTTCCCATTTATCAATGCACTGCCAACAATTGAAATCTATGCTGTGTTTGGGAGTGTAGCAGTAAATGCATACCAATTACCGCGGCCACTTGCAGCTAGGAAGCATAGGCAATTATAGTTAGAAATTGAAACATTTCATCTCTTTTAATATAATTGGGATTAAACTTATAGAAATTTGACGTATTCAGCTTGCTTCGGCTATATTGTATGATGAAATCTGCTAGCTTCGGTGATATATGTTGTATTATGATTCTTTAGCGGGAATTCTCTCCCCACTGGAAAAAAACTTCGATAGAAATTTGCAATTTTCTAACCCCTTTGAATGATATAATAGCTACACAACTCCCAAGTATTGAGATTGTGAAAAGAAAATTGGAATTAATTTTAATTGCAATGCAGAGAACTATCATACATATAATTGCAATGCAGATACCAATGTAAAGGCCTTTTTTTTAATGAGTGTGATGTTCAACTATTTTCACATTTAATTTTTTAGTGGGTTTGATATGTAATTATAAATTATCAAAGATTTAAATCTTTCATAGGAATTAGAAAATTTTTCCATTGAGTGATGTAATAGTAACATTATTCAGAAATTTGGATATTATGAATGGAAAAATGAAACTAATTTTAATTGTAATGCTGATAAATATTTTAATAATAATTGAAATGTAAACAACAAGTAAAGATTATTATTTTTTTATGAGGGTGTGATTGCAACTATCTTCTAATTAGGTTTGATAAGTAACCATAGATTAAGAAAATTTAAATCATCTTTTTTTTTTTATATAAATTAGATATGAAATTTAAATTCAAAATAGTAATTAACTAGTCATTAATAATAATATTTATAATATAAATCTTTCTTTTCATTTAACATCTTCATTTCAACCATAAATTTAATTATATTATAAAAAAAGCTACCCTTTTACACACCAACTCCAATTCCAAGTACTATGATTTTATACAATTTCAACCAATATGTTTGACCTCTTCATAATTGAAACACATAGATAACTCTCTTGAGACACTTTTACCTGCCATACCTTCTCCTCTTCCTCTTTCTATATATGCACATCTCTATTTAATTCCACCATTCCCTCCCTGCATGTAGTAGCATGCTTTTGACATATACTGGACCTGCCATACTTTTTCCTCTTCCTATTATTGCACATCTCTATTCATTTCCATCATTCCCTCCTTGCAAGTAGTAGCTTGCTTTTGACATATACTCTACAATATCTTCTGCTTTTCCTTTTCCTATTTATGCACATCTTGCATGTAGTAGCTTTGCTTTTGACATATACTCTACCTGCCATACATTCTCCTTCTCCTCTTCCTTTTCCTATTCATGCATATCTCTATTCATCTCCATCATTCCCTCAGTGCATCATTCCCTCAATGCATGTAGTAGCTCGCTTTTGGCATATACTCTGCATGCCATACTTATGACATATACATATATTCTCAAATGATATTTCGTCATTTCCTCCTTGCATCTAATAATTGTCTTTTCAATGCTTTTGACATATATAAAGCTATGCAATTTTCTTCTGATATGTATTCTCAAATGATATATAAAATCTTGTACTTATTTTTGTTATACTGGGTAGATATGCGAAATTCACAAAATAAGATATTCTTAAGCTTAGTATTTTTGGTGTAGTTTGAATTTTGTATATTTTAAATTTTGAACCAGAATTTTATTTTAATTTAGTAAAGATTCCTGAGAATTAGAAATTTAAATTATAAAATCTACCTAATTTAAGTTCCTCCATTATACATTTAAAAACATATTTTAAATAAAAAACATTTTCACTTTTATAGTTAAAAAACCAAAACATAAACTTCTCCATATGAGAAAAAAAAGAAAAGAAAAGGAATTAGATTGAATTATGGTTAAAAAAAACAATCTGGTTGGGAGAGACTATCGGGTGGTTTCAGTTTCTTTCATTTCGAACTTTCATGATAAAAAAAAGAAGAGTTAGATTGAATTATGGTAAAAAAAAGCCAACTGAGTGGAAACTGGGAATTCTGGGTGGTTTGTTTCTTTCATTTCCAACTTTCATGATTTTTCTTTCCCATGGACGCAACCACCAATAGATCTTCTTTTTGCTGGTGCGGTTCATAACATGATTGTATCCCAATCAAACTCATTTTGCTCCACCAAAATGCGTGATTGTGGTGCAAATCAGAGATCAAATATTCGTTATAATGGCCTGGAACCATTGTTAAATTTCCCTGGGCCAACCATTGTTATCGTGTAAGATACTGTCATCTTCAATACCGTACAAAGTCTGACACAAAACTAACATAAAAAATAGTTGCAGAGAGTGAAATAAATAGAAGAAACACAGGTGTAAAATCCATGGTCATCCATATATATCAATAAAAGCTATCCATTATGATGAACAACAATCTAACTGCAAAACAATCATGATTACGCATGCGAATCCTTGCGTTCTCAATAAACACGCAAATGTCGAAATGCTACAGCTTCTACAAATGTGTGCAGTATACAGATCAGTGTTCGCTTTCCAAAGTCTGGCTAAACGTACGAATCGTGTCAAACGCTAAAATGCTAATAGCTCGGACACGCTGCGGTTCGACACGCTTTTCATGTCATCACCATTTCCATGGTTAAAACGTCGTGACTCCTGCCTCAAGTATGTAGTAGTTAGAATCCTGAAGCAAACCTGATCATTTGATGTCATTACATTCCAATAATGTTGTAAAGCTGCCACAGGCTCCAAACACAAGATTCATCGCACGAGGGTGCAGCTTTGTGAGGATGTTAGGGGTGAAACCAAACCAAGTTAAAGTTGTTAATGTCTATTGTATTAGCAATCTACCAATCTACCATCTATGGTATGGTAGTGTAATGAAATAATTTTTATATGCCTGGTGAAAGAGAATGAAGTTAGTGAAATGTAAGAAGATTTTCACTAATAAAAATCTAAATTTTTTTAGAATGATTTTCTAATAAATTTTTCCTGCTGTTTTAATAATTATTTTTAGGTTAATTTTTGTTTTCGTGTGTGAAAATTGTATTTTATTTTAATTAAATTTTTCTGCTGTATTTTATTAACTAGTATCAAGCGAGGCTGTTCCCTTTAATTTTTTGGTGAATGCTAGGTTATTGCTGAGGAAAGTTATGAGTATGGATATAGCTAAGTAAAGTGATATAGAAAAATTAAACTAGGTAATTTTCCCTATGGAAGGTGGAAAGGAAGGACATATTTATTTTAAAGGATCACTATTTGATCTGAGAGAAGACAACTAACAACTAAAGGGCTATGGAAAAAGCTGCACAATCTATATGAAAGAACTTGACATCGAACAAAAGTTGATGAGGAAGTTGTACAATCTCAAGATGAAGGATAGTGCTTCAATGACAAAACATTTGAATGAGTTTACTATAATTACAAGCTTGCCTTTGTCAAAATTATTTTGGATGACTAGATTAGAGCCATCTTATTATTGTGCTCTAAGCCTTATAGCTGGGAGAATTTGATAGTTGCTATTAACCCTTCAACACTTGTAGGGACCTTGAAGTTTGATGATGTGAGTAACAATTTAATGAATGAGGAGTTGTGTCACAAATCAATTGCTAAAACTAGATAGGAGAAGCTCTAGTCTTAGCTGATCATAGAAAGAAAATTGAATGTGGTAGATACGGGCATTCAAAATCAAGAATGGAAAGGCTTACTTGTTTTCAGTGTGGAAGGCCAAGACATAAGAAAAATATTTTTGGTTTTGGAAGAAGGAATAGGAGTAGAAGGAACAAAAAATTAAAAATCAAGTAGCCCAAATGAAGGTGAGACCATTGTTTTAGCTTTTGAAAGTGTTGTTTGATTTAATGTTGTAGTAGAAGAAGCTTTTTTATATTTTTATAGCAGTAACGTTGATTGGGTGCTTGACTCTAGAGCATCTTACCATGCGACCCCATGCAAAGATATTTTTTTTACATATGAAGAAGTTGATCATGGTAGAGTACACTTAGAAAATAATCATTTTTGTAATATTGTTGGAGTGGGAGATGTATCTTACTAAACCATGTTAGGCATGTCTTAGAGATGCAAATGAGTTTGATCTCTATGGGATGATTGGATGAAGAAGGTTGCTCCACAACCTTTGGGAAAGGTGGCTGAAAAATTACTAAAGGGTCATTAGTGTTGGCTAAAGGAGTTAAGACAAATACCTTGTATACAAAGAAGGCAACAACAACTATATTAGATGTACTATTGAAAAAGAAGAAAAATCAATAGACATAAGAACTGAGCCACATGAGTGAAAAGGGCCTAAAAGTTCTTGTTGGTAAAAACCTACTTCCATGTTCGGAATCCTATGAATTTGCTCTTTGTGAGCATTGTATTTATGGTAGGTAAAAAATAGTTTCTTTTATAAGAGGTGGTCATGAAAGAAAAACAATTTTTTTTGGAATTAATATAATTTTATGTGTTTGGGCCACTAAATGTTAATTCTTTACGAGGAGCCTCATATTTTTTTACATTCACAGATGGCGAGTCCACAAAGGTTTGGGCCTACCCTATGAAAAGTAAAGGTGATGTATTTGAGATATTTTATAAATTTCATGTCGTTATTGAAAGGGAAACTAATATATTGCTCAAGTGTTTGAGGACAGAAAATTATGCCTTCCCTATGAAAAGTAAAGGTGATGTATTTGAGATATTTTAGAAATTTCATGTCATTATTGAAAGGGAAACTAATAAATTGCTCAACTTTTTGAGGACACAAAATGATGGAGAATATTACTGCAATGCATTCAAGAATTATTGTAATAAGTTTAGCATTAAACACGAGAAGACTTTGCCTAGTACTCCCCAGCAAAATGGTATTGTAGAAAGGATGAATCACACTATTAGGGAGAATGTTAGTGGTATGTTGTCAAAATTTGGATTGGAAAAGCTTTTCTGGGTAGAATCACTAAGGACAACTTGTTATCTTATCAATCACTCACCTTCTAGAGTCCTAGACGGTGGTATTCTTGAAGAATTTTAGACGTGTAAAAGTAAATTATTCTCACCTAATTTTTTTTGGATGTGAAGCATTTATGCATATTCCCAAAGAGCATAGAACCAAATTAGATGATAAATCAAGGAACTATGTCTTTTTGGGATATGCACATGGTGAGTTTGGTTAATGGCTATGGGATCTAGTTAATCACAAAATTGTTAGAATTAGGGATGTAATATTTAATGAATTTGAGATGTTTAAAAGGCTTGTAGGTGAAATGGACATTAAGTAAATTGTTGATAGGTTTATAAAAAAAGCAAGAAAATATCCCACCATTGGAAGGATCCATGCAACAAACTCAAGAACAAGGTGGACAATGAGAAGAAGAAAACTTGCCACAACCATTACAAGAGATTCAAGTGGAAAACACACCACCACAATTGGTTCGTAGATATAATAGACCTCAAAAGCCCTCACAAAGCTAGCTACCCTCAAATTATATTTTCCTAACTAATGAAGGTGAACCTAATTGTTTCGAGAAGCTTGTGAAGTGGAAATTAGCTAAAAATAGAAGAAAGAAATGGAGAAAGAAATTGACTCTTCATTGAAAAGTAAAACTTTGGTGTTAGTGAAGCTTCCAAAAGGAAGAAATGCACTACAAAACAAATGAGTATATAAGATTAAACATTAGGGCGAGGATAAGAAGGAAAGATACAAAGCAAGAATGGTGGTGAAGGGATTTGCATAATAGGAAGGTGATGACTTTACATAAATTTTTTCACATGTTGTTCAAATGTCATCCATAAGAGTTATCCTTGGTCTTGTTAATTCTTTAGACTTGGAATGTGAACAATTAGATATGAAGACAACTTTTTCTTCATAGAGAATTGAAGGAGAATATTTATATGGAACAATTAGAAGGATTTAAGGTAAAGGGTAAAGAGAATATTGTTTTTCGATTGAAGAAGATCGTTTATGGGCTGAAATAGGCACCTCATGAATGTTATAAGAAATTTGATCCATTTATGGCGGAGCATGACTCAAAAGGCTAGAGGTTACATCAATATGTATGACCAAGAAAGGTATATTATACTTCTGTTGTAAGTGGAAGATATGCTAATTCTTGGACATGATAAGAATATGATTAATAGGTTGAACAAAGATTTGGGAAGTAAATTTGCAATAAAAGATTTAGGTCTAGCACAACAAATATTGGGCATGAGGATTATACGTGATAGAAAGAACAAAATGTTGTAGTTTTCACAACAAAAATATATTGAAAAGGTGTTAGACAAGTTCAATATGAAGGATGTCAAACTAGTTGGTACACCCCTAGCATCACACTTCAAACTTAGTGCTGATTTGTGCCCTTATGATGATAAGAAGAAGGAGGAAATGAGTAAAATCCCTTATGCTTCAACAATTGGTAACTTGATGTATGTGATGTTATATACTTGTCCATATATTGCACATTTAGTGGGAGTAGTGAGAAGGTTCCTTGCAAATCCAAACAAACAACATTGACAAAGAATAAAGTGGATTTTGAGGTATCTCAAGGGTACTAGTAATTATTTTGTATGTTTTGGTAATAAAAATGTTGTCCTTGAATATTATACAAATGCAAACATGGTTGGAGATGTGGATACTAAAAATTCCACGACTAGTTATTTATGTGCTTTTGTAGGTGCAATAGTATCTTGGATGTCTAGATTGCAAAAGTAGTAGCCATCTCCAAAACAGAGGCATAATACATAGTTGCCACATAAGCTTGCAAATAGATGTTGTGGATGCAACAATTTTTATGAGAGTTGGGAATGAAAAAAGATAAATATTTATTGCATTGTGATAGTTAGAGTGCTATTCATTTAGCAAAAAAACGAGTATATCATTCTAAGATAAAGTACATTGATGTTCAATATCATTGGATCTATGAAGTGTTAAATGATGGGCTACTACAATTGGAGAAAATACACCCAAAGCATATTGATTTTCAATATCATTAGATCCTTGAAGTGTTAAGTGACCATTTGCTACAATTGGAGAAAATACACACTACAAAAAATCCAACTGATATGTTAATGAAGACTTTTCTGAGGGATAAACAAGAACTTTGTAGAACATTGGTTTGAGTAATGCAAACATGACAAAACTTCATCTTGGTAAAGGGTTAGTAGCTAGAAGAGAAAACAATGTTAAATGCATTCACTCAAGCTTCGATTTAGACTCAAGTGGGAGATTGTTAGGCATTAGACCAAATCAAGTCAAAGTTGTTAGTACCCATGGTATTGCACATGGTATTGGGCCCATGATATTGTAATGTAATAGTTTTATATAGTGAGTGAGAAAGAATGAAGTGAGTGAAATGTAAGATGATTATCATTGTTATAATAAAAATATACTAAACCCTTTCCATGTGGTTTTTCCCCAAATGAGGTTTTCCATGGGTTCTGAGTAAATTTATTTAGGTTAATTCTTGTTTCCACAAGTGAAAAATTCATTTTATTTTTAGTTAAATATTTCTCATGTCTTATATTAACACATGACTTTTACTCATGTGCTCTACACAAAGTGCACATAGCTTCAACATTCCAGCTTCTTTATCTTAATTTTCCTCCAAATAATCTTTTATCACCACTAAACATTCTTACTTACCAATACATTCATTATTTATTTAATAGGATGACAAAATTAGTCTCTAACTATATTGTTTTTAGTAGTATGACAAAATTGGCCTCCAACAAGTTATTATATTATAGTTGATTTTATTTGCAAGAGTTCGACATGGCTTAAGGAGGATGATTTCCTAGATAAATTCAATTGACAATGTTTCATGAATACATGCATATTTGATTCAATAATTTAGATGTTGAGTCTAGTGCGAGATCTATTTTTTATTTTTTCCACTTAGGTTGAGGTTATGTTTGGGATAGTTTCAATGTTGGATGGATTTTAGGTCCAGGCTAAGTGTTAGATGGAATAATGATTTGGTCACTTGTGAGATGTTGTGAGCTATGTTATCACTAGGGTTGTGCTCACTATGATTGTGCTAGGTAAAATGTTATCACTAAGATTTTGGGAGGCTTAATAAAATATAGATGTTCAGTAAAATAGTTCCACAAGTAGCTCCTACTCTCAACTCCTCCCATGAAATTTTAACCAATAACCTTATAAACGATAAATCCCATATAAACAAACCTATTTACACCTCATAAATTAAAACCTAATATATTATTACTTAATTATTACTATCAACCCATCTCAATATTATTAACTATTAACATTTTACTAATATAATTTATCATTATTAACATTTTACTAATATTGTGTGATATTTAATGGATTCCATAGTAACATTTCTTTAATATAAAATAATTTTTTTTTATGAAATAATAAAAATAAATATCCTCTGTTTTCTTAAAAAAAATATATCTTTAAAAATCAACTAAATCAAACTATTAAAATAATTTGTTTTTAATAATTAACTATATTCGGTTATAATAACAACGTCACTATAATGAAGATTATAAGCAAGTTTCAATTAACAAGTGTCAAATGATATCTCTTTTCAAATTATAGCATTAAAAATATTAAAAAACTTTCACTCAAACTTCATTAGAATTCTTGAGATAAATAAAGGTTTCCACAAATCAATATATACACTAGTAGAAATCTAATCTTACACTGAGAAGTCAAAGCTTACCATGTTTTCAAAGAGTATATATACACCAGCCATAAAAATGCGTAGTAAAATCTTACCATGTTTTCATAATTCAAAGTTTCCAAGCATGACATATAAAACGGCAAAGAATATGATAATTACCTCTAAAGTGATGTAATGATAATTATAAAGGCAAGATAAACCAGCCTGGAAGGGGCAGGGAATAATAAGGATAAAGATCACATATCCTTTATAAAAGTGAATTCTATTATTTATATAAAATTAATAAAATGAAGTTTTTATTAAAATTTATTAAAGATAAAATGGTTGTTATTCTCAATCAGTCAAAAAGAGTGATAAGGATTGTATAAATAGTGTAGAAGGAAGATTACTATTTGATAAATATTTTTAAATGACTATTCACTTATTTTCATATTTAATTATTAATTCAAATATAATTATTATTATTTATAAAAAGAAATTAATGGTAATCTAATTTCTATAAACAAAAAAGGATGAATATAGTTTCTTTGGATTGATAGTAGCATATATAAACCGTGTTGATATTTTTTATAATAATTATTCAAAGAATTATGAAAGTTGTCAAAAAAAAATTGATATAATTATTATTAAGAAAGAAGATAGAATAATTACTAATATTTATGATATAATTATTATCAAGAAAGAAGATAGAATAATTACTAATATTTATCGTAAGACATCCACCGCAATGATTTGGTAAAATATTATTAAAGATCACTCATTGCAACAAATTAGGGATGGTACAACAAAGAACATGAAATCAAAGAGAATAGATAATGTAACAATTATATATTAAGGATTACTATTAAAAATAATTGAATTTAAATGAATGGGTTATTATTAGAGATAATAAGAGTATAGGAATAAGAAATTATTATTTCTTGGTTTCATTACTATAATATGTCTTAATTTTGATCTTTGAGGATAAATATTTTCAAGGGATGGTACTTTGATATGACCTCAATGAGATTTATATAGGGTTAAATGTATATGTAATAGGGTAAATGTATATGTGATAGGGTCAACTTAATAAAGAGATCACATGTAATATGAGTGATTTTTTTTTCTTTTGTAAATTCAGAGATGGTGAGGCTACATCATGGTCATGTCCAAGAATAACACCAAAATGGGGTGGGGAATTGAATAGGTGACTTAACATCTAAGAGGGTCTTAACAATGCACCCGATCACCATTTATTTAAAACCCCTAGGATGAGTGAATCCGTTTATATATAAAAGTCAACATAATCATTATTGAGTGAAAAAAATAATTTGGATATATAAATGTATTGAAATTAGTTAGGAAAGATTCTGGTATTCTAGAAAGTTTTTTTTTTTTTTTTGGTAACTCATATCTAGTATTTTGGAGATAGACTTCACATTCAAATATTATATATTATATACATTATCTGCACTCAAGTTTAATACATACCATTACTTCTTGCAAATAAAAGGATCAATGTAACTTGCATATATTGATGAAACCTTAAAATATCCGAGACCTTCATCAAGGATTCTTTGAATTAATAATACTTTGTCCATGTCTACCAAGTGCAATTGAAATATTTAAAATAAATATGTTTCTTAAAATCAAGAGAAATATGTTCATGAGTATCGAGTGAAGGGGAATAAGTGGTATAAAAAAAAGTTATTTTTCCTCTTGTAAATGTCCACACGTCATTCTCCTTAATTCATTTTTGTTAAGAGAAGGCTACTTGGACTATAGGAGGATATACATCAAGGAAAGGAATATATCTTTTCTAAAAGTGGTTAATATAGTATTCGAAAAATTTAAGCAATTTTTTCTTCTCTTTGAATTCATGCATGAAATATTTACATCAAAGATCCATAGTTTATTTCAACTTATTGATACATAGTTGTTATAGACATTTTTGTGCCTTACAGCATTGAGCATGAAATTTCCATAATCTAAGGGATCCAAAGTCCCTAAACATGTTGTTCCTACCCCTAGAGGAACAAGGCTAACAAACCACAGCAATTCACAGAAGTTCTCCACCAGAAACTGCTCAAAAACAAGTCAATTCAGGATCAATTCAGTGGCTACACTAGCTGTCTGCGCTGAATGTCAAAGTCAACACTGGCTACCTGCACTGCAACACAGGTAGAAGCACTACCAGGGTGTGCTGAGCGAGAGTTGACAAATGGCAAGTTCATTCCAAGAGGTGTCAAGACCCAGGAAGCTTCCAGAATCTTCCTCAATGACACTTGCCTCAGTGAATTCGACTGGTGATGAGTAAGAGGTTCCCAATCTCCAAGTGGAAGCAAGAACCTCCAAGTGGAATCAAGAACTGACAGAGGGAGAGGACACTGGTCAGATCTCAAGCTGACTCATCCTCTCTCCAAACATCTATATATGGATCTCTCCTCCATGAGATCTAGGGGCTGGAATTTTGTTATTGCAAAGAATTGCTGTTGGTTTGAGATTGGAATCATTGGGTGCTTAATGCTTTGAAGGGGGTGAAGATAGGAATTCCATTTGCTGGGAAGGAGATGCTGGATTGGAGCCCTCTGGGTTGTATCTCTTCCTGAACCTTGTTATTCATCAATAAAGCTATCTTGGTTTCTCCTATATACTGATGTATCTTTGATGTATGATTGCATTAGTATGTTTAGTTTACTTCTAATCCTAAACTAGTTATGAATATGAATCCATGTCTTGTGTAGTGTTCTCTTCTTGTGATCTTGCAGAAACCTCTTGAAGCTGGGCGAGCGAGAAGGCAAGTAGCTGGGAACTCTCAAAGAGAAGAGAAACCGGATCGAGGGACAAACGGAAGACACCGGTTAGCCCATCTATCTCTCTTCATTCTTAATTCATAAAGGAAGAATACTAGAATAGTTGTTTCTGTTTGTTGCTAAGGCACTGTCACACCTTAGGTGGATAGGATCGTCCTGCATAGGCATTTTTCCCCACAACAAATTGGCGACCCCACTGGGGAAATCTGTTTAGTCATTTTATTTGTGTCTCTATCATTGTTTGTTTCATAGACTCAACAACAACAATTGAACTGCATCTGCTATTCTCAGATGCAAAGTAGACAGTTGTTGCTTTGATCCAATCACTGGATTTGTCTATGATATGAACAATGGATTCACAAATGATTTGATGATCCTTTGTGATAGATCTTAGTACCCCCTCAAAGCATCCCTTTGATTGTACCTTGCTTGTTGCTTTTATTTGGCCTGAAACAGTAGATTAATCAGCAATCTGTGACCCAGAACCTAGTGAGAAACTCTCGTTTCTCCTTCAGCGCAGACCCTGTGAAGAGGTTCTGCATTTCAATGCAGGTCCCGTGAAGGCTACCTGCGCTGAATGTCAAAACCCCTGTGTTGAGGTTGCGCTGATCCAGTTAGGCCTTGTGCAGCTGGGGTTCTCTGCTCTGTTTTGCCTTGTTTTGATCTCTGATTTTTGTAGCCTGTAACCAGCATAGGTACCAGTTTGATAACTCCTTTTCTCTGCTTAAATTCCGCCTCCTTTTGTACAAAAAGACTGTGAGTGTTTTTATGTGTTTGTGGCGTCATTTGCAGTTTTCCTTTGCAAGAGTGAAATAGTCATCCTGTAGCCCTTGATTCAGATCTGTTGATTGTGATCTTAGGAGAGAGTTCATTGGCTGTTTGCAGTTGATTATACATTTACTTTTGCTTTTGGTTTGAGTTTGTCTCTTTTAAGTGTCGAAACAAGTATTCATTTCGGAAATCGTTAAGTGTTGTAATCTCTTCTACCCTCTCTGATTTCGAAAAAGTAAACTTGTTTGTATTTGTCATTTAAAAGCAAATTCAAAGTTGTACAAAAAGCTTTCTTTGTAGGCATCAATACTAAGAAAGCGGAAAACAAACACCTGCATTGTGCATTTGCATCTTGATAGTTTGCATGTTTGTTTTAGGAAAAGTGCATTAGAGTGTTCTGATTGCTCTTTGAGAAAAGATGGTGTCTTTCTTTTCCCTTAGTAGCTAGGATTTTCATGGTTGAAAAGATATATAAAGCTTGCTTATCATCTTTAGACTGCATTTAGGAATTGTATCATACATCTCGTGGTGAACCTCAAAAGGCAAACTTCTAAAAAGATCAACCTAAAATAAATTGAATGAACTTAACAACGCTTTGCAACATAACGCACAACATAGAGGTCTAGGCTAGAGACGTGTTCCGGCGTCGTAAAGCCTGGTGACTGTCGATCTCGTTGATGGTGGGTGATTCCTCCTGAGGGACGATAGCGCTAGTACGGATTGTGCTCCCACGTACCATCGTGTATATATTGGGAGACCCCTATAGGCATAAAACCTTTATCCTTAGGAAGCTGTGTCGGCCGCCCTACTGATCGCAATGCACTGAACACAGCATTCAGGAAGATCGACCGCCCGTACCCTAAAAAGTATTCTGCGGTTTTGCGAAAAGTTTGGCACACCCTCTGCCTAGAACTCCAGAGCAGTTCCTTTTGGCCTTTTTCAGACTCTATAACGGAAAAAGTCCATCCGAGCATTTGTCACTTCGGGCTCGTTAAAACATCGAAGGAGAGTAGAGTCATCTTTAGCTTTTTCTCGACTCTTTAAAATTGAAAAAGCAAGTTGTGTCTAAGCGTCGTTAAAAATTTATTTTAAACGGAACAATCACCCTTTATTCCTGCGTTGATCTTTAGGTTGAAAAAATGGAGCACACCAACCAAGGAATTCCCCTTGGTGGAAATCCTAGTCCCTTCTCCTCTTGGGGAGATGTTGGTGCGCCCCATATGGCCACATTGTCGCTTCCAGGACTGACAATTGGCCTGCCGGTCTGGCTCTTTTCAAAATGTCGTTCAGAACACCACCATTCCTGAACAGTCGAATCAACAGTTAGACCAGACCATAGTTACCCACCAGCCTTCTACTTCATCTAATTCTCCCTCTCCTCCTTCCTCTTCGCTTGACGGAACTGGTAAAATAAAAAACCAAGTTCCTAAGGAGAAGAAGGAAAAGAAGAAGAAAGAGAAGAAGAAGAAGGAGCCAAAAGCGACTCGGGGCAAAACAAGTGGCGTCTGACAAAAATCCACACACAGCACTGACTAGGCCTAAATCGCCATGTGTCATATGCAAGGGAGACCACTTCCACAGAGATTGTCCCTGCATCCCTCGGATACTAAGGGACTGGTCTCCCCGTTTGCACAATTCGGTAGCGTCGACCTCTGATAGCCATGTTGATAGCTCACCGTCAACTAGTGAAAGTGAAGTCACAGGACAGAGAGGGAAAGCTAGATTTCCCTGCAAATTGTGTGAAGGCGACCATGCCATCCACCGTTGTCCCTTCTTAGACAAGGCTAAAAGAGTTTTGGAAGATCGCCCGATTTTACGAGCGCAACTTCCTCCTGGATATCAAAAACTCCTGCCAAGTCCTTCACTAGTTGAGAACCCGGCTGGCCCGCCCAGGTGGTCAGCCGAAGCACCTATCATTGAAGATGAACCGTCTAGATCCATACCTGACGAAAGTCAAAAGGTTGAGGCGGCAGTTGACCCGGTTTTGCCTTCAGAGGCTCTATCTTCGAATGATACCATCACAGAGGAGAATAAAGACGACACCGTCCAAATTCTCTTCATCAACACAGACTCTGACGAACAAGGGGGCAATTTTCCCATTCCTTTATCGCAGGAAGGAACTTCGTCAGAGTCATACCCGGCCGTCTATTCGGTCCCACCACCAAGCAACCTAGTTGTCTCGTTCGACTGGAACCAACTAGGCAGACCCCGTTTGCCAGCAAGCATACCATTCAGAATTATCGTTCAAATATACAGAATGGTAATGTCTAGCACTATCATTGATGAGGGGGCATCTGTGAGTATCCTTTCCTCTATTGCTTGGAAAGCGCTTGGTTCGCCAGCGCTTTTGCCTGAAATGAGAAATCTATCAGGCTTTGATAAAGGAACGAGTCGACCTTTAGGGATCCTCCCCAATGTGCCCGTAACATTGAAAGGGAAGACTGTTCAGATGAACGTGATGGTCGTTCAAGGACCCTTGGATTATAACCTACTCCTTGGACGAGACTATATATATTGCATGGGAGCCATCATCTCCTCACTCTTTAGAGTAATGTGTTTTCCACATGAAGGAAGAGTGGTCAAGCTCGTGGACCAACTTTCATTTCCCGGATCACGCATCGCAAATAGTCATATACCATCCCTAAATGGTCTCTTCACGCAAGAAGTGTCTCAACCCACGGTCCGTCCTCCTGATGAGCGCGAGTAATCCGGGAGGATATGACTGGAACCCAGGGGGCATGCGTCCTGGTCTGCTTCGGCAGGAAAACTTTGGGTATAGGGTAGGTTTCCGCGGGAGAATATGACTAGTCCGTACCCCGTCCGTGAGTGGAAGAGGGGTTGTTCTAGAATAAGATTCTTTTGTCAAAGTTATGTGAGTTGGCGGGCTTCGTCGCTCACCTTTGTCTATTTCGGTAGACATTGCCGAGGAAGTGTTTTGTTTGAAATATTAACGAGACAATCTTTGGGTAACCTGAAAGAGGTAGGCCTCTCTCGGTGAAACAAATGTTTTGATGGAAATGAAGTAGAGGTAACCTTGAAATCGTACTTTATGCCTGGGGGCATGCAAACCTTTTGGAGTGCAAGCAAAGAGCGGTTATTTATCTATTTTTTGGGTTAGCCGTTTCCTAACTTGCATAAAGAAAGGATGCGGAGAAAAGCTTAGTGAGATGAAGCTCCATAAAAAATAGAATCTTGATGAGACACTCTTATCATATGACTGGGTTAATCGAGCAGTTTTAGCACACAGTTCATGCTCGTTAAAAAATAAACGCAAGATCTGAGCAGTTTTATCGTATAGTTCATGCTTGTTAAAAAATAAACATAAAATCGAGCAAATGTTTCCACCCGCATTTAAGCTCGTTAAAAAATGAACTATCCCGGTAAATAACCACAGTGAATGTAATATTATCAGGCATTAAAGCCTTGGTCGTGTTTGCACCGTCACCTCCACTTTTCCATTGGCCGATCGTTCACCTCCATATGTTTGTTTACCCATTTTGAGGAATAGCTGCGAAGAGTGATTTCACTAGCCATCCTTGTGACACTGCCGTGATTGGAAAATTCCAACCTGTACCTGGAATCAGCTGCTAACCCATTTTATCACTCGTTCCTCAAAAGACGAGTCTTCTTTAAGCTCTTTTCGTCTGACTCGTAAAATATGAAAAGATTGCCGAGTCCTTGGCCTTCCAGCTCGTTAAAGGGATAGGAAGTGCTATCCCTCCTCTAGATTTTAATCTTTTTGGACCTGAGGGATTATTGCACAAAAAGATCGAGCGCTTGTTTTATTCGGCTCGTTAAAACTATCGAAAATTCATCCCTTCTGTATTGTTTTATACTTTTTCGAACCTAAGGGATTAGATGACGAAAAAGGACTTTTGGAGTTAACTTTATGTATCTTTTCAGACTCTCTAAAAATGAAAAGAACCGAGTTATCTTTGTCGTTAGACTCGTTAAAATCATTAAATAGCGACAAACTTGTCTTTAGACGAGAACGAGTTTCACTATCGCTAAGCTCGTTAAAACATAGCGATGGGCTTGCCTGAAGGGCAGGTTATAGAACAAGCATATGTTATCCTCCTCAAGCTTGACAAAAATAAAGAGGTACTGGTCAGCAATGACTGGGGAAAAATTGGGAGAAACTCAAGAAAACTTTGATGGTAGCAAGTCGCTCTTGAACATGACACTTTTCCTCCGTACCACAATCGGGTTGGGTTGTTTCATTCACCGGTCACATCACCATGGTCTCGCCATACCATCCATATTTGGGGTAATGCTACTGATCCATCGCATCAGTGTCGCCATATGTTCAAGAGAAGTCGTTCAGAAAAGTCGACCGTGTCCCATCCACTGCCGTACATTATCCTTCATCCTTTCATGACCGCCACCCTGAATCATATGTCACAGATCGTTTTCACCTCCATCAAAATCATTAGCTCCGTTCTGTGTCATTGATGTGGGATTCATTAAGGCCCTCCTTTGACGGATCGCTTCTTGTCGACATCAGCTCATTATCCAAGAAGTTGATCTAGGAACAACCCCTTCAGTACTTTGAAGCTTGCATGCCTCAATGGCAAGTTTCTCACTTCCGGCGACAGGTATACATCAATGACCTTCGACCGAAAGATTTTGCGTGGTGTTCGACGCCAAGTCCTTTATTCACACCACGTAAATTGTACTGCAGTACCTTGAGGGTCATTATCATTATCGGTGATTCCTCTCGCGCTTGTTAACGGTTTATCTCATTGACCGGTAATCAAGCGATGTCTGTCCATGTTCGACTTCAGAACAATTCTCACATGGATTGACTTGTACTTAGAGTGAAGATCGAACGAGTTTGAAGACCCCGGATCTAGTTTCATCCATCCGGGCTGTGATATATATTCAGGAAAGATAAAGACATTGACATGTACATCATTGTAGCAGATAATCATCCTACCCAAAGGATGATAATTTCATCAAAATTATCAGTCTACCACCAGACGATTGTCTGTTCTATGTACAGAAAAATGAATTTATAAAGCTGAGCATGGGAATGCCCGCCTCAGCTAGATCATGAAAGCAGTATGAAAAATAATGTATTGTATTGTATCTTATTACAGGTCTCCTCCCAGCATTGGATGAACTACGGATCCTCCTGATAAAGCATTTCACCAGATAAATGGCCTCATACTTTAGGGGGCAACTGTTATAGACATTTTTGTGCCTTACAGCATTGAGCATGAAATGTCCATAATCTAAGGGATCCAAAGTCCCTAAACATGTTGTTCCTACCCCTAGAGGAACAAGGCTAACAAACCACAGCAATTCACAGAAGTTCTCCACCAGAAACTGCTCAAAAACAAGTCAATTCAGGATCAATTCAGTGGCTCCACTAGCTGTCTGTGCTGAATGTCAAAGTCAACACTGGCTACCTGCACTACAACACAGGTAGAAGCACTACCAGGGTGCGCTGAGCGAGAGTTGACAAATGGCAAGTTCATTCCAAGAGGTGTCAAGACCCAGGAAGCTTCCAGAATCTTCCTCAGTGACACTTGCCTCAGTGAATTCGACTGGTGATGAGTAAGAGGTTCCCAATCTCCAAGTGGAAGCAAGAACCTCCAAGTGGAATCAAGAACTGACAGAGGGAGAGGACACTAGTCAGATCTCAAGCTGACTCATCCTCTCTCCAAACATCTATATATGGATCTCTCCTCCATGAGATCTAGGGGCTGGAATTTTGTTATTGCAAAGAATTGCTGTTGGTTTGAGATTGGAATCATTGGGTGCTTAATGCTTTGAAGGGGGTGAAGATAGGAATTCCATTTGCTGGGAAGGAGATGCTGGATTGGAGCCCTCTGGGTTGTATCTCTTCCTGAACCTTGTTATTCATCAATAAAGCTATCTTGGTTTCTCCTATATACTGATGTATCTTTGATGTATGATTGCATTAGTATGTTTAGTTTACTTCTAATCCTAAAATAGTTATGAATATGAATCCATGTCTTGTGTAGTGTTCTCTTCTTGTGATCTTGCAGAAACCTCTTGAAGCTGGGCGAGCGAGAAGGCAAGTAGCTGGGAACTCTCAAAGAGAAGAGAAACCAGATCGAGGGACAAACGGAAGACACCGGTTAGTCCATCTATCTCTCTTCATTCTTAATTCATAAAGGAAGAATACTAGAATAGCTGTTTCTGTTTGTTGCTAAGGCACTGTCACACCTTAGGTGGATAGGATCGTCCTGCATAGGCATTTTTCCCCACAACAATAGTTTCAGATAAATAATTTGTTCATTAAACTTTGTACGCATATCATCACTAAAATTAGAATATTTTACAAAATAAGAAGATAGGTTGTGGTTGAAACCTATAATTCATTTTTTGTACTTATTATTGTAGTTACCCTTTGTTCAATTTTTTTTATTGTTGTACCTTTGATTTTGAATGTATTTCTCTTTCTTTGTAAAAAATTGGAAGAAACGCATAATTGATATTAATCAAGAGTTTTAGAAAGATAAAGATAAGGTTCCTCTTATAGGGTTTTTGATTCAACAAGTAAGAGTTTATGTCTACACATGGAGCCCTAAGCCTTAAGGGGGAGGAGATAAAACTTCTCTTTCAATATTTTTATATTAAGTGGCATTATTTCAAAAATTATTGTAGCCTACAGGAATCAATTGAGACTAAAAAAATATGATTACACTCATCTAAAGAAAACCAACATACTAAATTGTATCATTATCATTCTCCATCTAGCCATGTCACAAAAGTCTTAACCCATACCTAATGAGCATTAGTGGGATTTTCTTATAGTTGTAGCCATCCCATTGATCATGACATTTTTGGTTTAAATTAATTGGATTCGATTGACAAAAGAGAAAGTGTGCTTGAATTTCTGTAGCAATGGTTTATGTCTTTTCATTTCAACATTAGGAAGGAAATGTAAGGCTCACATATACTCTCTAACTAACAATAAAATACAAGAAATCCTAACAAAAGAAATATTAAGTAGTATAAAAGTATTTAGGAAGAAACAATAAGATGTTAAGAAATTAAATAAAAATCAACCACAATTTACCCAAAAGAAAGTAAACATGGGTTAACCAAATAAAGATTGAATTTAACATGATTTCACTCATCTAAAAGTAAAAAACTTCCTATACATATCAAATTTTTATTCTGATAGGGTTTATATATATCTTGAAAATAGTAACTAGAACTAACTTACAACAAGAAGAAGACAAGGATAACCAAGAACAAGCAACCAATAGCACAACTAAGTAATAAGTAGTAGACTTGGGCAACCAAATTTGGGTGACAATTCTCCTTCCAACCAACCCATTGGTATACTACTAATAGCTCATGAGCCGTTAATCAATAACCTTGTCACCTAAGTATCTCCACCCATCTCTTAATTCTCAACCTAGATCTAAATTAACTTTTGTTATTAGTAGGAATTTCCCACACTCACCTAGCCGAAATGCCTGAGAAAGGGTCCCTCATAACTTCTTAAACATCGATTTAAATGATGTTTTTTTTCCCTTTACATCCATGCAAGAATACCTATGAATAAAATATGATTATAATCTATACCCTTATCCTTTTAACTTTAATTACACTTTACTTATAATGTAACTTTTATATGTTTTTTCCTATTTTATAATTAGTTGTTATATTTTTATTATTTGTCCTTGCCTCACTAGGGACTATAGAATTCCCCTCATGGTCAAAGTGCATGGAGTCGATATTATCTGGGTGTTGCTTTTGCAATTTTAACCAAAGTTTCAAGAAAATACTGAATATTTCATTTTTTTCATAAATTCGAAAATAATTTCCTAATTTTATGGAAATCTTATTTATAATTTCCAATTGGCATAGTGAGCTATGATGTGACATAATTCCCCTGTTAGAGGCTGTTTTATTTTTGGTAATTTTCTGTGACTGATAATTCATTAAAAGATATATATATATATATATATATATATATATATATATATATATATATATATATATATATATATATATATATATAGATATATTTGTGAGTGGCCATTCCATAGGTAAGTGCTCTGACACTCACACTGTTATGCTATGAATCTGCACAGAACTGACGTGGTTGCAGGTCCTCTGTTCAGCCCAAATCCGATGTGGTTGTATTTCTGTTATGTAGGCCTGGGGGGCAATGTTGGATAATCAAAAAGGAAGAAATAGTTTCTTGTCTTGATAGTTACTTATTATATTCTTGTATTCTTTTTAAATTTCTTTATGTTCTTCTTTTATCTTCTTTTCATCAAGAAAACATCAAATAGAAACATGAAGATCAATGGCACGAGATATAGGCACTCATCTAGGGATAAAACCCCTATGAAGGGGAAAACCCAGTTAAACACTTCCACTAGTATGTTAAAATCAAATTGAGACAATCCAAGACCTTAGACCTATATAAAGAACCTCCTTTTTATCTGCCAAGTCAGCCTCCAAGATAATTCACCAAACACCAAAAGTCAATTCCATTCAAACTACATCAAAATTGTATCCAACATAAAATTTCAGCCCTACTACAATAGAATTTCGACCATGCTTTAGATTTTCAATTTCGTACCCCATGCAACAATCGAGAAGCTCACATGTGTGGAAAAGGAGAGAGATTTTTGGCTTGATTTTACTTGACAAATGTATCCTTTTTCGTTGCTAAGTTTTTCTCCTTCTTCTCTAGATATTTCACTCTTCTTTTCTCCTCTTGCAATTGCATATAGAACTTTCTTGGTAGGTGATGCAAATGAGGTCAAGTATATTGCCAATATATAGTGGTTTGAGGCTCGTAATTAGGCCGACTTGTCTTCTTTGAGGCAAAATTGGAGGATTTGAGGTCGATTTGATGGAGGAGGCCTATTTGACTCAATTTACATCAAAAATAATTTTCTTCTTTGACATACAAAGCCCAAGAAGGGTCTATAAAATGATGACAAGGACTAAGACTCATGAGACAAACCCTAGAATATTACAATGGAGGATTTGACCTAATAATAAAATAAATAAAGCATGAAACCCATGTTAATAAATAATTTTCTTTTATAAATAATGTTTTCTTTCTTTCTTTTGACAAATAGATTTCATCATGACTTAAATAAAATTATGAATGTCAATAATAGTTACATTTGTATACACTCCCTTTTAAGTAGATAGGTATTCATAATTATACATACATAGGTACAATGAAGTGCTCAAAATGATATGTTCTACGAATATTTATGGCATAAGAAATGCTAAGATTAGATACTTGACCAAGGTATTTATTCAATTGGGACTAAGGTGTTACCCAAGATTCTAGAACTATAGGTAACATCAAGCTTTAGCTGTAACACCAATCCATATGGATCTAGTTATCATATCCAAGGTCGAAGCTCCACAAGACCAATGATACCCTCCCTACTTTGAGATATAGACATCATCACATGATGGACAAATGTCCTCACAAACATGATACGAGCATGTAACCCAAGATGCTTCAACTCTCCATATAAACTAAAGCAAATATATTCATCAATCTAAGCATGCTTCTAAATATTTGAACTTATTATGGAGAGATCCTGCACAATCACAACACCAAATAGTAATATACTTTTAATGCATCTCTCTCTCTCTCTCTCTCTCTCTCTCTCTCTCTCTCTCTCTCTCTCTATATATATATATATATATATATATATATATATATATATATATATATATATATATATATATATATATAAGCACAAACCTGCAAGGTCCTCAACCATTTTGATGTTGCTTATATCATCATATTATCAAACATATCATGTCGAGAGATTCCTTATTCAGTAGTACAAATATTTAGCCTCAATACATCTTTCAAAACATCCAAGCCTTGTTCACGAATATCTATCAGTATCGCTCTAACCATTCTCCAATATTTATTATTTCTTCAAGATCTTTATTATGCCTTGCCTCTCAACTAGGGAGATATAAACTTTCCTTTATCCAACTTTTTGTTAAGTAAGGAACAATCTTAATAAAACCCTCTTAATTCTAGTCACATAACTTAATTCCTTTGTATCAACAAATCATCGGAGAAACTTCGGCCTACCAAGGCATCATCTCTTTAGGAGCATCATTCCTTCATCTAGTATCAAGGCCATCTTTCAATGCTATCAAGATTCTCGCAGATCCCTCTTTCCATCATGTTCAACATCATTATTAAGTCATTATTAGGATAGGTAAGAATATTTAACATCTTTCAAGATTATGTACTTGAAAATATTTAACAAGAAGTATAACCAAGAACCAATATACAAGATCATGAAGTCTACTTTACCAATATAGGGTTAGCATGTCATTATAATGGGAATATCAAAATTTTAAACAAGCTTTAGACATCCAAAACTTAAACATAGTTAGGTTCATAATAAACAAGAGTTACAACTTTCATGCTCTAAACTTTTAACATATACCTTCACTAGGGTTTTGTCACAAACTATCACAAACCCTATATTTCATCAACAAACTAAATTAAGGATATCGATAATCAAGTTAGAGAAAGAATTTTAGATTTATGATGCCCTGGAACATTTACTAGGGTTTTATTATAAACCTTAGATACATAAAACTTTAATATTAGATATACAATAAACTGATCAAATAATAGTTTCATGCATACAAAAGCATATGCACCTAGGGTTTCATTCCTAGGATCTTACATTATCTATTACAAGGGTTTTTCCATAAACCACAATTTATCAACTCTAAAAATATAGGGTTTTATCATATAATCAGCAACAAACCCTAAAATACTAGGGTTCCATAACATCAAAAAACCCTTAACATCAAGAGAGTAGGAATGCATCATAGGTTCTATACTTTATCAACAAACCTTAAGTGGACTAGGGTTTCATCCTTATTTTCGACATGCCCTAAGCATGAAAAGGCTAGGGTTTTGTGATGAACCCTAAAGGTTAGGGTTTTATTATAGTGAAAAAAAGATAGGGAGCATGATAAGGGTATATTCAATCTAGTGATTAATCACCCCAACAATATGGAATCTTAATGATTCTATAACAAACCCTAGACATGAAAGAGTTAGTAATATGGAGAAAAAATTCAAATGAAGAATGATCATAACTTCTTATATGAAGAAGATCTTGCAACAAAATTTGTACTCTAAAACACACCTTGAGTTGTTATTTAACAAATCTTGTGGAGTTTCTTTAGGAACAAGCTTACTTTCATGATGCAAATATTTCCTTGAAGTTTCCATAATCCTTGTGTGTTCCTGCAGGCTTTCTTACCAGGGAGAAATACAAAGAAAATATTACAAGTATGCAACACAAACAAATCTAGATTTATGGAGGAAATAAAGTATGAAAAAGGAAACAAAGAATAAGATACTTATTTAGGCTCCCTCTTAGTTTTCATTAATTCAATCTTTCCGAGGGATACCTACAACTTATCAAAACAATTTAATAATTTCTAGAAAGATTTATTAGGTATGTGAACTTTAGAAATTAAAACATAAGAGAAAACTTTCCAAAAATTAACAATAGTCTATGTTGTAAGTGTAAGGATATGCAAGGGAAAGAATAGATAATATAAGTATTTGACTTATGATTCGTCAGCCTTGTTCTTCTTGGGTGGAGCTTCATCAACAATTGTTGCATGTTCTCTTTCTCTCTTCTTGTTCTTTGGGTTTTCAAGACATTGGCTCTTATAGTGTCCCATATTAAGATAATTAAAACATTTAATTTTAGATAGGTCAATCTTCTTCTTTGGTCCTTTAAAATTCTTATGTTTTCCATTTTTCTTGTAGTGGGAAAAATATGCATTGGAGGTGTTGTTCTCTTCCTCTTCCTTTTTATCACTTACTAATGAGATGAAAGCTTCTTCTTGAATGCATGCATTACACATTTCTTCAAAGGATGGTGTTTCTTTTTGACTGCTAATACTTGATGCAAATAAGCTCCATGATTTTGGTATGCCTAGTAGTGCAACAATAAATAATTATTTATCTAGTATGACTTCATCAATGGCTTGGGGCTCACTTATTCAAGAGATCCTTACAAAATAAGAAGATACAATGTCATCTTTTGTCATATTTAGTTTTCTTAGTTCATTCTTGAGATTATCTACATGACCAATGTTTTTTATTGTGAATAATTTTGAGAGAGCTTCAAAGATACCTTGAGAAATATCAATATTGGATATGTAGGGCATTAGGTGTCCCTTCACTCCGTATACAATTAAATTCATGGCCAAAATGTTTTTTTCCTGTAATTTTCCTTCCTTACATCATCTTTTGGTTCCTTAACTTTTCCTAGTACAAAATCCAATACCTTGTGCTTAACAAGGATGAGATCTTTTCTCTTCTTCCATGCTCTATAGTTGGTGACTCCTTCTAGTTTGTTTTAAGTCTTCATTGAAGATTCCATGTATTTTACAATGTCCTCCTTACTAGATAATAGGCCTTCCTCTTCAAAACTCTTATATGATCCTTCTCCTTATAATATTCCTTGAAACCTTTCAATACGTATTTAAGCTTTCTTTTTATTTCCTCCTTCACCTTAGCTCTGATACCATGTTAGAAAATCAAAAAGGTAGAAATATTTTCTTGTCTTGACAATTACTTGTGATATTCTTGTATTCTTATTAAATTTCTTTATGTTCTTATTTTATCTTCTTTTTATCAATTAATCATCAAATCAAAACATGAAGATCAATGACATTAGATATAGGCACTCAACCAAGGATAAAACCTCTATGAAGGGGAAAACCCAGTCAAACCCTTCCACTAGTAGGTTCAAATCAAATTGAGATAATCTCTTGTAGCGAAAACAACCACCCTCCAAAATTTTTCCTATGCTTTGATTTTGGAGCCTTCCTTCCTATCAACATGAGCTTATCTTGTATTGTTATCATGTACTCGTGATTTGAATGAGACCTATATTTTTCATTTGGGCTTGTGTTTGCTCATTTTTACATGTACATGATCTTCCTAAGTCATAAGCTAACCTCCTGACTTGGTCACACAACAATTTTGGGCTTGCATCCAAAAACTGCAGTTAGCCTCCTTGAAGGCAGTCAACCATGATGATTGGAATTACGTAGTTCAAACTGACAATCAGCCTTGAACTCGAAAACTGTGGAGTCATGGAAGGAATCCCAACAGTGAGCAAAGAAACTGTGCAATCCCTCACGGAACTTAGAAACTGCATAGTGCACTCAACCGATAAGTTACCCAGTTCCCTAGAATTGTGCAATATTTCCTGGAAGCGTTCATGGCAAGTTTCCTCGGAAAATGAAGGAAACTAAGGGGAAAAAACATTTGTAGGAAGTAGGGATCTATTTTTATTTTCCCAAAGGAGGCAAACCTTCTATTTTTAGAAGTTTCCACCAAGTGTCGCTTTTCCTTGATTTTAGACATGCACGTCATAAACCCTCATTTGCTCAAATAAGTCAATTAATGCCTCTAGAGCTCACTTTTACATATGATCTTGGAGCTCTAGCATTCTCGAGGAGATCAAGGAACCTTTGGTGTGGTCATCATTGCTTTTCAGTGCAAGTTTCACTTTTGTCGTCTTTTGCCGTTTTTACTGTCGCTTTTTCTCATTTTTCTTGTGTGAGTGTTTTTTTGCTTATTTATCTACATGGTTGCTGGAGTTTCAAATTATTTTAACTTGTAGAAGTGTTATTCTAAGTTTTTATTTGCCTTCCACAAGTGTCATATTGATTTTCTTGTTTTTGCATCAATGGTCATCGTTGGAGTGACTCTCCTCGCATACTTTATTTTCCTTATCTTTGATCCGTTTATACACTTGATCTACATTGATTGACTCATATTCAATCATTTTTTCATTCAATATCATGTCATCACTCACTTATGCTCTTTTTTCACACTTCCACCAGGCATATCTCCACTTTCTTTGGCCAGGTTGTTCCTTTCCCAGTTGGGCACTGTGTAATCCTAAGGCTCAAGCCACAAGCTTGGCCTATGGAACTGTGCAATGTGTAGTACAAGCTAGCCCCAACTTCTCACTACGCAATTCCAAGGGTCAGCCTGTCACCTTATCCATTAAGACTGCATAGTGCATAGTCTCTCCCAGTCTCTACTCAGACTAGCACTGCGCAGTCTCAAGCCTCAAGCTTCATCCTTGGATACTAAGACTACATAGTGCATAGTTCCCACAGGAAACCAGTCCCTCTTGCTAATGAAAATTGTGCAATCCTTCTCTCCAGTTTCTCAGATTGCTGCTTCATCCTTCTTTGAAGGTAGACTCTATTGAAGCTAATGTTTACTTTCCATGATTGTCCTTTTTGTCCCATACGTACCACAGTTGTTGAGCACCTCTCTCCAACAATCACTATTACCATGGCACCAAAGAGAGATGCTTCAAAAGACACCATGGAAAGTAGTACTAGGGAAGTAGTTGAGCAAGCGCCAGTTAACTTGCCAATATGTGAAGACCCTCAATTGTTTATAGAAAAGAAGTTAACACTAACATGGCACCAATTCCAACAAAAGTAGTAGAAGGTAACAATCCAGTACAAGATAAAGGAAAGAGAAAGGTTGCTGAAAGAATAGAGGGAGAACAAATATGCAGAGTGAAAGAATATTCAATCCTTATGCAAGAAACTTTGGTAGTGGAAGCAAAGAGGAAGCAAAGGATACAAAGAGAAGAGCGGAGGAAGAAAGAAAAGAAGAGCTTATAGGAAGCAAGATTGAGATTGAAGCAAGCAGAACAAGAACTAAAGGAAGAATGGAAGCTGAGGAGGAAAGAAAAAGAAGAGAAGAATAAACATGAAGAAGAATAAATGCAAGGCACCGTAGCAAAATAAACAACACCAATACTGGCTGAAGAGTGAGAAAAAACCTAGGCAGCAGTAGAGGAGGAGGGTGAACAGATGCAAGATCAAGAGCTTGCTCAACAGATTGAAGGTTTGACTGAAGTTGCAGATATGGATTTGGAATTGGAGCCACAAAATGAGGATGTTAACCCGATGCAAAGTGCACCATAAGTCACTATTCAGCCTCCATCACCTCTAGCCGCAGAGTTAGCCCTAAGCAAGGAAGGGGACATACTTCCCCTTGATGATCTAGTAATGGTTGTGTACAATCTTTTAGATAATGAATTTCAGGAGAGAATTGTACAAATGCAGAGAAATAATTTTCCAGATGATCATGCATCACCTACATTCATTAGATAAAGGGTGAAAGTGGTAGACACCAACAAGAATCTAAATTCCATTTATGAATCCAGCTTGGCTTTCGCATGTGCAACCACATCAAACACTTGGTATTTGACAGCTGAGACTAAGAAATTGGTACAAAATCTACAGGTTTCTCGGCAAGAGATAACACAACTCCATGGAGTAGTGCATAATGGAGCTTCTTCACAAGTCCATTGGGCGAAATGAGAGTAGCAATGCTTGGTGAAGTATCAATACTTGGAGAGACCATGCAGGACCTCTATGAGGAGCTCATAACTGTACATAAGGAAGTTGTCCACTTGCATAGCTTGTAGCAACATAGCAAGGAATTTTTCAAGACTCTTAAGAATGTGCAAAATGGCATCACCACCATGCAAGAATGAACAATGTGATACAAAGGGGCACCACTTACTTTGGTAAAGAAGATGAAGCCATAGGTAGAGTTGGAGAAAGAAAGAGTTCAAATTTTGATTCAGAACAATAAGAAGCTTGCCTCATTTAGTGGAAACATTCAGACCTCATATGTATGGTTGCACAAAAATTTGGATTTCATGGTGAGAACCCACAAGATCCCATCAGTCGGCTCACTCATCGAAGCTAAGTGCAAACATCAAGTTAGGAAAGATATTGAAAAGTATTTGGAGCAGTTGAAATAGATTGCCACCAAGGAGGATTTGGAGTTGAATAGATAGAACATGCAAAACTACATTGGTGGTCTTGTTCAAATAAGAATAATGTTTCTCCTAGTTGAGAAAGATGTTAATATTGTCTCCAAGTCATAGTTCCTAGATGCTATGGAGGCTAGATTGTTGGCATTATCATTCTGGTATGGCTCTATGTTACAGGTGTTGTACTTGATGGCAACTCTCTTAAGTGGCAATGCTCTGTTCAGGCTCTCAAAATATGTTGGAAAATAAGAGGTACGTAGGTACACCGTACAAAAGCTGCGGACCCGCAGGAATATCATAGATAAAGTGCGTACATACCCACAGGTTACCCGTTCATGAGGTGCGGACCCCTAGTTCACTCACTTCAAGGCAGAGAAGCGCGCTCACGTGGGGTTTCCTATGTTTGGCCCATGGTATTTAGCCCGTCGTTCTTGATTCTATGGTTTTGGCCCATGGTATAGGATCTAATTTAGCCCGGTTTGGATCCCTTCTATTGGTTATTGATGGTTTTTTCCCATGGTGTGGATAAGGGCTTGACTATAAATAGAGAAGGAGATCACTTGGCCAAAGTATCTTTGCAAATTTTATATCTTAAGATCTGAAATATTGGGTTATCGGTTTAAAAGCTTGATCTATATAAAAGGGAAGTTGAAAGTGAATCTATGAAGTGTGATCTCTCGGTCGCATGATCAGATCTGGGCATCTGACTATCTGTGGCACACTGGTGGACTGCCAATTCGGCCCTAATCAGAGGTTCGCAGGTGATTAACGGTGCAAGTGCGGGGGTACGCACAACAGAAGAAGGCGCAGTGCGTGGGTACGCACAGCAAAAGAAGAAACAGTGCGTGGGTATGCAGCGCGATAGAGGTTCAGGTGCAGAAGAACAGTAAAGGTATGCGGTGTGGCAGAGGTTCAGGTGCAGAGGCACAGTGAAAGTACGCGGCGCTACAGAAGCCGCAAGTGCGTAGATACACGGCGCGATAGCATCTGAGGGTGCGTGGCCACAGTAGTAGTACGGGGTGTGATTGAAGAAACAGTGCGTGGGTACGCGGTGCAATGGAAGGCTCTCTGCGGGGATATGCAGAGACGCAGAAGGTAAAGTGCAAAGCCACGCAGTCCAGATAAAGAAAAATTGTGTATCTGTCCTAAAACATTTGTTGATCATCTTCTATTTATTGCTGCAGAGTTCTGGGTTTATATTTCTAGTACTATCTTTCTGTTTACAACATTCTGATAAGTTGGGTAATTCTTGGAGTTTGGGTAATTTTCATGTACTTGATGATTATTTGATATTCTTGGATCCAGTTTGAAAATTTATGAAAAGTGGTCCTTGAAAGAAAAGAAGTAGGGGGTTGTAGCTCCCTTCCAGGAGAGACTGGAAAACGAGAGAGAGTTGTAGCTCTCTGCAGGTTGCAGCCTGCGTACTGGTAAAGGACTGCACCAGTACAAAATCATTGTAAAAGGAGTTTCTAATTGAAAGAAGATAGAGACATATTGCAGCAGGTGGTTTTCACCCACATTGGGTTTCCACCTTATATCTGGTGTTCCTTGATGTGACTATCTGTTTTTCTTGTTCATGCTCATTGTTTTATGGTACTGACATACAAGAATAATTCAAAGTATAAATAAGGAAGATTTATTAAAAAGAACTTGATAATACTGATTCACCCCCCCTCTCAGTATTATTTCCAACAATTGGTATCAGAGCAGGTCCTTCAGAGAAGCTTGATCGCTTGAAGGAAGATCATTCATCATGAGCAACTACGAGAGGGAAGCATCAATCAGGCCACCAATTTTTGATGGGACAAACTTCAATTATTGGAAGGTAAGAGTTACTGCCTATCTTCAATCTCTTGGTACAGAAGTTTGGGATATCATAGATACAGGCTACACTTTTCCTTCAGCTACTCCTACAGATCCGGCCGAGAAGAAGAAATATGAAACAAATGCTAAAGCAGTCAATACTCTGCTGGGATGCTTATCCCAAACAGAATTCGTGAAGGTTATGCAATATAAATCCGCAAAGGAAATATGGGACAAGATTGTCTTGAGCTACGAAGGAGATGAACAGGTAAAGCGTGCTAAACTTCAAACCCTCAGGATTCAGTATGAGAATCTCAGAATGTATAATGATGAAAGTGTAGCTAACTATTTCCTTCAGGTAGATGAGATTGTTAATTGCATGAAAAACTTGGGTGAAGAAATAAAAGAGGCTATTGTGGTTGAAAAAGTTTTAAGATCATTGTCCCCCAAGTTTGAATCTAAAGTGTCTGCAATAGAAGAAAAGGAAAATCTACGAACTCTTACTATGTCTCAGCTACACGGAATTCTAACTGCTTATGAAATGAGAAAGGGAGGTCCATCAGACAGGAGAGAAGCTGCTTTCAAGGCTTCAGGCAAAGGAGACTACTATGAAGCAAGTCACGCACCAGAAGAAGAAGAAGAATCAAATTTTGTCAGAAATCTTCAACGTACTGGAAGGTTCAGAGGTAAGTTACCTTTTAAATGTTTTGCTTGTGGAAGAGTAGGTCATTATGCTGCGAAATGTCCTCATAAGGATAAGATTGACAAAGGAAAGGAACCTGCTAGATGGAACAAGAAACAGAATGCAAAAAGCTACTACACTCATGAAGATAGTGATGGTCTATCAAATAGTGATGAAGATGAACGAGGTAATGACTATAAACTTTTAATGGCATTTGAAGATGATGATTACATGGATGCTATAGATGTGGATAGCCTTTATGAAGAAATTTCTAGACTCAAGAGATGTATAGAAGAAAAGAATATGATCATTGATACTCTACAATTTCAAATTGATGAAAAGGAAAAATATCTTGAAAAATTAGAGGGTGAAATTGTTGGTCTTAGAAAAGAGATGAGAAAACAAAGGCTATTAATCTTAAGTTTGTCAAAGGATTTGAAACTGTGGATGAGATCATCAATGTACAACGTTCTCCACTAAACAAGACAGGTCTAGGGTATAATGGAGAAACTTCTCAAGCATCCACCTCAAAGAGTTATCTTGATGCAGCAAGAAGGAATGAGCAAAAGCACAATGGAGATCACCAGGTAAAGTAGGGATGAATTACATCAAGAACAAACAAAGACTATCAGGTAAACCAGGGGCAATCCATCCTAAGGATGAACAAAAGCTACAACCAGCCACAGGTAAAATCCTCTCAATTTGCTTCAAGAATGGATGACAATAGAAATCACAATCATTTGGCCGGAAGATTTGATAACCGCAGAATTTTCTTCAATGGACAATGCTTCTCTTGCCATAACTTTGGTCACAAAGCAGCTCAATGTGTTGCATATAAAACAATCATGACTAGAGAAGCTCAAAAACAAAGAAGTATGACCGGGATTACAAAAGGGACCTATAACAACTTTTCGGCTCTTGAAAATGAAGTTGAATGTTCTATTTGCAATAACTTTGGTCATGAAGATTCTGAATGCAGGAGCAGGTTTCAGCAGACAAAGGAACAAGCCTCAAGCACCAAAACATGGAGAACAAAGGAACCACAAACAGAAAGATGTGGGATAGCATTTTATGCAGAGGGACAGGAAAATCTATGGTACATTGACAGTGGATGTTCAAAGCATATGACAGGTGATAAAGAAAAACTTGAATCATATTCTGCTTTAGAAAAGGGAAAGAAAGTTTCTTTTGGAAATGATACTCCTGCAGCTATAAAAGGAAAAGGCACTGCTCAGTTAAAGGAAAAGGTCAAAGTTGGAAATGCTTTGTATGTTGATGGATTGAAGCATAATCTTCTGAGTGTCAGCCAGATGTGTGATCAAGGAACCGAGGTGATATTTAGATCAAATGGATGTCTTGTTCGTGATCTTGATACAGGTAAAACAATGATCAAAGGTGAAAGAACTCCAAATAATCTATACATATTTGAAGAAGGACAACAACAATGCTATCTAAGCAAGGATGATGAACACTGGTTATGGCACCGGAGGTTGGGGCATCTAAGCTTTTCACAAATAAGGAAAGCATGCAAATATCAGGCAGTTCGCGGTCTTCCAGATATCAAAATTCCAGACAACACCATATGCAAATCATGTCAGTTTGGAAAGCAAACCAGAACTAACTTTCCGGAGAAGGAAGGATCCGCTAGCATGCCTCTTAAGCTAGTACATACAGATGTATGTGGTCCATTCAGGAAAAGGACACCTCGAGGACAAGAATACTTGATATTATTCATTGACGATTTCTCCAGGTTTGTCTGGTTAGGACTTATGAAGCACAAAGATGAAGCATTCGAAAAATTCAAATCCTTTAAAGCCTTGGTTGAAAATGAATCAGGATACAAAATTAAGTGCCTCAGATCCGACAGAGGTGGGGAGTTTACCTCAAATGAATTTTTCGATTTCTGTGAAGAACATGGGATAAGAAGAGAATTCTCTATAGCTAGAACTCCTCAGCAAAATGGAGTGGTGGAAAGAATGAACAGAATAGTCCAACACATGGCTCGTGCTATGCTTGATGAGTCTGGAACTCCCGCAACTTTCTGGGGTGAAGCTGCATATGCTGCGGTTGTTATTCTCAACAAAACAAATGTCCGGGTGAACAGCACTGAAACCCCTCATGAGCTCTGGTATGGTGAGACTCCTTCGGTAAAGCACTTCAAAATCTTTGGGAGCAAATGCTATATTAAGAATACTGATGAGCAACTTGGAAAACTTGAACCTAGAGCAGATGAAGGCATTCTTCTTGGTTATTCTCCACACAGCAAAGCATACAAGTGCTACAATAAAAGACTTGGAAGAATTGTTGACAGCATTGATGTAGTGGTTGATGAGAAGGGATACATTCCTAGGCAAGTAAATCATGAAGATATCGAAGAAGATGAAGACTACCCTCAAAGACAGAATGATGAAGAAGAAGAACCTCAAGAAGAACCAGAGGAGCAAATAAGGATAGAAGAGAAGACTCCATCCAGATATGTTCAGAAGAATCATCCAGAATCTCAGATTTTGGGGCAGAAAGAAGCAGGTGTACAAACAAGAAGAACAATTGCAGAAGCTTCAAGCTATTTGGCATTACTCTCTTCCACTGAACCACAAAATGTTAAAGAGGCATGCAAAGATGAATGTTGGGTCAAAGCAATGGATGAAGAACTTGAGCAAATCGAAAAGAACAACACTTGGGAGTTGGTTCCTAGACCAAAGGATAAGAATGTTATAGGGACAAAATGGGTCTTCAAAAATAAATTGAATGAAAATGGAGAAGTAATTAGAAACAAGGCTAGACTTGTTTGTAAAGGGTATGCGCAGCAAGAAGGAATAGATTTTGAAGAAACTTTTGCTCCTGTTGCAAGACTTGAGGCCATCCGAATGTTCCTTGCTCTCTCAAGCTTTCAAAACTTCAAAGTATTTCAAATGGATGTGAAATCATCCTTTCTGAATGGAGACTTGGAAGAAGAAGTATACATTGAGCAGCCAGATGGTTTCATTCTTGGAAATGATCCAAATCTTGTATGCAGATTGAAAAAGGCTCTCTATGGTCTCAAATAAGCTCCGAGGGCTTGGTACTATCGTTTGGACAAATATCTTCATCAACAAGGTTTTTCAAAAGGATCAGCAGATAGCAATCTTTATATAAAAGTTGAAAACGACAAATTGCTAATACTTGTTGTGTATGTAGATGACATTATCTTTGGCAGCAATGAAGAAGCTATGAGTCAAAGCTTTGCCTTGGTAATGCAAAAAGAATTTGAAATGTCCTTGCTGGGAGAACTGACATATTTTCTTGGTTCGCAAATCCAACAAAAATAAGGAGGGATCTTTTTGTCTCAAACCAAGTATCTCAAGCAGATTGTGAAGAAATATGGCATGGAAGATGCAAAACCAGCATGTACACCCATGGTCACAGGATGTAGCCTCAGTGCAAATGATGAATCAGCAGCAGTGCATCAACCAACCTACAGATCTATGATTGGAAGTCTAATTTATTTGACAGGTACCCGACCAGACATAATGCATGCA
The DNA here is from genome assembly GCA_031772625.1 of Pinus tabuliformis. Classification (NCBI taxonomy): domain Eukaryota; kingdom Viridiplantae; phylum Streptophyta; class Pinopsida; order Pinales; family Pinaceae; genus Pinus; species Pinus tabuliformis. The sequence goes on along the minus strand of CM062809.1, from coordinate 210,121,670 downwards.
GTAGGAATAGTTGGAAGATTTCAGGCAAATCCAAAGGAAAATCATCTTCAGGCAGTAAAGAGAATCTTCAAATATCTTCAAGGAACTCAAAACTATGGCTTATGGTATCCTAGAGATACAGATCTCACACTTCATGCTTATACAGATGCAGATTGGGCCGGAAGCGTGGATGAAAGGAAGAGCACAAGTGGTGGTGCATTCTTTATGGGTTCCAGATTAGTATCTTGGTTCAGCAAGAAACAGAGTTTGATTGCCTTGTCTACAGCTGAAGCGGAATATGTTGCTGCTACATCTTGCTGCACTCAACTCCTTTGGATGATGCAGACCTTGCAGGATTTTCAAATCACTTGTATACCACCAATCTCCATCTTATGTGATAATACAAGTGCAATCAGCATTTCAAAGAACCCAGTCATGCATTCAAAGACCAAGCACATACCGATCAAGTATCATTTTCTCCGGGAACAAGTACTTGAACAAAAGGTCAAGTTGGAGTATGTTCCTTCTAAGGAACAAGTTGCTGATATACTCACCAAACCATTGCCCAGGGAGACATTTGAATACCTCAGGCAAAAGTTGGGGGTTGTTGATGCATCATCTTGTTGTTGAATTTCTTCTGATGGTTGGTTGTATGCAAGGCTCATCTGGGGTATATGCGTACATGTGCTGGGTTGTGGATTGATCGAAGATTGAATGGCATAGGTTCAGGGGGAGCATATAATGCATTGTTGGCATTATGGAGGAAGTACAGAAGGAGATCATGGATGCTGGTCTGAATATTGCTGCAATATGTCTCTATCTCTTTCATGGTCATTTATGGTGTTTGGTGGATTACGGTTCTTCTTTGCAGATCTGGTTTATAGTCAAGGGGAGCATGTTCTTAGGGGGAGCATAACCCTTTGCCCTTGATGTCAAAGGGGGAGAATGACGTTGAAGATCTTGAAGTTGCCATCAAGTCCAAAGGGGGAGATTGTTGGCATTATGATTCTGGTATGGCTCTATGTTACAGGTGTTGTACTTGATGGCAACTCTCTTAAGTGGCAATGCTCTGTTCAGGCTCTCAAAATATGTTGGAAAATAAGAGGTACGCAAGTACACCATACAAAAGCTGTGGACCCGCAGGAATATCATAGATAAAGTGCGTACATACCCGCAGGTTACCCGTTCATGAGGTACGGACCCCCAGTTCACTCACTTCAAGGCAGAGAAGCGTGCTCACGTGGTGTTTTTTATGTTTGGCCCGTGGTATTTAGCCTGCCGTTCTTGATTCTATTGTTTTGGCCCATGGTATAGGATCTAATTTAGCCCCGGTTTGGATCCCTTGTATTGGTTATTGATGGTTTTGTCCCATGGTGTGGATAAGGGCTTGACTATAAATAGAGAAGGAGATCACTTGGCCAAAGTATCTTTGCAAATTGTATATCTTAAGATCTGAAATATTGGGTTATCGGTTTAAAAGCTTGATCTATATAAAAGGGAAGTTGAAAGTGAATCTATGAAGTGTGATCTCTCGGGTGCATGATCAGAGCTGGGCATTTGACTATCTGTGGCACACTGGTGGAATTCCAATTCGGCCCTAATCAGAGGTTCGCAGGTGATTAACGGTGCAAGTGCGGGGGTACGCACAACAGAAGAAGGCGCAGTGCGTGGGTACGCACAGCAGAAGAAGAAACAGTGGGTGGGTACGCAGCGCGATAGAGGTTCAGGTGCGGAAGAACAGTAAAGGTACGCGGCGTGGTAGAGGTTTAGGTGCGGAGGCACAGTGAAAGTACGCGGCGCTACAGAAGCCGCAGGTGCATAGATACGTGGCGCGATAGCATCTGAGGGTGCGTGGCCACAGTAGTAGTACGCGGCGTGATTGAAGAAACAGTGCGTGGGTACGCGGTGCAGTGGAAGGCTCTCTGCGGGGATACGCAGAGACGCAGAAGGTGAAGTGCAAAGCCACGCAGTCCAGATAAAGAAAAATTGCGTATCTATCCTAAAACATTTCTTGATCATCTTCTATTTATTGCTGCACAGTTCTGGGTTTATATTTCTGGTACTATCTTTCTGTTTACAGCATTCTGAGAAGTTGGGTAATTCTTGGAGTTTGGGTAATTTGCATGTACTTGATGATTATTTGATATTCTTGGATCCAGTTTGAAAATTTATGAAAAGTGGTCCTTGAAAGAAAAGAAGTAGGGGGTTGTAGCTCCCTTCTAGGAGAGACTGGAAAACGAGAGAGAGTTGTAGCTCTCTGCAGGTTGCAGCCTGCGTACTGGTAAAGGACTGCACCAGTACAAAATCATTGTAAAAGGAGTTTCTAATTGAAAGAAGATAGAGACATATTGCAGCAGGTGGTTTTCACCCACATTGAGTTTCCACCTTATATCTGGTGTTCCTTGATAATACTGATTCACCCCCCCTCTCAGTATTATTTCCAACATAGATTCCACTTCCAGCAAGACACCATCACAAAGTTTGGGGATGTCATCGTATAGTACTGAGATTGGCATCAATATGTGATCGAGAAGAATCAAGTAGAAGTTGTTGAGCTAGAATTCACGCAAACTCTAACATTACAGTGTTTTGTCTTGTTAGGCTATCAATTTATCTCTACCCTATTTTGTCTTATATGTGTATGAGTGTAAAATGTAATATTATTTGTAATTATGTTGTAACTAAAATTCCAAGTGTTAATATTGGAATATGAAGAGTCATAATGTAATGAATCATTTTGTAAAGAATATGAAGAGTCATGAGGGTAATCCAAAGGTCACAAAGCATAGTTGAAGAGTCACCCCCTCTTGTTATAAATAGAACCTCATAACTCATGTAACAGGCTTTTGGGAGCCAAGGTTTTGGCTAGGCTTAGGCTTAGAAGGATCTTGGGAGTATTGTGAAGAGCCTTGGCTTCTCCTTAGCATAGACCGAGCATACTTCTTTAGAGGATTAAGTATTTTTAACTTTAATGTTCCACTATTGGGGATAGTGGTCCATCAATGTTGTATGTATGAATGGAATTTTCACTTATAATAATAAAATCATAGCCAACACACTTTCATACATATGTTATGAATATTGTAGGAATATTCTTGTTTTATTTGAAATGTATGTTATTTAACTTACGCTTATGCTTATGAACTATTTCGTTTGCATTTGTATGAATCTTGTTGAACGTGTGTTGTTGCATTGACTCATCTCTTTAACTTGTGAACTATTTCACATCTTAGCTTGTGATGTCATTACGCTCATGTGTTCCTTTCAGGTAGTATACTATTACAGGCTTCCAAGGGGCACACATCATTTTATCTTTGTGTGTTGGAACCTTCATGCATCACACTTTACTCTCTTAGGGTCACACACTTTCTCTCACCCAAAGTAACCATACTTCACTCCACGCATTTTTTCAGTCAAGGCATAACATTATCACCCACTGCTGGGACTCCTAGTCCAAATAGTGTGAGGTCTAGTTGGGACTTTATATCGGGGAGATACCCTGATGTTGGTGGGTCTAGCATCGTCAACATAATCCAACACCTTAGAACTAGACAAAGAAAATTCCTTTTATTCACCATGTTAGCCTCCAAGATAATTCTCCAAACACCAAAAGTCAATTCTAGTCAAACTACATCAAAACTATATCCAACATAAAATTTCAACCCTACTGCAACAAAATTTCAACCCTTTTTCAGATCTTCAATTTTGGGCCCCTTCTAATAGTCTAGAAACTCACATGTGTGGCAAAGGAGAGAGAATTTCAACTTGTTGTTACTTGATAAATGTCTCCTTCTTCTTTAGTAGGGCTTTCTCCTTCTTCTCTAGATATTTCACTCTTCTTGTCTCCTCCTGCAACTACAGATCGATCTTCATTAGTGGGTGATCCAAATGAGGTTGAGTATCTTGCCAATATATAGTGGTTTGAGGCTCCTAATTTTGCTGACTTTTCTTCTTTGAGGCTGACTTGGAGGATTTGAGTCTGACTTGGTGGAGGAGGCCTATTTGACTTAATTTACATTAGAAATAATTTTCTTTCTTGATAAACAAAGCCCAAAAAGGGTCTATAAAATGATGACAAGGACTAGGACTCATGACAAAAACCCTAGAAGCCTATAATGGAGGCTTTGACCTAAGAAGAAAATAAATAAAGCATAAAATCCATGCTAATAAATATTTTTCTTTTGACAAATACATTTCATCATGACTTAAATACAATTATGAAGACTGATACATCTCCAGTCTCCAATTAGTATTATGTTCCATTGTGTGAAGCTTTTACTGTGTGGAGGAAGCTTCCTCTCCATAGTGAAGGTTCTGCACAAGGAAAGCTCCACAAAATGCTAAGATTCACCCCTTTGTTTCTAATCATTTTTAGTATTTATACAAATTGATAACAATGTTAATTTAATTGGAAATCTCATCCTTAAAACTATAGTCTCCCATTTCAATACATCTTCTTGGAGCATGGTGTTATGTAAAACCTCTTCCAAGAAAGTATGGACCTGTTCAAGTTGATGCCCGCTTGTGTCTAGTAAGAAGGGGGTGGAACCCCAATGGTGAAATAAAATCAATGTCTCGATAAAGCAAAGTAGCATTAGTAGAAACATACTTAGAAGTTATCCTTCACTTGGCTTTCTTGCTTTGCATGAGAGATCTTACGTCCTGTCCTCTTGCTATTTATGTCAATACAATACATAGGATTCTTAACACTTACTGATGAAATCACAACTTAGATATGTAAAAATTACAATTCCATAAATAACAAATTTAATTGTTGACACTTACAACCATTTGATATATTAGAGTGTTAAAATAATAAGCAATAGGCTATCTCTATGTATTTCAATGAAAAGCTCGTATCTTTTTATTTATTTCGACTGATGTACATAATTTATGCATTGATGGGATATTAATTTTACTAATATGGAATGGGATATAATGTAGAGATGTGTGACTTTCATTGTTCATAGCTTTCCTCCACAGAGTAAAATTTCTACATAAGCAAATATCCGCACAAGGACTTGAATTCAAATAACTACTTCAATGTGTATTTCAAGGTTGGAGAAGGCAATGATCTAATTTCTTGGATGAATATGGAAGTGTGGATTGTGGGGAATCCTTATCTATATCTGAAGGGCTCTTGATGCAGAACCTACCTCTAGGGATGTGAAGAACAATCGATAATCTAGACAAAGAAATGTCACTAATGACACACTTGGGAAGGAGAATTCATGCCGATATGCTAGTGGTGTCATGTTATATCCATGGAAGCCATGACATCGACCTTCCTGTATTTGACACTATGCCTCATAAAATACGATAAGCACAACATCCTATTTTTTTTTTTTTTTCGGGTAGTTGTAACATCTTAGAGAAGCTACTCACTTTGAAGACCTTACGTATCACACCAAAATGAGGTGTCCCAATTTCGTCCATGCAAAAATAAGGGGAAAATACACAGCCTTTCACACACTTTTTGACCCAGACTTATGTAGGAATGCAACAAAATACATAAATACACATATACACAAAGATGAAACATAAATAAAACTTCATTTCATTAATATCAAAGAACTAAAATATGTTTACATACAAAATGGAAATAAACTAGCTCAGGCGATGGTAGCTTATCTTTGAGAAGAGATGTGGTGGCTACATGCCTCTGAACTATGTTACAATGAGACTCAAAGGCCTATTTATTATTGAGAAACAATGGAAAACCCTAAATATTAAAAAACTTAACCCGAGGAGATAAAGCGCCAAAACTATGGGTCCCATTTGGGTAAATTGGTACATCAACTTCCCAAGGTAGTAACTTTGGCATACGATCTCCATTTGATGCAGACAATAACTTGTTAGAAAGATATATCAATGGACTACAAATTTTGACTGCAAACTTTAATTAAATAACAATGTTTGCTCATTTTTCAAAAAAACGTCATTTAGGGCCTCAAAATGGCTCCAGAAGTTCAAGACCCAAAAAACTGCGAAAAATAGTAAATTGTGCTACAATTAAGGAAACTAAAAAATCAAAAGAAACAGCAATGGGGGTCTAAGTGGAATAGATGGGTGGCCACCAATATCCACCTGGATCAGTCCTCCCCCACTTGGAAGAAATGTTCCCCATTGCATTGAGTGCCTCCATGAGATGGGGAAACTTTTACTAAAAATTTTTGCTAAACATGGTCCCTGGTGAGCCACTTGCCTTGGTGCAGGAGTTGTCCAACTTTGAAAACTCGATGCTAATCATGACGCTACTTGTACTTAACATTGGATTTTTCCATTATGTCATGGACCTACTGGCGGATGTGATGAATGTGCTCAATGAAGTTGTTGGCCTTATCAACTTCAAACTAGACATGAAACGAATATGCTGGAGTAGTTGCAAATGATATGTCCACATCAATGGGACATAGTGGCTGGAATCCCAATCCCACCAGAAAAGGGATGTGTTTAGTTGAGCTATGGAGAGATTTTTTGTAGCTATGTTGGAAATAGGGGAGGATTTCATCCCATGTGAGTGGGTGCTTCGAGTTGTACATGCGCAAAATGTGTACGATCATCCTATTGATGACCTCTGTTTGGTGAGTTTGGGGGTGGAAAGTCGTGGATTTACAGAGCTTGGTATCGAGCATCAACGAGAGAATTGAACAAAATGTACTAAGGAACATGCTATCGTGTTATGAGATAATGGACTATGAGATCCTAAAGTGTACCAACACCCATTGAAAGAAGAGCTTAGTAGTGGCCCATGTTGTGATACTCTTCTTGCCAGTTGCCAAAATGGCCAACTTAAAGAATTTGTCGATGACCATTAAAATGTAGTCGTTGCCATGCCTCATAGAAGGAAGTCCTAACATGTAATACTTTGAGATGGATTCCCAAGGTCAACTAGGAGTAGGAAGAGGAGTATATAGCCCTTGCTTCTTTATGGTCGATTTGGAAATGGCACAAGAAATGCAATATTTGATGTACTTCCCAACATTATGTCGAAGGTTTGGCCAATAAAAATATTTTTGCAACACTGCCACTATTTTCTCTACCCCAAAATGTTCAGCGACCCAAACATAGTGTGCCTCCCAAATCATCTTGGCATGCTCGCTACATAGAGGTGTCCCAGGTGGAATGACAATGCATCCTGCAGTTGAAAATTTGGAACTTGCTTGCCTTCTAAGAAAATCTGGTACATGTTTCCAAATTTTGGATTGCTTTTGTAAAGATACAGCCACCCCGTAGTCTTGTGCCCATAAGAGTCGAGAAAATTGGTCAGCACCAAGACTGGCGGTCGGCTAAGGAAGTCTGCAACATTGTGTTTTAGCAGCTACAACCACCCTTTCAAATTTTGGCCTGCACCCAATTTCGGAGCCTCCCTTGAGAGTTTCTCTTGATGACTGCACACACTTGGGTTCACTCTATGAGCTTGTGTGAGTCCTTGCATCTGCCTACATGCTCATTTCATTTAATTTCCTGCATGCTGGTGTCTAAGTCATGCTTATGACCATGTTCTAGTTATGCTCAAAATCTTCGCTTTGTATGTGCTTGTTGTGCTCACTATGAAAGCATATATCACAATCACACACAAAGTCACATTCATTGTCGCGCAAGCGTCATCTCGACCAATGAACAGTCAATCACAAGTGTCACTTGCACCATTGTTTAGTCATGTTGAACATGTGTGTCTGGATCGTTTGATTCGTTTCGTCATCGAGTCATGTGAGTGTGTGTTTGTATGATCACCTATGCATCTTAAGAATGTTCACACACTTAGTCATTTTTGTTGAAATTGTGATGACCAAACTCCCCTCTGATAGCTGGACCATCACCCCGCCATCGACTCGATCGACTGTCAACAAGAAAAGTGCAGAAGCACCAAGCTATTTGCATTGCTTGTAAGAAATTCAATCAACTCTCATGTTAGCCACCTAGAAAGTCGGACCTGGTAGTCACCTTGGGGCTGACTCCCCTAAAACTTTGCGTAGAGGCCACTAACCTTACTCACTCAACTGAGTGAGGAATTTTCATAGACATGTTGGAGAGACACCAATTTCCCGTCTCTATTTCCCTCAGAAAATTACGTAGTTTTCCTAGTCAGTCATACCGATAGTCGACTGACTGCTCATCTCAGAAATTGCGTAGTTTTCATGAGCAGGCCTTTTGCTGCCAAACAGTTTGTTCAGCTCAGAAATTGCATAGAGATGATCAACAGGTTGGCCTCAGTACAGTTTCCCCTGCCCGCAGTAGACTGCCAATTCCCTCCAGGAATTTTGTAGTTTTTGTTGCCAGTGACTGAGAAACCAAATGCCAGCTCCCTCTGAGAATTGTGTAGTTTTGGCTGCTAGTGACCCCAGTAGCCAACTTCCAGTTCCCTCCCAAAATTGCGTAGTTTTGGCTACCAGTATTCTGGGAAGTTCCTCCCAAAAACTATGTAATCCCTACCTACTAACCTCCTTACAACCTAGCCTATTCCTCCAGAAAGTTGTGCAAATTTGGCCTTCCAGCCCCTGCTGCCCGCTCGTTCCAGAAACTGTGCAGATCATACCTACCTTTCCTTTCTGCAGCCCAGACTGTCCCTTCCAAAATTTGTGCAAATTTTCCTCCCAGCCGAGCTAGACCTCACAGATAGTCATTGTTGACTTGGATTGCCCATCTACATCACTCAGTGACTCTTGCGTAGTTTTTATCAGTAGTGCCCAGAGCCATTATCCCACTTCACAACCTTGCTGCCTCTCCTGGTCACCTACATTCGAAATGATCATGTGTCATGGTAGACTAGGAGGTTTTGGATTCGATGTCATATCATATTCAGTGACTACAGGTATAGGTACACTAACAAACATGGCAAGTCGACGAATGGGATGAACAAAGGGAGCACATGCATAAGAATAGGTTCACCAACGGATGAATGAATGATGCATGCGAAGATATGTGCTCACCAACAGATGAATGGGTGAACATGCACCTTTGCAAACAGATGAGCTTGTCAAGCCTTCCAACATGTAAGCAAGGAACAACATGCCAACGCTTCATCAAGCGAACCAAAGACCATCGAAGACTCCATGCACTTCGCCATGCGGAGGTGAAGTTGTGATACACCATGAAGACATCCATCACCCAACAACACTGTAGCTCAACATGCATTCCAACTGTAGCACAAATGTACTAGAACTGTCATGTCGAGTCATGTCACCCACATCACTACTGTGGGCAATATTGTCAATCAATGTGATGTAATTTGGAAATCCAAGAGACCCACTTGTTGAACAAAGATTCATGTAAGTCGAAAAGTCATGGAAGTCAAATGGTCATGAGGGTAGTTGAACTGCCACAAGGGTCAGTTTCACCCTTGGCTATAAATACCCCCTCATTTGTACAGGCATGAGACTTTTCACCTCATCTCATCCCACATAGCCAAGAGAGTTTGTAATCTTTTCTTTGAGGAGTATGTATTGGCTCCAATGCCCTGCACTTGGGGTTAGTGATGTATGGTGCAACGATGTGTCTTGGAACTTTCACTTAATTTAGAATCCTGCCAATAGGCCATCACGTTTTCACACATGTATTGTAACTATTGTAAGAGTAATCTGTAATACTTGTGATGCATGTTGCTTTAATCTGTGTTCTACATATGAACTATTTCACTTGTTGTAATACATAATATATTAATGGAAATGTGTTGTATATGTTTTCAACGTTGTCTCGCCCATGTAGACTACTCTCCTAGACACCTGACAGACCTTTCACATAAAACTTGTTGTAAAAATTGTTGCCTTATTGGGGCCTGACCTAGGTTCAGATTTAAGTTAGCCAAACAAATCCCGGTACTACTGGCCCTTTCAGCAATAGTCCGTGGAGCGCGGACTGAGGTCTCAACTGAAGTAGTATGGGAGGATGCTAGAACCAGGTTTCTACACCCTCGAGATGTCTGATGAGTTCGAGCGGTCCGTGGTTTGACCCTACATGCAGGTTGCTTCGTGCACTTTCCCATACCTCGCAGTCTGACATACTACCTTTGTGTAGCCCTACCTAGGGCTTGAATGTCGCGCTTCTGCGTTATTACTGAAGACCATACTGATATTCCAATGTTAGTTGATTATCTTAGCCTACTTGCATGCTCTAAGTTATACTTAACAATATAAATCATTCATACAGGTGCGCGCAGTAAATAAAAAGTATATTTGCAAATCATAACAAGCATGCATTGATCCGAGAACAGATACATAGAATTATGACAAAACTTCTCTTTATTAATCCCTTGCTTGGTTACAGACTTGACTCAACCCTACGCCCTCAACTGCAGGAGTCCGCGCACTCAGCTACAGACTATTAGGCCTCTGCGCACTCAGCTGTAAAGCCCTCCCCTGCTCTACGACCCAAAGACACACTTCAACTTCCGACTCAATCACTTAGACTTGTTACTCTTCTCTATCCTTATCTATCTTATTTTACACTTAGAGCCTCGCTCTATTTATACAATCCCATGGTTCGCAGACCATGGGTAGGTCTATCCAACCAACATTACATTACAAAACTAGGGCGGACAACCCTGTGACTCTATTATACTTTCACGCCCCACACCCGCAATTCGTGGAGCTTTACAACAAAATTTAGTCAAAACTTGGGCTTTGAGCCCCAAAACATTCCTTGGGGAGATTCCATGCCCAACAAGCCCCCAACACAAACATTGTGACTCATCCTCGAGTCACTCTGTCAGCATGGCTATCTTTTTGCGGAGTCCCCCCAACTGTTCTCGAACTGTGCGGAGGTCAGCAACACACTGAGATGTTGCTTGTTGGATTTGCTGCATATGCTATTCTGAGACCTCTGTGTCTGAACTGCTTCTCTACGTCTGTACCAGTATTTGTTGCATATGTTTATAGTCTCGTTCCTTTGTCTGGATCCTTGGAGCGTGAAGACTATGCTTCTGCTGGCTAGTCAGATAGCCAGTCCACCCATGTAGGGCTTCAAGTGGCTGCCATTCACTTTTCCTGGGAAAGGTTCTCCATTTAGTTTGACTAGCTAGACCGTGCCTCCATCTGTGACCTCCTTAACCACGTATGGTCCCAGCCAATGCATTCTGAACTTTCCTAGGAATTTTTCAAACTTACTATCATACAGCAACACTAATTCATTTACCTTGAAGGTGCATAACTTAATATGGTGATCGTGCCAGGCCTTTTCACGTTGATTTGTACCTACTGATGAAAACCCGCTAAGAACCATTCCTCCTCAAGTTCTTCCAATTGCGCGAGGCTTTCTTCGAGAGCTTCACGGTCCGTCATACCTGTGAGCACTGTTATGCACAAACTAGGTATAATATACTCCATCGGCATGACAACTTCCATGCCATAAACTAACCAGAAAGGTGTTTGTCCCATTAATTTCTTGCATGTTGTCCTATAAGCCCATAGTACTTTTAAGGCGACAACAACTATGCATGAAAAGATGGTTGGCATGTTTTTTAACCCAAATGGCATGATGGTGTATTCAAAGCAGCCCCATTTAGTGGCGAAGGTGGTCTTGCTCCTGTCTTCCAGTGCAATTTTGATCTGGTGGTACCCTGAGAACCCATCGGTGAAAGGATATGCTTCTTGCCCGTCGACATTTTCTAATACTTCATCTGTGAATGGGGTCGGGAATGGGTTGTGTAAACAGGCGTCATTCAACTTCCTAAGGTCCACGCATATTATTATCTCTCCCTTCTGCTTTTTCTCCTACACTACCATAGGGCTTACCTAGTTGGATTCTTCCATCGGCTCAATAATTCTGGCTGCGAGCATTTTGTCTAGTTGTACGCAGACCTTTTCCTTGTATTTTGGATTCAAGCAGTAAGGCCTTTACTTAACCGGCTTTGTGTCATGTTTTAGGGTGATCTTCATCATCCCTAAATCGCCAACAATCCCCTTCAAGTCTGTAATCTTGGTTGGGAATAAGCCTTGGTACTCGCCGAAAACTCACCGACCTTATACACCATGGCATCATCCCAATAGTCACTGAGCATTGCATACTTCGGTTTAGCCTCCGTCCCAATGTTTACCTGCTTCATTTTTAGTGGTGTGGTGATGTCAGGATCTTCAATCAATGGTCCTTGAACCTCACGATAGCCTTCAGTTTCTATAATGTTAACCTTTCGTGGATCCTCATCATCCTCCTCAATATTTACATTGCAACACTCCAGCACGCAACTTAGCTAGGTCTCCCATCCCAGCTGAAGCACTTCCATTGGCTCCTGGGGTATTATGAAGATAGCTATTTTTACTGCTTGTAGCGCATCATCAACATTATCCCACCAATGATCCTCAAACGTGAAGGTTAACAAGAATCCTTCACGCAAGATATCCCATTCTCTCATGCCATGGTGGAGCTCCATCTTAGTATACCAATTCATGGGTATGATATCCAGGGTATGACAGAATAGGTGCATCCACTCAGGCTGTGGCTCTTCCCTGTAGACCTTGGTCCATTTCGCGAGGTGTGCACATGGATCATCCCATTCGTCATACTTGTCTGTGAGTCGCATCTTAGGCATCCCAAACCGCATGCACATCATGCTTCTACATTCGTGCCAGTCCTCAAAACTTCTTTGATGTGTACCCCACCATCTTGCAAGTGTAGCGTGTAGTACCCATTTCAGAGCATCAAAACACTGTTATTCGGGTACTTCTCTTTCAAATTTTTTCAGGAAATCATCCACCTCGCTCAACCCATCATACATAGGTAGATCTCTTACCTCTGTTGCCACGTAGTGTAGCGACCTTGTCATCATGTTACAGTTGAGAATGGTTACCTCGTGCAATTGGTTCTGCCATCGTTCTATTTCCTCATCCGAATCTGATGTGCAGGAGCTTTCGATCCCATGAAATCCTGCCATCTGTTGTTGGATTTACCCAGTCCTACTCCCGCAGGGTTATCTTGTAGATACAGTCTAGATCGTTGTCGCTATCATTGTCGTGCACCGGTTCTGTGTAGCGTGATCCTTCCGCAGGCTCTAAAGGTACCACTATGCGTAGTGACTTTTTCTCAAAAATCATCTTGTGTTTCTTTAGATTTATCACTTCATTCATGTCAGTGACCTAATCTATTTCTAGTAGCGCGGGATAGGGATTGCTTTCATCAACAACCTCTATCACTTCGTAATCTGAAAGTGCACTCGTACCTTCGATATCTATTGTTATGCCTTGTAATCTTCCCATAGGTAGGATCTTTTGTTGGTTCGCCATTCACAATTGAATAGAAGACCATTGTAGCACAGGCCTGCCCATGCACTTCCATGTCTGCTTTGGCAGGACATTTGCATCTAATCCTAGATCCAAAATTACTTGATCCATTTCATATTCCCCGATCTGTGCGGTCAATCGTATCTCTCTTCCTCATGTTGTGTGCTTCCCGAGCTTCTAGACTACGTGCGGTTCTCCTGGCATAGTCCCAGCACATCTAGTGATGAGTTCTTGTAGTCCCTTCACAAATTTTTTGTCGCACAGCAGCTTCATGCATGTCTCCAAAAATGTAGTGAGCATTGATGGGCCTATTTTTAGTTCTAGTTTGTCTTTACTTCCCGAAGTGAAGGCATCCACGAAGCTCTTCTTAGCTTCCATGAATGTCTCTTTAGCGTGCTCCAGATTATATTCAGGTTCCTTCGTCGGAGCCTTGAGAACCCAGGTACTTTCTTTGGGTTGCTTGCCCTTGTCATCCCCCGTTGTAATACCACTTCAGAGCACGATATTTACATTCAAGTCTTCCTTGCGTGGCTTAGACCTCATCATTTGCAGGTTCTAAGTTGGGGGAGGATGGAGTTCTCCTTTATTGCGCAACCTCGCTATTAGCGTGGGACATTCTTCTATCTCATGATCAAACCGGGTACAATATAAGCATGATGGTCTCGTCATATTTGTACAATCGCAGGCATAATGCCCTGGTCCTCCGCAATTGTAACATATCAATTGTCCACGACCTCTTCCTGGTCCCATTCCACCTCGACCTCATCCGTGCCCCTGAAATCTAGTGCGCGCCATCCCTGCATTTTGATTGAGGTCCTGCATTTCAGTCGGAACTCTATAGGTAGGAGTCTGATCCATCATCAGTTCATAACTTCTACAGGTATGCTCATCGCGGCCTACTGACCTGCAGAAATTACAGAACAACTGCTGGGAATTTTGCGTATACTTCCGTAATAGATGGCAGTTATTTGTAGCATGTTTCCCTCCTATATGACAAATCACGTACCATAATGCAGGTGCCATGCTTAGTCCTACTTGTGCCTCTGGTCTCAATGGCATTAGTCCTCCTCTCGCCAAGTAGTTCACGAATACTAGACAATGGTCCTTGTCATGTCTCTAGCCTTTGCACTTCACCCACCATACCTCCTCACGTGTTTCTGGGCGAGCCGTCTTGTCTTGTTTCAAACTATGTATCTCAAGGCACAAGTTTTTCAACTGCGCGTGGATTTTTTGAACTCCCAGGTTAGGATCTTGTATCGGGGTCTCATGCAGTCTCATTGCAATCTCCAAGGCCTCAGCCTGAGTGGTTAGCTTCTGCTATGACAACACATTCCATAGATCGGTATTAGTGATGCGATGAACCATGCACGGTGTTGCCCATCCATCAAGGTCATATTGGCTTCGCGAATTGTACACTTCAGTCTCCGATCCAACTCCCAGGGGGTCTCACTAGTAAGCATTGTGATTTCCTTAAATCCGATGATCGATTGTGTCTTCGATTTTGGCCTGCTAAATTCTTTGTTTAGCACAACTTGGATATCCGCGATCCCTGTGTTCGGATTGTCACTGGAATTCTTAATGTACCAAGTCAGTGCACGATCCTATAGAGGGTTAACAAGTGTTGCCTTCTTTATATTGTCATCCATGACTCCCTGTGCTTCCCATACAACCCTTACAACAAACCAAAACTTGTCCGGATCTTCATTCCCTACTCCTTTGAACACCAACAATTTTATCGCACTTGCCATATTGAACTATGGTGGTGGTGAAGGTGGTGTGGGCGAAGACGGTGTGAATATGGTGAAACTGGTGGTGGTGCAGGTGGAAGTGGTATATGCGAAATTCGCTACTTTATCAAACTGATCGCACTTCTTGGTGAGACCTTCGCAAGCTCTTCCTCGCTTTCTCGCGGAGGTGAAATCAAGGGGCTAGTTTCTAGTTCTACACTACCTTCATTTCTGTAGATCCTCCCACTTCGCGTGGCCCCAAACATCAATTTATTCGCATAACCCACTTTTCACACAGTAGCATTTTAATCCAAGTGTTCAAAGATTTAATGTACTTACCTCACGATCCTTTGAGGAAGCATCGTTCTACCTCGCTATAGCTGACCGAAGTATATACTACAAACTCGGTGATAAATCCTCTTATAATTCGATCGAGCCAGTGATCCACAGCATGTGCGATCTTATCTTCCAATGCTTCAAGTCTGCACACCAACTATGGAGTCCACACAATAGGTTTGTCGAGCCTACACCTTCCTTGATTGTCCGCTAACTTCGTAATCCACTCATACAACTGAGAGGGGAAGGATGCAAAGAAAATTTTGTGGATTTATGTATATAAGTAGAAATCTAACCACTCTTCCTTTAACAATCACGGATTCTTGTTCTCCTATGCCACGAACTCATGAATCTTTCTGTCCAACCACTCTTTAATTGCTTTCTTTGTCAGGTTCCAGTGATATGACGTCAGACATCTCTATGCAGATCCCGATCCTGGAAACGAAACCATTTGTTGGATTATTAGGGCTTGACCTAGGTTCAAAGTTAAGTTAGCAAAACATATCCTAGTACTACTAGCCCTTTTGCCAATAGTCCGTGGAGCGCAGACTGAGGTCTCACTCGAACTAGTATTGGAGGGTGCTAGAACCAGGTTTCTGCACCCTGGATATGTTTGATGAGTTCAAGTGGTCCAAGGTTTGACCCGGCATGTAGGTTGCTTTGCACACTTTCCTGTACCTCGTATTCTAATATATTGCCTTCGCGTCGCCCTACCCAGGGGCTAAACCCCGCGCTTCTACATTATTACCCAAGACCTTACTGATATTCCAATGTTAGTTTATTATCTTAGCCTACTTGTGTGCTTTAAGTTATACTTAACAATATAAATCATTCATACAGGTGTGCCTAGTAAATAAATAATATATTTTCAAATCATAACAAACATGCATTAATCTGAGAAAAGATACACAGGATTATGAAAAAACTTCTCTTTATTAATTCCTTCCTTGGTTACAGACTCAACTCCGCCCTGCGCACTTAGCTGCAAGGGTCCACGCACTTAGCTGCGGACTACTAGGCCTATGCGCACTCAGCTTCAGAGCCTTCTCCTACTCTACGACCCGAAGACACACTTCAACTTGTGACTCAATCACTTCGACTTGTTACTCTTCTCTATCCTTATCTATCTTCTTTTACACTTAGAGCCTCACTCTATTTATACAACCCTGTGGTCTGTGGACCATGGGTAGGTCTATCCAGCTGACATTACATTACAAAATTAGGGTAGAAAACCCTGTGACTATTATACTTTTGTGCCGCGTGCCTACAATTTGCGGAGCTTTACAACAAAATTCGGTCAAAACTTGGGCTTTGAGCCCAAAAAAATGCCTTGGGGGGATTCCATGCCCAACAAGCCCCCAACAACAATTGTTGCACTCATCTGTTGAGTGCTACACATGTTATCTTACCTTGTGTGTTGTGACTACCGCATTTGTGTAGACTGCTCCTCCGGAAGCTGTGCACGTCCTACTATGTTGTGTGTTCCTAGCCAAGTTGGGACTTCATCCCAACCAACTTCAGACTCACTCCCACCCTCTCCCTCTACAGTGAAAGAACCATTTACACAAGTGACACTTACACTCACCAGGAATGCGAACCTCACTTCTCAAAGACAAAGCATACCACTCTCCTGTGCTAAGAAGCAAGAGTTGAGGCAAATCCTTAAGACAATGGAAACTGGGCCATCATACTAGATGGGACTCCCACACCAAATGGTGTGAGGTCTAATTGGGACTTCATACCAGGGTGATCCCCTTAATGTTGGCGGGTACAACATTGTCAACATTTCTAGTGCTAGAAGGAGGGTAGCCAGTTGTATATGGCTAAAATTCCCCTCACACTTATTCATCAACAATCTGGTCAAGGAAGTTACTCGCATTCCCTCTCACCTACACGTGACTCTACAGTTGGTTACTCCTCACCTCCTAGAATTGAACATGAGATTCCACATCATCAAATTCACTCTATCTATCCCATCACTTGCTAGTTCACAAGAGCAGTCAAACTGATCCCAGACAGACAACATCTTCCACATGCATTTAGGAAGCTAAAAACCACTCCCACAGGATTTTTTGTATCATCGATGGAAGAAGCAGTCCTTGCCACACTTGAAGGTCTAGAAGAAGCTATTGAATATGGAGAGGAACCTACAATATTCCGGCAAGGCGAACAAGACACTCTTGTGATCTTCGGATCGAACTCCGGTACAGGAGGTGGAGGGGAAGGCAATGGAGGAGGTGGAGGTGGAGATGAACCGACAGACTCAGAGCTGGAACCATCAGACTCCAAAAGAGAGGAAGAGGATGAAGAAGAAGAAGAGATGGTTGACCCAAATATTGAATGGATGACTCAGGGACCATTGGCTCTCCCGTCCATTCTGCACAAGATGCCGAGGCGAGCGGAGAGAATGAATATCAAGTTTGACCCCGACAGCACGGTGAAGGAGGAAGACCACTTAGAAAACTTCTACCTACAACTGCAACCCTTGAGGTACGTTATGATGATGTAGCATGTAGATTGTTCCCATGTACCTCGGATGGTTACACAGTTGCTTGGTATCAGAGTATTCCACCGAACTCTATACAGAACCGGGTTGCATTCAAACGCATGTTCCTTGAAAAGTTCGTTGATGACAAGACCCCAACCATGCTACTCAAAGAGTTAGGAAGCCTAAAGCTGGAGGGAAAAGAGAAAGTGAAATATTTCAATAAGAGGTTTACATGTATATTGAACAATTTCGCAACAGATACTAAACCTCATGACTCCATCACCACTAATTATTACATGTTCACACTGCCAACTAGCATTGTGTAGTTCATCAAGCAAGCTGCGAAACCAGCACTGTTGGAAAATTGTGAAGAGGCTATCATTGTTGAGAGATACCCGTGTGTAGTTGGAGTCATCAAGGATGATGAATCGGAAAAGGACTCCAAGGATGCAAGAAGGAAGTCCCAAGCAATGGTAAGCAAGGGTAGAGACAAAGAAGCAATCGATATTGAAATTGCCACTCGTCTTGTCAAGAGATTGACCACTGAAATGTATGAACTCAAACAACATAAAACAAACATATTTGAAGGAAGTCACCCACCTAGGTAGAGATAGGCAAGCAGCTCATCTGGCACTAGCCAGTTCATTTCAAAAACTACGTAGAAGCATGTGTTCCAGCTCGAACACTGTGCAGATCAAAAATTTTGTTCTTTCCATGAAGAACATCATCCCGAGAACTCTTGTTCAGGCTGGAAGCGAGTTATAAATGCTTTCTGTAGTCATACACTCAATGTGGGAAGGAATATGTAGGAGCAATCAGAAGACATCGACAATGATGAAGAGGTTTCACCTGATGAGCCATCGAGCTCTGGGCAAGTGGTGAACACGTATCAATGCTCACAAACGATGTCAAAGATGAACACCGAGAAGCAACCCCAAAATAAAACTAACCATTACAATCTTAGGAGTAAAGGGGCTCCCCCCACACTTGGGTAGATACAAGAAAAGATAAGAGTGTTGATAAGGAAGACCGATCCACTGGTCACCCCAAAGAAAAAAACACAAAGCAAGTCTAGGGAGAGAGTGGCGGACAAAAACACATCCATGAGTAGCAAGCTGCAAAATGCTCCATCAGACAACATGAACAATCATTTTATCTTAGACACCTCGGTGAGTCTACCACCTCTGGATTACAACATTGTTGATGACATGAAGAAAACTCGAGCAAACATCAGTTTGTTCAAGTTGGCTAAGATCCAAAGTCAGTGAGATATCCTGCTGCATGCACTGGGATAGACCACAGCAGATAGCGCAACCTCTACTAGCAAGGGAGAAATAACACCTCTTGGATCACTTTCCAGAGTGCTCAATACACTTTGAATGGAAAAAGAAAACTCAAGTTTCCATCCATTCCAGTTACTTTCATTTTAAGTTTTCAACTATAATGTTCACAACTGTTTGGTTGATTCTAGCATGACGGCCAACATCATGCCACTCTCCATAGCTAACAAGATCAATGCACAATGGAACGAGAAATCCGTGTGAATCATACAACTTGATCAAACATTGGTACCAACCACTGGTGAACTGTGAGACGTAATCATCCGATTATCTTGTGACAATCGATTCCACTAATGCATCAACATAGTTGTTATGGACATACTAGAAGCATATGGTCTACTACTTAGCAGAGACTGGTCCAACAAGCTAGATGGATATTTTGCTATAGACTGGTCTCACATTTGGCTTCCGTACAAGGGAAATTGCAACCAGATCTGGGTAGAATCCAAGAGGTCTATGAAACAAAATGTCACTCCCATCAATGGTGAGAATGAACCATTAGCCGTAGAACTCATGTTCGGTAATTGCCTCCTTGAGACAACAATGGGGTGTTATCCTGCACGGCCAATGCCAACCCCACCAGACGTGTAGTTGGGAATCCTTCCTTGCCAAACTAATGGTAATGAAACTTGTACAACACATTGTACCAATAGCAGCAATAGTAGCAATAGCACTAGCACATCAAGTGGTCCATGTACAGATGAGCTATGGACCAAGTACATTGATGGGTCAAAGACATAGGATGACTTAGGTGTCGGGTGTGTTTTGATCAACCCTTGAAATAGGAAGCATCTAGTATGAACAAGTCACTTGGAGTTCGAGTGCAGAGACAACATAGCAGAATATGAAGCACTCATGTTAGGCTTGCTAAAAGCCATCAACCTCAATGTGATCATAATCAAAGTGGTAGGTGATTCAGAGATAGTGGTACGTTAGGTACATAACACCATTCATTGTTTATCACCACATCTCAAAAGTCACCAACAAGAGGTATGGTGACTAATCTCAAACTTCCAAGCATTTAATATTATTCTCGTACCACATACGCATAACACAGTTGCTAATGCACTGGCAAACACAGGCTCG
Source organism: Pinus tabuliformis (assembly GCA_031772625.1). Lineage (NCBI taxonomy): Eukaryota > Viridiplantae > Streptophyta > Pinopsida > Pinales > Pinaceae > Pinus > Pinus tabuliformis. Next base: position 210,101,500 of record CM062809.1, on the reverse strand, counting down.
AGAATGTCACCGATTAGGGATAGGTTAACTATTGAAATTTTTTACAAACCATCTATCCTAGAAAACATAACTAACTTACGCATGTTTAATGATGATCAACAGATACTGCACTTCATGGACAACGCTGATGTCTTCAAAGATGCAGTGATACACGATGACAAGCATGAGCACTCTCTGTAAGTGGAACCTAGTAACATGAAATGCCACATTATCACAAAAGGTGTGGCATCATTGGAAAAGCTATATGAATTGCAATAATGGTTCCAGGGGCCAATGAACAACAATACCCATAGTTCCACTATGAGGCATGAATTGATAAACCTGGGAATAGAACATGATCTGAAGTTTGTCAATCTTGGTACATGCTGTACACAGCAAGAGTGGTGTTGGGATGGGGTCCCCTAGGGTCAATTTTGGGGAAAAATCCCAAGTTTTGTTGTATAAATATGTAAAGTCTCTGTAAGTTGTGGTCGCAGAGCACATAGATAATTAAAGAGTCATAAAGGGTTTTACCCTTCTTTTATGTAAGTTGAGTCGACTTTTGAAGATCTACCCATGCTCCAAAACCATGGGATTGTATAAATAGGTGTGTCTTAGGATGTCTAAGAAAAGTAATGAAGTTTGGTCTATGGAAGAAGTCTAAAGAGATAGTGAAGAAGAGTAGGAAGAAAGGCTCTGCAACTGTGTGCAAACAGGCCTAGAAGTAGAGTTCGTAGCTGAGTGCACGGACCCCTACAGCTGAGTGCACATGGAAGTCTTGAGTCTGTAAGGAGAAATGAGTATTAATAAAGAAGATTGTTCTAGAAATACTTGTGTTTATCTCTTTACTTTTGTTTATATGGATGCGCCTTATGTTATAATGGGTTTATGAAATAATAATGTATTGATGCGTGACTTTACACGACTTATATTGTTATATGAATGAAATTATTGTTACTATTTACGTGAATATTATCTTGTTGTATGTTGAAGTTATCGAACACTTAAGCTGATCTGAGTAATTAGTAGGTTATAAGTAATCTTTAATGTGCGTAAATAGTGGATTCGTTGACTCAGGGTTCGCGAAAGATAGCCATAGACCTTTGCAGAGGTCTAGAGGCTAATTAGAGAAGTTACATCAATAAGCCTTAAAGCCTTATCGATCTGAGCAAAAGTAGATGTAGGGCATAAAACAACATCACGCTCATCTCTGGGTGCAGAAACTTGGTTCTAGCACCCCCGCATACTACTTTGGGTGAGACTTCAGTCCGTGCTCCATGGATTGATGCTGAAAGGGCCAATAGTGTAGGGATTTGTTTGGCGCAACTAACTCTGAACCTGGGTCAGGACCCACTAAGCCAACAAATGGTTTTGTTTCTGGTACCGGGATCTACATAAAGAGATGTTTGATGTCGCATCACTGGAATCTGACCAAGAAAGATCCATGAATCTGTGGCTCAAGAAAACAGAAATCTGACCTGATGAAAGAAAAGTGGTTGGATAGATATGTATACATAGAATACACGAGATATTCTTCCGCACCTTCCCAATCGAACTATACAAGTGGATCGCTAAATTGGCAGATGGCTAAGGAAGGTGGAGGCTTGATAGTCCAATAGTGTGGACCTCGGAGCTAGTGCAGAAGTTGGAATCTTCTGAAGATAAGCTCACGGGTGTTGTTGATCACTAGCTTGAATGAGTCTCAGGAGGATTCATGACAGAATTCATGGTCAATGCCTCAGTCAGTTATAGCAAAGAAGAGCGATGCTTTTTCAAGGGACCGCGAGGTAAGCATTTGAGGTATTTGAATACTTGGATTGAAATGATCTTGTGTGAAAAGTGGGTTATGCCACTACCTTGATGTTTTGGATCTATGCAAAGTGGACAATTCTTTAGAAATCTAGAGAGAACAGGTCTCGAATGCAACCCATTGATAGAACCTCCTTTGAGCGACTACGAGGGAGCAGTACAGGCCTCACCACGAAGCGTTGTACAATTGATAAGACAGGGCTTTTCATGAATAACTCATTCGTCCACACCACCTCCACAACATACACCTTTGCCCACACCACCACCACCTTCGCCACTGTTCAACATGTCGAATATGATGAAGTTTCCCATTTTCAAGGGCTTGGGAAATGAGGACCCAGACAAGTTTTGGTTTGTTACGAAGGCTGTGTGGACAACACAGAATATTATAGATGATCATATGAAGAAATCACAATTGGTTACTGCTCTACAAGATCATGCGTTGACATGGTACATTAAGTATTGCACTGATAATTCATTGGCATCATTAGCGGACACTCAGACTACATTGAATAAGGAATTAGGTAGGTCTAAGTCCAAAACTCAATCGGTAGTGGGATTCAAGGAAATTGCGATGAGAATCAGTGAAACACCCTAGGAGCTGGATCAAAGACTAAAGTGCGGAATTTGTGAAGCCAATATCAATCTCACAGATAGTCACCACCGTGATTGGTTTATATTCATGCTCCTGCCTCACTTAAGGATTTGTTTGTCACAACAAAAGATAGGGACTTAGGTGGAAGCACTGGAGATCGAAATGAGATTACATGAGACATCTATCCAGGACGTGAAGTTGGGAGTTCAACATATTCATGCGGAGTTGTAGTACGTCTGCTTGGAGTTTTAGAGCTTAAAGAAGGAAAAAGTGGCTTAGCCAGAAGTGCGTGAAGAAGTTTGGTGCCTCAAGTGTAAAAGCCAAGGGATAAAGATCACTGCGCTGTTTTCACAAATTATATGGTAGGAAGAGGGCCAATGTCCCTGAGGTAGGAACCTCAAGCTAGACCAAGTATAGGGCCCACATTGTGGTGTGCTATCTGTCAAGTAGTAGGAAAGCATGTAACAGACAATTGCCACTTGCTGCAAAGATTTGTTCGGACACTGCAACAACTATTATGTAATTTCTGTAAATTAGTGGGCCATGATGAACGTAACTACTGTAGCTATGAATTGATGACAGAAAGAAGGCCAGTGTATTGAATGAAAAAAAAACTTGTCCTTTGGATCAAGGTGCTAGGGGAGTGTGCAAAGGATATCAGGGACATGGACAAGGCCGAGGAGGAGGAGGACCTGAGAAAGGTCGAGGGAAAGTTATTTGCTATAATTGAGGAGTGCCAGGGCACTACGTGTGGGAGTGTACAAACCATACATGCCTGTTATTCCAGTATTGTACTCAGTTTGACCACGTGATAGAAGAATGCCCTATATTGATAGCTAAAATGCAGGAGAGGAAGGTGCAGCCTTAGCAGCCTACCCAGAACCTGCAGATGATTTGGGCAACGCCTTGCAAAGAGGATCCCAATGTCAATATCGTGCTGCGAAGTGGTGTGACGACTGGTGACAATAAGGGAAAACAACCTGAAGAAGGTGGATGGGTCCGCAAGGCTCTAGAAAAATAAGTTGGGTTTGATTTAGAGCATGCAAAGGAAATGTTCATGGAAGCAAAGAAAAGCTTCGCTAAAGCCTCTACCTCAAGAAGTCAGGATAGGTTATCCAAAGAAGTTGACCCCTCCATGCTACTACTCTCTTAGAGAATTGCATGAAACTGTTGCGCAACAGCGAGGCCATGAAAGGATTACAGGAGTTGATAAACAAATGTTTTGGTAGGGATAATGCTTGTGACGGGCACCGCGCAGTCAAAAAGATCGGCAGACATAAGACGTGAACATGACGTGAGATGAGGCTCACTGTGCAAATAGGAGAATATGAGATGGATCAATTTATTTTGGATCTGGGGTCAGATCCCAAACAGACTTGGGAAAAAATGGGGAGGCTTGCACTATAGTGATCTCCGATTCAATTAAGAATGGCAAATCAAAAGAAGATTATCCCTATGGCGAGATTACATGGGTTAACTGTAGATATAGAAGGTGCAAGTGCATTGGCTGACTTTGAGGTAATCGAGATTGTTGATAACATCAATCCATATCCCGCGCTCCTTGGAATTTATTGGGCTATCGACATGAATGGGGTCATCAATGTGAAGAAGCGGACAATGTCACTTGAAAGAAGGACCACGCTATACTGAACTCGTCCATGACTATGAGGAAAATGACAATGATTTGGAACATGTCTATAAGATAATAGCACGAGACCAAGATTGCATTAATCCGACAGTCGATGGATGAATTGCATAGGACCGTGAGAGCTCCTGTACATTAGATTCGGATGAAGAATTGGAGCACTGGTAGAATAGGTTACACGAAGTATCTACATTGTGATGTAATATGATGACTAAATCATTGCACTGTGTATCATCCGAGGTAAGAAGTTTTCCTTATTATGATGGTATAACTGATGTAGATAAATTTCTAGATGCATTTGAAAGGGAATTTCCTGCGAAGCATCTCTTCCAAGTGATGGATATGGCACAGCGCGTGACGCCTGCACATTGGTGGGGTACACATAAAGATAGTTTTGAAGAATGGCGCTACTATAAGAGGACAATGAGGATGGGATTTGGTCACCCCAAGGTACAGTTGAATGAGAACTAAGCAGGTAAAAATTGGCACATAAGCAGAACCAAAGTTTGTGAAGATTGGGGATTACTGGGATGATGCTATAGTCAATAAATTCGCTGAGTTGCTCCGTGAATATCAGGATTTATTTCCCACAAAATTTTCAGACTTCAAAGGCATCATAGTTGATTTGGGAGTGATGAAAATAACTTTGAAACCAAACATGAAGCCTGTTAAGTAGAGGCCATATCACCTTAGTCCAAAATACATGGAAAGGGTCCCCTTGGAGTTGGACAAGATGCTTGCAACGGGTATTATTGAACCAGTAGAAGACTCTGATTGGGTGAGTCCAATGGTCGTTCAGGAAAAGAAGCAGAAGGATGAAATAAGGATTTGTGTAGATCTCAGGAAGCTCAATAATGCTTGTGTTCATGATCCTTTTCCAACTCCGTTCACAGATGAAGTATTGAATAATGTTGGCGGGTAGGAGGCCTATTCATTCACTGATGGGTTCTCTGGATACCATCAGATAAAGATCATGCCAGAAGATAGGAGTAAGACCACCTTCACGATAGAATGTGGATGTTTCCAGTAAACAGTGATGCCTTTCGGACTTAAGAATGTGCCACCGATCTTCTCATGCGTGGTCATCACGGTGTTGAAGGAGTTATTTCACAAGTTCTTGGAGGTATATTCCGATGACTAGATAGTGTTTGGGCTAGTCAAGCACCATGTAGATAGTCTGCGCCAAGGATAATTTTAGGGGCAAATGTTCGCCCTTTGGCGAAATTAAGGGGTTTTAAATTTTTAGTGGGCGAATATTTTGTATCATAGTACATTTTTACAAATCACCTCAAATAGCCCACCTTATTTTAAGGGAGACGGTAAAAAAGGTAAATTTAGCCCTTGAAATTAGGACTTACAACCTTCCATTCGCCCATTTTCAAGAATAGGTTTTATTTAAGTGAATCCATTTGCCCATTTTCAAGAATAGGTTTTATTTAAGTGAATCCTATGGGCCAAATACCATATTTATAAAAGAGGTATGGTAAATTAATAAAAATATAAATAAATGAGAGGTATGGTAAATAAATAAAACATTTTTTATATTTACTCCATAAGTCACCTTATATACATGTAAGGGTGTAAACAAATAAAAATAAAGTAAAGTGGAGGTATGGTAAATAAATAAAACGTATTTTTATACTTACTCAAAAGATATGGTAAATAAATAAAAATATAAATAAACTAGACGTATCGTAAATAAATAAAACCTCTTTTTATATTTAGTCCATAACCCTCGTTCTATTTATGAAGGCTCAAGAAATAGGTTTTATTTAAGTGAATCCTATGGGCCAAATACCATATTTGTAAAAGAGGTATGGTAAATTAATAAAAATATAAATAAACGAGAGGTATGGTAAACAAATAAAACATTTTTTTATATTTACTCCATAAGTCACCTTATATTTACGAACACTCAAAAAATGGGTTATATTTAGGTGAAACCTATGGCCAAAATACTATGGGACAAATACCATGGACTAGATTGTTATTAATACCATGCAAAAAAACATTATTAACCCTAATATTAGAATTAATAAAAATAAAAATGGCACATGGTATTGACCCATGGTATTCACCTGGAATGTAGCCTATTTAAATGGGGGAATTAAACCAGCATGTAGCCTATGCTAAGATTCACTAGGAATTTACAAAGTTTTATTATTTAGTGAAAGACTCGCCAAGATCTTACAAGAATATAATTGAGTAAAATATTCGCCATGCCTGGTGAGAGATTCGCCAAAAATTATATATACATATTATATTATTGATAAAATCTCCTTCCATTTTTCCTATATACCATGGAGATTCGCCCATTTATTATATTTATAAATTTAGGGGGGGTTCTTAAAATTTTCCCTGGTCTGCGCTTAATGTTGGATACCTGTCGAAGGTATCAAATTGAACTAACCTGAAGAAATGCTTGTTTTGTGTCCCTTTTGGGATATTTTTTGGTCATGTGGTATGCAGACAAGGACTCATGGTGGACCCTCCTAAGATCATAGTAATAATTAACTTGGAGACGCCAAGGAGAGTTAAAGATCTGCGCAGAACACTGGTCCACACTGGGTATTATCAGAAGCTCATCAAAGGTTATGCTTAGATTACCACGCCTATGGAAAAGCCACTGAAGAAGGATGCTACATTCTATTGGGATGAAGAATTTCAGTGCAACCTGGATGTACTAAAGGAGAAAATGGTCACCGAACTGATCCTAGTCTTCCCTGATTAGAAGAAAGAGTTCCATGTGCATGTAGATGCCTCATGTATTGCGTTAGGAGTAGTGATGACACGAGATGGGGAGGGAGAGCTGGATCACCCTATAGCGTTTGCAAGCAAGAAGTTTTCTAAGGCTGAAGAGAATTACTCGACGATAGAGTGCGAAGGCTTGGCTATGGTGTACGCACTCCAAAAGTTTAGACATTACCTGCTAGCCAGACATTTTAAGATGTATAAAGACCATTCTGCATTGAAATATTTAGTCAATAAGCCTGTGTGGGGGGGAATATGAAGATGGATGTTTTTGTTTTAGAAGTATGATTTCGAGGTGATTGTTAAGCCAGGAAGGTTGAATGCAAGGTGAGACCATCTGTCGCACATTGAAACAGGAGAGGATCCTACCAATTTGGAGGAAGGGTTGCCTGACGTGCAGCTCTTCATGGTGCATGTCGTGGATAATCACTTTGTAGACATTATCCAATTTCTGACAATAGGGATGGCTCTAGAGGGATACACCAGGCAACAGAAGAAAAAATTGGTGGTGTGCGCGAGAGACTTTTTAGTTATTGCAAGTCATTTGTATAAGATGGGATTGGATCAAATAATTCGATGCTATGTTCCCGACTTTGAAAGAAATAGTATCCTCGTTGAAGCTCATGGAGGGGCTACAAGAGAAAATTTTGCAAGAAAAACAATAGCTCAAAATAATTTGCGTGCTAGGTTTTGGTGGCTGACGTTGCATAAGGATTATAAAGCATATTTCAAGGCATGTGATGCATGATAGAGGATGGGCAGGCCATCATGGAGGGATGAGTTTCCTTTGAATCCGCAGGTGTCATTGCATCCATTTGAGAAATGGGCAATTGATTTTGTAGGACCGATTCAGCCTCCAGGTAGGAAGACGAGCGCGCGATATATCATCACCGCAACCGAATATTTGACCAGATGGGCAGAGACACAACCTGTGAAAGACTATGTAGGGGCAACAACAGTGAAATTTCTATTCAAATATGTGTTGACTAGGTTTGGTTTCCCAAAGGTTTTGATGAGTGACTATGGTACGCATTTTCTCAATGAAACGATCAGCGCGAGGACATAGGAGTTCTAGGTTTACCATCCTCAGGGCAATGGAATGGTTGAGGCTTTTAATAAGATATTGGAGAATGCACTGAAAAAGGTTTGCAATGCGCAGTGAAAAGATTGGGATGTGCATGTACGAGCAATGTTATGGGCCTACAGAACTACTTGTAAAAAGCTTACTGGTCAGACACCTTTTAGGTTGGTCTATGGTGTAGAAGCTTTAATGCCTATGGAATACATTGTGCCTAGTTTATGCATAGTGGTTTTCACTAGAATGGCGGACCAAAGAGCCTTAGAAGAAAGGCTTGCACAACTAATAGAGCTCGAGGAAGATAGGTTTTTGGCTAGATTCCATCAGCAAGTTTAGAAGGGACGTGAAAAATCTTGGCACAATCAACACATCAAACTGTGCACCTTCCAGGTAAATGATTTAGTATTATTATATGAAAGTAAGTTTGATAAGTTTCTAGGAAAATTTTGGATGCATTGGCTGGGGACATATGTTATCAAAGAGATTACAGATGTCAGAGCAGTTCAGCTTCCGAAGTTGAATGGAGATTCATTTCCAGGAAGGGTAAATGGAAGTCGATTGAAGCCATACACTGGGGATCCGACCCAATGAATACATGATGGTAGCATAGTATTAGTGCTCCAGCAACCTGCAAGGAGGCACGAGACTCTAAACTACACTACCGGTTGATAGAGCTACACGACAGGGGGTTTTCATGAAAACGAATGATGTCACAGTACCGGAAGAAGCGCGAAGGGAGTTGTGCTATAGGGGAAGATACCACGCAGCACAACTAGAAAGTAACCATTACAGTCATTGTTCATTATTTGACTGCCAGAAGGCAGTTAAGAGGAGCGGGGGGGGAATTTAAGGCATTTAAGGCTGAATTTAAGAGTGAAATCTTTGGAAATCTAGTGCTAATTCAACATTTATGGACGAATTTGGGGGGAACAGTTGAATTTAAATTCCAATTTACCTATAAATTATGCCTGGTCATCCAGAGAAAAAAAATTTGCATCCTTAGAATTTCAATGCTTAGTTATCAGTTGTTTAGGAATCCTTAGGTTTACACTAATTTGGTCACTAGTTTTGTATTTGATAAGTTACTCGAGGAAACCCAATGGTTTATCCTTAGCACGATGTCTCGACCAAGAGAGACTACTAGTATAGGAGGGGTTGTCGCCTCTGAAGGAGATACTCTAGAGGTGATGAGCATAGAGACTCCAGCTGTAGTGCCTACAGTGCTGAGGTCACCTAGGCCGAAGCCAACACTGGTGAGGGAAGTCCCCAAACCTAAGAAGGACAAGTAGAAGAAGCCCATGCCAGTGCGCGAGTCACCAAGGAAGCATGTCGCTACCCAGGCTTGGAAGAGAGACAAACTGAGTGTGAAAGAGAAGGGAAAGGTGGTGGACTTGGAGGCTGAAGAGGGCGCGGAGGACATCAACACTGAGGGGGTGGATCCAATATCCAAGTTTTCAGGTTACATCCCTCTGCGCAAGGGGAAAGTGAAGGTCCCTAAGGACCCAGATGCATGAAAATTCCTCCTTAATATACCCATACTACCATAGAATATCACTTTTTGAAGGTCCGTGCCTGACACGGATTCCCCATATCAAGTTGGAAGATTGGGTTTTTGCGGACAATGAGAGGTTCCCCCACTTGGAAACAAAAAACTACATGAAGAGGGTGTTCTACAAAGAATCATGTGTCACCATGCTGGAGCCTGTGGAGTGGATTCACGGAGAATTAGTTGGGTTTGTTGAACCTGTTATTGGTGCCCCACAAGCCCCACTCCAACATCAATATTTGTGATCAAGCAGTTGCTAACCCTGGTGCATGATAGTTGTTTGTGTCTAAGCGTGCCAATCCCCATCACTAATATGTTGATCCATTGGATGACGCTGTTGCCACACTAAGGGATGAATCTGGCCAAGGATTTTGGCAGAAATATGAGTGAGTGCGATATCACAGCAAAAATGAAGGATAAATTCAATCTTAAGAAGAATCCATGCGTGTAATCTATAACCTCAATCACCAACCCCACAGTGAAGGTTGCCACATAGATCCTTGCGGCAAAAATTATGAGAAAATGCTGCTGAACGAGGTTTTGGTGCGAGTAATTTCTTAGATTGCCTAGTGCATGGAGGGTGTACAGTTCAATTGGGTGTGCTACCTTTGTAGCAAAATTCTCGCAAAATGTTGATAGGTGCAAGGCAAGAGTAAAACATTCCACTATTCATGGTTGTTTCTCTCCATTGTGCTCATCACTTGGGATTTGACAGAGGACAGTCAATTTCCTCGTGTGGATAAGGATTTGCCAGAGGCTACACAGTTTGCCTCCCTGTGGGCAACAAAGGATGTCACGTGCATCACAAAGACAAAAGTCTTATGGGTGCTGATGGGGGTGAGCATTTACATGGCCATCAACCAGAAGCCATGGTTGTCTCCAACCATGTTTGAGCAGCTGCCAGGATACATGGAGTTTAAAGACGAATTCCACCGTGTATACATCTGAGCATGGAAGGATTCACAACAAAAATGGTTTGACCTACCTTACCTCACTACAGATTACGCTATTGAGGAAGTCGTCAAGCACTAGCCGATAGAATGGCACTCTCCATATTATCTAGCCACAAGGACTAGAAATTTCGCGGAGAAGAAGAAGAATGAAGCAGCCAAGCAGAAGGTTGAGAATTTGGCCGAGAAGTGGAAAAGAGAGGCCAAGGAGAAGGCCATGAAGTAGCAAGCCGAACAGGAGGAGCATGACTCGAGTGTAGTGGTAAGTCTCCTTCACCCCAAACACAGGAGGAGGAGAAGTCAAAACAGGGTGGCAGTGGTCGGGAGGAGTAGGAGAGCTCTTCCTTCCGGGTCAAATGGTAGAGGGAACAAGGAAAGGAAGGGCCGCGGAAGAAATCGAAAGTGACCAAACCATCGCTAGAGCCTATTACTCTGATAGACGGTGACCTGGATGAGATAGGAGACAAGGTGCAAGATACCATGGCAGAACTGATGCAGTAGTTTGAACAGCATCAATAGCAGGCATTGAGTGCCATTCAGAAGGATTTTTGCGAGATACAGATTCAGACGACTAGGATCCAGGCAGGCGCAAGGAAAATCAGCTCTGCATCAACAAGTTTGGCATCGAGGACCACTCAAGCAGTAGAGATGGTTCGATCACTAGATCTCCAAGCAGTCACGCTTCCAAATGGCTCCTTGATCACAGAGATGGCCGCTGACAAGACCATAGTGAGTTCTTTGAAGAAAATCAACAACAACATGGCCGCGCTCCCCAATGAGTACCTGCACACACTGCAAGCATGCGTGATAGCAGAGTTCAGATCTTGGGAGTAGCACGTGCTCAACCTCATCATTGAGTATAGAGTGAACACAAACATATGTTCGCTGAGAATTCAGAGGTGCTAGAGACACATAAGAAAATTTAGGCGCAGAATTCCCAGCTTGCAACTACGGTGGCAGAAGCTTGCTGAATAGTCCCTAAATTGCATATACCAGAGGAAGCATCGTTTGAGGTAAAGATCAGAATGCTGGTTGCAGGTGTGTGCAATGCTAAGACAAAAGTGGCTAGAGTTCAGTTCATGTTGAACCTAAAGATAACAGAGTTGGATTTGAAGTGAAAGCCTTCAACTTTGCTAGAGGTTAGGGAACAATTCGAAGCCACTATGAAGGATGGAGTCGCGACAGTGGATGTTGCTGTGGTAGACTGCATCGTGATTTTTGAGCAGGCGATGGAGGTAGTCACGACTGTTACAGGTCTATTTGGGCACGTAAATCCCGACGATCAAATCAGTACAATTAGGACTCATCAAACCCTAATTCAGTTACTACATGCCCCAGACAAGTCATCAAATTGAATGCTTTCATCCATGTAAGTTTCCTAGCTTGAAACACTATTGAAATGCCTCCTTAGGACACCAGCACAACCTTAGTCAGGGGAAACTATGCTGTAGAGTAGTTAGGCCCATTCAAACCTACATTACATTGCACTTAGGGCCACTTATACTTGCGTTGGGCGAGAATGAGCGAAATTGGCATAAGATTCTAGGAATATTCCTTTATTCTAGAGCATTCTAGAAGGATGCCCAACTCTTATCTCATCCTATGAGATCAAATTTAGATAGGCTACAGATCAATTAACCCTCTATCCTCTCATCCCTTTCTCCATGGAAACTAACTCCAATTATGGAAAACCATTGAATACCCTATTTATGACAAAATCACTTGCATTTCCCTATAAATTGACCACTCATCATAGTGATTAGGGGCTTAAATTTGGATACTGTAGTCAAATATTGTTGGTTTGAGACTTGAAATCATTGTCAAGTAAGCTTATGTTGCTAGATTGATGTGCTATTGGTGTGATGAGGGTTTAGAATAAGCTGGATGAGTGACACGGGATCGAACCACATAGGGTGTTACCCCTCCTATCAGTCAATAAATTTGTTTGTTCCTTTTCCCATATTTTTGTTCATATCTATGATGAATGTATGTTCAAATGTTGTCGATTCCATTTGTTTGTAGTAGATAGATCATATCCTTGATTATTGTCATCTTTTGTTTATGTTGGGACGTACCAATTGAGAAAATTCAGTTTGAGTGGGAGCGACGAGAGCAATTCAAAGGAGATCAAAGGATGTGAAGGATCACAAGTAGGTTCCTTCATCTTATCTATCTATTGTAGGAAAAGGTTAAACCTCTTTACTTTTGTTGTTCTAAGTGTAACTACCCACTTAGGGAAGATGTACTTAGCCGTAGGTATAAATTCCATATAAAAAATTGGTGACTTCGCTGGGGTATTGTTAAAGTCAATCACAGCGGCAGAAATATAAATTCTCACATAGCATAAAACATGAGACAACATTTAACATGGTTCACCCAACCAATATAGGCTATGTCCACCAGACAAAAGTATTGGCTTTTCAATTATTCAAGAAGAGATTACAATAGCATATTTGCACATCTTCACTTCCTCTTCTCACACCTCACATATATGTTTTCCTCTATAGGCTTACAACTTATAGATTTATAGATGTAGAGAAGAAACTGAATAATAAATTCTATCACAACAAAATAGGATATAATATCTCCTCATCCGATTTGATGCAATCAGTTTAGGAACAAATCCTATTGTTGGCATTATCCATGAGATTTTAGCCAAATCAGTATATAAAAAATCGCAACAATCTCCACCTTGACAACAATTAGCCTGATACCTCGTTCCTTTTTATTCTTTTCATTTTGTTTGCAAGCCAAGAGAATCCAGACACCATCGTAGCTTCTTTAATAAAACTAGTTTCGTGAACATGTTTGCACAGTTTTCCTTTGTATGCACTTTTTCTAGAGAGACTCCCCGTTTAGTGATAACTTGTCTTACAAAATGGCACTTTATAGGTATATGCTTTGATTTACTATGATAGGCTGGATTTTTAGCCAAGTGAATTGCACTTTGACTATCACAAAATAACTTAATGTTGTCTTGTAACCTACCAAACTCACCAAACAAACCTTTCAACCAAACCGCTTCTTTGCAAGCATGTGAAGCAGCTATGTATGCTACTTCTATAGTGGATAAAGCAACAATGTTTTGTAGCTCTTACATCCACCTAATAGCTCCACCTGCAAGAGTAAAGACATATCCTAACATTGACCTTCTCTTATCCAAATCACCTACAAAATCAGAATCAGCATATCCGCACACAAATTCACTACTTCTATTATAAGTGATACAATAATCACTTGTGCCTCTCAGATAAAGCACCCATTTCATTGCTGACCAGTGTTCTTTCCCTGGATTTGCCATATACCTACTAACAACCCCAACTGCATGTGAAATATTTGGTCGTGTAAAAATCATTGCATACATCAAACAACCTACTACATTGGCATCTGGAATTCGAGACATATATTCCTTTTCTTCATTTGTGTTAGGACATAAACTTGAAGAAAGCTTAAACTGGGAAGCTAAAGGGACTGAAACTGGCTTCACATTGTTCATACCAAACCTTAAGAGTATTTTCTCAATATTCTTCTATTGTGATAACCACAGCTTACCATTGCTCCTGTCTATGAAAATCTCCATGCCCAAAATCTGTCTTGCTACTCCTAGATCTTTCATATCAAACATCCTGGCCGTATGAGCCTTTAGCCTATTGATCTCTGTAATGCTTTTGCTTGCTAAAATCATATCATAAACATGTAATACTAAGATAATGAATATGTCATTTCTCAAAGTAAACAGAATGATCATATTCATTTCTTATATAATTTTGGCTCATCAAGAAAGAATCAAATTTCTTGTACCATTGTCGAGGCGACTGCTTCAGACCATACAATGATTTCTTGAGCCTATAGACAAATTTCTTGTTGCGATTTTGAACAAACCCTTAAGGTTGTTCCATATAAATCTCTTCATCTAAATCTCCATGTAAGAATGCAGTCTTAGCATCTAGTTGCTGTAATTCTAAATCAAGTGATGCAATTAATGCTAACACAACCCGAATTGAAATAATTTTAACAACCAGTGAAAATATATCATGAAAGTCAATTCCTGCTTTCTAAGAAAAACCTTTTGCGACTAGACTTTCTTTGTACCTATCTTCTTTATCATCAACACCCCTTTTCAATTTGTAAACCCATTTACATCCTACAGTTTTTCTGTCATTGGGAAGTTCTACGAGGTCCCATGTGGCATTTTTGTATAATGCCATTATTTCATCCTTCATATCTTGTTTCCACTTATCACTGTTAGAACCTTCTATATCTTCCTGATAGCATAAAGGTTCATCATCATTAGTAGTTAAAGCAAATGAAGTAACATAATCATCATACCTTTTAGGAGGATATCTGATTCTTGTGGACCTTCTTAAAGATGTTTCTGGTTCTTCCACAATTTGCTGATTATTATCTATAGGAACTTCTTCATGATCTTCATCTGAAACTTGTTCATCTTTACTATCATCAGTATTTGAACTGGTTTCAAACTGAATATGTTGAAACTTAGATACATTTTCCTGTTTCAATTTAGTATCTACATTTGGATTATCAAGTGAAGATTCATTGAATTTAACATCTTTGTTAATGATGATCTTGTGAGTAGTAGGATCCCACAACCTGTATTCCTTAATCCCATCACCATATCCAACAAAGATATATCTTTTTGATTTAGGATCTAATTTAGAACACTGATGTTTCAGAATTAGAGCATATGCATCACAACCAAAAACTTTCAGTTTATAATAATCACAGGGATGACCTTTCCATACTGTTAGTGTCAGTCTTTCCATCCTTCCTCCAGTGATCAAATATGCTCTTACAAAGTAGTCTCAGAGTGTCAAGGTCAAATTTTTTCATTTCAGTGAGTCTTCAAGCAAAATTTGGTCACTAGGCATTAGGTCTAGGGTTTTCTTTCACTCCTTCCAAAGTTGTCCAAATTTTGGTCCATGTCATTATTCAGCTGAGTGTACCATCATTCAAGGGGTTTTCTTTATCATGTCAGGTTCCATTGGGTCATTTTACACCTTGTTCATGCGTCAGTTGCGCCTAGGTAAGGTCATTTCCCTCTCCTAGGGTTTTGAAGCTAATTTCTCTTGGATGGTCAAATCATTAGCAAAAGTTGTATCCATATGTTCATACACTTTCCCCTATCCTTCATGTACCTTATTAAACACTTCCCATCACTGAGATCCCCCAAATTCCTTATTTTCGCATAAACCCTAGTTTTTTGCTACAACCTAGCAATTTTCTAGGTTGGGCCTGTGTTTTGCCCTTTTTGACCCCTTCCCCTCACTAAATCTCTGAGATTCCACTTTCCCCTGCTTCCTAACATCCCTCCCTACTTCCCAAAATTTCCTCAAGAATTTAGAAGCTCCCTATCCCCTTAATTTCGCTTCATTTCGACAAATCTCTTGTTCCACACATCGGGGTAGGTTTCACTCAAATGATGTTTCTAAGCAATAAAAGATGAATTTGGGAAAAATGAGAGAGTTTTTTGTGTACAACTAGCCAATTAAGAAAAACCTCCTTCACTTTTTACACAGGTGTCATGGTTTTAGAGAAATGTAAAAAATACAATCGCCTCGGGAGAATTGATGCACCTCTAAAGTGACCTTGGGAAAATCAAGGTTTCTCCTAGCTTAGTTGGCCAAATAACTTTTTGATGAGTCCAATGATAACTAGACACAACTCTCTTTCCAATGAGCTATCCTAAGCTCAATTTGGAGTTGAGGAAGGCATTCCAAAGTTGACTGCAACACCACTCTACCTTGAGGCAGCCTCATTTGGCACATTTTGACCAGTCTTTGGAGATTTGACTTTAGACAAGGCAAATGAACTCCAAATTGAAACATTACAGTTGGGTTGGAAATTAGACTCAAAGACCTTTCCAAAGAGCTATCCTGCACCCAATTTGAAAACCAGGAAGGTCTCCAAACGTCGCCTGGAAAAAGGTGTGGCGCATATAAAGAGCGCGGCGCACTGGGAGAAAATTTCCAGTGTAAATTTACACTAGTGCGGCGCATATAGAGTGCGGGGCGCATATAGCCTCAAGCCCAAAAATTGCTGGAAACTTCACCAATTCACCCATACTTTGCATAAATTTTCCAGGTAGGCTTGCTATCTTGCTATTGCATCAAGTTTTATGATAAGAGACCGTGGTTGATGGGTGATAGTGGTTGCAAAAAAAAGTCTCAAAACCTACTTCTAAAGATCCTCAAGATAATTGCTGCCAGGGTTTTTGAAAAATAGTTTATCACTAAATATATCATTTTCCCATAATTTTTACCTCCCCTTGACTCCATTTTTCCCCAAATCCTATTTCTCCCTACCCCCTAAAAATCATTACATCCCTATTCCCAAATCCCTGCTACCCATTGTCAAATCTAAAAACCCCACACCTTTCCTCATATATATTTTCCAAAACCCTAGCCCTTATAACAATCTCCCAACCCTATACAACAATCCCAAACCCTAAACCCTATTCCTATACATAAATCCCCAAACCTCACACTCCTAAAACACAATCAAGTGACTGTCCTCACATTGCAGGCTTCAATTGATTAAACCATATCCTTACCCTCACTCCATTATACCTACTGTTTCATATTCCTCACAGCTCCTCATTTCCCTTGGCATATTTGGAACTTGGAGACAAATACATCAAGCCTTCATTTCTCATTTTAAACAAATCAAACATACACTTTACATAGACTTTCAACATCATGGAGGCGGGCACCGATACATCATATGACCAAGGCAATGACTCTACAACTAAAACTGCATACACCCAGAGGTTACTAAAGAGGCACAAAACACATGATCAGCTCCAAGTCTTGACCGAAGCTTCGGTGGCTGGGCATGATACATGATGGAGGGTCTTCGCTCTGAATTTGAGCAAATTCGGAGAAATTTTTGTCATTTTGGAAATTATTGGCTTGCAAAACAGATTTTTCAGCCCAACGCGTAGCGCGTCGACGCGCGCGCTTATGATTGGGACACTTGCTGGAGGAAAACTTTATATTTTTGGATTTTTCATGGTAAGTTATGCATGCTCTAGTATGGCCAAGGAATTTCATCAAGTTCTGGATGATCAAAAGGGTCAAAAACACCATGAAAATCACCTTTCTGCCACCTTTTGCACCAGCATGAAGTACTTGTGGGAGAATAAAATTTTGAAGGGGAAAATGAGCTCCAAATTGGGAAATTCCACTTGGGCTGGATAACAGACATATAGGGCTTTCCAACAAGCTAACATGAGCTTGATTTTGATGTCGGGAAGTGCCCCAAAAATAGGCTGAAAGGCGCGCGACACATAGAGCTCAGGCGTGCGGCGCATAGAGATTTTTGGTCAAATTTTCATCTTCCAGCTCAGAAATTCGGCTAGTTTTCACTAGTTTCACCTTCTGATGTAATATTTGACTTATCTTGATGTAATTTGATGTATATGATGTAACTTTGGCACTTATTTACCTATTCTATATGATTCATTCACAAAATAGCAAAAATTTAATGAAATGAATCAGTTTCCCTTCTTTTAAAGGCAGGTTGTTCGGATGCGTAGTTTTCAGCTCCATGTTTGGAATTAGTTCAAACTACTCCTAAAAGGAGGAGCTCGACCCCTAGAGGCTAGGAGATGGGTTGGCATGGTCTATATTATGTATATTTTCAGTCAGTAGCAAGGGTTGGACTTTTGGGAAAGTTTTGGCACACTATTGTACATATCTTCTGCATTTTGGCTAAGGAAAGATCAGAGGTTTTGCAGCACCTGTTGGGATTCTTGTGGTTTCCAGTTTTGATGGTGTGTTCCCTTAGTTATTTGTAATTTCTTTAATGTTTAAATGTATGCCATTCCCTTCTTTTTCTTCTGAAACTAAATGAATGAGTAAGTGAGGTAGAATCCATTGATTTTAGTGCTCTGCCTTTAAATTTGTTTAGTTTTATATGTTTTCACCAGTCTGGAGAGGATCCCTGTTTCCCCTTGCCCTTTTCAGCTTCTTGTCATTCTGATCCATCCATACATATGATCAAAAAACATCAAAGCTACTACCTACCTTGCCCCAACTTGAATTCTGCAAAGATATGGTCTCATCCTCAAGCCCAAATTTGTTTTTTTCCCTTTTCTCCAACAAAACCCCAAAAATTTCTAAATCAAACCTACCTATCCATTTACTAGCCTAAAATCAATATCCATTATAATTCATCTCAGATCCTTTGAAGACCTTTTGCCGAGATAGACCCGGAGAGAGCCCTCTCCTGTCCTCGCAGGGCTAGCTACGAGGCTGAGCTTGGTTTGATGTGGCCTTGAGTCTCGCCTTCCCTCAGCCTAAGGTAGATTCCAGCGCTAACACATACCTCTTACAGAATTTTGCATCCTATTATAGTTGATGGTGATCGATTTATCAAATAGCAAGCCATAGATATTTCTTTTGTCCATAATTCCTTCTGCAAATTGGCATTACTTAGCATACTTCTTGCTCTCTCTTAAAGAGTCATGTTCATGTGTTCAACAAATCCATTTTGCTAAGGAGTATAAGCAGTAGTTCTATGTCTTTCGATCCCAAATTCATTGCAATAATTATCAAATTCCTTTGAAGTAAACTCACCACCATTGTCAGTTCTTAAACATTTAATGGTTCTTCTAGTGATATTTTCTACTAATGCTCTAAACTGTTTGAAAACTATGAATACATCAGACTTTCTTTTCAACATGTAGACCCATACCTTCCTAGAGAAATCATCTATAAAAGATACAAGATATGATGATCCTCCATATGAGGTTGTAGGAGATGGACCCCAAACATCAGAATGGATATAATCAAGGATTCCCTTACTAGTATGTTTTCCAGTTTTAAATTTCTGCTTGCTTTGTTTCCCATATATAGAATGTTTGTAGAAATCTAACTTAAAAGAATTTAAACTAGGAAGTAACTTACGATTGGATAAAAATTTTAATCCTCTTTCGCTCATATGGCCTAGCCGTTGATGCCATAGTCGAATAGAATCATTGTCATTTTCAGATACAATTGAAGCATAATCTAACTCTGTTCTTCCTTCTAACTGAAAAAGATTTCCAACCTTATTTGCTTTCATTACTAGTAGGATTCCTTTATAAATTTTCATTACTCCACCTTGAATAAAAGTTTTATATCCATTTGTGTCTAGCACTCCTAGAGAAATAATATTTTTTCTGAGTTCAGGCACATGTCTTACATCAGTTAAGATTTTAATTGTCCCATCAAACATTTTAATCTGGATGCTTCCAATTCCCACAACATTACATGAGACATCATTTCCCATGTAAACTACTCCATCATTGATTGATTTATAAGTTTTAAACCACTCTTTATGAATGCACATGTGATTGGACGCACCAAAATCTAACAACCAATGTTGATCATGATTTAACAAATTAACTGATAAAACTTCATCACTTATACCTGAACCAGATGCCGAACCTGTATCTGTCGTGTTTTCTTCTTTATTTTCTATTGAAGAGTCTCCTTTGGATGTTTGCTGTCTCTTCCAACAGTCCTTCTTCAAATGTCCCGATTTGCCGCAAAACCAGCATTTTAGCTTACTCTTCTTCCCTTTCGATTTTGACCAAGAGTTGTTCTGCTTACTGAACCATCTTTCTTTAGATCGACCTCTAACCATCATTGCTTCTAATGTAGAGGTTTCTTGATTTGACCTTTTTCTGGTTTCTTCAGACAACATAGCTCCAACAACATCATCAAATTCAAGGGTTTCTGATGAACTAAGACTTATAGAAGTAACAAAATGATCCCATGACTTAGGCAACGAGCATAATAAAGTTACAGCTTTATCTTCTGAATCAAATTTTACTTCTATGCTATCTAACTGCACCAAGAGAGTATTAAAGGTATTCAAATGATCAGTTATTGTCGTACCTTCCTTCATGTGCAAGCTGTACAACTATCTCTTCAGAAGAATCCTATTTGTTAAGGATTTAGTCATGTACAGCTTTTCTAGCTTTGTCCATAGACCAGCGGCAGTTTTCTCTGACACGATGTTAAATAAAACATCATCTGCCAAACACAATTGTATGTCACTTAGTGCTCTGTCATCAATGTCACTCCATTTGTCATCTATCATGGCGAAAGGTTGTTTGGATTTTCCCAAAAGTGCCTTCACCACACCTTGTTGTACGAGTAAATCGTGCATCTTAACTTTCCAGATTTCGAAGTTATTTCTCCCATTAAACTTCTCGATCTCAAACCGAGCACTTTGAGTTTTTGACATAGTTTGATTTAACTACTTCTCACACAGCACACGACAACAACAACAGAATTTGAAAGACTTATACATATAAAAATTTAGAACAACTCGAACAATAGGATAAGTCTCTATTCACCATTGGTTACTTTGTACGGGCCATTATCTTCTTCCTATGTTTGTCTGATAGAAGCACAAACTGACTGTAACTAGAGGAATTTCATAGTTGACGTGCATGAAAATATTTTTGACCAAGTATAATGCAATGGTCAACGCTTTGAGAGATAGAAAGTTTAAATCAATTTTTTTACAGAGCAACCGATGCACCATGTTAATCGAACTGATCCAACACTGAATGCTGCAATCAAAATGCAGCTTCTTGGACCTCATTACCACTACCATCAACGTTGCACTATCTCCAACTTGACGCACTATGGTTCCAGTCAATTCACGCACAGTCGTTCCTAGAATTCATGCACTGTAAACGGATCTAATGATGACAGTGTCTAGCTTGGCAGCTCACAGCTCTCGGTAGCCCACGACTTCGCAGCTCATAGCCTTCGGCACTTCATAGATTTGAACTCGGCTTTGCAAATATGAACTCGGCCTTTACAGACTCGGCCCTCACAAACTTTAAAATGCCATTTCATAGCCTTATCATCCTCAATGCTCCAACTCACAGCACTCTTTGCCAAACAAATTTAAGTAGGCAGTGTTGTCGCAATCTCCTATTTGGCCTCTGCAGTGAACTACATAGGTCTGATACCAATTGTTAAAGTCAATTATAGTGGAAAACAATATAAATTCTCACACAGCATAAAACATGAGACAACATTTAACGTGGTTCACCCAACCAATCTGGGCTACATCCACCAAACATAAGTATCGACTTTTCAATTATTCAACAAGAGATTACAACAGCAGATTTGCACATCTGCACTTCCTCTTCCTCACACCTCACATGTATATTTTCCTTTACAGGCTTACAATTTATAGATTTATATATGTAGAGAAGAAACTGAATAATAAATTCTATCACAACAAAATAGGATAGAATATCTCCTCATCAGGATTTGATGCAATCAGTTTAGGAACAAATCCTATTGTTTGCATTATCCATGAGATTTTAGCCAAATTAATATATACAAAACTCTCAACAGGAATGACTGCCATTCCTGGTAGTTTACCCTTATCATATTACATCCTAGTAGACTTTAATTGACTTCATTAATATATTTTTAGTCATGTTGAAGTGTTTTTTGGTCAAACTGTGTGCTTAAATGTCTCCTGATTGGGCTCTCTGGCACCAGTGCAGTGTTATTATTGACATAGTGCACTATTGAGTAGCCTTAGCTTAGAGATAGTGCTCTCCAGCACACTGTCTCCTGCTCAGGACTATGTTGATCCCTGTCAAGCTAAAAAACCCATTTTTTGCTTGTTTTTTCCAAATTTTCTTCTGATGTTGTTTGCTAAAAGATCAAAGTTTTCTATGTCTCTGAAATCAATTTGCATTTCTTCTCCTAACCCTATTTTGGCCTTGATTGTTTAGTGTTTCTTAACAGATTTCTTTATCATTATCAATTGATTGTCAAAGTTAGCTTGCATCAATTAGTCTTTTCTGAAAAAGAATTGTCGTAAAGTATTCATTTCATTGAAAAAGAAACTTTCGTAAAGTCTTCGTTTCTTGTGAAAAGCATTGATTGGTCATTTGATCATTTAGTTTATTTATGTTCATCTAAACATTAAGGGAATGAAAATAAAATCATGCATAATGCATTTAGAAGTTTGTGTGTGCTTGTAGGAAAAGTATAGGGAAAGTTGCATTAGATGTGCTCTATGCTCTTTGTTTAAAGATTCTGATTGCTCTATCCCTTTTAGTTATGGTTTTCATTGTTTAAATAAAATGAAAAGAATGTTTCTCATTATAGCTGCATTCTAGTATTTTTAGAAACATTACGTGGTGAACTTGAAAGACAAACTTTTAAACAAGATAAACTAAAATTTATCCTAATTAACCTAATGGAGCATTGTAACTTAATGCATAACATTTAGAGGTCTAGGCTAGAGACGTGTTCCAGTGTCGTTAAACATAGCAACTGTCGCTAATGGTCTATGATGCACTGTGAGTGTGATATCTCATTCCACGTATGTAAGTATATCATAGCTCGTCCACGTACTTTCGGGTATATCGGGAGGTGTTATAGTACAAAAAGTATAAGGGAATGCTCTCACTGTGTGGTTTCGCATTAGACAACGCTAACACAGATTGGGCCTCCACGTACTTTTGGGTATATTTGGTAGGACTAAATTAGGTTGCTATCCATCCATAGGTAACCAAGTCGTCCACCTTGTATACTGTGATACACCGAAAACAACATTCGGGGAGATTACCTGCACGTATGTTAAGTCCTTGGCTTCTCTGAGGCAGTATATTGTAGTTCACAGTTACTTGGTAATCCTTCTACCTAAATTATCCCTCTTTTTTTTATGTTATTTTGATTAAAATAAAATTAATTGACCATAGATAACATACTCCATGTCACTCCTTAGTTGATCTTAGGTTGAAACATATGGCAACAACTCCAGAGTCCACTGAATAAGGAATTCCTTTTGATGGGAATCCTAGTCCTTTTCCTCCTTTCGAAAATATTAGTGCTCCTTATATGGCTACATTTTCCCTTCGAGGACTTACCATAGGCTTGCCAATATGGTTTTTCTCAACCTGCTTGGTCCTGCAACTGAATATTCCTACAACTGGACAAAATCAACCTCTAGTTGATTCTAAAGTTGACCCTTTACCTTCTTTGTCGGTTGTTTCTTCCTCCCCTTATTCCTCTTCCCCTCATGAAAGTATTGACACTAGTAACCAGGTGGATAAGAAGAAGAAGAAAGGGAAGAAGAAGAAGAAGAAGAAAATTCAGCAGGGGGGCAACCAAGCAACCATTGTTTCGAATGCAACTTATGATGAGAAACCGTTTGATAAGCCTCACAAACTTCGATATACTTGCAAAATTTGTATGGGAGACCATCTTCTTTGAAATTGTTCTATTATTCCACAGATCTTAGAATAATGGTATTCTCATTCACATCGTCCTGTGTCATCAACTTTTGGAGATCATGTTGGTCACACAACATGAACTAGTGGTCGTAAAGTTCATGGAAAGAAGGGTAAAGTTAAGTTTCCCTGTAGGTTATGTTACACAGTAATTTGTCATTATCTTCACTGCAATCCTTCTACTGTGTCATGTGTCCAAGTCAAACATGCTCATATTAGACAAATGCTCTCTGATGTTGCCAAATGACCCACTTTTCCTAAGTTATCTGCCTCATCGCATCTGTTGGCTAAATAAACACGCTGAAGGGCACTCCTAAATAGTCCAGAAGCGCTGCCATTGCGAAAGTACACATGATTCCCACAATGGTCCGATTTCATGTCCTAGCATGAGGTCGTTTGTAATCTTTAGCGATTACCAGACTGGATACGTTATTCAATAGTGATGTCAGCGCTATAGATCAGTTATGCCCCCGTGATGATCCAGATTAGGCGAATTTGTTCCAACAGTCGGCCTTCCAGATGACTCCAGACCTCGTTATTGGCATAGTTTGTATCACCCTCCTTTCTCTAGCATGGTTGTTCCGTCATTTGTGCTACCTTCCTTTGGGATAAGCTCACTCTTCCACCTTTCATGGAGACTCCTTCTCTTATTTAAACTCTCACCATTGCTATGCATTGCTAGTTTCTGATAGTTGGCTAGTTGAGCAGTGCTCTTAGTGTTTGTGTGTTTGCTAGATAGCTGGTGTGAGTGTGACAAGTGTGGGATTGTTGATAGCTTGTGGAACGTTGTGAAGTGCCCTTAACCTTGTGTAAAACTCATGAGAGAGAGAGACTTGTATGTTGGGAGATCCATCTTCAAAGAGTGAATGCTTGAGGAACATGCTGGTTGGATCCCTCTGAG
Source organism: Pinus tabuliformis (assembly GCA_031772625.1). NCBI lineage: Eukaryota > Viridiplantae > Streptophyta > Pinopsida > Pinales > Pinaceae > Pinus > Pinus tabuliformis. The sequence continues at coordinate 210,076,964 of CM062809.1, read as the reverse complement.
AAGGCTTGTGACGTCAAGACTTTGGTTGTAAGATTACTCTTATTTCATTATTAATACAATCAATGATGTTTTCCTATGTCTTGTATGTAATTTACTTGATAGCTCATGACTTCTTGATTTTGTGAGTAAATAGATCATTGTTGTTTTCCGGTTACGTGCTTTGTTGTATTTCTTTTGCATTGTTTTAGGTTGATCATTCACTAGGAGAAGGAAGTGGAAGCTGGAGTAGCGCAACGGAACTCCATCAACCACCGATTGAGGTAGGCCTCCAACTATGACTGTTTAAGGAAAGCTATTGTTGAACTGTCCTCGTTTGTGACTAGACCCACTCTAGGGCTAGAGGGGTTGCCTCTGTCTGTAGAGGGAAAAATTTCCTACATCACAGGTTATGTGAAGGGAATCATCCCATTCACCTTTGTCCCTATCTGGATGAATCCCAAAAAGTGTTTGATAATAGTCCTATTTCTCCGCAGCGACTTCCATTTGGTTACAGGAGACTCTCCCTTAATCCTTCACTAGTTGATAAAGTGACTGACCCAAATCAACTGTCAGTCAAACCCACTCTCTCTGAAATTGAATCCCATGAGTTTATACTTGACCAATCACAGGTTGAGGAAACAGTTGAGCCGATTTCACCTTCAGTTAATCATACCTTTCCCTTAGAGAGTGAGTATGATACCACTCAGGTTCTATTTGTTTCTTCAGATTCCAATGAGCTTGGAGGCAACCCTCCTGTTCCATTAAGATAGGAGGAAAATCCTCCCCTTCTCGTAACTCAAAGGGGTAATTCTCCCATTCTTATGGTACCCCATCCAAGTAGTCTGGTCACTTCTTTTGATTGGAATTTACTGGAAGGATGTCGTCTTACTTCTTATGTGCCTTTCCAGATCATAGTACATGTTTATAATATGATTGTATCTGGCACTATTATAAATGAAGGTGCATCTATGAATATCCTTTCCTCCACTGCTTGGTAGGTGCTTGGTTCACCGCCACTTGTGCATATTACCTAGAATCTGTTGGCTTTTAATAGAGGAACTAGTCAACCATTAGTGATCCTTCCTCAATTTCCTATTACTTCGGGAGGAAATTTTTTTTATCTCAATGTGATGGTAGTCCCAGACCCTTTATATTACAATTAACTTCTTGGGCGTGACTATGTTTATGACATGGGAGTTATTGTTTCAACACTCTTTCGAGTGATGTGTTTCCCGCATGAAGGCAGAATTGTCACCGTTGACCATCTTTCATTTCCTGGCTCAAATATGGCTTCCAGTCAACCATCTTCCCTAAATGGTCCTTTTGTCTGAATGGTATCTTCCTCGCCATGGGTCAATTATGTGGCAACCCATTCCATGCCTACATCAACTGACGATCAATTTCGTGATGTTGTGCATTATGTCCTGGGGGAATTGGAACCAGATATCTCTAATGGACTCCTTGCTACATATCCCTTCTAGAGCATTGTTCACCCATCTGATGAGAACCTCTTGGAAGTCTTAACCTCTTATGGGTCATGATGAAGGAATTATGAGGATAGTTCCTGGTCTTGTGTCAACCTCATTAAAAAATGAAACAAAGGGTATGAGGATAGTTCCTTGTCTTCTGTCAACCTCGTTAAAAAATGAAACAAAGTGCATGAGGATAGTTCCTGGTCTTTTCTCAACCTCGTTAAAAAATGAAACGAAGGGTATGAGAATAGTTCCTTATCTTGCGTCAAGCTCATTAAAAAATGAAACAAGGAATATGAGGATAGTTCTTTTATTGTGTCAACCTCATTAAAAAATGAAACAGGTCCTAGAGCATAGTTCCTTGTCTTGTGTCAAGCTTGTTAAAAAATGAAACAAGGAATCTGAGCAGAGTTCCTTGTCTTGTGTCAAGCTCATTAAAAAATGAAACAAGTTCCCTTGGAGCAAAGTTCCAATTCGAGTCTTTGATTAGATCTCGTAAAATCCCAGTCGAGTCTTTCACTTGATCTCGTAAATGAACCTTCATTCCATCCACCTGAAAGCCATGAGTAGTCTACTTAGGTGAACGTAATGAAGCTTGGGGAGCATGCTCCTAGAATCGAGTCATCATGTTGGGGGCATGTAAACCAATCCAAGAATATTTTTTCATTTCAAGGTTCGAGCTTGTGTAAAAATGAACCCATCTCCATTTTAACCCTCATCATTTCCATTCTATCAGCCTCTTCCATCAAATGAGCCTTGGTTTTTCTCCTTCCATCGTCACTACCTGCTTGGCTGATCATACGATTTCACTTGGTTGTTTTACCCTTTTTGAGGAATAGTTGCAATGAGTGGTATTATTAACCAGCCTATTCACATAAATCAAAATGTTTTGAGAAGTTCCAACATCACCGGAACTAGTTGCTATCCTAGACACCACTCGTTCCTCTAAGTGGAGTCCTCTTTAAGCTCTTTTTAGACTCTTGAAACATGAAAATATTGTCGAGTGCTTGTCCTTTTCAACTCGTAAATAGATTGGAAACAACATCTACTCAGTATAAGTTTAACCCTTTTATAGACTCAGATAGATTACTTAGGAAAAAGGAATACGTTGATCAAACATGGTCAATAGGTTCTCTCTTGTATTATTTTACGCTTTTTTGGACTTGAGAGACAAATTTACGAAAAAGAACTTGTGGAGATTTCTTTTTGTCCCTTTTAAAACTCTCTAAATATGAAAAGGACCAAGTTCTCATTGTCTTAAACTCGTTAAAGCATCAAATAGCGACAAACTTGTTCATCATGACAAGACCGAGTTTCACCTTCGCTAGACTCATTAAAACATCATAGAGCAATGGATTCACCCAAATGCTGGAATTATACATCAAGCATATGTTATCCTCCTCCAACTTGTTAAAAAATAAAGAGGTACTGGTCTGCAATGACTGGGGAAAATGGGAAAAGGGATAAATCACTTTATGGTAGCAAGTCTCTCTTGAACATGACACTTTCACTTTATCTCTACGACTATTTGGGTTGGGTTATTTGCTTAATGGTTATCATATCTATGGTCTATCACACCATCCATAACTTTGGTTTTGGGTCAATGCCGCCAATTCATTCGATGTTGCTGAAATGTTAAAGAGAAGTCACTTAGTGAACTTCATCCTTTGCAATACTCATAAACCTTCATTTTCATGACCAACATTCCTGAACATTGTGTCGTCAATCATGTTCTGTCTTTAAAATAATTACACTCATTTCGTGTCGTTGATGGGGGATACATCAAGGCCCTCTTGTGACGAGTCGCTTCATGTCAACATCAACACATTATCTAGGAAGTTGACTTAGAAACACCCTTCCAGTACCTTAAGGTTTGCATACATCAATGGCAAGTTTCTCGCTTCTGGTGATAGGTTGACATCATAGGCCTTCAACCGAAATACCTTGTATGGTGTTCAACACCAAAACATATATTCACACCATGCAGAATGTACTGTAGTACCTTGAGAATCATTATCATTATCGATGATTTCTCTCACGTCTGTTAACAACTTACATCATTGGGTGGTAATCAAATGGTGTCTTGCCATGTTCGACTTCAGATCACATTTTCACATGGTTAGATTCATACTTGATCGAATGATTGGACGAGATAGAAGACCTTAGATCTAGTTTCATCCATGTGGGCTGCAATTTTAGGAGAGTACTAAATCATCTGTACAATGGCTTTACACAAATGGTCATCCTATCATGGGTCTATATCTATAGACGACTATTTGATTTATGTACATGTAATGAAAAGCTTATATGCTAAGAATTGGTATGCGTTCCCTCAACAATTCATGAAAAATTCAAAGATATCACGATATTATGTATTGTGATTCATGCAGGTCACCATCCACTTCAAATCCTCCTCATCACATCATAAAACATATCACTAAACATTATCATTTTTTACTTCATGCTTTAGGGGGGAACTGTTACAGGTCTATTTGGGCACATCACTCTTGACGATCATATTAGTATAATTAGGACTCATCAAACCCTAATTTAGTTACTACATACACTAGAGAACTCATCAAATTGAATGCTTTCACCCATGAAAGTTTCCTAGCTTGAAACCTTGCCGAAATGCCTCCTTGGGACACCAGTGTAGCCTTGGTCAGGGGCAACTACGCTGCAGAGTAGGTAGGCCCATTCATACCTGCACTGTAGTACACTTAGGCCCACTTATACCTACACTGGGTGAGAATGAGCAAAATTGGCATAGGATTCTGGGAATATTACTTGATTCTAGAGCATTCTAGAAGGATGGCCAACTCTTATCTCATCCTATGAGCTCAACTTTGGATAGGCTATGGATCAATCAACCCTCTATCCTCTCATTCCTTTCTCCATGGAAACTAACTCCAATTATGGAAAACCATTCAATACCCTATTTATGACAAAAACAATTGCATTTTCCTATAAATTGACCACTCATCATAGTGATCAGGGGCTGAAATTTGGATATTGTAGTGAAATATTATTGGTTTAAGACTTGAAATCATTTTCAAGTAATGTTACACTACTGGATTGATGTGCTATTGGTGTGAAGAGCGTTTGGACTAAGTTGGATGAGTGACACAGGATCGAACCACATTGGGTGTAACCCCTCCTTCTATCAATCCATAAAGTTGTTTGTTCCTTTTCCCATATTTTTGTTCATATCAATGATGAATGTATGTTCAAATGTTGTCGATTCCATTTGTTTATAGTAGATAGATCACATGCTTTGATTGTTGTCATCTTTTGTTTATGTTGGTAGGTACTAATTAAGCGAATTCAGATTGAGTGGGAGCGACGGGAGAAATTCAAAGGAGATCAAAGGAAGCGAAGGATCACAAGTAGGTTCCTTCATCTTATCTATCTATTGTAGGAAAAGGTTAAACCTCTTTACTTATGTTGTTCTAAGTGTAACTACCCACTTAGGGAAGATGTACTTATCTGTATGTATAAATTCCATATAACAATGGCTCTGCAGGAAGATTCCACCCTGCAACTCTTGAATATAGAAGTGCACGAGATCCAGACACAGTATGATGAAGTAAGGGAAATGGCATGCACTGTTGCTACCACACAATGCCTTGCTAGGCTATAGGAGGAAAAGCAGCTACTTACACAGGTGGTAGCAACGTAGAAGAAAGAGGCAGTCCTCAAAGCTAGATTTGGGCCTTTGTTGGATGAGGGTTACATCGTCTCCACCAAAATTCAAGAGGAATTGGCGAACTTGTAGAGTACGCAACAGAAAATCTAATAGGACAGTGCAGGACCAGCCATAGAGCAACTGTGGAACGAATGAGACAGGCATCCATGCATAGTGCAGTTGAGGTAGCAGTGACACGAGTGGAGCTGGGGATCTTCGAAGTAAGATCTCCATGCCAGCAGAGTGACTCGAGGGCGAGTCATGATCTTTGTGTTGGGGGCCTATTGGGAAAGGGTCCCCTAGGGTCAATTTTGGGGAAAAATCCCAAGTTTTTTTGTATAAAGATGTGAAGTCTCTGCAAGTTGTGGTCACAGAGTGCATAGATAATTAAAGAGTCATAAAGGTTTTACCCTTCATTTATGTAGGTTGAGTCGGCTTTTGAAGATATACCCATGGTCCGCAAACCATGGGACAATATAAATAGGTGTGTCTCAGGATGTTTAAGAAAAGTAATGAAGTTTGGTCTATGGAAAAAGTCTAAAGAGTTAGAAGGGAAGAGTAGGAAGAAAGGCTCTGCAGCTCTGTGTGCAGAGGCCTAGAGTAGAGTCCGCAGTTGAGTGTGCAGGAAGTCTTTAGTCTATAAGCAGAACTGAGTATTAATAAAGAAGATTGTTGCAAAAATACTTGTGTTTATCTATTTACTTCTATTTATATGAATGTGTCTTATGTTATAATGGGTTTATGAAATAATAATGTATTCATGCGCGACTTTACACGACTTATATTGTTATATGAACACAATTATTGTCAACTATTTACACGAATATTATCTTATTGTATGTTGAAGTTATCAAACACTTAAGCTAATATGAGTAATTACTAGCCTATAAGTAATCTTTGATGCACGTAAACAATGGATTCGCCGACTCAGGGTCCACGAAAGACACTCGTAAACCTTCGTGGAGGTCTAGAGGCTAATTAAAGAAGCTACATTGATAAGCTTTAAAGGCTTATCGATCTGTGCAAAGGTAGATTTAGGGCATAAAATGACATCACACTCATCTCTGGGTGTGGAAACTTGGTTCCAGCATCCCCCATACTGCTTTGGGTGAGATTTCAGCCCACGCTCCGCGGATTGATGCCAAAAGGGCCAGTAGTGTAGGGATTTGTTCGGCACAACTGTTACAGATCTATTTTGGCACATCAACCCCAACCTACAGATCAATACTATTAGGGCCCATCAAACCCTAATTCACTTGTTACATGCCCTAAATAAAGTCAACCATCAGAATGCCTCCTTCCTAAGAGATTTCATGACTGAAATCATCCAAAAACTGCCTCTAAGAAGATCAGTGCAGGCAGGCCTTCATTAGGGTGCAATGCAGTGCAGTCCAGTACACTGTCTAGGTGTTATGCAGTGCACGTGAGCCCTCTTTGGCCTGTGTTGGGTGAATTTAAATGAAATTTCATTGGGGTTTGGGAATATTCTTATCCATTGGAAGCATCTAGAAGTTTCCCAAGTTTATTTTCTCCTTTGAGCTCAAATTTGGATGAGGTAGGGAGTTAAGGAACATCAATCCCTTTATCCCTTCCTCCATGGAACTAAAATTCTAAGTTTGGGAGGGCATTCATTATCACCATTTATTGCATAACTTCCTTCATTCACCTATAAAAAGACCACTCATCTAAGTGATCAGGAGCTGGAAATCATTGAATTATAGGGAGATGACGTTAGTATGAGGATTGAGTTGGTTTCAAGTATTGTAAATATGTCAAAATGTCTTGCTTGTTATGAGGAGAGGATGGGATTGAGTTGGAGGAGTGATACTGAATCAAGCAAATTGGGTTGTAGCTCTTCCTTTTACTAATAAAGTGTTCAAAGCTTTTCCCATATGTTGGTATTTTCCATTGATGCTTTCATATGTGTATTATGAACTTGATTCCATTCTATGTTTAATCAATAGATCATTATCATATGCTTTGATCAGTTTTTGTCTTCTGTCTGTGTGTAGGTACTTTTCAAGTGGATTATGCACGGAAAGGAGTGAAAAAATTGATCAAGGGAGATAAGGAGTAAGCGAAAGCTATAGGTAGGCTTCTTTACTATCTTATTTAATCTATTGGTTATATAAAAAGTAGAGAATGCTTTGTACTATTGTTCTAGACTTAGCTACTAGTCTAGGGGTTTAAGCGTTTATCCGTAGACACTAAAACTTCCCAAAACAAATTGGTGACTCCGCTAGGGAATGATCATCCATCTTAGTAGCTTATCAGCCTCTTAAGACATTTATACATACTGTACTTATGGTCATTGATTGAATTTCAGTTTTATTTCATAGAAAATTGAGTCAAAACTATGTCAAATTGCCTTCAAAAATGGCTTACTGTCACCAGCACAACCCAATGAAGGACACAGTGTGTTGCAATGAACTTCCCATATAGAGCCAGTGCACTGAAGTGCATTGTCTCTCACTGTAGCCTACGTTGATCCCTTGAAGGTCAATTTCCCATCTAGGAGCTGAAGTTTTGTGCCAATTTTCTCCTGTTTGAATGATTTGCTGAATGTCAATGATGTCTTGTCTCTAAAAATAGTTTTTCATCTCCTTACCTAGCCCTACTTAGACTAGGATTGATAAATGTTTCTTATATATTTACTTTGTAATTTTCAATCTATAGTCAAAAGTTAGTTTTAGTTGATTGATCTTTGTCAAAAGAAAGTGTCTTAAAATCATCTTTTCCTTCGAAGTTGAATTGTCGTAAAGTCCTCATTCATGAAAGACTGATTGATTAATGTATGCATATGATTAGTATTTTAGTTGAAAGTGTCGTAATTCCTCATTTCTTTGAAAACGAAAGTGTTGTAAAGTCTTCCTTTCCTTGAAAATAAATTGTCACAAAATCGTCATTTTTATGAAAAGAGTTTATTGATTGATTGGGCATTAGTTTTCCTTTTTCTTCATTCACATTAAGGGAATTCAAAAATAAATACATGCATGTTGCATTGAAATGTTTGTGTGTGCTAATAGGAATAGTGTAGGGAATTTTCATTTAGATTGTGCCCTTTTCTCTTTGATCAAAAGAAATTTGATTGCTTTATCCCTAAGTAGCTAGGATTTTCATCGTTAAACTGAATGGAAAGAATTCTTATCATGATAGTTGCATTCCTATGAATTTCAGAATGCATCACGTGGTGAACTTGAAAGGAAAATTCCTAAGCAAGATCAACTTAAAATAAACATCAATTTACCTAATGGAGCATTGTCATTAATGAGAATGTTTAGTGGTTCTAGGCTAGAGACATGTTCCAGTGTCGTAAAACAAAGCAGCTGTCACTAACTTGTCTGCAATACATCCCCAGTGTGATACCTCATTCCATGTACATGAGTATATCATAGCTGGTCCATGTACCTTCGAGTATATAGGGCAGTGTTACAGTACGTAAAGTATATGGGAATGCTCTCACTATGCAATTTTGCATTAGACAACACTTATATGGACTGGGCCTCCACGTACCTTCGGGTATACATGGGAGGACAACTCTAGGTTTCTATCCATCCTTAAGTAACCGAGTCGGCCACCTTGTGAACTGTGATACACCGAACACAACATTTGGGGAGATTGCCTGCCCGTACTTCTTGGTTCACTAGGAGGTATTCTGCAGTTCACAGTTGCTTGCTAAACCTTTTTCCTAATATATCCCTTTTTGTTTATTTCTTTTTGTTGGAATTATGACACAGATTTGGCTCTATGACACAGGTGTTGTCCTTGATGGCAACTCTCATAGATGACAGATCATAGTTCAGGCTCACAAAATGAAGAAAGAAAGGTGTAAGCAGGTTCCCATTGACCAAGCCATGTGTACACGCAGGTTTGCAGACTAAAAGGTGCATATGCGTACACACGCATTTTCACAGAAGGAAAGGCGTGTACATGTTGAAAAAGTTGGTTTTGGTCCATGGTATTGGTCCAAGGTATCTTGTCCAAAGTGTTGACCCCAGGTATTTGGAGCAAGGTATTGATTCTAAGTGGTTTTGGACCATGGTATTGAGTAAGGCCTAGGACTATAAAAGGAGGAGAAGATCATTAGGCAAAGGCACTTACGAATTTCATATCTAATGAAGAGCAAGATCTAGATTATGGGTTATTGGGTTATAGTGCACAACTGGATTTGAACCAAGGATGAACCTGAGCGCGTGATGAAGGATAAGTTCTATTGATGGGTCAAGATCTTAAGGCTTGAAGAGAAGTATCTTTGTGTGGCTTTGATATTTTATCTTAATAATTGGCACATGTCGTAATCTGTAAATATGATGATATGGGTATGTTTGATGTCTGAACAATTGTAATGATTAAACCATAAATTACAGATCTGTACGCAAGTTCCTTATAGCAAAGGCACGTATACATGTTGGTTCAGCATTTCAAAAGTGCGTATACGCAGGTTTGCCTTGATACAAGTGCATATGCATGCAGGCTTGTCACATTGAAGTAGCGTACGTCTCATAAAATATGCTTTAGCTACTTCTGATTGTTGTTGCAGTGTTCTGGGTTATGGCTTGGGTTCTGGTTACTGTTACTATATTCTAGTTACAACATTCACAGAAGTGATTGTTTGATTCAATTTTTGGTTGGTGCAAAGGAGATTGGTCGATGCAAATATATTTGATGTTTGATTGATGTTATTGATGGAGCAGTCTAAAAATTTATGAAACGTCATCCCTGGAAGAAAAGAGAAGGTTGTAGCCTTCTGTAGGTTAGCACCTACATACTAGTACATCAGCTAGTACAAGATCTAGGGGGTTGTAGCTCCCTTCCAAGAGAAGCTGTAGAACGAGAGAAGGTTGTAGCCTTTTGCAGGTAGAAGCCTGCATACTGGTATAAGACTGCACCAGTACAAAATATTGTAAACAGAATTTTCTTATTAAAAGAAAGAAAGAGACAATTTTAGTAGGTGGTTTTCACCCACATTAGGTTTCCACCTTATATCTTGTGTTCATGTGTGTGACTGTCTGTTCTGCTTTTATTGCTCCTAGTTATTGTTTATATGGTTCTGATGCATATATTAAATATCAACTTATGAAGAATTAACTAAGTTATAAGCTTACAGGGCATACACTAGTTACCTTATATACAGTTGCGTATACACGCAAGTTTCATTAATTGAAGTAGTGTATATGAATCAGAATTTGAAAATGAAATATTAGTGACTTGCTAATACTGATTCACCCCCCTCTCAGTATTATTTCCAACAATTGGTATCAGAGAAGGTCCTTCAGAAGAAGCTTTATCGCTTAATGGCAGATCTATCATCATGAGTACCTATGAAAGAGAGGGATCCATTAGACCACCAATATTTGATGGGAACAACTTCATTTATTGGAAGGTAAGAACCACAACCTATCTTCAATCTCTTGGAATAGATGTTTGGGAAATCGTGGAAGGAGGATACACATTTCCATCAACAATTCCTACATATACGATAGGTAAAAAGCAGTATGAAACAAATGCCAAGGCTGTCAATACATTATTGGGGAGTCTATCACAATCTGAATTTATCAAGGTTATGCAGCTCACAACCGCCAAAGAAATATGGGACAAGATCGTTCTAAGCTATGAAGGAGACGATCAGGCAAAATGCACAAAACTACAATCTCTCAGAATTAAATATGAAACTCTCAAAATGCATAGTGATGAAAGTATAGCTAATTACTTCTTACGTATAGATGAGATTGTTAATCACATGAAAAACTTGGGTGAAGAGATAAAAGAAGTTACTGTAGTTGAAAAGGTTTTAAGATCCTTGTCTTCTAAGTTTGAATCAAAATTTTTTTCCATAGAGGAAAAGTAGAATCTTCAAAGTATTACTATGACACAGCTGCACAGAATCCTAACTGCTTTCAAAATGAGAAAAGGGGGTCCATCAGATATGAGAGAAGCCACACTCAAAGCTTCAGGAAGAGAAGAACTCAATGAATCAGGACATATTTCAGAAGGAGAGGAAGAACCAAACTTTGTTAAGAACCTTCAATGGGGTTCTGGAAGATTCAAAGGTAAGCTACCTTTCAAATGCTTTTCTTGTGGAAGAGTCGGTCATTATGCGGCCAAATGTCCTCATAAAGATAAGGTTGATAAAGGTAAGGAATCTGCAAAATGGAATAGAAAATAGAATGTAAGTAAGAAGAGCTATTATACACATGAAGATAGCGATGGTTTATCAAATAGTGATGAAGATGAACATGGTAATGACTATAGACTTCCGATGGCTTTTGAAGATGATGATTTCTTGGATGCTTTAGATGAAGATGGTATTTATGAATAAATTTCTAAACTTAAATTTTTTTTAGAAGAAAAGAATATGATTATAGATACTCTGACATTCCAACTTGTTGAAAGGGAAAAACACAATGAAAAATTAGAATGTGAAATTGTGGGTCTAAGAAAAAATATTGAGAAAACAAAAGCTCTCAATCTCAGATTTGCTAAAGGATGAGAAAATTTAGATGAAATTATCAAAGTTCAGCATTCTCCTCTGATAAAGACAGGTCTTGGATATACTGAAGAAGCATCTCAAGCACAGAAGCCATCAACCTCCAAAAGCTATGATCTTGATGCAACAAGGAGAAGTGAATAGTTTGAAAATCATCAGCAAAGGAATAAAGCAGATCACCAGGTAAATCGGGTTCAATCTACTTCAAGGATGAATAGAAATTACAACCAACCTCAGGTAAATCATACTCAATTTTCTTCAATAATTAATGTAAATGGAAACTACAATCACTAGGTCAGTAGGTTCGATAATCGTAGGAATTTCTTTAATGGCCAATGTTTTTCATGTCATAACTTTGGACACAAAGCTGCTCAATGCGTTGCTTACAAGACCATCATGACTAGAGAAGCACAAAATCAAAGGAATGTGACTGGGATCAAGAAAAGGACCTACAATAACGTTTTTTCTCTTGAAAATGAAATAGAATTCTCTATCCGTAACAACTTCGGTCATGAAGATTCTGAATGCAAGAGTAAATTTCGACAAACGTCTCAGAAGGAGAAAACTTCATTAGGTCCCAAAACATGGAGAAAGAAAGAACCACAAATAGAAAGATGTGGTATAGCCTTGTATGCAGAAGGACGAGAAAATTAGTGGTACATTGACAATGGATGCTCAAAACACATGGCAGGTGATAAAGAAAAACTTCAGTCATATAATGCCTTAGAAAAGGAAAAGAAGGTCTCATTTGGAAATGACACTCCTGCAATCATAAAAGGTAAAGGATTTGTTCTCTTAAAAGAAAAGGTTAAAGCTGGGAATGTTATGTATGTTGGTGGTCTAAAGAATAATCTATTGAGTGTCAGTCAAATGTGTGATCAAGGAAATGAGGTCGTATTTCGATAAAATGGATGTGTTGTTCGTGAGCTTGATATAGGATAAACAGTGATCAAAGGTATAAGAACTCCAAATAACCTATACATACTCAAGGGAGGATAGCAACAGTGCTACCTAAGCAAAAATGATGAACACTGGCTATGGCACAGAAGATTGGGGCATCTAAGCTTCTCTCATATAAGAAAAGCATGCAGATACAAGGTTGTTCATGATCTTCTAGATATCAACATTCCAAAAAATATAATATGAAAATCATGTCAATTTGGTAAGCAAACCAGAGCTCATTTCCCTGAGAAGGAAGGATCAGCTAGTAAGCCTCTTGAACTTGTTCATACTTATTTATGTGGTCCATCAAGGAAAAAGTCACCTCATGGAGAAGAATAATTTATATTATTCATTGACGACTTTTCCAGAATGTGTTGGATAGGACTTATAAAGCATAAAGATGAAGCATTTGAAAAGTTGAAAGCCTTCAAATTGTTGGTTTAAAATGAATCAGATCTCAAAATCAAATGCCTCAGGTTTGATTGAGGAGGGGAATTTACCTTAGATGAATTCTTCGACTTTTGTGAAGAACATGGAATAAAAAGGGAATTCTCTACCGCAAGGACTCCTCAGAAAAATGGAGTGGTAGAAATAATGAATAGAACTATTCAAAAAATGGCTCATGCCATGCTAGATGAGTCTGGAACTCCTGCAACCTTCTGGGGTGAAGCTACATTTGTTGCCATCACTATTCTCAACAAAACAAACGTTTGGGTAAACAACAATCAAACTGCACATGAACTTTGGTATGGTAAGACTCGTACTGTAAAATACTTCAAAGTTTTTGGAAGAAAATGTTACATCAAAAGGACTGACGAAAGCCTTGGAAAGTTTGAACCTAGAGTAGATGAAGTAATTCTCCTTCGTTACTCTTCCTGAAGTAAAGGATATAAGTGTTATAATAAAAGACTTGGAAAAATTGTTGAAAGTATTGATGTTGTGGTTGATGAAGCAGGAAAAAATCCAAAGCAGGTAAAAACAGAAGATTATGAAGAAGATGAGGATTATCCTTCCACATCAAATCAAACTAATTCTGAAGAAGAAACCAATGAAGCACCAGAAGAACAGATAACGGTTGAGGAAAAGACTCCATCCAGGTATGTGCAGAAAAATCATCCAGACTCTCAAATTTTGGGACAAAAAGAGGTAGGTGTGCAGACAAGAAGAACTATTACAGAAGCTTCAAGATATATAGCATTACTTTCCACCATCGAACCTCAAAATGTACATGAAGCATGCAAAAATGAATGTTGGGTCAAGGCCATGAATGAAGAGCTTGAGAAAATTGAAAAGAATAATACTTGGGAATTAGTTCCTAGACCTCATGATAAGAATATCATAGGAACAAAATGGATATTCAAAAACAAGCTGAATGAAAATGGAGAAGTTATTAGAAACAAGGCTAGAATTCTTTGTAAAGGATATGCTCAACAAGAAGGTATAGATTTTGAAGAAACTTTTGCGCCTGTTGCTAGACTTGAAGCCATAAGAATGTTCCTTGCTCTTTCTAGCTTTTAGAACTTCAAAGTATACCAAATGGATGTAAAATATGCCTTTCTTAATGGAGACTTAGAAGAAGAAGTATATATTGAGCAACCAGATGGATTCATCCTTGGAAATGATCCAAAACTTGTATGCAGACTCAGAAAGGCTCTTTATGGTCTAAAACAAGCTCCAAGGTCCTAGTACTATCGTCTTGACATATACCTCCATCAACAAGGTTTTTCAAAAGGATCAGTTGATAGCAATCTATATACAAATATTGACAATGATAAATTGCTAATACTTGTTGTGTATGTTGATGATATCATTTTTGGTAGCAATGAAGAAGCCATGAGTCAAAAATTTGCTTTGGTAATGTAGAAAGAATTTGAAATGTCCTTGCTTGGTGAACTCACATATTTTCTTGGTTTACAAGTTCAACAAAATAAAGATGGTATTTTTCTATCACAAACCAAGTATCTCAAGCAGATCTTGAAAAAATATGGCATGGAAGATTCTAAACTAGTATGTACACCTATGGTAATAGGATGCAGTCTTAGTTCAAATGATGAATCAGCGACAGTACATCAACCAACCTAGAGATCCATGATTGGTAGTCTGCTTTATCTAACAGGTACCCGACCAGACATCATGCATGCAGTGGGAATAGTTGGAAGATTCCAAGAAAATCCAAAGGAATCACACCTTCAGGCAGTCAAAAGGATTTTCAAATATCTTCAAGGAACACATAACTTTGGTTTATGGTATGTTATGGATACAGATCTTACACTTCATGCATATAAAGATGTAGATTGGGCAGGAAGTGTGGATGACAGAAAAAGCACTAGTGGTGGTGCATTTTATAACGGTTCCAGATTAGTATCTTGGTTCAGCAAGAAACAAAGTTCAATTGCATTATTTACAACTGAAGCAGAATATGTGGCTATTGCATCTTGTTGCACACAACTCCTTTGGATGATACAAACATTGCAAGACATTCAGATCACATGTACTCCACCCATCTCAATTCTATGTGATAATACAAGTGCAATCAGTATTTCAAAGAATCCAATTATGCATTCCAAGACCAAGCACATACCTATCAAATATCATTTTCTCTGTGAACAAGTGCTTGAACAAAAGGTCAAATTGGAGTATGTTCCCTCCAAAGAATAGGTTGTTGATATATTCACTAAACCACTGCCCAGAGAGACATTTGAATATCTCAGATAGAAGCTGGGAGTAGTTGATGCATCATCTTGCTGTTGAAACTTCTATGTTTCAGAGAAAAGTGGTTGTAAGTGAGTTTCATGAAGCATATCCACGTACATACGCTGGTTTCTGTGGATACAGTCGTGTATATGATGGTTTGAAGAAAAATAGTGGGCCAGTCTCAGCATGAAAAGGGTCTGATATGGGTCTGATATTGATCATCTGGCACAGGTTCAGGGGGAGCATATACTTATAATAATGCATTGTTAGCATTATCTTAGAAGATCTTGGTACAAATTCACAATTGTTTTGTTTCAAGTGGAACAGGTTCAGGGGGAGATCATGGTTGCTAGTCTGGATGGTGATTGACAGATGCTGCTGATGATAGTTGCCGATGACTATCATGGTCTTGTTTTAGATATTTGGTCTCTATGTCTTGTATATATTTTATTATCAAGGTCATGTAACGACCTATTTTGTTTCCCCACTATGCATGGGATGGATGATGTAATGTTCTTATTCTGTCATGTATAAACATTTGGTATATCCCCACTTGGTTGGGTGGATGAGTCAATCTTGGTATATCCCTAGTTGGTTGGGAGATGGATGTATGTATGGGTCTTTGGTGATAGGAAGGTCATTTATGATGTATAGAGTCATGTTCTTTTGTAGAACATCTTTTTGTAGACGTTGCCTACAGTGAAGGGGAGCATGGATAACACAACTTTAGCATATCAGAAAATTCAGCATGTACTCAGGGGGAGCATAACACTTTGCCCTTGATGACAAAGGGGGAGAGTGACTTGGGGTTGCCATCAAGTCCAAAGGGTGAGATTGTTGGCATTATGACACAGATTTGGCGCTATGACATAGGTGTTGTCCTTGATGGAAACTCTCACAGATGACAGATCACAGTTCAGGCTCGCAAAATGAAGAAAGAAAGGTATATGTAGGCTCTCGTTGACCAAGCCACATGTACATGCGGGTTGGTAGACTAAAAGTCACGTATGCATACACACGCACCTTCATGGAAGGAAAGGCGTGTACATGTTGGAAAACTTGGTTTTGGTCCATGGTATTGTGAGCCGTGGTATTGGTCCAAGATATCTTGTCTGAAGTGTTGACCCCAGGTATTTGGACCAAGGTATTGATTCTAAGTGGTTTTGGACCATGGTATTGAATAAGGCCTAGGACTATAAAAGGAGGAGAAGATCATTAGGCAAAGTCACTTACGAATTACATATCTAATGAAGAGCAAGATCTAGATTACAGGTTATTGGGTTATAGTGCACAGCTAGATCTGAATCAAGGATGAACCTGAGCACTTGATAAAGGATAAGTTCTATTGATGCGTCAAGATCTTAAGGCTTGAAGAGAAGTATCTTTGTGTGGTTTTGATCTTCTATCTTAATAATTGGCACATTTCATAATCTGTAAATATGATGATCTGTGTATATCTGATGCCTGAATAATTCTAAAGGTTAAACCATCATTTACAGATTTGTACGTAGGTTCCTTATAAGAAAGGCGTGTATACATGCCAGTTCGACATTTCAAAAGTGCGTATATGGAGGTTTGCCTTGATACAAGTGTGTATGCACGCAGGTTTGTCACATTGAAGTAGCGTACGTTTCATAAAATATGCTTTAGCTACTTCTGATTGCTGTTGTAGTGTTTTGGGTTCTGGCTTGGGTTCTGGTTACTGTTACTGTATTCTGGTTACAGCATTTAGAGAAGTGATTGTATGATTCAATTTTTGGTTGGTGCAAAGGAGATTGGTCAATGCAGATATATTTGACATTTGATTGATGTTATTGATGGATCCAGTCTGAAAATTTATGAAACGTTGTCCCTAGAAGAAAAGAGAAGGTTGTAGCCTTCTGTACGTCAGCACCTACATACTAGTACATCAGCTAGTACAAGAGCTAGGGGGTTGTAGCTCCCTTTTAGGAGAAGCTGGAGAATGAGAGAAGGTTGTAGCCTTCTGTAGGTAGAATCTTTCATACTTGTATAAGATTGCACCAATACAAAATATTGCAAAAATAAGTTTGTTATTAAAAGAAAGATATAGATGATTGCAGCAGGTGGTTTTCACCCACATTGGGTTTCCATCTTATATCTTGTGTTCATGTGTGTGACTGTCTGTTCTGTTTTTACTGCTACTAGTTACTGTTCATATGGTTTTGATGCACATATTAAAGATCAACTTATGAAGAATTAACTAAATTATAAGTTTACAGGGTATACGCTAGTTGCCTTATATACAGTTGCGTATACATGCAAGTTTCATTAACTGAAGTAGCGTATATGAATCAGAATTTGAAAATGAAATATTATTGACTTGCTAATACTGATTCACCCCCCCACCTCTCAAT
Source organism: Pinus tabuliformis (assembly GCA_031772625.1). NCBI lineage: Eukaryota > Viridiplantae > Streptophyta > Pinopsida > Pinales > Pinaceae > Pinus > Pinus tabuliformis. The sequence goes on along the minus strand of CM062809.1, from coordinate 210,059,330 downwards.
ATTATTTCCAACACTTTTTTGATAATAAAATTAATCAGCAATCGTGGAGGAACATCAACCCATACCCCATCGTTCGTGGAGAATAGTTAGCAAACCATCTTTGCCTCCCAAAGCAACACCACTTGGGGCAAAGAGGTCTCGTTTAAATGGGTCTAGTACATCAAGAACTCCTAGTTCTTCATCTGAGTTACTTGAACCATCTATTTCGGTAAGTACAGAAACTCCAATTACTCCAACTATTTATGGAACATCCATTCCTAAAGAAGAAGTTTCACAATTACCTAAGGAAATTAGCATTGATCCTAGTGAAATAGTAACCGAAGTTGTTCAACCAGAAGTTGATCCTCAACTTGAAATTGCTCAACAAGAAAGTACTTCTGAACTTGAATCAATTCAACCAAAAGTTAATCCAGAATCTATTCTAGTTCAAACAGAAGTCACATCTGAACCTGAAGTTGTTCAGGAACCTCTTACTGAAACTGTTGTTCATTTACCTGAACATTTGGACTTCGAAATTGAACATTCAAAAGTTTTTACTTCACCGAAAGATGATCAATTGGTTACCCCTCAGACATCAGTAACTATTGAAACTTCAACTTCATCAACACCATAAATCTTTTACAGACCTGACGGTGAAGTTCTTCCACCAGGTTTAATTGCTATAGAGGAGGAATTGGAAGAAGATTCCACACCTAGAACCCCATTTCACTTTGGAACTGGGATTTATCTTTACCCTAATACTCCTGATTTTTTCGCTTCATTTGATCCTGCTTCTTTTCAAGTACCCGTCGAATCTTTAGGACAACTTTTGGGTTAGTTAACTATGGTTGAACAATCGTCAACATCTCAGACTGTATCATCTGATGCAGCTACGGCAGAATATTTTGTTGTAACTTCTTCGATGTTTTCTACCACACCTAAGTTGCACCTATATGGTGAATCATCCATCTTGGTTGGTTATCAATCATTATCTGGAACACACTTAGGGGTTACTTCTACGCCATGGTCATCACCCATGTCCTCAACTGGAATTTTACCTAGTTATTCTCTAATGGGAACTCAACAGTTTGATCCTGCATATCAGTATCAAGCAGGGAAATCTGGTCAACAAAGACCTATGTATCCATTAAATACTAGATTACCACCATATGGAGAGAAATATGCTTATTCACTGTATCCTCCTTATTCCAGAGGACTGCCATATGGTAACATCCCACAGTATTCTGGTCAATCTGGAATTAGAGTTTGTCAATGGCAGCCAACAATGCCAGTTCAACCAAGGCTTGTGTATCCAACACAACCAATGCAAACTATGTCAGTTATTCCTACTACACATGTTGTTACTATTGTACCATAGTCACAAGTTCAAACTATTCTATCTCAACCTGTAAAAACTGATCCTTCTACCTTGCAATCACAAGTTTCAAGTCAAGAAGCTCAAGGTCCTCAAGTTGTTATACAACAACCACTTTTTTATGGAGTTCAGGAACAACCTCATGTTAGTGTACCCTTATCTAGACTAACCTAGGCTTACACTAGTATAGTTTATTTGCAACCTAGCCAACCTTTCATTTCTGGACAACAACAACCATTAAATCCACAACAATTGTACCAACAACAGTAATAGTTGATTCAACAACAGTGGAAACCTCAATTTCAACAACCCCAATTCTAGTAATTCCAACCCCAGTTTGGACTTGTTCCACAGGCTCAACCTGGTTTTGGCCAATCTCAAGCTTACCAAGGTCCTAGTCAACAAGGCTTTGCAGGTTATGGACAACCACACATTCAACCTAGTTATCAACAACCACCTTATACTGGTTTTGTTCAACAACCATACCAAGGTTATCAAATGCAGATTCCCTATGTCGGTATGCAAAGACCTATTTATTAGGCAATTCCATCATATCCCCAGTATGCTCAACTTGACTTGAATCGACAGTTGCCATTTGTAGAAAATTTAGAATTACAAGATTTAAATCGGCTCACTAATGATCCAATCTTATATGCACCTTGGTGGTCAATAATTCTGCATAAGTTACCATTTGACATTCCGAAATTTAACGGAAATCTTGGAGAAGACCCATCAAATCATGTTATAACCTTTCATTTGTGGTGTTCATCAAACTCCTTAAATGACGATTCGGTTAAACTTCGTCTTTTCCAAAGAACACTTACTGGTCCAGCTGCTAAATGGTACATTGAATTACCGAGAGCTTCTTTCAATAACTTCACCACTTTAGCCACTACTTTTTTGACACACTTCCAGTTACCTATCAAATATGACACTAGAATGGAACTCCTAACTAACTTCAAATAGACCACTGCTACCCATATATCAGATCATATTCATGAGTGGAAGCGTCATCGTCGAATGGTTAAGACATATGTTCTCGATCAACTTGTAGCTGAGTGGTTCATAAAATTCTTGTTGCCATCAATCATTAAGGATGTGGAAAAAGGTGGAGTTGTCACAGAAGAGCATGTCATTGCTCGTGCCCAATACTTGGATTTGATTTACACACAATCTGGCATGCTTTATGATAAAATTCCCAATGCACCTAGACCAGATTTCACTGTTCCACCTCCTCCACAATCGAGTAAGGACTCTCATGCCGGCGACGATGTGATCGGTTCTTCAAGCACATAGTCAGCTAGAAGGCCATCTGGTCAAACTCTTGTTATTTCTAATCAAACAACCAATGCATTAGAAAATACTCTTGCCTCTGAGATTAATTTCGTGTCATCTGAGAAAGGTAAAAATCCAAAGCAACCAGCAGGCAAGAAAAAGGGGAAAAACAAAAAGAAACAAGAAAATTATCCTCCAGAGAAATCATATGATTCCTCTACTTCGGTAAAGGAAACCTCGTTATCCATGTTTGATATGTAATGACGAGCATTTTACAAGGGATTGTCCACATCGCTCTGAGGTCTCTAAACTTTTAAAGACTTCAAACACATTGGCATTGTTGACAGATCCATTTCCAACTGCAAAGACACATTTGGTTGCAACAAACCATGCTTCCACATCCCAAGTACTCATGTTATCCATCACAAAGCCACGAAATGAATTTTTGGTGTCAACAAGAAACAAAGATTACGAAAATCCATCATCGTTGAATAATCAGGCCACTGATCAACCTAATCCTTCGACTTCGACTTCAACTGACATTGTTCCACCCATTGTACCTGAATTGACCATGAAACCACCAAAGAGAGTTGTGCACAAATCGAAATTCAACCCTTAGGCTCGAGCAACTCAAAATTATAACATAGTGGAGGATCTTGCTCAATCACCTTCCGCTATGTCGACACTCGAGATGTTGCAAAACTGTCCCCCCCAAAAACAGGCTTTACTATCGGCAATAGGTGGAATAGATCCTACGGATTCAAATCTTGTGGTTTTTAACCATGATGGATATTCACCACAGTTACCGATGCAATTAGCTTTCTTAATCCAAGTAAAAGATCTCAATAAGAATGTTCACTGAACTATTATTGATGAGGGGGCATCTACTTGCATTATGTCCATGAGCTGCTGGAAAGCACTTGGTTCACCATCGTTGTCACAATCACCAACCACATTGAAAGATTTTGATGGAAGAACATATACTCCGTGTGGGATTTTGAGTAACTTGAAGTTGAGGTAGTTGACAGACCCCTCGATTACAATATTTTACTGGAACGGCCTTGGGTATATGTTACAGCTACTGTGGTTTCCATGTACTTCCATACTATTACATTCCCTTTTAATGGTGGAATCACAATCATTGATTAGCTAGCCTTCTTTACCAATAGTTCACAAGCTACAGGAAGCATTCCGTTGGTACACGGACCCCCGCTATCACTTAAAAGTGTTGGAGCAGGTCTCTTTAAAGATCCTTCCCTAATGGGAACTTTTACCCTCCCATCACCATCTGATTTGGCAGAAGTGGTAAGGGTAGAGACTTTCAACATGATCTCCTCCACCTCATCTGATTTAAGGAGGATTTCCAACCAAGTTGAAGTTGATAATAATATGGAGGTGTTGTTGTTAAGCCCCATTGAATCATCATAGAAATCAATATTTCAGGCTTGTGTGGAAAACCCAAATCCACACTCAACATTTGTATGGGTAGATAGGTCATTAGAATATGGTACCTCTTCAAATCCTTTTTCATGTATACATTCTACGGATGAGGGAATCATCCAATCAATGATGATAGGAGAGGAACCATGGGAACATTATCATCATCATTCCCATCTTCCAGATGACATCGAAGATTATTCAAATGAACTAAGCCACCCATCAATTGTTGATTTCCTGTTCAATTCTTTAGAATAGATACTGTAGATTCTGAGCGTAATTTTTCAAACATAGAAGCAACAATTTCTATAAACATTTTGACCAAGCCTAACATTGTAGAAAACATTCATGTCGGCAAATACTGTTCTCCATTGGAACTTGATAATTACGGTGCTCTCTTCCGTGAATTTAGAGATATTTTTGCATGGTCTTACAAGGAGATTCTAGGAATTGACTCAAGCATTGTTGAGCATGAGATTAAAATGTACCCTGATGTCAAACCAGTACGACAGCGGCTTTGACTTGTTCATCCTAAGAAATCCATTGCCATTAAAGCAGAGGTTGAAAAACTTTTGCACGATGGCTTCATTTTCCCTGTACCTCTTACCGACTGGGTATCTAACATTGTTCCAATTATGAAAAACGAGGGACAATTCGAGTGTGTGTCGATTATAGGGATGTAAATCAAGCATGTCCAAAAGATAATTATCCTACACCCTTTATCGACCAGATTATTGACAAATGTACCGAATGTGAAATCTTCTCATTCATGGATGGATTTTCTGGCTACAATCAAATAAATATCCACCCACATGACCAATCTAAAACAAATTTTATTTGTCTGTGGGGCACATTTGCCTATTGAAAGTTACCTTTTGGTTTGAAGAATGTAGGGGCTACATTTCAGAGGGTAATGAATTATTCCTTCCATGACATCAAGCACATTTTTCAACCTTATCTTGATGATTTGCATGCTCATTCACAAAAGTGGACTGATCGCCCGGAACATTTGAGAGAAATATTTTTACGGTGCCGCACTACAAGATACAACTCAATCCACACAAGTGTGTGTTTTGTGTCGGCTCTGGTTGATTGCTTGGATTCGTGGTCTCAAAAGACAGAATTCGACTCGATCCAATTAAGGTTCAGGCAATCCTTGACTTGCCTCCACCTTTAAACTTGTTACCATTACAGAGACTTCAAGGGAAGGCAAACTTTCTGAGGAGGTTCATTCTAAACTATGCTGAGATGGCTAAAGGTTTCACTCATCTATTGAATAAAGGGGTACCCTTCCATTGGGATTAGGTTGCGCAGGCTTCCTTTGATGCTCTTAAAGATTCCTTGACTAGAGCATCATTAATGTATGCCCCAAACTATCAAAAAGAATATGACCTGTATCTCGCCTCTGCAGATACAACCATTGGCATGGTTTTAGTCCAAGAATAAAGTGGAATTGAACATATTATTTATTACTTGAGTCACAATCTCAATGATACAGAAAATAAGTATTCTTATGTCAAAAAGTTAGCTTTGGCAACCGTCCAAGTTGTGCAAATATTTCGTCATTACATCCTCCTTTGAAAGAACTACTATTATATCGGATTAAAACCCTATGACATATATTTTGTCACGTCAATTTCTAGGGGGGAAATATTCAAAATGGATAGTTATTTTGCAGGAGTTTGATTTGGAATTCATCAAATCTAAATCAAAGAAATCTCTTGTTTTCACTGAGTTACTTTGCAACCCTCCCTCATCCTCCAATGATTTAACATCAAAAGCATCAATATTGAATGATTCTCTGTTTCTTATCTCATCAAGTGATCCGTGGTATGGAGATATACTAGTCTATCTCTAGACCCAAGCTTTGCAGCCTAATACCTTTTGCTCTGAATAGTGACATACTGGATACCAAGCCAAATATTATCTGATCATTGGTGATACCCTTTATCATCGTGGTGTCGACATGATTTTACATAGGTGCCTCACTTATGAGGAAGCTGAGAAAGCTTTGAATGAATGTCATTCAAGTGCTTGTGGTGGAAACTTATCTGGGTATGCTACCACACAAAAATTCTCCATGCTAGTTATTTATGGCCAACCATATTCAAAGATTGCATTATTGCTGTCAGAAGCTGTCATGCATGCCAGATATATGACCAAAAAACCAGATTACCACCTACACCATTGGATTCGGTCGTTGTTGTTGGCCCATTCGCCAAATGGGGCATTGACTTTATGACATGTAACCCCACCTCGGCCGTGGGACATGGGTATATTATAGTCATCATTGACTATTTTACCAAATGGGCCATGGAGATGCCAACATTGAACAACAGTGGTGAAATTGCTGCTTTATTTTTCTTCAACCATGTGGTTGCCAGGTTTGGTGTACCACAAGCCATAGTTACAAATCATGGATCGCATTTTTGCAATCACATGATGGTTGAATTGACTGCCATGTTAGGACTGTCACATGATAGTTCTACTCCATACTACCCGCAAGCTAACGAACAAGTTGAGGCTATCAACAAAATCCTTAAGTGCATGTTGCAAAGAATGATTGGAGTTCATAAAATAATTTGGAATTTAATCCTATACTCGGCTCTGTGGGCATATTGAACCTCGATGAGAAATGTGACCGGATTCACACCCTTTCAGTTGGTGTATGGTTTGGAAGCAGTCTTACCAATTCAATGCGAAATCTCGTCTCTAAAACTCGCAATTGATCTACTACCCGATACTTCTAAAGAAGAATCATGTTTCTTGGAGTTAATCCATTTGGATGAAACCCGTCATGATGCCGCATTGGCTGACGAAGCCCATAAGAAACATATTAAGGTGCAATATGATAATAATGTCAAGCCTCGTGTCTTCTCAGAAGGTGACCTGGTCTTGCTTTATGATCAGGAATCTGATAAACTTGGAGTAGGAAAATTCAAACCACTTTGGATGGGCCCTTATATTGTTAAGTGTGTTTTGACGAAAGGTGCCTACGAGTTAGTGGACTATGATGGGATTCCATTGTCGCAACCCCGAAACGAGATGTACCTTAAACGTTACTATGCTTAGTTAAGTGTAGTAAAACTCACTGTATATATGCTTTGATTGCATGTGTGTGTGTGTTTCTTTTAGAGTTCTTATTTGGTTAAGTAATCCACTTTGCATTTATTGCAGATGTCTAACTTTTTAGAACCATTTGTTGGTTACGCCGATGGGGCTAGTCATAGTACACAGAACTTATCCTTTGCAGCATGGGCCATTTTAGCTCCAAGCGATGACTTAGTGAGTTTTAGAGGGATTTGTATTGGTTGATCGACGAATAATATCACTGAGTATAGTGCATTGATTGAACTTCTCTCTGATGCCATTTCACTTGGTATACGTTGAATCATCATTAGGTTGGACTCACAACTCGTTGTACTACAACTTACTAGCATTTATACTGTCTAAAACCCATCAATTCATCGCATGTTCCTTAGAGTTCATATTTTGGAAATGTATTTTGAGTTTATTCAATATTAGAATATTTCCAGAAATCTAAACACACTAATTGATTCTCTAGCGAATTATGTGTTAAATAAAAATTTGCGACATATGTAAAGTAAATATTTTCAATTCACATAATCAGTTGAAGAGAATTGCATCACGTAACCATAATAAAACTCTGAAAGTAAAATAGATAGTTGTTTTAAAAGTTTTTACAAACAATTTGTGTCTAAGACAAAAATTGGTCATCTAACCCAAAAACTCAAAATGTATGCAGAAAACATCTAAGTAAACTAGTGGTGCTCATGATAACAGGTCACAGCTTATGCTATCATGTGTAAAAGTCTCATCCAACGACTCATCACACCAATGGTGTGGTGCTGCAGTCGCATAGACAACTCCTCGATCCGGACATCCAAAATGCCTAAGGTCAAACCCTCTATGTGGTCCTGTAGCTCAGCCAGTGTCTCGACCAAATCTAAGTCTCGGAGAACAGCTCTCCCAACAGGTCCCTATGCTGGCCCACATGCCACTTGTTGCTGCCCCACAGGTCGAACAAGTCCAACATCTGCATACATAAAAAATGATTTTGTTTAGTCTCGGAGTTAATAAAAAAACAAAAAAGATGTAGAAACTTTAAAATCAAAAAACACTTTGGTCAAACAATTTACCTATAACACCCCACTATGCTCCAACTGGTAACATCAAGTCTAGATCCCCATGGAAATCCATCCCTAAATATGGATACTCTGCGATGGCCATATCCTATCAATCAAGCCACTCAAAGAATGCAGGGGTAAATGAGATCAATGATTGACCAACATGCCTAGCCATAAGATCTACCCATCTCTGCATCCGTGGATCCCTATGTCCAGATACACCTAGTGAAACATGTTGTGGCTACATAAGTGGAATTCTCTCTAAGGAGAAAGAAATTAGGATCAACCCATAGCCAAAGTTCTTTATCCTTCCGCTTTTCACCTTGATCAGTTGTTCTTTCAAGGATAAAAGTACTGCCTCACTCCAGTTGAACACTTTTGGCTCTAAACACTATAATGCATACTGCATGTATGATCTGTTTGCCAAATGTAGTGTCACGCTGCCAGCCATTTTGGCAATGGTAAAGAGGATCATCCTTAATGGTAAATCACTAACATCCCTGATGTTAACCTTTACGTCCCTGCCAGGCTGTGCACCTGGCTTGAAAACCTGTCGTATGTAATCTCTCACTGATTCACCACCTTTGGCAAATCCAGAAAGTGAGATGGGGGCACCTCACCTCCACATTCTGATAAGAAAATATATGTCATCAATGGTAATTGAGATCACTTTGTCTCTAATGTGAAATGACTTATCAGTAGGATCCCATGAACGAACAAGGAACTGCAAAAGCTCCATTTTCTGCCTCATACCAGGTAATCGTAAATATTTGAGTAACCCGCAATTCCTTTGGGTCTCAACTGTGCCCTGGTTATTTAGGGAAATCATATCCTATTCTTCGTGCTCTTGTTCTCTCCATGTAATCCTCATTCTGATCCGATGAATACTTGAAAATAAAACCATAAGAAAATTAGGATATTTTTCTTACAAAAACAGAGGAATTTTTGGGTAAAAATAGTTGAATGAAATTGGGTTTTGCACTCAGTGCAGCCCAGCCTTAGGGAAAGTGCGTTGCAATACAAGCATCTTTCTAGGTAATTGCACTGCAGTGCACCTTTTGATGATGAAAGGGTGCGCTGATCCCAGATTGGAAAAGTGAAACCCTAGGGGCGCCAAAGACTCAAAATTTTTGCCTAAAATTGAAAATGAATGATATGAAATGAAAGAGAATAGAGATAGCTCCTACCTGGTCCAGAAAGCACGAGGAATGGTCCACTGAGTACTTCGCAATTATCTGGTGAACTTCGAGGTAAAAACTTCTCCAAAGCACCAAAATCAAAGGGTAAATGTGAAATGTTAAAAATGAATGGTAAAACTTGTTTCTATGTTTATCTCTTGCACATTAGATCAAGTAAACATTAGCTTTTATTCATTTTATCCATGAAACATGTATTTTTAATCTATTTTGATGGTGTTTTGAGTAGGTTTAACAATTAACATGCAGAATTTGACGTGCTCAAACATAAATTGAACATCTTTGACCACAAAGCAAACTTTTATCTCTTTTTCGAGCTTTGTTAAAAATGAAAAAGGAGCCGCCTTGGAGTCCTCTTTAAGCTCTTTTTAGACTCTCTAAACATGAAAATATTAACAAGCACTTGTCCTTTCTAGCTCGTTAAAGGATTGGAAACAATATCTCTCTTGTATTATTTTACGCTTTTTTAGACTTGAGAGATTAATCTATGAAAAAGAACTTTTGGAGCTTCCTTTTTGTCCATTTTAAAACTCTCTAAACATGAAAAGGACCAAGTTATCTTTGTCTTTAAACTCGTTAAAAACATCAAATAGTGACAAACTTGTCCATCTAGACAAGACCGAGTTTCACCTTCGCTAGACTCGTTAAAGCATCAAATAGCGATGGATTCACCCGAAGGGTGGAATTATACAACAAGCATATGTTATCCTCCTCAAGATTGATTAAAAATAAAGAGGTACTGGTTAGCGATGACTGGGGAAAATTTGAAAAAGGGGAAAACACTTTACGGTCGCAAGTCGCTCTTGAACATGACACTTTCACCTCATCACCATGACTATGTGGGTTGGGTCATTCAGCTTGATGGTTATCACACCATTGGTCTATCATACCATCCATTTCTTTATTTCGGGTCAATTCTACCAATTCATCTTACTGTCGCTGACATGTTAAAGAGAAGTCATTCAGTTCAAACTTCATCCTTTGCAATGCGGTAAACCATCATTTTCATGACCACCATTCCTGAACCTTCTGTCGTCAGTCGATTTTTCATCTCCAAAATCATTCACCTCATTTCATGTCATTGATGTGGGATACATCAAGGCTCTCCTGCGATGAGTCACTTCTTGTCGACATCAGAACATCATTCAAGAAGTTGACTTAGAAACACCCCTTCAGTACCTTGAGGCTTGCATAGATCAATGGAAGGTTTCTTGCTTCTAGCGATAGGTTCACATCAATGGCCTTCGACCGAAAGACTTTGTATGGTGTTCGACACCAAATCATTTATTCACACCAAGTGAAATGTACTGTAGTACCTTGAGGATCATTATCATTATTGGTGATTCCTCTCGCGTCTGTTAATGGATTACATCATTTGCTGGTAATCAGATGATCTCTTCCCATGTTTGACTTCAGATCATCTATTCAAATGGTTAGACTTGTACTTGAGCGAAATATTGAATGAGAATTAAGACCCTGGATCTAGTTTCATCCATCCAGGCTGTGATATTTTCAGGAGTACTAAATCAAATGTACAATGGCCTTACATTCATGGTCATCCATTCATGGGTCTATATTCGTAGATGACTATATTTGTACATGTAATGAAAGTTTATAAGCTAAGCATGGGTATGCCTTCCCTCAGTGAGTTCATGAGAAAAAATCAAATTATCATGATATATGTATTGTAATTGATGCAGGTTGCCTTCCGCTTCAAAACCTCCTCTCCACATGATAAAGCATTTCAGTTGACATACTTATTTACGACTTCATGCTTTAGGGGGCAACTATTACAGATCCATTTGGGCACATCAACCCCAACCTACAGATTAGTACTATTAGAGCCCATCAAACCCTAATTCAGTTGTTACATGCCCTAAATGAAGTCAACCATCAGAATGCCTCCTTCCCAAGAGATTCCATGACTGAAATCCTCCAAACACTGCCTCTAAGAAGATTAGCGCAGGCAGGCCTTCATTAGGGTGCACTGTAGTGCAGTCCAGTACATTGTCTGGGTACTATGCAGTTCACTTGAGCCCTCTTTGGCCTACGTTGGGCGAATTTGAGCAAAATTTCATTGGGGTTTGGGAATATTCTTATCCATTAGATGCATCTAGAAGTTTCCCAAGTTTATCTTCTCCTTTGACCTCTAATTTGGATGAGGTAGGGAGTTAAGGAACATCAATCCCTTTATCCCTTCCTCCATGGAACTAAAATTCTAAGTTTGGGAGGGCATTCATTATCACCATTTATGGCATAACTTCCTTCATTCACCTATAAAAAGACCACTCATCTAAGTGATCAGGGGATGGAAATCATTGAATTATAGGGAGATGCTGTTAGTATGAGGCTTGAGTTGGTTTCAAGTATTGTAATGATGTCAAAATGTCTTGCTTGTTATGATGAGAGGATGGGATTGAACTGAAGGAGTGATACTGAATCAAGCAAATTGGGTCGTAACTCTTCCTTTTACTAATAAAGTGCTCAAATATTTTTCCATATGTTTGTATTGTCCATTGATGCTTTCATATGTGTATTATGAAGTTGATTCCATTCTATGTTTAATCAATAGATAATTATCATATGCTTTGATCGGTTTTTGTCTTCTATCTCTGTGCAGGTACTTTTCAAGAAGATTAAGTACGAAAAGGAGTGACAAAATTGATCAAGGGAGATAAGGAGTAAGCAAAAGCTATAGGTAGGCTTCTTTACTGTCTTATTTAATCTATTGGTTATTGAAAAAGTAGAGAATGCTTTGTATTGTTGTTCTAGACTTAGCTACTAGTCTAGGGGTTTAAGCGTTTATCCATAGACACTAAAATTTCCAAAAACAACAACTAACTTTGAACCTGGGTCAGGACCAACTAAGCCAACAAGCAGCAAGATTTTATCCACTTATTCAAACAATGCTGAGATGTGTTCACATGGATGTATGATGATATGAAAACTTAGGACACGCGTATCATCCAACATATCATCCCAATCAAAGAAGGGGTCAAGCCATATCAACATAAGTTGAGGAAAGTACATCCATTACTTGAACCCCTCATACAAAAAGAGCTTACTAAGTTTTTGGATGCACAGATCATATACAAATTTTAACATTCCACATGGGTCTCCAACCTTGTTCCTATACAAAGTAAGTCCAGGGAAATCCGCTTGTGTGACGATTTCCAGAACGTAAACCATGCCTCGGACCAAGACAACTAATCCATCTCGTCCATGGACCATATTTTGCAAACAGTATCTGGGGCACAAATATTTTCTCTCCTCGGTGGTTTCTCAAGATACAATTAGTTTCTGGTATCAAAACCTGACAGACTCAAAACTACATTCCATACCAAGTGGGGCATGTTCGCTTATAGACAAATGTCATTTCGGTTTGTAAATGCAAGCGCAACATTTCAACATGCTATGGACATCACCTTTAGTGGACTCATTGGACAGAGCATGGTGGTATACCTCGATGATGTGACTGTGTTCTCAAGAAGATGAGAAGACCACATACGCCATCTGAAGAAAATGTTTAAGCGATGTTGGAGATATAGGATTTCCTTGAATCCCAAAAAGAGCGTATTCATTGTGTCGAAGGGTAACCTATTCAGACACATTGTTTCCCAGAGTGGGATCAAGGTGGATCCAAACCAGGTCTAAGCCATTACACAGATTCCTTACCCAGTCAACAAGAAGGCTACGAAATCCTTCTTGGGCAAGATAAAATTCCTTTGGAAGTTCATCTTAGATTATGCGCAGATAGTTAAGCCCATGCAGGATATGATCAAGAAATATGTAGTCTATAGTTGGGGTAAGAAGGAAAAGTATGCATTTTCCCAGATCAAGCAGGCCATAGCGGAAGTGCCTGTGCTCTACAGCCCAGATTTCAAGAAAAATTTCCTGTTATACACCTTCGCTTCCGATAACTCATTAGCTATAGTACTTACTCAGAAAGACGAAGATAATGATGAACGTCCCATCACTTTCATGAGTGCAAGCATGTAGGGACTAGAGCTCAACTACCCCACCATTGGCAAGCAAGCTTATGTACTTTAGAATGTAGTGAAACACTTCAGGCCATACTTGCTAAAAAACCACTGCATAGTCTTTGTCCCCCACCCATCAGTCCGCACATTACTTGTACAACAAGAACTGAGTGAACAATGTACTAATTGGATGACACACTTGTAGGAATATGATTTTGAAATCACGCTAGTGCACACGATCAAAGGGCATGGTCTCTGTAGACTTGCAGCTGAAGCAGTGCACACTCCGAAGAACGAAGAAGAGCTCGTCGGTTGGGAGCAGGAGATTGAGATGTATGACATAAGGTGAGCAACACCCATTGAAGACGTAACCTCTTGGTTGTAGGTTTTAACCCCATACAGAAATTACCTGCATATGAATTTTAAAACACAGAAAAGAAACAATGCGAGATCATAACACATAAAACACATATAAACAGAGATTTTCCTTGGATTCCAAAACCAGGACTACCAGCTTCATTTTTCATTATGTTCCTTTCAATGTTACAATACATATTTAGACAGGCCGAAGCATCCAATACCATGGACCAAAAAGCCATCGCGTCCAAAACCATGGACCGAAAACATTGCGTCCAAAACCATGCACAAAACCATATGTAGGTCCACCCAACTGAATATAGGGTCTAAAAAAACAAATTGCCCGGGGCACGACCCTGGACCCCATAGAGGGGGGCTACTCCCCCCCCTAAAACCCCTTGGACAGAGGGGGTTGCAATCCCCCCCACTGCGCAATTGGCGCAACGAAGGGGGGCCTTCACCCCCCCTCTAACCTCCTAGTTAACTACGTGGGCTAGTCGTGGAAAGAATATAACACAACCAAACATTCTCCCACTTGTTTTTTTCTTTCCACAAGGGGACACAAGAAAGCTTAGTCATTTATCCAACCTTGCAACACCCATTGTTTCTCTACACCAAGAGAACTTCTCAGAGTTCACAGATTTTGTCAATGTATCTACAGTATTCTTCAAAGTGTCCACCTTTACTAGAAACACCTTTTTGCCTTCTATCATATCCCTCACAAAGTGATGCTGAACATCAATGTGCTTTGTCTCTGAATGGTAAGCAGGGTTCTTTGCCAAGAAAATTTCACTTTGGTTGTCATAGTCTATCCTTATAGCTCCTTATACTAACCCCATACTTGAACACAATCTCTGCAACCAAACTGCTTCCTTGCTTGCATGCGTGGCTACCATGTATTCTGCCTCTGTCGTTGATAGTGCCACTACAGATTGTTTCTTACTCATCCAACTAACTGCACCTCCAAATAGGTTAAACACATACCCACTTGTAGATCTTCTCTGATCCAGATCTCCAGCCCAATCCACATCAACAAAGCCACGGATTTCCAAAACTCTGTCCAATCCTGGTCTTCCTAGGTAGCACAAACCATAATCACTAGTGCCATGAAAATAGCTGAAAACCCGCTTCACTACTATCTAGTGCTCCTTCCCTGGTTTTGACATAAACCTTCTCAATACACCCACTTAATGTGCAATGTCTAGTCTAGTACATACCATTGCATACATCATGCTACCGAATGCACTTGCATATGGATCACGGGACATGTCCTCTTCCTCTTCTTGTGTCTTGGGACACTGTTCAACAGATAACTTCACACCTACATGAATAGGAACCTTCACTGGTTTACTATCCTACATATTAAACCTCTGCAGTATTGTCTCAACATACTTCCTCTGGTTTAACCAGAGCTTCCTCTTTTCTTGATCTCTTTTAATTTCCATGCCCAAAATATAGTTTGCAGCACCAAGATCTTTCATGTCGAATTTGGAGGACAATTGGGTCTGTACATCTTGGATAATTTCTTTGTCATTTCCAACCAACAACATATCATCCACATACAAGACCAGATAAATAACACAGTCACCAATTAATTTAAAATACACACAATGATCTTCTTTGCTTCTGGTGAAGCCAAGTCCCCATATAAATGTATCAAATTTCTGATACCACATCCTTGGTGACTGTTTTAACCCATACAGAGACTTGTTCAACTTGCATATCAGTTCTTTCTTACCCTTCACCGCAAAGCCTTCAAGTTGATTTATGTAGATCTCCTCTTCCAGATCCCTGTGAAGAAATGATGTCTTCACATCCATCTATTCTACCTCAAAATCAAAAGCAATAGCAACAGATAAAAGTAATCTAATAGAAGTTACCTTGGCTACAGGAGAAAAAATATCACCAAAATCAATTCACGTCACTTGGGAATAACCATTTTCTACCAACCAAGCTTTGTATTTCTCCACCTTTCCTTTTGCATTTATCTTCTTCTTGAACACCCATTTGCTTCCAATGGGTTTCCTTCCAGCCAGCAACTACACCGAATCCTAAGCATCATTTTTGTGGAAAAATTCCATTTCATCAACCATGGCCTCTTTTTAGAGTTTTCCATCCTCTAAATCTACTACTTCCTTCACAATTCTGGGATCATCATCAGTAATAGATAAAGAGAAATTTGAGCAAAAAACAAATGGACTATACCTTTCTGGCTGCCTTCTTTCTCGAACTGATCTTCTCACACCCGAAGTTTGTGGCTCTTCATCTTCTGATTCCTCTTTTGTTGTAGAGTCTGATTCTTCCTCCTTACACTCAAACTCTATCTTCTTAGGTTCCTTTAGTTGGACTTCATGTTTAATAACATATTTCAACTCTCTGAACACCAAATCTCGATTGTACACAACCTTCCTTGTTAGTGGGTTCCAAAGATTATAACCCTTTAAACCATCCTTATACCCAATAAAGATGCACTTTTCAGATTTACTATCCAACTTGGTTCTTTTCTCCTTTGGAAAATGTACATATGCATCACATCCAAATACCCTTATATGTAAAAGAGAGGGTTTCTTACTAGTCCATACCTCTTGTGGAGTCTTATCCTCCAATGTTGATGAAGGTGATTTGTTGACCAGGTAACATGTTGTCTCCACCACCTCTGCCCAGAATTCCTGTCCTAACCCAACACCATTGAACATGCTTCTTGCCCTTTCCATCAACATCTTGTTCATTCTTTTTGCAACTCCATTTTGCTCAAGTGTGTATGGAGTAGTATTCTACCATGCTATACCACACTTCTTATAGAATTCTTCAAATTCCTTGTTGCAAAACTCTCCACCGTTATTTGACCTCAACACCTTTATCTTCTTCTCTGTCTGGTTTTCCACTAGAGCTTTAAATTCTTTAAACTTGTCAAAGACTTCAGATTTCTTCTTGAGGAAATATATCCATGTATTCCTTGAGAAGTCATATATAAATGATACATAGTACACAAACATACCTAGTGATGGAATCTTCACAGGTCCAAACACATCATAGTGCACAAGCTCTAATATCTATTTCACCCTCTTACCACTAGAGGGGAAACTCACCTGATTCTGCTTCCCATATACACAATTTTCACAGAAATAAAAATCCAGAGAGATATTACTCATAACTTCTACCATACCATTACCATCAAGTATTCGAAGGCCCTTCCCTCCAATATGTCCAAGCCTTTGATGCCACAGCATGGTCTTCTCTCCAGAGACCACTAGATTTTCTGCTCCACTTTCAGGAACCACAAAACTATTGCACCCATCAACAATAGTGCTACCTTGCATCTTGTACAGAGTTCTTACTTGAACTCCCTGCATCAATACCAGTGCTCCCCGAACCATCTTACAAGTATCCTTCTCGAACACTGTTTTTACACCTGCATCATCCGACTTGCTTACAAAAATCAGATTTCTGGCCAATGCAAGAATATGCAGAACAACCGAAAGTGTTCTAACCCTTCCACCTTGCAACTTCAACTTTACTTTTCTGCGACCAACGACTCTAGCCTTCCTGTCATCCCCCAGGAAGACATCATATTTCTCATACTCGCAGAACTACTCTCTATGGAGAGTGAAGTGAAAGGATGCACCTCAGTCAATCAACAATGCCTCATGATCTACATGTGTACTTGAAGAAGCCAAGTACACATCCCCACCTTCATCTGAGGTGGTTTTCGCCTTTGCAGAAGGAGCATCATCATATCCCTTTCATTTGTTAGGATATTTAGATTTACAGTCCCTTTTGTAGTGCCCTTCCTTTCTGCATTTCTAGCACACCACCTTTACAGATTTTCCTGGAGATTTATATCTCCCTCTAGATTTAGATCTCCCACTCGATGACTTATTTTTGTTTCTATTCTGGGATCGTCCTTGTATAGACAACGCATCACCATTCTGGATCTCCATATTTTTCCGTCTCATCTCCTCCGTTAGCAAGGATGAGACTATTTCATCAAACTACAAGGCAGTTGCATTGCTACCTATTGCAATAACCAAACTATCCCATGAATCTTGTAGAGAACAAAATAAACTAATGCACTTACCTTCATCTGAAATTTTAATATCAACAGACAATAACTAACTTACCACAGTATTAAATGCATTCAGATGCTCTGTCACCAAGTCTCCATCTTTCATCCTCAAGTTATACAACTTTTTCCACAAGAACAATTTATTCACTGGAGACTTAGATTGGTAAAAAGTCCCTAATTTGTCCCACAAAGCCTTAGTTGTAGCTTCCCCCGATACATTCAACAATATTGAATCTGAGACACATAATTGTATTGTGCTCTTTGCCTTCCAATCCAACTTCTTCCATTCTTCATCGGACACTCCCATTGGTTTAGTACCCGGATCTACCACAATCCACTGATCTTTATCCACCAACAGATCTTCCATCTTGAGCTTCCACAACTAAAAACTCTGAACATTAAATTTCTCGATCTCTATCTTTCCACTTTTCACCATCTTCTTTCACCACTAGAATCGATCCCGCAGATCTCCCACTGAACAGGGTCTACCACAGGCCTGAGCGAAACCCCTCAACAACAAAGGCATCCCCTTGAAGGCAAAACAGCTCCGATACCAAATGTAGGTTTTAAACCCATATAGAAATTACCTGCATACAAATTCTAAAACACAGAAAATAAATAATGCGAGATCATAACACATAAAACACATATACATAGAGATTTTCCCTGGATCCCAAAACCAAGACTACCAGCTTGATTTTTCATTATGTTCCTTTCAGTGTTACTATACATATTTATACATGCCGAAGCATCCAATACCATGGACTGAAAACCATTGCATCTAAAACCATGGACCGAAAACCATCGCGTCCAAAACCATGTGCGAAAACCATGCACAAAACCATAAGTAGGTCCGCCCAACCTTATATAGGGTCCAAAAAAAAATTGAGGGGGGCTACCTACCCCCCTCAAACCCCCTAGACAGGGGGGGATGCCACCCCCCCGTGACCCCCCCATTGCATAATTGGTGCAACAAAGGGGGGGCTTTGGCCCCCCTCTAACCCCCCGATTAACTACGTGGGATATTCATGGAAAGAATATAACACAACCCAACATTAGTATGCAGATGTGCGCCAGTACCTTGAGCACGTCACCATACCCTCTCACTTTTCTATCATATAGAAGAGGCCATTGCGCCTGAAATCCTTAGCATATCAGTCGGTACACATAGTGCTTTATAGAAAACACAACAATGGAGTTGTTCTCAGGTACGTGGAGGCACATGAATTAGAGAAGGTAATTCAAGATCTGCATGATAGACCCACCAGGGGTCACTTTACGGGAAATACCATTGCACACAAAGTTATTTGAGTTGGTTTTTACTGGCCCACATTATTCAAGGATGCACATGCTTATGCCAGCAAGTGTTGGTCTGTCAGTGATGCACTAGCAAAACATGAAGATCAACAGTCCCACTGCACCGTGTTGCAATGACTGAACCATTCCAACAGCGGGGCTGGACATCATTGGGGAAATTTTCCCTCATTCATCAAAACAACACTGTTATATCCTAACAACAACTTACTACTTCACACGGTGGACAAAAGTAGTTCCGCTCAAGCAAGTGAGCAACCAAGAGGTCATTAGCTTCCTCCAGAAGAATATCATCTCACGATTTGACGTTCCGGTATCACTTGTTTTTTTATAATGCAACTTATTTTTCATCTTTGAAACTCTATGAATTTGCATTACAGAGTGGTACTGTGCTAAAGAATTCATCAAACTACTACCCGCAAGGAAATGGTCTAGCCAAGTCATCGAATAAAAATCTCATCCTTATAATCAAGAAGACCGTTTTCTCTGAGCAGCGTAACTGCCATACCGCCTTGACGAATGCATTATGGGATGACCATGTAACACCTAAGCCCTCTCTGAATACATCACCGTACTTCCTAGTTTATGGTAAAGAAGCCATCCGTCCGCCAAATATCTACTTGCCTACACTTCATCTTTCCCAAGAATCCCAAGGCAAGCCTTGCCAGCTAGTTCAGTGTAGGATGGATGCTCTCCATAAGCTTCAAGAAGAAAGGATGAAAGAAAAAGAAAAAATCAGACTCCACCAAAACTGTATCAAGATATGGTTCGATAAGAAGTTTGTAGGGAAAGCTAACTTTGATGTGGGTGACTTAGTTCTGAAATGGGATAAGCCCCATGAAGACAAAGGCAAACATACGAAGTTCTAGTCCCTATAAATTGGCCCATACATAGTCCATGAGAAGCTTGGACCACACACGTATCGTTTGAAATCACTTGACAGGATGATTGGCAACCTTCCTATCAATAGCCAAGATATCAAGCATTATTTTCAGTAGGTCGGACCGCACCCATGCCATGTACATAGTCTGCTTGTTTCTTTTTCTTTTAATTTTGTTTGCTTTTCTTACCATCTTTGTTTTTACTTTGTTTGATTCTACTTACTATTTTTGTTTATGTTTGTTTTTTTTCTTCATATATTACTATTTTTGTTTTCAGAAATAAGTGTTGCCAACTACTACGTTCTAGCTTTTGAATAAAGTATGTGGCTGAAATTTGAA
This sequence comes from Pinus tabuliformis, assembly GCA_031772625.1. Lineage (NCBI taxonomy): Eukaryota > Viridiplantae > Streptophyta > Pinopsida > Pinales > Pinaceae > Pinus > Pinus tabuliformis. The sequence continues at coordinate 210,038,983 of CM062809.1, read as the reverse complement.
GAGACTTGTGACACTGCATCACTTGGCTAATCTTGTGTCTGTCTTCTCTGTGCTTGGTTATAACCTTCGGCTGATGAAGTCTTGATGGAAAATACGAGCCATCTGCAAGGGAATCTTTGGTCCAACCATGAACCTATTTTCACAATGGGAAGCCCCATGTCTATACTCAACCTTCTGCCCTGTGTGTTCAAGCTCATCCAACTAGTAGAAATGGGGAAGGGGAAATCCAAATGAGTAAACCTATGTTAGAGTTCTTACATGCTTCTCTGAAGGAACAACCTCTTCTGCTCTCAATAGGTCGGGATCCCTCTTCCACCCCAAAAATAGATAAGTGCCTATGCATAGTTCTCTTGAAAAATACAAAGGTGAAAGAAGAGAAAGACTTCCAGCACAGAGAGGTGAAGAATGCAACTCCACCAGGGTACTAACCAGGCTTGCTAAAAGTGGAGAAATGTGTGTGTTCCTACGTAACTCCGTCGGGGTACTGTCCAGGCCTGTTGGCAATGGAGCAACACCAGAGATGAAAACTTATACTCTGAAAATCTTCAACTCGCGAGCTAAACTACCCTTGCCGAATTTGAAACATTGAGATCAAGCTAAACTTTTGATTGTGTTTGACTGAGTTGGCAAAGGGTGAACCATGTATGTCCATGAGATAATTGGGGAAGCCGAAGTAACCCACATAGCAATTCAATACTCCCCGAAATACCAAGGCCTTATGCTAGCAATGAACCAAAATAGAGAATTTGGAGTTATACCAATGTGTCGCCAAGTGTTGTAGCACCTACAACCACCCTCCAAAATTTTGGCCTGCACCCAATTTTGGAGCCTCCCTTGAGAGTTTCTCTTGATGACTGCACACACTTGAGTTCACTCCATGAGCTCATGTGAGTCCTTGCATCTACCTTGCTTGTTCATTTCATTCAAGTTTCTACATGCTGGTGTCTAAGTCATGCTTGCGACCATGTTATGGTTATGCTAAAAATCTTCACTTCGTATGTGTTTTTTGTGTTCACTATGAAAGAATATGTCGCAATCACACATGGAGTCACTTTCATTGTCGTGCAAGCATCATCTTGATCAATCGATGGTCAATCACGAGTGTCACGCTTGTCACTTGCACTATCGGTTAGTCATGTTGAACATATGTGTCTAGATGGTATGAGTCATTTCGTCGTCGAGTCATGTGAGTGTGTGTTTGTTTGATCACCTATGCATCTTTTGATTGTTCACACACTTAGTCATTTTTGTTGAAGTTCTGACAACCAGACTCCCCTCTGACAGCCAGACCGTCACCCCACCATCGAATTGATCGACTGTCAACCAGAACAACGTAGAAGCACCAAGCTAGTTGCATTGTCGGTAATAAATTCAATCAACTCTCATGCTAGCCACCTGGACAGTCAAACCTCGAAGTCACCCTAGGGCTAACTCCCCTAAAAAATTACATAGACAAGTCAGACAGACATGAAGTTCCTGTTCCTGTCTCCCTCAGAAAATTGTGCAGTTTTCTGAGTCAGTCATCCCGACAGTCAACCAACTGCTCATTTCAGAAATTGCCCAGTTTTCATGAGTAGGCCTTCTGCTGTCTAGCAATCTACTCAGCTAATTGTTTAGAGATGATCAGCAGGTTGGCCTCTCAGCCTTAGTACAATTTCCCCTACTAGCAGCTCTTAGCAAAGATTGCTAGTTCCCTCCAGGAATTGATCAATTTCTGCTCCCAGCGATTGAGTAGCCAACTCTCAGTTCCCTCTCGAAATTGCATAGTTTTGGGTGCCAGTGACCCCAGCAGCCAACTGCCAGTTCCCTCTAGGAATTGTGCAGTTTTGGCTACTAGTCTCCCAGACATTTCCTTCCAAAAACTACATAATCCCTCCATGTTGACCCTCCTTACAGCCCAACCTGTTCCTCCAGAAAATTGCACAAATTTGGACTTCTAGCCCCTACTGCCCACTCTTTCTAGAAACTACACAAATCCTACCTACCTTGCCTTCCTATAGCCCAGACTGTCCCTCCCAAAATTTGTGCAATTTTGCCTCCGAACCGAGCCAAACCTCATAGATAGTCACTATCAACTTGGATTGCCCATCTCCATCACTCAGTGATTCTTGTGCAATTTTCATCAGAGGTTCCCGGAGCCATCATCCCACTTCACAACCTTTCTACCTCTCCTGGTCACCTACATCTGAAATGATCATATGTCATGGTAGACAAGGAGGTTTTAGATTTGATGTCATCTTGTCATGAGTGATTGCAGGTACAGGTACACCAACAAACATGGCAAGTCGAAAAATGGGATGAACGAAGGGAGCACATGCAAAAGGACAGGTTCACCAACAGATGCATGAACTATCCATGTGAAGAGATGTGATCACCAATGAATGAATGAGCGAACATGCACCTTCATGAACATATGAGCCTATTAAGCCTTCCAACATGCAAGCAAGAAGCAACATGCCAAAGATTCATTAAGTGAACCAAATACCATCGAATACTCTGTGCACTTCGCCATGTAAAGGTGAAGCTATGATACACCATGAAGACATCCATCACCCAACATCACTGTAGCTCGACATGCATTCTAGCAGCAGCACGAATGTACCAGCATTGTCACGTCGAGTCATGTCGCCCACATCTCTACTATGGGCTATGTTGTCAATCATTGTGATGTAACATGGAAGTCCAAGAGATCCACTTGTTGAACAAAGAGTCATGTGAGTCAATAAGTCATGGAAGTCAAATGGTCATGAGGGTAGTCGAACAGCCACAAGGGTCAGTTTCACCCTTGGCTATAAATCCCCCATCATTTGTACATGCATGATACTTTTCACCTCAGCTCCTCCCACATAGCCAAGAGAGTCTATAATCTTTTCTTTGAGGAATAAGTAGTGGCTCCAATGCCCCACACTCGAGGTTAGTAATGTATGGTGTAACTATGTGTCTTGGAACTTTTTCTTAATTCAGAAGCCTGCCAAGAGGCCAACACATTTTCACACATGTATTGTAATTGTTGGAAGACTAATCTTTAACACTTGTGATGCATGTTTCTTTAACTTGAGTTCTACATTTGAACTATTTCACTTGTTGTAATACATAATCTATTAATGTTGTATATGTTTTTAATGATGTGTCACCCGTGTAGACTACTCTCCCGAACACCAGATAGACCTTTCACATAAAACTTGCTATAACAACCGTTGCACTCATCTGTTGAGTGATGCACGTGTTATCTTACCTTGTGTGTTGTGACTGTTGCATCCACGTGGACTGCTCCTCCGGAAGCTGTACACGTCCTGTTGTGTTGTGTGTTCCTAGCCGAGTTGGGACTTCATCCCAACCAGCTTGGGACTCACTCCCACCCTCTCCCTCTACAGTGAAAGAATCATTGACAAAAGTGACACTTACACTCACTAGGCACATGAACCTCACTTCTCGAAGACAAAGAAGACCACTCTTCTATGCTGACAAGCAAGAGTTGAGGAAAATCCTTAAGATAATGGCAACCAAGCCATCATACTGGATGAGACTCCCACACTAAACAGTGTGAGCTCTATTTGGGACTTCATATTGGGGTGATGCCCTGAATGTTGGTAGGTCCAACACCGTCAACACATTGTTGGTGCTTCCATTCTTGTACTTAATGTTCAAATGGTACTGTTGCAGGTATGTGGACCATTTATGATGGCAATTGTTCTACAACTTCCCTTGTGTCTGTATGAACTGTAGGGGTTAGTGGTCTGTGTGGATGTCGATTTCCTTCCCCATAATGTAATGTTTCCATTTTCGGAAGAATTGCACAATGGAATACATCTCTTTGTCATAGGTGGGATACTTTCAGACTATGTCTAAAAGTGTCTCACTGTGATATGCCATTGGATGCCCCTGTTGAGTAAGAACTGCACCAATAACATAGTTAGAGGCATTTGTCTCAATCTCAAATGGTTGTTGCAGGTCTGGTAATGTGAGCATTGGTGTAGAGCAGAGATGACGCTTCAACTTGGCAAACACCTTCTGTTTGGATTCTGACCGAAAGAAATTTGTTTTCACTCCTCCCTTGGTGACTTAACTCAAGGTCCAAGTGATATTAGAGAACCCCAACATGAACCTGCAGTAGAAGTTGGCAAGGCCCATAAAGTTACGGAGCCTTGTTAGAGTGGCTAGGGTTGGTCAATCCCGAATCACTTGTATCTTGGATAGGTCCACATGCACACCCCACTCATCAATGATGTACCCTAGATATTGAACCTGGGTCATATCAAAAGCGCATTTCTCTAGATTAGAACACAACTTGTGTTTCTGAAGGGTTTGGAGGACCTGTCGAATATTGTGGAGGTGCTCTTCTAAACTATGGCTGAAGATCAAAATGTCATCTAAATAAACCACCATGAATGAGTTGGTGAGGGGCCGCAAGATTTCATCCGTTGGCCTCATGAAGGTTACTGGGGAATTTTTCAACTTGAAGGGCATGACCAACCATTCGAAAAGGCCCTCTATAGATTTGAAGGCAGTTTTCCACGCATCGGAAGGTTCAATTGGTACCTAATGATAACTAGACTTCAATTCAATCTTGCTGAAATATCTAGCCCCTTTAGTTGGTCTACAAGGTCATCAGTCTATGGGATTGGATACTTGTTCTGGAGAGTGATCTTGTTCAGTGCCTAATAGTCAATATAGAGTCTCCAGGCCCCATCCTTCTTCTATACCAACATGATCGGGCTCCCATAGGGTGATTAAATTGGCCTGTTGTTCCATTTCTGCAACAAATCTTGAATCTACCTCTTGATTTCACCATTCTTTAGAACAAAGCATCGATTGATTGGTCCATTGGGTAGTGACACACCTGGGGTCATATCAATGGAGTTCTTGACCTGACAGTGTAGAGGTACCCCTGTGGGTGAAGTGAATATGTCCCTGCACTAATCCATGACTTTTTTCATCTGTTGTTGCCATGCGGAGGAGCCCTGTCCTGAGGCCATGGCCACACTATTCTTCTTTCCCTAAGGTTGAATCATAAGGAAACAAAAATTGTTGGTCTAGGAAATGATCTTACTGCATTGTTTCGTAGTGATCAAAGAAATGGCAGTAGGCAGTGATACCTCCGTTATCCTATAAAACTTATCACCCAAAGTAATAATAACAGTGTGAGGCCTAGAATAATACAAAACACGGCACTTCCACAAGTATGTTTGGACTAATAATACATCACAAACTTCAATAGGAGAAATACCACACAATACCTCATCCATGAAGGGCTTGATGCTATGGGAAGGTGACACTATTTGCTGATGTGAAGATCTTGCCCTTGGTGAAGCCACCCAATGGTGTACAACTATAGGTGTGATGTGGCCGGTAGGACCAACCACTTCACGACCTATGCTGAAACAAGGTTCTTTTGGATGTTGTTGTCAAAAATGAACTGCAGTGGGGAACCCTCCACCCACATCTGTGAGTGGAAAAGCTGCTCCCCCTCCTATAGATCTTTAGGCTCATCCTTCTAGATCTTGATAGTAGAAATGGTGGCACTAGGCTCCACATTTATAATCTTCTTCCCTTTTTCATTCCCCTTGACCATTTATGACTCAGACTCAAAACATGCATTTGATTCGAAATCCTTCAGCTCGGCCATCAATGACTGCTTGGATTGACACTCACTTGTGTTGTGAGTGGGGCTCTTATGAAAACCGCACCATTCCTTGTGTCCTTCTTTGTCTTCATGGTGTTATTCTTCGCTTGCGGCTTTGATGGGTTGTACTGGGTTACCCCGCCTTGGCTTTGTCCTTTGTTTTGCGGCTTGGGGGTGCCTTTCCCTTGCTTCAGATTTGCATATCCAAAGTCTTGTTTCTTCTATTTAAATTTATGCCTGATCTTGGTAGCGTATCAATATGCTACACCAAGCGCGGAGATGTCCACTAACTCCATCTCTTCCTAGATGTACTTGTGTAAAAAACTGTTGTACTTGAGTGCTAAATTTCACTCAGAATCCTTGATATCCAGCTTCGTGCAAAGGGTATAGAAAACATTTGTGAAATCCAACACATCTTGGTCCCTTCCTTGCTACAACATGGTCCACTTTATGTATTTATCTTTATAGCTCCTGACATGGTAATATTGTTCCTTGATGGCATCTCGAAAAGAATTCAAAGTGGATGTGGCTGAAAACAGTGAGGATTACCTCCCTTCCTTTTGTTCACAGTAGGTTTCCCACTAGTCCTTGACGTGTGGGGCGACTTTGAGAAGTGAAAAAGTAATATTTTCACAATTGGAAAAGTCATGATATGAAAAATATCCTTCCAACATATTTAACCATCTATCTACAACATTTGCATCTATCTGGCCTTAAAATATGGAAATATAAAAGTTAACTTATACCTTAAAAAGAATGGCACCTCTAGAGTGGTTGTTGGATGAAGATGTGTTGCTTGTGGGTAGCTGCCGAAGGATTTTGGCAAAGTTATCCATCATCATGTTCCTCTGTCGCTCGATGGCTTCCTTAAGAAATATTTTGAAAGGATCTCTTGCCCCCTCATATTTCTTTTCTTCCGCCATGGGAGGCTGTTGGGGTTTGCGATGCTGGTCTTGCAAAGGTTCAACCAGTTCAAGCCCTAACTCCTTATACCCTGACCTCGTTGGGGACATGCAAACAAAAATAGAGAAAGAGTAGACCACTCTAATACCACTAATCTGGAATTATGCTGGAATGGAAAAAAATGCAAAAATACACATATACACAGAGATGCAACAAAAATCAAACTTCATTTCATTAATATTAAAGAACTGAAATATGCCTACATATAGAATGGAAATAAACTAGCTCAAAAAATTGTAGCTTATCTCTAAGAAGAGATGTGGTGGCTACATGCCTCTTAATTGCATTACAATGAGGCTCAAAGGTCCATTTATTATTGAGAAACAATGGAAAACCCTAAACATCCAAAAACCTTACCCTAGGAGATGAAGTGCCAAAACTATGGGATTCATTTGGGTAATTAATTGGTACATCAACTTCCTTGGGGCGTAACTTTGGCATACGATCTTTGTTTGACACACACAATACCTCGTTAGAAATATATATCTCAGGACTACAAATTTCGACCGCAAACATCAATTATGGAATTATGTTTTCTTGTTTTCTAAAGGAAGAAAAACATCATTTATGGCCTCGAAATGGATCCGGAAGTTCAAGACCCGAAAAATTGCCAAAAATAGTAAATTGTGCTACAATTAAGGGCACTGAAAAACTGAAAGAAATAGTGGTGGGGGTCCAAGTGGAATAAGTGGGTAGCCACCAATATCCACTTAGATCACTTTCTCCTCAGAAACTAGGAGTAGTCTAGTTGAAGGGAGAATTGAATCTTCGCTATGCTCAACTAGCGGTTTGTGGCAGCTTATTTGATTATGAGTCAAGTCTTATAGTCAGCTACTCTTACATTTCAACTCTCACCCACTGAAATCATTATACTTTTGTAAGTGTTACAAATTATCAATAAACAATTTTTCTTATTTTAATCTCGAGTCAAGTCTTATAGTCACCTACTCTTACATTTAAATTCTCACTCACTAAAATTGTTAGACTTTTATAAGTCTTAAAAATTATTCGTAAAAAAAAAATTGATAGACAAATTATCTGTAAACAATTTTTTGTTAAAATGATTAAAAGTCAACATTCTCTGTTAAATTTTATTTTTAAGTGGTTGAATATCAAATTTGATGAATGTTTAGACTTAGTTTGCGTTCCTATTTCATTAGATTAGCTTTGCATCATAGAGTAGAGCATTCATAGGAAAAAGTGCTTTAATATCATATAACAATAATATTAGTAGGCCTTGCGATGGACAAGATTTTCTTGGGAAGACTTCGAGTCAATCCCATTGGGAAAAATTTCAATTAATAATTATAGTTCGGGGTCGAGGGTGGATGAGTGTTCAAGGGGTAGCTTCTCTACGTGCATGAAGGAGAAGAACATGATGAACCCCATTTGCACCCTGCCTACATCCCGTCAAACGTATCTATTATAAAATAGTGAATGATTCTTTGAGTAGAAACACATGAGAAATGATGGATATCATACACACTTAACACTACTGATGACATCACAACTTCGCTTTGTAAAAATTACAATTCCATAAATAAGAAAAATTAATTGTTGCCACTTATGACTATTTGATGTATTAACATATTAAAATAATAACAAAGAAACTATTCCTATGTATCTCAAGGAGAAGTTTGTACCTTGTTTTATTTATTTGGATTGATGTACATAATTTATGCATTGATGGGATATTTAATTTTATTAATTTGGGATGGGATATCATGTAGAGATGTGTGACTTTCATTGTACAAAGCTCCACAGTCCCACATAATGAACTAGCTCATTGTGTGAGAGTGATGAGCTCTACATAAACTCATTTCACATCGTGCACATTACAATTCTCCACAAAAATATGTTGCAACAGCTTCCACACTTGGCACAATACCATTCTCCTCACCCCTCAGTTTGTCCAAAGATAGATTAACTATTAAAATCCTCCAAAAATCTATTGGTTCAATTAATTACTTTCACACATACTTCGATAACTATTTGACGAGTTTTCGAGGTTCATGTGGATTCAAATTGGATTAATGACTTATCTTCTCTCCCTAGATGCATATACATTTCAGTTTGTTACTCCCCTTCAATATCTTCTCACTTCGCTCTTGACAATGGTTCATCTAGATACCGGTGCATGGATTTGTATTCGGATATCATTCGTTACTCCCCTATGGGGGAGTTCATCCTCCTGGGTAACTTCAATGCTGACACTAGAGTTAACTAGATTCTTCTCCATGATTTGGCCAAGCACATGCTTTTTATTTAGGAGATCAATCTAGATTCATTAGGACTTCACTCGATATATGACGATGCTTGGGGGCCTCTTACAACTTATGGAAGTTATCCCTACCCTACCTTACTCTTCAACAAGGAAAGTCAAGAAAGTTATTTTGGATTTTATATATTGATCAAGGCTGGTGATAGTGAGTTTTGTTTCTCAATCATGAAAAACAAGCTTAACATCCAACATCTATGATACTACCACCCAAAAATAATGCTCAAAAGATTTCTCTACCTTTGGACCTTAAAAATGATTTTTTCCATGTCATACCCAAAACAACAATTACTCGAGGGTTGTCTTCCTTGAATATTAAATCAATGATATTTTGAATGTCATTTTCCATATCCATAGGTAAAAATGCTTTTATAGGAAGATCATCATTTGCAGTAATTTTAAAGACACTCAAAATATGTTCCAGGAATATTTTTCAAAACTACATAGCTCATCATATCATTATTAATAAATTTAAAAACTACTTATATCATTAAGCTCCACCCTAGAACAATGATGCATAGTTGGGCAAGTGGAATAATGGCAGAATCCTTCAGGATGAGAATGATATTTGTTGTTTCATTGTTGGGGATTGTAATATATGTGGGAAAAAACCCATTTCATCTGAGCCCCATTATCTATTTCCCCAACTTTAAACCTTATGTAGTTGAATCCATGCCATGGTCGCAACTTCCTTAACCTAGGCATGAGCAAAAAAAATTCAAAAATTTGAGATCAAGTTCTTGAATGAAGTCTAGGGACAAGAGAGCATCACCTTCAATTCTCAGGGCAAGGGACCTTACATTGGTGTAGCCAATGGTGGGATCATGTTATGGAATGGTTATCAATAGTTGGAATTCATTGTCACATTTCCCAATAGATTGTATCTAGTTTTATCTATTTTTACTATCCCGTGTTTTGTTTGTTGATAGAATGAAGCATTGGGTATTTTCGGGTCATGAAAACTTAAAATGACATAACTTATTGATTACCAGAGACCATTCCCGGTGATGTTCTTCTAATTTGAAAAGTAATGCGGGTCTCTGAATCTTGGAATTGTGATTTGAACAATACACCAAGCTTGTGATTCAAGCAATGGTTTGATAGATTCCAGTAATTATGAGGAATTTGAATGCTTTATATATAGTTCCCTCAATAATTCCCCCCATTTTCAATCCAATTTAGGCTTGAGACCCATTGCAGTGTCCAAGACCAACAAATTTCACATAGACAACACGGCACTAAGTCACCCTCCGAACACCTTCAGTATAAACTTCCAAGCCTTCTTTTGAATTTTTGTTATTCGTTGCTTCTTAATTAGAATATCCAAAAATAGGACTATGGTATCCTTTGCGATCAAGTAGCAAGTGTCACACTACAACCATCAAACTAAATACTCAATAATGACAGAATTTATAAAAATGCAGGGTGTTGCACTAGTAAATACATACAAGGATATGCACAAAACCTCGCGAGCATCAAACCAACAGGTTGAAATATTGAATAGGATGTTTCATACAAATATATGAAATGAAAGATCACCATAATTTTCTCCTCTCTAATAATGTGAGATAAACCAGTGTTCATGTAAGACAAGACAAGTATCCATACCGGATATTCCTTAAACATGTTCCTCTACCTACCAGATTTATAGGGAATCCACTAAACATGAAACATGCTGGTCAACTGCAGAGGTGTCTTAATTCTTGAACATGTACTTTTCCCACTATAGTCTCTAGGCCTAGAAACCCACTTCTGTGAATTTCATGTATGGTTGTGTTTTCTGGAATTTTTATACTGTTCACATATGTGTCAACTTCTTTAAGATATCTCCCTCATTCCTAATTTTGATTTTGATTATATTACTTAAGGAATAAAAGAAATACTCTATTCCCATCGTTTTTCAATTATAAATTCTGCGTGCAATGACATATAATGTGCATTTAAACTTGAATTTGTTCAGGGACTTCCCCTCGTTCATTACAATACAGGTAAGGATGTAAGCCAAAAGCAGAATAAAATTGCCTACCATTCTACAAATAAATAATCGAGAGTAAATAATGGAGATTCCTCTATTATGCCAATGGCATTGTCTATGAAATTCTCAAGCTTTTCAGACCAACGTCGAACTGAAGTGGAGCTCAAATATGTAAGCATGTTATTAAATACTCATTGGAGGTGATGTGCCACAACTCCTCTTGACGCTTGTTTAACCATGCTGCGATGTTCCATGTGAAAGTGTAAAATAAAGAAGACAAGCAATATTGACAAATTCAATACAACTGAGTACTTCAAGTGGCACACGCCCACTAGTCTCCTAAGTGGATCCAAACTTGAAAACACCTTGGACAAGTGCACTGGACAAAGCTACCTTCTAAATTGTACGAAAATGCATTAAATGATACCCTCATAAGAAAATGCATTAAATGATACGATGCCAGCTGGTGTTATAATTAATATCAAGATTTTTTAAACTATTAATGGTGTGCGGAGAATTTTGATTGTGTGATAGCGTGGAGAAAAGGTTTTATCCTCAAAATCAACTTGTATGGAGAAGTTGATTGTACAAAGAAATGTGTTCTCTCGATATTATCTCACAATCAACTTCTCCACACATCGTTAAAATTTTAATTAATTATAATTATAAAAAACTTTTATGGGGAAGTTCAACACCAGTGGGTGGCATACTCCACACAACTCCTTTCTATGTATGTCGACCTGCCATCGCTGCACTCAAATATTCTTAAACGAGAGTTCGGTTAATATATTATTCTATGGATTAATAAAACTTTGGAAGCATGAACTAAGAGTCATTAACACTACATCTAACATATTAACACAATAAGAGTAATTAACTATTAATATTTAAATTATAATTAATTACTAGTCATTAACAATTTTAATTATTAACTATTAGTCCATAATTAACAGTAATCACAATATTAATTATTAATATTAATGTTAATTTATTAATATTAATTATTAGTATTAACAAAATATTGGGAGTCATTACCTATTAGTCTTTAAAATATTATTAACTATTAGTCCATAATTAACTTTTAGTCACAACATTGCAATTAACCTTGAACATATTAATTATTAGTATTAACATGTTAATATGAAACCCGATGGAAGCTATTAAGCCTCACTTTCCACCTACTATATGATTATGTATATTGCCTCTTGAGAAAAAATTGCATATTAGGTGGAGGCCAACTTACCCTCCTATTATAGATTTAGAGGTAGGGGCAATTAAGGTTGAACATATTAATTATTAGTATTAACATGTTGATATGAAACTCAATGGAAGCTATTAAGCCTCGACTTCTGCCTACTATATGATTATGTACACTACCTCTTGAGAAAAATTTGCATATTAGGTGGAGGCCAACTTACCCTCCTATTATAGATTTAGAGGTAGGGGTATTTGCTGACCGAGCTCTCATGATGCCAAGAGTGTGCCAAGTCATGGTTGATTCACTTGGGTGGTCAATGAAACATCTATGAAGATCTACTTAAATTATTCATTGGATTGACAAGTCAACTACTGTCTTGCATGGCTACACATGATTCCTTCCATAATAATATATTAATGGATGTGACAAACCCACAAGACAAAGAAAACTCCATAGTTCTATTACTTCAATTATCAATTACAAGAATAGTTGAATCCATAAGAAACTATTTACAAATGGAATGTAGGTGTTATCAAACAAGTAATGGTATTTTAAAACACCTAGAGTGGAGGAAAAACAATTATTATTCATTTGACATGCTTAAAATATTTGTAGGTGCAGAAATCTATTTGGAATTCCCCATTTTTAATTTATTTAACCATTTTCCTATGTTGTGGTCTATGACATCGTGAGTGCTATAAATTTACATAATGGTTTTGCAGAGGAAGTGGTGTGGAGTAAGTGTGTGCAGAATAAGTGTGCGAAGGAAGCATGAGTGGAGGAAGTATGTGCGGAGGAAGCATGTGTGGAGGAAGCTATGTGGAGGTGGTTCTGCGAAGGAAACTATGCGGAGCAAGCATGTGTGGAGATGGAAATCTAGACCTCAAGAAGCATGGTCTTGATCATTTATATAGTGTTAGAGGCGGGGACTATGCTCCATTGCAGTTATTCATCTTTTTATCTATGTTGTTGTTATAAAAAATACAAGTCAACACATTGATGCATAATGTGGGGCATTACATGCTTTCTCATTTCAAGTTCATCGCAAAGTTAACTTTACCTACTAAGGATATGGAAATTCATGTCACTTGTAATGTTTAATTTCTTCCCATTTCTTCTACACTCTTCCTAATCGTACCATTCAAAACCACCATGATATTCCCTTAGCCAACCCATGAATGGTACTACTCACTGTGGTGTAGGTCCCTCCACTATAACTAGTATAAGATCCAACCATCATGATATATTACTACCGACATCATGTGACATATCCCCATTTCTTGGAACCCTCTGAAAACATGTTCTTGGAAAAATTCAACCTTTGTGACCATTCTTCTAAATAAGAAAATAAAGAAACCATGCATGCTATCAATAGGCTCATGTGAATACTAAGAAACATAAATAAATATGTAGTTATTCAATAACACACATAACATATAAAATATAGATAAATATCTAAAAGAAACACAAAAAAATTATAAGTACTCAAAACATAAAAATAAATTATATTTCTAAAGATTTCACCAACTACAAAAATTAGACATTCCAACCAATTGTAGGATTTCTTTCATATTCACACTCTATAGTTGGTCACCCTCAAGCTGAGGCTAATATTCCACAAGGATCGGTCCCTAGGTTAAGTTTATCACTCACATAAAGTTAGCTCATGATATTTCTTTGTTCACATAGTTACACAACAATCATAGATGTTACAATTACTCAACTAGTCCTATGATAATATCAGCTTATAGCTCTCTTTCCCTTTCAACAAGCATAACCCAAGGAAAATAATCCCTGTTATCAAAACCAGCTCACAAAAAGATAGAAAAGAGAGATAAATGCTTTAGAATTCAGCCTCTTCGAGGGGGAAACCTCCTTTACATTACACAAATGAACAATTCTTGGATGATGCAAATGAAAATACCTCCTTTCTATACATAGGAGTCTAAGGGGTCATAATGTAGTCAGAGCCGACATAACAATAATAATGTAAGGGCAAAACAATAAGAATAATGGGCTTCTATGGGGCATAATAATAACAATATGGGGACTACATGGGCACACCAATATAATAAGGGGTTTACACTAATAACAATAAGGGGTTACAGTAGTAGTATAGGGACCTAACATGCCCCTCTCCTTCAAAAAGTGTTGTCCTCAACGCTTAAGTAGTTCTGGATGATTTTGTATAAAATTCTCGTCCTCCCATCTGGAATATTTAGCAGGTAAGTTCTTCCACTTGATGATATACTCTGATATTGATCAATTTCGTAGTTGTCGAGTTCTTATTTCCGTGACTACTTCAAGTTCCAATATGATTCTTCCTTCCTCGTCAAGTTTTGACAATATTGTTTGAATTGGGAGATTGTCACTTATAAACTTCTTTAAGCATGAAACATGGAAAACTGGGGGCACTCGGGAAGATGCAGGAAAGCTCCAATTTGTATGCCATAGTACCAATCTTTTGCAGCACCTTTTAAAGACCATAGTACTTTGGAGATAATTTATTATACTTCTTAGCTTGCTTGAGGGACATTTGTTTGTATAGTTGTATTTGTAAAAATACCCAGTCGCCTATATCAAAACTTCTTCTGCTATGACGTTGATTTTCTTGTTGTTTCATTTGATTCTGTGCCAACATGAGGTTATCCTTTAAGAGTTGGAGAACTTTTCGTTGTTGAGTGTCTACTTTAACACCTTCATGAGATACAATATGACCCAAGTATTCCACCTCTTGTACTCTAAAGAAACATTTGGAGGTTTTTGCATATAATTGTTTCTCATCCAATAGTCTGAGCACTCTAACAACATGTTGAAAATGATCCTTCCAAGACTTGTTGTAGATTAGTATATCATCAAAAAATACTAACACAAATTTTCTAAGGAAGGGTTTGAAAATGGAATTCATCAAACCTTGGAATGTAGAAGGTGCATTGGTGAGGCCAAAAGGCATGACCAAAAATTCATAATGACCCTCATGATTTCTAAATGTTGTTTTCGGAATGTGTTCAGTCTTCATTCTAATTTGATGATATCCTGCATGAAGGTCCAACTTTCTGAAGTAAATTTCTCCATGCAATTCATCCAGTAATTCATCAATGAGAGGAATGGGAAATTTATCTTTAATAATGATCTTGTTGAGCTCTCTATAATCTAGACACCTGCACCATGATCCATCCTTCTTGTGCACCAATACTACTAGAGAAGAGAAATAACTTTGACTAGGTTGAATTATACCATCCTCTAGCATTTCTGCAACCATACATTCAATTTCACTCTTCTGTGTAAAGGGATATCTGTAAGGCCTGATGTTGGGAGGAACACTTCCTGGAAAACGAATATCATGATCATGATCACAAATAGGTGGGAGGCCTTTGGGAGTTTCAAATACCTTGGAATGATTGTCCAAGATTTTTTGGAGATATGGAAAAATAGATGATTTCGATGTGGGAACCCCTAGCGAACATAATTGTGCAATTATGCCTCTTTGTTCTTTCTTTAGAAGCTTTGTCATTCCATTAGAGATGATTGTCTTTCCTGGTTTCCCTGTGATACCCCTTAATTTAACTTCCTTTCCTTCCGAAGAAAATTTCATGAAAAGTTCTTGAAAATTAAAAGCTATTGTACCCAAGGATTGTAGCCATTGGACTCCTAGTACAACATCCACACCACCCATTGGAATGGAAAGCATTGGGCTATTCAATACATATTCTCCCATGGATAGCTTGATATTATGGCACTTTCTAGAGAAATTTATGGTTTCTCCACTTACAACTATCACTTGACACTCTGGTGCTGGATATAGGAAGCAATTCAATTCCTTGGATATCTTATAGTGAATAGAATTATGGGTACTATCCGAATCAATCAACACTAGTATCTTTTTCTTCTTGATATGTCCTTTTATCTTTATAGTTTGAGGAGTGGTAATTCTGACTAATGCATTACAAGATATGGTCAGATTCATTTCTTCTTTATTTGGGGTTAGTTCCTCTTGAGTATCCTTTTCTTTTGATGTTTCTTGATACTTTTCTTCCTGATATTTCACTACTTGAACCTTCTTCTTGATATGTCGTTCTATCTTGAGAGTTTGAGGAGTGGTAATTCCTACCATTGCAATACAAGATATGGTTGGATTCATTTGTTCTTTCTCTAGGGTTGGTTCCTGGTGTATATCTTCTTCTTTTGACTTTTCTTGATCCTTTTCGTCATTAGGAGACCTTTCTTGTAGCATCTTTGTCCCACCTTCCTTCAAACCTTCCATGTATTTCTTCAAATCTTCCATGCATTTCTTCCAATATGCTTTCATATCATTGATATCATCTTCCATGGCATAGATAAAACTATTTATCTTTTGCTTCTCTAGAATATCATTTACCCTTATATTCAAATTTTGAAAGTCCTTAATTTTCTCTGCCATTGAACCCTTTTGTTAGAGATTTATCAATTAGCTAAAGAAGGTGTTTCTCTTGGTATTCTCATAATGTGCTATCATTTCCTCCATGAAAATTGACCACGTGACAAGTGGTTTACGAGAACAAAGCCCTTTATACCATAAAAATTAATCCGGTTCTAAATAATTAGATGCAATACATACCTTTTGTAATAGTGGTACACCATGTAGATCAAAATATTTCTCCATCTGTAGTATCCAATTTACTAGATCCTTGTCATCAAACTTCCTCATATCGCCTTTTCTTGATTTTGGGAGCTTGATCTTGAAACGAGTGTAACTTTGTAATATTGGATATTCCAGTTCTGAAATCGCGACCTGTAGTAGCCCTCTCTGTCCTCCTTCCAATGCCACTAGTCCGATGGAAATTAGATTCTCCAAGAAAGAGTTATGCAAAATCTCCCAAGATGACCTGATTATATACCTTTTCAAAAGAGTGAACTTGTATGAAGTGCCACGTGTCATTGTTTCAACCTTCGGATTTGAAAAATATACAAAGATAGCTACAACCCATCCTCTTTCTATAACTTCTTACGAAATTTCAATCAGATGCTCAGAGAGATAGTTATGACGATTTTCCCCAGGTCACCTGTTTAGGATGTAATTTGGGAGTCTTCCAAAACCCTAACTTACTCAGATCATATATTCGTAAATATAGCGAGACAAGCTCTGAAATTCAGAACCGATGTTTAGATCGATTTCTTCTCAAATGGTTTTTTTTTTAGCTTCTGAAACTTCGTATCAACAAAGTTATAGCAAAAATTCCACGATGACCAGTTTTAGATAAAATTCTGGAGCTTGGAAAAACCCTAACTTCCTCACATCATATCTTTGAAATTATAGTGAGACGAGATTTGAAATTTGGACACGAGCTTTAGTACGATTTCGGTTCAAATGAGTTTTGTTTTGATCTTTTGAAATGTCGTAGAAAAAAGTTATAGTGAAAATTCCACGATGACCTGTTTGGAGCAGTGAAAACCCTAGAATCCCAAAGCTCTGATACCAAATGTTATGAAACCAGCTCACAAAAGGATAGAAAAGAGAGATAAATGCCTTAGAATTCAACCTCTTCGAGGGGGAAACCTCATTTACATTACACAAATGAACAATTCTTGGATAATACAAATGACAATACCTCCTTTCTATATATAGGAGTCTAAGGGGTCATAATGTATTCAGAGCCAACATAACAATAATAATATAAGGGCACAACAATAACAATAGTGGGCTTCTATGGGGCATAATAATAAAAATATGGGGACTTCATGGGCACAACAATGTAATAATGGGGTCACACTAATAATAATAAGGGGTTACACTAGTAGTATAGGGACCCAACAATCCCTTTCTTTGTAATGTAGTCCCTAAGGCTATTCCATTTACTTCTTGGATTCTAGTGCTACTCATTAGGAAATATCAATGATGGAAGCTCTACAGATCCACAACCATGGCTAGATTCACCATTAATGCCGATGTATACATGTGCTTAAGCAAATTATCATACTTGAATATAAAGTATTAATTCATATAGGCATAAACAATCGCTCTCAAGAATAAAATTATTCATCTCTCCTTGAACGAAGAATGACAAAGTGAAATAGAATCCTAAAATATGAGGAACCCCCAAACACCAAAAATGGTAAAATTTAAATATGCATGCTCTCAAAACAACACATGGTTTCCCCAAGAAGCTCACATACCTACCTTTTTCTCAACTAATTCAAATATGGGTATAATAAATATAAATAAAATGGTCTAGTCTCACTAGGTACCCTCCTCTTATGGTACAACCCTTTATACTCTTGTCCTTGTCCATTTTGTAATTTATGATTATATATTATTAATAATAATTGGAACCATTTACATAGCTAAGGCCCTTAATCCTTTCATGATGTACCAATATACATTATTAAACTAAGGATAAAAACACGGATTATAGCATTCCACTCCCCCTTATTTCCATACTATCCTCAATGCTCAACACCATACTAGTGTACATATATAAAAATTTACATCAAACATGAAAATAGAAGTGGGCATGCCTCTTACATAACATCTTCAATCTCCCATGTCACTTCTTTAGGGCTATAGCTAGTTTATTGGATCTTTACTCACCCTATGATGTTGTTTTTGTAGAAACATGACCTTCTTGTCTGCTAATGCACTAGCTGTACCTGGAATTACCCTTTTGCTTCCATCTGAATCAAAGTCCAATCAATGAAATTCTTAATATCATGCACATACTTTCCTCTAGGTTTATTTCTGTTGTGGGGAAAAATGCCTATGCAGGACGATCCTATCCACCTAAGGTGTGACAGTGCCTTAGCAACAAACAGAGACAGCTATTCTAGTATCCTTCCTTTATGAATTAAGAATGAAGAGAGATAGATGGACTAACCGGCGTCTTCCGTTTGTCCCTCGATCCGGTCTCTCTTCTCTTTGAGGGTTCCGAGCTACTTGCCTTCTCACTCGCCCAGCTTCAAGAGGTTTCTGCAAGATCACAAGAAGAGAACACTACACAAGACATGGATTCATATTCATAACTAGTTCAGGATTAGAAATAAACTAAACATACTAATGCAATCATACATCAAAGATACATCAGTATATAGGAGAAACCAAGATAGCTTTATTGATGAATAACAACGTTCAGGAAGAGATACAACCCAGAGGGCTCCAATCCAGCATCTCCTTCCCAGCAAATGGAATTCCTATCTTCACCCCCTTCAAAGCATTAAGCACCCAATGATTCCAATCGCAAACCAACAACAATTCTTTGCAATAACAAAATTCCAGCCTCTAGATCTCATGGAGGAGAGATCCATATATAGATGTTTGGAGAGAGGATGAGTCAGCTTGAGATCTGACTAGTGTCCTCTCCCTCTGTCAGTTCTTGATTCCACTTGGAGATTGGGAACCTCTTACTCATCACCAGTCGAATTCACTGAGGCAAGTGTCATTGAGGAAGATTATGGAAGCTTCCTGGGTCTTGACACCTCTTGGAATGAACTTGCCATTTGGAAACTCTCGCTCAACGCACCCTGGTAGTGCTTCTACCTGCGTTGCAGTGCAGGTAGCCAGTGTTGGCTTTGACATTCAGCGTAGACAGCCAGTGGAGCCACTGAATTGATCCTGAATTGACTTGTTTTTGAGCAGTTTCTGGTGGAGAACTTCTGTGAATTGCTGTGGTTTGTTAGCCTTGTTCCTCTAGGGGTAGGAACAACATGTTTAGGGACTTTGGATCCCTTAGATTATGGAAATTTCATGCTCAATGCTGTAAGGCACAAAAATGTCTATAACAGTTGCCCCCTAAAGTATGAGGCTGTTTATCGGGTGAAATGCTTTATCAGGAGGATCCGAAGTTCATCCAATGCTGGGAGGAGACCTGTAATAAGATACAATACAATACATTATTTTTCATACTGCTTTCATGATCTAGCTGAGGCGGGCATTCCCATGCTCAGCTTTATAAATTCATTTTTCTGTACATAGAACAGAAAATCGTCTGATGGTAGACTGATAATTTTGATGAAATTATCATCCTTTGGGTAGGATGATTATCTGCTGCAATGATGTACATGTCAATGTCTTTATTTTTTCCTGAATATATATCGCAGCCCGGATGGATGAAACTAGATCCGGGGTCTTCAAACTCGTTCGATCTTCACTCTAAGTACAAGTCGATCCATGTGAGAAATGTTCTGAAGTCGAACATGGAAAGACATCGCTTGATTACCGGTCAATGAGGTAAACCGTTAACAAGCGCGAGAGGAATCACCGATAATGATAATGACCCTCAAGGTACTGCAGTACAATTCACGTGGTGTGAATAAAGGACTTGACGTTGAACACCACGCAAAATCTTTCGGTCGAAGGTCATTGATGTATACCTATCGCCGGAAGTGAGAAACTTGCCATTGAGGCATGCAAGCTTCAAAGTACTGAAGGGGTTGTTCCTAGATCAATTTCTTGGATAATGAGCTGATGTCGACAAGAAGTGATCCGTCAAAGGAGGGCCTTAATGAATCCCACATCAATGACACGGAACAGAGCTAATGATTTTGATGGAGGTGAAAACGATCTGTGACATATGATTCAGGGTGGCGGTCATGAAAGGATGAAGGATAATGTACGGTAGTGGATGGGACACGGTTGACTTTTCTGAACGACTTCTCTTGAACATATGGCGACACTGATGCAATGGATCGGTAGCATTACCCCAAATATGGATGGCATGGCGAGACCATGGATGTGACCGGTGAATGAAACAACCCAACCCGATTGTGGTACGAAGGAAAAATGTCATGTTCAAGAGCGACTTGCTACCATCAAAGTTTTCTCGAGTTTCTCCCAATTTTTCCCCAGTCATTGCTGACCAGTACCTCTTTATTTTTGTCAAGATTGAGGAGGATAACATATGCTTGTTCTATAACCTGCCCTTCGGGCAAGCCCATCGCTATGTTTTAACGAGCCTAGCGATAGTGAAACTTGTTCTCGTCTAAAGACAAGTTTGTCGCTATTTAATGATTTTAACGAGTCTAACGACAAAGATAACTCGGTCCTTTTCATTTTTAGAGAGTCTGAAAAGGTACATAAAGTTAACTCCAAAAGTCCTTTTTCGTCATCTAATCCCTTAGGTCCGAAAAAGTATAAAACAATACAGAAGGGATGAGTTTTCGATAGTTTTAACGAGCCGAATAAAACAAGCGCTCGATCTTTTTGTGCAATAATCCCTCAGGTGCAAAAAGATTAAAATCTAGAGGAGGGATAGCACTTCCTGTCCCTTTAATGAGCTGGAAGGCCAAGGACTCGGCAATCTTTTCATATTTTACGAGTCAGATGAAAAGAGCTTAAAGAAGACTCGTCTTTTGAGGAACGAGTGATAAAACGGGTTAGCAGCTGATTCCAGGTACAGGTTGGAATTTTCCAATCACGGAAGTGTCACAAGGATGGCTAGTGAAATCACTCTTCGCAGCTGTTCCTCAAAATGGGTAAATAAACATATGGAGGTGAACGATCGGCCAATGGAAAAGTGGAGGTGACGGTGCAAACAAGACCAAGGCTTTAATGGCTGATGATATTACATTCAAAGTGGTTATTTACCGGGATAGTTCATTTTTTAATGAGCTTAAACGCGGGTGGAAACATTTGCTCGATCTTATGTTTATTTTTTAACGAGCATGAACTATGCGCTAAAACTGCTCGGATCTTGCGTTTATTTTTTAACGAGCATGAACTGTGTGCTAAAACTGCTCGATTACCCAGTCATGTGATAAGAATGTCTCATTAAGATTCTATTTTTTATGGAGCTTCATCTTACAAAGCTATGCCCCGCATCCTTTCATTATGCAAGTTCGGAAACGACTAATCCTACGAGTTTAAAGGGTTAGACCTACAGGTTTAAAGGGAGGACCTAAAAATTTAAAAAATAAATAGCCGCCCCTTGCTTGCACTCCGAAAGGTTTGCATGCCCCCAGGTATAAAATAGAGTTTCAAGGTTACCCCTACTTTAGTCCGGCAAAACAATTGTTTTACCGAGAGAGGCCTACCTCTCTCAGGTTACCCAAAGATTGTCTCGTTAATATTTCAAACAAAACACTTCTTCGGCGATATCTACCGAAATAGACAAAGGTGAGAGACTCCGTTTGTCAACTCACATAACTTTGACAAAAGAATCTTATTCTAGAATAACCCTCTTCCAGCATGGGCGGGGTATAGACTAGTCATATTCTCCCGCGGAAACCTACCCTATACCCAAAGTTTTCCTGCCGAAGCAGACCAGGACGCATGCCCCCTGGGTTCCAGTCATATCCTCCCGGATTACTCGCGCTCATCAGGAGGACGGACCGTGGGTTGAGACATTTCTTGCGTGAAGAGACCATTTAGGGATGGTATATGACTATTTGCGATGCGTGATCCGGGAAATGAAAGTTGGTCCACGAGCTTGACCACTCTTCCTTCATGCGGAAAACACATTACTCTAAAGAGTGAGGAGACGATGGTTCCCATGCAATATATATAGTCTCGTCCAAGGAGTAGGTTATAATCCAAGGGTCCTTGAACGACCATCACGTTCATTTGAACGGTCTTCCCTTTCAATGTTATGGGCACATTGGGGAGGATCCCTAAAGGTCGACTGGTTCCTTTATCAAAGCCTGATAGATTTCTCATTTCAGGCAAAAGCGCCGGCGAACCAAGCGCTTTCCAAGCAATAGAGGAAAGGATACTCACAGATGCCCCCTGATCAATGATAGTGCCAGCCATTACCATTCTGTATATTTGAACGATAATTCTGAATGGTATGCTTGCTGGCAACCGGGGTCTGCCTAGTTGGTTCCAGTCGAAGGACACAACTAGGTTTCTTGGTGGTGGGACTGAATAGACGGCCGGGTATGACTCTGGTGAAGTTCCTTCCTGCGATAAAGGAATGGGCAAATTTCCCCCTTGTTCGTCGGAGTCTGTGTTGATGAAGAGAATTTGGACGGTGTCGTCTTTATTCTCTTCTGTGATGGTATCATTCGAGGATAGAGCCTCTGAAGGCAAAACCGGGTCAACTGCCGCCTCAATCTTTTGACTTTCGTCAGGTATGGATTCATACGGTTCATCCTCAATGATAGGTGCTTCGGCTGACCACCTGGGCGGGCCAGCCGGGTTCTCAACTAGTGAAGGACTTGGCAGGAGTTTTTGATATCCAGGAGGAAGTTGCGCTCGTAAAATCGGGCGATCTTCCAAAACTCTTTTGGCCTCGTCTAAGAAGGGACAACGGTGGATGGCATGGTCGCCTTCACACAGTTTGCAGGGAAATCTAGCTTTCCCTCTCTGTCCTGTGACTTCACTTTCACTAGTTGACGGTGAGCTGTCAACATGGCTATCAGAGGTTGACGCCACCGAATTGTGCAAACGGGGAGACCAGTCCCTTAGTATCCGAGGGATGCAGGGACAATCTCTGTGGAAGTGGTCTCCCTTGCATATGACACATGGCGATTTAGGCCTAGTCAGTGCTGTGTGTGGATTTTTGTCAGACGCCACTTGTTTGCCCCCAGTCGCTTTTGGCTCCTTCTTCTTCTTCTCTTTCTTCTTCTTTTCCTTCTTCTCCTTAGGAACTTGGTTTTTTGTTTTACCAGTTCCGTCAAGCGAAGAGGAAGGAGGAGAGGAAGAATTAGATGAAGTAGAAGGCTGGTGGGCAACTCTGGTCTGGTCTAACTGTTGATTCGACTATTCAGGAATGGTGGTGTTCTGAACGACATTGGTTGAAAAGAGCCAGACCGGCAGGCCAATTGTCAGTCTTGGAAGCGACAATGTGGCCATATGGGGCGCACCAACATCTCCCCAAGAGGAGAAGGGACTAGGATTTCCACCAAGGGGAATTCCTTGGTTGGTGTGCTCCATTTTTTCAACCTAAAGATCAACGCAGGAATAAAGGGTGATTGTTCCATTTAAAATAAATTTTAACGACGCTTTAGACACAACTTGCTTTTTCAATTTTAAAGAGTCGAGAAAAAGCTAAAGATGACTCTAGTCTCCTTCGATGTTTTAACGAGCCCGAAGTGACAAATGCTCGGATGGACTTTTTCCGTTATAGAGTCTGAAAAAGGCCAAAAGGAACTGCTCTAGAGTTCTAGGTAGAGGGTGTGCCAAACTTTTCGCAAAACCGCAGAATACTTTTTAAGGTACGGGCGGTCGATCTTCCTGAATGCTGTGTTCAGTGCATTGCGATCAGTAGGGCGGTCGACACGGCTTCCTAAGGATAAAGGTTTTATGCCTATAGGGGTCTCCCAATATATACGCGACGGTACGTGGGAGCACAATCCGTACTGGCGCTATCGTCCCTCAGGAGGAATCACCCACCATCAACGAGATCGACAGTCACCAGGCTTTACGACGCCGGAACACGTCTCTAGCCTAGACCTCTATGTTGTGCGTTATGTTGCAAAGCGTTGTTAAGTTCATTCAATTTATTTTAGGTTGATCTTTTTAGAAGTTTGCCTTTTGAGGTTCACCACGAGATGTATGATACAATTCCTAAATGCAGTCTAAAGATGATACGCAAGCTTTATATCTTTTCAACTTTGAAAATCCTAGCTACTAAGGGAAAAGAAAGACACCATCTTTTCTCAAAGAGCAATCAGCACACTCTAATGCACTTTTCCTAAATCAGACATGCAAACTATCAAAATGCAAATGCACAATGCAGGTGTTTGTTTTCTGCTTTCTTAGTATTGATGCCTACAAAGAAAGCTTTTTGTACAACTTTGAATTTGCTTTTAAATGACAAATACAAACAAGTTTACTTTTTCGAAATCATAGAGGGTAGAAGAGATTACAACACTTAACGATTTCCGAAATGAATACTTTTTTCGACACTTAAAAGAGACAAACTCAAACCAAAAGCAAAAGTAAATGTATAATCAACTGTAATCAGCCAATGAACTCTCTCCTAAGATCACAATCAACATATCTGAATCAAGGGCTACAGGATGACTATTTCACTCATGCAAAGGAAAACTGTAAATGACGCCACAAACACATAAAAACACTCACAGTCTTTTTGTACAAAAGGAGGCGGAATTTAAGCAGAGAAAAGGAGTTATCAGACTGGTACCTATGCTGGTTACAGGCTGCAAAAAATCAGAGATCAAATCAAGGCAAAACAGAGCAGAGAACCCCAGCTGCACAAGGCTTAACTGGATCAGCGCAACCTCAACACAGGGGTTTTGACATTCAGCACAGGTAGCCTTCACGGGACCTGCGTTGAAATGCAGAACCTCTTCATAGGGGTCGCGCTGAAGGAGAAACGAGAGTTTCTCACTGGTTCTGGGTCACAGATTGCTATTTAATCTACAGTTTCAGGCCAAATCAAAGCAACAAGCAAGGTGCAATCAAAGGGATGCTTTGAGGGAGTACTAAGATCTATCACAAAGGATCATCAAATCATTTGTGAGTCCATTGTTCAGATCATAGACAAGTCCAGTGATTGGATCAAAGCAGCAACTGTCTACTTTGCATCTAGGAATAGCAGATGCAGTTCGATTGTTGCTGTCGAGTCTATGAAACAAACAATGATAGAGACACAAATAAAATGACTAAACAGATCTCCCCAGCGGAGTCGCCAATTTGTTGTGGGGAAAAATGCCTATGCAGGACGATCCTATCCACCTAAGGTGTGACAGTGCCTTAGCAACAAACAGAGACATCTATTCTAGTATCCTTCCTTTATGAATTAAGAATGAAGAGAGATAGATGGACTAACCGGTGTCTTCCGTTTGTCCCTCGATCCGGTCTCTCTTCTCTTTGATGGTTCCCAGCTACTTGCCTTCTCGCTCGCCCAGCTTCAAGAGGTTTCTGCAAGATCACAAGAAGAGAACACTACACAAGACATGGATTCATATTCATAACTAGTTCAGGATTAGAAATAAACTAAACATACTAATGCAATCATACATCAAAGATACATCAGTATATAGGAGAAACCAAGATAGCTTTATTGATGAATAACAAGGTTCAGGAAGAGATACAACCCAGAGGGCTCCAATCCAGCATCTCCTTCCCAGCAAATGGAATTCCTATCTTCACCCCCTTCAAAGCATTAAGCACCCAATGATTCCAATCTCAAACCAATAGCAATTCTTTGCAATAACAAAATTCCAGCCTCTAGATCTCATGGAGGAGAGATCCATATATAGATGTTTGGAGAGAGGATGAGTCAGCTTGAGATCTGACTAGTGTCCTCTCCCTCTGTCAGTTCTTGATTCCACTTGGAGGTTCTTGCTTCCACTTGGAGATTGGGAACCTCTTACTCATCACCAGTCGAATTCACTGAGGCAAGTGTCATTGAGGAAGATTCTGGAAGCTTCCTGGGTCTTGACACCTCTTGGAATGAACTTGCCATTTGGCAACTCTCGCTCAACGCACCCTGGTAGTGCTTCTACCTGCGTTGCAGTGCAGGTAGCCAGTGTTGGCTTTGACATTCAACGCAGACAGCCAGTGGAGCCACTGAATTGATCCTGAATTGACTTGTTTTTGAGCAGTTTCTGGTGGAGAACTTCTATGAATTGCTGTGGTTTGTTAGCCTTGTTCCTCTAGGGGTAGGAACAACATGTTTAGGGACTTTGGATCCCTTAGATTATGGACATTTCATGCTCAATGCTGTAAGGCACAAAAATGTCTATAACAATTTCCTCCTGATTTCTTTATGTTGTAGTAACATTCCCTCATTTTTTTGGATTAATTATTTCATTTATTTGTTTTACATTATTACCCTATTATTATGATAATGAGAAGTATAATATTTTTATAGGATTTTATTAGGTTATTTATTATTAATTTATTAGTAATATGGTTAATAATATGGATTTTAATTTATTAGTAATATGGTTAATACTATAGATTTTAATAATAGTTTCGCCTTATGTATTAATTCCCCTTATGGCTAGTATCTATATTTATTTCTATTTTAATATGTTAATGAAATTATAAGATAGCATTCATATAATAATTAACATTGCTTCACCCATGAGGTGTAGAATAGAAAGTGTTGGTGTGTACTATTAAGGTACTCCGTGATGTAAAGATAACTCGTTCAAAACTCTATGGGAAAAAATACAACCATGTCAAGGGCCGATGTAGCCTAGGCTGGGTGCAATCCATGGGTGACTTTAATAGCTTAGATTCTTCTAGGTCACGGTTTCTAAAGCCAAAGGTCAAGTGTGCAATCATATTAGGGCTCACACAACATATAAATAAAAGAAGAATTATCATTACTTCTAATAATGATAATTTTATGATTATTATTACTATAGTTAAGAACTATTATTATTATTGTATTATTAATTAATAGTTCCATTTTTTAATAATATTCCTTGTTTTAATATTTCCTTTATGTATTTCTTGTTAAGTTTGTTAATTTGTCTTAATTATTGTTATCACCCTTCGTAATAATTATTCTTCTCATTAATTAATAATATTACTAGTTATTTAATATTTAACTAATTAATATCCTAGTTTTAATTATTTATAATTAATCTTGAATGGTTTCTTTAGTTCCATAACTTAAAGATTTAATAATTAACCTCGTGTTTTGTTTATGTACTATTTAACTAATTAATATCCTAGTTTTAATTATTTATAATTAATCTTGAATGGTTTCTTTAGTTCCATAACTTAAAGATTTAATAATTAACCTCGTGTTTTGTTTCATGTACTTACCTTCTTTTTTTTGGTTATTTTAAATTAATATTAATTATAATAATTTTTAATTAATATTTATATATTAATATTGATTTTTTGTTTTTGTTTTTCTATTTTTTTTTCCAACATTCTCCTTGAATGGCTATATTGTTTGACTTTTTAATCTGAAGGTCCTTTCCTATTTATTCATTAGGATTGATCATATTTTTCTTGTCATTTTGTCGTGAAGATGAATCACACTTGATGGTTCAAAAAATTTACAAGAAAAATCTTATGTGATGGATCTAAAATGTGTATTGAAAAACCTCATGCTATTTCATACCTTCTCAATTGTATTCATTTCAATAATACAATAATATAATACATGAGCGAGACCACCTTAATTTCTCTGACCCCAACATCACATCAGGAGATACACTAGTAGGAGGCAAAACAAGAATCTAGAAACATACTCGCAATAAAAATTGTATCCTTGAATGGGAAATACAATAGGTGGTATATTAGTACTTCACGATTTTTTATGAGTAAGAGGTTAACATTCAATGCCCCCGCAATCATGATTCCAAGTAATAATAACAATAAAGAAGCATAAACTGGTATCATCTCTAAGTCTTCACAGTGAAACACATAAGTTGAGCCTCTATGAATAACTTTGTAAAAAACCATCAAAATTGGATGCTAAACTCCAATACGCTGACAACAAACGAATAGGAATGAATCATCTACAAGTCTAACACATCCTTGAAAATTATTGAAAACTCAATTACATTCCATACAAAATGATCCATTTATCCTTTAATAGGTGTAATGACCATCTAGGTGAATAAAGTATCCATAATAATGCTCTCAACATAAATATTCTTGTGCCAACCTCCTCATAATAATTCTCAAGGAATGTTAAATCCTTAAAGACCTCTAATATTATTTAAAAAGGAACATGAGATAAGAGATGTTGGATTCTAAGCATAATCACATGATCTAAATGTGAAAAAATACTAGACTAGCTACTTGCAGAACAAGAAAGAAGAGAGAATAAAATCATTGTGAAATTGACTAATGAACTGAGGAGACAATTGGAATTACTTATAAAATATAATGAAATAATATTTATAAACATGAAAAAAATATATATACTCTCCAAGATGCAAAGCAATTCACATTAGGTTGGGTTCCATGTGCGTGTACTCAATATAGCTCAAAAGCACTTTCCTTAGTTGGAAAGTAAGTTAAAATTAGTTTGGAAGACCCAAAATTAGACAAATATCATAAAGTGAAGTGAATCAGAAGTAAGTGGAGTTATAAATCATCTGAAACTAATTATTAACTCTCACATGAAAAATAATAACCACATAAACTCAATTAAACTCTAAAATAGGACTAAAACACAACTAACAACGGGAGGAGAGAGATAAATGTTTATTAACTGCTATAAAGTAGGGAGGAAGTGTGCATTCACTTTATGAAGGACTATGAATGAGATAGTAAATAGTGGAAATATACATTTCATCCCACAACCAATTTATTGTGAGCACCACATGTCATCCTAGGTGGTGCCCTTGCTAAAAATAGGAAACCCTAAAAATAGAAAATGTGTTGAATGATAGGGAATCTAGTTGTGAATGAAAAATGGTCATAGGTTCCCCTAATAATGTATGTAATAGTGTATAATTATGGATAGAGTCTAGGTTTGATGAGGTCATAATGAACTATTGAGTGAAATGTCCCCCAACAACCACCCTAAAGACTAACTGTCAAGTATGCTACTGAATGAGTGCTAACTATTCTTAGCCATGTTGGGTACTCATGTACAACAAAAAAAAAGTCTTGGAAAATTGCAACCATCTTAGGTACTCATGAAATGACTTATGTGATACATAATATGAGAGGCGTGAGGTGAAGAGGGAAAGCCTAGTGGGGAGAAAACCCCCCTTAAATATGTCCTCACATATTAATGGGCCTCATTAATGGGTAAATAATAAGGACCATATGGCCTTCCTTCAACCTATATTCACCTCTTTCTCACATTAAATAACATATTTTTGACTATTATGTGTTTATTAGGAAAAATAAAGGATGATTGTTATATCTCGTGGCCATATGTGATTAAGGTGCAGGAAAAGAGTGTATTTAAGTTCATTTATTATGTGGAGATATGTTGTAGGCAGATGGAGAAGATGTAGGAGGATTTCCCCCTACATTTACTCACCTACAAGTCGATTTTGTCCTTGAATTTACTCACCCATAGTTCAAAGATCCACTAACAACTCATACACTCAAGGGTTGTGAGCATCTCAGGGAGCTAGATCCATATTTATAGAATTTTTTGGAGGGAAGCAACCCTCTTTCCAAGAAGGCTACTCCTCAGTCACTGATGTATAAATAAGGAAGCCTAAAATAGGATTCAAATTGTTTTAGTAGATAGATACTACAAAGGGCTAGAATCTTGAACTTGTTATTTCCATTCCTTTGTGATGTACTAGAGCACTATTTGATGTTAATGATAAATTTTATGTTGTCTTCCATCGAAGCATGTTCTAGAGGGCTAAGTCCCCTTGGGTCAAGGCCCAACCTAGAGGCTCTAGTCTCTTCCACGTGTACTTTGATTATGTGCCACATTCTCTTCCTTTCTTGGCAATATTTTTTATAAAAATTGTTTGTGCAAGTCTATCTACCACCTCTCTTGTGGGAAATGTGGTTGAGGATAATGTATTGGCAATCCAAAAATATATAGTTTCTTTATTTTGCAAGTTTTTATTAGTATTCTTCTTGCATCTTTGTTTTCTGCAAGCTAGTGAGTGGTTAGTAGTTCACTTGGAGCACATGAAGTATAACCTCTGGTGCATGTAGGCTTGGTGTATATTTCCAGATAGGTTTCCCTTTCAATTCAATAATTAGATTCCTAATAAAATTCAACTCATCCTTTCTCTGTCTTTTCAAATTTCAACAAATTACATTGTTAACATGCTTTATTTGTTTGGAAAAATTATGTAACTCGAGGGTTGGAATTGTCATTCACACTCATCATCCCACCATTATCTTCCTTTATTCGACCTAAACAACTCCCTCAAAGAACTGTTCATCGAGAGCACATTTCTAGGTTATTAAAGGCCATCATGTGCATAGATTCTCATGGAGTATGGGCCCTTGAGGGGTACTTGGCTTATAAAAGGTTTCACAAAACATTCATTTACCCTCCATTACCCTTCCCTACCTTCATATCACCTTTTAAGCTGTCAGAATCCTCACGGATTAAATAATTAATAATTAAGGATGGTAGCCTTAGGAGTTGAACCACTCTTGTTGCAATAATGGGGTTCATCACATTTATCATACCATTTTATGAGAATTATCTTGGGCTAGATGGACCTTGTACTAGCTAACAATAGTAATGAGAGCTCGTGGAGTACCAAAAAATTGAAAACTAGTTCTATATGGCTTGGCTATTTCACCCACTAGCCAATTGTAGAGTATGACATGCCCTCCATTGCATGTGTTGTGGATTTTTAATGCGACGATGATGGATTTCCAAATTAGATCCTAAAATCTGATACAAAAAATATGAAACATTATCTTGAATATATCCCTCAGAAAGAGGTGTTGGAGAAGCTATTATAGTAAGACTAATGCAAGGTATTGAAGAAGAATGCTTTGATGCAACAATATGAATAGAGGAAAATGTGTCCAAAATTATTTTATTAGATTATGAAGCAATAAAATTTAATGCATGATCCATAACTTGATCCTCTCATGACCTATATTCAATCTTTTTCTT
This sequence comes from Pinus tabuliformis, assembly GCA_031772625.1. NCBI lineage: Eukaryota > Viridiplantae > Streptophyta > Pinopsida > Pinales > Pinaceae > Pinus > Pinus tabuliformis. The sequence goes on along the minus strand of CM062809.1, from coordinate 210,007,534 downwards.
GAAATTGTTTGTAATATAATCATCTAGATTATGTTGTCAAAGTACCTTAACTATTAGATAAATTGTCTTCACCATACAAGAACTCTCAAGATGGAACCCCCTATTGCAGTAGCTTCATTTTTTTCTTTTCTTCTTAAATTTTTCTCCCTTGAGAATCTTAGCCTTCTTACTGTATTGACGTCTTTCTCCATTTTTATGATCAAGATCCCTTGTTTTTTGCTTTATTTTTTGTTATCATCCTTCACTATAGGTGCATAGGGTGTGGAAACCTTAATAGACCTAATGTGTATGATCTTATTGTACTTATGTATTGAGGACTCAATGAAATCATCCAAATATGACATATTCCAATTCTTACCCATGGATAATGTTGTAACAACAATGGTTTTTGGGTGAATTATATTGTTTATGGCTTGTTTATTAATTTTGTCATGCATTTTTTATTTTTGTTTATCAAAAAGGGGATATTTTCCACCCAGCCATTCCTGGTTAATCTTCATGTGAATTTTTGATTTCATCATTGAGATTTTTTTTATCAGTAGTAGAAAAGTCATGTCGATGCCCCACAAGTGCTTCATAGTTAACGAAGAGGTGTGTGGGCAGGGGGCGGGGGGGGGCGAAGTGATGCCTGATTTATTTACTACCGAGACATGTGTCAATTAAAGAACCATATCACCCCCCTATGTTTTCAAATCAACTATCACACCCCCTTAATACCACGTGGTGACATGACTTGTACGACCTTGGTTGAACAACAAAGTGTCACATTGACCAGTGGTGCAGGTGCAGTGCTAGATAAGTAAAATAATAAGCACTCCAAGTGGAATATAGGTGTGTTATAACCCTATTTGCCACTCCATTATAGTGAGAGAAGTCCAAGTTCAACTTACCTCAGTTTCTAGCTAGAATGCATCCCCTTTCACCTTTTATTTTACTTATTTGAGATTTATTCTATATTAAAAGGGTGGAATTACATGATTGAGTTATTTCTCATAATTATTTTATCAAAATTTTATAATTATGAGATAATAATTATTTCGTAACTGAGATAATTGAGAAAATACTCATAATTGTGAAAAAGGTTTCCAGAGTTTGTCATTCCCAAGGATATTAGCTTAACCCACTTGTGTATAGTTGGCTAGGGGTCCATTATTGTAGAATTTTTCTAACTTATCAAGCCCCTAGGTGTCTATATACATTCTCATAGAGAATACAATGAACATATATAATCTCACTAAGAGGAAGGGGGGTAGGAGATGGGATCCATACTATAGCACGAGAGCTCTACTACATTAAGAGAAGGAAGCCATGTTGAAAGTTGGAGGAGAGGGGCTCTCTTGATTGGAGGTATACGTATTTTTTATTTCCATTTTTTATTAATAGATATATGTTTCTTTCCTATATCTATGATCTGATCATGTTTCATGCTTGTTCATGTTGGTTTTACACTGATAAGCCCTCTACAGAAGGCTATTATGGGTTTGTTTGGTGGTATTTGTGTGAAAGGTCTTGTCTTATTGCAAGAGGAAGTGGTCTCTTTGAGTAGGAGGGGGTTTTATTTTGCATCAGGCCCAAGAGGCATCATTGATATGCGAGGGTACCTTGTACTAGCCCTCATACCCTTCTTTTGAAACATCTTGTATGAGTGTGGAATGTGTTTGCTTATGTAAGAAGGAATACTGGATAAATCCTTTCATATATTTTCATAATCAAACATACAAATATGGGTAGATCATTATCTAATCTGGTAGGTTAAAAGTAGCCTACTAGCTTAGGTAAAATTTTCTTGTAATAAGGTGATGCAAAATTGTTGGTCCACATGTCAAGAATTTCGGAATACCGTCAACATAATAAATGAGCAGGATTTTGCCATATTTTTCAAAATAAAAGGTTTTCTATATAATCCAATTATTCTACATGTCTCAATGGCTAAGATAACCATTAAAATTAAAAATGGCTTATTTGTCTCATTATCATTGGTGTGCTGTGTATTTTTTCTCCAGAAAACCACCGTTAGCCTACAAAGCCCACACAGAAAACTGGAGTTGATTACTTGGTAAACTTAAATTCTACTTGATTTCGTTTTAAGCTAAAATGAAGGTTAAAGTGATAAAACCCCAAATTGCATACTATTCTCATCTTGTTAACTTTGAAGATATATCATTAATAGACAATGAAGCAGATTCACATGAAACCCACTGTGAATTTGACCTCTATGAGATCAAGGAGTGGGATTTCCAATGTTTTAAAGATAAAAAAATTATTTTCTTAGCATGGTTTTTTTTTGGCACAATTTATAATTCCCTCGATATAGCCTTACCTAGAATTTATTTCTTGGTGTGCTAAGTATTACCTTCCCAGTAAACAAACTATTTTGTCTAAAAATGGAGTCATACTATTTTATATTAAACTTGTAGATATTCAAGAAATTCTTAAGATATTAAAGCCAAATCAAACCTAGACTCTGAATGAATATTTCTTGAGTCAATCTTATAATGAATTAACCTATGAAGATAAAGCTACTGTCTTAGGGTATTTCTTGCCTTTGAATTCTCAATTATCATAGAATGCCCCTCCTTACCGCTCAAGCATATTCCCTGAAATGTCAAGGAAAATTATATCAATTGTTTTTTGTTTATTAGGATATGATGATGACTAGTCTATAGATAATATTATATTAGGGTTTTAAATTCCCTTTCATTGGCCAAAAAGTATTTTTTAAGGTTCCACATCAGTCAATATTTGACTATGTCATCAATTTTTAGTTAGCCCATTATGGCCTCACTCGGTATTTTAAGTGCTATTTAGTCCTTGTACATATTTTTAGGTGGATAGATTTTCAAATATTCATTTTTATACTCAAGAGAAGAATGAAAATGTTATCTCAGTAATTCATTGGAATTTAGTGGTGAGAAAGCATCCCTAGAATTTGGGTTTTTCTCACTTTCTCAATTAGTTTTTATTAGTGCATACAATTTACTATTTGGTGAGCTTCCTCCTAGAATGTTACCAAAGATTAAAAATATTTTAGAACTCAACCTAGATACTAGAGTAGGAGTTTGTTATCTGTTTAAGGATTTTACAAAAATTAGAATCTATGATTGTGAACTACCTCCTTACAAGCTTCCAATTTTCTTACCTATGACAATATTTGCATAAGAATATATCAGATAGAGCCTCAACTTAGATCATATTCATTTTGTGTCAAGAAGTGTGAAACTATATTCAAACTAAAGAAATAGGTTGGACCTTTCTTAATCAACATAAGAGAAACGTTACAAGAAGTTTAGGAGATGCTAAAATAAATGAAATTTTCCCAAGGAGAAGTCTGACAATATGATCCTCAAAAAGTCATACTAGAAAGGAGAGTGAAACAAGGACCATCACCTTATAAATATGTCCTATATGAGACATTGAAAAATTTGCAAATAAATATGTCTAGGAGAAATATTTAGTCCAAACTACTTAGACTAGCCATGTAGTAGGCCAAACTTCATACCCAATTATTTTGGATATAACAAAACCAAAGGAAAAATAGCTCAAGAGAGGATTTGAGGAAATGAAACAATCCCACAAAGTTTCAAGAATGGAGGATGAGGAATAGAGGTTGCTAAAAAATCTAAGAGTTGAAGAAGAGAAGATCTCAATTTCAACTCCAAACATAGAGGAGGCTAGAACAAGCGATAATGCATTCAACTGGGAACTCTTTGCAAAAACTTATGCGGTTTAGGAGACATCATCATCTAACATGTACTATGATCATGGATTATGAAGTGATATATGATGACATCATCATCATAAACTTCTAGATTACATGTTGCAGATTGTACTTATGATTCAATGATATATGTTGAAAGAGGATCCAGTTTGAAAATGATATGAAATAGAGGCCCAAAAGGAATTTGGAAAAAGAGGTAGGTTCCTCCACAAATGTTGAAGTATCAATTAGGTTGGAACTTAGAGCATGGTGGAGCCTATTGATTTTCGAGGTTGGAGCCTCAATCAGGTTGTAGCCTATAATGAGAAATTGCTTGCATTCTTTCGAGGTTGGTGCCTCAATCAGGGTGTAGCATACCATAAGTGGTAGTTTGTAGTAGTTTCCTCTAAGTCATAGCATGTAAGTATATGTAATGAATTGAAGATAAAGAAGAAAAAGGATTTTGGTTTTCTCCTGTATGGGTTTCCACGTAAAAAGCTTGTGTCTCTTGTGATATGATGATGTGCTATTGATGTGATGGTAGCTTTATGATGCATTACTCTTTTTGATGATTTAATTATTATGGTTATGATTCAATGCTACCTCATTGATTGATTATAAAAAGTTATGAAATGATAAAATTGCTCTCACATTGATTCACCCTTGAACTTAGTGTGACCTTTGGGCTAACAAGTGGCATCAGAGCAGGCTCCTTTAGGAAAACTTAACCATTGAAAGGTATATTAAGGAAGGTATGGCCAATAAATGAAAGAGCAAGAAGAAGCTATCTTAGAAAAAGGAGGGCTGCAATCTTATGAGCAATGTATGTGATCCCTATAGAAACTCCTTTTACATACACATGGATGCTAAAGAATCTGATATTGCGTATTGTTTCAATTGCGGTAAAGAAGTTAATTATACTTCTTTATGTCCATATCTACCATAGATGATGAAGATGACATTCCTCAACTGATGGAAGAAGAAATAAAAGGAGAAGATTATGAAGGAGAACTCAAAATCACCTTAAAGGAACTAGAAGTTTCAAGAAGAAAGGTTACTCAATTAGAAGAGTGTTAGGTCCCTATAATACTAGTGTATCACCCTTATTGTTATTGTTTTTCCCATGTAGCCCCCATAATGTTATTGTTGTGCCCCATAGAAGCACACTATTGTTATTGTTGTGCCCTTACATTATTATTGTTATGTAGGCTCTGATTATATTGTGACCCATTATACTTCTATATATACAAAGGAGGTGTTGGCATTTGTATAATACAAGAATTTTTCATTTATGTATTGTAAAGTAGGCTTCCCCCTCGAAGAGGGTGTTTTTAAAGTGTTGATCTTTCTATTTGTGAGCTAACTGCATAACATTTGGTATCAGAGCTTTGGATTCTAGGGTTTCGCTGCTTCAAACAAGTCATCATGGAATGTTCACTATAATTTTTTTATTATGAAGCTTCAAAAGCTAAAATTCCAACCAAGTGGAGCCAAAATTGTGGTGAAATTTATGTCGAAATTTCAAATCTTGATTTTCTCCAGTTTCTATGATATGGTCCGAAGGTTAGGGTTCTTTCATGCTCTAGAATTTAGACTCAAACAAGTGACGTAGGGAAAATGTTCATAACTTTCGTTTCAGGCATTAGAATTGAATTATGTAAAAAGTGGCTGAAATAGAACGGACTTTAGTTTTATCTGTATAAACTTCAAGGAAGAATGTTGAAACATTGACATGTGACATCTCGTAAAATTTCGCTATATTGAACTAGTCCATAATCATGTCAGCTGGGAAGATCTGGCATAACTGTATATTAAAAAATCTGATATTGTTCTGACTTGTGGAATTGGAAAAAAATATTCATAGGGCTACCATAGAACTGAATTTTAGAACTTAGAGGTCTAAAATTATAGAGTTACAACTGTTTCAAGATCAGCAAGAAAAATGTGTGTATTTTGTTTTAAAAATTTCATAATGTTTGATTGAAAAATCAGTTTGAAGTGATTCCAAGGGAATATTGAAGCATAGATATCAGTATTGGGTTCTAAATTTCCTCCCAAGTAAAATAATTATACACCCATTAAGCTCTTAGAAATCTCTACTATGACACATGAAGAGGAATAATTGCAACTTGATATATCAAATTTACGGGACCAAGTGCAACAAATTTTGCTCTCACAAAGAGCAACCAAAGATGAACTAAAAGGAGACATGGATGGTTTAAAATATGAAATAAAAGGTGGCATGGATGGTTTAAAATGTTATATGTATGGTTTAAAATGTGACATGAATGGTTTAAAAGAAAACGTGGAAGGTTTGAAGGAAGGTGTAACAAAGTTATTGCAAGAAAGGCTTCCCGTTGGTGACAAGGTAATCCATGAAAATCATGATAAGGACAAAAGTAATATGAATTAAGATTTTAGAGACTCCACTATGGGGATTAAGGACCACCACATTCCAAAGATAGATAAGGAATTTTGATGGCAAGGATCCAGTAACATGGATACTACAGATGGAGTAATATTTTGATCTAAATGATGTGCAACCCTCACAAAAGGTACGCATTGCATCTCTATATTTAGAACCCAATCAGTTTGTATGGTATAGATGGCTTTGTTCTCATAAACTACTTATCACCTGGCCAACTTTTATGGAGGAAATTATAGAACATTATGAATATACAACGAGAAACACCTTCTTTAGCCAATTGATAAATCTTAAACAAAAGGGTTCAATGGTGGAGCACATGGAAGACTTCCAAAAATTGAATATTAGTGTAACCAATATTCCATAGGAGCATATGATTGATGTATTCTTAAGGACTTTAAAATATAACATCCAACATGAGGTTCGACTTTGGGAATCTGATTCATTAGAGAAGGCATTCAAGGTGGAAAGAAAAGTTGAAAGCAAAATTATGGAAACAAGGAAGTCTACCACTAACACCTATAAACATGGAAGTGTTGTTTCTCCTAGTACTCCACAATCTACAAGTTTGAAACCACAACAATTGGAGGAAAAAAGAGCCAAAGGGATTTGTTACATTGTGATAGAAAATAGAATAAAGTTCATAAGTGTGCCAAGAATAAATTATTCTACATAGATTGTGAAGAAGAGGAATTAAAGGAATAAGAAACATCAAAAGAGGAGGATATACACTAGGAAAAAAAACCAAAGAAAGAAGAAAAGAATATGACTATATCTTGTAATGCGTTGGTAGGAATTACCACTCCTCAAACTCTCAAGATGGAAGGATATATCAATAAGAAAAAGGTAATAATGTTTATTGATTTAGTTAGTACCCATAATTGTATTCATTGTAAGATAGCCAAGGAATTGAATTTATTCCTATATATGGCATTAGACTATCAAGTGATGGTTGCAAATGCAAGAACTATAAATTTCTATGGAGAGTGCCATAATATAAAGCTAACTATGGGGGAATATGTATTTAATTTTCCAATGCTTTCCATTCCAATGGGTGGTGTTGATGTTGTACCAGGAGTCTAATGGTTACAATCTTTGGGGAAAATAGCTTTCAATCTTCAAGAAATTTTCTTAATTTTCTTTTGGGAAGGAAGGGAATTTGAATTAAGGGGTATTGCAGGGAAACTAGAAAATATAATGAACTCTAATGACATGACAATCTTCTGAAGAAAGAACAATGGGGCATAGTTTCACAATTATGCTCACTAGAGGATCAAACATCGAAATCATTTATTTATCCAAATCTCCAAAAAGTCTTGGACAATCATTTAAATATGGTTGAGACTCCAAAAGGCCTCCCACCTATTCATGATCATGATATTAATTTTATTCGAGGAAGTGTTCCTCTAAACATCAGACCTTACAGATATCCTTATGTCCAAAAGAGTGAAATTGAACGTATGGTTGTAGAAATGCTAGAGGTTGGTATAATTCAACCTAGACAAAGTGATTTCTCTTCTCCAGTAATATTGGTGCACAAGAAGGATGGATGATAGCATATGTGTCCAGATTATAGGGAGCTCAACAAGATCACCATTAAAGATAATTTTCCCATTCCTACATTAATGAATTGTTGGATGAATTACATGGAGCAATTTACTTCGCCAAGTTGGATCTTCATTTAGGATATCATCATATTAGAATGAAGACTCAAGACATTCCGAAAATAACATTCAGAACTCATGAGGGTCATTATGAATTTTTGGTCATGTTTTTTGGCCTTACTAGTGCACCTTCCACATTTCAAGGTTTGATGAATTCCATTTTCAAAACCTTCCTTACAAAATTTGTTATAGTATTTTTTGATGATATACTAATCTACAACAAGGCTTTGAAGGTTCGTGTTCAACATGCTGACAGGGTGCTCAAACTATTGGAGGAGAAACAATTATATACAAAAACTCCAAATATTTCTTTGGAGTACAGGAGGTGGAATATTGGGTCATATTGTATCTCATGAGGGTGTTAATATAGACCCTAACAAAGTTAAATCCATGAAGGAATGGAAAATATCCACAACCGTAAAGCATCTTCAAGAGTTTCTAGGGTTGGAAGGGTATTATCGCAAGTTTGTTAAGAGTTATGGGAGAATAGTGGAATCTCTAACATAATTACTGAAGAAATATGCATTTTATTTTATTCTAAAAGTAATGAAGTCCTTTGAACATATTAAAGAGGTAATGCACCAAGCACTAGTCATAGCTACACCATAATTCACAAAAAAAATATTGTTGAATGTGATGCTTCGGGAAATGGAATTGGCGTTGATTTAATGCAAGAAGGAAGACCCATTGCTTTTGAAAGTTGTCCAATCAAAGGAAAGTATTTACACAAACCTATTTATGAGAAGGAAATGTTGGAAATACTACATGCACTAAAGCAATGGTGAACTTACCTAATGGGAAGACACTTCAAGGTAAAAACCGATCATGATAAGCTTAAATAATTTTTGGAACAAAGATCATCTTCAGAAGAGAAGCAAAAATGGGTGACAAATATGTTGGGTTATGACTTTGAAATCAATCTACAAATAAGGGAAGAAAAATATTGTTGCAGTCACACTCTCAAGAAAGGATGAGGATGTGGAAGCATTGTTTTGTGCCATTTCTATTGTCCAACCTCAATGGATAATCGAAGCAAGGGATGAATTGAAGAATGATGAAGAGATGTGGTCACTCTTTTAAAAGGTGCAGAAAGATACCAATAAGTATGATACATTTAGTTGAAAAAAATGAGTCATTATGGTATAAAGATTATTTATATATTTGTAAGAATTCCCAACTCAGACAAAAGATTCTTTTCGAATTGCACACCTCTCCCTTAGGAGGGCAATCAGGATTTTTAAAAAATTACCATAGGCTCAAAAAGGAATTTTTTGAGATGGCCTTAAATCTGGTATTCAGAAGTTTGTATTAGAATATTTGGTTTTCCAATAAAATAAAGTTGAGATAATTAAGACCACATGTATGTTACAACATTTAGCCATTCCTAGTTAGTGTTGGGAGGAGGTATCAATGGATTTTATCATAGGTTTACCCAAGTCTGAAGGAAAGAGTTTCACCATGGTGGTAGTTGATATAATTTCCAAGCATGCACACTTTTGTGCATTATCTCATCCTTTTAAAGCTAGTACATCTGTTATTGCATTTATGGAAACAATTCAAAAGCTTCATGGAAATCCAAAGATTACAGTAAGTGGCAGAGATCCCATTTTCACAGGAAATTTTTGGACATAATTATTTTCTTATCTTGGTACTCAATTAGCTCATATCTCATCTTATCATCCTCAATATGATGGGAAAACTGAGATAGTGAACAAATTTTTGGAAGGATACCTTCGTTGCTTTGTATATTATAAAAAAACACAATGGGTCAAGTGGTTACCTCTAGCTGAATGGTGGTATAACACTTCCATCCATACTACAACAAAAATGACCCCACTTATGGCATTTTATGGATGTCATCCACCATCCATCACATCATATTTAAGATAAAATTCTAAGGTTCAAGTAGTGGAATATCACATTGAGCATCAAAAACAAGTTCTCCAACTCTTAAATGATAATCTCACTCTGGCACATAATCGAATGAAACAATAGGTAGATTAGCATCGCAATGAAATAATTTTTTATGTAGGTGATTGGGTATTCTTACAACTACAACCATACAAACAAATGTCTATCAAGCAAGATAAGAAGTATAATAAATTTCCGCCCAAGTAGTACGGTCCTTACAAGGTGTTGCAAAATATTGGCACTATGGAATACAATTTGGAGTACACCTAATTTTCCATGTTTCATTCTTAAAGAAGGTTATCGGTGACAATTTTCCAGTTCAAATAGTGTTTCCAGAACTTGATGAAGAAGGAAAAATCATATATGAGCCTGAAGAAGTCACAAAACAAGAACCCGACAACTATGGAATTGATCAATTTCAGAGTATCTCATTAAGTTGAAGAACTTACCCGCTGAAAATTCCACATGGGAGGATGATAATTTTATATAGAAGCATCTAGAGCTACTCAAGCATTGAGGACAACACTTTTTTGAAGGAGAGGGGCATGTTAGGTCCCTATAATATTATTGTATCCCTCTTATTGTTATTGTTGTGCCCATGTAACCCCCATATTTTTATTATTGTGCCCCATAGAAGCCCACTATTGTTATTGTTGTGCCTTTAAATTATTATTTTTATGTAGGCTCTAATTATATTGTGATCCCTTAGTCTCCTATATATACAAAGGAGGTATTTTCATCTGTATCATCTAAGAATTGTTCATTTATGTAATGTAAATGAGGCTTCCCCCTTGAAGAGTATAATTTTTAAGTCGCTGATCTATCTATTTGTGAGATGGTTGCATAACAAAGAGAAACTTCAAGAAAAATATGATTTCCAAAAGGAGCAAGATCATGACATTGTTGCTTTGAAGGCTCAACTGGAGGAAGCAAAAATACTCAATGAAGGATGGAAAATCAAGCTGAAATAAAAGGAAGACCATTGTGAAATCCTAAGAAAGGGGAAAATATCCTTGAGAGATAAGTTAGAAGAGGTCATGAATGAAAGAAAGGGGCAGCTGAAAATTTTAGAAATTAGGGACTATGACGTAGTATATTTACAAGAAAAATTATTAGAATCTAAAAGAACTAAATATGTCTTGATGAATTAGTTTAAAAAAAAGTAAAAAGATTTCGAAGGGAAGAATTAAAAGCTTGTTGAAATAGAAGAAGTTGGTTACTTAAAGGTCGAGGTAGAAGAGGCAAGAAAAAGGGAAGAAATTTTGACAAGTCATATTAAGAAAAATCTAAATAGCTAAACAAACTTGAATCTCGTATTGAAGGGGAAAGCATCTTCTTGAAAGCCCAATTTGAAGAAGTTGTTTCACTGAGGGTTGACATTGAGAATTTTGATAGAAGCCCCAGGAGTTCATAGGTATTGGATAACATTATTAATTTTCAAGGATATCTAAGTGATAGAACGTGTATCAACTATACAAGTGAGTCTTCATGCAAGGAAGACTCAAGATTCAAGTCTCCAGAGGATGAAATTAAAGGAAAATTTAAAGAAAAAGATGAAGGCTAGATTAGAAGTGTTGCTACTTTAAGTTGTTGCATTAATGTTCCCCAAAAGCCCCATCAAGAAGAAGATAACAATGAACATCATCAAAACTTCAATGCTTCTCCAAGGAAAAATATCTTGATAATATCTTCAAGGGAATATTTCCCATCAGGTATCAAAGTACATTCTTTGGTTATCACTTTTTAGGTAAAAAATTTGGACATAAGGCTTGGGATTGCAAGGCCTATGAGAGATGGTCTTCAGTTTTTTAGAAGCAAGTTTGTAAGAAGATTGAATTCATATATATTAAATGGAATAAAATATGTGTTAATTTCTCCCCTGTTCAAGTATTATACAAGATGCTTTAGATGCCACAAACTTGGTCACATTACATGAAAATGTAACTTAAAATTCCCTAATCAAACTAGGGAAGGAAATGATTCCACTAGGAAAGGAGAAATTCACATTAAGGTTTAGAAAAGCAAACATGTTGAGCTAGAAATTAAACCAACTTTGAGTATTCAAGGATTTGATATGAGTTGCTAGTCATTTTATGTGTCATAAGGTAGAACCTATGATTCCCCTAATTGAAGTTCTGCCTAATAAACGAGCCCCTTGTTCAAATATTGTTATGACATGTATGATTTGATTACAACAATAATAAACATGGGTGATGTAAAAGGAAGAAGGTATGGAGGAGAAAAGTAGGCAGAATGATAGTCTTTAGGGAAGAAATTATTATAAAAGAAGCCAGGATGTTGACATAGTATATGAGAAAGTTTGAAATCTCATAGTTGATGGGAGAGTGTAATAATAGGGAGGATAAGATCATGAGAGATAATACATAACTAATAAAGTAGCGATATTGACATAGAAAGACTATGATGCAGATACATATATTGACACTCATTGAGTAGGTAGTTTGAGGAGATAAAGAAAGAAGGAAGAATTTTTGTAGTTATGCAGGGGAAGACTTCATCACATCCACATGAAACATGAGGTTCTCAGGACAATTAAGGGAAAATAAGAGAATGCAGATATGACATGTACTCGTCAATGAAATTAGTAGGGTTTTAGGGGGATAATATATCAGAATGGTAGCATATCAGTAGGAAGGTAGCATGATTCAGTTAGGTACAAAGGATCATCCAGAAACTTCTTATGAAATCTTTGACATATACTTAAGCAGGATCATCAACATCATAGTTTCAATAGATATTAATTACTCTTTTCCATTGGTTTCAAAGGGGGATATATTGAAAACATCGATGCAAATATTGACATTGACAAAGGAAGGCATTTAGGTAGAGAGAGATTGAAGACATTGACATTGACCAAGGAAGGTATTTGTGTAAAGGGAGTTTTTGATTTGTTGACAACAGAGATCATCAATGTTTTATGATGTTTCCATTAATGAAAAAGGGAGATATTGGTACACATAGATTTTTCATTGATGACAACAATATTCCATTAAAGTTAGAGGGAAGGCTTGAGACAACAACAACATCTTTCATGATGCCTAAAGTAGCAACCAGACTCTCCTTGAATCAATACGACAACTCAACCTCTTACATGATCTAATCACATGAAGATAAATTTGGTTGAATTTATTTTAGTTTTTGATGTAGATATGATGTCAAAATGACCCTACAAACTATATTGTTGTGTACGTCTCATCAATACCTTTCAAATGGCATATACTACTCTAAAAAACTCCTCTTAGATGAGAAGTTATGGACATATGAAGTTCAACACTAGTTTGAGGCCCAAAATATAAGATAAAAACCTAAAAAATTAAAGTGTTAAAGAGTGTACACCTATCAAGTGCATCCACCATACACTAATGATGTCAATAAATGATGGTGGTTGGACTTGCATGATGTTTAATACCAATAAATAGAGTGAAAATTTTGGGTAAATCAATAGTGATGGCGTTGAGATTTACATGATGTTTAACAAATACTACATAGATAATAGATTGATGACATGTAAAAAGAAAACATTGGAGGACATCTGGCCCAATTATGTATTGAAACTTGGCATAATTTCATTGGAAATGTATGGTGATGTGTGTTGTAGCATCCATTGTCATTTTAATTTTATTTTCAGTTTTATCGCAAAAATGAAAAAATAAAATATTATATTCTAACGGGAATTAAAAGAGAATGCGGAAATCCGAAAGAAATGGTTTATTTTATATTATTGATGGCTTTTGAACATGAGAAACCCAGGAGAAGATATGAGCCGTTCGATCGATAGGCAACAGATCTAACAATAATCATGTGGTTAACAAGGATGAGGTTTACTCCAAAATCAGACACAAGAAATTATAAAACCGAGTTAAAACCTCAGTTAATCGGGGCCGCCCACTTGAAGGATTCAGATCCGATGGTAATCCCATGGTTAACAAGGATGAGGTTTAATTCAGAAAATGGACATGATGGTTTATGAAATGTGATTTAATCCGTTGAAGTCTGGATCAATCAAAGCTACTCATCAAGAAGGGATGAGATCCGAAGGATATTGCGTCAAAAAGTGCATGGGTTTTATTATAAATTTCAGACCTGAGAAGTCTATGAACTATAGTTTTGTTTCCTTTTGGTTCCATGGTAATTGAAGGTTTTCCATATTCTGCATAAATCAACCAATTCCTTTGTTTTAGCAGAATAACTAAAATTAGTGGCAGATGACCGAAACTCCAAAGGAACAGTGATTGGTCAGGCTTCTTTGTGTTTCTGCCAATCAGGACATTTCTGATATATACATGGGCCGATAACCCACAGTTCCATGCTTAGAATTTTGTAAAGATACAACTTTGCTATGTTTAATTAGTTTAGCTATCATCAGAACATCTACAAGATTACAGCTTGCAGATACTCAAGCCACAGATTCGAACAACAAGCAACCATCATCTGTCATATTCTAATTTTTGTTACTTCTTGTTATTTTGTTTTCTTGGGAAGAATGAGGCATCTTTTACCCTCTAATGTAATATTATGTAATGAATTTTACTTTAGACAGTTACGAGATAGTTAAGCAGTCTGACAGTTTTGGTGATTACCAATTGTCCCATGATGTATAAAAAGAGGAAAAATTATAGAAAAAGGGTTCAAATTTTGAAGAACATGGAGACTAGGCTATTGGATTCTTGATAAAACTGATGATTAATGAAAGAATGAGGAGTTTTCCACACATTTTTGGGTATGATTTGTCATTTCTATGTTATGTGTCATGATGTGTATTCCTTTCTTTAAGTATGGTAATGAAGCTACAGGTCTTTGTTTACTTAAGTGAATGAAGTTAAAATTCCTTAAAAGAGCGCTCCTGTACTTAAAGTTCCTACGTCTACATTTTTTCTAAGTTACAGATAATAGTTTCTACGTAAAATAACAGATTGCCTTTAACTTCCCAAAGTGTTACAGATAATAGTTTACGTGAAAAACAACATATTGTCTCTAACTTCTCAAAGTATTCTTCACTCAGCATTTTTTTCAACAATCAAATGGCATTCTGAGACTTTCATATCACATAAGTATTAAGGGTTAAAAGTCAGGCTCTTCAAGTCCTTCACTTGAGGATACATCATACAAATATGTGACAAATAATAAATATTAATGTCTTGAGCACAATTTCTACACAACCAAGAAATTGGTTTCTTAAGGGACAACATTAGTTGGCACCATTACCGGGGAACGAAGTGAAGAACACTTTTCCCTGGGTTTTAAATATTTTCCTTTGGTTGTTCAATGAGGAGGAAATATTTAGCTGTATTGAACATAAAATAATAAATATGGCTTCAAAGAGGCCTCATACGAGGTAAAATACCTCACAACAAAAACTTCAAGCCCTTTTAGGCCCTGAGAGACTAGTTTCCAGGATGGTTGGAAGGCCAAAAACTACAGTTACACCAAGTCCTACACTATCTGCACCTGGAAACAGTTCAACACATATTTCATCCAAACATACACCTTTTATTGACCAAGCAATACCTTTTACATCCACTTCATTTCAAAAACCCCACGGTTAAGAACAGTCTTTAGAGTTTGTTTCTTTCTCAGTATCTGCTATAGTTATTTAACTTGAACCTATAAATACATTGCCACCTTCTCATACTCCATTTACTCCTCAGATAGGTTCTACACCTACTAGTACTCAAGGTTCAGTAAGTTCAAAAGCAAACATGGAAGCACCTGCATTTTTGTTGAATAGGCATGCACCTATTCAGTTGCCACAATAGTTGAATCAAATGCCTCAAGAATACTTGAATATTCTTCCTCGTTTCTCAGGGGAAGATGAAAAAACAACAGAGAAAATATAGCAGTGTTTTGTAAGTTTGCAGAAAATCTCAATGTTGAACACTTGGATGTTGTTTTTTATGCAATCCTTGAATGGGGAAGCAAGGAAATGGTTTAAAGGGCTTCCTAATAACTCTATTCCTACATGGGAAGAGATAGAGCGCCTGTTCACCCAGAGATGGGGAGAGAAAAGAGACCATGGGTATTCACTCATAGAGTTTAATGCTATTAAGAAGAAATCTGATGAAAGTGTTGTAGAATTCATCAGAAGGTTCAATAAACTGTACAATAGTCTTCCAGTGGAGATTAAGCCCCCTCTTTCTGGTGAAAAAATAACTTTTGCAGGGACATTTGAATCATATTTTGGGTTTACATTGAGGGACAGAATATCCACAACCCTTGATCAGATCCAAACTGATGCCTTAGAAATAGAAGAAAATCTGGTGGCTTTAGGAAAATCACCAAAGACACAACTTGTCCAAGATAAGGGAAAGGCTAAAGTGGAATCCTCTCAAAGTCAAACATTAGAGGATATGAATAATGTAATTAAAAATTTGTCTAATAAACTAGTTAAATTGGAATTGGAGAGTAATAATTCTCAAAGGAAAGCACAATAGAACAAAAACTTTAATCCTCAATATAGAAGACAACCTCTGCAAATTTTTCAGAAGGAGAGAAAAGACCAAGATCAAGTTCAAGCACCACTTTACTTAGAGGCAGATCTTGATGAAGTACTAGAGCATGATGATCATATTTCTACATTGTATGCAGTAGATGAAGATGAACTAGGTGTTGAGGGAGAAGAATATGAATATACTGAAATAGATTCCATTTATGATGAGAATGAAATTGATGAACATCGGAAGCAGTTTTCTGATTTTATGTAGGTAGAATTACATAAGAAATATGACTTGAGATCAAGGAAAAGATCTAGAATTCAAGAAAATGAAGGCGACTCCACAAGAACCATAGCCTGAAAAACAATTAAATAAAGGAAAACAATAGCAGAATACAACTAGCAAGACACAAATACTTCAAGGTGAGTCTTCTTAGGATAAAAGTGATAAAATTCCTTTAGAAAGAATTGTTTTAATTCCACGAGAGATTTTAGTGATGAAGAAAAATGAATATGAATATGAAAGGAATACTAAACATGTTCATGTGTTTAGTCCGACTAAAGAGTTAGAAAAAATAAGAATTCAGGTGTCCCTCACAGAGTTGGTTAAAACACCAGTTTATCAAAGAGAGATTGTTGAGTTTATCAATCTATCTCAGAATGTGAATATAAAAAACACTGTGAATATGAAAGAAGATAAACCAGTAGTGGTTTTTGGTCCACATGTGGAGGAGGTAGATTCTTCAACACCTCCTTTCTACATTTCTTTATTGGTTCATGATTTCCTCTTGAATAATTGCATGTTTGATTCAGGAGCTTCACATAACCTTATGCCATTATCAGTGATGAAACAACTAAACCTACAAGTAACTAAACCTTATAGAGACCTACATTATTTTGATTCAAATAAAGTAAAGTGTCTGGGGTTCATTAAAGATATGGTGGTGTCACTAGCCTAGAACCTAGCTAGAAGCTGGGTAATGGATGTAGTGGTAGCAGATATCTCCGCTAGGTTTGGAATGTTTCTATCTAGGTCATGGGGGGCTAAATTGGGTGGTGTTTTGAAATTGGATTTTACTTATGTTTTCATACCAATTTTTGGTGGAGAAGAAAGAAGACTATATAGAGAAATAAGATTTGTAAAAACAATCACAAAGAATGGAGCAAGTAATTCACCTGTATATAGCCAAGAGAAAGATGAATTTTCTTGCTTTATGCTGCATGACAATGCAGAGTTGGCTGAAGATAACCAGATGCAGCTTACTTCAGCTAGTGTAAATACAAAGCTGCAAACATAAGGGGTGTGGAAGTGATTCTTTGATGGAGCCTATTCTAAAGAAGGAACATGTGCTAGTTTCCTTCTAATTACACATGGAGGTAATATGAACCCTTTTTCTTTTAATTTGGAGTTCGAGGCAACAAATAATGTGGCAGAATATGAATCCTTGATCATTGCTATGCAAACAGCAAAACAAATGGGAGTCTAGTCAATTTCTATTTTTGGAGATTCAGAGCTGATTCTAAAGCAAATAAAGAACCATTGTCAAATAAAACACCCTAGGCTTAGGGCGTACATAAATGAAATGTGGGATTTGGTTGAGAACTTCTTTGAGGCCTTCAACATATAGTTCATTCCAAGAGATGGAAACAGATTGGCACTCCTTGGCTATGACTGGCAGTACTTTTAGGCCTCCTATAAATCCAGAGCTAAGATATGAGGTTGAAATGAGGCACATGCCTTCTGTTCTAGATAATATAAAACACTAGCAAATTTTTGAGGATGATCAACAGATTAAGGAATCCTTGACTATGATTGAATATTTTCAGGGCACAGAGATTGATCAAGATGAAGATGAAATAACAGAAGGTGTAGAAGTAAGTGGTTTGAAAAATTCTATAGTTAATCAAAAAATTATTCAATTGAAAGATAATATTCTACCAAGGGGGCTTGTCCCTCTTGAAAGACTTTTTAACTCCAATGATGTAGCTGTTAGTTCAGAGAAAATTCCACAGGATGAACAGATTCAATATCACAATATTGGAACCCAGAAGGAGCTGAAGTTAGTAAAATTATTTAATGGAGTTCCACTTAATTATAAGGAGAGATATCTTAAGCTTTTCAGGGACTATATTGATGTTTTTGCTTGGTGCTATGAGGATCTCAAAACATATGATGTATTATTCAGCACAAGATTCCCTTGAAAGAAGGGATTAAACCATTTAAGCAGAAACTTAGTTAGATAAACCCTTTGCTTTTACCATTGATTGAGAAAGAAGTCAAAAATTTGTTTGATGCCAAGATAATAGTTCCACTCAGGTACTCTCACTGGGTGGCCAATTTAGTGCCTGTAAGGAAGAAAAATGGAGAAATAAGGCTATGTGTAGACTTTAGAAATATGAATAGGACTTCCTTGAAAGATAACTATCTGTTACCTAAAATGGATCATGTGTTGCAGAAGGTAAGAGGATCATTCAGAATGTCAATGTTGGATGGGTTCTTTGGGTATAACTAGGTGGTTGTTGATAAAGAAGATCAGAAAAAGACTACATTCACAACTCCTTGGGGAACCTTCATGTATGCTCGAATTCCTTTTGTCTTGATGAATGCAGGTGCAACATTTCAGAGGGCCATGGATATTGAATTTGTAGGTGATAAGTTTGTAGTGATATACTTGGATGACATCATTGTTTTCTCTAAGTCTGATGAGGAGCATCTAGACCATCTTAGAAATACTTTTGAGAAATGTAGAAAATTTGGGCTTTCCTTGAATCCTAAGAAGTCTGTTTTTTCTCTAGAAGAGGGAAAACTGTTGGGGCACATTGTCTCTAGAGATGGAGTGAAGATAGATCCAACAAGGGTGCAAGCTGTGCAGAAAATATTATGCTGAAATTGTAAAAGGAATTACCAATATGTTGAAGAAGGAAAATGAAGTGTATTGGACCAAGGACGCCAGAGAGACATTCTCCAGGATTAAAGAAGCATCACAAGCAGCTCCAGTTTTAATTAGCCCTAATTATCAAAAAACTTTTCAAGTTTTTTCATTTGCATCACCTAATTCAATAGCTATTGTTTTGTTACAGAAAAATGATGAAGAAAAGGAGCAACTAGTTGCTTTCTTTAGCAAGATTCTCAGAGATGTTGAACTAAAGTACAATATTCTTGAAAAACAAGTATATGCTTTGGTAAAAGCCCTGAAGGCCTTCAGGACTTATGTGCTGCAGTCACAGATCATTGCTTATGTGCCAAACACCACAATAAAGGATGTATTAGTCCAAAGTGATGTGGAAGGCAAAAGAGGAAAATGGATAACCAAGATTCAAGAGTATGACCTGGACATAAAGCCCACAAATCTGGTGAAATGGAAGGGATTGGCAAAGATGTTGATAGAATCAAATTTTCAGGAATTGGGAATCAACTTGCTAACACATGTAAATGAGGAAGTAATTGAAGAAAGTGAAGAAAATTCAAACCTAGGTATGAAAATCTGATATAAATTTTTATGTTCAGAATGGTACAAGCACATAGTCCATTATTTATGTTTTCTCTCTTGTCCTCAATCTTTGGATAGAACAAAATATAGAGCATTAAAAATCAAAGCACAGCCATATGTGATTGTTGAGGGCAGATTGTATTGGAAGGATCCTGTGGGAATTTTATTTCTATGTTTAACAGAGGATGAATTTACAGAGACCATTAAATATTATCATGAGAAGTTATGTGGTGGAAATTATAGTTGGAAGGCTACTACACATAAAATCCTCCAGGCAGGGTTTTATTGGCCCACCCTATTTGGTGATACATATAATTTTGTCAGAAGTTGTCAAAAGTGTCAGCCTTTTGCTAAGAAGAAGAGGCTATCTCCCTTGCCTTTGATACCAGTATTCATAGAAGAACCATTTAGACAATGGGGAGTAGATTTTTTTGGAGAAATTAACCCACCTTCAAGTGGACAGCATAAGTGGGTTCTCACAGCTACTGATTATTTCACCAAGGGGGTAGAAGCTATACCTACTAAAAGGGAAAATGACCAGGTGGTGATGAAGTTCTTAGAGGAAAATATTTTCAATAGATTTGGATGTGTAAGTTTCAACCCTGTATAGAAATTACCTGCATATGAATTCTAAAACACAGAAAATAAATAATGCAAGAGAATAACACATAAAACACATATACACAGAGATTTTACCCTGGATCCCAAAACCAAGACTACCAACTTGAATTTTCATTATGTCCCTTTCAATGTTACAATACATATTTATACATGCCAAAGCATCCAATACCATGGACCGAAAGCCATTGCGTCCAAAACCATGGACTGAAAACCATAGGTCGTGGAAAGAATATAACACAACCCAACATTCTCCCACTTGTTGTTTTCTTTCCACAGGGGGCCACAGGAGAGCGTAGTCACTTTTCCAGCCCTGAAATGCCCATTGTTTCTCTACAGCAAGAGAACTTCTCAGAGCTCATAGATTTTGTCAATGCATCTACAGTATTCTTCCAAGTGTCCACCTTTACCAGCAACACCTTTTTGTCTTCTATCATATCCCTCACAAATTGATACTGAACATCAATGTGCTTTGTCTTTGAATGATAAGCAGGGTTCTTTGCCAAGAAAATTGCACTTTGGCTATCACAATCTATCCTTATAGCTCCCTCTCTTAACCCCATACTTGAACACAATCTCTGCAACCAAACTGCTTCCTTGCTTGCATGAGTGGCTGCCATGTATTCTGCCTCTCTAGTTGATAGTGCCACTACAAATTGTTTCTTACTCATCCAACTGACTGCACCTCCAAATAGGTTAAACACATACCCACTTGTAGATCTCCTTTGATCAAGATCTCCAGCCTAGTATGCATCAACAAAGCCACGAATATCCAACACTCTATCCAATCTTGGTCTTCCTTGGTAGCACAAACCATAATCACTAGTGCCACACAAATACCTGAAAACCTGCTTCACTGCTGTCCAGTGCTCCTTCCCTGGTCTTGACATAAACCTGCTCAATACTCCCACTGCATGTGCAATGTCTGGTCTAGTATAGACCATGTCATATATCAGGCTACTAATTGCACTTGCATATGGAACACAGGACATATCCTCTTCCCCTTCTTGTGTCTTGGGACACTATTCAGCAGATAACTTTACACCTACAGGAATAGGAAGCTTCACAAGTTTACTATCCTACATATTAAACCTCTATAGTATTGTCTCGACATACTTCCTCTAGCTTAACCAGAGCTTCCTCCTTTCCTGATCTCTTTTAATTTCCATGCCCAAAATATAGTTTGCATCACCAAGATCTTTTATGTCGAATTTGGAGGACAATTGGGTCTTCAAATCCTAGATAGTTTCTTTGTCATTTCCAACTAGCAACATATCATCCACATACAAGACCAGATAAATAACATGGTCACCAATTAATTTAAAATACACACAGTGATCTGCTTTGCTTTTGGTGAAGCCAAGTCCCCATATAAGTGTATCAAATTTCTGATACCACATCTTTGGTGACTGTTTTAACCCATACATAGACTTCTTTAACTTACATACCAATTCTTTCTTACCCTTCACTGTAAAGCCTTCAGGTTGCTTCATGTAGATCTCCTCTTCTAGATCCCTATGAAGAAATGTTTTCTTCACATCCATTTGTTCTACCTTAAAATCAAAAGCAATAGCAACAGATAAAAGTAACCTAATAGAAGTTACCTTGGCAACAGGAGAAAAAACATCACCAAAATTAATTCCCGACACCTGGGAATAACCTTTTGCTACCAACCGAGCTTTGTATTTCTCCACCTTTCCTTCTACATTTGTCTTCTTCTTGAACACCCATTTGCTGCCAATGGATTTCCTTCCAAATGGAAACTCCACCAGATCCCAAGCCTCATTTTTGTGCAAAGATGCCATTTCATCCACCATGGCCTCTTTCCAGAGTTCTCCATCCTCTGAATCTACTGCTTCCTTCATAGTTCTAGGATCATCATCAGTAATAGATAAAGAAAAATTTGAATAGAAAGTAGATGGACTATACCATTCTGGCTGCCTTCTTTCTCGAGCTGATCTTCTTACACCTAGAGTTTGTGGCTCTTCATCTTCTGATTCCTCCTCTGCTATAGAGTCTGATTCTTCCTCCTTTAGCTCAAACTCTATCTTCTCAGGTCCCTTTGGTTGTACTTCATGTTTAATAACATCTTTCACCTCTCTGAACACCACATCTCGATTGTACACAACCTTCCTTGTTACTGGGTTCCAAATCTTATAACCCTTTAAACCATCCTTATACCCAATAAAGATGCACTTTTCAGATTTACTATCCAACTTGGTTCGTTTCTCCTTTGGAACATGTACATATGAATCACATCCAAATACCATCAGATGTGAAAGAGAGGGTTTCTTACTAGTCCATACCTCTTGTGGAGTTTTATCCTCCAACGCTGATGAAGGTGATCTGTTGACTAGGTAACATGTTTTCTCCACCACCTCTGCCTAGAATTCTTGTCCTAACTCGGCACCACTAAGCATGCTTCTTTCCCTATCCATCAACATCTTGTTCATTCTTTCTACAACTCCATTTTGCTGAGGTGTATATGGAGTAGTCTTATGTCGTGCTATACCACACTTCTTACAGAATTCTTCAAATTCCTTACTGCAAAACTCTCCACCGTTATCTATCCTCAACACCTTTATATTCTTCTTTGTCTGGTTTTCCACCAGAGCCTTAAATTCTTTAATCCTGTCAAAGGCTTCAGATTTCTTCTTAAGGAAATATATCCATGTATTCCTTGAGAAGTCATCTATAAATGATACATAGTACACAGAATTACCCAGTGATGGAACCTTCACAGGTCCAAACACATCACTGTGCACAAGCTCTAATATCTGTTTCGCCCTCTTACCACTAGAGGGGAAACTCACCCGATTTTGCTTCCCATATACACAATTTTCATAGAAATCAAAGTCTAGAGAGCTATTACTCATACCTTCTACCATAC
Organism: Pinus tabuliformis; assembly: GCA_031772625.1. NCBI lineage: Eukaryota > Viridiplantae > Streptophyta > Pinopsida > Pinales > Pinaceae > Pinus > Pinus tabuliformis. Next base: position 209,984,387 of record CM062809.1, on the reverse strand, counting down.
CTTTATCATGAAGTATTCGAAGGCCCTTCTCTCCAATATGTCCAAGCCTTTGATGCCACAACATGGTCTTCTCTGCATAGACCACTAGATTTTCTGCTCCACTTTCAGAAACCACAAAAATATTGCACCCATCAACAACAGTGCTACCTTATAGCTTGTACAGATTTCCAATCCAAACTCCTCGCATCAATACTAGTGCTTCCTGAACCATCTTGCAGGTATCTTTTTTGAACACTGCCTTTACACCTGCATCATCTAGCTTGCTTATAGAAATCAGATTTCTAGCCAATGCAGGAATATGTAGAACACCTGGAGGTGTTCTGACCCTTCCACCTTGCAACTTCAGCTTTGCTTTTCTATGACTAACAATTCTAGCCTTCCTGCCATCCCCTAAGAAGACATCACCACCATCGTATTTCTCATACTCGTAGAACCACTCTCTATGGGGAGTGAAGTGAAAGGATGCACCTGAGTCAATCAACCATGCCTCATGATCTAAATGTGTACTTGAAGAAGCCAAGTACACATCCCCACCTTCACCTGAAGCGGTTTTTGCCTCTACAGGAGGAGCATCATCAGATCCATTTCCTTTATCAAGAGCTTTAGATTTACAGTCCATTTTGAAGTGCCCTTCCTTTCCACATTTCTAGCACACCACCTTTATAGGTTTTCCTGGAGATTTAGATCTCCCACTCAATGAATTATTTTTGTTTCTGTTCTGGGACCGTCCTCGTACAGACAAGGCATCACCATTCTAGCTCTCCATATTTTTTCGTCTCATCTCCTATGTCAGTAAGGCTGAGACTATTTTATCAAACTACGAGGTAGTTGCATTGCTACCTATTGCAATAACCAGAATATCCCATGAATCGTATAGAGAACACTACAACCTGATGCACTTATCTTCATCTGAAATTTTAATATCAACAGACGCTAACTGACTTACCACAGTATTAAATGCGTTCAAATGCTCTGTCACTGAGTCTCCACCTTTCATCCTCAGGTTATACAGCTTTTTCCATAGAAACAATTTATTCACCAAAGACTTAGATTGGTACAAAGTCCCTAACTTTTCCCACAAAGCATTTGTCGTAGCTTCCCCTGATACATTCAGCAATACTGAATCTGAGACACACAGTCGTATTTTTCTCTTTTCCTTCTGATATGTTGGGTTGTGTTATATTCTTTACACGTAGTTAACAAAGGGTTTGAAGGCCACCCGTAACCCCACTTTATGGGGTCCGAGGCAGCGCCATGAAAAATTTTGGTTTTGGACCCTATGTTAGGTTGGGCGGACCCACCTATTGTTTTGTGCATGATTTTCGCACATGTTTTTTGGACGCGATGGTTCTTGGTCAATGGTATTGGATGCTTCGGCATATATAAATATGTATTGTAACATTGAAAGGAATATAATGAAAAATCAAGCTAGTAGTCCCGATTTTGGGATCGAAGGGAAAATCTCTGTGTATATGTGTTTTATGTGTTATGCTCTCACATTGTTTATTTTATGTGTTTTAAAATTCATATGCAGGTAATTCTATACGAGGTTAAAACCTACAATTGGTATCAGAGTTGTTTTGGCTTCAAGGGGACGCCTTTGTTGTTGAGGGGTTTCGCTCGAGCCTGTGGTAGACCCTGTTCAGTGGGAGATCTGCGAGATCAATTCTGGTGGTGAAAGAAGATGGTGAGCAATGGAAAGATAGAGATCAAGAAATTTAATGGTCAGAGTTTTGAGTTGTGGAAACTAAAGATGGAGGATTTGTTGGTGGATAAAGACTAGTGGATCGCAGTAGATCCAAGTACTAAACCAACGGGAGTGTCCAATGAAGAGTGGAAGAAGTTGGATCAGAAGGCAAAGAGCACAATATGATTGTGTGTCTTAGATTCAGTATTGTTGAATGTGTTAACACCGAGGTTGTTCCCTTTGACTCCTAAGGGAATACGGCTGGGGTAACCACTAACCAGGCTTTGGATTACAGGTTCTAGCCCACCTGTAATCAGAGAGGGCTCTCTCTTATGGTTTTAACTTCGTTTTTAAAGATCTTAGGCTAGTTATGAGGTGGGAGTTTGTTTAAAGTTTTGGTTGAATGATGTCTTCCAGTAGCTGAGATGAGATCTTCAGAAGGTTCAGTCCATTGGGCAATGGAGTCTGTGATTATGGGTTGTTTGAGATATTGAGTAAGATTGCTAAAATTGCAGGGCCATTTAGATATATCATGAAACAAACTTAAAATTGGGAATATGAAATATGTCTAGCCAGTGAGAGGCAACTAAGAGTCTTTCACTAAGCTGGTGATGTGGGAAAAGGATATATCACTCAGGAGCAGCTTTGAATTCCTGAATAATACTCACTGTGAAAGTTTTAGTATGAAGGTGAAGCAACTAAGAATTACACTTTCATAGCTAATACTGAAGAAAACATTCATAACAGCATAGATTGAGTTCAGGGTGTTTAATGGACAAATCCTGAAATATTCTTTTTCTGTGCTATTAAACTGTGAAATATAGAGCATGAGCGGATTATGATAGAATGAAATACATAACAAGAAGGTTTAGGAAACTTATTGTGCCATGAAATATGCAGGAATCCTGTAGCAGTAAGCAATCACACCACAATACATCAAAACAACTCAGAACTTTAGAAATTCCATCAGCTCCCTGTATTAAAAGTCTGAAATTTACAGCATAAGTTCTCCAGAAGAGAAAATCAACAACCCCAGCAAGCTTATGCGAGGGGATATATATACAATCGATTTTACAAAATATATGAACGCTGAGTCATTTGCTCAATAACTGCGTTTACCAACTTTCAGAATAGCATATAAGAAAGTTATTGCTATCTTAAATTTACAATGAATACCCTTCAGTCCTGTCAGAAACCTTTTTGACTTTTGGAGGCCACTGAGTCGGTTGAGCACTTGGTATTAATTCTGAATGATATGCTCTTTATGGCTTGGTCGAGGTGCGACTATCCCAACCCTGTCATCTGCATCCATCGGTGTTGCTTTGGTGGCCAAATTTGTCTGCTGAGTTGGCTCTGTCCACTCTTCTACAGTCATAATGAATGTATCAATTTTCTGAACATGATGACTTATAATTTGATGTACAAAAATTTGGTGAAAAATCTGTTTGCTCACAGCAATGTCTGTATCATGCTTGTCCACCATTCCTAAGTAGGCAACTGATGTCTCAAAATTGTGCCTAAGGTTTCATCTGCCTTAGTGTATTTGTAGTAATTAGGAGGCACTTCAAACAGATGTCTGATCTCATTCATGATAAAAAACAAATTTTCTATTCTGTCATAGAGACTCTACCCAAATGCAGGCCCTGTTTCCTCTGGGGTACTTGATGGGATAGCAACCTACCTGTTTGTAGCAAAAGTATTCACCCTTTTGGCATAATTTTCATGGGATAGCAACCTACCTGCACTGTTTAGTAGGCTGGGAAGGCCTCTGTTATGCAATGCTGTAAATTTCTCTGTGAACTTGTTCACCTCTGTCTGCATTTCCTGGCATCTTCTATCCAATGTTTGCACCAGATCTCTCAAAGTGAGGACCCTATTTACCAGTAAGATGGTGTCAGTTCTGTTGGGGATTCCTATTGCTGCCAGCTGAGGGCCTGTGCGGTTGTTCAGGACATTGATCATCCTATTGGCTATCTCAGGCATAGTGCCTAGAGATGCCCTTGCTATTTGACTTTCCTTGTGGGCCCTGCCTATGAGATCCATGTGCTCATGAATGGTTTCTATATATTGCCATTGATCTGTTATGGATTGACGAATATTGGCCCACAGGACTTTCTTGATTTCAGCCACCACTTTGTCAAGAGAGAGCTCTTTCTCCAGTTCTTTTATCTTCCTCTCAAGAGCATTTACCTCTCTTGTTTTTTCAGCTACAGTTTGCTTTGATTTATCATATTTTTCATTAAGTGTAGCCAATTTTTCCTTGGCCTCATTTAGTTCTGCCATCTGGGCCTCTAGAACTTGAATCTCCTTCATCATCTTCTGCATATCAAAGCTTGGTGCCTGTTCTGATGTTGTTGCTGGTGCTCATGTTGATGGGCCTGTCCCAGCTGTTTGTTCTGTCGGAGGACTGATAATTTGAGGAGGCTCCTCAAGGTTAATCACTGGCTGAGGGGGCTGAGATGTCTGGCCTCCTTCTTTCTGTTTCAGGGCTGCCTGCAATGCACCCTCTGTTGCTACCAATCTCCCTTCTGTCTCTACCAATTGCTTGTGTAGTGTTAGCAGCATGGCTGCTACATCTTGGTCCTTTATCTGCTGAGCAACACCTTCTGTTTGAGGGTGAAGGGTTGCTGGAATCTTGACCATCTTCCTCAAAGCTGCTATATCTACCTCTTTTTCCTTTAGTAATGCCTGCACAGCTTTGGGATCACTTGGGTCATGCCCAAGCTCTATGATGATATCTTCCAAAGACCTAATCTTGTTGTCTTTGGCTTGAGAGGATGCTTTCTCCAATTCTAATTGGGTCATGGTATTATGGAGACTATTTTGCAATTTATGTGCAAGAAAGCTTTTGTCTGCAAGAGTGGAATAGACCATCTCACCCGTTTGTTTATGAAGCTCTATCTGGTCCATTGGGTGGAAGTCTTTTGCAAATACCTCAAGGTTGGTCCTTATGTAATCTGCAGCTGACTGTGGCTGCAGCATAGTAGGCATAAAATGACTCATAGTCATCTTCCCCTCTGTTATGTCATATGCTGACATAAGCCTCTGCTAGTTTGTGGGAGCCATTTTGAGTAAGTGATTGTATAGCTGGAGTCTAACTGGCTCATTCCTCTTCTTAATGTCAATAAATTGCTGCTTTATATTGGGCTCTGCCCTCCTTTGCTGGCTTGAGGAGCTGACCTCTCCTCCAAGTGTTCTTTCTTGTTCCTGTTGGAAGGAACTGGCAGATGCTTCCATGCTAGGGGGGGCCCATACCCATGGATGGCCCAATAGGCATCTCTTCTTTAGAAAGAGGATTTAATCTTTGCCTTTTCTCCCCTTGTTTACTTGTTGATGTAGTGAGGGGAGTTTCCTGCTCTCTATCCCTCTTCCTGGTTCTTTCTTCATTTAATGGAGTTTGGAGCACCGAGTCATCCACTACCGTTTCCTGCCTTGGAGGCACACTTTCTTGAGCCTGCTGCTCTGTAGATATTGGGGCCTCAGCCATTTCCTCTTGCTGCTTGGGCTGTTTTTTCTGCTGTTCTGCTGTTGGGGGTGGCTGCTCCTGTTCCATCTCTTTTCCTTTACCTATGCTGGCTGCCTGACGAGTAGTTTGAGCTGCCTGCTGGGGTGCTGTAGAGGATGAGGAAGCTGCTCCAAGTTGGACTTGATAAGAAGAGGAGACCTGCCCATAATTTTCCAAGTCAGCTTCCTTCTCAAGATTCTTTGCTTCTTTTTGTAGTATTTCCTCTTTAGTACTTGCCTCTTCTAATGTGCCCTCTTTCCATCTTAACAGATTTGCATATTTTTCAATATGAGGCAGCCTGACATGATCATAGCTAGCTAACTTATACTTGACCCTTCTAAGGCTAATGAAATGATTTGGATCATAGGGTATCCAGAGGAAACTAGTTTGCAACCCTTGGCGTTGCAGGATCTTATCTGCTTCTTGCCATGCCTCTTCTCTTTTATTATAAATGAATGGGCCTAGCTGATTTCTGACTTTTAATTGCACCTTCTTATTTTTGCTGTGGAAATGGACCATGTCTGCATTTCCAAATTGTCTGAAATACTCTAAGGCAAAGAGTCTCATGGGGACATATCTTGGTAGCCTATATGGGGCTAACTCACAGCCATATATTCTGATCACTGTATGGTTTTTGTAAAAGTACCAATCCCTAATGCTGTAGGCCTTTGAGAGCTGGAGGATTCTTTGCATCTCATCTGTTAATCTTGGAGGAGGGGCACTCAACAGCAAGGACATGGCTGGATGGATAAACAGGTATATGAATTCACAATAGTTATATGGTGAAAAAGATATGTGATGGAAAACTGAAGACCAAAATACTACAAACCTTTGGTTCGCTTGGGCATCAAACTTCTTGAGAGTAATAGGGAAGCTATCAGGCTGATAGAATAGGAACACGTGATAGATGTAAGAAGTATATCTAAATATCCTTTCCCTCTCTAGATTCATCAATTGCTCATGAATCTTATTGGCAATGTAGGCAGCATAATCATAGTGAACAGCAGGAGGCTTTCCAGGGGAGAAGATGGACAACATGGCCAGAATGGTTTCATCAACATCCTCCGATGTTCTGTATCCCAGGACATAACTGATCATATCCACAAGCATTTTGCCCAGCTCATTTAGATAGAGATTTCCAATAGGGGGAGTCCTCACAATTTCAGAGCCTGATTGAATGAATAATTGATTGATCTTTACAATTTGGGCACTGGATAGCTTGCCTCCTTTCTTTATCAAATCCATGATGGAGAGGGGAGTCAATGGCCTTGAAGTATGAAAGTGTAGCATTTCATTTATGGCTTCAGGGGTGACATAGAACAAAACTGAGCCTGAGGAATTGAGGATGGCTCTCTGACAGGGGTCATAGTTGGCACTGCATCTGTGTATCAAGTCTGGGAGGATATTGACTTGAGGGAGATTGAAAATAGGCAATTTGGAGTCCCAAATCCCTAGGATATCATTCCCACTGAGATGTTTGTCTTTAAGGTCATTGAGTACATGAATGTGATACTTGCTATAGTCTGGGATTCCCTCTGCCATTTGGTAGTCTCTGTCAGCCAAGGGCAGCCACTCTAGCTCTCTTTGTGGAGCATTTAGAGGTGTAACATTCAATGCCACTGGTGTCTCCATGGTCAATTGGTGCTTTGATATGTATTTGAACTTGTTTTTCTGGGCTCAGCAACACAGAGCAATGAATTTTGCAGGAACAGGGCAATTTGCAGAGAGGAACAGGGTGAATGAGGGTGAAAACAAGTTGAAATGTTCCTGAAAAAGGTTTAATGAGCAAATACTGGGATTTAAGGGTCGTTTTCCCGGTGAACTTGTGCAACAGAGGTTTTAGTTTGCGAATGCGCAAACAGACTGTAAATTTGTGGAAATTCCGCTCAATGTGGACAGTCTGTAGGTGAATTCGGCCTTATATTTGGAGATAAATGGTGGTCACCGAGGATTTGCTGGTAATTACAGTGTTTTTCTCTCTTTTCTCGCTTGTTTTGGTGAATTATGCAAAAAGCCAGGCGCGGAGGGGAGATTTTGATAAATACCTGGTGCAGACGGCCAATGGTGAAATAACAGGTGAATTGAGGGCGCCCACGGTCTTTAAGTCAATTTCTTGCAGGTTGGCGGCGAGGACGACGTGAAATTGCATGCAGGAGACGCAACAGTCTTTTGGTAACAAAATGAGAAAAATATGATTTTTGGCGAAAATATAGGAATTTTGGCCTTTGGCGCGTTTTTTTGGATGACGTTAGCATGACGTCATCGGGTGGGGTCGGGTACGGAAAGGTGAGGTGGCGGCCTGTGAGTGGTCCGCATGGGGGACGTGGCGGATAGCTCAGGGCGATGGTGGGTCGGGCGCTGATGTGGGGTCTACTTGGCATGACGTGGGCATGACGTGGGCAGGCGATAAACCAAAGCGGTAAGTGGTTCCATCAGACCGCTTATAGTACGGGAGCGGTTTTGGCAGGCGGCCTCCCGATACAACCTGGGAGCGACGCGTGGCCGAGCCCTGACGTCACCCTCTGACATTTTTCGGGTGCTATCGTCCGGACATCGGGGGCGGCCCGATATTGATATGGGCCGTCGGATGGGAGGGCCCAGATCCGACGGTTGACGGGGCGCAAAGGTGATAGGACAATACGGCGGGACCCGGCGGCATTATTTTAATGATTTCTTTTGTTTTTTGTGAAATGCGCATTGTAACAAAACTTTGGATAGGCGGCAAAAGTGGGTTTTAACAAGGTTTTTGCAAATAGTGCGGGTAAAGCATTGCGAAGGGGTTGTAAGGGGACAAGGGTAGAGTTTAGGTTATTAAACCAACCAGGGGTTAGTTTAATCCCTGACTTTAAACAAACCATATACAACAAGACTTTGTTTCTGCATGGTTTTCCAATATTTGAACATATGGCTATAATGCCAAAGGGGAGGGATATATACATATTTTGGGTATTTTATACACAATAGTGATATAGTAATAGGGAAAGGGGAACATAGGGAGTTAAGTATAGATAGAGTTAGTAGTTAGTATTGGATGGAAGATATAGAAAAGAGGAAGCAAAGACTAAGTTTTATAGGAAACAAACTTAGTTAGGAGAGTAGATCAAAATGAAAAGATTTTTACACAGGAAATGTGGCTCTTTATGCAACAAGGATCAATCAATGAGTTTGATTTCTCTCATGAACAAAGGTGGTATTGGGATGTTAGCAAAGAGTTTGATGGGGGATGATTGGGAAGTTAGACATGCTTCACTTTGTTGCTACAAAACTGCTGAATAGGAAGATCTGCACTGGCCCTCATGTGTTTCCTTTGCTTAGGCCAATGATATGAAAGAAATCATGCTTCTGCAACCCCATCTACCTACCCATTCTATTGCCTAGCATTTTTTGTTACTTCAAGGAGGGTGCACTTAGACTTGCAAACCCTCATGTGCCTTTTCTTTTCCTTTGGCATTTCCTTTTGATTTTCTATCTAGGGCTAGCCTTATTACTTCCAAGGCCCCAGATTAAACAGTTGGGAACCTTCATTCTCTACCTAACTACTTATCTTCCAAGATTGAACAGTTTGGACAGATTTCTTTCTCTAGTCTACAACAAAAATTGAAATATGACATGACCCAGCTTAGACTATTGGATCACCCATTCAGAAGTAGGACAACATCAACCAACTGTAGATAGGTGTTTTCCACAAGAATATGAGATCTTTGCATCACCAAAGTAGATCATATTGGAACTTCCCCTGCCAATCATGAAAAATGAAACCTATTGGTATAGGTAGCTAACAATGGCTCCACTTGGGGGTGGTTTTTCTACTTGAAAGACCAAGAACAGCAGGTCAGAACGCCTTGGCCCTTGACTTCTTCTCAAAACTTGCAAACTTTCTCTTTCGACTTCAAAACTGGAATCAGTCACCGTTGTGGAACTTCTGAAATAAAAGCCTTTTCCTGCTTATTTACAAAGCTTCTTAAACTGAACTATTTGTATGCTGAAAGAAAATAGTATATACAACTGATTATGTACAGGGGGAAAGCCCTGCTATATACATGGAAAGTAATCAAAAAGTGCTTTAACATCCGGCCATTTATAGGGCCCTCTTCAGCTTCAGTGCCATCCAAATTCTTCAAGAAATAAGTGTTATTTCCTTGTACTGCTTGAATAACAAAAGGCCCCCTCCAAAGGGAGTCAAATTTGCCATGCTTTCCCTTGTCTTCTCTTCTTGAATCCCATTTAAGCACTTTATCACCAATAAAGAAATCTTTAGCCTTGGTTCTTCTATCAAAGGCTTTCTTCAGTTTCTCTTGTAGGACCTGAACTCCGTTGTAGACTTGATCTCTAGTTTGATGTAAACAGATAATCTAATTGATTCTTCTTTGCATGTCATTTGGTTCAGCTTGACTTTCTTGGAGTAGCTTCATGACAGGGACCCCTAATGATGAAGGGAATTTGGCTTCCATTCCATAAACCAACTCATATGGGCTTACCCCAATAGATCTTTTAGTTGTTAGCCTGTCTACCCACAAGGCATTTACAAGCTTCTTATGCCAATTTTTCTTATTCTCTTCCATTATCTTCTTAATGATGTTGATAAGACTTTTGTTGGATGATTCAGCTAAACCGTTGCCTTGAGGGTAATATGCAGTAGAATGGCCCAAAGTGATATGGAATTTGTGACAAAAGTTCACCATCTTCTTGGATCTGAAAGCAGCAGCGTTGTCTGTTATAATCTTGTCAGGACAACCAAATCTGGAAAGAATGTTGGTTTCAAGGAACTGAATGATAGTAGAATCATTTGCTTGTCTGCATGGAACAACCTCAATCCATTTAGTAAAGTAATCTGTGGCTGTTAGAATCCATCTATGTTGGCCTGAGGATGAAGGATGAATTTCCCCAATGAAGTCCAAGCCCCATTGCTGAAAGGGTCTTTCTGTTGCAATAGGCTTTAAGGGAAGTGGTAGCAACTTTCTTTTTCCCTCAAACACTTGACACTTGTGACATGAAGTGGTAAATTTTTTAACATCAGAGAAGAGAGTGGGCCAATAGTAACCTGCCCTTAATATCTTATCCACAGTGGACTTCCAGTACAAATGTCCACCACAATCACCTGCATGGAATTCTTTTATAACATTGTTAGTCTCATCCATATTCAAACAATTCAGCAGTATACCTTCATGATTTTTCCATAGTAACTGGCCATCTATAACACAAAATTTTGAAGCTTTCATTTTTAAAAATCTAGATTTGGTTCTGGACAACCCTGGGGGAGCACACAGGTTTTGCAATATATAACAGATATCAGAATACCACAGGGATTGTTCAAAGGCTACATTGATCTTTGGAGTCGCCAGCTCTAGTTCATTGTCCAGTTGGTTAATGTCCAAGGCTTGGAAGTTTGCTTCAGACATCAATTTAGCCAAACCTTGCCCTTTTATCAGTTTTGTAGGTCTTATTTCAATGTCAAATTCTAAAATGTTAGCAATCCATTTTCCTCTTCTTCCCTCTAAGTTTTCTTGAGTCAGTATGTCTTTCACAATAGGATTTGGTACATAAGCAATGATATGAGAGTATAGGATGTAGATCCTGAAGTCTTTGATGGCTTTGACCAAAGCATAAGCTTGCTTTTCCATAATCTGATATTTCAGAGGTGCATCTCTAAGGGCTCTACTAAAGAAAGCAATGGGTTTTTCATTCCCTTGATCATCTTTCTGCAATAAGACAGTAACAATGGTATGCTGGGAGGCAAAAGAGAAAATAATAAATTCTCTGTCAAATTGAGGATTTGTTAAGACTGGGGTTTGGGTGAGGGCCAATTTAATACCTTCAAAAGCTTGATTAGCTTCTACTGTCCACTTCACTTTTGAATCCTTCTTTAGCATTTTGTTTAATAATCTGATCAATTCTGCTAAGTTTGGGATAAATCTCCTTAAAAAGTTGATCTTTCCCAAGAAGGCTTGTAATTCTTTAATATTTCTTGGATGAGGCATTTGCAAGATGGCCTGTATTCTGTCTGGGTCAATTCTAATGCCATCCTTTGAAATGATATGACCCAATAGCTTGCCTTCCTCCAAACCAAATAGAGACTTCTTGGGATTTAAGGAAATTCCATATTTCCTACATGTTATGAATATTTGTCTCAAGTGTTTTAGATGTTCTTGGTCAGATTTTGAGAAAGGTGTGAGATCATCTAGGTAAATAACAAGGAAGTCACGAATCTCTTTAGCAAAAGCAATATCAATTGATCTCTGAAATGTAGCTCCTGCATTTTTCAACCCAAAAGGAATTTTAACATATTTGAAAGTTTCCCATGGGGTTGTGAAAGATGTTTTATCTTGATCATCGGGGTGGACTAGGATCTGATTGAAACCTGAAAATCCATCAAGTAATGAGATTCTTGAAGCCCCCACCACTCTTTGGAGAATGTGATCCATTTTTGGTAAGGGATAATTGTCTTTAAGGGATACTTGATTCAAATTCCTTAGATCAACACAAAGCCTAATCTCCCCAGTTTTCTTTCTTTTGGGGACCAAATTTGAAATCCAGTCTGAAAACCTGATTGGTGCTATGATACCGGCTTTGAACAATTTTTGTACCTCTTTCTCAATTGAAGGGAGAAGAATAGGATTGATTCTTCTCAATTTTTGCTTGAATGGCTTTTGATCAGGCTTGAGAGGGATAGTGTGTTGAATAACAGAGGTGTCATAGGATTTTAAATCCTCATAACTCCATGCAAACACATCTTGGAACTCTTTAAAGAGGTCAATGTATTTAGGTTTCTGGTCAGGAGGTAAAGAGGCAGACAATTTTATTATCTTGGGTTTTTCAGTAGTTCCAATGTTGCATTCTTCAATGGCAGCATTAAGGGGTTGCATTTTTGGTTTTCTAGGAACATCATTTGAGTCAAAAATGTCCTCTAATGGAGTTAGGCCTATTGGTAAAAAATTGTCTTTTAGCTGTATGACCTCAGCCTCTGCATCTGTTATTTCATCAAAATGCAATCGTTTAAGTTCTTGTATATTTTCCTTGTAAAAGGTTGTTGGACAGAGTATTTGATTTGCTGTTTTGAGTGATATAGCTGTTTGGTCATGTTCACACAGTGGCTGTGTGTCCTTCACAGAATCAACATCAGTGTTCAAACCTGAAAATTCATGCTGCAAGGTTAAGAAATTGTTTATCTGCGTGTCATCCTCAAACACTTGCCAATCTTTGACATTGTTTGGGACAGAAGGTCTGTGTTTTATCTCAGATGTAAAACAATGGTTGGGTTCAAAAGGCAATTTGCATGTACTGGCAAATGTAGCTAAACTATGTGCATGAAGGTTGTGGGTCCTAGGTATTTTGGTCATTTGGAATTCAGTGAAATCTTTGAGTATTTCAATAGTAGCAGACCTGTATGATCTTAGTCTTTTGTCATTGGTGACAAAATTGCTTTTCACTTGTTGAATAATGAGGTCTGAATCTCCCATGATTGAAACTTTTGTGGCCTGTAAGGATTTTACCAGTTTGAGGCCTAGTAGAAGAGCCTCATATTCTGCCATGTTATTAGTACATCTGAAATTAAGCCTATAGGCTCGACCTTCTGCATGATTGCTTTGTTTGTTATGAATCCACACTCCAGCCCCTGCCCCTAATTTGTTGACTGATCCATCAAACTCAAGAAACCATAGGGTCTCTTGATTTAGGGGATTTTCAACATCTTCTCTATGACTTGGGATTATAAGTTGGAGTTCTTGTCTTTCATCTGGTTTGTCTTCTAGAACGGTCTCATCGCTTGATTTCACAACCTTGATTTCTTGAGAACTTGATTGCTCACTCACATGCATATTTTTTTCAAGTATGACAGATTTGTTATCACTCATTGGACTTATATCATCATTGAACAGAATGAAAGAATCCATATCAGAATGGACTACATAAATAGGGAAATTTTGAGGTTTTTCTTCACTGCTCACCATGTATTTCATGAGTGATTCTCTGTATAGCCTCTTTGGTTGCCCAAAGACAGAGATAGTGGCATATGACATGTCCAATTGTAGGGAACCTTGGAGTTTGGCTGCCCATGATCTTGATAACAACATTCCATATTTGGGTGGAATGTCAGCAACTACCACATCCATTAAAATTGTTTTATTTGGGTACTGGACAAGGGACACACATAGATCTTTTATCAAGCCTAAACACTTAACTTGGCTGGAGTAAAATGAAAATAGGTCCTTATATGGTCTTGTGATGTCTAGATTCAATCTTTCCATTACTAATTTAGGCATCAGGTTATGAGAGGCGCCTGAATCAAACATTGCATTGTGTAATATCTTATCATGAACATGCAAGCTGACATAAAAAGGTAGGATTCCAGTAACTGCTGTATTTCCATCAACCTATGGACCGAAAAGTAGCTCTGGGGTGTCATCCAATACATTGACATCATCTTTATTATGAGTGAGTTGAAGGGACTTCTTGATTTGTTGTTTGTAAATGTTATGCTTGGCCAGCTCTGAAAGAGGAATGGCTATCTTCAATTTACCAATTTCAGCTTCTAAGTCAAAAGGTTTTTCAGATTGGATCTTGGTGTTCTGGTTAACAATGTTTTCTTTCTCAATTGAGTTCTTAGAGGTTTCTTCTTGACTCTCAATTTGGTCTTGAGGTTTGTCCTTTTTACTCATATTTTGGAAAGTGCTGCTTGGATTGTGCTGTAAAGGAGGTGTAACCCTTGGTTCTTGATTTGAGGGAAATGGTTCGATTACCTCTTCAACTGTTACTTCATTTGTAATTGAATCAGTTTTGCTAATAGGCTCTGTGACAATAGCTTTCTTAGGCTACAAGCTATCCTTTGTTTTCTCAAGCTGTGTCACATTTATAGTTCTGCTTCTCAATTTGTATTGCTTATGAACTTCAAAAACAGCTGTGTCATAGCCTTGTTTGAAATCAAATGATTCACCTGGCTTGGTTTGGAACTGCTTGATGTCTTCATCTTCATGATCTTCTTGACTCAGAAAAACTTGCTGATCATTGTTGAGGCCCATCAAATTGACGTGGGTATCATCAATCTGCTCGTTAGAAGTGGATGTTTCAGCATAGTTTTCTTGGAATGGATTCTTGTTCAGGGCTGGCCTTGCCAACATTAGGATTTTGATTTCTTCTAAAATTGGGATTCCTGATAGGATTATTTTGTGGTGCTTCCCATGATGATTTCCTCTCAACTGATTCTACTCTGTCACCTAACCTATGCATACCAGTTATTATTGCATCCAATTTCTGATCCCAGCCTGAAGGCTCTTCTTTGAAGGTAGTCTTTCTTTCAGTTCTGGTCCTATTTCTCCTAGCTATCAGGTTGGCTTCTACACTCACTGCTATGTCTTGCATTTCAGCTAAATTTCGGGGAGCTCTTTCTCTTAATTGGTATGCCATATCTGAATCAAACCCATCAGGGAAGGTGTATAGAGCTAGGTCAGGTGGGGGTCTGAGATTTTGGGGAATAGCATTGTAGACATTGTTGAACCGAGCACAATAGTCCAAGACAGTTTCTTGGGGACCTCTTTTGATAGTATTGTATTTAGATAAAATATGAAGTGGATCATTTTTCTTCTCCCATCTGTTGATAAAGGTTTGATATAGGGCTTCAGGGTCAGCTATAGAGTTTGCTAGGAGTGACCTAAACCATGATCTTACATCTCCTGTTAGGCTTTGCACAAAAATTTTCATTCTAACCCCATCATCATCTATCTCATAATTTTCAAAGTAGTCTTGCATTTTTTTAGTATGTTGAAGGGCTGGATAATAGCCAGTACCATCAAAATATGAAATCTTGCTTTGGTAATCTTGAGGCATAGGCCCTGGATTGGCAGGTAGTTGCAGTGGAGCATATCTATTAGCCATGTTTGATGGGATAATAGGGATAACAGGAACGAATGGGACAAGGGGAGGAAAGGGGATGAGAAGAGTATTTGTAGTTGATGGAGGGGTTGAAAGGTTGCCTTGTGAAGTGGATGAAGAACTAGGAGATTGTGGAATGGTGGTATGAGGATGCAGAGAAACTTTAGCAGGGGTTGGGATATTAGTTTGACATCCTGCTTCAGAACTTGAATCTGATAAAGTCCCTTCTGATTTGTGTCTCTTAAGGGTTCTTGAAATCAAATTTGGATTTTGGAACTCAGGTGATGGATTAGGATCTGGGTTTGACCTTGTATAGTGAGTTTTCTTCTTAGGAGCCAGTTTCTGTGATTTTCTTTAGGAGAATTTTCTAAGAGATAGTGATATTTGACAAGGACTGACCAGGTATATCACAACTGTATGAAATTTAAGACTGAATAAAGATTGACTGAGGCAGCTTTTATGTACTCCTACAAATGCAAAGCAGAGGCAGTTTCTAAGGCTGTCTGGCTGTCACTCAGGCTTTATCTACAGTATTAAGAATCAGACAGGGGGTCTATGAATTTCATTCACTCCCCAGCAGAGTCTCCATTTATGTTAACACCCAGGTTGTTCCCTTTGACTCCTGAGGGAATACGGCCGGGGTAACCACTAACCAGGCTTTGGATTATAGGTTCTAACCCACCTGTGATCAGAGAGGGCTCTCTCTTATGGTTTTAACTTCGTTTTTAAAGATCTTAGGCTAGTTATGAGGTGGGAGTTTGTTTAAAGTTTTGGTTGAATGATGTCTTCCATTAGCTGAGATGAGATCTTCAGAAGGTTCAGTCCATTGGGCAATGGAGTCTGTGATTATGGGTTGTTTGAGATATTGAGTAAGATTGCTAAAACTGCAGGGCCATTTAGATATATCATGAAACAAACTTAAAATTGGGAATATGAAATATGTCTAGCCAGTGAGAGGCAACTAAGAGTCTTTCACTAAGCTGGTGATGTCAGAAAAGGATATATCACTCAGGAGCAGCTTGAATTCCTGAATAATACTCACTGTGAAAGTTTTAGTATGAAGGTGAAGCAAATAAGAATTACACTTTCATAGCTAATACTGAAGAAAACATTCATAACAACACAGATTGAGTTCAGGGTGTTTAATGGACAAATCCTGAAATATTCTTTTTCTGTGCTATTAAACTGTGAAATATAGAGCATGAGCGGATAATGATAGAATGAAATACATAACAAGAAGGTTTAGGAAACTTATTGTGCCATTAAATATGCAGGAATCCTGTAGCAGTAAGCAATCACACCACAATACATCAAAACAACTCAGAACTTTAGAAATTCCATCAGCTCCCTGTATTAAAAGTCTGAAATTTACAGCATAAGTTCTCCAGAAGAGAAAATCAACAACCCCAGCAAGCTTATGCGAGGGGATATATATACAATCGGTTTTAGAAAATATCTGAACGCTGAGTCATTTGCTCAATAACTGCGTTTACCAACTTTCAGAATAGCAGATAAGAAAGTTATTGCTATCTTAAATTTAAAATGAATACCCTTCAGTCCCGTCAGAAACCTTTTTGACTTTTGGAGGCCATTGAGTTTGTTGAGCACTTGGTATTAATTCTGAATGATATGCTCTTTATGGCTTGGTCGAGGTGCGACTATCCCAGCCCTGTCATCTGCATTCGTCGGTGTTGCTTTGGTGGCCAAATTTGTCTGCTGAGTTGGCTCTGTCCACTCTTCTCCAGTCATAATGAATGTATCAATTTTCTGAACATGATGACTTATAATTTGATGTAAAAAAATTAGGTGAAAAATCTGTTTGCTCACAGCAATGTCTGTATCATGCTTGTCCACCATTCCTGAGTAGGCAACTGATGTCTCAAAATTGTGCCTAAGGTTTCATCTGCCTCAGTGTATTTGTAGTAATTAGGAGGCACTTCAAACAGATGTCTGATCTCATTCATGATAAAAAACAAATTTTCTATTCTGTCATAGAGACTCTGCCCAGATGTAGGCCCTGTTTCCTCTGGGGTACTTGATCCTGCAGTGATCTGATTTGTAGCAAAAGTATTCACCCTTTTGGCATAATTTTCATGGGATAGCAACCTACCTGCACTGTTTAGTAGGCTGGGAAGGCCTCTGTTATGCAATGCTGTAAATTTCTCTGTGAACTTGTTCACCTCTGTCTGCATTTCCTGGCATCTTCTATCCAATGTTTGCACTAGATTTCTCAAAGTGAGGACCCTCTTTACCAGTAAGATGGTGTCAGTTCTGTTGGGGATTCCTATTGCTGCTAGCTGAGGGCCTGTGTGGTTGTTCAGGACATTGATCATCCTATTGGCTATCTCAGGCATAGTGCCTAGAGATGCCCTTGCTCTTTGACTTTCCTTGTGGGCCCTGCCTATGAGATCCATGTGCTCATGAATGGTTTCTATATATTGCCATTGATCTGTTATGGATTGACCAATATTGGCCCACAGGACTTTCTTGATTTCAGCCACCACTTTGTCAAGAGAGAGCTCTTTCTCCAGTTCTTTTATCTTCTTCTCAAGAGCCTTTACCTCTCTTGTTTTTTCAGCTACAGTTTGCTTTGATTTATCATATTTTTCATTAAGTGTAGCCAAATTTTCCTTGGCCTAATTTAGTTCTGCCATATGGGCCTCTAGAACTTGAATCTCCTTCATCATCTTCTGCATATCAAGGCTCGGTGCCTGTTCTGATGTTGTTGCTGGTGCTGATGTTGATGGGCCTGTCCCAGCTATTTGTTCTGTGGGAGGACTGATAATTTGAGGAGGCTCCTCAAGGTTAATCACTGGCTGAGGGGGCTGAGATGTCTGGCCTCCTTCTTTCTGTTTCAGGGTTGCCTGCAATGCACCCTCTGTTGCTACCATTCTCCCTTCTGTCTCTACCAATTGCTTGTGTAGTGTTAGCAGCATGGCTGCTACATCTTGGTCCTTTCTCTACTGAGCAACACCTTCTGTTTGAGGGTGAAGGGTTGCTAGAATCTTGACCATCTTCCTCAAAGCTGCTATATCTGCCTCTTTTTCCTTTAGTAATGCCTGCACAGCTTTGGGATCACTTGGGTCATGCCCAAGCTCTATGATGATATCTTCCAAAGACCTAATCCTGTTGTCTTTGGCTTGAGAGGATGCTTTCTCCAATTCTAATTGGGCTGTGGTATTATGGAGACTATTTTGCAATTTATGTGCAAGAAAGGTTTTGTCTGCAAGAGTGGAATAGACCATCTCACCCGTTTGCTTATGAAGCTCTATCTGGTCCATTGGGTGGATGTCTTTTGCAAATACCTCAAGGTTGGTCCTTATGTAATCTGCAGCTGACTGTGGCTGCAGCATAGTAGGCATAAAATGACTCATAGTCATCTTCCCCTCTGTTATGTCATATGCTGACATAAGCCTCTGCTGGTTTGTGGGAGCCATTTTGAGTAAGTGATTGTATAGCTGGAGTCTAACTGGCTCATTCCTCTTCTTAATGTCAATAAATTGCTGCTTTATACTGGACTCTGCCCTCCTTTGCTGGCTTGAGGAGCTGACCTCTCCTCCAAGTGTTCTTTCTTGTTCCTGTTGGAAGGAACTGGCAGATGCTTCCATGCTAGGGGGGCCCATACCCATGGATGGCCCAATAGGCATCTCTTCTTCAGAAATAGGATTTAATATTTGCCTTTTCTCCCCTTGTTGACTTGTTGATGTAGTGAGGGGAGTTTCCTGCTCTCTATCCCTCTTCCTGGTTCTTTCTTCATTTAATGGAGTTTGGAGCACCGAGGCATCCACTACCGTTTCCTGCCTTGGAGGCACACTTTCTTGAGCCTGCTACTCTGTAGATATTGGGGCCTCAACCATTTCCTCTTGCTACTTGGGCTGCTCTTTCTGCTGTTCTGCTGTTGGGGGTGGCTGCTCCTGTTCCATCTCTTTTCCTTTACCTATGCTGGCTGCCTGAGGAGTAGTTTGAGCTGCCTACTAGGGTGCTGTAGAGGATGAGGCAGCTGCTCCAAGTTGGACTTGATAAGAAGAGGATACCTGCCCACAATTTTCCAAGTCAGCTTCCTTCTCAAGATTCTTTGCTTCTTTTTGTAGTATTTCCTCTTTAGTACTTGCCTCTTCTAATGTGCCCTCTTTCCATCTTAACAGATTTGCATATTTTTCAATATGAGGCAGCCTGACATGATCATAGCTAGCTAACTTATACTTGACCCTTCTAAGGCTAATGAAATGATTTGGATCATAGGGTATCCAGAGGAAACTAGTTTGCAACCCGAGGCGTTGCAGGATCTTATCTGCTTCTTGCCATGCCTCTTCTCTTTTATTATAAATGAATGGGCCTAGCTGATTTCTGACTTTTAATTGCACCTTCTTATTTTTGCTATGGAAATGGACCATGTCTGCATTTCCAAACTGTCTGAAATACTCTAAGGCAAAGAGTCTTATGGGGACATATCTCGGTAGCCTATATGGGGCTAACTCACAGCCATATATTCTGATCACTGTATGGTTTTGGTAAAAGTACGAATCCCCAATGCTGTAGGCCTTTGAGAGCTGGAGGATTCTTTGCATCTCATCTGTTAATCTTGGAGGAGGGGCACTCAACAGCAAGGACATGGCTGGATGGATAAACAAGTCTATGAATTCACAATAGTTATATGGTGAAAAAGATATGTGATGGAAAACTGAAGACCAAAATACTATAGACCTTTGGTTCCCTTGGGCATCAAACTTCTTGAGAGTAATAAGGAAGCTATCAGGCTGATAGAATAGGAACAAGTGATAGATGTAAGAAGTATATCTAAATATCCTTTCCTTCTCTAGATTCATCAATTGCTCATGAATCTTATTGGCAATGTAGGCAGCATAATCATAGTGAACAACAGGAGGCTTTCCAAGGGAGAAGATGGACAACATGGCCAAAATGGTTTCATCAACATCCTCCGATGTTCTGTATCCCAGGACATAACTGATCATATCCACAAGCATTTTGCCCAGCTCATTTAGATACACATTTCCAATAGGGGGAGTCCTCACAGTTTCAGAGCCTGATTGAATGAATAATTGATTGATCTTTACAATTTGGGCACTGGACAGCTTGCCTCCTTTCTTTATCAAATCCATGATGGAGAGGGGAGTCAATGGCCTTGAAGTATGAAAGTGTAGCATTTCATTTATGGCCTCAGGGGTGACATGGAACAAAACTGAGCCTGAGGAATTGAGGACGGCTCTCTGACAAGGGTCATAGTTGGCACTGCATCTGTGTATCAAGTCTGGGAGGATATTGACTTGAGAGAGATTGAAAATAGGCAAGTTGGAGTCCCAAATCCCTAGGATATCATTCCCACTGAGATGTTTGGCTTTAAGTTCATTGAGTACATGAATGTGATACTTGCTATAGTCTTGGATTCCCTCTGCCATTTGGTAGTCTCTGTCAGCCAAGGGCAGCCACTCTAGCTCTCTTTGTGGAGCATTTAGAGGTGTAACATTCAATGCAACTGGTGTCTCCATGGTCAATTGGTGCTTTGATATGTATTTGAACTTGTTTTTCTAGGCTCAGCAACACAGAGCAATGAATTTTGTAGCAACAGAGCAATTTGCAGAGAGGAACTGGGTGAATGAGGGTGAAAACAAGTTGAAATGTTCCTGAAAAAGGTTTAATGAGCAAATACTGGGATTTAAGGGTCGTTTTCCCGGTGAACTTGTGCAGCAGAGGTTTTAGTTTGCGAATGCGCAAACAGACTGTAAATTTGTGGAAATTCGGCTCAATGCGGACAGTCTGTAGGTGAATTCGGCCTTATAGTTGGAGATAAATGGTGGTCACCGAGGATTTGCTGGTAATTACAGTGTTTTTCTCTCTTTTCTCGCTTGTTTTGGTGAATTATGCAAAAAACCAGGCGCGGAGGGGAGATTTTGATAAATACCTGGTGCAGACGGCCAATGGTGGAATAACAGGTGAATTGAGGGCGCCCACGGTCTTTAAGTCAATTTCTTGCAGGTTGGCGGCGAGGACGACGTGAAATTGCATGCAGGAGACGCAACAGTCTTTTGGTAACAAAACGAGAAAAATATGATTTTTGGCGAAAATATAGGAATTTTGACCTTTGGCGCGTTTTTTTGGATGACGTCAGCATGACGTCATCGGGTGGGGTCGGGTACGGAAAGGTGAGGTGGCGGCCTGTGAGTGGTCCGCGTGGATGGGGGACGTGGTGGACAGCTTAGGGCGATGGCGGGTCGGGCGCTGATGTGGGGTCTACTTGGCATGACATGGGCATGACGTGGGCAGGTGGTAAACCAAAGCGGTAAGTGGTTCCATCGGACCGCTTATAGTACGGGAGCAGTTTTTGCAGGCGGCCTCTCGATACAACCTGGGAGCGACGCGTGGCCGAGCCCTGACGTCACCCTCTGACATTTTTCGGGTGCTATCGTCCGGACATCGGGGGCAGCCTGATATTGATATGGGCCGTCGGATGGGAGGGCCCAGATCCGACGGTTGATGGGGCGCAAAGGTGATAGGTCAATACAGTGGGACCCGGCAGCATTATTTTAATGATTTCTTTTGTTTTTTGTGAAATGCGCATTGTAACAAAACTTTGGATAGGTGGAAAAAGTGGGTTTTAACAAGGTTTTTGCAAATAGTGCAGGTAAAGCATTGCGAAGGGGTTGTAAGGGGACAAGGGTAGAGTTTAGGTTATTAAACCAACCAGGGGTTAGTTTAATCCCTGACTTTAAACAAACCATATACAACAAGACTTTGTTTCTCCATGGTTTTCCAATATTTGAACATATGGCTATAATGCCAAAGGGGAGGGATATATACATATTTTGGGTATTTTATACACAATAGTGATATAGTAGTAGGGGAAGGGGAACATAGGGAGTTAAGTATAGATAGAGTTAGTAGTTATGCATTGGATGGAAGATATAGAAAAGAGGAAGCAAAGACTAAGTTTTATAGGAAACAAACTTAGTTAGGAGAGTAGATCAAAATGAAAAGATTTTTACACAGGAAATGTGGATCTTTATGCAACAAGGATCAATAAATGAGTTTGATTTCTCTCATGAACAAAGGTGGTATTGGGATGTTAGCAAAGAGTTTGATGGGGGATGATTGGGAAGTTAGACATGCTTCACTTTGTTGCTACAAAACTGCTGAATAGGAAGATCTGCACTGGCCCTCATGTGTTTCCTTCGCTTAGGCCAGTGATATGAAAGAAATCATGCTTCTGCAAGCCCATCTACCTACCCATTCTATTGCCTAGCATTTTTTGTTACTTCAAGGAGGGTGCACTTAGACTTGCAAACCCTCATGTGCCTTTTCTTTTCCTTTGGCATTTCCTTTTGATTTTCTATCAAGGGCTAGCCTTATTACTTCCAAGGCCCAAGATTAAACAGTTGGGAACCTTCATTCTCTACCTAACTACTTATCTGCCAAGATTGAATAGTTTGGACAGATTTCTTTCTCTAGTCTACAACAAAAATTGAAATATGACATGACCCAGCTTAGACTGTTGGATCACCCGTTCAGAAGTAGGACAACATCAACCAACTGTAGATAGGTGTTTTCCAGAAGAATATGAGATCTTTGCATCACCAAAGTAGATCATATTGGCACTTCCCCTGCCAATCATGAAAAATGAAACCTATTGGTATAGGTAGCTAACAGAATGTATCAAGGGAAGCTACGGCAAAGGCTTTGTGGGACAAG
This sequence comes from Pinus tabuliformis, assembly GCA_031772625.1. Taxonomy (NCBI): domain Eukaryota; kingdom Viridiplantae; phylum Streptophyta; class Pinopsida; order Pinales; family Pinaceae; genus Pinus; species Pinus tabuliformis. Next base: position 209,961,627 of record CM062809.1, on the reverse strand, counting down.
TTAGGGACTTTGTACCAATCTAAGTCTCTGGTGAATAAACTGTTCCTGTGGAAGAAGCTGTATAACCTGAGGATGAAAGATGGAGACTCAATGAAAGAGAATCTGAATGCATTTAATATTGTGGTAAGTCAGTTAGCATCTATTGATATTAAAATTTTAGATGAAGATAAGTTCATCGATTTGTTGTGTTCTCTACCAGATTAGTGGGATAGTCTGGTTATTGCAATAGGTAGCAATGCAACTGCCTTGCATTTTGATGAAATAGTCTCATCCTTACTGACGGAGGAGATGATACAGAAAAATATGGAGAGCCAAAATGTTGATGCCTTGTCTGTAGGAGGGAAAACCCAGAACAGAAAAAAAAAAGAGTCATCGAGTGGGAGATCTAAATCTAAAGGGAGATCTAAATCTCCAGGAAAACCTGTAAAGGTGGTGTGCTGGAAATGTGGAAAGGAAGGGCAGTACAAAAGGGATTGTAAATCTAAAGCTCCTGAAAAAGGAAAGGGATCTGATGAGGCTCCTTCTGCAAAGGTGAAAACCACCTCAAATGAAGGTGGGGATGTTTACTTGGCTTCTTCAAGTACACATGTAGATCATGAGGCATGGTTGATTGACTTAGGTGCATCCTTCACTTCACTCCCCATAGAGAGTGGTTCTGCGAGTATGAGAAATGTGATGGTGGTGATGTCTTCTTGGAGGATGACAGGAAGGTTAGAATCGTTGGTCACGGAAAAGTAAAGTTGAAGTTGCAAGGTGGAAGGGTTAGAACACTTCTAGGTGTTCTACATATTCCTGCATTAGCCAGAAATCTGATTTCTGCTAGCAAGCTGGATGATGCAGGTGTAAAAATAGTGTTCGAGAAGGATACCTGCAAGATGGTTCGGGGAGCACTGGTATTGATGTGGGGAGTTCGGATTGGAACTCTATACAAGCTACAAGGTAGCACTGTTATTGATGGGTGCAATAGTTCTGTGGTTCCTAAAAGTGGAGCAGAAAATCTAGTGGTCTCTGGAGAGAAGACCATGCTGTGGCATCAAAGGCTTGGACATATTGGAGAAAAGGGCCTCTAGATACTTCATTGTAAAGGTATGGTAGAAGGTATGAGTAATAGCTCTCTGGATTTTGATTTCTGTGAAAATTGTGTATATGGGAAGTAGAATCGGGTGAGTTTCCCCTCTGGTAGTAAGAGGGTGAAACATATATTAGAACTTGTGCACAATGATGTGTTTGGACCTGTGAAGGTTCCATCACTGGATAAGTCTATTTACTATGTATCATTTATTGATGAATTCTCAAGGAATACATGGATATATTTCCTTAAGAAAAAATCTGAAGTCTTTGACAGGTTTAAAGAATTTAAGGCTCTGGTGGAAAACCAGATAGAGAAGAAGATAAAGGTGCTGAGGAAAAATAACGGTGGAGAGTTTTGCAGTAAGGAATTTGAAGAATTTTGTAAGAAGTGTGGTACACCAAGGTAGAAGACTACTCCATATACACCTCAGCAAAATGGAGTTGCAGAAAGAATGAATAAGACGTTGATGGAAAGGGCAAGAAGCATGCTCAGTGGTGCCGGATTAGGACAGGAATTCTGGGCAGAGGTGGTGGATACTACATGTTACCTGGTCAACAGGTCACCTTCATCAGCATTGGAGGATAAGACTCCACAAGAGGTATGGACTGGTAAGAAACCCTCTCTTTCACATTTGAGGGTATTTGGATGTGATGCATATGTACATGTTCCAAAGGAGAAATGAACCAAGTGGGATAGTAAATCTGAAAAGTGCATCTTTATTGGGTATAAGGATGGTTTAAAGGGTTATAAGCTTTGGAACCCAGTCACACGAAAGGTTGTGTACAACTGAGATGTGGTGTTTAGAGAGGTGAAAGATGTTATTAAACATGAAGTCCAACGAAAGGAACCTGAGAAGATAGAGTTTGAGCTAAAGGAGGAAGAATCAGACTCCACAGCAGAGGAGGAATCAGAAGATGAAGAGCCAAAAACTCTGGTTGTGAGAAGAGTAGTTTGAGAAAGAAGGAAGCCTGAAAGGTATAGTCCATCTACTTTCTATTCAAATCTTGCTTTATCTATTACTGACGATGATCCCAGAACTATGAAGGAAGCAGTAGATTTAGAGGATGGAAAACTCTGGAAATAGGCCATGGTTGATGAAATGGCATCTTTACACAAAAATGAGGCTTGGGATCTGGTGGAGTTGCTGGCTGGAAGGAAACCCATTGGCAGAAAATGGGTGTTCAGAAGGAAGACAAATGCAGAAGGAAAAGTGGAGAAATACAAAGCTTGGTTGGTAGCAAAAGGTTATTCCTAGGTGCCAGAAATTGATTTTTTGTGATATTTTTTCTCTTGTTGCCAAGGTAACTTCTATTAGATTACTTTTATCTGTTGCTACTGCTTTTGATTTTGAGGCAGAATAAATGGATGTGAAGACAGAATTTCTTCACGGGGATCCAGAAGAGGAAATATACATGAAGCAACCTGAAGGCTTTGCAGTGAAGGTTAAGAAAGAAATGGTATGCAAGTTAAAGAAGTCTCTGTATGGGTTAAATAGTGACCAAGGATGTGGTATCAGAAATTTGATACATTTATATGGGGACTTGGCTTCACCAGAAGCAAAGTAGATCACTGTGTGTATTTTAAATTAATTGGTGACTGTGTTATTTATCTAGTCTTGTATGTGGATGATATGTTGTTGGTTGGAAATGACAAAGAAATTATCCAGGATTTGAAGACCCAATTGTCCTCCAAATTCGACATGAAAGATCTTGGTGCTGCAAACTATATTTTGGGCATGGAAATTAAAAGAGATTAGGCAAAGAGGAAGCTCTGGTTAAACTGAAAGAAGTATGTCGAGACAATACTGCAGAGGTTTAATATGCAGGATAGTAAACTGGTGAAGGTTCCTATTTCTGTAGGTGTGAGGTTATCTGTTGAACAATGTCCCAAGACACAAGAAGAGGAAAAGGACATGTCCCATGTTCCATATGCAAGTGCAATCAGTAGCCTGTGTATGCAATGGTCTGTAATAGACCAGACATTGCACATGCAGTGGGAGTATTAAGCAGGTTTATGTCAAAACTAGGAAAGGAGCATTAGACAGCAGTGAAACGGGTTTTCAGGTATTTGCATGGAACTAGTGATTATGGTTTGTGCTACCAAGGAAGACCAGGATTGGACAGAGTGTTGGATATTCGTAGCTTTGTTGATGCAGACTGGGTTGGAGATCTAGATTAGAGAAGATCTACAAGTGGGTATGTGTTTAACCTATTTCAAGGTGCAGTCAGTTGGATGAGTAAGAAACAATTTGTAGTGGCACTATCAACTACAGAGGTAGAATACATGGTAGCCACTCATGAAAGCATGGAAGCAGTTTGGTTGCAGAGATTGTGTTCAAGTATGGGGTTAGTACAGGAAGCTACAATGATAGATTGTGACAGCCAAAGTGCAATTTTCTTGGCAAAGAACCCTGCATATCATTCAAAGACAAAGCACATTGATGTTCAGTATCACTTTGTGAGGGATATGATAGAAGACAAAAAGGTGTTGCTGGTAAAGGTGGACACTTTGAAGAATACTGTAGATGCATTGACAAAATCTATGAGCTCTGAGAAGTTCTCTTGGTGTAGAGAGACAATGGGCATTTCAAGGTTGGGAAAATGACTAAGCTCTCTTATGACCGCCTATGGAAAGAAAACAACAAGTGGGAGAATGTTGGGTTGTGTTATATTCTTTTCACATAGTTAAAAGGCGGTTTAAAGGGCACCTATAACCCCACTTTATGGGTTTCGGGGCAGCACCCGAAAAATTTTGGTTTTGGACCCTATGTTAGGTTGGGTGGACCCACCTATGGTTTTGTGGATGATTTTCAGACATGTTTTTTGGACGTGATGGCTTTCGGTCCATGGTATTGGACGCGATGGTTTTTGGTCCATGGTATTGGATGCTTCGGCATGTATAAATATGTATTGTAACATTGAAAGGAACATAACTAAAAATCAAGCTGGTAGTCCCAGTTTTGGGATCCAGGGGAAAGTCTCTATGTATATGTGTTTTATGTTTTATGCTCCCGCATTGTTTATTTTATGTGTTTTAGAATTCATATGCAGGTAATTTCTGTACGGGGTTAAAAACTACATGATCCAACTTCTTACATTCTTCATCGGTCACTCCCATTAGTTTAGTACCCGAATCTACCACGATCCACTGATCTTTATCCACCAACAGATCCTCCATCTTGAATTTCCACAACTCAAAACTCTGACCATTAAATTTCTCGATCTCTATCTTTCCACTGCTCGTCATCTTCTTTCACCACCAGAATTGATTTCGCAGATCTCCCACTGAATAGGGTCTACCACAGGCCTGAGCAAAACCCCTCAGCAGTAAAGGCGTCCCCTTGAATCCAAAACAACTCTGATACCAAATGTAAGTTTTAACCCTATACAGAAATTACCGGCATATGAATTCTAAAACATAGAAAATAAATAATGCAAGAGCATAACACATAAAACACATATACACAAAGATTTTCCCCTAGATCCCAAAATTGGGACTACAATGCCGAAGCATCCAATACCATGGACCGAAAACCATTATGTCCAAAACCATGGACCGAAAACCATAGGTAGGTTTGCTCAACCTAATATAGGGTCCAATTTTTTTTTTTCCCGAGGCACTGCCCCAAACCCCATAGAGGGGGGCTACCCACCCCCTTCAAACACCCTGGATAGGGGGGGCTACTGCCCCCCCATGACCCCACCACTACCCAATTGGCGCAACAAAGGGGGGGCTCTGCTCCCCCTCTAACCCCCCGATTTACTACATAGGTTAGTCGTGGAAAGAATATAACACAACCTAACAAGATGCCCTGTCAAAATCATTACAGACAATGCCCAAGTGTTCAATTCAAGTAAGTTTGTTGCTTTTGTAAATTATTATGTTATTTTATCTCATTCAACAAATCATCATCCACAAGGAAATGGATTGGCTAAATCCACTAACAAAACATTGATGAGAATTCTTAAGAGAACTATTGGAGAGAATCAGAAAGACTGGGATTCGAAGTTAAAGTTTTCTCTATGGGTTGTCCGAGTGACTAGAAGAAGGTCTACAGGAAAATCACCTTTTAAGTTAGTGTATGGAACTCAAACTCTGTTCCCTAGTCATCTTGTGAAGCCTATGATTGCAATGATTTAGGAGGCAAATAAGAGCCCAATGCTCTGATGAGAAGGATGCATAAGGTAGTGGAGTTGAGTGAAAGAAGAGATAAGGTAAGAGATAATTTGATTATGTATCAATCAAAGATGAAGGGTATTTTTGACAGAAAGGCCAAGGAAACTGATTTTAAAGTTGGAGACCTGGTATTAAGGTGGGATACTAGAAGAGAAAATAAAGGTAAACATGGTAAGTTTGATCCCTTGTTTGTTGGGAAAAGTATCCATTCGGAATGCCCCTATCCCACTCTAAGGTGTGATAGTGCCTTAGCAACAAACAAGGAAAACTAATTGAGTATTTCTTCTTTATGAAACGTAAATGAGGAGAAAGGATGTAACTAACCTATGTCTTCCACTAGTTTGTTGATCCAATCACTCCTCTCTTCAGTGGCTCTCAGCTCCTTGCTCCTTCACCGGCCCAGCTTCACCGAATTCCTGCGAGATCACAAGGGAGAGAAACTACACGAAGATATAGATATACATTCATAAAAAGCTCAAGATCAGATTAAGCTAAACCTGTAAGCATAACAAAACATCATTGGTACACAGCATGTAGGAGAAACTCAAATAGTTTATTGATAGAATAAGAAAGTCCAAGAGGAGATACAACCAAGTGAGTTCCAATCTAGCATCTACCTCCTAGCAAAGGAATCCCTTCCTCTCCTCCAACAAAGCATAAATCACCCAATGTACTAATCTCAATCTCAAACCAACAGCAATTCTCTGCAAAGTACAAAATTCCAGCCTCCTGAACCTCTGGGGTGAGAGATCCATATATAGATGTAAGCAGAGAGGATGAGTCAGCTTATATTTTGACTTGTGTCTTCTCTCTGTCAGTTCTTGCTTCCACTTGGAGGTTGAGAGCCTCTTACTCATCACTAGTCGAATTCATTGAAGCAAGTGTCATTGGAGAAGATTCTGGAAGCTTCCAGGGTCTTTCCACCTCGTTGAATGAGTTTTCCATTTGTCATTTCCCGCTCAGCGCACCCTGGTAGTGCTTTTAGGTGCATTGCAACGCACCCAGCTAGTGTACTGGGGTGCACTGCAACGTAGGTAGCTAGAAGAGCTTCTGAATTGATCCTGAATTGACTATTTTTGAGTTGTTTTTGGTGGAGAAGTTCTGGGAGAAGCTGTCATTGGTTGACCTTGTTCCTTTAGGGGTAGGAACAACTCTTTTAGGGACTTTGGATCCCTTGGATTATGGACATTTCATGCTCAATGCTGTAAGGCACAAAAATGTCTATAACAGTTGCCCCCTAAAGTGTGAGGCCGTTTATCGGGTGAAATGCTTTATTAGGAGGATCCGAAGTTCTTTCAATGCTGGGAGGAGACCTGTAACAAGATACAATACAATACATTATTTTTCATACTGTTTTCATGATCTAGCTGAGGCGGGCATTCCCATGCTCAGCTTTATAAATTCATTTTTCTGTACATAGGACGGACAATCGTCTGATGGTAGACTGATGATTTTGATGAAATCATCATCCTTTTGGTAGGATGATTATCTGTGCTGCAATGCTGTACATGTCAATGTCTTTATTTTTCCTGAATATTTATCACAGCCCGGATGGATGAAACTATATCCGGGGTCTTCAATCTCGTCCAATCTTCACTCTAAGTACAAGTCGATCCATGTGAGAAATGTTCTGAAGTCGAACATGGAAAGACATCGCTTGATTACCAGTCAATGATGTAAACCGTTAACAAGCGCGAGAGGAATCACCGATAATGATAATGACCCTCAAGGTACTGCAGTACAATTCACGTGGTGTGAATAAAGGACTTGGCATCGAACACCATGCAAAATCTTTCGGTCGAAGGTCATTGATGTATACCTGTCGCCGGAAGTGAGAAACTTGCCATTGAGGCATGCAAGCTTCAAAGTACTGAAGGGGGTGTTCCTAGATCAACTTCCTGGATAATGAGCTGATGTCGACAAGAAGCGATCCGTCAAAGGAGGGCATTGATGTATCCCACATCAGTGACACGGAACGGAGCAAATGATTTTGATGGAGGTGAAAACGATCTGATGATATATGGTTCAGGGTGGCGGTCATGAAAGAATGAAGGATAATGTATGGTAGTGGATGGGACACGTTTGACTTCTCTGGATGACTTCTCTTGAACATATCGGCGACACTTGTGTGATGGATTGGTAGCATTTACCCCAAAGGTGGATGGTATGGCGAGACCATGGTGATGTGACCGGTGAATGAAACAACCCAACCCGACTCAGGCACGGAGTGGAAGTGTCATGTTCAAGAGTGACTTGCTACCAATAAAGTTCTTTGAGTTTCTTCCCAATTTTTCCCCAGTCATTGCTGACCAGTACCTCTTTATTTTTGTCAAGCTTGAGGAGGATAACATATGCTTGTTCTATAATTTGCCCTTCGGGTAAACCCATCGCTATGTTTTAACGAGCTTAGCGATAGTGAAACTCATTCTCGTCTAAAGACAAGTTTGTCGCTATTAATGTTTTTTAACGAGTCTAACAACAAAGATAATTCGGTCCTTTTCATTTTTAGAGAGTCTGAAAAGGTACGTAAAGTTAACTCCAAAAGTCCTTTTTCGTCATCTAATCCCTTAAGTCCGAAAAAGTATAAAACAATACAGAAGGGATGAATTTTCGATAGTTTTAACGAGCCGAACAAAACAAGTGCTCGATCTTTTTGTGCAATAATCCCTCAGGTCCAAAAAGATTAAAATCTAGAGGAGGGATAGCACTTCCGGTCACTTTAACGAGATGGAAGGCCAAAACTCGGCAATCTTTTCATATTTTACGAATCAGATGAAAAGAACTTAAAGAAGACTCGTCTTTTGAGGAACGAGTGATAAAACGGGTTAGCAGCTGATTGCAGGTAAGGGTTGGAATTTTCCAATCACGGCAGTGTCACAAGGATGGCTAGTGAAATCACTCTTCGCAGCTGTTCCTCAAAATGGGTAAACAATCAAATGGAGGTGAATGATCGGCCAATGGAAAAGTGGAGGTGACGGTGCAAACGCGACGAAGGCTTTAATGGCTGATAATGTTACATTCACGGTTGTTATTTACCGTAGGATAGTTCATTTTTTAACGAGCTTAAATGCGGGTTGAAACACTTGCTCGATCTTATGTTTATTTTTTAACGAGCATGAACTATGTGCTAAAACTGCTCGATTATCCAGTCATATGATAAGAATGTCTCATGTAAGATCCCATTTTTTATGGAGCTTGCGCCTTACAAAGCTATGCCCCGCATCCTTTCGTTATGCAAGTTCGGAAACGACTAATCCTACGAGTTTAAAGGGTTAGACCTACAGGTTTAAAGGGAGGACCTAAAAATTTAAAAAATAAATAGTCGCCCCTTGCTTGCACTCCAAAAGGGTTGCATGCCCCCAGGTATAAAACAGAGTTTCAAGGTTACCCCTACTTTAGTCCGATAAAACATTTGTTTCAGCGAGAGAGGCCTACCTCTTACAGGTCACCCAAAGATTGTTCTATTAATCTTTCAAACAAAACACTTCTTCGGCAATGTCTACCGAGATAGACAAAGGTGATTGACTCAGTTCTGTCAACTCACATAACTTTGACAAGAGAATATTATTCTAGAACAACCCCTCTTCCAATCACGGACGGGGTACAGACTAGTCATATTCTCCCACGGAAACCTACCCTATACCCAAAGTTTTCCTGCCGAAGCAGACCAGGATGCATGCCCCCTGGGTTCCAGTCATATCCTTCTGAATTACTCGCGCTCATCGGGAGGACGGACCGTGGGTTGAGACATTTCTTGTGTGAAGAGACCATTTAGGGAAGGTATATGACTATTTGCGATGCGTGATCCGGGAAATGAAAGTTGGTCCACGAGCTTGACCACTCTTCCTTCGTGCGGAAAACACATTACTCTGAAGAGTGAGGAGACGATGGCTCCCATGCAATATATATAGTCTCGTCCAAGGAGTAGGTTATAATCCAAGGGTCCTTGAACGACCATCACGTTCATTTGAACGGTCTTCCCTTTCAATGTGATAGGCACATTGGGGAGGATCCCTAAAGGTCGACTGGTTCCTTTATCAAAGCCTGTCAGATTTCTCATCTCAGGCAAAAGCGCTGGCGAACCAAGTGCTTTCCAAGCAGTAGAGGAAAGGATACTCACAGATGCCCCCTCATCAATGATGGTGCCAGCCATGACCATTCTGTATATTTGGACGATAATTCTGAATGGTATTCTTGCTGGCAAACGGGGTCTGCCTAGTTGGTTCCAGTCGAAGGAGACAACTAGGTTGCTTGGTGGTGGGTCCGAGTAGACGGCCGGGTATTGCTCTGACGAACTTTCTTCCTGTGATAAAGGAATGGGGGGATTGCCCCCATGCTCGTCGGAGTCTGTGTTGATGAAGAGAATTTGGATGGTGTCATCTTTATCCTCTTTAGTGACTGTATCATTCGAAGACAAAACCTCTGAAGGCAAGACCGGGTCAACTGCCGCCTCGACCTTTTGACTTTCGTCGGGTATGGATTCAGCTGGTTCATCTTCAATGACCGGTGCTTCAGCTGACCACTTGAGCGGGCCGGCTGGATTTTCAACTAACGAAGGACTCGGCAAGAGTTTTTTATATCCAGGAGGAAGTCGTAACGGTGAAACCGGACGATCATCCAAAACTCTTTTTGCTTCGTCTAAGAAGGGACAATAGTGGATAGCATGATTGCCTTCGCACAGTCTACAGGGAGATCTAGCTCTCCCTTTTTGTCCAAGGACTTCACTTTCGCTAGTTGACGGTGTGCATTCAACCTGGCTATCAGAGGTTGATGCCACTGGATTGTGCAAATGGGGAGACCAGTCCCTTAGTATCCGAGGGATGCAGGGACAATCTCTGTGGAAATGGTCTCCCTTGCATATGACACATGGCGATTTAGGCCTAGTCAGTGCTGTGTGTGGATTTTTGTTAGACGACACTTGTTTGCCCCCAGTCGCTTTTGGCTCCTTCTTCTTCTTCTCTTTTTTCTTCTTTTCCTTCTTCTCCTTAGGAACTTGGTTTTTTGTTTTACCAGTTCCGTCAAGCGAAGAGGAAGGAGGAGAGGAAGAATTAGAGGAAGTAGAAGGCTGGTGGGTAACTCTGGACTGGTCTAACTGCTGATTCGACTGTTCAGGAATAGTGGTGTTCTGAACGACATTGGTTGAGAAGAGCCAGACCGGCAAGCCAATTGTCAGTCCTGGAAGCGACAATGTGGCCATATGGGGTGCACCAACATCTCCCCAAGAGGAGAAGGGACTAGGATTTCCACAAAGGGGAATTCCTTGGTTGGTAGGCTCCATTTTCTCAACCTAAAGATCAACGCAGGAAGAAGGGTATGAATATTCTGTTTAAAATAAATTTTAACGACACTTATACACAACTTGCTTTTTCAATTTTAAAGAGTCGAGAAAAAGCAAAAGATGACTCTAGTCTCCTTCGATGTTTTAACGAGCCCGAAGTGACAAATGCTCGGATGGACTTTTTCCGTTATAGAGTCTGAAAAAGGCCAAAAGGAATTGCTCTGGAGTTCTAGGTAGAGGGTGTGCCAAACTTTTCGCAAAACCGCAGAATACTTTTTAAGGTACGGGTGGTCAATCTTCCCGAATGCTGTGTTCAGTGCATTGCGATCAGTAGGGCGGCCGACACGGCTTCCTAAGGATAAAGGTTTTATGCCTATAGGGGTCTCCCAATATATACTCGACGGTACGTGGGAGCACAATCCGTATTGGCGCTTATCGTCTCTTAGGAGGAATCACCCAACCATCAGCGAGATCGATAGTCACCAGGTTTTACGACGCCGGAACACGTCTCTAGCCTAGACCTCTATGTTGTGCGTTAAGTTACAAAGCAATGTTAAGTTCATTCAATTTATTTTAGGTTGATCTTTCTTAGAAGTTTTCCTTTTTGGATCACCACGAGATGTATGATACAATTCCTAAATGCAGTCTAAAGATGATAAGCAAGCTTTTATATCTTTTCAACAATGAAAATCCTAGCTACAAGGGGAAAAGAAAGACACCATCTTTTCTCAAAGAGCATAGATCATACAGTAATGCACTTTTCCTAAATCAAAGCATGCAAACTATCAAAATGCAAATGCACATATGCATGTATTTGTTTTCGCTTTCTTAATATTCAAGCCTAAAAAGAAATTTGTTGTACAAATTTGAATTCGATTTCAAGTGAAAAACATAAACAAGCTCCTTTTTCGAAATCAAAAGGACGATTACGACACTTTATGATTTACTTGTTTCGACACTAGAAATGCATAAATTCAAACCAAACGACAAAAGTAAAAGCTTAATCAACTGTGAACAGCAAACAAACTCACTCCTAAGATCAAAACAACACTTACGACAGGTCTAGATCTAAGGGCGACAGTATGACTAGTTTACTTTTGTAATGGGAAACTGCAAATGATGTAACAAATACACAAAGAACAAATACAGTTTCTTTATACAACTGAGGCAGAATTGAGGCAAATAAAAGGGGTTTCAGATAGGTACACACACTGATAACAGGCTGCAAAAAACATAGACAAAACTGAGCAAAAGGAAGCAGGGAACCACAGCTGCACAAGGCAAGGGATGATCAGCGCACCCTCAGCACAGAGAAACTGAACTTCAGCGCAGGTATCCTTCACGGGACCTGCGTTGAAATGCAGAACCTCTTCACAGAGTCTGCGCTGAAGCAGAAATGAGAATTGTCTCTGGGTTCTGGGTCACGGTTTGCAGTTTAATCTACAGTTTTTGGCCGGATAAAAGCTATCAATTATGTACAATTAGGAGGATGATTTAAAGGAGGACTAAGATCTATCACAAAGGGCTGTTAGAGCACTTGTGGATCAGCTGTTCAGATCATAAAAACAGGCCCAGTGAGTGGACTAGAGTGGCAGATCTCTACTTTGCATTTGAAAATGGCAAATGCATTTCGATTCGACACTCCTGAGTTTATGAGAAGAACAACAATAGAAACACAAATAAACTAACAAGATACGATCCCCAGCGGAGTCGCCAATTTGTTGTTGGGAAAAGTATCCATTTGGAATGCCCCTATCCCACTCTAAGGTGTGATAGTGCATTAGCAACAAACAAGGAAAACTAATTGAGTATTTCTTCTTTATGAAACGTAAATGAGGAGAAAGGATGTAACTAACCTGTGTCTTCCGCTAGTTTGTTGATCCAATCACTCCTCTCTTCAGTGGCTCTCAGCTCCTTGCTCCTTCACCGGCCCAGCTTCACCAAATTCCTACGAGATCACAAGGGAGAGAAACTACACGAAGATATAGATATACATTCATAAAAAGCTCAAGATCAGATTAAGCTAAACATGTAAGCATAACAAAACATCATTGGTACATAGCATGTAGGAGAAACTCAAATAGTTTATTGATAGAATAAGAAAGTCCAAGAGGAGATACAACCAAGTGAGTTCCGATCCAGCATCTACCTCCCAGCAAAGGAATCCCTTCCTCTCCTCCAACAAAGCATAAATCACCCAATGTACTAATCTCAATCTCAAACCAACAGCAATTCTCTGCAAAGTACAAAATTCCAGCCTCCTGAACCTCTGGGGTGAGAGATCCATATATAGATGTAAGCAGAGAGGATGAGTCAGCTTATGTTTTGACTTTTGGCTTCTCTCTGTCAGTTCTTGCTTCCACTTGGAGGTTGAGAGCCTCTTACTCATCACTAGTCGAATTCATTGAGGCAAGTGTCATTGGAGAAGATTCTGGAAGCTTCCAGGGTCTTTCCACCTCGTTGAATGAGTTTTCCATTTGTCATTTCCCGCTCAGCGCACCCTGGTAGTGCTTTTAGGTGCATTGCAACGCACCCAGCTAGTTTACTGGGGTGCACTGCAACGCAGGTATCTAGAAGAGCTTCTGAATTGATCCTGAATTGACTGTTTTTGAGTTGTTTTTGGTGGAGAACTTCTGGGAGAAGCTGTCATTGGTTGACCTTGTTCCTTTAGGGGCAGGAAAAACTCTTTTAGGGACTTTGGATCCCTTGGATTATGGACATTTCATGCTCAATGCTGTAAGGCACAAAAATGTCTATAACAAGAAAGGAAAAACCAAGTTCAGAAGGCTCACATAAAATCACCAGAGATCCTTACAGCATTGGGCTCTTATTTGCCTCCTAAATCATTGCAATCATAGGCTTCACAAATAAGGATGCATAAGGTAGTGGAGTTGAGTGAAAGAAGAGAGTTCTCATCAGAGCATTGGGCTCTTATTTGCCTCCTAAATCATTGCAATCATAGGCTTCACAAATAAGGATGCATAAGGTAGTGGAGTTGAGTGAAAGAAGAGATAAGGTAAGAGATAATTTGATTATGTATCAATCAAAGATGAAGGGTATTTTTGACAGAAAGGCCAAGGAAACTGATTTTAAAGTTGGAGACCTGGTATTAAGGTGGGATACTAGAAGAGAAAATAAAGGAAAACATGGTAAGTTTGATCCTCCCTGGTATGGCCCATTTAGGATCATAGAAGAAAGGGCAAATAATACATTCTTCTTGGAGAATATTGATGGTGAAAATTTACAGCTGCCTATCAATGGGGAGTACCTCAAACATTATTTCCAATTCTGAAGCACAAGAATCCTGTCATTGTAGATACCAGAGTGAATTCATTCTACAAATTCCATAGAATTTAAATTGGCTAAGAAATATGTGACTCCATGCCCAAGGTGAAGGCATTAATCTGTGGTTCTTAGTGCCTCTGTGGTGAAAGAACTATCCCTAGATGGAGCCAGATGTTGTAGCATCCATGGTCATTTTAATTTTATTTTCAGTTTTACTGCAAAAATGAAAAAAGCAAATATTATATTCTAACAGTAATTAAAAGAGAATGTGGAAATCCGAAAGAAATAGTTTATTTTATATTATTAATGGCTTTTGAACGTGATAAACCCAGGAGAATATCTGATCTGTTCGATTGACAGGCAATAGATCTAATGATAATCATGTGGTTAACAAGGATGAGGTTTATTCCAAAATCAGACATGAGAAATTATAAAACCAAGTTAAAACCTCAGTTAATCGGGGCCATCCACTTGAAGGATTCAGACTTGATGGTAATCGCATGGTTAATAAGGATGAGGTTTAATTCAGAAAACAGACGCGATGGTTTATGAAATTTGATTTAATCCATTGAAGTCCAGATCAATCACAACCGCTCATCAAGAAGGGATGAGATACGATGGATATCGCATCAAAAATTTCATGGGTTTTATTAAAAATTTCAGACCCGAGAAGTCTATGAATTGCATTTTTGTTTCCTTTCAGTTTTGTGGTAACTGAAGGTTTGCCATATTCCATGTAAATCAACCAATTCTGTTGTTTTAGTAGAATAACTAAAATTAGAGGTGGATGAGTGAAACTCCAAAGGAACAGTGATTTGTCAAGTTTCTGTGTTTCCGCTAATCGGAACATTTCCAATATATACATTGGCCCATAACGCATAGGTCCACAGATAGAATTTTGTAAAGATGTAGCTTTGCTACGTTGAAGAGGTTTAGCTGTCATCAGGACATCTACAGGATTACAGTTTGCAGATACTCAAGCCACAGATTCAAACAACGAGCAGCCATCACCAGTCATATTCTAATTTATATTACTTCTTGTTATTTTGTTTTCCTGGGAAGAATGAGGTGTCTTTTACCCTCCAATGCAATATTCTGCAATAACTTTTACTTTAGATAGTTAGGAGGTAGTTAAGTAGTTTGATAGTTTTGGTGATTACCAATTGTCCCATGATGTATAAAAAGAGGAAAAATTATAGAAAAAGGGTTTGAATTTTGAAGAACCTGGAGACTAGGCTATTGGATTCTTGACAAAACTGATGATTAATGAAAGAATCAGGAGTTCTCCACACATTGTTGGGTATGATTTGTGATTTCTCTGTTATGTGTCATCATGTATCTTCCTTTCTTTAAGTATGGTAATGACGCTGCAAGTCTTTGTTTACTTATGTGAATGAAGTTCAAATTCCTTAAAAGAGTGCTCCTATACTTAAAGTTCCTACTTCTACATTTCTTATAAGTTACAGATAATAGTTTCTATGTAAAACAACATATTGTATTTAACTTCCCAAAGTGTTACAGATAATAGTTTATGTGAAAAACAACATATTGTCTCTAACTTCTCAAAGAATTCTTCACTTATCATTTTAATTCAGCAATCAAATGGAATTCTGAGACTTTCATATCACCTAATTATTAAGGGTTAAAAGTCAGGCCCTTTAGGTCCTTCACTTGAGGATACATCATACAAATAAGTGACAATAATAATAAACATTAATGTCTTAAGTACAATTTCTACACAGCCAAGAAATTGGTTTCTTAAGGGACAACAATGTGTATGACACGTGACTCCCCTACTCACTCAACAATGGCATAGTAGTTTGGATATGTGGCGGAAATTTATAAATCATGATGTGACAGATATGGAAACACATGGTGGGACACATTAGTAGTTGATGTCAGCATGATGATGTGACACAGCCAGGGGTTTTCACATTGAAAAGAAAAATGACAGCTTTGGATTGGTGAAACACTAAAAATGAGTTACAAGTGAAACCCCTCTGGGCTTGCCCCAGGGAATGATGACATCATGCTGACATCATTCTGCAGGAAACCAAGGAACCTTAAGGACCCAGTCTCGAGAATGGTCACATGAATGAGGTCATATTGAAAATAAGGGGCTAAGCTTGGGCTTACTCACTCATAAGCCCTAGATCACATGAACACATTAACACATAGGCATATGTATGTTGTTGGCCTTGGTCAAAGCCTCAAGCTTGTAGGTATTATCACTTAGAGTTTGGTTGAATCTTTTAGTACTAGACCACATGGAACCCTTATATATACTAGCACCCTTGCCTTCTAAAGTACACATATGTTGGGACAGGATCCCTGTTGGAAACGGTATCCCCCAAAGGACAGTTTTGGGGCTAAAAGCCCATGTTTTGGGTCAAATTTTGTAATAAAATAGTAAAGTCTCCACATTTTGTGGTCATGGAGCGCGAAGGTGTCATAAGTCATAAAGGGTTGTCTGTCCTTAGTTTTGTAAAGTAAAGTCGGCTGTAAAAGACCTACCCATGGTCCGCAGACCATGGATTATATAAAAGGAGCTAAGCTCTAAGTAGTTTTGGGAGTCATGCGTTGAAGTCTTAGCTAGTCATAGCTCTGAAGTAAGAAATCTAAGTTTCAGGTCGTAGCGTAGGTAGAGGCTTTGTAGCTGAGTGTGCAAAGGCCTAGGGTGGAAGTCCACAACTGAGTGTGCGGACGTCTGTAGCTGTGTTCGCATGGAGGATAGAGTTTGTAATCACTTGAAGATATCAATAAAGAGAAGTATTCTACAAATTCTGTGTCTTGGTTCTGATTAATACATCTTGTCATTTTATGTATGAATTTCCTTTATAATGCTTATGTGATGCACGAATGTGTGCAATTATGTTGGTTAACTGAACGCAAATAAGAATATCTATTTACGCAGTGCTAACTGTGAGTATCTAATAAGATAAGTAAGACACTTGGACTAGTTTGGGAATCTGCATGGTACACTTCCCTAGCAGCATGAAAGTACCTAAGTTGCAGGTTAGGGCTATGAAAAGGTTGATCATACCTTTTTGTGGAGGTACTGACGGCCGGAGAATAGGGTTAGCCTGGCAAGCCCTAGAACTAAGTGACCTATGTGACGGTAGGAATATAAGGAATAAAATGACATCATGACCATCTCAGGGTGCAAAAACTTGGTTCCACCATCCCCCCATACTGCTTCGGGTGAGACTTTGGTCTGTGATCCACAGACTGATGTCGAAAGGCCCAGTAGTGTAGGGATTTGTTTGAATAATTAACCCTGAACCTGGGTCAGGCCCCAACAAGCCAACAAATGATTATGTTGTTGGGACCAGAATCTGCATAAGAGAAGTGTGATGTTGTATCACTGGAATCCAACCAAGAAAGAGATCAGAGACTGGTTGGATAGAAAGATCCACGAATTCACGGTGCAGGAGAATAGAAGTCCACCACTGACAAAGGAAAAATGGTTGGATAGGTACCTATATACAGAAATAAAAGAGATCTTTTCTTGTTCCTTTTCGGTTGAGCTATATGAGTGGATTGCGAAGCTAGAAAATAGCCAAGGAAGGTGGAAACTTGACGGTCCTATTGTTTGTACACCAGAGCTAGTGTAGAGACTGGAAGCATCTAAGGATAAGATCGCCCATGTTGTCGATCATTGGCTCGATCACGCCATAAGAGGATTTGTAACTGAATTATCGGTCGACACCTCAGTCAGCTACAGTGAGGTGGAGCAACACTTTTTTAAAGGACTGTGAGGTAAGTACGTGAAATATTTGAATACCTGGATTAAAATGTTATTATGCAAAAAACGGGTTATGCAGCTACCTTGACGTTTGGGGCTACACAAAGTGGAAAAAATTATAGGAACGAAGGGAAATAGGGTCCTGAATATAGTCCATTGATTTCACCTCCGCGAAGTTACAAAGAGCTAGTAGTGCAGGCTTCTCCGCAAAGTGTTATGAATTTAATAAGACAAGGATTCCCACGACTACCACCTCCAACTTCAACACCATCGCTTGCGACTTCACCCATATGACCTCCACCTCCACCACAGTTTAGTATGGCAAGCTTAGTGAAGGAGCCCTTGTTCAAAGGCTTGGGAAATGAGGACCAAAACCAATTTTGGCTCGTTGTGAAAGTTGTATGGGAAGCTTAGGGCATTATAGATGTTAACATGAAGAAGGAAAACCTAGTTAGTGCTCTGCAGGATCACGCACTAACCTGGTATATAAAATACTCTAACGATAACCCGAATGCTGGAGTGGCAGACATCCAGACAACATTGAATAAAGAATTCAGTAGGCCTAAATCTGAGGCACAGTGAATTATGGGGTTCAAGGAAATCGCGATGTGACCACATGAGAGACCTTGGGAATTAGATCAGAGGTTGAAGTGTAAGATCCGCGAAGCTAATATGAATTTAATATATGGATAACAACACGAGTGGTTTGCGGCTTCACTCCTACCACATTTAAGGGTTGCGTTGTCACAATAGAAGATAACGACTTAGGTAGAGGCCTTGGAGATTGCAATGAGATTGCATGAAACACTGATGCAAGATCCAAATCTAGGGGTTCAGTAAATCCATGCACAGTTGAAAAATCTTTGCCTTGAGATGAAAAGTTTGAAGCAGGATAGAACAGTTCGACTAGAAGTGCACGAAGAGTTATGGTGCTTGAAATGCAAGAATTAGGGGCATGAAAAATACCATTGTCCAATCTCTGTGAACTATATTTCAGGAGGAGGACAGATGCCTTTGAGGCTAGAAGCTCAAGTAGGACCAAGCACGGGGCCTGCATTGTGGTGCGCTATATGTCAAGTAGCAGGAAAACATGCCACAGATAACTGTCATTTGTTGTAGAAGTTTGTACAGACACTGCGACAACTATTCTGCAACTTATGTAGGTCGGTAGGACATGATGAGTGTAACTGCAGAAGCTACGAATTGATGATGGATAGAACGCCTGCCTATAGGGTCCAGATAGAAACGTGGCCCCCTCACTAGAGCACGGGGATGGTGCAGACAAGATTTCAGGGGCACGGACGAGGATGAGGTAGAGGAGGACCTGCCAGAGCTTAGGGATAGTTGATCTGCTACAATTGCAGAGGACCAAGACATTATGCCTATGATTGTACTAACCCAACACATCCGGCTTACAAGTATTGCACTCTGTTTGATCATGAAACAGAAGACTATCCTACGTTGATAGCAAGGATATGTGACAGAGGGGTGCTACCACTTCAACCAACTTAGAACTTGTGATGATGAGGTTTGAGCCACACGAAGAAGACCTGAACGTAAATATAGTGCTCTGAAGTGGAATCAAAATAGGAGATGATAAGGGGAAATAGCCTAAGGATAAAACCTAGGTTTGTAAAGCTTTGGTGAAGGAGACTGAGTTCGATTTGGAGCACGCACATGAAACATTCATGGAGGCGAAGAAGAGCTTTGTTGAGGCCTCCACCTTAGGGAGCAAGGACAAGCCTGATCAAGAGATGGACCCTTCTATGCTTACAACCTTCATGGAGACTTGTATGAAGCTACTGCACAATAGTATGACTTTGAAGCGATTGTAGGAGCTCATAAGTAGATGTGCCAGAAACACTCTAGCTGAGTCGCACATAGTATGAAAGTTTGGTAAGCATAAAACAAGGACGGGATGGGAAATGAGACTGGCCGCACAGAAAGGAGAGTATGAGATGGATCAGGTTATCTTGGACCTGGGGTCAGACGCGAATGCCATACCAAAATATACTTGGGAATGGATGGGAAGACCCATGCTATAGTAGTGTCTGATTCAGCTAAGGATGGAGAATCAGTAGAAGATCATCCCCATGGGGCCGCTACAAGGGGCGATTATAGACATTGAAGGAGCGAGCACATTGGCTGACTTTGAGGTGATAGAAATTGTGGATGATAACAACCCCTATCTTGCGCTCCTTGGAATTGATTGGGCTACTGATATGAACAGAGTAATCAACCTGAAGAAGTGAAAGATGATATTTGAAAAGAAATTGCTCCGCTTAATAGTACCCCTAGATCTTGCTAAGGGATCGCGTTACACTGAATGAGTCCATGATTATGAGAGCAATGGAGATTTGGACTTTATCTATAAGATAACAACGCGAGACCAAGACTGGGTGAATCCAATAGCGAATGGACAAATTACATGGGATCGTGAGAGTTCTTGCACCTCGAACTCTGATGAAGAATTAGAGCGCTTGCATAGTCAGTTACATGAAGTAACTACATTGAGCTGTAACATGATGACCCAACCACTGCATTGTGTGTCATCAAAGGTAAGAAATTTACATACTTATGATGGCCTGAATGATGTAGATATCTTTTTGGATGCATTTGAAAGGGAGGTACTGGAAAAGCAACACTTTTAGGCGTTGGATTGGGCACTACGCGCTACACCCGCAAGATGGTGTGGTACACATAAGGGAATTTTTGATGATTGGCACAAATGTAGGAGGATGATGGGAACACAATTTGGGAAGTCGAAGGTGAAAATAATAGACAAATATGATGGGTGGGATGATCCTTGTGCACACTTAGCCAAATGGGCTCATGCTTACAGAGAGAAGCCCCAACTTGAATGGGTGCCCTTGTTTTGTCACACCCTAGACGTTGTCCCGATGAACTAGTACATAGAAATAGAGCTTCACCATGCTACAGGTGAATGGGATATTCTGCGCAAAGGATTCATGAAGACAGGTTTGACTATATTGACGAGGTGCTACAAGAGGTGAAAGTAGCAATCTTTAGGATACTGCAGGATCCATTAGACCTGATTCAACCTGAGTGGGCTACTCAGCTGAGTCGTACGCTAGACTGCTATAACATAACTATTGAAGAAGAGGATGGGGATCCATGAAATATTAATACCCCAGAAACAGAAGGTCACCACGAGGTTGAAGGACCATAGGTTGAGAAACCTGATATAATCGCGCCATTGAAAACGAAACAGGTAAACATTGGTATGGAGGTAGAGCCAAAATTCATGAAGATTGGAGATTATTGGGATTATGTGACGGTGGACAAGGTCGCTGAATTACTCTGTGAATACCAAGATTTATTCCATACCAAGTTTACAGATCCAAAAGGGATAATCGGGGACCTAGGTGTTATGAAAATCACATTGAAGCCTGATGTGAAGCTGGTTAGTAAAAGACCTTATCTTCTCAATCCAAAGTATAAGGAGAAGGTCCTCTTAGAGCTAGACAAGATGCTCACGATAGGCATCATTAAGCCTGTGGAAGAATCTGATTGGGTAAGCCCAATGGTGGTACAAGAGAAGAAGCAGAAGGATGAAATAAGGATATGCATGGATCTTAGAACGTTGAATGACACTTGCATACATGATCCTTTCCTAACTCCATTCACTAATGAAGTGTTGGACAATGTAGGTGGCAAGGAAGCATATTCCTTCACTGATGGGTTCTCGGGGTATCACTAGATCAAAATCACATAAGAAGATAGGAGCAAGAAAACCTTCACGACTAAGTGGGGTTGTTTCCAGTACACTGTAATGCCATTTGAATTGAAGAATGTGCCTATGATTTTCTTGTGCATAGTCATTGCTGCGTTCAAGAAGTTTATTCCTAAGTTCCTGGAAGTATATTTTGATGATTGGACTATGTTTGGGCTAGTGAAATGCCATGTAGCAAGCCTGCACCTGATGCTGGATACCTATCAAAGATACCAAATCGCGCTCAATCTAAAGAAGTGTCTATTTTGTGTTCCTTTTGGGACCCTACTGGGTCATGTGGTTTGCAGACAAGGACTGATGCTAGACCCCATGAAGATCGCGTTGATATTGAACTTAGAGGCACCAAGGAGTGTGAAATAGTTGTGCGCTACCCTAGGACATACAAGATATTACAAAAAGTTTATTAAAGGCTATGCCTAGATCACTACGCCTATGGAGAAGTTGTTGAAGAAGGATGTCACATTCTGTTAGAACGAGGACTGTAAGAAGAGCCTAGATGTATTGAAAGAAAATATGGTCACCGCACCGATTTTAGTCTTCCCATATTGGAAGAAGGAGATTCATGTACACGTCGACACGTCATGTATACTGCTGGGAGCAATACTAACATAGGCTGGGGGAGAAGACTTGGACCATCCTATAGCATTCACAAGCAGAAGGTTACTTAAGGCAAAAAATAACTATTCCACCACCGAGCGTGAAGGGTTAGCCATGGTATACGCACTCCAGAAGTTTAGACACTACTTGCTGGGAGGCCATTTTAAGATGTACATAGATCATTCCGCGCTGAAATACCTAGTCAATAAGCCTGTGTTGGGGCGGAGAATCTGTAGATGGCTATTATTGTTCCAGGAGTATGATTTTGAAGTTATTGTGAAGCTTGGATGACTGAATGCAGGACCAGACCATCTATTGCACATCGAAATAGGGGAAGAGCCCAATAATTTGGAGGAAGGGTTGCGTGATGCGTAGCTTTTTGTAGTATGCATCACATATGGTCATTTTGAGGATATCATACACTTCCTAATGATAGGAACTACCCCAGAGGGATACACCATCCAATAGAAGAAGTAGTTAGTGGTACGCACGACAGATTTTTCTGTCATTACTGGGCATCTATACAAAATGGGGTCTGATGAGATATTGTGACAGTATGTACTGGAGTTTGAAAGAAGCAGCATCCTCACAGACACGCATGGGGGCGCTGCAGGAGGACATTATATAGGGAGAGTGTCCATGCAGAATATTATACGCGCATGGTTTTGGTGGCCAACCCTCCATCAGGATTCAAAAGCGGACTGCAAGGCATGCGATGTATGTCAAAGGACTAGCAGATCACTGCGTAGGGATGAGATGCCTCTAAATCCACAAATGACATTACAACCCTTTGAGAAATGGGTGATAGATTTCGTGGGACCCATTCAACCCCAAGGAAAAATGGGAGTAAGGTACATTATCATTATGATGGAGTATTTGACTCGTTGGGTGGAGTCACAACATGTGAAGGATTGCACAGGCGCGAATGCTGCGAAGTTCCTCTCTGAGTATGTACTAACACGAATTAGTTGTTCGAAGATATTGATGAGTGATCACGGTACACACTTTCTGAATGAGACGATTAATGCGCTAATAGAGGAATTTCAGGTATATCACCAGACGAGCACGCCTTATCACCCGCAGGCTAACGGGATGATGCAAGCCTTCAACAAAGTACTAGAGAATGCACTAACCAAGGTTTGCAATGCTCAACGAAGTTATTGGGACCTACGCATACCTGCAGTATTATGGGATTATCAAATGAAATGCAAGAAGTTGACTGGAGAAACTCCCTTTAGGCTGGTCTATGGCATTGAAGTGGTAATGCCTATGGAATATATTGTGCCTAGTCTATGCATAGTGGTGATCACAGGTATGATGGATCGTGGAGCCCTAGAGGAAAGGCTTGCACAGCTGGATGATCCTGAGGAGGAGAGATTTCTGGCTGGATTTCACCAACAGGTCCAAAATCAACGTGGAAAAGCATGGCATGATCGACACATTAAATTGTGCACCTTTAAGGTAAATGACCTAGTTGTTTTATATGATAGTAAGTTTGATAAATTTCTAGGGAAATTCAGAATGCACTAGTTAGGGCCCTATGTCATTAAGGAGCTTACCGACGGAGGAGCGGTACAACTGGTCAAATTGAATGGAGATCCCTTCCCGAGAAAGGTGAATGGCAGTCAATTGAAGCCATACACTGGTGGTCCGGCCATGTGGCTAGATGAAGGTAGCACAATCTTAGTGCTCCAGGCAGATGAAAGGAGGTGCGGGACTATAAACTACACTACCTGGGTTGGGGAGCTGCACGATTGGAAGATTGTGCGAAGCAAGGAAGTGTCACAGGGTTTGCTAAAATGCGAAGGGAGCTACACTACCCAGGGATAAATCGTGCATGTTGGTTGGAAAGTGACCATTAAAGTCATTGTTCATGATTTGATAGGAGAAATGCGGCCAAACGGAGTGGGTAGCTGACATTTAAGATGAAATTTATGGTTCTGATCCTTGAAAATCTACCATCAATCCGACATTAATGAACTGAATTTGGGGGGATTGGTCGGATTTGAATTAAAAATGCCCTATAAATTACAAGTGGTTGTCCAGTGAAAAACACTTGGCATTTTGAGAATTGAGTTGTTGAGCATTCAAGTACTCACGAACCAAGAATTCTTCAAGGCTTTGAAAGAGACTCTAGCATTTGCAAACCTATCAGAGACATCATGAGCACTAATGGAAAGTGTTATGTCAGCAACCACAAAATCTATAAATACCAAAGAAGTAGCAAAGGAGTCAGTGCTGGAAGTTGAAATGGAGGCAGAAGTAGCTACTTTAGAGGTTGTCGAGGTGCTAGCCAAAGTCCCTGAATCACCGAGAACACCCGATCGAAGCTGAACCCAACCAAAAAGATTGACAAGGATAAAAAGGGCAAGAAGCCTGCAATACTGGTGCACACATCGTATGAAGAAACCCACTGAAACCCACCATGCAGGAGAAGGGAAAAACTATAAATTTCGAGTTGAAGGAGGAAGACATTGAAGACATCTTGATGGATGATGAGGATGTGGGAGTTGAAGTGGAAGAGATTGAAGCCCAGGGTGCTGACCCTATTATTCGGTTGCCTGATTATGTCCCTCCACGCAAGCCCAAGACCAAGGTGCCGAAAGACATTGATGAAAGAAAGACCCCCTTGCAAACCCCTCTGCTGCCGGATGAGATTGTGTTTAAAGGACCACGCCTGGCGTGGGTGCCACTGCTGAAACTTGAAGACTGGGACCTGGATGACCACGAGAAGTTCCCACACCTAGTGACCGAGCAGCTGATGCACTGCATCATTGATACAAACACTAGAATGACCACATTGGAGCCGTGGAGGTGGCTTAGAGGAGTAGACAAGGTAGGGTTGCTCAACCTTCTTTTGGTGCTGCACTACAACCACACCCCGGTGACAGTATTGGTCATCAAGGAGCTGCTATGCTTGGTGCATGATGGGTTTCTATGGCTGGAGGAACTAATACCCATCACAGATAGGTTGATTCACAGGATAACGCTATTGCTGTAAAAAGGACAGAATCTGACGATGATATTTGGCGGAAAAGGTGGTGAGCACCCCCTCACAGAACCCATGAAAGAAAAATTTAAAGTGGTGAAGGAGCCATGTGGATATCCTATATCCAACATCTACAACCCTGCTGTAAAGGTAGGCACACAGATCTTAGTAGGGAAAGTGATGAGGAAGTGTCGCGCCGATGAGGTGTCGGCGTCTGTCATCGCACTAGTAGCCTAGTGTGCCGAAGGAGTCCAATTCAACTGGTCGGACTACCTTTGCGAAGATTTCCTAGTGAACTACTATGAAGTGAAGGAGCTCAGCAAGACATTCCACTATGTGTGGCTCTTGCTCTCAATTGTGCTGGTAGTGTTGTGGAGGTAAATCCTCTCTGCGGAAAGAGGCGATCCCTACTAGCCCAGACCAGGTCTAGCAACAATCAAACAATGCTATCACGCAAGTTCCTAATTGCAAATTAAAGGTGGATGATGAGAACCTACTTGGATTCCAATGCTAATATTTTTAGAAGAGACGTCGCTCTCATTCCTTTGCTTCGACCGGTCACGATCCCCACAATCTCTATGATTGGACACCTGCACATGCAAAGAACAACACAAATACAAGCATAAAATCCAATAGATGCAATTATATATCAGTCAGAAAATATATAACTCAACATCAATCATTACAAAGGACAATGAGAGTGGAACCATAATGACAGTCATCTATTATTGATAAACAACAAAGAAGAATACAACCATAGTTTTGACGTCAAATCCTCCTTTGGCTGGGTGATCAGCTACACAAGTCTTGCAAAGCTTGTTGGGATGGGAAACAAGCCTCTCTCTCCTTCATGACAAGAATCTCCTCACTTAGATTTGGCCTTATGGATGCAAAGAAGGCTCTTGCAACTTCAATCTCTTGAACTCCTCGAACTCTTACTATCACTAGCACTCTGCTGGAACTAGCTTGCTCAAGGCAAAAGAACAAGCTTTTATAGATAGAGGGGAAGGAGATAGGATCAACCACAATATTCATGGGATTGGCTTTATCACTAAGAAGCTTCCATGAAAGGTGGCAAACCACTTCCCTTCTATGGAGATTCGAAGCAAAACCATCCTAGATCAACATAGATTCAGTTGATGAATGGGTTAGGGAGAACCTTCGGAAGTTTGTTTGTTAAAAACTTTACCCAACTGGGTTGGCGCGAGTGCGACTCTGAGATAGAGCTCCAACTAGCACGCCCTCTTTAGAGGATTTCCCCCATTGGCGCGAGCAGTACACTGCAGAACCGCGCCAATGCAAAAAGAGGTGTTTTTATGGGTATTCTGCAAGAGATGTCTTCAGGGCATATGAAGCTCATACTTATAGGAATATAATGCAAGTGGTTTCAGGTCATGTCACTTCTCACAGGTCCCAGAATGAGTCCTCCAGTGTGCGGGAGAGGGGTAACAGGGACGGTGACAAACGGTGACAAATTACTGTGTAGCAGGTAGCATGGGAGCTGCCACAGGACAACTAGTTCCCTTCGGTCGTTCCAAACCTCCCAAAAGCAGCAAATTACACTTCACAATGGGTGACCAAGGACACGCAGCGAGTCAAGCACAACAATATCTTCTGAATCTTGATGGAGATGAACATCCACATGGCTATCAATCACAAACTACGGTTGTTGCCTACAGTGTATGCTAACCTGCAGGGCTATGCAAAATTTAAAGCAGACTTTCATCATGTATCTATCAAGGCGCGGAAGGACCCTACACAGAAATGGTACAACTTGCCTTATTTGGCAATGGATGATGCCATTGACGTAGTGCATGATTAATGGCTGGCATAGTGGTGCTCTACAACAGACTTGACGGTGGGAGGAAGCAAGTCCACTGCACAGAAAAAGGAGGAGGTTAAGCTTAACATGACACAGCTGGCTGAAAAGAGGAAAAAGGAGGCCATTAAAAAGGCCCAGGCAGAGTGTGACGCCATGCAGCAGACAAAAAAGTAGATAGGTGGGACAGAGCGAGGCTCTGACAAAGGTGTGTGGTCACCTTTACTTGAGACAGAGGAGGAGACAGATGAGAAGCACGGTGCAGATCCACAGGAGACGTTCGCTCGCATCAAGTGTCCAAGGGAGCTGGAGGAAGGAGGGTCAAGGAAGAAATAAAAGGCTACCAAGACATCACTGGACCCTATCATGTTAACAAAGGGCGATTTTCATGATATTGGAAACAAAGTGAGGGATGTCACTACGGAGGCCCTGCAGCAGTTTGAGAAACATCAGTAGATAATCTTGGGGGCCATCCAAATATGTTTACAGGAGCTGTAGACCTGTGCATCTCAGGCTTCCATGGTATCTACTAGCCTAGCTATCGGCACTTTAGAAGCTGCCGAGGTGTTGCACGCAAAGGCCTCCATTGCGATAGTGCTGCCTGATGGAGCATTGACCATAGAGAATGAAGCTGAAAGACCCATTGTCATTGCCCTAAAGGGAGTAGGGTTGAATCTGGTAGTGCTCCCACATGAAATGCTCCACCTCTTGTAGGTTGGAGTTATTGTAGAGCTAAGGGCCTGTGAGCACTGTGCCCTCCAAGTGATCATTGAATAATGGATCAACAACGAGAAGATGGCACTACAGTGAGATTCTACCATCGCCGCTGGATTGAGGTGACTAATCAAAACAAGTGCATTATGCAGGTCGTCAAGGAGGCATGATGAATGGTCCCAGAGTTAGCCATTCCTAAGGAGGAGCTAGTTGAGGTGCGCGTCCGCAAACTAGCCACGGGGGTGCATGAAACTCGCACTAAGATGGCAAAGGTTTAGTTGGAGTTGACCCTGCAGATCACAGAGTTGCAATTGAAGGCCCAGCCTTCAACCCTACCAAAGGTAAAGTTGCAGCGGGTGACCGCTGTCACAGAAGCAGTAGCAACTTTGGATAGTGCAGTTGCAGACTGCACGCAACTTTTTGAGCGGTCGTTTGAGGTCCTCACAAGCTTGCAGGAGGACCCCAATGTACAGGGACTAGAAACGAAAGTGCACGAGCTATAATAGCGCTATGATGAGGTTAAGGGCATAGCACGAACCATTGCGCTAACACAAAGACTACCAAAGCTACAGGCGGCCAAGTAGTTGAAGGAACACATGGATGCAGCGCTGCATAAGGAATCCCTACTAAAGACAAGATTGAAGGCCTGGCTGGATGAGGCTTACATAGTGACAGGATCTATTGAAGGCAATCTTGTGACTTTGCAAATGACACAACAAAAGCTTCAAGCTGACAATGTAGGAGTAGTGACTGAGGAGATGGTTGGAGACGTGAAGCAAGCGGCAACTCAGTGCACTATCGAGGTTGCAGTCATAGAGGTCAAGATGGAAGGGCTTCACGCAAAGATCTCCATGCCTACTGAGTGACTCGAGGGCGAGTCATGATGTTTGTGTTGGGGGCCTACTGGGAACAGGATCCCCTAAAGGACAATTTTGGGGCTAAAAGCCCATGTTTTGGGTCGAATTTTGTAATAAAATAGTAAAGTCTTCGCATTTTGTGGTCGAGGAGAACAAAGGTGTCATAAGTCATAAAGGGTTGTCCACCCTTAGTTTTGTAAAGTAAAGTTAGCTTTAAAAGACCTACCTATGGTCGACAGACCATGGATTGTGTAAAAAGATCTAAGCTCTAAGTAGTTTTGGGAGTCATGGGTTGAAGTCTTAGCTAGTCATAGCTCTAAGGTAAGAAGTATAAGTTTCGGGTCGTAGCGTAGGTAGAGGCTCTGTAACTGAGTGTGCAGAGGTGTAGGGTGGAAGTCTGTAGCTAAGTGCACGGACCCCTGGAGCTATGTGTGCAAGGTTGATAGAATTTGTAATCGCTTGAAGATATCAGTAAAGAGAAGTATTTTGCAAATTCTCTGTCTTGGTTCCGATTAATACATCTTGTCATTTTATGTATGAATTTCCTTTATAATTCTTATGTGATGTGAAAATTTGTGTAATTATGTTGGTCAACTGTAAACACATAAGAATATTTGTTTATGTAGTGCTAACTGTGAGTATCTAATAAGATAAGTAAGACACTTGGACTAGTTTGGGAATCTGCATGGTACGCTGCCCTAGCAGTGTGAAAGTACATGAACCACAGGTTAGGGCTGTGCAAAAGTTGATCATACCTTTTCGTGGAGGTATTGATGGCCGGAGTAGAGGGATAGTATGGCAAGCCCTAGAACTAATTGACCTACATGAAGGTAGGAATAGAAGGAACAAAATGACATCATGACCATCTCAGGGTGCGGAAACTTGGTTCCAGCATTCCCCCATAATGCTTTGGGTGAGACTTCAGTCCGCACTCTATGGACTGATGCCGAAAGGGCCAATAGTGTATGGATTTTTTTGGCTAATTAACGTTGAACTTGGGTCAGGCCCCAACAAGCCAATAGTCCCCTAGGGTCAATTTTGGGGCAAAATCCCAAGTTTTGGGGCAGAAAGCCCAAGCTTTTCTATGTAAAGTGTAAATTCTCTGCAAGTTGTGGTCACTGAGTGCGTAGATAGTAAAGTGTCATAAAGGGTTTTTCCCTTATTTTATGTAAGTTTTGTGGGCTTTAGTATATCTACCCATGGTCCACGAACCATGGGATTGTATAAAAAAAAGAGTCTTAGAGAATCTAAGGCAGTTCAATTCAGTTCAGTTCACTGATGAAGACGAATGTAATGGGTCAGTAGAAGTGAAGAGCTAAGAGTCTCAGAGTAGAAGAGAGGCTGTACAAATGAGTACTTAGAGGCCTAGAGTAGAGTTCACAGCTGAGTTCACGGATCCCTGCAGCTGAGTGTGCAGGGAAGTCTTGAGTCTGTAAGTAGAACTGAAGTGTCAATAAAGAGATTATTCTGGAAATATTTGTGTTTTTTCCATTTACTTCTGTTATGAATGAATACGTTTATGTTATGATGAATAATAGGGTTATGATTTAACACTGTCTTGATACTCGATTCTGCATTTTTTACACTATTGAAAGAATGCAAGTAATAATATCTGTTTACGTGAAGAATATATTAATGCATGTTAAAGTTATTAGAAACTAAGCTGATCTGGGTAAAACAGAATTAGGAGTAATCACATAGGCACGTAAGCAGTTGATTCACCTGTTTAGGGTTTGTGAAAGATAGTAGTAGACCTTAGCAAAGGTCTAAAGGTTGGTAAGAGGAAGTTATATCGATAAGCCCTATAGGCTTATTGATATGCACCAAGGTAGGTTTAGGGCATAAAATGACATCACACTCATCTCTGGGTGCAAAAACTTGGTTCCAACATCCCCCCATATTGTTTCGAGTGAGACTTCAGTATGTTCTCCGTGGGTTGATGTTGAAAGGGCCAGTAGCGTAGGGATTTGTTTAGAAAACTTAACTTTGAACCTGGGTCAGGACCCACTAAGCCAACAAATGGTTCGTTGTCGAGACCAGGATTTTCATAAAGAGATGTGTGATGTCACATCACTATAATCCAACAACGAAGCAAAGGCCATATCGCCTTAATATTAAGTACAAGGAAAAGGTCTGCTTGGAGTTGGATAAGTGTTGGCAGTGGATATTATTGAACCACTGGAGGAGTCTGATTGGGTAAGTCATATGGTAGTTCAGGAAAAGAAGAAGAAAGATGAGATTAGGATTTGCATAGATCTCAAGAAATTGAATGATGCTTACGTTCATGATCCTTTTCCAACTCCGTTCACAGATGAAGTGTTGGATAATGTTGGTGGATAGGAGGCCTATTCATTCACTGGTGGGTTCTCTAGATACCATCAGATAAAGATCGCATCGGAAGTCAGGAGTAAGACTATGTTTGCGACCGAGTGGGGATGCTTTCAGTATATGGTAATGCATTTTGGACTTAAGAATGACCCGACAATCTTTTCGCGTGTAGTCATTGCGGCATTCAAAGAGTTCATTCACAAGTTTTTAGAGGTATAATTTGAAGATTGGACAATGTTTGGGATGGTAAAGCGCCATGTAGCTAGTTTGCACTTGATGCTGGACACCTGCTAGAGGTATCAAATCGCGCTAAACTTGAAGAAGTGTTTATTTTGCATCCATTTTGGAATCTTACTGGGTCATGTAGTGTGCAGACAAAGATTAATGGTGGACCCAGCTAAGATCATAATTATAATCAATTTGGATGCACCAAGGAGTCTTAAACAACTGCGAATAATGTTGGGTCATACTGTTATTATCAAAAGTTCATCAAGAGTTATGCTCAGATTACCGTGCTGATGGAAAAGTTGTTGAAGGATGATACATTCTGCTGGAATGAGGAGAGTCGGCGGAGCTTAGATGTGTTAAAGGAGAAAGTGGTCACCACGCCGATCCTAGTCTTCCCGGATTAGAAGAAGGAATTTCATGTGCATGTGGATGCATCATGTATTGTGTTGGGAGTGGTGTTGGCATAGGCTAGTGAAGGAGAATTGGATCACCTGATAGTGTTTGTGAGCAAGAAGTTATCTAAAGCTGAAAAAAACTATTCTAATATGGAGTGCAAAGGGTTTTCTATGGTGTACATGCTCCAGAAGTTTAGGCATTACTTTCTAGGTGGGCACTTTAAGATGTATACAGACCATTCTGCATTAAAGTACCTAGTCAACAAGCCTATGTTGGGGGGGAAATATGCAGATGGTTGCTACAATTTCAGGAGTACAATTTCGAAGTAATTGTGAAGCCAGGGAGATTGAATGCAGGACCAAATCATATGTCACGCATTTAAACAAGAGAGGAGCCTACTAATTTGGAGGAAGGACTGCCTGACGCACAACTCTTTGCAGTGCACATGGTAGACAATCATTTTGCAGACATCATCCACTTCTTGACTATGGAAACAACTCTAGAAGGATACACGAGTCAATAGAAGAAGGAATTGGTG
Organism: Pinus tabuliformis; assembly: GCA_031772625.1. NCBI lineage: Eukaryota > Viridiplantae > Streptophyta > Pinopsida > Pinales > Pinaceae > Pinus > Pinus tabuliformis. The sequence continues at coordinate 209,929,851 of CM062809.1, read as the reverse complement.
GTGTGCACCATAGAATTTTCTGTGATTGCATTTCACTTATTTAAAATGGGATCAGACAAGATACTGTGATGATATGTGCCTAATTTTGAATGAAGCAGTATCCTAGCTGAAGCTCATGGAGGAGTTGCAGGAGGCCATTACGCGGAAAAATAAAGAGCGCAAAAGATTTTATGTGCTGGGCTATGGTGGCCAATATTGCATAAGGATTCCAAAGCATATTGTAGGGAATGTGATGCATGTTAAAGGACTGGCAGGCCATCGCAGAGGGATGAACTGCCTTTGAATCTGTTGGTATCATTACAGCCATTCAAAAAATGAGAAATTGAATTTGTAAGACTGATTCAGCCTCTAGGAAAGAAGACGGGTGCACGGTACATCATCACCACGACCGAGTATTTGACCAGATGGGTGGAGGCACAACCCGTAAAATACTATACAAGGGAAACAAAAATGAATTTCCTATTTGAATATGTGCTGACCAGGTTTGGTTGCCCAAAGATTTTGATGAGTGATAGCGATACGCACTTCCTTAATGAAACGATTAGCGTGATGATGGAAGAATTACAACTTTATCATTAGAAAAGTATGCAATATCATCCTCAGGCCAATGGGATGGTTGAAGCGTTTAATAAGATTTTGGAGAATGCACTGACAAAGGTTTGCAATGTGCAAGGGAATGATTGGGACGTGTGGGTACCAGCAGTGTTATGGGCTTATAGAACTACTTGTAAGAAGCTTACAGGTTAGACACCATTTAGGCTAGTCTATGGTGTAGAGGATGTGATGCCTATGGAGTATATTGTGCCTAGTCTATGCATAGCGGCATTCACAATAATGGAAGAGCACAAAGCCTTAAAAAATAAACTTGCGCAGCTAACAAAGCTCGAGGAAGATAGATTTTTGGTTGGATTCCATTAGCAAGTTCAGAAGGAGCGCGTAAAGGCATGGCACGATTGGCACATCAAACTACGCACCTTCAAGGTAAATGATTTAGTTTTATTATATGATAACAAGTTTGATAAGTTTCCAAGAAAATTTCAGATACATTGGCTGGGGCGGTATGTTATCAAGGAGATTACCGATGATGGAGAAGCTCAGGTTGTGAAACTGATTGGAGATCCATTTCCGGGAAAATTAAATGGAAGTTGATTGAATCCATACATCGAGGATCCAGCCATATGACTATATGATGGTAGCACAGTCTTAATGTTCCAGGCAACTGGAAGGAGGCATGGGACTATAAACTACAATGCCTGGGTTGTAGAGCTGTGCGATCAGGGGTCTGCGCGAAACAAGAGGATGTCACAATACCAATAGAAGCATGAAGGGAGCTACATTATAGGGGTGGAGACTACACAACATAGCTAGAAAGTGATTGTTACCATCACTATTCATGATTTGACTGCCAGAAGATGATTAATAGGAGCAGGCACCGACATTTAAGGAATTTAACGCTGAAATCAATTGTGAAATCTTTGGAAATCTGCCACCAATCTCGCATTTATGGATGGATTTTGGGGGGAACAATCGAATTTGAATTCAAATTAACCTATAAATTACAGGAGGCTGTCCAATGTGAAACACTTTGGATTCTAAGAATTTCTGAGTTGTGTTTGTCTATTGCATGAGCTCTTTAAGATTTTCTTCCAAGCCCCGTGTCTAATCAGTATCCTGAGTTTGATTAGAACCTCATTAACAACTTCATGTTTGCACCAACTGAGATCACTAGTGTTGGGGATGCTGTCACCTCTGAGGGAGATGCCCCTGAGGTCATGAGTATGGATATTCCTGTAGTAGTGCGTACGGCACCGAGTTCACCTAGGCTGAAGCCTACGTCGATGAGAGAGGTTCCCAAGCCAAAGAGTGACAAACAAAAGAAGGCATTTCCGGTGCACAAATCACCAAGGAAACATCCAACTACACAGGCTCAGAGAAAATAAAATCCAACTACGCAGGAGAAAGGCAAAGTGGTAGATCTGGAGGCCGAGGAGGGCGCAGAGGATATTTACATTGAGGGGGTGGAACCTAATTCAAAACTATCAGAGTATATCCCTCCACGAAAGGGCAAGGTGAAGGTCCTTAAGGACCGAAATGCCGAAAAAGTATCCCTCAACACTCCCCTGCTGCTAGAGAATATTACCTTTGAAGGTCCATGCTTGGCGTGGGTCCTACATTTGAAGCTTGAAGACTGGTATTTGGTGGACCTTGAGTGGTTCCCCCACCTTGCTACAGACACCTTCATGTAGAGGATTTTCTACAAGGAGTTTGGAGCCACTGCACTAGAGCCAGTGGAATGGGTTCATAGAGTCAACAAGTCAGGTTTGTTGAACTTATTATGGGAGCTGCACTTCCATTAGTGAAACAAGAACCTGATAGTCATCAGACAGTTGTTGTGCCTGGTACACAGCGGGTGCCTGTGGCTGAATGATCTGATCCCCATAACCGACACGATGATCCACAGGATCACGCTCTTACGCACTCTGGGTTGAATCCATCCAAGGTGTTTGGAAGAAATACGAGTGAGCATGACCTCAAGTAAAAGTGGCAGTGATGTATACACAAGTAAAATTGATGGTTCTGCCTATTGTCACTATTCAACTGGTGAGAGACCACTAGGGTTTTCAAGCTAGACTTCCATGGATTCAGAAGAAGCTTGATTACTGATGAAACAAAGAGAAATTTACTATCAGGCCAGGAGGTAACTCCTCAAATGAGAATGTATTATTCATTTAGGTTGTCTATTATTATATACAAGGTAGTGATTGTTCAATTTCATCTCCCGATGATTCTCCATTTCCTCTATTATTTATTTACACTTATTTATAGTTGTTCACCCAATCCCTCTGATTAGGTGTCAACATTTCGCCCCCTTAATCTGAAGGGATGTTGGTGAGTCCAAGCATTGTTTTGAATCTTTCATGTTTTTCTCTTCCAAGCGCTTTAGTGAAGATGTATGTAATCTTCTCATTAGTGGAACAATGGCAAAGATGGATTGTTTTGGCCTCAACATGATGTCAAATCAGATGATATTTTGTATTGATGTGTTTCATTCAATCATTGAACTTTGGGTTCTTGGCTAACTTTATTGTCGAGGTATTGTCAATCATGAGTGGAGTCGATTGTACTTGTTTTACCTACAGATCTTCCAGAATTTTCTTGAGCGACACAATTTATTTTGTTGCCTCGGATGCTACCACATATTATACCTCTGTTGGAACTGATTGTTTGCATGATCTCCAGGAGACAACTCCTAATCTAAGACTCATAGCATAACCCGAAGTAGATAACCCAGTTTCTTTGTCTCCATCGAAGTCTGAATTAGAGTATGCAATCAAGCTGAAGTCGCCCACTTGTCTATACTTGATTCCAAAATCTTGAGTTCCCTTCAAGTACTTTAGAACTCTTTTTGCAGTAGACCAATGTCCCTCACAAGGCTTTTGCATAAACTTGGAGAGGATTCCAACAACAAACGAAATGTCTGGTCTGGTAGTAGTCACGTAGTTGAGACTTATTACAAGTTGTCTATACTTTGTTGCATCCTCAAATTCTTTTCATTAAATGGATGTGAGCTTTACGTTTTGTTCCATTGGAGTAGTCAAAGGATTGCATTTAGTCATGCCAAACCTATTTAATAGATCTCCAATGTACTTTTTTTCATAAAGGAATATGGACTTTGAATGTTGAGTTACTTCAATACCAAGATAGTAATGAACATGGCCCAAATCATTCATTTCAAGACCTTTCCTCAATTCCTTCTTTGTAGATGCAATGTAGCTCTCATTGTTCCTTGTCATCAAAAGATCATCTACATGTACCACAAGATATGCAACTATTTTTCCAACCTTTTTGACAAACAAAGTTTCATCATCAAGATCATAATGTTTTAAATTCAGTTTCAGAAGATGCTCAGTTAGTTTTTCGTACCAGGCTCGTGGTGCTTGTTTGAGGCCATACAAGGATTTCAAAAGTTTTCATACTTTATGTTCATGTACTTTTACAACAAATCCTTCAGGCTGGGACATAAAAACATTCTCTTTTAGATCTCCATTCTAGAAAGTAGTTTTTACATCGATTTGATGGACTTTCCAACCATTCTGAGCTGCTAGGGTAAAGAGTGTTTGGATGGTATCCCATTTTTTTGTAGGGGCAAAAGACTCCTCATAATATACCCCTTCCTTCTGTACAAAACCTTTTGCCACAAGCCTGGCTTTGTGCTTGTCAAGTGAGCCATCAGCTTTATACTTGTTCTTGTAGACCCACTTGCAGCCAATTGGTTTGGTTCTCAATGGAGGATCAATTAACTTCCTAGTGCCATTATTTATCAAGGCATCATACTCCTTTTGCATTGCTTCTTTCCATTCATCATGGGAAGCAACTTCTTTGAAGGAAGTTGGTTCAGAATCTATAGACAAATTCAATTCACAATCCTAAGAAATATCCATATCATCAGGTGAATCAGAGTCATCTACATCACCTCCATTTTGTCGAGTTGAATTTCTAGTTCCTGTCTTTCCAACCTCATTAGGATGAACACTTTCAAGTGTCTTTGCCAGCCACTTTGGGGGACCTTTTTGAGATGGTCCAAGCTGCTCTGTTGATTAAGTTGTGAATGAATCAATATTGAGTCTCCCAATTCTGTCAATCACATCACTCAAAGTATCATCCATTGTTGGAGTTTCATGCGGGGCAGAGACTACTTCAGAAGAAGATTCCATAGGTTGATCTAGTATAGGAATCCCCCTTCAAGATGTGGAATCTGATTATCAAATTCTTGAAATGATTTTTCGTTTTCGAATCTATCCAAGCGATCAAAAGTGCCACTCAACAACATTGTCAGTTTTGGGCGATTCAAGAAATATTACATCTCTAGATACAACAAACGTTTTATTGACTTGATCATAGAGACGGTATGCTTTTGAGGTGTTTGAATACCCCAGGAAGATACACTTACGACTTCTTGCACCAAGTTTGTTTCTATGTACCTTTGGTATCAAGGCATAACAGGTGGAACCAAAGGTCCTAAGATGCTTTACCGAAGCAATATGTCCATACCACATTTCATAAGGAGTCTTGTTTCTAATAGCATTAGATGGACATCTATTCTTTACATATACAACACATAGAACTGCATTTTCCCAAAACATCAATTTTACATTTTTGAAAAACATCATGGAGCACACCATATTTAAGATTGTCCTATTCATGCTTTCAGCTACTCTGTTATGTTGGGGATTATAAGGCACAGTTGTTTGATTTTTGATCCCAAGTTGGCAAAAGATAGTTTTCAAATTCATTTAAAGTGTATTCTTTTCCATTATCAGTGAGAATAGAGCCAATATGAGATTGTGCATCATTTTCAATCCATGTACGAAAGTTCTTGAATGTTTGAAAAGCATCAGATTTGTTCTTCAATAAATAAACCCAACACATTTTGGTGTAGTCATCAATAAATGTCATCATATATTTATTTCCATTTGCAGAAGGAACATGCATTGGACCACATAAATCTGAATGAATGAGTTCAAGTTTTCTATGTGCTCTGGAATGTGAATCATGAAAATACTGTTTTCTATGTTTTCCTAGAATGCAAGCATCACATTGCTTAAGTTTCCTAGGAATTGTAGGCAAACCAGTAACACCATTTTTCTTCAACAAGAGGGGCTTATCATAGTTCAAGTGTCCAAATCTAGCATGCCATAATAAACTTGATGGAAGTGTTAGGTCGGGAGGGGAGGTAACTTCTCAAATGAGAATTGCATGAGAAATTTTGTGCGTGAGCAGAGGTACCCTATAGCTTGAGAAGCCTTTCTTCTTGTATCCCTGTCATGACAAGTGAGTGGTCTGGTGATTTTCTCACCTCAAGCTTGCCATCAAACATATGAATGGATTATCCTTGCTGGCAGATGTTGACCAAGGACAACAAGTTTCCCCTCAGCTGTGGCAGATATAGAACATGATGCAGAAGAAATTCTAGAAGACTAGGCAATTTAAGCCTAATTGTGCCAAGCCCTCACTGCTTGAGTTTTGATTTGTCTACAAAGTATACTGCTCCATCAACATTGTCAGTAAATTATTTGAAACAATCTCTTCTAAAAGTCATGTGGCAAGTTTCTCTTGAATCAAGCAACCAATCTTTTTTCCAAGAGGCAAGTGAAGCATTAAATAAGTCTTCATTTACTCCAATATTACATTGTGCCACAGCATAGTGAGCGGATTCAGGTGCTTTAACTTTCTCTTTTTCATTAGTTTTACCTTTGGGTTGTTTTCTTTCATGCTCAATTCTATCCCAAGGCAACTTGCATGTGGATGCGTCATGTGCTCCATCTCTTTTGTAGCATATGCAATGCAAATCTGACTTTTCTCCTTGAGAGTGTTTGTCCCCTGCCTTTGAAATTTCTTCCCCTTCCTCTTCAACCACCACTTCCTCTAGAAGAATCTTGAGAAATATTCTTCTCTCTATGTGCAAGGCACACAGTCTCTTCAAAATACTGAGGAGCTGTCTTCTTCCCAAAAGCTTTCTCTCTTTCAGTAATTTTTTTCATAAGGGAGTCAAAGGTAATATCTTTGAGGTTTCCATTTGCTTGCAATGACTCAAGATAATTTGAGTAAGTGGGATACAGTGCCTTGATAAAGCTATCAGAGGAATGTCTAGTTCAATAGTAGTGACTTTGATATCATGGATAATAGATTTTACTTCTGATGCAAGAGAAAGAGGATCATCATTTTGCAATTCAGGGGTGAACAACTTAATCATGAGTTGAACAACTTCAAGTGCAGAGTGTGAGTCATAGAGTTCCTTCAGTTTTTGTAAGGCTTTGAAAGCATTTGAAAATGGAGAAATATGGCAACTCACCTCTTCATTTAATGATGCTGCAATCAATGCAGAAGCATTGTTGTTCGTATTTTTCCAAATGGCGAATTCCTTGTCTGGCTCTTTGTCTCCATTTCCAACACACACTCATTTCCATAGCTCATTAAAAATGACAGTGTGTTTCATTTTCCGCGACAATTCTAGATAGTTTTCCTTCCTGGTGAGAACCACTCCCACAATAGATATCAATGAATGCATTTAAAAAAAAAAGTACCCTACTGCCAATATATTAAAAAAATGCACTTTTGGTGGTTAAAAATTGCACTCTGATATATTAAAAACAGAGGTATTATTTTGGGGAGGTAATATATGGGGGAGGGAATATTTAAGGAAGGTGGTATATGGGGAAGGGAGAATTTGGGGAAGGTGGTATATGGGGGACAACGTGGAAGCCAAACAACGTGGTATATGGAAGCATTGTTGTATATATGCCAACATTATATATATATGGAACAACATATATATGGTACAACGTATTTCATATATGGAACAACATATATATTGGGACAACGTATTTCATATATCGAACAACATATATTGGGACAACATATTTCATATATGGAACAATGTACATATGTTGGGAGACATCACGTTATATATGGGGAGACAACATTATATGTGAAAACAATGCTTATAAATTGGGAGACAACATGTTATATATATGGAACAATGTGGAGCTGCCAACGTTTAGGAGCCAACGTTTACATACATGAGGGAGCAACGCATGTAAGGGAGCTGTGCATGTAAGGGAGCCAACATAACCAAAGCCTGGAGCAGTGTCCCTTGATTATTCTCTCGTCTTATGTAGGAATTCACTCACCCCTTGATTTATGTTCAAGCGATAACCTTCCGGACAGGATTGACAAGTAATCTCTCCACCAACGCCAGAGGGCTCCATCAATCAAAGCGTGAACCAGAAGAAGTTCAAAACAGAATTGTATTTTTATCCATTAGGATAATATGCAGTTGGGAGAGGTATGGGAGAGAAGCGCTTTGAGGGGCAATGCTTATAGACAACACCAATGCAATATTCATATTGCATTTACTAGGGTTTGGATGTGGGTGGTGAGAAAAAATGCGACAGAGCATGAAAGTGGAGGAGAGTGGGAGATGAGTCATTCAGTCAGGAATAGAAATGCATATGAAAGTGCATTATTTAGGCCTTTGGAGCATGACAAAGGTGTCAGTTCTACAAAATAGGTAGAGCATAGGCCGGGAGGGAGTTACGAGGGAAAAATGTAATGCCAAAGATAGAGTTGGCTCCGATACCATGTCAGGCTAGTAGGTAACTCCTCAAATGAGAATGTATTATTCATTTAGGATATCTATTATTATATAAAAGGGAGTGACTATTCAGTTTCATCTCTTGATGACTCTCCATTTCCTCTATTATTTATTTATACTTATTTACAGTTGTTCACCCAATCCCTATGATTAGGTGTCAACATCTACTCTAGGAGAAAGCTTGTCTACTGCAATAAGGAAAGGGACTGAAATCCAATGCTAAAAAAACACTATTTACTAACTAACTGCTGAGAAACTATGCTTTACAAGAATTCCAAGCTAACATGTATGAAATGCTACTGTCCTGAGCATGAAATTTCAAAACATCAAATATCACTATTATGCATGTCAAGGACTGGAGTAAATCTGTTTTTTTCTTTTTATTCTTTTTATGGAAAAACAAGTGTGAAAGCTTATCTCTTTTGGTGATGTGGAAGGTGGCTTAGGGATGCTAGTGGATGGTTGGAAGGTTTGGGATACCCTTCGGTGATCTTGTTTGGCTTCCTAGAGGTTTTCCCTCAATTCGACCTCAAAACAGGCCACTACAGGAAAACCTACAGGATTCCCTGTATTTCTACAAGATACAGCCGAGAGAAAAATGATGGGTGTTGGAGGTGATGGAAGGCTTAGGGAAGGTGGTTGGTGGATGGAATTGAGTGAGAAAATTCCTAGGATCACTCAGAACTCAAAACCAAGGTTGGGAGATGGTTGGATTTGCTCAACATGCTTGTAGAAGTTTCCATGTGAAATGATGAAATTGGTGAAGGTCTTAGTGAAAGCAAGGAATGATTATGGATGGATGAAGTTGGAAGGAGGTTTCTTGCTATAAAATCTTTCTCTACTTCTAAAAAAGCCTTCACTGAATCAAACAATGATATTTTCCCAAAAATCATGTAAATAAGAAGAATTTCAATGAGCTAGAAAAATAGAGTTTAATGAGCTAGCTGTCTACTTCATGCATGAGGAAAATTTGCAGAATAAGATGAAGTCATTGGTGAGATATACTGTAAGATTGAATATTGAAGAAATGGTAATTAAATACTACACTTGCAAACTGATCAAATGCTGGTTCAAGTACAGTAAACTCTAAATTCTATGAGAAAGCAGAAATCTGTCTTTTTGGGGTTGCATAGGGGTCCTTTCCTCAAACCATGATCCCTGAAGGAGGAAGTGAGGCCAAGGCACCTATCGAAAGCTTTTTGGTGTTCGTTTTATCCCTTCTAACCTATTTATAAAGTAAATCACAAATGGAATCAAACTAATAAACAAACTAATCAAATCTACACTACTTGCAATGAAATACTTCTAAGGACAATTTAACCATGAATCTATGAAACTAATATAAGCATACAGATCAAATAAGAGGAAGCTTTGTTGCTAGGATTGGGTCCTAACCCAAGAGCTTCAACCCTCTAAGTTAACTTAGTACTGGATCATGAAAAATCCGATTCTTATTATCAAAATAGAAAATTACATAGCAATGTCTTCCACAAGTTTGGAGCTCCAAAATAACTAGTGTTTTTTTTACAACAAAAATTCGAAACCTAGTGAGGCTCTTGGCCTATTTATTTATAAAAATGAAGTCTCCAATGAATTCCTTAAATATAGGGATGCTCGGCCCCCAAACTCGAGATGAAATAACTCTTTGACTACCACTTTCTCGGTTGCCTTTTCATCTCCATGACTTGGCTGCTTGTACTACGAGCTAGAGTGATTGATGGAGGAATATTTGAATGAGGGGGGAGTAAATGAGGAGGATTTACCTCCTAAAATCTATCTTCCTAGTCCCATTTGAGTTTCAGCCTTTAATATTTCCAAAATTCCTTGATTTTCTCTCAAAAACCTGCATTTAGTGCACATTAGTCCACTAGGCATAATATCTCACTTTGACTCATCTCATTAAACAAAATATAATCAAAACATGTAATAAGTTGTGAGAGGAGTTGATTTGACTAATCTATGAGGTGAATGAAGGCCCATATAGTTACCTAATGATGAGGCTCAATAGTTTCGGCACTAGTAGTTTCTTTGGTAGCTTAGTGCACGAAAGGTGTATAGTTCAACTGGGCGCGCTACCTGTGTAGTGAGTTCCTTGCAAAATGCAGAGAGGCGCAGAAAAAAAGTAAGAATTTTCACTATTCATGGCTATTTCTCTCAATAGTGTTCTTCGTGTGGGACTTACCAGACGATAGCTAATTTCCTCCTATGGAGAAGAATTTACCCGAAACAGCAAAGTTCGCGTCTCTTTGGTTGACGAAAGATGTTGCACGGGTGACGGAAAGCAAATTCTTCTAGGTGCTGTTGGAGGCAAGTGTTCGCATGGCCATCAACTAGAAGCCATGTTTGTCACCAACCATGTTTGAGCAATTATTAGGGTACGCAGAGTTCAAGGTGGACTTCCACCGTGTTTACATCTGGGCATTGAAGGATCTGGATTAGAAGTGGTATGATCTTCCCTACTTCGCTATGGATGATTCCATTGCAAGGGTCCTAAAGTGATGGATAGAAGATTGGAACACAGCATCAAATTTGGCTAACGGGACTAGCAAGTCCATGAAAAAGCACAAACATGATGTGGCCCGACTGAAGGTTTAGTAGTTGCCAGAAAAGGGGAAGAAGGAGACTGAGCAGAAGGTTTGAGCAGAAGCAGAGAGCACTGCAAAGGAAAAAGAAGAGCAGGAAGAGCACGGCTCTGACATAAGTCATAAATCTCCTTTGCCCCAAATGGAGGAAGAATAACAGTCAGAACAGGGTGATGGAGGTTAGGAGAGCACTCCTTTCCATTTAAAGTGACATAGGGAATAGGAAAAGGAGGGACAATGAAAGAAGACCAAAGCCTCCAAGTCATCGCTCAATCCAATTACCTTGATAGAGGGTGACTTAGATGATATGGGTGACAAGGTAAAGGACACGACAACAAAACTACTGCAGTAGTTTGAGCAGCAGAAGAATCAAGCATTGGTCACCATACAGTCGGGTCTACGTGAGCTGCAGATCCAAAAAACTAGACTCCAGGTAGGTGGAGGGTAGAGAAGCATGGCATCAATTAGTTTGGAATTGGGGACCACTCAAGCAGTAGAGTTGGTTCGATCCTTGGATCTCCAGGTAGTCGTGCTGCCTGATGGAGCTCTGAGCATGGAGGTAGATGTTGACAAGCCTACAATCGACACTTTAGCTATTATTGGTCTGAACTTGGCCGCGCTCCCTAGTGAATTCCTTCACACGTTGCAAGCAGGTGTGATTGCGGAAATTCAAGCCCGAGAGCAGTGCGTGCAGAGCATGATCAACGAATATAAGGTTAACAACGAACAAATTTTTGTCAAGAAGACATCATCACTAGAAGCATGGAAGAAGGTTTAGGAGAAAAATGTGTGAACTGTAGGCGTGGTGGCTAAGGCCTATAGAATAGTCCCTGAACTACACATATGAGAAGAAGCGTCGTTGGAGGCCAAGATTTGAAAGTTGGCTGCAGGTGTGCGCGATGTGAAAACAGAAGTGGCCAAGGTTTAGTTTGAACTGAACCTTAAAATTACAAATATTTAGTTGAACGCATAGCCTTCAACTCCACCAGAGATTAGAAAACAATGCGACGTAGTTGTAACAGATGGAGTCACGACAGTAGATGCCGCAGTGGAAGATTGCACCACGCTCTTTGAGCAGTCCATCGAGGTAGTCATGGTGCTCCAGGAGCATCCTAACTTGCAAATTTTGAATACGAAAGCCTGTGAATTACAACAGCGGTATGATGAAGCAAGAGAGACAGTGCGCACTGTCGCTATATCACAGTGATTGGCTAAGCTGCATGAGGAAAATCAGTTGCTCGAATAGGTGGAGGCAACGCAAAGGAAAGAGGCAGTCCTCAAGGCTAGATTGGGGCCTTGGCTAGACAAGGCCTATGTTATCTATGCCACCATTGAGGAGAAGTTGGAAAGCCTATAAAAGACATAGTAGAAGATAAAGGAAGACAGTGCAGGACCAGTGACAAAATAGATCAAGCAGGTAGCCACGCAGAGTGCAACTGAGGTAGCAATGGTGCAAGTAGAGCTGGAAGGTCTCTGCAGTAAGATATCCATGCCAGTCGAGTGACTCGAGGGTGAGTCATGATATTTGTGTTCGGGGCCTATTGGGACAGGGTTCCCTAGGGTCAATTTTGGGGCAAAAGCCCAAGTTTTGGGGTAAAAAGCCCAAGATTTTCTATGTAAAGTTTAACATTTATGTAAGTTGTGGTCACGAAGCGCGTAGATAGTAAAGTGTCATAAATGTTTTTTCCCTTCTTTTATGTAAGTTGTGTGAGCTTTAGTAGATCTACCCATGGTTCGCAGACCATGGGATTGTATAAAAAGGAGAGTCTTAAAGAGTTTAAGGCAGTTAGTTAAGTTTAGTTCATTTATGAAGATGAATGTAATGGGTGAGTAGAAGTGAAGAGCGGAGAGTCTTAGAGTAGAAGAGAGGCTCTACAGCTAAGTGTGCAAAGGCCTGGAGTAGAGTTTGCAGCTAAGTGTGCAGACCCCTACAACTGAGTGCGCAGGGCAGTCTTGAGTATGTAAGAAGAACTGAAGTATCAATAAGGATATTATTCTTGAAATATCTATGTTTTGTCCATTTACTTCAGTTATGAATGAATGTGTTTATGTTATGATGAATAATGGGCTTATGATCTAATACTTTCTTGATGCATGATTCTGCATGTTCTACACCGTTACAAGAACGGGAGTAATAATATCTATTTATGCAAAGAATATCTCAATGCATGTTAAAGTTATCAGACACTAAGTCAATCTGGGTAAAACAAAATTAGGAGTAATCACAAAGGCACATTAGTGATTGATTCACTTGTTTAGGGTTCACGAAAGATAGTCGTAGACATTCACGAAGGTCTAGAGGTTGGTAAGAGGAAGTTATATCGATAAGCCCTAAAGGCTTATTGATCTGCGTGAAAGGCAGGTTTAGGGCATAAAATGACATCACACTCATCTCTGGGTGCAGAAACTTGGTTCCATCACTGCCCCATACTGCTTTGGGTGAAACTTTAGTCCACGCTCCACGAGTTGATGTCAAAAGGGCTAGTAGTGCAGGGATTTGTTTGGAAAACTTAACTCTGAACCTGGGTCATGAACCATTAAGTGAACAACATATTTTAATTGAATCACATAGTTTGAGTCTTAGTGTGAAGGATTATTTTGTCACAAAGGTTTTGGTTCTATTTTATTTACAGTGGCTATTAGTGATTGCATTGGTGGAACCTATCATAGTTTGGTTATAGGTAGGTAGGGTGGCTCAATGGTTTCAACAAACTTTGGCTAGACTTGAGTTAAAAAATGATTCGGCCTTGTGCCTAGTTCATATCAATATTTATTGGTCAATAAATTGATTTTGGGGGTGATACACCGTAGGAAAAAATGGGAAACATAATAGGTATATAACTCCATTGGGAACTCTGAGGTCACGAGTTTGACCCCCTCAATTGAAAGGTTTAGTTTGAAAGTATTTTATTATTATTATTTTGATGTGTATCCATTCTGTCACATCATTAGCAAACACTGCTGGGTATTTTGTAGATCTGTTAGTAGAGAAATAGAATTCTATAGAAGTGCATATGGAAAAGAGTTTTTTGTAGAACCCTTAATTTTATATAGTTTTTGTATGGTTTTTTATGAACATTTTGGATCAATATTTGTACAAATTGAGTTCTAGAAGAAGTTGAGTGATAAAGGATTAGAGATGAATCTACCAAGAGGTGTGTGATTCCATTTTGGCACTCGTGTGATGAACATAATATATTTTTTATGTTTGTGATTCTATAAGTAGGTTACAATGGTTTTGGATGCATTGTGAAAAGCAGTTTCAATAAGGGTATTAAGTGACCAGATTAATGTATTGGTAGAAGAAAAGTATGGGAAAGAGCATGATAGCTAGTGATAATTGTTTATATGATATTTTGTGGAAGTATTTATCATCATGATTGCAATGAAAATGGTGATAAATTATTGTAGTGGTAGTGGTTGTAGGTTGTGACAGTGATCATGGAATATGCTTTGACAAAGATTACAAGTTGCAAATTGTACTTATGATTCAATGATATATGAGGATAGTGGATCTAATTTTAAAATTATATGAAATAAAGGTCCACAAAGAAGTTGGAGAAGGAGGTGGGTTCCTTCATTGAGGTTGAAGCCCCAATCGGGTTAGAGCCTAAAGTAGGTTGGAGCCTTAATCAAGTTAAAGTCTTAAGCAAGTTGGAGCTCACTCATATTTAAGGTTTGATCCTTAATTAAGTCATACCCTACAAAGAGAAACTAATTGAATTCTTTTCAGTTTGATTCCTCAATAAGGTTGTAGCCTACTTCAAGTGGTAGCTTGCATTTCTTGCAGTCAGTTGCCTCCAACAGGTCATAGCTTGCAAGTCCATGTAATGAATTGAACATAAAGAAGAAGAAGGATTTTTAGTTTTCTCTCATATGGGTTTCCATGTAAAAATCTTTTGTCTCTTGTGATGTGATGATGTGTTATTGATGTGATGGTAGATTTATAATGCATTACTCTTTTTAATTATTTGATGATTATGGTTATGATTCAATGCTACATGATTTACTGATTATAAAAAGTTATGAAATAATAAAATTTCTCTCACACTGATTCAGCCCCCCTCTTAGTGTCATATTTGGGCCAATGTTTTCTTTATTCTAATATACATGGATTCTAGAAATCAAATCCTACCTAAGTGAACTAAGATTCAAGATGTTTGGTTGGTTAGATCTAAGGTGAGGGCAAGTCATTCCACTGATTATGAAATGAATAGTAGAGTGTGTTTATGTAGGTAGGATGGCCAATAAATTAGCATATGAATGGAAATTGAATCATAGTGAGTGTAGAATGACAAGACTTGAGGGTTATTACATCGACCAAAGGGGAGGAGGAAGGAATTAACAATAGCCATGGCTTGGATTCATTTCATATGGGTGGGGAAGAAATCTAGAAAAATAAATATGGCATAAATGCAAGTTTCTTTCCCTATGGATAAGAGTACAACCTTGAAAATTAGAGATAATGTTGGTAGACCATGAGATATTATATTTTGATCAAGTAGTGAATCCAATATGAAAAATTATACAAAAAGAGGCTATGTCACATCTCGAGGATACACTTAAGCCATTAGAGTATGAAGTCAACCTACCATGCCAAAAAAATATGGTAGTTTTTTCTCTACAACCTTCATATTGGAGAGACTCACTTCACTACCAATCAACGTTCTATCATAGCAAGGAGACCATTATTGAAGAAATCAACATGATTTTTTTGTACGAAATTATTTGGATTGAGGCTTAATCCACCATTATTGTTTAGGTAAAAAATATACATTGACTAGAAGAAGCAAGGGTAGGAATGTAAAGAAATTGAAGAATAAATTGGCTTCTAGTATAGGGGAGAATTCACTACATATATGTCTTGGGATGTTAGGAACAAACGAAAATATCAACATGCCTAGGAAAAACAACAAAGGGATTGACATTCCCAAAACGGATAATTTCACAATTGTGTACAATACTCTAAGAATAGGGGTATGATGAGGGCTTGCAAGGACAACTTTGTAGGCACATATATAGTTCCATTTTTGTTTACACAGAGATAATTTTTACCTTAATATCCATTTTGATGTTTTACTTGTCAAATTATAAAGTTGAGAAGCCTTTGATCAGTATGTTTATGCTCATGATTTTGTTGTTTTTGGTACAAATGGTTCATTAAATACAAAAGGATATTGTTAAGTAGCACTTAAATTGAGGTTACTTAAGTTTACTTATGGGCATCTCACTAGCTCTAGATTAGATATTTCTAGCATAACTACTCCAGAAGGTAAAGTACCCTAATCTTGAGATTTTCGAGGGAGGCATATTTCTTATCAAGGGCGACCATTCATTATTACTTATGTTAAATAAGGGACTAAAAAACTAGATCTAGTTAGTTCCTTTTACTCTAGGTTTGATTTCCATCTTAAGATATTGTTAGACCTTTTGGATCATGTACTCTATTATGACATTTTAATGGAAAAAGCTTCATTTTCAGTTGGATATTGGTGATGCTCATTAATTTCTTGAGTAACTTGTGTAGGCCCACCTAAAGTACTATAAGAAGCCTTCAATATTTTATTTCCACAGGTTTCTTTACTATTTTTTCATTAGTTTATAAATTATCATTACATACCTTTTAGAACTACAACCATTTTCTTTGCTATAGAAAGATTAACATCATATCAAATTTCCTTAACACATATCTAATTGATATGACTTGCTTGTGGTAAATAAAGTAGTTTTCATGTGTATAAATGAATATAACCCCTTTTCATAAGTTCCTTTAATTTACTAGAAAATTTCCTATAACATAACAAAGTTTCCTATAGCTCTACAATGTTCATGTAGAACAATGCAAACCTCTCTTTCTTAGCATATTTATCAACAAAAATGCATAATTGAGCTCAAACACCGCTAATAACATTAACTAATGATGGTGAACAAGAGGGGAATTAGGATTTACATAATCTCTCTTTGATTCTTGTTAATGTTGTATGTGTTTTATTTGCAATTTGAATTTTTATTTCTATAAATTGGTTAGATTTTTACCTGCAATAGTTATATTCTCTTGAAGTTGATTTAGCTATAATAAACAAAATAGACTTTGTTTCAAGCATTGATTGGATATCCTTACAATTAAATTTATAAATTTCTAGTTTGGTAAGTAGTAGCCATGAATGGTTAGGGGTGGTAGGAGGGGGAGGGATTCTTATAAATCCTGATGGAGAAACATAAATAAAGTTTGCATGGGGATTGGGTCAAAGAAAATATAATATAGTCGAGATGTATGGTATCTTCCTCAACCTATAGTTAGCTAAAGAGAAAGACATATCCTCCATAGTCATCCCAAGGTATTCTCTCATCATAATTTGACACCTCCAATCAAGATTCCTCCCTCAGAACAATCATATTTCTCTTCTTCTTAGAAGAATATATGGTATTTTCTAATAATTTTCAGGAAAATATTATTATCATGTCCTTAGCAATTAAAACAAAGAAGCCGATTCATAAGCCAAAATCACATCTTAGTTGGAAGAAGGTCAATATGAGTTCAATGATTCCTTCAAATGGATGGTTATTCCATGAACAATTTAAATCAAGTTCCTAGTCCCCTCTCTGTTCATAGGAAAATAGATTGGAAAAGTGCATGGTTCAAATATTATTTCAAGGATAAAGGTGATGGTTCTCTTACCATACAACAAAGGAAGGATCATGTGGAAAATCGCTTGAAACTCTCCAAGTGGCGTCCTTTGCAAGTATTTCCATATAAGGTAGTAGGCTTCAATATGGGAGGTATGAGGAGCATTAACATAAAGCATGCACCACATATTATATTCAGGCCTTAAAATTATCCCTTCTTAGGTTTTGTAATAGTTTGGAAGGGAAAAATATGGTGTAATCAAATGGATATAGTGTTGGTAGCATCTTTGGAAGTGTGGGAGCCTCTGGAATTACAATCAACATTCATGGATGTTGAGATCAATATGAAGTTGCAAAATTGGGATTGGAATTATATATATGGGTACCACTATGGCCAATGTTATATTGAGTGGATTTACCAGTCTAGTTTTGAGTCCCTTCAAATTTTCAGTTGGTTTCATCCTAAGTTGTGTTCCCTTCACTAATACAAGATTAGGGTTCTCTCGCATTTCATAAGCATAGGTCCCACTTTTTGCACAAGCCATAGGCTCAAGTGGATTGATAACATGAATGAGCACTCAAAATTTCTCAAGTAAGAAAATCGGCCAACAATTGAAAAGATTTCCAAAAATGTATACTCGCGCTCTAGACTGTACAACATGCTAAATGAAATTACACTAGAGAAAATGAAATATCTAAGCCAAATATGTTTGGTTGTTGTATTATTTCGTGCAATTGGGATTGCTTCACTATGGAACTCTCTTCTACTCTCCTACCTTTTAGTTGTGAACTATGCTTTTATGAGGACAACTGATCAGGGAGTCCCAATTTGGAGTCTCACACTTCTCTTGGGTACTTTGGGATACAATCAATGCCACAAGTGAATATCCTCAATGGAATGTTACTTTCACCTCTTCCTATATCGTCTATTGGACTAGTTGGAGGAAGTCAATGACCTCCATCAACAAATTATATCCCTAACAAAGAAAGTGTAGAGCCATAAATCTAGAATAAGTCAAATGGAGGATGAGATGGATTGCATGCACCACCAATTTGACGATTTGTAGGCTCGAAGAACCACAAAGGAAAATAGAAGTATAACCAGCAGTGCCCCTAATAGCCCCATAGTTAAAATGTCCATAGACCCTCTATAATAACTTGTGATAACTCCCTATAAATGTATTTTGATAAGCAACCAGTATTGTTGAGTCTACAATAGAAAATGTCTTAGTTATGATTCTAAGAAGGAAGGTATAAAAATATGATAGAATAATTTGAGATACTTCTTCCATCCTTGAAAATTTTGTACCTTTGAACAAAATGTAAATTTCCCATGTTCCTTGTTGTGAATGGGCATAGAGTTAATAGAAAATCCTTCTCATTAATGTAAAAAAGAAAGTAGTAGCCATGAATTCTTAGTAAACTCCCCTTAACTTGAACCATCAGAGTAAGACCCAAGGTGCCATTTTCTCATTCATTAGCTAGGATCAATGACATAGGTAGTTTCACAATAAGGAAAAAGGAGTGTGGCTTGTACATATAATGTAGAACACCTATAAATTTTATACAAAAATGGGGTTGGTGAATAAAGTTGGAAGATATAGGGGGAAAGTCTTATTGAAAATATAAATCTCACCAATAGATCACCTTGTTTTCCACCAGAGTTTCCCAATCAACACGTGATCCTCTTTATGACTTCCTCTCCTTTATTTTTCTTTATTTTCCCTCCTCTTTTTGTATTCTCTTCTTCCTTCACTTTCGTTTCCTTATCTTTCTTCTTATTTTCATTTTATTTACCTCTATAGGAACCCACCTGGGTCCACTTGTCCACATGGAACTTTTTAGACCCAAAATCACTTGGTAGGTAGCCATTATTCTTAGGGATGGGTGGGTCCCTTCCCATTTTTACCTTTTCCTATGGCATGGAATATACAACCCTAAAAATAAATCATAAAGATTAACTCTTCCTAATTTAAATTTGTTATCACATTATTGGATTTTGAAATGTGCAGTTGTTAACTCCTCCAAGGCACCTAAGACCATGGTTTACCCTAAACCACCCTTTTCCACATGGTGCTTGATAAACTAAGGTATTTTTTTATGAAATTTATAAACGACTTTCAAAAATTTCCAATACAAATTTTATGGCCCAAGAACATGTTGATCATCTCACCATGAGACACAATATACCCCTCCCAATCCTACTATCATGACATGTGACTGTGTAAATATATATACACTAATAAAGTGAGGCCTATTCACATTATCTTATCATTTTGTCAACCTAGATTCTTACAATATCTTGTGAGGCACCTAGTGAATTATATATAGAAGAATAATATACTATTGTCACATTTCCTAATATGCAATTTACTTTACTAATTGAAAGGAAATCCTAAAATAAACTTTGATCACACACCCAATGATAAGGAAAAGAGTGGCAATAGTGCTCTAAATTTAGTATATGTTTGTTAGAGCCTCACATGTTGGATCCCTTGAGAAATGGTCATGACTCTCACCACTTAACTCTATTTCCCAAGTAGAATAGAAAACAGAGTGATTCTGCAACACTATAATTCTATAGGAAAACTTAAAATAGCTTGAAAAAGTAAATGGGCACATAGGACTAGGCATTAAAAGTAATTAACTCATAATAACATAAATGAACTCACATGTATATACCAAAAGTAGGTTTTAACCCCGTACAGAAATTACCTGCATATGAATTGTAAAACACAGAAAATAAATAATGTGAGAACATAACACATAAAACGCATATACACAAAGATTTTCCCCTGGATCCCAAAACCGGGACTACCAACTTGATTTTTCATTATGTTACTTTAAATGTTACAATACATATTTATACATGCCGAAGCATCCAATACCATGGACCGAAAACCATCGCGTCCAAAACCATGTGCGAAAATCATGCACAAAACCATAGGTAGGTCCACCCAACCTAATATAGGGCCTAGTTGTGGGCTAGTCATGGAAAGAATAACACAACCCAACATTCTCCCACTTGTTGTTTTCTTTCCACAGGGGGCCATTAGAGAGCTTAGTCATTTATCTAGCCCTACAAATCCCATTGTTTATCTACGCCAAGAGAACTTCTCAAAGCTCACAGATTTTGTCAATGCATCTGCAATATTGTTCAAAGTGTCCACCTTAACCAACACCACCTTTTTATCTTCTATCATATCCCTCACAAAGTGATACTGAACATCAATGTGCTTTGTCTTTGAATGGTAAGTAGGGTTCTTTGCCAAGAAAATTGCACTTTGGCTGTGATAGTCTATCCTTATAGCTCCCTGTACTAACCCCATACTTGAACACAATCTCTGCAACCAAACTACTTCCTTGCTTGCATGAGTGGCTGCCATGTGTTCTGCCTCTATAGTTGATAGTGCCACTACAGATTGTTTCTTACTCATCCAACTGACTGCACCTCCAAATAGGATAAACACATACGCACTTGTAGATCTTGTCTGATCCAAATCTCCAGCCCATTCCACATCAACAACGCCAAAAATATCCAAAACTCTGTCCAATCCTAGTCTTCCTTGGTAGCACAAACCATAATCACTAGTGCCACGCAAATACCTAAAAACTTGCTTCACTGCTTTCCAATGCTCCTTCCCTGGTTTTGACATAAACCTGCTTAATACTCCCACTACATGTGCAATGTCTGGTCTAGTATAGACCATCACATACATCAGGCTACTGACTACACTTTCATATGGAACATGGGACATATCCTCTTCCTCTTATTGTGTCTTGGGAGATTGTTCAATAGATAACTTTACACCTATAGGAATAGGAACCTTCACCAGTTTACTATCCTACATATTAAACCTCTGGAATATTGTCTTGACATACTTCCTCTAGTTTAACCAAAGCTTCCTCTTTTTCTGATCTCTTTTAATTTCCATGCCCAAAATATAGTTTGCAGCACCAAGATCTTTTAGGTCTAATTTGGAGGACAAATGGGTCTTCAAATCCTGGATAATTTCTTTGTCATTTCCAACCAACAACATATCATCCACATATAAGACCAGATAAATAACACAGTCACCAATTAATTTAAAATACACACAATGATCTTTTTGCTTCTGGTGAAGCCAAGTCCCCATATAAATGTATCAAATTTATGATACCACATTCTTGGTGATTGTTTTAACCCATACAGAGACTTCTTTAACTTGCATACCATTTCTTTCTTACCCTTCACTGAAAAAACTTCAGGTTGCTTCATGTAGATCTCCTCTTCCAGATCCCTGTGAAGGAATGTTGTCTTTACATCCATCTATTCTACCTCAAAATCAAAAGCAGCAGCAATAGATAAAAGTAATCTAATAGAAGTTACCTTGGCAACAGGAGAAAAAATATCACCAAAATCAATTCCTGGCACCTGGGAATAACCCTTTGCTACCAACCAAGCTTTGTATTTCTCCACCTTGACTTTTAATTTGTCTTCTTCTTGAACACCCATTTGATGCCAGTGGGTTTCCTTCCAACGAGAAACTCCACCAGATCCCAAGCCTCAATTTTGTGCAAAGATGCCATTTCATCAACCATGGCCTCTTTCCAGAGTTTTCCATCCTCTGAATCTACTGCTTCCTTCACAGTTCTAGGTACATAATTAGTAATAGATAAAGCAAAATTTGAACAGAAAGCAGATGGACTATACCTTTCTGGCTGACTTCTTTCTTGAACTAATCTTCTCACACCCGAAGTTTGTGCTCTTCATCTTCTGATTCCTCCTCTACTGTAGAGTCTGATTCTTCCTCCTTTAGCTCAAACTCTATCTTCTCAAGTTCCTTTGGTTAGGCTTCATGTTTAATAACTTGTTTCACCTCTCTTAACACCACATCTCGGGTGTACACAACCTTCCTTGTTACTGGGTTCCAAAGCTTATAACCCTTTAAACTATTCTTATACCCAATAAAGATGCACTTTTCAAATTTGCTATCAAACTTGGTTCGTTTATCCTTTGGAACATGTACATATGCATCACATCCAAATACCCTCAGATGTGAAAGAGAGGGTTTCTTACCAGTCTATACCTCTTTTGGAGTCTTATCCTCCAATGCTGATGAAGGTGATTTGTTGACCAAGTAACATGTTGTCTCCACCACCTCTGCCCAGAATTCCTATCCTAACCCGACACCACTAAGCATGCTTCTTGCCCTTTCCATCAACATCTTGTTCATTCTTTCTACAACTCCATTTTGGTGAGGTGTATATGGAGTAGTCTCCTGCCATGCTATACCACACTTCTTACAGAATTCTTCATATTCCTTACTGAAAAACTCTCTACTGTTATCTGTCCTCAACACCTTTATCTTCTTCTCTATCTAGCTTTCCACTAGAACCTTAAATTATTTAAACCTGTCAAAGACTTCAGATTTATTCTTAAGGAAATATATCCATGTATTCCTTGAGAAGTCATCTATAAAGGATACATAATACATAGACTTACCTAGTGATGGAATCTTCACAGGTCCAAACACATCACTGTGCACAAGCTCTAATATTTGTTTCGCCCTCTTACTAATAGAGGGGAAACTCACCTGATTCTATTTCCCATATACGCAATTTTCACAGAAATCAAAATCCAGAGAGCTATTACTCATACCTTCTACCATACTTTACCATGAAGTATTTGAAGGCCCTTCTCTCCAATATGTCCAAGCCTTTGATGCCACAACACAGTCTTCTCTCCATAGAACACTAGATTTTCTGCTCCACTTTCTGGAACCACAGAACTGTTGCACCCATCAACAATAGTGCTACCTTGCAGCTTGTACAGAGTTCCAATCCAAACTCCCTGCACCAATGCCAGTGCTCCCTGAACCATCTTGCAGGTATCCTTCTCAAACACTATTTTTACACCTGCATCATCCAGCTTACTTACAAAAATCTAATTTATGGCCAATGTAGGAATATGTAGAACACCCGAAAGTGTTCTAACCCTTCCACCTTGCAACTTCAACTTTACTTTTCTGCAACTAATGATTCTAGCCTTGCTATCATCCCCTAAGAAGACATCACTACCATCATATTTCTCATACTCATAGAACCACTCTCTATGGGGAGTGAAGTGAAAGGATGCACCTCAGTCAATGAACCATGCCCCATGATATACATGTGTACTTGAAGAAGCCAAGTATACATCCCCACCTTCATCTGAGGTGGTTTTTGTCTCTGCAAAAGGAGCATCGTCAGATCCCTTTCCTTACTTAGGAGCTTTAGATTTACAGTCCCTTTTGTAGTGCCCTTCCTTTCCGTATTTCCATCACACCACCTTTACAGGTTTTCCTGGAGATTTGGATCTCCCTCTAGATTTAGATCTCCCACTCGATGACTTATTTTTGTTTCTGTTATGGGATCCTCCTCATACAAACAAGGCATCACCCTTCTGGCTCTCCATATTTTTCCGTCTCATCTCCTTCGTCAACAAGGACGAGACTATTTCATCAAACTGCAAGGCAGTTGCATTGCTACCTATTGCAATAACAAGACTATCCCACGAATCTAATAGAGAACACAACAAACTAATGCACTTATATTCATCTGAAATTTTGATATCAACAGATGATAACTGACTTACCATAGTATTAAACGCATTCATATGCTCTGTCACTGAGTCTCCATCTTTCATCCTTAGGTTATATAGCTTTTTCCATAAGAACAATTTATTCACCAGAGACTTAGATTGGTACAAAGTCCCTAACTTGTCCCAGAAAGCCTTCACCGTATCTTCCCCTGATACATTCAGCAATGCTAAATCTGAGACACACAATCATATTGTGCTCTTTGCCTTCCTATCCAACTTCTTCCATTCTTCATCAAATACTCCCGTTGGTTTAGTACCCGGATATAGCATGTTCCACTGATCTTTATCCACCAACAGATCCTCCATCTTGAGTTTCCACAACTCAAAACTATGACTATTAAATTTCTTGATCTCTATCTTTCCACTACTCGCCATCTTCTTTCACCACCAGAATCGATCCCGCAAATCACCCACTGAATGGGGTCTACCACAGGCTCGAGTGAAACCCCTCAGCAACAAAGGCGTCCCCTTGAAGCCAAAATAGCTCTGATACCAAATGTAGGTTTTAACCCTGTACAAAAATTACTTGCATATGAATTCTAAAACACAAAAAATAAACAATGTGAGGGCATAAAACATAAAACACATATACACAGAGATTTTCCCCTGAATATGAAAACTAGGACTACCAACTTTATTTTTCGCTATGTTCCTTTCAATGTTACAATACATATTTATAAATTTTAAAGCATCCAATACCATGGATCGAAAACCATCGCGTCCAAAACCATGTGGGAAAATCATGCACAAAACCATAGGTAGGTCTGCCCAACCTAATATAGGTTCCAAAAAAAAAAATTCCTGAGGCATTGCCCCAGACCCCGTAGAGGGGGGCTACCTGCCCCCCTCAAACCCCCTATGACCCCCCTGCTGTGCAATCCGTGCAATTAAGGGGGGGCTTGTTGAGGGAAATGTTCCCCTAGGGCTTTTGGGTTGAAACCCTAGCAGACTGAAAGTTGTCTATACAGAGAAACACACATTCACACAACCATTATGCTATTATAAGCAAATTCTATGATAAGGGAACGTAGCTTAGGTCCTACGTTTGAGAAGGTCCTCAAGGGTCCAAACCCTTCTTCAAGTCCCTCTTGATCCTTTGTCCTGCAAAACAACCAATTCCAAAGAACACAGCAGTATATGGACAAAAACTTATAAAGAAACCATCTTCATGTTATAAAGAAAAGTAGTTAGTTATGAAATATAAGCAACCATTCACATATGAATTCTAACATGAATATCATAAACATAAAGAAGGTTCATATCAGGAACCAAGACATGTGTTTCTTTTATTATAGACAAATAAAGTACAAGAAAATAATAATTTCACCTAAGTCACCTTCCGCAGGCTCCAAGCAAAGCTTCCTTCCGGATTCGTCCAGCGTCAAGCTTTTAACAAACTCCTTCCATGACTTTCTCCATGATGTCACAAGTAATGGATGAACATCAACACACAAGGAAACAAGGGTTTCCTATACAAATGGGGGAAGTGCAGAAGGCACAAGGGTCTTCAGACCTGGTCAGGGGAAAAATCTCAGCATAATAACCTTTCTCTCTCTTCTCTCCTCCCTTAGGCCTTCCCATCAAGGTCTTTTTATACCTCTCCCAAAGTATTTTTTTAGTTGGGAGTTGGTTGGGAACAGTTGGGCCATAGGCACTAATAGGTGATCAACAGGTAAAACCAGCAATCTCCGCCCGAAAATGAGGAGTTTTATATTTTCTTAAGTGTTTTAATTCATATACGTGGGTTGGGTATATGCCTACCTGCTTATGCACACGTTTAGCTCAGGGCAATGTCGCGTATAAGGGATAAAACACTGTTTTTTAAATTTTAGGACCAGGTCTGGAAGGAGGGGTTGCCTTAGGCCATGAGTGCAGCATCACAAACCATAGGAGTGAGATTTGGAGCTATAACAGATGCCTCCTAATATATGAGGTCAGAAGGGGTACATGATGGCCGAAATGTATTAAGCAAGTACATGGAAAGGAAATCTGTCAAAAATAGAGGAGGACTTCACCAGAATTCAGCTTGCCAAGCCACAAAAGGAGATCATAAAGAAACACTGTTTGAGGCGGGCATACCCATGCTCAGAAAAAGTAAAGCATGTTCGCATATCAAGTACAAGCAGATCCACTAAGTATACAAGTATAAATGATTGGAAAATACATAATGGATCATCTGATCATGATCGAACAAGTACATGTCTGAATATCACATATAAGACTATCAATGATGTTGAAAGATGCAACGGACCACTAATATCAAAGACTGATCCCAAAAGGTACCAACTGAACATGATGGAATAGGATGGTACTACACTGCAAACTCAGGTGCCAGCATATAGAACGTCGCCATGACTGACTGCAACATATAAGGTGGAGTGGTATCAACTAGCAGCAAGAAGAGCAACTGTCAAGTGAACCAATGAATGCTGATACAACCTAAGGTCTTCACCGACCGCCGTGGTACATTTCTACACCATGGGAATAAATGATCTAAAGTCGACCATGTGAGAAATCGTTTGATTACCGGTCATTGATGTATACCATTAACAAACACGAGACTACTCACCGATAATGATAATGAGCGTCAAGGTACCCAGTACAATCCAACAAGTGTGAATAGATGAGCTGGAGTCGAACACCTGTAAGAATCTGTCAATCAAGAGACAATGATGGTTTCCCACTGTCGATAGCGAAGGATCTACCACTAATGACTGCAAACCCCAAGGTACTGCCAAATGGACTCTAGATCTTTGCCCCAGAGCAATGAGTCAGAGTCGATAGGGAAAGATCTGCTAGAAGGAAGGCATTAAGGCATCCTTCATCAATCTAGCGCGAGTGTAACCCGTAGGCCAATAATGTGGAAGGAATCAGATGAAA
The DNA here is from genome assembly GCA_031772625.1 of Pinus tabuliformis. Lineage (NCBI taxonomy): Eukaryota > Viridiplantae > Streptophyta > Pinopsida > Pinales > Pinaceae > Pinus > Pinus tabuliformis. Next base: position 209,902,985 of record CM062809.1, on the reverse strand, counting down.
GAGATGTAGTAACCCAACCGAAGTACGTTTCTGACATACACAAGATGTGGCTAGCACACGACAGAAACCCTCTAAACCAACCAATAATGAAAGCTAACACAGAGGCGAGGTATCCACCAATAGGGTCAAATGGAAACCAAGGTACTGCACGAATCCCAATGTGTGATAATGTAAGCTGATGTCGAATAGAAGGGAAACAACTCAGTCAAAGACCCATGATACTGATCAATGTTGAGCACAAGGTGACCTATCAATAATGAAAATAGGGCCAGGGTGTAGCTCTAGGCCTGTCCTCAGAGCAAGATGTCATCGTCGATAAGGACAAGACCCGCTAGCAAGAAGTCAATGGGGACCTTCTCAAACCAGCATGAGTAAAGGAACAATATAGCTGATGTGATGATAGACATGACACTGACAACCAGGGATGGCCGACTGGAAAATGAGTCAAGAGACACCGCAGAGAGGCCAACACAGGCTAACCTCCCTTGAACAAAAGCACGACTTAATGTGACTATGTGGTAGAATATGATGACTCTGTATAAGTTCGCCATGCAGGAGGCACGAACGAACCCTCCATATGATTGGAAGAGATAACCAATCGGGGGGGAACTGATTCAATAACAAGGTTAAGGCATACCTAAGTCAAACTAAATCCCGCCCAAACGGAGGATACTTTGCATTGATGCTTTGTTCAAGGGCAACACGATTGACTCTAGCTGCCAGCAATAAGTGGAAATATTGTCCCGTTCCCGCTCTTTTTTTGGAATATTTAATTTTTTTGTCTTTTTCTGTTAAGCTTGAAAAAGAATAAAAGAATGCTATGGTATAGTGGAAAGAATGATTGTCGGTGAAATAGATGATCTAGTTCTTGGGGATGGAACATTCCTATGCTCAATGCAGGGAGGTGAAAACTGGTCAGTGACACTCAAAGGTGCGTTCCTTCCACGGGTCAAGGTGTGTGAAGCTGCAGAAGTCAAAGGTATGCAAGGTTGATTTTGCAGTCATCAAGGTCAAAATTTGGCTTAAACACGAGTCCAAGTGAAGCCGGCTCTAGGCCAAAAGGTGCAAGTGGTCAATATGCAATGCAGTAGTACAACTCAACACCAATCAGCCTCTAGGATATAAGGCCAGAACAAAGTGAAGAAGCTAAGAGGAATGAGTATTCAATGCATAAGTCATGGAGGGACTACAGAGGACTCCCGAGCCTACTCAAATCAGAGCAGCATGGGCAACAAATGTCAGTGAGGTGCTAACTACGATGCCCATGTAAAGGATGGCTCTACCATCATGTCATGATTAAAAGATCAACGAGTGAATATGGCTTACGAACCATAACACGATGGGATCGACCCTATGGAAGATGTATCGGCAAATGGAGGTTAGTATGCATAATGCAACGAAAAATGGTGTCCCTAACCTATATGCTAGTGAGAAAACGATACCTGCCATGATGGGTCAGCAATCATGGAATTGTCTCGAAACTGTCGAAAAACGTCCAAAATGTCCTGAAAATCAAACCATTCTCAACATTCCAAGCTCCCAAGTTAAAAGTCATATGAGGCCAAACAAAATAAAATTTTGAAAAAATTTTACATTTTCAAAACCTATAAAAGAGATTTTGGACTCACCATTTTCACCATTTGAGTTTGAGAGCAAAGGATTTGGAGCAAAAGGAGCAAACTTCCCATAGCCAGATTCAACCGTTCAAATTCTTCAAAAACCTCCAGGTAACTCTTATACTTAGCTTGCAATTGATTGTGACTAGTTTTAATATTTTTATTCAATGCTTCACAGTTGAATTTTTTTGCCAAAAATTTCACTGTGGCGTATACGCGGGTTGGTAATATGAAACCCGCGTACACGCGGGCCCTATACACGACTGTGTGCACAGGGACCCGCGTATACGCCACGAACATTTTTTAACTAAAAACTAACGGTTGAAAATCATTTTTTGCTCAGAATGCCGGTCACATGGCGAGAAAGGGAGCATACAGTGGTGGACAATGAAGTCATGAACGATCTTGATGCTTTAGAAGCCCTACGGGGATGTGGTTTGCTTAAATTCTTCAAACTGCCGAATATGAAAGCAAACACATGCCTGCTTCAGATGCTCATTGATTATTGGGATGTCGAGGAGGAAGCCTTTATGATTGACCAGATGTCACTCAGGGTAGAAGTGGAGGATATCTATTTCATCACGGGCCTTTCCCGAAGGGGAGAGGTAGTACATTCCCGGGGCAGGACATGGAGCAGTCTCACAATAGAGGACTACGTACAGATATATTGCCCGAGACATCCCAAGAAGGTTGGGAGCCAGATTTCCATCACACATGTGGCGAGTTTATCACTGAGGATAATCCTGTTCACCATAGCTCGAGTGAACGGATTGTCCTCTCTACATCAGGCATCACGGCTAACCATGAGGGTGGCAGTTGACTTTCTCACTACTGTGTTCGACTAGTGTACTCCTCTTTTGGCCAACATGAAGAGCCAACTCACTTCTATCAAGAGGGGACAGACCAAAACTTTGGATATGGGACTATCCTGCGTACTTTCTTTTTCGAGAAGGTTCCTGCACTCCGCCCCAGGGTAGCAGTTTCCATCAGCACCCCACGAGATCCACGCATGGGCCAGTGGGCTGATCTGATGAAACGTCTCGGGGGTGGGGAGGTCCCAAGGACTGCCTTTGATGATGAATTCTTCACTTGGTGGGATCAGCAGATCATCGCTGTAGATGACTACCCCTATGCTGGGCTGGATTTCCAAGGAGATCCTGATCTAGCATTACCACCGAATGCAGCATGGGGCGAGATTGGTAGGAATTTTTTATTTTATGATTTTTTTGGATTTTTCAAATGTAATGATGCATTTTGAAAAATATTTTTGATGAGATTAAAATGACTGATATGATGATCATGTTCCAGAAATTGGGTCGGTACGACCAGATGGGTTCCCACGGCATGGACGGCGCGGCCGAGGAGCCGAAGAGGCGGTTGCTGATACAGAGCGGACTCTACATAACGTCCAGCAACACTTGGCGAGACTGAGCTACTGAGTACCGATGGCTGCCATAGAGGACCTTCCTGAGGATATGCAACGTCATGTGGTTGGCATGCCACGTGACTGGGTTCGCACTTTTCGGCGTGTGGCTAATGCGATAGTTACCTACTTGGCCGCTCATCCTGAGCCGGGGCATTAGATATGTCGGACATGATTATGGGCATTTGAGTCCCAATTTTGTATATTTTTGGATAAACATATGTACACTCGAGACGATTTATGATATATATATCTATATCTATATATATATATATATATATATATATATATATATATATATATATATATATATAGATATATCTATATATATATATATATATATATATATATATATATATATATATATATATATATATATATATATATATATATATATATATATATATATATATATATATATATATATATATATACAGTTCGACTTTTTGATACTTGATTTTATTGTGATGAATGATTGATGTGCCAGTCTAATGCTTGATTAGCGATAGAATCAGCTAACCAATTATGAGATCTTGGAATGTGCAAATAATTAATATAAGTAAACGATCTTTGCAACAACCTCACCCTTAAATACTGGCGATATAGACATGGATCCCTTACCCGATAAATGTTGTTTAATTGTGACACTATCAATTGAGAATCAAGATACACTACCAACAAGTCGATCCCATGAGAGATTGCCTTGGATAATAAATTAATAACGGCAGTATACTCAGCCATATTGTTTGAAGCAGGACCGATGAATACACCTCTTGATACCATAAATTGACCAGTTGGATAACAAAGTACCCAAGCTGCAGAAGTGAGATTCTGAGTGTGGCGACTAGCACCATCGACGAACCCAAGATAGACCAAGTCATCCATCAACACCTGCCACAGCAGACCAAAAAGTGTTGATATAAAAAAACTCTCGATGATATATGTACAAATATACATAAAGAACAAAGAAGCCATTGCCTAATTCCTACTTAAGCAAAGTACTTCTTTAGGTAGAGCCCGTTTCGGGGCTCTGCCAGCTTGTTTCCCTCAAAATCGATTAACTCATACGACCCTTTTTCTAAAACTCATTTAATAATGAAAGGATCGTACCACATAGGCTTAAACTTGCCTGCCCCCAAGGTGTCTTTATCTTGGTCATAGACCAAGAAAAGGTCACCTTCAGAAAAGACACTAGGACGGATAGATTTATCATACTCCGTTTTAACCCTTTTCTTATGAGCCTCATTCATCGTGGCGGCATCTCGACGCTACTCATCGAGATGTTCCAAGTGAAGGAGGTGCTCTTCGAGACTCGAAGTCTCTAGAAGGAGCTCAACAGCTAACTTAAGAGACGGAATTTCACATTAAACTGGAAATATAGACTCCATCCCATAAACCAACTGAAAAGGTGTAAAACCAGTAGCCATATTTATGGAGGTTCGGTATGCCCAAAGAGCCGAATACAACATAACATGCCAATTAGACCGATTTTTGTCAATTTTCCGTTGGAGGATCGTCCTAAGAGTTTTATTGACTGCCTCGACCTGTCCATTGGCCTGAGGATAATAAGGAGACGAATTCTCCTGCCAGAAACCTAATTTGAGAGCTAATTCAGACATCAGTTGATTATGGAAATGACTGCCATGATCAGTGAAAATCTCTCTCGGGATACCGAATCTTGAGATAACCTGATTGAAAAGGAACAATGCTGCCGTGTCACTATTGTTCTTATAAGTAGGCATGGCTTCAGCCCACTTCGTAAAGTAGTCTATAGCCACGATAATGTACCTATGATTCGCCGCTGAAGGCGGATTACAAGTTGTAAAGTAAATACCCCACTTAGTAAAGGGACCGACGGTGACAATGGAATAAGAGGAGCTGGATGTGCACGCATCTTCCGAGTAAAAATTTGACAGGGGTGACAGCGTTTGACCGCTTCCACACAGTCTTTAAAGAGTGAAGGCCAAAAATAGTCGGCACGTAAGATGCGCTAGGCTATAGCAAGCCCTGATAGATGACCACCACAAGCTCCATTGTGATAGTCATTAAGCACTGACTCTGCTTCCTCTAAGGTTAAACAGTGTCGAAGGATTGAATCAACCCCTCAACGGTATAATGTGTCACCAATGATAACATAATTTTTAGCCAGGTGACGTAATTTTCGACGTTCATCCTTGGAGAAAGTAGAGAGATAGTTCGAATTCTAGAGATAGACAATGATATCTCCATACTAAGGGTCGAGTGAAGAGATGAGGAATAAATGTTCGTCAGGAAAACTTTCCTCATAAATAGTATCCTCTCCACAAGGCAGCTCAGAAATTAGCTCAGCAAAAACCATGGATTTCTTAGACTTGGCAGACAAGAATTCGAGATCAAATTCTTGCAAAATGACTATCCATTGGTTATATTTGCCCCCAATCAATCGCCTACTGAGGAAAAATTGAAATGGATTGACCGCCACTAAGAAAAAAGTTTTGCGTAGTAGGATATAATGACGGAGCCGTTGGACAGCATGGGCAGCTGCCAAAGCCAATTTCTCAACCGGAGAATAGTGAAGTTCAGGACCTATTAAGCCTCGGCTCAAATAATAAATCACATGCTCGGTGAGAGCATCGTCCTCATGAACGAGAACCATACCAATGGTTGATTTTGCTACAGCAAGATATAAAAGGAAGTCTCTACCATAATCCGGTGGACTCAAAAGCAGGGCAGAGACTAGTGCCTTTTTCAAAGCATCAAACGATCGCTGCGCAAAGTCGTCCCACACAAATGGAACTCCTTTCCATAGCAAACGCATGAACCCTTTAGTAATCTCGGCATAGTTCGCTATAAACCGTCTAAGAAATTAGCGTTCCCTTGAAGACTTTAAAGTTGTCGAATTAAGGATGGGGGAGGCAACTGAACTATTGCCTCAACCTTGAAGGGATCAACCCAAATCCCTTCATTTGACATAATGAACCCTAACAACCGACCGGACGTAACCACAAAAATGCACTTGTTGGGATTCAACCAGATTTTATAAAAACGACATCGCTCAAAAACCATTCGAAGATGACTAGGGTGATTAGTTCTTTTTCGAGAATGAGCAGCGAGATCGTGCAAGTATGCTTCGATGACATGTTTGATGTCGTGGAAAGCATATGACATGGCCCGCTGAAAAGTTTCTCCAGCATTTTTAAGACCAAAAGCCATCTTTCTATATGCAAATGTACCCCAGGGACATATAAAGGATGTCTTATGTTGATCTTCAGGATGGATAGAAATTTGATTATAACCAGAAAAACCATCCATGAAGGAAAAAGTCTCATTACCCGCACACTCGTCAATAATCTGATCAATGAATGGCGTGGGGTAATTATCTTTCGGACAAGCCTTGTTTAGGTCCTTAAAATTGATGCATACTCAGATTGTTCCTTGCTTTTTATCCACAAGGACTGGACTAGAAACCCAATTAGTAAGAGGAACAGGGTATATGAAACCCTCCTTTAGCAGTTTCTCAACTTCAGCTTTGATAGCTGCTACTTTCCTAGGGTTAACCAACCGAAGCCTTTGACGAACCGGTTTGGCATTTTCATACGTCTTGATCTCATGTTGAACTATAGAAGGATCAATGCCGTGCATTTCTTCATAAGACCAAGAAAATACATCTCGAAATTCCTTGAACAGGTCGGTGTAAATTTGAATTTCTTCAGGGGAACACTCAATTCCGATGAAGAGATTCTCGATTACATAAGGGTCCCTAGAGATGTTTATAGGTATCGTTTTTGAAATCACCGACATATTACCTTCGGCACCAATGTGTGCTGGAGCCAAAGGATTTGACACTGTACAAACATCACTAGTAAAGAGCTCGGAGAATGTAGATTCTACTTCCTGCAATGGAGGAAGAAAGTATGAACGATGGTGTAAGTCTTCCTAAGGTCGATCTATACCCATCATTGCTTCGAGGATTGCTTCTTCAGAAGGTAAAACTGAATCTAAGCAGTCCAAGGTAGAGGTATAATCAAGGCTCCAGGCTGGGGCCACATCACCATCTAACTCCTCTTCGGAAAAAGGAGTAGAGTGGTCGTCTGCAAAGTTAATGATAGACTGATATCTAAGCTCAACTGCAGATATAGGGAATGCCATTCCATTTACTTGTCCTTCAACTAATGTGGTCGTAGGTGAAGGCAAGGTCCAAGGGTCTGAAAAATAATGAGTTCGGAAGAACTCTTCTCGAAGAGCTTCCTTAGATGATGCAATGGCATTGATTTTAGCGAAAGGAGAGGGAAGATCAAAGGTACCCATCAATGAGGAATACATCCCCACTCCTAAATTCTCAGTAGGTGGGTGAGGGTTATCCACTAAAGGAACAGTAGAGTCAGAGCTTGCTTGAGGATCGACTGGACAATAATCCAATTGATCAACCTTAATAATTTTCCCCTCATGAGGAAATCAAATGACACGAAATAGAGTCGAAACAATGGCGTCCATTTCGTATACCCAGTTCCTTCCTAGGAGGAGATTGTAGTCTAGGTTAGCATCTATGACTTCTACTTCAATATTGATCACCTTCCCCCCAACACATATAGTAAAGCTCGGGGTAATCCCATGCGGCTTATGAGAATGACCATCAAACGCAGTCAAGATGGTAGGTGAAGGAACAGCCGAAGGCGATCTAATAGCCTTCCAACATGACATCGACATGACGCACGTGGAAGCTCCTTCATTGATAACGGTATGAAAAATATTGATTTTTCGGTATGTAGACTTTATTTGGAAAGCCATATGATGAGGGAGTCGCTTTTTGACATTTAACATGTCAAAAGTGAGCACTAAATAGTTAGTAGGATCAACTGCCCCAATCGCGAAAAGTAAAGCACTTCGCTGAGCCAGACACGATTGGAGAACCTCTAAAGCAGACATGGCGCACGGACTCTGAGCTAGATCCTCAACAATGGAGTAATTCTGGGCGGCCCTGGCATTAGAATTAATAGTCGCGCGTTTAGCAGAACCTTTCAGTATCCGTGGTATAGTCTCGACAGGGGGTCGCTCAATATGAAGGTCGGTATTTCCAAGAACAGTCTTGTCCTTGGAAGTTTCGGCTTCACCATAATCACGTGGCCGAGTAGCCACATGGACATTAGAACCCATCATGAAAACATTTGATGATTTTCCCGTTCCTGGTTGCCCCCTGTGGAGGTACTAGGATTTGAACTCGCGCTAGCAAGAAGTTGCTGCCCTTGGTGAAAGGGTTGGTTAACACAGCTTGAGAACTAGAAGTCCCTTGCTGCCCTAACAAGTGTTGAGCGTCTTCAATCTTGGGGCAGAGGTGAGTTAAATGGTCTCCACTGCACAACTTGCATGGAAACTTGACTTTCTTTCTAGACTCATTTCTACCACCACCAGCATTATTGCCGGATTTATTTGCGTCAGCCTTCCCATCCTGATTCTTTTTCTTACCTCGTCCTTTCTTTTTCCCATTGGAATTTTGATTTCCTTTGGGGTTATCAGATTGGACGACATTAATCGAAGAGGTTTGGGAAGCCGGAGGGTTAGACGATGTGACTTGGTTGTTAGAAGCAGTTTGTAAAGACAACTGTTGCAATTGGTTCAACAAGTTCACCGCATTTGTGTCTACCGACCCAACGATACCATCCGCATGGGGACCTGGCTTCGACTTAGCTATGTCAACCTTAGAGCCAGGAGCATCTGGCAAGTATTTTTGTATGATCCCAGACTGAGAGTAGATCAATTCTAATTCATGGGCCCTAAAAATGGATTGCTCCTCAGAATAGACTCCAGACATGGAGACATCCTTAGAGATCTCGGGTTGTAAATATTTCAAAAACCATTCGAGATGGTACTCTGGAGGGATTTCGGCTTTAATGAGCCTCTTTCTCCGTCTCCATTCCTAAATATGGTCAGAAATGTGAGTTGCCTTATCCTGTCGAAAAGTGGCTAGAAGTTCAGTTCCGACATCATAACGGACAGGCAACTGGAAATGATTTAAGAAAATATTGGCTAAGTCAGCGAAAGATGTAAAGCTTCCCCCTGGCAACTCTATATACCATTTCACCGCATTACCAGTCAAGGTGCGTTGAAACAGTCTCAACCTAATCGAGTCATCGATAAGGGAGTTAGATGAGCACCACAAATGGAATGTGGTTACATGGTCGCCTGGGTCTTCATCGCTCTTCCCTTCAAATTTTGGAATGTTCGAAGGGAGTTTGGTTGGGACCGGAGGCAAGGTCGGATTGTACTTGATCGGATCATTTGTTAACTTAGTGAGGTCTGGCAAGTTCAAAGTTGCCAGAAACGGAAGCCTAGGAGGACCTTGGGGATTCCACCCAGACTGGGTGGAGCTCCCAAAGTTCTGAAAAGATTGGCCTAGATTTTGGAAGGCACCAGGTTGCTCGAAGTAACCAGCAGAACTGGCTGAACCAAAAGGCAAGCCTTGTGATCTAGCAAAATTCAGAGTTTGACCAACTCTGGCCGCAAAGCCTCCATAACCAGCAAAGTTTCCTCCTAAAGGATTATAAGGAGTTGATAACCCCTGATACGGATTCCAAGCTGAAGCTAAGGGAGGAATACTTTGAAATGAACTAACTGTGGAGTACGGCCTATTCCCTTGTTGGCCGATAAATGGATTCCCAGTTCCCACGCTACTAACCCTAGGGTTAGTCCAACCTTGGAAAGGATTACTGCTTTGTCCTACAGAAGAAAAAGGCATGGATCCTATCGTCGAGTTGGAATGTCGTATATGACCAATTCCGAAAGGAAAACCCTGGAATGAAGCCTATCCACCCATCATGGACGTGGCGGCACTAAACGGAACTAATGGAATACCCTGTGAATGGGTGCCAAATGGGAAGAATCCAGAACCAAAAGCATTGGTTTGGGCATTTCCACTCGTGGACGGAATGGAGGTAGACCCAACTAAAGACGTGCTAGCAAAAGATCCAAAAAAAGAAGCAGAGGAGATGGAAATCGTTCCTCCCCCTTGCACTGATGTTGGAGTTTGCATAGTCGTAGCACTTGTAGTAGAAGCCATGCTTCCAGTAGTGGTCATCGATGGTAAGCGCGTAGCGTAACCTGGACTTGACCATCTATGTGTCGGAGTCCCAATGTATTGTAATACGTCCGGATGACTAGATGGTAGGGGAGAATTCGGAGTGGCTAACTACTCTGAGAGTTCTTCTACCTCTATGTTATTCTCCGCTTGAAAGAGAACTCGAGAAAGAACTGGAGTGTTCCTCTCTTGTTCTGCGGAAGTGCCAGGCCCTTCTTGAACACTAATTCCCCCGAGAGGAGGATCAATCCCCGATGCGTCAACTCCTGTGGGACGAAACCCACCAGCAGTATTACCTCTGGGCCTTCTAGGAGAAGGCTCTAAACTTGGTGGTGAAAGACCACGAAGTCTTCAAGACCGTCTAGGTGATCGGTTAGCTACTTTGAATTTTTTGTTAAGATCTAACTAAAGACTCAAAAGATTGAAAGCTAGGCCAACTAAGAGCATAGAGCACACACTATAAAGTCCCTAAAGATATCAGCCAGTCAAACAACTTCCAAGTATTTTCGCTCTGGGTGATTAAGACCGGACACCAAAATATAAGAAAGTGAATTAAGGGGCCTTCCGAAGATAGTCTGGGATGATGAGGGCCCAGTCCTATCAGTGAAGGTAACATAGGAGGTTACGCTGACCTCCTAACAACAGCCTGTGCCGGTGTAAGCCCCAAAGCTTCACAAGGGTGCCCTCCAGTAGTACCATTGAGAGTGATGCAATGTCGACCTCAGGTGCCACGGGATTCCCCTCCATAGCCACCTGTGTAGATCCCTAGGAGCAGCAACTATGGATACCAACTCGTCACAGAAGCTAGGCAGAACAGTCGCGAGGTAAGTTCAGACAAGTAGGAGAGGGGATATCTCTCTTCCCTGTCTTCACAGACCCTCATGCTTAACTCCAAGATCTGGAGCTTTCCTAGTCTTCCTAATGCTATTGGATTTCACTCGCTATTCAGACTCCTACGTTTGACGTTTAAATGGCCTTGGAGAGTTAACTCTCCACTCTCCTAATCCAAGGCCCTAAAATCCTAAAACTTGTTGGTGTATCTAACTTAAAAAAAAGTTTTAGTGAATTTTAATTAGCGCTTGATTTTGAAATAGGTTGTTCTTTAAGTCACAAGATAATGGAAGTGAAACTAGTGGTGCTTTTTGACGCAAAAGAAATTAATAAAAACCTAACTACATGCACATGCACTTGTTTTCGTTTTTCGATGAAAAGAATTTCTATAGGGTTTAGAGGAACTTCTAATAAAACAAATTTTTATTTTCTTTTCATTAATTCACGCTTCACACTCACAAAAGTTAACAAAGCTATGTATGCATAAAAAGATATGCAAATCTATCCTAATGAAACAAATATATGTTGATGCAAGATTCAAAACTACTCTAAAAACAAGAAATGAAAGTTGCTTGCTTATCAATTTTTATTTTGCCACTTAAAATGTCTAGATGGAATATGATATGCTACCATTCATTTCGTCTAAACACTAAAAACAAGTTCCAAGACAAACATAAAGCACTTTCATTCACTAAAAGGAAACCAAATGAAAACAAAGTTCAAGAAAGAAAAACTAAGTTTTTCAAAAAGTTTTCTTCAAAAACAACAAAAAAAAAGTCTTTTCAAAAATGCTCTCAACAAGACTGAAACTTGTGATTGAAGAATAGGAAACAAACACTTTTGCAAGTTGACACCACACAATGGATGAAAACTCAACAAAAAGAAATTTTTTTAAGGATGCTCTTAATAATCAAAAGCAGCAATGAAAGCTTTGGCAACAAAGACCAAAAAGATCAAAAAGACCAATTTCAAGAAAGTGTCATGAAACAAAGAAGTGGATGGTCACAAAAAGCAGTTTTGTCAAGCAAACAAAAAATCACCAAAAGTAAGATTTAACACAAAGATTGAGATCAATCTTCCTGCCCTGATGAATCAGAGCAGCCAAGATTCCTAGCAAGAAATATTGTGTGCTTTAGCAAAAATGATGACGCTTGCAATAACAAAAACAAGACCAATACCCCTTACAATCAGAGAGAATTTGGAACAAGATGCTTGCTATAAAACAAACAATTGATACTGGAAAATGACTATTTCAGACTGAATCAAACTACCAGACAGACCTTCAGAGATAAAAAGATTTAAAAATCTTGAAAATTGCTATATATACGCGAGTTTACTGATGTACAGACTGCGTGTATACGTGACTGTAACTAAGGAAACCTGCGTATACGCGGGTTCACTTAAGGAAACATGCATATACATGCCTCTGTAACTAAGAAAAAAAGCGTATATAAAAGGTTTCAAGAAAAATAAAAAACAAACTGAAGAAACTGGCAAAACTTAGAATTCAAGCACAGACCACACATCAACAACAAGCAAACAGGTAGCTGAGCCCTGATTGGCTTGAAAACACCCAAACTAGGAACAACAAGAGTGTTGTCCCCAGCGGAGTCACCAATTCTGTTGAGGGAAATGTTCCCCTAGGGCTTTTGGGTTGAAACCCAACAGACAGAAAGTTGTCTATACAGAGAAACACACATTCACACAGCCATTATGCTATTATAAGCAAATTCTATGATAAGGGAACGTACCTTAGGTCATACGTTTGAGAAGGTCCTCAAGGATCCAAACCCTTCCTCAAGTCCCTCTTGCTCCTTTGTCCTGCAAAACAAGCAATTCCAAAGAACACAATAGTATATGGACAAAAACTTATAAAGAAATCATCTTCATGTTATAAAGAAAAGTAGTTAGTGATGAAATATAAACAACCATTCACATATGAATTCTAACATGAATATCATAAACATAAAGAAGATTCATATCAGGAACCAAGACATGTGTTTCTTTTATTATAGACAAATTTAAAGTACAAAAAAGGAATAATTTCGCCTGAGTCACCTTCCGTAGGCTCCAAGCAAAGCTTCCTTCCGGATTTGTCCAGCCTCAAGCCTTTAAAAAACTCCTTCCATGACTTTCTCCATGATGTCGCAAGTAATGGATGAACATCAACACACAAGGAAACAAGGGTTTCCTATACAAATGGGGGAAGTGCAGAAGGCACAAGGGTCTTCAGACCTGGTCAGGGGAAAAATCTCAGCATAATAACCTTTCTCTCTCTTCTCTCCTCCCTTAGGCCTTCCCATTGAGGTCTTTTTATACCTCTCCCAAAGTAGTTTTTTAGTTGGGAGTTGGTTGGGAACAGTTGGGCCACGGGCACTAACAGGTGATCAGCAGGTAAAACCCGTGATCTTCGCCCGAAAATGAGGAGTTTTATATATTTTAAGTTTTTTAATACATATACGCGGGTTGGGTATATGCCTACCTGCGTATACATGCATTTAGCTCAGGGCAATGTCGCGTATAAGGGATAAAACACTGTTTTTTAAATTTTAGAACCAGGTCTAGAAGGAGGGGTTGCCCTAGGCCATGAGTGCAGCATCAAAAACCATAAGAGTGAGATTTGGAGCTATAACAGGGCTCCACCCCCCCTTTAAACCCCTGGTTCATTACATGGGCTAGTCGTGGAAAGAATAACAGAACCCAACAATGACTCTCACCACTTAACTCTATTTCCCAAGTAGAATAGAAAACAGAGTGATTCTGCAACACTCCAATTCTATAGGAAAACTTAAAATAGCTTGAAAAAGTAAATGGGCACATAGGACTAGAAATACGTAAGGCATTAAAAGTAATTAACTCATAATAACATCAATGAACTCACATGTATATACAAGGGCCGAGTGCAAAATACCTCTCCTCGAGTGAGCCCTCCTTAAGGTTTTAGCTATATAGAGTTACTTATGCAATCATCGGAGTAGAGTAGTTGTCTCTTACCAAACATCAAACTTAGAAAATGAACATGGGAAAAACGAGTGGATTATGTTACTTGAAAGGCTATTTTTGCATACACTATTACCAACTTCCTCTTAAGAATATCATTACATGTATATAATAAAGGTCGTTTGGGGGCAGCCACATCATGAATGAAGTGGTAGTACCACTTACCCTTTAGTTTCTATTCAAGATGATTATATGATTTTGGGAATGATTAGAAAAATGATTGTTTTTTCTTAGTATGTAGTTGTTGGCTTTGAGGGCTTAGACACAAGTTCGAAGTTAGGTTGCGCTAACCAAAAAAACCCTATATTAACGACCCTTTTAGCAACAACTTGCGCAGGGTAGATCGCAGTCTCACCCGAGGTAATATGGGGGGGTGCTAGAACCAAGTTTCTGCACCTAGAGGGGTGTGAGTGTGTTTGTAGGGTTTCTTCTAATATAGGTCTCAACCCAACCTTCACGAACCATTAAATTCATAAACATAGTCATAGAACATTTTTCCTACTTATCAAATTCATAAGCTATGCATATCTACTTCAATATGTATTATTCAACATAAATAACAATATCCAGGCCTTCTTGATGAAATTATATGGAAGATATTTTATAGTGAACAATATTCAAACATAAGTACAAAAACTTTAAAATAGATAACAGAACACAACTATGCTTCCAAGTCTTCTTTTATTATTTCAATTCTTCGATAATACAAATTTCTGACCATGCGCATTCAGCTGCAGGGGCCTATGCACACAGCTACAAACATACCAAGGTCTCCACGCTCACAACAGTAGGATCCTTCCCCTTCACTTGAATAAAAAAGATAAAAGACTCAAGACACAAGTTTCAGAGCATCACATCCCATACTATATTTCTTTAGACAATCTATGACATCGCTTTATATACTTTTTCCTATTACAATACAATGTTCTGCAAACCATGGGTGGAGCTAAAAACAATACAAAAATTAAGGGGACTTGACCTTCCTAAAACCCCTTGACTCCTGATGACCTGCACGCTTCTCTCCTTAAAATGTGGAGTCTTTTACAAAACTTAGTCAAAATTGGACCTTGGGGACCCCATCCCAATAGGCCCCCAACACAAAGATGTGACTTGTCCTCAAGTCACTCTGGTACGCTCTGTATCCTTGCTTTCAAGCTGCTAAACAAAGAATTCACTGGTTGAAGCACCTCCGTACATTATGCTGCTACCTGTCGAACTTCTTCGACCAAATTTTCTGTAGTTGGTCCTTCTACTACTAAGTTGATTGTCCATTGAATTTGCTGCATACTTTTTTTCTTATCTTCCACAGTTTCTAGAAATTTCCCTGCCTCTTCTTCCCAAGGCTGCATCCATGCAGTGATAATATGCATCTTCTTCTACAAATCCTTGATCTGTGCTTGGAGGTATGTCCCTTCTTTCAACTGGGTGAACCGTTGCACAAGCGCTAAGGTGTGCACCATTGCCTTGATCTCATCATACTGCAGTTTCTTATCCTAGATTGATACTTCAATCTTTTTCTCTTGTGGCTCCTTTTGTAGTGAGGCCCACAGTTCTAGCGTTTCTTCAAATAGTTGGCTATAGTCCTTCACTGTGGCATCGATCTTTGCCATGTTCGTTCTAATGGAAGGATCGTGCTACTCTTAGATCTCAGGGAGTGTGGTGGGCTATAGATTCAATTGTAGCTCAATGATTTTCATATGAAGATTGAAACACACCTTATCCACTTGCGCCTTCGAGTCTATAAATGCATCTACCAACTGTTGCACTTTGTCTTCTAAAGTGGCCGCAGATGAATTTGGAGCTCTAGAAGGTCAGTGCATACTTTGGAAATGGCCTGCTCCAATTGTTTCCTTCGCACACCTGCCTCATCATGTCCTGGAGATATTTATGCTTTTCATCGTACATCTGCTGACTAGTGATATTCGCATCTTTGATCACCATGAGCGCCTGTTTCTCTCACACCTTAATTTCATTGACTACACCGTGATGTAGCTCATGCAAAGTGTGCAGAGGGAGTTCTGCAAGGTTAATAGTCACATTCTTAAGTGACTGCACACTCTCCCTATCTTCAGCATTATTCAACAGTAATTATCCATCAAGCATGGGAACAGTGCAAAACTCTGAAATGAGTATCGACCACACATTGTCCGATGTCGTTGGTACCACGCTCGCTTGAGACTCGCTTGCTTGAACCACACTCGCTTGAACCTGGCTTGCCTGAACCTAAAACTCCTTGAGGCCCTCTTGGACCTCTGTCAGCATGGCTTTGTACTGATCATCTACTTTTACCCAAATATCCTTCATCGAACTTAGATGATTTCTACATTTTCATCAAGGTCCCCATCAGTGAGGACCATGGGCTCCGTGTCAGTGGACTTATCATATTTTTTATTTTTTTGTGCTCCTCCCACACTTGTCTTCTTTTGTTGCTTTACAATAAATGGAGAATCAACATCCTCCAGGTCTACGTATGGGTCTTTGCCACCCTGATCAGTTTCTTCTATGTGATGTTCTTATTCTTTCTCATGCTTTGGTTCTTGGGCAATATTCTTGTTTACATCAATGGTGACCTTTAGCATCACCTTCTTCTTTTCCTTTGGTGCATCTTTACTAGTCCTTGTTGCACCTGCCACACTTCTATCAGAATGAGCCAGTTAGTCAACCACTGAAGGACTAGCTAGGTGAGATCTTCTTCAGTTACTAGAAATGGAAACACCATCCATGTCTTCGTCAAATCATGCCTCGTGTGGATATACACATGCTAGAAATTAGCCTTGAATTGAACGATGTGCCGATATTCCTTGAATAGACTTGGTGACAACCTTGGATTATGGTTGATCACTATTTGCAAATCCATTTCGAATAACACCCATAAAATCTTATTTTCTATAACATGGGCATGATCCTTTGTTTCCCATAGCAAGGAAAATTTGGCAGCCTCACACAAATATGGATCTGTAGTGGGGAACTATGAATCATCTAGTGTCCTCCAAGCTATTAGCGCGATCAACAATCAGAGCCACGCGTAGTGGAATGATTTTCCCTCCTCCTGCACTTTGTGGCAATATTCGAGGAACTATTAGCATAAATAACTTCTGCAGTTGAACTAAACCCCCTTGTTGTACTGCAAAACCAAGGATACCACTGGTGTCGACACTTCATCTGCACGACACTTCCACATGATCTTTCCTGCCAAGATTTGTGTAGAAAACCACATATCTTCATTCGTGATTGAACTAATGGAATGTCCCCTATAATTTTTTATCAACCTAAAGTCACTCTTCATCTGGTCTACCAACTTTTTCGCAAGTGACTTCCCCACAAAAGCATCTACAGGGTTTGCACCTTAACAGGGCAATGTTTTGATTCTTTGTACCAATATGCCATCAATCAAGATGGGTTGTCCTAGCCTGAGGCACCCATCATGGGCTAGCGCCAACAACTGTCGCACACAAATAGTGTTGATATTTATTCATTTAAAGTGTGGGATGTACATCATATTCAACAATCATTCTCACTGAATACCTGCTGACCATTTCACTAACTCAATGCTTGTAATGCCCGACTCCTCATAGTACACCGCCTTTAGATACTTGCTGGGGTCAAGCTACAAAAATTTCTTACGATCACTCAAATCATAATCTTCCATGCAGAGATGGGGTGCCCTTGCCAACAATTCACCTTCAATAGGCACTTCCTCTGGTAGGAACGGTGTGAATATATTAAATTTGATAGAGTCTAAATCCTTAGCCACTTTTGAGGTTGGCTTACACCCTAGCATATACGGTGGCAACCAAGAAATTGGTTTCGCTACTTCTACGCTGATATCCTCAATCCTTTCATTCAACTCTTCTTCGTCCATGTCTTGTGGCTCCATTAGCTTGTTTTGTTTTTCCATTTTCTCTTTCATTCTCAGTTCTCCAGGGATTTTTTGTGGCAACTATCTTACTGGTGTCTTCTGTGGTTTCTTTTGCTTCTTATCTCTTGCCACAGAGGTAGTAGGCTTTAGCCTCAACAAGCTAGGTATTGCATTGTGGATTGGTAGTGTTGTAGTCATGATGTTCCCCTCTCGTCTTTTCAAAAACTCTTGCTTAACTTCCTCCCAACTCAGGTAACCAAACATGCAGCAACACACTCGGCTCTTTAAGCACAAAAACACATGACAAACTCTCAAGAATAAAAGTGTCTATATGTGGAGAGGGGTGGGATATTTATAGCCAATTTCAAATTCAAACTATATGTTCCCCCTTAGATATTCCTCATAAATGTGAATTTGGAAGTAGATTTTCCCATATTTGAGCGTTAAATGCATTTCCCCCACTCCTTTTAATGGAAAATTCCCTGTCAAATCACCTATAGCACTACCAACGGTCATATTCTGGACAGGTTGTGTCACACCCATCCTTGCTACACAACCACCCTCTTTGTGTCACAACTTCCTCCAGCTGCGCTAGAATTTCGAACATTGTGAAGTTTTTGGATTCACACCACTGTCATTCAATAGATTTTTTTAGAGTCCCATGCTTCCTTTCAACTGCCTCTAGCACTAAGACTTTTCTACATCCATAGAGTCATTACAAAATCTTAGGGACATAATCATCCCTTTATAGCTTCAAGCGACTTCCATTCACATGTCGAGGGAATAGTTCTACGTTCAGATTTGTGAGCTAAACTGCACCACCATCAGAGATATTTTTAACAATGTAGGGTCCCAACCAATGCATTTTGAACTTACCTCGGAACTTTGTGAAATTACTATCATATAATAAAACAAAGTCACCATTCTTAAAGGTTCATTTCTTGATATGTTGATCATGCCATGATTTTTCCCTATCCTTCTGTACTTGTTAATGGAACCCTGTGATGAATAGATCTTCTTCCATTGCAACTATTTGTTCCAATCGTTCCTCCATAATGTCATTGTCTACCATGTTTGTGACTGTGGTATTTCTCAGACTTGGCTCTATGTATTCCATAGGCATGACAACTTCCTTCCAATAAACTGATATGAATGGATTTTTTCTCTTCAGTTTCTTACAGGTTATGTTGTAAGACTGGAGCATTGTCAGTATGCATACATCCCAATAATTTCTATTGAAATTACAAAACTTTGTCAGAGCATTTTCCAAAATCTTGTTGAAAGCTTCCACGGTGCCATTCACATGTGGATGATAAGGCGTACTTTTCTAATGGTGTACCTGGAACTCAGTCATCAGTGCTTCAATCATGTCATGTAAAAAATGCAATCCTCTGTCACTCATTAGGATTTTCAGATAGTTGAATCTTGTCGAAATTTACTCAAACATGAACTACGCAGCAGTATCTGTGCTGCAATCTTTTACTGGCTTCACCTTAGCCCACTTGGTTAGATATTCTGTGGTAGTAATAATATATCATGCACCCATTTTCTTACCTGGTGGGTTTATTGGTCCTATGAAATCAATCGCTCATTTGTCAAAAGCTTGTAGAGTGAGTTGTGGATTCAACAACAATTCATCCCTCTTTGATGACCTACCAATCCTCTGGTAAACGTCATAATTACTGCAATATTCACTCGAATCTCTATGTACCATGGGCCACCACAACCCTTCTCTTAAGACATTTTGCAAGGTGGCTTTCCCTGCATAATGGCCTCCCAGTGTTACACAGGAAAATGACCTCCTCATCAGCTAAGAGGAGAAGGGCAAGATGATTGAAAGATTGACCAAGTTCAGAGGCCTATTTTCCAGGCTAACGCTATCCAGAAACTAGCAAGGTTCTTTCTAAATCTTCCTAGCCATGCATCAAGTGTGTTAGTCCCTAGGGTAACTCTCTATGTTGCCTCAGGGGGTGCGTTAGTCAATTTTAGTGAGTTTCTGGAGGTCAAAGGAGCGATTTGACCGAATAATATCCCTATATTCACTCATACGTTAGCTCATAAAGTAGGGAAACATCCATATTCGACATGTTTGAGGAATTTCTATTCCTAACAGAGTCTAGAAATAGGGAAAGAGCAACAAAGCATGGAAACATCTATGCTTTTTCCCAAAAGAACTCATAGAATATTTGGTAAGGCTTATCCTCTCATGCTATATATTTGAGGCTGGGTCCATTGTGAAACGGGTCGGAAGTATTGAAAGGATTGCATATTGACTGTTGAAGCTTGTATTAGACATTGGCTCTTCAAGAGGTTAAGAAGAGAGAGAGAGAGAGAGGAGCTAGAGGAGTAAGGGAAGCTTGATGCAACTGATGGTTGTAATCACTCTTTCCTATCATTAATATAGACCTACAGTTGTATTGTCTAATCCATGGCATTGGTATTGTGATTTATTTACATGTTTATGAAAGGCTAATGATTATGAGTAGCTTATACGTATGCAGTTAGATATCCCTATGTATTATTGTATTGATTGTTAAAGTTATATGCTGTGATATTACACCTCATCTTGTTTATGTGTAGGTATTCATCTAGGAGCTATATGAGGGTTCTTCCACTCTGCTCCTTTGCATTCTCTAGCAACACCACACCAAGATCTGAGGTAACAATCCTTCTTCCTACTTTGATTATCATTTCGTTAATACGGATATGTGCATATATCTATGGGCCAACTGTATATAATTTAGCTATCTGTCAAGAATCCTGGGAATATCCTTGAGGGTATCATCACCTCAATCACACATGCATTAATCCCTATAGTAGAATTGGTGACTCCGCTAGGGACTACACTTAGTTCCCTATTTTCTCCCAGAAAGTTCCCGGATCTCTCTTTCTTCCATGCCTTCCTGTACTTCTTGATCCCCTTTCTGACCACTTAGGACCATACAACACCCTTATCTCAGTGCTCGGCCTTAGATCTGATCCCCACAGCCTTATTTTAGAGCCCATTTCTCACTAATGCACCCTACCAATGAAACTACTGCTTTGTAAAGCACTGCGACCTTGCAAACAGAGCATTAGTGTAGCCACTAACTCTCTGTGTCCTCTCTTACAGTGCGTTAGCCAACCAAGTCTTGATAAGAAGCCAGTTCTGTGAACTCATTGGTTGGGAAAGTTTCTTGTAAAATGATCAGGGATCTACATCTCTGCATGTTTGATTGATATCTGTTTCCTGAACAATTTTTTCTTTTTAGGAAAATAGCTTTGTTGCTTAATTTTTCCATAAAAATTAAAATACAATTTTTTTTACAGTTTTTCTGCTTAGTTGGTTAGATCTACATTTATTTGGTTTTAAAAGTTGTTAGAGAGAATTCCATTTCTATCGGTTGTGCTTGTTTTTTTACTGTAATGGATGCATGGTATATATTGATGTATAAATGACTCCTTCCTTGTATAAGCAACTCATTCATCGAAGTGAAATTTAAGGAATTTTTCTGCATGGTTTGTGTCAAAGTCCAACATAACTCCATAGGTCAACATCACCACCGAAGACATTAACAAAGTACATTTAAAATTTACATTGTAATAAAATCAAGAAAAAAATATTTTTTGAGTAAAAACACATATTAATTTAGGCTAGGATCTTGGGTTAGGTAGTTGTGATTTAACTGCCCAAGATCATACACCGAAACTAGTGTCATTAACAAGGAAATCCTTTTGCACTCATACTATCTGAGACCACTCCAGTCAAAGTAGAGCTAAATCTGAGACAACATTGGATTGTAAATGAAGGTAGCCCACCTTCGCTTACATCTCCTTTGGGTATTCTGTGTATCAGGGATCCCTTCAGGGATATCGGAGCTAAGTCGGGGACTCAAGTATCTTGCCCACACAGTGTATTTTTTATGTCCATGTCCCCCCGATAGTGTCTACGATTTAAGGTAACGATGGTGGCCATACATTTTAGGGATGAACACAACGTGACTGGGGTAGGCCACCCTAGTACCTAGACAAACAAACTTACTTTGTCTTTAGTTTTTGGGAGGGTGCTTACCTTCACGAGAGTACTTCGCCCCTTAATTTGAGGTTCGAGTGAAGCGCAAGAGTAATCGTAACTGTACATTTGGCTAACTCTCTCATTTATTCATTGTGATACTAGTTTTCATCTCCAACAAATAGTGGTTATCAGATATGGTCATACCCTTTGCTTGCTGATTAACTTATTTAGAGTAGTTTTTTTATTTTTAGGTGCCAGTTTGTTGTCACTGAGATTATAATCAATATCACAGTAAAATATTTTGATAAAACTTATCGGTCACTGTGGCTACATACGGTCCTCGTCGTCAATATAGATGGCTACAAGGTCTTCCCCCACTAACTATGGAGGATCCGATGAGCCCCAATGAGCCAGATTACCCATATTTGGGTAATCAGTCTCCAAGAGCTAACACTAAATCAGTCTGGACATCCCACGACTCAAGATTACTGGAATATTTCTTTACTAAAGGTTTCATTCCTCTTTATAATCCTCTAGTCACAAATCCATTGGGACCGCTATTGATTCGAATTGCACCTGTGCCTCCTATGTCTTCCGCTGTACCTATACCCAACATCCAATCGATGACTGATGGTCGTGGTCTTTTGTGGACAATTTTGGTCCTTCCCCACTTCCCCGGTCGGTAGTTAGTACAACACCACTAATGGACAACCCAATTATCCCAACTATGCCAAGTCTGAGCACCATAGTTACACCCGACACGAGTGGAACCTTGTACATACCAGTTTCCGCCCCTTTTTTGTCAGCTCCTTGACCTTCGGCAATCACTCCATATAATGCTCCTTGTAGCGCTCCTTATAGCATGGTTAGCACGGTCCTTTCAACAACCCTTTTGGTTGGAATTCATTATTTAGTTCCAACCCCTAGGTCAAAATACATGGGGGCACCATTCCCAATATGCATATACCATTAGGGAACATTAGTGTCCCCCCTCCATTTACAAGACAA
Source organism: Pinus tabuliformis (assembly GCA_031772625.1). NCBI lineage: Eukaryota > Viridiplantae > Streptophyta > Pinopsida > Pinales > Pinaceae > Pinus > Pinus tabuliformis. Next base: position 209,880,203 of record CM062809.1, on the reverse strand, counting down.
AATGGATAGTCATTAATTGACATGAATCCTCCATATATCAGTCAAGGGCCTACGGCTAATTATGTGGCTAGTGGTATCCCTCAACAAGGTCTCACTCAATCCATATGGGCACCCCACTCTCAACCTCAAATGAGTCAAGGGGTCACTCCTTATCCTGGGGGCACTTATATCCCCCAGCCTAACAACCCCTATGGATAGCCACAATATATGATTGTTCCCTAAGGAAATTATTATTCCACACATCCTATGTATAATGTTGGGAACAATATGGTTGGAGGACCACAAGGACCCTCAAGTCATGTGTCATCACCTTGGTTTGAATCGGGCCCATCAAATAATTTTCCTTTCTTGGTGATGCTTGACATCCCGATTTGAACAAACTCACCAATGACCCCATCTTTCACAACTTACTTTAGCCTCCAATCCTACACAAATTCCCGCATACATCCCAAAGTTTGAAGGGAAACACGAGGAGGATGCGGGTACACACATCACCACATATCATTTATGGTGCATTTCTAGTTCCATGGTGGATGATAGTATGCAACTTTGGCTCTTTCCCCACACTCTTATTGGTAATGCAGCCAAGTGGTACATTGAGTTACCATGCGCATCAGTCAATACCTTTGGTGCTTTAGCAATGGAATTTTTAAAGCACTTTCAGCTACCCATCTGTTATGAAATCGGGACGGAACTCCTTACATCTTTACGACATGACAATGCCACCCACATCTCCAATCACATCCATGAATGGAGACGTAGGTAGAGGTTAGTCTAAGAGCCCCTCCCGGATTATCTATTAGCGGATTGTTTCTGCAAATCTCTTCTCCCTCAAATCGCTAAAGATGTTGCCTTAAGTGGTGTGGTCATGGAATACCAATCCATTCTGTTAGGTTCCTATACCAATAGGTGTCATAATTTTGAATTGACTTTTCCCCAAGCTTGTAATATGTACATACTTTGCTTTCAGAAAAAAGTTTTCCATATTTAAAAAATAAAAGGAGGGTATGTCCTAAAAGAATAATCAAAGGACAAAAATGAAACAAAAGGTCAAAAAATAAAGAAAAATTGAAAAATATATATATGAACCCTGAAATAAAGCAAACCATGAAAGTGTGCAAATCCAAATGCCAGTATTATTTACTTTTTCATGTAAAATAATGATTGTGTGCAGCTTGTTAAAATTCCATAATCCATGATAGTGAAATAGTGTAATCTTGACTATTTCATGTTATAGATAGAGAATAAAGTCTAGCCAAACTATTTAATCTTGGCAGATCAATAGATAGGTAGAGAAATAAAAATAAGCTCAACAGTTTAATCTGGGCCATTAGAAGAAATAAGGTTAAGTTCCGATAGTTTTATTCAAATAAAAAATAAGGTAATAAAGGGTTTTCTAGCTCAAGTGCACCCATGCAGAAGAAGAAAAAATGTTAGGGTAAGAAAGGGTAAGTAGAAGAAACTTGCAGAATGGACTATGTGGTCAAAATATTAAGCACATTTTACATGCTCAAATCATAATGTGTAGGTACATTAATCAAAGTACAAAGCCTAGTAAATATTAGTTTAACTAACTCCCCCTCCTTTCACAAGCTTCTCCCTCTCATGTTTATTAATTTCCCCATCATCCCTTGAAATACCCCTTTTACCCTCCATTTTTACCCTTACTTCATTATCCCATATTTCCCCTAGAAATTCCCTTTAAAATGCCTTCCCCCTTGCAAAAATCATCATTATATTCCATAAATCCCTTTTCCTAGGGTAAAACCCTTTTCCCCCATTTGTGAAAAGTTATTTTCCCCGTTTCTAATTAAAAAACCCATAAATCAACTTATCCTAAGTTGAAAACCCTTCTTTGCAAAAACCCACCCGATGTATCATTTAAGTTACTCCGTGATTTAAAAGTTCAATTAAACACACTTAAGTGTATTTGATTAGGCGGGCCCCTCCTTAACCATTCCCCAAATCCCCTATGCGCATCTTTTCAGCGTGATCACCGTCTGATCAATGCCCATCTCATCTAACGATTATCACTCCATTTTGCACGCATTCCATTTCTGAGCTTTAATGGCATGATAGCACCAGAAATGGGCGGTTTTTCCCAAACCCAATTTAGTGATGTGTCACCATCCCATCATTTTGCATCCCCTCTAAGTTTTACCACACTGCCCCCAAAATTGGTGCAAAGAAGAGCAAAACCACCCTCTCGACACCAGTCACTGTTCATGACCATTTTTCCCGCTTTTCTCAATTCTCACCCAATAAAGCCCTGCAAATGACATTTTTACATTTTTTCAACCATCTGTGCATTGAAAGCCTAATCTTTCTTGTGCCCCTAAAATCTACAACTTCCAATCAACTACCAGTCGCCATCTTTCCTCTAGCACTCGTCTAGAGCCAACATTGGTTGGCTGCGACCTAAAACCTCGACCAAATTCACAATAGCAACCTATGGTTTCAGGTATTCTACAAAATACACCACATTCACCCCTTTTTAATATAAAACTTCAAGTAATTCAAGATTGACTAAATTAAATTAAGCTTTCTACCCCTGAATTAACTTATTTTCACCTAGACCCTCAAAAACCCTGTAAAATCCAAACCACTGGTCAAACCCTATGATGTCAATTTATGATTTTTACCTCTATTTCCACACAATGTCTACCCACATTTCCCTGAATGTTAAGCCTGTTTCAACCCCCGAACTTGACTAAGATCACCTACCTTTGGCTGATAGGGATTTTTAGATTAAAGACACATCCTCCGCCTCTGAAGGAATGAATCTCCACTTCTGGAGAAAAGATAGATTTTTAAACCATGTTGATGAAATTCACCTATGGGAGTCAAATATCCCCCTCTACTCATTCCTAGAAGTCCATAGTCTCTCAGACATTATCCACTATTTTCAGTCCTGTTACATCACCACCAGAGAGCTATAGTAGTGCCAATCAACATCTGCTCTTCACTATCACTCTAGAATCCATCAATCAGATGTTACAGGTCTAGCCCAACCCAAATTTAGCTCCTTTTTCCACTGGAGGACTTCTATAACTGTATAATTATATTGATGAGGACAAAGCTAAGCAAGTGTATAAGAATTTCATAGTTGCAAAAGAACATAACCAAGTTTTACTCCTCCATACATAGCCCCCATATTTTCACAAATTGCCATGCATATTATCACCATGGTATCTTCCATCCTTAGATACAAGATAGATGAACATTTAGATGAAGTCACTTTTGCATTCCTGACCATTTTTACCCCTGGTAAACCTCCAGCCATCAAGTTTGATTATGCTTATTTCATTGCAGACAAAATGCATGAATAACTCATCAGATTGCCCACTGAAAGAGCGTTTAAGTTCTCTGTAGTATTGTATTATTTGTTTTTGAACTACCAAACTGATAAATTCCCCATGAAGATAATAAAATGTGACAGTACAGGAAAAGAGAGGTTTGTGTCTATTGGACACCTATTGTCTAGAAATATTCCACTGTCTCTGATTATAAGGACTTCATAGATTCCTTTGTCCACCTAGTGATGAATATGCTGACAAGGACTCTGCAACCTAGGATTATTCCTTAGATCAAAAAGGTACTTGAGCTAGCTAAAAATAGTAAGATGGGAGACTGGTACTTGTACGATAATCACACAGAGATTAGAGTCTATGGCTGCCACATTGCTCCATATAAATTGCCAAAGTATCTTCCCTTGATAGTTTTTTCCTTGGAATATTTCAGGCAAATCATCAACTCAGATGATGTCCACTTCATGGCTGCAAAGAAGAAGACCCAATTTAGAGTCAAAAGTGAACTGGGCCCCTTTATTTGCAATAATAGACAAGTTGGACCAGAGGCAGACAGTATGTTACAGGAGTTGAAATTTACCAAGAGTTTTATGTGGCAGTATGACCCTCATGGAGTAATAAGCAAAATGAGAACCAGGGTCAAACTAGCTCCTTATGCACATTATTCAGTACCTGAAATTGAAAGATATGCCAACCAAAATGAATGGTTGGAAAACACTTTGGTAGATAAAGATAGCACAATTATTGATGTTGAAAATGCTTTGTATGATATTGAGCAATAGATTGACCTCAGTGAGTTCTTGTAGGTCCCAGATCAAGGTCAAAGGATGGATGCTCCCTCTACATTGCAAACACCTCTGAATAAGGAGAAAAACCCTAAAAATAGAGAAGAAACTTCTAGTTCCTAGATGGAAACAATGGATGAGCAAGAAGACCCCAAGAAAAGGATAAAACTGAATCTTGTTTCCAAACAAGAGGAACAAAGTGAAGCAGAAAGGGCAGAGCTAGAAATAGAGTCAGAAACAATGCCAAAGATAGTGCTAGACACAGCAGGTCTGAAAGGAAAAGAGGCAATTAATAAACCCTCAACTTCTAACACTTAGTTTTTAGAGAGAAAGAAGTCAGTAGAATTTTATTCCTTTGTTAGACTAGCTGACAAAGAAAGAACAATCAAAGATAGATATAAGGAGATCAAATTAAGAAATGAAAAACTAAAATCCGAGACATATGCTCAGTATTTCAAGCATTCAATTCCTAACCAAAGCAGACTAATGTCTGCATTTGATATTGAGGAAGGAAGGATGCAAATGTCATATATGCATCCAACAGTGCCACAATCCAAATCTGTAGCAGATTATAAGAAGGCCACATTTGAAGTGTTGGCAAACGACATCCATCCCGTGGACCAAATAGAGTTTCACAAACAAGCTGGAGAAATGATATACTCCACCTTGACTAGTAAGTCCATGGATGAATATAGGTTACAAGAGTCCTTAAATAATATAATTACACAAATGAAGCTAGAAAAGACCTCCTCTTAGGCCAAGGACAACATGATTAAATCCTTAGAAGATCTGGTCATAGAATTGGGTCGTGATCCTACAGATATTAAGGTAGCTGAACAATTGATCAAAAAGAAAAATGAAGTTATAGAAGCTTTGAAGAAACAGTTAAAACTCCCTGCTTCATTACACCCACAAACCATAGAGGTGTTAGAAAGCCAAACTACCCATGAGGAAATGCTTGACTTGGTGTTACAATTAAAAACCCAGCAGAAAGAAATGGACAAGTTGACCAAGTAATCTAGCCTCCAGGAAGTTTCATCCACTGTCATCCCAACTGTCCCCACAACATTTCCATCTACATTGGTTGAAACATTAGCTCCTACAACTCCATTGGCCACTACATTGCCTACAATAGCACCATCTACTTCAGCAACAGTGTCCACCGCAGTAGATTCTACAGGTGAAAAGTCCAATAGGTTGGCTAAGGCGATGGAAGAGCTGTCCCTCAAAGCTATTGAAATCAGGAAACTAGAAGAGAAAGTAAATAGTCTGGAGACAAACTGTAAAATTGCTCAAATAATGAATAAAGAGGAACAAAAAAAGGTAGCAAGGTTAGCAGAGAGGATAAAGAAACTAGACAAAGAAATGACTCTAGGTGAGCCATTGGGATAGGCAAAAGAAAAACTTTGGACCAATATCATTGACTCTGCCAATGATATTTGGCCATCCATTCAAATAATTTTTTAGCAGATTGACCTGGTTAAAGAGGCCACAGAGGCCATTCAAAAAGTCAGAACAGAGCTGGAAGGGATGCCAGAAGAGGCAACCAGAATCATTAACTTTTTGAATTCTAAGAAAAAATATGAACTAGAAGAATTGAATATTAATGATAGGACAGGGACAATCCTAGAAGTAAGAAGAGTCCTTACTAAAAGGAATTTGATGCACAACTTAGAAGACAAGTGTCATACCATGCAACTTTCCATAGATAGATTTAAGTTCAAGTTTGACACTTTGATACAGAAAGGTTTACCAAGTCCTTTGGTAATTAACGATAAATTGATGATGCAAGAGGACTACGACAAGAAGCTCAGGGAAGTGAAAAAAAATCAAGTCAACAATGCATCCATCCACAACATAGCAAAACAAGGGATGCCCTTTGGTAAAGTCCTTTACCAAGCTTTGGAGAACTTGTTTTACCTCCAGCATGAGGTAAAGCACCTATTTGTAAATAAGCCTACATTTGCTAAGTACACAGAGGTTGATGAGGTCTTCAGAAAGTTGAAAAGCTTTCAGTTACCAACTGAAGAGAGATGGGAGAAGCTAACTAACTTACTTTAATTCAAAGTAAACACAGTTTGGTAAAAACAGAATGGTGAAAGTAAATGGGTAGTTGGTCCAGTAAAAGAGTATCAGAGTCAAAGAGTATCAGTGAAAGAAGATAAGTTGAGGAGCATCAGATATAGCTAAAAAAATCAATCAGCTAAATATCAAAAGAAATCAGATATAATAGTGCCAGAAAGAACTAAGTTAGAAAGGTGGCATTACCTTTTTAGAATTAGATATTTTTTCCCTAAAATAAATTCCAAGTCAGTTTGGGATATTTTGTAAATAATTCTGTATAAATACTTCATAATTCGAAGTATGTAGGTGTGGATTTTACTAGACATTTCTATATACTTTTTGATAAGAAGACCCAGAGGGTTATTGTATCATTTGCTAAGCAAACAAGCTAGATTGATAAATAAAGATCAGATATTTCAAAGGATTCAGGTGTTGAGCGAACTTCAGAGAAGTATTCTCATGTGTTATTGTTATTTTTCTGAAGTTATTCATAATCTTTAATTTGTTTCTGAATCTAAATGTTATAACTAGAATAATACTTCAGAATTTGTTTAATTACACTCTATCTTAACAGTTATACATTTAAATGTTTTCTGTTGATATCTAAGTTAAGGAATTCTTAATTTCTCCTTGGTTTAGATTGATTTCTCGAATATCCAGGTTAAAGGATCCTTAATTGCCCTTTGATCCTGATTACGCCGTCATTCCTAATTCATTATTCGGTCTGAGAACCCTTAATTGCTCTCTCACCCCTAGTGAAACCCTTTCACCCCTCTCTCTCTAAGATCTGGAAAACGCTCTGTTATCTTCCGCTTTGAACATTACCTTTAGTGAATTAATCTAGTTTTGCTTCCTTATTGTTTGATTCCATAGCCCAATGGTCTAAAAGACATCAGTCTATCCATCTGTTTAAGTAATACCAACATCCAATCTCAAATACAAATCAAAATCCCATGAACAATCATAACTAGCCTAAAATCAAAACAAACAAAGTTAAATCATATAGAGAGAGCCCTCTTTGAGTCTAAATTGTCTAGAACCTAGGCTCTAATGTTCGTTAGTGTTTACCTCAGAAATTTCTTTATCCTAAGAACTTCTAGAGAAAATTACTGAGTGATAACATAGTGGTGACCATATTTGGGAATCAGATCCTCAGTCTAAATAAAACTTTAAGAAAATTCTAATTTACATTTTAAGCCTCTTAAAGTCATTTGTTATAAGTTGTTCTTAAAAAATTCCACAAAACCATTTAAAAAATTGAAATCGTGGCTTCTAGGAAGACTCATTATGCTAGGGCTAATCCAGATCCAAACCCTACCCTAGTAGTTGATAATCCAAACCTAATTTTAGGAAAATCTAAAAAGGAATAAGGTCAGATCAATAATATACCATTAGTTAAAGCTGATTCATGCCCTGATGATTGGTTCGTTTTAGAAGAACTTCCATTTGATTTACCATTGTTTAGAACAAAATCTGAAAGTGCAATTTATGAAATTGTTTTAGATCCTGAGTTTATTGCATATATTGAAGTTCAACAAGCTAATAAATCAATTGATGAATACATTCTAAAATCTCCTCAATCATCTATCATTACTGTTGCTACCCCTGAGCTTTCTAAACAATCTTCCATTACTTTAGATTCACCATTATTCACTTCAACTTCATCCATAATATCCTCTGAAATTCATTCTTCACACCCATTTATACCTACACTCCCTCGCCAACCTATCATTACTCATTCATCATCTACTAGCCCCAGTACCTATTCCACCATAACTGGTACATCTGCCAATATTCCTATTGCATCCACAAACACACCTATTGTATCATCTAGCATCCCTATTATATTTGCAAGTTCCTCATCCACTGTTGCATCATCTACAAGTATTGCAACCCCACATCTCAGTCAATCCCAAGATACAGCTATGGTAGCCAGATATGCTCCCTTGAACTTTAATATAGCCCTGTCTCCTATGCCAACAGAGTACAAAAGTAAAATTGTTCAATTCGATGGCACAAGACATTACACTACACAACATCATGTCAATAAGATGACAGATTACTTTGAGTCACACGAAATTGAAATAGATGATGTTCAAATGAGGTTGTTTGCCCAAACTTTAGCTGGTGATGTTAGGAGAAAGAGGGTATGTCCTAAAAGAATAATCAAAGGAAAAAGAAGAAACAAAAGGTCAAAAAATAAAGAAAAATTGAAAAATATATATATGAACCCCAAAATAAAACATACCATGAAAGTGTGCAAGTCCAAATGCCAGTACTATTTACTTTTTCATGCAAAATAATGATTGTGTGCAACTTGTTAAAATGCCATAAACCATGACAGTCAAATAGTGTAATCTTGACTATTTCATGTTTTAAATTTCATGTTATAGATAGAGAATAAAGTCTAGCCAAACTATTTGATCTTGGCAAATTAGTAGATAGGTAGAGAAATAAAAATAAGCTTAGTTTAATCTGGGCCATTGGAAGAAATAAGGTTAAATTTCTATAGTTTTATTCAAATATAAAATAAGGTAATAAAGGGTTTTCTAGCTCATGTGCACCTATGTAGAAGAAGAAAAAAAGATAGGGTAAGAAAGGGTAAGTAGAAGAAACTTGCAGAATGGACTATGTGGTCAAAATATTAAACACATTTTACATGCTCAAATCATAATGTGCAGGTACATTCATCAAAGAACAAAGCTAAGAAAATATGTGTTTAACTAACTCCCCCTCCTTTCACAAGATTCTCCCTCTCATGTTTATTAATTTCCCCATCATCCCTTGAAATACCCCTTTTCCCTTCCATTTTTACCCTTACTTCATTATCCCATATTTTCCCCTAGAAATTCCCTTTAAAATCCATGCCCCCTTGAAAAAGTCATCATTATGTTCCATAAATCCCTTTTCCTAGGGTAAAACCCGTTCCCCCCTTTGTGAAAAGTTATTTTCCCCATTTCTAATAAAAAACCCATAAATCAACTTATCCTAAGTTGAAAACCCTTCCACTTTACAAAAGCCCGCCCGATGGATCATTTAAGTTAATCTGTGATTTAAAAAGTCAATTAAACAGGCTTAAGTGTATTTGATTAGGCAGGTCCTTCCTTAACCATTCCCCAAATCCCCTACATGCATCTTTTCAACACGATCACCATCTGATAAACGCCCATCTCATCTAACGATTATCGCTCCATTTTGCGTGCATTCCAGTTCTGAGCTTTAACGGCCTGATAGTGCCCAAAATGGGCATTTTTTCCCTGACCCAATTTAGTGACATGTCAACATTGCATCATTTCACATCCCCTCCGAGTTTTACCACCCTGCCCCCAAAAGTAGTGTGAAGAAGGGAAAAACCACCCTCTCGATACCAGTCACTGTTCATGACCACTTTTCCCAATTTTCTCAGTTCTCACCCAATAAAGCCCCGCAAATGCAATTTTTACATTTTTTTGACCATCTGGGCATTGAAAGCCTAAGCTTTCTTGTGCCCCTAAAATCTACAACCTCTAATCGACTATCAGTCACCATCTTGCCTCCAGCACTCGTCCAAAGCCAACACAGGTCGTCTGTGACCTAAAACCTCGACCAAATTCACAACAGCAAGCTCCGGTTTTAGGTATTCTACAAAATACACCACATTTTCCCCTTTTTAATATAAAATTTCAAGTAATTCAAGATTGATTAAATTAAATTAAGCTTTCTACCCTTGAATTAACTGATTTGCACCTAGACCCTTAAAATCCCTGTAAATCCCAGACCACTGGTTGAACCCTGCGAAGTCAATTTCCAATTTTTACCTCTGTTTCCACACAATGTCTACCCACATTTCCCTGAATGTTAAGCCTGTTTCAACTCCCCACCTTGACCAAGATCACCTACCTTTGGTTGATGGGGATTTTTAAATTAAATATACATCCTTCGCCTCCGAAAGAATGAAGCTCCACTTCTGGAGAAAAGATAGATTTTTAAACCATGCTGATGACATTCACCTCTGGGAGTCAAATCTCCCCCTCTACTCATTCCCAGAAGTCCACAGTCTCCCAGACATTATCCACTATTTTCAGACCTGCTACATCCCCAGCTAGAGAGTTGTAGTAGCCCCCAATCAACATCTGCTCTTCACTATCACTCCAGAATCCATCAATCAGATGTTACAGGCCCAGTCTAGCCCAAATTTAGCTCCTTTATCCATTGGAGGTCTTGTAGAACTATATAATTATATTGATGAGGACAAAGCTAAGACATGTTCAAGAATTTCATAGTTGCAAAAGAACATAACCAAGTTTTAGTCCTCCATACATAGCCCCATATTTTCACAAACTACCAAGCATATTATAACCATGGTATCTTCCATCCTTGGATACAGGAAAGATGAACATGTAGATGAATTCACTTGTGCATTCCTGTCCATTTTTACCCTTGGTAAACCTCCTGCCATCAATTTTGATTATGCTCAGTTCATTGTAGACAAAATGCATGAACAACTCATCAAATTGCACATTGAAAGAGTTTTTAAGTTCTCTGCAGTATTGTATTATTTGTTTTTGTACTACCAAACTAATAAATTCCCCATGAAGATCATAAAATGTGACAGTATAGGAAAAGAGAGGTCTGTGATCTATTGGAAACCTATTGTCTAGAAATATTCCACTGTCTCTGATTATAACGACTTCATAGATTCCTTTTTCCACCTAGTGATGAATATGCTAACAGGGACTATGCAACCTAGGATTAGTCCTCAGATCAAAAGGGTACTTGAGCTGGCTAAAAATCTTAAGATAGGAGAATGGTACTTGTACGAGAATCACATAGAGATTAGAGTCTATGGCTGCCACTTGGCTCCATATAAATTTCTAAAATATCTTCCCTTGAGAATTTTTGCCTTGGAATATTTCAGGCAAATCATCAACTCAGATGATGTCCACTTCGTGGCTACAAAGAATAAGACCCAATTTAGAGTCAAAAGTGAATTGTGCCCCTTTATTTGCAATAATAGACAAGCTGGACCAGAGGCAGACACTATGTTACAGGAGTTGAAATTTACCAAGAGTTTTATGTGGCACTCCTCAAGGAGTAATAAGAAAAATGAGAACCAAGGTCAAACTAGCTCCTTATCCACATTATTCAGCACCTGAAATTGAAATATATCCCAACCAAACTGAATGGTTAGAAAACACTTTGCTAGATAAAGATAGCATAATTATTGATGTTGAAAATTCTCTATATGATATTGAGCAATAGATTGACCTTAGTGACTTCTTGTAGGTCCCAGATCAAGGTCAAAGGATGGATGTACCCTCTACATTGCAAACACATCTGAATAAGGAGAAAAAACCTAAAAATATAGAAGAAACTTCCAGTTCCCAAATGGAAACAATGGATGAGCAAGAAGACCCCAGGAAAAGGAGAAAATTGAATCTTGTTTCGGAACAGCAGGAACACAGGGAAGTAGAAAGGGCAGAGCTAGAAATAGAGTCAGGAACAATTCCAGAGATAGTGCTAGACACAGCAGGTCAGAAAGGAAAAGTGGCCATCAATGAACCCTAAACTTCTAACACTCAGCTGTTAGAGAGGCAGAAGTTGGTAGAAGTTTCTTCCTTTGTCAGACCAGCTGACAAAGAAAGAACCATCAAAGATAGATACAAGGAGATCAAATTAAGAAATGAAAAACTGAAAGCTAAGACATATGCTCAGTAATTCAAGCATTCAACTCCTAACCAGAGCAGACTAATGTCTTCATTTGATATAGAGGAAGGAAAGATGCAAATGTCATATATGCACCCAACAGAGCCACAACCCAAATCTACAGCAGATTATAAGAAGGCCACATTTGAAGTGTTGGCAAAGGACATCCATCTCATGGAACAAATAGAGTTTGAAAAATAAGCTGGAGAAATGATATACTCCACCTTGACTGGTAAGGCCATGGATGCATACAGGTTACAAGAGTCCTTAAATAATATAATTGCATATATGAAGCTAGAAAATGGCTCCTCTCAGGCCAAGGACGACAAGATTAAATCCTTTAGAAGACCTGGTCATAGAATTGGGCCATGATCCCGTAGATATTAAGGCAGTTGAAAAATTGATCAAAAATAAAAATGAAGTTATAGAAGCTTTGAAGAAACAGTTAAAACTCCCTACTTCATTACACCCACAGACCACAGAGGTGTTAGAAAGCCAAATTGTCTATGAGGAAATGCTTGACTTGTTGTTGCAAATGAACACCCAGCTGAAAGAAATAGAGAAAGAAATGGACAAGTTGACCAAGTAGGCCAGCCTCCACGAAGCTGCATCCACTATCATCCCAACTGTCACCATAATAGTATGGTCTACATTGGTTTAAACATTAGCTCCTACAGCTCCATTGGCCACTTCATTGCCTGCAGAAAACACCATCTACTTCAGCAACATGGTCAACCGCATCAGATTCTACATGTGAAGAAGCCAATAGGTTGGCTAAGGTGATGAAAGAGATGTCCCTCAAAGCTATTGAAATCAGGAAACTGGAAGAGAAAGTAAACAGCCTGGAGACAGACTGTAAACTTGCTTAAATTATGAATAAAGAGGAACAACAAAAGATAGCAAGGTTAACATAGAGGATAAAGAAACTAGAGAAAGAAATGACTCTAGGTGAGCCATTGGGATAGGCAAAAGAAAAACATTGGACCAACATCATTGAATCTGTGAATGATATTTGGCCATCCATTCAAATAATTTTTTAGTAGATTGACTTGGTTAAAGAGGCCATAGAGGCCATTCGAAAAGTCAGAACAGAGCTGGAAGGGATGCCAGAAGAGGAAACCAGAATCATTAGCTTTTTGAATTCTAAGAACAAATATGAACTGGAAGAATTGAATATTAATGATATAACAAGTACAATCCTAGAAGTAAGAAGAGTCCTTACTAAAAAGAATTTGATACACAACTTAGAAGACAAGTGTCAGACCATGCAACTTTCCATAGATAGTTTTAAGTTCAAGTTTCACACTTTGATACAGAAAGTTTTACCAATTCCTTTGGTAATTAATGATAAATTGATGACACAGGGGAATACAACAAGGAGCTTAGGGAAGTGGCCAAAAATCAAGTCAACAATGCAGCCATCCACAACACAGCAAAACAAGGGATGCCCTCTAGTAAAGTCCTTTACCAAGCTTTGGAGAACTTTTTTTACCTCCAGCTTCACGTAAAACACCTGTTTGTAAATAATCCTACATTTTCTAAGTACATAGAGGTCGATGAGGTCTTCAGAAAGTTGAAAAACATTCAGTTACCAACTAGAGTGATGGGAGCAGCTAACTAACTTACTTTAATTCAATGTAAACAAAATTTGGTAAAAAGAGAATGGTGAAAGTAAGTGGGCAGTTGGTCCAATCAAAGAGTGTCAGTGAAAGAAGATAAGTTGAAGAGCATTAGATACAGCTTAAAAATAAATCAACTAAATATCAAAAGAAATTAGATATAATAGTGCCAGAAAGAAATAAGTTAGAAAGGTGGCATTACCCTTTTAGAATTAGATATTTATTCCCTAAAATAAATCCCAAGTCAGTTTGGGATATTTTATAAATAATTATATATAAATACTTCATAATTCGAAGTATGTGGGTGTGGATTTTACTAGACATTTCTATAGACTTTTTGATCAGAAGATCCAGAGGGTTATTGTATCATTTGTTGAGCCAACAAGCTAGATTGATAAATGTATATCATATATTTCAAAGGATTTAGGTGTGGAGAGAACTTCATAGAAGTATTCTCATGTGTTATTTCTATTTTTCTCAAGTTATTCATAATATTTAATGTGTTTCTGAATCTAAATGTTATAACTGGAATAATACTTCAGAATTTTTTCAATTACACTCTGTCTTAATAGTTATACATTTAAATGTTTTATGTTGATATATAAGTTAAGGAATTCTTAATTTCTCCTTGGTTTATATTGATTTATCAAATTTCCAGGTCAAAGGATCCTTAATTTCCCTTTGATCCCAATTACGCCTTCATTACTCATTCATTATTCGGTCTGAGAACCCTTAATTTCTCTCTCGCCCCTAGTGAAACCCTTTCACCCCTCTATCTCAAAGATCTGGAGAATGCTTTGTTATCTTGCCCTTTGAACATTCCCTTTAGTGAATTAATCCATTTTTCTTCCTTATTGTTTGACTCCATAGCCCAATGGTCTAAAAGACATTAGTCTATTCATCTATTTAAGTAATACCACCATCCAATCTCAAATCAAAATCAAAATCCCACGAACAATCATAGCTAGCCTAAAATCAAAACAAACAAAGTTAAATCATACAGAGAGAGCCCTCTCTGAGTCTAGGTTGGATAGAACTTATGCTCCAAAGTTGATTAGTGGTTACCTCAGAAATATCTTTCTTCTGACAACTTCTAGAGAAAATTACTAAGTGATAACATAGTGGTGACCATACTAGTGATTCAGATCCTCAGTCTAAATAAAACTTTAAGAAAATTCTAATTTACATTTTAAGCCTCTTAAAGTCATTTGTTAGAAGTTGTTCTTAAAAAATTCCACAAAAAAGATTTAAAAATTTGAAATTATGGCTTCTAGGAAGACTCATTATACTAGGGCTAATCCAGATCCAAACCCTGCCCCAATAGTTGATAATCCAAACCTAATTTCAAGAAAATCTAAAAAGGAATAAGGTCAGGTCAACAATATACCATTAGTTAAAGCTAATTCGTGCCCTGATGATTGGTTAGTTTTAGAAGAACTTCCATTTGATTTATCATTGTTTAGAACAAAATCTGAAAGTGCAATTTATGAAAATATTTTAGATCCTGAGTTTATTGCATATATTGAAGTTCAACAAGCTAATAAATCAATTGATGAATACATTCTAAAATATCCTCAATCATCTACCGTCACTGTCGCTACCCCTGACCTTTCTGAACAATCTTCCATTACTTTAGATTCGCCATTATTCACTTCAACTTCATCCATAATATCCTCTGAAATTCATTCGTCACACACATTTATACCTACACTCCCTTGCCAACCTATCATTACTCATTCATCATCTACTAGCCCCAGTACCTATTCCACCATAACTGGTACATCTGCCAATATTCCTATTGCATCCACAAACACACCTATTGTATCATCTAGCATCCCTATTATATTTTCAAGTTCCTCATCCATTGTTGCATCATCTACAATTACTGCAACGCCACATCTCATTCAATCCCAACGTACAGATATGGAAGCCAAATATGCTCCCTATAACTTTAATGTAGCCCTATCTTGTATGCCAGCAGACTACCAAAGTAAAATTGTTCAATTTGATGGCACAGTACATTACACTACACAACATCATGTCAATAAGATGACAAATTACTTTGAGTCGCACGAAATTGACATAGATGATGTTCAAATGAGGTTGTTTGCCCAAACTTTAGCTGGTGATGTTAGGAAATGGTTTAGAGCATTGCCTACTAGTAGTATTGATAGTTTAGATATGTTTTACTAGTAATTTTTTAACAAATGGGAGAAGAAAAAGAATCCCTTGCAAGTACTTTCAAAATATGATAGTATTAAAAGGGGACCTAATGAAACTGTTCAAGGTTACTGCACTAGATTTAATAACATATATAATGCTATTCTAGTTAACCTTAGACCCTCACTAGATTTAGCATTAATAAAATTCCCTGTGTGTTTTGACACTGACATGGCATTCCAACTTAGGGAAAAAAACCCCCCCAACATTAGAATAAATGCAAAGTGTAGCTATTAGTGTAGAAGCTAATCTATTATATAAAGGAGCTAGAGTTAGGAATGAAAGAATAGTGACTGTAAAAGAGGAAACTTCATCATCAGACATTAAAATAGATAGTTTAGCCAAAAGTATGGAAAGATTAATGGATAAGCTAGACAACATAGAAAGGAAACCCCATTGGGATAACCTGCAAGGTCCTCAAGTTAGAAACCCAAATTTTAGGAAAAACTAAAACAATGGAAAACCTAGGGAAACTAGGCCAGATAAGAACATCAGGCCACCTTTTCAAGAAAACTATGCTGAGAGTTCCCATAAAGAGGATCTAGATCAAGACACACAAATAAAATTAATGGGAATAAACAATGAAGACCCTATTTTTCTGACCTAAGACGAACATGAACTGTATATGCTGCAACAATTACAGTTGTAGTCTGGTGATTCATTTGACTACAAACAGGGATATGACTCTGCCATCTTTGAGGTTCATAAATAGTATAATCTTAGGGGCAAATAATGTTGATGTCCCTGATCAAACTAAGAAAACAACTCAAAATTCTTACCTAAGGGCTGCAGAAGGTTGATCAAGGGTTATGTCTATAATTCTAGGGATAATTTATTACCTAGGGATCCATTAGATTAATCCCTAGAATTATAGACATAACACCTGATCAACCTTTTGCATCCACTTCAACTCAAGGTGTTCCACCTAAGAAACCAACAGAAAAAGCTCAAAACACTAGAACTGAAGTCTCACAAAAGGAGGTACCCAATGAAGAAAAAGAAGACAAGTATACTCAAACCTTTGCCCCAAGAATTCAAAACCCCCAAATAGAAAAATTATCCCTGCCATTTGAACAAAGATATACAAACTAAAAATATCAGTTCCTTTAACAGAACTGATCAAAAATGAAAATTACAAATCACGGATAACCCAAGCTTTAGACATTGTTGAAAATGAGGATTCAGTCAACCTGTTTGATGACCAACCAAAAGTCGTATTTGGTCCAGATGTTAATGGAAAACCACAATAAGGAGGAGTTCCACCTTTTTACATTAGCCTTAATATCCATGACAAAATCATGCATAACACAATGTTAGATTCTGGGGCATCTCACAACTTAATGCCGAAAACAATGATGGAGAAATTAAACCTAGACATTACAAGACCTTACAAAGATTTATTCTCATTTGATTCTAGTCAGGTAAAATGTCTAGGATTGATTAAAGATCTATGTGTCACTTTAGTCTAGTATCTTGCCAAAAGCATCCTTATGGACATTGTAGTTGCAGATATCCCAGAAAAGTATGGCATGCTGTTATCCAGATCATGGGGAGCCAAACTTCAGGGATCTTTACAACTAGATATGTCATATGCAACAATCTCTATTTTTGGTCAACCAAAGAAATTATACATGGAAACCTTAATGAAGTATATGGTAAGTAGCTAGGATTGGCCTCAAAACTTTCCTATCTACTCCGTACACTCTGATATGGATTCTTTTATCCTATATATGTTGATCAAACACAAGAGAAAATTGCACTCAATGCTAATCAAGAACCAAATGAAATTGTAGTTTCTACAAAAAATGAAACAGACCAAACTAAAGAATTATTAAATGAACGGAAAAATCAAATCATTTAGTTGATGAAAAGTTTGTTGTACAAGATAGTGTAAATATAGATCATGAAGTGTTGTGGCATTTAGATTTTGATGGGTCAATCAATAGATTAGGAGTAGGAGCAGGATTTTGGATATATAATTTAGAAAATGAGTACTCAGAAGGTCATGCATATAGATTAAATTTCAAATGTACTAACAATATGGCTGAGTATGAAGCCTTAATTTTAGGTCTTAGGTTAGTTAAAAATCTAGGAGCTAAAAGAGTTTCTGTCATGGGAGACTCTGAACTAATCGTAAAGTAGATTAATGGTGTATATATGACGAACGACCCTAGATTAGGTTGTTATAAGGAAACTATTGTAGAATTACATAACACTTTCCTTGAAACAAAGCTTGCAGTAATTCCTAGAAAGCATAATATGCAAGCTCATAGTTTAGCTATGTTTTCCAGTACTTGTAAATTAGCTTTCCAGCCTAATCATTAGTACACTGCTGAAGTTAGGCATAGACCTGCAATTCCAGATAATTTAAAGAATTGGCAAATATTTTATGATGATAAACAAATAAATAACTTTTTGATTTTAGAGGAATTTAGTAATAACAATATAGACACTGATACATCAATAGATCTTGACATTAAGAATGAAATAGAAATAAATGAGATGATGAAATAAATAGATTTAACCCTACTAAAATCACAAAATCAGATGTAAATAACTTAGAGCAAATTGAGATTGATGAAATAATCAGTGAAGAAACCGAAGTAATTAATCTCAAAGATAATTTCTTACCTAAGGGATTAAACCCTTTGGAAGACTTATTTGATTCAAATGATGTTCCTAGGAAGCCTAAGATGTAACCTTTAAGGTCTGATATTGAAGAATGTAATATAGGCATGGATGAAAATCCTAAACTCGTTAAACTTTCAAAACCATTACCCCCAGCTGAGAAAGTGAAATACCTTGAACTATTGAAAGAGTTTCAAGATGTCTTTGCTTGGAGTTATGAGGACCTTAAATCCTATGACACCAACATCATCCAGCACACAATTCCTATTAAGGAAAATCAAAAGCCTTTCAAACAAAAACTTAGGAGGATTAATCCTATCTTATTACCTGCAATTGAAAAAGAAATACAGAGGATGTATGATGCCAAAATAATAGCACCAATCAAATTTTCTGATTGGGTCTCAAACTTAGTGCCAACTAGGAAGAAAACTAGTGAGATCAGACTCTGTGTTGATCTCAGAAACCTCAACAAAGTGTCACTAAAAGACAACTACCCTCTTCCCAAAATGGACCACATTTTACAGAGAGTAGTTGGAGCAACCAGAATCTCATTGTTGGATGGGTTTTCTGGTTACAATCAAATCCTGGTACATCCTGATGACCAACCCAAAACTACCTTTACTACTCCTTGGGGCACATTTATGTATGTAAAAATGCCTTTTGGACTAATGAATGCAGGAGCCACTTTCCAGAGGGATATGGATATAGCTTTCGCAAGAGAAATCCATGACTTCCTTGTAATTTATCTAGATGATATTACTGTATTTTAAAAATCTGACAATGAACATCTAGATCATTTAAGGCAAGTTTTTATTAAATGCAGGAAATTTGGTATTTCCTTAAACCCCAAAAAATCATTGTTTGGGTTAGAAGAAGGAAAGTTGTTAGGTAACATAATTTCAAAAGATGGTATAAGAATATACCCTACTAGAATAGAATCCATCCTGCAAATAAAGCACCCTAGGAACATTAAAGAGTTACAAACTTTCTTAGGTAAAATTAATTTTCTTAGAAGATTTATATCTAATTTCGTAGAATTAATTAGATCATTAAATAACATACTGAAAAAGGATTCCACCATAAAATGGATTTTTGAGGCTAAAAACTCTTTTGAAGACATCAAACTAGCCTTGACCAAAACACCTGTGTTAATCAATCCTACATTTGACAAAGATTTCATCTTGTTTTCCTTTGCTTCTAAGTATACAACTGTTGTAGTTTTGCTGCAGAAAAATGATCAGGGCTATGAACAACCATTTATTTCTTTAGCAAATCCCTTACAGACGCCACCCCAAAATATAATATAATGGAAAAACAAGCTTTGGCTTTAGTCAAAGCCATTAAGGACTTTAGGGTATACATCTTATATTCTCATATAGTGGCCTACGTTCCTAATTCAGTCGTTAAGGAGATCCTAACTCAGGATGGTCCTGATGGAAAAAGGGGAAAGTGTATTGCCACTATTTTAGAGTATGATATATAAATCAAACCTACGAAGTTAATCAAGGGTCAAGGTTTAGCCAAAATCATGTTTGAATCCAACCGTCAGGCCTTAGACATAAACTTTATTGTAGCTATAGATAACGAAGCAGAGATGGTGACTCCACTGATCAGCCAGGCTTTTCTTGATTCACCTTGGTATGCTGATATTATTTATGTTTTACTGAATTTACAAGCTCCTCCTAAATTATCTAGAAACAAAAGTAGGTTTTTGAAGATGAAATCCTTGAAATTTTGCATATTAGATAATGCTCTATTTTGGAAAGATCATGAAGGTATTCTTCTTAATTGTTTATTAAAAGGTGAATCTAATAAAGTTATGGAAGAGTTTCATTCAGGTGACTATGGAGGACACCTTTACTAGAAGACTCCGAAAGATAAAATCCTTAGAGCTGGCTTTTACTGGCCTACCTTGTTTGCTAATGTCAAAAGTATGTGACCTCCTGTCACAAATGCCAAATACTTGAGGGAAAGAAAAAACTCTTACTTTTACCCCTCAAACCTCTCTCTGCAGAAATACCTTTTCAACAATGGGGTTTAGACTTCATTGGTGAAATTCATCCACCCTCCTCTACCCAGCACAAATGGTCCTCACTGCTATAGACTACTTTACAAAATGGATAGAGGCCATACCTTCAAGGCAAGCCAAAAATACTGTAATCATAACCTTCCTTGAAGCCAATATTCTATCAAAATTTGGATGCCCAACTAAGCTCATTATTGATAATGCAATAGCCTTTAAATCCAAGAAAATGATAGATTTTTGCAATAGAGAACATATCATCCTTGGCCATTCCACAACCTATTACCCTCAAGGTAATGGACTAGCATAATCCTCGAACAAAAGCCTAGTAAATGTTATCAAGAAAATACTAGAAGACAACAAGAAAACATGGAATAAAAAGTTAGTCAATGCCTTAGGGGTAGACAGATTAACTACAAAGAAATCAATTAGTACTTCTCCCTATCAACTTGTATATGGGATTGAAGTTGTCTTTCCATCCTCCTTGCGAGTACCTGTAATGAAAATACTTTAAGAGTTGCAAGTTGAACCGAATAGTATTTAAAGAAGAATCAATCAAACTATTCATCTGTAACAAACTCGAGAGGAGGTCTATGTCAGATCTCAAATTGTGCAGGAAAAAATTAAAAAGATCTTTGACAAAAGAACCAAGGTTGAAGATTTCTACATTGGTGACAAAGTGCTCAGGTGGGACTCAAGGAGAGAAGATAAAGGTAAACATGGGAAATTTGATTTCCTATGGAAAGGCCCTTATGTCATTTATGCTTACAGAGGTAATAACACTTTCTTCCTAAGAGAACTTGATGGTACAGATGCAAAAGGTGGGCCAGTGAATAGAGGAATGCTAAAACATTATTTTCTGCCAAGTTAACCAGCATGTCACTAATTATCATTTTCCATTGTACATACCTTATTAACCAAGTCTAGTTTGGATTGGATGATTATCTTATAAATTTTAGAGTAAAATCTAAAGTTATTAAGGTATAACATCATAGAGTGAAAAATAAAACCATTTGCAAGCTAAGCCAGAGTCAATCATTTCAAGGCCACTGATCTTCAAAGTTCTTGACATCTTCCAAAAGATGACATCCCTAAGCAGAGCCACTATTAGGTTCCTATACCAATATGTGTCATAATTTTGAATTGACTTTTCCTCAATCTTGTAATATGTACATACTTTGCTTACAGCAAATAGTTTTACATATTTAAAGAAAAAAAGAGGGTATGTCCTAAAAGAATAATCAAAGGACAAA
The DNA here is from genome assembly GCA_031772625.1 of Pinus tabuliformis. Lineage (NCBI taxonomy): Eukaryota > Viridiplantae > Streptophyta > Pinopsida > Pinales > Pinaceae > Pinus > Pinus tabuliformis. The sequence continues at coordinate 209,858,618 of CM062809.1, read as the reverse complement.
AAAGAAACAAAAGGTAAAAAAATAAAGAAAAATTGAAATATATATATGAACCCCAAAATAAAACAGACCATGAAAGTGTGCAAGTCCAAATGCCACTACTATTTACTTTTTCATACAAAATAATGATTGTGTGCATCTTGTTAAAATGCCATAATCCATGATAGTCAAATAGTGTAATCTTGACTATTTCATGTTTTAAATTTCATGTTATAGATAGAGAATAAAGTCTAACCAAACTATTTAATATTGGCAGATTAGTAGATAGGTAGAGAAATAAAAATGACTTCAACAGTTTAATCTGGGCCATTGGAAGATATAAGTTTAAATTTATATAGTTTTATTCAAATAAAAAATAAGGTAAAAAAGGGTTTTCTAGGTCAAGTGCACCCATGCATAAGAATAAAAAATGTTAGGGTAAGAAAGGGTAAGTAGAAGAAACTTGCAGAATGGACTATGTGGTCAAAATATTAAGCACATTTTACATGCTCAAATCATAATGTGCAGGTACATTCATCAAAGCACAAAGCTAATAAAATATGAGTTTAACTAACTCCCCCTACTTTCACAAACTTCTCCCTCTCATGTTTATTAATTTCCCCATCATCCCTTGAAATACCCCTTTTCCCCTCCATTTTTACCCTTACCTCATTATCCCATATTTTCCCCTACAAATTCCCTTTAAAATCCCTTCCCCCTTGCTAAAATCATCATTATGTTCCATAAATCCCTTTTCCTAGGGTAAAACCGTTTTCCCCCCTTTGTGAAAAGTTATTTTCACCATTTCTAACAAAAAAACCCATAAATCAACTTATCCTAAGTTGAAAACCCTTCCACTTTGCAAAAACCTGCCTGATGGATCATTTAAGTTACTCCATGATTTAAAAAGTCAATTAAACGGGCTTAAGTGTATTTGATTAGGTGGGCCCCTCCTTAACCATTTCCAAAATCCCCTTTGTGCATCTTTTCAGCACGATCACCGTCCAATCCACACCCATCTCATCTAACGTTTATCACTGCATTTTGAGTGCATTCCACTTCCGAGCTTTAACAACCCAATAGCACCCGAAATGGGTGGTTTTGCCCAGACCCAATTTAGCAATGTGTCACCATCGCATCATTTCACATCCCCTCAAATTTTTACCATCCTACCCCCAAAAGTGGTGCAAAGAAGGGCAAATCCACCCTCTTGATGCTAGTGATTGTTCATGACCATTTTTCCCACTTTGCTCAATTCTCATCCAATAAAGCCCCCCAAACACCATTTTTACATTTTCTCGACCGTCTGTGCATTGAAAGCCTAAGATTTCTTGCGCCCTTGAAATCTACAACCACCAATCAACTACCAGTCACCATCTTACCTCCAGCACTCGTCCAGAGCCAACAAAAATCATCTGCAACCTAAAATCTTGACCAAATTCACAACACCAACCTCCAGTTTCAGGTATTCTGTAAAATACACCACATTCACCCCTTTTAATATAAAAGTTCAAGTAATTCAAGATTGACTAAATTAAATTAATCTTTCTACCCCTAAATTAATTGATTTGCACCCAGAACCTTAAAAACCCTGTAAAACCCAGACCACTAATCAAACCCTACGAAGTCAATTTCTGATTTTTACCTCTGTTTCCACGCAATGTCTACCCACATTTCATTGAATGTTAAGCCTGTTTCAACCCCCACCTTCACCAAGAACACCTACCTTTGGCCGATAGGTATTTTCAAATTAAATATAAATCCTCCGCCTCTGAAAGAATGAAGCTCCACTTCTGGAGAAAAGATAGATTTTTAAACCATGCCAATGACATTCACCTCTGGGAGTTAAATCTCCCCCTCTACTCATTCCCAGAATTCCACAGTCTCCCTGACATTATCCACTATTGTCAAACCTGCTACATCCCCAGCCAGAGAGTTGTAGTAGCCCCTAGCCAACATTGGCTCTTCACTAATACTCCAGAATCCATCAATCAGATGTTACAAGTCTAGCCCAGGCAAAATTTAGCTCCTTTTTCCATTGGAGGACTTCTAGAACTATATAATTCTATTGATGAGGACAAAGCTAAGAAAGTGTTCAAGAATTTCGTAGTTGCAAAAGAACATACACCAAGTTTTACTCCTCCATACATAGCCCCCATATATTCACAAACTGTCAGGCATATTATCACCATGGTATCTTCCATCCTTGGATAAAAGATAGATGAACATGTAGATGAAGTCACTTTTGTATTCATGTCCCTTTTTACCCCTGGTAAACCTCCTGCAGTCATGTTTGATTATGCTCAGTTCATTGCAGACAAAATGCATGAACAACTCATCAGATTGCCCATTGAAAGAGTGTTTAAGTTCTCTATAGTATTATATTATTTGTTTTTGTACTACCAAACTAATAAATTCCCCATGAAGATCATAAAATGTGACAATAGAGGAAAAGAGAGGTTTTTTCTCTATTAGACACCTATTGTCCAGAAATATTCCACAGTCTTTGATTATAAGGACTTCATAGATTCCTTTGTCCACCTAGTGATGAATATGCTAACAGGACTATGCAACCTAGGATTAGTCCTTAGATCAAAAAGGTACTTGAGCTAGCTAAAAATAGTAAGATAGTAGACTGGTACTTACACACAGAGATCAGAGTCTCCGACTGCGACCTGGCTCCATATAAATTTCCAAAGTATCTTCTCTTGAGAATTTTTGCCTTGGAATATTTCAGGAAAATCATCAACTCAAATGATGTCCACTTTGTGGCTGCAAAGAAGAAGACCCAATTCAGAGTCAAAAGTGAACTGGGCCCCTTTATTTGCAATAATAGACAAGCTGGACTAGAGGTAGACAGTATGTTACAAGAGTTGAAATTTACCAAGAGTTTTATGTGGCAGTATGACCCTCATGGAGTAATAAGTAAAATGAGAACTAGGGTCAAACTAGCTCCTTATTCACATTATTCAGTACCTAAAATTGAAATATATGGCAACCAAACTGAATGGTTGGAAAACACTTTGGTAGATAAAGATAGCACAATTATTGATGTTGAAAATGCTCTATATGATATTGAGCAACATATTGACCTCAATGAGTTTCTGCAGGTCCCAGATCAAGGTCAAAGGATGGATGCTCCATTTGCATTGTAAACACCTTTGAATAAGGAGAAAAACGCTAAAAACAGAGAAGAAACTTCTAGTTCTCAGATGGAAACAATGGATGAGCAAGAAGACCCTAGGAAAAAGAGAAAACTGAACCCTATTTCCCAATAGGAGGAACATAGTGAAGCAGAAAGGGCAAATCTAGAAATAGAGTCAGAAACAATGCTAGAGACAGTGTCAGAAAAAATAGGTAAGAAAGGAAAAGAGGCAATCAATGGACCCTCAACTTCTAACACTCAGCTATTAGAGAGACAAAAGTCAACAAAAGTTTCTTCCTTTGTGAGACTAGCTGACAAAGAAAGAACCATCAAAGATAGATACAAGGAGATCAAATTAAGAAATGAAAAATGGAAAGCTGAGACATATGGTCAGTATTTTAGGAATTCAGCTCCTAACCAGAGCAAACTAATGTCTACATTTGGTATTGAGGAAGGAAAGATGCAAATGTCATATATGCATCCAACAATGCCACAACCAAAATCTGCAGTAGATTATAAGAAGGCCACATTTGAAGTGTTGGAAAAGGACATCCATCCCATGGACCAAATAGAGTTTCACACACAAGCTAGAGAAATGATATACTCCACCTTGAATGGTAAGCCCATGGATGCATACAAGTTACAAAAGTCCTTAAATAATATAATTTCACAAATGAAGCTAGAAAAGGCCTCCTCTCAGGCCGAGGACAACAGGATTAAATCCTCAGAAGACCTGGTCATAGAATTGGGCCATGATCTTGTAGATATTAAGGTAGCTGAGCAATTGATCAAAAAGAAAAATGAAGATATACCAGCTTTGAAGAAATAGTTAAAACTCCCTGCTTCATTACACCCACAAACCACAAAGGTGTTAGAAAGCCAAATTGTCCATGAGGAAATGCTTGACTTGGTGCTACAATTGAACACCTAGCTAAAAGAAATGGACAAATAAATGGACAAGTTGACCAAGCATGCCAGCCTCTAGGAAGCTGCATCCACTGTCATCCCAATAGTCACAACAACAGTACCATCCACATTGGCTGAAACATTAGCTTCTATAGCTCCATTGGCCACTGCATTGCCTGCAACAACGCCATCTACTTCAGCAACAGGGTCGACTGCAACGAATTCGACAGGTGAAGAAGCCAATAGGTTAGTTAAGGCGATGGAAGAGATGTCCCTCAAAGCTATTGAAATTAGGAAACTAGAAGAGAAGGTAAACAGTCTGGAGATAGACTGTAAGCTTGCTAAAATTATGAATAACAAGGAACAACAAAAGGTAGCAAGGTTAACAGAGAGGATAAAGAAACTAGAGAAATAAATGACTCTAGGTGAGCCATTGGGACAAGCAAAATAAAAACTTTGGACCAATATCACTGACTTTGTCAATGATATTTGGCCATCCATTCAAATAATTTTTGAGCAGATTGACTTGGTTAAAGATGCCACAAAGGCCATTCAAAAAGTTAGAATAGAGCTGGAAGGGATGCCAGAAGAGGCAACCAGAGTCATTAACTTTTTGAATTCTAATAACAAATATGAACTAGAAGAATTGAATATTAATGATAGGACAGGGACAATCCTAGAAGTAAGAAGAGTCCTTACTAAAAGGAATTTCATGCACAACTTAGAAGGCAAGTGTCAAACCATGCAACTTTCCATAGATAGATTTAAGTTAAAGTTTGACACTTTGATACAGAAAGGTTTACCAAGTCCTTTGGTAATCAACGATAAAATTGATGACATAAGAGGACTACGACAAGAAGCTTAGGGAAGTGGCCAAAAAGCAAGTCAACAATGCAGCCATCCACAACACAGCAAAACAAGGGATGCCCTTTGGTAAAGTCCTATACCAAGCTTTGGAGAACTTGTTTTACCTCCAGCATGAGGTAAAAATCTTGTTTGTAAATAAGCCTACATTTGCTAAGTACATAGAGGCTGATGAGGTCTTCAGAAAGTTGAAGAACATTCAGTTACCAACTGAAGAGAGATGGGAGCATCTAACTGACTTAATTTAATTCAAACTAAACATAGTTTGGTAAAAACATAATGGTTAAAGTAAATGGGTAGTTGTCCCAGTCAACGAGTATCAGAGTCAAACAGTATCAGTGAAATAAGATAAGTTGAAGAGCATCAGATGACAACTAAAAAACCAATCAGCTAAATATCAAAAGAAATCAGATATAATAGTGTCAGAAAGAAATCAGTTAGAAAGGTGGCATTACCTTTTTAGAATTAGATATTTTTTCCCTAAAATAAATCCCAAGTCAATTTGGGATATTTTGTAAATAATTCTATATAAATACGTCATAATTCGAAGTATGTAGGTGTGGATTTTACTAGACATTTCTATAGACTTTTTTATCAGAAGACCCAGAGGGCTATTGTATTATTTGTTGAGCCAACAAACAAGATTGATAAATAAAGATCAGATATTTCAAAGGATTCATGTGTTGAGAGAACTTCAAAGAAGTATTCTCATGCGATATTGTTATTTTTCTCAAGTTATTCATAATATTTAATGCTTTTCTGAATCTAAATGTTATAACTAGAATAATACTTCAAAATTTGTTTAATTACACTCTGTCTTAACAGTTATACATTTAAATGTTTTCTGCTAATATCTATGTTAAGGAATTCTTAATTTCTCCTTGGTTTAGATTGATTTCTCGAATTTCCAGGTTAAGGGATCCTTAATTTCCCTTTGATCCTAATTACCACTTCATTCCTCATTAATTATTCAGTCTCAGAACCCTTAATTTCTCTCTCACGCCTAGTGAAACCCTTTCACCTCTCTGTCTCAAAGATCTAGAAAATGCTCTACTATCTTGCCCTTTGAACATTCCCTTTAGTGAATTAATCCAGTTTTGCTTCCTTATTGTTTGACTCCATAGACCAATGGTCTAAAAGACATCAGTCTATCCATCTGTTTAAGTAATCCCACCATCCAATCTCAAATACAAATCAAAATCCCACGAACAATCATAAGTAGCCTGAAATCAAAACAAACAAAGTTAAATCATACAGAGAGAGCCCTCTCTGAGTCTAAGTTGGCTAGAACCTATGCTCCAAAGTTGGTTAGTGGTTACCTTTGAAATTTCTTTCTTCTTACAACTTCTAGAGAAAATTATTGAGTGATAACACATTTGTCCTACCCAGCACTTAGATTTAATTTATTCTTAGTCTGGCACATTATACGACGTCATTCCCAATGCCCCTATAACTTCCAATTTTACTGCTACTCAGTAACCTAATGTGCACACTGATGGTATTATTGGCGCTACCTCGGGGCTACTGCAAAACAACTTAGCGGTCACATTAACCAGTTTTTAGTTGACCCCGCTACCCAATCAACTACCCTTCCTACTGCCATGATAAACTCTGTGAAGTCTACACAAAATCTCGGCAGTAAGAATAAGAAGAAAAAGAAAAATAATGCTCCTTCTGAAGAGTGTTCAACCAATCAGTCCAACCCAAAATAGAAATCTATTGCACCTCATGATAGTGGAAAGGAAAGAGTTATCAAGTTCCCTTGCAAAATTTGTGCGCAAGACCATATGACATATCGTTGTCCACACCTCCATGAATGCACAAATCTCCTTGCTCAAAAGGACACTGGCCGGACCCCCGTGGTCCTAAACAACCCTTTCCCTTCTTAGCAGCACAAAAATCTGATTGTGAACCAGCCTCAACCCTCGCAAGGGGGATATGATGGTTCACATCATCCTTCAACTAATGAAGGACCATCCACCATTTACACCTTTGAAATGATCGATCTTCAAATAAGAGCCAAAACGTATGGAGCTCCAGTCCCTAATTTTGAGGAAGCTTCCTCGAGTCTAAACCCCTTGCTATCCAATGATCTTCATATCGAACGACCAGTTTTTGATCTTGTGATTTACCCCCAAAAAGGGGCACTTCTTCGCACAACACATAACACATCTGCACATGCTACCTAGAACTATAGTATTGTAGAATAGTTTGCACAAGCACTATTAACTATGTCGGCACTCAAAGTATTGCAAACTTTTCCAGCACAAAGGAAAGCTCTTCTTTTGGCAATTGGTGGGGTCGACCCTCAGGATTCCATGCTTGCAATTTTTGACATCAACAAAGTTAAACCTCCCCTTTCACACTAGCTTGCATTTTAGGTGCAAATATTTTTGAAAGGATGAGAGGTACATAAAACTGTCATTAAATAAGGTGCTTCAACCTGTGTCATATTGGCTTCATGTTGGCTCTCCTTCGGTTCTCCAACCCTCTCATCGCCATTGAATTCCCTTAAAGCTTTCGACGACCACACTTTCATCCCAAAAGGTTACGTTGCTAGCTACCCCATCACTTTGAGTGGGAAAACAGTAATGATGGATATCGAAGTCGTGGATAGAAAACTTGACTATAATCTGTTGTTGGGTCGTAGTTGGACTTATTCCATGACTGCCATTGTCTCTACTATCTTTGGTATCATCCTATTTCCATTCGATGGAAGGATAGTCATAATGGACCAACTGTCCTTTTGTACCCTAGATTACTCCCAGATACCTAGCGGCTCTGTACCTTTAGTAGGTGGTATACATGACTCTTATGTTAGTATCGGTATTGGTCTTTTGAAGGTTTCTTCCCTGATGGGTTGTTTTCCTCTCCCCCTACCTATGGTTCCACATATGGTCTCTATGTTCTCATCTATTCCTCATGAACCGACCAATCCTGGGATCCTTGCGCCTTCATACATTGAATCTTACAGAGAGAAAATGTCGTTGTCACCAACCGAATTGGCCTACCAAGCCATTCAATTAGCATTTGAGTCTCCAATCACTTTGGCCATGACCAATGGTACCACATCCTCTCCCATAACTTCTCCCTCTAATGATCTCCTCAATCAAGTCCTACCTTCGAACGAAGCTATTTGAGAGATCATGTGTTTAGAGGAGCGACCTTGGGAGGATTCTCACAATCACATTTCAATATCTGATTCAGATGTGATACCTATACAAATCATGTCCTTTGAAACACCTGAGATCATTCCCTCACTTTATATAACCATCGAAACTTTGGATTCGGAAGGTAACATGGGAAATCTTTCAAAGACATTGCTCATTGATATTTCAGTCAAGACAGGCATCATCAAAAACATCTAGATTGGAGCCAATTGCACTCCTGAGGAAATTTCAAGATTCACCTACCCTTTTAAGGAATTCCACGATGTATTTTCTTATTCTTACGAGGAAATTCTCGGCATAGACCCATTTATCGTCGAGCATGAGATCAAGGTTTATGAAAATACCAAGCTTGTCCACCAAAGGCTTCGACCAATCCACCCATGGAAAACTGCAGCCATCAAGACTGAGGTGGAAAAATTGTTACGTGTTGGTTTCATTTACCATGTTCCATTAACAGAATGGATTTCCAGTCTGGTTCCTATAGATAAAAAATGGGGTACCATCCGCGTCTGTTTCAACCACAGGACTTGAAAATTGCATGTCCAAAAGATAATTATCTGACATCATTCATTGATTAAATAATCGATCATTGTGGAAGTTGCGAATCCTTCTCATTTATGGATGGTTTCTCAGGCTATAACCAAATCGCCATAAAAACCACGGACTAGCACAAAACCGCCTTCATTTTCCCTTGGGGAATATTTTCATATGGAAAACTCCCATTCGGTTTAGAGAATGCTGGAGAAACATTTCAATGGGCCATGGACTATGCATTCCATGATATCATACATATTGTTCAGAATTACTTGGATGACCTTCCAGCCCATTCCAGGAAGCGAACTCAACACCTAGTTCAATTACAAGCAATTTTTCTTAGGTGCAAGTTCTATAACATATGTCTAAATCTGCAAAAATGTGTTTTCTTTGAGGATTCTGGATGCCTACTTGGTTTCATTGTCTCCAAACATGAGATTAGGGTTGATCCAGATAAGGTAAAGGAAATTACTCAATTTCCCAAGCCACGATCCATTTTGCAGCTTTAACATTTGCAAGGGAAAGAAAACTTCTTACTACGATTCATTGTAAATTATGCCGAGTTAACAAAAGGATTTATGTGCCTACTAAAGAAGGGAGTACCATAATTTTGGGATGATCAGGCCCAATGATCATTTGATGCCTTGAAACAGGAACTTATATCAAACCCACTACTTAGTGCTCCCAACTATGTGCGCAACATTCTCCTCTATCTAGCAGCTCTCCATCCTCTATTGGAATGGTGTTGGTACAAACTCATGATAATTTGAGTGAGCATGTGATCTATTATCTATCGAAAGGCCTGGCTAGGCTCGTACTCAGATATTCACATGTGGAGAAGTTTTCCTTGGCAATTGTCCTTGTTGTCGATCATTTCATACACTATATACTGCTGTGACAGACTATCGTTATCGCTTTGGAGAATCCCATGAGACACGTTGCCTCTCTCATGAAAAGGAAGAACATGTTTTAAATTACTTCCATGCTGGGGAATGTGGCAGTCATCTTTCTATCATATCTACTACCCAGAAAATTTTACGCACAGGATACTACTGGACAACCTTGTTCAAAGATTGTATCAAGGCAATCCAACAGTGTCACCCTTGTCAAGTATTTACAAAGAAAAAGTACATATCTTGGCTCCCCTACACCTAGTTATCTCTGTCGACCCCTTTTCCAAATGGGGTATTGACTTTTTCACATGTAACCCAACTTGCTCTGATGGACACAACTACATTATTGTCATTGTGGACTAGTTTATGAAATGGGCCGAAGCCATACCCACTTTCTAGGCTAATGGACAAATCACGGTGTTATTCCTATTTAATCAAGTTATCTATGATTTTGGTGTGTCCTGAACGATTGTTACAGACCATGGGTCTCATAATTAGAATCACATGATGTCTAACTTAACATCATTGCTCAGTTTTCTCCAGGACCAATCGTCCTCCTACTACCCCCAGGCTAATGGCCAAGTAGAAGCCATTAATGGCATCTTAAAAACCATGATCTGTAGGTTGGTCAGTAATCACAAAACCCATTGGCACAACATGTTATATCCTACGTTGTGGGCATGTTGAACTTCAGTCAAAACCTCTACAGGATTTACATGATTCCAACTCGCTTATGGCTTGGAAGCGGTACTATCTATCGAGTGCTAGATTCCTTCACTAAAAATTGTTGTTGAACTATTGCCTGACACCACTGCCGAAGAAGATCACTTGCTATATCTCTTTCAACTTGAAGAAGATCGTCAAGATACCGAATTGGCACTCGAAGCCCACAAGTGCCGGGTCAAAGCTCAGTGTGACAAAAAGGTCAAGCCTCATTCTTACCAAGAAGGTGATATTGTTTTGATCTATGATTAAAAACATGACCTCTTGGGGGCAAGAACACTTCAACCCTTATGTATTCGTCCATATGCTGTCACCAAGGCCCTCTCAAAAGGGGCCTATGAACTTCAGGACTATGAAGGAGTCCCGCTCGCGGAGCCCCAAAATGGGTTCAAACTAAAAAGTATTATGCCTAGTATTGCACTACACATGTGCTTTGTAATTCTATGTATTTATAAGTTTTGCTTCTTTTATATGTGACTGGATTTTTTGGCATTTTTTGAGTATTTATCTCATAGATGTTTCTTGTTGCGCAGATGTGTTCCTTACCCTTACCATATATAGGATATGCATATGGTTCTAGTTGTCACACATGGCACATTGCGTTAGTTGCTTGGGTCATTTACACACCTGAGTCGGAACTACTTTGTTCTGAGGGAGTCTTTATTGGTACTGCCACCAACAATATCGGTGAGTACATGTCTGTAATTTCACTTCTCACTGAAGCGTCATCATGGGACGTCTCCAATCTAGTGGTTAGGTTAGAATCTCAGCTTGTCAGTATGCAATTGACAAATCATTATCACATTCGCAATCCAATCTTGTTATGACATTATTTAAGGGTACAACTCTTGGAACATAAATTTGAGTTCATTACATATGAACACATTCCTCGAGAATTTAATACAGTTGTTGATTCATTGGGAAACTATGTATTAGATTGGCTTTTATCTCATTTATTATAGATACATGCATGAAAGTAAAGATTTACAGAGTTAAAAATTTACAAAAACATTAAAAAACATTTACATCATAAAAATGCCAATATATATATATATATATATATATATATATCGAATCCAATCTTTTACAATAGAAAATTCCCAAAACTTGGGTGTTTTAAGTACAAAATAGCTATTAAGCCTCGCTATAAACACCTGATGGCTATACCATGCGCATACTAAAAGATCCCACTGCTCATGAAAACTTAGAACAACTCTAGCTATCCTTCGAAGAGGAATAAGAAACCAATCAGGCACACAAATGGTGTGTCGCTGCATATGAGCAGGAATATCCCTCATGCGAAGTGGAGGAACTCCCATGCTTAGGCCTTCAAGGTTCCTCAAAACCTCACAGAGGCTCTGTGTATCATCTTCATCTTCGAAAACTACTGCTCACATGCCAACTCCAGGTAGTCAGTCACCTCGCCTTGCTTGGCAGGGAATGCCTACAGATTGTACTGGTGCCATGTCTATGTGAAGAAAACACTTCATGTCAGTAATTGTTCACCCATAACAACAAAAAAATTACATAAATATTCAAAAGCTAAAAAATACTTTGAGGTACTCTAAAAAAGCCTTCTTACATTGAGGCCCCCAATGTGTACCAGGTGGCAGTATCAAGTCTGGATCTCTGGTAAATTCCATGCCTTGATAGGAATAGTCATCAATCATCAATATTTGACCATTGAGGCACTCGAAGAAGTCTTCTTCAAAGAAATGTCGGAACGGTCCCCCTTCAGTATGAGGATCGAGAGAGACCCATTGCAATTTGCTTGGGCTCCCTCAGATCAAGCGAACCCACACTCATCTGCGGTCTCATAACGAGCACCTTCTCAAGTATAAAGGACACGATGACAGTACCATACCCAAAAGTCATTTGGGTATGACTCTTTCATGACATCAACTCCACATTCATCTAACAAAGAAATGCCTTAAACCAGTTAAATATCTGAGGCTGGACACAATCAATAGTGAGCAATAGTTGGGCCTTTGTGGCAACATGAGGACTCTTAGACCTCGCCAAGCATATGATCATCCACAATATGGCCCTCATGGACCTAGACCTGATCCGCTCGATGGGGACCCTGTTGCTCACTAAACCATTCTCAGTTATTCAGTAAGTTTTGACTAACTCTAGGGTGGATCGTGGATTTGTCCTACCCTCGGTCAAGTTTGCTCATGCACCTCTTCACAAAAAAATAGTCAGAAAATAGATATCATGTCTATTGATCCAGAGCTCGTGACCCCCGATCCAGAATACCCCTTGGTGTTCATCCCAACGTTGGATTATCCAACTTAAAATTTCTTCCTCACCATTCATTAGGTCAAGCCTTGCATACTTCATTAAGCCACATCTACGCAGCACAAGTATGCATGCTTGATCATCTTGCATGTATAGTTCTTGGCGATCATGAGCTCTTTCTCTCCATAAACTCATGATGATGGATCAAAACGTGCACAAAACCCAAAAATAGTAAAAATGATGAAGAAATTCTTGCTAAATCATTTTGTGGGGTTTGGAAGTTCATTCATATGCACTAATGCCCCCCCTTAGGGCATACAGGGCACACTAACACCCTCCTCTAGATCGTGAAGGGCGTTTAACGCCCCTCTAGACCTAGAGGGGAGCGTTAGTCACATTTAATAAGAAAGGGCCTCCACAAAATAAAAAAATCTACACCTAATGCAGCTAAAAAAGGTCAAATCATGCAGGATAATGGTTTCTCCATCTACCTGGAACAAACAGCAAGTCGAATGGTTGGCTGGATTGCTCGCATTTTCCTGGGGAATCTTTGCTCCTCTTTCGCTCTAGAATAGTCTCACAACACTCAAATGATGCAAATGGTGAAAATGGAGGCTCAAAAAACATCCTTATAGTCACTCTAGAGGTATGATTCATCTTAATTAATTCATTGAAATAGAAGTAGTTCATTCTGTATGTTATTTATCATGTGCCATGTCGATATATGTTGGAATTATGATTCAAGTGTTGTCCTTGATGGCAACTCACTCAGAGGATGGTACAGGTGCTCAGAGGTTGGTACAGGTGATGGCAACTTAATCTGAAGACAGATCTTAGTACAGCATGCCAAGGAAGTTCATATACGCATGTTCGTTAAGCCCAAGTCGCGTGTACACGCAAGTTGGTTTCAGAAAAAGCGCGTGTATGTGGAAAAGTATCTTTGGTCCATGGTGGTTAGTCCTTGGAAGTTGTGCCTATGATTTCGGACCATTGTGTCTCGACGGGCGTGTCGATCCCTAGTTTTGAAGTTGATGGTATTGTGTTACTATGGTTTTGGCTCTTGGTATTGAGCTAGGCCTAAGACTATATAAGGAGAAGAAGATCATTAGGCAAAATCATCTTTTGACAAGGCTTGAATATCTAAGAGAGAAAGAGATCTGATATGCAGGTTCTGAGTTGCTTGATCTAAGCCAAGGAGAGATCACATCGGTTGATGGAAGACTAGATCTAAGGATAGATCGGGATCTAATGGTTTGAAATGCACTATCATGATATGGTTGATTATGCGTATTTCTAGATCTGCATATTGTCGCAATGTTACATTCTGGGTCTAACTAATGTCTGGTACAGCTGCAAATTGAGAAAGTTTATTTTTAGATCTGTACGCAGGTTGGCTTCGGTAAAAGCGCGTGTATACGCGGGTTTTGCTCATTGAAGTAGCGTATATCTTTTGAAGCTTGATTTTGGGTTTACAGTGGGGTCTGACTGTTATTGCAGAGTTCTGTAGTCTGCTCTGTGTTCTGGTAACTGGTGATTGACAGGGTTCAGTGGTTCAGTGATTCAAAGTTTGGTTGTTTTATGCTTCAATGATCTGTTGTGGAAATTGAATGAATTGTGGTCTTCAGATTGTAATGTTGTGCTTCAGGAATATCCAAGTCTGAAAATGTATGAAAAGTGATACCTGAAAGAAGGAAGATTGTAGGTCAGCACCTACGTACTAGTATCTTGGCTAGTACAAGAGCAAAGGGGGTTGGAGCTCCCTTCCAAGGAAGTTTGGAGAACGAGAGAAGGTTGTAGCCTTCTGCAGGTTGTAGCCTGCGTACTGGTATAAGGCTGCACCAGTACAAAAGATTGTAAACTGAAGTTTCATATTAAAGAAAGATAGAGACAACTTGCAGCAGGTGGTTTTCACCCACATTGGGTTTCCACCTTATATCTTGGTGTTCATGTGTGTGGCTTTTTATCTGTTCTGTTATACTGCACATGTTTACTGTTAATGTGGTGAATAATGTCCTGATGCACTTAATTGAAGAATAAGCTAACTAAATTGTGAGTTTTCTTCTTATACGCTGTTTTACTTCGTCACAGTAGCGTGTACACGCTGGTTCACTTAACTGAAGTAGCGTATATGTTTCTGAGCATTTAAAAAGTTTGATTAATCTGATAATACTGATTCACCCCCCCTCTCAGTATTATTTCCAACAATTGGTATCAGAGCTGGTCCTTCAGAGAAGCTTGATCGCTTGAAGGAAGATCATTCATCATGAGCAACTACGAGAAAGAAGCATCAATCAGGCCACCGGTTTTTGATGGAACAAATTTCAATTATTGGAAGGTAAGAGTTACTGCATATCTTCAATCTCTTGGTACAGAAGTTTGGGACATTGTAGAAACAGGTTATGCTTTTCCTTCAGCTACTCCTACAGATCCAGCTGAGAAAAAGGCATATGAAACAAATGCAAAAGCAGTCAGTACTCTATTAGGAAGTATATCTCAAACAGAATTCATGAAGGTCATGCACTTCAAATCAGCAAAAGAGATATGGGACAAAATGATCACTAGCTATGAAGGAGATGAACAGGTAAAGCAAGCTAAACTTCAAACTCTCAGGATTCAATATGAGACCCTCAAGATGTATAATGATGAAAGTGTGGCTAATTATTTTCTTCGGGTAGATGAGATTGTTAATTGTATGAAAAATTTGGGTGAAGAAATAAAAGAGACTATAGTAGTTCAAAAGATTCTAAGATCATTATCCCCCAAGTTTGAATCTAAAGTATCTGCAATAGAAGAAAAGGAAAATCTCAAAGTTCTCACTATGTCTCAGCTACATGGAATTCTAACTGCTTATGAAATGAGAAAGGGAGGTCCATCAGACAGAAGGGAAGCTGCTTTTAAGGCATCAAGAAAAGAAGATTACTATGAAGCAAGCCATGTTCCAGAAGAAGAGGAAGAAGAATCAAATTTTGTCAGAAATCTTCAAAGGGGTGCTGGAAGGTTCAGAGGTAAGCTACCTTTCAAATGCTTTGCTTGTGGAAGAGTAGGTCATTATGCTGCAAAATGTCCTAATAAGGATAAAGGAAAAGAACCTGCTAGATGGAATAAGAAAAAAAGTGCAAATAAGAAAAGCTACTACACCCATGAAGATAGTGATGGCTTATCAAACAGTGATGAAGATGAACAAGGTAATAAATATAAGCTATTAATGGCATTTGAAGATGATGATTATGAGGATGCTGTAGATGTGGATAATCTCTATAATGAAATTACTAGACTCAAGAGATGCATAGAAGAAAAGAGTGTGATCATTGATACTTTGCAATTTCAAATTGATGAAAAGGAAAAACATCTTGAAAAACTAGAAGGTGAAATTGTTGGTCTCAGAAAAGAAATTGAGAAAACAAAAGCTATTAATCTTAAGTTTGTCAAAGGATCTGAAACTTTGGATGAGATTATCAATGTGCAGCGGTCTCCTCTAAACAAGACAGGTTTGGGCTATAATGGAGAAACCTCTCAAGCATCCACCTCAAAAAGTTATCTTGATGCAGCAAGAAGAAATGAGCAGAAGAACAATGAAGATAATCAGGTAAAGCAGGGACGAATTACAAACAGAAACTATCAGGGACAATCCTTCTTAAGGGTGAACAAAAGCTACAACCAACCACAGGTAAAATCTTCTCAGTTTGGCACAAGAATAGATGAAAATAGAAATTACAATCAGTTGGCTGGTAGATTCAATAACCGCAGAAGCTTCTTCAATGGACAATGCTTCTCTTGCCATAACTTTGGTCACAAAGCAGCTCAATGTGTTGCATATAAAACAATCATGACTAGGGAAGCTCAAAAACAAAGAAGTATGACAGGGATTACAAAGAGGACCTATAACAACTTTTCGGTTCTTGAAAATGAAGTTGAATGTTCTATTTGCAATAATTTTGGTCATAAAGAATCTGAATGCAGGAGCAGGTTTCAGGAGAAAAAGGAACAAGCCACGAGCACCAAAAAATGGAGAATAAAAGAACCTCAGACAGAAAGATGTGGGATAGCGTTTTATGCAGAAGGACAGGAAAATCTATGGTACATTGACAGTGGATGTTCGAAACATATGACAGGTGATAAAGAAAAACTTGAATCTTATTCTACTTTAGAAAAGGGAAAGAAAGTTTCTTTTGGAAATGATACTCCTGCAACTATAAAAGGAAAAGGTATTGCTCCTTTGAAAGAAAAGGTCAAGGCTGGAAATGTTTTGTATGTTGATGGATTGAAGCATAATCTTCTAAGTGTCAGCCAGATGTGTGATCAAAAAACCGAGGTTATTTTCAGATCGAATGGATGTCTTGTTCGTGATCTTGATACAGGTAAAACAGTTCTCAAAGGCAAAAGAACTCCAAATAATCTGTACATATTTGAAGAAGGACAACAACAATGCTATCTTAGCAAGGATGAAGAGCACTGGTTATGGCATCGAAGGTTGGGACATCTAAGCTTCTCACAAATAAGGAAAGCATGCAAATATCAGGCAGTTCGCGATCTTCCAGATATCAAAATTCCAGACAACACCATATGCAAATCTTGTCAGTTTGGAAAGCAAACCAGAACTAACTTTCCAGAGAAGGAAGGATCAGCTAGCTTGCCTCTTGAGCTAGTCCATACAGATGTATGTGGTCCATTTAGGAAAAGGACACCTCGAGGAGAAGAATATCTGATATTATTCATTGATGATTTCTCAAGGTTTGTTTGGTTAGGGCTTATGAAGCACAAAGATGAAGCATTCGAAAAATTCAAATCCTTCAAAGCATTGGCTGAAAATGAATCAGGACACAAAATTAAGTGCCTCAGATCTGACAGAGGTGGGGAGTTCACATCAAATGAATTTTTTGATTTCTGCGATGAACATGGGATAAGAAGAGAATTCTCTACAGCTAGAACTCCTCAGCAAAATGGGGTTGTGGAAAGAATGAACAGAACTATCCAACAAATGGCTCGTGCTATGCTCGATGAATCAGGTACTCCTGCAACCTTCTGGGGTGAAGCTGCACATGCTGCTGTTATCATTCTTAACAAAACAAATATCTTCACCAACAAGGCTTTTCAAAAGGATCAGCAGATAGCAATCTCTATATAAAAGTTGAAAATAACAAATTGCTAATTCTTGTTGTTTATGTAGATGATATTATTTTTGGCAGCAATGAAGAGACTATGAGTCAAAACTTTGCCTTGGTTATGCAGAAAGAATTCGAAATGTCACTTCTTGGAGAATTGACATATTTTCTTGGATTGCAAATCCAACAAAATGAAGGAGGTATCTTCTTGTCTCAAACCAAATACCTCAAGCAGATCTTGAAGAAGTATGGCATGGAAGAGTCAAAGCCAGTATGTACACCCATGGTTACAGGATGCAGCCTCAGTGCAAATGATGAATCAGCAGCAGTCCACCAACCCACTTATAGATCCATGATTGGGAGTTTGCTTTATTTGACAGGTACTCGACCAGATATTACACATGCAGTAGGAATGGTTGGAAGATTTCAAGCCAACCCAAAGGAAACTCATCTTCAGGCAGTCAAAAGAATCTTCAAATATCTTCAAGGGACCCAAAACTATGGCTTATGGTATCCTAGAAATACAGATCTCACTCTTCATGGTTACACAGATGCAGATTGGGCTGGAAGTGTGGATGATAGGAAAAGCACAAGTGGAGGTGCTTTCTTCATGGGTTCCAGATTAGTATCTTGGTTCAGCAAGAAACAAAGTTCGATTGCCTTATCTACAGCTGAAGCAGAATATGTGGCTGCAGCATCTTGTTGCACACAACTTCTTTGGATGATGCAGACCTTGCAGGACTTTCAAATCACTTGCACTCCACCTGTCTCTATCTTATGTGATAATACAAGTGCAATCAGCATTTCAAAGAATCCAGTCATGCACTCAAAGACCAAGCACATACCAATCAAGTACCATTTTCTTCGGGAACAAGTGCTTGAGCAGAAGGTCAAGTTGGAGTATGTTCCTTCTAAGGAGCAAGTTGCCGATATTCTCACAAAGCCACTGCCCAGGGAAACTTTTGAATATCTCAGACAAAAGCTGGGAGTAGTTGATGCTTCATCCTGTTGTTGAAGTTTGTTTGTTCTACAAAAAGTTGGTATACGCAGGTTACGGAAGGGATATGCGCGTATATACGCGGATTCATGCTGGGTAAGTCGCGTGTATACTGGACGCTTGTTGCAGAAAGAATATCCGCGTACATACGCTGTTTTATACAGGATAAATCGCGTATATGAAGTTCTGAACAGCAAGGGAAAACTCTGAAGTGCTGAACAGCAATGGGAATGTCAGAATTCTTCAGGCACAGTTTCAGGGAGTGCAACAGGCACAGGTTCAGGGGGAGCAGCTTAAAAGTCTCATAAAGCATTGTTGGCATTCAGATGTTTTGGTTGTTGGTTTCAGGAGAAGGAGCTCAGAAAGAAATTCTGGTTGCTGATCTAACAAGATGTTTATCAGATGCTGCTGGTGCCTTTCCTAAGTCTTGGTCTAGATCTGTTGTCTCTATGTCATGTATCTCTCTTGTCATATCTCTTTTATGGTGTCAAGGTCATGTAACGGCCTATGTTGGTTTCCCCACTATGCCTGGGATGAATGCTGTAATATAATTGGTTGTTTCTGATATGTCCCCTCTTGGTAGGGAGTATGGATGTATGTATTGAGTCTTTTGGTGATAGGAAGGTCCCTTATGGTGTATAAGTCTTGGTTCTTGTTGAAGAACATCTTTTGCAGATCTGGCCTACTGTCAGGGGGAGCACGAGTCAGCACAGCCAAGCAGAGGTATCAGCATGTCCTCAGGGGGAGCACAGCCCTTTGCCCTTGATGTCAAAGGGGGAGAGTGACTTGGTGTGGTGGTTGCCATCAAGTCCAAAGGGGGAGATTGTTGGCATTATGATTCAAGTGTTGTCCTTGATGGCAACTCACTCAGAGGATGGTACAGGTGCTCAGAGGTTGGTACAGGTGATGGCAACTTAATCTGAAGACAGATCTTAGTACAACATGCCAAGGAAGTTCATATACGCATGTTCGTTAAGCCCAAGTCGCGTGTACATGCAAGTTGGTTTCAGAAAAAGCGCGTGTATGTGGAAAAGTATCTTTGGTCCATGGTGGTTAGTCCTTGGAAGTTGTGCCTATGATTTCGGACCACTGTGTCTCGACGGGCGTGTCGATCCCTAGTTTTGAAGTTGATGGTATTGTGTTACTATGGTTTTGGCTCTTGGTATTGAGCTAGGCCTAAGACTATATAAGGAGAAGAAGATCATTAGGCAAAATCATCTTTCGACAAGGCTTGAATATCTAAGAGAGAAAGAGATCTGATATGCAGGTTCTGAGTTGCTTGATCTAAGCCAAGGAGAGATCACATCGGTTGATGGAAGACTAGATCTAAGGATAGATCGGGATCTAATGGTTTGAAATGCACTATCATGATATGGTTGATTATGCGTATTTCTAGATCTGCATATTGTCGCAATGTTACATTCTGGGTCTAACTAATGTCTGGTACAGCTGCAAATTGAGAAAGTTTATTTTTAGATCTGTACGCAGGTTGGCTTCGGTAAAAGCGCGTGTATACGCGGGTTTTGCTCATTGAAGTAGCGTATATCTTTTGAAGCTTGATTTTGGGTTTACAGTGGGGTCTGACTGTTATTGCAGAGTTCTGTAGTCTGCTCTGTGTTCTGGTAACTGGTGATTGACAGGGTTCAGTGGTTCAGTGATTCAAAGTTTGGTTGTTTTATGCTTCAATGATCTGTTGTGGAAATTGAATGAATTGTGGTCTTCAGATTGTAATGTTGTGCTTTAGGAATATCCAAGTCTGAAAATGTATGAAAAGTGATACCTGAAAGAAGGAAGATTGTAGGTCAGCACCTACGTACTAGTATCTTGGCTAGTACAAGAGCAAAGGGGGTTGGAGCTCCCTTCCAAGGAAGTTTGGAGAACGAGAGAAGGTTGTAGCCTTCTGCAGGTTGTAGCCTGCGTACTGGTATAAGGCTGCACCAGTACAAAAGATTGTAAACTGAAGTTTCATATTAAAGAAAGATAGAGACAACTTGCAGCAGGTGGTTTTCACCCACATTGGGTTTCCACCTTATATCTTGGTGTTCATGTGTGTGGCTTTTTATCTGTTCTGTTATACTGCACATGTTTACTGTTAATGTGGTGAATAATGTCCTGATGCACTTAATTGAAGAATAAGCTAACTAAATTGTGAGTTTTCTTCTTATACGCTGTTTTACTTCGTCACAGTAGCGTGTACACGCTGGTTCACTTAACTGAAGTAGCGTATATGTTTCTGAGCATTTAAAAAGTTTTATTAATCTGATAATACTGATTCACCCCCCCTCTCAGTATTATTTCCAACAATATATTGTTAATATTACTCATGCTTTGATGAAGTGATTTTCAGAGCTTAATTGCAGAAATGACCATGTTCGATTCACTATGAGTGCTTTCTTTTATGGGATCTTTTCTCGCTCTTGAATTGAAAAATCCCCATGTTTTCTTCATCGGGCTCGTAAAACTCCTACGACGATAGTATGCGCGCTTTCTCTTTTGGGACTCCTTCTCGCTCTTAAATTGAAAAATCCGTGATTTTTTCCCTTCTTCAGGCTCGTTAAATCTAAGAAGAAGGCATGAGTATTTATTTTCTCTTTTTCCTCACTCGTTAAACTAAAAACTATACCTTGAGTTTTCTTCACTTGACTTGTTAAAATTTGGTGAAGATCTATTGAGTTTGTCATCGCGTGACTCATTAAAATTTCACGACGAATATTGAGTTTACTCTGTCCCCTTGTACTCGTAACAAAATGAGGCAAATTTATATTGAGCATAGGTTTATCGCTTTATCCGGACTCAGTAGACTAACTTACGGAAAAAGAACCTTTTTGGGTATACTATTAAACCTTTGTCGCACCCTGTTAAAAACTATGACAAAGGGACCACCCTGGAGTCACTCTTTATGATCTTTTTCAGACTCTCAAAATATGGAAAGACGACCGAGTTCACCCGTTAAATTAATCATATGGGGAGATTGGACAATAAAATTGCTTTATGTTAGTATTTTGGAAAGAGTTTTTTGGCAGCAGTCGTTCCCTTGAACATGGCACTCCCTCAACAAAATTGTCTTTGTGATGGCCTCTCAAAATGAATCTTACCATAGATATGAGTTTAGCCTATATACTTCAATTTTCTTGCATCTCTGGATGCTAACACTTTTTGGTGTTCATGAGTCTAGTGTTGCATAGTTAAACCCTTTGTTTCATGCCTTCTATTGTTCAAGGGATACGATTTATCTTTTATTTCCTCCATCAAACCATCAAACATATTCTTCCATCATGTCGTCTGTCGATTTGACCCAATGCTTAAACTATTCCTTAAAAAAATCATTCTTGTCCCGTTTCGTGTCGAGTGACGTAGGACACATTATTGGCTACCTTTCGACAGGTCTCTTCCTATCGACTTCAACACTCTATCTAGGGAGAAGACCCAACAACACTTCAGTGCCTTGGAACTTGCAGACATCAGTGGCTAGTTACCTTGTGTTTGGTCAGGGTTTTTCATTATTAGCTCCTGGTTAAACGATTCGATGAGTGTTCGACAGCAAAAACATTATTCACACTCACTAGATTATACTGTGCATATTGGAGACCATCATCATTATTGGTGGCCATCCTTGCGTCTACTAACAGTATCCATTATTGACTGGTAATCAGACGATTTCATGCATGTTTGACCTCAATGCCTTTATTCACATGTATCGAAATATTCTATTAAGGTGAAGCGGAGATCAAGACCTTTGGTAGAGGCTTACATCACTCAACCTTATTCTCTCTCCCAAACTGCATATATTATTTTTTGGAGACATCTCATCAAAATGATCTTATAATGACACAAGTTCCACATTTTGCTTATCGGTGGACATGATCGTCATATCTCTTTGTTCTCTAACATAGCTAATGAGTGTGGGAATTTCCGACTCAGGACATGATTTTAGGATTTATATATATATGTGTTGTATCAAGTTTCTCGTAGTCCCAAACCTATGATCCTCTCTCTCTTTTTTCGAAGAAAATGATAGTTATAAAGTATTTCAACCATCGTCTCTACCTTTGATCTCACATTTTAGGAGGAATCTGTTACATAGGAAAATGACCTCCTGATCGACTCAGGGGAGAAGGGCAAGATGATTGAAAGATTGACCAAGTTCACAAGCCTATTTTCCAAGCTAACGCTCTCCAATAACTAGTGAGGTGCTTTATAAATCTTCCTAGCCATGCATTAGGTGCGTTAGTCCCTAAGGTAACTCTCTGTGTTACCTCAGGGGGTGCGTTAGTCAACTTTAGTGAGTTTATGGAGGTCAAAGGAGTGGGTTGAATGAATAATATCCCTATATTCACTCATATGTCATCTCATAAAGTGATGAAACATACATATTCGACCTATTTGAGGAATTTCTATTCCTAATGGAGTCTACAAACATGGAAAGAGTGATAAAGCATGGAAACATCTCTACGTTTGTCCAAAAGAACTCATGAAATATTTGGCAAGGCTTATCCTCTCATGCTATATATTTGAGTCTAGGGCCATTGTGAAAGGGGTCGAAAGTATTGAAAGGATTTCTTATTGATTGTCAAAGCTTGTATTAGACACTGGCTCTTCAAGAGGTTAAGAAGAGAGAGAGAGAGAGAGAGAGAGAGGAGCTAGAGGCGTAAGGGAAGCTTGATGCAACTGATGGTTGTAATCACTCTTTCCTAACATTAATATAGACTTGTAATTGTGTTTTCCACTCCATGGCGTTCGTATTGTGATTCATTTACATTTTTATGCAACACTAATGATTATTGTATTGATTGTTAAAGTTATATGTTGTGATATTATGCCTCATCTTGTTTATGTGCAGGTATTGATCTGGGAGCTAGTTGAGGGGTCTTCCACTCTACTACTTTGCATTCTCCAACAACACCACACCAAGATCCGAGGTAACAATCATTCTTCTTACTTTTAGTATCATTTCACTAATACGGATATGTTCATGTATCTCTGGGCCAGATGCATCTAATCTAACTATCTGCCAAGGATCCCGGGAAGAACCTTGAGGGAATCACCACCATAATCACTCATGCATTAATCCCTATAGCACCTACAAGACCACTATATGCTTCAGCTAGAATACTATGATTTCATATTGAGAGACATATCTATGCATCTCATCTGGACCCATTTTGTACAATTTTCCTGCGATTAAGGAAAAGTTTGCAGCTCTAACTACCAGTTCTCTTTTGTTGTGATGTATACTCTACGGGAGCTACACTAGTAGTCAAAAATGAAATGATGTCAACAAAGTGAGTGTTAGCTACTCTTACTACGAAGAGTTGCACATTAGTTAGTCCTTCCTCGATATTTGTAGGTTCTTCGCCATTCTCAATTCTTGATAGATGGTTTGGTCTGTCATTGAATCTACCTAGCTTGACGATTACTTCAAAATCATACTTTTGGAAGAGCAGCAGCTATCAAAAAATCTTCCCCCCCAATAGTGGCTTGTTGACCAGGTACTTTAATGAAGAATGATCTATGAACATTTTAAAGTGCACACCTAATAGATAATGTCTGAATTTTTGTGATTCAAATACCATGGCCAACCCTTCACGCTCATTTGTAGAATAATTTTTCTCTTCCTTCAATAATTTTTTTATTGGAAAATGCAATTGGGTGGTCAATGTTTCCTTCACCTAGCTAGTTCAATAGAACGCCCAAAGTTATGCATGAGGCATCTACGTGGATGATGAGCCTCATAAATGGGTAATTATATGGGCTCATTTTACCTCCTAACCTAGTAAAATCAACCATTCCCTTAGCTTATTATATGATTTTCTGATTATATTTATGCTTATGGAGTGAGTTGAGTTAGTTATGATGAAATGTGGTCTAACATGTGTTTAATGCAAATTAGTGATGAATTTTGAAGTCAAAGGCAAGGATCCAGTGGACAAAGGGCAACAATAACTCGAAGTGGACTAAGGAGAGGACTTATAAGAGGGAATCCCCCTCATTTATTACTCCTCACTTCGAATTCACCTTCATTCAACTCGAAGTACAAGCAGCCAAATCATGCACCAGAAGGCAGTTGAGCAAGTGGAGGATGATTGATGACTATCTCGAATTTTGGGAGCCAAGCCTCCCTGATTTTAAGGAAGCTGTTGGTAGCTTAATTTGTATAAGTAGAGAGGCCTAGGGCCTCACTAGGGTCCAATTTTTGTTTATTTTTTTCTTATGTAAACTCTGGTCCAACTTTGAGCTCATTAATTTTGAGACAGTTTCATGTAATATTGTTATTGTTTTGATAATAAAGATGGAATCCTTTTTGAGCTAGCACTGAGTTACCTCAGAGGGCTGAAGCTCTTGGGTTAGGGCCCAATCCAAGCAGCCAAGCTCCTCTTTACTTGTAGTTGTATGTTTTCTTTCAGTTTGTAGATTAGGTTGATGTTATATGTATTTATTTTATTGTTAAGAATAGGTTTCTTTCGATGATTCAGTAGTTTGCTTCCATTTGTGTTTTCTATAGCAGGCTAAGTAGTGATAAAGAAAAGATTCAAAAGGCTAGTAATAGTGCCTTGTCCTTTTTGAGCTAGCACTGAGTTACCTCAGAGGGCTGAAGCTCTTGTGTTAGGCCCAATCCAAGAAGCCAAGCTCCTCTTTACTTGTATTTTTATGTTTTCTTTCAGTTTGTAGATTAGGTTGATGTTAGATGTATTTATTTTATTGTTAAGAATAGGTTTCTATCGATGATTCAGTAGTTTTCTTCCATTTGTGTTTTCTATAGCAGGATAAGTAGTGATAAAGAAAATATTCAAAAGGCTAGTAATAGTGCCTTGGCCTCTCTTCCTCCCTTTGGGACCATGATTTGAAGCAAAGCCCCTTTTGCTGCCCCCAAAACATAGATTTTCCTCATTCATAGGACTTCTAGCGTTTGCAACTTTGTAGTGGTTAATAGTCTAGTTTTGCTTTGCTTCAAAACTTCTTCACCATGCTCACTTGTTTATTTACAATATTATTCTTCCATTCTTTCCTTTCTTGCAACAGTTATTAGCATTTCCTTCCATAGATCATAGTTTAGACCATTTTAATGCAAAACTCTGTTTTCCTATATGCACTTATTTCATTCTTTCTTGATCTTATTGGTTGATTGTTAGTTGTTTATGTAGAAAACCTCTTCTATCAGTAGGTTAGCCTATCAACAATCCCATCGTACATCTGATCCATGCCCTACAGGTCACCCAAGTCTCCCCTCAATTCTGCCTTAGTTTGATGCATTTTCCATAGAATTTCTTCCTCTCTCTTTGAGCAAATCCAATCATATTTCTCTCTCCTGATGCTTCTTGGTAGACACTAGGTGCACTAACACCTCATTCCAACCTTCATCCACCTCTTTCACCCACTCTCCAACCCTCAAAATAGTGAAAAATAATCTCGACCTCCTCCTGTAGGCCTTTTGTAGAACGTTGTTTTCCTCCTGTAGATTTCCAGTGTCCTGCTGTAGATTTTCCTGTAGGATTTATTTTGAAGGCTGAGTGTGGGAAAATCCTCCAAAAGGCCACCTTAGACCTCCTAGGACCCATCTACACCATCCTACATCCTCTCAAGTCTCAAAACTACCCTCCAACGCCACCTATTTGCTGCCACATTCACAAACAATAAATTACATGCATGTCAAATTCACATAAAAATACATAAAAATCCAAAAAGATGTTTTTTGTTCATTTACGTCCAGAGATAGCTTAGTTAGATGTTGTTTACTTCCTTGAGTAGGTAATGGCATTCTTTTCATGGTTTTCATAGTGCTTTCTGCAAAAGTTGGATTAGTTCGTTAATTTGGGTTTACTAGTTTTGCTTTACCTTTCAGTCTTTCTCCTTTCTACAATTAGAATAACATCTATCTTTCTTTCCTTTCATCACATATAGAGCTTCTTCTAGAATCCATGGAAGTTGGCTCGAGCTCCTAGTGATCTTGCGCCGGCTGACCAAGTGACAACTTGCAGTGAGAACTAGTACTTGTACATATAGCACCGACACTTCCAAGTTTGTTACGAACTACTGAGTTGATAAGAGTAAAGTAGGTAGTCCAGGAGTTGCAACATTTTTGTTGCAATATTGGTGCTTACCAGTGGACATGAAATTATTTCTTCTAATCTGGAAACACCAAAATTGGCGTAGTAACCATATTTTCTTTCAAAATATCAAAGCTCCTTTGGTAGTCCT
Source organism: Pinus tabuliformis (assembly GCA_031772625.1). Classification (NCBI taxonomy): domain Eukaryota; kingdom Viridiplantae; phylum Streptophyta; class Pinopsida; order Pinales; family Pinaceae; genus Pinus; species Pinus tabuliformis. Next base: position 209,831,871 of record CM062809.1, on the reverse strand, counting down.
CATCCCAACAAAAGAGAATGTCCTTTTTCAATAGCTTCTCCATTGACGTAGTGATCTATGCATTGGCCTTTGTAAAATTTCGATAATATCTAGTGTGTCTTAGAGTGGTGCACAACTACTTCACATTCTTCGATGGATCTAAATTTATGATAACAATAATTTTGGTAGGGTCGACCATCAACCTCTGCTTGCACACAACATGTCCCAACAATATTTCATATGACACACAAAATATACAATTATTAAGGTTCAACAATATTTGGTATTTTCTGTAAACATCCAACATTAAGCATAAGCTCAACACATGCTTCTTTCGTAACCCAAAAATGTTCGAGTCATCAAAGTATACTTCTAGAAATTTGTGGATAAACTCCTTAAACACTATTATGACCACCTTGAAGAATATTATAGGTGCATTTTTAAATCCAAATGATGTTACAGTATAGTGAAAAGATCCCCATTCGGTGGAAAATGTTGTATTACTTTGATCTTCAAGCATGATCTTGATCTGGTGGTATCCTAAAAACCCATCCGTGAAAGAATAAGCCTCCTTTCCTCCTACCTTTTCTAGAACTTCGTTGGTGAACGACGTAGGGAACAGATCATTCACACAGATATCATTTAACTTCTTGAGATCCATACAAATGCTTATTTTTCCTTTGGTCTTCTTTTATTGTACAACCATTGAACTTACCTAGTCGAACTCCTCTACTGGCTCAATTATCCTAGTTGCGACCATTTTTTCAAGTGCTTCCTTCACATTCTATTTGTATTGTGGGTTAAGATGATACGACTACTACTTCACGGGCTTAACATCTGATTTCAATATGATTTTCATAACCCATATATCACCGACAATACCTCTGTGTTCGGAAAACTTTGGCAGGAATAATTCTTGATATTCATGTAATAGATCAACAACTTTACCAACGGTATCTTCATCCCAATAATCACCAATGCATGCAAACTTTGGTGCTTCCGTAGTCCCGATATTGATCTACCTCATTTTCACCAGTTGTGTCACATCAGGCATCTCAACATTCGGTCCAGCAACTTCGCATTGTCCTTATGATTCAAGGATATTGATGTTGCACAGATCTTATTCACCCTCTTCTACAATTATTTTGTAACATTTGAGTGTGTGTTGTACCTACAGACTCCAATCCAGCTGAACCCAAGTTGACACTTTAGTTTGTTTTTTGAAAATAGCTACACAGATCTCTTGAAGGGAAGAATCTATACATTCAAACACATCCTTAAAAATAAAAGTCAAGATAAAAGTTTCCTTTAGTTCATGCTAGTCAGTGGTGCCATGGCGTAGTTCTATTTCTAGATACCAATTCATAGGTATTACATCTAATGTGTGGAGAAATATATGTACCCATTCTGGTTTTGGTTCTTCACCCCATGCAGTAGTCCAGTGACATAGATTCTCGTGTGGGTCATCCTGTCTAGTATACTTTTCTACAAGTCTCGTACTCCTGTACCCGAATCTAAGCCTCATCAATCTTTGATATTCCTTCCAATATTATATATTATGTTTGTATGTGCCCCACCATTGTGTAGGTGTAGATCGTAGAGCTATATCCAGAGGTTGCAACCTTTCTTCCTACGGGACATCTCTTTCAAATTCATCTAAAAAGAGACTGACATCCCCTATTCCATCATAGTATGGTAAGTTACAAACCTTCGATGCGATACAATGAAGCGATTTTGTTAATCTATTACAACGCAGTGTAGAGACTTCATGTAGATGGTTTTGCCAATGCTCCATTTCCTTGTCAGAGTATGAAATGCAAGAAATATCCTTCTCCTAGCTAATTCTTCCATCTGTGGTGGGATAATCCAATCTTCATTTCACATAGTTAACCTATAGATGTGTTCAATATTCTCATTATCATAATCTTCATGGATTGGTTCAGTGTATCATGGTCCTTTGAAGGGATATAGAGGAAAAAAAATCCTCATTCCATTCTTTTCAAATACCATGCTCCGTCATTTCAAGTTAATTATAGCATCCATCTCAAATTCCCAATCAATTCCTAGTAAATCTGGGTATGGATTACTATCATCGATGATCTCAATTACTTCAAAATATTCTATTACACCAACTCCCTCAATGACTATAACGACCCCATGTGGTCAACCCATCAAAATAATATTTTGTTGCTTCGCCATGTGTAGCTGGAATGGTGCCTATTGTAATTTTGGTTGTCCCATATGCTCCCATGCCTTCTTAGGTAGGGTATTCACATCTGATCCTAGATCTAGGATATACTTGATCCATTTCAAATTCTCTGATCTGTGTAGTCAGTCTCATTTCATGACCTGTTCTCTTTTTATTTCCATAGATCTTATTTACTACGCATTGTTCTGTTCAAGGATTTTCATTTCTAGTGTAGTTGTCAATCAACTCTTGTAACCCTTCAACTTCATTCTGATCTCTTGACAACTTCATGCAGGTATGTAGAAAGGACTTCAAAATAGTTGAATCAGGATTTTCTGTCGCTATTTCAGGTTGGTTCTTATGTGGAATTAATTGCACCGTTTTTTTCGACATTGAAGCTCCTAGATCCAGAAAAATTTTATTCGCCTTCATGAAATTTTACTTTTCTCTATGCATTTTGAACCCAGGTATTCAGCTTAGATTATTCTCTTTTTTCTTTGCCAGCTTCTTTAGCTATGGTGCTTCGTGTTCTCACCATGTTTATACTAGGATCATCCTCACGCAACTCGAATCTCATCATTTGTGGGTTCTATGCAGGCTGATTGTTCTTCTTTTCCTGCATCTTAGCCATTAAAATAGAACAATCTTCAATCACATGATCAAATTTTCTACAATACTTACAAGACAAATAAGTGGGGTTCTGACAATCTCACGCAAAGTGTCCTACTTCGCCATAGTTATAACAGATGATTTGACCCCATCCTTATCTTGCGCCTCGTCCTCAACCACGTCCTTGGCCCCGGAATTCTCCGATTCTTGTACGAGAACCTTGATTTTCTTGTGTGCGATTTTCATCTTGAATCCTATACGATGCAGTCTACTCCATAATTAAGGCGTATTTGTGGCAATTACTCTCATCGTGTCCTAATAATCGAAAAAAATTGGAAAATAGCTACTTGGCTGTCTTCACATACTTCTGCAATAAATAACAATGTTCTATGGGATGCTGGCCTACGACTCTACACATGCTACACCATATACTTGATCGAACACCTTCTCCTGTACTTGTTTCTGGCTTTAGAGGATTAGGACCTCCAGTTGCTAAATAATCAGGATACATGGGACATTGATCTTTATAATGACCTTCAACCTTACATTTCAAACACCATACCTTTGAGCATATGTATGTTCAAACATCATTTCCCTTATTTAACCCTTGGATATCCATGTGCAAACTTGTGAGCTGCGACTAGATCTGCTCGACTCCTACATGTGTATCCTAGATTGGGGATGCTTCTAACTTCATCGCGATCTCTAAGACTTCAACTTATGTGTTGATCTTCTACTATGATAACGGAACGATGTACCATTCTTTATGTACTTCTTCAGTAATATGGAAATTACCTTGACCGATTTGACACTTGAGCCTTTGGTCTAATACCCATGCACTTTCATTATGTGCTTGCTTGATTTCCTTCATCTCTGTACAACACTGCGACTATGACTTCGGCTTTCTGAGTTATGAATTCAAAGTTTCCTTTGTCTCAACCATCATAACAGTGGGATTAATCGTGCTATACTTTATGTACCAAGATAGTGCTTGTTGGGATAGGGTCCCTAGGGTTATTTTTGGGGTTAGTTAACCCAAATTTTGTAAAAGTTTTATAAAAGATGTAAAGTCTCCCTAAAATGTGGATGCAGAGCGTACAGGTAGATAGGAGTCAAAGGGGTCTTAGCCCCTTGTTAGATAAGTAAAGAGGTCAGTTTTGAGACTCACCCATGGTCCACAAACCATGGTATTGTATTGAAGAAAGCTATATATAGTTGAGTCATAGCAAGTCTAAGAGGTAACTAATGGTAGCAAAGGATAAGTAAGAAAATATAGAGATTGTTTTGGGCAAGTGCTAAGGCAGGAATTCTTCGCTTCATGTACTTAAGTGAAAGGGGAAGGCTCCTGCAGCTGAGTGTTCAGGATACCTTGGTAAGTTTGCAGCTGAGTGTGTGGACCCCTGTAGCTGAGTGCACAGGGTAAAGGAGTCTGTAATCTGAATGTTGAAGCTTAATAAAGACTGATTTTGAAGAAATATTGTGCATTTGAGTATTATTGTCAATTATGTTTATGTTATGATTTGTCACTCTATAATATGTTTTCTGTGGAAAAATGTATAAATGTTGCATGAATCTAATGAATCTATCATATTTATGCATGTCTTAAGTAATTATCTGTGTTCGCGAAGTTAAGGGTTAATTCTGGGGTGATTTCTAATGAATCGGGTAGATCTACGTGAAGGCAGATCTAGGGTTATTGATTAGCACGCGAAAGTAGATAGAATGATTCCTTAGGGTCTATAAACACTAATCACAGACCTTTGCAAAGGTCTAGAATTTGTTTTACTTGAGTTACAGTATCAGGCCATAGAAGGATACAGATCTGCGCAAAGGCAGATTTGAGCTATAAGATCTTAAGACTGCTTATCACACTGTCTCTGGATGGAGAAATTTAGTTCTAGTATCCCCCAATACTACTTTGGTTGAGATTGCAACCTACCTTATGTAGGTTGTTTCTTAAGGGTCTAGCATTTAGGGTTTTGTTGGTTGGTTTGAACAACTCTGAACCTTGGTCAGGCCCCCTTAAGCCAACAAATGGTTCTGTTGCCAGGACCAAGATTTATCTAAGAGATGTGTGATAAATGGTTCCCTACAAAGAAAGAGATTGACAAGTGGATTGATCGAAACATGCACGTGTTCCTGGCTCAAGAGAACAGGATCTATAAATTATCCAAGGAGTAGTGGTTGCAGATATTTTTGTACACAGACAAGACTAATGTGTTCTTTTGTTTCTTCCTTGAAGAACTACATGAGTGGTTGTCTAAATTTCCTACTAGTTAAGGGACGTGGAGGCTTCACAGTCCTATAGTGTGGACTCCTAAGCTAGTTCGACATTTGGAAGAATTAGAAAGAAATATCACATAGGTTGTGGATCACTGGATTGATTGGACATTAAGAAGCTTTGTGACTTATTTCGCAATTAATAGGAATATCAGTTATATTGAAGTGAAACAAAGGCTCTTTAAATGACCACAGGGTAAGTATCTGAAGTCATTAAATACTGTGATTAAAATGTTGTTATGTGAAAAGAGGGTTATGCATTTACCTTGATGTTTGGGGCTACTCGAAGTGGGAGATTCTTTAGAGGAAATGGAGGATCCAGCCCAAAATATAGTCTGCTCATTGAACTCCCTTCAAGTGACAACAAATGGGCAGTGCTGACTACACCATGAAGTGAAATTGATTTAATTACATAAGGTATTCTGAGGATACCTCATGAATCCACTCCACCTCCACCTCCACCTCTGCCTCATACACCTACGCCTTCACCCCCTCCACCTCCATTTCCACCATTCAACATGGTGAACGCAATGAAGATGCCAATTTTTAAAGGAACATGGAGTGAAGATCCAGAACATTTTTGGTTTATCATAGGAGTTGTTTGGACAGGACAGTAGATTACAGATGATAATAGTAAGAAATCCCAGTTGGTTACAACCTTAGAGGATCACACATTAACATGGTATATCAAGTATTGCACTGATAGCCCCAATGCAATGTTGGCAGATACCTAGATAGACTTAAACGAGGAGTTTAGTAAGCGTAAGTCAGAGGCACAATCAGTAATTGAATTTAAGGAAATTTGACAGCAGATAGATGAGACACCTTGGGATTTTGATCAGAGGTTGAAGTGCCGGATCAGATAGGCCAATATGATAATCTCAGATTCCCATCATTGCAACTGGTTTATAACATCGCTCTTGCCACATTTAAGAATACCTATGTTTCAGCAGAAGATAGAAATGCAAGCGAAAGCCTTGGAGATCATAATGAGGCTCGATGCCTTGCCTATCTAGGATATGAACCTTGGATTACAACAGATTCATTCACAGCTAGAAGTCGTGCACTTGGAGTTGTAGAGCCTGAAGAAAGGAAAAGTAACTTAGCGAGAGGTGTGTGCTGAGCTCTGGTGTCTAAAATGTAAGAGCCATGGACATGATAAGGGTCATTTCCCGGTCTATAAGAACTATATTATAGGGGGTGGGCCTATTCCCCTGAAACCAAAGAATAATGTTGGGGTGAGCACGGGAGCTGTGCTATGGTGCTCTATCTGTCAGGTTACAGGACAACATGCTACTGATAACTGCCATTTATTGCAAAATTTTGTACAGACCCTTCGGAAGTTGTTTTTCAATTTCTTCAGTTCTATAGGACATGATGAATGCCACTATTGGAGTTATGAGCTAATGATGGACATAACCCCTACCTACAAGATGCAGACAGAGAACCAGCCTTAGGATCAAGGCGCGGGAGTAGTGAATGGAGGATTCCAATGTTGAGGACAAGGAAGAGGCGGTGGACTAGGTCGAGGGCATGGGTAAGTAATCTGCTATAACTATGGCAATGTAGGGCACTTTGCATGAGATTGTACAAATCCCATGCATCCATCATGTTAGTATTGTCGACAGTTTGACCATGTCATAGAGGAATGTATAGTCCTTATGGAAAAAATGCAAGAGAATAAGGTGCAGCCCCAACAGACTATGTAGGACATTCAAATGATGAGGGCTGAGCCCCATGAAGAGGATCAGAGCATAAATATCGTGTTGAGAAGTGGTATGAAAATTGGTGCAGATAAAGGTAAGAATCCTGAGGAAGACAGATGGGTGTGCAAGTCTGCTGAGAAGGAAGTAGATTTTTATCTTAATCGCACTAAAGATACCTTCATGGAAGCAAAGAAGAACTTCGTTGAGGCCTCCACCTTAGGAAGTCTTGAGAAAATGCCAGAAACTAGTGCAACACAAGAAGTAGATCCTTCAATACTTGCTACTTTTATGAATATTTGTATGAAGTTACTGCACGATCAAAAAGTAGTAGAAGGATTACAAGAGTTAATAGACAAGTACGCAAATAAAGAAAAGGCTTTTGTTGAACTGCACATAGTATGAAAGATTGGTAAGCATAAGACATGAACGGGGCACAAGATAAGGCTAACTGCGCAGATAGTTGAATATGAAATGGACCAGGCAATCTTGGATCTGGGGTTTGATGCAAATGTCCTACCTAAGAATACATGGGAGAGAATTGGGAGACATGCACTGCAGTGGTCTTCTATTCAGTTTCGCATGGAAAATAAATAGAATATTATTCCAATGGGGCACTTATATTATGTAACAGTGGAAATTGAGGGTGCGAGCATGCTGGCTAACTTTGAGGTCATTGAAATAGTGGATGATAGTTACCCTTACCCCACACTACTAGGAATTGACTGGGATATTGATATTAATGGGGTAATCAACTTGACAAAGCGGAAGATGCCATTCGAAAGGAAGTCGTTCAGGGTTGTAGTGCCACTAGACCCTATAGAAGGAGTGCATTATACTTAACCTGTTCGGGACTATGTAGAAAGTGACAACGATCTGGACCATATATACAAGATAATAACACGAGATAAGGATTGGATCAATCCTACAGCTGATGGAAGAATTGTGTGGGACAAGGATAGATCCTGCACCTCAGATTCATATGAAGAGCTAGAACACTGGAAAAATCGATTACATGAAGTATCTACGCTCTGTTGCAATATGATGACCAAATTGCTAAGGTGTGTCTCGACTTAGGTAAGAAACCTTCCATATTATGATGGTTTGACTAATGTGGAATTGTTTTTGGATGAATTTGAAAGGGAATTACCGGAAGAGCATCAATTCCAGGCACTGAAATTGGCATTGCGCACTACTCCTACCCGTTGGTGGGGTATGCACAAGGAAAAAATTTCCGAATGGAAAGAAACAAAAGAATGATTAAGTCAAGGTTTGGATATGCTAATATTAGAATGACAGAAAAATATAGTGGGAAGGATGATCCACACAATAATTTGTCATGATGGACTAAGGTATGGGGAACAACACCACAACTAGAATCGGTGCATATTTTATGTGATACGTTAGATACCATCCCAATGAACTGGTATCTGGAGACGGAACTTCGCCATGGAACAGCTAAGTGGGACATCTTAAATGAGAGTTTTCTATTAACTTTCAACTTTGAGGATGGGTTTGAGAGAATTGATGAAGCGCTCTAGAGATCAAAGCAGCTATATTCAGAACACCCAAGGAACTAGTTGAATGGAATCAACTAGATTGTAGTACACAACTACGCCATGTGCTAGAATGTTGTTGGGCGTGGGATACCCCAAGGGACGTTTTAGGGCCTAGAGCCTAGATTTTGGTCAAAACTTGTAAACTCTGATCTAAAGACTCCGCATTTTGTGGGCACGGAGTGTGTAGCTTGTAAAAGAGTCATAGGGTTGTCTGGCCTCAATTTTTTTAATGTAATGTCGGCTGTAGAGATCTACCCATGGTCTGCAGACCATGGGATTGTATAAATAGAGTGAGGCTCTAAGTATTTAAGGCATCTAATCTAATATAATGAAGACAAGAAGGATGAAGTATTGAGTCGTATATGTGGAGTAAAGTCTAGTTTTGGGTCATAGAGTAGGAGGAGGCTCTGTAGCTGAGTGCACAGAGGCCTAGTAGTCCACAGCTGAGTGTGCGGACCCCTATAGGGTGAGTCGAGTCTGTAACAGTTGGAAGTATCAATAAAGAGAAGTTTCATATCAATTCTGTGTATTTATTTCCTATTTTATGCATTGAATATATTGGGTATAGCTTGCACTTCTATTGTTTATATGATGCATGAATATATATGAATGTGCTGATTAAGTGAATGTGAGATAGAATAGTTGCTTATGCGAAGTTAACTAACATATGTAAGAAGATAAGTAAGATTCGCAGTTTAATTTTGGGAAATAGCGCAAGTCACTGCCATAGCAGCGTGAAAGCATCTTAGCCCCAAGTTAGGGCTATACGAAAGATGATTATAACAGATCACGAAGGTATTGAAGGTTATAACAATGTGCCAAGTAACCTGTGTGAAGGTATGCCTAGTTGGACTAAATCGACACCACAAACATCTCAAGGGTGCAGAAACTTGGTTCCAGCATCCCCCCATACTTCTTTAGGTGAGACTTCAGTCTGCATTCCATGGGCTGATGCCGAAAGGGCTAGTAGTGTAGGGATTTATTTGGCTAAATAACTCCGAACCTAAGTCAAGCCCCCTCAAGCCAACAAATGGTTCTGTTTCCGAGACCAAAATCTGCATAGAGATGTCTAATGTTGTATCATTGGAATCTAACTAAGAAGGAAATTAAAGGCTGGTTGGATAGAAGAATTCATGAGTTCACAACGCTAGAGAACATGAACCCGCAACTATTAAAAGAAGAGTGGTTAGACTGCTACCTATACATGGAGATCCATGAAATATTCTTCGCGTCCTTCCCTACTGAGATATACGAGTGGATCGTGAAGATAGCAAATATCCAAGGAAGGTGGAAACTTGACGGTCCTATTGTGTGGACCCCAGAGTTAGTGCGAAGGCTGGAAGCATTGGAGGATAAGATCATGCATGCCATTGATCATTGGCTCGATCAGATTATAGGAGGATTCATTACTGAGTTCGCGGTCGACACCTCAGTTAGCTATAGTGAGACAGAGCGATGCTTTCTAAAAGGGCCACGAGGTAAGTACGTAAAGTATATGAATACTTGGATTAAAATGTTATTGAGTGAAAAGAGGGTTATACAGTTACCTTGATTTTCGGGGCTGCGAGAAATGGAAAATCTTACAGGAATGAAGGAAATAAGGGACCAGAAACTAGCCCCTTGATTTCATCTCTGCAAGGGGACGAAGAAGAGCTCGCGAAGGTCTCACCGTGAAGTGTGATCCATCTGATAAGGAAAAGGATTCCACAAATACCACCTCCACCCACACTGCCACCAACTTTACTACCATCACCTCCATCTTCACCCGCACCACCATCGCGATTTAATATGGCAAGCACAGTGAATTTGCCTGTGTTCAAAGGTTTGGGAAATGAAGATCTGGACCAATTCTAGTTCGTGGTAAGCATTGTATGGGAAGTGAAAAGAGTTACATATGACAATATAAAGAAAGAAACACTGGTTAGTGCCCTGTTGGACCGTGTGCTAACTTAGTATATTAAGCACTCCAATCATAATCCAAATGCAGGAATCACAAATATCCAAGTAGTGCTAAATAGAGAATTTAGTAGGCTGAAGTCTGAAGCACAGTTGATCATTGTGTTATAGACAATTTTGTGCCTTACAGCAACAAGCATGAATTGTCAATAATCCAAGGGATCCAAAGTTCCCTAAACATGATGTTCCTACCCCTAGAGGAACAAGGTCAGCAAACCAACAGCTCTCAGATCAGTTCTCCACCTGAAAACACTCAAAAACAAGCAATCCTGAAATCAAAGCAGGTGCTCCACTAGGTTTCTGCACTGAAACTCAGTTGCTCCATGGTGTATCTGCGTTGCAAAGCAAGTGGGACAAAGGCCACCTGCGCTGAGCGAGAAGGGACAAGTGGCACAGTGAGTCATTGCTTTGGATCTTCCAAAAATGGCACTTGGATCAGGTATTTCGCCTTGTGATGAGTCAGAGGCTCTGTTTCTCCAAGTGGAAGCAAAGTTCTCCAAGTGGACTCAAGAACTGAAGATCAACTAAAGATTAACTGAAGAGAGAGAGGACACAAGGCAGCTACACATCAGTTGCAAGTTGACTCATCCTTTCTCAATTCATCTATATATTGAGCTCTCTTCTATGAGCTCAGGGGGCTGGAATTTTGTGCAAAGTAATGATATGCTGTTGGTTTCACTATAGAGCTATTGGGTGATTGCTTGAAGGAGGTGAAGAGGAGAAATTCTTTCTGCTGGGAGGTGTTGCTGGATTGGGGCCTTCAATGGTTGTAACACTCTCAGAACTTTACTTCTTCCATTAATAAAAGCTATTGAGGTTCTTCTATATGCACTTGTTTCAATGATGTATTGTGATAATTGTATATTTGATTTATGCTAATCCTTGAATCAGTTATGATTGCATGCTTCTTGTAGTTTCCTTCTTTGTTATTTTGCAGGATCTCATTGTAGCTGGGCCAGCAAAAGAGCAAGGAGCTGGGAGCAAGCAAGCAAAGAGAAGAGTTTGGATTCGACATTAAGCGCAAGACAACGGTTAGTGCATTTCTTCATTCTCTCTTGCTTTCATAAAGAAGTAAACCTTAAGTAGTTTTCTTTACAGTTGTTGATGAGGTACTATCACCCTTAGAGTGGGATAGGGTCATCCAAATCGGATACTTTTCCCTACAAAAAACTGGCGACTCCACTGGGGATCGTATCCGTTTGATTGTGTTTGTAGTATTTTGCTATTCATTTCCTGAACAAAAGAGTACCAAATCGAAAAGCTTTTGACTATATCAAAAGCGAAGTAGAGGGCAGCTACTCTTGCTCATTTTCTGAGTAAATTCATGATTTGAAGAGCTGATCTACAAGGATCCTTGTAAGCTCTTAGTGATAGCTTTGCACCTTCCTAATCGTCCCTTTGAGTGTGCTTGACTGATTGCTTCTGATTTGAGCAAAAACCGTGCATTTTTGAGAAAATTATGACCCGGAAACTGTGAAAACGCAATTCTCGTTTTCCAAAGCAAGTAGTACACAGGCTACCTGCTTTGCAACACAGGTCCCAAAGGGGCTACCTGTGCTGAGAGCCAGTTTGGCTGTGCAGAGCCTGCATTGGCCCAAATTTTCCTATTGCATTTGGGGTTTCCTCCTTTCTCTTGCCTGTTTTCACTTAGTTTTGCTGCTAGGTGTCAGTCTTGTGCCTGTTTTGAAACCAATATTACTTGCCATCATTCTGCCTCTGTTATATAACGAAATTGTACTTGTTCTTTGTATTTCTTACTCATTTACAATTTCCCATAACGAAAAGTAAATTAGTCATGCTTTTGGCCTCTTAGATCTGAACCTGTGTTAGGCATTTTGCTGCTCTAAAGAGTTATCTTGTTTGCTATCCATAGCTGATTAGTCATTTTACTTTCGTTAGTATGGTTTGATTTCATGTATTTCCAGTGATTAAGCAAGTGAATCTTAAGGTGTCTTTTGATTTTGGACAAACTTGTTTACTTTCGCTTTAAATCGAAATCAAAGTTATATAACCACTTTCTTTTTTGTAATCCATCCACATTAAGAAAGGGAAAAGAAAATACATGCATTGTGCATTTTGCATTTGACTGTGTGCTTGACGATTTAGGAAAGATTTGCATTTTAGTGTGTGCTCTATGATCTGTGTGAAAAGATTTTCCTTTCTTTTCCCTCAGTAGTTAAGGTTTTCAAAGTTGAAAGATTGAAAAGTTTGCTTCTCATCTTAGACTGCATTCAGGAATTTGTTATATACATCTCGTGGTGATCCTTAAAGGCAAACTGATAAGCAAGATCAACATTAAAATAAATCCAATTTACATAATAACGCTTTGTAACATAACGCAAACACATAGAGGTCTAGGTAGAGACGTGTTCCGGCGTCGTTAAACATAGTGACTGTCGATCTCTACGAAGGTGGGTGATTCCTCCTGAGAGTCGGTGGCACTAATACGGACTTGTGCTCCCACGTACCGTCGCGTATATATTGGGAGACCCCTATAGGCAATTATCCTTTATCCATAGGAAGCCGTGTTGACCGCCCTACTGATCGCGATGCAGTGAACACAGCATTCATGAAGATTGACCACCCGTACCGTAAAACGTATTCTGTGGTTTCGCGAAAAGTTTGGCACACCCTCTGCCTAGATCTCCAGAGAAGTTTCTTTTGGCTTTTTTCAAACTCTATAACTGAAAAAGTCCATCCGAGCATTTGTCACTTCGGGCTCGTTAAAACATCGAAGGCAACTAGAGTCATCTTTAGCTTTTTCTCGACTCTTAAAACATGAAAAATCAAGTTTGTGTCTAAAAGCGTCGTTAATAAAATTTATTTTAAATGGAACAAAATCACCTGTTATTCCCACGTTGATCTTTCAGTTGAAAAGTATGGAGCCCACCAACCAAGGAAGTAACCTTGGCGGAAGTCCAAATCCCTTCTCCTCTTGGGGAGATGTTGGTGCGCCTCATATGGCCACATTGTCACTTCCAGGATTGACAATTGGCCTACGTGTCTGGCTCTTTTCAACTAATGTAGTCCAGATCGCCACTAATCCTGAGCAGTCGAATCAACAGTCAGACCAATCTAGAACTACCCACCAGCCTTCCACTTCTTACAATTCTTCCTCTGATCCTTCATCTTCACAAGGTAGAGCCAGCAAAAGTCAGCCTCCCATGGAGAAGAAGGAAAAGAAGAAGAGAGAAAAGAAGCAGAAGGGGCCTATGGCGAAGGCGACTGGGGGCAAGCAAAAGACAGCTGACAAAAACCCACACACTGCACCGACCGGGCCTAAATCGCCATGTGTCATTTGCAAAGGGGTCCACTTCCATCGTGATTGTCCTTGTATTCCCCAGATACTAAGGGACTGGTCCCCAAGGTTGCACAATCCGGTAGCATCAACCTCTGGTAGTCATGTTGATTGCAGTCCGTCAACTAGCGAGAGTGAAGGACGAAGAGGGAGACCAAGATCACCATGTATATTGTGTGAAGGCGATCACGCCATCCACAAATGTCCATTCTTAGATGAGGCAAAGAGAGTTTTGGAAGATCGTCCGGTTTCACCGTTACGACTTCCTCCTGGATACCAAAAACTCGCGCCTAATCCCTCGATAGTTGAAAATCCAGCTGACCCGCTCAAGTGGTCAGCTGAAGTGTCGGTCATTGAGAATGAACCTACTGAATCCAGACCAGACGAAAGTCTAAAGGTCAAAACGGCAGTTGACCCGGTTCTTCCTTCAGAGGTTTCATCGTCCAATGACTCCGTCATTGAAGACCCATCTTCAAATGACACCCTCACTGAAGAGGATAAAGATGACACCGTCCATATCCTTTTCATCAACACAGACTCTGATGAGCATCAGGGCAATGTGCCCATTCCTTTATCGCAGGAAGGAACATCGTCAGGGTCGTATCCGGCCGTATATTCGGTCCCACCACCAAGCAACCTAGTTGTATCCTTTGATTGGAATCAACTAGGCAGACCCCGGTTACCAGCCAGTATCCCATTCAGAATCATAGTCCAAATCTACAGAATGGTGATGGCTGGAACTATCATTGATGAAGGGGCATCTGTGAGTATCCTTTCCTCTGTTTCTTGGAAAGCACTGGGTTGCCCGGCGCTTTTACCTGAGATGAGAAATCTATCAGGTTTTGATAAAGGAACCAGTCACCCGTTAGGGATTCTCCCCAATGTTCCAGTTACATTGAAAGGGAAGACAGTTCATATGAACATCATGGTCGTCCAGGGACCCTTGGCATATAACTTACTCCTTGGACGAGACTATATATATTGCATGGAGGCAATAGTGTCCTCGCTCTTTAGAGTCATGTGTTTTCCGCACGAAGGAAGAATGGTCAAGCTCGTAGACCAACTTTCATCTCCAGGATCACGCATTGCAAATAGTCAAATACCATCCCTTAACGGTTTATTCACTCAAGGAATGCCACCGCCCCCGGTTCTACTTCCCGATGAATGCGAGTAATTCGGAAAGAAAAGAACTGGGACCCAGGGGGCATGCACCCTGGCCTGCTTCGGGCAGAGAAAACCTTAGGTATAAAGTTAATTTCCGCAGAAGAATGGACTAGTCCGTACCCCGTCCAAAAAAGGAAGAGGGGATTGTTCTAGGATAAAATTCTTTTGTCAAAGTTATGTTGAAGCGGAAGAATCGCTCCCTTTGTCTAAAGAGGTGGGCTCTCCTAAGGAGGGGATCTATTTGTGGCAGCAAGAAAGCACCATCTTTGAATGTCAAGCCTCACCCATTAAAACAATATGTTTTAAAAGAGAAGTAGGGGCAGTCTTCAAAGAAAGAGAGGAAATTGCTGCAACAAGTAGTCACCATCCTTAGCAACCTAATGATAGACATTGCCGAAAAGAGAGTTTAGTTTGCGGCAGCAAACAAAACCATTTTTCGGATAATAAGTAAGAGGACAGAATCTCGAAATTATACTTTACACCTGGGGGCATGCAAACCTTTTGGAGTGCAAGCACGGGACGACTATTTATTTTTTTAAATTTTTAGGTCCTCCCTTTAAACCTGTAGGTCTAACCCGTTAAACTCGTAGGATTAGCCGTTTCCAGCTTGCATAAAGAAAGGATGAAGGGCAAAAGTTAAAACCTGCCAAATTGGAGTAATTAGTGAGGTATCGCTCCTTAAATAAGATTACCTCACCTAAAGCATTCCTTGTATTAAGACTGGTATAATCGAGCAGTTTTAGCACACAGTTCATGCTCATTAAAAAATAAATGCAAGATCCGAGCAGTTTTAGCGCATAGTTCATGCTCGTCAAAAAATAAACATAATTTGTGAGCAATCTTCCCCTAGAGTTCAAGCTCACCCAGAAAAAATGAACCGGTAAATAACCTTGGTAAATGTAACCTTTGACTGCCATATTAAAAGCCCTTGGTCGTGTTTATATGCCGTCACCTCCATCCGTTCATTTGGCCAATCATTCATCTCCATATGATTGTTTACCTTCTTTTGAGGAACAGCTGTGAAGAGTGATTTCACTAAGCCATCCTCGTGACACTGCCGTGATTGGAATATTCCAACCTGTACCTGGAATCTGCTGCTACCCTGTTCATCACTCGTTCCTCAAAAGACGAGTCTTCTTTGAGCTCTTTTCACTGACTCGTAAAATATGAAAAGTTGCCGAGTTTTGGCCTTCCAGCTCGTTAAAGCGACCGGAAAGCTATCCCTCCTCTAGATTTTAATCTTTTTGGACCTGAGGGATTATTGCACAAAAAGATCGAGCGCTTGTTTTGTTCGGCTCGTTAAAAGTACCAAAAACTCATCCCTTCTGTATTGTTTTATACTTTTTCGGACTTAAGGGATTAGATGACGAAAAAGGAATTCTGGAGTTGACTTTATGTACCTTTTCAGACTCTCTAAAAGTGAAAAGGACCGAGTTATCCTTGTCGTTAGACTCGTTAAATTCATTAAATAGCGACAAACTTGTCTTTAGACGAGAACGAGTTTCCCTATCGCTAGGCTCGTTAAAACATAGTGATGGGCTTGCCCGAAGGGCAGGTTATAGAACAAGCATATGTTATCCTCCTCAAGCTTGACAAAAATAAAGAGGTACTGGTCAACAATGACTGGGGAAAAATTGGGAGAACCTCACAGCATTAATGGTAGCAAGTCGCTCTTGAACATGACACTTTGTCCTCCGTATCACATCGGGTTGGGTTGTTTCATTCACCGGTCTCATAACCATGGTCTTCGCCACACCATCCACAATTGGGGTAATGCTACCAATCCATCACATCAGTGTCGTTATATGTTCAAGAGATGTGGTTCTGTAAAGAGTCAACCGTGTTCCACCCACTGCCATACATTATCCTTCATCCACTTCATGACCGCCACCCTGAATCATACATCACAGTTTGTTTTCACCTCATCACAATCACTAGCTCCGTTCCGTGTCACTGATGTGGGATTCATTAAGGCCCTCCTTTGACGGATCGCTCCTTGTCGACATCAGCTCATTATCCAAGGAGTTGATCTAGGAACACCCCCCTCAGTACTTTGAAGCTTGCATGCCTCAATGGCAAGTTTCTCACTTCCGGCGACAGGTATACATCAATGACCTTCGACCAGAAGATTTTGCATGGTGGTCGACGCCAAGTCCTTTATTCCCACCATGTGGATTGTACTGCCGTACCTTGAGGGTCATCATCATTATCGGTGACTCCTCTCGCGCTTGTTAACGGTTTACATCATTGACCGGTAATCAAGCGATGTCTTTCCATGTTCGACTTCAAGAAATTCTCACATGGATCGACTTGTACATCGAGTGAAGATCGGAAGAGATTGAAGACCCCGGATCTAGTTTCATCCATCCGGGCTGCGATATATATTCAGGACATAAAGACATTTGATATGTACACCATTACAACAGATGATCATCCTTCTCAAAGGATGATAATTTCAGCAGAGAATTATCAGTCTACAATCAGACGATCGTCTGTTCTATGTACCAAAATGTATTTATAAAGCTGAGCATGGGAATGCCCGCCTCAGCTAGATCATGAAAAATGTATGAAAAATAATGTATTGTATTGTATCTTATTACAGGACACTTCTCAGCAGATTGACTGAACTTCGGATCCTCTCAATAAAGCATTTCACCCGATAAACGACCTCATACTTTAGGGGGCATCTGTTATAGACAATTTTGTGCCTTACAGCAACAAGCATGAATTGTCAATAATCCAAGGGATCCAAAGTTCCCTAAACATGATGTTCCTACCCCTAGAGGAACAAGGTCAGCAAACCAATAGCTCTCAGATCAGTTCTCCACCTGAAAACACTCAAAAACAAGCAATCCTGAAATCAAAGCAGGTGCTCCACTAGGTTTCTGCGCTGAAACTCAGTTGCTCCATGGTGTACCTGCGTTGCAAAGCAAGTGGGACAAAGGCCACCTACGCTGAGCGAGAAGGGACAAGTGGCACAGTGAGTCATTGCTTTGGAATCTTCCAAAAATGACACTTGGATCAGGTATTTCGCCTTGTGATGAGTCAGAGGCTCTGTTTCTCCAAGTGGAAGCAAAGTTCTCCAAGTGGACTCAAGAACTGAAGATCAACTAAAGATTAACTGAAGAGAGAGAGGACACAAGGCAGCTACACATCAGTTGCAAGCTGACTCATCCTTTCTCAATTCATCTATATATTGAGCTCTCTTCTATGAGCTCAGGGGGCTGGAATTTTGTGCAAAGTAATGATATGCTGTTGGTTTCACTATAGAGCTATTGGGTGATTGCTTGAAGGAGGTGAAGAGGAGAAATTCTTTCTGCTGGGAGGTGTTGCTGGATTGGGGCCTTCAATGGTTGTAACACTCTCAGAACTTTACTTCTTCCATTAATAAAAGCTATTGAGGTTCTTCTATATGCACTTGTTTCAATGATGTATTGTGATAATTGTATATTTGATTTATGCTAATCCTTGAATCAGTTATGATTGCATGCTTCTTGTAGTTTCCTTCTTTGTTATTTTGCAGGATCTCATTGTAGCTGGGCCAGCAAAAGAGCAAGGAGCTGGGAGCAAGCAAGCAAAGAGAAGAGTTTGGATTCGACATTAAGCGCAAGACAACGGTTAGTGCATTTCTTCATTCTCTCTTGCTTTCATAAAGAAGTAAACCTTAAGTAGTTTTCTTTACAGTTGTTGCTGAGGTACTATCACCCTTAGAGTGGGATAGGGTCATCCGAATCGGATACTTTTCCCTACAACACATTGTATTCAAAGAGATCATGATGCTAGTAGGCGAGACTCCTTGGGAGCTAGATCAGAGGATGAAATGTATGATTCATGAAGCTAATATGAATCTGACAGATGGAAAACATCACGAGTGGTTTGTAGCTTCGCTAATGCCACATTTAAGGAGTGTGTTATCGTAGCAGAAGATAGCGACTCAGGTTAAGGCCTTAGAGATTTCTATGAGGCTACATGACACCCCAATGTAGGATCGTAACTTAGCATTTCATCAGATCCATGCGCAGCTAAAGAATTTAGGCCTTGAGATGCAAAGTCTGAAACAGGACAAGACATCTCAACCAGAAGTGTGTGAAGAGGTATCGTGTGTAAAATGCAAGGGTCAAGATCATGACAAGGACCATTGCCTGGTTTTCACAAATTACCTCACAGGAGGAGGACTAATTCCCTTAAGACTGGAAGCACAAGCAGTACCTAGTGTGGCACCTGCTTTGTGGTGCGTGATTTGTCAAATAGTAGGAAAACATGCCACGGACAATTGTCACATGTTACAAAAGTATACGCAAAATTCGCAACAATTGTTCTGCAAGTTTTGTATGTTATTGGGACATGATGAGCACACTTGCAGAAGCTATGACTTAATGATGGATAGAATTCCCACCTACAGATTTCAAGATGAAATGCATCCCCTTTACCAAAATGCAGGAATGGCATGAATAGGATTTCTGGGGCGCGAATGAGGCCGAGGCGGAGGAGGATCTGGAAGAGATCACGGATAGTTGATATGCTACAATTGTAGAGAAACAGGACATTATGCCAATGATTGCACAAATCCAACATGCCCATCGTGCCTGTATTGCACCTTGTTTGATCATGAGACAAAAGATTGTCCTACATTGATAGCCAGGATACATGACAACGGAGCGCTACCACCTCCCCCGACTCAGAACCTGTAGATGATGAGGTCTTAGCCGTGCGAGGAATATTTGAATGTGAACATTGTGCTCCAAAGTAAAATCCCAATAGGAGATGACAAAGGTAAATAACCGAAAGATAGTACTTGGGTTCACAAAGCCCAGATGAAAGAAGCGGAGTTTGATTTGGAGCGCACTCAAGAAACCTTCATGGAAGCCAAGAAGAACTTCGTTGGTGCCTCCCTTTGAGGAAGCAAAGATAGAACGGAGCTGGAGATGGACCGATCTATGCTCACGACATTCGTGGAAACATGTATGAAGTTATTGCACGATATTAAAGCAGTGAAAGGGTTACAAGAACTAATTAACAAATCTGCTGGGACCTCGCCAGGAGAACTGCGCGTAGTCCGAAAGATCGAAAAACATAAGACAAGAACGGGAAGAGAGATGAGACTAAACGTGCAAATTGGAGAATATGAGATGGATCAAGTCATCCAAGATTTAGGATCGGATGTGAATGTTCTACCGAAATAGGCATGGGAGCGAATGGGGCGAAGTGCACTCAGTGGTCTCCAATTTAGATAAGGATGGAGAACCAGCATAAAAGAATACCCATGGAGAGATTGTAGGGAATAACTGTGGTTATTGAGGGAGTGAGAGAATTGCAGTGGTCTCCAATTTAGCTAAGGATGGAGAACTAGTAGAAAAGAATACCCATGGAGTGATTGCAGGGAATAACCATGGTTATTGGGGGAGTGAGAGCACTGGAAAACTTTCAAGTGATAGAGATTGTTGATGACAATGATCCCTACCCCACGTTGTACCCATAGACCCTGCTGAAGGATCACACTATACGGAGCCAGTGCGTGACTATGAAAGTGATGATGATTTGTACTGCATCTATAAGATAACAACACAAAACCAGGATTGGTGAAACCCACTATGGATGGGTGGATTGCATGGGAGCTCGAAAGCTCCTGTACTTCAGATTCAGATGATGAAACAGAGCGATGGTAGAATCAGTTACATGAGGTAACTACATTGAATTGTAATATGATGACAAGGTCGCTATGCTTTGTATCGACAGAAGTAAGAGACCTAGCTACTTATGATGGTCTAAGTGCAGTAGATACCTTCTTGAATAAATTTCAAAGGGAGGTGCCAAAAAAGCAATGCTTCCAGGCCTTGGACTAAGTACTGCGTGCTACACTCGCAAGATGGTGGGGTACGCAACGAAGGGAGCTTTGATGATTGGCGCAAATGTAGGGGAATGATGCGCATGTGATTTGGGAAGCCTTGGGTGCGATTGATAGATAATTACGATGGGCAGGATGATCCATGCACACATCTAGCCACGAGGATGCAAGCTTATGGAAAAGAGCCCCAACATGCGCAGATGCACATGTACTCCACGCTGAAAGACCTGGTCAATAAGCATGTGTTGGGGGGGGGGGGGGGGGGGGGGGGAAGCTCGCAGATGGCTCTTAATGTTGGGAAGACATTATGTAGGAAGAGAAATCATGCAGAAGATTCTACGCATAGAAGCATTCACCAAGGTGTGCAACGCTCTGAACAAAGTATGCAATGCACAACGAAGTGATTAGGACCTACGCATACCTGCATTATTATGGGCTTATAGGATGACATGCAAGAAACTAATGGGACATACACCTTTTAGGCTTATCTATGGAGTGGAAGTTGTAATGCCTATGGAATACATAGTGCCTAATTTTCACATAGCAGCGCTCACAGGTATGATGGATTGCGGAGCCCTAGAGGAGAGGCTCGCGTAATTGGAGGAGCTCGAAGAAGAATAGTTTTTGGTTGGATTCCACTAGTAGGTACAAAAGCAGCATGAAAAGGCCTGGAACGATTGACATATTAAGCTACACAACTTTAAGGTGAATGATTTGGTGTTTTTATGTCATAGTAAGTTTGATAAATTCCTAAGGAAGCTCAAAATGCATTGGCTGGGACCATATGTTATTAAGGAGATCACAGATGGTGGCACATGCAGTTGGTAAAGGTAAATGGATAAATCTTATTAAGAAAGGTAAATGGTAGTCATTTGAATCCATAAACAGGTGACTTGGCCATCCGACTAGCCGACGAAAGCACAGTCTTAGTTCTCCTGGCAGCTGAGAGGAGGTGCGGGACTATAAACTACTCTTCCCGGGAGCTACATAATGTTAGGGCTACGCGCAGTAGCGAAGTGTCACAGGGTCTATGACAGCACAAGGGTAGCTACACTTCCATGTGGGTCAGCTGGAAAATGACCATTACAGTCACTATTCATGATGTGATGCTTGGTTTGAGACCAAATGAAGCAGGCAACAAGCATTTAAGGTGAACTTTATGGGCTAGATTCTTGAAAATCTACCACCAATCGAGCATTAATGGACAAAATGTGGGGGGAACGGTTGAATTCAAATTCAAAAGGCACTATAAATTAAAGAGGGATGTCTAGCAAACAACACTTGTCAATTTGAGAAATGATTTGTTGTGCACCCAGACATTCATGAACCTAGACTTGTTCGATCTTCTGAAGGAAAATTTGTTGCTTGAGCAATTACCCAAGCTATTAAGAAAATTGTGGAATCACACTACAGAAGCACCTGAGGAAGCCATGGATACTGTAGCAATGACTGCTAAGGAAGCCGCATAGGCCATTACGGAAGTAGAAGCCCCTGAAAGTGTCGGGATAGTAGCATAAATCCCCTAAATCGCCATGCACGCTGAGACCCAAGAAAGACAAGCAGGCTATGGTACCAATGCGCATATCCCCTAGGAATTAATTAAGGACTAATCTTACCATGGAAGACAAGGGGAAGGCTATCAATTTGGAGGCTGGTGAGGAGGAATAATTTGAAGAAATCCTGGTAGAGGAGGAGGATGTAGAAATGGAGGTTGAAACCCAGGGTGCAGACCCTCTTACCAGGTTGCCTACATATGTTCCTCCACGGAAGAGTAAAGCAAAGGTGCCCAAAGATATAGATGAGAGAAAAAGATCTCTACATACTCTGCTACTCCCTAATGACATTATTTTGAAGGAGCGCACCTAGAACGAGTGCCTGTACTGAAATTTAAACAATGGGATCTCGTGTATCACGAGAAGTTCCCAGATTTGGCAACCGCGCAGCTAATGTGCTAGAAGAAAAATGCACCGAATAGAATCATATAGTTAGAGCCACGTAAATGGATGAGAGGTGTGGAGAAGGTAGTATTATTAAACCTTCTCTGGGTGCCGCATTACCATCGCGCCACAATGATCATTTTTGTCATCAGGTAGCTGCTCTGCTTGGTGCATGATGGGTGCTTATGGCTGGAGGAGCCCATCTCCATCACAAACCATTTGATTCACAGAATTACCCATCTCCCTTACAAAGGGGAGGATCCAACAAACATTTTGGAGGGCAAGAGTGATGACTTAGCCATCGCAGAGGCCATGAAGAAGAAGTTTAAGCTGGAGAAAAAGAGGAGAGGGTATTCCATTTCCATCATCAACAACCCTGCCTTCAAAGTCGTGACGTAAATATTTTTAGGAAAGGTTATGCAGAAGTGCCATGTGGATGAGGTGCCTATGCAGTGGTTGCACTAGTAGTGTAATGCGCAGAAGGGGTCCAGTTCAACTAGGAAAACTACTTATGTGGAGAGTTCCTTGAGAATTGCCGCGAGGCATAAGAGTAGGGAATTTTTTTTACTATGCATGGCTTCTGTTGTCGATAGTACTGGTGGCATGGGAATTGGCTGAAGACAGCCAATTCCCAATGATCGCATATGACATTCTGGAGGCAGCGAAGTATGCTTTGTTGTGGGCAACCAAGGATGTGCAAAGGATAGGGGACATCAAAATCTTCTGGGTGTTCATGGATATGAACATCAAAATGGGGATTAATTGCAAGTGTCAGTTATCTCCCATGTTCTAAAACACTCTGTAGAGATTTGAGGAGTTTAAGGCATATTTCCAGCACATGTACATCAAGGCGCGAAAGGGCCCCATGAAGACGTGGTGTGAGCTACCCTATCTAATGATAGACCACATCATCTTCACGGTCCTTGAGTTGTGGCCACTGGAGTGGCACGCTCCAGCTAGCTCCACCATGGAAGAAGAGAAGTTTTCCACCCAGCATAAAAAGGAAGATGCAAAACTACAGATGGCGCAATTGGCAGAAAAGCACAGAAATGAAGTGGAAACAGCTAAGGCCCAGGAGGCACGTGACGTTGTGAAGTTGGCAGAAGAGAAGCAAAAGGTAGCAAAGGAAGAGCACGAAGGACAGAAGTTTCCTTCGCCCGAGCCAGAGAAAAATACAGAGCAAGGTGGCGCGGACCCATAGACAATGTCCACCCAGCTAAAATGTTTATGCCCAAGAGAGCAAGTACGGCCGCGAAAGAAGTCGAAGGCTTCAAAGACTTCGTTCAACCTGATCACCCTCACTAAGGGAGACCTACACAGCATTGGTGAGATAGTGAGGGACATCACTGCGGAGGCCCTCCAGCAGTTTGAGGAGGAACACTAGATGGTGTTGGGGGCTCTCTGGACACAGATACAGGAGTTGCAGGAGTGCACTCCACAGGCTGGCACTGTGTCAACTAGCCTTGCAGTATGCACATTTGTGATTGAGGAAATGCAGCGCACCGGGATGACCCAACACCATAGTGCTGCCAGATGGAGCACTCTTTATAAAAATTAGGCCAATAGGCCTATGGCCAGAGGGTTGAAGGAAATTAGATTAAATGTAGTTGTGCTCCCTTGGGAGATGCTCTATGTTTTGTAGGATGGAATCACTGTAGAACTATGAGCCAGAGAGGGTCGCAGGCTCTAGGTAATTAGTGATCAGTGCATCAACATTGAGCAGTTGATCTTGCAGCACGACGAGGTAGTGGCACATAACAGACAGAATCATGTAGGTGGTGGAGGAAGCCTGCCAGATGGTCCTAGAGTTGGCCATCCAAGCATAAGAACTAGTGGAGGAGCATGCCCATAAATTAGCAGCAGTGGTGTGTAAAGTAAAGGAAGAAATGGCTAGGTTTTAGCTGGAGCTAAACCTTTAGATAGCTGAACTACAATTGAAGGCGTAGCCTTCAACTCCGCCGGAGGTTAAGGAACAGTGCACCATCACGATTACACTAGAAATAGTGGAGGTTAACAGTGCAGTGACAGACTGCACAAAGCTGTTCGAGCAATCATACGAGGTTCTCACTACCCTGCAGGAGGACCCGAACATATAATTCCTAGAGATAGAGGCGTGCAAGCTACAACAAAAATATGACAAAGTAAAAGGGACCATGTAAATGATTGCCCTTACACAGGGGCTCGTGAGGATGCATTAGGCGAAAGCACTCAAGGAACATGTAGATGTTGCTCGACATAAGGAATCAATTTTGAAGGCGTGCTTACAGTCATGGATTGATGCGATGTATATTATTACAACCTCCATTGAAGCAAATCTCGCACAGCGGCAAGGAACACAAGAAAAGGTTCACGGCAGCAGTTCAACCACAATAGTCTCTAAACAACATGTTGAGGAAGTACAAGAGGCAGTCGCTTAGTGTGTTGTTGATCTTGCTGCGATGCAGGTAGATTGGGAGGTCTTCACGCAAAGATCTCTGCACTGATAGAGTGACTTGAGGGCGAGTCATGATGTTTGTGTTGGGGGCCTGTTGGGTGCGGGATCCACCAAGAAGTTTTGGAGCTTAGAGCCCAAATTTTGGTCAAGAATTGTAAACTCTGATGTAAGGACTCCGCATTTTGTGGGCACATAGTGCATAGCTTGCAAAAGAATCATAGGATTGTCTGCCCTCAATTTTGTTAATGTAATGTCGGCTATAGAGATCTACCCATGGTCCACGGAGCATGGGATTGTATAAATAGAGTGAGGCTCTAAGTAGTTAGGCCATCTAATCTAATCTAATGAAGACTATAAGGATGAAGAGTTGAGTCGTATCTGTGGAGTAAAGTCTAGTTTTGGGTGATAGAGTAGGAGAAGGCTCTGCAGCAGAGTGCACAGGGCGAGTCGAGTCTGTAACAGTTGGAAGTATTAATAAAGAGAAGTTTCATATCAATTTTGTGTATTTATTTCCTGTCTTATGCATTGAATATATTGGGCATAAATTAAACTTCTACTATTTATATGGTGTGCGAATATATATGAATGTGTTCATTAAGTGAATGTGAGATAGAATAGTTGCTTACTCAAAGTTAACTAACATCTGTAAGAAGATAAGTAAGATTCGCGGTGTAATTTAGGGAAATAGCGTAGGTTGCTACCATAGCAGCACGAAAGCATCTCAACCTCGGGTTAGGGTTTCACGAAAGACGATTATAACTGATCGTGAAGGTATTGAAGGTTACAACAGTGCATGAAGTAACCTACGCGAAGGCAGGCCTAGTTGGACTAAATCAACACAACAAACATCTCAAGGGTGGGGAAACTTGGTTCGAGCATCCCCCAATACTGCTTCTAGTGAGACTTCAGTCCACGCTCCACGGGCTGATACCAAAAGTGCTAGTAGTGTAGGGATTTGTTTGGCTAAATAACTCTAAACTTGGGTCAGGCCCCCTCAAGCCAACAGATGGTTTCATTGCCAGGACCAGAATCTGCATAGAGATGTTTGATGTCATATCACTAGAATCCAACTAAGAAGGAAATTGAAGGCTGGTTGGATAGAAGAATTCACAAGTTCACAGCACAAGAGAATATGAACGCACGACTGTCAAAAGAAGAGTGGTTAGACTGCTACCTATACATGGAGATCCACGAAATATTCTTCGCGTACTTCCCTACTGAGCTATACAAGTGGATCACAAAATTAGCAGATAGCCAAGGAAGGTGGAAAGTTGACGGTCCTATTGTGTGGACCCTAGAGTTAATGCGAAGGCTGGAAGCATCAGAGGATAAGATTGTGCGCACCATTGATCATTTAATTGATTGGATTATAGCAGGATTCATTACAGAGTTCGCAGTCGACACCTCAGTTAGCTACAGTGAGGCAGAGAGATGCTTCCTCAAAGGGCTGTGAGGTAAGTATGTAAAGTCTTTAAATACTTGAATTAAAATTATTTTGTGCGAAAAGAGGGTTATGCAGTTACCTTGATGTTCGGTGCTACGAGAGGTGGAAAAGCTTACAAGAATGAAGGAAATAAGGGACCAGAAACTAGCCCCTTGATTTCATCTCCATGAGAGGATGAGGAAGAGCTCACAATGGTCTCACCGCGAAGTGTGATCCATCTGATAAGGCAAAGAATTCCACGAATACCACCTCCACCCACACTGCCACTAGCTTCACCACCATCACCTCCATCTTCATCTGTACCACATCCACCACCACCATGATTCAATATGGAAACCATAATGGAGTTGCATGTGTTCAAAGGTTTGGGAAATGAGGATCCGAACCAATCTTGGTTCGTGGTAATGATCAGATATTGATCTAGGACTTTAATGATAGCTCAAATTTCAACGTTTTAGAAAGAGTGTCAAACTTAAATAGTCTGATAGATCTTGTTGGCGATGAACCACACTAGTTGGTTCGAAACGCGTCTTGATTATGTGATAGTTTTCTAAACTGTCTAAATTCCTTAATAGATCTTGTCTTCCTGATTCTGATGCTGCAAATGGTTCGAAAAATTGACACCATGTGAGGAAGTTATCACCATTTGAAAAATTCTAATAAACTGCAATTTTCAAGAATAATTGATTTTTGGGAAATATTAGAAAAATAATATTCCAAGTAATATTTCTTGGAATATTTGCCAAAATATTCCTGAGAATATTTTCCAAAATATTCCCCAGAATATTCTTGTTTGGTTGACCAATTAGGTGCTAACACGTGGAAAGCCTAGACACTGCCATGTGGCCCTGGAATGGTCATGTAAAATTAAGTTGGGTCTGGGGGGATCCAAACCATGACCTTTGGCATGTTGGCCCAACACGCTACCACCTCCGCTATGGACTGTTTCTTAACAATTATGGGTTTCGGTTTATATTTAAGTTGTAACGGTCGGCAGTTTGAAGGTTGGGACCGCGAGTGGTCTTACCCACCAGCAGTCCCACAAAGAATGTTCGCATGCCTCCTGGTTGCCAACGAACCACACGTGGTTTGCGCAGTAACTGTCAGCCTTATCCCTTTCTGCCGAATTAATCGCTCCATGTGCACGCGCCGACGGTTCTGGTAATGGTCAGCGTTATCCCTAACCACCAGGGTCATAACCACTCACATGCATGCCCAAAGGTCATGGTAACAGTCAACCCAATGGTTAAGTTTAGCAGAGCAGACAAAAAGGAAGAATTTTCCAAATTTAGTGACAGTTAACTCCAGTTAGCCAAAATTAGTGGAGTATTTCTAGGAGAAACTGTCTAAATGCACTCCACAAGGGATTTTTGACCTAAGAGAGTGAAACAAGAGGATGGCTAGGCTAATTGAGGCCTTTTGAAGCCAATGGAATAGTCCAGAGAAGCTGAAGAAGCCATCTTCAAGGAGATTTTCATCCAGGGAGATTTTGGAGCTAAGGGCCACTAGGGGTTGGAGGCAGTTGCAGGAGCTACCAATATTTGTTCTCAGCGAACCAATAGTCATTCCTGACTATAATGAGCCTTATGAATCCATTACAGGGTTTAGAGAAGCATCTGAAGACTTCTAAAGGCGAAGATGCTACAGGGAATTTTGAGGTAGCCTAGTGTTATCCGTGGAGGAAGGCTTAGATCAGGGATGCAGTGCTCATTTTGAGAAAATGAACAATCAATTGTTGATGTTTGATATGTGTTGGAGGTAGTAGAAGAGGGTTCAAAGATAGTTGAAAAATTCTGAAGGAGTTTGTGCCATCAAGAAGCTCGGGGAAGCTCAATGAACCGATTGAAGGAATCAAGTCCAAGGGATCTCAGATCTGTTTGCAGAATGATGACAACCATGACAGGGATATAGATGGTTTTCTAAGCCCATTGGTTCAGTTACTAACCATTGGAGTTGTGTGTGGAACTTGTAAAATAATTTAATCCATAATCCCGAAGAGCCAAGTCAAATTGGCAGAAGCTCAAGGAGACGTAGCCCATGATATTTGGGTGAACTCCTAGATTAAATTTGTTGTTATGTGTTGATGTTTATTTGTTGCATTATATGGATTTTATGTGTGTCTAATATCAACAGAAATAAATCAACTTAAATCACTTAAACAGATAAAAGCAAACTCAAACATACACCTGTTTCAAGTACTTAATTCCGCAAATGTCAACATAAGCTAGATCAAATAATTGTTAATCTTTGGAGTGAGAGGTTCTTGTAAGTGAAACAAGATGCTGAAACCTCATTTCAGATCAGGTGGTATTAGAGTGGGATGCTTGATTTACATAGAAAAATATTGCTTGTTTGAAAGGTGTTCAAATAGTCAAATTCTACTGTTTGATTGTTTGTAAACTGACTATTGTTTGAGTTTGCAAAGGTGAAGGGAAAGCTACTGATAATCTATGTCTAGGAGAGGAAAATAAGGAAGAAGGGTTGAAGGAATTATCCTTCCCCAAAGGACCTCAAGACAATCCTTGAAGCATAAGAGGGTTTGTTTGCAAAAGGCTGTTTAAATAAGAATTTGATTCTACTGCCATTTAGTTCAGAAATTTGTCATTAGTTCTTTGAAATCTTTGTGAATTTTGTTGAAGTGATTTTGTTCATTTTGATGATGACAACTTCTACAAGTGAGTTTTCCAAATCCTCCTCTTTCACAAGATTCTTTGATGAAGACATGAAGCGATATTTTTTCATCATGATGGATATGGTGAGAGAAATGAGTACCGAGCTTTGAGAGCAGTTGAATTCCATGAAGGAAGAGAAGCAGTTGCTTTCTAAAAAATTGCAGGAAATGGAGAGACAAATTAATATTGCAAATATGGATAAGGAAAGGATGCATGAGTTGGAGACATAGCTCCTTGTTGCCAAAGAAGCCTTATTCAAGTATCAGCTTGAAGAAGAGGTAAACAATTCTAGTTTGTCTTCAATTTCCTCTAAGAATGTTTATGTTGGTTCTTTTGAAAAACATACAAGTGGCATAGGGTCCAAGTTAATGTCCAAAATGGGCTATGAAGGAAAAGGATTGGACAAACATGCACAAGGCATTGCTGAGCCAATAATGGTTGAATAAAGGCCTAAGTATATGGGTCTTGGCTGTGGACAATCTTATGGAGAAAGTTCCATAGCAGCCATGAAGGAAATTGAAACCGTTCCTAGAAGGAGTTTCATTTTAAGTTCCCTACCTCAAGTTTGTAAAGATTGTATTCTTGGGGAATGAAGTTGCTTGAAATACCATGTGCAAGAAGAAGGTGTACATAAGCATACACTTGAACCAAAAAGTTGTGAAAGCTCTAAAAGCATTGAAGAGATTGATGGTGTTCCAAAGGGAGCTACTTCTTCGTTTGACTCACCTCCTCATGAAGGTAATGAAGGTGAAAGAGAAAGGTATAAATATGATTTCAATCACATTTATTTTGATTATGTTAAACATCGTAAATTTCCACATAAGCATTGGAAAGGAATTGCATGTTCCTTTTGTGGTTTGGTTAACCATAGAGTTTCTAGATGTTGGAAGAGAATGGCCACATACAGGAAACTTCTGAATTAAAGAAGGCAAGAAGCCAAAGGTACATTGGACAAGGAAAATTATGCTATCAAGAAGATGAACATGTGTTGTACTTATTTCCATAAGCAAGGGCATGTTGCTGAAAGGTGTTGGACTCTGAATCGAACAATGCTTCCACGAAATTTGAAGAAAGTGGAGAAAGAGTATGGCAAGAATGGAAAGGAAGTTTTGATAATCGATGTGATTAAGGATGATCGACATGTTGATGTCGATGTAAAGTTAAAGGAATCACCTTTGGTGTGGATTGGTAAGAAATGGCTAGAGTTCTTATCTAATTAAAGTTACATGTCTTTTCATGTGAAAAGAAATGTGTCACATCTATTTGCATTTCTTTGCTAATGGAATGCAAGTTGCAGGATGGAAAAGTTGAGTATGTAGACTCACTTTATTGCAGCAAAATTATCTTCATTTCACCTTTGAAAGTACATGTACATGTGATCGAGGATCTTGTACTTATGATTGTACTTAAGGGAATGTTGAAGAATCAAATACATGAATGAGGATGGAATGTATGAACATAGGGATGTTAATTATTTCCTTGTATTTGAACATGTATGTAATTGACTTGATAGAAAGCTATCAACCATCATATTGTTTTATTTAAACATGCATGTAATGTCATGTTGACTTGGAAAAGTTGATTTGGTCTATAAGATTGAAATGTTTCATCTTTGTAAAAGAATCATTAAAATTCTTTTTGTACATGCTTTACTTGAAGAGTCAATTGTTGAAATGGCATGTGTTTGTTGGCTTGTGATTTAGTCGATCATTTGTACACAAGATGTAAAGACATGATGATGACTCACATGATGTGAAATTTGTTTCTTTTGCTGAAGCAAGAATTTATGTTGTCAAGTTGTTTTCTTGTATTTTGACGTTGTCTACTGAAGGATATTTGTAGCAGCAAAGGTCACCATGGAAGTGGCTTGGAATCGATGTTCATCTACCTTCTGTCAATTTTGAATGAGTTCAAGGAAGACAATTCTTAATAGGAGGACAAGCACATCCAGGAAGGGAAGTGTCGACTACCTTCGAGTTTTGGTTCAATGGCACCAGCCATGCAAGCAAGTGTATGAAGGCTAAAAGAAGAGGGTATTGTACTCTCATCTACTGTTTAGATCAGTATATTAGTCTTTTGGGGTCCAAAAGATTCCCAATGGGGAGGAGTGATCAGATATTGATCCAGGACTTTAATGATAACTCAAATTTCAAAGTGTTCTAAAGAGTGTCGAACATGAACGACCAGATAGATCTCGTATTGCCGATTTTGATGCCATGAATGGTTCAAAAAGCTAACACCGTATGAGGAAGTTATCACCATTTGAAAAAGTCCAGTAAGCTGCAATTTTCAAGAACAATTGATTTTTGGGAAATATTAAAAAAATAATATTCCAAGGAATATTCCTTGAAATATTCCCCAAAATATTCTTGTTTGGCTGACCAATCAAGTGCTAACACATGGCAAGCCTGGAGGCCGCCACGTGGCCCTAGAATGGTCATGTAAAATTATGTTGGGTCTGGGGGGGATCGAACTCATGACCTCCGACACACTAGCCCAGCATGCTACCACCTCTGCTATGCATTGTTTCTTAACAATTATGGGTTGCAGTTTGTATTTAAGTTGTAATGGTCAGTCATTTGAAGTTTGGGGCTGCCAGTGGTCTTACCCACTAGTGGTCTTGCAAAGAATGTTCACATGCCTTCCCGTTGCCAGCAAACCACACACGATTTACACATTAACCCTCGACCTTATCCCTAACTGCCGAATTATCCGCTCCATGTGCATGAACCGACGGTTCCGGTAATGGTCAACTTTATCCCTAACCTCTAGGGTCATAACTGCTCACATGCACACCCAACGGTCATGGTAATAGTCAGCCTGATGGTTAAGTTTGGGAAAGCAGACAAAAAGGCGGAATTTTCCAAATTTAGTGACAGTTAACTCCAGTTAGCCAAAATTAGTGGATTATTTCTAGGATAAATTGTCTAAATGCACTCCAGAAGGGATTTTCGACCTAAGAGAGTGAAACAAGAGGCTGGCTAGGCTAATTGAGGCCTTTTGAAGCCAATGGAATAGTCCAGAGAAGCTGAAGAAGCTATCTTCAAGGAGATTTTCATCCAGGGAGATTTTGGAGCTCTGGGCCACCAGGGGTTAGAGGCAATTGCAGGAGCTACTAGTATCTATTCTTAGCGAAACAATAGTCATTCCTGACTAAAATGAGCCTTATGAATCCATTACAAGAGTTTACAAAAGCATCTGAAGACTTCTAAAGGCAAATATGCTATAGGGAATTTTGAGGGAGCCCAGTGCCATCTGTGGAGGAAGGCTTAGATCAGGGATGCAGTGCTCATTTTGAGAAAATGAATAGTAAATTGTTGATGTCCAATATGTGCTAGAGATAGTAGAAGAGGTTTCATAGACCGTTGAAGAATTCTGAAGGCATTTGTTCCATAAAGAAGCTCGGGGAAGCTTAGTGCACCGAATGAAGGAATCAAGTCCAAGGGATCTCAGATCTGTTTGCAGAATGATGACAGCCATGATAGGGATATATGTGGTTTTCTAAGCCCATTGGTTCAGTCAATAACCAATGGAGTTGAGAGCGGAACTTGTAAAAGAATTGAAGCCATAATCCTAAAGAGCCAAGTCAAATTGACAGAAGCTCAAGGAGATGTAACCCATGATATTTGGGTGAACTCCTAGATTAAATTTGTTGTTATGTGTTGATGTTTATTTGCTGCATTATATGGCTGTTATGTGTGCCTAATATTAGCAGAAACAAATCAACTTAAAGCACTTAAATAGATAAAAACAAACTCAGACATACACCTATTTCAAGTACTTAATTCCACAAATGTCAACATACGCTAGATCAAATAATTGTTAATCTTTGGAGTGAGAGGTTATTGTAAGTGAAACAAGATGTTAAACCTTCATTTCAAATCAGGTAAGGGTTGTATGGGAAGTGAAAGGAGTTATAGATGAAAATGTAAAGAAAGCAACACTTGTTAGCACCCTACAGGACTGCATGCTGACCTGGTATATTAAGCACTCCAATGATAATCCAAATGTGAGAATCACAAATATCCAAATAGCACTAAACAGAGAATTTAGTAGGCCGAAGTCTGAAGCACAGTCGACCATTGGATTGAAAGAGATCATGATGCTACCACGTGAGACTCCTTGGGAGCTAGATCAAAGGCTAAAATGTATAATTCGCGAAGCTAATATGAATCTGACGGATGGACAACATCACGAGTGGTTTGTAGCTTCGCTAATACCACATTTAAGGAGTGCGCTATCATAGTAGAAGATAGCAACTTGGGTGGAGGCCTTAGAGATTATTATGAGGGTACATGAGACCCTGATGTAGGATCCTAACTTAGGATTTTAGCAGATCCACATGTAGCTAAAGAACTTATGCCTTGAGATGTAGAGTCTGAAACATGACAGGATAGCTCAACCAAAAGTGCATGAAGAGGTATGGTGCGTAAAATGCAAGGGTCAGGGTCATGACAAGGACCACTACTCGATTTTCACAAATTACCTCATAGGAGGAGGAATGATGCCCTTAAGACTGGAAGTGCAAACAAGACCTAGCGCAAGCACCTGCTTTATGGTGTGCAATTCGTCAAATAGCAGGAAAACATGCCAGGGACAATTGTCACTTGTTACAGAAGTATACACAAAATTTGCAACAATTGTTCTACAACTTTTGTAGGTCAGTGGGACATGATGAGCACACTTGTAGAAACTATGAATTAATGATGGATAGAAATACCACCTACAAAGTCCAGGAGAAAACGCAGCTCCTTGACCAAAATGAAAGAATGTCATGAATAGGAATTCAGGGGCGTGGACGAGGCCGAGGCAGAGGAGGACCTCAAAGAGGTCGCGAACAGTTGATATGCTACAATTGTGGAGGGCCAGGACATTATTCCCGTGATTGCAAGAATCCAACACACCCATTGTGTTTGTATAGAAACTTGTTGATCATGAGATACAAGATTTTCCTACACTGATAGCTAGGATACATGACAAAGGAGCGCTACCGCCTCCCCCAACTTAGAACCTGTAGATGATGAGGTCTGAGCTGCGTGAGGAAGATTTGAATGTGAACACTGTGCTCTGAAGTGGAATCTCAATGGGAGATGAAAAATGAAAACAATCGGAATATAGTACTGAGGTTTGCAAAGCCCCGACAAAAGAAGCAAAGTTTGATTTGTAGTGCACTCAGGAAACCTTCATGGAAGCCAAGAAGTGCTTCGTTGATGCCTCCACTTCAAGAAGCAAAGATAGACCGGAGTCGCAGATGGACCCATCTATGCTCACGATGTTCCTAGAAACATGTATGAAGTTATTGCGCAATAGTAAGGTGGTGAAAGGGTTACAGGAAATCATTAACAGATGCACTGGGACCATGCCAGGAGAACCGTGCGTAGTCTGGAAGATCAAAAACATAAGACAAGAACGAGAAGAGAGATAATGTTAACCACGCAGATCAGAGAATATGATATGGATCATGTCATCCTAGATTTAGAATCGGATACGAATGTTCTGCTGAAACAGACATGGGAGTGAATGGGGCAACTTACACTGTAGTGGTCTCCAATTTAGCTAAAGATGGTGAACTAGTGGAAAATAATACCCATAGGGCGATTGCAGGGAATAACCATGGATATTGAGGGAACGAGCATGCTGGCAGAATTTGAAGTGATAGAGATTGTTGATGACAACAATCCCCACTCGCACTCTTAGGAATTGATTGGGCCACTGACACGAACAAGGTGACCAATCTGAAAAAGCGAAAAATGATTTTTGAAAAGAAGTCACTAAGCATAATTGTACCCTTGGACCCTGCTGAAGGGTCTCACTATATGGAGCTGGTGTGCGACTATGAAAGTGATGATGATTTGGACTGCACCTATAAGATAACAGCATGAAACAAGGACTGGGTGAATACCACCATGGATGGGAGGATTGCATGGGAGCGTGAAAGCTCCTGTACTTCAAATTCGGATGAGGAAACAGAGCGATGGCAAAATCAGTTACATGAGGTATCTACACTGAATTGTAATATGATGACAAGGTCGCTACACTGCGTATTGACAAAGTAATAAACCTACCTACTTATGATTTTCTAAGTGAGGTAGATACCTTCTTGAATAAATTTGAAAGGGAGGTGCCAGAAAAGCAATGCTTCCAAGCCTTGGACTGGGTACTACACGCTACACCGTGAGATGGTGGGGTATGGACAAAAGGATATTTGATGACTGTCGCGAATGTAGGAGAATGATGCACAAGTGATTTGGGAAGCCTAGGGTGTGATTGAAAGATAAGTACAATGGGTAGGTTGATACGTGCATGCATCTGGCCAGGAGGATGTAGGCCTATGGAAAAGAGCCCCAACCTGCACTGATACACATGTACTCTGCGCTGAAAGACCTGGTCAATAAGCATGTGTTGGAGGGGGGAGCTCGCAGATGGCTCTTAATGTTGGGAAGACATTATACAAGAAGGGCAATCAAGTAGAAGATTTTATGTGCAGAAGCATTCACCAAGGTATGCAACACACTGAAAAAAGTATGCAATGTGTAGCAAAGTGATTGGGACCTGCGCATACCTACAGTATTATGGGCTTATAGGACGAAATGCAAGAAACTGACGGGACATACACCTTTTAGGCTTGTCTATGTAGTGGAAGCTGTAATGCCTATGGAATACATTGTGCCTAGTCTACACATAGCAGTGGTCACAGGTATTACAGATTGTGGAGCCCTGGAGGAGAGCCTCGCACAGTTGGAGGAGCTCAAAGAAGAATGGTTTTTAGATGGATTCCACCAGCAGGTACAAAAGCAGGGCGAAAAGGCCTAGCACGATCGACATATTAAGTTACGCACCTTTAAGGTGAATGATTTGGTGTTGTTATATTATAGTAAGTTTGATAAATTCCTAAGGAAGCTCAGAATGCATTGGTTGGGACCGTATGTTATTAAGGCGATCATAGATGGTGGTGTGGTGCAGTTGGTAAAGTTAAATGGAGAACTCTTCCGAGGAAAGGTAAATGGTAGTCGTTTGAAGCGATACACAGGTGACCCAACCATCTGAATAGCCGACGGAAGCACAATCTTAGCACTCCAGGCAGATGAAAGGAGGTGTGGGACTATAAACTACTCTACCCAAGAGATGTGCGATGTCAGGACTGTGCACAGTAGCGAAGTGTCACAGGGTCTACAACAAGATGAGGGTAGTTGTGTTGCCGTGTGGGTCAGCTGGAAAATGACCATTATAGTCACTATTCATGATGTGATGCCTGGTTTGAGACCAAATGAAGCGGGCGACAGGTATTTAAGGCAAACTTTATGGGCTAGATTCTTGAAAATCTACCACCAATCGAGCATTAATGGACTGAATGTGGGGGTAATGGTTGAATTCAAATTCAAAAGGTGTTATAAATTACATAGGGTTGTCCAGCAAACAACACTTGGCAATTTGAGAACTGAGTTGTTGCACGCCCAGACATTCATGAACCCAAACTTGTTCGATCTTCTGAAGGTAAATTTGTTGCTTGAGCAATTACCCAAGCCGTTAAGAGAATTGTGGAATCGCACTATGGCAGCACCTGAGGAAGCCATGGATACTGGAGCAATGGCCACTGAGGAAGCCATGTAGGCTATTATGGAAGTAGAAGCCCCTGAAAGTGTCGAGATAGTTTCAAAAATCCCTAAATCACCGCGCATGACGAGACACAAGATATACAAGCAGGCTATGGTACTAGTGCGCGTATGCCCTAGGAATCCATTAAGGACTAAGCTTATCATGGAAGACAAGGGGAAGGCTATCAATTTGGAGGCTAATGAGGAGGAATAATTTGAAGAAATCCTGTTAGAGGAGGAGGATGTAGAAATGGAGGTTGACACCCAAGATGTGGACCCTCCTACCTAGTTGCCCGCATATGTTCCTGTGCAGAAGGGTAAAGCAAAGGTGCCCAAAGATATAGATGAGAGAAAAAGTTCTCTGCGGACTCCACTGCTCCCTCATGACATTATTTTTGAAGGATTGCACCTGGGGTGAGTGCCTGTACTAAAATTTGAAGACTGGGATCTTGCAGGCCACGAGAAGTTCCCACATTTGGCAATCGCGTAGCTAATGTGCCAGAAAAAAGACGCGCCAAATGGAATCATAGAGTTGGAGCCACGTAAATGGCTGAGAGGTGTGGAGAAGATAGGGCTATTAAACCTGCTCTAGGTGCTGCATTACCATCGCACCCCAGTGACCATTTTTGTCATCAGGCAGCAACTCTACTTGGTGCATGATGGGTGCTTGTGGTTGGAGGTGCCCATCCCCATCACAGATGATTTGATTCACAGAATTACCCAACTCCCTTGTAAAGGGGAGGATTGAGCGAACATCTCGTTTAGGAAAGAGTGATGACTTGGCCATCGTGGAGGCCATGAAGAAGAAGTTTAAGTTGGATAAAAAGAATAGAGGGTACACCATTTCCAACATCAACAATAGTGCGGCCAAAGTTGCCATGCAGATACTGGCAAGAAAGGTTATGCGAAAGTGCCGCACAGATGAGGTGCCTGCACCGGTGGTAGCACTAACAACCCAATGCGTAGAAGGGGTCCAGTTCAACTGGGAAAACTATTTATGCAAAGAGTTCCATGAGAATTGTCATGAGGCACAAGAGAAAGGAAAACCTTTTCACTATGCGTGGCTTCTGTTGTCCATAGTACTGGTGGCATGGGAATTGGCCGAAGACAGCTAGTTCCCAACGATTGTGCAGGATCTTCTGGAGGTAGAGAAGTACACTTCACTGTGGGCAACCAGGGATGTGCAAAGGATAAGGGACAAAAAAATCTTATGTGTGTTCATGGAGATGAACATTAGAATGGGGATTAATCAAAAGCCGTGGTTATCACCCACAGTCTGCGAAGCTTCACGAAGTTCAATGTATATTTCCACCACGTTTACATCAGAGCACAGAAGGAACCCGCGAAGACATGGCACAAGCTACCATATCTGGTGATAGACGACATCATCTTTGTGGTCCTTGAGTTGTGGCCGCCGGAGTGGCGCGCTCCAGCTAGCTCCATGGTGGAAGTAGAGAAGTACACCATGCAACAGAAAAAGGGAAGAGGCAAAACTACAGATGGTGCAGTTGGTAGAAAATCACAAAAATGAAGCGGTAGTAGCTAAGGCCCAGGCAACATGTGACACTGCGAAGCTGGTGGAAGAGTAGAAAAAGGCAGCAGATGAAGAGCACGAAGGACAGAAGTCACCTTCGCCTGAGCCGGAGATAGATACAAAGCAAGGCAGTGCAAACCCATAGACAACGTCTACCCAGTTGAAACATCCGCACCGAAGAGAGCAGGTAGGGCCGCAAAAGAAGTCGAAGGCTTCAAAGACTTTGTTCAACCCGATCACCCTCACTGAGGGGGATCTACACAACATTGGTGAGATGATGAGGGACATCACTGCGAAGGCCCTCCATTAGTTTGAGGAGGAACACCAGATGGTGTTGGGGGCTTTGCAGGCATAAATATAGGAGTTACAGGTGCGCACTCCATAGGCTAGCACTGTGTCAACCAGCCTCGCAGTAGGTATGTCCGCGCCGAGGAAATGTTACGCACGCAGATGACCAACACCACAGTGCTGCCAGATGGAGCACTCATTACAGAAAATGAGGTCGACAGGCCTATGGTCAGTAGGTTGAAGGCAATCAGATTAAACGTAGTTGCGCTCCATTGGGAGACGCTCTATGTTTAGTAGGATGGAATCACTACAGAAATATGAGTCAGGGAGGGTCACATGCTCCAAGTAATTAGCAAGAAACACATCAACATTAGACAACTAAGCCTGTAGCACGACGAGGTAGTGGCACAGAACAGACACATCATGTAGGTTGTGGAGAAATCTTGCCAGATGGTCCCAGAGTTGGTCATCCAAGTAGAAGAACAAGTGGAGGTGCTCTTCTAGAAATTAGCCGCAGGGGTGCGGGAGGCAAAGGAAAAAATGGCCAGGGTTCAGCTGGAGTTGAACCTTTAGATAGTTGAACTGCAATTGAAGGCACAAACTTCAACACCACCGGAGGTCAAGGAATAATGCGTCATCGTGATTACAGGAGCAATAGCAGAGATTAACAATGCAGTGACAGACTGCACAAAGCTATTCGAGCAATCATTCAAGGTTCTCACTACACTTTAGGAGGACCCATATATATAGTTCCTAGAGACAAAGGCGCGTGAGCTACAGCAGAAATATGACAAAGTAAAAGGGACAGCGTAGATAGTTGCCCTTACAAAGAGGCTCGCGAGAATGTAGCAGGCGAAAGCACTCAAGGAACAGGTAGATGCTGCTCAACATAAGGAAGTAGTTTTGAAGGTGTGCTTATAGCCATGGATTGATGAGGAATATATCATTACAGCCTCCATTGAAGCAAAGCTTGCGCAGCTACAAGAAACACAGGAAAAGTTTCAAGGAAGTAGTTCAGCCAAAGCGGTCTCTGAATAGCGCGTTAGGAAGTATAGCGGCAGCCACTCAGTGTGTTGTTGATCTTGCAGTGATCCAAGAAGAATTGGGAGGTCTTCACACAAAGATCTTTGCACCGACAAAGTGACTCGAGGGCGAGTCACAATTTTTGTGTTGGGGGCCTATTGGGTGCGGGATCCCCCAAGGGAAGTTTTGGGGCTTAGAGCCTAGATTTTGGTCAAAAATTGTAAAATCCAATGTAAAGACTCCACATTTTGTGGTCGTGGAGCGCGTAGCTTGTAAAAGAGTCATAGGGTTGTCTGCCCTCAATTTTGTTAATGCAATGTCAGCTGTAGAGATCTACCCATGGTTTGCGGACCATGGGATTGTATAAATAGATCGAGGCTCTAACTAGTTAAGGCATCTAATCTAATATAATGAAGACAAGAAGGATGAAGAGTTGAGTCATATCTTTGGAGTAAAGTCTAGTTTTGGGTCGTAGAGTAGGAGAAGTCTCTGTAGCTAAGTGCGCAGAGGCCTAGTAGTCCACAGCTGAGTGCGCAGACCCCTGCAGCTGAGTGCATAGTGCGAGTAGAATCTGTAACAGTTGGAAGTATTAATAAAGAGAAGTTTCATATCAATTCTGTGTATTCATTTCTTGTTTTATGCATTGAATATATTGGGTATAAATTTCACTTCTACTGTTTATATGATGTGTGAATATATATGAATGTGTTGATTAAGTGAATGTGAGATAGAATAGATGCTTACACAAAGTTAACTAACATCTGTAAGAAGATAAGTAAGATTCGGGATGTAATTTGGGGAAATAGCTCAAGTCACTGCCATAGCAGAACGAAAACATCTCAGCCCTGGGTTAGGGCTACGCGAAAGACGATTATAACAGATCACAAAGGTATTGAAGGTTAGAATAGTGTGTGAAGTAACATGTGCAAAGGTAGGCCTAGTTGGACTAAATCGACACCACAGACATCTCAAGGGTGTGGAAACTTGGTTCTAGCATCCCCCCATACTACTTTGGGTGAGACATCATTCCGCGCTCCGCGGGCTGATGCTGAAAGGGCTAGTAGCGTAGGGATTTGTTTGGCTAAATAACGTTGAACCTGGGTCAGGCCCCCTCAAGCCAACAAATGGTTCCATTGCTGGGACCAGAATCTACATATAGATGTCTGATGTCGTATCACTAGAATCCAACTAAGAAGGAAATTGAAGGCTGGTTGGATAGAAGAATTCACGAGTTCGCAGCGTAGGAGAATAGGAACTAGCGAATGTCAAAAGAAGAGTGGTTGGATTGCTACCTATAGATGGAGATCCACAAAATATTCTTCGCGTCCTTCCCTACTGAGTTATACAAGTGGATCGCAAAGCTAGCAGATAGACAAGGAAGGTGGAAACTTGATGGTTCTATTGGGTGGACCCCAGAGTTAGTGCAAAAGCTAGAAGGATCGGAGGATAAGATCACACGTGTCGTTGATCATTGGCTCGATCGGATTATAGGAGGATTCATTACTGAGTTTGCGGTCGACACCTCAGTTATCTACAACCAGGTAGAGCGATGCTTTCTCAAAGGGCCATGAAGTAAGTACATAAAGTCTTTAAATACTTGGATTACAATGCTATTGTGAGAAAAGAGGGCTATGCAGTTACCTTGATGTTCGGGGTTATGCGAAGTGGAAAAGCTTATAAGAACGAAGGAAATAAGGGACCAGAAACTATTCCCTTGATTTCATCTTCACGAGGGGACGAGGAAGAGCTCACGAACGTCTCACTGCGAAGTGCGATCTATCTAATAAGACAAATAATTCCACGAATACCAACTCCACCACCTTCACCACCATCACCTCCATCTTCACCTGTACCACCTCCACCACCACCGCGATTCAATATGGAAAGTATAGTGACGTTGCATGTGTTCAAAGGTTTATGAAATGAGGATCTAGACCAATTCTGGTTCATGGTAAGGGTTGTATGTGAAGTGCAAGGAGTTACAAATGACAATATAAAGTAAGCGACACTCGTTAGTGCCCTGCAGGACCGTGGACTGACCTGGTATATTAAGCACTCTAATGATAATCCAAATGCGAGAATCACAGATATCCAAGTAGTGCTAAATAGAGAATTTAGCAGGCTGAAGTCTGAAGCACAGTCAATCGTTGGATTCAAAGAGATCACGATGCTACCAGGCGAGACTCCTTGGGAGCTGGATTGGAGGCTGAAATGTATGATTCACAAAGCTAATATGAATCTAAAATATGGACAACATCGTGAGTGGTTTGTAGCTTTCCTAATGCCACATTTAAGGAGTGCACTATTGTAGCAGAAGATAATGACTCAGGTAGAGGCCTTAGAGATTTATATGAGGCTACATGAGACCCCAATGTAGGATCCAAACTTAGGAGTTCAACAGATCCACACGTAGTTGAAGAATTTATGCCTTGAGATGGAGAGTCTGAAACAGGACAGGACAGCTCCACCAGAAGTGCATGAAGAGGTATGGTGCATAAAATGCAAGGGTCAGGGTCATGACAAGGACCACTAATCAGTTTTCATAAATTGCCTTGCAGGAGGAGGATTGATGCCCTTAAGACAAGAAGTGAAAGTAGGACCTAGCACGACACCTAATTTGTTGTGCGCGATTTGTCAAATAGCAAAAAAACATGCCACGAACAATTGTCACTTGTTATAGAAGTATACGCAAAATTTTCAACAGTTGTTCTGAAAATTTTGTAGGTTAGTGGGACATGATGAGCGCACTTGTAGAAGCTATGAGCTAATGATGGATAGAACTCCCACCTATGAAGTTCAGGCCGAAATGTGGCCCCTTGACCAAAATGCAAGAATGGCACGAACAAGATTTTAGGGGTGAG
The DNA here is from genome assembly GCA_031772625.1 of Pinus tabuliformis. Lineage (NCBI taxonomy): Eukaryota > Viridiplantae > Streptophyta > Pinopsida > Pinales > Pinaceae > Pinus > Pinus tabuliformis. Next base: position 209,789,502 of record CM062809.1, on the reverse strand, counting down.
GACAAGGCTGAGGCCAAGGAGGACCTGGAAGAGGTCATGTACAGTTGATATGCTACAATTGCAGAGGTCCTAGACATTATGCCCGTGATTGCATGAATCCAAACAAGGACTGGGTGAATCCCACCATGGATGGGCAAATTGCATGGGAGCGCGAAAGCTCTTGTACTTCGGATTTGGATGAGGAAACAGAGCGATGGAAGAATCAGTTACATGAAGTAACTACACTGAATTATAATATGATGACAAGGTCGCTATGATGCATATCGACAGAAGTAAGAGACCTTCCTACTTATGATGATCTAATTAAGGTAGATACCTTCTTGAATAAATTTGAAAGGGAGGTGTCAGAAAAGCAATGCTTCCAGACCTTGGACTGGGTACTACGCGCTACGCCCATGAGATGGTGGGGTATGCACAAAGGGAGCTTTGATGACTGGTGTGAATGTAGGGGAATGATGGGCAAGAAATTTCGGAAGCCTAGGGTGCGATTGACAGATAAGTACAATGGGTAGGATGATCAGTGCACACATCTGGCTAGGAGGATGTAGGCATATGGAAAGGAGCCCTAATCTGCATGAATGCACATGTACTCTGCACTAAAAGACCTGGTCAATAAGAATGTGTTGGGGGGGGGAGCTCGCAGATGGCTCTTAGTGTTGGGAAGACATTATGCAGGAAGAGAAATCACGCAGAAGATTCTACGTAGAAGCATTCACCAAGGTATGAAATGCGCTGAACAAAGTATGCAACGTGCAGTGAAGTGATTGGGACTTGCACATACCTGCAGTATTATGGGCTTATAGGACAACATGCAAGAAACTAATGGGACAAACACCTTTTAGGCTTGTCTATGGAGTGGAAGATGTAATGCCTATGGAATACATTGTGCCTAGTTTGTGCATAGCAGCTCTCATAGGCATGATGGATCGTGGAGCCCTAGAGGAGAGGCTCGCGCAGTTGGAGGAGCTTGAAGAAGAATAGTTTTTGGCTGGATTCCACCAGCAGGTACAAAAGTAGTGCGAAAAGGCCTGACACGATCGAAATATTAAGCTGCGCACGTTTAAGGTGAATGATTTGGTGTTGTTATATTCTAGTAAGTTTTATAAATTCAAAGGGAAGCTCAAAATGCATTGGCTAGGACCGTATGTTATTAAGGAGATCACAAATGGTGGCGCGATGTAGTTGGTAAAGTTAAATGGAGAACTCTTCCCAGGAAAGGTAAATGGTAGTCATTTGAAGCCATACACAGGTGACCCAACCATCTGACTAGCCAATGGAAGCACAGTCTTAGCACTATAGGCAGATGAAAGGAGGCACGGGACTATAAACTACTCTTCCTGGGAATTGCATGATGTCAGGACTGTGCGCGGTAGTGAAGCGTCACATGGTCCGTGATAGCACGAGGGTAACTGTGCTACTGTGCGAGTCAGCTGGAAAATGACCGTTACAGTCACTATTCATGATGTGATGATTCGTTTGAGATCAAATGGAGCAGGCAGCAGGCATTTAAGGTGAACTTTATGGGCCGAATTCTTGAAAATCCACCGCCAATCGAGCATTAATGGACTGAATGTGGGGGAACGATTGAATTCAAATTCAAAAGGTGCTTTAAATGACATAGGGTTGTCCAGCAAACAACACTTGGCAATTTCAAAACTGAATTGTTACATGCCCAGACATTCATGAACCAAGATGTTCGATCTTCTGAAGGAAAATTTGCTACTTAAGCAATTACCCAAGTCGTTAAGAGAATTGTGGAATCACACTATGGTAGCACCTAAGCAAGCCATGGATACTGGAGCAATGACCACTGAGGAAGTTGCATAGGTCATTACCGAATTAGAAGCCCCTAAAAGTGTCGGGATAGTCACAGAAATCCCTGACTCGCCACACACGCTGAGACCCAAGAAGGACAAGAAAGCTATGGTACTAGTGTGCGTATCCCCTAGGAATCCATTAAGGACTAAGCTTACCTTGGAAGAAAACACGAAGGCTATCAATTTGGAGGAAGAATTTGAAGAAATCCTGGTAGAGGAAGAGGATGTAGAAATGGAGGTTGAAACCTAAGGTGCGGACCCTCTTACCAGGCTACCCCCATATGTTCCTCGGCGAAAGGATAAAGCAAAGGTGCCCAAAGATATAGATGAGAGAAAAAGCTCTTTGCAGACTCCGCTACTCCCTGACGACATTATTTTTGAAGGAGCGTACCTGGGGTGAGTGCCTATATTGAAATTTGAAGACTGGGATCTCGCAGACCACAAGAAGTTACCACATTTGGCAACCACATAGCTAATGTGCCAGAAGAAAGACGCGCCGAATGGAATCATAGAGTTGGAGCTGTGTAAATGGCTGAGAGGTGTGGAGAAGGCAAGACTGTTAAACTTGCTCTGGGTGTCACATTACCATCGCACCAAAGTGACCATTTTTGTCATCAAGCAGCTTCTCTGCTTGGTGCATGATGGGTGCTTGTGGCTGGAGGAGCCCATCCCCATCACAGACCATTTGATTCACAGAATTACCTAGCTCCCTTGCAAAGGCGAGGATCTAGTGACCATCTCTGAGGGCAAGAGTGATGACTTGGCCATCGCGGAGGCCATGAAGAAGAAGTTTAAGTTGGAGAAAAAGAAGATAGGGTATGCCATTTCCAGTACCAATAACCCTACGGTCAAAGTTGCGATGTAGGTATTGGCAGGAAAGGTTATGCGGAAGTGCCACGTGGATGAGGTGCCTCTGCCAGTGGTTGCACTAGCAGCGTAATGAGCAGAAGGGGTCCAATTCAAATGGGAAAACTACTTATGCAGAGAGTTCCTTGAGAATTGTCGTGAGGCACAGGAGCAGGGAAAAACTTTTCACTATCTGTGGCTTCTATTGTCCATAGTACTATTGGCATGGTAATTGCTTGAAGACAGCCAGTTCCCAATGATCATGTAGGACCTTCCAGAGGCAGCAAAGTATGCTTCATTGTGGGAAACCGGGGATGCACAGAGGATAAGGGACAACAAAATCTTCTAGGTGTTCATGGAGATGAACATCAGAATGGGGATTAATCGCAAGCCATAGTTATTGCCGACGGTCTACAACAGTCTGTAGAGCTTCCAAAAGTTTAAGGCATATTTCCATCACGTTTACATCAGGGTGGGGAAGGACCCCACGAAGACGTGGCACGAACTACCCTATCTAGCGACAGACGATGTCATCTTTGTGGTCCTTAAGTCCTAGTTGCTGGAGTGGCGTGCTCCAGCCACCTCCGTGGTAGAAGCAGAGAAGTTTGTCGTGCAACAGAAAAAGGAAGAGGCAAAATTGTGGATGGCGGAGTTGGCAGAAAAGTGCAAAAACAAAGCGGCAACAACTAAGGCCCAAATGGCGTGTGATGCTGTGAAGTTGGCAGAAGAGCAGAAAAAGGCAGCAGAGGAAGAGTGCGAAGGATAGAAGTTGCCTTCGCCCAAGCCAGAGACAAATACAAAGCAAGGTGGCACAGACCCGCAGACAACATCCACCCAACTGAAACGTCCATGCCCAAGAGAGCTGGTAGGGTGGCAAAAGAAGTCGAAGGCTTCAAAGACTTCGTTCAACCCGATCACCCGCACTAAGGGGGATCTACATGACATTGACGAGATGATGAGGGATGTCACCTTAGAGGCCCTCCAGCAGTTTGAGGAGGAACACCAGATGGTGTTGGGGGATCTCTGGGCATAGATATAGGAGTTGCGGGTGTGCACTCCACAGGCTGGCACTGTTTCAACTAGCCTCACAGTAGGTATGTCCGTGGCCGAGGAAATGCTACGTGCCTAGATGACCAACACCATAGTGCTACCAGATGGAGCACTCATTATAGAAAATGTGGCCGACAGACCTATGGTCAGTGGGTTGAAGGGAATTAGATTAAACGTAGATGTGCTCCCTTGGGAGACGCTCAATGTTTTGCAGGATGGAATCACTACAGTACTATGAGCCAGGGAGGGTCACGCACTCTAGGTAATTAGTGAGCAAGACATCAACATTGAACAACTAAGCCTATAGCGCAACAAGTCAGTGGCATAGAACATATAGATCATGCAGGTGGTGGAGGAATCCTGCCAGATGGTCCCGAAGTTGGCCATCCAAGCAAAAGAACTAGTGGAGGCACGTAGGGAGAAATGGCTAGGGTTCAGCTGGAGCTAAACCTTCAGATAGCTAAACTACAATTGAAGGCACAACCTTCAACTCCGCTAGAGGTTAAGGAACAATGCGCCATCGCGATTATAGTAGCAATAGCAGAGATTAACAATGCAGTGACAAACTGCACAAAGCTGTTCGAGCAATTGTTCAAGGCTCTCACTACCCTGCTAAAAGAGTCATAGGGTTGTCCGCCCTCAATTTTGTTAATGTAATTTCGACAGTAGAGATCTACCCATGGTCCACAGACCATGGGATTGTATAAATAGAGTGAGGCTCTAAGTAGTTAAGGCATCTAATCTAATCTAATGAAGACAAGAAGGATGAAGAGTTGAGTCATATCTATGGAGTAAAGTCTAGTTCTAGGTCGTAGAGTAGGATAAGGCTATGCAGCTAAGTACGTAGAGGTCTAGTAGTCTGTAGCTGAGCGTGTAGACCCCTACAGTTGAGTGCGCAGGGCAAGTTGAATCCTTAACAGTTGGAAGTATTAATAAAGATAATTTTCATATCAATTCTATGTAGTTATTTCTTGTTTTATGCACTGAATATATTGGGTATAAATTGCACTTCTATTGTTTATATGATGCACGAATATATATGAATGTGTTTATTAAGTGAATGTGAGATAGAATAGCTACTTATGTGAAGTTAATTAACATATGTAAGAAGATAAGTAAGATTCATGGTGTGATTTGGGGAAATAGCGTAGGTCGCTACCATAGTAGTGTGAAAGCATCTCAACCCCGGGTTAGTGCTACATGAAAGACGATTATAACAGATCACAAAGGTATTGAAGGTTAGAACAGTGTGCAAAGTAACCTGTGCGAAGGTAGGCCTAGTTGGACTAAATTGACACCATAGACATCTCAAGGGTGCGGAAATTTGGTTCCAACATCACCCCATACTCCTTCGGGTGAGACTTCAGTCCACGCTTCACGGGCTCATGCCGAAAGGGCCAGTAGTGTAGGGATTCATTTGGCTAAATAACTCCGAACCTGGGTCAGGCCCCCTCATGCCAAGAAATGGTTCGTTTCTGGGACCGAAATCTGCATAGAGATGTTTGATGTCGTATCACTGGAATCCAACTAAGAAGGAAATTGAAGGCTGGTTGGATAGAAGAATTCACGAGTTCGTAGCGCATGAGAACATGAACCTGCGACTGTCAAAAGAAGAGTGGTTATACTTCTACCTATACATGGAGATCCACGAAATATTCTTCGCATCCTTCCCTACTAAGCTATATGAGTGGATTGCAAAGCTAGCAGATAGCCAAGGAAGGTGGAAACTTGACGGTCCTATTGTGTGGACCTGATATTTATTGCAAAGGCTGGAAGCATCAGAGGATAAGATCACGTGCATCATTGATCATTGGATACTAAGTTCATGGTTGACACCTTAGTTAGCTACAACGACACAGAGTGATGCTTTCTCAAAGGGCTGGGAGGTAAGTATGTAAAGTCTTTGAATACTTGGATTAAAATGCTATTGAGTGAAAATAGGGTTATGCAGTTACCTTGATGTTCATTGCTACGAGAAGTGGAAACGCTTACAGGAACGAAAGAAATAGGGGAATAGAAACTAGCCCCTTGATTTCATCTCCGCGAGGGGATGACGAAGAGCTCGCAAAGATCTCACCGGGAAGTGTGATCCATCTAATAAAGTAAAGAATTTCTTGAATACCAACTCTGCCCACACTACCACTAGCTTCACCCGTACCACCTCCACCACCATCGTGATTCAATATGGAAAGCACAGTGAAGTTTCCTGTGTTCAAAGGTTTGGGAAATGAGGATCTGGACCAATTCTGATTCATGGTAAGGGCTGTATGGGAAGCGCAAGGAGTTACAGATGAAAATATAAATAAAGTGACACTAGTTATCGCCCTGTAGGACCACACGCTGACCTGGTATATTAAGCACTCCAATGATAATCCAAATGCAGGAATCATGGATATCCAAGTAGCGCTAAATAGAGAATTTAGCAGGCCAAAGTTTGAAGCACAGTCAATCACTGGATTCAAAGAGATCACGATAATACCAGGTGATACTCCTTGGGAGCTGGATTAGAGGTTGAAATGTATGATTTGCTAATGCCACATTTAAGGAGTGAGCTATCGCAGTAGAAGATAATGACTCGAGCAGAGGCCTTAGAGATTTATATGAGGCTACATGAGACCCCAATGTAGAATATGAACTTAAGAGTTCAGTAGATCCATGCGCAGATGAAGACTTTATGCCTTGAGATGTAGAGTTTGAAATAGGACAGGACAGCTCAACCAGAAGTGCATGAAGAGGTATGGTGCATAAAATGCAAGGGTCAGGGTCATGACAAGGACCACTGCTCGGTTTTCACAAATTGCCTTGCAGGAGGAGGATTGATGCCCTTAAGACTAGAAGCACAAGAAAGACCTAGCACAACACCTGCTTTGTGGTGCGTGAATTGTCAAATAGCAGAAAAACGGACAATTGTCACTTGTTATAGAAGTATACGCAAAATTTGCAAGAGCTGTTCTACAACTTTTGTAGGTCAGTTGGAGACGATGAGCACACTTGTAGAAGCTATGAGTTAATGATGGATAGAACTCCCACCTACAGAGTTCAAGCTGAAATGCATCCCCTTGCCCAAAATGCAGGAATGGCATGAATAAGACGACGAGGTCAAGGCGAAGGAGGACCTAGAAGAGGTCACGGACAGTTGATATGCTACAATTTCGGAGGGTCGGGATATTATGGTCATGATTGCACAAATCCAATACGCCCGTTTTGTTTGTATTTCACCTTGTTTGATCATGAGACAGAAGATTGTCCTACACTGATAGCCAAGATACATGACAAGGGAGTGCTATCACCTCCCCTGACTCAGAACCTGTAGATGATGAGGTCTGAGTCGTGCGAGGAAGATCTGAATGTGAACATTATGCTCCGAAGTGGAATCGAGATGGGAGATGATGAAGGAGAATAGTCAGAAGATAGTACTTAGGTTTGCAAAGCCCCAATGAAAGAAACGAAGTTTGATTTGGAGTGCACTTGAGAAACCTTCATGGAAGGCAAGAAGTGCTTCACTGATGGCTCCACTTCAGGAAGAAAAGATAGACTGGAGCCGAAGATGGACCCATCTATGCTCACAAAGTTCTTGAAAACATGTATGAAGTTACTGCGCGATAGTAAGGTGGTGAAAGGGTTACAGGAACTCATTAACATATGTGCTGGGACCACAACAGGAGAACCATGCGTAGTCCAGAAGATCAAAAAAATAAGACAATAATGGAAAGAGAGATGAGACTTACCGCGCAGATCAGAGAATATGAGATGGATCAAGTCATCATGGATTTAGGATCAGATGCGAATGTTTTGCTAAAATAGACATGGGAGCAAATGGGGTTACCTATGCTGCAGTGGTCTACAATTCAGGTAAGGAGGCGAAACAACAAAAAATAATACCCATGCGGCGATTGCAAAGAATAACTGTGGATATTGAGGAAGCGAGCAAGCTAGCAGAAATTGAGATTGTTCATGACAGAAACCCCTACCCCGCACTCTTAGGAATTGATTGGGCCACTAACATGAATGGGGTGATCAATATAAAAAAGTGAAAAATGATTTTTCAAAAGAATTCACTATGTGTAATTGTTCCCCTGGACCCTGCTGAAGGATCATGCTATACGAAGACGATGTGCGACTATGAAAGTGATGATGATTTGGACTACATCTATAAGATAACTACACTGAATTGTAATATGATGACAAGGTCGCTACACTACGTATCGACAGAAGTAAGAGACTTGCCTAGTTATGATGCTCTAAGTGAGGGAGATACCTTCTTGAATAAATTTGAAAGGGAGGTGTCAGAAAAGAAACGCTTCCAGGCCTTGGACTGGGTATTGCATACTATGCTCGCGACATGGTGGGGTATGCACAAAGGGAGATTTGATGACTGGTGCGAATGTAGGGGAATGATGCGCACACAATTTGTGAAGCATAGGGTGTGATTGACAAATAAGGACAATGGGCAGGATGATCTACACACGCATCTGGCCAGGAGGATGCAGGCCTATGGAAAAGAGCCCCAACCTGCACAGAAGCACATGTACTCCATAGTAAAAGACCTGGTTAATAAGCATGTGTTGTTGGGTGCGGGGGTGGGGGAGCTCGTAGATGGATCTTAATGTTGGGAAGACATTATGCTAGAAGAGAAATCATGCAGAATATTCTACATGCGAAAGTGTTCACCAAGGTATGCAATGCACTGAACAAAGTATGCAACACACAGTGAAGTGATTGGGACCTGTGCGTACCTGCAATATTATGGGCTTATAGGACGACATGCAAAAAAATAACGGGACAGACACCTTTTAGGCTTATCTATGGAGTGGAAGCTATAATGCCTATGGAATATATCGTGCCTAGTCTGTGCATAGTAGCGCTCACAGGTATGACGGATCGCGGAGCCCTGGAGGACAGGTTTGCGCAGTTGGAGGAGCTCGAAGAAGAATTCTTTTTGGCTAGATTCCACCAGCAGGTACAAAAATAACACGAAAAGTCCTGGCATGATCGACATATTAAGTTACACACCTTTAAGATGAATGATTTGATGTTGTTATATGATAGTAAGTTTGATAAATTCCTAGGGCAGCTTAGAATGCATTGGCTGGGACCATATGTTATTAAGGAGATCTCGGATGGTGGCACAATGCAGTTGGTAAAGTTAAATGGAGAACCCTTCCCAAGAAAGGTAAATTGTAGTTGTTTGAAGCCATACACAAGTGACCAGACCATCTAACTAGCTGATAGAAGCATAGGCTTAGCACTCTAGGCAGCTGAAAGGAGGTGTGGGACTATAAACTACTCTGCCTGGGAGCTGTGCGATGTGAGGAATGCGGGCAGTAGCAAAGTGTCACAGGGTTCGCGACAGCGCGAGTGTGTTGCGTTGTCATGTGGTTCAGCTAGAAAATGACTATTACAGTCACTATTCACGATGTGATGCTTAGTTTGGGACCAAATGGAGCAGGTGGTAGGCATTTAAGGTGAAGTTTATAGGTAAAGGTGCCCAAAGATATAGATGAGAGAAAAACCTCTTTGCAGACTCTGATGTTCCTTGATGACATTTTTTGTGAAGAATGGGATCTCACGGACCATGAGAAGTTCCCACATTTGGCAACCGCATAGCTAATGTGCCAGAAGAAAGATGTGTCAACTGGAATCATAAAGTTGGAGCCATGTAAATGGGTGAGAGGTGTGGAGAAATCAGTACGATTAAACCTGCTCTAGGTGTCGCATTACTATCGTACCCCAGTGACCATTTTTGTCATCAGGCAACTACTCTGCTTGGTGCATGATGGGTGCTTATGGCTAGAGGAGCCCATCCCCATCATAGACCATTTTATTCATAGAATTACCTGGCTCCCTTACAAAAGGGAGGATCCAGCGAACATCTCGAAGGGAAAGAGTGATGACTTGGCCATCGTCGAGGCCATGAAGAAGAAGCTTAAGATAGAGAAAAAGAAGAGAGTGTATGCCATTTCCAGCATCAACAACCCTGCACTCAAAGTCGCGATGCAGATATTGGCAGGAAAGGTTATGTGGAAGTGTCGCATGGATGAGGTGTTCGTGCCAGTGGTTGCACTAGCAGCGCAATGCGCAAAAGGGTTCCAGTTCAACTGGGAAAACTAATTTTGCAGAGAGTTCCTTGAGAACTGCCGCGAGGCATAGGAGTAGGGAAAAACTTTTCACTATGCGTGGCTTCTGTTGTCCATAGTACTGGTGGCATGGGAATTGCCCGAAGACAGCGAGTTCCTAATGATCGCGCAGGGCTTTCCAAAGGCAGTGAAGTACGATTCGTTGTGGAAACTAGGGATGCGAAAAGGATAAGGGACAACAAAATATTCTGGGTGTTCATGGAGATGAACGTCAGAATGGGGATTAATCACAAGCTGCAATTATTGCCCATGGTCTACAACAGTCTACAGAGCTTCATGGAGTTCAAGGTAGATTTCCACCACGTTTACATCAGGGCATGGAAGGACCTCACGAAAACATGGTGCGAGCTACCCTATCTAGTGATAGACGACATCATCTTCACGGTCCTTGAGTCTTGGCCGTCGGAGTGGTGCTCTCTAGCCAGCTTCGCAGTGGAAGAAGAGAAGTCTGCCGCACAACGGAAAAAGGAAGAGGTGAAACTGCGGATGGCACAGTTGGTAGAAAAGCACAGAATTGAAGTGGCAGCAGCGAAAGACCAAGTGGCGTGCGACGCTGCGAAGTTGGAGGAAGAGTAGCAAAAGGCAGCATAGGAAGAGTGTGAAGGACAAAAGTTGCCTTCACTCGAGCCGAAGACAGATACAGAGAAAAGTGGCGCAGACCTGCAGACAGCATCCACCTAGCTCAAACTTTTGCATTCACGAGAGTAGGTATGAGCGCGAAAGAATTCGAAGGCTTCAAAGACTTTGTTTGACCCGATCACCCTCACTAAGGGGGATATACATGACATTGGAGAGACGATGAGGGACGTCACCATGGAGGCCCTCCAGCAGTTTGAAGAGGAACACCAGATGGTGTTGGGGGCTCTTCGGGCACAGATATAGGAGTTACAAGTGCACACTCCATAGGCTGGCACTGCGTTAACTAGCCTCGTAGGAGCCACATCCCCAGCTGAGGAAATGCTACGTGCCCAGATGACCAACACCATATTTCTTCCAGATGGAGCACTCATTATAGAAAATGAGGCCAACAGGCCTATGGTCAGTAGGTTGAAGGGAATCGGATTAAATGTAGTTGTGATCCCTAAAGAGACGCTCTATGTTTTGCAGGATGGAATCATTGCAGAACTATGAGCTAAGGAGGGTGGCACGCTCCAAGTAATTAGTGAGGAATGCATCAACATTGAACAGCTAAGCCTGCAGTGCGACGATCATCTAGGTGGTGGAGGAAGCCTGCCAGATGGTCCTGGAGTTGGCCATCCAAGCATAAAAACCAGTGGAGGTGCGCGTCCGGAAATTAGCACCACGGGTGCGCGAGGAAAAGGAAGAAATTGCCAGGGTTCAGTTGGATCTGAACCTTCAGATAGCTGAACTACAATTGAAGGCACATCCTTCAACTCTAGCGAAGGTTAAGGAATAGCGCACCATCGTGATTACAGCACAATAGCGGAGGTTAATAGTGTAGTGACTGTTAGGATCCCATATTGTCTATTTTTGACCTTATATTTTGTCATTATATTACCCTTTTCAACCCTTAGTTGAAAGCCTTTGCTAGTGTTTTGGCTTAATCACCCCAAAAGGTATATAGTAACTCTCCTCATTGCTATATGTTTATTTATTCAACACATAATCATGCTATCTTTATAATTGATCCTTGAAGTTGATTAAGTTGCTAAACAATTGTTGAAACTGCCTAACTAGTAGGACCACATTTTGCAGTTGCTGAAACAGCGGAAACAACGCAAACCGTGAAGCTGAAACAGTAAGAACGGCATGCGAACTTCGAGGAAACAGTTGAGATTTGCAGAACAAATCTACATCGACAAAGGAGTCTGACCGATTACTATATTGGTCGTAATGATCATGATCCACATGACTGTAACAATATTCTGTTAACAAGAACCGACTTTCCTATTTTTGGTATAAAGGGTTGAACCAGAATGTATAATGAAAATCTTTTGTAATAGATGTCTCCTCTATAAAGAGGAGACATCCACAATAGAGGGGGACATATAGAGAAAGAGGGAACATGCTGTAACACAGAAACTGTGGTGAAGAGATGAGACTGAATCCTTTTTGTAATATGGTCTATTGACAGATGAATAAAGTTCTGTTTTGAGTATTTTATCTTAGTTTCTGTGTCCTGGGGAATCTTGTGAGAAGGACAAGGCCCACTTTCATCATAAGATTCACCCATATTCTTTCTGTTGTGTGTCGTGTGTGTGATTTCTATTTATATCACGAGTACTGCTTCTAATCGATATTTTATTTTTGTTGAAACTCTGTTTTCCTTTTAACTGATTGATGCTGTATATGAGTGCCTCACCGGTGATTAGGATTTACAGAGTGTATTGGTGAAATGGACAACAGAGGCAGGTGCTGAAAGTCCTTACTCTGGGGATAGGGTCCTGATCCTTTGTTGTAGGACAGCCATCACTCCCTTTTGCAGATTTGTTTTCTTTAAGTTATCTGTTCTTATTTCATTCCTGCAATAGGCTGTAACTGCTGTAACACAAATTAGGGGTTTAATAGATAGTAAACTATTTATAATATAGCTTTTAATACTATTAAGATTGAGTACATACAATACATGGTCACCTTTGGAATAATAAGACTTTCCTGGGTTGATAATTTATGTGGCACTCGACTGTTTTATTAATAAACAATTAAAGTGACCAACATTTTGGTGCCATTGCTGGGGAAGGTGACTGAAGATTTTAAGAGTATTAATGATTTTCTTTTAGAGATGCAGGATGCATAAGAGGATGCAAGAAGGTTAACCATTCAGGCGGCAAGGGAAAAGGAGGAGGAAGAAAATTTTTTATTGATGATATTATTTCAAAAGCTGAGACATCCCACAGGTTAAGCTCTCGAAGGCCATAGACCCAACACTCTTCCCAAACAGATTATCAGAAAGAGGAAGTAGTGGGACCAGAGAGGGTTATAGAACCATCAGAATATACTGAGGAACCGGTGGAAGAAGACGAATGACCAGTAGAAGAGCCAATAGAGGAAATTAAAGTGGAGGAACCAGTGCAGGACATTGAAATTCCAACAGAAAACTCCGAAGACTGGGCAAGTGCATCATGAAAACAACCAATGGAGGATAACAATGAAGGACTTTTCAGTGGAGGTCATAGAGTAGAAGGAAGGGGAGAGAATTCTCTCTCCACCGTGGAATTCCCTATTGGACATCTCCCCAAAGGAGCAACTCCTATGAAGAATATCCCACTTTCAGCATTTCCAAATTTCCATGGGTTATCCACAGAAGATCCTGATGAATTTCTTTTTGAATTTGATATATTGTGTAGAAGCTATGACTATGTTAATGCTGCTCAGAAATTGAAGTTGTTTCCAGCTACATTAAAGGGGAATGAATTAATATGGTTCATGAGCTTGGGAGCTCATGTGATTACGACATGGGACCAGATGAAGGAGAAATTTCTGGCTAAATACCAAGATTATTGTCGAACAAGAGAAAGGAAGGAGGAATTATTCAAGATGATTTAGAAGGAGGATGAAAGTCTGGAGGACTTCGTGGAAAGGCTAAAGTATAACTTGCAGCGATCTGATCATCCTGATATGAGTAAGGATATTCTCAAGTCAATATTGCTAAAAGGGGTACGAGATGATTGTTTAGATATGTTGAATATGCTTGGAAAAGGAGACATATCTAAGGAATCCTATGATGAGATTGTCAATCTCTGTAAAAGATGTTCGAGAGGAGCAGCAAGCAGACCAAAAAGCAAAGATAGTACATACTCAAGAGTCCAGAAATCAGCAAGTGGAGGAGCAACACGGGCCGAAATAGGTAACTTACTTGAAGAATTTAAAACTGAAATGTTAAGCTCTTTTGCTTCACAAATTGATACCTTGCAGGTTAAAAAGAAGCAGGCAGAAGCAGAAGTTGCTCTGGCTATTTTCTGCTCTAAATGCAGGGAAAAACACCCACTAAGGGAATGCCCCCTGGACAAGGTACCAATTTGCACTATCTGTGAAAAGGACCATGAGACTCAACAATGCCCTTCTTTCCCAGGAATAAAAGTAGCACTGTAGCCAACTGAAGAAGAAGCTGAAGCAGTGTACCTCCTCACACAGAGAAGGCAATGGCAACCACAAGGACAAGGTATGAATTCTAGCATGTCGTTTAATCGTTGGAATAATCATCCTCCTTTTAAATAAAATTACCCACCCTTCAATCAAATGCAGTACCCACACTTTAATCAAATGAATTTCCCACCCATGCAGTAACTGAATCCTCCTTTTGTTGATCCTACAATGTGGAATCCCTGGGCTCTACAGCAAACCTATTTTAATCAATGGAACCCAAATTGGACAACTCCATAGATCCCATTTCCAAACCAATTACCTCAGTATCAGCAATCTCTCTCCTTACCATCAAATGCTCCACCAAATAATCAGACAATGAGACCCTAGCTGCCTGTACAACCTAACCCCAACCCAAATAATAATAAAGCTCTGCAGGTAATTGATATTCAAAACCAAATTGTTTCCCCTATGCAATGTAATGACATTCATTTACACTCTGGAAGAATAGTTGAACCCATTATTGATGAAATTACTTCTGATTCTGATAAAGAAGAAACCGGAAAAAAAAAGTCATCTAATAACAATGCTGAAACAGTTGGATCATCCTCTAATAATAATGGTGAAATAGTTTAAACATCCTCTAATAAGACTTCTGAAGTAGCAGAGCCACCATTCCATGAATGTTTGGCTCTTACCAAAACACTTGAGCCACCTGCTTTTAATCTTTTAGGAGAGCTGCAGAATTTATATGTTAAAATTCCACTCTTACAAGCACTGAGAGATGTACCAATTTATGCTAGAACTGTTAGAGATATTTGTATTAAGAAACCTGGAAGAAAAGCTAAGGACCCCCTCACAGTTCATGTGATGGGTGATCTAGCTGCTCTAATGTCAGAAAAAAACCCTCCTGTGAAATATGGTGACCCTGGTCATCCTACAGTCATAGTACAGGTTGGAAAAACTTTTGTTTCTAGAGTTCTAGTAGATCTGGGTGCTGCAATAAACATCATGACACTTGAAACTGCACAGTTATTACAGTTAAAGGATGTAATTAGGGAAACCCCAACCATTCTAGAGCTAGCTGACCGCTCCACAATCAAACCTGAAGGAGTCATTGAAGACCTGATAATTTCGGTCGAATCTTGGAACTACCCAGCTGATTTTGTGGTATTACAGACCAAAACAAAGTTGGGGGGTCATCCATTGATTTTAGGAAGACCTTGGCTGGCTACAACAGATGCCTTCATCAGTTGTAGGTCAGGTTCAATGACAATTTCTAATGGATGTGAAACCAAACAGCTTACTCTTTACCCTCATGCTACACCTATGATTAATAATGATAATTCTGTGTGGTTAGATTATGAGGATGATGAGACCCAACCCATCTTGACTGTCGGACAAGCCCTAACTTTTAAGGATTCAACTGAAGATGAATTAATTAGTAGCTTTATTTCTGAACCTTCTTCGGTTAACTCTGAAATACATGATCACTTGACTGCAATCTTGGAATCTGAATCACAGAAAAATCTTAGAACTGAAGATTTATCTCAGACATCAGTTGACACCTCCAAAAGTATAATAGTCAAAATCGAGCCTGGCAAAACATTAAATATAAACCCTAACCTAACAGATGCTAAAACACAACAGTTAATGAAGCTACTCCATGAGAATAAACAAGCATTCACATGGGATTACACAGATATGAAGGGAATCTCTTCTGAATTATGTACTCATCGTATTTATATTAAAGAAGGATCCTGCCCAGTCTGTCAACCCCAACGCCGAATGAATCCAAATTTAAGGGAAATTGTGAAGGAAGAACTTCAAAAACTGTTGAATGCAGGATTTATATATCCTATATCCGATAGTGAATGGGTTTCACCATTAGTAATAGTACCTAAGAAAAATGGGAAATGGAGAGTGTGTGTAGATTACAGAGCTCTAAATAAGGCCACTCAGAAAGATAATTTTCCCTTACCATTTATTGATCAGGTACTAGAAAATTTGGCAGGTAAGAGATTCTTTTCTTTTTTGGATGGATTTAGTGGATATAATCAGATCAGGACAAGACCACTTTTGCTAGTCCATGGGGGACTTTTGCCTATAGAGTTTTTCCATTTGGACTATGTAATGCCCCAGCAACATTTCAAAGAGCAGTGATAGGAATTTTTTCTGATATGCTTAATGATTCCTTAGAAATATTTATGGATGACTTTACTCCTTATGGTGTGACATTTGAAGATGCATTACAGAACCTTGAAAAAGTACTTAAACGATGTATAGAAGCACATCTTGCCTTAAGTACTAAAAAATGCCATATGATGATGAATCAAGGTATTGTATTGGGACACTTCATCTCATTCCTAGGAATTCAAGTTGATCCAGCTAAAGTACAAGTAATTCAGACTCTTCCTATTCCTAAAACACAAACTGATGTAAGAAGTTTTTTAGGACATGCCGGATATTATAGAAGATTTATCAAGGATTTTTCTAAAATAGCTTCTCCTTTGTTTTTGTTACTTATGAAAAATGCTGAATTTAATTGGACTGATGGTTGTCAAAAATCATTTAATGAACTTAAACATCAATTGTCTACAGCTCCCATTTTAAGAGGACCTGACTGGGCACTCCCATTTCATATATCCTCTGATGCTTCAGATACTGCAATTGGAGCTGTCTTGGGTCAAGAAGAAAACAATCTTCCCTATGCTATCTATTTTAATAGTAAAAATATGACCCCTGCTGAACTTAATTGTACAGTCACCGAGAAAGAATTCTTAGCAGTCATTTATGCTATTAATAAGTTTCGGCATTATATTACTGGTTATACTACTTTTGTGCATACTGATCACTCGGCCATTAAATATTTAATGAACAAATCAGTTACAAATGCTCGAGTTACCAGATGGTTATTATTATTACAAGAATTTGATATCACAATTGTAGATCGACCAGGTAAAGAAAATGTAGTTTCTGATTTTCTTTCTCGGTTAAAAACTGATGAAAACATTCCAGTAGATGATTATTTTCCTGATGAATATTTATTCGCAGTATCTGCTCACTCACCTTGGTATGCAAACATTGCCAATTACTTAGTTGCAGGGAAACTACCATCACACCTATCGCACAGAGAGAAAAGAAAGATCGTTCAGCAAAGTGCTAGGTACAGCTGGATAAGTGGGTGTCTTTTTCACACAGGACTCGATCAGGAAATTTGAAGATGCATCAGATAAGATGAAGTTTATGATATATTGAAGGCTTGCCACGATGGCCCTTGTGGAAGGCATTTTGCAGACAAAAGAACAGCACATAAAGTTCTTAGAATGGGTTACTATTGGCCCTCACTTTTTAAGGACGCAAAGAAATATGTTAGGGCCTGCGATAGCTATCAGAGAATGGGCCAGCCTAATCACAGGGATGAAATTCCACTTAACCCCCAGGAAATACTTGAACCTTTTGAAAGATGGGCACTAGATTTTATAGGTCCCATCAATCCTCCATCCAATCAAAGAGTTTATATACTGGTTTGCACAGATTATATGACTAAGTGTGTAGAAGCTAAGGCACTCATCAAAGCTAATGAAGAATCAGTGTTAACTTTTCTATTTGAAGAAATCTTTGTTAAGTTTGGTTTGCCTAGAGAGCTAGTTACAGATGGAGGACCCCCTTTTAGTTCTCATGGCTTCAAAGATACACTCCATAAATATCACATTAAGCATAAAATGACTACACCTTATCACCCCAAGGCAAATGGGCAAGTGGAAAGTACAAATAAAGTCATAGAAGCCATTTTAACAAAAATAGTCAAGGGAAATAGAAGGGATGGGTTTCAAAGGTTGCCTGAAGCATTATGGGCTTACAGAACTACTTGGAGGAACACTACGGGTTTTTCACCTTATGAATTAGTTTATGGTAAAAGTGTTGTTTTTCTTGTTAAATTTGAAATCAAAACCTTAAGGACTGCTTTAGCTGTTAACCTTGACTTGACTGATGCACAGACAGCTAGGTTGCAACAGCTTCAGGAATTGGATGAAAAGAGGTTGGATGCCATCCATCAAACAACCATGATACAACAGCAAAGAACCAGGTGGCATGAAAAAACTATTAAGCACAAGCTTTCCAAAAAGGTAATTGGGCCTTATTGTACGACTCCCGTTTTGAAAATTTTCAAGGCAAATTAAGAACAAGGTGGCTAGGACCTTATGAAGTAGATATTGTTTTTCCAAATGGAACAGTTAGACTCCTAACGATTGATGATTCTAGAACACCATTATTATTAAATGGGTATCGACTTCGTTTGTATCAACAGCCTATTTCTAAAGAGGATTTCAAAGCTACTTGCATGGCAGACATACATTATGCCTTTTTGGGGGAACCGGCTATCCCGCAATGCACTTAATTTGTTTACGTGTTTATTTTTAGATTAGATTTCTTAACTAATAATCCCTGTCAAGGGTTGCCATGTTACAAATTTTTTTTTGCAGATCTTAGCTTTGGATGGTGGCTGAAAAGAAAAATTCCAATATAGGAAGAACTAATCTACAGATTGGAAAGCATTGCCATGTCATTCCAGATCATAATTCATTCCCTCTTCCATTTCCCGTTGCTGAAACACCATTTCCCGTTGCTGAAACACCATTTCCCACTACTTAAACACCAATCTTTTCCATTTTCCTAAAAACCATCAATATCCCCATTTTTTCTCTCGAGAATGAAATATTACTTTGATAGAAACATATCATTCTTTATTCAAAGGAATCAGCCATTTATCCTGTTAATAATGTCCCTTCACTACTACCTCTTGTGAATAATAAAAACCTCGTGTATAAAAACCCTCATACCTTACAAACCCTTTCTATAATGATCATTGACCTATTAAGGATGAGATAACACTTTTCGGCGCAACAACCAAAGGTAATTGTAAAGGTATGCATGTTTAAGTGTGAATATTAAATTGTAGTTAATGAGGAGATAATTGGCATGACCGCCAAAAGCGTCGTACCGCTAACCATATCATTCAGCCGCAGTTGGGGGGGATTACCGAAATATTGTAATCATTACATGACACACCGATCACTGCCATCTCTATTCCGCGTGGTAGTGTCTAATCCACCTCGTCTATACCTCATCACGTCATAATTTCATTTGTAACGTTCTGCTCTGTTTCGACCTCGGCAACTCGACTCTGCACTTTGTATTTTGCCTAAAACAGTAACTATGGGAGGAGATGCTGTTAGACATGAACTGGGCTCGACGGCATTACTAGAACTCTACTAGGATGCATACCAAATCTTTCTACAAACAGGATGGGTGGACTACTTCAGAAGACTTCCAGATTTTGATCCACAGCAGGTTTTGGAATTTGCATGCAATTTGAGGGAAGGGTACTCTACTGTCCGAGGGGTGCGAATCCCAGTAACAAAAGAAGACATAGCACAAGTTTCGGGGCTTCCAACCAATGGTATTCGCTGGTTCAGCAAGAAGCATCTCATTCTCAATGCACAGCAAGATTTCCTGTTACATGGGGACCAGGTGGAAACCAAAGGCAAGGGGGTTGCGCTTCGATCACTACCACCACCATGGCCAAAGGTTGCAGAATTCGTTAAGCATTACTTCACTTGCGAGGGCCGTTATCAGGTAGTCTACCAACACAACTTTGTTTTATTAAATCATTTGCGGCATGGTCGTCTAATAAATATGCCCTATTATCTCCTTGGCTGTCTAAAAAATATGGCACACTATACCGTGAATGCAAGGCACCAACTCCTCTGCCTCATGCACCATCATTTGGTCCAACTCCTAATAAATAGAGGCTTCACCCTGCACAATCCACCTTCCCTCAATAACCCTCCTCAGCAAGCTGAGGAAAATCCTCAGCAAAATGAAGAAAATTCCCAGCAATCCGAGGAAAATTCCCAGCAAGCTGTTGAAACTCAGCAACCAGCAGCAGAAACACCCCAATTGAGCACTGAAAATCTGCAGCAGTCCTCACCCCCTGATGAAGCCGAACCATCCACCCCCATAGTTCATATCCCTACCAATGATTCAGACGATGATACCCTCATCACTTTCCTTAAGAGGAAAAAGCAACAGAAAGCTGCAACCCCACTAAAAAGAAGAACCAGGGCCTCAGATAAGGAAGCCACTATTTCTGATGATTCCCCTACCCTGAGGAAAAGTGCTCGCAAAAGAAAAACTATTGTCTCTCCTGATTCCCTACCTCGGCAACGAACAAGGTTGTTTGCAGCAACTGAGGCTATTATCCCAAATGTCCCTCCTATCATTCTAAATCCCCGTATCCCGCATATCCCTGAACCTTCACCTCCTTCACCCTTAGGTGCCGAAATACAAAGTGTTCACAATTTTGTGACATCATTTTTCTCAAGAGAGGCAGCTGCTCCACAAGAACTAGCTGCCGATACATTCAAACTAGACATCCAAGAAGATATAGGGCATGTGGTTGTTACACAAGAACTAGCCACTGACCCAACAGGTGCCACACAAGAACCACATGTTGGGGAACAAAAAGACGATATAGGGCATGTGGCTGTTACAGAAGAACCAACCACTGACCCAATAGGTTCCACACAAGAACTACCTGTTGGGGAACAAAAAGAAGATGCCCTAGGTAAGGCTGATACACAAACTGACCCAAAAGGTGATACACAAGAACCACCTGTTGTGGATGCAAATGACGAAGTTAATGCTAAACAACAATTCTCTTCTCCATCGGAATCTGCAACTATAGAAGCCCCGGTTACTTTAGCCTCCCTGCAGGAAGAAAATGAGTTTTTAAAATCAGAAATTAAGGCTTATCAGAAAGAGTTAACAATGGCTAGGGAAGCCTATAAAAAGGAACTCAATCTGTACATGTTAGCTCAGGTAGCATCTCAAGCTGAAAAGACTGCAGAGAAGGATCAATACAGTGAATACATGTGCAGTGAATGTGGGGATATCTATACTCAAGCAGGATATAAGATAATTGCAGTCCCATTGACTGGAGCCAGCCCTGTTATATTCAAAAAGGAACACCCTGCTGCTACACAAGAACCAGCAGGGTCTTCAAGAATTTTAGAGGAAGAAACAGAACCACCCCGGCCTACCCAAGTTATTGATGAACAGAAACCAGAACCAAAATCTTTTACAACTGTGCATACACAAACTGAACCTCCCTGTGTCAGCAATGCTCATGCACAGACTTCCAGTTTTCAAGAACTAAGTAACACATGGAAGACAGAATACGAGCTCTCCCAAGGAAAGGCATTTCAGCAACAGAAGTCATTATGGCTCAACTATGCCTATAGAAATTGGGAAGTACTTGAAAAATCTCGTGCACAACATAAGGAGAATAAGCAATTAAAAGCCAAATTGTCCCTTATCTTTAATTTGGTCTAGCGGTTACTTGCTACAAGAAATCCTTCTTTTAACTATTATGTATTCTTGAGAGAACGTTTAGCGTTCCTCCAATTAAAAGCAATCAAGGATGGAAGACCCCACCAGGTCTCTACACCACAGAAATTTATTGAGACTTTTGCAGAAGCACCAGAAAAAGACCAGAACTTGCTGTGTGAACTCTATCTTCACAATGAGGCTATGCCTGAAGATAGAAAGATTAATTTACTTCCTATTTGTGGTGATATCCAAATAAGAGCTTTTGTTTCCTTTTTGGCGAACCAGCTTACTTGGTAGAATGCTTTTATGTCTGCAGCACACAATGAGGAGAACTGTCTTCTCTGGATTCGTCAGGAACCGCAGAATGCAACTATCTTCATTATGGAACATCAATGAATTCTACGAGAACCAGGGATGATCGATCATGTTAGGAATCTGCAAGCAGCAGTCTTGGAAGAATGCCAACATTATGTGAAAACTAAAGGACCTCTGGCTATAAAAGCAAATAATTTAATCTGGGAACACTGTCCCAAAGAAAGACGGGAATATCATCCCTACAATCCACTCAATCTTCAGGGGGAAATCTCATGCATACCTGATTATGTAAAATGCATTAGACAATGTGCTGAACGGTGGATTGGTTACCATTTTCATTTCCCTCTCTTATGGCTTCCTGGAGAACAATACAAGGCTCAACTTACATTGACTAAAAAGGAAGAGTTGGCAGCATGGAAGAAACTTCAGAGTGTCCAAGGGTTCAGAGACATGGTTGAAAGCACCTTCTACACTTACTGCATAAGCAATTTACACTGTTCATCCCAGTATTCTGCCTCCGATTCAGAGTAGGCGTTGCATGCGGACATGCAACATTTTCAGTTGGGGGGGATGTTAGGATCCCATATTGTCTATTTTTGACCTTATATTTTGTCATTATATTACCCTTTTCAACCCTTAGTTGAAAGCCTTTGCTAGTGTTTTGGCTTAATCACCCCAAAAGGTATATAGTAACTCTCCTCATTTCTATATGTTTAATTATTCAACACGTAATCATGCTATCTTTATAATTGATCCTTGAAGTTGATTAAGTTGCTGAACAATTGTTGAAACTGCCTAACTGGCAAGACCACATTTTGCAGTTGCTGAAACAGCGGAAACAGCGCAAACCGTGAAGCTGAAACAGCAAGAACAGCATGCAAACTTCGAGGAAACAGTTGAGATTTGCGTAACAAATCTGCATCGGCAAAGGAGTCCGACCGATTACTATATTGGTCGTAATGATCATGATCCACATGACTGTAACAATATTCTGTTAACAAGAACTGACTTTCCTATTTTTGGTACAAAGGGTTGAACCAGAATGTATAATGAAAATCTTTTGTAATAGATGTCTCCTCTATAAAGAGGAGACATCTACATTAGAGGGGGACATATAGAGAAAGAGGGAACAAGCTGTAACACAGAAACTGTGGTGAAGAGATGAGACTGAATCTTTTTTGTAATATGGTCTATTGACAGATGAATAAAGTTTTGTTCTGAGTATTTTATCTTAGTTTCTGTGTCCTGGGGAATCTTGTGAGAAGGATAGGGCCCACCTTCATCACAAGATTCACCCATCTTCTTTCTGTTGTGTGTCGTGTGTGTGATTTCTATTTATATCACGAGTACTGCTTCTAATTGATATTTTACTTTTGCTGAAACTCTGTTTTCCTTTTAACTGATTGATGTTGTATATGAGTGCCTCACCGGTGATTAGGATTTACAGAGTGTATTGGTGAACTGGACAACAGAGGCAGGTGCTGAAAGTCCTTACTCTGGGGATAGGGTCCTGATCCTTTGTTGCAGGACAGCCATCACTCCCTTTTGCAGATTTGTTTTCTTTAAGTTATCTGTTCTTATTTCATTCCTGCAATAGGCTGTAACTGCTGTAACTGCTGTAACACAGAGTAGGGGTTTAATAGATAGTAAACTATTTATACTACAGCTTTTAATACTATTAAGATTGAGTACATATAGTACGTGGTCACCTTTGGAATAATCAGACTTTCCCAGGTTGATAATTTATGTGGAACTCAACTGTTTTATTAATAAACAATTAAAGTGACCAACAGTGACAGACTGCACAAAGTTGTTCGAGCAATCATTTGAGGTTCTCAATACCTTGCAAGAGGACCCGAACATACAGTTCCTAGAGATAGAGACGTGTGAGCTACATCAAAAAATATGACGAAGTGAAAGGGAGCAAGTAGATGGTTTCCCTTACCTAGAGGCTCGCGAGGATGTGGTAGGCGAAAGCAGTCAAGTAACAGGTAGATGTGGCTCGACATAAGGAATCATTTTTGGAGGCACTCTTATAGCCATGGATTGATGAGGTGTATATCATTACAGCTCCATTGAAGTAAAGCTCGTGAAACTGCAAGCAACAGAACAAATGATTCAAGGCAGCAATTAAACCACAGCGGTATTTGAACAACATGTCAAGGAAGTACATCATGTAGCCGCTCAGTGTGTTGCCGATCTTGCAACGATTCAGGAAAAATTGGGAGGTCTTCATGCAAAGGTCTCCACACCGATAGAGTGACTCGAGGCCAAGTCACGATGTTTGTGTTGGGGGCCTATTGGGCGCAGGATCCCGCAAGGGAAGTTTTGGGGCTTAGAGCCAGTATTTTGGTCAAAAATAGTAAACTCCGATGTAAAGACTCCGCATTTTGTGGGCACGGAGCATGTCGCTTGTAAAATAGTCATAGGGTTGTCCGCCCTCAAATTTTCTAATGTAATGTCAACTGTAGATATCTACCCATGGTCCATGGACCATGGGATTGTATAAATAGAGCAAGGCTCTAAGTAGTTAAGCATCTAATCTAATCTAATGAAGACAAGAAGCATGAAGAGTTGAGTTGTATATGTGGAGTAAAGTCTAGTTTTGGGTCATAGAGTAGGAGAAGGCTCTGCAGCTGAGTGTGTAGAGGCCTAGTAGTTCATAGCTGAGCGCGCGGACCCTTGCAGCTGAGTGTGTAGATCGAATCAAGTTTGTAACAGTTGGAAGTATTAATAAAGAGAAGCTTCATATCAATTATGTGTATTTATTTCTTGTTTTATAAATTGAATATATCAGGTATAAATTGCACTTCTACTATTTATATGATGTGCGAATATATACGAATGTGTTGATTAAGTGAATGTGAGATAGAATAGCTGCTTACACAAAGTTAACTAACATCTGTAAGAAGATAAGTAAGATTCGCGGTGTAATTTGGGGAAATAGTGCAGGTCGCTTCCATAGTAGTGTGAAAGCATCTCAGCCTTGGGATAGGGTTGTGCGAAAGATTATTATAACAGATCACAAAGGTATTGAAGGTTAGAACAGTGCACGAAGTAACCTATGCAAAGGTAGGCCTAGTTGGACTAAATCAAAACCACAGACATCTCAAGAGTGCGTAAACTTGGTTCCAGCATCCCCCGATACTGCTTCGAATGAGACTTCAGTCCATGCTTCGTGGGCTAATGTCAAAAGGGCTAGTAGTGTAGGGATTTGTTTGGCTAAATAATTCTGAACCGATTTATTTGGCTAAATAATTCTGAACCTGGGTCAGGCCCCCTCAAGCTAACAAATGGTTTCGTTGTCAGGACCAGAATCTGCATAGAGATGTCTGATGTCGTATCACTAGAATCCCACTAAGAAGGAAATTAAAGGCTGGTTGGATAGAATAATTCACAAGTTCATAGCGCAAGAGAATAGGAACCAGTGAATGTCAAAAGAAGAGTGCTTAGACTTCTACCTATACACGAAGATCCACGAAACCTTCTTCGCATCCTTCCCTACTAAGCTACACGAGTGGATCGCGAAGCTAGCATATAGCCAAGGAAGGTGGAAACTTGATGGTCCTATTGTGTGGACCCTAGAGTTAGGGTGAAGGCTAAAAGCATTGGAGGATAAGATCACACGCGCCGTTGATCATTGGCTTGATCATATTATAAGAGGACTCATTATTGAGTTCGCAGTCAACACCTCCATTAGCTATGGTGAGGCAAAGTGATGCTTTCTCAAAGGGCCACGAGGTAAGTACGTAAAATATTTGAATACTTAGATTAGAATTCTATTGTGTGAGAAGAGGTTTATGTAGTTACCTTGATGTTTGAGGCTACGAGCAGTGGAAAATCTTATAGGAATGAAGGAAACAAGAGACCAGAAACTAGCCCCTTGATTTCATCTTTGCGAGTGGATGAGGAAGAGCTCACGAAGGTCTCACTGCAAAGTGTGATCCATCTGATAAGGCAAATAATTCCATGAATACCACCTCCACCCACACCGTCACTGTTGGAAATAATACTAAGAAGGGGGGTGAATCAGTATTATCAGATCAATAAAAACTTTTCATTTCCATACTTAGATACATATACGCTACTTTATTCAAGGGAACCCGCGTGTATACGCAACTGTGTCTAAAGCAACTAGCGTATATCCAAAATACTTATGATTCAGTTTAATCCATTAAATGTTGATTTTTAGTTAGTGCATCAGAACTTCATTAACCATATGAACAGTAAGCAGGTATAGTAAAACAGAACAGATCATCACACACAAGAAGCACACATGAACACCATGATATAAGGTGGAAACCCAATGTGGGTGAAAACCACCTGCTGCAAGTCGTCTCTATCTTCTTTCAATAAGATACTTCATTTTACAATATTTTGTACTGGTACAGTGCTTTACCAGTACGCATGCTTCTACCTGCACAGGGCTACAACCCTCTCTCATTTTCCAAACTCCCCTGGATGGGAGCTACAACCCCCTTAGCTCTTGTACTAGCTGATCCATTTACTAGTACATAGGCGCTTGCCTACTGAATGCTCCAATCTTCAGTCGTACTCCAACGGCTACCGGAAGGGAGCTACTACCCCCTTTTCTCTTGTACTAGTATGTAGGTGCCGGACCACAATCTCCTTTCACCCTCCAGGGACCACATTTCATACATTTTCAGAATGGATACTCCTGAAGCACAACACTATAATCTGAAGGCCACGTTTCATCAAATTTTCATACTGGACCCATAAATATCATTGAAGCACAAAACAATCAATACTAGCATCATCAATTTCTGAATCACTGAAACACTGAAACCCTGTTAACAACACAGTCACCAGAACACAGAGCAGACACAGAACTCTGCAATAACAATCAGACCCAACTGCAACTTCAAATATCATACTTTACAATGTATACGCTACTACGATGAATCAAACCCGCGTACATACACGCTTTTTCAAAGGCCAACCCGCGTACAGATCTAAAAATATTTTCTTATAACTTTGCAGTTGTACCAGACATCAGTCATACTCATAACATTTATAGAACATTACTTGCGTCAGTATGCAGATCTAGAATAAGCATAATCAACCATATAAAGATAGTTCATTTCAAACCATTTGATCCCGATCTCTCCTTAGATCTTGTTCTCCATCAACCGGTGAGATCCCTCCTTAGCTCAAATCAAGCAATGCATCATCAACCCATAACCTACATATTGGATCTTATCCTTCCTCAGATATTCAAGACTTTTCGGATACATTTTGCCTAATGATCTTCTTCTCCTTTTATAGTCTTTGTCCTTTCACAATACCACGGCCCAAAACCATAATAAACAATACCAAGGACCCAATAATTGGGATCAACACATCTGACGAGATACTATGGTCCAAAACCATAGGTTCAAATACCGAGGACTAACTACCACGGACCAAAAGTAAGTTCTCCAACATATACGTGATTTTCCTTGCATGAAAGTGCGTGTATACCCTACTTGGTATGAACCTGCGTATACGCGACTTGGTATATAGTGAACCTGCGTATACCCGTGTGTATACCCTACCTGGTATATAGCGAACCTGCGTATACGCGACTTGGTATATAGTGAACTTGTGTATACCTGTGTGTATACTCTACTTGGTATATAGTGAACCTGCTTATATACTCTTCTTTCTTCATTCTTTGTAGTCTGATCATCAATTCTTTGCTACTGACCTGCTGCACTATAATCTATCATCTTGCCATCAAGGACAGCACTTGTATCATAATGCCAACAATCTCCCCCTTTGGACTTGATGGCAAAGCTAACTTGTCATACTGAGAACTGTCATCTGATTCCTTTGAGCTGTCTTGCATCCCATGTATTTTGTCACATCTGATATCTCTTATGTAGATTCATCTAGTTATATGTAAGTGAGTTTTTCTTCTACGAGTGGGTTGCCATCAAGTACAACATATGCATCATAATGCCAACAATCTCCCCCTTTGGACTTGATGGCAACAACACCAACTCACTCTCCCCCTTTGACATCAAGGGAAAAGGGCGGACCAAGATATTTTCTTTCCTTAATAAACATTCCGCTATCCATACTCCCCCTGAGTATCTGCTGAAATCTCTGAATGATCTCCCCCTTTGTATATGCCAGGGTGTACCAATCTGTCCATGCTCCCCTTGAGTACATGATGAATCTCTATTCTACTGAAGTGTGCTAATCATGCTCCCCCTGATTGTAGGCAAGATCTGCAAAAGGATGTTCTACAAGAAGAACATGACTCTACCATAGATGACCTTCCTATCACTAAGGACTCATACATATAACCATCACCCAATCAAGTGGGGATCATCAGCCCAACCAAGTGGGGATACATATGATGTTATGAAACCAGCTCAAGAAAAGATAGAAAAGATAGATCAACGCCTTAGAATTCAGCCTCTTCGAGGGGGCAACCTCCTTTACATTACATAAATGAACAATTCTTGGATGATACAAATGACAAAACCTCCTTTCTATATATAGGAGTCTAAGGAGTCACAATATAATCCAGCCGACCTAACAATAATAATATAAAGCCACAAAAATAACAATAGAGGGATTCTATGGGGCACAAAAATAACAATATGGGGGTAATAGGGGCACAACAATATAAATAAGGGGTATAACTACAATAGTAATGGGGTAATCACTAGTATTATAGGGACCCAACATGCCCCTCTCCTTCAAAAAAGTGTTGTCCTCAACACTTGAGCAGTTCTGGATACTTCTGCATAAAATTCTCATCCTCCCATGTGGAATCTTCAGCGGATAAGTTCTTCCACTTGATAAGATACTCTGAAATTGATCGATTTCGTAGCTTTCAAGTTCTTGTTTCTGTGATTGCTTCCAGTTCCAATATAATTTTTCCTTCCTCGTCAAGTTCTGGCAATATTTTTTGAACTGGGAGCTTTTCGCCTATAACCTTCTTTAAACATGAAACATGGAAAACTGGGTGCAATCGAGAAGCTGCAGGAAGCTCCAATTTGTATGCCATAGTACCAATCTTTTCCAACACCTTGTACGGACCATAATACTTTGGTGATAATTTATTATCCTTCTTAGCTTGCTTTAGGGACATTTGCTTATATGGTTGTAGCCATAGGAATACCCAATCACCTACATCAAAACTTCTTTCACTGCGATTTTGATCTGCCTGTTGTTTCATTCTATTTTGTGCCAAGACGAGGTTATCCTTTAAGAGTTGGAGGACTTGTTGTTGATGTTCGATGTGATGTTCCACTGCCTGAACCTTAGAATTTTCTCTTAAATATGATGTGATTGATGGTGGTTGGTACCCATAAAGTGCCATAAATGGGGTCATTTTTGTTGCTGTATGGAAGGAAGTGTTATACCACCATTCAGCGAGAGGCAACCATTTGACCCATTGTGTCTATTTATCAGATACAAAGAAACGAAGATATCCTTCCAAACATTTTTTTACTATCTCAGTTTGCCCATCAGATTGAGGATGATAAGATGAGCTATGAGCTAACTGAGTACCAAGACAAGAAAATAATTCTGTCCAAAAATTTCCAGTGAAAATGGGATCTCTGTCACTTACAATAATCTTTGGGTTTCCATGTAGCTTTTGAACTATTTCCATAAATGCAGTAGAAACTGTACTGGCTTTAAATGGATGTGATAATGCACAAAAGTGTGCATACTTGGTAAGTCTGTCAACTACCACCATGATGACACTCTTTCCTTCAGACTTGGGTAAACCTGTGATAAAATCCATTGAAACCTCCTCCCAACGTTGGCTTGGAATGGATAAAGGTTGTAATAGACCCAGTATCTTAATTGTTTCAACTTTATTTTGTTGGCAAACCAAACATTCCGCCACAAACTTTTGAATATCTGATTTAAGGCCATCCCAAAAAAATTCCTTCTTAACCCTGTGGTAAGTTTTTAAAAATCCTGAGTGCCCTCCTAAGGGAGAAGTGTGCAATTCCATAAGAATCTTTTGTTTTAGCTGGGAATTCTTACAGAGGTATAAGTGATCTTTGTACCATAACGAATCATTTTTCCAGCTAAATGTATCAGAAGTACTGGAATCTTGTTGTAGCTTTTGAATAAGTGCCCACACTTCTTCTTCATTCTTCCATTCCTCCTTTTCTTCGTTTATCCAATCTGGTTGGATAATAGAAATGGCACACAACAATGCTTCCATATCCTCATCCTTTCTTGAGAGTGCATCTGCCACCACATTTTTCTTCCCTTTTTTGTAGATGATTTCAAAGTCATAACCCAACATCTTTGTGACCCACTTTTTTTGCTCTTCAGAGGATAATCTTTGTTCTAAAAAGTATTTAAGGCTATCATGATCCGTTTTTACCTTGAAGTGTCTTCCCATTAGGTAGGGTCGCCATTTCTTAAGTGCATGGAGTATTGCCAACATTTCCTTCTCATAAATAGCTTTGCTTAAAAACTTTCCCTTGATTGGACGACTTTCAAAAGAAATGGGTCTTTCATCTGCATTAGAACAACACCAATTCCATTTCCTGAAGCATCACATTCCACAATAAAGGTTTTTGTGAAGTCTGGTGTAGCTAAGACCGGTGCTTGGCACATTGCCTCTTTAAGATGTTTAAAGGCCTTTGTTGCTTCCGGAGTACATGAAAATGAATCTTTCTTCAATAATGTTGTTAGAGGTGCTGCTATTCTCCCATAATTCTTAACGAACTTGCAATAATACCCTGTCAACCCAAGAAATCCTCGCAGATGCTTTATGGATGTGGGAATTTTCCATTCCTTAATGGCTTTAATTTTGTTAGGGTCTACCTTAACTCCTTCATGAGATACAATATGACCCAAATATTCCACCTCCTGGACTCCAAAGAAACATTTGGATCTTTTTGCATATAATTGTTTCTCCTCCAATAGTTGTAGCACCTTGTCAACATGTTCAACATGATCCTTCCAAGACTTGCTGTAGATTAGTATATCATCAAAAAATACCAACACAAATTTTCTAAGGAATGGTTTGAAAATTGAATTCATCAAACCTTGAAATGTTGAAGGTGCATTGGTAATGCCAAAAGGCATGACCAAAAATTCATAATGACCCTCATGAGTTCTAAATTCCATTTTTGGAATGTCTTCAATCTTCATTCTGATTTGATGATATCCCGAACGAAGATCCAACTTGTTGAAGTAAATTGATCCATGCAATTCATCCAGTAATTCATCAATGACAGGAATGGGGAACTTATCTTTAATAGTGAGCTTGTTGAGCTCCCTATAATCTGGACACATGCGCCATGATCCATCCTCCTTGTGCACCAATACTATTGGAGCTGAGAAAGAACTTTGACTCGGTTGAATTATACCAGCCTCTAGCATTTCTGCAACCATACGTTCAATTTCACTTTTTTGGACATATGGATATCTGTACGGCCTGATGTTTGGAGGAACACTTCCTGGAATCAGATGAATAGCATGATCATGATCACGCATAGGTGGGAGACCTTTGGGAGTCTCAAATACCTTGGAATGATTGTCCAGGACTTTTTGGAGATCTGGAGAAATAGATGATTCCAATGTGGAAACATCTAGCGAACATAATTGTGCAATTACACCTCTTTGCTCCTTTTTTAGAAGCTTTGTCATGCCATTAGAGCTGATTATATTTCCTGGTTTCCCTGCAATACCCCTTAATTCGACTTCCTTTCCTTGCACAGAAAATTTCATGAAAAGTTCTTGAAAATTAAAAGCTATTGTACCCAAGGATTGTAGCCATTGGACTCCTAGTACAACATCAGCACCTCCCATTGGAATGGAAAGCATTGGGCTAGTCAATACATATTCTCCCATGGATAGCTTGATATTATGGCACTTTCCAGAACAATTTATTGTTCCTCCATTTGCAATCATCACTTGACACTCTGGTGCTGGATATAGGAAGCAATTCAATTCTTTTGCTACCCTACAATGAATAAAATTGTGGGTGCTTCCTGAATCAATCAACACTATTACCTTTTTCTTCTTGATTTGTCCTTCTATCTTGATGGTTTGAGGAGTGGTAATTCCCGCCAATGCATTACAAGATATGGTTGGATTTATTTGTTCTTCATCCAGGATTTGTTCCTGGAATATATCCTCTTCTTTTGACCTTTCTTGCTCCTTTTCTTCTTCCTCTTCACAATCTATGTAGAATAATTTCTTCTCAGCACACTTATGACCTTTTGTGTATTTGCTATCACAATTGTAACAAAGCCCTTTTGCTCTTTTTTCTTCCAATTGTTGTGGTGTCAACCTTGTAGGTTGTGGAAGACTATGGGCAACAACACTTCCGTCTTTATAGTTGTGAATGGTATGCTTCCTAGTTGCCATAATTTTGCTTTCCATTTTTCTTGCTAACCTGAATGCCTTCTCTAATGAATCAAGTTCCCAAAGGCGCACATCATGTTGGATATTATCCTTTAAAGACCCTATGAACACATCAATCCTATGCTCCTCTGGAATATCTTTTACCCTTATGTTCAATTTTTGGAACTCCTCAATGTGCTCCATTATTGAACCCTTTTGTTTGAGACTTATCAATTGGCTAAAAAAACTGTTGCTTTTTGTATCTTCATAATGTGCTATCAATTCTTCCGTAAAAATTGCCCAAGTGATAAATTGTTTACGAGAACAAAGCCATTGATACCATACAAACTAATTTGGTTCCAAATATAAAGTTTCCATACGTACCTTTTGTGTGTTTTGCACATTATTGAGATCGAAGAATTGCTCCATCTGTAATATCCATGTGGCGGGATCCTTGCCATCAAACTTCCTCATATCGATTTTTGGAATGTGGTGATTCTTCGATCCAACATTAGTGTCTATGGAATCATGATTAACATTTCTTTTGTTCTCATCATGAGTTTCCTTTACTACCTTTTCACCATTAGTAAGTATTTCTTGTAGAAAATTAGTCAAATCTGTCTTCAAATCTGCCATGCCTGTCTTCAAATTTGTGTTCAAATCTATCTTCAAATTGTCCATCTTAGCTTCCATGCCATTCATCTTAGCTTCCACGCCATTTATCTTAGCTTCCATGCCATTTATCTTAGCATCTGTTAACTTTTGTGAGCGTGACATTTGTTGCACTTGTTCTTGTAATTTTGATATATCATGTAGCATTTCTTCCTCTTCTTCATGAGTCATGCTAGAGCTTTCAGGTTCCTTACTAGGTGTTTGCATTTTCTTTCCTCGGGGCATCAGTTATCGATAATAATGCTCTACTATGCCCTTTGAATTCCTTCAAAATAAATTTTCAAACCAAGCTTAAGCAAAAATTTAAAAAACATCTACACACCTTTTTTCACTTTGTAGGAGCTCGATATTGCCTCTGATGTATCTCTGTACTTTCCAATCATCTAGTTTTGAACTTGTGAACTGTAGTAGCTCTCTATGTCCTCTTTCCAATGCCACAAGTCTGACCCAAATTGGATTCTCCAAGGAAGCGTTATGCGAAATCTCCCATAGTGACTTGATTATAGACTAGTTCAGTAGAGCTAACTTGTACGACGTGCCGCGAGTCACTGTTTCGACCTTTGGATCTGAAAAACACCCACAATAAACTACAGTCCGTCCTATTTCTATACCTTCTTACGAAACTTCAATCCGATCCCCAGAGAGAAAGTTCTGATGATTTTCCCCAGGTCACCTATTTTGAATGTAATTCAGGAGTCTGCAAAAAGACCAACTTCCTCAGATCATATCTCCGCAAATATCGCGCAAAAAGCTCTGAAATTCGGACCCAAGGTTCAGCGCGATTTCTTCTCAAACGGTTTTTTTTTGCGACTTCTGAAACGTCACAGAAAAAAAGTTATAGCGAAAATGCCACGATGACCTGTTTGGAGCAACGAAACCCTAGAATCCAAAGCTCTGATACCAAATGTTATGAAACCAGCTCAAGAAAAGATAGAAAAGATAGATCAACGCCTTATAATTCAGCCTCTTCGAGGGGCCAACCTCCTTTACATTACATAAATGAACAATTCTTGGATGATACAAATGACAAAACCTCCTTTCTATATATAGGAGTCTAAGGAGTCACAATATAATCTAGCGGACCTAACAATAATAATATAAAGCCACAAAAATAACAATAGAGGGATTCTATGGGGCACAAAAATAACAATATGGGGGTAATAGGGGCACAACAATATAAATAAGGGGTATAACTACGATAGTAATGGGGTAATCACTAGTATTATAGGGACCCAACATATGATAAACAATTACATTACATCATTCATCCCAGGCATAGTGGGGAAACCAAAATAGGCTATTACATGACCTTGACACCATAAAAGAGATACATGACATAGAGACGAAATATCTAGAGCAAGACTTATGAAAGTCACCAATAACTGATAGCAGCAGCATCTGTCAATCATCATTCAGATCAGCAATCAAGATTTCCTCCTGTTCTCCCTCTACCTTTGTTCCTCCTGAAACCAACAACAGCTGTGAACTAGAACCAAAAGCTTCTAAGATAATGCGAATAATGCATCATTAGAAGTTTATCTACTCCCCCTGAACCTGTGCCGGATGGTCTCTGTCAGACCCATATCAGAATATCTTCAACCAGAGTCTGGCCCACTAATTTCATTCAAACCAACATATACGCGACTGTATCCACAGAAAGAGGCATATATACGTGGATACTCCTCATGAAACTCGCGTACAACCATTTCCAGATCAACAACCTGTACATGTCTTGTAACAACATTTGTGAAAAACACCATAGTCATCTCATCATCATCAAGATCTACATGATCCAAGTATCATCACTTTGGGAACATTTGCATCAAACATCATATGTAAGAATCAACCTATCATCATATAGGTAAGAACTCATCATCATCATGTCTCCAACAATGCAACTTTGAATAATCATCCATGTATCCAGCACTATGTATCTTGAGCTCAAGATCATTTGTCAAGGCTTCTTTATATCATCAACATCAACAATCCTCATCCACATGAGCACCAAGAACTATAGGAATCCTGCATCATAACTATATTAGATGATAGCAGCATATGAGTGACTCATCATGAAGTTGTGTATTCAAGCTTTATACTTCTCCTTATCCTTATGAAGGTCACCATGTAAGCATCATATATGCACCATCTAAGAATCAATCCACAAATATGATCTGAACATCAACTATGTAGCCCCAAGAATCATATGAGATTTTATCATGGACAACTCATAATCATAGCAAGATATATCATTTAGCCATATAAGCATCATCACCAAGGACTATTAACCATAATGCCAACAATGAATTATTAAAGGCATATGCTCCCCCTCAACCTGTGCCATCTGTTAGATCTGATCATGCATATATCAGCAATAAGCATCAAGACATCATCATCATCAAGTTAGGATCAAAACACTTCTAAACATCAAAACATTTCCACACATCCTCAGCAGACTGTAACTATTAACCAATAGAGCAAATAATGGACTGAATCATATCAGATCCTTTTTCTGAGCCTGTCCTCACTGCTTTTCCTCAAACTGACATATACGTGACTTTTGAAGTGTCTAACTCATGTATATACGCAACTTCCCTTTATGAAACTTGCGTATGAGATTCAGGACACTGAAGTTTTATACTTTCAGTTCCCTCTGAGTCTGTTATGTTTGTGCTGTGCTGTATCTGAGTACATTGTGTTGTGCCACATATTTCTGACTGTACTTCCTTCTTCTTCCATATCTTCAAGTGTGATGATTTTTTCTCCTTTTGGTGTGATGTCCATACTTTGTTCCTGCATTCCTTTGCTATATGTCCAAGCTTGTTACATACATAACATCTTACATGTTTCATATTCCTCCTATAATAATCAACAGCTTTGTGACCAAACATATTGCAAGAAAAACAATATCCATTGAAGTACCTGGAATGTGATGATATTTCTGTGTGATGGTCTTGAACCATTCTTCTTTTGCATCTAGCTACATCATGTCCAAGATTATGACATTCATAACATTCAATATTATTCATCTGAGTAAATGGCAGACTATTACTTCCATAGTTAGGAGAAAAAGATTTTCTTTGAAGAATCTCTTTCCTTGATTGTTGATGGGGTTGACCTCTCATCTCTCTTATCTCCTTGTTGATCATTTTAGATTTGTCTTTAGAGTTCCTTGCCTCACCTTGTGAACTAGATTCACCTTCAACAGATTCATGAAAACCAAGACCAGTCTTGACAGCAGGAGACCTTTGACAACTAAGAATATCATCCAAGGCTTTAGTACTATCTTGAAATCGCAACAGTTTATCCTTTTCTTCTAATTTACCTTTTAAGATATTTATCTCAATCTGAAGTTGTTCTTCCTTTTCCAGACATTGCTTCTTCAAGATTTCTTCAGACTTTCTTCCTTCTTCCATTTGTTGCCTTAGTTTGAGAATCTCCTTTTCTTGTTCTTCATTCAGATCTTGCTGCATTTGACGAATTCTGAAGGCACATTCCAGCTGAGATTTTAAGTTGATAACTTCGTTTACCTGTTTTTCAATAGCTTGGAGTAGATCTTTATTCTGCTTCATTGATTCTTCAAGATCTTCCTTTAGCGAGCAGATCGTTGCTTCAAGATTTTCATAGTAACTGGATCTATCTCTGAGTTTCTTGATGGTTGTGCTTCTTTCATTGACTTCATCTCTTAGTGATGTTACTTCATCCTGCAACTTTTGATATTTGTCCTTGAATAACTTCCTTACCTTGTTTCCTTCCTCTAGTTGGGCCTTTAGTTTGGTAGCTTCTTATTTGAAGTCACATTCCCTTTTGTTCAATAGATCTTGTTGATCTCTTATTTTATCTGAAAGCCTTTTAAATTCTGCCTCTATTTGATATCTTTC
The DNA here is from genome assembly GCA_031772625.1 of Pinus tabuliformis. Taxonomy (NCBI): domain Eukaryota; kingdom Viridiplantae; phylum Streptophyta; class Pinopsida; order Pinales; family Pinaceae; genus Pinus; species Pinus tabuliformis. The sequence continues at coordinate 209,753,013 of CM062809.1, read as the reverse complement.
TTGTTCACCCATAAGAGAAAATTTAGTTGTTTCGCTATCACTTTCATCTTTTCCAAATGGATAGATAGCCGAAACATCAGAGGATAGCAAATTCATACCTGATAGTACATCTTCATTCTGAAATGATTCTGAATCTGATTCTGAATCTGAAGAGCTTCTTACACCTAATCCCCAATCAATTCTCCCACTGTCATAGTTCTTCTGAGATGTCTTCTTCTTCTTAGGTGCTTTCTTCTTAAGCTTCTTTCCCATAGTTCCACAGATCTCCTTCAAGCGATCAAGCTTCTACCAAAGGACCTGCTCTGATTCCAATTGTTGGAAATAATACTGAGAGGGGGGGGTGAATCAATATTATCAGATCAATAAAAACTTTTCATTTCCATACTTAGATACATATACGCTACTTCATTCAAGGGAACCCACGTGTATATGCAACTGTGTCTAAAGCAACTAGCGTATATCCAAAATACTTATGATTCAATTTAATCCATTAAATGTTGATCTTTAGTTAGTACATCAGAACTTCATTAACCATATGAACAGTAAGTAGGTGTAGTAAAATAGAACAGATCATCACACACAAGAAGCACATATGAACACCATGATATAACGTGGAAACCCAATGTGGGTGAAAACCACCTGCTGCAAGTCGTCTCTATCTTCTTTCAATAAGATACTTCATTTTACAATATTTTGTACTGGTGCAGTCCTTTACCAGTACGCAGGCTTCTACCTGCAGAGGGCTACAACCCTCTCTCGTTTTCCAGACTCTTCTGGATGGGAGCTACAACCCCCTTAGCTCTTGTACTAGCTGATCCATTTACTAGTACGTAGGTGCCTACCTACTGAATGCTCCAATCTTCACTCATTCTCCAGTGGCTACTGTACTAGTTGATGTACTAGTACGTAGGTGCCGAACCACAATCTCCTTTCACCCTCTAGGGACCACATTTCATACATTTTCAGACTTGATACTCCTGAAGCACAACACTATAATATGAAGGTCACACTTCATCAAATTTTCATACTGGACCCATAAATATCATTGAAGCACAAAACAATCAATACTAGCATCATCAATTTCTGAATCACTAAAACCGCGTACATACGCGCTTTTTCAAAGGCCAACCCATGTACAGATCTAAAAATATTTTCTTATAACTTTGCAGCTGTACCAGACATCAGTCATACTCATAACATTTATAGAACATTACTTGTGTCAGTATGCAGATCTAGAATAAGCATAATCAACCATATAAAGATAGTTCATTTCAAACCATTTGATCCCGATCTCTCCTTAGATCTTGTTCTCCATCAACCGGTGAGATCCCTCCTTAGCTCAGATCAAGCAATGCATCATCAACCCATAACCTGCATACTGGATCTTATCCTTCCTCAGATATTCAAGACTTTTCGGATACATTTTGCCTAATGATCTTCTTCTCCTTTTATAGTCTTAGTCCTTTCACAATACCACGGTCCAAAACCATAATAAACAATACCAAGGACCCAATACTTGGGATCAACACGTCTGACGAGATACTATGGTCCAAAACCATAGGTTCAAATACCGAGGACTAACTACCACGGACCAAAAGTAAGTTCTCCAACATATACGCGCTTTTCCTTGCATGAAAGTGCGTGTATACCCTACTTGGTATATAGCGAACCTGCGTATACGCGACTTGGTATATAGTGAACCTGCATATACCCGTGTGTATACCCTACTTGGTATATAGCGAACCTGCGTATACGCGACTTGGTATATAGTGAACCTGCGTATACCTGTGTGTATACCCTACTTGGTATATAGTGAACCTGCGTATATACTCTTCTTTCTTCATTCTTTGTAGTCTGATCATCAATTCTTTGCTACTGACCTGCTGCACTATAATCTGTCATCTTGCCATCAAGGACAAAACTTGTATCATAATGCCAACAATCTCCCCATTTGGACTTGATGGCAAAGCTAACTTGTCATACTGAGAACTGTCATATGATTCCTTTGAGCTGTCCTGCATCCCATGTATTTTGTCACATCTGATATCTCTTCTGTAGATTCATCTAGTTATATATAAGTGAGTTGTTCTTCTACAAGTGGGTTTCCATGAAGTACAACATATGCATCATAATGCCAACAGTCACTAGCTTCACGACCATCACCTCCATCTTCACCCGTACCATCTCCACCACCACCACAATTCAATATGGCAAGCACAGTGAAGTTGCCTGTGTTCAAAGGTTTGGGAAATGAGGATCTAGACCAATTCTGGTTCATGGTAAGGGCTTTATGGGAAGCGCAAGGAGTTACAGATGAAAATATAAAGAAACCCACATTGGTTAGCACCATGCAAGACCGTGCGCTGACCTAGTATATTAAGCACTCCAATGATAATCAAAATGAGGGAATCAAGGATATCCAAGGAGCGCTAAATAGAGAATTTAGCAGGCCGAAGTTTGAAGCAGAGTCGATCATTGGATTCAAAGAGATCGTGATGCTACTAGGTGAGACTCCTTGGGAGCTAGATTAGAGGCTGAAATGTATGATTCGCAAAGCTAATATGAATCTGATGGATGGACAACATAGTGAGTGGTTTGTAGCTTCGCTAATGCCACATTTAAGGAGTGCGTTATTGCAGCACAAGATAATGACTCAGGTGGAGGCCTTAGAGATTGCTATGAGGGTACATGAGACCCGATGCAGGATCCTAACTTAGGAGTTCAATAGGTCCATGCACAGCTGAATAATTTATACCTTTAGTTGCAGAGTCTGAAAAGGGATAGAACTACTCGAATAGAAGTGCGCAAAGAGGTATGGTACCTAAAATGCAAGGGTCAAGGTCATGACAAGGACCACTACCCGATTTTCAAAAATTACCTTGCAGGAGAAGGACCGATGCCCTTGATACTGGAAGTGCAAGAAGGACCTAGCACAACACCTACTTTCTGGTGTACGAATTGTCAAATAGCAGCAAAACATGCCACGAAAAATTGTCACTTGTTACAGAAGTATAAGCAAGATTGGCAACAGTTGTTCTGAAACTTTTGTAGATCAGTGGGACACGATGAGCACACTTGTAGAAGCTATGAGTTAATGATGGATAGAACTCCCACCTATAGAGTTCAGGCCAAAACGCGGCCCCTTAACCAAAATGCAGGAATAGCATGAACATGATTTTAGGGGTGTGGATGAGGCTAAGGCAAAGGAGGACCTAGAAGAGGTCACGAACAGTTGTTATACTACAATTGTAGAGGGCCAGGACATTATGCCTATGATTGAATGAATCCAACGTGTCCTTCATGTTTGTATTTCACCTTGTTTATGATGAAATAGAAGATTTTCCTACACTGATAGCCAGGATACGCAACAAAGGAGCATATTGCCTCCCCCAACTCATAACCTGTAGATGATGAGGTCTGAACCACACGAGGAAGATCCGAATCTGAACATTATGCTCCAAAGTGGAATCACGATGGGAGATGACAAAGGAAAACAACCAGAAGATAGTAATTGGGTTCACAAAGCCCCGGCGAAAGAAGAGGAGTTTTATTTGGAGTGCACTCAGGAAACCTTCATGGAGGCCAAGAAGAGCTTCGTTGATGCCTCCACTTTAGGAAACAAAGATAGACCGGAGCTGGAGATGGACCCATATATGCTCACTACATTCCTGGAAATATGTATGAAGTTACTGTGCGATAGTAAGGTAGTGAAAGGGTTACAAGAACTCATTAACAGATGCACTGGGACCGCGCCAGGAGAACCGCATGTATTTCAGAAGATCGGAAAACATAAGAAAAGAATGGGAAGAGAGATGAGACTAACCGTGTAGATCGAAGAATATGAGATAGATCAATTCATCCTAGATTTAGGATCGAATGTGAATGTTCTGTCGAAATAGACATGGGAATGAATGGGGCAACCTACGCTACAGTGGTCTCAAATTCAGCTAAGGATGGTGAACCAACAGAAAATAATTCCCATGTGGCGATTGCAGGGAATAACCGTGGATATCGAGGGAGTGAGCCTGCTGGCAGACTTTGAAGTGATAGAGATTGTTGATGACAGAAAACCCTACCCCGCGCTCTTAGTAATTGATTGGTACACTGGCATGAACAGTGTGGTCAATTTGAAAAAGTGAAAAATGATTTTTGAAAGAAGTCACTACGCGTAATTACACCCTTGGACCCTACTGAAGGATTGCGTTATATGGAGCTGGTGCGTGACTATGAAAGTGATGATGATTTGGACTGCATCTATAAGATAACAGCGTTAAACCAGGACTGGGTGAATCCCACCATGGATGGGTAGATTGCATGGGAGTGCAAAAGCTCCTGTACTTTGGATTTAGATGAGGAAATAAAGCAATGGAAGAATCGGTTACATGAGGTAACTACACTGAATTGTAATATGATGACAAGGTCTCTCCGCTCTGTATCGACAGAAATAAGAGACATGCCTACTTATGATGGTTTAAGTGAGGTAGATACTTTCTTGAATAAATTTGAAAGGGAGGTGCCAGAAAATCAACATTTTCAAGCCTTGTACTAGGTATTGTGTGCTACGCCTGCGAGATGGTGGGGTACGCACAAAGGGAGCTTTGACGACTGGCACAAATGTAGGGGAATGATGTGCACACGATTTGGGAAGCCTAGGGTGCAATTGATAGATAAGTACAATGGGAAGGATGATCTATGCATGCATCTAGTGAGGAGGATGCAGGCGTATGGAAAAGAGCCCCAACCTGCGCAGATGCACATGTACTTCGCGCTAAAAGACCTAGTCAATAAGAATGTGTTGAGGGGGGGAGCTCGCAGATGGCTCTTAATGTTTGGAAGACATTGTGCAGGAAGAGAAATCACGTAGAAGATTCTATGCATAGAAGTATTCACCAAGGTATGAAATGAGTTGAAAAAAGTATGCAACGTGCAAATGAAGTGATTGGGACCTGCACGTACCTGCAGTATTATGGGCTTATAGGACGACATGCAAGAAACTGATGGGACAAACACATTTTAGGCTTGTCTATGGAGTGGAATTTGTAATTCCTATGGAATACATCGTGCCTAGTCTGCACATAGCATCACTTACAGGTATGACAGATCACAAAGCCCTAGAGGAGAGGCTTGCGCAGTTTGAGGAGCTCGAAGAAGAACGTTTTCAGGTGGATTCCACCAACAGGTACAAAAGTAGCGTGAAAAGGCCTAGCGCGATCGACATATTAACTTGTGCACCTTTAAGGTGAATGGTTTGGTGTTGTTATATGATAGTAAGCTTGATAAATTCTGAGGGAAGCTCAAAATGCATTGGCTGGGACTGTATGTTATTAAGGGGATCATAGATGGTGGTGCGGTGCAATTGGTAAAGTTAAATGGAGAAATCTTCCCAAGAAGGTAAATGGTAGCTGTTTGAAGCCATACACAGGTGACCTGGCCATTTGGCTAGCCGACAGAAGCATAGTCCTACTGCTCCAGGTAGCTGAAAGGAGGCGTAGGACTATAAACTACTCTACCCGAGATTTGCGTGATGTCAAGACTATGCGCAGTAACAAAGTATCACAGGGTCTGCGACAGCACGAGAATAGCCACGCTGCCACGTAGTTCAGCTGGAAAATGACTGTTATAGTCACTATTCACGATGTGATTCTTCATTTCAGACAAATGGAGCAGGAGGCAGGCATTTAAGCTAAACTTTATTGGCTAGATTCTTGAAAATCTGCCGCCAATTGAGCATTAATAGACCAAATGTGGGGGTAGCGGTCGAATTCAAATTCAAAAGGAGCTATAATTACATAGTGTTGTCTAGCAAACAACACTTGTCAATTTGAGATCTGAGTTGTTGCACGTCTAGACATTCATGAACCCAAACTTGTTCGATCTTCTAAAGGCGAATTTGTTGCTTAAGCAATTACCCAAGCCATTAAGAGAATTGTGGAATCGCACTATGGAAGCACCTGAGGAAGCCATGGATATTGGAACAATGACTGCTGAGGAAGCCACATAGTCCACTATGGAAGTAGAAGCCCTTGAAAGTTTCGGGATAGTCGCAGAAATCCCTAAATCATCGCGCGCGCTGAAACCTAAGAAAGACAAGCAGGCTATGGTACCAGTATGTGTATCATTTAGGAATCCATTAAGGACTAAGCTTACCATGGAAGACAAGGGGAAGGCTATCAATTTGGAGGTTGATGAGGAGGAAGAATTTGAAGAAATCCTGGTAGAGGAGGACGATGTAGAAATGGAGGTTGAAACCTAGGGTGCGGAACCTCTAACCAGGGTGCCCGCATATGTTCTTCCGTGGAAGGGTAAAGAAAAGGTGCCCAAAGATATAGATGAGAGAAAAATATCTTTGGAGACTCCCTCATGACATTATTTTTCAAGGAGTGAACTTGGGGCAAGTTTCTGTATTGAAATTTGAAGACTGGGAGCTTGCAAACCACAAGAAGTTCCCACAATTGGAAACTATGCAGCTAATGCACCAGAATAAAGATGTGTTGACTGGAATCATAGAGGTTAAGTTGTGTAAATGGTTGAGAGGTGTGGAGAAGGCGGGACTATTAAACCTATTCTCGGTGCCGCATTACCATTGTGCCCTAGTGACCACTTTTGTCATTAGGCAGTTGCTCTGGTTGGTGTATGATGGGTGCTTGTGGTTGGACGAGCCCATCCCCATCACAAACCATTTGATTCATAGAAATACCCAGCGCCCTTGCAAAGGGGAGGATCCAGCAAACATCTCGGAGGGCAAGAGTGATGACTTGGCCATCGTAGAGGCCATGAAGAAGAAGTTTAAGCTGGAGAAAAAGAAGAGAGGGTACACCATTACCAGCATCAACAACCCTATGGTCAAAGTCGCGATGCATATATTAACAAGAAATGTTATGCGGAAGTGCTGCACGGATGAGTTTCCCTCGCTGGTAGTTGCACTAGTAGTGCAATGCATAGAAGGGGTCCAGTTCAACTAGGCAAACTACTTATGCATAGAGTTCCTTGAGAACTACCGCAAGGCAGAGGAGTAGGGAAAATTTTTTCACTATGCGTGGCTTCTGATGTCCATAGTACTGGTGGCATGGGAATTTCCTGAAGACAGCCAGTTCCCAACAATTGCGAAGGACCTTCCAAAGGCAGTGAAGTACGCTTCACTATGGGCAACCAGGGATGCATAAAGGATAAGGTATAGCAAAATCTTATGGGTGTTCATGGAGATGAACATCAGAATGGGGATTAATCACAAGCTATGGTTATTGCCCACGGTCTACAATAGTCTACAGAGATTGATGGAGTTCAAGGCAGATTTCCACCACATTTACATTAGGGCGCGGAAGGACCCCACGAAGACGTGGTGCGAGCTACCCTATATGGAGACAGACGATGTCATCTTCATGGTCCTTGAGTCATGGCCACCAGATTGGTGCACTCTAGCTAGCTTGGCGATGGAAGCAGAGAAGTCCGCCATGCAATGGAAAAAGGAAGAAGCGAAACTGTGGTTGGTGCAGTTGGCAGAAAAGTGCAAAAATGAAGCGGTAGTAGCAAAGGTCCAGGTTGTGTGCAATGCTGCGAAGTTGGCAGAAGAGCTAAAAACGGTAGCAGAGGAAGAGCATGAAGGACAAAAATCACCTTTACCCAAGCAGGAGAAAGATACAAAGCAAGGTAGCATGGACCCACAAATAGCGTCCACCCAGCTAAAACGTTCGTGCCCAAGAGAGTAGGTAGGGCCGCGAAAGAAGTCTAAGGCTTCAAAGACTTCGTTCGACCCGATCACCCTCACTGAGGGGGATATACACGACATTGGTGAGACGGTGAGGGATGTCACCATGAAGGCCCTCTAGTAGTGTGAGGAGGAACACCAGATGGTGTTGGGGGCTCTCCAGGCACAGATACAGGATTTGTAGGTGTGCACTCCATAGACTAGCACTGTGTCAACCAGCCTCGCAGTAGGCACGTCCGTGGCCGAGGAAATGCTACGAGCCTGGATGACCAACACTATAGTGCTTCCAGATGGAGCACTCATTATAGAAAATGAGGATGAGAGGCCTATGGTCAGTGGATTGAAGGGAATTGAATTAAATGTATTTGTGCTCCCTCGGGAGATGCTCTATGTTTTGCAGGATGGAATCACTACAGAACTATGAACCAGGGAGGGTCGCACGCTTCAGGTTATTAGTGAGTAGCACGTCAACATTGAACAGTTAAGCCTTCAACGCGATGAGGTAGTGGCACAGAACAGACAGATCATGCAGGTGGTGGAGGAAGCCTGCCAAATGGTCTGGAGTTGGCCATCCAAGCAGAAGAACTAGTGGAGGCGCACATCCAGAAATTAGCAGCAAGGGTGCGCGAGGCAAAGGAAGAAATGGCCAGGGTTTAGCTGGACTTGAACCTTCAGATAGATGAACTATAATTGAAGGTGCATTCTTCAACTCCGCCAAAGCTTAAAGAACAGCGTGCCATCGTGATTACAGCAGCAATAGTGGAGGTTAACAGTGTAGTGACAGACTGCACAAAGCTGTTCGAGAAATTGTTTAAGGTTCTCACTACCCTGCAGGAGGACCCGAACATATAGCGCCTAGAGGCAGAGGTATCTGAGCTACAACAGAAATATGACAAAGTAAAAGGGACTGTGTAGACAATTTCTCTTACATAGAGGCTCACGAGGATGCAACAAGCGAAAGCACTCGAGGAACAGGTAGATGTTGCTCGACATAAGGAAGCAGTTTTGAAGGCACACTTACAGCCATGGATTGATGAGGCGTATATCATTGCAGCCTCCATTGAAGAAAAGCTCGTGAAACTCCAAGAAATAGAGGAAAAGTTTCACGGCCACAATTCAGCCACAGCAGTCTCTAAACAGCGTGTTGAGGAAGTACTATAGGCAGCTTCTCAGTGCATTGTCAATCTTGCAACGATCTAGGTAGAATTGGGAGGTCTTTGTGCAAAGATCTCTACATTGACAGAGTGACTCGACGATGAGTCATGATGTTTGTTTTGGGGGCCTATTGGGCACGGGATCACCCAAGGGAAGTTTTGGGGCTTAGAGCCCAGATTTTGGTCAGAAATTGTAAACTTCGATGAAAAGACTTCGCATTTTGTGGGCGCGGAGCATATATCTTGTAAAAGAGTCATAGGGTTGTCTGCCCTCAATTTTGTTAATGTAATGTCAGCTGTAGCAATCTACCCATTGTCCGCGAACCATGGGATTATATAAATAGAGCGAGGCGCTAAGTAGTTAAAGCATATAATCTAATCTAATGAAGACAAGAAGGGTGAAGAGTTGAGTCGTATCTGTGGAGTAAAGTCTAGTTTTGGGTCGTAGAGTAGGAGAGGGCTCTGCAACTGAGTGTGCAAAGGCCTAGTAGTCTGCGGCTGAGTGCATGAACCTCTGTAGCTGACTGTACAGGGCGAGTCATGTCCGTAACAGTTGGAAGTATTAATAAATAGAAGTTTCATATCAATTATGTGTATTTATTTCCTGTTTTATTCATTGAATATATTGGGTATAAATTGCACTTCTACTGTTTATATGATGCGCGAATATATATGAATGTGTTGATTAAGTGAATGTGAGATAGAATAGCTACTTACGCGAAGTTAACTAGCATCTGTAAGAAGATAAGTAAGATTCTCGGTGTAATTTTGGGAAAAAGCGCAACTCGCTGCCATAGCAGTGCAAAAGCATCTCAGCCCCGAGTTAGGGCTACGCAAAAGACGATTATAATAGATTGCAAAGGTATTGAAGGTTAAAATAGTGCGTGAAGTAACATGTGTGAAGGTAGGCCTAGTTGGACTAAATCGACACCACAGACCTCTCAAGGGTGTGGAAACTTTGTTCCAACATCCCCCATACTGATTCAGATGAGACTTTAGTTTGTGCTCCATGGGTTGATGCCGAAAGGGCCAGTAGTGTAGGGATTTTTTTGGCTAAATAACTCTGAACCTGGGTCATGCCCCCTCAAGCCAACAAATGGTTCCGTTGGCCGGACCGGAATCTGCATAGAAATGTCCGATGTCATATCATTGGAATCCAACTAAGATGAAAATTGAAGGCTCGTTGGATAGAATAATTCACGAGTTTGCAGCGCAGGAGAACAGGAACCCGCAATTGTCAAAAGAAGAGTGGTTAGACTGCTACCTATACATGGATATCCATGAAATCTTCTTCGCATCCTTCCCTACTTAGATATACGAGTGGATCGCGAAGCTACCAAATAGCCAAGGAAGGTGGAAACTTGACGGTCCTATTGCGTGGACCACAAAGTTAGTGTGAAGGCTGGAAGCATCGGAGGTTGAGATCGTGCGTGTCATTGATCATTTTCTCAATCGGATTATAGGAGGATTCATTACTGAGTTTGCAGTCTACACCTCAGTTAGCTACAGTGAGGCAGAGTGATGCATTCTCAAAGGTCCACAAGGTAAGTACGTAAAGTCTTTGAATACTTGGATTAAAATGCTATTATGCAAAAAGAGGGTTATGCAGTTACCTTGATGTTCCAGGCTACGAGAAGTGGAGGAGCTTACAGGAATGAAGGAAATAAGGAACCAGAAACTAGCCCCTTCATTTCATATCCTCGAGGGTAGGAGAAAGAGCTTGCGCAGGTCTCACCGCGAAGATCGATCCATCTGATAAGGAAAAGAATTCCGCGAATACCACCTCCACCCACACTACCACTAGCTTCACCACCATCACCTCCATCTTCACCCATACCACCTCCACCACCACCGCGATTCAATATAGAAAGCACAGTGAAGTTGCCTACATTCAAAGGTTTGGATAATGAGGATTCGCACCAATTCTAGCTCATGGTAAGGGATGTATGAGAAGTGCAAAGAGTTACAGATGAGAATATAAAGAAAGAGACACTAGTTAGCACCCTGCAGGATTACGCACTGACCTGGTATATTAAGCACTCCAATGATAATCCAAATGCAAGAATTGCAGATTCCGAGCAGCGCTAAATAGAGAATTTAGCAGGCCAAAGTCTGAAGCATAGTTGATCATTAGATTCAAAGAGATTACAATGCTACCATGTGAGACTCTGTGGGAGCTGGATCAGAGGCTGAAATGTACAATTCGTGAAGCTAATATGAATCTGATGGATGGACAACATCGCAAGTGGTTTTTAGCTTCGCTAATACCACAGTTAAGGACTGCGCTATCACAACGGAAGATAACGACTCAGGCGGAGGCCTTAGAGATTTCTATGAGGCTACATGAGACCCTGATGTAGGATCTTAACTTAGGAGTTTAGCAGATCCACGAGCAACTAAAGAATTTATGCTTTGAGATGTAGAGTCTGAAATAGGACAAGACAGCTCAACCAGAAGTGTGAGAAGAGGTATGGTGCATAAAATGCAAGGGTCGGGGTCATGACAAGGACCACTGCCCAGTTTTCAAAAATTACGTCACAAGAGGAGGAGCGATTCCCTTAAGATCGGAAGCACAAGCAGGACCTAGTGCAGTGCCTGCTTTGTGGTTCGTGATTTTTCAAATAGTAGGAAAACATGCCACTGACAATTTTCACTTGTTATAGAAGTATATGCAAAATTCGCAACAGTTTTTCTGCAAATTTTGTTGGCTAAGACAAAGAAAACTTTGAATTCATAATTCAAAAAGTTGAAGTCAAAGTCGCAGTGTTGTACAGAGATGAAGGAAATCAAGCAAGCGCGTAACGAAAGTGCATGGGAATGAGACCAAGGGCTCAAGTGTTTGATCAAATCAAGGGAATTTTGATATTACTGAAGAAGTACATAAAGAATGATACATCGTTGTGCTATTGCCATAGCTAAGACTTCCATTATCATAGTAGAAGATCAACACATAGGTTGAAGCCTCAGAGGTCGCGATGAAGTTAGAAGCATATCCAATCTAGGATACACATGTAGGAGTCCAACAGATCTAGTCGCAGCTCGCAATTTTGCACATGGATATCCAAGGGTTAAAGAAGGGAAATGATGTTTGAACATACATACGGTCAGAGGTATGGTGTTTGAAATGTAAGGCTGAAGGTCATTATAAAGATCAATGTCCCGAGTATCCTGAATATTTAGCAACTGGAGGTCCTAATCCTCTAAAGCCAGAAACAAGTATAGGAGAAGATGTTGGATCAAGTATATGGTGTAGCATATGTAGAGTCACAGGCCAGCATCCCATAGAACATTGTTATTTTTTGCAGAAGTATATGCAGACACCCAAGTAGCTATTTTGCAATTTTTTTCGATCAGTAGGACATGATGAGAGTAATTTTTGCAACTATGCCTTAATGATGGAGTAGACTACATCGTATAGGATGCAAGTTGAAAGTCGTGCACAAGAAAATCAAGGTTTGCCTGCAAAAATTGGAGGATTCCAGGGCCAAGGATGTGGTCGAGGAGGAGGCGCAGGATGAGGACAAGACCAAATCATGTGCTATAACTATGGCGAAGCAGGACACTTTGCGCGAGATTTCGAAAACCCCACCTATCTGTCTTGTAAGTATTGTATAAAATTAGATCATGTGATTTAAGATTGTCTTCTTTTAATGGCTAAGATGCAGTAAAATAAGAACGAGAAGCCTACATAGAACCTACAAATGATGAGATTGGAGCTGTGCGAGGATGGTCCTAGTATAAACATGGTGAGAACACGAAGTACCGCAGCTAAAGAAGCTAGAAAAGAAGAAGGAGAACAAATTGAGGTGGATACATGGGTTGAATATGCATAGATAAAAGGAAACTTTCATGGAGGTGAAGGAAATTTTTCTGGATCCAGGAGCTTCAACATTGAAAAAAACGGTGCAATTAATTCCACATAAGAAATAGCCTGAAATAGCTACAGAAAATCCTGATTCAACTATTTTGAAGTCCTTTCTACATACCTACATGAAGTTGTTAAGAGATCAAAATGAAATTGAAGGGTTGCAAGAGTTCATTAACAACTACGCTGGAAAACAAAAGCCTCAAACGGAACAATGCGTAGTAAATAAGATCTATGGAAACAAAAAGAGAACAGGTCGCGAAATGATACTGACTATACAGATCGGAGAATTTGAAATGGATCAAGTAAATCCTGGATCTAGGTTCAAATGCGAATATCCTACCTAAGAAGACATGGGAGCAAATGGGACAACCAAAATTACAATAGGCACCATTCCAGCTGCGCATGATGAAGCAACAAAAGATTATTCTAATGGGTCAACTACATGGGGTCATTATAGACATTGACGGAGTCAGTGTAATAAAATATTCTGAATTCATTGAGATCATTGATGATAGTAATCCATACCTAGATTTACTAGGAATTGATTGGGCATTTGATATGGATGCTATAATTAACTTGAAATGATGGAGCATGGTATTTGAAAAGAATGGAATGAGGGTTGTTGTTCCTTTATATCCCTCTGAAGGAGCATGATACACTAAACTGATCCACGAAGATTATGACAATGAGAATATTGAGCACATCTACAAGTTAACTGTGTGAAATGAAGATTGGATTAATCCCACTATAGATGGAAGAATTAGCTAGGAGAAGGATATTTCCTACATTTCAGACTCTGACGAGGAAATGGAGCATTGGCAGAACCAGTTACATGAAGTCTCTACGTTGCGTTGTAATAGACTGACAAAATCTCTTCATTGTATCTCATCGAAGGTTCGTAACTTACCATACTATGATGGAATAGGGGATTCCATCCTCTTTTTAGATGAATTTGAAAGAAATGTCCCATAGGAAGAAAGGTTCCAAGCTCTGGATATAGCTCTACGATCTACACTTGCACTATGGTGGGGCAGGCACAAACATAATATAGAATATTTGAAGGAATATTAAAGATTGATGAGGCTCAAATTCGGGTACGTGAATACAAGACTTGTAGAAAAGTATACTGGACAGTATGACCCACATGAGAATCTATCTCGTTGGACTACTACATGGGGTGAAGAACCATAGCCAGAATGGGTACATATATTTTTCCACACATTAGATGTAATAACTATGAACTGGTATCTAGAAATAGAACTACACCATGGCATCATTGACTGGCATGAACTGAAGGAAAGTTTTATCCTGACTTTTATTTTTGAGGATTGTTTGAATGTATAGGTTCTTCCCTTCAAGAGATCTGTGCAGCTATTTTCAGAATACAAACTAAAGTGTCAGCTTGGGTTCAGCTGGATTGGAATGCACCGTACAACACACACTCGAATGTTACAACATAATTGTAGAAGAGGATGAATAAGATCCGTGCAATGTCAATATCCCTGAATCATAAGGACAATGCAAAGTTGCTTGACTGAATGTTGAGATGCCTGATGTGACACAACTGGTGAAAATGAGGTAGATCAATATCGGGACGGAGGAAGCAAAAAAGTTTGCACGCATTAGTGATTATTGGGATGAAGATGCAGTTGGTAAAGTTGGTGATCTATTACATGAATATCAGCAATTACTCCTGATGAAGTTTTCTGAACTCAAAGGTATTGTCGATGATCTATGGGTTATGAAAATCACGTTGAAATCAAATGTTAAGCATGTGAAGCAGCAGTCGTATCATCTTAACTCAAAATACAAAGAGAATATGAAGGAAGTACTTGACAAAATGGTCACAGCTGGGATAATTAAGCCAGTAGAGGAGTTTGACTGGGTAAGTCCAATGGTTGTACAATAAAATAAGACCAAACAAAAAATAAGAATTTGTATGGATCTCAAGAAGTTAAATGACGTCTGTGTGAATGATATGTTCCTTACATCATTCACCAATGAAGTTCTAGAAAATGTAGGAGGAACGGAGGTTTATTCTTTCATGTATGGGTTTTCAGGATACCACCAGATCAAGATCGTGCCTGAAGATCGAAGTAATACAACTTTTTCCACCGAATGGGGATATTTTTAGTATACCGTAATGTCATTTGGATTTAAAAATGCACCTGTAATACTCTTCAAGGTGGTCATAGTAGCATTTAAGGATTTTATCCACAAATTTCTAGAAGTATACTTTGATGACTAGACCCTATTTGGGTTACTAAAGAAGCATGTGTCGAGCCTACACATAATGTTGGATGTTTACAAAAAATACCAAATATTGTTGAACCTTAAGAATTGTATATTCTATGTGTCAGATGGAATATTGTTGGGTCATTTTGTGTACAAGCACAGGTTGATGGTCGACCCTACCAAAATTATTGTTATCATCAATTTAGATCCATCGAAGAATGTGAAGTAGTTGCGCACCACTCTAAGGCACACTAGCTATTATCGAAAGTTTACAAAGGCCAACACACAGATCACTGTGCCAATGGAGAAGCCGTTGAAAAAGGACATTCTCTTTTGTTGGGATGAGGACTTCCAAAGGAGCTTCGATATTTTGAAAGAAAAGATGGTAACTACACCAATTCTGGTGTTTCCAGATTGGAAGAAATAATTTCATGTCCACGTAGATGCCGCATGCATAACTTTGGGCGTTGTATTGACCTAGCCAGGTGAAGGAAACATTGACCACCCAATTGCATTTTCCAGTAAAAAATTGTTGAAGGTAGAGAAAAAATATTCTACAACTGAACGCGAAGGTTGGCCATGGTATATGCATTACAGAAATTCAAACATTATCTATTAGGTGTGCACTTTAAAATTTTCACAGATCATTCTGCATTAAAGCACCTGGTCAACAAGCCAATGTTGGGGGGGAAGATTTTTCGATGGCTACTGCTCTTCCAAAAGTATGATTTTGAAATAATCCTCAAGCCAGGTAGATTTAATGATGAACCAAACTATCTATCAAGAATTGAGAATGGCGAAGAACCTACAAATATCAGGGAAGGACTACCTGATGCGCAACTCTTCACAGTAAGAGTAGCTAACACTCATTTTGCTGACATCATTTCATTTTTGGCTACTAGCGTAGATACCGTAGAGTATACATCACAATAGAAGAAAGAACCAGTAGTTCAAGCTGCAGACTTTTCCTTGATCGCAGGACAATTGGACAAAATGGGCCCGGATGAGATATTGCATAGATATGTTCCTCAGTATGAAAGACATAGTATTCTAGCTGAAGCACATAGTGGTCTCATGGATGCTATATGGATTAATGCATGGGCGATTGTGGTGGTGATTCCTTCAAGGTTCTTCCTGGATCCTTGGCAGACAATCAGATTAGCTGTAGTTGGCCCAGAGATACATGAACATATCTGTATTAGTGAAATGATAATCAAAGTAGGAAGAAGAATTGTTACCTCGGATCATGGTGGGGTGTTTTTGGAGAATAAAAAGTAGTGGAGTGGAACACAATCAACTAGCTCCTAGATCAATACCTTCACATAAAGAAGATGATGCGTAATATCACAACATCTAATGTTAACAATCAATACAATAATACATAGGGATATCTAACTACATACATCTAAGCTACTCATAATCATTAGCATTGCATAAACATGTAAATAAATCACAATACCAATGCCATGGAGTGGACAACACAACTATAGGTATATAATAATGATACGAAATAGTGATTACAACTATCAGTTACATCAAGCTTCCCTTAAACCTCCAGCTCCTCTCTCTCTCTCTCTCTCTCTTCTTAACCTCTTGAAGAGCTAGTGTCTAATACAAGCTTTGACAATCAATAAGAAATCCTTTCAATACTTTCGACCCCTTTCGCAAGGCCTTAGCCTCAAATATATAGCATGAGAGGATAAGCCTTGCCAAATATTTCATGAGTTCTTTTGGACAAAAGCAGAGATGTTTCCATGATTTCTTGAAATTTAGTTAATTGCGCAAGGTATTCCGAGGATACTTGCAGAAGTCGTGAGTTCTAAAGTTTCCATCTCTGACGCGACGACCCCTGTGATATCAAGTATGGAAGCCAAAACCCCTTGTGCCTATAGCGTCAAGGTCACCTCGGCCGAAGCAACCTACTTCTAAAGAAAAATAGAAGAAGTCAATGTCAATGAGACATTCACTGAGGAAGAACCCAAAGGTGCGACAAAAGGATGAAAAAGATAAACAGCCAGAGAAAGTGGTCAATTTGGAGGAGGAGGAACACCAAGGTCTAGAGGAGTTGGATGCGGAGGGGGTGGGCCTCTCACATGGCTTCGAGCATATATCCCTCCACGGAAGGTAAAAACCAAAGTTAATAAAGACCTAGACTTTGGGAAATTCACATTTTCAACACCCCTGTTCCCTGAACAGGTGGAATTTGAAGACACAACATTACCGCGCATTCCATTTCTGAAAATGGAGGACTAGGACCTTGTGTACCATGACAGGTTCCCACATTTGGTTACCAGCAAGTATATGATGAAAATTTACTACGAAGAAATAAGGGTTACATGGTTGGAACCCATGAAGTGGATCAGAGGTGTTGAGCAGGCAGGGTTGTTGCACATGCTCTATGTACCGCATTTTCATACGTCGGCAATCAACATGATATGTGTGTGCCAGCTCCTCTCACTGGTGCATGATGGGTGCCTATGTCTTAGAGAGGCCATTCCAATCAAAGACATGTTAATTCATCAGATCAAAAAGCTACCCTATAAAGGGGTGGACACTGCCAAGGAGTTTGGAGGAAAAAGTCGTGAAAATAAGTTAGCAGATAAGACGAAGGTGGAGTATGGTCTAGTTAAGAAGTCGTGCGGATATTCTATTTGCTCCATTCAGGACTAGGTGGCCTAGTTTGCCACCCAAATTCTTGTAGGGAAAATCACGAGGAAGTGTCATGCGGATGAAGTTCTGGCACCGGTAATATCATTAGCTTCCCAAAGCGCAAAGGGAGTTCAATACCATTGGGCAAAGTATTTGTGCAAGGAGTTCCTCACTAACTGTCGTGAAGCTCGGGAAGAGAGAAAGCCCTTCCACTATGCATTGTTGTTACTATCTGTTGTATTAGTGGCATGGAAGTTGCCGGAGGACAACTAGATTCCTCTGCAGGTAGAAGATTTAGCAGAAGCAACACAGTTTGCTTCGTTGTGTGCCACAAAGGATTTGAAAAGGATCAAGGAGTCAAAAATTTTATGGATCTCGATGAGATAGCCCTTCAAATGGTTATCAATCAAAGTCCAAGGTTGTCCCAAACCTTGTTCAAGCAATTAACTGCCTTCACAGAGTTCAAGGCCGATTTCCACAATGTTTCAACTAGGGCGCGAAAGGACCCAAAGAACCTTTGGCACAAGTTTCCATATTTGGTATCTGAGATAGATGTGTAGGAGATCATGGGGCTTTGGCCATCATATTGGCACAAACCCACGGAGCTTGGTGT
Organism: Pinus tabuliformis; assembly: GCA_031772625.1. Lineage (NCBI taxonomy): Eukaryota > Viridiplantae > Streptophyta > Pinopsida > Pinales > Pinaceae > Pinus > Pinus tabuliformis. The sequence goes on along the minus strand of CM062809.1, from coordinate 209,734,789 downwards.
AGGTACAAGAAAAGGTACAGAAAGCTCTATTATGCAGAAGCATAAGGAAGCAACTTGGAAGGCCGCATGAGCTCTGGCTGAGCAAAAGAAGAAGGAAGTTGTTTCTAAGGCAGCTGCGGAGAAAGGGCATGTGGAGAAGGAGCGCACTACAAAAGAACGAGCTGCGAAAGAATGCCCGGACATAAAAGAAGTTGAAGAATCGGCTTCACAATACACAGATGAACAGAAACCTTCCAAACATGAAGGAGGCAGTGGAGAGGAGCAGAGCACTCCCTTTACCTTGAAGAGGTGCAGAAAGGAGCAGATTGTTGGGCAACACAAAAAGCATAAGTTAGATAATCAGATGCACATCAACTCGATGGTCCTTACAAAAGGAGATATCGAAGAGAACGGCGATAAGGTCTGCGATACCACAATAGACTTGTTGCAGCAGTTCAAGCAACAGTATATGCACACGTTGGGGAGCATCCAAAATGATTTGTGTGAGCCACAGATCCAAACTGGTAGGATTCAAGTGAGCATTCTAAAAGCGAGTAGGGTGAAAGGAAGTGTGGCGCAAGGAAGCAGAACAATAGTATAATTGAAATGGATGCTAGACCTCTAAGTGATACCTTTACTAGAAGGGTTTTTTCATGTGGAGTCAGAGGAGGACCATGCTATACTAGGTACAGTGAAGGACATGGAATTCAACATGGTCGCACTGTTGCTTTAGACTCTCGATGCATTGCATCAGGGGGTCTCGGACGAGCTAAGGATTAGGGAGCAATGCACCCTCACAATCATTAGTGAGTTCAAGGTGAATAATGAGAAGATGTTTGTGGAGAAAGCTCAGGTGCTAAAAGAAAAGGAAGAGCTACAAACACAAAATCAAATCCTAGAAACAGCCATAGAGAAAGCCTGCAAGACAGTTCCATAATTGAACATCCTGGAGGATGCCGCAACTTCAGAAAAAGTGAGAAAATTGGCTGTTGCAGTTTGTGCGTCAAAGGATGAGATCGACAGGGTTAATTTTGATTTTAAAATGAAAATATCAGAACTGCAGCTGAAGTTGCAGCAAACTACTCTGCTAAAGGTTTGAGAGCAACACGGAGCAACAATCAAGGAGAATATGAACACATTGGATGTTGCAATTATAGACTGTACAATGATGTTTGATCAAGCAATGGAGTTATGGATGAACTTGCAGGAGGACCCGAACTTGTGGAGGCCAAACACAGATGTCAGGGAGACTTAGTGCAAGTATGATGAAGTTTAAGCGACTGCGTATACTTTGGTGCCAACGCAACACTTCGCAAAGTTACAGGAAGGCAAGCAGTTGCAAGCATAGAAGGAAGAACTACAGAGGAAAGAGGCCCTTCTAAAGGCCAGACTATAGCCATGGCTAGAGGAGGCCTGCCAACTTACTCTCTCACTTCAGTAAAATCTAAAGGTGCTACAACAGACATAGAGGAAAATGCACCTAGCAATAGAAGGCTAGACAACAAAGAATTTGGTATAAAAAGTGCAGCAGGCCACAGTGTAGAGTGTTGCAAAATTTGCAGCATTACAAGTTGAACTAGGTTCTCTCCGCAGCAAGATTGAGGCACCAGTTGAGTGGCTCGAGGGTGATTCATGATATTTGTGTTGGATTCCTATTGGGATAGGGTCCCTAGGGTCAGGTTTGGGGTTATTTAACCCAAATTTTGTTAAAGTTTTGTAAAAGTTGTAAAATCTCCGCAAAATGTGGATGTGAAGCGCGCAGGTAGATAGGAGTCAAAGAAGTATTTACTATTAGCCCATTGTTGGATAAGTAAATAGGTCATTTTTGAGACTCACACATGGTCTAGGGACCATGGTGTTGTATTGAATAAATCTATATATAGTTGAGTCATAGCGAGTCTAAGAGGTAACTAATGGTAGCGAAGGATAAGTAAGAAAAGATAGAGATTGTCTTGGGAAAATGCTAAGGCAAGAAGGCTTTTCTTCCTATACTTAGGCAAACGAGAAGGCTCCTTCAGCTAAGTGCATAGGAGGACTTGGTAAGTCCACATCTAAGTACGTAGACCCCTGCAGTTGAGTGTGCAGGGTAAAGGAATCTATAATCTAAATGTTGAAGCTTAATAAAGACTGATTTTGAAGTATTGTGAATTTGAGTATTAATGTCAATTTTGTTTATGTTATGATTTGTCGTTCTATAATATGTTTTATGTCGAAAAATGTATAAATGTTGCATGAATCTAATGAATCTATCATATTTATGCATGTCTTAAGTAATTATCTGTGTTCATGAAGTTAAGGGTTAGTTCTGGGGTGATTTCTGATGAATCAAGTAGATCTGCACGAAGGTAGATCTAGGGTTATTGATTAGCACGCAAAAGTAGATAGAATACTTCCTTAGGGTCTATAAAGACTGATTGCATACCTTCGTGAAGGTCTAGGAATTGTTTTACTTGAGTTATGATATCGGGCCATAGAAGGATATAGATCTGCATGAAGGCAGATCTGAGCTATAAGATCTTAAGATTGCTTATCACATTGTCTTTGGATGCAGAAACTTGGTTCTAGCATCCCCCGATACTACTTCAAGTGAGATTGCAACCTGCGCTATGCAGGTTGTTACCGAAGGGGCTAGTAGTTAGGGTTTTGTTGGTTGGTGCGAAAAACTCTGAACCTAGTGTTGGGCCATACAATGGGTATAATTTTACTCTTGATTACCTTTTCCTTCTTTCTTTATCCATTTGTGCCTTGATATAGTAAGATGTTAATAAAAATTCGATGAGAAATGAATACAATTTCTTTTCATATGGTTCGACTAAGAAAAGCTAACTTTTGGCGTTTTTATGCAGAAATTGGCAAAGGGAATAGTTTTTCTTTAGAAGATTGAATAGCAAATGCTAAAAAGAGGAAAAGGAGCATGTCTTATGCAAACGAATCAAGGATTATATCAAGAGAATCAAGTTGAAATGTTGTCTAATAATATAATTTAGTTGTGAATCCCTTAGGATCTCTTGATCCTGAGGGATCACATTTATCTCTTTTGCTTCTTGATTATAAAAGGGAACTTCTCACCCTTTTGGGAGGAGTAATTTCATATATACGAAGTGTAATTTTGAAGAAGACAACGCATTGTAATGACATTTGAATTCTATGATTAATACATGAATTGAGTTGTTGTTCCCTCGTGATATTCTGGAGTATTTAGGCAGTATTCACTAGCGGCTTGGACCTGGTCACTGGTGGATTCTACTGTTGTTCCTTGTGTTTTTACTTTTCCTTTACCGCAAGTTTAATTACTCTACTTTACAGTTTTACAAACGATTTACTTTCATTGGTGTGGAATACTTGTATGTATTTCATTGCTTCTTAATTCTACCAATCAATTTCATTTACTTATGTTGTGGATTGAATTAATCATTAGGAGAGAGTTATTTTTGGTTCATTAAAAGATAGAATTGTTATTGATTGAATTGAATGCTTTATTCCTCCACAGTAGTTTAGAATTAGCTAGAAGAGCTCTGTTATTGCTACAGGCACTCAATTGATGCGATTACAATTAGAATCTATTGATTAAGATTGAGTCTTGTTTTTTATTAAGGTTGAGTTTTGATGCTTAGATAGATTATTTTTCCTAAAGTTACAAGCTTGAGATTTATGATTGAATCCATTTACTCTAGTATTGAATTCAATAAATTATCTCAAATCATTACTCTCCATAGATATAGCATTTACACATATTGTGTACACTCTTGGAATAGAAAGACATACCCAGGTTGATGATTAATGTGAGGAAATTATGAGGTTTTAAAGACACCTTAAAGCACCCAACATTTGGGCACCATTTCCATGGAGAATTTTTCGATTTCACAGAAGAGTGATTTATGTTTGTTAGTTGCTGCTAGGAAAGAATTGGGTATTAAAAACGGAAGGTAAGAACCTGCGTACGGGTAAGTAAAGTGCTTGCTCCCTCGCCCACTTTTCAACACAATTGGATAGGAATTGAAAGTAGAAATAGAAATTTTATGTTTATTTGTTGTGAAAGAATTGGGTATTAAAAATGGAAGGTAAGAACCTATGTACGAGTAAGTAAATTGCTTGCTCCCTTGCCCGCTTTTCGGCAAAAATTACTTAGGAATTCAAGTAGAAATGAATGTTTTTATTTTTGTATGAATGACTAAGAATAAAAGAGCAGGAAAAGATATAATTCCTCTATCCAAATCCGAAAAATCCAAGGGATCGGTGACCCTTGGACGATCAACCTTCATTGACGAAATCATAAGAAAATTTGAGTCTTAGTCATCGGTAGGACCCTAAATCATTTCCACAAGAAATCTTATTGTAACCCTTTAGGCCATAGGATCACCATCTGTAGCTAACACTGAGATTCACAACAGAACTAAAGGGTCTGAAAAGATTTTTCAAAATACTAAAAATTTGCAGTTTAGACCTTTACAGGAAGGGAATTCTTGCAACCTCCATGAAGCAGGAGGAGAAACAGGTAGTACTAAATTATCAGAACCCAAATATCCTTGAACAGTGGTTGAACAGAGGACCCACAGTATTCTAGGCCAAGGAATTGCTATTAAAATCATTTTACAAGTATCCTCTAGCCCTCTGAGGAACAAATTTCTAGCTCCAGAAATCCCTGAAGAGTATTGTCATATTTTTGACCAAATGGCCAAGAATCAGTGACAGCCTCAAACCTCTACATTACAATATCCTATTGTTGACACAGTTTTCAATGTTTCCATGAAAGCCATCCGGTTACAGAATATTCCTACCTTTCATGGGCTAACTTCAGAGGATCCCAATGCATTCCTTTTTGAATTCGATGTTTTATGTAGGGGTTATGATTACACTACTAACCCCCAGAAACTGAAGTTGTTTCCTTCTACTCTGAAGGGAGCAGCTTTGTGTTGGTTTATGGGGCTTGGTGGAGGTACCATTAATGACTGGGAACAAATGAAAATAGTCTTTCTGAAAAAATACCAAGATTTTTGCCGAAGTAGAGAACTGAAGGATGAAATCTTTCAAATGGTAGCTAAGACTAACAAGAGTCTTGAAGAATATGTAGAACATTTTCAATATAATCTGCAAAGATCTCCTTATGCAAATCTACCCCCTGAAGTTCTTAAAACCACAATGATTAAAAGTATGAAAGAACAATAGGTAGAAACATTAAACTTAATGGGGAAAGGGGATATTTATCAAGAAGATTTTGATAATATTGTACAATTGTGTATCAGGTGTTCTAGAGGTAGTACAAGGCTGAAACCAACTGGGTGAGATGCGATCACTAGAGATAATAGAACCTCAAAAGGAAGCATTACGCGAGTTGAAATTGGTAATTTTCTCAAAGATTTCAAGACTGATATCTTGGGGACCCTGACAACACAATTGGATATCATGCAATCCTAACAGAAATAGGTCGAAGCAGAACAGAACCTGGCTATTTTCTATCCATGATGTAGGAAGAAACACCATCATAGAGAATGTTCTCTATATATGATACAAACATGTGCCATTTTCACTAAGGATCATACTACGGAAAATTGTCCATCACTCCTTGGGTTAAAAGCAGTCTTCAAGGAAGTCGAGGAGGAAGTGGAACCAGTATATTTGATGAACCAGTGTCGTCAATGGCAAGCACAACTGATAGGTATGCCTACAGACCCTTCTTTGTTCTTTCCTTCCTCACAATATAATTCTCAGCAGTATCTAGGGACATCATGGCAGAACAAACCACCCTTCTCTAATTGGCCACCTCAAGCATTTTCTATGCCGTTATGGCCCAATCAATCAAATTGGTCAAATCCCTCTTATCCTCCACCATTTTGGAAGAGTAGCCCCTATCCCTTGCAATGGTTCCCTTCTACCTCGCAAAATCAGAACTGGCAACTGAATTGGCAACGATCCACAAACCAACCTACTGGAACACTTCCTCCATCTCAATCAACCTTACTAGCACCTTACACATTGTAGCAAAATCCTCAATCTAATATATGACCACAACTCCCAGCCCAACCAAATCTAAATCCTAACAACAGATCCATCTAGTCAGTACAAATTATTGAGAGTCTAGACCCTAAAGTTGAGTCGAGAGAATGTAATGAACTTAAGTTAATATCTACGTGCATAATTACCCCAGATGAGGATAAAAATCTGCAACCTGAAACCAAAAAGACATATTTGGATAAGCCTTCGATTGTAGATAGCCAAAAAACAATGCAGGGAGAAGATACAGTCAGGCAGAAGGATCCCGAGCAAATCATAACTTCTTCTCCCCCATTCCCAGAAAGATTGATAATACCTCGACGAATTGAATATCCTCATTTTGATCTTCTGGGTGAACTCAAGAATATTTGTATAAAAATGCCCCTCCTCCAAGCTATTCAAGACTTTCCAATATATGCCAAAACTATTAAAGAATTGTGTATAAAGAAGTCTGTGAGGAAAACCAAAATAATCCCAACTGTCCATGTTGATGGGACTTTGTCTGATTTATTACTAGGCAAAGAGACACCTGTAAAATATGAAGACCCAGGAAACTCCATTGTCACAGTCCAGATAAATGGCTGCTCTTTTCCCAATGCTTTAGTCAATCTAGGGGCAACCATTAACATTCTCACAACAACAACTTGTGAAATTCTTGGCATCATAGCCTTGGAACCAACAACTACCTTGCTGAAACTTGCCGACCGCTCAGTCATTAAGCCATAAGGAACATTACTAGATGTGATGGTTTCTGTAGACAGTTGGGAATATCCGATATATTTTTTTATTATTAACCCTAGGAACCAGCTAGATGGACATCCCTTAATATTAGAAAGGCCTTGGCTAGCAACTGTTGATGCTTATATCAGCTGCCGAACATGCAGTATGACCATAACCTGAGGAAATGATGTAAAGAATCTAGTCTTATACCCGCCTGCTCAGCCAAGCCTAACCATTATAAAAACTCAGAAACAACCTGTAACATATTTAACAGAAAATATTTGTTCACCATTGACTATGGAAAATTCCCTTGAATTCAAAAACCAAATAGAAGACGATGTCATTAATACTTTTATCAATCACCCTACTACAGTGTCTAATTTGAGATGTCACATGATTAAAGCAATCCTTGATAATGAAATTGAAGAAGATTCCCTAAGAGATATCATTGGCCAACCAATACCAACAACCATTATCTATAATAGAAAACCTATCGAAATCGAGCCAGGGATGATCTTGAACATCAAAAGTAATCTGAGTAGTGACCAACAACAAAAACTTATCCAAGTCCCTAAGAAATACAAAGGGGCTTTTGCATGGGACTACCCAGACATGAAAGGGATTGACCCTTAGTTATGCATGCACCACATATACACTAAAAAGGATACAAGACCCATTCAACAACCGCAGCATAGATTAAATCCTCACCTAAAGGATATTGTGAAAGAAGAACTTAAAAAATTATTAGATGTGAATTTTATTTATCCTATATCTAATAGTAAATGGGTTTTCCCATTAGTCGTTGTCCCCAAAAAGAATGGAAAATGGAGGATATGCGTTGACTACAGAGAACTCAAAAAAGCAAGACAAAAAGACCATTTTCCCCTTCCATTTATTGATCAGGTCTTAGATACACTGGCAAGGAAGAAATTCTTCTCTTTCCTAGATGGCTTTAGTGGCTACAACCAAATTCAGATTGCCCCTAAAGACCAGGATAAAACTACTTTTACCTACCCGTGGGGAACATTTTCTTACAGAGTATTACCTTTTGGATTGTGCAACGCACCTGCTACATTCCAAAGAGCCATACTCAGTATTTTCACAGACTTGATAAATGAAGGATTGGAGGTGTACATGGACGATTTTACACCCTACGGGGATGACTTTGATCAGGCATTACAGACATTGAAGAAAGTCCTAGAACGGTGTATTGCTACTAGGCTATGCTTGAGTCATGAGGAATGTCATATGATGATGACAAAGGGCTTGATACTAGTTCATTACATTTTAGCAACTAGAATTCAAGTAGATCCAACAAAGATACATGTAATCCTTTTATTAGCTACTCCCTGCACTCAAACAGAGGTACATAGTTTTTTGGGATTTGCTGGATATTATCGTAGATTTATAAATAATTTTTCGCAGATTTTTGCACCTTTATATGTCTTGATAGGGAATGTTGATTTTATATGGACTGATAAATGTGACACTGCCTTCATAGATCTTAAATAGTTAGTATCGACAACACCAATATTACGAGGACCGAACTGTGATATACCTTTCCAGATTTCATCAGACACATCAGATACATCTATTGGAGCTATTCTTGGCCAAGAAGAAGACAAGAAACCCTACACTATATATTACATCAGTAAAAACCTAACTCCTGCTAAGTTGAACTATACAGTCATAGAAAAAGAGTTTCTAGTTGTTATTTATGGTATAAACAAATTTAGACACTATATAACTGGATATCCCGTCTTTCTATATACTAATCACTCTGCTATTAAATATTTAGCCAACAAACCTATCACAAATGGAAGAGTGACACGTTGGTTACTACTTTTGCAGGAATTTGACATAACTATAAGGGATCGACCAGGGAAGGAGAACCTTGTGGCAGACTTCCTCTCCCAAGTACCAAGAACAGACGATACAGTGGCGGTGGAGGATCAGTTCCCAAATGAACATTTCTTTGTTGTGGCCATAAAAACACCATGGTATGCAGATGTGGCGAATTACTTAGCAGTGGGAAAATTGCCCAAACATCTGACAGCCAGATAAAGGAAATTGATTGTGTAGTGCAGCACTCGTTTCTCCTGGATTAGGGGATATCTTTTCCACACAGGAGCTGACATGCACATCTGCAGGTGCATCAGGAGGATGAAATTTATGATATCTTAAAATCTTTCCATGAAGGACCTTGTGGTGGACACTTTGAAGACTGTAGAACTGGACATAAAATTCTACGAATAGGCTACTACTGGCCCACTATTTTTAAGGATGCTAAGAAATTTGTTCAGGCATGTGATAGTTGCCAAAGGATGGACCGCCCTGGGCAATCTGATGAAATGCCCCTTCATCCACAGCTGGTGATAGAACCCTTTCAGCGTTGGGAATTAGATTTCATTGGCATAGAAAATTTTAGGGGCGAATGTTTGCCCTTTGGCGAAATTAAGGGGTTTTAAATTTTTAGTGGGCGAATATTTTGTATCATAGTACATTTTTACAAATCACCTCAAATAGCCCACCTTATTTTAAGGGAGAGGGTAAGAAAGGTAAATTTAGCCCTTGAAATTAGGAGTTACAACCTTCCATTCGCCCATTTTCAAGAATATGTTTTATTTAAGTGAATCCTATGGGCCAAAGGCCCAAATACCATATTTATAAAAGAGGTATGGTAAATTAATAAAAATATAAATTAATGAGAGGTATGGTAAATAAATAAAACATTTTTTATATTTACTCCATAAGTCACCTTATATACATGCAAGGGTGTAAACAAATAAAAATATAAGTAAAGTGGAGGTATGGTAAATAAATAAAACGTCTTTTTATACTTACTCAAAAGGTATGGTAAATAAATAAAAATATAAGTAAACTAGATGCATGGTAAATAAATAAAACCTCCTTTTATATTTAGTCCATAACCCTCATTGTATTTATGAAGGGTCAAGGAAGAGTTTTTATTTAAGTGAATCCTATGGGCCAAATACCATATTTGTAAAAGAGGTATGGTAAATTATTAAAAATATAAATAAACGAGAGGTATGGTAAACAAATAAAACATTTTTTTATATTTACTCCATAAGTCACCTTATATTTACTAACACTCAAAAAATGCGTTATATTTAGGTGAAACCTATGAGCAAAATACTATGGGACAAATACCATGGACTAGATTGTTATTAATACCATGCAAAAAAACATTATTAACCCTAATATTAATATTAATAAAAATAAAAATGGCACATGGTATTGACCCATGGTATTCACCTGGAATGTAGCCTATTTAAATGGGGGAATTAAACCAGCATAGATCCATCTTTACTCTGGATCTACTAACCCCCGAGAGGTATCAAATATCGTGATATGCAAACTAGCATAGAGTGAAAAAATATTTGATCCGATCAAGAGTAAAAACGGATGTTGTAATTTAATTTATGTTAAACATTTTAGCTTGGTTAAAATAAAAAATAAAATAAAAATCAACTATTAATTTTATTAATTTTTATAAATTACTAATAGTAATTTTTAAGCTCCAAGTTTATGATAACCCATGGTAATACCATGGTATTCATGTGAGCATAGACTATTTAAAGGGGAAATTCTATCATCTTAGATCCATCTTAATTCTGGGTCTACCAAGTTCTCAGAGGGATAAATAGATTTCATCCCCCTATGAGTGGTAGATGTGGAGTTAAGATGGATATAAGTTGGTTTTTATGATAATGAAGATATTAAATAGACTTAGGAAATTATATTGTAAAAACATATTAAGGTGAATGGTTAAAGCATAGACATTGGACAAGTATATTTCTATACTTCTGTTTTAAACTGAAACAAATCCAGGGCTAAAAGGAATGGATTGATTGCACTAGTCATCCTTCTATAACTTTACAACATATGCTAGAGTAAATAGATTGTAATTTGGGTAATTTTTCTAATTTCAAATAGGAACATACTTGTGTATTGGCAGGGTGGTTACGAGGTCCCTAGAAGTGATGAATTTGAATTTTTCTTGGTTTTATATATAGTATTAGGTTTTTTCTCATGCTTTCTTTGAATGGCACGGGTGAATTTTATCCTACACCCACTAGGTTATCGATATGTAATTTCGGTAATTTTTATTTCAAAAGATATTTTAAAGAAATGCAATGATTTCATTTGTGTATTCAATAAACACAAGATTTTATAATTGAGTAAAATATTCACCATGCCTGGTGAGAGATTCGCCAAAAAATTATATATACATATCATATTATTGATAAAATCGCCTTCCATTTTTCCTATATACCATGGAGATTCGCCCATTTATTATACATGTAAATTTAAGGGGGGTTCTTAAAATTTTCCGTGTTCATTGGGCTGATCAAACCATCATCCAACCAGAAATCGTATATATTGGTTGCAACAAAATATGTAACTAAGTGGGTGGAAGTAGTAGCGTTACTAAGAGCAACAGAGCAAATTATTATTAGCTTTCTTTTCAAAAAATTTGTGTGGTATGGTTTACCCAAAGAAGTGATTACTGATGGGGGGCCACAATTCGTGGGTCACAAGATTGCTGCTACACTGAAAAATCATCACATTACATACAGAATTACCTCTCTGTATCAAACATAGGCAAACGGCAAGTAGAGAGCACCAACAAAGTTATTGAAGCTATTCTAACAAAGGTAGTCTCATCGCATAAACGAGACTAGACTGCTCGACTACCAGAGACCTTGCGAGCGTATTGCACAACTTGGAGAAAAACTACTAGATACTATCCATATCAGCTGGTACTTGATAAGGAACCCATTTTCCCCATAGAATTTGAAATACAAACACTAAGGATAGCCCAGGAGGTAGGATTGGACTTAACTGAAGCCCAGGTTAACAGGTTATAGCAAATGAACGAATTAGATGAAATTCAATTATTGGTTCTACAACATACTACACTTATTCAATAGAAAAGATCCAAATGGCATGATGCCCTTATTAATAAAAAGACATTTCATGAGGGCGACAGGGCACTTCTATATGAATCCATGTTCCAAGACTTCCCAGGCAAGCTGTAGACTAGATAGCTAGGCCCTTACAAAATAAAAAAAGTACATGACAATGGCACTCTTACGTTGGCCACCATCGGTGGGTCTGGTTCTTCTTTTAAAGAAAATGGGCAACAGGTGCGCCTCTACCAAAAACCACTTACCAAAGAATCTTTCTACCAACAGATACATGAGTACCCCACCATGCAAGTTTTAGCTAAAGAGGGCAATCCCTCGGCAACTTTATGATGATAAAAGTTATTTCTTCATTGTAAAATATGTAAATATGATTGCTGATTTGATTTTCTTTCCTTTCTTTTTCTTTGTTTTTCTTTTTCTGTTGTTCAAACTTTTGAAGAGCACTTTTTGCACAATTTTGTTGTTCAAACTTTTGAACAACACTTTTTTGTTGTTCAAACTTTTGAACAACTGTTGTCCAAACTTTTGAACAACACTTTTTCGCGCATTTTTTGTTGTTCAAACTTTTGAACAACACTTTTCTTCGTGTTTTTGCTGTTCAAACTTTTCAATAGCACTTTTTTCCGCATTTTTTGTTGTTCAAACTTTTGAACAACACTTTTCTTCATGTTTTTGTTGTTCAAACTTTTGAACAGTTGTTGTTCAAACTTTTGAACAACACTTTTTCTTGCATTTTTGCTGTTCAAACTTCTGAACATCACTTTTCTTTGTGTTTTTACTGTTCAAACTTTTGAACAACACTTTTTTCCACATTTTTTTGTTCAAACTTTTGAACAGCACTTTTCTTCGAGTTTTTCGTTGTTCAAACTTTTGAACAACACCTTTTTGCACATTTTTTTGATGTTCAAAATTTTGAACAACATTTTTTCGCGCATTTTTTTGTTGTTTAAACTTTTGAACAACACTTTTCTCCATGTTTTTGTTGTTCAAAATTTTGAATCGTTGTTGTTCAAACTTTTGAACATGACTTTTTTTGTGTGTCTTTGTTGTTCAAACTTTTGAACAGCTACTGTTCAAACCTTTGAACAACACTTTTTTGCGTGTTTAGCTGCTATTCAAACTTTTGAACAACACTTCTTTTGTTGTTCAAACTTTTGAACAACACCTTTTTTTGTGTATTTTTGTTGTTCAAACTTTTGAATGGCACTTTCTTCCATGTGTTGCTATTCAAACTTTTGAACAACACCTTTTTATTTTTGTTGTTCAACAACACTTTTTGTGTATTTAGCACCGATGTTCAAACTTTTGAAAGCACTTCTTTTCCTTTTCTGTGATTGCTCTTAGTTTATCTCAACCCCATTTTGTTTTCTTTTCATGGCAAGAAGTACACTACTTTCATGAGGGCAAGAAGTATGGATCCTCTTGAAGGGAGTTAATACTGTTAACGTTATGATCTTTAACAGGACAGTCTCTTGATGATAGATTCTTTTCAAAAAAAGGGACACGGTTATTTATATACTACTCTACTGCATTGTCTTCTGTTATACCCGATATTGATAGATCATCTTGTATACCATGCTGGTTCTACTTCTCCTGGTTAAAATTCCTTTGTATATAATAAATAAGACTATGGGTATATTTTTTTCTATTGACATATTCAACTTTTTCCACCATCCCTACTCTTAAGGAGTATTGAGCTTCCCTCTATTTATCATAAAAATATGTAACAATAGAAAAAAATTTGTTTGCAGATAGAGGATAGGGGGTCTCATTAAGATCCAACTTACCATGTTCACAAGGTTGTAGCAAAGTGACATTCCCACTATGGCCACCACACCAGGGTTATGACCCATTAGACAGCTAGACTATCCTTGGAACAGGAGGTCTCATCACAAGCTGACCTGATCACTTTTGCTACATCCCAGTGAATGGCAGTGTGGTCATCTGGTTACCACGCCATCACACTAATCTCTTCTGTAGAACAATAATGGAATTTTCCACTTATAAATTGAGGATCCTGGCTCATAAGGGTTATAAAGAAACCCTGTCGAGGCTATGGACACCTGCTGGCAGCAGAGGCTCTACTTATGGTATTGAAGTGATATTTTAAAGTCAATAATCATTATAATACCCTCTTCTTATTCTTTCTTTTTCAGAGAAATTATTTCCTTAATTTTTTTTAAAGAAACTTGATCCATGATATAATGTTTTTTTGATCAATCATATCATTCCCAGCTAAGATACCATTAGCAAAGCATCTTTTTTCCATGTTGTTGTCCTTTTTCACATAACCTATCATCAACTCAAAGTATCTTATCTTTTACATCATAACTACCTTTTTACGCTCCAGTCTCATTATAACCATACCTCTTGCCGTCCCATCATTGATATGCGTACTCTGCCTCATTTACTTCCGTACCCTTCACCCTCTTGCCTTGCGTCAGAACAACACATTCCTGTCTATTCGGTCATAATCGACCTCTCATTTGAAGGGGGGGGGACTCCAATTACACCCTTGCATCCACTATATTTATTTTATTGGATTTCATATGTTTCTACAATATCCCATGATTAAATGGCATGTGGCAATATGATAGTCCTCAAATTAATAATATTAATTCTCATGGAAATGCCACTTAATGAAACTTAGCCATTACATCTACTGCTTGTTCTATCTCACCATTGTTTTTCTCTGTTGTATGTTTCTTGCTATTGCTGTTCTCTGTTGTGTTTTTCTTTCCTGTTAATCTTTTTGAAATTGTAGGAAGAATTCAAGCATTATGGGTGGAAAATTAGTCTGCCGAGAACCTTTAGTATTGGAAATTTCAGACAGAGCTAGGGATATTTTTGTACACACCGGATGGATTTCATACTTCACCAGGCTTCAGGCCCCTAACAGTAAAGTTGCTATCGAATTCTTACATCATTTACAGAATGGGCAGTCCATGGTGAAAGGAAGAAGAATCACAGTATCAGAAGCTGTGATAACTGAAGTATCTGGGCTGCCGATGGAAGGAACCGTATGGCCTAAAAAACACATAATGTTGTAAGACGCGGTGGAGATTTTTAGAGATGTAGACCAGGAATTAACTAGAAAATGCAAGGGCATCCAACCGTCTTCTCCGGGAGAACCATGGCGTGAGTTGGAAAGTGTTGTCCAGAGGTACATTACTTATGATGGACAACGAGATGTGATAAGACCACGACAACTCAAACTCTTAGTTTTTTTAAAACAAAAGCTCACTGTTAATCTGCCATCTTTCTAGAATTCATTGTTGCATGATACCGCTGATAGAATAAGATGGGCTAGGCACCCTGAAACTATAGTTAGCCACCATGGTTTGATTAGACTAATTGTTAGCCATAATCTTGTTCAACAAAACTTAACTTGGGATGGTCTCATAGCACCCCTAGAGATTATTCAAGACCCTGTAATCCAAAATTCTGCAATCTTGGAGATGAGCCAGCAGAGCCTTGTTCCGAAGAGGAAAAGTGTAATATCCCTCCCCTTAATAATAAATAATAATAAATAATAAATAATACAAAAATAATAATTAATAATAGAAATAATAAATAATAATAAATAAATCACTTAATAATAAACAATAAAAATAATAAATCATAAATGTTAAATAGTAAATGATATTAAAAATATATACAAAGAAAATAAATAAAATAATAAAAATAAAAATAGTAATAACCATACTAAAGCTCTAGATAAGAATAAATAAAACAAGAAAACTATCAAAAAGAAGTAAATAAAACAAAAAAAAGTTAAAAATCAAAAGAAAAGTAAAGAAATAAAACAAGAAATAAAGTTGCATGTAGACACATGGAGTGTGTGCATGTGGTTCCCCCTTCCAATGTTTGTTCTATTTAATAGATGGTGAGGAAGATGAGAGGCATTCCTGCATTCCATCATTCCGACATTCTATCTTTCATTCTCTTGGGAGAATGGTGTTCTAAGACTTAGGAGTCACTGGCAGTAGTAAGTTGATTGAGGGCTCGGGGGTGGCCAATTGTAGTAGAATCCTTGCACAATTGAGCCTATGGTTGGGTGGAGAGTCGTCCCCAAAACCTTGTTGCGGTAAGCCTACTTCTTCGACAGGTAAGAACTATTCTTAGTTGAATTTAATGTTAATTAGAAAAGTTAATTAGATATTTATTTCATTAAGTTTCCACAATGCATCATTCTAAAAGATGTGCCTCTTAAGAAGTGCAAACATAAAGATCTTAGTGACAATGCAATTCCTATAGTTATAGATATATTTTTTTTAATTTTTTTTTTTACGGTATTATAAATTAGAATCAGAGATTTTAAGATATGATTTTTAATTTTTTTTAATCGGTATTAATAAATTTTAGTTATTTTTATCGTATTAATAGATTTTAGTAAGTTAATTTCAGATTTATTAACATTGAAAGAAATTGATTTGTAATCATTGAGTGAGATTTTGCATCTAGTTAGTAATAATATTATGATTCTGGAATAAGATAAAAAGAATTTGATGTGTTGTTATTGAATTTTATAATCAACCCACGTTTAATCCCGCATTGAAATTGCTCGGTTTGGCTCTGAAAAACCTGTGCAGATCTTCTTGCTCGCGTAATTAGATTAATCATTCTGTTTGTGTGAAAGCCCATAAATCTAAACTCTATTAAATTAGGCGCTGAAACCCTAGAAATGATGTTCAATCCTCAATCCTGAAACCCTTTTGTATGTCTTCACTTTTCTTCATTCTGGTGATTATTTTTATTGTCTGTAATAACACCTATTCAACTGAAACGTTGAATCATACTCTGAAACCCTTAAAGCCCTGGCCATAATATTTTTCCCCGAAACACCTTTGTATGTTATCATTCTTATTCAGTCTGTCAAATTCAGATAAATATGATGAACTGTATGAAGAGTTATTGACTTAATTGCGTTAATTCTAAGTCAGGAATCGTTCAAACCCTACAAATGAAGGCTGTTTTGTCCCAGAAGCTTTTTGGAAGGCATTCATTTTTATTCTGTCTGGAAATTTTAGACAAATCTGCGGATCTGTATGAAGGCTTATTGAGCCGGCTTTTGCTAAATCTATCTTAGGATCCATTGATACCCTAGCAAATGTTAGCTGTTTAGCCTCTGAAGCCCTTGCATAATTATGATAATGGCTCAGGTGAGCCTTTCTTGGTTCTCCCCAAGCTTCAATTCCTTTTCAAATATCTCCAATAACAATTCCTATAGGTCAATTTCCAGTGGAGGGGGTGAATTGGGGGCTTCTTCAGCCGATTTGTCTCCAGTCCATCTTCCAAAAGTTCAGATATCGCTGCCCTTGAAAAACTTAGTGAAAGCATGAAGTCTCTTCTGTCTATTGTCGATCTTGATTGCAGTGATGCTGAAACTATGGTCCAGGACCGAGCTATGCCTATTCACCGGTGCACCCGTCTGGAGTCTCAGGCAGCGAGTGCAAAGTTACAGTATGAATGGAAAGATTGGCTGACATAGGGAAATGTTGGGTATGAGGCCTTCAGGATATTGTTGGCATATTTTTACAGCGGAAAGGTGAAGGCACCTCCAACAGAAGTTTGCATATGAATGGATAATATATGGATAGTTGATGCATATACTTGTATACACTTACATTCAAAAAATTTTATTTTATTTTTTAGGGCGAAGGCGTAATTGAGGGCTTTCTCTCAACGATGCAGGCCCATTTAAGCTTAATCCTTGCTTAGAAAAAGAATTAACTTCAAGGAATTTAATTTGACAAAAAATTATACAGAAATTTCTTCAAATTGATCTGGCGAAGGCTTGCTTGCTAGGGCTTTTCATAGAAGCCAATTTCTTTTTTGAGATTTCATGCATCTCTTGTAGATTCCCCACATGACTCATGCATCATTACTATTTTGACCGTCAAGAAGTAGCTCATTCGTTACTAAGAGCCTCTTGATTCCTTGCATCATATTTTGCTTGGACATCTACACAATGGTTTCATTCTATCGCCACTCCTATTTTCTGGCCACGACCTTCTTCTATGACGATTGGGGGCAACTCTCTTTTTGATCTCCAATAATATTTACTTTGGACAGTGAGTTGAGACAGTGTGAGCTCTTTGCGAGCCACGGGGTTTTGGCCTTCGCAGACCTGGGCACTCCTCCTAATACAACCTGGGTTCTCGTCATTGGTATTGTGCCTTTTTGTAGGTCAATAAGAGCAAAGGGCTGTTACCTCTCTCAAAACCGCAATCTGGTCAGCCCATAAGATTTAGTATTTAAGCATGAGCATTTCATAAGTTGGCTGTCCATTGCTGCTTCTGTTGGCACCCATTCTCAATTATTGGTGTCAGTGTTTACGGACAATTTATTTGTTCATGCTAGACGTTGTGGGTTGCTTCTGAACTTTGGATTGCAAGCAGGTGATATTAAGTGTAATTAGAGCAACATCCTCTATACATTGGTGGATAATCGCACTATTATAGAATCCCCACAAGTAGAGGCCCAGCAGTAGCAGCAAACATGTTTTGGCCCTTTGAAGTGGGAGGGTGCCAAAATTTTTAGAACTCTGAAGGTAACACACATGAAATTTTAATATTCTCCCTTATTGGGAGCCGTATATGAATTGAAATAAACATGTAACAGGTACACTTTTTATTCACAATCAAAATATTTGTCTATTTCCTAGGTCTCACCTCATCAAAGAGGACCCTGTAAGTATTTAAATGATGATAAATCCGATGATCTTCACTATTACAGTGGTCTAGTGCTTGAGCAATATAGTATGCAACTCTCAAACGCATTACCCACGGCATAGGCTACTTCTCCCAATGAAAGAGATGCTTGGAAAGAGTATCATAGGGCATATATTCCGCGACCAGTAGCCTTTCATCTCCTTCACAACAAAAATCGATCAAGTTCACTAATCGTTTACGATTAATCTCATCCAAAGGTAGGCGATTTTCCCCTGTATTCGATTAAATCATGTCAGATTCTTACACTGGCCTGTATTCGATTAAATCATGTCAGATTCTTACACTGGCCTGTGGTTCTTCTTAAATGTCTATTAGAGTTTGGTCCTGATGACATAATAGTTTCTACTCTTTAATCTTAACCATAGGTCCATATTAATTTTCTACAACTTTCGATTAAGAAATATTATTATCTCGTACTTTATTGCAACATTATCTTACTTGTATATTCAAACAAACTACGAAAATCAATAAACTAATATCTTATTTTAGTTGAAATTTCGTTGCCTTCCTTTTATGTTTCTCCGTTGTTGAAAAGACACACTAAGGATGTATATCCGTTTTCCAAGAAGATCCAATAGAATATTCAATGTGGTCGAAAGATTGTTTTTTTTCTAGTTTTTGATTTGGAATGCATTTAAAATTTTCATATAGTTTAATTATTTAGTAAAAATGAAGCATTTGAATTATGTTACAAATACACAAATCCTTATTTTTTTTTTCCAAAGAAGGTTTGTATATCTAATTATAGCGCATCAAATGCCACACAATCACATATCTTAAAGAGGTTGTATATATATATATATATATATATATATATATATATATATATATATATATAACTATAGGAATTGCATTGTCACTAAGATCTTTATGTTTGCACTTCTTAAGAGGCACATCTTTTAGAATGATGCATTGTGGAAACTTAATGAAATATGGGAAGGTTGAAGTGTTTAAAATTTTTATATCCGAATGAGATGAGGACCAATCCAAAACAAACTTTTCAAACTTATTTATGATGAAACTATGGGGTGATGATTACTATGACAACCTACTAGGAATGATGTAATTTGCAAGTGATAACTTAGTGATATAAATGGAGGTAATTTTTATTAATTATCATGTTTTCTTATTAAAGGGAAAATATTAGTACAATATACAATCCATAAAGAATTTGCAGTTTTATGTGGGAAGTATTTAAATTGGATGTAGAATGTATTTAAAGTGCATATAGAATAGAATTCAAGATGTTATGACATTGTTCGTAAAATGTTGATGAGTGGATTGAGCAACATGATTGGTAAGGGTCATAATGATGACCTACAAAGTTGAAGTGTCAACATATGAATTTGTGAATACTTGTAATTGGTGAGAAATGACAAGTGATAAACTAGGTGGATTAATGAGAAAACATTGAACATGAAGCATAAGAACATATGTTGTTGGAAATTCTAAATGATACTTCAATAAGAATATGCACAAATTAAAAAACAAAAAAGGTGAAATCAAGTGGTATTGAGATGAGAACTTGATGAGATAAGTAGGTATTTGAGGATGTATAATGGATAAGCAAAATATGAATAGTGATCATGGAATTTTAATTTTGGTGTTGAAGATTTAAAAACATCTTAATGATGAATTTCACTAAATTTCATTGAGAACGAAGAATACATGGCTAAAAGTTAGTGATCATTTAAAATTTAAGATGTACTTATATGAGTATACATACAATGTAAATAGTTAACTTCCTAAAAGAAAGAACAAGAAATGATTATTAAAAATTAATTGGTACCTTGATGAAAAAATGACACTAATAGTACTCATGAAATAACATACATCCTAGAAGGATGTTGAATAATCTTAATGCATAGTTAGTAATCATTGTTTATATAAGTAAATGAAATTGATTTTTCTGACGAATCATGATAAGAATGCTTATAGACTATTATTCTATATTTGATAAGTATTGAGATGTTTCTCATATTGATGATGGTTAATGATATGATGGTATAAGGATGATCATGCACATGTGGTTCATATTTATATAGTTGTTACAATAGTGATGATGTATCCTTAGGAGGATGATGATATGCATAGGCATTATGATGTTAGGTCAAGGTATATTGACATATTCATTTACTACGTGATGATAGGTATTTAATGTTGAATACTCATGATGGATATGATATGCATAAACATGGCATAGGAATTATGATGCTATAATATGAGGTTTATTGACATGTGGTTCATTTATTATGTGAAATCATGATATGTCTTTGATGCAAATATGTTGATGTTATAACTTATGATGGTGTTTCATGAGGTGAAGCATGTGATCGTTGTGTACGAATTTATGACATGCATGAGCATGCAGTTCCTTATTATTCATAATGTTGCGATTAATAAAGATGAACGTTCTTATGATGACATGCAAGAGTTGGCATGTGGACTAGTTCCTATGATACTATGATGGTATGGTTAATGCATTGGATGCATGTTGAGATGTGATGATTCATAGGACTCCACAAATGGGCCGAGAGGGCTGGTTTATTTGATGATCTCGTGTGAGCCCATACGCACGAGGGAGAATAAGTAACACCATATGGGCTGGGGACAAAACTCAATCAACACTACATATGCCAGTGGTTCCTTTGTCTTGTGTATAGCTCTTGATGGATAGCTCTTGAAGAGCTATGGGACCATCTTGAGGAGGCTGAGTGCCTGATGTTCTAAGCTAGGTGCCTATTATTGGATTGGGATGCCGAAGTCTGGAAGGGATGTAAAGGACTTCGATGCCTTGGGCTGTGCGCCTAAGTAGTTGTGGAGGGAGTGGGCCAGCCTTGCGAGATGCCCGGGGTCATTGAGTACCGGACCGGATGCCTGCCTTGAGGCAGATGAGGTCTGAGTCAGGTGCGAGCCTTGGGGCCAGCCTTGGACTAGGATACAGACTGGGTCAGGCTTATGCCTGGTGCCGAAAGTGGGAAAAAGGACAGAGATTCCTTGAGATTTCCCAGGGTGTTGGGGACTTTCGATGCCTGCTGGTTATACTAGTTCAGCAGAGGGTGTTGGCAATGTGAAGTAAATAAATAATAAATAATAAAAATAATAAATAATAAATAATTCAACTTAACTTTGGGACGAAGTTCCTTAAAGTGGGAGAGTATGTAATATCCCTCCCCTTAATAATAAATAATAAATAATAATAATAATAATAATAAATAATACAAAAATACTAATTAATAATAGAAATAATAAATAAATCACTTAATAATAAACAATAAAAATAATAAATCATAAATGTTAAATAATAAATGATATTAAAAATATATACAAAGAAAATAAATAAAATAATAAAAATAAAAATAGTAATAACCATACTAAAGCTCTAGATAAGAATAAATAAAACAAGAAAACTATCAAAAAGAAGTAAATAAAACAAAAAATGTTAAAAATCAAAAGAAAATTAAAGAAATAAAACAAGAAAGAAAGTTGCATGTAGACACATGGAGTGTGTGCATGTGGTTCCCCCTTCCAATGTTTGTTCTATTTAATAGATGGTGAGGAAGATGAGAGGCATTCCTGCATTCCATCATTATGAGATTCTATCTTTCATTCTCTTGGGAGAATGGTGTTCTAAGACTTAGGAGTCACTGGCAGTAGTACGTTGATTGAGGGCTCGGGGGTGGCCAGTTGTAGCAGAATCCTTGCACAATTGAGCCTACAGTTGGGTGGAGAGTCATCCCCAAAACCTTGTTGCGGTAAGCCTACTTCTTCGACAGGTAAGAAATATTCTTAGTTGAATTTAATGTTAATTAGATATTTATTTTTGGACTGTTACAAAAAGGACTTCTCACTCAAAAATTGAACCCCATAAGTGCAAGTGGTCTGCAAGGTTAAAACTAGCCCAGAGGATGTCTGTAAATCCTCAAGGTAGTGCCGAAGAACCTACGGAGCCATCCAGACTAGTTAGTGTACAGGACTCTGAGTCAGAACTAGAGGAACAATGAAATTTTGAGCCAAAACTAGAAGAAAAGGATAATTCAGAGCTCGAGCCCGAGGAAGAGTACAATTCTGAACCTCAACAAGGGATAGAATGTCATTCTGAATCAGAACATGAAGAAGAATCCAATTCAAAACAAGAACCCGAGGAAGAAAATAAGCTGGACTGAGAACAAGAGGGAGCACAACATTTTGATGATGAATCGGGAAATGAAGCAAGACCTCCTCAGACACCACCTATGAACCCCCAAGATGATATTTTAAAGGATTTTGAAGAAGGGATGGCATAGGTCCTGGAAAATTTGAATGCATACATGCAACCTAGAAGATCACTTGATCTTAACCTTATGGAAGCACAATCCTCAGGAGATTCTAGTCATACAGAAATTATTCCTTCTCCAGAAGTTACAGTCCAAGAAGAGGGAGCGAGCACATAAATTATTCCCGAATGTAATAACCAGTCTGGCGAGACAATTAATGGAGCACACCCATGAGGAGCACCAAGAATCCTTAGATACAGAGGGTATTGACAAACCCATTCTTACAAAGAAGGCAACTCAGAAAAAGCAGGTAGCTGAAACAAAAATAAAGAAGTTGAGGAAGAAATACGAAAATCTCCAGAAGACAGTTAGAAGGCTACGTCAAAAATTAAACAAAACTGCAAATAGAGAAGCCCAGAGCACTACTCCGGAGGTATTCATGGTGGCCACACAAACATAAATATGTGAGGGCAGGGAAACTGAAACCCAGACCGAGCCTATTTTTACTCAAACGGTAGCCACTCAAACAAAATTGTATGTAGACTTAATGGATACAACTGTTGAGACAGAGGGTTGGTCCTCCCATAATAAAAGAACTCAAACGGAGGGTTGGTCCTCCCATAATAAGAGAACTCAGATGGAGAGCATACCCTCTCACACCACAAGCACCCAAACTGAAGAAAAAATTACAGACACCCCTTCAAGCAGTGATCCTACTCTTTGGAAGTTACAGGAGGAATTGTCACAAGCCCAGCTTGCTTTACAGCAATATAGGAAGGAGATAGTTCCTCTACAGAATTATCAGGAGTAGCAAAAGAAATTCAGACAGTTGACTATCACAGAGGATGAAACTTTTACTAGGTTTAGACAGGTGGAAGAGAGGCTGAAGAAGGTAATGATTAAGTTGGACAAGGTCATGGATCAGATTTTCACCATTTGCTCGTTGTATTCTATTGCAGTTCTCTTGCTATGAACTATGCCATGTTTCTATTGGAAAGATACTTATTATTGAAGATTAAAGCCATAAAGGCTAGCAAACCAATAGAATTAAAAAAAACTAAAGAATTTATAAGTTGTTGTAAAGAACATGGGGTAAAATTTTAGCGACTGCTTTGTGAATTTTATTTACATAATTTTGTATTAGAAGAAGAGGTAGATAAGAATCCTAGCCCTTTTATTGGGGACGTTCAGTTTCAAGTTTTTATTTCCTTCGCAGTTAATCAACTTAAGTGGTTTAAGTCCTATAACTCTTTCTAGAGAAAAGAACATGAAATGGATTTATGGGTAAGAAGCAAGCCTACTCACCCTTTGCAACTATTTATTAAGCACAAAAGGCTTATGACATAGGAGGGCATAATTAAGATTTTGGGATCTATACATAAGGAAATTGTGCAAACAGGAAGGGCATATTTTCTCTCCATTCAGGAAAGATATTTGATTACATCCAAGATGAGATAAACAATCTCAACTAATAGTGTCAAGAAAAGAGAACCATTTAACTACATGAACTTCAAAGTTGTTGTAGGTCGTTTGGTCACATACAATAATATTATCCTAAGTGAAGGACGATATTGGTTGGGATTTCGATATAAGATCCCTATTATTTGGTACCCTCCTGAAGGATATCGTTCTGACTATGAGTTGCCTGAAGGATAGGAAGAAATAGCCTTTTCCAGTTTGATACAGCAGCATGGTTTTAGGTCTGATAAAGAAACAAGTTTTTCAGCTTACTCTCTAACTACACTACATAGGAACTACTCGTTTTCATGAGGACATGAAACAAGGTAAGTAGGGGAGTATGTTGGGTTGTACAATGGGTATAAGTTTACTCTTGATTACACTGTCTTTTCCTTCTTTCGTTATGCATTTGTGCCCTGATATAGTAAGATGTTGATAAAACTTCGATGAGAAATGAATAAAATTTCTTTTGATACAGTTCAACTAAGCAAAGCTAACTTTCGGCATTTTTATATAGAAATTGGCAAAGGGAACAACTGTTGTTCAGAATATTGAACAGAAAATGCTAAACAGAGGAAAAAGAGCCGTCTTATGCAGACGAATCAAGGAATGGATCAAGAGGATCAACACAAGTTGAAATGTTCTCTGATAATAGCATTTAGTTGTGAATCCCTCAGGATATCCTAATCCTGAGGGATCACATTTATCTCTTTTACTTCTTGATTATAAAAGGGAACTTCTCGCCCTTTTGAGAGGATTAATTTCATATATACGAAGTGTAATTTTGAAGAAGACAGCGTGTTGTAATGACATTTGAATTCTATGATTAATACATGAATTGAGTTGTTGTTCCCTCATGATATTCTAAAGTAGTAGGCAGTATTCGCTAGCGGCTTGGGCTAGATCACTGGTGGATTCTACTATTGTTCCTTATGTTTTTACTTTTCCTTTACCGCAAGTTTAATTACTCTGCTTTATAGTTTTATAGATGATTTACTTTCATTGGTGTGGAATTCGTGTATGTATTTCATTGCTTCTTAATTCTACCAATTGATTTCATTTACTTATGTTGTGGATTGAATTAATCATTAGGAGAGTTATTTCTAGTTCATTAAAAGATAGAAATGTTATTGATTGAATTGAATGCTTTATTCCTCCGCAGTAGTTTAGAATCAGCTATAAGAGCTCTGTTATTGCTACAGGCACTTATTTGATGGGATTGCAATTAGAATCTCTTGATTAATATTGAGTCTTGTTTCTGATTAAGGTTGAGTTTTGATGCTCAGATATATTATTTTTCCTGAAGTTACAAGCTTGAGATTTATGATTGAATCTGTTTACTCTTCTATTGAATTTAATAAATTATCTCAAATCATTACTCTCCATAGATATAGCATTTACACATATTGTATACACTCTTGGAACATAAAGATGTACCTAGGTTGGTGATTAATGTGAGGAAATTAGGAGTTTTTAAAGACACCTTATAGCACCCAACACCTGGGTCAGGCTCCCTTAAGGAAACAATGCTCTATCCTATAGCACTGTGATAAGTTGGGCCTTTTTCATATCATCATCATCAATATTATGTGCTTTCCACACAGCTTCAACGAAAAACCAGAATTTTTTATGGTTTTATGATCCCAAACCCCTGAAAATAGGCATTTTCACTGTATTGGCCACATTAAATTGTAGAGGTGGAGGTGGAGGTGGAGGTGGAGTGGATGGATGGGAAATCCAATATGTACCCTGATTTCCTAATTGAAATTCTCCTACAAGTGTACTAGGGTTACTCCTTTTTTTGTCACTATCTGAAACACCTAATACAAGACTATAACTGGTTTTAGATCTATACATTTTCCCACTTCGCGTAGTCCCAAGCTGGATTTTCTTAAACATCAATTCGCTCACATACATACTTTTTTCATAATAACATTTTAATCCAAATATTTAATGAGTTCAAGTACTTACCTCATGGACCTTTGAAGAATCTTCACTCAACTTCATTATACAATACTAACATGTCAAATGTGATTTCTTTGATGGATCCTCTAAGAATGCTATCGACCCAGAAGTCTATAGCTCTTGTGATATCAGTATTAGTCTCTTTGAGCTTCTTTACTAATTTTGGGGTCCAAATAATATGCTTATTATGCTTCCAGCGAGGCTGACTATCAACTAATTTTACAAGCCACTCATACAATTCATCAGGGAACAAACAAAAAAAGATCTCGTGTTGTTCTATATAAAGGTACCTCTATAACCAAGCTTCTGTCAAAAAGCGTGAATTTCTATTTTCCTGTACTGCAAACTCATGCTCCTTTCTCTCAACCAAATTATGAATTTCCTTCTTAATCAGATGCCACATCCATATCCCTCAAATAGATCCCGGTCCTGACAACAAAACAATTTGTTGGCTTCAAGGGCTTAGATCTAGGTTCAAAGTTAGGTTGCTCTAACTAGAAAAACCCTATATTGCTGGCCTTTTCGACAACAACCTGTGTAGGGAAGATTGCAGTCTCACCCAAGGTAATATTGGGGGTGGGGGGGGTACTAAAAATAGGTTTCTGTACCCAGAGGGGTATGAGTGTGGTTGTAGGGTTTCTTCTGATCGAGGGCTCAATCTGACCTTTGTGAACCATTAACTTCATAAACTTAGTCGTACAACAGTTTCTTTACTTAACAGATTAATAAGCTACATGTAACTACTTTAATATGTATTATTCAACATAAATAGCAGTATCTAGGCCTTTGCAATGCAATTATTTGGAAGATATGCTACAACAAATAATATTCAAACATAAGTACATAAAATTTAAAACAGATAACAAAACACAGCTATGCTTCCAAGTCTTCTTTTATTACTTCAATTCTTTGATAATACAAAGTTCTGACCTTACGCATTCAGCTGTAGGGGCCTGCACACAAAGCTGAAGACATACTAAGGTCTCCACGCACATAGTAGCAAGAGCCTTCCCATTCAATTGAATACAAATTATAAAAGACTCAAGACACAAGTATCAAAGCATCACACCCCATACTATATTGCCTTAGACAAGCTAAGACATCCCTTTAAATATTTTTTCCTATTACAATACCAAGGTCAGCAAACCATGGGCAAAGCTCAAAATAATACAAAAACTAAGGGGCTTTGACCTTCCTAAAACCCCTTGACTTCTAATGACCTACGTGCTCCGCTCCTTAAAATGTGGAGGCTTTTACAAAACTTAGTCAAAATTGGACCTAAGGGACCCCGTCCCAATAGTAGCCCAATGGTTGATGCTTAACTCATTTATTAACGAACCAACTTGGTGGGGATCTCTCATTATGGTCGGTTGTTTCCATTCCCATTTGTAGATCATATTTCTTTTAGTTGGTATAGGGTTTAGGGATACTATTTCACAGTCAACTTAGGGCCAATCTTAATTGTCTATTTGGCTAACTACACAGGTGGTTCAAATGATGGTTAATTCCCCATGCACGTTGATTCATATTTTGGAGGTATCTTTTAACTAAATTACATTTAATAGCTCAAGAATATCATACAAAAATACTCATTCTTGTGCTCTGTTTAACTACTTGCACCAACATGTTTATTATGTTGAGCTAGCACCTCTATCACTTAAACTACATGCTATGTCCACAAATTTGTCTTATGTTGCCTTGAAAATCAACTTGAGAGCTATGTCTATGTATATGATTTAGTTTCATGTCAATTTGTGATTGGTGCTCTCAGAAATACTTGGGTTAGTATAATTTTTAATCAATGATAGTATGTAACAGATAATGTTACAAGCACTCTATTCAACACACCTTAATATTTCAAATAAAATAAAATAAGGAGACAATTTGATAATTATATATATATTTGAGTAAAAACCATAACAAGAACAAAAAGTGAGTCTTATGTATGGAAAGGAAAGTGAGTAATTTCATATAAGATAAAAATGGGGGTTTCTTTGTGACAAAAGGATGAGAAATGGGAGGTTCAACAACATGTCCACATTACCATTTCCATGTCATCAAATATGCAACATCCACATCACCACTTACATCATAGTATGGAAAAAATCCCAAAATTTTCTCGTATTTTAAAAAATATATATTTTCAAGAAATGATTCTAATCGCCAAGGTGCCCCCACTTGACCTTTGCATGACATTCAACATATTCTTTGGCCTATATGGCATCAACATTGCAATGGAAACTTTGATACCAATTTTTAGTGTACCCACATGCCTGGGTACCCTATAAAAATGTGTTTTTGAGAAAATTAAAGTTCTATGACCATTCAATTAAATAAGAAAATAAATAAAACATGAAGGCTACAAATAACCTCATGTAAATTCCAAGAATCACAAATAACTATCAAGTGCAATTATTCAAAAACATACACAATATATAAAAGATAAAAAGATATCCCAAAGAAACACGACAGAAATATAAATACAAAAAAACACAAAATGCACATATCATTATAAATATTTTCATGGATTAGTTGTAGACATTGGATGTTCCACCCAACTATAAGATTTGTTGTAACTTTCACTCTCTACAATATGCCACCCTTGAGCCAAGGATATTATTCCATAAGGATGAGTGCATATGCCAATACTATCACTCAAACTAAGTGAGCTCACAAGCTTTCTTTGTTCACACAACCAGATAACAATTACAATAGTTATAATTACTTAACTAGTCCTATGCCAGTACTAAGTATTAGCTCTCTTTCCCCTTTAGCTTGCACAATCCAAGGAAAACAAACCATTTCTTTGGAATTTAGTCCCTCATGTTATTCCCTTTCCCTATAGGGATCTAGTGCCACTGGTTAGGAAATGTCAATTCTAGAAGTGATAGAGATCCACAACCATGGATAAATACACTACCAATGTCAATCCATACATTTACTTAGGCATCTACTCATGTTGGAAAAAAGGTATTAACTCATATAACCACTAATAATGGCTCTCAACAATATAACTCTTCTTTTCTCCCAGAATAAAGAGCACTAACAATGAATTAGAATGATAAAAATGAGGAACAACTAAACACCCAAAAAGATAAGGTTAAATATGCATGCTCTCAAAATGACACATGGCTTCCACAAGAAGCACATATTCTTGCCTTTTTTTCAACTAATTAAAATATGGTATAATAAAATATAAATAAAATGGTCTAACCTCTCTAGCTACCCTCCCCTCATGGTATCATATACCCCTATATTCTTTCCCTTTTTTGTCTACAATTGTTCATGTGTTTTACTAGTATTTTTCAGAATCATTTACATATATGGGTTCTTTGTCCTTTCATCATGTTAAAATATACATTATTAATTTGGGGATCAAAACGTAGGGTATTACACATAAAATGTCCACATTAAAACTCCAAGGGAGTGAAAGCACCTCTCTAGCCACCTATGATGACTTTCAAAATTAGGCTTATGGCCTTGTTGACCTTAGTTGGGATCGATGACCCCAAGTCTACATCTAGATGGTAGCATGTATTTGATTTGGTACACTATCCCTTGCAACCTAGGCATCTCAAAAGATGGCTTAAACTCCCTTCACAATTCCAACTAGGCACTCAGCTCCAAGAAACACAAGTCCAACTTCATAACTACACTAAGAAGTATAAATCCATCCATTTTGCTAGAATTTTGGCATCGGATTCTCTTTGTCCCTTGGCCATAGCTAGACCAGCTTCCCACCCAACATCTAGTAACATGAAAGAACGATTAGGATAACTTTATTATTTGATTTGTTTCCAACCCATAAGACGTTAATTTTTATATATTCTCCACTATAGGTATGGGGTTACATGAGATCATTTAATGAACTAGTCCCTGAAGGAAGTGGGAGGATTTCTTGTCAAGCTCCCACAGACATTGTAAAATCCATTAAGCCACCATGAATAACAACAATTTCATGCTAACTACTGCATGCCCTTATAATTTATAACGTTTATTCTTAATATTAACTTATAATCCATTTTTTGTATAACTATAAAAGAAATACACCCTACACTATCTTCCACATAGAATCAAGCATCTCTCCCATTAAGTGCACAATCATGGTTAGGTATTTAATGTACAAGAACGAGAGATGACATGGATGATAGGAGTCTCTCCAAAATTGCTTCCAACTCTAGCCATAACATTCGATAACTCACTTCAAGATGGAATGGAAACACCAAGTCTTGGCTAAATTATATGGGAATATATAACTATGTCATTCTATAGGATACCAACAATATAAAAAATATTATTACGTATAAATTAAAAGAGAATTTTTGGTATAGTAAAGAGTTAGAAAATAAAATGAACTACTACAATGAGGTGGCAACCCTAATCTAGAAGATCAAAAGTATCTTTCAATTATGATTAGCACAAAGAAGAAAAATCAACATTGCTAAAATTTGACCCAACTCCCACGAGCTATATAGTGAAACTAGGTGTTGGAATATTCCAAATACACCATGGGATGTAAGAATATGCCATCTTTGTGACTGTTGGGCCCTTCATTTTGAGGTCTTTATTACTATCAAAATTTCCAATATTTCCCCTTTCCACTCTATTTTATAGCCCTATTATTATTCCTTTTTGTCGCAATTAGTTTTGCTATGGTCACCACATGCTCATACATATAATTCTATTAAATTCAATGATTTTCCCTTATTTTTAATGAGTTATTTGAGTTATAAATATCTTTGTCTAATATGCGTACTAGATACTATAACCTAAGTACAAATCTAATAACCCTAATCACTATTTTTCATACATATGCTCATCTTGGGAAAAGTCTTCCACATGGGTTTTGTTATTATGTGACTAGAGATGGATCGATGTTGGTTAGCTCATTCCAAGGTTGTACAAGAAGGGCATCAACTCATGGTCAATATCCTAGTTAAGTAGGGTGAGACCCACATACAATGCAACAACAATTGAAAAATTTATCAATTTCTAGGTGTTGGCAAGTGGCATGATTTTTTTCATCCGTGCCATGTCATGGAAATATCCTATGCCAACAAGTCATTGACTACTCATGTTAGCAAGATCCATATTTCTTGGTGGTGTTACACCATACTCTATTTTTGATATGTAAATTATTTAAAAAGTTTGTATGTCCTCAGGAGATATTTGTGGTTTAATATGCCATCCCATATCTTATATAAACTCTATGAAATGAAAAGGATAGGTATTGAAGTTTGTAATAGTAATGGATTGGTTAAGGAAACATTCACTTCATGTATTGCAAATTTTTTCAATTGATTCGATGTGAAGGATGTACGTTGGTGTGTGTTGTGGCTCAATGATAGAGACTATGTGGATTCTTACTAAGTTTTTGCAGAACTTCTTCATAATTTTAATGTGATCAATTGTATTGATCCTTTAATATAAATGATGCTATTATGAGTTTTATTTCATAGCAAAGTATGTATATTTTTTTCTCTTTGTAGCGAAAGTCACTAGGTAGCTCCTCATACCCAGTTTGCATTACAAATTAATTTATTTCTTGGATAAGTTAGGTCATTATATATACTTATATCTATTTCTATTCTGTACATCAATATTTCAATTCTTTGTCATTTTTCATTTCTTGAACTTTTGTGTGTGTCATTGCACAATATGAATTTCCTATAGAGGTTAGGCACTACAAGATGAAGAACAAAAGTGCTTATCAAGGAAAAAAAACCATTTGATGCCTTGGATGCCAAATAAAGGACTGTGATTGGTGCCCATAAAGTGATATTGTAAACATAAACCTAGTGATCTAATATATACCCGCAACACTTTAATTTCTTCTTGATTTATTTTATCTTTTATTTGCAAAGTGTGGATTTCCCTTATAGAAGTTAGGCACTGAAGGTTGAAGAAAACAAGGAGTTCTCAAGGAATTAAAGAACCTTTTGATTCCTTTGTTTAGAAACAAAGGACTGTAATTGAATACTATAAAGTTCTCTCACTAACATAAGCCCAGTGACCCAATAGACATATATAACATTACACCTTTTGTCTGATTGGATTTTATCTTTTAATTGCAAAGTGTGAAATTCCCCTATATAAGTTTGGCATTGAACGTTGAACAACAGAAGTGCTTATCAAGAAATTACATAACCATTTGATGCCTTTGATGAAAAACAAAGGACTATGGTCAGGGCCCATAAAGTGCTCTTGGAAACATAAGCTCAATGACCAAATTGGCCTCTGCAACATTTTAATTTGAGTTATGATTGGATTTTATTGCTAGTGCATGTCTTAGAGAATTAGTTCTTTCATAGTTTGAGATCATCCATTTACTAGTCCTTCACATACAATTTTTGTGTTTCTAAGTTTATAACCCTATATTATTAATTTCATTGATATGATTTAATAAAATTGGTTATTTGAAATTTTTGGTGTCCTTTCGATGGAAACACTAGAGGGAATTACAACATTTATGATTAATTTCAATTTCAAAAATTTATTGTATTCATTTTAAATATAATGAGATAGAGAAAGAATGGTAATGATTCTTGAATAGGAAAGAGACAACAAAGGTATATTTCTTAGGAAATGAATAGGTAGAGTAGTTTCCATCAACCCAAATCACACCCCTTTAGGTACTAACTTGCTAAAAAGGTTATATTCAATAGGAGGATAGATAGAAAAAACTCTAGTGATATTACCAAACCCAAGGAATTAGTGGATAGTTTAAAAAGGAAAAAATCTACAACAAGAAAAATATTGAAGCCTAAAGTCTCTCCAATAGATCTTATATTGAATTAAACAATGATAAGTAAACAAAGATATTCGAATATTGATAATATGAATAATCATACAACCATATTAAAAAAACATAGAACCTTACGAATCTCTCCTCCTATGCACATAACAAAAACGCTTAATAAATATAATTAAAGAGACAAGAGGCAAAAGAAATAGCACGCTAGATATACGTGGTAAAACCCCAATTGAGAAAACATCCATGAGAAGATAATAATGTTTTTATTATATTTAGAATTCTCAAATTTTACATAGAGATCACCTCCACAAATGCTTCATCCTTTACACATATAATACTTTGATATTTTATTGTGTGTGTCATGTGTGTCCCTTACCTCTATTGTATACCAAGAGAGGTGGAGGAATTACATCCCAATAATACATGAGGGATAGTGTAATTTCACCTCTTTACATATTAAATTATTACAAGGTTATTTTAATCCATGATGAATGTGGGATACAGTTCTTAAGATTATAGTTTTTTTCGACATAACCTAGACATTATTAGTTTCCAAAGGGACACATCCAACACAATCAAGAAATTAGAAAGTGAATAGGAGTTCAAACTAATCGTTGAGTTAGAATCTCTCTATAAAGAGTTTGAGTTCAAATTGTTTTGGGGCAAAAACATTGCAAAAGGTGAAGGTGAGGTGAATTTCAATTGTGAAGGTGATACATGTGCAAATGAAGAAGAGGTGGTAACTTTTGGCTTCCCAATTATGGATCCAACCACAATGGCACAAATGAAAAACATATCTGCATCAATCTTGCCTCATTTTCATGATATGGTAATAGAAGGTCCCAATTCTTTTATATTTGAGTATGACATTTTTTGTTGTAGCTATGATTATTCAAATGATGCAAAGAAACTCAAATTATTTCCAATTAATCTCAAGGATTTTGATTTCATTGGTTCATGGGGTTGGGGAGGAAACAAATCTTGAACTTGGGAAGAAATGTGAAGGACCTTAAGAAATGCCAAGAATATTTCAAAGCCAGAGACTTAAGAAACTTTTAAAATGAATAAAAATTAATAAGAGATCTTAGAACATTACATCGAAATGTTTTTATATAATCTCCAACTTTCCAAAAATAAATATTAGGTCAATATACCATTGAAACCATATTTTTAAATGGAATTTTAGATGAATATATAATTTTTCATACTTTAATGGGAGATGGAGATGTTTCTCAACTAACCTTTGATCAACTTAGTGTATTATGAAAAAGGTATTCTCAGATTCAAGCTATATCTAGTAAGGGATCTAGGGATACATTTTCTAAAGTTACCAAATTTGAAACTAGTGGAGTAAATAGGGATGAATTGTGGAAGCTATTATAAAATTTCAAGACTAACATTCTTGGTACTCTTAGTATGCACTCAGACACTTTACAAGTAAAAAATAAACAAGAGAAAGATAATGCAACCCTATTTATTGTATGCCATAGGTGTACAAAGAAACTCCCATTGAAAGAATGCCCTTTGAATAACATTGAAATTTGTGTCATTTGTGTAGGTGAATATTCAATGGAGCATTTCCCATCTCTACTAGGAACCAAGTCAGTGTATTAAGAAAGAGATGAGGCCATAGACCAAATTTGTATGATTTCACCAAAGAAACAATGGAGGTCTTGAACCCTAGATATATCTTCTGATCTTGCACCTAAATTTGCTTCATACTATTTGGGTAAGCATATCCATAT
Organism: Pinus tabuliformis; assembly: GCA_031772625.1. Lineage (NCBI taxonomy): Eukaryota > Viridiplantae > Streptophyta > Pinopsida > Pinales > Pinaceae > Pinus > Pinus tabuliformis. The sequence continues at coordinate 209,700,235 of CM062809.1, read as the reverse complement.
CAAGTATGGAATTCTATTAAATGTTGGAAACCATGGACCCAATAGCAAGATACAAATCCTCCTTGGAAACAAGCATGGAAAGAGCCAAGTTATGGGAACATGTTTCTGGATTCTTACCCCATGCATCCACCACCTCAACAATATTTCAACAACCATACACTTTATAGTTTCAACAAGCACAACCACTACAAGTTGCACCACTTAAAATGTTGTAGCTTCCATAATATTAAACTCCAAATCCCACTCAATTACCTACTTATCTAATCCATAAAACAAATAATAAAGTAACTAAACCTACCCTTAATTCTAAGTTACAAAACATTCTCACTTATTTGGTCCTTCCAATAGGACTACAAGATATCCAATTAAGATTAAGAAAGGTGTTGGATAAGAAGAAATACTTTTTAACTATTGAAAAATAAATGGAGGAGAATATTCCCAATGAATTTAATAAGTACACCCCAATAAAGAAAACTTCTTCTATCATAGAGCCACCCCAATCATTCAATTCACCTCCCTATCCAGAGTGGTTGAACTTGGAGAAACCCATTGTGCACTCTGTGTTTGAGGGAAATTTATGCAAAAAAAAGGGAAATTTTCCTAAGGAAACCAATAAGGAAGATAATTAAACCCAAAATTGTGTAACTTATTGGAAAATCAACAAAACTAATGTTAGGATAGATCCCTATAGAAAAATATGTTAATCTTAGAAATCTAATTGTTTCTATGCATATCAATACATCCTCATAAAAGACACTAATATATCTAGGGATAACCATCAACATAATAGCTAAGCAAACTATGGAACAAATACGACTGACCAAATTTTGTCTTACACATGTAGTCCTTGAATTAAAAAAATTGATCCAAGATTAAACCAGAAGGTACGTTAGATGATGTAACAATTTCCTTAGATTTATGGAAACACCCCATTGATTTTATTGTCATACAACCTAAATCTTATTCTGGAGGCAATCCCTTGATTCTAGGAAGGACATGGTTAGCCATTGTGGATGCATTTATTAGTTGTTAATTCAAGATCATGCTTGTCTCTCATTGTGACTCAGTTAAAAAGGTAACTTTTTTCCCACCTATAAAATATTTCAATTATTTGGAGAATACCTTATGGCTTGTTGATACTAACATAGATTATGGAAATTTGCAGTCAATTTTCACTATAGATTAGAACATGCATTTTAAAGAAAATACTAAAGAAAATCAAATTCATAATATTCTCACTAATTCATATTTTCTTCAATATTTTGGATCACTTTATTATCCACTTGATGATATTTTAGGTACAAAATTTTAATAGAAATGTAATCTAAATACCTTGTCATGTCTATGTGATTCTACATTAGCTATGTAACCATCAAAAAATTTTGTTTCCCCAGTTGAAATTAGTATAATTTTTTTTTTTGAATATTGATTCTATACTAGGTAACCATCAACATGAGTCACAGTCATTAGGATGCTAAAAGAATATGCTAATTAATTTTCCTTGATTTATCATTACATGTGAGGTATTAATCTTGATACTTTGTATTCATCCTGGAAAATGCCCATCTTGTTATACAATATAAAATGTGCATGAATCTAGCCCTAAAGGAAATTGTCAAAGTAGAATTCAAAATCTTTTTTAATCCCAATTTCATGTATCCAATATTGGATATTCAGTTGGTCTCGCCCCTTGTAATAATACCTAAAATAAATGGTAAACGATGAATTTACATTAATTTTCAAGAACTTAACAATTCCACTTTGAAAGAATACTTCTCACTCCCATTTATTGGTCAGGTCTTGGATATATTATTAGGTAAAATATAATTTTATTTTCTTGATGGATTTAATGTTTAAAATCAAATGCAATTTGTGCATAAATGCTAGGAGAAGACCACATTCACATGTTCATGGGGAACATTAACCTATAGAGTGTTTGGGTTGTGTAATGGACCTACTAACTTCAAAAGAGTAGTATTATAAAATTTCTCTAAGCTAATTCATTTTTCTCTCTACAATGATACTTTTGAGGAGGCATTAGCAAATATAAAAAGATGGTTGTCAAGAAAATAATATTGCATTGAGTAATGGAAAGTGTTGTATGATGTATATTGAAGCCATAGTTCTTGGTCATCACGTATCTTTTGTAGGAATTCAAGTTGATTAAGAAAATATTCATTATTATAAAAACTTATATTTCCATAATATTTGAAGGATGTAACAATATTCTCAGGACTCATAGGTTATTATAGGTGTTTTACTCCTTTTCTTAAATTGATTTCTAAGGGTACTAACTTTTCTTGGGATGAACACTTTCACACTACCTTTGAGACACTGAAGAATAAGTTCTATATAACACCAATTCTAAGGAAACCCAATTGGTCTCTTTCTTTTCATATCTATAATGATGATTCTAGCAAACCTCCTAGAGTAGTGTTAGGTAAAAAATAATATTAGCATTTTGTGTCATTTAATTTGTTAGTAAAAACTCATCTCCTACTAAGCTAAATTACAGGTAACACAAAAATATTGTTTAACAGTTGTGCATGCAATCAATAAATTCAAACACTGTGTCATTGGGTATAAGATATTTTTTCACACTAACCATTCTATCATACTGTATCTCATGAATAAAAAATTATAAAAAATGGTAGAATAAATAAATTGGTGTTATTACTATAAGAAGTCAAGATTACTCTCTTAGATAGGCTTGGAAGGAAGAAGGTAGTAGTTGATTTTCTTTCTAGGATTATAATGAAGGTGTTTGAGCTATTGTAACACCCTCCAAAATTCTAGCTTACACTCAATTTCAGATCCTTCCTTGGTCTTTTACATTGTTTTTTCAAACACTAGACCTCATTTCATGAGCTTTCTTGCAGTGTTTTGGTCCCTTTTACATGTTGGATTAACTGTTGTATTTTGACATGTTTGGCTATTGTGCAATGTTGGTAATCCTATTCTGATGGTTTTGAAGGTTTGTCTTTTTGTATATGAGTGTTCCTAACCATGTGAACATCTTTCACATCCATACACAAATTCTTGAGCACTATTGCACAAGTGTCGTCACGGTCATCCTAAAGCCTATCTTAATTGTTGCAATTGTCATATCGTGTCACGAGGCAGTTGCACGAAGGGAAATGATTTATTCATGTGTTCAGATGATCTATGTTGTAGTGTCGTCAAAGTATGCTAAGTTTTTTATCACAATCAAGGTTCATCATAGTTCATCATGTATCCCACACTAAGAAAATTCCAAAAAACCTTCCCGACTGAGAAATTTAGCTTCACCAAGCCCCAACTAAACTACACTCTGCACAGTATCAACCCTGTAAGTTGTGGCCTTACTACTTGAAACTGTGCAATGCATATTCCTTGTCCCCCAGGGCTGCTGACTCTACGCAATTCCTATGCCCACCTCCCGACCTTGACCCCCCAAATTATTGAGTGATTTCCCATAGCCTAGCTTGAACTACGCACTTCACACCTTAAACCTTATAGATTTTCCCTTGGTTTCTAGAACTGTGCAATACATAGAAGCCAAACCTCCCTTGACATCCAAAACTACAAGTTGGATTTCCCAGTTTCCTTTTCCTCAGCCTGACCCCACTGCTTCCAGAAACTGCATAGTCTTTTCATTCAGGCCTCCCTAAGTTGCACATTGCATAGTTGCAGAGCTCAATATCTCCCCCCTAACTGATAGAATTGTATAATGTGCAATCAATGAGCACCTCTCCTCATCCTGTTACATTTCCCGGGCTCATTTGATGGATCAAAATGCATAATATTAGACTAGGGGGTTTTGGGATTGATTTCGTCTTGTCATGAGTGAATTGCAGGAACATGTACTCTCTCATGTAACAGATGGTTAAGGAGAAGCAAGAGGGAAGCATGCCAAGAGACTCTCTTGCAACTAAACTCACAAGTCATTCAATCAAGAGAAAGAAAAGGGACACAAGCTTGCAACCACCATTCAAGACTAAAGATCATGGAACATTCCACATCGCCAAGCCATGCAGAGGTGAAGAGAAATCATATCCAAGAATACATATAACACTTAGTAGAAATAGTGACTTGACATCACCACATCATCAGGCAGTCCATTTCAGCAGTGTCATGTCATGTAATGTCATGAGTGGTCATATGCCACATCACTATTGTCGACCATGTATATTGTATTCAAATGTATTGTAAAGTGGAAGTCCAAAGGACACACATGCAATGTAAAGCGTCATGTAAGTTGAAAAGTCATAGGAAGTCAAACAATCATGAGGGTAGTCAAAGAATTACCCTTGGTTATATATACTCCCTCATTGTATGAGTAAAGGAATTATCACCCTGGCTCCTCCCGAAAGGCATTAGAGAGATCAACTAATTCTTTGAGGAGCAAGGAGTAGCTCCAATGTGCCACTATTGGGGCTAGTGATGTACATTGTAAACATGTGCCCTGGAACTTTTACTTAATAGTAGAAGCCTTCAAGGACAACACACTCTTCATGCATGGACCATGAATGTTTGTAAACCTATTATGCGGATGTTTGTATTTCATGTTTTCTTTCACATGTGTTAACATAGTTGAACTATTTCGATTATTTTAATACTTATATTATTGAGAATGTGTTGTAATGGTTGTTATTGTTGTCTCATCCTTGTGGACTATTTCGTGGGATACTAGACAAATATTTCTTCATTTATTGGTTGTAACAACTATCACATCCGTTGTGGATTATTCCACTAGGTGTTAGACAAGTCTTTTTGGTTCATGTGTGCCTCTTCTTGGGTGGTACCATTACCTCTCACTTAGAGGTTCACTTTTCTTCTCCTTTGTAGTAGAAGAACCTCAACATAGTTGCAATTGAAAACTCACCAGGCACACCCCCTTTCTTTTTAAAGACACCATTGCATGCATGTTTCATGTTGATAGTTAGAGCCAAGGAAATTCTTTAAGGATTTGGAAACCGGGCCTTTATACTAGATGGGACTCCTACACCAAATGATGTGAGGTATAATTTAGACTTCATACCGGGAAGATCCCCTGAATGTTGGTGGGTCCAACACCGTCAACAATTTTGGTGCTAGAAGGAGGGGTTGAAAGTCTGACCCCATCATCCCATATTATAGTCTATGCAACAATGTTCATTTCACCTCCCCTAATCATGCTTCTGAAGTTGGTGACTCTTCTCAGCCCAAGCCTGGACGTGAAATTCCATATGATCAAATTTGGTCCATCTACCCTATAACCTGTCAATTTCCAAAAGTTGTCAGGTTGATCCCATGAGTAATCAGTCTTCCATATTATCTAAAGAAGAACAAGACCACCTCCATGGGGATAGTAGTTTTGAATCTTGAAGATGTGGTTCTTGCCCCTCTTGAAGAATTATAAGACTCTATGGAAAAATAAGAAGAGCCTCCACTCTTTCACGGTGGTGATAGAGACAACGTTCTACTCTTAGACATAAATTTCTGTGGGATATGCATAGAAGAAGAAGAGGAAGAATGGCCATCAGATTCTGACAAAGAAGAGGAGGAAAACAAAGAAGAATACAGGGCAAGCCAAATATGGACTGGATGACTAAGGGCACACTCGCACTTCTTGGGTGTTATACACAAGATGCCAAGGCATTCAGAAAAGGTCTTAACGAGGTATGACCGTTATAAGGTAGTGAAGGTTGAAGACCATATGGACAAATTTTACCTGCATATGCAAACACTTGAGGTACATTAAAATGATGTTGCATGTATACTTTTACCATGTACCTCAAATGCTAGAGAAGCTATATAGTATCACAACCTTCCTCTAAATTCCATCCAAAATTTGAGGGGGTTTAAGAAGATATTCCTTGAAAAATTGTTGATGATAAGACCCCTGCCATGTTATTGAAAGAGATCAGTAATCTTAATATGGAGCAAAAGTATAAAGTGAAATATTTATATTAGAGGTTCAATCACATCTTGAACAAATTTATGGAAAACACGAAACCTCATGACTACTTCACCATATATTAATACACTTCTACCTTGCCAGCAAGCATTATGCAGTTTGTGAAGCTAACTGCAAAACAAAGACAAACAAAAAATTATGAAGAGGTTATCGTTGTCGAGAATGACTTGTGAAAAATTAGAGTCATCTCAGATGATGAACCAACAAAAGAATCCAAGGACATGGGTAAGATGTCTCGGGCCTCTAACAACAGGTCCAAAAAGAAAGAACCACGTGATCTTAAAAGCTTTACTTTTCTTGTCAAGTCTCTATCTAATGAAATGGTAGAGCTCAAGCAGAGGTCAAGTGAGGCCACCATGAGCAGCAAGCCTCCCATATTCAACTTGTTCATAAGGACTTCAACTTCTAACTCTAGAAACAACCAACTGATAAAGTCTGCACAAAACTCCAATGTTGTGTTGAAAATTGAGAAGTTGGGCATAGATCAATATTGCTCGTGTCATCAAGAACATCATTCATATAAAATGTTCCCACAATGGAATCAATCCATGATCATGCTTGCTACATAGCTTATCGATTTGGTAATTCCTGAAGAGAAGACTGAGCCTACAGAAGAAAAGGGAGAAGCTACAATAGCTAATGAAACTCCAAGTGTTGAGCATGCAATAAACATGTTTAACTGTATACTCACATCCCAAAATAGTATTTCCGATAATAATCCTTTGAGTGAAGGCCTGAACCAGAATAAATCCAACCGGTACAACCTAAGAAGCAAAGGGCCAACCACTACAATCGAGTTGTCGAAGCAGAAATTTAAAGAAAATATGTTAAGAAAAATCAACCCACCAGACAACTTAGCGCATGACACTCAGATAAATTCCGGGCAAGAATTCTAAATGAAAAGTGTTTATGTCAACAATAAGAACAAAATCATCAATCCAGAAACCACAAAACAAGTGACATCCCCAGACACCTCAGCCATTCTCCCCACTGTGTACTATAACATAGTTGATGACATGAATAAGTTTCATGCAAACATTTCAATGTTTGAATTAACAAAGATCACAAGCTCGCAGGACATCCTCTTATAGGCACTTGAGAAAAAATCTACAAGTAATTCTACCTCTTTAGACAAGGGATCTGGTAAGTATCCTAGTTCTCTTGAATCCATACTTCACACTTTAACAATGGATGCAAATACACTCTACCAACCTTTCTTGTTAACTTTTGAAATATTAAATTTCAATGTACACAATTGCTTGGTTGATTCTGGTGCATCAGTGAACGTAATGCCATTATTGTTTACCAAGAAAATAAATGTTAAATGGGACAAAATATAAGCACATATTATTAAACTAGACAAGACTCATATCTAGGGAATTGGTGAACTCAGAGATGTCATCATCTACTTATCATTCGACGGAAGAGTCCACGAATGTATCAACATAGTTATTGTGGACATTCCGAAAGCATACAAAGCATTGTTGATTAGAGACTAGTATAGCAAGCTACAAGGATAATTTTCCACAGATTGGTCACACCTATGGATTCTGTATAAGAGTATAAATAATCAGATCTTAGAGGAATTAGAGAGATATATGAAACACACTGTCACTCCCTTGGACAAACATAATGAACCGATGGATTTCTCATAATTACTTTTTAGCAATTGCTTCCTTGAAACTCAATTGGGGTGTTATCTTGCACAAACATCCCCAGTTCCACCAGATACACAGTTGGATATCCTTCCTTGTCCAACTGGTGATAATGAACTTTGCACAGTTAGAAGTACTAGTGTAGTTCCCAGTCCCAGTGCATATGACATTTGGACTTTTTACTTCGATGGTTCCAAAATGCAGGAGGGATCTCGAGACAATTGAATTTTAATAGACCCACTATAGAGAAATCATGTGATCTCTAGCCACTTGGAATTTGAGTGCACGAACAACATTGTAGAGTATGAAGCACTCATCTTGGGCTTACAAAAATCCTTTGACCTCAATGTTTCCATCCTGAAAATGGTAGGTGACTAAGAAATTGTGGTGCGACATGTACATAACACTATACATTGTGTGTCACCTCATCTTAGAAGTTATCAACAAGAGATATGTGTTGTCTAAGAAATCCTCATTGCTTATAGGGACAATCCCTCTAGCCTAATTAGTGGGACTAGCAACCTACATGATAATCTACTAGACTCTTTCCTAAGTTAATATCGAAATAAAAGAAGAGGAAGATGGCCTACCTTGTTCTGATGCCACGATATCCTCCTTTGTTGAAGACCTCGAATCATTTGCGCCATGGGATTAGTCCTACTGCTCAGTGTTTAAATGCCTGCATAAGAGATCAATACAAAAAAAGGCATGCAAGTACAAATACCATAATTGAAAGTAACCTACTTAATAGATCAAGGAGAATTAAGATAAATTCTGCATTAACGTACACATTTATGGAAAATGAACCAGCAGTTATATATATTAATATAATAAATGAGGAAGCATAAAACCAAGCCTTGATGTCAATAATCTCTCCTTGAATGAATGTCCAAGTCCAAGCTGAATCTCTAGCTCTCCAAGCACTCCTTCTCCAAGCCAAATGAGTAGCATGTAGGCACAATCTTAGCATAATGATGCAAATAGCCAAAGACCAACCATTTGGGAATGGGAGAGGATGAATATATAGGCAGGAAAGGGAGTTAGAATCTCTCCAAAGATAGGAGAATGCCCTCATATCAAGGAGGTAGCTCTCAGGGATAAGACCAAAAGGCCAAGTTGAGAGAACTCAACCTCATCCATGTCGAACAACCTCCAAATCACTGTTATGGAAGCCTCTACATCACGAAGCTTCTTGTCCTCTCTGGGAAAATTTTCTTTTAGGGATCATCACTAGTATCAAAGCCAAAAGAGCGAGGGCATCATGGGGCTAGTATAGTGAAACTAGCGACCATCACAGTTTTCAGTGTCAGGGGGGCGACGATGCCAAAATAAGGGTTTTAGAGTCTTTTCCTTCAAGGGAATCTCAAGGAATTTTTTATCATTGTTTTAAGGAGGATATGAGCTGCATATATGGATGAGTACACTACATGATGGTCATGTTTCGGGCACTTCAGGGTATGTCACGGGGAATTGCAGGAGGTGTGACAAAATATTGTGTAACAATATGGCATCCTATTTCACATTTCCAAGCTTTCAATATTATTTTTGTTCCAAGAATACGTAACATAGTTGTAGATGTATTAGCAAATTTTTTTGCTAGGTTGTCACCATTAAGGGATGATTTTTCTGTGGAAATTCTTTATAAGCCTTTGTTCCACAAAAATATCACTAATTTGCACATTTTTATGATGACTAGCAGATATTGTGCTTCATGGCGAACACTGATGTATTCAAAGATGCAACGGTCAATGAGGATGAGCATGAAAAGGAATTGCAGGGATGCAGCCAATGTAAGAAAAGGAAACATCATCCCCAAGGGTGTGGGTATCATTGGAAATGCTTTATGACCTGCAAAATCACTTTCAGGGACCTATCAATGCTAAGACCCATGGTTCCACATTGTCACACGAGAATATTAACATGGGATAAAATAAGGATCTGAAATATATCAATATCGGTACTTGTTGCAAACCCAAAGAGTGGCAAGCCTTTATCCTCTTATTCAAGTAGTACTGTGATGTCTTTGCGTGGATGTACGATCAACTCAAGACATATGACACGTGAATCATCCAGCATGTGATAGTGACCAAGGAAGGGGCAAATCCATTCCAATAGAAGATAAGGAAAGTACATCCAACACTTGAGCCTCTTATTCAGAAAGAGTTGAGAAAAATTCTATATGCCTAGATCATATGCAAAGTGTGACACTCAATGTGGGTGTCAAATTTGGTCCCGATGAGGAAGAAATCTGAGGAAATCTACCTGTGTGTAGATTTTCGAAATCTCAACCATGCCTCGGACAAGGACAACTACCCCATGCCATCCATGGAACAAATATTACAAAAAATATTTGGGTCTGAAATGTTTTAATTATTAGATGGTTATTCTAGATACAACCAGGTTCTAGTTACAAAGCCTAATAGACTTACAACCACATTTTGAACGAATTCGAGCACATTCGCATTCAGAAGAATTCCATTTGGGCTAATTAATGCTAGCAAAACATTCCAACATGATATCGACATCACTTTCCACAGACTCATTGGGCAGAGTGTAGTTGTTTATCTTGACAATGTAATAATGTTATCCAAACAAAGGTGAGACTACATATGCCACTTAAAGAATATTTTTGAGCGATGTCTCAAGTACAGGATATCCTTAAATCCCAAGAAAATTATCTTCGCAGTGTTTGAGGGTAATCTCTTGGGCCACATTATTGCTAAGAGTGGGATTAAGGTAGACTCAGACGGGGTTAGGAAAATCATGCGTATTCCCTTCCTAGTGAATAAGAAGGCCATGCAATTTTTCTTGGGAAAAATCAATTTCCTTTGCAAGTTGATCTCCAACTATGCCCAGATTGTCCAACCAATATAGGAGATGGTGAAGAATTGGTTTCATAAACACTAAAGGAGAATTTACCATCTTATAAGCCAAACTCTAGGGAAATAACTTATTTCTACTCTCTAGTAAATTAAAGAAATTGGTAGTGATTTCCCAAAATAAAAATAAATTGAATTGAATTCCTAGATTTATGACTTCCCACTAATATTTTCCCATGGATTATTATCATTCATCAAGTTATGGTAGAAAAGTATTATGATGAGGTCAATGCATTAACTCATTATCCTAAATAGTTTGCATATTATGCCAAAGTATTGTGGTAATGAATGTTCTTTAGTAATATAATCATAGTTATGTAGGTAGCTAGGGAATGAGCTCCCTACTTGCCTCATATACTTTTTCTTCTAACCTAGTTCCTATGTTAATTTTGCATCAATCAATTTTGGAGAGAAATTTTTAGATGAGACTACTTATATGTAATGCAAGGATTTAATTGAGTGTCTTTAATTATTAATGTTGAATTCCCAACCATTAAGCCTATTTTCCAAGAGGATATCCACAATTGATAAAATCACATGTTAATTTATAAGTGTTTGCATGTTGAAGATCTTGTCAAAGGTATTTCTAAAAAAAATTGAATGATGTCAATCAAACACCATATGTAAAAGATATTCTTTGTCGAAGTTGAATCCAATTAGAAAAAAAAAAATGTATTGTTACTTTGTTGATTAAACCTATATGAAACTTGAGATACAAACCCATAAAGAAATGCATGACAAGGTTTGTTTGGTAATCAAAACAAGGTTCATGTGTGGAACATATGGATTTAAAAATTAACTATTATAATTAGTCCCACCTAACAATGAAATACATCCCACCCAACAATCCCACACACACAATCACATGACTATCATGTTATCTATGAAGTGCTATAAAGAAAATCATGAGCACTACATGTGGGACATATATTATCCCTAAGATAATACAAAGGAATATTGACGAGGATTTGAACCCCTATATTTTGTGCCAAAAGAGGGACACCTTAACCACACTTTTAAAATATCATATATTTGGAGCAATTTGTAACACAACCCACCCGACCCCCCCCCCCCAACCCAGTCACCCATAGTAAAGGGTAGAAGAAGGTGTTACTATCATTGAAATAAAATCTAATGTCTAGTTATTGAAATGGGGTCTAAAAAATTTGTCAATTTTCAAACTCCTAAAAACTTTAAATAAACTTCACTATTTTGTTCATCTCGTTGAGATCTTTCTAATGATATATTTTTTCCCTCAATTTGACTTCTGGATCAAAAGATATGTCCATTTAACAATTTGGCCATTCACCTCTTTCCACATTGCTGGGCTTTGCCACATGGCACTCCATATCACTACCATGTCATTCCCCAAGCGGGTCCACATCATTTGTTTCCTATATTGGGTCACCGTGGCATAAATCACATCGATTCCCATGACGCCCACTAGACCCCAACCGGGGCTTGCAATGGGGAAATTTCTTGTTTAAATAAAATTATTTGTTTTCAACAAAAACCTCATCATCATATGGAATTTGCAGGGTGGGATGGAAAACCTACCTTTTTAGTTGATGGGAGGGTCTCTTGTCTCGCCTCCTTTCCCTTGGCCTCTTCCCTTGGTAACCCCATTATGCCTTAAAGAAAATGCCCAAGATCGAGACTCCAAATGATCTGGATTTAAGCAGGAACGCAATAGATTACAGAGATAACCATAAATACAGAGGTGCGATAACCATAAAAACAAAGATGCAGCGGAAATAATACTTCATTTCATTAATGGAGAATACTGAAATATGCTTACAAATAGAAATAACCCAGCTAGGGCGATGGTAGCTTATCTCTGAGAAGAGATGTGTCGGCTACATGCCTCTGAACTATTTCCCATCGTATTACAATGAGGCTCGAGGGCCTATTTATTGTTGAGAAACAATGGAAAACCCTTCACATTCCAAAACCTAACCCTAGAAGATGAAACTCCAAATTGTGGGCCCCGTTTTTGGGTAAGTTGGTACATCAACTTCCCGGGGTCGTAACTTTGGCATACGATCTCTGTTTTACGCGCATGATAGCCCGTTGGAAAGATCTCTATGAGGACTACAACAGAAAAGACAATTTTTTATATAAAAAATTGCGGAGCAAGATTTCCCAAAAAACGTCGTTTAGGGCCTCAAAAAGGCTCCGGAAGTTTAGGACCCGAAAAACTGCTAAAAATAGTAAACTGTGCTATAATTAAGGAAACTGAAAATGTTGAGAGGAACAATGGTGGGGGTCCAGGTGGACTTGGCAGGTGGCCACCAATATCCACCTGGATCATTCCTCCCCCCTTAGGAAGCAATGGTCCCCATTGCGTTGAGTTCCTCCCTGAGATGAGGAAGCTTCTGCTGAGCTGGGTCTCTGGTGAGCTGTTCTGCAATCTCTGATGTGTCCAGAAATGGTGGGGAGCATGGTCGGAGACGGTGCACATTGAACACTCGGTGCAAGCGAAGGAATGGCGGAATACTGTGCTTCAAAGCATCGTTTCCCGTAGCCTTGTTACTGGTGTAAGGACCATGTCGAAGTGGTCTGAGTTTCTGATGGGTTCTGGTAAGGTGCTCCCTCTGCAAATGTAACCAAACTTTGTCACCCACCTGAAACTTGTGTGGTACCCCTCCGGGTAAGGAGAAGTTGTTCCTGTGTTCTGTCACGACTGTATCCCTCTGTTGCTGTTGCTGTGTGGAGGAACCCTTCGCGGGGGTTATGGATGTAGCAACGATCTTCCCCTTACTTTGGGAGCGAACCAGACAGAAAATAAATTTCCTAGTCTATGAGATGAGCTTGCTGCCTTTCTTAGCAGTGATCAAAGAGGTGGCGGTAGGTGGGGCTACCTCCTGTATCCTGTATAATGAATTATCCAAAGAAATGATGACGGCGCAAGGCCTTGACTCATACACAGCATGTCGCCTCCACAAGTATGGCTGGCCTAATAGTACATCACAAACATCCAGAGGTGTAACATCACATAATACCTCGTCTGTAAAGTGCTTGATGCTGTAGGGAAGGCGGCACTGCTGGCAAACTTTGAGATCTCGTCCTTCGTGAAGCCAGCCGATACTGTACGACTGTGGGTGTGGTGTAGTTGGTAGGCCCAACCGCTTCACGACCTCTACTGAAATGAGGTTCTTTTGGCTGCCATTGTCGACAATGAATTGCAGCGGCGAACCCTTCACCCACATCTGTGAGTGGAAAAGACGTTCCCCCTCCTCTAGATCTTCGGGCTCATTTTTTTGGTTCTTGGCAGTAGCAACAGTGGCGCTGGGATCCACATCAATGATCTGCTTCCCTTTGTCATTCCCCTTGTCGGGTTCTGACTCAGAGTCGGAACATGCATCTGATTCGGAAGCCTTCAACTCGGCCACCAGCGACTGCTTGGTCCGACACTCACTTGTGTTATGAGTGGGACTCTTGTGGAACTCACACCACTTTCCTGTGTCCTTCTTCGGCTTCATGGTGTTGTTCTTTTCTTGCGGCTTAGAGGGGTTGTCTTGGGTCACCCCGCCTTGGCTTTGTCCTTTGGGCTTCGGATTTGCAGATCCAAAGTATCGCTTCTTCTATTTGAACTTTTGCTCGATTTTGACAGCGTATCGGTATGCTGTGCCGAGTGAGGAGATGTTCAAGAACTCCATCTCTTCCTGGATGTATCTGTGTAGGCAGCCGCGGTATTTGAGTACCAGATGCAGCTCAGAATCTTTGATACCCAACTGTGTGCGAAGGGTATGAAAAATATTTGTGAACTCTGGTACATCTTGGTCTCGTTCCTGCCGCAGTGTGGTCCATTTGATGTATTTGTCCTCATAGCTTTTGACAGGGTAGTACTGCTCCTTGATGGCATCCTGGAAGTCATTCCAAGTGGGTGCGGCTGAAAACAATGAGCCTGTACTTTCATCCTTCTGCTCGTAGTATGTTTCCCACCAGTCCTTGACGTGGGGGGCTGCTTTGAGAAGAGCGAAAACAATCTTTTCCCGACTTGAAAAATACCCATCTAGCAGATTTAACCATTTATCTACGGCATCTGCGTCTATTTGACCCTCGAAGATGGGGATTTCGAAATTAACTTGTACCTTAAATGGTGTGGCGTTTCCAGAGTAGCTGTTGGAAGCCGATGCGTCGCCTCTGGGTAGCCGCTGAAGGATCTGCGCAAAGCTATCCATCATCGCGTTCCTTTGCCACTCGAGGGCTTCTTCGAGCAAGATTCTGATAGGATCTCCTGCCCCCTCGTCTTTCTTCTCATCCGCCATGGGAGGTCGTCGAGATTTGCGAGGCTGGTCTTGCAAAGGTTCGACCAATTCAAGCCCTAACTCCTTATATCCCGACCTCGTTCGGGACATGCAAAGAAAAACAGAGAAAAAGCAGACCGCTCTGATACCACTAATCCGGATTTAAGCAGGAACGCAATAGATTACAGAGATAACCATAAATACAGAGGTGCGATAACCGTAAAAACAGAGATGCAGCGGAAATAATACTTCATTTCATTAATGGAGAATACTGAAATATGCTTACAAATAGAAATAACCCAGCTAGGGCGATGGTAGCTTATCTCTGAGAAGAGATGTGTCGGCTACATTCCTCTGAACTATTTCCCACCGTATTACAATGAGGCTTGAGGGCCTATTTATTGTGGAGAAACAATGGAAAACCCTTCACATTCCAAAACCTAACCCTAGAAGATGAAATGCCAAATTGTGGGCCCCGTTTTTGGGTAAGTTGGTACATCAACTTCCCGGGGTCGTAACTTTGGCATACGATCTCCGTTTTACGCGCATGATAGCCCATTGGAAATATCTCTATGAGGACTACAACGGAAAAGACGATTTTTTACCCAAAAAACCGCGGAGCAAGATTTCCCAAAAAACATCGTTTAGGGCCTCAAAACGGCTCCGGAAGTTTAGGACCCGAAAAACTGCTAAAAATAGTAAACTGCGCTATAATTAAGGAAACTGAAAATGTTGAGAGGAACAATGGTGGGGGTCCAGGTGGAATTGGCAGGTGGCCACCAATATCCACCTGGATCACCAAATTTCCATTAATTATTGGAGCCCCTTTTCCATATTAGGATGTAAACCTTGCCTCTTTCCTTTTTACCATGCTCCACAATGCCAAGATGATGTTAGCATTGAGACAAGCATTTTCACATTAGAAAAAGGGAAATTTTCTCCATCTTGGGATGGTGATCTCGACCCTTTCTTGCTACCACCCTCATTGAACCACCGAGATGATGTCAATGCCAAGATGATATTACATTGATGTCATCATACCCATGTTGCCTCCTCCAAGAGCACCACTTGTCACCTATATTTGGGCCATTTTTCCCCATCAAAAATCCACTAGCACATGCCACATGGTAGCCCTCTTGGACATCACACCACCATTAATTCCATGTCATTATCTATGTAACCTAGCCTTTGTGCAAATCCTAAAATTCGCGTTATAAAGCAATTTAGTGCTTTTAAGTTTTTACCAGCTCTTGAGGCCTGGGATGATAATGTTGTCTATTGTATGGATTCATGAAAGGTTGGATGGACAGAAAACCCACTCAGGTTTCCTGGAACCTAAGGCTAACGGATCAAGGTATCTATAGTTGTTCAAGCAAGATACATCCAATTCATGACAATTCTAGATAATAAATGCAAAAGGGAGGATGAGTGGAGACCTACTTATCCTTTTCACAGCTCTACTAGAGAAGTCAATGTGGCAGAGAAGAAACCCTCAACTAAACCCACGAACGAGACTTGCACGAAAGATAGACAAAAAGTAAACTTAACAACATATATAATCTTCAACAATTCAACATATTAACATATAACATCATATAGGAATTGAATGCATCAGTATCAAAGCATTAGCCTAAATCATGAATTCACAACACATCAAATGTAAACATTCAAATCATGATATAGACAGAACAACAACATATCTATATTATTAAAACTAAGAAGGAATATTACAACCATTATGTTGGAACAAGCCTTCCTCTAGCTCCTAAATCCTCTCTCTCTCTCTCAATTGTATCTTGGAAACATAACAATGCTAGAATTTTGATCCATATTAGAGTGGCATAAACTCCAATATATAGGAAATGGGAGGCTCAACTTTTTCCATTTTCTTGATCGATTCACTTTGGGGAAAAGCCAAAAGTTTCCTTTACTTTATTTCCCTTTCCCTGTATAGTAGCCTTTGTTAGGATAGGAAACTTCTATATATGAGTGGGGTTATGATTGATGAGGTGGGTTTGCAAGTGATGAATTCTATTCCCCATTTAGAAAGAGGACTAATAACAACTACCAAATGTAGGGGGATAAGGCGCACACATTTTCTTTGTATAAATTTAACAATGATAACACTACCAAAGTCGACTAGTAGTATCTTGTGAGAAATATTTTTTTGGCCGTATACATGCCCAAAAAGTGACCACCACATGCCCCAACATGGCAGTCATTAAGAATGTGTTCTAGTTCATCACAAGTGAGACAATGTCAAACAACTGAGTTAGCACCACAACGATACATGCAATGATAGTCGCATTTCAATAGATCAGGGTGGAATCCCTAGGTCTGAAGATAAACACAAACATCTCCATATGACAGCTCAGAAGATTCAACTAGATAGACTGATTCATATGGCATGGGATCATGGGCTACCTCATCTATGTCGACTTTGGGAAGATCTGACAATAGCGCTACGAAGACTAGATATTTCTTTGACTTAGCAGTGGTGAAGACCAAATCAAATTGTTGGAGGATGACTATCCACTTAGAATATCTACCTCCAATAACCTAACAAGACAAATTATGACTCATGGGGTTCTCCAGGGCAACAAAAATAGTTTGACGTAGAAGAATGTAAAGTCATAAGTGGTTGACAACAAAGGCTACTGCTAGTGAAAGTTTCTCCACATGTGAATACCTTAATTCAGGTTTGAAAATACCTTTGGAAGGTAATAGATCACATTCTCACTATTATCTTCATCTTCTTGAACCAAGACCATGCCTATAGAGGATGGCGAGGCTGCAAGATATAATAAAAAGTCATGCGAGTAGTTAGGAGGACTGAGAAGCGGGGTTGAAGTGAGTTCCTTTTTCAAGGAATCAAATGATCATTTGGCTTGATCGTCCCACAAGAAGGAAACTCTTTTATTCAGTAATAAAAACATTTTTTTAACTCAGCATAGTTGACAATGAAGTGGCGTAAGAAGTTTGCTTCCCCCTAAAAACTTTCGAGTAAAAGGAAGGATTGTTATGTGGGAAATTGAGTAATCACCTTAACCTTATTGGGATCAACCCGTATCCTGTGTTTAGGTACAATGAACCCAAGAAAACACCCAGATTCAACAAATAAAAAACACTTTAGCATATTTAGATGGATATGGTAGAATTGAAACCTAAGAAAGATAGCTCGGAGATGAGCTACGGTGTTGCACCCAACACTTAGAATGAGTAGAAAGTCCATCCAAGTATGCTAGAGTGATATGTCTAATATCATGAAAGGCATATTCCACTGACCTCTAAAAAGTGGTGCCTGCATTCTTAAGACTAAATGGAAGCTTGCGATATACAAAAGTACCTGAAGGATAGATAAAGGCAGATTTATGCTATTCATTCGGTTTGATAGCGATCTGGTTATAACCCGAGAAGCCATCCATGAAGGAAAATGATTCACATATAGCAAAATAGTTGATAATTTAGTCAATGAACAAAGTAGGATAGTTGTCTTTGGGACAAGCAGCATTAAAATCATGGTAATTGACGCATACGTAGATGGTTCCTTGTTTTTGGTCAATAAGAACCAGATTAGATGTCCATTATGTCAAGGGAACATGATAGGTGAAACCAACGTTCACCAACTTTTCAACTTTTTTCTTGATGGAAACTATCTTTTGAGGGTGGATAGGCTAAATTCCTTCCCATATGGGCTTGGCATACATGTAAGTATTGATCTCATGCTTGAATATAGATCGATCTATGTCGGGAATTTCCTCATAAGACCAATCGAAAACATCATGGAATTCCTTAAATAGGAAGGTGTAGCTTGCAATCTCCTCGGGTGTGTAGTTGGCTCCAATCTTAATGTTTTCCATGATACTTGTTTTTATCTAGATGTTGATAAGTAAGGAATTTGAAATATTACCTAAGTTACCTTTCACATAACACTCATGAATAGTCGTCTAGGCAGAAGGAACAATCTCAGGTTGATCAAAAGACGATATTTCTAAAAACTTTTCATTTGAGTCAAATGGGGAAGAGACTGAGACGTAGTGATGAGAATCATCCCAAGGTTGCTCATATAGAGACATGATTTCCATGATAGCCTCATCCAAAAGTAAGAATTCATTAAGGAGATCAGTATAGGGAGAAGCAATGGGAGAGGAAGAGGTACCATCGGTCCAAACCAAAGCATACGAAGAGTCAAATGAAGACTAAATAGCCTGATAGAAAAGTTCCATTGGTGAAAGCGACATATTCTCTCCATAAGAATCAATGGAATAAGATGTCAGGAGGATCCAAGGATCCGTTGGACCATTCAAAATAGTATATACCATTGACATGGTCAGTTGAACCTTGAATGGTGAGAGAGGAAAGAAACCTAAAATTGAGGACCTTTCAGAAGACCAATACCAACACTAACATAAGACTCAGGTATGCCACCCACTAAGGCCATGTTGTCGCTGCGTAATGGGGAAAAATTGGGGTGCAAAAGTATAATTGATCCAGAGTTAAAATTTTCCCATCCAAAGGAAAAATTATGAGTTAGAAGACTGATGAAACAATGTCAATCATAGCATAAGTCCAAATACGCCCTAAAAGCAGATTGTAGTCAAGATGGCAATCTACAACTTCGATTCCCATCATTACAATTTTCCCACTAAGATTGATGGGTTAACTAGCAAGGTATCCTTTTGGGATGAAAGTATGGCCATCAAAAGCTTTAAGTTAATTTGACGATGTGAAAGAGTGGGTGAACCCAAGGTGATTCAACAAGAAGTAGTCATGAAAAAGTTTGATGCACCTTCATCAATGACAATGTGGTGAATGGATTTTCCTTTCATCATAACTTGCACTTGGAATGCAATATGATGTTAGATGCAGGGTTTACTTTTTTTTGATGTCAAAAATCACTAGACTGGAATCCTGAGGATTGATTCCACCAATGTCTGAAAGAAAAGCTTTCCTTCTTTCTTGGAACATTTGTATTACTTCAAGTTTCAACATAGTAGTGGGTGCTTGTGCCAGAACCTCTACAATACTATAGTTCTAGGTATCACAAACAGATGGATTGTGTGTCATGTGGCAAAGTGTCCCTCTAGGGGAACAAATCATGGGGTTGAAAACGAGATTTTTGATACGTAGATCATTAGGTGGTGGCAGAATGGAGCTCGAGGCACTGTCCAAAGCATTTGCGATAGGATTTCCATCATTTTTGGCTCATGTTTGGAAATCAACCGTTTCAAAGGCATAAATAGTTTATGATTCTTCTACAAAAGGAGGGGGATATGAATTGTCAATTCCCCCTTGTGAAGGTGGTGGTGGGTTTGATAAACAATGCTCCTACTACTGAGAAGGAAAAGTTTTATTCAGGACTGTAGGGGCTTAGCCAGTGTCCTTTTGTGCAAGGTAGTTTTTGCACTCTTGGAGACGAGGACATTTACAGGTCAAATGGTCTCAACACATATCTTGTAAGGGAACTTGGCAACTTTTTCCTTTCCTCTCTCAGATTTTGGATTAGCAATGGCTTTCTGATTTGGGTTTTTTTGGGTTATCTGCTACTATTTAGGAGTTCTATTTTACTTATTTTTCTTATTCTTGTTGTTGGGCTTTTGTGTAGATTACACATAATTGATCATAGCAGTTGGAAGAGAAACAGATTGGGTAGTAGGAATGGGATCAGTAGTAATAGACAATTGGGTAGCTCACCCACACAATTGTTTTACAATAGACCCAGAGGTGGTGCCAACGATACCGTTAGCATGAGCACTAGGATGTTGATTAGTGGGAGCATTGGAAGTTCTAGGAGAATTACAAAGAAAATCATACAATGTGCCAAATTGTGAATAAAGCATCTCTACATGTTGGGCATGTCAAATAGATTTATCTCAAATCACCATACTAACCATGGTAATGTCCTTTGCCATGGGGGCATAAGAGACTTGGAAAACAAATCTACGAAGAGGTAATCCTAAATGGGGGCCTTGACAAGCCTCTTTCAGCATCTCCATTCATGGATGTGATCAAATATGTGGGTGGAAGTGTCTTGGACTAAGGTAGTAAGAAGTTGTGTTTCGGTTTCATAGTGGATAAGCAACTGAAAGTGCATTAAAAATTCCATGGAAAGGGAATTGAAGTTATTCATTGAAGCTCATGGTAACTCAATGTACCACATGGAAGAATTTTTAGTCAAGGTGCAGGGGAAGATCCTAAGTCAAGTACTATCATCAATCATAGAATTTGATACACTAAATGTGGTAAGTTGTGACGTGTATTGTCAAATCATCTCCTTGTTTACCTTCGAACTTTGTGATATCTGCAGGAATCGTTTGAGGGGTCGGAGGGAAAAGTAAGCTATGGTTTATGGGATCATTCATTAGCTTTTATAGATCTAGGATGTCTAAAGTAGCCAAGAATAACAAAGGCATAGGTGCCCCCGAATCAGACCAGGGTGGTACAGGAAGACCCGAGGGACTAGGAGGCCCCCCAATTAATTGGTTTCCAGCACAGTAATGGGTTGCAACACATAAGGCATATAAAGTGGTAGGCCATAAAGCATACTAGGTTGGTCAACAAAGGACTAGTTTCCCCCAGGATAGAAGTTGCTCCCTTGACTCAATGGTTGTTGAGCAAGGGGGGCCCAAATAGATATATCATGATTAGGTTGATGGATACTGCTAGCAACATAAGGCATAGTGGGTGTAGGACCACCACCGGTAGTATGTCCACTGGGAGGAAACATATCAATCAATGAAGTACCGAATTGTACCATAGAAGGTATAAGGACTGTCATGCCCCCAATGGGTACATACATTCTAGAAACATTTCCCCCAGATGTAAATTCCTAGGGGTTAGAACTTACTAAATGATTCCAACCAAACATATTGTTTAAGGTAGTCATACTAAAAACACCTAGAGGGGTGAGAGCTAAAGGTCTAGGAGATGACATAAAGGGGTAGAGACAAGAAAGCATTGAACTCCTCCTGTAGCAGGTGTAGTTAGAATGCCTGGACTAGTTATAGTCTAAATAGTAGGATAACCAATCAATGATGTTGAACTGCTTGTAGGTAGGGGAAGTGGCAATGGAGAAAAAGTGTCCATAAAACACCATGACTCACTAGTACTCATCAAGACAATGGGAGTAGAGACTAATGAAGACATGGTAGGCAAGGGTGTAACTTGAACCAAAACATTCCCTAGAGGATCAGTAAGTGAAGGATTAAAATGAGGCAGGATGCCTTCAGTAAAGAAGTCCTTTGGTAAAAGAGTCTCTTGGGAAGTATTGTGTGATTCAATATTCGATACTAGAGACTGATTCCCTTGTGTATAGGGGGAATCTAATTCACTAAATCTCGAAAATTCCTCCACAACTAGTGGAGGAAGAACTCACTGTCACCTAGACATATAATGAGGGTTGAACGTAGCCACGGTGAAAGATATATTCTAACAAAATTTTAAATTAAGTGTGATATACATATAAGTCTCAGTAGTAAAGATAACACACCTAAAAAATAAAAAACTCTAAAAGAGATCAGTAATCAGCCAAGGGAAAAGACTTTTTTGATAGCCACAACTAGTCGAAGATGAAACTCAGTATCAAAGGCCTATAAGAAAGAGTTGGTCTAATGTAATGATTATGATTACTCCTCATCTTCACTCGAAGCTTGGTTAGAATAGGCCAAGCACTCTTATGAAGATGAGTACCCTCCCAAAAAACAAAGATGGAGTAGGTTCATCTGTTGAGGTACCAAGGAAGCCCACCCTAGTCATCTTGTGTTTGTCCCTAGAATTATGGCCACTAAGTTCACCTCAAATCACAGACACCATTGAGGGGGTCATGGTCGTGGGTCATATGTTGTGTAGGTAGGATACCTAAGTCCCCACCTCAGGTCTGATATCCCCGAAAGGATCCTCAGTACACAAAATACCCACCATAATGTAATCGAAGGCGGGCTACCTTCTTTCACAACCGATGTTGCCTCGCACTTAACTCCCTTGTTAGAGGAGTAGTCCCAGATTATGTGAGTGCAACAACATTTTCTTTCTTTAATGACACTAGTTTAAGTTTTGCAGTTTTGGGGAGTTGACTCAAACAGCCTATCCCAAGACTCTAGAATAAACTAATATGTGTGTATCCTGAAAAATAGTTGTTGGTCAATTTTATTATGACGTTGATTTAAGGGTACTTGATTAATGTCTTTGGAGGGGATGTTGATGTATAGAATTTGTGAGAACTTACTTAAACAATGCATAAAATATGATTTTCAATTGTAGTTAAATGAATAAGATTTCTACAAGGAGAGAGTAACTGTAGGTATTTTTCCAAAACCAAATAGTCCTGACTCCTAATGCATTTCTAACATAGGTAAATCAATGAAAACACACAATGCTCAGATAACATACCCAAATAAAATTGAACTAACTAGATAAAATGACAAAAAAAAAAACATTTTACTTTTCTTTTTTCAAAACATAACTCAATTAAGGTAATTTTTGAAAAGAAAAATATACCTGCACGCATCCAATAGAACAAAGCCCAATAGTACAGATCCAAGGATCAACCAACAAGTGATATTGTCAAACATTAAAATCCACAGGACTAGGTTGATAACAAAGGCTTGGACCTCCAGTTCATACAGGGTGTCATCAACAGGGATAAAACTTTGTATTGAGTAGAGAAGGACGTTATAACACTCTAGAAGGCACACAAAGGGCACATTATAGAAAATTTACTAATAAAAGGTCAAAACTAGGTTGAAACAAGGGTTGTGAACAGAAGCATTGGTTGCAAGTAGGTAAAATGACAATAATTCAAGATGACAAGAACATATAGAAGCAAAGGGAGCCAAAGATACAGGATCTAGGAGATCAAAAATGGGAATCAAAGAACAATTCCCAGTGGAGTCACAAATTCTACTGTAGGGATTAATGCATGGGTGGATGGACAGAAAACCCTCTTATGTTTCCCAGAATCTAGGGTAGATAGATTAAGGGATCTATAGTTGTCCAATCAATATACATCCAATTCATGACAATGTTAAATAATAAATTACAAAGGGAGGATGAGTGGAAACCTGCTTATCCTTTGCACAACTATGTTGAAGAAGTTAGTGTGGTAGAGAAGAAACCCTTAGCCAACCCCAAGAATGAGACTTGCACACAAAATAGAAAACAAGTGATCTTCACAACATATATAACCTTCAACAATTCATCATATTAACATATAGCATCATATATAAATTGAATGCATCAGTATCAAATAATTAGTCTCAATCATGGAATCACAACATATAAAATGTAAACATTCAAATCATGATATAAGAAGAACAACAACATATCCATATTATTAAAAATGAAAAGGAAGATTACAACCATTGCGTTGCAACAATCCTTCCTCTAGCTCCTAGCTTCTCTCTCAACGGTATCTTGGCAGCATAAAAATGCTCGAATTCTGTTCCATGTTACAATGGCCTAGCATCCAATATATAGGCAATGGGAGGCTTAGATTTTTCCATTTTCTTCATCAATTAACTTTGGGCAAAAGCTAGAAGTTTCCTTTGCTTTATTTCTCTTTCCCTACATAGTAGCCTTTGTTAACAGAGGAAACTTCTAAATACGAATTTGAGGCGATCCTTTCCAACATTTTAGAGTCAACCTTGAGTAAATCATGGAGTCACAGTGAGTCAACTCATGATTTTCCTTCACGACCTCATGAAAGTCACATCACATGACCTTTCTGAAGATACAAAGTGTACATACTTAGGTTAACATGGTCTACTGGTTCATTGGGCCGTGGTAGCACACATTCTTTCAGTTTAAGGTGTTCGTTACCATGGAAAATAGGTCTGTAAATTAGGGTTTTACTTTAGTCCAAGTTGGTATTCGACTTCGAGCTGATGCAGAGATATTTTCCATTGTAACAATTTCATTTCTTACCAAATTTTCCTTCCATCTTAGCCTTCATCTCTCACCCAAAACTCATAGTGCATGAAATTGAAATACCCCAAGGTCTTGAGACAAGAATTCATCTATGTATCATTCTGATCACTTATCTCTGTCTCAACACGTAAATTGATTGTTTCCCAGCATTAATATATGTATGTCGTTTATTGTGGCCAAACACCGTCCAACACTGAACTATTTTCCTCTATGCGACTCCCTCTTGAGTTTTGTAATATATGGAAGGATCTATCCCTCCTAAACTTTAATGCTTGCATATTGCGACGTGCACACACACACACACACACATGTTTGTAGTTGTATAAATGTCTACTAATACATGCACACATACAAATATTTTACAACCTGCAAAATATAATCAATAGGGTTATCCCTCTTGAGATTATATTTTATATAAACACTCGCTCTCCTAAGTTGTACAACACTCAACCTAATATGCCTATATATATATATATATATATATATATATATAACACTATCTCTTTTGAGCTTTGTAAATATATACAAAGACATGTTATACAAATATTTTCAATGCAAGAACTTAGTCAATGACAGATAGTTACACATCTTTGATAACTAAGAAATTTCAACATCATAATAACATAGAGATTCACACATATATTAGGTCTTGAAATTAATAATATTTGGATCATAAATCAAATACAAGAATCAACCATTCCTTAGAAATTACATAGGAGATCAATATTCCATATTCAAGTAGGAAATGCATTCCTCAGCATTAGCATAATAATTTAATATTACAATAGGCATATGAAATATATTTAAATGTGTTTGGGTTTGTTATATTCTTTCCACGACTAGCCCCAATAGTTAAACCAGGGGATTAGAGGGGGGACGAAGCCCCCCCTTCATTGCGTCGATGCACAGCAGGGGGGTCACAGGGGGTTTGAGGTGGATGGTAGCCCTCCTCTATGGGGTCTGGGGCAGCGCCCTAGGAAATTTTTTTTTGGACCCTATATTAGGTGGGTGAAACTACCTATAGTTTTTTTCATGGTTTTCGCACATGGTTTTGGGCACGATGGTTTTCGGTCCATTGTATTTTGTAGATCTGGTCAAGGAAACTGCGGTTATGTTCTAATCCAGGTTTAATGGATTGGGGTTAATGGATGCTTCAGCATGTATATATATGTATTGTAACATTGAAAGGAACATAAAGAAAAATCAATCTGGTAGTCCTGGTTTTGGGATCTAAGGGAAAATATCTGTGTATATTTGTTTTATGTGTTATGCTCTCACCTTTGTTTATTTTCTGTTTTAGAATTCGTATGCGGGTAATTTCTATATGGGGTTAAAACCTACAAAATGCACAAGAACATAATAAAGTACTTATCTTATAAGGAAGTCTGGAAATTGAGATTGGGACTTCAACTCTCCACCCAACCTTAGATTGGCTTGCACTACAATCATTCTTGCAACCAATCACCCCTAAGCTATATTCAAAGCTAGAGGATGAGTGCTTCAATGAAATAACCAATGCTGGCAGTTGAGTAGAGAATGCAAAGAATATGTCATCTCCACCCACAAACTATTATAGGGAATTTAGAGGTTTGTCCACCTCCGCCCTTCACTCAATATAGGGAATCCAAAGGCTATACCAGTTCCACCCCTATATAAATGCCTTAATAGCTCCATGCTAAACTGAAAATCAAGAGCTTACTAAGAAGAACTAGGCACAATACCTTCAGTGGCTCCACTCTATATTGGGAATCCAAAGCTAACTAAATTAATTGCTTAGCTTGGAACCAAGAAAAGAAGGTTCCAAGACACTCTATGGATAAGAATCCTAAGGAACATGGCCTCCACCCAAGCCATGGAATCCATGGAGCCTTTGTCCTTCACCTGAGAGATGCCTAGATGAATCTTCTACTACTCCAACCAAAATGAATTACTCTTTTCCATTTCACTAGTGATCTTCTCTTCTCTTCCACTATTTCATCAATGGTATCTTGCACTACTCCAATTCTTGAGAAGATAAATTCTTAATCTCCACGTATTCCTTCTTGCACTATTACCATAAATCCCTATATATTCATTTGTTGAGTATCCTCTTCTTTCTTACACTCTCCCTAGGGGAAAATACCCATCTACATTAAGTGTTGTGTGTTTTCCATGTTGTACATGCTCCCCCAACTTTGAGACTGTTCTCATCATCCTTTCCAGCGTATTCCTAGGAATTTTATCTCCTCTGTACTAACCCCCCCCCCCTCAAATAATGCACTATCTCTTCCTGAATTTTATTCCCCTTCACATACCCTCTCAAGTCCTCTCACATCATTGATAATCCACTTGGGGAATATCCTCTTGTCAATTTCCAACATGATAGTTGTTTTAATTGTCTGGTGGAGGCATGTTTCCATGTGTTTTCCACCAATGGAAATCCTCCTAGCTAGGGGATATGTTGGTGCCCATGACATCAGTCATCCTATCATTTGATTTGCAAATCAATTATTATTATACTAGTTGATCATGTTTCCATGAAGAACAATCCTCCTCAATTTTCCCAAGCACCTCCTACCACAAAGATTTGAATTTGTTTCCCATATCCCAGTCATTTTAATTATAGAAAAATGATTACAATGTTTGCAATAGGGAGATTAACTAGAGGCTATCACAAAACCCACCCCCTTGGAGGAACATTGTCCTCATTTTTCTATATATGAACACATTTAAAAGAGAGCATGCTTTAAAATAAGCTTTATATACAAAACTTTGTATAACCACTTACAAAATTAGTTACATTTTCTTAACCAACAAACAAAAAGGATACGATTCTCAATATGATAAGGCAAATCCCATGTGGTTCTTTATGCTTCTTTTTGTTCCTTGTCCATATTGATATATTTCCTTCTAGAGTGATGTATGTCTCTATGTTTAGCATTTTTGTCTACCACACTTAGTGCTCCTTCAGCAAATAACTTTGGTTCATTTATGTTCAGTACACACCCAATGTACCCTTGATCCCAATTCACCATGCCCATGAGTATTTTCAAAACCAATTCATGTCCCAACATCCCCTTCTTTGATTCCAATTCCCTTGGGTGATCAGGTTCCTCTTCCATGTAGTCACTCACCTTCCAAGATCAAGCACCCCTTTCTCTTGGAAAGTTTCCTCGCATTGGAAGAGTTTCAAAACTGAGGCATTTATCTACCTCAACATAGGTAATAGCCATAATGGAATGCTTCATGGCAATAAACAGTTAATATTGGGTTCCATTGTCACCACAATGGCCCTATTCACTGCTACGTACTTTTCCATCTTCAATCAACTACTATTTAAATTTTCATCTAGCTTTATTCACCCCAAACCAGCGAGTCCAATGTCCCCCCTACATCATGCCATAAAAATTTTCATGAGACTCATCATAAAACGGTTGCAATAAATTTAAATTATACCTCATTAGTAGATCTATCCATGAGGCAAACCCTACAATTTTATTTTACTTCCTATCACAACAAAGGCAATATTCCTTCATCTAAATTGTCATAAATAAGAACTTTAAATAAAACTAAATCATGGAAATAATTTAGAAATTCATTAAATCAAATGGAATAACTAATACTTATCTCTGGTTTTCTCTTTCTTCTTTAATCCACACATACTAAGTGATTTCCCAAGCCTAACTAGCACTCAACAATGCTCATACAACTCCATGCAGTCTTTAGTCTTTTACCTAGGCCCAGGTAAACCCAAATCTCGAGTGATATATATAACCCAATATCATCATAGGCCTAGGAAATCCACAATACTTGGTGGTTTACATGTCCCAATATCATCACGGGCCTAAGAAGCCACCAAACCCGAGTGGAATTCTTATCTAAATATCATCACAAGCCTAGAAAGCCTCAAACCTTGAGTAGCATACCTATCCCAATATCACTGGGAATCTGAATATTGCACCATCTCCACCAATATAAACCAGGAAATACCACTTGCAATGTCTCCACCCAATATCAAGAACTCAGATAAAATTGATATACCACTATGAAGCCTATAATCAAATATCATAGAGAATCTAGAGACTACACCACCTCCACCCATATAAATCTAGAAATGCAACCTCTAGTGTTTCCACCCAATATCGAGAATCTAGAGAACAATGTAACCAACTGCAAGCTCATAGTAAAATACTGAAGACAAAGAGAAAATATTTGTGAGTCAAGAATCCAAGGGATACGAGGCCTCCACCTAAATCTAGGAATCCATAGAACTTTGATCCTTCACCTTATTATTGTCCTTCCCACGTACAACCCAAATCCTTGGTTTGTGGTTCCTTCAACTTTTCTACACTTTTCCTAGTGTGCCACATATCACATTCCTCTTTATTTGCTGACATAACCTTAAGGGAAGTTTGAGGGGTTCCTCTTTCCCCATTGATTCCTCACACAATTGGGAATCTTAAACATGTTATTCATACATGCATTCAGTTCATGAACATGATTAGTCTTTCTTCCATGAGAATCAACCTTGACAAGAACATGTCAATTTCAATGGAATTTTTTCATATGTTTATTTGATCATCAACATATTCATGGGAATAACACACATATTTTCATATGTCAATGAGATCAGAGTTTAGAGACTCCTTGCATCTATGTAACACATGCATATTTCAATATCAAATTCAAATGTGGACAAAGGAATTCTTTTATCCAAATTCCTTCCTTTTACCTTTTTCACCTTGTCGTTAGTATCAACGCTTTCAATTATTATTATTATTATTATCATCATCATCATCATCATCATCATCATCATCATCATCATCATCATCGTCATCATCATTATTATTATTATTATTATTACTTCTTGTTGTTTTTGTTCACACAACCAATTCTCAACCCACTTATAATCCTTGATTCAAGCTTGTTTTCACATTCAGGAGCCCAACTCCAACCTTTCTCATCTTTCACTACTCTTTATTTATGTGTAGGGCCTCACTTAAGTCAAAATTCCTATTGGGTTCTCCTTATCTCTTCCCCAAAGTTCCATGCATTTCTTTCCACAACCAACCAATTTTACCAAGCCCCAAAGCATGAAGGACGAATGGAAAAAATCAAAAGGAACGAGGGAAACAATAAAAGAAATTCATGACACAATCATAAAATCGTAAAAGAAAATAGAATGGCCATGTGTATGATCAACAATAAAGTAACACATAAAAATATAAATTCAATTGTGAAACACATAAAATATAAAGAAAAAAAAACCAATAAATTTAACTCAGTTCCCCATAGGTTCGGCGGTTCACTGTGTCCTCCACCATCATATGCAATACATATGTACATTTAAATTCAAGATAAACACTTCCACATTTTTTATGGTGCTTCAAAATGTCCAATATCCCCACCCCCCTCCAAAACAAATGGAAGTCCATGGAGGGGCTATATGTGAATTGGAGGTTGTCAGGGGATGCTCCCTCCTTTCCTCCTATGTTACTTGTTGTCAGTTGTTGTGTCTACAGCTCAAGTAATCCATCCTCTTTCTTTTTCCCTTTTGGTCTATTGGGGCAGTCATTTTTCATGTGCTTCTCACCATAGAACCAACATGAAATGGGCTTCTTTTCCTTCTCAGCCTTATGAGGCCTATTTATAACCCTGTCAGCATGATTTACCTATTTTGAGGGTAAGGTCCATTGTGTCAACTATTGCATGTGTTTTTGCAATTTTGAGTCCAATATGGCTAGTCCTTGCTAATTCCTGGTGACTTTCTTAATTTCTGCTTTGTAGCTCTTCAACTCAGCCTTCAATTTCTTGAAGTATCCTACTCTTTCAAAGGATTTTTCCCTTTCTTATCCCTGTTGAATCTCATTGGCCATGTCTTTTTTTCTTTTTTTCCACTAAGTCTTTTTATGTGTTGTCACACACCCACTCAGTTGTTATTTTAGAATAAAATAAAAATGTTTAGCTATTACCTCACCATGTCAGTGCCAATCATGTTAAAATACAGTTTTACAAACATCTCAAATCAGTGACATGTATTAAAATGTGGAACATGAGTATGTATATTTTATACCTCAACGTAGTTTCAAAAGTCAAGATTTGCAGATGCTTATACATATTAGCTCATTTAGTTACATTAAATATCTTTACTAATACCATCATCACTAATCAAATATCAAATCTCTAACAAGGTTGACCATCGGAAATATATTTAGCCTTTTTGCCGAGTCAAACAACAATAATTAAATTCAGCCTTTGCACCAAGGCTAGCAACAACAATTAAATTCAACCTCTTTACCAAGGCTAGTACTTGTGACATTTGCACTCTTAAAAGGTTCATTAGAAGACAATCTAACACTTCAACATTTTTCATTCTATAAAATATTAAATTCTTCATGTACATGCATGCAATACAGTTTGCAATCAACATATAGGCATCACATATGGTGCTACAAGCAACACCCACTTGAAATCATCAGAAAACACATTACCCTATCTTAGAGTAACACGATCTTATGCCCCCAAAGGTCTAGCATAGGACCTTTTACCTTGGGCTCATCCAGTTCAAATAGTGAGCCTAAATGTTCTAGCCTCATATTGAAATAACAACCATTATATGCCTTAACTAGCCTTTCCATATGCTACACACCATTCCTTGAACAAGGAATTTATTGACCATTTATGACAAGTAGCCATAAGAAATATCATGACAACAATAATCAGTGTACTGAAATTACCAACCTCTAATTCACCAAAGATGTTAGCCACACACAACATACAAATTATGGTATTCCCACATCCCAATCAACGTACATATATATACACCTAACATTCAATAGAATCAAGCAATATGATGCAAATATCAACCACACAAGGATTCCCCAAATCCCTTATATCATATAACATTCACATGCACATTTCATTCCAAGTATTGAAATGATACCATTTAACCAACAGTGCTAGTTCACTACAAATAATCATACACACAACCATGCAGGAAATCCTACAACCATAAAAGAAATGAAAAGTGTCCCAGGCCACAGTAATAAGTTGTCCCAACCTTCAAAATGCAAGCAAGCAAACCCATGTAATGTCAATGCATGTAATAAAATAATTCGACATCATTGTAGTCAACATGCAATCCACAATCAATTCTATAAGTAACATACAATCATATTCACATTCAAACTACTCCACTTAGTGTTTAAGTACCACTTGATCTCCAGAGGTCTAACCATTAACCTTTGGTTCTAATATTACTCTACAACAAAGCTCTAATCTTTATTCCCAAAGGAATAGTGTTAAACCTTTTCTCTAATACCACTTTGTAACATACCCCCCTCCACCCCATAGTCCATACTAAAGGGTAGAGGGAGGTGTTACTATCATCAAACTGACCTCCAATGTCCAGTTATGGAAATGGGGTCTAAAAATTTCAGCAATTTAAAAATCTCCTCAAGGCTTTAAATAAACATCACCATTGTGTTCAGCTCATCGAGAGATTTATGGTGATATAAATTTTTCCTCAATATGACTCTCAAATGAAAAGATATGGCCATTCACCTCTTACCACGTCATAGGGTTCTGCCACATGGTGCCCACATGGTACTCCATATCAATGCCATGCCATTCCCAAGTGGTTCAACATCATTTTCTCTCCAATATCAGGCCACCGTGGCCTAAGTCATGTCACTACCCATGGACCCCAATGGATCCCAACCAAGGCTTGCAATGTGACGATTTCCCGTTTAAATAAAATTATTGGTTTCCAGCCAAAACCTCATCATGATATGGAATTTATAGGGCGAGACAGAGAACCTACCTCGCCAATTGATGGGAGGGTTTCTCGTCTCAGTCCCTCACCCTTGACTTATTTCATTGGTAACCACATTACACTTTGAGGAAAACTCCTGAGACCAAGATGCGAAACTTTACATTAATTGTTGGAGTCTTTTTTCTGTCTCGAGATGTAAACCTTGTCCCTTCTTATGTGCACCATGCTTCACGAAACAAATATGAATTTAGCATTGAGACAGGAATTTTCACATTACATGATGAAAAAGTTTCTTCGTCTTGGGATGGGGATCTTGGCCCTTTCTCACTACCACCCTCCCTGAACCATGGAGATGATGAAGCACCAAGATGATGTCATGTTGACATCATCCCACCCATGTGTCCTCCTTTGGGAGCACCACGTGTCACCTATTTTTGGGCCATTTGGCCACACCAAAAACCCACTGGCACATGCCACGTGGCGGCCCTCCTAGACACCACATAATCATTAGTTCCACATCTTCGGTTATGTGGCTTGGGTCCCACCAGGGTCTAGCCTTTTCTTAAATCCTGAAATTCCCATTAAAAAATAATTTGGTGCCTTTATGGTTTTACTAGCTCCCGAGACCTGGGACAAAAACTTTGTCATTTATTGTTGGACTTACCTTCCATATAAGCCTTCATATCTCACCAAAAACTCACTGTGCACGTAGTCGAAATCCCCTGAGGTCCCAAGACATAAATTCATAGCCATCTCTTATCGATCACTTATCTTTTTCTCGACACATAAATTAGATGTCACCTGGTGTTAATATATGTATGTGGGTTTATTGTGGCCCAGGAAAATTTTAAGGATGGAAAATTTTCTTGAAGTTTAAAACATTGGCGAATCTCACTAATTCCTAATATGCAAATTATAAATGTTTATTGATATATTTGTAAAATTAATCAAATTTATAATTATTTTATATATAGTCTCTCTATAATGTTGGCGATTTTTAAGGTAAAATAATTTTATATTCTAAAATTTGGGCGAATCGTCTTTTATAAAATTGGAAATTGGCGAATCTTTTTTTTGGATAAATCATGGAAAATTAGCCCACTGGGCGAACATTAGCCCCTAAAATTTTCCATGATTGTGGCCAAGTGCCATGCAACACATAAATTTTTTCTTTTGCATGACTCCCTCTTGCTTTGTAATATATAGAAGGATCTATCCCTCCTACACTTTAATTCTTGCATATAGAGACATGCACACATACAAATATGTTACATCGTGTGACATATAATCAACATGGCTATCACTCTAAAGCTTAAATTTATTATAAACGCTATCTATGCTGAGTTGTACAACAATCATCTTTACTTGTATCTCTCTCTCTCTCTCTCTCTCTCTCTCTCTCTCTCTCTCTCTCTCTCTCTCTATATATATATATATATATATATATATATATATATATATATAATGTTATCTCTCTTGAGCTTTACAAATAGATACAAAGACCTATTATACAAACCATTTCAATGCAAGAGCTTAGTCAATAATAGAGAGTTACCCATCTCTGATACCTAAGCAATTTGGACTGATTTTAGGCTTATAATAACACAAAGATTTACACAACTCTCATGTCTAGAAATTAATGAGATTCAGCTCATAAATCAAATACATGAATCAACCATTCCTTAGAAATTACACAGGAGATCAATATTCCATATTCAATCAAGAAATACATTCCTCAGCATTAGCATAAGCATTTAACAATGTGATAGAGATATGTAGTATATTCAAATGCACAAGAACATAAGAAAGTACTTATCTTATAAGGAATTCTGGCAACTGAGATTGGGACTTCAACTCTCCACCCGACCTTAGATTGACTTGTATTATAGGCTTTTTTGTAGCCATTCACCCCCGTGTCAGATTCAAAGCTTGAGAAGGAGTTCTTTGGAGAAATAACCAAGGTTGCTAGCTAAATAGAGAATACAAAGACTATGCCATCTGCACCCACCAACTAGTACAGGGAATCCAAAGGTTGTTCCACCTCCACCCTTCACTCAATACAAGGAATACAGAGGTTATACCACCTCCACCCTTATACCAATGCCTTCATAGATCCGCCCTAAACCGGAAATTGAGATCTTATTGAGAAGAACTAGCCACAATACCTCCAATGGCGCCACCTTATATTGGGGATCCAAATCTCACTAAATTAATTGTTCATCCTCCAACCAAGCAAAGAATGTGCCAGTACACTTTATGGCTA
Source organism: Pinus tabuliformis (assembly GCA_031772625.1). Classification (NCBI taxonomy): domain Eukaryota; kingdom Viridiplantae; phylum Streptophyta; class Pinopsida; order Pinales; family Pinaceae; genus Pinus; species Pinus tabuliformis. The sequence continues at coordinate 209,665,573 of CM062809.1, read as the reverse complement.
GGAATCCCAAGGAAAAGGGCCTCCACCCAAACCATGAAATCTAGAGAGCCTTTGTCTTTCACCTTAGAGATGCCCATACCACTCTTTTACGGCTCCACCTAAATTGAATTTCTCCTTGCCATTCTACTAGTGATATTCTCTTCTCTTCCATTGTTCTATCAATGGTATGTTGCACTGCTCCAGTTCTTGAGAAGATCAATGCTCAAGCTCCATGGGTTTCTTCTTGCATTGTTACTAGAAATCCCTATATGTTCATGTGCTAAGTATCTTCTTCTTGTTCGCACTCTCCCCAGGGAAAAATCCCCTTCTCTACTGAGTGTTGTGTGTTTTCCATGTTATGTGTGCTCCCCCACCTTCAAGATCGTTCTCCTCATCCTTCTCTTCGTATTCCAGGATTTCTCTCTCCCTTGCACTAAGTTCTCTCCCTGAATAATTCCATCTCTCTTCCTATTTTGTTCCCCTTTGCATGCCCTTTCGACTCCTTCCACATTGTCAAGAATCCACTTGGGGAATATCCTCCCACTACCTTCCATCATGATGGTTGTTTTCACTGTCCGATGAAGGCGTTTTGCCATGCATTTTCCACCAATGGAAAGCACCTTGACTAGGGGATTTGTTAGTGCCCATGACCTCAACCAACCTGATGTTTTGATTTGCAAATCAATTACAATTATCCCAGTTGATCATGATGCCATGAAGAATAATACTCCTCAATTTTCCCAAGCACCTCCTCCCCTAAAACTCTAAATCTGTGTCCCATATCTCAGTCATTTTAATTATACTAAAATGATTACAATGTTTGCAATAGGAGATCAACGAGGGACTATCACACAAATTATACTTGAACATAGTAGAAAGACCTTTTATTGAGAAAATTGATAAATTTATGTTCATTATTGTGCGAAGAAGACATGGAAGGTTGGAAGACCAATGCTATTGTCTTCCCGCATAACAATAGATTTTTTTTGGCAAACTAGAAGTTATTCCTTGATGTAAAGTGATATATTAATGAAGTTTGCATGATTTTTAATAATTAGTTCATTTTTGAAATCCATTTAGAAATATAAACTATTTGCAATGAACTTTGTTATCCATTTGATGTATATTATCTATAATTATTTATGTATATTATAGTTTCAAATTCAATTATTTTAATTGTTGAAAAAATTTAATGAAATTAAAAAAGATTGAAAAGCTTTTACATAAAAATTCAAATTAATACAATACATTACTTTAACATTAGTTTCGGATCACCTACTTAAATTGAGTGCAAAATTTTAATAATGACAAACTTTGGTTATTAATATGGAATGCCCAACCATTGATGCGAATGCGTATATTTTTGTCTCATTATATTAGGGAGGGAGGGAAAGTAAAGGTAGATCATCTGCCACTCATTAAAGTATATCCCTTCCCTCCATGATGTGATGGAATGGATGTGTGAATCATTTATAAAAATTAAAGTTATAAAGGATGATAGTACCTCTCAATAATCGTTATATTTGTGATATGGAATAAAAGTTATATTTGTCATATGGGGTAAAGTTACAAATGAAGACCATACCCTATTCATCTTTTCATTCTAAATACTAAAGTAGAATTATTAATTCAAATTCAAACATTTCGGTTTCTTTTAAGATATGGAGTGGGGTCAATTTTATCTTTTGGAGGTATTTGGAGGGAGTATGCAAAAAAAACATTTTTAAATATTTTATTTTATTAAATAAAAAACCATTTTTTCCCTTTAATCTTTATAAGTTAGTTGAACGCATGAGGTATATATACACAACTTTTTATTATAACATGATAAAGAACTTAATTTCAAAAGACACATTGAGATTCAGTGCTTATCTTTTAATTTAACATTTAAAAATGTACCATTTATTGTGCGATAAATTTTGGGAGAAGAAAAATGTTTTTTTTTATGTTTTAGTTTAATTTATGGATTAAAGGATTTTTTTTGCACGACACCACATGTTTTTTTGGGGTTAATTTTAATCAAAATATGTAGATAGTTTTAAAAATTTAAATTTAAGTTATTTAATCCATAAAATTAAAAAAAAAAAACAATTTCTTGAATGTCATAGTCTAATTTATAACGAAATGATTTTTTTTGAGACATATTTTATGGTTAATTTTAATCAAAATATGACAGAGATTTTTAAAAACTTAAATTTAAGTTGTTTAACCTGCAGAATTAGAATGCTTCAAAGGTTTTCCAAGGTGTTGAATCCATTTATGCATTCAAAAATACATTATAAACAACAAAAAATAGAATTTTTTTTAAATTGTTTTGTAAGTGAAGAAGTCTATTTAGTCTATAAGTTAGACTAAATCCTTTGTGAATATTAACAAGCTATCAATATTTTATTAAATATTTAAAAATAAAGTGAAACTATTTCATACATTAATAACTATGTTATTTTATTTAAAATATATTTTTTTACATTATTTTTTAAATAATTTTAGAGGATAAGAATAATTGTGGAATATAACAATGATCAATGTTAATTAGACCTTAGGAAGATAAGATATTACTCAACATTATGTAACATTTTGTTTCTATATTAAAAAAACATTAAGAGAAGTATTTCATGATCACTATAGTTTTGCTAACTTAAAATGTTAAGAAGGTTGGTAGTGTGAAAAATATTTTGAAACTTAGATTGAATGTGAGTATAAGATGGACAATCCATGGGAAATTGTTTTTCATCTTCAACCTTCTTAGTGTCGTGAAAGCTCTTTAATCCTATAGTGTTTTGGAAATTGAAAATGCTAATTTCACTATAAAACTAATGAAAATTTCCTCTTATTTAAACAATGTTCATTTTCTTCTTAACATTAAGTAGAGATACTTTGGATTCTCAAAATTGAGAGTAATCACCACCTTATAATATCTTAGTTTCCTCAACTTTTTAATATCATTCCCATTAAATTAAAATCTTAACTTCCAATATAAACAATTTTATTAACTAAATTTGATATTAATAAAAATAATTTTAAATACAACAATTTTATTATTCATATATTAATTAAGATTTGATAATCATTTTCTCTCTTATGTATAAATGCATTAGTATACTAATGCAGAATGCGCTTATGACACCATACCCCTTCCCCTGACATGAGTGAAATAACGAGTGGGGCCACCCTTAAAATAGTAATCGCTGTCCAATTGATATATGATGCGATAGATGTCCAGATCTATAAATCCAGATATTACAGGAGTGGAATAACAAGTGGAGCCACCCTTAAAATAGTAAGGCAAATGGTCCTCTCCAATTGATATATGATGTGATTTAATATATTGAAAAAAACAAGGTTATAAATCAGAATCGCTATATTTGTCACCTGAAATCAATCCATTAAACTTATTTTTAAATGAAGGGTCTGCAAAATACCAAAAAAGGAGAAAAGGAACCAATAATCACAAAAATGGTCACATAATTGATTTTAAAAGTAAACACAGAATTTAAGAGATTCATCATGAGTAATAAGTATGATTATATCGGTAGGTTATAGATCTTTTCAATTTGAATGGAATGAAACTGTTGCATTTAACATGCTTAAATATTAAATGAAATTCCTCACCAAAATATATATATCTATATGTATATGTATGAGAAATTTTAAATCGAATCCACTAATTTTTATTAAAGTGTATTATTTTTAATTTAAATAAAAGGAGTTGTTAAATAAAATTCAATATTTATAAAAACCGATGGCTTTTTGTTTAGTTGTACCCCGAAGTTCAAAGAATGAATAAATGTTTTAATGTTATATAAACTTTTTGAGTCAAAATAATTAAAAAATAAAAAAATATAATAATTGATAATTATTAAATTAATTATATATATATAGATAGATATAATCAGTTTAGATTTATTTTAATTTTTGATTTATTAATTGTGGAGAGATATTAAACTTTTTAAGTTTTTTTTTTTTTTTTCAATTGTAAAATTTGAAGAATGGTTTGTACTTTAAGAGATTTGATTCCATTTGGAACTTTATAAATTGAGAGTTAAGATGGATGTGTTTTATAGTCTACTATGGTGGAGATGTTGTAGTCATTGTAAATGAGAGTAAACATTTAAATACTAGCAATTGCCCCTAAAAGTGCAAAGATACACCAAAGGAATTGAACATGCCTATGATGTTACTACAAAAATGTTGTAGCAAAAGAAAGATAACAACCTAAAGGGTGGAGGATGGAGGGGAAGAAATGTGTTCAAACTTGCAATAGTCTCACATTTGTGTCAATGCATGTCTCACAAATGTTGCTCGAACCACCTCGCTAAATCATATTTTTCCAATCATACCACTATGCCAAAATCTTATATACATATTATATCCAAGTTATAACATGCAAGGTAATTAGGAGAAACATTACCATGACTAAAGTCGGTGTGTGTTGATAATGAGATTAAATAAAGAGAATATTTCACTGGAGTGACTTTCAGATTCCATGTTATTCTGCAATCAACATAAAGAAGGGGGTTTGTTTTAGAATTTTAGTTATCTATTTTAAAAGTTTTAATTAATTTGGAGTAATTTTCCTGGCGCCATTAATTCTAGTTTTAAATTTAAATTTAAATTTTGTCTAGCAAAGATTTGTTGGAATTGCAAATTTATGTGGTATAGTTTACACAATCCAAGTGTCCAAGTAAACTTTCAAGGCATTGCATCCATTTATGTATTCAAAAATATAGTTTTAAAAATAAAAAGTTACACATGCTATATGCATATATAGAACCAATATATATCCATTTTGAAGAGAATTAAATCTCTTGAGGTGCATAATTTTTTCAAGTTTTGCACTCTAAAAGAGGTCTCATGGGCTATCTTTAGCCTTGTGGACGTTAAAATTTTCTTTCTTTCTTTCTCTTCTTTTCAAAAGTAATTACAATTGCCTTTGCCCATCTAGTGGGAGTCCCAAAATAACTAGTGACCATGTAAGTTAATTGTAGTTAAGAAGTCTTTATGTCAAGGATGACCATTCCTAAACAAAAATATACCCAATAATGTCTCAGGTTGAACATGATTTAAGGTGAGACTTTATAATAATTAGTTATAGCAATTTTGTATGGGAGTTATCTTAAGAGTCCCCAAAGCCATGTAAGTTAATCGTAGTTAAGAAGTCTTTATGTCAAGGATGACCATTCCTAAACAAAAAAATACCCAATAATGTCTCATGATGAACATGATTTAAGGTTGGACTTTATCATAATTAGTTAAAGCAATTTTGATTGGGAGTTATCTTAAGAATCCCCAAAGCCACCAAATTTTCTATACGAACTTGACCAAAAATTTAGATATATTTTGTTATATAAAAAAATTGGTTAGGATATGATCTATCTGTAAATTGGTTGAAAAAAATCAAAATTAAGCCCATTTAATTTTTCAATTAAACATTTTATATCATTCTACCTAAAAATCTGCCTTAAAGACCAAAAGGAAATCTTTAAAAATACATAATTTAATGCAAATAATAATCTTATCATATTTATTAATATGCTAGCATCAAGAATAGTGTAAAACGTCATGCCGAAAGTGGCTTGTTTAAATCAAATTTAATTTAAGGTGTTAGTTCCCCACTACATCATAGGTATCATGGATTTTGAACATGAAGCTCCATAACCACATCCTAAAAATGAATATATTTGGTTTTTATTTATGATATATAAATAAATATTCTATTGCACATTACACTCTAATTAGAAACAATAAGTAAACACTCCTCACTCTTGATTTGATGGAGTACCTACTAAGTATATGATATGCATTTATAGTTTGGAAATTTTCACATTATTGAATTGTTTATTTTACATATATTTGTTTTGTATGTGGAATGGAGAAATTATAAATCTCAATTTCATTTTAACGAAGTATATATATAAAGGAGAGAAATTTGATATATATATATATATATAACCACCGTTAAGAGTATGCATTTCTTTGGTAAAATGTTATAGGTTCAAATTCAAAGAGGATTAAAATATATATATCTTTATAGACATTAGATGAAAAAGTCTCATATATCAATTTAATATCTAATTCAGCCATAATCTTAAAATTAAATTATCATTATTATTATTATTCTTTTTCAAATACATTAAAAATAAATAAATAACAAACTTAATTTTAATTTAGATATTAAAAAATAATTAAATTTATTTATCTCACAATAAGATGTGTAATTCCTTTTTTTCTTAAGTTAACATTGACCCATGTCAAAACACCATACGAACAAATGTCAAATGGAGATGAAAAAGGTAGACAATGCCTTGGCTGACCATTTTCAAAAAGGGAACACCTTGGGTATAATTAACAATATGGAAGAAAATGACAGATATGTTGTAGTGTCCATAAAATGAAGCATGAAATAATAATAATAATAATAATAATATTCAATTTATTTTATTATATTGTAATTTTAATTTTACTCCTAGAATTACAAATAATTTTTTGGAAAACGTCATAAGATATATGACATATTAAGATATAACATATTAGAATAAATCTAAATAACAATAGTTGATAGTAATCATTATATTTCAAAACATATAATTAATCTATGTCCCAAAAGCTATAAATTAAGTTTATTTAGCAAGATAAATTAAAATAACTATTCATATTAGTAATTATTATATTTTAGAGCATACAAAATTTTAATATTTACATAAAACAATTCTTAGATTATTTATATATCCATCTATATCATCAATGCTATGCATATTACATTAAATAATTATAAAAAGTATAAAACATTTCAAATAAAATACCATATAAGTTTTAATAAAATTAAAATTAATATGTAAAATTTATATAAATATAAATAATTGCTCTAATTCTGGTGCATTCTACAATCTAGTATAATGGAGATATTAATTCTTTGGGAGATGTGTAATTCCTTCCATGCTCAATTTTGAGTTGACTTAGATACATCTTTGGTTGGATAATATTAATTCTTTGGGAGACGTGTAATTCCTTCCATGCTCAATTTTGAGTTGATTTAGATACATCTTTGGTTGGACAATATTAATTCTTTGGGAGATGTGTAATTCCTTACATGCTTAATTATGAGTTGACGCCTCCGGGCAACGATTTCCCCAACTAAGTCTACGAAGGAATACATACTCTACCCCCCCTCTAGTTTTGAACCTATGACCTCTTAGGAGGAAACACATGCTCTTAACCATTAGGCCCACTCAAGTTGAATTAAAAGCATATGATAAAATATCAATAATCCTACTCTCATCTCACTATGCTCACTTTCTTTGTTGGGTGGCGAGCCACTATCCAACCTAATATGGAAGAGATGTTTTAATGTCCCATTATGTTGTGTAAAAAGATTTTGAATCAATCAAATTACATAATAATAATAATAATCAATTGAAATAAAATTGGCATAAAATAGTCAATTTATAGTTTGTGGTTTTTTGGCTCTAAGTTTTGACAACCCATGGTTCTACTAATGATATCTTATGTGTATAGATATATATAACCCAATATAGATCCATTAACTACCTCCAACTCTAAGAGGGATCTCTTAAGATGCAAACATTTTTTAGCATGAAAAGATATTTGACCCCCTCGACACTTGGTAGCTCCAAAGTTAAGATGGATCTGAGTTGGTTAATATTACAAGCTAGTATGAATATAATATGGTAAAACTAGCAATTGCACCACATGTTGCAAAGGAAACGCTAGCATAGGAAAGAATAGCATAGAAGAAGGAAGTAAAAAGTTTACGCAATTTTGTTTCTTTACTAGTGTTTCTCTGAGAAAAAAATTGAAATTTCACAAAGGATTTTGCATCATAAGAGAACTCTAATCATTCAAAATTCATGCTTTGATGTAGGCTTATATAGGTGTCTCATGTTATTATATCATTCACATTTCTTTGTAGATTTTTCACAATGTTACAAGATGTAGCTTTAGTGTTTAATAGTAAACTTTTATTCATCAAGTTAAGAATATCAAAAGTAGCATAACATTTAAGATTAATGTTTGAAATGGAACTAAAGTAGATGATGCACTTTAAAGTGAATATAAGACTTTTACAAAAGTTTCCATGAATATAAATGTCAAATTGGATTCAAGATACACTTTCTTTGGATTGGTTGTAATTTAAAGTGAATATAATACATTTACAAAACTTTCCATGAATATAAATATGAATATAATACTTTTCCAATTTTCAACCCTGGTTGTAATTGCATTTTTGTAGACTTTATTTCCTTATGTCTACTTGTAAATACTGAAATTAGAGTCATCAGTTGTAGTTTCCAAGTCATGTCTTTTTTGCAAAAATGGGACTCATTTATTTTATGTACATTATTTTATCCAAGTGTGGTTGTATTAAAGACCATTATAAATCTTTCTCTACCTCTTGGTTCAAATTAAGAGAAAAGAAAAATTTTCTCCCTCATATATTTATTGTCTTCAATCAATAAACCTCCTTCCCTCGCGCTCAAGTACATGTCTTCAACAAGGACAGGAAAGGAAGAAATTTGACTGATTTCATTAATTGACTCTCCTCTTTCTTTCATTCTATACTATTCATCTCTATTATGATAGCCTCTTTCTTGGCTTGAATTGGAACTTGAATATGTCTATTCGACCGAGTTCAGAGTTAGCTCCAGGACTTGGATCGATAAAAAGAAATATGCTTTGTCTTTGATCTTTGAGCTTTCCTTTTTGGCTAAGAGTACCATAGGATAAATCCAACTCACAGAGATTTGGAAGTTCTCTTCCCCTATGGAGTGGAGTCAATGATAGGTTCTCAAGTTATTTTCAAGCCTAAAGCTTCAAAACCTAATGAATATAAGGAAGAGAAAAGATGTTAAATTTTGTGACAAAAATTTTACACATGAAGAAACATTTACTTTAGAAGTTTGCATGCTATCATGCCCTACGTATTATCATCTGCAAAAATTTCCAAGTTAGAAGTGTGGACCATTGCTTCCAAGGAAAAAATTATAAAATTACTACTCAACCACAGAGCTTGTGTATCAAAAAGTCCCTAGAAATTTAGATTATAAAAAATTCATTAAGAAAAAAACAAAAATGAATTCCCAATTGCGGAAATGGTCCCATTTCCAAATTCAATAAAAGTGAGAGTGCTATATGCACAAGTAAAAGTGAAGGTCCTTCCTGTTGTCACTGCTCATCTAGCAAGAGACCATAGGGGTTCCAAGCCATACTTCTATAGGGTAAAAAGAAGCTTAATTTTTTGATGGAAGAAGAGAAAATCTATTCTAAGAGAGAGCTACTCTACTGTAGTAATGAAGAAAACAAGATGTAATGCTAAAACACACCATAACCTAACTAACCATCTAAACAGTTATGCTAAACAAAATTGCTAAATCAACACTAACCTAATGTTGCTATCTAAGTTGCAGAGGTAAAGATCATTAAACTATACTAAGGTGTAAGCAAATGAACTAAACTAAATCTGTTTTCAAGCAGAAGAGCAGTCGAAGATCGAAATTGGTGAAAGGAGGACGTAAGGATGTAGTAGTGCATAGGGACTATTGGATCGATCAACGAACAGAAGATGGATGACAGAGATCTTATGGTGGGGGATTAAGTGAATAGATGGATGAACAGGGTTAATGAATAGGATGAACGACGGAGATCTTATTGTGGGTGATTTAGGGAATAGGTGAATGAATAGGGTAATGAAGCAGATGAACGATGAAGGTCTTATTGTGAGGATTTAAGTGAACGGATGGATGAAAAACGCAAAGCAGATGAACGGTGGAGATCATATCACGAGTGGTTTACTGACTAGATGAACGAACAGGGTTTAACAGGAGATGAATGGCAGAGATCTTATCGCGGAGGTTAAGTCAAGAGATGGGCAGACAAGATTAATTGGAGGATGGACAACGAATATTGTATCGCGGGAAGAAAACGTGCAGAAATGATGGAGAGGGTTTCAAAAGAGGTAAGTAGTTTCTCGCACGCCCTCAAAATTGTAAGTTGTATTTCTAAATTTCACGTGATTAGCCTAACTGAGTCACATGTAGCACAAGAAAACCACTTTTCTCGCGTGCTCTTGGGAAGATAACAGTCGTGTAAGAATTTGCGCGTGATTGCGTGATAGCCATTGGATCAGGCTAGACAGATCAACGGTGGAGATCGGCTAAGCTAGTTGGCAATCGGGTGATGCAACAGCTGCTAGATCAGGCAAGGCAGATCGACGGTGGGGGTTTAAGGCACATAAAGTGTTGAGGTGATGCGAGAGTCGTCAGATCAGGCGAGGTGGATCGATGGTGGGGATTTAAAGCACATAAAGAAGTTGGAAGACTTCATGCGAGGTGGCAGTTGGATAAACTAATGAATCGGATGGTGATTGGGCAGGTTTGTTGTGGATCGGATGGTAAGGGGATTATGCATGAAGAATGTGCTAAAGGAGGTTTCAATGAAAACGACAAAAAAACTAGTGATGGTGAACAAATAATTGCATCAAATAACAAACTCCATAGCTCATGCGAGAACCAAAAACTTGTGTTTTTGAGGTTGCTGAAGGGTCTCTTCCTCAAGTTAGGGTCCCAGAGGGAGGAGGTGAGACCGAGACACCTGCGGGCAACCTTATGGTGATATTTTTCTCCTAACTAAGTTGTGAACTGAAATAAGGCACAAATGGAAGTAAACTAAAGCACAACTGATCTACTCTACACTACTATAAGCAGAATGCAGCTACTTAAGAAAATAAATAGAAAACCATGAATCATCTATGCTATACTGTTGTAATGGAAATGCAACTACTTAAGAAAATGAACAGAACCAGAAATCTATGCTAGCATACATGTACAATAAAGAGGAGCTTTGGCTGCTTGGGTTGGGCCCTAACCCAAGAGCTTCAGCCCTCTGAGTTAACTCAGTGCTGGCTCAAAACAGAACTCATCTTTATTATAAAAACCATGGATTACATAACAAACTATCACAAGTCTTGCAGCTCAGAAATAAAGTAGAGTTTTACAATAAGAATCTGAATCCCGCTAAGGTCCTAGGCCTCTCTACTTATACATTTGAAGTCTCCAACGACTTCGTTCCCATTAGGGAGGCTTGGCTCCCCACTCAAGATAACTAGTTTCTGTCACTTTTACTTGCTCGACTGTCTTTTAGTCCTCATTATTTGGTTGTTTGCACTCTAAGCTGATGGAGGAATATTTGAATGGAGGGGTAGTAAATGAGGAGGATTTGCCTCCTATAATTCCTCTCCCTTGTCACATTCAAGTTTTTACCAAGGTCTTTGCCACATTTCCTTACTTTTATCCTTTATTCCTGCATTACATGCACATTAGACCACAAAGAAAAATATCCAACTCTAACTCATCTCATAAACAAAATATAATCAAAAGTATGCAATAAGTTGTGAGAATAGTTGGTTTGACTAAGCTAGGAGGTGAATTAAGGCCAATTAAGGCCCATATAATTACCCAATGATGAGGCTCATCATCACCCCCTACTGAAATTGTTGCTCATCCTCTGAGCAACTTAGTCAATGTCCGTGTCCTTCATGGCTTTGGTAGCCTCTCTGACATCCCATGCTTCTACTGTGGTCTCTTCTTTTTGTTTGTAGAAACCTACTTTCCTTTCTACTTCTTCCCACTGCTACTTTTCCTCTTCTTCTTTTCTCCCTTCTAGCATCCCTAGGAGTAGTGGTGGATTGAGTTTTAGGCCTATCCAATTGACCTTCAACCTTTGCATTGATTGCTTATACATACGTGTCCTGTTGATTGCCTCTCTCAACCTTTGAGGGGAGTGATATTCTTTGATGTTCAAGCTATGTGGCAGTGTTTTCCATCTCCTTTAGCAGGTGTGTATATTATCATATCTTATTAGCCTAAACATATCCTCAAAATGTGAAATTGCTTGCTCTTGGGCAGCAAGATATCTAGGTGCCAGCTGAGGATCATTTGAAATTAGATTATGGGTGTTGATTAGGGCCATGGCATTTTATTGTTCAAATCTGATGAAAAGAGGTTCATTTTTCTCTCTGGCCAATATTCTTTTCATCTGTAGCCCTTGACTTCTCATGGTTCATCGATGATGCCAAAGCCATTAATTGTAGATCTCCTAGCTCTACACTAGGATCCCAAATATTCATGTCCGTGAGGGCCATGTTGTGCAAGTAAAACTCAACCATTTTGGCCCTATCCTCTAGTGCACTTTGATCACAAAGATCAATAAACTGCCTGTAGTTCTAAAATGGCATGGTACCCCTTTGTGCTAGTGTTTTAATCTGAAGTTGTAGCCATTGTTCTCTGAGGTAAAGAGCATAGGATTTAGCTGGAATCCTACACTCGATGGCCTCCAAGGAGAGGCTGGCCATACATGTTAGTTGGTTTTCCTTTTCCTGCAGCTGTCCTCTCAAGGGCCTCTGGAGACACCCTAGGTGACTCCTCCTTGTGTTCTTCCCCTTCCTTTTCAATGCCTTCTTCCTCTTTGACTGTTATGAAACCAGCTCACAAAAAGATAGAAAAGAGAGATCCACGCCTTAGAATTCAGCCTCTTCGAGGGGGCAACCTCCTTTACATTACATAAATGAACAATTCTTGGATGATACAAATGACAAAACCTCCTTTCTATATATAGGAGTCTAAGGAGTCACAATATAATCCAGCCAACCTAACAATAATAATATAAAGCCACAAAAATAACAATAGAGGGATTCTATGGGGCACAGAAATAACAATATGGGGGTAATAGGGGCACAACAATATAAATAAGGGGTATAACTACAATAGTAATGGGGTAATCACTAGTATTATAGGGACCCAACATGCCCCTCTCCTTCAAAAAAGTGTTGTCCTCAACGCTTGAGTAGTTCTGGATACTTCTGCATAAAATTCTCATCCTCCCATGTGGAATCTTCAGCGGATAAGTTCTTCCACTTGATAAGATACTCTGAAATTGATCGATTTCGTAGCTGTCGAGTTCTTGTTTCTGTGACTGCTTCCGGTTCCAATATAATTTTTCCTTCCTCATCAAGTTCTGGCAATATTGTTTGAATTGGGAGCTTGTCACCTATAACCTTCTTTAAACATGAAACATGGAAAACTGGGTGCAATCGAGAAGCTGCAGGAAGCTCCAATTTGTATGCCATAGTACCAATCTTTTGCAACACCTTGTACGGACCATAATACTTTGGTGATAATTTATTATCCTTCTTAGCTTGCTTTAGGGACATTTGCTTATATGGTTGTAGCCGTAGGAATACCCAATCACCTACATCAAAACTTCTTTCACTGCGATGTTGATCTGCCTGTTGTTTCATTCTATTTTGTGCCAACACGAGGTTATCCTTTAAGAGTTGGAGGACTTGTTGTTGATGTTCGATGTGATGTTCCACTGCCTGAACCTTAGAATTTTCTCTTAAATATGATGTGATGGATGGTGGTTGATACCCATAAAGTGCCATAAATGGGGTCATTTTTGTTGTTGTATGGAAGGAAGTGTTATACCACCATTCAGCCAGAGGCAACCATTTGACCCATTGTGTCTGTTTATCAGATACAAAGCAACGAAGATATCCTTCCAAACATTTGTTTACTATCTCAGTTTGCCCATCAGATTGAGGATGATAAGATGAGCTATGAGCTAACTGAGTACCAAGACAAGAAAATAATTCTGTCCAAAAATTTCCAGTGAAAATGGGATCTCTGTCACTTACAATAATCTTTGGGTTTCCATGTAGCTTTTGAACTGTTTCCATAAATGCAGTAGAAACTGTACTGGCTTTAAATGGATGTGATAATGCACAAAAGTGTGCATACTTGGTAAGTCTGTCAACTACCACCATGATGACACTCTTTCCCTCAGACCTGGGTAAACCTGTGATAAAATCCATTGAAACCTCCTCCCAACGTTGGCTTGGAATGGATAAAGGTTGTAATAGACCCGGTGTCTTAATTGTTTCAACTTTATTTTGCTGGCAAACCAAACATTCCGCCACAAACTTTTGAATATCTGATTTAAGGCCATCCCAAAAAAATTCCTTCTTAACCCTGTGGTAAGTTTTTAAAAATCCTGAGTGCCCTCCTAAGGGAGAAGTGTGCAATTCCATAAGAATCTTTTGTTTTAACTGGGAATTCTTACAGAGGTATAAGCGATCTTTGTACCATAACGAATCATTTTGCCAGCTAAATGTATCAGAAGTACTGGAATCTTGTTGTAACTTTCGAATAAGTGCCCACACTTCTTCGTCATTCTTCCATTCCTCCCTTGCTTCGTTTATCCAATCTGGTTGGATAATAGAAATGGCACACAACAATGCTTCCACATCCTCATCCTTTCTTGAGAGTGCATCTGCCACCACATTTTGCTTCCCTTTTTTGTAGATGATTTCAAAGTCATAACCCAACATCTTTGTGACCCACTTTTGTTGCTCTTCAGAGGATAATCTTTGTTCTAAAAAGTATTTAAGGCTATCATGATCCGTTTTTACCTTGAAGTGTCTTCCCATTAGGTAGGGTCGCCATTTCTTAAGTGCATGGAGTATTGCCAACATTTCCTTCTCATAAATAGCTTTGCTTAAAAACTTTCCCTTGATTGGACGACTTTCAAAAGCAATGGGTCTTTCATCTTGCATTAGAACAACACCAATTCCATTTCCTGAAGCATCACATTCCACAATAAAGGTTTTTGTGAAGTCCGGTGTAGCTAAGACCGGTGCTTGGCACATTGCCTCTTTAAGATGTTCAAAGGCCTTTGTTGCTTCCGGAGTCCATGAAAATGAATCTTTCTTCAATAATGTTGTTAGAGGTGCTACTATTCTCCCATAATTCTTAACAAACTTGCGATAATACCCTGTCAACCCAAGAAATCCTCGCAGATGCTTTATGGATGTGGGGATTTTCCATTCCTTAATGGCTTTAATTTTGCTAGGGTCTACCTTAACTCCTTCATGAGATACAATATGACCCAAATATTCCACCTCCTGGACTCCAAAGAAACATTTGGATCTTTTTGCATATAATTGTTTCTCCTCCAATAGTTGTAGCACCCTGTCAACATGTTCAACATGATCCTTCCAAGACTTGCTGTAGATTAGTATATCATCAAAAAATACTAACACAAATTTTCTAAGGAATGGTTTGAAAATTGAATTCATCAAACCTTGAAATGTTGAAGGTGCATTGGTAAGGCCAAAAGGCATGACCAAAAATTCATAATGACCCTCATGAGTTCTAAATGCCATTTTCGGAATGTCTTCAACCTTCATTCTGATTTGATGATATCCCGAACGAAGATCCAACTTGGTGAAGTAAATTGATCCATGCAATTCATCAGTAATTCATCAATAACAGGAATGGGGAACTTATCTTTAATAGTGAGCTTGTTGAGCTCCCTATAATCCGAACACATGCGCCATGATCCATCCTTCTTGTGCACCAATACTACTGGAGCTGAGAAAGAACTTTGACTCGGTTGAATTATACCAGCCTCTAGCATTTCTGCAACCATACGTTCAATTTCACTTTTTTGGACATAGGGATATCTGTACGGCCTGATGTTTGGAGGAACACTTCCTGGAATCAGATGAATAGCATGATCATGATCACGCATAGGTGGGAGACCTTTGGGAGTCTCAAATACCTTGGAATGATTGTCCAGGACTTTTTGGAGATCTGGAGAAATAGATGATTCCAATGTGGAAACATCTAGCGAACATAATTGTGCAATTACACCTCTTTGCTCCTTTTTTAGAAGCTTTGTCATGCCATTAGAGCTAATTATCTTTCCTGGTTTCCCTGCAATACCCCTTAATTCAACTTCCTTTCCTTCCACAGAAAATTTCATGAAAAGTTCTTGAAAATTAAAAGCTATTGTACCCAAGGATTGTAGCCATTGGACTCCTAGTACAACATCAGCACCTCCCATTGGAATGGAAAGCATTGGGCTAGTCAATACATATTCTCCCATGGATAGCTTGATATTATGGCACTTTCCAGAACAATTTATTGTTCCTCCATTTGCAATCATCACTTGACACTCTGGTGCTGGATATAGGAAGCAATTCAATTCTTTTGCTACCCTACAATGAATAAAATTGTGGGTGCTTCCTGAATCAATCAACACTATTACCTTTTTCTTCTTGATTTGTCCTTCTATCTTGATGGTTTGAGGAGTGGTAATTCCTGCCAATGCATTACAAGATATGGTCGGATTTATTTGTTCTTCATCTAGGCTTTGTTCCTGGAATATATCCTCTTCTTTTGACCTTTCTTGCTCCTTTTCTTCTTCCTCTTCACAATCTATGTAGAATAATTTCTTCTCAGCACACTTATGACCTTTTGTGTATTTGCTATCACAATTGTAACAAAGCCCTTTTGCTCTTTTTTCTTCCAATTGTTGTGGTGTCAACCTTGTAGGTTGTGGAAGACTATGGGCAACAACACTTCCGTCTTTATAGTTGTGAACGGTATGCTTCCTAGTTGCCATAATTTTGCTTTCCATTTTTCTTGCTAACCTGAATGCCTTCTCTAATGAATCAGGTTCCCAAAGGCGCACATCATGTTGGATATTATCCTTTAAAGACCCTATGAACACATCAATCCTATGCTCCTCTGGAATATCTTTTACCCTTATGTTCAATTTTTGGAACTCATCAATGTGCTCCATTATTGAACCCTTTTGTTTGAGACTTATCAATTGGCTAAAAAAAGTGTTGCTTTTTGTATCCTCATAATGTGCTATCAATTCTTCCGTAAAAATTGCCCAAGTGATAAATTGTTTACGAGAACAAAGCCATTGATACCATACAAACTGATTTGGTTCCAAATATAAAGTTGCCATACGTACCTTTTGTGTGTTTTGCACATTATTGAGATCGAAGAATTGCTCCATCTGTAATATCCATGTGGCGGGATCCTTGCCATCAAACTTCCTCACATCGATTTTTGGAACATGGTGAGTCTTCGATCCAACATTAGAGTCTATGGAATCATGATTAACATTTCTTTTATTCTCATCATGAGTTTCCTTTACTACCTTTTCACCATTAGTGACCCTTTCTTGTAGCAACTTCTTCAATTCATCCATCTTATCATCCATGCCATCAAATTTAGCGTCAATCTTAGCTTCCATGCCATCCATCTTAGCTTCCATTCCCTTTATCTTAGATTCCACGCCATTTACCTTAGATTCCACGCCACTTATCTTAGCTTCTGTTAGCTTTTGTGAGCGTGACATTTGTTGCACTTGTTCTTCTAATTTTGATATATCATGTAGCATTTCTTCCTCTTCTTCATGAGTCATGCTAGAGCTTTCAGGTTCCTTACTAGGTGTTTGCATTTTCTTTCCTCAGGGCATCAGTTACCGATAATAAAGTTTTACTATGCCCTTTGAATCCGTTGAACCAAGCCTACACAAAAATTAAAAAAAAACTACACACCTTTTTTCACTTTATAGAAGCCTGATATTGAATCTGATGTATCTCTGTAATTTCGGATCCTCCAATTCTGAAATTGCTACCTGTAGTAGCCTTCTACGTCCTCTTTCCAATGCCTCAAGTCTGAGCCAAATTGGATTCTCCAAGGAAGAGTTATGTGAAATCTCCCACAGTGACTTGCTTTTAGACTGGTTCAGTAGAGCGAACTTGTACGACGTGCCACGAGTCACTGTTTCAACCTTTGAATCTGAAACAAACACACAAGAAACTACAGTCCGTCCTCTTTCTGTACCGTTTTACGAAATTTCAATCCGATCCTCAGAGAGAGAGTTATGACGATTTTCCCCAGGTCACCTGTTTTGAATGTAATTCAGGAGTCTGCAAAAAGACCAACTTCCTCAGATCATATCTCCGAAAATATCGCGAGAAAAGCTCTGAAATTTGGACCCAAGGTTCAGCGCCAATTCTTCTCAAATGGGTTTTTTTTTGCGACTTCTGAAACATCACAGAAAAAAAGTTATATCGAAAATGCCACGATGACCTGTTTGGAGCAGCGAAACCCTAGAATCCAAAGCTCTGATACCAAATGTTATGAAACCAGCTCACAAAAAGATAGAAAAGAGAGATCCACGCCTTAGAATTCAGCCTCTTCGAGGGGGCAACCTCCTTTACATTACATAAATGAACAATTCTTGGATGATACAAATGACAAAACCTCCTTTCTATATATAGGAGTCTAGGGAGTCACAATATAATCCAGCCGACCTAACAATAATAATATAAAGCCACAAAAATAACAATAGAGGGATTCTATGGGGCACAAAAATAACAATATGGGGGTAATAGGGGCACAACAATATAAATAAGGGGTATAACTACAATAGTAATGGGGTAATCACTAGTATTATAGGGACCCAACATTGACAGAAGGACTAACATCATAGATGAGGGTTTTGATGTCATCCTCTGTTGGTAAGTCTCTGAAGACTAACCATTTTATAGGTATCCTAAGGTTTTGGAGGGCAACCTCAATGAGGATTTTGATCAAACCATGGTGAGCCAATTATTGGGAATTCCCTTCCTTTACTTTGTTGTTGGAGTCTATGAGTGATATCATCAATAAATAGGGTATGCTGAGTCTTTGGTGAATTGGTGTTTCTACCCCAAATCTTAGTTCCTCAAGCATCCTAAAATGGTAGCCATAAACAACACTGTATCTACCCTCATATGAGATATATTTGATGAGTTGGTAGCCTACCTCACTCCATGGGTATGGCAGATTGTCCCTCACTCAATTTTTATCCTCTGTGGGTTCTTCACCTTCTAAAAAGAATTTCCTTTTTTCCGCCTGACTGTCTGCTTTGTCTTCTTTTCTCCATGTAATTCCTAGGGGAAGTGTGGTCACCCTATTGATGAACTCTGGGGTGAGATATATAGTGAACCATCTAACTATAACAGTGGCATGGATTCTACTGTGTGGAGTGAGGGAGTGAGCAAATTATTGAGAAAACAACGTTTCCTGTGTATGTAATCCACTAGCTTTTTAGAGGACTTCTAGCTCATTTTCTTGTAAATGGGGATGGATTTTTAGATCCTAACTCTTTAGAATGGTGGTAGTGTACAATTCTCTTGATATTCCCTCTTGAACCCCTCTTTGCCTATCCTGTAGACTACTCTTGTAGATTTTTCTTATAGGAATTCTCTTGCGGAACGATGGATCCTTGCTTCCAATGGGTGCACAGAGTTATGAGAGCTACTTGAGTGAGGGAGTTTCAAGGAGGTGGAATGCATGAATGCATGAAAACGATGTTTTGTTTCCCTTTATACCACCTCATCATTCCCACTCCTTGTAATCAGCTCCCATAGTTGTTAAATCCATAGTTAACCACTTCTTGTCCTAATCCTCCTCTGTTCTTTGAGTTGACTGCAGCTATGTGTGAGAGGACACCTTGCTTTGTATGTGATGACTGAATGAAGGTGGCCAAGTTAACTGGCCACATTTTCACTTACAAACCAACTACCTTGTAACCTTTACAACTTTTTATCAAATGATGCATATGAGTGGGTGAGTGTGATACTTACCTATGGTCTCGATGCCATGCTGCAGTTTGTCGAGGATCAGAGGTGTTGCGTTGTTTATTTGTTGCATGGTCATTCTTCTTCCTCTTCTACTGTCTGCTGATGGTATCTGTGACTGCAGATATGATGCTGCTACTGTTGTGTAGCTCCTGGATTACCACTTGGAAATGTTTGGTGTCTCCCTTAGAATTTCTTGATCATGTTGTTGGATGGTGTTGTGAGGATGTTGTAATGAATGGACAGAGGGAGTAGGAGTCTGTGTGAGTATAGGGATGATGGTAATGGATGAGGTGACGGGTTAGATCATGTCTAGAATGAAGTTTGGGGACCTAACCAACCTACCATTCAGGGGATCCTGTAGAAACAATATTCACCTTAAATTGAAGTAATGAAGTAAAAAAATAATGAAATTGATGGAGGGATGCATGGTAATGAGTGGAGGAGATGAATATATGTGAGTTAGGGTTCCCTTAGGATCTTCTCTTTGCTTCTTGATTGTATTTCTCACCCACCTGCAAATAACAATTATGTCTTTTTTCTTTTCTTTTTTTCTTTTATTATTATATTTTTTTTTTTGAAAAACACCTAGGCTGCCTAAGAGAGGTTTTCACCCTAGATATCTGTCCTAGGCACCTCAAGGAAGGTTTTCACCCAGGGATCTTCTTACTTTTTTTCATTTTTTCTCATCCTTTGGTTGCCTTACAATGTTTTCAACCCAAAGATGGGACTCAGGCACCTCATGGAGGTTTTCACCTAAATCCTTATTCTTTTTTCTCATTTTCAGTGTCCTAATGAGGGAGGAGCTAGAACTTGCTCCACTATGATTACTGTCTTATTGATATTGTCAATGAGCTCTTGTTTTGATAAAGGCCTCTTGTACATTTTCAATCGGTATCCATTAACAAGAAATGGAATGGCTTCTTTATCTATAGTTATGATTTGCATTTAACCATTATCATGACATATTTCCACCACATAAGGTCTAAGCCATCTTGTCCTTAGCTTTCCCTTGAAGTCTTTATAACTAGAATCATATAACAATTCCCAGTCTCCCTCTTGAAAATGCTTCTCCCTGATATTCTTGTCATGCTAGATCTTCCTTTGAAGTTGAACTATCTCTGTATGTAGGAGGGCCTACATTTTGAATTCATCCAAGCCATTCAAATGGAACAATATTTCTTTCTGTGCATGACTGAGATCCAAATATAATTGGGCTGCCATCCTCAATGTGTTATATTCAAAATCAATGGACAACAAAGACTTTTTCCCATAGACTAGCTCATAGGGTGTAAATCCAGTGGTGGTATTCGATGTTGTATTATAGGCCCAAGTGGCCTCAACTAGTCTCTCTACCCAATCCTTCCTGTTGTTGCTCACTACCATGGTTAATATGTTCTCCAGTGCCATATTGGTGACCACCACTTGCCCATTAGCTTGTGGATGATAAGGAGTGGAGGTTGTATGCTTGATTTTGTGATGGTTGAGCAATTCTTCAATCATGTTGGAGGTAAACTGGCTGCCTTGATCTGTGACTAGCTCTCCTGGGTACCTAAATTTGCAGAATACATTCTCCCTTAGGAACTCAACCACCTTCTTTTTTGTTGCTGCCTTAATCGCCTTGGTTTCATCCCACTTAGTCAAATAATTAGTGCACACAATAATGTACTCCTTTTGCTTTGAAGGAGGGTTTATAGGCCCAATCAAGACCATGACCCACTTGTCAAATGGCTCAAAAGTCACTTGAGGTTGTAGGGGCATTTCATCTCTTGGAGTAGGCTTTCCCATCCTTTGGCACCGATCACACTAACTAATGTACTTTTTCACATCCTGATGAAGAGTAGGCCAATAATAGCCAACTTGAAACACTTTGAATGTTGTCCTCTTTGTTGCAAAGTGACCTCAACAAGGCCCATCATGACATGTCAAAAGGATGTCAAAAATTTCCTCTTCCCTTACACACCTTCTCAAGATTTGATCTAGACCAAGTTTGAACAGAATGCCCCAAATCTAGGTGAAGGGTATGCTTTTCCTGACTATCTTGCTCTTTTCTTTGGAGGGAAAGTTTTGTGGGAATTTTGTTGATACCAAATAGTTTGCTATATCAACAAAGCATGGGGAGAGAACTGAAATAACAAACAAATGCTCATCTGGTAACTGGTCATACACAATTCCTTCTTCACCTGTGGGTAGATTCATCCTAGATAGAAAGTATGCAACAACATCTTCCTTACCATGCTTATCAACAATAGTTAGATCAAACTACTGTGATAAAAGCAACCATCTTATAATTCTAGCATTCACATCCAGTTTGTTCATTAAATATTTGATTGCAGCATGATCAGTATGCACAAATGTTTGATAGCCTATAACGTAATGCCTAAATTTGTTTAATGAATGCATAACAACCAGGAGTTCCTTTTTGGTCATAGTATAGTTTAGCTCAGCCTTTGACAGGTCCTTACTGATAAAATAGATCCAGCATAGGGCAAGTTCTCCTCTTCCTGACCTAAGGCTGCTCCTATGGCTTTGTGTGAGGCATCAGCATGAATATGAAAAGGGAGGGCCTAGTTTGGGCCTCTAAGGATTGGTGCAGTGGTTAACTTACCCTTTAGAATGTCTAAGGCTTCTTGACAACTCTTTGACCATATAAACTCAGATTCTTTGGCCAAAAACCCAAACAAAGGAGAGGCCAACGTGCTGAAGTCCTTTATTAACCTTCGGTAGTATCCAGCTAACCTTAAGAAACTCCTGACATATCTCCACTTTTGTGGAGGTGGGACTCTTTGGATGATTACTATTTTTTTTGGCTCCACCTGCAGTCCTTGCTGAGATATTGAATGACCTAGCACGGTCCCTTCAATCATTAAGAATTCACATTTTTCTGGACTGAGAGACATGTTCATTTCAATGCATTTGTGCAATAATTTGCCTAAGTTAGTCAGGTCTTCTTGAAAATCACAGCCATAAGGTGTAAAGCCATCCATATAGATTTCCATAGCATCATGTACTAATTCAAAAAAAATACTCAAGACTTCTCTCTGGAAAGTGGCAAGAGCATTGCATAGGCCAAAAGGAAGGACCCTATAGGAAAAAGTACCCCAAGGACAGGTGAATGTGGTCTTATCCCGGTCTTTTGGGAAGATTTGGATTTGGTTGTACCCACTGAATCCATCTAGGAAGGAAAAAAACTTCTTCCCTACTAGGCCATCTAGCACTTGGTCAATGAAGGGTAGGGGAAAATGATCCTTCTTTTGTGGCTTTGTTCAACTCCCTATAATAAACAAAAATCCTCCACTTACCATTTTTCTTGGGAGCTAACACTAAAGGAGAGACCCACTCACTATCTGAGATAGGGTAAATGAATCCTACATCTAGCAGTTTTTGCAGTTCTTCTTTGACTATGTCTTTAAGAGCTGGATTCATCCTCCTTTGTGGTTTCCTGACTAGCTTGCAACCTTCTTTGATGTATATGTGGTGAGTACACATTGAGGGGTGTACTCCCTTCATTTCCTTATAACTCCAAGCAAAGGCTTCTAGGTTTTCTCTCAACATGTTGCATAGATTTTCCTCTTCTAAAGCAGAAAGAGATGGATTGATTTTCAAAGTTTTCTTTGGGCCAAATTCTATGGTTTTGACACGGAGTGGGTTGGAATTGGCCAAGCATAAGTCAATTGGATGATTGTTTTGGGTTTCCCTTACTTCTTCTTCTAATGGTAGTGAACTAGGAGTTGGACTTTGGAGCAGGTGTTCAATTCTTGATGGTCATATTCCTAGCTCTGCAACTAATGTAAGCATTAGTTGTGGCCAACAATGGCCTCCCAAGGATGAGAGGGTAACTAGTAAGCTTAGCCTTAGGCTAGAGAACTAGGAAATCTGCAAGGTACTCCCAGGAGTCAATGGAGACCATCACATCCTCCATAATTCCCTCCAGGGTGACTATGGAATGGTCTACAGTTGCAAAACTGTTGTGGTCTTCCTCAATGACCCTTGGAGGTTGAGCTTGAGCATGGTGTCCTTGGTCATCACATTAATGGCAGCCCCAAGATCAATTAGAGTATGTGGGACAATGGTGCCATTGATGCGCACATCTACTATAGGGCTTCCAGGGTCCAAATATTTTGGACATATTACCTGCCCTAACATTAAGTCAGACAACTGCCTAATGACATTAATGGTAGGGGCATCCCTTTTTCTTCTTCCTGGATGCTTGAAGCACTTCTCCTTAATCAAATTATTGTAAATGGGAACATCTTTGATTGCCTGGAGAAGGGGGATCTTTACACATAGATTTTTCAATTCTCCAAGAAGTTCAGTTTCTTCTAGGGTAGGCTGGAGTGGTTGGGCTAATCTCTCAGGAAAGGGTGGATTTACTTCAAGGTTGCTTTCCTCTCTTTCTTCCTCAACCTCCCTATGTGGAGAGGGAGGTTGGTTATCAGGGATAATTCTCCCAGATCTTAGGCTTATCCCCTATATTTCTACAACATAAGCTAGGTATGATGTCTCTCCACTGTAGACTTGTTTAGCCTACCTATTGTTTGGGTTTGGATTTGGATGAGAAGGCATCTATGGTTTCTTAGGTGGAGTAGAGTGCAGGAGTTTTGGTTGGGTAGGTGGTGGAGGTAATAGGGCTGGAACATTGTTGAACTGGGGCCTCCACCCCTCGAGTGGGGCATTCCACTGAGGTTGTGGTTGAACATAAGGTTGAAATGACTGGTTGGTTGGATGTGAATGATACTGAAATGTATAGGACCAAGGAGGGGGTGTAAACTAGGAAGGATGAGTAGGGGGTCGCCAAGAAGGTATAACTGTGGTTTGGTTGGGGCTGTAATATGCATGGGATGACCCTTGCATACCCTGTTGGTATTGTCTAGGCCCAGGAGGTCACCTTTGGTTGATGTAGCAAAGCTGCTCAGTGACCCCTTCAGCCCCTTGATATAAAAATTTGAGTCTAGGTAAGGAAGGGCACTTTTTTGTGGAGTGGTTTTCTTCACAGACTGAGCAAATCTTAATATAATTCAATGGACATTTGTTCCTAGGATGCCTCCTGGTGCATCTAGGACAAAAGATGGCCAGGGATCTTTCTACTTCCTCTTGCTTCCTTTTGATGTTCATGGTGTCCAATTTCAAAGAAAGGGTTTGCATCATATCACTTTTGAAATCTTCCAACATATTTCCAATTTCACCCTTGATTGATGAGTTGGAGGATGATGTACTGGCCATACGTTAACTGCCCCTACCCTTTTTCCTGGTTGCCCTAGAATGGTTTCTAAAGACAATCTTAATATCCTCATAGGGTAATTGGTAGATATCTCCTCCTACTATCATATGTAAGATATCCAGAAGATCCTCCCTTACTCCTCTAAGTAGGACCAACTTTAGTGACTTAGGGTCAAGTGTGCACCTAGCCCTTTTGTAACTGAGCTGGAATCTTTCTTCATAGTCTTCTAAGGATTCATCCTCACCTATGGTCGCTGAAAATCTATTCTTTAGTGTCCTTTGACCTACACTAGTCCCTATATTTGTTGTTAAAATCTTGTTGCATCTGAGTCCAATTTGTGATGCTATCTCTAGGTAAACCCATGAACCAGCGCAATGCTGCATCCTTGAGGGTAGATGGAAACAATCTTAACTTTTTCTCATCGTCTGTATAGTCATAGGTTCGGCATATAACACCAAAGTCAAATAGGAAAGTGCCAGGGTCCTCTGTGGTTAGGCCATGGAAATGAGGTAGAGCAGAGGGGCTTATATTCTTCATCTTAGTGTCCCCATTGGTCTCCCTGATGGGTAAGGTACCCTCAATTCTCTCTCTATTTCCTTTGTAATTTCAGTTTTTAGCCATTGGTTCAATAGGAATGGGTTTTTCCTCTTATTCTTCCCCTGTAGGTTCCTTAAATATGTAAGGTTTGCTCACCTAAAGGGTCTTCCAATTCACCGCCACTAAAGAAGAGAGAAAGTTGACTGTTGGATGTAGTGGGGGTATTTGACAAGAATTTCCCTAAATTGTCCCTATTCCTACAAGGCATGAAAGGAAATTTTTTTGGGTTGGTTTTTGTAAGATTTTCTTTAAAGCTAGAAAGTACTTTGCAGAAATGAAATTGTTGATTGAAGGAAAAACTACTGATAGAATGATAACTACTTGCAGAATGGAAAGGAAAGCAGATAATGAAAATGAAAGAAAGGAAGATACTAACAAAGAAACTACTTGTTGAATTGAAATTCTACTTGTAGAATGGAAAGGAAAGTAGATAATGACAACTAAAAGAAAGGAAGAAACTAGATTACTTTTTCAGAAATAAACTAATGGAAGAAAGTTGGAAACTAGAAATAGAAGAAAAGAGTAGTAATCACTTCTACTCTGACACCTCCTCGGCAATAGTGCCAAAAAGTGATGAGCCTAGGTATCACAACAAGAATGTTGCAACTCCCAGGGCTACCAGCTTTACTTATCAACCTAGGTTTTGTACAAACTTGTAGGTGACAGTGCTATATGCACAAGTAAAAGTGAAGGTTCTGCTTGTTGTCACTGCTCATCTGGCAAGAGACCCCAGGGGTCCAAGCCAGACTTCTACAAGGTCAGAAGAAGCTTAATTCTTTGATGGAAGAAGAGCAAATCTATTCTAAGAGAGAGTTACTCTACTGCAGTAATGAAGAAAACAACATGTAATGATAAAACACACCATAACCTAACTAACCATCTAAACAACTATGCTAAATAGAATTGGTAAATCCACACTAACCTAATGCCGCTATCTAAGTTGCATAGGTAAAGAGCATTAAACTATACTGAGTTATAAGCAAAGGAACTAAACTAAATCTGCTTTCAAGCAGAAGAGCAACTGAAGATCGAAATTGGTGAGAGGAGGATGTAAGGACGCAGTAGTGCATAGGGACCATTGGATCGATCAACGAACAGAAGATGGATGGCAAAGATCTTATCACGGGGGCTTAAGTGAATAGATGGATGAATAGGATGAATGGTTGAGATTTTATCGTGGGTGATTTAGGGAATAGGTGAATGAACAAGGTAACGAAGTAGATGAATGGCGAAGGTCTTATCGCGAGGAATTAAGTGAATGGATGGACGAATAGGGTAACGAAGCAGATAAACGACGAAGATCGTATCGTAGGCGGTTTAGTGATTAGATGAATGAACAAGAGTTAACAAGGTACGAATGGCAGAGATCTTATCGCGGAGGTTAAGTCAAGATACGGACAGTTAAGATTAATCAGAGGATGGACGGCGAAGATCATATCATGGGAAGAAAACATGCGAGAATGATGGAGCGGGCTTTGAAAGCGGTAAGCAGTTTCTCATGCGCCCTCAAAGCTGCAAGTTGTATTTCTGAATTTCATAGGATTAGCCTAAGCAAGTGACACATAGCATGAGAAAACCACTTTTCTCACGTGCTCTCAATAGGATAACAGTCGTGCAAGAATTTGAGCGAGATTGCACGATAGCCGTCGGATTAGGCTAGATAGATCAATGGTGGAGATCGGCCAAGCTAGTTGGCGACCAGGTGACACGACAGCCATTGGATCAGGTGAGGCAAATTGACAGTGGGGGTTTAAAGCACATAAAGTGTTGAGGTGACGTGATAGCCATCGGATCAGGCGAGGCATATCGACAGTGGGGAATTAAAGCGCATAAAGTAGGTGGAAGACTTCACGTGAGGTGGCTGATGGATAAACTAATGAATCGAATGGTGATTGGGAAGGTTTGTTGTGGATCGGATGGTAAGGGGATTATGCATGAAGAATGTGCTCAAGGAGGTTTCAATGAAAACGACAGAAAAACTAGTGAGGGTGAACAAGTAACTGCACCAAACAACAAACTCCATAGCTCATACGAGAACCAAAAACCTGTGTTTTTGGGGTTGCTAGAGGGTCTTTTCCTCAATTCATGGTCCCAGAGGGAGGAGGTGAGGCTGAGACACCTTCAGACAACCTTATGGTGATATTTTTCTCCTAGCTAACCTGTGAACTAAAAGAAGGCACAAATGGAAGTAAACTAAAGCACAACCAATCTACTCTACACTACTGTAAGCGGAATGCAGCAACTTAAGCAAATGAGCAGAAAACCATGAATCATCTATGCTATACTGCTATAATGGAAATGCAGCTACTTAAGAAATTTAACAGAACCAGAAAGCTACTTAAGCAAATGAACAAAACTAGAAATCTATGTTAGCATACATGTACAATAAAGAGGAGCTTTAGCTGCTCGGGTTGGGCCCTAACCCAAGAGCTTCAGCCCTCTGAGTTAACTTAGTGCTAGCTCAAAACAAAACTCATCTTTATTATAAAAACCATGGATTACATAGAAAACTGTCACAAGTCTTGTAGCTTAGAAATAAAGTAGAGTTTTACAATAAGAATCTAAATCCCACTGAGGTCCTAAGCCTCTCTACTTATACATCTAAAGTCTCCAACGACTTCCTTCCCATTAGGGAGGCCTGGCTCCCCACTCAAGATATCTGGTTTCTGTCACTTTCACTTTCTTGGTTGTATTTTAGTCCTCATGATTTTTTTGTTTGCACTCCGAGCTGATGGAGGAATGTTCGAATGGAGGGGTAGTAAATGAGGAGGATTTTCCTCCTATAATTCCTCTCCCTTGTCCCATTCGAGTTTTGACCAAGGTATTTACCACAGTTCCTTGATTTTATCCTTTATTCCTGCATTGCATGCACATTAGACCACAAAGCAAAATATCCAACTCTAACTCATCTCATAAACAAAATATAATCAAAACTATGCAATAAGTTGTGAGAATAGTTGGTTTGACTAAGCTAGGAGGTGAACTAAGGCAAATTAAGGTCCATATAATTACCCAATGATGAGGCTCATCACAAGGAGAAGAATTATTGGGTCTTCAAAAAGATGTAACTTATGTGGGTGAATTCAAGAAATGTCAAATATGGTTGTGTTGTTGAGTTGAGTAGAGACTAGGAAGCCTCCGTGTGGAAGAGGAAGGGGCAATTGTCATTGGAAGAGTTCTACATAATAAAGGAGGAAAAATATAGATGTTTGGTATTGATTGATTTTGATTTTAAACTAGCTTAACTCTATTTGTACTAGGCCACCCTCTATCTCCCCTGACTTGGAAGAGCTGCATGAGTTTCTTATAAGTTTTTAGTTATCAAGGTTTATGCCTTGCAATTTCCAATTTCTTTCATAGTTGTCTAGGTGACCCGGGTTACTCTCCAAATCACCCTTGTAAAAGGATCCATCACTCAAAGGATAGTGGTGAAGGGTAAAAGCTCAATACTCCGTAGTTCACCTCTATATGCTCTAAAGAGAGAGAATACCCTATCCCTACAAGAAGTATCAACTCATTGGTCAGGGTGGAAGTGGAACTATGGATAGTGTTCTATACTTTTGGTATTGTTTGGAGGTGCAAAGGATGATAGAAAGAGGGACAATAGTGAATTGTATAAACAAAAGAGAATCATATAATTGAGGTTCAGAGAAAGAAGTGAAAGAAATGGAAGCCATTGTGTGTATTTGTTTGTTGGTGTTATTGTCAATCTATCAATGAAAATATGATGTTTCTTTTACTCCATGGTATAACTACCTTATAGACTGTGAATCAAAGAGTAATATCATCGTGGATAGAAGGATATTTAGTGTAGATACCCCCTCCTCAAATTTGTCTATTTCGACCAATGAAGTAATATTTTATAACATCACAAGTTCTAATCTATAGGTTCCTTTTGGTATCTATTTGACAACTTGAGTGTTTACTCAAGATTCATCCTATACCTTCAATATTAGGCACTAGGGAAGACATTGGATACATTTACATTTCTTTCCATTTTCTTATCAAAAGTACAATCTTATAAGTGCCATATTTTCAATAGCCACCCAAGACTTTGGTCTATTGTACAATTTCCAAATCTGAAATAGTTCACATATGATGAAGAAATATCTCATCAATATAATTTAACTAACATTGGTCCTGACCTTTATTCCCTCCAATAATTCCTTAGAGTTTGTCAATGCCATTGAAGTTGTTTATGTGATAGTACTATTGAGAGGGGTAGTGTTGTTGTAAGTGAAGAAGGTTTAGAAGGTGTAATTGCAAGTATAGTATTTCAAAATTAGTTAATCCTGATGGAAGGTGATCACGAAAATTTTCTGTGTGGTGATGCATCCACCAACTTATGTGATTTGGCCATTGTGATACAAATTAGTGATGGCCTTCATAAAATATTAATGCTTCATTGGTCTTCACTCCTAAGACTAAATCTTCAATTTCTTTTAAAAGCACTTTCTTCCTACCTCACTACCATCCAAGGGAATCCCATATGGATTAATTTTCCTATACTTTTGTCCTTATTTTTAAGGTTTGAAATTCTACCTTCCAAATATGTACTATTCAGTGGTATTTCTTGTGTATTGGAACACTTTGGATTTTTCAATTATTAGAAACTACCTTTTTCTTAAGATTAAGATTTTCTATGAGATTATATCTCATGGTTGGGGTGATTCTTTCTTCACAAAATGTATGGTTTCTATTTTAAATATCATCTATCTTGATTAGATTGTTAAAATAAAAAAGAGTGGTTTCCTACAAATCCATATTTCTTAATTCCTTCAAGATATGAAACAATGATCACGACATGGTGAGATTAAATTAACAATGCCTTAAACATGTATATATGAAAAAAAAAAGATTATTCTAGCCAAATACAAAAAAGTGAGAAAGAAGCTCATCTTTCACTTCATTTCCTTCCCTCGAGTTGAAGCACAAGTCTTCGATAAGGATGGGAAAGGAATAAATTTGACTGATTTCAGTCTCTGACTATCCTCTTTCTTTCAGTTTTTGTTGATCACTTCTATTATGATAGCCTCTTTCTTGGATTGAATTTGAATTTGAAACTGTCTGTTCTACTGAGTTCAAAGTTAGCTCAAGGACTTAGATCGATAGAAAGCAAGACACTATGCCTTTTCTCTTTTATCTTTCATTTTCAGCTAAGAGATACATAGGATAAATCCAACTCATAGAGCTTCGGTAGTACTCTTATCCTATGTGGTAGAATCAATGTTGAATTCCCAATATATTTGCAAGCCTCAAGGTTCAAAACCTAATGAATATGCAAGGGAGAAAAAGGATGTTAAATTTTTTGACAAAAGGGTACTCAATGATAGGCTAGGAAACTGCCAAGAATGTATACAAAAAACCTAGGAGTGTTAACTTTAAGTCTTTGAAGTAACAATTAATTTGGGACAAGAATCAATGATTGGCTATAAATTTGTCAAGAATGTGTAAGATAGATCTAAAAGTGCCAAATTGGATAGTCTAATGTAGAGCCAACAACCCCTCTAGGCCAATTGAGGTGCACATCATGAAAACCAATAAGTCAATGGAAGGACATGCAACAATTGCAGAAATCCAAGAAATCATCATTAAGTAAGCTACAATGTCAACAAAAATTATAAATATCAGATTCATAATAAATATAAGAATAATATATGTAGTTAAAGGAGCATGAACATAAATCATTTTTATAAGACCGTGTAGAAAGAGGCATCAAGCGAGTGTAGTTGTGCACAATCAATATCTTCTTGAGATAAAACACCACATCCTTTAATCTCCAATGATGTCATTTTAGGTGCTATAATCTCAAGTCGAGTCAAATGGGTACATATTCATAAGTTAAGTGAGTAAATCCCAACCTGCAATGATAATACTCTAGTCTTTAGCATACCAAATAAAATAAGAGGCAGTCACAAACCAATAACTCAATGGAAGGACATGCAACAATTGCAGCACCTAAGAAATTGTCATTAAGTGTTGGCTTATTGGAGCCTGACCCAGGTTCAGAGTTAATTTAGCCAAACAAATCCCGGTACTATTGGCCCTTTTGGAAATAGTCCACGGAGCGCAAACTAAGGTCTCACCTGAAGTAGCATGGGCGGGTGCTAGAACCAGGTTTCCACACCCTGGAGATGTCTGATGAGTTCAAGTGGTCCGCGGTTTGACCCTGCATACAAGTCACTTTGCGCACATTCCCGTACCTTGCAGCCTGATATACTTCCTTCGTGCAACCCTACCGAGGGGCTGAACGTCGCGCTCTGCGTTATTACCCAAGACCTTAATGGTATTCCAACATTGGTTAATTATATTTGCATACTTGAGTGCTCTAAGTATACTTAACAATATAAACCATTCATATAGGTGTGCATAGTAAATAAACAATATATTTGCAAATCATATCAAACATGCATTAACCCAAGAACATATACACATAATTATGATAAAACTTATCTTTATTAATTCCTTCCTCAGTTACAGACTCGACTCCGCCATGCGCACTCAGCTGTAGGGGTCCGCGCACTCAGCTGCAGAGCCTTCTCCTACTCTACAACCCAAAGACACACTTTACACTTGTGACTCAATCACTTAGACTTGTCATTCTTTTCTCTCCTTTTTCTATCTTTTACACTTAGATCCTCGCTCTATTTATACAATCCCATGGTCCATGGACCATGGGTAGGTCTATCCAGCTGACATTACATTACAAAACTAAGGCAGACAACCCTGTGACTCTATTATACTTTCGCGCCCTGTGCCCGCAATTCGTGGAGCTTTACAACAAAATTCGGTCAAAACTTGGGATTTGAGCCCCAAAACATGCCTTGGGGGGGTTCCATGCTGAATAGGCCCCCAACACAAACATCGTGACTCACCCTCGAATCACTCTTGTGGCATGATGATTTTTGCATGGACCCCCTCCAGCTGTTCTTGAACTGTGCAGAGGTCAACAATGCACTGAGCTATTGCTTCCTGGATCTGTTGCATACACTATTCTGAGACCTCTGTGTCTGGAGTGCTTTTCTACATCTGTGCCAGTATCCCTCGCATTTGTTTATAGTCCCGCACCTTTATCCGGATCCTTGGAGTGTGAAGACTGTGCCTCTGTCGGTTAGTCAGATAGTCGGGCCACCCGTGAAGGGCTTCAAGCGGCTGCCATTCACTTTGCCTGGGAAAGGCTCTCCATTTAGTTTGACTAGCTGTCCTGTGCCTCCATCTGTGACCTCCTTAACCACGTATGGTCCCAGCCAATGCATTCTAAACTTTCCTGGGAATTTTTCAAACTTGTTGTCATACAGCAACACTAAGTCATTTACTTTGAAGGTGCACAACTTAATATGGTGATCGTGACAGGCCTTTTCACGCTACTTTTGTACCCGCTAATCAAAACCCACTAGGAATAGTTCCTCCTCAAGTTCTTCCAGTTGCGTGAGCCTTTCTTCTAAAGCCTGGTAGTCCATCATACCTATGAGCACTGCTATGCGCAAACTAGGTACAATATACTCCATCGGCATGATAGCTTCCATGCCATAAACTAATAGGAAAGGTGTTTGTTCCATCAGTTTCTTACACGTTGTCCTATAAGCCCATAGTACTACAGGTACACGCAGGTCCCAATCGCTTTGTTGTGCGTTGCACACTTTGGTTAGCACAATCTCTAGTATTTTGTTGAATGCTTCTACTATCCCATTGGCTTGTGGGTGATATGGTGTGCTTTTCTAATGATACACCTGGAACTCCTCTGTGAGTGCACTGATGGTTTCATTCAGGAAATGCGTAGCATGATCTCTCATTAAGATTTTCAGATAGCCAAATCGGGTCAACACATGTTCGAACAAGAAATTTGCAGGCATAGTGGCCGTGTAGTCTTTGATTGGCTGCGCTTCCGCCCAATGAGTCAGGTACTCCATCGTGGTGATGATGTATCGCATGCCCATTTTTCCCCTGGGGTTTGATAGGTCCTACAAAGTCGATTTCCCATTTTTCGAAGGGCTACAATGTCATTTGTGGATTCAAAGGCATTTCATCCCTTCGCAATGGTTTACCAGCCCTTTGACATATATCGCAAGCCTTATAGTGTGCTTTTGAATCCTGATGAAGGGTTGGCCAGCCCAACCTTGCGCGAAGAATATTTTGTCCGGTTTCTCATATTGCATAGTGTCCTCCTGTAGCACCCCCATGTGCTTCCGTGAGGATCTGACTTTGTTCAAATTTAGGTACGTACCTTTGCAATATCTCATCATTTCCCATTTTGTATAGGTGCCCCGCGATGATAGAAAAATATGCCGCATGCACCACCAATTCCTTATTTTTTTGGATGGAGTATTCCTTTCGCGCAATCCCTATTGTAAGAAAGTGGATTATATCTCCGAAGTGTCAATCTGTGAAGCACAAAAAAGAGAGTTGTGAGTCAGGTAATCCTTCCTCCAAACCAGTAGGTTCCTCGCCCATCTCAATACATGATAAGTGATCCGGTCCTGCATTCAGGCATCCAGGTTTTACCACAACCTCAAAGTCATATTCTTGGAACAATAAGAGCCACCTACAGATGCGCCCCCCAACACAGGCTTATTGACCAAGTACTTTAGTGCGGAATGGTCTATATACATCTTGAAATGTCCTCCTAGAAAATAGTGTCGATATTTTTGGAGCGCGTACACCATTGCCAGTCCCTCGCGCTCGGTTGTGGAATAGTTCTTTCTGGATTTGGACAATATTTGACTTGCAAATGCGATAGGGTGATCCAAGCCTTTGCTACCTTCTTGCGTGAGCACCACTCCTAGCGTGATACA
Source organism: Pinus tabuliformis (assembly GCA_031772625.1). Lineage (NCBI taxonomy): Eukaryota > Viridiplantae > Streptophyta > Pinopsida > Pinales > Pinaceae > Pinus > Pinus tabuliformis. Next base: position 209,631,480 of record CM062809.1, on the reverse strand, counting down.
TGATGCATCAATATGGACAGGAAACTCCACATCCCATTTTGGGAAGACCAGGATTGGAGAGGAGGCCAATTTCACCTTTAGGACATCCAAGCTCTTCATACAATCATCATTCCAGCAGAATGTGACATCCTTTTTCAATAGTTTCTCCATCGACACAGTGATGTCAGGATCTTCAATTAATGGTCCTTGAACCTTGTGATAGCCTTCAGTTTCTGGAATGTTGATTTTTCGTGGATCCTCATCATCCTCCTCAATATTTACATTGTAACACTCCAGCACGCAGCTTAGCTAGGTCGCCCATTCCGGCTCGTCCATTCCGGCTGAAGCACTTCCATTGGCTCCTGGGGTATTCTGAAGATAACTGCTTTTACTTCTTGTAGCACATCATCCACAATATCCCACCAATGTTCTTCAAACATGAATGTTAACAGGAATCCTTCACGCAAGATATCCCATTCACTCGTGCCATGGTGGAGCTCCGTCTCAGTATACCAATTCATGGGTATGACATCCAGGGTATGACAAAACAGGTGCACCTACTCAAGTTGTGGCTCTTCCCCATAGAATTTGGTCCATTTTGCGAGGTATGCACGTGGATCATCTCGTCCATCATACTTGTCTGTTAGCCGCATCTTAGGTGTCCCAAACTGCATGTGCATCATCCTTTTTCATTTGTGCCATGTTATAGACATTTTTGGGCACTGCAACCCCAATCATACATGTCCATAAACCAAGGGCCCATAAGTCCCTAAAAGTGTTGCTTCACACCCTAAAGGAACAAGGTCAACTAATTACATCATCTCCTAGAAGTTCTCCACAAAAAACTACTCAGAACTGGTCAAAGCTGGACCATACAGACTGCCCAGTGCAGAGGGTGCAATGCATCTCACCTGCTCATTGTAAAAGGTGTGATGCATACTGGAAAGCCATTCTATAGGGTGCGATGGGTGAGAGTAGACAAATGGCAGAGACAGTTTGCAAGGTGGATCATCATGGAATCTTCTGGAAACTTCTCCTGTGACACTTGCCTCTCTGAATTCGCCCAGGGATGAGTAAGAGATCATCAATCTCCAAGTGGAATCAAGAACTATCAGAGAGAGGACGCTAATCAAAATCCTAGAAGCTGACTCACCCCCCTACAATCATCTATATATGGATCCCTCATCCCAGAGATCTAGAGGCTGGAATTTTGTATCTTGTAAGGAAGTGTTGTTGGTTTCTTGGTGGAATATCATAGTGTTGGGTGATCTAAGCTTTTCATGAGGTGAATAAGGGCTTTCATGCTAAGAGGATGATGATGGGTCAGAACAATTGGTTGTAATCCTCTTTTCTATTCTTGATATTAATAAAGCTATTCAAGTTTTCCTCCACATTCTTGTATGTTTGATGATATATGCATTTTTGTGGTCAATATATATCTGGTCCTATATTGTTTATGATTGTAGATCTCTGTTCTTCGATAGTATTGTGCTGCTTTGATCCCACAGGTGCTCTTTGAAGCTGGGTAGACAAAGGAAAAGCGGTAAGGATCTGTCAAAAGGGAGAGGAACCAAGCAAGGAACCAAGCACAAGACTAAGGTTGGTGTCCTTTGTTCCCCTTTTATCTACTTCTCATAAAGGAAAGCGAAAGTAGTTTTAGTTTGTTTGTTTCTAAGATAGCTACTAGTCTTAGTGGGACTAGCAGCTCTGAGTGGACACTAGATTTCCCGATAAAAAAATGGCAACTCCACTGGGGATCGAATAGGTTGTTTGCTTGTCTATATTTGTTTGTTTTATAAACTTACAGATGGAGCTTGAAGTTAAGCCAGCTAGCCTTCGAACTGCATTTGCTATGCAAGTGCAAAGTAGATCAATGCTGCTTCAGTCTATCTCTGGGTTTTGTTTATAAATTGAACAATCGATTTGCAAACATCCTAACTGCCCTAGTTGTGGCTCTAGTAACCTCATTAGATCAGCCCCTGTGATTTCTATTTACTGACTATCATTAGCTCAGCCTAAATCCCTGACCTAAGTTGCAAACTGTGACTCGGAACCAAGTTGAAGTCTCGTCCCTGGACCATCCGCACTTTCTCCTCTTGGGAATATGGATGCATCGCACCTCCCGTGTGCAGTAGGTGCACTGCATCGCACTTTCCTCATGTTGCAGGTGCGCTGATCAGATAAGACCTCTTCCACTCTCAAATTTTGGTTTTTGTGTTCACTCTCTTTAGCTTTATTCAGGAGTTTTGTTGTTTGTGATCATTATACCACTGCAGAAACTCCCGTATTTTGCATGATTCCGCCTCCATAGTACAAAGAATTATGAATGTTTCTATGTATTGTGCGCCATTTACAGTTCTCTTTTACAAAAAGTAGCATAATCAAACTGTCGTCTTTTGATTTGAAAGTGTCGCAAGTGTCATTTTCAGTCAAAGAAAAGAACTCTATTGTTCTTGATGGTCGATTATATAGTTACTCTTGTATTTGATTTGAATTAGTAGTTTTTCAAGTGTCGAAAGCAGTTTTCAATTCAAAAATAGCAAAGTGTCATCATTATCTTCCTTTTGTTTTTGAAGAGAAATTTGTTAGTACTGTCGCTTTGAAAAGATAATTCAGATTTGTACTTAGCATTCTTCTTGTCATTCACACATTAAGAAAGCCGAAAAAAATACATGCATGTGCATTTTCATTTAGACTGCTTGTTGGTTTGATTTAGGACAGTGCATCTAATGTGTGCTCTTTGCTCTATGTTGAAAGAATATCATCTCTCTTTCTTTAGTAGCTAGGATTTTCATTGCAAAAAAAAGATTAAATGATTGTTTATCATCTTAGATTGCATTTTAGGAATTGTATATCTACATTACGCGGTGAACCTGAAAGGAAAATTTCTTAAGAAAGATCAACTATAAAATAAAATTAATGAACATAAAAACGCTTTGGAACCTAACGCACAACATCTAGAAGTCTAGGCTAGAGACGTATTCCGTCATTGTAAAGCCTAGTAACTATCGCTTTCATTGTTGGTTGGGTGATTCCTCCTCTTTGAGACGACAAGTGCCAGTACGGATTGTGCTCCCATGTACCGTCAAGTATATATTGGGAGACCACAATAGGCTATATCCTTTATCCATAGGAAGCCGTGTCTGCAACCCTATCGATCGCAATGCACTGAACATAGCATTCAGGAAGATTGACTGTCGTACCGTAAAAAGTATTCTGCAGTTTTGCGGTTGGTTTGGTAATCCCTCTGTCTAGATTTCTAGAGTAGTCTATTTTGTTTCTTTTCAGACTCCTTAAAGGAAAAGGTCCATTTGAGCACTTGTCACTTCAGGCTCATTAAAAATCGAAGGCGACTAGAGTCATATTTTATTTTTTCTCGAATCTTAAAAATTGAAAAAACAAGTTGTGTCAAAGAATCTAAAATTTATTTTAATCAGAATAGTATCACCATTCCTACGTTGGTCTTAGGTTGAGAAAAATGGAGTCCACCAACCAAGGATTTCCCCTTGGAGGAAATCCTAGTCCTTTCTCTTCTTGGGGAGATGTTGGTGCACCTCATATGGCCACATTGTCACTTCCAGGATTGATCATTGGCTTGCCAATATGGCTCTTGTCTACCTCCGTCGTTCAAAACACCGTGATTCCTGAACAAGCGAGTCGGCAACTAGATGATACTAAAGTTGTCCCCCAACCTTCTACTTCATCCAATTCTCCCTCTCCTCTTTCCTATTCGCTTGATGAAGCTGGTAAAGCCAAAAATCAAGTAACTAAGAAGGAGAAGAAAGGGAAGGAGAAAAAAGAGAAGAAGAAGAAGGAGCCAAAGGAAAAAAGGGGTAACCGGGCATCATCTAGTGAAAATCCACACACTGCACCGTCCAAGCCTAAATCTCCATGTGTCATTTGCAAAGGAGACCACTATCATCGAGATTGTCCTTGCATCCCTCGGATCTTAAGGGACTGATCTCCTCGTTTGCACAATCTGGTGTCATCAACCTCTGAAGATCATGTTGAAAGTACACTATCAACTAGTGAAAGCGAAGCATTTGGATAGAAAAGGAAATGTAAATTTCCTTGTAAACTGTGTGAAGGCGATCACGTCGTCCACCGTTGTCCCTTCCCAGAGTCCATCCTTCATCACTACGGCTTCCTCTTGGATACAAGAAACTCTTGCCGAGTCCATCAATACTTGAAAATCCCACAGACATGTCATTGTGTTCGGTCGAAGCATCTGTCATTGAAGATAAACTTGCTGAATCCATACCAGATGAAAGTCAAAAGGTTGAGGTGGCAGTCGACTCGGTCTTGTCTTCGGAAGGTCCATCTTCAGATGACACAATCACCGAAGAGAATTAGAACGACACTGTTCAAGTTCTTTTCATAAACACAGACTCCGATGAACATGGGGGCAATATACCCATTCTTTTACCTCCGGAAGGAAGTTCATCAGAGCCATATCCGACCGTATATTCGGTCCCACCTCCAAGCAACCTAGTCGTTTCCTTTGATTGGAATCTACTAGGAAGGCCCCATTTACCGGCTAGTGTACCATTCTGAATCATTGTACAAGCTTAGAAAATGATCATGGTCGGTACCATCATAGATGGAGGGGCTTCTGTGAGTATCCTTTCCTCAACTGCTTGGAAAGTGCTTGGTTCATCAATGCTTCTGCCTGAGATGAGAAATCTGACAGGCTTCAACAAAGGAACCAGTTGACCATTAGGGATCCTTCCCAATGTACCTATAACGTTGAGAAGGAAAACCGTTTATATGAATGTAATGGTAGTCCAAGGACCTCTAGATTATAATCTACTCCTTGGGTGTGACTATATTTATATCATGGGAGTCATTGCCTCCTCACTCTTTAGAGTAATGTGTTTTCCGCATGAAGGCCGAGTGGTCCATCTCGTAGACTAGCTTTCATTCCCCGGCTCACACATAGCTAATAGTCAAATGCCATCCCTAAATAGTCTTTTCACGCAAGGAATGTCTCATCAATCTCTAGTCCGTTCACCTGAAGAGCGCGAGTAATTCGGGAGGACATGACTAAAACCCAGGGGGCATGCACCCTGGTCTGTTTTGGCAGGAAAACCTTGGGTATAGGGTAGGTTTCCGTGGAGGATGTATGACTAGTCTGACACACCCGTCCGTTTAGAAAAATGGGATTAGACTGGAATTAGATTCCCTCGTCAAAGTTATGTGAGTGGAGGCGACCGCGCCACTCACCTTTGTCTATTTCGGTACACATCTCCGGGGAAGTTTTTTTTCTGCAATGTGGATGGAGAAATCTTGCGAATGCGAAAAATTTCATATGGTAACCTGGAAACTCTACTTCGCTATGCTTGGGGGCATGCAAACCTTTTTTCCTGAAAGTAAAGAGTGACCATTTATTTTCTTAGTTTGTAGTTTCTTAACCCTTTAAACTCGTAGGATTGGTCATTCCTAGCTTGCATAATGAAAGGATCTAGAGCAAAGTTTCGAATGGTGCAAGCTCCCTAAAAATTGAACCTATCGATGAGACATCATTATTATACGACTGGCACAAGCAGTTTTTATGCGAAGTTCAAGCTTGTTAAAAATTAAACCTTAGCAATGAGCAAACATTCCCATAGAGTTTAAGCTCATTAAAAAATGAACCAATCCCTGGTAAATAACCATTGTGAATGCATTATCATCAGCGTTTGAGCCCTGGTCGTTTTCTTACCATCACCTCCACTCTGTTTTAGCCGATCATTCACCTCCATTTGATTGTTTACCCCTTTCGAGGAACAGATGCGAAGAGTGATCATGTGAGCCATCCTTTTGACACTTCTGTGATTGGAAAATTCCAAACCTTACCTGGAATCAGCTGCTACCTAAAATTATCACTTGTTCCTCAAAAAACGAGTCTCCTTTAATCTCTTTTCAATTGACTCGTAAAATATGAAAAGATTGCCGAGCAGTTGGCCTCTCTAGCTCGTTAGAGCTACCCGGAGTGCTATTCCTCCTCTAGATTTTAATATTTTTGGACCTGAGGGATTATTACACAAAAAGATCGAGCACTTGCTTTGTTCGGCCCATTAAAATTACAAAAAAATCATCCCTTTCATATTATTTTATACTTTTTCGGACTTAAGGGATTATATGATGAAAAAGGATTATTGGAGTTTCCTTTACGTCCCTTTCAGACTCTCTAAAATAAAAAAGGACTGAGTTATCTTTGTCGTTAAACTCATTAAAACCAAATAGCGACAAACTTGTCCATATAGACAAGAACGAGTTTCACTGTCGCTAGGCTCGTTAAAACATAGCGATGGGTTTGCCCAAAGGGCAAATTATAGAACAAGCATATGTTATCCTCCTCAAGCTTGATAAAATTAAAGAGGTACTGGTCAGCAATGACTGGGGAAAAATTGGGAAGAAAACATGAAGAAACTTTATTGGTAGCAAGTCGCTCTTGAACATGACACTTTCACTCCACATCCGAGTCGGGTTGGGTTATTCCGTTCATCGGTCATATCACCATTGTTCCATCGCACCATCCATATTTTGGGTTAATGCTACCAATCCATGTTAGTGTCGCCGGTATGTTCAAGAGAAGTCACTCAGAAAATTCACCTGTGTCTCATCCGCTGCAATACATTCACGCTCCATTCTTTCATGACTGCCACCCTGAATCCTGTATCATCAGATTGTTTTCATCTCTGAAATCATTTACTCCATTCTGTGTCGTAGATGTGGTATTCATTAAGGCCATCCTACGATGGGTTGCTTCTTGTCAACATCAGCTCATTATCCAAGAAGTCGACTTAGGAACAACCTTTTGAATACTTTGAAGCTTGCATGCCTCAATGGAAAGTTTCTCACTTCCGGCGACAGGTTTACATCAATGCCCTTCGACCGAAAGATTTTTCATGGTGTTCAATGCCAAGTCCCTTTTTCACACCACGCGAATTGTACTGTAGTACCTTGAGGGTCATCATCATCATCGGTGGTTCCTCTCGCGCTTGTTAACAACTTACATCATTGGCTGGTAATCAGGCGATGTCTTTCCATGTTCGACTCCAGAGCATCTTTCACATGGATCGACTTGTACTCCGAGTGAAGATTGGACGAGTTTGAAGACCCCGGATCTAGTTTCATCCATCCAGGTTGCGATATATTCAGGAAAATGAAGACATCAAATGTACATCATTGCTGCACAGATGATCATCCGAATCAAAGGATGATGGCTCTATCAGAATCATCAGTCTGCCACATAGACAGTTGTCTATCCTATGTACATGAAAATGAATTTATAAAGTTGAGCATGGGAATGCCCGCCTCATCTAGATCATGAAAAATATTATGAAGATAATGTATTGTATTGTATCTTATTACAGGTCCCCTTCCAGCTCGAAAAAACTTTAGACCTCATGATAAAGCATTTCACCCAACATCAAAAGATTAACGACCTCATGCTTTAGGGGGCAATTGTTATAGATATTTTTGGGCACTGCAATCTGAATCATACATGTCCATAAAACAAGGGCCCCTAAGTCCCTAAAAGTGTTGCTTCACACCCTAAAGGAACAAGGTCAACTAATTACATCATCTCCCAGAAGTTCTCCACATAAAATTGCTCAGAACTGGTCAAAGCTGGACCATATAGACTGCCTAGTGCAAAGGGTGCGATGCATCTCAACTGCTTAGTGTAAAAGGTGCGATGCATACTAGAGAGCCCTTCTGTAGGGTGTGATGGGTGAGAGTAGACAAATGGCAGAGACAATTTGCAAGGTGGATCTTCATGGAATCTTCCAGAAACTTCTCCTGTGACACTTGCCTCTCTGAATTCACCCAACGATGAGTAAGAGATCATCAATCTCCAAGTGGAATCAAGAACTATCAGAGAGAGGACACTAATCAAAATCCCAGAAGCTGACTCACCCCTCTGCAATCATCTATATATGGATCCCTCATCCTAGAGGTCCAGAGGCTGGAATTTTGTATCTTGTAAGGAAGTGTTGTTGGTTTCTTGGTGGAATATCATAGTGTTGGGTGATCTAAGCTTTTCATGAGGTGAAGAAGGGCTTTCATGCTGAGAGGATTACATTGGGTCAGAAAAATTGGTTGTAGTCCACTTTTCTATTCTTGATATTAGTAAAGCTATTCAAGCTTTCCTCCACATTCTTGTATGTTTGACGATATATGCATTTGTGTGGTCAATATATATCTGGTGCTATATTGTTTATGATTATAGATATCTGTTCTTCGATAGTATTGTGCTGCTTTGATCCCACAGGTGCTCTTTGAAGATGGGTATACAAAGCAAAAGTGGCAAGGATCTGTCAAGAGGGAGAGGAACCAAGCAAGGAACCAAGCGCAAGACTGAGGTTGGTGTCCTTTGTTCCCCTCTTATCTTCTTCTCATAAAGCAAAGCGAAAGCAGTTTTAGTTTGTTTGTTTCTAAGATAGCTACCAGTCTTAGTGGGACTAGCAGCTCCGAGTGGACACTAGATTTCCTGATAACATGCCAATCCTCAAAACTTATTTGATGTGTACCCAACCAGCTTGTAGGCGTAGCATGCAGTACCGATTTCAGAGCGTCAAAACGCTGTTGTTCCTGTACTTCTCTTTAAAATTTGTTTAGGAAATCATCCACCTTGCTTAATCCATCATACATAGGCAGATCTCTTACCTCTATTTCCACACAGTGCAGTGACCTTGTCATCATGTTACAGTTGAGCATGGTTACCTCGTGTAATTGGTTCTACCATTGTCCTATTTCCTCATCCGAATCTTTGGTGCAGGAGCTTTCGTGCCCCCATGAGAGTCTGCCATCTATTGTTGGATTCACCTAGTCCTACTCCCATGTGGTTATCTTGTAGATACAATTTAGATCGTCGTTGTTGTCGTAGTCATGCACTGGCTCTGTCTAGCGTGATCCTTCCGTAGGGTCTAAAGGTACCACTATGTGCAGTGACTTTTTCTCAAAAATAATCTTGCGCTTCTTTAGATTTATCACTCCATTCATGTCAGTGGCCCATTCTATTCCCAGTAGCGTGGGATATGGATTGCTATCATCAACAATCTCTATCACTTCGAAATCTACAAGCACGCTCGCACCTTTGATATCTATCGTTATTCCCTACAATCTTCCCATATGTAGGATATTTTGTTGATTTTCCATGCGCAATTGAATAGGAGACCATTGCAACGCAGGCTTGCCCATGTGATCCCATGTCTACTTTGGCAGGACATTCATGTCTTATCCTAGATCTAAAATTAGTTGATCCATTTCATACTCCCTGATTTGCGCGGTCAATTTCATCTCTCTTCCCGTTTGCGTCCTATGCTTCCCAAGCTTTTGTACTACATGCGGTTCTCCTGGTGCGGTCCCAGCACATCTAGTGATGAGTTCTTGTAGTCCCTTCACAACTTTATTGTCGTGCAACAGATTCATGCATGTCTCCAAAAATGTACTGAGCATTGATGGGTCCATTTCTGGTTCCAGTTTGTCTTTACTTCCTGAAGTGGAGGCCTCCTCAAAGCTCTTCTTAGCTTCCATGAATGCCTCCTTAATGCACTCTAAATCAAATTTTGGTTCATTTGTTGGAGCCTTGCGAACCCAGGAACTCTCTTCAAGTTGCTTTCCTTTGTCATCTCCTGTCGTGATACCACTTCGGAGCACGATATTTACATTCGGGTCTTCCTCGCATAGCTCATAGCTCATTATTTGCAGGTTCTGAGTCAGGAGAGGTTGGAGTGCCCCTTTATCTTGCAACCTTGCTATCAATGTGGGATAGTCCTTTGTCTCATGATCAAACTGGGTACAATATAAGCATGATGGTCTCGTTGAATTTGTACAATCGTGGGCATAATTCCGCAGTCCTTCGCAATTGTAACATATCAGTTGTCTGCGACCTCTTCTTAGTCCCATTCCACCTCGACCTCATCTATGCCCCTGAAATCCAGTGCGCACCATCCTTGCATTTTGATCGAGGGCTTGTGTTTCGGTTTGAACTCTGTAGGTAGGAGTCTAATCCATCATCAGTTCATAACTTCTACAGGTTCGCTCATCAAGGCCTACTGACCTACAGAAATTACAGAACAATTGCTAGGAACTCTGCATATACTTCTATAATACATGGCAGTTATCTATAGCATGCTTCCCTCCTGTCTGACAAATCACGCACCATAATGCAGGTGCCGTGCTTGGTCCTACTTGTGCCTCTAGTCCCAATGGCATTGGTCTTCCTCTCACCAGGTAGTTTGCGAAGACTGGACAATGGTCCTTATCATGTCCTTGGCCCTTGCACTTTACGCACCATACCTCCTCGTGTGCTTCTGGGCGAGCTGTCCTGTCTTGTTTCAAACTCTGCATCTCAAGGCACAAGTTTTTCAATTGTGCGTGGATTTGTTGATCTCCTAGGTTAGGATCTTGTATCGAGGTCTTGTGCAGTCTCATTGTGATCTTCAAGGCCTCAGCTTGAGTGGATAGCTTCTGTTGTGACAACACATTCCTTACATGCGGCGTTAGTGATGCTACAAACCATGTGCAGTGTTGCCCATCTTTCAAGGTCATGTTGGCTTCACGAATCATACCCTTCAGTATATGATCTAGCTCCCATGGGGTCTCACCTGGCAGCATCGCGATTTCCTTAAATCCGATGATCAACTGTATCTCTGACTTTGGCCTGATAAATTCCTTGTTTAGTGCAACTTGGAGATCCATGATCCCTGCATTTGGATTGTCATTGGAGTGCTTAATATACCAAGTTAGTGCGCGATACTATAAATAACTGACCAATGTTTCTTTCTTTATATTATCATCCATGACTCCCTGCGCTTCCCATACAGCCCTTACCACGAACCAAAATTGGTCCGGATCTTCATTCCCTACTCCCTTGAACACCGACAGCTTTATTGCACTTGCCATATTGAACTATGGTGGTGGTGGAGTTGGTGTGGGCAAAGACGGGGGTGAAGATGGTGAAATTGGCAATGGTGTAGGTGGAAATGGTATGCATGGAATTCACTGCTTTATCAAACTGATCACACTTCTTGGTGAGACCTTCGCGAGCTCTTCCTTGCTTTCCTGCGGAGGTGAAATCAAGGGGCTAGTTTCTAGTTCTGCATTACCTTCGTTTCTGTAGATCCTCCTACTTCACATAGCCCCAAACATCAATTTATTTGCATAACCCACTTTTCACACGGTAGCATTTTAATCGAAGTGTTCAAATATTTAACATACTTACCTCGATGTCCCTTGAAGAAACTTTGTTCCACCTCGCTATAGCTAACTGAAGTATCTACCGTGAACTCAGTGATAAATCCTCTGATAATTTGATCGAGCCAGTGATCCACAGTGTGCGCGATGTTATCTTCTAATGCTTCTAGTCTATTCACCAACTCTAGAGTCCACACAATAGGTTTGTTGAGGCTACACCTTCCTTGACTATCTGCTAGCTTTGCAATCCACTCGTACAACTCGGAGGGGAAGGATGCAAAGAAAATTTCGTGGATTTCTGTATATAAGTAGCACTCTAACGACTCTTCCTTTGATAATCACGGAATCCTATTCTCCTGCGTCGTGAACTCGTGAATCTTTCTGTCCAACCACTCTTCAATTCCTTTCTTTCTCAGATTCCAGTGATATGACATCAAACATCTCTATGCAGATCTCAGTCTCAATAATTGAAACATTTGTTGGCTTATTGGGGCCTGACCCAAGTTCAAAGTTAATTTAGCCAAACAAATCTTGGTACTACTGTCCCTTTTAGCAATAGTCTGTAGAGCGCAGACTGAGGTCTCACCCGAAGTAGTATGGGAGGGTGCTAGAACTAGGTTTCCACACCTTGGAGATGTCTAATGAGTTCAAGCGGTCCGTGGTTTGACCCTCCGTGCAAGTCGCTTCGCTCACTTTCCCGTACCTCGCAACATGATATACTGCATTTGCGCAGCCCTACCGAGGGGCTGAACGTCATGCTCTGCGTTATTACCCAAGACCTTAATGGTATTCCAACGTTTGTTAATTAATTTTGCCTACTTGAGTGCTCTAAGTATGCTTAACAATATAAACCATTCTAACATGTGCTCGTAGTAAATAAACAATATAGTTTCAAATCATATCAAACATGCATTAACCTAAGAATAGATACACAGAATTATGATAAAACTTCTCTTTATTAATTCCTTCCTTGGTTATAGACTTGACTCTGCCTTGTGCAGTCAACTGCAGGGGTCCACGCACTCAGCTGCGAACTACTAGGCCTCTGTGCACTTAGCTATAGAGCCTTCTCCTACACTACGACCCAAAGACACACTTTACACTTGCGACTCAATCACTTAGACTTGTCATTCTTCTCTCTCCTTTTTCTATCTTTTACACTTAGAGCCTTGCTCTTTTTATACAATCCCGTGGTCTGTCGACCATGGGTAGGTCTATCTAGCTGACATTACATTACAAAACTAAGGCAGACAACCCTGTGACTCTATTATACTTTCGTGCCCTGCACCTGCAAGTCGTGGAGCTTTACAACAAAATTCGGTCAAAACTTGGGCTTTGAGCCCCAAAACATGCCTTGGGGGGATTCCATGCCCAACATTAAGCAAGCTACAATATTAGCAAAATTTATAAATATGGCCTTCATGATTAGCAAAAGATTAATATATGTAGTTAAAGGAGCATGAACATAAAGAATTTTTAAGAAAACCTTGAGAAAGAGGCATCAAGTGAGTGCCACTCTGGACAATGAATATCATCCTGAGATAGAACAACTTCCAAGCGAAGCCATTATAATGTGTAAGTGTGAATGAGTAAAGGATAAGAATCATATATTGAATGCAGAGTCTGCTAAATACAAAAGAACTAAATACAAAGACATACAGTAACATAAAAAGCACAGAATGCAAGAATGCTAAATAAAAACGCACTGAAATCCATAAATGTATTAAAACCACTTCTCTCCTAAATTGGAAAAAACATATTACTCATAGAATCATCATTCAATAGCAGATATTAGGATTGATTCATATATATGGAACATGTAACCCACAATATCAATGTTGAATCATAGTCCTATGATAAAGCTAGCATAGTGCTCCATAAAAATCTTAAATGGAATGTTAGACCAGGGGGTAACTCCTCAAATCAAAACTCATATTATTCATTCAGGTTGTTCATTACTATATACAAGAAGGAGTGATAGTTCGGTTCATCTCCTGATGACTCTCTATCTTCTCTATTATTTATTTACATTAATTACACCTAATCCCTATGATTAGGTGTCAACATTCCCCCCCTTAATCTGAAGGGACGTTGGTGAGTCCAAGCATCGTTCTGAATCTTTCAAGCTTTTCTCTTCCAAGTGATTTGGTGAAGATGTCTGTAATTTGCTCATTAGTGGAACAATGGCGGAGATGGATTGTTTTGGCCTTAACATGATGTTGAATCAGATGATATTTAATATTGATGTGCTTTGCTTGATCATGGAAATTTGGGTTCTTGGCTAACTTTAGTGTAGAGGTATTATCAATCATGAGTGGAGTCGATTGTACTTGTTTTACCTGCAAATATTCAAGAATTTTCCTGAGCCACACAATTTCTTTTGTTGAATTAGCTGTTGCCACATATTTTGCCTCTGTTGTGGAATCTACTGGAACTGATTGTTTGCTTTATCTCTAGGAGACAACTCCTAATCCAAGACTCATAGCATAACCTAAAGTAGATACCCCAGTTTCTTTGTCTCTATCGAAGTCTGAATAAAATTATCCAATCAAGCTGAAGTCACCCACCTATGTATACTTGATTCCAAAGTCTTGAGTTCCCTTCAAGTACTTTAGAACTCTTTTTGTAGCAGACCAATGTCCCTCACAAGGCTTTTGCATAAATCTGGAGAGGATTCCAACAACAAATGAAATGTTTGGTCTAGTAGTAGTTAGGTAGTTGAGACTTCCTACAAGCTGTCTATACTTTGTTGCATCCTCAAATTCTTTTCCTTCAATGGATGTGAGCTTTAAGTTTTGTTCCATTGGAGTAGTCAAAGGATTGCATCCAGTCATGCCAAACCTATTCAACAGATCTCCAATGTACTTCTTTGGAGAAAGTAATATGGACTTCGGATGTTGAGTTACCTCAATACCAAGATAGTAATGAATGTAGCCCAAATCAGTAATTTCAAAACCTTTCTCCAATTCCTTCGTTATGGATGTAATGTAGCTTTCATTGTTCCCTGCCATCAAAAGATCATCTACATATACCACAAGATATACAACTAGTTTTCCAACTTTCTTGACAAACAATGTTGCATCATCAAGATCATAATGTTTGAAATTGAATTTGAGAAGATGCTCAGTCAGTTTTTCATACCAGGCTCGTGGTGCTTGTTTGAGGCCATGCAAGGATTTCACAATTTTGCATATTTTATGTTCATGTTCTTTCACAACAAATCCTTCAGGCTGGGACATAAAAACATTCTCTTTTAAATCTCCATTCAAGAAAGCAGTTTTTACATCCATTTGATGAACTTTCGAACCGTTCTGAGCTGCTAGGGCAAAGAGTGCCTGGATGGTAGCCCATTTTGATGTGGGGGAAAAGTTTCCTCATAATAGACCCCTTCCTTTTGGGCAGAACCTTTTTCCACAAGCCTAGCTTTTTGCTTTTCAAGTGAGCCATCAACTTTATACTTGTTCTTGTAGACCCACTTGCAGCCAATTGGTTTAGTTCCCAATGGAGGATCAACCAGCTTCCAAGTGTCATTCTTTATCAGGGCATCATACTCCTTTTGCATTGCTTCTCTCCATTCATCATGAGAAGCAGCTTCTTTGAAGGAAGTTGGTTCAAAATCTATAGACAAATTGAATTCACAATCATAAGAAATCCATATCAACACGTGAATCAGAGTCATCTACATTACCTTCATTTTTCCGGTTTGAATTTCTAGTTCCTGTCTTTCCAACCTCATCAGGATGAACACTTTCAAGTGTCTTTGTCAGCCACTTTGGGGGACCTTTCTCAGATGGTCTAGGCTGCTCCATTGATTGGGTTGGGACTGAATCAAGATTGAGTCTCCCAATTCTGTCAATCACATCACTCAAAGTATCATCCATTGTTAGAGTTTCATGTAGGGAGAGAGTGCTTCAGAAGAATATTCCATAGATTGATCTAGTATAGGAATTCCCCCTTTAAGATGTGGAATCTGATTATCAAATTCTTGAAATGATTTTGCATTTGTGGAACTATCCAAGCGATCAAGTTTCCTTTCAACAACATTGTCAGTTTTGGATGATTCAAGAAAGAATACATCTCTAGATACAACAAAATTTTTGTTGACTTCATCATAGAGATGGTATGCTTTGGAGGTGTTTGAATACCCCAGGAAGATACACTCATGACTTCTTGCACCAAGTTTGTTTCTATGTACCTTTGGTATCAAGGCATAACAGGTGGAACCAAAGACCCTGAGGTGCTTTACCGAAGAAATGTGCCCATACCACATTTCATAAGGAGTCTTGTTTTTGATAGCATTAGATGGACATCTATTCTTTACATATACAACACATAGAAAGTAAGACACTATGTCTTTTCTCTTTTATCTTTAATTTTCGGCTAAGAGATACATAGGATAAATCCAACTCACAGAGCTTCGGAAGTCCTCTTATCCTATGGGGTAGAATCAATGTTGAATTCTTAGTATATTTTCAAGCCTCAAGGTTCAAAACCTGATGAATATGCAAGGGAGCAAAAGAATGTTAAATTTTTTGACATGAGGATACTCAATGATAGGCTGGGAAACTACCAATAATGTATACAAAAAACCTAGGAGTGTTAACTTTAAGTCTTTGAAGTAACAATTAATTTGGGACAAGAATCAATGATTGGCTATAAATTTGTCAAGAATGTGTAAGATAGATCTAAAAGTGCCAAATTGGATAGTCTATGTAGAGCCAACAACCCCTCTGGGCCAATTGAGGTGCACGTCATGAAAACCAATAAGTCAATGGAAGGACATGTAACAATAACAACAATCTAAGAAATCATCATTAAGCAAGCTACAATTTCAACAAAAATTATAAATATGGGATTCATAATAAATAGAAGACTAATATATGTATTTAAAGGAGCATGAACGTAAATCATTTTTATAAGATGCTATAGAAAGAGGCATCAAGCGAGTGTAGTTGTGCACAATCAATATCTTCTTGAGATGGAACACCACATCCTTTAAGCTCCAATGATGTCATTTTAGGTGCTATATTCTCAACTCTAGTCAAATGGGTACATATTCCTAGGTTAAGTGAGTAAATCCCAACCTGTAATGATAACACTCTAGTCTTTGGCATACCAAATAAAATAAGAGGCAGTCACAAACCAATAACTCAATGGAAGGACATGTGACAACTGTAGCACCAAATAAATTGTCATTAAGTGTTGGCTTATTGGGGCCTGACCCAGGTTCAGAGTTAATTTAGCCAAACAAATCCCGGTACTATGGCCCTTTCTACAACAGTCCATGGAGCACAGACTGAGGTCTCACCTGAAGTAGTATGGGAGGGTATTAGAACCAGGTTTCCACACCCTAGAGATGTTTGATGAGTTCAAGTGGTTCACGGTTTGACCCTGCACGCAAGTCGCTCCGTGTACTTTCCCGTACCTCGCAGCCTGATATACTACCTTCGCCCAGCCCTATCGAGGGGCTGAATGTCGCGCTCTATGTTATTACCCAAGACCTTAATGGTATTCCAACATTGCTTAATTAACTTTTCCTACTTAATTTCTCTAAGTATACTTAACAATATAAACCATTCATACAGGTGTGCATAGTAAATAAACAGTATATGCACAAATCATATCCAACATGCATTAACCCAAGAACAGATACACATAATTATGATAAAACTTATCTTTATTAATTCCTTCCTCAGTTACAGGATCGACTCTGCCATATGCACTCAACTGTAGGGGTCTGCGCACTCAACTGCGGACTAATAGGCCTCTGCGCACCCAGCTGCAGAGCCTTCTCCTACTCTATGACCTAAAGACACACTTTACACTTGCGACTCAATCACTTAGACTTATCATTCTTCTCTCTCCTTTTCTATCTTTACACTTAGATCCTCGCTTTATTTATACAATCCCATGGTCCGCAGACCATGGGTAGGTCTATCCAGCCGACATTACATTACAAAACTAGGGCGGACAACCCTGTGACTCTATTATACTTTCGCACCCTACGCTCACAATTTGCGGAGCTTTACAAAAAAATTTGGTCAAAACTTGGGCTTTGGGCCCCAAAACATGTCTTGGGGGGATTCCATGCCGAACAAGCCCTAAACACAAACATCGTGACTTGCCCTCGAGTCACTCTATCAGCGTCGCGATCTTTGTGCGGACTCCCTCCAGCTATTCTCGAACTGTGCGAAGGTCAGCAATGCACTGAGTTGCTGCTTGTTGGATATGTTGCATACGCTGTTCTGAGACCTCTGTGTCTGTAGTGCTTCTCTGCATCTATGCCGGTATCCCTTGCATTTGTTTATAGTCCCGCGCCTTTTTCTAGATCCTTAGAGTTCGAAGACTGTGCTTCTACTTATTATTCAGATAGTCGGGCCACCCATGTAGGGCTTCAAGCGACTGCCATTCACTTTGCCTATGAGAGGCTCTCCATTTAGTTTGACTAGCTATACTATGCCTCTGTCTGTGACCTCCTTAACCACGTATGGTCCCAGCCAATGCGTTCTGAATTTTCTCGGGAATTTTTCAAACTTACTGTCATATAGCAGCACTAAGTCATTTACTTTGAAGGTGCACAACTTAACATGGCGATCGTGACAGGCCTTTTCACGCTACTTTTGTACATGTTGATGAAAACCTGCCAAGAACCCTTCCTCAAGTTCTTCCAATTGCGTGAGCCTTTCTTCTAGAGCTTTGCGGTCCATCATACCTATGAGCACTGCTATGCGTAGACTAGGTACCATATACTCCATCGGCACGACAACTTCCACGCCATAAGCTAACCGGAAAGGTGTTTGTCCCGTCAGTTTCTTACACGTTGTCCTATAAGCCCATATTATTGCAAGTACACACAGGTCCCAATCGCTTCGCTGTGCATTGCACAGTTTGGTTAGTGCAGTCTCCAATATTTTGTTGAATGCTTCTACTGTTCCATTGGCTTATGGGTGATACGGTGTGCTTTTCTATTGATACACCTGGAAGTCCTCTATGAACGTGCTGATGGTTTCGTTCAGGAAATACATACCATGATCACTCATTAAGATTTTCAGACAGCCAAATCAGGTCAACACATGTTCAAACAAGAACTTCACATCCATAGAGGTCATGTAGTCATTGACCGACTAGGCTTCTGCCCAGCGAGTCAGGTACTCTGTCGCGGTGATGATGTATCGCACGCCCATTTTTCCTTGGGGTTTGATAGGTCCTACGAAGTCAATTTCCCATTTTTTGAATGGCTGCAGTGTCATTTGTGGATTCAAAGGCATTTCGTCCCTTCGCGATGGTTTACTAGTCCTTTGACATATATCGCAAGCCTTACAATGTGCTTTCGAATCATGATGAAGGGTTGGCCACCACAACCCTGCGCGAAGAACCTTTTGTGCGGTTGCTCATCCTGCATAGTGTCCTTCTACAACACCCCCATGTACTTCCACGAGGATCTAACTTCATTCAAATTCAGGTACATACCTTCACAATATCTCATCATTTCCCATTTTGTATAGGTGCCCCATGATGACAAAAAAATTCACTGCGTGCACCACCAATTCCTTCTTCTATTGGACGGAGTATTTCTTCAGTGCAGTCCCCATTGTCAGAAAGTGGATTATATCTTCGAAGTGTCCATCCATGATGCGCACAACAAAGAGTTGTGCATCAGGTAATCCTTCCTCCAAACTAGTAGTTTCCTCAACCGTCTCAATACACGATAAGTGATCTGGTCCTGCATTCAGGCGTCCAGGTTTTACCATGACCTCAAGGTCATATTCTTGGAACAATAAGAGCCACCTATAGATGTGCCCCCCCAACACAGGCTTATTGACCAAGTACTTTAGCGCGGAGTGTTCTATATACATCTTGAAATGTCCTCCTAGCAAATAGTGCCGGTATTTTTGGAGCATGTACACCATTGCCAGTCCCTCGCACTTGGTTGTGGAATAGTTGTTTTCGGCTTTGGACAACCTTCGACTTGAAAATGCGATAAGGTGATCCAAGCCTTCGCCACCTTCTTGTGTGAGCACCACTCCTAGCATGATACATGAAGCATCAATATGGATAGGAAACTCCACATCCCATTTTGGGAAGATCAGGATTGGAGCAGAAGCCAATTTCACCTTTAGGACATCCAAGCTCTTCATGCAAACATCATTCCACCAGAATGTGACATCCTTTCTCAATAGTTTCTCCATCGACACGGTGATGTCCGGATCTTCAATTAATGGTCCTTGAACCTTGTGATAGCCTTCAGTTTCTGGATTGTTGATTTTTCATGGATCCTCAACATCCTCCTCAATATTTACATTGTAACACTCTAGCGCGCAGCTCAGCTGGGTCACCCATTCCAGCTGAAGCACTTCCATTGGCTCCTAGGGTATTATGAAGATAGTTGCTTTTACTTCTTGTAGCGCATCATCCATAGTATCCCACCAACGATCTTCAAACGTGAAGGTTAACAAGAATCCTTCACACAAGATATCCCATTCACTCGT
The DNA here is from genome assembly GCA_031772625.1 of Pinus tabuliformis. NCBI lineage: Eukaryota > Viridiplantae > Streptophyta > Pinopsida > Pinales > Pinaceae > Pinus > Pinus tabuliformis. Next base: position 209,611,828 of record CM062809.1, on the reverse strand, counting down.
GCCATGGCGGAGCTCCGTCTCAGTATACCAATTCATGGGTATGACAGAACAGGTGCACCCACTCAGGTTCTGGCTCTTCCCCGTAGACCTTGGTCCATTTTGTGAGGTGTGCATGTGGATCATCCCATCCGTCATACTTTTCTGTTAGCCACATCTGAGGCATCCCAAACCGCATGCGCATCATCCTTCTGCATTCGTGCCAGTCCTCAAGACTTCTTTGATGTGTACCCTACCATCTTGCGGGCATAGCATGCAGTACCCATTTTAGAGCATCGAGACACTGTTTTTCCAGTACTTCTCTTTCAAATTTGTTTAGGAAATCATCCACCTCACTTAACCCATCATACATAGGCAGATCTCTTACCTTTGTTGCCAGACAGTGCAATGACCTTGTCATCATGTTACAGTTGAGCATGGTTTCCTCGTGTAACTGGTTCTGCCATTGTTCTATTTCCTCATCTGAATTTGAGGTGCAGGAGCTTTCACACCCCCACGAGAGTCTACCATCTACTGTTGGATTCACCTAGTCCTGCTCTCATGTGGTTATCTTGTAGATACAATCTAGATCGTCATCACTATTGTAGTCACACATTGACTCTATCTAGCGTGATCGTTCCATAGGGTCTAAAGGTACCGCTATGCGTAGTGACTTTTTCTCAAAAATCATCTCGTGCTTCTTTAGATTTATCACTCCATTCATGTCAGTGGCGCAATCTATTCTCAGAAATGCGGGATATGGATTGTTTTCATCAACAATCTCTATCACTTCGAAATCTGCAACCATGCTCACACCTTTGATATCTACTGTTATTCCTACAATATTCCCATAGGTAGGATCTTTTGTTGATTTACCATTTGCAATTGAATAGGAGACCATTGCAACGCAGGCCTTCCCATACCCTCCCATGTCTGCTTTGGTAGGACGTTCACGTCCGATCCTAGATCCAAAATCAGTTGATCCATTTCATACTCCCCGATCTGCGTGGTCAATCTCATCTCTCTTCTTTTTCACGTCCTATTCTTCCCGAGCTTTTGGACTACACGCGGTTCTCCTGCTGCCATCCCAACACATCTAGTGATGAGTTCTTGTAGTCCCTTCACAACTTTGCTGTCGCGTAGTAGCTTCATGCATGTCTCCAAAAATGTAGTGAGCATTGATGGGTCCATTTCTGGTTCCATTTTGTCTTTACTTCCTAAAGTGGAGGCCTCCACGAAGCTCTTCTTAGCTTCCATGAATGTCTGTTTAGCGCGCTCTAAATAAAATTTTGGTTCCTTTGTTGGAGCCTTGCGAACCCAGGCACTCTCTTCAGGTTGCTTTCCTTTGTCATCTCCTATCGTGATACCACTTCGGAGCACGATATTTACATTTGGGTCTTCCTCGCCTAGCTCAGATCTCATCATTTGCAGGTTCTGAGTTGGGGGAGGTTGGAGTGCTTCTTTATCGTGCAACCTTGCTATTAGCGTGGGACAGTCCTCTGTCTCATGATCAAACTTGCTACAATATAAGCATGATGGTCTCGTCAAATTTGTACAATCGTGGGCATAATGTCCCAGTCCTCCGTAGTTGTAACATATCAATTTTCTGCGACCTCTTCTTGGTCCAATTCCACCTCGACCTCATCTACACCCCCGAAATCCAGTGTGTGCCATCCTAGCATTTTGATCAAGGGCCTGTGTTTCGGTCTGAACTCTGTAGGTAGGACCCTGATCCATCATCAATTCATAAATTCTATAGGTGCACTCATCGTGGCCTACTGACCTACAGAAATTACAAAACAACTACTGGGAACTCTACCTATACTTCTGTAATAGATGGCAGTTATTTGTAGCATGCTTCCCTCCTACCTGACAAATCGTGCACCATATTGTAGGTGTTGCGCTTGGTCCTGCTTGTGCCTCTAGTCTTAACGGCATTGGTCTTCCTCTCGCTAGGTAGTTTGTGAAGACTAGATAATGGTCCTTATCATGTCCCTAGCCCTTGCACTTTACTCACCATACCTCCTCACACACTTCTGGGCAAGCTGTCCTATCTTGTTTCAAACTCTGCATCTCAAGACAAAAGTTTTTCAATTGCGCATGGATTTGTTGAACTCCTAGGTTAGGATCTTGTATCGGGGTCTTGTGCAATCTCATTGCAATATCCAAGGCCTCAGCCTGAGTGGATAGCTTCTGCTGTGACAACGCGTTCCTTACATGCGGCGTTAGCAATGCTACAAACCATGTGCGGTGTTGCCCATCCGTCAAGGTCATGTTGGCTTCACGAATCATACCCTTCAGTCTCTGATCTAGCTCTTAGGGGGTCTCACCTAGAAGCATCACGATTTCCTTAAATCTGATGATTGATTGTGTCTCTGACTTTGACCTGATATATTCCTTGTTTAGCACAGCTTGGCTATCTGCGATCCCTACATTTGGATTATCATTGGAGTGCTTAATATACCAAGTTAGTGCGTGATCTTTCAAAGAACTAACCAATGTTGCTTTCTTTATATTGTCATCCGTGACTCCCTGCGCTTGCCATACAGTCCCTACGATGAACCAAAACTGGTCTTGATCTTCATTCCCTACTCCCTTGAACACTGACAACTTTATTGCACTTGCCATATTGAATTATGGTGGTGGCGGAGGTGGTGTGGGTGAAGACAGGGGTGAAGATGGTGAAACTGGCGGTGGTGTAGGTAGAAGTGGTATGCGTGGAATTCGTTGCTTTATCAAACTAATCACACTTCTTGGTGAGACCCTCGTGAGCTCTTCCTCGCTTTCCCGTGGAGGTGAAATCAAGGGGCTAGTTTCTAGTTTTGCTCTACCTTCATTTCTGTAGATCCTCCCACTTTGCGTAGCCCCAAATATCAATTTATTCACATAACCCACTTTTCACACAGTGGCATTTTAATCCACGTGTTCAAATATTTAATGAAATTACCTCACACTCCCTTGAGGAAACTTTGTTCCACCTCGCTATAGCTGACTGAAGTATCTACCGCGAACTTGGTGATAAATCCTTCGATAATCCAATCGAGCCAGTGATCCATAGCACGCGTGATCTTATCTTCTGATGCTTCCATTCTATGCACCAACTCTAGAGTCCACACAATAAGTTTGTCAAGCCTACACCTTCCTTGACTGTTTGCTAGCTTCGCGATCCACTCGTACAACTCAGAGGGGAAGGATACAAAGAAAATTTCATGGATTTTGGTATATAAGTAGCACTCTAACCACTCTTCCTTTGATAATCGTGGATTCCTGTTCTCTTGCACCATGAACTCGTGAATCTTTCTGTCCAACCACTCTTCAATTCCTCTCTTTGTTAGATTCCAGTGATACAACATCAGACATCTCTATTTAGATCTCGGTCTTGGAAACTAAACCATTTGTTGGATTATTGAGGCCTGACCAGGTTCAGAGTTAATTTAGCTAAGCAAATCCATGTGCTACTATCCCTTTCGGCAACAGTCCACAGAGCGTGGACTAAGGTATCACCCGAAGTAGTATGGGAGGGTGCTAGAACCAGGTTTCTGCACCCTGGAGATGTCTGATGAGTTCAAGAGGTCCATGGTTTGACCCTGCATGCAAGTTGCTTCGCGCACTTTCTCATACCTCGCAACTTGATATACTACCTTTGCGCAGCCCTACCGAGGGGTTGAACACTGCACTCTGTGTTATTACCCGAGACCTTAATGGTATTCCAACGTTGGTTAATTAACTTTGCCTACTTGAGTGCTCTAAGTATAGTTAACAATATAAACCATTCATACGCGTGCGCGTTGTAAATAAACAATCTATTTGCGAATCATATCAAACATGCATTAACCCAAGAACAGATACACAAAATTATGATAAAAATTATCTTTATTAATTCCTTCCTTGGTTACAGACTCGACTCTGCCCTGCGCACCCAGTTGCAGGGTTTCGCGCACTCAGCAGCAGACTACTAGGCCTCTTCTTACTCATCTACAGAGCCTTCCCCTACTCTACGACCCAAAGACACACTTTACACTTGTGACTCAATCACTCAGACTTGTCATTCTTCTCTCTCCCTTTTCTATCTTTTACACTTAGAGCCTCGCTCTATTTATACAATCCCATGGTCCGTGAACCATGGGTAGGTCTATCTAGCCGACATTACATTACAAAACTAGAGCGAACAACCCTGTGACTCTATTATACTTTCATGCCCCACGCCTGCAATTCTCGGAGTTTTACAAAAAAAATTGGTCAAAACTTGGGCTTTGAGCCCCAAAACATGCCTTGGGGGGATTCCATGGCCAACATTAAGCAAGCTACAATGTTAGAAAAATTTATAAATATGGCCTTCATAATTAACAAAAGATTAATATATGTAGTTAAACGAGCATGACCATAAAGAACTTTTAAGAAAACCTTTAGAAAGAGGCATCAAGTGAGTGCCACTCTGGACAATCAATATCTGCCTGAGATAGAACAACTTCCAAGGGAAGCCATTATAATGTGTAAGTGCATATATTGAATGTAGAGTCTACTGAATAAAAAGCACTAAATACAAAGCTAAACAATAACATAAAAAACACAGAATGCAAGAATGCCAAATACAAACGCACTGAAATCCATAAATGTATTAAGCCACTTCTCTCCTAAACTGAAAAAATCATATCACTCATAGAATCATCATTCAATAGCAGATATTAGGATTGATTCATATATATGGAACATGTAACCCACAATATCAATGTCGAATCATAGTCCTATGATAGAGCTAGCATAGTGCTCCATCAAAATCTTAAATGGAATGTCAGACTAGGAGGTAACTCCTCAAATAAAAACTCATCTTATTCATTCAGGGTGTTCATTATTATATACAATATGGAGTGACTGTTCGGTTTATCTCCCAATGACTCTCTATCTTCTCTATTATTGATTTACATTAATTACACCCTATCCCTCTGATTGGGTGTCAACACTCCCCCCCTTAATTTGAAGGGATGTTGGTGAGTCCAAGCATCGTTCTGAATCTTTCAAGCTTTTCTCTTCCAAGTGCTTTGGTGAATATCTTTGAAATTTGCTCATTAGTGCAACAATGGCGGAGATGGATTGTTATGGCCTAAACATGATGTCGAATCAGATGATATTATTATTGATGTGTTTTGTTCGATCATGGAACTTTGGGTTCTTGGCCAACTTTATTGCAGAGGTATTATCAATCATGAGTGGAGTCGATTGTACTTGTTTTACCTGCAAATCTTCAAGAATTTTCCTGAGCCACACAATTTCTTTTGTTTCCTCAGTTGCTGCCACATATTCTGCCTCTATTTTGGAATCTGCTGGAACTGATTTTTTGCGTGATCTCTAGGAGACAACTCTTGATCCAAGACTCATAGCATAACCTGAAGTAGATACCCTAGTTTCTTTGTCTCCATCGAAGTCTGAATCGGAGTATCCAATCAAGCTGCAGTCACCCACCTGTGTATATTTGATTCCAAAGTCTTGAGTTTCCTTCAAGTACTTTAGAAATCTTTTTGCAATAGACCAATCTCCCTCACAATGCTTTTGCATAAATCTAGAAAGGATTCCAATAGCCAACAAAATGTCTGGTCTGGTAGTACTTAAGCAGTTGAGACTTCCTACAAGCTGTCTATACTTTGTTGCATGCTCAAATTCTTTTCCTTCAATGGATGTGAGCTTTAAGTTTTGTTCCATTGGAGTAGTCAGAGGATTGCATTCATTCATGCCAAAAATGCTCAACAGATCTCCAATGTACTTCTTTTGAGAAAGGAATATGGACTTTGGATGTTGAGTTACTTCAATACCAAGATAGTAATGAACATTGCCCAAATGAGTCATTTCAAAACCTTTCTTGAATTCCTTCTTTATGGATGCAATGTAGCTTTCATTTTTCCCTATCATCAAAAGATCATCTTCATATACCACAAGATATACAACTTTTTTGCCAACTTTCTTGACAAACAAAGTTGCATCATCAAGATCATAATGTTTGAAATTGAGTTTCAGAAGATGCTTAGTCAGTTTTTCATATCAGGCTCGTGGTGCTTGTTTGAGGCCATACAAGGATTTCACAAGTTTGCATACTTTATGTTCATGTCCTTTCACAACAAATCCTTTAGGCTTGGACATAAAAACAATTTCTTTTTAGATCTCCTTTCAAGAAAATAGCTTTTACATCCATTTGATGAACTTTCCAACCGTTCTGAGCTACTAGGGCAAAGAGTGTCTGGATGGTAGCCCATTTTGCTGTGGGGGCAAAAGTTTCCTCATAATCGACCCCTTCTTTCTGTGCAAAACCTTTTGCCACAAGCCTGGTTTTGTGCTTGTCAAGTGAGCCATCAGCTTTATACTTGTTCTTGTAGACCCACTTGCAGCCAATTCGTTTAGTTCCCAATGGAGGATCAACCGGCTTCCAAGTGTCATTCTTTATCAGGGCAACATACTCATTTTGCATTGCTTCTCTCCATTCATCATGAGAAGCAACTTCTTTGAAGGAATTTGGTTCAAAATCTGTAGAAAAATTGAATTCACAATCATAAGAAACATCCATATTAACACGTGAATCAGAGTCATCTACATTACCTCCATTTTTCCGGTTTGAATTTATAGTTCATGTCTTTCCAACCTCATCAGGATGAACACTTTCAAGTGTCTTTGTCAGCCACTTTGGGGGACCTTTCTTAGATGGTCCAGGCTACTCCATTGATTGAGTTGGGACTGAATCAAGATTGAGTCTCCCAATTCTGTCAATCACATCACTTAAAGTATCATCTATTGTTGGAGTTTCATGTAGGGGAGAGAGTGCTTCAGAAGAAGATTCCTTATATTGATCTAGTATAGTAATCCTCCCTTCAAGATGTGGAATTTGATTATCAAATTCTTGAAATGATTTTGCATTTGTGAATCTATCCAAGTCATCAAGTTGCCTTTCAACAACATTGTCAGTTTTGGATGATTCAAGAAAGATTACATCTCTAGATACAACAAGCTTTTTGTTGACTTCATCATAAAGACAATATGTTTTGGAGGTGTTTGAATACCCCAGGAAGATACACTTACGAATTCTTGCAGCAAGTTTGTTTCTATGTACCTTTGGTATCAAGGCATAACAGGTGGAACCAAATACCCTAAGATGCTTTACCGAAGGAAAGTGCCCATATCACATTTCATAAGGAGTCCTATTTCTGATAGCATTAGATGGACATCTATTCTTTATATATATAGCACATAGAACTGCATCAGCCCAAAACATCATTTTTACATTTTTGAAGAACAACATGGAGCGTACCATATTTAAGATTGTCCTATTCATTCTTTCAGCTACTCTGTTCTGTTGGGGATTATAAGGAATAGTTGTTTTACATTTGATCTCATGTTGGTGAAGATAGTTTTCAAATTCATATGAAGTGTATTCTTTTCCATTATTAGTGTGAATGGAGCCAATATGAGATTGTGCATCATTTTCAATCCATGCATGAAAGTTCTTGAATGTTTGAAAATCATCAAATTTGTTCTTCAATAAATAAACCCAACACATTCTGGTGTAGTCATCAATAAATGTCATCATATAATTATTTCCATTTGTAGAAGAGACAGGCATTGGACCACTAACTCTGAATGAATGAGTTCAATTTTTCTATGTGCTCTAGAGTGTGAATCATCTGAATGAATGAGTTCAATTTTTCTATGTGCTCTGGAGTGTGAATCATGAAAGGATTGTTCGTTATGCTTTCCTAGAATTCAAGCGTCACATTTCTTAAGCTTCCTAGAAATTGTAGGCAAACCAGTAACACCAGTTTTCTTCAACAAGTAGAGGCTATCATAGTTAAAATGTCCAAATCTAGCATGCCATAATAAACTTGATGGAAGTGTACCTTCTTCATAATGACAATTATATGAGAAATTTTGTGTACAAGCAGAGGCATCTTGCAGCTTGAGAAGCCTTTATTCTTCTATCCCTGTCATGACAAGTGAGTGGTTAGATGCTTTTTTCACCTCAAGCTTGCCATCAAACATATGAATAGAGTGACCTTGCTAGCGGATGTGGACCAAGGACAGAAAGCTTCTCCTCAATTGTGGGAGATATAGATCATGATGCAAAAGAAAGTCCGGAAGACCAGGCAATTTAACCTTGATTGTGCCAAGCCCTGATGGCTTCAGTTTTGATTGGTCTAGAAAGTATACTACTCCATCAACATTATCAGTAAATTCTTCAAAACAATCTTTTCTATGAGTCATGTGGCAAGTTGCTCCTGAATCAAGAAACCAATCATTTTTCAAAGAATCAAGTGAAACATTAAATAAGTCTTCATTTACTCCAATATTACATTGTGCCACAACATAATGAGCGGATTCAAGTGCTTTACCTTTGTTTGTGTCATTAGTTTCACCTTTGGGTTGGTTTCTTTCCTGCTCAATTTTCTCCCAAGGTAACTTGCATGTGGAGGCATCATGTGATCCATTTCTTTTGCAACGTGTGTAGTGCAAATCTGACTTTTCTCCTTGAGAGTGTCTGGCCCCCTTGCCTCTAAAATATCTTCCTCTTCCTCTTCGACCACCTCTTCCTCTAGAAGAATCTTGGGCAAGATTGTTTTCTTTATGAGCAAGGCACACAACCTCTTCAAAAGATTTAGGGGATATCTTCTTTCCAAAAGCTTTCTCTCTTTCAGCAAATTTTTTCACAAGAGAGTCAAAGGTAATATCTTTGAGATTTTCATTTTCTTGCAATGACTCAAGATAAGTGGAGTAATTAGGATAAAGTGCCTTGATAAAAGCGATCAGAGGAATATCCAATTCAAGATTAGTGACTTTGATATCATGCATTATAGATTTTACTTCGGATGCAAGAGAAAGAGGATCATTATTTTATAATTCAAGGGTGAAGAGTTTAATCATGAGTTGAACAACTTCAAGTGTAGAGTGTGAGTCATAGAGTTCCTTCAGCTTTTGTAAGGCTTCGAATGCATTTGAAAATGTTGAAATCACCTCTTCACTTACTGATGCTGCAATCAATGCATAGGATTTGTTGTTCTTCTTTTCCCAAATGGTGAGCTCCTTGTGTGAGGTAGGTTGGACTAGCTCCTTGTCTCCTTCTCCAACACACACTCCTTTCCATAGTTCATTAAAAATGAGAGTGTGTTGGATTTTCTGTGACCATTCAGGATAATTCTCCTTTCCATTGAGAACTACTCCCACAATAGATATAATTGAATGCATTGTAAAATTTGTGTACAGTGGAGAAAAATATTGTTGCTGCAAAATTTTACTCGTAAAATGATTGTTATACCAACAACGTTCAACTTAACAACATTCAATGTTCACTCGAATATCAGAGTCTGACTGTAGTTGTAGTTATTTCGTTGCTTTGTATGGCAGAGATGAGCGACGGAGATGAACGGAGGAGGGTTGTTGATGGTAAGCGATCAATGGTTATTGCAAGCAAAACAAGTCAGGGCGATAACCACAGCTAAGGGTGGATTTCAGGTTACAAGTGGGATTTCGGGCGAATAAAAAGCGGTAAGTGGTATAGAGAGGGGAGCGCCCGATTCCACTAAGCGGTTGACACGTAGCGACTAGGGGAGAGAGAAAAACTCCTTGTATTGGGCCGGTAACTCTCGTGCAACTAATGCACCCGAAATCGCTATAAACCGTCAGATTTTGAGGTGATGGTCAACGGTAGAGATTAAAAGGCACTTTTCGGGCAGGTAACTGCCATGCAAGTGGTCCCCCTCGAAATCAATGTCAGCGATCGAATCTAGAGGTTGATATCAATGGTGGAGAACGAGCCAAATAAAGTGAAACCTTGGGAACTGGTGAAACCTCAGGAACTGTGTACGAGCAGGTTTAATGAAGGGTATGATCGCATCACAAACATGCATCGGTATTGATTGGGGCAGGAGATTTGCGATATGTGATTAAAAATCGGACCCGACGATATTTATATATATGGGTTTATAATACTTGAGATCCGGCACAAGGGAATATGAAAAATGATATATGTGAATATCAAAAAGGATATATGTGAATATGAAAAAGGATATATGGTTCTTCAATGCGAAAGGGTATATATACCATACTCATAGCAGAAGGAAATCCAAGTCATTACATCACCTTCAGCTTCAACAACTAGCTCCAATGCAACCCACTTCAACGAATGTATTAAACGATAAATGGGATTTCACAGGGATTTGACAAAGATGTCAGCGTGCAAAAGATGCAAAACAAAGGCAAAACAGAATAGGAGTTACAAATTAAAAGGAAGCCAAAAAATGGTGCCTGTTGTGATACCATGTCAGATCAGGAGGTAACTCCTCAAATCAAAACTCATCTTATTCATTCAAGTTGTTCATTATTATATACAAGAGGGAGTGACTGTTTGGTTCATCTCCCAATGACTTTCTATCTTCTCTATTATTTATTTACATTAATTACACCCAATCCCTCTGATTAGGTGTCAACATGGAAAAAGGAGTATGCGGATGCTTTAAATTCATTTTCAAGGTTAATCAATGAGTAGAAAAGGAAGTACTAGTTTATGATTAATGTTTGGAAATCATAACATGAAGAAAGGAAAGAAATGGTGATCGAGTTCCCTCCCTTTGTTGATGACATTCCAGGGATTTCCCCATTAATAGATAGATATATCAAAGTAGTCTAAAAGAGATAGATGGAATGGGTTGTAAGCTTGATATTCGTTTTGATAAATAAAATACTTTACGTTAAACATTGTTAGAGTTCAAACATGTAAAATTTGTAATGTGTGAATTTTTCATTTTTTTGGTCATTTGTTATTAAAATTTTATTTTCTTTGTTGATATCAAAGTGAAGAAAGAGCATTGTTTGTATATACAACCTATAAAACATTAACATGATTAACATCTATATCTACATTTAAAACAATATCATCAAAAAAATCTTATTTCTTCCAAATATATTTTTCATCATTTTCAAAATTCTTCAATGTGTATTTTTATTTTTAAGGTCTAGAAAAATGTAAAATTAATTCAACCTTAATATGGATAAATAAATTCAAATATAGATGAATTCAATTAGGCAATTCATAACCAAAAGGAAAAACATATGGTTGGAAAGAACGAAGCATCTATTATTTAAATCCACCAATAACCTCAAATTTATCCCAGTGAATAAAGAGAAGACGTTGAATGCTAAATGGACTTCAGATAATTCGTTATGGCTTTTTATAGGATATAATACAGATCAAAACACATGGAAAATGGATTATAACTATCATATCAACAACAAAATTGTTTCAGATAATTTGTTTCAGTTTTTTATAAAATATATCACAAATCACAACACATGGAAAATGGTTTTATATCTTGATATGAACAACAAAATTTTCGAAGAAGGTAAAACACATCTAATAGTTTTCGCTTCCTGCCAAAATGGTGTTTGTTAGTTTCCATATTTCCAGCAAAGTTGGCAAGAGTACTATTTAGAGTACTGATTTTCGCCTATTGAAGGCTTAGATTGCTTTCATTGGTCTCTCATATCTCCATATTACAAAATGGATGAACATTTGTTTGAAAATATGAAGTGAAGTTTTTGCTTGAGTATGAAGTATATTTTTTTTGGTTTTGATAATCCAATAGGAGGAAAATTTGTAATTTCGTTAAGATTATATAATTAACACAAAATATTTATTTCGATTTTTTTTTTACAACATAGTACCACCAAAATATATTTATTACATTGAAAATAGTTTTTCACAACATAGGAAAAGTGAATGAATTTTTTTATTCTTAATATAAAATTCACACAATTAAAAAAAAATTATTAATAATAAAAAATTAATTTAACCTCAATCATAATATGTACATTAAAAATTACAATAATTAATGTGAAATTAATATTTTAATAGTTAACATTTAAACATACCAATAATGAGAATAATAATTTTCAATATATATTATTGATAAAATATATTAATATTTATATTAATTAAAATATTTTAATATTTAATGTTTTTTTACATACAAATAAATAAAATTTACAATTAAAAACATAAATTATTATTTTATTAAAAGTTTTTAATGTTGGATATTTTTCGCATATGTTTTTTAAAAATGGATATCAATAAAAATGTTCTAATGAAAATTTAAGAAATATTAATATTAAAAAATTTATATAGTAACATAATAATAAAATTTTATAATTTTTGTGACAATTCAAGAGTTGAATTTGAAAAATAATTTTTCCTATAAAGTTTATAACATTTTTTTATCATAAATATTTATAAAAAAAATTAAATAAATATTAAAAAATATATAAAAAAAGATATTTTAATATTGACTTTTATATAAAACACACTTAAAAATAAATTACAAAATAGTATACAACAAAATTTTTTGCAAAAATAAATTTTTAATTAAAAATAAGAGAAAATAATATCTCTTTTTTAACTTATAAATAACTTTATGTAGAAATTTTGAATAATATGACACATATTCACAGAGATTATCCTGATTATACACTTATAAGCGGAACATGCATAATACATAACCTCCTCTACGTTGATCATCAATTTACAAAAGCAGAAACATTCACAGGCACACATAGAAGCATCAATCAAACTCATTAACACAGTATGTATCCCGGGGAAAGAATCTCACTAAAAACCCCAACTATCTATATATTATAGTGATTGAATCATGTAACATTACAAAGTATAATACTTCTCACAAGTATCTCCACCTGTTACACACAATACAGCTCAGATCTGATCTCCAAATCTATTCCACTGCTTGCCTGCCTCCACTGCTCAATACCTGCTCAAGAACTGATGAGAATGGCTTACCAAACTCGTATTTCACCTCAAAATAATCACTCACACTTTGTTGGACGTGAGCAAAGGCTACAATACTGGGCAAATACGTGAGCAAACTCATTGGCATACTCAATCCCTTGATTGTGCAAGATCTGGTGCACAACTATAGTCACAACTGATAGCAATCTAATTCTCTACCACTTGTCCCTGTTGAACTGAACATGCACTGACATGAAATTGAGTTAACTGATGTATTCTATAGTTGTATTATGAGTTAATAATTAGTTTAACAACTCATCATTAGTCTATCTGCAGTTAGACTAACTACAACTAGTTTAACTAAGTCAAACTGAACACAACTCCATCAACTCCACCAAACTCAACTGATTGAGTTCTAACTGAAGTCATGCATGCAACAACTCAACTGAATCATAATAAAAGCGTATTTCCTTCTGACAGCTGCATGTGCCACCTCTGTAGCTCAAACTGAAGTGCTCCAAGAGAATAAGATCAAGTTTATAGTCCAAATATTATTATGAGACAATAATATTTGACTTTTCTATTTTTGACAACCAGTCTAAAAATAGACTTTGTTCACTCACACTGTGATCACTCACACTTTGATAAAAAATAGAAGTCCATCTATTTTTCACAACTTGACCAATCATCCATAAACAGCAACCTGCAATCCATAGACATGATCCATATGTCTAAAAATAGACATAGTCTAAAAATAGACTTGCGCCAAAAATAGCCTGCGGGCCCACTTAGTGAAGACGACTCTTTTCACTAAGCTCCATCATCTTGTTGCACTCTCAACAAGCATTTCTTGTTGCACACTTTTCAACACTTTAAACTTAAAAAATATTCTAAGTGAACTTCAAATAATTTGTTTCGGCTTCCATGAAATACAAAATCTGAGTATAATTTTCACTGATAAATTTTATAAACAAATCACAAACACATAGTAAAATGGTTTTACAACCATCTTCATATAAAGTATAAAATTTATCTGAATAGTAAAATGCACATCTGGCTTTCTAAAATAATAGGAGAGCTTTTCCGATGTGGTCTTTGACATTGAAGGTTGGAAACATGGAGAGGGAAGGAATGTATCTTCATTCTGCCACAAATAACTCGAAAATTATGGATATGGAAACGACAAGTGCAAGGGTCTTTGCATCATCCAGGCTTTCATGAGCCCACTGAGGTAGCCATCTCAATCTCTCACTGCCACTCTTTTCCTCAACAGTCTTCGATCGTTTCTTTGTTTCCTTTTCTAGTAGGGCATTGTTTTCCCCTCCTCCGTCCCCTTGATTGTCCTTGCTTAAAATAAAAATAATTTATGAATTTATCCCTTCTTCTTGTCTTGGAAACAAATAAACCCTGAAAGAATTCACTACACAGAAGCCATTTCAAGCCCTGGAAAAAAGGTATCATGGTGGATGACTTAAGCCTAAACATGGAAGCTCCCCCCATCGAAGAAAACCCCATAGACCTAGTCAAGGTAGGCGATGCTGTTGGGGTTTTGATGAACGAATTCAGAGATACTGAAGGACTCTGAGAGCACAACAAGTCTAGAACAAGTATTTTCCCCAACAACACACACCCTTATTTGGTATTTTGAACGCCCTTCTTTGGTATTTGGCTTCTTCGATGACGAATAATAATCAAGCTTGCACTTCCTCAATGCGACCACGACCTTCTTCACCCATAAACCTTGACAGGGATTGTTCTTCTCATATGAGGGGGGCACAGTCTTGGTCTTCTTCGCCCAGAAACCCTGACAGGGTCAGTGCTTCTCATATGAGTACGACGATGAAAAAATCTTTCCAGTGCCCTGTGAGAGTTTGCAAGCTCCAGAAATAGTAGCAACAAACAAGAAAGGGCAAAATATATATGACCTATGCTTGGTAGGTTATCAAGAATTTTTCCTTCCAACTACCTTCACCTGTGAATATCAAATGACTTAGCATCCTTTAACCATCTAACATATAATCTAAAGGTACAGAGTGATGACAAGTGGGTAGCATAAAAGTTCGTATCAAAGGGGAATGCCTTATGGCGTAAATATTTTACTCTTAGTCTCAACCATAAATAAAACATTTAGATTTCCATATGAAGTAACATAATTTTATATGACCTTTATAGAGAGAGATAAAGTAATCACAAGTAAAAAAATCTTAATGTGCTTTTTGTTGATATTACAACCCAATATGAAGAAGACATGGAAAACATTATTTTAGTCTCACTCTTAGACATAAAACATTTCAATTTACATGGTAAAAATATTTCACTCACTATAAACCATAAATAAAACATGTCAACGTGCTCTCTCTTGGTCCCAAAAATGGTTACTATTGGGTTAATGCACACCTCCTTCTTACTCTTGTTTCCATATTTAGTGGTAGTTTCTTTCAATGAGCTTGTAAAATCTTGCATTAAGTATTTGAAAACCAAACTTGAGAAATTTGTTCAGAAGTTTGATAGGATTCTGAAAGTCCATAGGAATACAGATAAATATGAGGCAATGGGTATTAGTCTAGGTGCAAGAAGTTTATTTGGCCAATTTATGGGGGTTTCACCTTCTCCAAAATCACTAAGGTTGTGGGTGGAAAGAAACTAGAGACCCCTAGTCAAAGGCCATATTGAGTCTACCTTTTGTGGCAAAAGGGTTTTTCACCTTTTTATTTTAACTTAATGAAGATCAAGATCTCATATTTAGGAGGGACCCTTACTTGGTGGGTGCTTAAGATATTTACTTGGATCGTTGGACCCTAGATTTTAATCTTGAGAATGAGGTTCCCTTGATATTTCTAGTATAGGTAAAACTTCCTCACATGCCTCTTCATCGTTTGGATGAGGATACTTTTAGAAACATTGGAAATGCATTGGGAAGATACATAGAGAGAGCATAACCAAGAGGTTTATTGTATGCATGTGCTCGCATTGTGTAAAAGTAGACCTTGATAAATGCCTTTCAAAAGAAATCTAACTCACATTAGATAAGTGGTATTTCATTCAGGAAGTGGATTATGATCATATCACTTTCAAGTTTAAACAATGTCATGAGTATGGGCAGTTTGCTAGAAATTTCGTGAAAAATGAGGATTCCCACAAGTAGCAAGAGGATGCGGGTCAATGGAAATTATATAAGAGAAGAAGAGGAGAAACATGAAAAAATCCCCTAAAGGATGTAGGGTCACCCAAAAAGGGCCCCTTCTCCTCCCTTCAGTCCTTAGAATGTGAGTGAGGATTCATCTTTTAGGAGTTGGGAAGAAGATTTATCAACATGAAAATAAATTCATTGTCTTGAAAAATGAAGAGGATAAAGGAGAAGCTTAAGGGGTTGAATAACCAGAGTAGACTCAAGGAGAAAAGGGAAATGGAAAATCCCATGATGAGAATAATGTTCCATAACTAGGAGATGACCTTGTGCGAAATTTCTGAACAGAAGATGAAGATTTGGAAAAGGAAGAGGATTTTGAATCTCCATCGATAGAGAAATACCACCTCTATTTCTTTTCCTTAGTTGATGACAAATTAGAAAATGAAATGGAAAGGTTTTTTCTCCCCAAAATATACAAGGAAAATGGGAAGATAATTAATCAAGAGCTTCAACTAGCTCATGCAGAAATGGATAAAGAAAAAGGAACTCAATCAATGATTAATGTTCCTTACTTTAGAGTCCCTACAAATCAAAAGAAATTTGGTTCCTCTACCCTTCATCACTGTGGGGGCTATGAAGCTTCTAGAAAATAATTAAGATTATCTCTTGGAACTGTAGGGGGATGGGCAATAAGAAAAGGGAATTTGAAATGAAAATCTTAATAGATCAGGGAATCCCCATGTCCTCTTCCTTCAGGAGACAAAATTATAGGAGTGTGAAACTCTAGAAAAATGCAGAACAATTTGGAAAGGGCATAAAGTAGTGGATGTAAGTTCAAGGGCTGTTTCAAATGGAGTTTGCACTCTATGGACATGCTCCTTCTTAAATGTTCTATAAGAAGAAAAATTTCAATATTGGATCAATTACTAGATTGATTCATCCAAGGAAAATTTTAAGGATGAAAATTTATCTCAAAGTTTAGAATTCTCGATGAATCTTACTAGTCCCTAATGTGCAAACTATAAAATGTTCGGTGACATTATTGTAAAAATATTCAAATTTCTAATGATTTTATATAGACTATAAAATGTTGGTGATTTTTGAGGTAAAATAATTTTATACAATAAAATTTGGGTGAATCAATTTTTATAAAAAAATGAAATTGGCAAATCTTTGTTTCTTAGAAAATGCATGGAAAATTAGCCCACCTGTGAATATTAGCCCCTAAAATTTTCCCTAGATTCATCTCTCCTCTTGGAAAAATTTCAGCATAGTAAACATTTGCATACCAAATATGTATCATGACAAGGTAGAATGTTGGAATTCTCTATTAGGACAAAGATAAACCCTTCTCAATTCCAAATTCATTTTAGGAGGGGACTTTAATGTTACAATTCACCAATGGGAGAATAAAGGTGGCAGTATTGTAAGAGATTAGTTTTAGGAAAATAAGAAGGATTTTATTTCCCAGTTGGAATCAAGCGATATCAAGCTTAAAATCTCCAAATTTACTTGGAGAAACAAAAGGGTTTGCCTTGGACACATTTTTGCAAGATTGGATCGTTCATATTAGGGAGTGATATTTTAGTTTATAAAATTTCTCCCTCTTCCTTATATTTGGCATGGGGTAGTTTCAACCATTGCCCAATCAAAATTATTTTAGAGTTGGAGTATTTAAAGGGTCCTATCATATTCCATTTTAACCCTCCATGGATGAATGATAAAGATTTCAAGACACTATTACATCAAGCATGGTCAACGTGGGTTATTCATTCTCCTATATTCATATGGGAGTAGAAAACCAAGGGCTTAAAAGAGGAAATAAAAAAGTGGGTGAAGGAAAGATCTAAATCTTTAAAAAGGAAAGTGGTGTAGATCAGGGGCCAATATGGAGGAAATCCTTTGGAAATGGAAGAGGCTAAAGAGTGAAAATACTTTGAAGAATTGTAGAGGAAATTAAAGGAAGATGAGGATATTTAGAGACTAAAATTAATAATTTTGTGGTTGAAATCACAAGATAAAAATAGTAGTTTCTTCCACAAACAATAAAAAATAAGGGAATGAAGAAATAAAATAAAGCATATGGAGCTTACTGGAGAGATTATTTTAGATCTAGATGGAATAAAGGATTCCATTTTTAATCACTTTGAGTACTTATATAAAGAAGATGGAGATACTCAATATTTAGTGAAAGATTTTTTAGGTCATATTCCCTTGCCAAAATTAGAATCATTCAATGCCAAGTTTTTTCTCCCTATCATGAAAGAATTAATTTGGAAGGTGGTTTGTCCTTCAATTTTGGATAAATCTCATGGTCCTAATGGATTCATAGGACACTTTTAATAGAACTTTTGGAACACAATTAAATATGATCTAATTATAATGGTGGTCTTCATCCAAACATTTGGCTGAAACAGGGGTAATCTAAATTCATCCTTCCTTGGTCTAGTTCCTTAAGGTATAAGGCCGTCTTATTTATCTCACTTCATACATATTTCTTTTTGTATTTATCATTGATATTATTACAAATATTATTTCTCAAATGCTTGTGACTCTTCCTCCCAATCCGATCTTTGAAAATCAAGGAGGTTTCAATAGTAAGAGGTATTTAATGGAAAAAAGTTATTTAGTATATGAAGCTATACATTCCAACAAGTCCAAAGCATAAAAATGGATGGACATAAAGTTAGATATGGCCAATTCCTTTAATCGTGTGCATAATTTTTTCTCTTTTCTATTTTAAGAAAGGTGGGGTTCTATTTTGTTTTTATATCTTGGATCAATGCTTCTATTTATGGGCCTTGGATTTCCCCTCTTGTTAAATCTGCAATTGATTTCTTTAAAGCTTCCATGGGCCTTAAGAAAGGGTGCCCGCTCTCCCCCATTCTTTACATTGTCATGGTTGAATCCTTGAGTAGGAAGTTGGAATTTTAACAAAGATGCCACTCCCTCCTTGGAATAAATGTCTCAGAAGGTATAAAGAACATAAATCACACCTAGTTCACTAATGACATGACCTTTCTTGGTGGTGTCTTTTGCATCATAGCACAATGCTTCAAATATGTTTTTATGGATTCTCATGAGGATTGATAAAAGAGGGTAAACGTCATATGTATTCTTGAAATTTTAGCAAACTATTGCATGGAAGGATCTTAATAATTTCAGGGATAGTAGGAAGGGATGAGTGGAACAATTTTAGGTATTTGGGTCTGCCATATGTATCAAAATGCTCTCTCATCCTTCAAGGGGGCCATGCTATTGACAAGTTTAAAACCAAATTTGAGCAATTGGGGGCTCATTGTCTAAATTTGGATAGATTATTGATTCTTGTTCAATTTTTCCTCTCGCCCTTCTTATATTCTAGTTCTTAACTATGTTGGCCCCCATCTCAGCGAAGAAACAAATGACTCAAGAACTCAAGCAGTTTCTCTGGAAAGAGGTGAGAAAAACTAAAAGGTTTCATCTAGTGAATTGGAAGGTGGTTAGGCTTCCAAAATTCTTTGGGGGGGGGGTGTTAGGAATAAGATACCCCATTCTAATGAATATATCCCTTGGGGAAGATGTGGTTTGGTGGCTAATCACAAGGGATAATCATTGGCTGAAATAGGTGCTTCATACAAAATATCTATTAGGTCCCTATAATACTAGTGATTCTCCCATTACTATTTTCATTGTATCCCCTTATTGTTATTGTTGTGCCCCTGTTGTCCCCACATTGTTGTTATTGTGCCCCATAGAAACCCACTATTGTTATTGTTATGCCCTTATATTATTATTATTGTTATGTTGGCTTTGATTATATTGTGACCCCTTAGACTCCTATATATAGAAATGAGGTTTTGGTCATTTGAATCATTGAATAATTGTTCATCTGTTTAATGTAAAGGACGTTCCCCCCCCCGAAGAGGCTACGTTTTAAGTCGTTGATCTATCTATTTCTTCTATTTTATGAGTTGGTTGCAGAAGGATAGATCATGGTGCATGTGTTCAGATTATAGGGAGCTCAACAAGATCACTATTAAAGACAAATTTCCCATTCCTGTCATTGATGAATTATTGGATGAATTACATGGAGCAATTTACTTCACCAAGATGGATCTTTGTTTAGGATATCATCAAATCAGAATGAAGACTAAAGACATTCTGAAAACAACATTTAGAACTGATGAGGGTCATTATGAATTTTTTGTCATGCCTTTTGGCCTTACCAGTGCACATTCTACATTTCAAGGTTTGATGAATTCCATTTTCAAACCCTTCCTTAGAAAATTTGTGTTAGTATTTTTTGATGATATAATAATCTACAACAAGTCCTGGAAGGATCATGTTCAACATGTTGACAGGGTGCTCAAACTATTGGGGGAGAAACAATTATATGAAAAAACCTCCAAATGTTTCTTTAGAGTACAGGAGGTGGAATATCTGGATCATATTGTATCTCATGAAGGTGTTAAGGTAGACCCTAGAAAAATTAAAGCCATTAAAGAATGAAAAATCCCCACATCCATAAAGCATCTGCGAGGATTTCTCGGGTTGACAGTGTTATCACCTGGATTGAACCTTAGGCTAAAGGAAGGCAATGCCAGGGTAACCACAAACCATGCTTAGCCAAGTAGCTATCCCTACTAGACCAGGAGAGGGCTATCTCCATGAGGATCTCAGCCAAGATGACTGGATCAGGAAAATGATATTAGGCTAGGTATAATGGCATAAGGTTTGATTTGATTTGAAGGGGTTCTGTTGGATCAGGAGGAGCTGGATAGTTTGGGCAAGGAAATTAGGTCAAAATTGCAAAGTGTTCGATGGGGCAAGGTAGGTATGAAGCTTAGCACTCTAGGGTTTTATGGGTGAGGTGCTTCAAGACTGGTGAGAAGCTAGGAAGAGCATGTGATCATCATGGATTCTTCCTAAACTATAGAAAACATAAACTGTGAATATTTTCCCAAAGTAGAGCATTAATGTTATGGATTCTGCCTATTAACTTGAAAACATCCACTTAGAAGCAATGAAATGATTAATGAAGTACACAAAAAATGTAAACATATGATCACAAGAGAGGAAACTGAACTAAACATCATACCACATGGATCCCAAAGAAATAGCTGCAATTTCTGGTTAATCTCCTGCTAAACTAATACAAAATGATGTTCTTTCAAAACCTAAGTATCCAACTGAGTCCAACCCTCTACAATGAGAAAGAAGAAGAAGATATGGACATGAATTCAACCTCTTCCCATCCTCAGGGGTCGAATCCCTAAGATGAAGAGCTAATCTAACCAAAACTAAACAAGAAACAGGAATCTAGGCATCCTAACAACTTGCCTCTAAAAGTGAGGAAATTGATTCATTTGTGCTCAAAATTACTTTTAATCTAATGAATATACCATATACTACTAATTATCCATCATATTTACAAGCCAAATCATCATTTACATTAGTAAAACATCCTCCATGAGAGAAAATCCATGATTAAAGTAAAAAAATAGTGAAATGGCAATCCTGTGCAAAAATTTTCCTACGCGCAGCGCCACTTTCAGGTCCCTTTTGGAGGCCTTCCCGACATCCAAATTGAGCTCATGATAGCTCATTGGAAATCTCTTCAAGTCTACTTTCCAAAACATCTGGAATTTATTCATTTGAAGCTCATTTGACCCCTCAAATGTTGATTCTCCCAAGACTGCTTCTATGTGTCCAAAAAGTGGCAGAAAGGTCACTTTTGGGGTGTTTTCTGACCTTTTGGTAGACCAATTTTGCTCCAAAAGCTTAGAAAATGCGTAGGGTGCATGTACTCATTGCTATGAATCCAAAAATACAAGCCATTTTTCCATTGGGTGTCCCTAGTGTTATATACATATTTGGGCACTTCAACCCCAGTCACATATGTCAATAAACCAAGGGCTCTTTAACCCCTAAAAGTGTTGTTTCATACCCTAAAGGATCATGGTCAACTTATTACATCATTCCCCAAAAGGTCCACCTAAAAAACCACTCAGAACTGGCCAAAACTAGACCTTACTGACTGCTCCACTGTCAGGGTGCGACACATCTCACCTCCTACACACGGGGGGTGCGATGCATACTGAAAAGGCATTCTATAGGGTGCGACGAGTGAGGATAGACAAATGGAAGAGACAATTTGCTAGGTGGAAGCTTATGGAATCTTCTAGAAACTTTTACCAAGACACCTGCCTCTCTGAATTTGTCCAAGGATGAGTAAGAGATCAATGAAATCTCCAAGTGGAACCAAAAACTATCAGTGGAATGACACTAACCAAAAACCCAGAGCTGACTCACACCCTTGGAAGACATCTATAAATGGATCCCTCATCTGAGAGATCTAGAGGCTGGAATTTTGTAATTTGTAAGGAAGTGATGTTGGTTTATTTGTGAGAAGAGACATTGTATTGTTGGGTGATCTTGCTTTTCATGAGGTGAAAAGGGCTTCTATGCTGGGAGGATGATGCTGGATCAGACGGGTGGGTTTTAATCCTCTCTTCTACTATTAATAAAGTTCTTTGAGTTTTCCTCCATATAATAGTGTATTTGTGAATCTTATTGTTTATGAATGCAATTGTATGGTCAATGTGTTTCTGATTCTACATTGTTTATGATGTTTTAGATAGAGATGCTTTGATGGTTTTCTGTTACTTTGACTCTACAGGTACTCTTTAAAGCAGGACAAGTAGGAGAGGAGTGGAAAATTATATCAAGGGAAGGAGAAATCAAGCAAGGATCAAAGCAGAAGATCTAGGTTGGTCCTCTTTTCTTCCCTCTTATCTATTACACCTAAAGGAAATCTTGAATTGCTTTGATTGTTTGTTTCTAAGATAGCTACCCATCTTAGTGGGACTAGTAGTTCGAATCAACACTAGTTTTCCTAGAAACAAAAGAACCAGTCGACCATTAGGGATCCTTCCAAAGTTACCGATAACTTTGAAAAGGAAAACTGTTCACTTGAATGTGATGGTAGTCCAAGGGCCACTAGATTACAATCTACTCCTTGGACGTGATTATATATATAGCATGGAAGCTATTGTTTTTACACTCTTTTGAGTGATGTGTTTTCCACATGAAGGCAAACTAGTGCAATTTGTCGACCAGCTTTCATTTCCCAGTTCAAACACAGCTACAAATCAACCGTCGTCCCTAAATGATCTCTATGTGTCAACAATTTCTCTTCAACCTTCATTCCATCCACCTAATTACCGTGAGTAGTTCGGTGAATGTAACAAAGTTTATGGGGCATGCACCTTGGTCTGCTTCGGTAGGAAAACCTAGCTGAAAAGAGAGATTTTCTTGAAGGTTATATGATTGGATTGAAAAACATTCCCTTGTAGGTTATGCAATCAGTCTAAAACAACTATTTCCTTGAAGGTGATTGGACTGAAAAACCATTTCCTTGCTCGTTATGTGATTAGTCCGAAACAACTATTTCCTTGTAAGTTATGTTATTGGAAGCTCACACCATTCACCTTCATCTATTTCGATGGACAAAGCCAAGGAAGTCCTGCCTAACCACAGGGACTTCGATATGGTGACCTAGGAACTCTCCCTTTCTTAAATACCCGGGGGCATGCAAACCTTTGTATGCAAGTAAAAAATGACCAATTTGATTTTTTTAGCTTTTTAGCGTTTTCAACTTTTTAGCTTTTTAGTTCAACTTCTTAGGTTAGACAGTTGGTCCAGATACGTCTGCTGACCAGATGGACCAAAGGAAATTTTTTACCTCGATAGAGGACAAAACCATCCTACCTAACCTTAGTAGTTCCTTAGCTTTTTAGTTTTTCTAGCTTTGTAGTTTGGTCATTTCTAGCTTATATAAGAAGGTCATGAGCACATGTTATAGTAGAGTTCAAGCTCATCAAAAAATAAACCTACCAACAAGGGACATCTTTAAATGACTGGTACGAAAAATGTTTCTGCAAGGTTCAAGCTTGTTAAAAAATAAACCTGCCAATGAGCAATGTTTCCGCAAAGTTCAGGCTCGTTAAAAAATAAACGTGCCACTGAGCATAGTTTCTTCTGATTCAATCTCATTAAAAAATGAGTCCACCCTTCGTAAATAGCCTTTTTGATTGCCCTGCTATCAGCCTTTTGAGCCTTGGTTGTGTTCTTACCATCGCCTCCATTCTTTTGGCTGATCATACGCTTCCACTTGATTGTTTACCCTTTATAGGAACAGCTGCGATGAGTGGTTCTGTCAGCCACCCTGTTTACACTACCATGTTTTGAGAAGTTCCAAACTTACCTGGAACCAGTTGCTACTAAAAAACACCACTTGTTCCTAAAAAACGAGTCTCTTTTAAACTCTTTCTAGACTCGTTAAATATAATAATATTGTCAACCTTCCTAGCTCGTTAAAGTAAGGAGAAGCGCCATCCCTCCTATATATTTTAATCTTTTTGGACCTGAGGGACTATCAAACAAAAAGATAGAGCACTTGTTTTTTTCAGCTTGTTAATGTGATCGAAAAGTCATCCCTTTTGTATTATTTTATACCTTTTCGGACTTAAGGGATTATGCTATGAAAAAGAACTTTTGGAGTTTCCTTTTCGTCCCTTTTCAAACTCTTTAAACATGAAAAGGAACGAGTTATCTTTTTCGTTAAACTCATTAAAACAATAGCGACAAACTTGTCCACCCAGACAAGAACGAGTCTCACTAACGCTAGGCTCGTTAAAACATAGCGACAGGTTTGCCCGAAGGGAAAATTATAGACCAAGAATATGTTATCCTCCTCAAGCTTGACAAAAATAAAGAGGTACTGGTTAGCAATGACTGGGGAAAAGGGGAAGAAAACTTGAAGAATTTTATTGGTAGCAGGTTTCTGTTGAACATGACACTTTCACTCCATCACCATGATTGAGTCGGGTTGGGTTATTCTGTTCACCGATCATACCATTGGTCCTCCGTACCATCCATGGGGCTAGCACTACCAATCCATATCAGTGTCTTCGACATGTTCAAGAGAAGTCATTCAGGTAATTTACCATCCAGCAAATGCCTCATCCACCACAATACCTTCACCCTTCATTTTTCATGACTGCCATTCCTGAACCTTATATCACCAAATCGTTTTCACCTCCAGAAAATCATTTCTTCCGTTTCATGTCATCGATGTGGGATACATTAAGGCCCTCCTACGATGGGTCACTTCTTGTCAACATCAACTCATTATCCAAGAAGTTGACTTAGAAACAACCCTTTTAGTAATTTGAAGCTGGCATGCCTTAATGGCAAGTTTCTCACGTCCGGCAACAGGTTTACATCAATGACCTTAGACCGAAAGATTTTGTGTGGTTTTCGACATCAACTCCTATATTCACACCATGTGAATTGTACTGTCATACCTTGAGGGTCATTATCATTATCGGTGACTCCTCTCGCGCATGTTAATAGCTTAGATTATTGGCTGGTAATTAGGAAATGTCTTTGCATGTTCGACTTCAGAACATCTTTTCACATGGATCGACTTGTACATCAGGTGAAGATTAAACGAGTTTGAAGACCCTGGATCTAGTTTCATCCATCTGAGCTGCGATATATTCGGGAAAATAAAGACATCAATTGTACACAGAAGCTGCACAGATAGTCATCTAAGCCAGGGAAGATGACTCTTCATATGAAGAATCACCAATCTGAAACAACAGACGATTGTCTGTCCTATGTACATGAAAATGAATTTATAAAGCTGAGCATGGGAATGCTCGCCTCAGCTATATCATGAAAATAATATGATGATGATTTGTTGTATTACATCTTATACAGGTGTTACCAGGAAAAGTGTCTATTTAGAACTGCTCTATCCCACTAAGGTGTGACAGCTGCCTTAGAAACAAACAGAGAAAACTACTTTTGTATTTCCTTTATGAATTAAAGATAGAGGGGGGTAGAAGGAACCGACCTGTGTCTTGCGCTAATCCTTTGATCCAATCCCTCTCTTATTTGACAGCTTCCAGCTACCTGCTCCCTTACTTGCCCAGCTTCACCAAGTACCTGTAAGATCACAGAAGAAGAAAACTATACAAAGACATGGATCTATATTCATAAACAGCTTAGGATCAGATTTAAGCTAACCATACAAATGTAACAAGCATCAATGATACACAAGCATGTAGGAAAAACTCAAATAGTTTTATTGATATACAAGAAGATCCAGGAGGAGTTACAACCGATGATTCCTAATCTAGCATCAACCTCCCAGCAAAGAAGCCCCTCTTCACCTCCAACAAAGCATAAATCACCCAATACTCTGATATCTATCTCAAAACCAACAGCAATTCCTTGCAATGTACAAAATTCCAGCCCCTGGATCTCTGGGATGAGGGATCCATATATAGATGTATGCAAGGAGGATGAGTCAGCTTATGATTTGATTAGTGTCTTCTCTCTGTCAGTTCTTGCTTCCACTTGGAGACTGAAAGCCTCTTACTCATCCTTGGTCGAATTCAGTGAGGCAAGTGTCAATGGAGAAGATTCTGGAAGCTTCCATTGTCTTTCCACCTCGCGGAATGGCACTGCCATTTGTCATTTTCCGCTCAACATACCCTCATAGTGCATTTAGGTGCGTTGCAACGCACCTAGCTAGTGTATTTAGGTGCTATGCAACGCAACTAGCTAGTGGAGCAGCTGAAATGATCCTGATTTGACTGATTCTGAGCAGTTTCTGGTGGAGAACTTCTGGGAGAAACTTTAATTTGTTGACCTTGTTCCTTTAGGTGTTGGAACAACACTTTTAGGGACCTAGGAGCCCTTGGTTTATGGACATTTCATGCTTGGAGCTGCAAGGCACAAAAATGTCTATAACAGTTGCCCCCTAAAGTATGAGGCCGTTAATCGGGTGAAATGCTTTATTATGAGGATCCGAAGTTCTTTCAATGTTGGGAGGAGACCTGTAATAAGATACAATACAATACATTATCTTCATACTGTTTTTCATGATCTAGCTGAGGCAGGCATTCCCATGCTCAGCTTTATAAATTCATTTTCATGTACATACGACAAACAATCGTCTGAGTGTAGACTGATGATTCTGATAGAGCCATCATCCTTTGGTAGGATGATTATATGTGCTGCAATGTTGTACATTTAATGTCTTTATTTTCCTGAATATATATCGCAGCCCAGAAGGATGAAACTAGATCCGGGGTCTTCAATCTCGTCTGATCTTCACTCGAAGTACAAGTCGATCCATGTGAGAAATGTTCTGAAGTCGAACATGGAAAGACATCGCTTGATTACCAGTCAATGATGTAAATTGTTAACAAGCGCGAGAGGAATCACCGATAATGATAATGACCCTCAAGGTACTACAGTACAATTCACGTGGTGTGAATAAAGGACTTGGCGTCGAACACCACACAAAATCTTTCGGTCAAAGGCCATTGATGTAAACCTGTCGCCAGAAGTGAGAACCTTGCCATTAAGGCATGCAAGCTTCAAAGTACTGAATGGGGTGTTCCTAGATCAACTTCTTGGATAATGAGCTGATGTCGACAAGAAGTGATCCGTCAAAGGAGGGCCTTAATGAATCCCACATCAATGACACGGAATGGAGCAAATGATTTTGATGGAGGTGAAAACAATCTGATGATATACGGTTCAGGATGGTGGTCATGAAATAATGGAGTATAATGTATGGTAGTGGGTGGGACACAGGTGACTTCTCTGGATGACTTCTCTTGAACATGTCGGCGACACTTATGTGATGGATTGGTAGCATTAACCCCAAATGTGGATGGTATGGCGAGACCATGGCGATGTGACCGGTGAATGAAACAACCCAACCCGACTCGGACACGGAGTGGAAGTGTCATGTTCAAGAGCGACTTGCTACCAATAAAGATTCTTTGAGTCTTCTTCCCAATTTTTCCCCAGTCATTGCTGACCAGTACCTCTTTATTTTTGTCAAGCTTGAGGAGGATAACATATGCTTGTTCTATAATTTGCCCTTCGGGCAAACCCATCGCTATGTTTTAACGAGCATAGCGATAGTGAAACTCGTTCTCGTCTAAAGACAAGTTTGTCACCATTAATCTTTTTAACGAGTTTAACGACAAAGATAACTCGGTACTTTTCATTTTTAGAGAGTCTGAAAAGGTACGTAAAGGTAACTCCAGAATTCCTTTTTCATCATCTAATCCCTTAAGTCCGAAAAAGTATAAAACAATACAGAAGGGATGAATTTTCGATAGTTTTAATGAGCCAAACAAAACAAGTGCTCGATCTTTTTGTGCAATAATCCCTCAGGTCCAAAAAGATTAAAATCTAGAGGAGGGATAGCACTTCCTGTCCCTTTAACAAGCTGGAAGGCCAAGGACTCGGCAATCTTTTCATATTTTACGAGTCAGTTGAAAAGAGCTTAAAGGAGACTCGTCTTTTGAGGAACGAGTGATAAAATGGGTAGCAGCTGATTCCAGGTAAGGTTTGGAATTTTCCAATCACGGCAATGTCACAAGGATGGCTAGTGAAATCACTCTTCGCAGCTGTTCCTCAAAATGGGTAAACAATCAAATGGAGGTGAATGATCGGCCAATGTAAAAGTGGAGGTGACGGTGCAAACACGACCAAGGCTTTAATGGCTGAAGTACTACATTCACGGTGGTTATTTACTGGGGAATAGTTCATTTTTTAACGAGCTTAAACACGGGTGGAAACATTTGCTCGGTCCGGGTTTATTTTTTAACGAGCTTGAACCTCGCGGTAACACTGCTCGATTAATCCAGTCATATGATAAGAATGTCTCATATAAAAACGGCAATTTTTAGAGTTTTGCCCCACATCCTTTCTTTATGCAAGTTAGGTAACGACTAATCTAAAAAACAGATAAATAATCAACTTTGCTTGCACTCCAAAAGGTTTGCATGCCCCCAGGTATAAAACAGAGTTTCAAGGTCACCCTCTATTCGAGCTGACAAAACATTCGTTTTATCAGGAAGGGTACCTCTTACAGGTTACATTCACTTTTACATTGGCCGATCATTCACCTCCATTTGATTGTTTACCCATTTTGAGGAACAGCTGCGAAGAGTGATTTCACTAGCCATCCTTGTGACATTGCCGTGATTGGAAAATTCCAAACCTTACCTGGAATCAGCTGCTACCCATTTTATCACTCGTTCCTCAAAAGACGAGTCTCCTTTAAGCTCTTTTCAACTGACTCGTAAAATATGAAAAGATTGCCGAGTCCTTGGCCTTCCAGCTTGTTAAAGGGACAGGAAGTGCTATCCCTCCTCTAGATTTTAATCTTTTTGGACCTGAGGGATTATTGCACAAAAAGATCGAGCGCTTGTTTTGTTTGGCTCGTTAAAACTATCGAAAATTCATCCCTTCTGTATTGTTTTATACTTTTTCGGACTTAAGGGATTAGATGACGAAAAAGGAATTCTGGAGTACAAAATTATTGGAGATACACTTTATCACCGGGGGGCAGACTTAGTTTTTCGACGTTGTTTAACTCACGAAGAGGCTGAGAGGGTTTTGAATGATTGTCACTCTAGAGCATGTGGCGGTCATATGTCTGGGTATGCCACAGCTCAGAAGGTGTTGCGTGCTGGCTATTTCTGGCCGTCTATGTTTAAAGACTGTATCATTGCAGTCCGGAAGTGCCACAACTGTCAAGTGTTTGATCGCAAGATGCGCGCATCACCTGCTCCTCTCCACCCTATAATTGTCGTTGGTCCATTCGCCAAATGGGGTATCGACTTTATTACTTGTAACCCTCACTCGGCCGGGGGGCATGCGTATATCATCCTCGCGGTTGATTATTTTACTAAATGGGCCGAGGCGATGCCTACATTCGATGCAAGCGGCAAAACAGCTGCAGTTTTCGTATTCAATCATATTATAACTAGGTTTGGTGTCCCACAAGCAATCATTACTGACCATGGGAGCCATTTTCGAAACATCATGATGACTGAGCTTACAAGCCAGCTTGGTTTGCGCCACGATAGCTCTACTCCTTATTATCCGCAAGCCAACGGTTTGGTTGAGTCTATCAACAAAGTTCTAGTTATCATGATCCGACGAATCATTGGTATTCATCGGTCGAATTGGCACAACATGTTATTTTCAGCGCTATGGGCATACCGAACCTCAGTGAAAACTTCAACAGGGTTCACTCCTTTCCAGCTAGTTTATGGCTTGGAAGCTGTGTTACCCATTGAATGCGAAATCCCATCACTTCAAATGGCTGTCGAATTACTTCTAGCTACTTCCGAAGAGGAGAACCGTTTATTGTACTTAGCTAAATTAGATGAGACTCGACGTGACGCTACATTGGCAATCGAGACTCACGCGAAGCGAATGAAAGCTCAGTATGATAGAAATGTGACCCCTCGAAGTTTTTCGGAGGGAGACCTAGTGCTATTCTATGATCAAGCTAACGATAAGCTAGGTGCTGGAAAATTCGTTCCTATGTGGCATGGACCCTACATTGTAAAGCGAAAGCTAGCAAAAGGGGCTTATGAGCTGGTAGATTTTGATGGGGACTCTTTGGGTAAACCCAGAAATGGACTTTACCTAAAGAGGTATTATGCTTAAATGGTGGGTATGGAGAATTTTTAGTTAGGTTAGGTTTTCTTTCTAGCTAGTATGTTTGTTAGTTAGTTAGTGTGCTTAGCTTAGAGAGTGTGTTTTTCGTCGTTATTCTGGCTTATCTTGGTTTTACTCTTGATATTGCAGATGTCGACGCCTCTCCAAACATACATTGGATTTGCTGATGGTGCTTGTCGTAGTACACGGAATATATCTTCCGCAGCTTGGGTTATCTATTCACCCTCTGACGAGTTAGTTTCTATGCATGGGGTAAGCCTCGGTCAAACAACGAACAACATTCCAGAATATAGTGCAGTGGTTGAATTATTATCCGAATCTATTTCATTTGGAATTCGACGTTTGATAGTGAGGTTAGATTCTGAACTTGTTGTATTACAGCTTAATAGAGTTTATGCCATTAGAAATCCTGTGTTATTAAGGTTGTTTTTGAGAGTGCGTCTCTTGGAACGTGAATTTGATTACATTGAATATCAGCATATTCCAAGGTCTTTAAATACATTAGCAGATGCAATTGCTTCTCGAATGTTGGACAGACATTTACGATAATCATGCAAGTAAATTTAAAAACATTTCATCACATATGTTAAACAAGATAAGCCGGTAATAGTGATATATATATAGATAGGAGTGTGTCAAAAAATATACATCGTCTTCGATCATAGGTTGAAAAACACCTTATGATCGGCAAAAATGATAAAGTACAAAAAGTCAAAAATGTCACATGTGTCTACAAAGTGACTAGCCAATCACTGGTGGTGCTCCCTATACGACACCACTGCACGGGCTACCTTACACAAAAATCTCCTAAACGGTCCAGGGACTGCAACTACATAGCGCTGAAGTCTGATAGGAATATCATCTATGGTAGTCTCAGGCATATCCGCCGTCAGACGCTCTAGATCCTGCTCCAACTCAGCTAGTGACTCTGCAGCTGCGTCCTGTGGGGCCGATACCAGTGCAACTGGATGTCTCCTCTCAAAAGGCCGGAGGTTGGCTGGGCGCTGTGGACCAACATCTGCATTTTGAAAATTTTTACAGTCAGTTTTGAGACGATATATATAAAAAACAAAAAAAATACATAATTTGAAAACTTGTGAAAAATAAAGTACCTTTGTCATCCCATTGTTCTCCCTGTGGAAGAACCATGTCCGGATCACCTCGAAAATCTACTCCGGCATACGGAAAGTCCTGGATCGAAAAAACCTGGTCCTCTAACTAGTGAAAATAACTATCAGAGAATCGAACAATCGCCGCGCCCTCGTCAGGATGCCGGGCCATCACCGCAACCCATCGTACCAGCTTTGGCTCCCGAGGACCCAAGATATCAACAGTGAGTTGCTGAGGGATCAGCATCGGAACTCTCTCTAAGGCAAAGCTCACGACTAGAGGCCCATATCCAAAGGTCTTCAGGCGTCCGTTCTTTGCCCTAGTCAGTTGGCTCTTCATGTTAGCCGACACAGCATCACACCAGTTGAAAATGGTGCCTTGGTAACAGTCAATCGCCATTCGCATTTGGGACCCAGAGGCAATATGTAAAGCGGCTGCACCGCAAATTCTGGTAACCGTGAAAGCTATAAATTTGAGTTCACGCAGAGAGATGTGTTTGATTTCCACGCCTTTCGCATGGTGGGCATTGGGTGTGCACCAATCTGCCCGGAGACTAGCAAGGGATTGGCCACCCGGCCTAGTCCCGGCTAGATTGAGTTGCTCGCCTCTATTTGGCAAGCCAGTGAGAAAGTATACATCAGAGGGCTCTATCTCGAGCTGATGCCCTCCGATGTAAAAGCATTGCTCTTGAACGTTCCATCTCTCAACCAGCCATTCCAAGAATCTCACCTGAGCCCTCATGCCAGGTATGGCCCAGTATTTATATAGCCCGCATGCTTTTAGGGCATCAATGGAAGGTTGATGTTCAATTGCAGCTAAATCAACGTCTTCGTGCTCTCTTTCTCTCCAATCCAACATGGTGAGTGCCCTACACACCAAGAAACAATGATTAGAATTGATTTGGGGAAATTTGAATGGTTATTTGTGGAGATTGGGGTTTCAAATTCCGCCTTTCACGGGGGACGCACCCCGCATTTAGAACACAGGGCGTCAGGACGCAGCTGGCCTGAAGGTGGGCTGCGTCCCCCGACCTTTTTCCTGTGTAGGAAAAAGTCGGGGGACGCAGGTCACCCGAAGGGCACCTGCGTCCACCGCAGAGCGCATTTTGAAACCCAAAACCCCCCAAAAATCAAAACTAAAACCTAAAACACAATTTTAATCGGATGAAATTGAAGAGTAGGATGTTGTAAAATACCTGGAAGAGACGACGTTCGATTCTGACGGTCGGATTTTCCGCAGCGACCACGGGAAGTTTCTTGCCAAAAGCCCTTTTTTCAACCTCAACAGTAAAATGGTAAAAATGACATGGTAAAAAGTCTTTTTATAGGTTTTTTGGATGAATTTGTTCATTTTTCACCATGGAAGGATGTTTTTCGATGTATTTTTGCCTATCTTAAACAGGTATGAGTAATGTGTCGTTTTTGTGCAGGACAAAGGGATTTAGAGGGAAAATTGTCATTTTTCACGAACCAAAATATCAGAGTCATCTTTTAAGCCCTTTTCTGACTCCTAAAAAATGAAAAGATTGCCGAGCGTTTCTTTTACACTCGCTAAAACGGAATTAAAAGACGGTCCCCTTATAGCTCTTTTCTGACCGTAAAATCAGGAAAAGATTGCCGGGTTTTTGTCGTTTCAAACTCGATACGGAAATAAAACGATGTGTCCTTGATCGCTTTTTACTTTTCAGGTCAGTGGCACTAATTATGAAAGTACTCCTTGGTCGCAAGATCAAGCGGTTCCCCCAAGTATTATTTTATACTTTTTCGGGCTAGAGGGACACAAATTTACGAAAAAAGTTCAACTTGGAGTCTTCTTAAGTTTTTCAGACTCTCTAAAATTGAAAAACACCGAGTTTCTCCTATACTGGGCTCATTAAACATTTCACAGTAAAGGACCTATTCAATTACAAACAGGAACGAACCACTCCTTCCTAGGGTTCGAATGAAAACTAGGTTGGACTCATCCGAAGGATGAGCTTATAATCAAGCATATGTTATCCTCCTCAAGCTTGTTAAAAATAAAGAGGTAGTTGCCAGGAATGGTGGGGGAAAAGAGAGAAGAATGAGCCTATTTGTTACCTTTTGTCTCAGAAGAAAATTTATTACCACTCTTGAACACGACACTTTTCATTCACCTGGGTTGGGAAATATTTTACCTCACAGTTGATCCAACCACTTTGAAAGTCTTCAGCCGGGTTCCGGGGATTAACTTTGAGTCGTTTATCACCAAGCCATCTGTTGTGTCGTTATGTGTTCAAGAGGTCTGCAAGCAAAAATTTCATCTGCAAAATACTTGTCATCCATTTGACCATCCCTGAGTCAGTCCTTACAGCAACATTTCTTCAACTTGAACAATGATTTCGTGTTGCGGGCTTGCCTGCAACGGGTCGCTTTCTATCGACATCAGCACATTATCTAGAGAGATGACTTAGAAATCGTCAGTACCTTGAAGTCTGCATGCATCAATGGCAGGTTTCTCGCCTTTGACGTCAGTTTACATCATTGACTTTCGATCGAAGGATTCCGTGAAATGTTCGACATCAACTCATTCATTCACATCTCATGGATTGTACTGGGTACTTTGAGAACCATTGACATTACTGGTGGTCTCTCTCACGCTTGTTAACAGTTTGCATCATCGACTGGTAATCAAGTGGTTTCTACCATGTTCGACATCAACTCATTTATTCGCATGGCTAGAATCGTACCAATTCGGGAAGTAGAAATGAAGACCCTGGATCTAGTTTCCACCATCCAGGCTGCGAGGAGTTTTGTATTCATTATCTTAGTAGACTAATCATAAACAGATGGTTGCGCCCATATTGTGTCTACAAAAGTCTATGATTATGATGTACTGCAAGATCATTCCTATCTCAGAGTAGTTAGTCTGTTAGTTAAAGTTTTAATATGAGTATGGGAATGCCTACCTCAGTGATGATATAATCTTATACATGTATTTTGTGTTGAAAATTGTAGGTTCTGACCAGGCTCTCCATGAGATAATCCTTGAAATGATAAAGCGCTTCACCCTTCCTAGATAATACAAAACCCTAATCTATTACAGGCTTCGCACTTTAGGGGGCAATCTGTTACACTAAAAAATGTCACCATGACTATTTACAGTTAGTATGGCTCTATCAACAGTCATGCTACCCTCTTAGGCAAGTCTTATGCCTTTGCTCTCCATGTCAAACTCCAAAAAAGAGAGAAAAAGTCTTTCTAAATGTATTTATCTCTGAGGACGCAGGTTCTCTCAACCTTACTTGCGGGTATGCATCCAATGTTCACAAAAGCTGCGTCTTTAGACGCTCTGTATGTAAAGGGGCAGGTTTGTCCCCCTGTAAAGGTTAAAATGCGCAAGTTTCATCTTTAAAAAGTTACTTGTGGTCATTTCTAGAGCATTCTAGAAGGTTGTTCGACGTGTATTGAGCGCCTACAGATGGTTCATGCACTCCTACCAAAGAGGAACTTATCCCATCAATAAGGGAGCTATCCCATCCAAAGAGGGGATTATCCCATTGATGGTGGACCTGATTAACTTCCTCTTGAGAACTATAAATACAGGCATTGGGCCAGAAGGAAAAGAGGTTGGAGGCTATACATTTCTAAGGGTAAATACTGCAGGAATTAGGACTCCCATTTAGAAGCTTGTGAGGAGAGATTTCCATCTTTGCTTGTTCTATTTGGAAGTGGGTGAGCTTTGTCAAAGTAAAGGAGAACTCTTGATGGACCCTGGGAGGGACTTGCACAACACTAAGGCTCAGGTTGTATTTGTTCCTTTTCTTACCTATTAATGCAAATGAGTCCATTCTTCTCAACAACTTGTTATTTATGAGTTGTTTCATTTACTCCTTGGTCTATGTGTTAAATATGTTTTATTCTATGAGATTATCAAGTGCTATTTAATCATTTGATTGTTAGTGTATGCAGGTTTCAAAGTGAAGGAGGAGCTCATCCGGATCAGCGGAGCTGGACTGCTACAACAGCGTTGGACTACAGGTAGGATCTAAACACTTGATTTCCCATATAGTAAATGCATGTTTAGAGAAGGATTGCTCTTGTTTGTCTTGTTTGTCACTAGAGAGTCTTAGGCTCCTAGGGAGGTTGGTTGTGTCCGCACAATCGACTCTTTCCGCCTGACATACAACCGGACCGTACTGGGGTTGTTGAGGTTGTTGATAAGTGTACCTAGGATACGGTTGATACTGGTAAACCGGTTGTTGGACAGCTTGCCCAGGTTGGTACTGTCCCTGGTACGGTGGTTGAACAAATTGAGGTTGAGTAGTGACAACCGTACTTATACCAGGCTGACCCGCAGGCATCTGGACCGTGGTTTGAATCGTAGATCCAGACAACGGTAAAGATGTCTGAGGAGTGGTTACAGAGACAGTAGAAACCGGAGCCGTCGATACTCCAGAAGTAAGTATGGTAGATGTGGCGGTAGTTGCAGCAGCCGTTTGAGATGGAGTACTAGGTGCGATTGGCGGCTGAGTAACTACCGAAGTTACAGAAGTTTGAACATTTGACTGGACAGGTTGCGGTTGCTGGGGTGGACCAGAAACTACGGGTTGTCCAGCTTGAGGAACCAACTGTAGACTTGGCTGCAACACCTGTTGACCCTGTGATGGATCCCATACTAACATTCCGGGGTATTGACCCGTAACAGGTTGAGGATACTGAGATCCATAACCGGATTGAGGATAGGATTGATAATTGTAAGGTGCAGTTCCCATACTTGGAACATATGATTGACCTTGAGGCGGTTGATAACCTTGACTCGAGTATTGACCTTGAGGTTGATAACCTTGAGGTAAATACGGATACTGGGGTTGACCTTGACCTTGAGTTTGGTACCCTTGAGGTTGATACCCTTGAGGTTGATACCCTTGGGGTTGCCATCCTTGAGGTTGCCATCCTTGAGGTTGATATTGATACTGAGGTTGACCTTGGGGTACATATTGAGGCTCGGGTTGACCTTGAGGCTTGTATTGCGCCATAGGCGTATACTGACCTTGAGGTTGCCCCCCAGACACGAATGGTGTACTTTGGGGTTGCCCCCCAGGCGTTAACTGAGGCTGCCCCCCAGGCGGTAATTGGCCACCTTGAGGTTGGGAAACGAGAACTGAACCTGACATCATGTAAATGTCTCCTACACCCAATGGTATATTACCACTGTTTCCAGTCAATAACCCATGATCAACGGGTTGAGGAGATGCCCCCGCAAAGGTACCAGAAAGTGCTTGATACCTAGTGGGAACAGAAGGACCACCGTGTAAGAAAGATTCAGGACTTTGCGTAAACACGGACGACTGACCAGACATATTTACAGGAGTATGAATACCTCCAGGTGGAAAAGGAGTACGAGGTGTAGAAAAACCTAGCCCGAAGTTGTCTAAATAATTGGTTAACGAAAGGTACCAAGTAGTACTTTTAGGAGGACTGTAAAAGATAGATTCACGCTCCCTTAAATCAATAGTAAGTTGATCTTCAAGGTTAGAGACGCCTATTTCTTCCTCTGGAGCAAGTTCTTCGATAGCAATCAAACCAGTAGGAAGATTTTCGGTGATAATTCTTTCTATTCTCGGTGAATCTGGAACACTAGAAGTTGGAGTAACAGGTTCAGATATTTCAGGTTCTTCGCCTGTATCACTAGCAGACGAAAAACTACCAACAAGCTCAGAAACTGTAACAGCTTCAGGATTATAACCTGTCTCTAAACTTTGGTAATCTGGATGGACTACCAAGGAAGATTCTCCTTCTTCAGGTGAACCTACTCTACTACCACTAGGAGGAGTTACAAGGACCTTCAACCCTTCGTACTGACCCGGAATATCTTTAGGAGATCCACCCCGCGATCTACGGAGTTTTCTTAACAAATCTGTTCCGGTAACAATTTCAGGTGACTTGCCCCGAAGTCTACGGGACTGTCTCGGTAATTCCACCACAGTTAAAAACTTTTAACTACTACACACGAAAACAAAATAAAATTTCAAATCAAACCACCTAAAGTCTCTAAAGAACCAAACAAATTTGAAGCATACGCCTAAAGAATCTAGGGCGTCAAACCAAGCACAAACAGTAGCCTTCCAGACCGAAAGCGCTAGTTGGTGATGAAGCCCAACATCGCTGGATTCAGTACAGAAGTGGCGGGTGGAACAGTTACCCCGACAACCTGCTTAATGAATAGACTGGACCAAGTTCCTCCACTTTAACCGTCTCGAGTGAAGTGAACCCCCCAGAAAATCCAAGTGAGTCTAGCCGACGTCTACTCCAGGTACAGTGGGATCTTCCCTCCACCGTCACCTCGGTAGAATCCTAAAGATAATGGTCACTAAGGTTACCAACCGCAACAAATGCACCTGGGGGAACAGTCTAAACTTCGACAGCACGCAAGGGTAGAGTAGCAAGCTCAATCCCCTTGCCGGCTCCTTGACAATAATCCAAGGTTTACCGACAAGTGACCCCTGGCTCCTCGACAATGGTTAATCCGAGGTTTACCGTTTGTAATACGTGCGTGTCTAGCGTCGTTCCCAACGAGGGGGAATTGATCCCCTCACTGGTTCGGACACGAGCTCGTGCTTCTCCTTTAAGAGGAGCTTTCCAGAGTACAAATGAGACAATTGGATTTATTCTATCACAAGATAAGCTACTTGTTTGGTTTTGTTGTCTTGGAGAGTTAATTACTCACCTACTCCAAGACACTAGCCTGATCTAAATTGGTGTTTCAGAGCCCTAGTAAATAAAAGTTACTACGTCGATTTTACTTTAAGCGTTAATTTTATGGTTTTTCTTAAAGACAAAAGGTAGCAGAAGTGAAACCAATGGTGTGTAGACTCGACTCAAACCACTACAAAGATGCACCTAAGATGATTTACGCTACTTTCCTTTTTCAATGAAATTCTTAACTAAGAGAGTTGGGAGATGCAAATTTTATAGAAAACAACTTTCTCAGTAAAGACAATCAAAGAAACAATTCTCTTTATCTTTTCAAGCATACAAACATGACCACTCCTTACGTGCACGAAAAACTCTTTTTCTTTCAAAACTTTTCAAAGCTACTTGAAACAAAACTTTTCAAAGGAGATGTTTTTGTATTTTCTCTTTTTAATAAAGCATATAAATCTATCTTAACAAAAATCAATCTCAAGAGCTATAAAATCTATGAAAACTTGACTCACAAGCAAATCAAAAGAAATTTACTCTAAGCAAACCTAACAAGGCAAAAGCTCACAAAGATGATTCTAGGTTGTTTTACTTGACCAAAATCAAATCAAGGACCAGCTAATGCAGAATCAAAAGCCTAGTCAAAACAAAACTCAAATCTTTTTGTTCTTTTTGTAAAATGGAATTCAAGACTCAATCAACGAGTACTTCAAAATTTGGCCAAAGAGACAACTCAATGGTAAGTTGCTCTCACAGGTAGACTTTATGACAGGTCTGACTTCTAAGAATGCTGACAAAATCAGAGAGATCTAAGGCTTGACAACTTCTACCGTCAAAGTCACTACAAGACCTACTCAAAAATCAAACCCTAGGGCTTAAACTTCCATGAAATCCACTAAAACACTCAATGCTATCGAAACAAGTTCAGGTGAAGATCTTTGACAAGGGACTAATGAATCTGGGCAGTAAAAACTAAGAAAAAGCAAAATCTAAGAGCAAAAATGCAAAAAATGGAATTTTCTCAAATTTTAGCAGGGGACGCAGGCGACCCGTTAGAACAGGTGCGGGCCCGCTCTGTGCACACAGCAACAGTGCGTCCAGGGACGCACTGTGCAATACTCAGAGGGTGCGTCCTACTGGAAAATTCAAGAAAAACCAAAATGAATCTAACCCTAAGCTAACCCACCCAAAGACAAAGTCACAAAGCCAAAAACCAGAAAAATAAACCAATTTTCTCAGAGCAAAGTTCATACAAAGGAAAAGACTTTTCACATCAATGGATTCCCCAGTGGAGTCGCCAATTTGTCAGGCGGAAAGAGTCGATTGTGCGGACACAACCAACCTCCCTAGGAGCCTAAGACTCTCTAGTGACAAACAAGACAAACAAGAGCAATCCTTCTCTAAACATGCATTTACTATATGGGAAATCAAGTGTTTAGATCCTACCTATAGTCCAACGCTGTTGTAGCAGTCCAGCTCCGCTGATCCGGATGAGCTCCTTCTTCACTTTGAAACCTGCATATACTAACAATCAAACGATTAAATAGCACTTGATAATCTCATAGAATAAAACATATTTAACACATAGACCAAGGAGTACATGAAACAACTCATAAATAACAAGTTATTGAGAAGAATGGACTCATTTGCATTAATAGGTAACAAAAGGAACAAATACAACCTGAGCCTTGGTGTTGTGCAAGTCCCTCCCAGGGTCCATCAAGAGTTCTCCTTTACTTTGACAAAGCTCACCCACTTCCAAATAGAACAAGCAAAGATGGCAATCTCTCCTCACAAGCTTCTAAATGGGAGTCCTAATTCCTGTAGCATTTACCCTTAGAAATGTATAGCTTCCAACCTCTTTTCCTTCTGGCCCAATGCCTGTATTTATAGTGCTCAAGAGGAAGTTAATCAGGTCCACCATCAATGGGATAATCCCCTCTTTGGATGGGATAGCTCCCTTATTGATGGGATAAGTTCCTCTTTGGTAGGAGTGCATGAACCATCTGGAGGCGCTCAATACACGTCGAACAACCTTCTAGAATGCTCTAGAAATGACCACAAGTAACTTTTTAAAGATGAAACTTGCGCATTTTAACCTTTACAGGGGGACGCACCTGCCCCTTTACATACAGAGCGTCCAAAGACGCAGCTTTTGTGAACATTGGATGCGTACCCGCAGGTAAGGTTGAGAGAACCTGCGTCCTCAGAGATAAATACATTTAGAAAGACTTTCTCTCTTTTTTGGAGTTTGACATGGAGAGCAGAGGCATAAGACTTGCCTAAGAGGGTAGCATGACTGTTGATAGAGCCATACTAACTGTAAATAGTCATGGTGACATTTTTTAGTGTAATAGTGGATGGTATGGCGAGACCATGGCGATGTGACCGGTGAATGAAACAACCCAACCCGACTCGGACACGGAGTGGAAGTGTCATGTTCAAGAGCGACTTGCTACCAATAAAGATTCTTTGAGTCTTCTTCCCAATTTTTCCCCAGTCATTGCTGACCAGTACCTCTTTATTTTTGTCAAGCTTGAGGAGGATAACATATGCTTGTTCTATAATTTTCCCTTCGGGAAAACCCATCGCTATGTTTTAACGAGCCTAGCGATAGTGAAACTCGTTCTCGTCTAAAGACAAGTTTGTCACTATTAATCTTTTTAACGAGTTTAACGACAAAGATAACTCGGTACTTTTCATTTTTAGAGAGTCTGAAAAGGTACGTAAAGGTAACTCCAGAATTCCTTTTTCGTCATCTAATCCCTTAAGTCCGAAAAAGTATAAAACAATACAGAAGGGATGAATTTTCGATAGTTTTAACGAGCCAAACAAAACAAGCGCTCGATCTTTTTGTGCAATAATCCCTCAGGTCCAAAAATATTAAAATCTAGAGGAGGGATAGCACTTCCTGTCCCTTTAACAAGCTGGAAGGCCAAGGACTCGGCAATCTTTTCATATTTTACGAGTCAGTTGAAAAGAGCTTAAAGGAGACTCGTCTTTTGAGGAACGAGTGATAAAATGGGTAGCAACTGATTCCAGGTAAGGTTTGGAATTTTCCAATCACGGCAATGTCACAAGGATGGCTAGTGAAATCACTCTTCGCAGCTGTTC
Source organism: Pinus tabuliformis (assembly GCA_031772625.1). NCBI lineage: Eukaryota > Viridiplantae > Streptophyta > Pinopsida > Pinales > Pinaceae > Pinus > Pinus tabuliformis. Next base: position 209,570,514 of record CM062809.1, on the reverse strand, counting down.
CTCAAAATGGGTAAACAATCAAATGGAGGTGAATGATCGGCCAATGTAAAAGTGGAGGTGACGGTGCAAACACGACCAAGGCTTTAATGGCTGAAGTACTACATTCACGGTGGTTATTTACCGGGGAATAGTTCATTTTTTAACGAGCTTAAACACGGGTGGAAACATTTTCTCGGTCCGGGTTTATTTTTTAACGAGCTTGAACCTCGCGGTAACACTGCTCGATTAATCCAGTCATATGATAAGAATGTCTCATATAAAAACGACAATTTTTAGAGTTTTGCCCCACATCCTTTCTTTATGCAAGTTAGGTAACGACTAATCTAAAAAACAGATAAATAATCGCTCTTTGCTTGCACTCCAAAATGTTTGCATGCCCCCAGGTATAAAACAGAGTTTCAAGGTCACCCTCTATTCGAGCTGACAAAACATTCATTTTATCAGAAAGGGTACCTCTTACAGGTTACCCAAAGATTGTTTTATTCACAGCACAAACAAAACACTTCTTTGGCGATATCTACCTAGATAAACAAAGGCGAGTGGCGACGCTCGCCAACTCACATAACTTTGACAAGAGAATCTTGTTCCAGAATAACCCCCTCTTCCAATCACGGACGGGGGTACAGACTAGTCATATTCTCCCGCGGAAACCTACCCTATACCCGAAGTTTTCCTGCCGAAGCAGACCAGGATGCATGCCCCCTGGGTTTCAGTCATATCCCTTCGAATTACTTGCGCTTATCAGGAGGACGGACCAGAGATTGAGACATTTCTTGCATGAAAAGACCATTCAGGGATGGTATATGACTATTTGCTCTGTATGATCCGGGAAATGAAAGCTGGTCCACGAGCTTGACCACTCTTCCTTCGTGCGGAAAACACATTACTCTAAAGAGTGAGGAGACAATCGCTCCCATGCAATAAATATAGTCTCGTCCAAGGAGTAGATTGTAATCTAGGGGTCCTTGAACTACCATTACATTCAGGTGAACGGTTTTCCCTCTCAATGTTATGGGCACATCGGGAAGGATCCCTAAAGGTCGACTGGTTCCTTTATCAAAGCCTGTCAGATTTCTCATCTCAGGCAAAAGCGATGGCGAACCAAGCGCTTTCCAAGCAGTCGAGGAAAGGATACTCACAGAAGCCCCCTCATCTATGATGGTACCATCCATAACCATTCTATATATTTGGACGATAATTCAGAATGGTATGCTAGCTGGTAAACGGGGTCTACCTAGTTGATTCTAGTCGAAGGAGACAACTAGGTTGCTTGGAGGTGGGACCGAATAGACGGCGGGGTACGACTTTGACGAACTTCCTTCCTGCGGTAAAGGAACGGGTATATTGCCCCCATGTTCGTTGGAGTCTGTGCTTATGAAGAGAATTTGGACGGTGTAATCCTTGTTCTCCTCAGTGAGTGTATCATCTGAAGATGAAACCTCTGAAGGAAAGACCGGGTCAACTGCCGCCTCAACCTTTTGACTTTCGTCTGGTATGGATCCAGATGGTTTATCTTCAATGATAGGTGATTCAGCTGACCACCTGAGCGGGCCAGCCGGATTTTCAACTAGTGACGGACTTAGCAAGAGTTTTTTATATCCAGGAGGAAGTCGTAACGGTGAAATTGGACGATCATCCAAAACTCTTTTAGCTTCGTCTAAGAAGGGACAACGGTGGACGACATGATCGTCTTCACACAGTTTACAAGGAAATCTATATTTTCCTTTTTGTCCTGGGACTTCACTTTCACTAGTCGACGGTGTGCTTTCAACATGATCATCAGAGGTTGATGACACCGGGTTGTGCAATCTAGGAGACCAGTCCTTTAATATCCAAGGGATGCAAGGACAATCTCTGTGAAAGTGGTCTCCTTTGCAAATGACACATGGCAATTTAGGCCTGGTCGGTGCAGTGTGTGGATTTTCATTAGACAACACTTGTTTTCCCCCATTCGCCTTTGGCTCTTTCTTCTTCTTCTCTTTCTTCTTCTTTTCCTTCTTCTCCTTAGGAACTTGATTTTTGGCTTTACCAGCCCCATCAAGCGAAGAGGAAGGAGGAGAAGAAGAATTAGAGGAAGTATAAGGTTGGTGGGAAACTCTGGACTCGTCTAATTGCTGATTCGATTGTTCAGGAATAGTGGTGTTCTGAACGACAGAGGTCGAGAAGAGCCATACAGGCAAACCAATTGTCAGTCCTCGAAGCGACAATGTGGCCATATGGGGTGCACCAACATCTCCCCAAGAGGAGAAGGGACTAGGATTTCCTCCAAGGGGAATTCCTTGGTTGGTAGACTCCATTTTCTCAACCCAAGATCAACATAGGAAAGGGTAATGAATATTCCATTTAAAATAAATTTTTAGACGCTTTGACACAACTTGTTTTTTTCATTTTTTAAGAGTCGAGAAAAAACAAAAAATGACTCTAGTCTCCTTCGATTTTTAATGAGCCTGAAGTGACAAGTGCTCAGATGGACCTTTTCCGTTAAGGAGTCTGAAAAGGAACGAAAGGGACTGGTCTGGAGGTCTAGGTAGAGGGAGTACCAAACCAATCGCAAAACTGCAGAATACTTTTTACGGTACGGCAGTCAATCTTCCCGAATGCTGTGTTCAGTGCATTACGATCGATAGGGCGGTAGACACGGCTTCCTATGGATAAAAAGCCTATAGGGGTCTCCCAAAATATACTCGATGGTACATGGGATCATAAGTCCGTACTGGCACTTATCATCTCAAAGTGGAGGAATCACCCAACCTTCAGTGAGGACAACAGTTACCAGGCTTTACGACGCCGGAATACGTCTCTAGCCTAGACCTCTAAATGTTGTGCGTTAAGTTCCAAAGCGTTGTTAGATTCATTGAATTTATTTTAAGTTGATCTTTCTTATGAAGTTTTCCTTTTGGGTTCACCACGAGATGTAGATGTAATTCCTAAAATGCAATCTAAAGATGATAAGCAAACTTTTATCTCTTTTCAGCAAAGAAAATCCTAGCTACTAGGGGAAAAGAAAGACACAATCTTTTCACAAAGAGCAAAGAGCACACTGTAAATGCACTTTCCTAAATCAAGCCAAACAGACTGTCAATATGCAAATGCACATGTGCATGTATTTGTTTTCGAATTTCTTAGTATTGATGCTAAAAAGAAAGTTGATGTACAAATCTCAATTTGCTCTCAAGCGACAAACACAAACAAGCTTCTTTTCGAAATCAAAAGATAAAGACGATTACGATGCTTTACGATTTTGAAATAAATACTCGTTTTTGACACTAGAAAGTCACAAATTCAGACCAAAGGCAATAGTACAACTATAATCAACCATCAACAACAATCAAACTTTCTCCTATGATCGAAATCGACACTTGCGACATATCTAAATCAAAGGACGACAGTACGACTATTCTACTTTTGCAATGGAAAACTGTAAACGACTCAACAAACACACAAAAACATCTACAGTTCTTTTGTACAAAGGAGGCAGAATTACAGCAAGGAAAAGGGGTTTTTAAACAGACACATATACTGATCACAGGCTGCAAAAATCAGAGACAAAACTGGAAAGAATGAAGCACAAGAACCTCAGCTGCACAGGGCTAGTCTGATCAGCGCACCTGTAACACAGAGAAACTGGATTGCAGCGCAGGTTGCCCTTTCGGCAAGTGTGTTGAAATGCAGGATCTCGTCACCGTACCTGCGCTGGGGCAGAAACGAGAATTCTATCTGGGTTCTGGGTCACGGTTTGCAGTTTAGTCTTTGGTTTTTGGCCGAGTAAAAGAAATCAGTAATGCACAATCAGGGGGTAGATCTAAGGAGGGTCTAAGAGCTATCACAAAGGGCAATCAGATCATTTGTGAATCAGCTGTTCAAATCATAAATAGATCCAGTGAATGGATTGAAGTAGCAGATGTATACTTTGCATTTGTTATGGCAAATGCAGTTCGAACGCTACTTATAAGTTTATGAAACAAACAACAAAAAGATACACAAACAAACTAATTAGACAATCTTCCCCAGCGGAGTCGCCATTTTGTTACCGGGAAAAGTGTCTATTTAGAACTGCTCTATCCCACTAAGGTGTGACAGCTGCCTTAGAAACAAACAGAGAAAACTACTTTTGTATTTCCTTTATGAATTAAAGATAGAGGGGGATAGAAAGAACCGACCTGTGTCTTGCGCTAATCCTTTTATCCAATCCCTCTCTTCTTTGACAGCTTCCAGCTACCTGCTCCCTTACTTGCCCAGCTTCCCCAAGTACCTGTAAGATCACAGAAGAAGAAAACTATACAAAGACATGGATCTATATTCATAAACAGCTTAGGATCAGATTTAAGCTAACCATACAAATGTAACAAGCATCAATGATACACAAGCATGTAGGAAAAACTCAAATAGTTTTATTGATATATAAGAAGATCCAGGAGGAGTTACAACCGATGATTCCTGATCCAGCATCAACCTCCCAGCAAAGAATCCCCTCTTCACCTCCAACAAAGCATAAATCACCCAATACTCTGATATCTATCTCAAAACCAACAACAATTCCTTGCAATGTACAAAATTCCAGCCCCTAGATCTCTGGGATGAGGGATCCATATATAGATGTATGCAAGGAGGATGAGTTAGCTTATGATTTGATTAGTGTCTTCTCTCTATTAGTTCTTGCTTCCACTTGGAGACTGAAAGCCTCTTACTCATCCTTGGTCGAATTCAGTGAGGCAAGTGTCATTGGAGAAGATTCTGGAAGCTTCCATTGTCTTTCCACCTCACGGAATGGCACTGCCATTTGTCATTTCCTGCTCAACACACCCTCATAGTGCATTTATGTGCGTTGCAATGCACCTAGCTAGTGTATTTAGGTGCTATGCAACGCAGCTAGCCAGTGGAGCAGCTGAAATGATCCTGATTTGACTGATTCTGAGCAGTTTCTGGTGGAGAACTTCTGGGAGAAGCTGTAATTTGTTGACCTTGTTCCTTTAGGGGTTGGAACAACACTTTTAGGGACCTAGGAGCCCTTGGTTTATGGACATTTCATGCTTGGAGCTGCAAGGCACAAAAATGTCTATAACAACAGGTCATATTCTAGTTCGAATACCTCAGATCCTCATGATAAAGCATTTCACCCGACATCAAAAGATTTACGACCTCATGCTTTAGGGGGCAATTATTATAGAAATATTTGGGCACTTCAACCCCAATCACATATGTCAATAAACCAAGGGCTCTTTAACCCCTAAAAGTGTTGTTTCATATCCTAAAGTATCATGGTCAACTGATTACATCATTCCCCAAACGTTCCACCTGAAAAACCACTCAGAACTAGCCAAAACTGGACCATACTGATTGCTCCACTGTCAGGGTGCAATGCATCTCACCTTTTGCACACAGGGGGCATGATGCATACTGAAAAGGCCTTATTTAGGGTGCGATGAGTGAGGATAGACAAATGGCAGAGATAGTTTGCTAGGTGGAAGCTCATGGAATCTTCTAGAAACTTCTCCCAGGACATTTGACTGTCTAAATTCGCCCAAGGATGAGTAAGAGATCAATGAAATCTCCAAGTGGAACAAAGAAATATCAGTGGAATGACACTAACCAAAAACCCAGAGCTAACTTACACCCTTGAAAGACATCTATAAATGGATCCCTCATCAGAGAGATCTAGAGGCTAGAATTTTGTAATTTGTAAGGAAGTGTTGTTGGTTTATCTGTGAGAAGAGACATTGTATTGTTGGGTGATCTTGGTTTTCATGAGGTGAAGAGGGCTTCTATGCTAGGAGGATGATGCTAGATCAAACAACTGGGTTTTAATCCTCTCTTCTACTATTAATAAAGTTCTTTGAGTTTTCCTCCATATAATTGTGTGTTTGTGAATCTTATTGTTTATGAATGAAATTGTATGGTCAATGTGTTTCTGATTCTGCATTGTTTATGATGTTTTAGATAGAGATGCTTTGATGGTTTTCTATTACATTGACTCTACAAGTACTCTTTAAAGCGGGACAAGTAGGAGAGGAGTGGCAAATTCTATCAAGGGAAAGAGAAATCAAGCAAGGATTCAAGCGGAAGATCCAGGTTGGTCCTCTTTTCTTCCCTCTTATCTATTACACATAAAGGAAATCTCGAATTTCTTTGATTGTTTGTTTCTAAGATAGCTACCTATCTTAGTGGGACTAGTGGTTTGAGTTGACACTAGATTTCCCAAAAACACCTAGGAAAAGCGCAATGCTAGTGGCGTTGCGCGTAGAGCCAAGTTTCCTGTGTTAAAATTTCCAAAATTTGGCAAAGACAAAAATTCGTCCAAATTTGATCAAAATTGGTTAGAAACACCATCATCGAGCATCTTGATTTGCCAAGGAAGCTTCAATAAGAAGCCTAAGCCTATCCTCCTCTTTTTTGCCTTTGATTACCCGTCTCAGCCCTGCTTTCATTTGTTTGACCCTTATATTGCAAATTTTGTTGTGGGTCTTGTAGTGGTAGGCCATGTGCCTGATGATGTCATTGTGCCTATTGGCCCTTTACAACAGCTTTTCTAAGTGAAAATTGACTCTTTCAAGCCAAATTTCTCTATCACCCTCAATTTCCTTCTCAATTGAAGTCAAAGTGACTGGTGCTTCTTCCTCTTGCATTGCTGATTTACCCTTGTCACTTTGTCTCTTTTCCTTGAGAAGTTCCAGCTCCATGAGGACTTGCTTATCACTTAGTTGCTTGTTCTCTTGTTTTAGATATGTGATGACATACTTGGCTCTCGCCAAGTTGTCCATCAATGCTTGGATTTGAGCCTCTTTCTCCTATATGATGATGTTTTCTTTTGTTGCTTCATCCTGAGCCTCCAAATCAATTGTCTCTATGCCATGATGAATATGATGTTGTTTTGACTCATCATGCTCCATCAAATCAAAATCTCTTTCCTCCTCATAATCTCTATCTTCTCTATCCATGTTTTCCAATCTTTGAGGCTGTGTACTCCTAAAAAAGGGATGGAGGGGTTGAGTAAGGGTGATTAGGAATAAGGGAAGGGAAAGTGATCTTTTGAGGTATTTGGTGGACTAGGTGAACATGAAAATGAGTGGGAGGGTATGAACCATTAAAATGAGGGAGAGGGGCTAGGGTTTTAGGGTATTGCTTTGGGGATGAAGGAAAAAGGGATATGGAGTGGTATGGAGTGATATGGAGTGATATGGAGGAGGGGTTTAGGGTTTTAGTGATAAGTGATGGGAGGAATAGTAAGGGTTAGGGTTTTAAGGCATAAGTAGAGGAGATTCTAGGGTTTCACATTTAGCCTAGAAAATTATCTTCAAATGCATTAATTGAAAGCCAATGATGAAGTTCAGGGACAACACTTACTTGTTTGAGGGGAAAGAAGACAAATTTGGTGTTTTTGGGTGGTAGGAGATCGTTTTTTACCTTGCTGGCCCTATGCACAGTGCCTCCTACATGCGCACAATGCCTTTCTATATGTGCAGTTTCTTCTAGGAAAAATAGTGTCGATTCGAATTCTTAGTCCCACTAAGGTGGGTAGCTATCTTAGAAACAAACAATCAAAGCAATTCGAGTTTTCCTTTAGGTGTAATAGATAAGAGGGAAGAAAAGAGGACCAACCTGGATCTTTTGCTTTGATGCTTGCTTGATTTCTCTTTCCCTTGATAAAATTTGCCACTCCTCTCCCACTTGTCCCACTTTAGATAGTACCTGTAGAGTCAAAGTAACAAAAAACCATCAAAGCATATCTATCTAAAACATCATAAACAATGCAGAATCAGAAACACATTGACCATACAATTGCATTCATAAACAATAAGATTCACAAACACACGATTATATGGAGGAAAACTCAAAGAACTCTATTAATAGTAGAAGAGAGGATTACAACGTAGTTGTCTGAACCAGCATCATCCTCCTAGCATAGAAGCCCTCTTCACCTCATGAAAAGCAAGATCACCCAACAATACAATGTCTCTTCTCACAGATAAACGAACAACACTTCCTTACAAATTACAAAATTCCAGCCTCTAGATCTCTCAGATGAGGGATCCATTTATAGATGTCTTGTAAGGGTGTGAGTCAGCTCTGGGTTTTTGATTAGTTTCATTCCACTGATAGTTCTTTGTTCCACTTGGAGATTTCATTGATCTCTTACTCATCCCTGGGTGAATTCAGAGAGGCAAGTATCGTGGGAGAAGTTTTTGGAAGATTCCACGAACTTCCACCTAGAAAACTATCTCTGCCGTTTGTCTATCCTCACTCATCACACTCCACAGAAGGCTCTTTCAGTATGCATTGCACCTAGCTAGTGTGGTATCCAATATGCATCACACCTTGAGCATGGAGTAGTCATTATGGTCCAGTTTTGGCCAGTTCTAAGTGGTTTTTCAGGTGGAACTTCTGGGAAATGATGTAATTAGTTGACCATGATCCTTTAGGGTATGAAACAAAACTTTTAGAGACTAAAGATCCCTTGGTTTATGGACATATTAGTTTGGGGTTGCAGTGCCAAAATATGTCTATAACAGTTGCCCCCTAAAGCATGAGGTCATAAATCTTTTGATGTTGGGTGAAATGCTTTATCATGAGGATCTGAGGTATTCAAACTGGAAGGTGACCTATATAAGATACAATGTAATACATCATCATCATATTATTTTCATGATCTAGATAAGGCGGGCATTCCCATGCTCAGGTTCATAAATTCATTTTCATGTACATAGGACATAGTTATTCTTCATATGAAGAGTCATCTTCTTTTGCTTAGATGAATATCTGTGCACATTTGATATCTTTATGTTCCTGAATATATCATAGCCCAGATGGATGAGACTAGATTCAGGGTCTTCAAATTCATTCAATCTTCACCCGATGTACAAGTCGATCCATGTGAAAAGATGTTTTGAAGTCGAACATGGAAAGACATCGCTTGATTAGTAGCTAATAATGTAAGCTGTTAACAGGTGCAAGAGGAATCACCGATAATGATAATGACCCTCAAGGTACTATGGTACAATTCACGTGGTGTGAATATAGGAGCCGATGTCAAACACCACGCAAAATCTTTCAGTTGAAGGTCATTGATGTAAACCTGTCACCGGAAGTGAGAAACTTTCCATTAAGGCATGCAAGCTTCAAAGTACTAAAAGGGTTGTTTCTAAGTCAACTTATTGGATAATGAGCTGATGTTGACAAGAAGTGACCTGTCGTAGGAGGGCCTTGATGTATCCCACATCTATGACACGAAACGAAGCAAATGATTTTTATGGAGGTGAAAATGATCTACAATACAAGGTTTAGGAATGGCAGTCATGAAAAATGAAGGGTGAAGGTATTGCCATGGATGAGGCGTTAGCTGGATGGTAAATTCTTTGAATGACTTCTCTTGAACATGTCGGCAACACTGATATGGATTGGTAGCGTTAACCCCATGGATGGTACGGAGGATAAATGGTGATATGACCAGTGAACGTAATAACCCAACCCGACTCAATCATGGTGATGGAGTGAAAGTGTCATGTTCAAGAGTGACCTGCTACCAATAAAATTCTTCAAGTTTCCTTCCCTTTTTCCCTAGTCATTGTTGACCAGTACCTCTTTATTTTTGTCAAGCTTGAGGAGGACAACATATGCTTGGTCTATAATTTGCCCTTCGGGCAACCCTGTCGCTATTTTTTAGCGAGCCTAGTGTCAGTGAAACTCGTTCTTGTCTGGGTGGACAAGTTTGTCGCTATTATTTTAAAGAGTTTAACGACAAAGATAACTCAGTCCTTTTCATGTTTAGAGAGTTTGAAAAGGGATGAAAAGGAAACTCCAACAATCCTTTTTCATAGCATAATCCCTTAAGTCCAAAAAAGTATAAAATAATATGAAAGGGATGACTTTTCGATCGCTTTAACGAGCCGAAAAAAATAAGTTCTCGATCTTTTTGTTTGATAATCCCTCAGGTCCAAAAAGATTAAAACATACAGGAGGGATGGCGCTTCCCCTTACTTTAACGTTGGAATGGCCAATAGCTCGACAATATTTTTATATTTAACGAGTCTAAAAAGAGTTTAAAAGCGACTTGTTTTTAAGGAACGAGTGGTATTTTCGGGTAGCGATTGGTTCCAGGTAAGTTTGGAACTTCTCAAAACATGGCAGTGTGAAGAGGGTGGCTAATAGAATCAATCGTTGCAGTTGTTCCTCAAAAGGGTAAACAATCAAGTGGAAGTATATGATTGGCCAAAAGAATGGAGGTGATGGTAAGAACACAACCAAGGCTCAAAACGCTGATAGCAGCGCAATCACAAAGGTTATTTACCAAGGGTGGACTCATTTTTTAATGAGCTTAAATCGGAAGAAACTATGCTCAGTGGCAGGTTTATTTTTTAACGAGCTTGAACCTTGCGGAAACATTGCTCCTTGGCAAGTTTATTTTTTAACAAGCTTGAACCTTGCAGAAACATTGCTCATACCAGTCATTTAAAGATGTCTCTTGTTGGTAGGTTTATTTTTTAATGAGCTTGAACTCTACTATAACATGTGCTCATGACCTTTTTATTTAAGCTAAAAACGACCAAACTACAAAGCTAGAAAAACTAAAAAGCTAAGTAACTACTGAGGTTAGGTAGGATGGTTTTGTCCTCTGTCGAGGTAAAACATTTCCTTTGGTCCGTCTGGTGAGAAGATGTATCTAGACCAACTACCTAACCTAAGAAGTTGAACTAAAAAGCTAAAAAGCTGAAAATGCTAAAAAGCTAAAAAATCAAATTGGTCATTTTTTACTTGCATACAAAGGTTTGCATGCCCCTAAGTATTTAAGAAAAGGAGAGTTCCTAGGTCACCATATGGAAGTCCCTACGGTTAGGCAAGAATTCCTTGGCTTTGTCCATCGAAATAGACGAAGGTGAATGGTGTGAGCTTCCAATCACATAACTTACAAGGAAATAGTTGTTTCAGACTAATCACATAACCAGCAAGGAAATGGTTTTTTAGTCCAATCATAAAAACTTCAAGGAAATAACTGTTTTAGACTGATCACATAACCTATAAGGGAATGTTTTTTCAGTCCAATCATATAACCTTCAAGAAAATCTCTCTTTTCAGCTGGGTTTGCCTGCCAAAGTAGACCAGGATGCATGTCCCCTAAACTTCGTTACATTCACCAAACTACTCATGGTAATTAGGTCGATGGAATGAAGGTTGAAGAGACATTGTTGACGCAAAGAGAACATTTAGGGATGAAGTTTGATTTGTAGCTGTGTTTTAACTGGGAAATGAATGCTGGTCGACAAATTGCACCAGTTTTCCTTCATGTGGAAAACACATCACTCGAAAGAGTGTGGAAACAATAGCTTCCATGCTATATATATAATCACGTCCAAGGAGTAGATTGTAATCTAGTGGCCATTGGACTACCATCACATTCAAGTGAACGGTTTTCCTTTTCAAAGTTATCAGTAACTTTGGAAGGATCCCTAACGGGCAACTGGTTCCTTTGTTGAAGCTTGAAAAATTTTGGGTTTTAGGCAAAAGTGATGGCAAACCAAGCGCTTTCCAAGCAGTTGAGGAAAGGATACTCACAAAATGCCCTTCATCTATGATAATGCCAAACACAATCATTTGTAAACTTGTACTATGATTCAGAATGGTACATTAGATGCAAGGTGGCATCTTGCTAGTTGATTCCAATCAAAGAAAACGACTACACTGCTCAGAGGAGGTACCAGATAAATGGCTGGATAAACCTCATCAATTGGGGGGCTTTCTTCCTATTGTAAGGGAATAGGTGGGTTGCCCCCAAGTTCATTAGATTTTGTACCGACAAAAAAAATTTGAATGGTGTCGTTCTCATTCTATTTGGAAATTTTATCATATGAAGGTGGACCTTCTGAAGGCAAGACTAGGTCGACTGCCATCTCAACCTATTGAATTTTGTCTGGAATGGACTCAAAAGGTTCACTTTCAATGATAGGCGTTTTGACCATCAATTGAATTATGTCGGTCAGGTTTTCAACTAACAATGGACTCGGTAAGAGTTTCTTGTATCCAGGCGAAAGTCGTTGTGGTGAAGCAGGAAGATTATGCAAGATTCTCTTGGCCTCATCTAGAAAAGGACAACGGGGAAGGTGATGGTCTCCCTCACATAGTAGACATGGAGGTTTGACCTTTCTTTCCTATCCAGGACTTTCATTTTCACTAGTTGACGGTGTGTTATCAATCTGATTTTCAGAGGTTGATGACACTGGGTGGTGCGAATAGGGAGACCATTCTCTCAAGATCCTCAGAATGCAAGGACAATCTCAATGAAAATGGTTTTCTTTGCAAATTAGACAAGTATATCTAGGAGATTTAATATGTGAATTTTCACCAGATGATTCATTGTTGCCCCCTTGCTTAACTGGCTTCTTCTCCTTCCCTTTCTTCTTCTTCTCAGCTACTTGGGTTTTAGTATCACTAGTTTCACCAAGCAAAGAGGAAGAAGCGGAGGGAGAAACAAGTGAAGTAGAAGGTGAAGGGACCACTTCAGTATCATCTGGTCGTTGATTTGATTGTTGAGGAATTACGATGTTTTGAATGACAGAGGTCGAGAATAGCCATATTGGTAGGCCTATTGTGATTCCTGGAAGGGACAATGTAGCCATGTATGGAGCACCAATATCTCCCCGAGAGGAGAAGGGACTAGGATTCCCCCCAAGAGGGGTTCCTTGATTGGACTCCATTATCTCAACCTAAGATCAATAAAGGAACAGGGATGTTATTCCGATTTAAATTTTTAAGACACTTTGACGCAACTTTGCTTTTTCAATTTTTAAGATTCAAGAAAAAGTTAAAGGTGACTCTAGTCGCCTTCGATTTTTAATGAGCTTGAAGTGACAAGTGCTCAGATGGACCTTTTCTTTTAAGGAGTCGAAAAGGAATGAAAATGACTACTTTGGAAATATAGATAGAGGGATTACCATACCAATCACAAAACTACAATATACACCTTGGTGGTAAATTAAAGAGAAATTACCAAGGACTTTACGTACGACAATCAATCTTCCCGAATGTTGTGTTCAGTGCATTGCGATTGATAGGGCGGTAGACACAGCTTCCTAAGGATAAAGGATATCAACCTATTGTGGTCTCCCAATATATACTCGATGGTACAAGGAGCACAAGTCCATACTGGCACTTGTCGTATCAAAGAGGAGGAATCACCCAACCTTCGATGAAAATGATAGTTACCAGGTTTTACGACGTCGGAACACATCTCTAGCCTAGACTTCTAGATGTGTTGCGTTAGGTTCCAAAGCGTTTTTATGTTCATTGAGATTTATTTTAGAGTTGATCTTGCTTAGAAGTTTGACTTTCAAGGTTCATCATGTGATGTAGATGTAAAATTCCTAAATATGCAATATAAAATGATAAACAGTCGTTTATTTTGTTTTAGCAATGAAAATCCTAGCTACTAAGGAAAGAAGGATACAATTCTTTCAACATAGAGCGAAGAGCACACACTAAATGCACTTTCCTAAATCATCTTTCACACACAGTCTAAATTCAAATGCAAATGCATGTATTTGTTTTTCATTTCCTTAATGTGAGAATGCCAAAAAGGAAAACTAAGTACAGATCTGAACTATTTTCTTCAAAGCAACATTTTGACAATTTCTTTTCAAAAAACAAAAGGAAGACTAAAACGACACTTTTCGATTTTGAATGGAAAACTGCTTTCGACACTTCAAATATTAACAATCCAAATCAAATATAATGAAAAAAGTACAATCGACTATCTAGAGGAGGAAGACTTTATGACACTCTTCTTTTTGACTCAAAATGACAGTTACGACACTTTTTGCACAAAAAAAAACAACAGTTTGATTAAGCTAATTTCGACAAAGGAGGATTGTAAATGATTGACAAATACATAAAAAAATTTACAAATCCTAATCAATGTAGGCTGAATAATGTAAAAGGAGGCTTCAACAATGAGATACTGATCATGAACAACAAAACTACTGAATAGAGCTGAAAACAAGGAGGAAAAACCAAATTTCATAGAGAGAAACAGTATCACTCAATCATCGCACCTGTCCTTAAGGGAAACAGGGATGCATCTCACCTACAACACATGGGAGGTGCGATGCATACTGGTTTCCACTCACAAACAGTGTGATGGGCCAGGGAGCGAAACTGAGTTGGTTTCAAAATTTGCGGCTAAGTTCAGTGATTTAGGCTGAGTTATGATGGACCGTAAAAATAAAGTATAGGGGTATGATCTTATGAGGTTATGAGCTACCACAAGGGTGCTTAGAATTCTTGTAAGTTAGATGTTCAATTCATAAACCAACCCGGAGATTGACTGAAGCAGCGTTCATCTACTTCGCAATTTCATAGCAAAGGTGGTTCGAAGGCTAGCTGGCTAACTTCAGGCTCTGTTTGTAGTTTATCAAATAAATAACAATAACAAACAAAAAAACTATTCGCTCCCCAGTGGAGTCGCCATTTTGTTTCCGGGAAAACTAGTGTCGATTCGAACTAATAGTCCCACTAAGATGGGTAGCTATCTTAGAAACAAAAAATCAAAGCAATTGAAGATTTCCTTTAGGTGTAATAGATAAGAGGGAAGAAAAGAGGACCAACCTGGATCTTCCACTTTGATCCTTGCTTGATTTCTCTTTCCCTTGATATAATTTGCCACTCCTCTCCTACTGTCCCACTTTAAAGAGTACCTGTAGAGTCAAAGTAACAGAAAACTATCAAAGCATCTCTATCTAAAACATCATAAAAAATGTAGAATCAGAAACACATTGACCATACAATTGCATTCATAAACAATAAGATTCACAAACACACGATTATATGGAGGAAAACTCAAAGAACTTTATTAATAGTAGAAGAGAGGATTACAACCCAGCTGTCTGATCTAGCATCATCCTCCCAGCATAGAGCCATATTCACCTCATGAAAAGCAATATCACTCAACAATACAATCTCTCTTCTCACAGATAAACCAACAACAATTCCTTACAAATTACAAAATTCCAGTCTGTAGATCTCTCAGATGAGGGATCCATTTATGGATGTCTTGCAAGGGTGTGATTCAGCTCTGGGTTTTTTATTAGTGTCATTCCACTGATAGTTCTTGGTTCCACTTGGAGATTTCATTGATCTCTTACTCATCCCTGGGAGAATTTAGAGAGGCAAGTGTCCTGGGAGAAGTTTCTAGAAGATTCCATGAGCTTCCACCTAGCACACTGTCTCTGCCATTTGTCTATTCTCACTCATCGCACCCCACAGAAGGCTCTTTCAGTATGCATCGCACCTGGCTAGTGTGGCAGCCAGTATGCATCACACCTTGACCATGGAGCAGTCAGTATGGTCTAGTTTTGGCCAGTTCTAATTGGTTTTTCAGGTGGAACTTTTGGGAAATGATGTAATCAGTTGACCATGATCCTTTAGGGTATAAAACAACACTTTTAGGGACTAAAGAGCCCTTGGTTTATGGACATATGAGTTTAGGGTTACACTTCCCAAATATGTCAATAACAGCAGTGCCATTGTTTTTTGCATAGGGAAAACTAGCCTACGCACAGCGCTCTGTCCCTACATGTAGTGCTCCATCCCTACGCGCAACGCTCTGGCCTCTACGCGCAGCGCCACTTCAATTTTTTCCTCCAACTTGCAGGTTGATTTTGATTGCCTTCCCAATGTCCAAATTAGGTGCGGGATAGCTTGTTGGAAATCTTGTCAAGTGTACTTTCCATATATTCCTTTAGGTTTCAATTTGGATCTCATTTCACCTGTCAAAAACTAAACCTCCCAAAACTGGTCAAAAAATGAAGAATGAGGGTGAAAACATGAAGAGTTTTGTTGCAGTAAACTTTTGTAGGTCTTCCTAAACTCCAAATTGAGTGCATGATAGCTCATTGGAAAGATATGTTTGTATAGTTATCCTTTGACTCATAAATCAAGTCATTTGGACACTCCATCTAGGAGAAAGCTTGATTTTCCCAAGGTCACTCCAGAAGTGCAACAACTCTCCTGTGGCAAATGATTGTTTGGAAATTTTTCCCGAACCTAAGACATGTGTAAAAAATGAAGGAATGTTTTCTCCTTGGTTCTATTATGGACAAAAACCTCTGTCACTTTTGTCAAATTCATCTTTTCTTTCTTAGAAACATCATTTGAATAAAACCTATCCCGATGTGAGGAACAAGGGATTTGTAGAAATGAAGCGAAATGAATGGGATGAGGGGCATCTAAATTCTTGAGAAACTTTTTGGAAGTAGGGAGGGATGTCAGGAAGCAGGGGGAAGTGGAATTTCAAGGATTGAGTGAGGGGAAGGGGTCTGAAAGGGAAAAACACAGGCATAACCTAGAAAAGTGTCAAATTGTAGCAATAGGCTAGGGTTTGTGGGAAAATGATGAATATTAGGGATATCAGTGATGGGAAGTGTTGAAGAAGGTATATTAAGGATAGGGGAAGGTGTATGAGCATCAAGATACAAGTTTTGTTGATGATTTGACCATCCAAGAAAAATTACCTTCAAAACAGTAGGAGAGGGAAATGAGCCTTACCCAAGCACAACTGAAGCACAAACAAGGTGTAAAATGACCCATTGGATCCTGAAATAATGATGAAAAATCTTTGAATGATGGTACACTCAGCCAAATGGTGACATGGACTAATACTTTGAAAATTTTGGAAGGAGTGAAAACAATCCTAGACCTAATACCTAGTGACCAAATTTTACTTGAAGACTCACTAAAATGACGAAAATTTGACTTTGACACCCCAAGACCACTTTATAAGAGCATATTTGATCACTAGTGGAAGGCTGCAAAGACTGAAACTAACAGACAGGGTATTATCACAAGTTTGTTAAGAATTATGGGAAAATAATAACACCTTTAACAATGTTACTAAAGAAAGATGCATTTTCTTGGACTACAGAAGCAACAAAGGCCTTTGAATATCTTAAAGAGGTAATGTGCCAAGCACTATTATTAGCTATGCCAAACTTCACAAAATCCTTTATTGTGGAATGTGATGCCTCAGGAAATGGGGTTGGCGTTGTTCTAATGCAAGAAGGATGACCCATTGTTTTTGAAAGTCTTCCAGTCAAAGGAAAGTATTTACACAAAGCTATATAGGAGAATGAAATGATGGCAATACTACATGCAGTTAAGAAATGGTGACCTTGATTAATTGGAAGACACTTCAAGGTAAAAACGGATCATGATAGTCTTAAATATTGTTTAGAACAAAGATTATCTTCAGAAGAGTAGAAAAAATGGGCCACAAAGATGTTGGGTTATGACTTTGAAATCATATACAAAAAAGGGAAGAAAAATGTTGTTGTAGATGCATTCTAAAGAAAGGATGAGGATGTGAAATCATTGCTTTGTGCCATCTCTATCATCCAACTAGATTGGATAAACGAAGCAATGGATGAATGGGAGAATGACGAAGAAGTGTGGGAACTCATTCAAAAGATGCAGCAACATCTCGGTACATATGATACATTTAGCTGGAAATATGATTCATTATGGTAAAAAGATCGCTTATACCTCTCTAAGAATGCCCAACTCAAACAAAAGATTCTTTTGGAATTGCACACCTCTCCCTTAGGAGGTGTTATCACTGAAAATGCAGTTGTCAAAAATTTTTAGCTTAGCTTAAAGTCAGGGTGTTTTCGCAGCGCCTGAGTTCTGTTTAGCAGTTTCGCAGCGCCAGGATTCTTTTTAGCAGTTTCGCAGCGCTACCTGTTTGAGTGGTTTCGTAGCGTGCTACGAAACTGGGGATTTGTTTGAGTTTTCAGTGGAGGCCTGAATCATAGCATGTCTATTGTACACTGACTGCAACTGCTGTGGATGAGTGGCCAATTTGTGATTGTTTTATTAAACCAGCTATCCTTTTGAGAAAGTTGAAGCTTATGCTACTCTTTGAAAGCCTTTCCTTCTGAATGAGCTTGGATCTTAACATCCTCTCCATAATAGTCGAAAGGTATATGAGCGCCTTCAAAATTCTAGGCATTCTCACTCCAAGTATGCACTTGTAAACGGGGATTACCTCTATCAAGAGTTGGACTATTTTGTAGAGCAAGGGATTTTGTTCAAGTTCATGAAAAGTGAATTATGAAGCCTTTTGTGAAAAAACCAGTTCATGGATATGATCACAGTGTTATGATTTACTATCCAAGTTCTGCTGGTGGAGGAATGAAAAGCTACTTCAACAGGTTGGAAATCATTCATGTGAGTTTTGTCAAGATCTTAGAAATGTACGATGGAAGGTCAGTCTATTGAGTCCAGTTAAAGGGAATGTTAAGGAGCGCATTTCCTGGAGTTGATGTAGAACTTTAAAACTATCCCTTCACCATTATCGAAGTGTGTGCTTAGCAAGTTTGTGCCAATATTACAGATAGGCAGCATTGTGTTTATTGCTGGCAGAAGAAAAAAGGGACGCTGAGAATTCTGTTTGGAACCGGTGTAAGAGGCTGAGATTCGCTTCTTCCCAGCTATTGAGTAATCCTATATTAAAGTTCATCTATTGCATTCTATAAAACATGAACTTTTCAGCCAGAAGACGAGATATTAGAGGCCGAATTCTTCTGGTGTTGGTTTATAATTATTGCGCATTGGTAACGTGGTATGAGGCCAGAACTTTTCTCAGCAACCATAGCCCCTGTATTTGTCATCACAATGGTCCGAGTGGTAGCAATGTAGAAGAAGAGTTTAGTAATTGAATTCTTGAAGGGCGAATGGTATCGTTTGAGAATTTGCGAATGGTATCATTTGAGAATTTGCAAGCCAAGCTTTTGCTAGAAAAGGGATTTATCTGTGATTTAAGTCACACCCTGCTACCTAAAAAAAAAAAAGCAAGCAACTCCTCTTTCATGGCTTATGCGAAATGCATTGCAGCCGTTTCTTCAAGGCACACAGGTTTTAAAAATGACTGATATAAATGAAAATGGCGTGAATGTTATTAAGCACGTTGTTTCATTATTAATGCATGTTATGAAGTTATGAAAACGCTCTTATGAGATGTAGTGGTTAACGCCAAGTGTCAAGTAGCTTTCATAAAGTTTTGGTCGCCACAAGGTCGCCATTATCGGTGACACCGCGATAGAAATGTGGCACAAAAGCGGGAATTATGTTAACTGCTGTCATTAACAGATGTGTGCGCAAAACAAAAGAAGGGTGGTGCAATTACTACGAGAGACACTATCAATACATGGCTTCTTGATCTGAACACTCCAAATGATCTCTGTTTGGCATTAATTTTTCAAATCATCTCCATAATCAAATGTCGGTGGCAGAGAAGAGAAATCGCTGTCGTAGTTACAAGGAAGCAAATGGTAAAGAGTTCGAAATAGATAAGTTTCCTCAGTCAATATGGACTATATCGTTTAGGTGTTGTCTGCTATAAACGTGTTGCCGTGCCCGTTATATGCTTCAGCTATTAGCTTTGAGAAGGGGGATTGTCATATACATTAGCAAACTCACCAGAATCACAACGACAGCTGGAAAGGGAGATTATAAAGTAGATTTTAATAGCTGATGGAGTGAAAGGAGACATTCAAGGGCTAGTATTTATGCGTGGGTCGAAAACAACAGGGGATATGAAGATTTCTGTTTCCATTATCATGTTTCGGTTTCTGTTATTGTGTTTTTGGGTTGCCTGAGGCGCGCAGAGAGCATCAATGTTAGATTTGTATAATAGTGCCCGGAAGGAGAAGGTTCAGAGTATATCTTAGAGTTCAAATTACAACAGCAAGGGTTCAATTGTAGATTGAATTGCGCAGAAGATGTGAATTTAAAAGTATCCTGAACATGTTGGCGGTACTGAGGAGAATCCAGAGTGTGTTATATGTTGATATTTTTACATCTTTCTGTGGTTGTGTGCAGTTAACACCAGGTGCTTTTGTTTGTCTACAACATACAAGAATGACCTTGTGAAATGCAACCCAGGTCAGTAGTGTCTTCTGTATCGTTATACTATGGCAGAGATAGAAGAATTGTTTGTGAGGAAGATGAAAATTTGCAGAACGATACAACATTTTGAAGGATAGGAGGGATCGAAGCTCAATGGGTGTTAGTTTCAACAGAATCCCAATTGCCAGCCAGAGAGGGGATAGTCTGCTAAATAAAAAGTGTAAAATTGGGTAGCTGAACTTCATACATGTTTCATATCTGTGAAACGAAACTGAGATTTTCCGGAACCACCCTTCCAGTTTTTAACACTCTAGATGCAACTTGGATGTTTGATGCACGGCTGTGAGCAGCATTCAATATCATTTTGTGCACTCGGACTCCAAAGATTTATGCTAAAATAATTTGACTAGATATTGGATGGTTCTTATAAGATCACCAGGGTTGATAGCTTAAAACAGAATGCTTCATAATTTTCTTGTGAATGCTTAATTTATTTGTGATCACTCCAACAGCATTAGCTGGAGTATTTGACATTTGAAGATGGCCCCTGGTTGCAATAATGATAATACAGTGTTATTGGTTCAGTCAACTTCTCAGGTTGCAGAGATCCGATTTGAAGTTGCACCACAGCATCAAAACAGTAAAGGAGCTCATAGTGACTCAAACCATAGTCAAAGTAACCAGAGAAAACACAGATTCTCAAGCAGATCATTTACCAACTCAAGATTTATTTGCTACGGAACAAATAGAGGTTATCTACAGCAGTTTCGTAGCGCGCTACGAAACTGCTGTAGAATGCTGTTTTGTGGAAAAACAATGAATTTTGATGATGAGGTCAGTTAATGGTGAAAGAAGGTCTCAAACTCAGGCAGTGAGATCATACATGTGTTTCATAACCACTCAAACAGTGACAGGTGTAGCTCTTGAAGAGAAGATAAAATATTTTGTTTATTTTCATAAAGTTTTCTCAAAGGCAATTTATGACCGAGCTACTAACGTATTGGTGGGGTTACCAGAATCTTCGGTTGATACACCTGTTAGTCCTTGAAGTATCCAGATCATATAACATATGGTGGTTATGCGTTGATTAATTGAAGGTTCAAAGAACTCGGAGTGTGGTCTTTAAATGATGAAGAGGAATGGAAGACAGGGGACCGTGGATGTAGGGTGATTAATTTTATCAATTAATAAGCTGCCTTACAGCTAGCATCCGAGACCAGCTTGCTCGGTGATTGTTCCCTTAACATATCTTAGCCATAATGAAAATCATACAGCTGTCCAGCATCCAAGAAAGCATCAAGTCTGCGAGGAGAATGAAATTAGTATTTTAGTTGGATTAGGATTGTGTGTAATTTTAGTTCAGCATGTTTGTAATTAATGCAGTAGTTAAGAGCATGTAGGAAGAGTTAATAGCCACCTTCGAGGCTCCCCTCATGCTGGAGGAGGAAGCTCGAGGTGTTTGAGTTTGCTTGCCTATATATGGGCCAAGTTAGGATGTAAAAAGGGTTGGACTGTATATACAAAAACAGAGTTTTATAGAGCTTATGAAAAGACTGTTACAGTAATAGCAAACAGAGTTTTTTCTTCCCAAGATTCTCAATGCATCTTTTTGTTCAAATGTGATGGTGGTTTTAGTTTCTTAATGTTCTTTTTACAGCCTTGTTATGGTACAATCCCTCAGAATTCATATTATATGCTCTGACTTCCTGTGTGCTTGACAGGCTGTGGGTTTTGGTGAAGCATGTTTGAACATCACTCAGAATTCATTTTTTAATGCTCTGACTTCCTGTATGTTCAGCAGGCTTTGATTTAGGTAAATTATGTTTGAACCTTTGATGATGCAAAGAGCCTTGGCTTCTATGAGATGACTGTGATTTGGTTTATTAACTGTGAGAGACTCCATAGCCCAATGAAGACTAATTTGATGTATGTCCAGCCAGCTATATTTTTATAAATGTGTGAAGAGTTAGCCCTCTAGTGTTTGAAGGATTTTGTCAAGAGTCATGAGAAAGCCCTCTCTAATTAGGAAGGCTAATTCCTAATCTAAAGTATGGTCTGAAACAGTTACATGAGACCTTTCTTGGTTGCAGCCCCTAGTACTGGTTTTGTGATAACAGGAGGGAACTCAGGATTTTTAAAAACTTACCATAGGGTTAAGAAGGAATTTTTCTACGATGGCCTTAAATCTGATATTCAAAGGTTTGTGGAGGAATTTTTTGGTTGCCAACAAAATACAATTGAGACAATTAAGACCCTGGGCTTGTTACAATCTTTATCCATTCCAAAGTCAACGTTGGGAGGAGGTTTCAATGATTTTATCACAAGTTTACCCCAGTCTAAAGGAAAGAGTGTCATCATGGTGGTAGTTGACAAACTTACCAATTATGCACACTTTTGTGCATTATCTCATCCATTTAAATCCCACGCAGTTGCTACTGCATTTATGGAAACAATTCAAAAGCTACATGGAAACCCAAATATTATTGTAAATGACATAGATCCCATTTTCACTAGAAATTTTTGGACTGAATTATTTGCTTGTCTGGCTCATAGTTCATCTTATCATCCTCAATCTAATGGGAAAACTGAGATAGTGAAGAAATGTTTGGAAGGATATCTTCATTTCGTTTCATCTGATAAAAAAACACAATGGGTCAAGTGGTTTCCTTTGGCTGAATGGTGGTATAACACTTCCTTCCATACTGCAGCAAAAATGACCCCATTTATGGAACTTTATGGATATCATCCACTGTCCATCACAACATATTTAAGATAAAATTATAGGGTTCAAGCAATGGAAGATCACATCAAGCATCAACAACGGGTTCTCCAACTCTTAAAGGAAAACCTCACTTTGGCGCAGAATAGAATGAAACAACCGATTGATCAACATCACAGCAAAAGAAGTTTTGATGTAGGTGACCGGGTATTTCTATGGCTACAACCATATAAAAAAATCTCCCTCAAGCAAGATAATAACGATAATAAATTATCACAAAAGTATTATGGTCCATACAAGGTGTTGCAAAATATTGGTGCTATGGCATACAAATTAGAGCTTCTTGCATCTTCCCGAGTGCACCCAGTTTTCCATGTTTCATGCTTAAAGAAGGTTATAGATGACAAGATCCTAGTTCAAACAATATTTCCAGAACTTGATGAGGAAGGAAAAATCATATTGGAACCTAAAGCAGTCACAGAAGCAAGAACTTGAACGCTACGAAATCAATCAATTTTAGAGTATCTCATCAAGTGGAAGAACTTAGCCACTGAAGATTCCACATTGGAGGATGAGAATTTTATACAGAAGCATCTAGAACTACTCAAGCGTTGAGCACAACACTTTTTTGAAGGAGAGGTGCATGTTAGGTCCCTATAATACTAGTGATTCCCCCATTACTATTGTCATTGTAGACCCTTATTGTTATTGTTGTGCCCTTATATTATTATTGTTATGTCGGCTTTGATTATATTGTGACCCCTTAGACTCCTATCTATAGAAAGGAGGTTTTGGTCATTTGAATAATTGAAGAATTGTTCATTTTTGTAATGTAAAGGAGGTTTCCCCCTCGAAGAGGCTACGTTTTAAGTCGTTTATCTACCTCTTTCTTCTATTTTGTGATATGGTTGCATAACAATACCTTAATGGGGAAAGATAATATTTTATTCATCATACCCATCAGAATAGGGGTATCTCCCAAATATGGCATTTAATGTTGGATTATAATTAGGTCTAAGATAACTTGGATTCCAGGAAATGGAAAATCAATAAATTTTTGGACTGAGAGAATTATTGGAAATACTCCTCTGGGTCTAAATCCTACATTTCATCCCATGCATAATTGGTTTATTTCCCAACATAAAATATCAATGTGGTATATCTCCTCTTGGTCATCTAACGAGGATTGGTTGACCTGAGCCTAGGGTAATATTATGGGTCACCTTGTTAGTATTTGCAAATCTCTTGCATCCTCTCTTTCTAGATGTGCTCCTTCCTACTTGTCATATTGATACTCTTGGGGTTTCGTAGGTGATTTGTATTTTGTTGGAAGGGGTTCTCAATCTTTCGTCTTCCTCATTATTAGACCTACATCTTCTTTGCTTTGGGCATTTATTTGGATCTCAAACCGCTTCCTAAAAAATAATATTTTTTGTTGGACATTAGCTCAAATGAATTTCTTAATAGCTAAGAATGTATTGAAAACAAGAATTGTTGGGCCTTCAATATGCCTTGTGTAAGCACACTATTGAAAATATAGACCCTCTCTTCTTAGAATTCCTTTCCATGCTTGAATTATGGGGAGTGATTTAATCTAAATTAAAATTAAGGGTGATATATCCTTCTTCACTTCAAGACTTCTTGGGAAAAATGGGGAAAATATTATAATGGATTTATTGCAGGGAAAAATTAATGAAGAGAATCTAGGAAGTATTGCCTAAATATGTATGTTGGAAAAAGTGGTTGGCTAGAAGTTGGGTTGGTTTTCAGGTTGAAAGGGTGGATGTCATCATGATGATGAGATCAACAATAGGGCTTCTTAGAGAATATTTTTGGGCTAAGAAAATACATGGACAAGATCATAAGTTGGATAAGGAGAAATCAAAATGGATTAATTTTTTTGATATGAAGTGGGCCATCAGGGAGAAAACACATCTCAGTGATAGATGGAAAGTAGGGTTATCTAAGGAGAAATTTGATCAATGGCTCTTGGAGTAGAAACATTTCCTCTTAAGATTCGATGGAGTAGCAAAAGGAAACCCAAGGGTGGAAAAATCAAGTGGGGGGGGGGGGGGGTGTGGGGTAACTTATTTCCTTTAGAATCAATAATAACATATGTGTGCTTGGGGGTTTAGGTCACACTTCCAACAATGTTTCTGAAGCTTGTGCCTTATATTAGGGTTTGAGGAAATTATGAAATTATGAATTCAAGAGGTGTTTGTTTTTGGTAATTCCTTGAGTATAATTCACCATTTGCATTTAGGATCTCTCCCCTCATATACAAATTTAAGTCAATTTTTCAAGCGGATCTATCAATTGTATGAGTCTATCACAAAGAATAAATGTCTCCATGCTCTCATGTCAAATAAATCTAGGGTTGATCACATGGCTAATTTTGGGTCAAGGCTAAATCAAGGGAAACTTTGGTGTAAGGGGAAAAAAGGGTATGTCCCCCTTCCTTAATGGTTAATCATGAGACTCAAAAATCAAAGCAGAGAATAATTCCTCATGTTTTAATGTAACATTTCAATGCTTTGTAATTTTTTTTGTTAGATTAATATTGGAAAATATACAAGTTGAATATTGTAGATATTGTAGCATTTTGTTCAAAAGCATCAATGTTAAAATTCTATTGATGGTTATTAATACATACTCCATTCTAACCATGTCCATTGGTTTCAACTTGCTTATGTAAATCATGCATCTAAGCTAAGTCTTAGCTTAGTGTCTTTTAATATAATAACTATTCTCGATTCTCTAAAAAAGAAATAGTTCAATGTACATATGAAGTATCACAATTTTCTATCAATTTTAATATGTAGTGTTTAAAAAATATTAATAAAAATAAAAAATTCAATGTTAGTCATAAATAAAATATTCAATGCCCATGTTAAGTAAAATATTTCAATGTCAACTATGTATATATTATATTGGTTAACATATATATATATCTATATATATATATATATATATATATATATATATATATATATATATATATATATATATGATAAAAAAGTAATTGGAAAAATAAATTCCTATGGTCAAAATGTATCAAGTAGCCTTTTTTCAGGTATATTTTTAAGCCAATTTTGTCTAAAATCCAACAAATATTTATTGAAATTGCAAGATTAATCTATGTAGTTTACACAATCCAAGTGCCTAAGGAAATGTTAATGACAGGTTAGCAACAAGAGACAAAACTAGAAGCCTTATTTAGCTACAAAGTCTGTGATAATAAGAAAATTATAGAAGTAAAGGAAAACATACTATCATCGGGTCCATTTATTTCATTACTTGTCACCTACATTTGGGTACTAATATATTAAGCTACTATTTTCTAGCATTCCTGTTTTAATTGGGAAAGGGGAAAGGAAGACCAAGAAGAAGGGTTGAACATAGAGAGTGTAGCACAACCCTTGTTCGCTAATTGATTTTTTAATTGATTAGCTTATTTGTGGATATGTGAGGGAATGGAAGTAAAGATTCAAGGAAGGAGTTGTTCGATGAGATTTAGGGAGTTTTTGAGTCTCAATATTTTCAAAATTTTGAGAGAGAAGGATCCATAGAGGGGCTTAGTAATCAAGGAAATAAGAAAATGAGTTTCACTTTCAAGGATTAGGTGATAGAAATTGAGGGTTGAGGTGATTCTTAGACCCATTTTAAGATCTTTGAGTTCCACTTGAGACTAATGTAACCAAAATAAACATGAATAATGTCTCTTGTTTATGAGTGACAGAATCCCCCATATCCTGTAGGACTAGAGTTTCCCTTAGAGGCACCAAAAAATTTTAGTTTGATAAAATTAGTAGGAGGGGAAGATTGGTGCAGGAGGGAGGATGAAGTCAATGAGGGAGGGGGAGATAGGAGGTGGGTACGAGAAGAAGGTAGATTGAAAAAAATTAGAATAGGCACCTCAGAGCCTTTGAATTTCTACTTTGAGGCCAACCAATTGGATATAAGGATGGTTTCTTTGAGATCACAAACAAAGGTGTTTCAAAGAGAGAGGCATCCTAAGAGCTGCAAAACATATGTTTGTTGCGTTCTTTCCAGAGAATCTAGAGGACAAATATTGGTGAAAGAATCCAAGCTCTATTGAGAATGGGATTATGGAATGGGGAAAGAGGCCAATGACTGATCAAGTCCAGGGGGAAAGTATCCCATCGAAAAATTTATCTAAAGAGATTGAAGAACTGGTTCCAAGAGTACTCAGCTAAAAGGACACGAGTGGAAAATATGTTCATGCTTTCCTTCGTTGGCTTGACATAAAAAATAGAGTGAGGGACCAACATAACCTAGGCTAGAGACAAGTTTATCCTAGGTTTATGGTTTTTTATGGAGGAGAAGCCATATAAAATAAGTTATCTTGGTCCAAATATTTTGATGCCAAATTTTAGACCATACTTGTTGATTCATAGTGTGAGTGTGATTGGCCTCAAGGAAGTAAGCTTCTTTGATGGTGAAGGAACCCATGTGGTCGATTTCCCTAATGAAGTTTTGTTTGGATCTTCATAGTGGTGGATTTGTTTATGTAGAAAAATTTATTTCAATTGGTCAAGAGCTTGGGTTGATAATGGGATGTCCCAGGAGGAGAAAGAATGTCATTGTCAATAGTAATTGGTCTCTTCAGAGATGTTTTACCAGTGATCATAAAAAATAATTTTCCCCTTAAATGCATATCATAGTGTATATATTGAATATGTTCTTGGGAAGATATTTTAGGTAATTTATGCAAAGAATCACCCAAAAAGTGAGCAACTTTTCCATCCTTGACTTCCTAAAAGCAGTGTTCTGGTACTAAATGTTTTCCTTTACAAGCTAGATTCCAAATAGATGATCCCATTAGAAAGATAATTGTGTGGATGCATTATATATTAGGAATGCTATTGTGTTTACTAGACCATATTTTCTTCATATGTCCTAATCTTATTTTAACCAGCGCCACCAAAGTTTGGGTCCTAGGATAGTGCTTAGAGTTTCCATATCTCAGAGGCCTAATTTTCCTAATTTTTTAGGGAGACATAATTTCTCCCAAGAAACTAGTGCCCATTTTTTTTTTCACTCCCCCCCATAGAAAATTATTGAAGGACTTTGATATGATGAAGGATGTTTTTTGGTGCTGCAAGGGTGAAGAGAAGATGCATGAGTATGGCACGCGGGACAAATTTAAGGAGAATAGTTTTTCTAGATATGTTAAGTGAGTGAATATTCCAACTATCCAATCAGTTGGTAAAATTTTGAATGATGTTAGACAAAATTTTGGTATTCAGGGAATTGGGAGCTAAAGGGGCACCTATATAGGTATCAGGTAAGGTGATTTTTTGGAATCCTAAGAGATTTTTGAGATGAATTGAATGCAATGGGGAGTATTGAAGAAGAATATATTAAAATTTTGTGAATTTATGCCTATGATTGAGGCAATCATGAATTCATCCAAGACTTTTAAGGCTAACACTTCTTAGATAGATGGAACACCCATGAGCATTGTATCATCCACAAATTATTGGTGTGACGATTTTCTCATTAGATTTGGATAATTGTAGACCCTTGATGGCACTGTTAATAACAACTTTCTTTATGGCTCGTGCCAACTTTTAGGATGTGAGGATGAAGATAAAGGTGGAAATATGATCACCTTGAAAAATTCTTCTAGAAGGGTTGAATGCCTTAGAGGGAAAGCCATTAACTAAAAAGGTAGAGGAGATAAGGGAAGGAATCTAGGTGATCCAGGCTTCTAAGAGACCAAATGTTCTAAGAATATGTGAAATGTATGATCAACTTAATTTATCAAAACCCTTATATAAATTGAGCTTTATGAGCATACCTGATTTTTTTGAATGATGAAGAGAATGATCCAACTCTTCGGTCATTATTATCCCGTCCAAAATTTATTTTATTTCAACATATACTATCTACTTTAGAAATATGAGTGATGGAAGAAGGGGTTTATACAACTAGCAATGACTTTAGAGATAACTTTGTAGATAGTGTTGCAAAGGGAAATATGATGAAAACCACTAAGGTCATATGAATTGGCTTTTTTGGTGCAAGGGTAAGAAGAGTAGCATTAAGAGCTAGTGGGATAACTTTTGTTAAACAATATTCCTCTAAAACTCTCCAAACATCCTCTTTTATGAATGACCAACATGATTGATAGAAATTAGAGCTAGAGTGATTAAGCCTTGGTGCATTTTTTTGGGAATTCCAAAGATGGTTGCTTCTACTTCATCTATGGTAGTAGGAAAACGTAGAGCCTCATTTTTCTTTGGATTGACTAAGGTAGGTATGCAGTGGGTGATTTTACTGATGGCTTTAGATCTAGAGGGGGAAGACTCTGATAAGACATGTTGATAATAGTAAACAATCTCAACTTCAATATTGGAATGCTTTAAGAGATTAATGTCCATCAATTTTTTAGGGATGAGATTCTATTTTTTCTTCTATGATTAAGCATGGAGCAATGGAAAGTTTTCAATTTTTTCTCACCTTCTTTGATCCATTTATGTTTGATTTATAACACCAAATAATCTCCTCTTGTTTTATATGATGTTTGAAATGAATGATGAGGGCTTATTCCTCTACTACAAGGTCTTATGATATGATATTTGTGATGATTTTTTTGTTTGTTTGTATTTCTTGCATGTGTTTCTCAAGAGCTCCCTAAGCTTGAAATATCTTCCCAAATTCATTCTTATTTCAGATTTGGATGCATTTTTTGAGATACTTAATTTTTTGTTAAAAATACTTAATGGGAGAGATTATATCTAAAGGATATTTTATCCACCATGTTTTGGTCTTGTCCAGGAAGGGTGAGCTAGAGAGCCAAAGACTTGCTAATAAAAAAGGTTGATTCATCGGCCTCTCTTTGATGTCAATACTTAGATAGATAGGCTAGTGATCAAGGCCTCCATAGGGAATATTGGAGACTTATAAAAATAGTTTATTTTCAATTATATTTTCAGAAATAAGGAAGTGATCTAGTCTGGAGGTAACTTGGTGTTGTCCTTTACATGTTTTCTTTTAGGCAAAAGTTCCATTGACAATCTCTAGATCCCCTATTTTTAGGACATGCATGATCTCTTTGAAGTGATCCACTTCTTGATTGACCTTTCAAATACCTCCATTTTTCTTAGAGAGGTATCTTATCATATTAAAGTCTCCCCCAATTATACATGGGAGATCCTTCAACATCCATCCTAGTCTCTTTAGAGCGTGAAGGAAGTTCGACCTTTTTCCATGCACAGTCCATAGACATTGGATATATATCCCTCTTGATCTGAGCCTAAAATTCTAAATTTGGTTATTAAAAATCTATCATTCTCCCAAATTTCCATGAGAAAAACAACTTAAAGATTCCAACGTATAGCTATGCCTTCTACTTTGATGTTTGAATTAATGGATAGGCTTTGGGATCCCTTATAACATTTGGATATAATAGAGGAGACTCGTTCCTAAGAGCATTTTTTCATGAATAACCATTATATCAAATTTATCTTGCAGAAGACATGTGTTAAGAAGAATTTTCTTATCTAATAAATTTATGACTCTTATGTTCCATGAGATGACTTTCATTAAGTAGAAGGGGGAGTTGAGGCAAAGGCCTTAGCTATCAAAGTAATTCTACTTGAATTGACAAATAACTCACCTAATTCTTGCAAGATATGCTTGGTGAAATGCTTCCCTCAAGACCCATACTCTTTTAATGATTTATGTTGGTATTTGGGGTTTTTAAGATTTACCCCATGAGTTTTTGGAGAGTGGTTGGAATGTGTGTTTAGATGTCATAATTATTGTGATTGATGGCCTAAGAAAAATAAGTTCATTAAAAATCAAATGGATGGTAACAGTTTTCAAAAATTGTTTCATTGGTTTTCCTCTATCGTTTTGGTGGCTTACTTAGGTGTCCCTATAGACTAATATTATACAAATCCCATGGGAGAAGTCTTGAATTCCCTCTTAAATTATTCATGGTATTGAATCACTATTTTTATGTGCCCTTTCCTCAGGTTTCATAATTATACATACACAGGAAGACCGTGAAGTCATCATGTAAGTATTTGAGGAATCAAAATATGTTAAAGGATGTGAAATTCAAGAAAATAATGACACAATATTAAATATTGGTTTAATCCCTTCTCAGTAAGGAGAAATTTTTTTCTAAGACAAAACACCACCTATATTAAGATCCGTCAAGTGAACTCCTCTATATTTCAGGTCAACTCTCTCAACATGAGTCATGTCCATTAAATGTGTATTGAACCACTATAAATAAAAGTTAATTCAACCCTATTTGGAATATAATTCAATGAACAACACAAAGAGTAATTCAATTTGAAGGAGAGGATATAGGTTCATAACTAGTGAACCTGAAGCTAAATTGAAGAAGCAAAATTTTTGGTTTATAATTATGTTTTTGGAAGGATATTATAGGCATTTTGATCAAATTTCTGTGGCATATATTTGGACTATCATTCAATCATATTTTGGCCTAAGGAATTAGCTATATTTTATATTCGACTTGGTGTTGAGTTTGACCTATTTTTATCTACAATTTGGCTCTCAGGCAATTGAAATTCAACCTTCGTCTCTGTGGATAATCTCTGATTTGGGATTTTTGGAGAAGACTCCTTAGAGTAGAAAATTCGACCCCTTTGAAGTAGATTAATAAAACATTGGAGAGTACCTTTCAATGCACAATCTTCGACCCTCCTTGAACAAAAATTTTTGTCATCGAGAAGGCTATTCTAAAGCTAAATTTTCATCCCTTAGAGCAGATAATTTTGAAGCAGAAGTTTCGGTCTTTATAGCATACTATCCTGGAATAAAATACTTGGCCTCTTATATTCCTTGGATTGAAGTTTTGACTGTAGTCTCCTTGTAATATTTGACATAATATTTCAGAACATAATTGATCAGGTTGGTGCCAAGTTTAGAGCAGTTTAAGAGCAAACTTAAAACAATTGCTGCATCATATTTAAAAGTGAATTCAAGCCTCTCTCTTATAGAAAAGTTGAAGGGACATTGAACAAACTTGAAATGAGTCATTGAAAACCCTCTTTTGAATCCTCTTCTAGTATCTTTTGAGCTCGCTTTTAAACATTTTGTTAAAAGTGATTTGAAGGATTTGGCACAGTCTTAGATGAAAATTTGGCACAAATTTCGAAGAAAATATGGAGAAAAACTTAAAATCCTCGTAAAAAAACTTGGAGCCTATGTAAAGATGATCTTAGTTATCTTTGTTTCAGACTTGGAGCATAATTTGAGATTTGTTTGAAGTTGTTCTAAAGAAGATTTGAAGATGGTCTTGAATACCCCTTGAGAAACATCCTTGAATAATTTTTGGAGAAATCCTTGAATCATTATTGATGTTTTTTTGAGACCTATCTCTAGACTTATTCAAGAATATTTTGGATTTCTTGAAGTAATATTGAATCCACCTTGAAGTATTAAAGTAAATTGAGAGGGTTGGAGCCCTAGAGGATTAGAGTTCTCATACAAGGTTAGAGCCTTATAAGAAACCAGGTTGGAGCATGGACTGATTTTTGAGGATTGGAGTCCTCATAAGAGGTGGGATATTCGTTGAAACTAGGTTGGAGCCTAGATTGATATTTGAGGATTAAAGTCCTCAATTAGGGATGAATTCTTGAGGAGTTTTAATTTTTTTATACTTGTTGGAACCTTAATTGTTGTAGAGGATTGAAATCCTCATTAGTTATATTAATCAGACTAGATCCATCTTAAACCTGGATATATCAAGTGCTGAGAGGGATCAGATATCTCAAGGTGAAAACATCGTTTTTTAGTGCAAAACTTGAGAAAAGGTTTTCACCTCAAGATATTTGATCCCTCTCAGTGCTTGATAGATTCAGGGTTAAGATGGATCTAGACTAGTTATATAATACAATATAATATCTATATTTGTATCTATGTGTCTCTTTCTTATTCCCTCTCTCTAGCTCACCCCCCCAACTTATACACTCTCCCTCCATATCTATCTATCTCTCTGTCCCTACCTCTTCATCTCCCTTTCTCTCTCTTCCCCTTCTATCCCTCTCTCTCTCGTCTCTCTCTTCCCTCCCACTCTCTTCTCTCCCTCACTCTCTCTCACACTCTCCCTTGCCACTCCCTCTCTCTCTCGACATTTATCCCTCTATGTATTTCTTCTTTCCTCCATTTCACCCCCCATCTAAATCCATCTCTCTCCCTCTCTCTCTCTCCCTCATCTCTCTTAAGTCCTCTCTCTATCTGTTTCTTTCCAACCTCCGTTTGTCTTACCCCCCAATCACTCTCTACCTCTCTCTTCCCTCCAACTTTGTCACTATCTCCCTCCCTCTCTCATTACCTCTCTCCCCTCCATCTATGTGTCTCCCTTGCTCTTTCTTCCCCCTCTCTCCCTATCTCTCTTCTATCCTCTTCTCTCTCTTCCCTCCTCTCCTCTATCCCTCTCTTCTTCTCTCTCTCCCCTTGTCTCTCTATTCCTCCCTCTCTCTCCCTATCTCTCTCACCTCCCTCCCTCCTTATCTCCATCCTCTCCTCTCTATCTTCCTTCTTCTTTCCCTCTCTCTCTCTCTCTCTCCAACTATGTCAGTATCTACTCCCCTCCCCCCTCTTTCTCTCTATTAAATTTGATCCCATTATATTATGTTTAAGAAAATATCTAAATTAAAAAAAATAAATTGGTTGTAAACTATTAAACCTATATTTTGGATCAATCATGTCAAAGAAAATACAATAATGAAAAACTTAAAAGAATCATGACCTATCCTTCCTCTATTATTGTTAGTCACTTTTCCTTCTTTAATTTCTTGGATCCTTAGTTAATATGGATCTATGATGGTTCTTAATAACACTAGGACAACCACATTAATAATTGTGGTTGAAAAACACTGATAGGCCTATATCAAGCACATATATCAATTATCAATATTATTAAGAATCAATGTTATTAATGTTATTATCAATAATATTAATATAGATATAAGAACCATATTAATAATAATTAATATTATCTTATTACTATTATATTTAATAATAATAAATAAATAAAGATAATAACAACAATTATATTAATAATCCTTTAATAAATAATAATGAAGTAATTATGAAATAAACATTTAATAAAAATCAAACAATAATTTAAATGTGGTTGATATGAAATTCAACTTTAAACGCTCGACTAGAACACAATTATTAAATGCTAGTCTCTTCCAAAAGACACTGAGACTAATGAAAAAAGTTGCACCAATTCAAATCAACATGATAATGAGCACGACCATTCATGCTTTCCATCCAATCCCTTCTCGCACTATCTTTCATTTTTGCATAGCGTTGAAAAGAAAAAGGCGGTGAAATCCACAAACCATCTATTGATTTCACTGTTGATATAGACAAATCCTACTTCTCTTCATCTCCAATATCTACAGTGGCTCACTTTAAGGGAATACTATTAAAACAAAGGGATAAATATTATAAAACCCAATCAATAAAAACCCTAAGATAAATATTATAAACCCTAAAATAAAAATTGTTGACCATGATTTACCATCCTTGATTTTTATAATGAGACGATGTTTGTCACAATGTGACATTGGACCATGGTTGATTTTCATATTGAAAAAATATTTGGCATATTGTTACATAGGACCATCGTTAACCATGGATGACCATGATTGTAAACCCAAGCAATTTATATTAAATCCTAGGATTAATATTATAAACCCTATGAATAATATTATAACCTAGGAATATGAACTAAATAAACTGATATTATAAAACAAAGGGAATAATAAACCCAAGGGATTAATTCTAAAACCCAAAGGTATTATAAACCCAAGGGATTAATTCTAAAACCCAAAGGTATTATACACCCAAGGGAATAATATTAAACCCAAGGGATTACAAGGTATATAAACCTTAAAGGGATTGATATTATAAACCCAAGTGAATAATAAACCCAAGGTATTATAAGCCCAAGGGAATAATATTAAACCCAAAGGAAAAATATTATAAACCCAAGCAGTATAAACCCTAAGATAAATACTTGTCACAATGTGACGTTGGAATATGGTTGACCATGATTGATTTTCATATTGAGACAATGTTTGTCACAATGCTACGTTAGAAGATGGTTGATCATCGTTGACCATGATTAATCTCCATATTGAGACAATCTTTGTCATAATGCGATGTTGGACCATGGTTGACAATGGTTACTGACCATGGTTGACCATGATTGAACCCAAAGGTATTATAAACCCAAGGGATATTATCAAACCCAAGGGATTAATATTATAAATGCAAGGTATATAAACCCTAAAGGGATATATATTATAAACCAAAAGGAATAATAAACCCAAGGGATTAAAAACCCAACGGATTGATAATATAAACAAAAGAGAATAATATTAAACCCAGGGGATTAATATTATAAACCCAAGGGAATAATATTAAACCCAAGAGAAAATGTTTAGCAAATTGTGACATTAGACCATTGTTGACTATGGATGACCATGATTGTAAACAGAAGAAATTTATATTAAAACCTATGATTAATATTATAAACCCTATGGATAATATTATAACCTAGGAATATGAACCAAGTAAACTGATATTATAAACCTAAGGGAATAATATTAAAACCAAGGGATTAATATTATAAATGCAAGGTATATAAACCCTAAAGGGACTGATATTATAAACCCAAGGAATTAATACTAAAAACCCAGGGGATTAAAACCGAACAAATTATTAATATAAACATGAAGGAATAATATTAAACCCAATGGATTAATATTATAAACCCATGGTATATAAGCCCTAAGATAAATATTATGAAACCAAGGGATTATAAGCCCAAGGGAATAATATTAAACCCAAGGTATAAATATTATAAACCCAAGTAATATAAACCCTAAGATAAATATTATAAATCCTAAGATAAATAAACGTCAGAATGTGACGTTGGAATATGGTTGACCATGATTGATTTTCATATTGAGGTAGTGTTTGTCACAATACGACATTGGACAATGGATGACCATTGTTGACGATGGTTGATCTCCATATTGAGATAATCTTTGTCACAATGCAATGTTGGACCATGGTTGACCATGGATAACTGTCATTGTGACAATGGGACGTTGCACCAAGAGATAGTCTTTGTCACAATTGACCATGGTTGACCATGGTTATTGACCATGATTGACCATGATTGAACCCAAAGGTATTATAAACCCAAGGGATTAATATTATAAGTGCAAGATATATAAACCCTAAATGGATTGATATTATAAACACAAAGGAATAATAAACCCAATGGATTGAAAACCAAACAGATTGATAATATAAATGCAAGGGAATAATAGTATAAACCCAAGGTATATCAATCCTAAGATAAATACAAACCCAAGGGAATAATATTAAACCCAAGGGATAAATATTATAAACCAAAGGAATATAAACCCTAAGTTAATATTATAAACCCTAACATAAATATTTCTCATAACGCGACATTGGAATATGGTTGACCATGGTTTATTTTCATATTGAGACAAATAAACCCTAAAATAAACATGGTTGACCATGATTTACCATCATTGGTTTTCATACTAAGATGATGTTTTTCACAATCTGACGTTGGACCATGGTTGATCATGGTTGATTTTCATATTGAGACAATATTTGGCACATTGTGACATTGGACCATTGTTGACCATGGATGACCATGATTGTAAACCCAAGGGATTTATATTAAACCTTAGGATTAATATTATAAACCCTATGAATAATATTATAACCTAGGAATATGAACCAAATAAACCCAAGGGATTGATATTATAAACTGAAGGGAATAATAAACCCAAGGGATTAATTCTAAAACCGAAAGGTATTATAAACCCAAGGGATTAATATTATAAATGCAAGGTATATAAACCCTAAATGGACCGATATTATAAACCCAAGAGATTAATACTAAAAACCCACCAGATTGATAATATAACCCAATCAAATAATATTAAACCCAAGGGATTAATATTATAAACCCAATTTATATAAACCCTAAGATAAATATTATTGATGGAATTTTAAATCTTTAAATTTACAATTTATTAATGTATGATATATTTCAAAAAATGATCATTAAAAAAAAACAAAAAAAAACCAAATTTATATTTTTACTTCATCTATTTTACTTATAATCAATTGACAATATACTTCATTTCAAATTTTAAAAATAAAAATACATTTCAAACATCGACCAGAATTTCTAAATATCATAATTTATTAATCATGGAGGAACTTATCATGGAACTTATTAATATAAACAATGAACTTCATAAGTAAAATATTTCAATGTCATATTAAGTAAAATATTTCAATGTCAACTAGTATGTACAATGAAAAGAAATAAAATTTCATGGTTAAAACATTTTTAAGCATTTCAGGTAATATTATTTTATGTTTGAGCTATATTTTTTTCTTAATTTTATCTTTGAGATGCAAACATTTTTTTTTTCAAATTTTGAATTTTAAAAAAAATTACATGAAGAAATTATCACTCGAACACTTCTTACATTTTTTTATTAAAATAGATCAATACTGATCTTCAAAGAAAAAACTAATAAGATCAACTTGCAATTTGAAAATTTGTTATTGAATGGTTGCTAATTAATTTTAGAGGACAAATCTATTCATGCTACTTTATCTAATTCTACACTAATCCTACACTAAAAACCTAGGACAAACCAAATTCATAGCTGAGCTAATTTTATACATCGTATTTGAAAAGTAAAGCAATCTTCCATAGAGCACTCCTTCAAATAATTAACATCTAAACCACACTTAGTTACTAAATTTATAGCATACACATAATTGATCTCATGGAGATTCATGGCATAAGTTGGTCAAACCTTTTACTCATTTATGCGGTAACACATATTACTCTCGAGAGTCAAGGGCCTGTAAGTCAACCTCTTGATCCAATATAAAAGGCCCAAACTTATCATAGAGGTTTCCCAAGTTAGATTTTCCAATATCAGACACCTGTGGCAAGGTATAAATATATGTATGTTAAGATACTAGTAAAGTAGACGAGGAAGTATGTTATTGCCACGATTATAGGAAAATACCTTGTTATATATGGTATGGAAAAATTTGTTATTAATCGAAGAAGATGTAACAATCACAACTTGTAGCCCACATTCTTCCAGTGTGAGCTGAAGATTGGAGTAGAAAATATGATCCTTGAACATGTTGAGAGACATCTTAACACAAGAATGGATGGAATTTATTTGCACCATAGTGAAGACGTAGGAAAATACCTTGTTACCGAAGGCTTGATATTTCAACTTAAGGTGGATGAAGATATGTCATCAACTTAAGGTAGATGAGGATATGTTGACTATTTTTTATTTTTTTTAATTGAGGGCCTAGATTGATTCTCGAGGGAATATGCTTGACATATGCTTATCAGAGTTTGTTAGGTTGCATTCACTTTAAATAAATTTAAAAACTTATATTCATGCCACTTGGCTCCCCACCCATCAATTTCCTAGGGATTTGATATTATTCCCTAGGAATTTGGTGGGTGTGGAGACACATGACACAAATCTATTTTTTTAATTTATTAAAAGTAATGGACCATTTTGCTAAATAAAATTTTCATATATATAAATGAATTTTATAAATAATAATGAGGAACTTATTATAATTGGAATAATCTCATCGAGGAGCTTAATAGAATTGGAATAATCTCAAATCCCTAGGAAATCGGTGGGTAGGGAGCCACATGACATGAATCTAATTTTTTTAATTTATTAAAAGTAATGGACCATTTTTATAAATAAAATTTGCTTATGTATAAATGAATGTTATAAATAATAATAAGAAACTTATTAGAATTGGAATAATGGAGGAGCTTACTAGAATTCGAATAATATCAAATCCCTAGGAAATTGGTGGGTTGAGAGCCACATGGCACAAATTTGATTTTTTCAAATTTATTAAAAGTAATGGACCATTTTTCTAAATAATATTTTCTTATGTATAAATGAATGTTATAAATAATAATGAGAAACTTATTAGAATTGGAATAATCTCAACATGGGGGAACTTATTAGAATTGGAATAATCTCAAATCCCTAGAAAATTGGTGGGTGAGGAGGCATGAATCTACTTTTTTAAATTTATTAAAAGTCAATGAAACCTAACAAACTTTTTAATACACTACAGTTCTTGATAAGCATTAAGAAGAAGCATATGTTGAGCATATTCTCTTGAGAATCAATCTAGGCCATCAATTAAAAAAAAGTCAATGAACCTCCTTCCTCTAAAGTTCATATATATAAGTGGTGAATTATTTATATTACATAAATTTCACATCTTTATATATAAATTTATTCTCATTTTTTATTTTATTAAACCTTGATTTAATTTCTATGGGAATATTTTTAGTAGTCCCGAGGATAAAGGGTTCAGAAATATCTCAAAACTTTCTTTTAAATTTAATTTAAAAAATCTTATAAAATTTAATTAAAATAAAATGTTTATAAAATATTTTGAAGCCATAGTATTGGCCCATGGTATTGTAACAAAGTCTATTTACAAGTTAAGAATATCCATGGTAAAGAATTTTATCAAATTGTTATAAAATATTTTGATTGTGAAATAAGTTATGATTTTTGGGCATGTGGTATTGATAAGTCATGGTATTGTAACAAAGCCTATTGGAAAGTTCAAAATATTAATGGAAAAGTGGGGGTGAATATCCATGGTTAATAACCCATGGTATTGACCCATTGTATTGTAACAAAGCCTATTCACGAGTTAATAACAAAATAAAAATATAATAGATTGAATTTTGATATTTTTATTACTTTACATTTTTATTATTAATTGAGCAAATATTTAAATGTTTACACTCATCCCCAATACTAGGGTTTATATTACTTTTAAATTTTTATTTATTATTTTTAACCTTTTGTTTATTACTTTTAACTTTTTATTTATGGAGCCAACATTTAAATGTTTACACTCATCCCTGATACTTTAGATTACTTTTAAATTTTATTTATTACTTATAACCTTTTGTTTATTACTTTTAACTTTTTATTAATGGAACCAACATTTAAATGTTTAAATTCATCCCCACTATCACTTTTAACTTTTAGTTAGTTTTTCATTGAGATGACATTTAAAATTTTTTACATAATTACATTACACCTACACATCTACCCTATACTAGGCTATAGAGAGCCTCTCACCC
This sequence comes from Pinus tabuliformis, assembly GCA_031772625.1. Taxonomy (NCBI): domain Eukaryota; kingdom Viridiplantae; phylum Streptophyta; class Pinopsida; order Pinales; family Pinaceae; genus Pinus; species Pinus tabuliformis. The sequence goes on along the minus strand of CM062809.1, from coordinate 209,530,648 downwards.
AATAATATTAATTTTTTATTCTACATATTGTTTTTTGGTGTAATTTGTGATAAGATATTAACTCACATAATCTATAAATTAAAAGAAATGCTATTTCAACACCCATTCTCAGTATTTCCAACAATTGGAAACAAATCTAGTATCTCTAAGCACAAACTAAGAGTCAGAAGGTAGATCCTACAAACACAAATGGAAAAGTCAAGAAGGAAAGGCTCCAAATATTTGGAAGATATATCCTCTTCAGTCATGAAATTAGAAGTTAAAATTAGGTTGGAAAAGGTCCATTGCTTGATGAAACAAACTATGTATTATGGAGCTCCAAAATGTAGTTATTTTTTATGGCTCTTAGCTGTGAAGTATGGGAACCAATTGTTACTAGAGAGACAACTACATATGAGTCAAAAGAATGCAATGCAAAGGTGATGAAAGAAATCTTGAGTGGTTTATCAGATTTTGTAAAAGGAAAGGCGGGTCAATGTTTTTTATCTAAAATAATTTGGGAAAATTTACAAAATATTTATGAAGAATGTGGCAGATTAGGGGAACTCCATTGCTTGATGAAACAAACTATGTATTATGGAGCTCCAAAATGAAATTATTTTTATGGCTCTTAGTTGTGAAGTATGGGAACCAATTGGTACTAGAGAGGCAACTACATATGAGTAAAAAAGAATGCAATGCAAAGGCGATGAAAGAAATCTTGAGTGGTTTATTAGATTTTGTAAAAGGAAAGGTGGGTCAATGTTCTTTATCTAAAATAATTTGGTAAAAATTACAAAATATTTATGAAGAATGTGGCTGATTAGGGGAATTTTGAGGTCTAAAATGGGCCTCCAAAGAAAAATGTACAACCAAAATAAATTTTATAAGAACCAATAGGATTCAAGATGATGATGTCAACCATGGAGGATGATTCACCATTTTTGGAGTAAATAAGTAAAAAGATTGAAAAATAATAAAATAATAAAACTACCTTTTCAACTTATCTTCATAAGGTTTTACTCAAATTTCTAGTAGGAGTACTTTTTGGACGCAATCTTTAATTCCTCATCCAAGGGGTACGCATTATTGCAATCACATTTTTCATGTATTTCTCATTTGTCGTGTGGCAGGGTCCATTGAAAGTATGTAACATGGTTACTTCTTGGATGAGGAATAAAATTATGTATCCAATGAGTATTTCTGCTCGTAATTTGAGTAAATCCATAATAAGATAAGTTTAAAATACAAGTTGACAAAATAGTTTTTTATTTCTTCCCTCTAAAATTTGATGGCGTAATATAATCTTATTTTATTATTTCCACTATTATTTTATAATTTCCTTAGGAGGCCCATTTTAGACCTCAAAAATTCCCTAATAAGTTTGTGTCTACTGAATCAGAACTAGAACATGTGGCACTAGAGCACAAGGATGATCATGAATCAAAGTAGATGAAGGAAAAAAAAACATGAATTACAATGAAGTTGAAAAGTAAATTGAAGAAAAGGTCGAAGTAAAACTTGAAGGAGAACTAATGGCTGCTCTAGAAGAAACAAATCAATTGAGAAAGAAAAATAAAGAGCTTGAAGAAAAGACTCAAGGCCTTGACTGTAAAAAGGAAGAATTTATTCTCCTAAGGTTCCATGAAGAAGAAAGATTTAAGGAATTTAACAAGCTTGAAGAAAAAATGGACGAACAAGAAAGGAAACATGAAGAAGAAGTCAATACCCAAAATATCTAATTAATGAAAAAAGGAGAAAATTATGAGAGGCTTGAAGAAAATATCATTTCCTTGAGGAATGAAGTCGACAAGATACATAAGAATTTGAAGAGAACACAAGTACTAGATAACATATTATTTTGCTAAATGTAACCATCTGAAAAATCAAGTCTTGGCTATACAGGCGTGATTTCATGCAAAGATGATGAAATACCTGAGTCTCTTAAAAGAAAAATCAAGATAAAAACTAAAAATTATATTCTTTAGAGCTCTAGTCCCAGTGAAAGAAGGAAAGGAAATAAAGATGAGTTTGGAAGAACCACTTCACCAAGAATCTATGCAAATCATTTCAAGGGATTCATACAAAAGTCAAGAAACAATAAAGATAAACAAAGGTATGAGGCTTCTCCAAGATAGAACAACTTCAAAAAACTGTCAAGGGAATGCTCCTTCTCTAGGTACATAAGAATTTTATCTAGTTATTGTTATTCATGCAATAATTTTGGTCATAAAGCTAGAGATTGCAAAACATATTGAAAGGATGATTGGAAAGGTTATCGTCAAAACCCTAGAAGGAAGATTGCAAGAAGACAAGACAAAATCCCCAATGGATATGATAGTAGATATTACAAGTTCAACGTCACAATTTTGAACATATTTCATGAGATTGCAAAAGTGGCATGAAATGGGCTTGTAAGAAAATCACAAAACAAAACTTATCTTAAAAAATCTACAAATGCTTGGAGAATAAAATAGATTTAAACAATAATTGAAAATGATCCAAACACTTGCTCAAGCTGCTGAGTGGTAAAGTGTCTCAGGAAGGATCTATGATCCCTTAGTGTTTATAAATTGGTATTATTCCTAAGTAAATTGAAAGTGATCTATATTCTTCATTCAAGTCCCTTGTGAAATATCTACTCCTTCACACTCATATCCCTTCCCTATTCCTCAACAATGTGGCCATCTTATTACTCATGATTACTTGTTCTAGTTCATGTCACCCATCTATTCAATTTCTTAAATTTTGTAATGATTTTAGCTTTAGCATGGTGTTTGGATGTCAAAAAACTATGACAATTCCCATAAGATGCAAAAGATGCATTATTGTTGTAGATTTGATCCAAAAGATATATGATAATAGAAATAAACCCAATAAAGAACAAGGTAGAAAATAGATAGAAATGATTCTTTATTATCAAACCCTTAAGGTAGGGCAACACCATACATTCACTCCTTAAGGAAGGAGAACACTCCACAAGCCATATGCCAGTTCATACAATAATCCTTCACTTCATATCTCTCCATGTGGAGTCTCTAGCCTTTATATAGGCCTCATACATACAATACCATGGGTCATTACCATGGTTCCCTCATACTATCAACTAATACCACGGGCCCATTACATTATTATTAACTACTTGTGGTCCCTTACATGACATGGGTTAAACACCTTATTTATTACTATGGCCCATCCCATTATTACATTATTACCTTGGGTACCTCCCTTGGTACCCCATATTATCCCCCCTAGGTATATAACATTCCACCCCCCTAAGCATGTTTCGTCCCCGAAACATGGGAAGAACACAAATAATAAGATCTACTCAAAAGAGTAGTCCACTGATACCATGCATGTGCATCTAGCCATCCAAGAGAAAGGTGAACCCTCGATCTCGCTGGTGCCTCGCTCGCTTGAGATGGAAGTTGATCGTGGCAGCTCTTCTGTGTTGATGTGTAGTAGTTGGATCGTCTCTCCTTTCTATCCATCATGTGACTACTTGGTTTCCATGATGGTTGTCTTGCGGGGTGATGTGGGTGATGATATGTTGAAGTTTTAACCCACGATGGCTTTTGCTTGACTTCACCCTGCTGTGGTGCCTGTTGTGGTGTCTTCTTTTTCAATATGACTTCAACCACTGAGCCCTCCTCTAATGTATCATCACCTGTAACCTTTTCTTCTGCAACCTCTATTTGTGTTTGATTGTCGATCATCAAAGGCTCATCATCTGATATGTCAGTCCCTTGAAAATCTTCTGCTTCAGCCTCCCTGTGCTCTACCTGTTTATGGATGGAAATATCCTGTAATGTAATTTTCTTCTTTTTATACCATAGCTTCAAGAATTTATTCTGCACATTAATATTGATAGTACCCACGGATTCCATCCAAGGATATCCCAAAACAACATCCATATTATCCATTTCTGAAGCATAAAAATCACCATGAAAAACATACTTATCCATAGAAAGCTTCAAATCCTTATAGATTTGAACATCCTTATCATCAATCTGTGTATGTTCAATTTGTTTTGCTGGGACTTGCAATTTTTTTGCCAAATTAACACTGATAAAATTATGTTTACAACTAGGATTGATAGAAACAATGATCTTCTCTTTCTGAATCAATCCATGAATCTGCAATAAGGATATACTAGTAGGAAATAACCCTTTAGGTTCCATTGTTTCCTTCTTTTCTGTAAAAATAAAATCTTTGCTAGGCAATGTGACCTGACGAGCTACCTGGCAAGCCTCCTTCCATGTGGGTGGGTGGTGAAGTATAACTTGAGCTTTGATGGCTTCTTTAAGACCCCTGATAAAACATTCCTTGAAGAATGTATCTGTGAGACCCTTAGTGCGGAAGGCTAAGGCTTCAAAAGCTGTAATATATTCCTCCAGTGTACCAGTCTGTCGGAGCTTAGTGAGATGACCCAAAAAAGAGTCTTCCTGTTCAAAGCGATCTAGGCCCGCCATCACAAAAATATTGGCGAAAAATTGAAATGGTCACAGATCCGTCAATATTGCTCAGAATCCCTATTATAACCTGTTTTTAGAAATAGAACAACCATTCTGCATCTGCCCATGTGATAGAAATCCTGATTCAGACACTGGAATTTCAGATATGCGCTACTACTCTCCCGACGTCACCCAAAATTTCTGCAAAAAGAGCTGATTTTAAATCAGCGATATCTCCCTCATCCGGACTCCGATTCGACTGATTTTTTTTTTGAAATCATGTGTCTTTTCACAAAGATTCCAGATATACAATTAGATTTTGCAGATCTAGTTCCAAGTGTTCTAGATCTGCGCCGTAAATTCGCTGCCCTGAAAATTGTCTGCAACCCCACTGATTTTTTAAATCAACGATATCTCCTTCATCCGGACTCTGATTCAACTGATTTTTTTTTTGAATTTGGGTATTTTTTCACAAGGAATACAGATATGCAATTATATTCTATAGATATTGCACCAAAACGTACAGATATGACCTTCAACTCGCCGCCCCAGAAACCCTGCAAAAATGAAAATAAATTCTCCACGGTTTGCCCAAGAAAGTGCTCTGATACCAATTGTTGTATGAGAATAGAAATAGCCCAAGAATAAAAAGATCAAAATAGATAGAAATACTTCTTTATTATCAAAACCCTTAAGGTAGGGCAACACCATACATTCACTCCTTAAGGAAGGAGAACACTCCACAAGCCATAAGCCTGTTCATACAATAATACTTCTCTTCATATCTCTCCATGTGGAGTCTCTAGCCTTTATATAGGCCTCATACATACAATACCATGGGTCATTACCATGGTTCCCTCATACTATCAACTAATACCACGAGCCCATTACATTATTATTAACTACTTGTGGTCCCTTACATGACATGGGTTAACCACCTTATTTATTACTATGGCCCATCCCATTATTACATTATTACCTTGGGTACCTCCCTTGGTACCCCATATTATCCCCCCTAGGTATATAACAGATGCATTCATATGTAAATGGATTAAGCAATATCTTTGGTGAGGCCTAGTTCTTCTATTAGGGTACAAACATGTGGGAAGCCTATTAATTCTCCTCTTGGAAAGAACATCTTATGCAGTTTGTCTTCTCTACATGTGTTTATTTTCATGAAGTTGATAATGAAAGAAAATGCATGGGGTTCTCAAGCACGATGATTTTCCATACATAAGATGTATTGATTGCCTATATTTGCATTATGTTATAGATCCTAAGACATTATGGGGTAGGTTTGGGTTTTTTATTAAGGACACAGATAATTTATCCAACATGGTGCAACCACAATAGAAGATCAATAAAAAAATTTAGTATCCCTTGACCTTGTGCAGGTTGAAGAAAGGCCCATTTTTGAAACATCAACGATTGTGGACAAAGAACGCAACGATGAAAGAGGTCACACAAAACATAATTGAAAATAAATGTTGAGTCTTCCATGAAGTCTCTCTAAAAATAGGTTGCTATAGTTGAAGCTTACTGAAAGGTACATAAGAAGGTGACACAGAGTTTAGCCCTAAGTGAAAGCTAGGCAGGAGCGGTTAAATTCATGCAAAAAAATTGAAGGAAAAATTCAAAAAATGTAGAAAAAGAGAGCAGTAATACTTCTTTCTATTTGAAAAATCCTACTTCACCTCACTTGAAGGATCAGAGGTGAAATACAATAGCATGGGAGGAGTACCGATCAACATACCAAGAATAGAATTGATGATTCAGAAGTTCTTGCTCAAACTAGTTAACTACCTACTCAGTATACAAAATTGGAGGAGCTCGAGAAGTTTGACCATATTAGCCACTAAAAGAACTATTTGAAATGTCATGAACCATTGTTGAGATGTCTATGCGATTGCACTAAATTCACTAGACAATAGTGAGAGTTGTAAAAGGAGATAATACAAACAAGGGGAGCTAACAAGACACATGAAAAATATGACAGTGAGAGTAACACAATGATAGGGGAAGCATTACATTTTCCATTGATGTCAAAGGGGAAGATAATACCGGAATGGGGAGGAATGGAAGGAGTATTGCCATAAATGACAAAGGAGGATATTGTTGATATGTCGTCATTATTTTCATTGATGGCATAAGCAAAAGAAGTGCATTAAAAATAAAATGGATTGTAACAATTTAGATAACTTATGCCATTGATTGTCCTTAATCATTTTTGTGGTTTGGTTGTCCTCTATCATTTTTTGGTTTACTTGGGTGTCCCTCTAGAGTAATGTTATAAAATTCCCCCAGGGAAGTGTTGAATGCCTCCTTAAATTATTCATGGGATTGAATCACTATTGTTATGTGACCTTCCATAAGTTTCATAATTGTAAATACACATGAAGAAAGTTGAAGTCATCATGTATGTCTTTGAGTAATCAAAATATGTCAATGGCTATTCAATTCAAGAAAATAATGACACAAGCTAAAACATCACTTCAATCCATTTTCAACAAGGAGAAATGATTTTTCCGAGATATAAAACCACCTATATTAACCTCTGTCAAGTTGAATCCTATATAGGTAAGGTCGTCTCTCCCACCAAGAGTCATGTTCATTAAATGTGTATCGAAACAATATAATTAAAAGCTCATTAGACCCTATTTGGCATCTAGTTCAGTAAAGAACATATGGAGTAATTTAGTCTAAAAGAGAGAATATTGGTTCATAACTAGTGAAACTAAAGGTGAATTGAAGCACACTTTCTGGTTTATAATTATATTTTTGGAAGGATATTACAGGTTTGTTTGATCACATTTTTGGCTCATATATTTGGACTATCATTGCCTGATATTTCAGCCTAAGAAATAAGCTATATTTTATCTTAGACTTGGTGTTGAGTTTGACCTATTTCAGATCTGTAATTCGACTTTGAGGCACTTGAAATCCAACCTTATTCTTTATGAATACTCTGTAACTTAGGGTTTTTGGAGTAGAATCATTAGAATATAACATTTGGACTCTTTGAAGTGTATTAATCAACCATTGGATAAGACCCTTAAAAGCACAATCCTTTGCCGTCCTCGAATAAAAGTTTCAACCTTGGAGAGGACTATCTTGAGGTTAAAGTTTTGGCCCTTAGAGCAGACAATTCTGATGTAGAAGTTTCAATCTTATAGAAAGATATCTTGGAGAAAAATACTCTACCTCCTATATTCCTTGGACTAAAGTCTGGACTGTAGTCTCCTTGTAATATTCGACCTAAGATTTGAGAGGAGAATTGATCAGGTTGGTGCCAAGTTTAGAGCACTTTAAGAGAAGACTTAAAAAATTTGTTGCCTCTGATTTAAAAGTGCATTGAAGCCTCTCTTTTGTAGACAAAATTGAAGAGATGTTGAACATACATGGAAGCATCCATTAAAAACACTCTTGTGCATCCTCTTCTAGCAACATTTGAGCTCTCTTGTTAACATTTTGTTAAAAGTGATTTGAAGGATTTGGCATAGACATGGATGACAATTTGGCACAAATTTTGAAGAAAATATGGAGAAAAGCTTAAAATCCTCCTAACAATGTTGGAGCCTGTGTAAATTTGATCTTGGTTGTCTTTGAGGAAAACTTGGAGCTTAATTTGAGGCATGTTTGAAGTTGTTCTAAAGTAGACTTGAAGATGATCTTGGAGACCCCTTGAGAGACACCTTGAGGAAATACTGGAGAAATCCTTGAATGATTATTGGAGTTTTGTTGAGACCTCTATCTAGAATTTTTGAAGAAGCCTTTGGAAGTCTTGAAGCAGTATTGAAGTGACCTTGAATTATCGAAGTAAATTGAGAGGGTTGGAGTTGTAGAGGATTGGCATCCTCATAGAAGGTTGAAGCCTTGTAAGACATGAGGTTGGAGGTTGGATTGATTTTTGAGGATTTAAGTCCTCATAAGTGATTAGATCCTTGTTGAGACCTAGTTGTATGTTGGGTTGATATTTGAGGATTGAAGTCCTCATTCAGGGTTGGACCCTTAAAGGATTTAGAATTTAATTTTGTTGTACATTTTATAGATTGAATTGTTGTAGAGGATTGGAACCCTCATTGTTTATATTAATAAAAGTATTATTTTATTCTGGAGTCTTGTGTTTTGGTGTAATTTGTGATAAGAGATTAACTGGAATAATCTTACAATTGAAATAAATATTGATTCACCCTCCTCTTAGTATTTCCAACAATGTGCCCATCGTAAGTGCAACTTGGTCTTAGATTTTAGGAGCACTCTCTTTAATATGTAGGCCTAATGTTCAGTAATGACCTTAAGATCATTGTTCTTCCAGTCAGCTACAATTTCCTACATATCTAAAGAATATACTTACATGTCCTCACCTACATTTGGGATATTTTGAGAGAGCACATCCATCATCAAGATCTCAAGGTTGGTAGGTGACAACGATTGGTGGCAACTAGAAGGGATGGAGGAGCTTGTAGGGATTGTTGAGTCCTCTTGGCGTGATCTAATATTGTATGTGACTATATCTAGTTGAGAAGGCACTTGTGTCATCCGAGCTACATTAGAGAATGTACTAGTGAGGGCTTAAAACTTGTTCTGGGTCTAGAGTCCTAGATCAGTTTCAAAATAAACTAAATCATGTGTATGCTTGTGATTAGAATTGATTAAAGTTGAGCTTTCTAAAACATTGGGTGGGCCCTTAGGGTTTTTCATTATCATGATTTGAACAAGGAATTATTTGAAGAGATGAACATATTCATGGCAACAAAAATAATGGAAGGGGATGTGATATAGCCCAATGGCTGTTGTCAAAGCTTGTCCCTCAAATAGAGATTAATAGAGGCTAGGAGAGGCTGAGAGATATCCACATAGACATATGTCCATGCATAATATGTATATCTTCCTCATTTGGACACTTCTAAAGATATGAAAAAAGTGACCAAGGGTGTTTCCTATACCCTCTAGGGTTTCTTCCTCCTATAATTCCCTTGGTAGAGTGTATATTATCTTCCAAACTAGGGCCTTTGTAAAGTTTTATTTATCTAAGCAACATAATTTAGTCTAGATATAGAGGTAAAGTCCTATAGAATTGAAGAACTATGGAACACCTTGAAATACCCATATATGATCCTCGAAATTAGCAAAGATCACAGTGAAGAAGCCATTGGCCCTAAATTCCAAATGCATTTGTTCTTTAATATTTTGTTTGTTTTGAATCCAATTAAAAAGAGCATGTTTTGTGGGCAACAAGCCCAAAAATGTCTCAATAATAGCATGCTCTTGCATGAAATGGATGTAGTTTTCTATTCACAAAGATTTTATCTTGAATTTAGGGTCCATTGTTTCTTTTGGAAAACAATGACCCGATATCCTGGCTTTCCATGTTGCACCTACTAACGAATCTATGAAATTGTAAGGGGGAGCACTGATGTTTGCAAAGTGATTGTTGAAAGATTTGTTTCCCTCATCTCCATTTATGTTGCCTCTTGGAATGGCATCAATAGAGGCTACATTATGGAAGGACAATGGATGGTTACTTCCTCCATCTTGGCACATGAAGGATTTCAAGGCTAGAGATAGCTTGAGGAGAACCTTATTTGCAAAATTTCCAAACCATAGACTATCTAAAGAGAAAACATGTATATATATTATGATGTTGATATTAGAACATTTTATTTTATTTTTTATATTTATTGTGATATAGTTATCTGTTTATTTATTATTTGAAAATTAAATATGAAATTAAGATCATAAATAATAATAAGAATATTTTAAAATGTAATATTTTACTATTCTTTTGTAAGCTAGATTTATTTAGCTAGAGATGCACCTCATCAATGTTAAGTAGGTTTTTTCACTATTTTTTTGTTCGTTACTAATATTTTCTGATAATTGTTTTGATTTTACAATACAAATCAATTTCTTGATGGTATCTAGTTTTCTTAGTGTAGGTGTTCCCTATGTCAGAGATCCATCTACACAGTCTCTCTTTAATTTCTATATGGTACAAGAAGTGACTTTCCACTTGGGGTTCTATTGTAGCGGCTATAACCACCCTCCAAAATTTTGCCTTAGCTTCATTTTGGAGCCTCCCTACCGACCATCCTCAGCAGCATGTCTTGCACTATCAAGCACATCAGCTTCAGTTGTTTCATAGAGTCTTGTCAGCATGTGCATGCAAGTTTTTTCCACCCCCTTCACAGGCTGCTTTGCGGACTTACTGTCAGTTGTTGGTTGAGAAGCTCCCTCTAGGAATTGCACAATTCTAAAGGGGAACCAACCTTCCCTCCAAAAATTGCGCAAAACCAGCTGGACACCCAACTGGGCTCCAAAATTGCTCAATTCATCCTAACAGTCATCCTCTCAAAAAATTGTGCAATTCATCCCAAGACAGCTACTCGGTCCAAAAATTCCGCAATTCTGGGTAGCATTCTTCTTCTTCTCCTAGAAATTGTGCAATCCCTCTGGGACAACTAGCCCAATAGCTAGCATAAATTGTGCAAATCCAGCCAGGCAACCTGCTAGGCTCACAAATTGCGGGATACAGTGAGATAGGCTTCCTTGAGAAAATTGCAAGTTTTGATCGAGGACAACTGCTCAACCAAAAAATTGTGTAATCCTGGGCGACATTGTTCCTCTCAGAAATTGCATAATCCCTCTGGGACAACCATCTCTTCTCAGCCCAGAAACTATGCAAATTTTCATCCCAGGCTCGTAGACTGATGCATGTGCCTTCAGGTTGACTGGTTCCCTCTGGGACTAAGCAAAACTGATTTGCATGCATGGACTGCATCTTGCAAGAAAACATGCAAAAGCATCTATTGATTTAGGGATCTATTTTTAGCAGCCAGAGGTTACATGTAAGGATCATTTCAAAAACCTCTTGCCAAGTGTCACCTTTCCTAGATTTGTCGCATGTGCGTCATAACTTTGATTTTATCAAAACTCATCAACTAGACACTACGAATCGCATTCCTCACATCGAACTTGGAGCTCTGACATCCCACATTGCATCTAGGAGTCGTCGGCACATTCATCTTAGTTGTTTAAGGGTAAGATCTCTTTTCATGTCTTGCATGATGTTTCTGTCACTTTTTGTGTTTCACTTTGTGTGAGTGTTGTCTGCTTGATTTCAGTGAGCGCTAGTTGTTGTTTTGATGTATGTTAGCTTGTAGAAGCACCATTTCAGTTTTTGTTTTCATCTCACTACTGTCACATGCATGACACTGTTTTTGCACGAACGATCGTTGTTGCGGTGAATCACTTCACACACATGCATGTTTTCCCATTTTTTGAATCCTACACTTGTTGTTTTAATGTATGATCATTCAATCTTACTTGCACTCATCTCGTCATGCATTTCATACTTTTCATGTTTTTAGTCGCCCGTTGGCCGGTTTGGGCTACCTTTACCGAGACCGTGCCTTGCCCGGCTAGCACTACACATTTCCAGAAGCGAAGGCTCTGCCTTCCTTCCAGAATTTGTGTAGCCCAACACTGACCTCCAAGATTGCATCGTGCAATTCTTCGAAGCAGTGTCCTTCTAGCCCCAGAAATTGCTCAATCCAGTTTGCTGGTTGCATGTCACTGCTAACTGAAATTTCGCATTGCGTAGTTTTAGTGCTCAGTAGGACAGGCTGGACTATGCATTACGTATTTCCAGTAGTCAGTCATCCTCCCCATAGCTCGGACTATGCCTTGCACAATTTTGGCAGTCAGTCTCCCAGCCTCCCGGTGGAAATTGCACAACCTTCGTGATCAGTCACACAAGTATGTTGCAAGTCAGTTCTCAAGTTTGTTTTGGTTTTTGACTAACATATTGCTTGCCATGAGCATTGCTATGTCTCCAAGTATCGCAGGTGTTCACCTACCTCTCAGAAACACATGTACAATGGCTTCCAGGAGAGCAGAGTTGAAGACACCATTTAGAGCACACTTGGGGATGCAGTCGATCAAGTGTCTATGAACTTGCCTATCTATGAAGAGATCAAGTTGTTCATGGACAAGGATGTCAAGATGATATGGAAGTAGCATCACAATGAGTAGCACCATCAGCAGCAACAGAAGGCAGCACACCCTCATGAAACGAATGCAAGAGGAAGCTTGTTGACAACACAGTGGCAGAGCAAAGCTGCAAGTTCAAAGAAGATCTACTCATGACGAAAGTAGCTTTGAGATTGAGGCTATGAGGTGATGGTGTGACACGAAGATCACAAAAAGGCAAATAGAGAAACAAAGAAGGAGTTACATGTGCTCAAGCAGCAACTCAAGGAGGAACAAGAGTTGCATAGACGAGAGAATAAGTTGCAACAGGAATAGGTACAATAGGGGGTGCAACATGCACAAATGGATGAAACTGCGCATGTACAAGTTATAGATCCATCCTAGTGGCTGGCATAGAGCAAACAAGGTGAGCAGTTTTGTTGATCACATGCAAGGTAATGTAGACGCATGCATGTCATTGTGCACATGCATGTGATCCCACCATTCGGCACACTCACCAAGGTGAAGACAAGAAGTAAGTCCGACTGGAGCTATACATGTATTTTGACAAGTCGATGCACACGACCACTAGCACATGCTTGGAGATCAGCGTAGACACTATGCATCAACATGTTGTCAGTTTGGTCGCACTCAGGATGACCATGCACATGCTATCAGATGAGTTGGATGGAGAAGGCATATCAGTGCACTTGGATGCAACAAAGGCAAGAGTTTGCTTCAACAAGATCTCACCATTGAGTTCACGAACACCATCACGGATGACCAAGCTTGGCATCATCTCACCACCTTCGACCATCACAAGGATGTCAAAGAGTTTATCTCACCACAATGGTCCGAGTGTCAGTGATGCCTTGCATGGCTTGCTCAAGCCATTTTGTCTCACATGGGCACATATGCATTGTAATGTAACGTCTTGTCAAGTGGAAGTTCAAGTGTCGATAGTTGAATGTAATAGTCATAGAGTAGTTGAAGAGTCATGAGGGTAGATGAATAGTCACAAAGGGGAATGTCAAGAGAATGCTATAAATAGTCCCTCATAACTCATTGTAAAGGCTTTTGGTCAGCAAAGATTCCGATAGGAGTATCTTAGAGAAAGCTTGGATAGTATTGTAATGAGCCTTGGCTTCTCCACTGGGCAAAGCTAGTATATCTGTTTGAGGAGCAGGTAGTTGTGGTGTAACGTTCCGCTATCGGAACTAGTGGTTGAACATGGATGTATTGTATGATTGGAACTTACACTTCTTAATATAATAGAGCCAACACATTTCATGGATATGTTGTATTGTATTTCAGCTATCTTGAGTACTTTAAATGATATATGTATCTGTTTGTTTATGCATGCATGTGTAGCTATTTCCGTATATGTATGTATGAATCTTTCTAAAATTTGTTGTTTGTTTAACCATCACTTTGGATTTCCAGCTAACTTGCCTTCCATGTTGTGATGAATCTTCGCTTGTGTGTTCCCTTCTTAAGTCCATGCTATCACAGGTTTCCAAGGGGTGCACTCACCTCACTTTCTGTGTGTTAGGACCGTTCATGCACCTTCCTTGACTTACCGCATATGTCACACCCTTGCTACCAATAGGGACATCTTACTTTCCTCTGTGCGAAACTGCGGTCAAGGCATTACCGTATGACCCACTGCTAGGACTCCTACACCAAATGGTCTGAGGTCTAATTGGGACTTCTTACTGGGTAGATCCCCTAACATGTTGGTGGGTCCAGCACCGTCAACGAGTTATTTCTTTGCAATATGAATCTACTTTGAATTTAAAGGGGAGTATTCTCCTAGTAAGATTAAGTAAATATTTCAACATTCATTTTGGCTCTTGTGCTAGGGGGTTTCCTAGATTTTCAATACCCCCTGCAACTAGAGAATGAAGAGGCTCTTGATATCTTTGACAAGGGGGGTTAAATAATTGGAGATGGATACCAATAAGGAAATTTTTAGGAATGGAGAGGAAAGAGGTGGTTCAAGGGAGCCTTCAATTAAATATCACAACTAAATGAAAGAATATAGCCTACTAGTGGATAACAGAGCAACCACCGCTGAATTAATGCAAAGAATGACTACACCTAGAGGACCATAATCAAAGGGATGTCAAAGAACAATGAGATGAAATGATATAGTATATTAGCGGAAAGGAAGAAACCACCCTTGAAATAAAATAGAGGAAGACCACATATAGAGGAATAGAGTTAGGAGAGTTGAGATGGAACAAAAGCTTTTATAAGTTGATCCAATAAAAAGGGATTTAGGTAAAGAGAAGATGAATCTCTACTAAAAGTGAAAAGGATAACTATTCACACAATGGAGCAATGATAAACCATGCTAAGAGTATAAAATAAATTGGTGAAAGCTTAGTGCCCCAAGGAATATAAACCAATAAGATAAATGAAAAAGAAAAGAAAATAATGAATAGAGATGCCGAGAGAAAGTAAATCCATGTACTAGAGTGCAATTATGAATGCTATCATCTCATCTATTTTCTAAAGCCATTGTCATTTCTAAAGGGCTGCCAGAGTCATCAAAATGCAATTATACAAGGGTGTGGGAGGAAACAACCTAATCGATGCCATGAACCAAACTAATTATGGAGAAACCAAAAGTATTTGTGCATGTACACATGGCCTATCACATGCCAGGTGTGGATATAATTTAATTAGAATAATGGTTAATGCATCTCGCTTCCCATGATCATGTTCAAGAGTTTGCATGATTATTCACACATTGTGGCTTGAGTAATATCTTAGTGTTTAAGCATAAAATTATTATTTCATTCATATGATTATATTGAAAATATAATATTTTTAATTATATTAATTTTATAATAAATAGATATATTTTAAATTAGGGTAAACATCTATAAGGGATTTTAACTGTGAACCTCACAATTTACATAATAGTTCATAACATAGTGATTACCAGTTGAATTACCCCATAAGAAAATTTATTCTTAATATTATGTTAAATACATTTATTTATTTTAATATTACTAATCTAACTTTTACAAAAACAATTGCAATAATTTAATAAATAAATAAATATCTGTTAAAATATAATTAATAAAATAAATAATCTAAAAATATATTATATTACTTATAACTTCACCAAATACCTTTTATATATTTGTATAATAAATGTTATATGATTTTTTAATATGTATCAAATTCAAAATATAAATATGGCGAATATAATATACAAATTTCTTACTAGATTGTATTCAAAAGTTGAAATAGGACATTTTCAAAATAAAAATCCAAATCTAAATCTTAATGGACTTGGAACTTTAAATGCCATTAAAAAAATTTAGTTAAAAGTGACATATATTATATTAATATTAATTTATTATAATTACTAAAAATCAATATTAAAATACCTTAAAATATTTTCTCTCATCTCTCTATATATAATATTTCAAAAAATAATATAAATTTAATATTTCAATAAATTAAATATAGAAAAAACCCAATAATTGAGAAAAGGATGATGATAGAATTAAAATGGGGAAGGAAATATTTTAGCAAAACTTATATGAAGATCAAAAGTTCACTCATTAAATGAACTTTAGCAATAGTAGTAATCAATACTTATAAGCAATTTAGGATGAGGAGCAATTTTAAGTCAATACTTTCTTTATATTGGCTATAAATTGGTGAAATATTTTTGGTAATCTTACATCAAAGAGGTTGCATATAAAGAGGATGTTTTAGTTGCTTGGGAAGTAGAGGATAATGTAATATATATAAGGTGAAATTATTAACTAGTGGGTGATTTTTAGTGATAGTGATAAGATTAATAGTTATAATGTAACATAGTCCCTGCCTCTACCAATAATTAATTGATACTCCCAACACAAAGCATTTCACATAGTGAAATATCTCTGCATATGCATTTGTTCTCTGCACACGCTTTCTTCGAGCAACTACTTCCACACATGCTTCGTTTGCATAGCTAACTCTATACTCAATAATGCCTTTCGGTCAATCATTCAAATTCGAAGATCTTATTAATTGATGTGGGTCCCAGGTGTTGTGGGGAGGAAGAATTCCTTGTAAAATACACTTCTAAATAATAGTTAAAAAAATATTTGTATATTGATAATTTTAGTAAAAAGCATAATATATATAGCAATCATTAGATTTAATATTATTAAATAATCATTGTTACAGTTGGGTCGAAGGCGAGTTGTCTTGCTTGGAAATGAAAACATAACACTTTCAAATATGTGCGAAAGGATTTTGTGTGGAGCAAGGAACATTAACCTCTGCACTTTGATGAGGCATGACCGCTAAAAACACCATATTTGTATATGCAGGACTGGTATCAGATAGTCCCAAGGGTAGGGATTTACATGCTCATAGAAATTTTGATACACGCATGATATACTTTTATACTAAAGTAATTATAATATGAGAATGTGATTCTCTTTTTCCAATTGGAGAAACATAGGAAAAACACCAGTTCGCTAGTATGGTTTCTCGTCTCTCAAATATGAATTGTTCTAAAAGTCCTAGATCATTCTCTCGCATATAACCACAAGAGGAAACATAATAATAATAATAATAATGATAATAATAATTGGATATTTTTTCATCCCCCCCCCCCCCCACCTCGTGCCTATGCAAAGAACCTACAACCACATGAATTCTCGCACGAGTGAGTAAAAGCCTTGTTTATGGTGATCTTTTGTGCGGATAAAGATTTCAAGCTTTCATTGTGTAGATCTCTACGCTCCACACTAAAGGATTTTATTGCAAATATTTTAGTGGTAAGTAATCCATGTTTGTTGTTCCCAATAACACTTAGGTAAGCGGTGGGCCCATACGATGTTATTAATAATATTTTAGTTATAAATAATGCATATCTCCATATTTTGAATATCACTAGTCACTATTCAATTATGTACAATGAAAGCTCCTCGCACAATGAAATATTTTTGCACAAAACTCTCCACATAAGCATTCTAATATTTAAGATTTGTTTATGGTTATTTTTTTTAAATTAGGCATATGTGCGGGAGTCCATAGGAAGATTATTGTGCAGAGGAATCTTTCAATCTTTCATTGTGTAGGCTTGCGCACTCTGCACTAAAGGCTTTGCTAATTAATTGATTAAAGGTTATACTCTTAAAATAAAAGATGTACTTTTATGTAACATAAAAATGTGAAATATCATTATATCATGAATTAAAGTTATAAAGTTTCTTCTGTACCTTATTTTTTCTTGCACATATTACACATAGCTAAATCTGCAAATGCTATAAGCTTTGTTTATGGTTATCTTACTGAAATTAGGCACATGTGCCGAATTATGGACGCAGTCTATTATGCTGAGGAATATTTCATTCTGTGGACCTCCACACTCTGCACCAAAGGATATGCTAATTATTGATTAAATGTTATGATCTCATAATGAACGCGCATAGTCCTTGCCTCTATCGCTAATTAATTTATTCTCCCCACACAAAGCTTTCTGAACATGCATTTATTCTCCACATATGCATCCTTTGAACAACCACCTTCACATAGCTTCTTCCACACAACCACCTCCATATAGATACCTCCATACTCAATAACTCCTTTCAATCACTCATTTCCATTTGAAGCTATTATTAATTGATTTGGGTCCCATATGTCATGAGAAGGAAGAATTCCTTGTGAAATATGTTCCTAAATAATACTTAATTTTTGTTTTTCATATTTATTATTTTAATAAAAGCATGTTATATATAACAATCATTAGATTTAACATTATTAAAAAATCGTTGTTACAATTAGGTCAAAGGTGGGTTTACTTTCTTAGAAATGACAACATAATGCTTTCAAATATGTGCGAAAGGATGGTGCAAACATAGTTACCGATGAAACGGGAACTATTACCTCAAAACGGGTATTCGAGCCCAAAAACCCAAAAAAAAAACATGAAAAACAACCCAAAAATGAAAATTGTTTATGCCAAAACGATGTTTTTTTTTAGGGTAAATTTTCAACATTATTTTTAAATGGAAGTAAAGACCATTTTGTTTTTGAAAAATGGATGAAAAAGACACCTTTAATTTTTTTTTGTTTATTTTGGAATAACAAAAAAAAAAAAAATGTTACAATTTTGACATTTTTTACCAATGGAGTTAAAGAGAAAATATCCAGACTTTGAAAAACTGTAAAATTCCAACAATTCTCGGACATGATGTTAAAGATAAAATATCATGTCTCGAATCTTGATAATTCCAACTATTTCCATCCATGTTGTTAAAGATAAAATATCTTGACTCTAAAAAACCTTGAAATTGTAATTATTTTCAACCATAGAATTGAAGATAAAATATCATGACTTAGAAAAACATTAAAATCTTGACAATTTTTGAACCATGCAATTAAAACCAAAGATTATGACTACAAAAAATCTCAAGTTTTCAAAATATTTCAAGTATGACATTATGGAAAAATTTTATGACTAAAAAAACTTTAAAAATGAACACCTGAATGAAAGAGTTATTATACCAAGAGTAATTTTTTTTTAAATGTTAAATGTATAGTGATTTTAAAATCTTATCCTAAGACAACTTGAGACATTCCAAAGAAAAATTAAAAGTCAACTATCAAATTGACATGCAGTGTAGGTGAGCTCAACCCATTGTAATGAAAACTTAAAGAAATTAACACATTGTGCGGCATACTCAATTCATTACAATGAAAAATCTAAAATCAACTATCAAATTGCACATAATGGGACCGGGTTGCTAGACAAGCTTCACCACGGACCCTACAAATAAAATTATATATATATATATATATATATATATATATATATATATGAAAGATACATAAGAAAACAAAAATTCAAATATTGAAAAAAAAATTAAAAAATAATAACAAGTAATAAAACATAAAAGACATAACAAAAAATATCAAATATAAAAAATATATAATAAAGACATAAAAAAACTATGAAATGTAAAAAAAATTAACCATACCATGTAAAATTTTAAAAATAGAAAAAAATAAAAAAATAATTACAAAATAAAATATAACATTAAAAAAAATTAAAAGCTTAAAAAAAAAATTCCCCTGTGTCCATCCTGAGGCCCAACCGACCAAGGGTGGCAAGGGGACGATTCATGACAAAAAATAAATTAAATATCATATCATATATAAAATAAAAAACAAAAAAACCATAAAAATGTATTTAAAAAAAAAAACAAAATTACCTTGAAAAATTGAAAAAATTTAATAAAAAATAAAAAATTTAATTAAAAAATAAAAAATATATATAGTTTAAGAAAAAAAAATAAAAATAAATAAATAAACCAATTTTTTAAGTTAAAAAACAAAATAAAAAAAGCATCTTTTAAAAAAACCTTCAAAATAAGTACCAAAAAGTAAAATTAAGTAAAAAAAATAAAAATAAAAATAAAAAAATTCATTTTTTTTTAATTTAAAAATATTTAAATTATAAAAATAAGAAAATATATATTACAAAATTTAAATTATAAGAAAAAAAGTATTTAAATTTAAAAATAAAAAAGAAACATTAAAAAGAAAAAGTAAAGAAAATTAAAATTCAAAACAATTAAAAAAACACAAAAAATTAAATTAATAAAATTAAAAACAAAAAACAATAAAAAAAATTAAAATTAAAATAAAATTTAAAAACATATATATGTATATATATAAATTAAAAAAAATTATTAAAAAAAACGATTAAAAAAAAAAACCATTTTAAAGAAATTTACCCCTCCCCCCTCACTTCGCCCAATCCCAACCCCACTCCCTCACTCCACCCAACCCAAACCCCTACAACTTGAGACATTCCAAAGAAAAATTAAAAGTCAACTATCAAATTGCACATAATGGGACCGGGTTGCTAGACAAGCGTCGCCACGGACCCTACAAATAAAATTATATATATATATATATATATATATATATATATATATATATATATATATGAAAGATACATAAGAAAACAAAAATTCAAATATTGAAAAAAAAATTAAAAAATAATAACAAGTAATAAAACATAAAAGACATAACAAAAAATATCAAATATAAAAAATATATAATAAAGACATAAAAAAACTATGAAATGTAAAAAAAATTAACCATACCATGTAAAATTTTAAAAATAGAAAAAAATAAAAAAATAATTACAAAATAAAATACAACATTAAAAAAAATTAAAAGCTTAAAAAAAAAAATTCCCCTATCCATCCTGAGGCCCAACCGACCAAGGGTGGCAAGGGGACGATTCATGACAAAAAATAAATTAAATATCATATCATATATAAAATAAAATAAAATAAAATAAAAAAAAAAACAAAAACAAAAAAACCATAAAAATGTATTAAAAAAAAAAAAAAAAACAAAATTACCTTGAAAAATTGAAAAATTTTAATAAAAAATAAAAAAATTAATTAAAAAATAAAAAATATATATAGTTTAAGAAAAAAAAAAATAAATAAACCAATTTTTTAAGTTAAAAAACAAAATAAAGAAGCATCTTTTAAAAAAACCTTCAAAATAAGTACCAAAAAATAAAATTAAGTAAAAAAAATAAAAATAAAAATAAAAAAATTCATTTTTTTTTTAATTTAAAAATATTTAAATTATAAAAATAAGAAAATATATATTACAAAATTTAAATTATAAGAAAAAAAGTATTTAAATCTAAAAATTAAAAAAAAAAACATTAAAAAGAAAAAGTAAAGAAAATTAAAATTCAAAACAATTAAAAAAACACAAAAAATTAAAATAATAAAATTAAAAACAAAAAACAATAAAAAAGCTTAAAATAAAAATAAAATTTAAAAACACATATATATATATATATATATATATATATATATATATAAAAAAAAAATTATTAAAAAAAACGATTAAAAAAAAAAACCATTTTAAAGAAATTTACCCCTCCCCCCTCATTTCGCCCAATCCCAACCCCACTTCCTCACTCCACCCAACCCAAACCCCACCCCGCTCCTCCTACCTTCCCCCAGCCCAGCCCTCTCCATCACCCTCACCTTCATCCGAGCCCTCTCCCTCACCTCACCACTCCACCCGCTCTCTCCCCTCCCCCTCGCTCCTTAATTTTTTTATTTTTTTATTTTATTTATTTATTTATTCTTTTTCTCGCTTGTGTTTATTTAAATTATTTAATTTAAATATTTTTTAATATTCTATTTTAATTGATTTTTTATTTTTCTCTTAATTTATTTTTTTTGGTAATTTTTTTTTAAGTTTTTTTTTTTTCTAATGAGGTTTTTATTTTTTATTTGTTTCCTTAACTTAAAAAAATGTTTTTAGATTTTCCTTTTTTAGTTTAATTTGTTTTTCTTTATATTATATATTTTATTTTTTCATTTTTTCATTTTTATGCTTCATTTTTTTATATTTCTTTATTTATTTTTTGTTGTTTTATGTTAATTTTTTATTCATTTTTTTTTTATGAGTTAATTTTGGTTTTCTTTTTACATTTCTATAGGTTTTTTGTTTTTTTTTTTTTTATTATATATTTTTTTGTATTTGATTTTTTTGACATGTTTATTTATTTATTTAACATAAAAATCACCAACATTTAAAAAAATATCCACACTTAATTCATTAGAAAATTTAAAGTGTAAAAACTAAGCCCTCTAAACAAAAAGGGTTGATGCTCATTAGCACTTTTCAAAATCGAGATGAAAATCACTTACAAAAGAAAAAATGTTCACACTTGATACATAAAAAAAATTAAAGTGTCAAAAATAAGCCCTCTAAAAAAACGTGTTGATGTTGCATCAACACTTTTCAAAATCAGCATGAAAATCACTAATATAAAAAAAAAATGTTCATACTTGATACATAGGAAAATTTAAAGTGCCAAAAATATGCTAAAAAAGAGTGTGTTATGGCATCACCACTTTTCGAAATCGAGTGACTTTTTGCTACCTCAAAAAAATGGGTACCAGTTCACTTTCTCGTTTGATCGGTAACTATGTTTGAATGGATCAAGGAATATAAAACTCTTCACTCACACACCTCTTCACTTTGACGAGGCATGATCACTAAAAATACCATATTTGTATATGTAGGACCGACATCATATAGTCCCAATGGTTAGCGTTTACATGCTCATAGAATTTTTTATACTTGCTTGATCTTCTTTTATACTAAAGTAATTATAATATGAGAACATGCTTCTCTTTCTCCAACTGGAGAAATAGAGGCAAAACACCAGTTGGTTGGTACGATTTCTTGTCTCTCAAATCCGAATTGTTTTAAAAGTCCTAGATCATTTTTCCACATATAGCCACACAAGGAAACATAATAATATTAATTGAATATTTGTTCACACCCCCATGTCTATGCAAATAAATTGTAACCACATGAATTCTCACATCATTGAGAAAAATATTTGTTTATGGTTATCTTTGTAAAATTAGGCATATGTGCGGATGTATAGAGGAGGTCAATTATGTGGAGGAAGCTTTCAAGCTTTCATTGTGTGGATCTTTGCACTAAAGGATTTTATTGCTAATATTTCAGTATTAAATCATTTATATTTTCTATTCACAATAATGCCAAGGAAAGTGGTGGACCCATACTATATTATTGATAATACTTTGATTATGAATAATGCATATCTTCATATTTTCAATATGACTAGTCACTAGTCAATTATGTACAATGAAATCTCTCCACACAATGAAATATTGTCACACAAAACACTCTGCATAATCATTGTAAGCTTTGTTTATGGTTATTTTTGTGAAATTAGGCATATGTGCGGGAGTCCGAAGGAAGCTTTCAAGCTTTCATTGTGGAGGCTTGTGCACACTGCACTAAAGGCTTTACTAATTCATTGATTAAAGGTTGTTCTCTCATAATTATAATAGGAAAATGTGAAATATAATTAGATTACAAATTAAAGTTATTAAGTTCCTTCTACACTTTCGTTTTCTCACACATATCACACACAACTAAATCTATAAAAGTTTGAAATAGAAAATAGTTTTCACGTGGAAAGCCTCACATAAGGAAACATAATAGTACTAATTCAAAATTTGTTCATATTTAAATTAATTGTGCATTGACATTGTCTTCTGAACCTTTATCTACTAAAAACGTAAAAAATGCAAATGTATATGCTAAGTATTGCTAGAAATTTTATTGGGAAGGATGATGTAGTAATACATGGTAATTTGGAATCAAATGAGAGATTCAGCCTAAGGATAGTACGCAACACACTAGATCCATAATTCGTGAAGTTTATTAGCAAGTGTGGCAAATGTTTAAGTTTATGGAGTGTGAACAAAACTATGTATAATGAAAGCTTTTTGCATAGTGGAAGCTTTGTTTATGGTTACCTTTGTGTAATTGAGAATATGTACAGGGATCCACAAGAAGTCCATTATGTAGAGGAAGCTTTCATGATTTTATTATATATACCTTCACAATCCACACTAAAGAATTTGCTAAATAATTGATTAAAGTATGTGCCATTCATAATAAAAGTTGTCATAATTATGCACACCATGAAAGCGAAATCAAAATTTTTATTGTAATAAATGTGAAATGGCATTAGGTTAGAAAATGTGAAATTTTTATGTAATAGGAAAATGTGAAATATCATTAGATTATGAATGAATTTTAAAGAGTTTCTTTTGGTGATATGACAAAGCTATGATTGTTGTGTTACCAGGCTTTTCCCATTCCGACTTGGCTCTTTGAAACGATTTCTTTTGATTGGAATTAACCCTTTATTTTAGAATAAACACCACTTGAATTGTCATTGGAGTAGAATGATTAAACCTGCACATCAATTAGCATATCCTCACTTCTCATTATGATAGTCCATAGTAAGTAAGCTTCTTGGTGATGGAACATGATTTTTGTCTTGACATTGTGCAGCATTTTCACTATCAGCTTCTTGTTTAGTAGTTGCGGATAGAGATGAAATTAATGGAGAAGGCATAGGATTAAAATCAAGGAAATTTAGATTGATGGTATATTTAGATTTTTGGAGCAACTTTGCAAGCATAGAGTCAAGGATTAGGGCCACAAGTCGTGAATTTTATTACCAAGTTTACCTCGAAACCCATAAAATCGAACAACCATATTATTTCCTCTTTCTTCATGTATTCCTTTTCCCCATAGGAAAACTTATTCTTCACCAAATATTCAATGGGGCTTTTTTCCAGTTATCTTGCCAATAAGTTGCTTTGCAAAAAAATATATTGAATTAGACAAAAATTTGAAGTAGATTCCTACCTCCACAATATGGGATAACAAAATTGCATCAATTCCTCATTAAAATTGAATTTAGGGTTATGCGACAAGTTATCAAATACATGACTCAAGATGAGGGTTGTTATTAAATAAAACATCATGAAGAAGCTTTTGCTTTTGAGCAAATTCACTAATTGAAAAAACAATTTATTTGAAATAAGATCAACCTAGTCGAATACATAAATTTTTCTATATGAATAATGGATCACATAGAGAATGGATCTTTGGATACTAGTCGTAGTTTCTTATCCCATTAGAGGGGCACATAGACAACGTAAATCTATAAACAATTATCTAAACAAGCTAATATCTAGAAAGGAAAGATCAGAAGAAAGCTCAGAATTCGGTGAAATGAACTCTTGAATGATTTTCGAGCCACCTACTTGTGACTCTAAAAAACTATTTAATTTTAATAAATTTAAGCATATATATGAATTCAGTAGCTTTAATATGCACCTGAATGTCTCTGAAGTCAACAAAATAGGAATATTTTTGGTTGCTAGCATAATTGTTCTCATCTTTAAATCAAAATTCTATGTACACAAATAAACAATTTTTCTAAAATCAAATGCTTCTGGAACACATGCAGCACTCGCTAATCCACCACACCAAATCTTATTGCTATTCTTCTCTTGTGTGGAAAGATTCACATTTTGTTGATATGTAACCGACCACTAAAATCTTTGATCGATAATCACAATCGACCACTGAAAGCTCTGATCAATAATAACAACCGACCATTGAAAGCTCTTATCAATAATCACAAGTGAGTTAATTGTATCAGTGAATATAACTTCTTTCCTCCCCCTACTAACCATTTTTTCTCTGCACTTTTAAAATATTATGTCAATCAGTAATGTTTTCACTTCCCTTTAGATATAGATTTATCAATATGCTAAACAACCACCACTTGTTACTATTATGTGTGTGAAATCACTTTTACATGACACTCCCAATAAATAGAAATTCAAAATAGCAAAGTCAGCATTTATAGGAAATTGAAGAAATAATTCACAAAATTTAAACAAGCCACAATTTCCCCCAGAAAATAATAGAAATTTCAACATGATTTTTAGAAATCCTGACACAATTTTTGGAAAACTAGGTTACAGCTGGAAAACTTTAGGATTTTCATTTTTGTGGTCATTATTGATAGTACTAAATTTTCAGCTTTTTCCATTTTCGTTTTGCTATTATTATGCGTGTGAAATCTGTTTAACAGAAAATTTTGAATAAAAAACAATTAAAAAACAAAAAATCCAAGTTTTTCGAGAAATAGTGGAAATTTAAAAACAAATCTTGAAATTCAGAAACCATTTACTCCATGTACAAAACAAATTAAATGTGAATATTTTATAATAATGACAACTAGACTATAGTCCGTCAATAATTACATCCACTAGTATATTGGTGTTAATTTACAAGTAATAACATTTATCGTTCCCAATTATGTGTCAACTCATTCATTTTCTAAAACAAAATTGAAACGTTAATTCCATTATGACGAGTACGAAAATGAGGAAAGAGTACTATGCACAATGAAAGCCTTTTTTTGTACATAACACTACTTTTGTATTTCATGCCTTTTCCATTTGTACCATGTTCGTTCCACATTGATTACAATTATTGAATTTCATTAATATTGGTTCAATAAGAACAAAACCTCGGGCTGAAACTTAGTGTACAATTGAAATAAAGATAACTTTCCTATGTATAACGAAAACTCTTCATATAATTATAGTTCTCAACTTACTAGGTCAAAGCTTTCCTACATATATTCAAAAATAATTGAATTTGCATTCATAATAACATTATTAATTGTTTTTTTTCAATTGATAAAATTTATTTTTAAATAATCTTTATTTTGTCATAAAGTCTTTTAGGTTTATAGTTGTTTATTAAAAGCTCTCATTGTGCAGAAGTAGCTTCCTGCACACAATCAAAGCTTTAGTATTTGCTTTGGACAAGGAAAGCTCCCCACAATGAAATAGGTTTCTATATATAACATGGGTTATTTAAATACTTATTTTCTTTAAGAAAATAAAGTGTACACATCTTTAACTAGATTACTTACAAAGAATGATTTACAATTGACTATTGAAAAACAAAATGTGGAGTTTTTGTAGAATGCTTTGAAAAATAGAACCCATAGTTTGATGTTTTATTATTATTATCATCATTATTATTATCATATGTTTATGTTCAGAGATTTTACTCCTAGAAATAAGTTTACTCTACACAATGAAAACATTCATTCTAAGCCTCGCATAATGAAAACTCCAGGAAATGAAACAATGATGTCTAAAATTGTCACTTTTGCACATGCATTCATAAATAAAGAAAACTGGGATAGTATAATTAGTCTTTATGTTTGAGAATACTTCAACAATAATTAAGATATTTACAATGAGTATAATTGCATTCAGATTCAAATTCTAATTACAACAAATGTAAAAGATATCTCACAACCAATTTTTTTTCCAAATGTTCATTTCCAATGTATATAGAACTAGAATAGAGTAATGAGTCTTCGTGGCTTACAAACCCTATTATAGTAACAATAATTGTATTTATATTCAAATCCTAATCACTATTTATCATTAAAATAAAAATCACAAATGGAATAGATATCTTTTAACTGAAACTCCTATTAAACGTTCATTTTCATTTCCATGAATTTCACACCATTACATAGACTATAAAAGCTCAAATCCATAGTCTCATGAACTTATGTTCAATTAATGTTCTTGAAGAACACTATACAGACCCATGGTTAAGAAATAGCCTTTGTTGCATAAAGCATTTATCAAAATGTTAATTCTTAAGTTGGAAAAGTAAATTCATTAGTCATAACTGGGACTAGGATCGAGCTCCCGTCAACTGTAATATCTAAAATTCATCTATAACAAAGAACAAGGAACTGCATTTAGGAATTATATTATTCTGTCATAATGTACCTAGAAAATTTCAATAGTAAAATGCTATGAAAAGAAAAAAGAAATTCTATTGTACTAAAACACTTACAATGTGCAAAAGCACAACCTAATATTGTTTAGCTCTCAACTATCTCTTGGAATCACTCTTTCTGCAATGAATTCCATTACTTTAGCTTCAATAGATTCTTCCATAGGAGTGATAGTAATTTCCTATTTAACATGTTCATTGAATATCTACTCCTCAATTTCTCTTGTTTCTCCTTGCAATTGCAAATCCAACATAGAGTACTCTTCGTTAACACTAACAAAGTAATTATCTGTTTGGTAATTTTGTTTGCAGTAAAGTTAGTTATACCATCGAAATTTTTTTTGTGATTGTTTCATCTTCTCCAATTCAGCCATTAGCTTATATTTCGTAATTAATCTAGACTCATATGTAATGCATAGACCATTTAAATATTGAATAATCGCTACCACCTTGAGATATGCATCAACTTTTCTATTTTCTATACCTCCACATTCAGAAATAATGTTCTCTAATGATTTGATTTTCTTAGACCATGTAGCCTTAATATGACTCATCCAATCAACATCTTGCTGCTGTTGTTTATCTTTCTCTAGTTCAGATAGTAAATCAAACTCCCAACAAAAATTTAATAGGTCATTGTCTACAAATTCTCTATCTCCCTCGAGCTCACTTTTGACCAATTCAACATAAGACTTAGTTCTATGCTTTAAATTTCACATATCGAAAGAAAATTTTCATGCAGATTCAATAATTTGCAATATTTCAGATATGTTGCTAATAATATAGAGTTTCAGTGCATTAAGAAGATTGACACGTTTCTCAAATCTATGAGATATTTTGAGACTAGAAATTGCTAATGGCAATCCCCATATTTCTAGTGGAGTCTTCAACAAAGGACCCATGTTTAGAGCATCTTCTAGCTCTTTTTTATTTTTTCCTTCAATGTTATATTTTATGATTTTCATAAGCTAACAAATTCTATAAGTGCTTCGCCACTAGCTTCATGCAATTTCATTAGCCCTTGTGTCACAACCCCAGAGAAATCACCATTCATTTCTACTCAATTAACAACCTTTTTGTTGCAAATTTGTACCTTTTCAATCTTGAATCTCTTACTCCCCCTGTCATAATTTTCATCTTGCAATGTGAAAAAATGGTCATCTAAAGTATTGTCCTCTTCTGCAATTTGCTCCATGAATTACTAATTTTCTTGCAAAAAAGTACTAAGTCAATCAGGGAGTACAATACTATCAACTTCGATGTTCATGGCCTCTTCAACGCTCCCTATTTTAGGTGGAAATTTGGATCTATCCAATTCAACCGCGTGTGATCTTTTTGGAGCTAGTCTATGAACATGCTCTTTGTCATCCACGGCACCTTATAGCCCATGATGAACCATCTCTCCACTTGCAGTAGTCTTTTTTTTATTTTTTTTTGTTGGTAGATGAAGTCAGACCATCACTATGTGTGCAAAATTGAGGTTGTCTTATAGAATTTGTGTTGCTTTTCTTATATCTTCCTCCTATGCCGATAATCCTTTTTTTAGTGATGTCAAACATCTACTAGAATTTCTTGATCTTTTTTTGATACATTGTGACTTTCCTTTCTCTACTCTCTATTTCTTGGAAACAATTTCCCGTACCTAATAGACTCTAGTTGTTCCATGTAAATCCTTCCTCTATCAAATCCTTCAATAGATTCAACTTCATCTAAGTTAAAATCATCTAAATACTTTGCAAGAAAATTAGCATGATTTATATTCTTCATAGTGACTTTATCCACAGTAAACATAAAAGAAATAATTTTTTTTTTTTTCAAATGTAAGTATCCAATGATGATATTTCCTGTAGACTTCAACAAAAAAATACCTATCTAGAACAAAATTCTGCAACAACAATGGGTTATCTTCAAAACCATAAGTTTGAATAACCATATTTCTTTCTCTTTCCTCATGTTCCCCTTTTCCATATAGGAAAATGTCATCTTTTGCAGATATTAAAGGCTCTTATCCAGTTACCATGCAATACACTTGCATTACAAACACATCTTGAATTAAACAAAAAATTAAAGAAGTTTTTTGATTCCATGATATAAGATACTAGAATCACATTAGTTCTTTACCAAAATTGAATATAGGATTATAGGGTAAATTGCCAAACACGTGCCTTGACATGAGAGTTGTTATGAGATACGCCATTATAAAGAATCTATTGTTTTTGGATAATCTATCTAACTGAAAAAATAATTCATTGGAAATGACATGAGTCTAATTGAAAATACAATTACTTTTGTATGTCTCATAAGGCACATAGACAATGCATTTTAGAAAATTTGTTGTATTTTCTTAGCTTATTACGTGGGAAAATAGCCAAAAAAATACCCAAAAGGTTTCCCAAACAAAGAAACATCTACCAAAGAAAGATCAAAAGGAACCTTAAAAATTGGAGAAATGAATTCTCGCACAATGTTAATCCCGTCTGCTTCTCGCTTCATGAAGCTATTCACAATTGAAAATTATAAATGCGTGTTTGGTTCTAGTAGCTTGAATGACCATCTAAATGCCTTGGGATTCAAAGGAACCTTTTTTTCTCCTAGCTTAATTGTCCTTGTTCTTGAATCAAAATTATGTGCACAAAGATAAACAATTTCTATGAAATCGAAGACCTCCAGAAAACACCCAACTTTCGCTAATCTAGTGCTCCAAATCTTGTTTCTTTTTTTTCTCTTTTGTTGACAAATTCAAATATCATTGATATGTTATCAACCAATCAAATATATCATCTATGTTAGCAAGTGAGTTAATTGTATTACTACAAATAGCCTCTTTCCTTCATCTGCTACCCATTTTTGCTTTGCTTTAAAAATAGCCTGTCAATGACTAATGATTTAAAATCCTGTTTAACTTTACAATTATCCATTCTATTCACAAAAACCAATTGTTAATATTACTTGTGTGAACAGTGTTACAAACAACATTGAATAAATAACAATTAAAGATACAAAATCTAACTTTTCCAGAAAGTAATAGAAAAAAAATCTAAAATTTCAAAAGCATATTATCCATTTACTCCACACTTTGCTCTTGCTTCAATATCATTTATATATGTGTCATAAGAACTAGAAATTTGGTGACATACAAGAATAGCCACTATTTATCGAGGTGGAAAATTTGCTCACAAGGCCAAAAATTGGTGCAATTCGACAATTCGTTTTCAACAAAAATATGACAACACGAGTGTTTGAATCATTTTTTTAATAGTGGAAATGGATTCAAGATCATCAAAAACCCCATCACCACCCAAGATCTTGAAAGATTATAGTTATAAATTGGAGTTACAAAAACTTTCTGCCATATTTTATTAGGAATGTGTTGAAATTTCCATTGATTTTCTAAACAAATTTCAAGTCTTGTTAGACTATGGTTGTGATCATGACAGTTAGCTTAAAACTATCAATAACATCTACAAATAGTAAATTATGCAAGGACATTCGCAAACAAATATTATGTAGACTAATATTCAACTACCTTCTACGACGAATCGTCTTGACAATTGGTCCCTATTACTATGTAAAACCGAACCAAAATTTATTTACAAATGACTTGAAACATTTCTTTGAACATTATGATGCAAAGCTAACTGTCAAGATGTGTTCGAGTTAGTTCAACGAAGTCACATATATTCCTTTTCACATTCCTTCTATATACCTATCTCCTGCACAAATTGACACACATGTTCGATGCAGCGGGGACTTTATTCCACATAGACACATTTAATTTTAAAATCTTCCATTTCAAACTTTTATAGATTTAGCTATGTGGAAAAGAAATTGCATGGACCTATGAATCAAATGCCTAGGTCAAGCCTGCAAATATTTTGCAGAATGAAATATGAAATAGGGTGAACAAGGTACTTTATTCCATGGATGTGAAAATAATTTATGCAAAAAGTAATTTGTAAAAGATAAATAATGAATATTTTATTGATTAAATACTTATTATTATTATTATGCAATGTTAGATTAAGTCATTTTTTTAATGCATGTGAACAACTATTGTTCTACAGGAGAATTTATGTGTGCAGAAAAATGGGAAGCATTGATAGTGTGTGAGCATTGATATATTGAATAAAGATGCACGTATGTACATATTAAGTAAATTGAATGCCGAAAAAACTAATATTTATGCTCAACGATGTTCTTACTTATAAGAGAACAAAGGAAAAAATGATCAAATATCTAAATGACAACTTTAGCTTTGATAAAAATATTTCGTAACATGTTTCAAACACAAAATAGTAGAAAGTAGTAATTTTTAGGCAAAATAATTAGAAAAAATTTGAAATCACTACTATAGTAACACAAATTTTCATTTAACATTAGAATTCATTTGAAATAAAAAAAACCAACAACTTCGAGTAAATTGCACAAGCCAAGTAAAAAAACTAACACTCTGTACTATCACATACATTACGCTAATTAATTAGCCATCATTTACAATGTATCTAAACCCCACATAAGTACTTTCATTATAAGCTTCGCACAAGGAAAATCTCCTATCAGTATTATGTTTACAGATTTGTTAAAAGACCTAATGTTTCCAGTCTTCAAATGTTAACCTCTAATAAAATTCTCTTGCTATGAAATTCAATAATATTGAATGTGTATGCACATATGAAACATTGAGATGCAAAATTTTATGTTCCTTACTACACACACTCGTTGTCCTGCAACTATTATTATTAGACATGTCAAAAATGTTAGACATGACACACTCAATAATTAGTAGTTGAAGATATCGAAGCTAATCACCATCACGTGCATTTACTCTGCACTTTTCCACTTCTTTAATATCGCAGTTATACATGTGATAAGAAACATAAATTTACCATACAAAATAAGTTTGAACTAGTTGTGATCAAGATAATCAACTAAGAAACTATCAAATGCAAAGAGAACTAACAAAGGTGAATTAGCCGGTTCGAAATGTCGACTAAATAATACTGATGTGATTAATTCAGAAGACAAGATTACTACAAAGGTGAATTTGTTTAAAATATTGGAGTATTATAGAGATTATGTATTTCTACACCACTACTACCATCCATGATTTAATCTAAATTTCATTGAGACACTATCGAAATTGCAACCTCAGCTTCGAAGATAACAATTTATGTAATGCAATAGAAGCATGGACAATACTCCAAGATTTTAAATGCAATTTTCAAATATCAAACATTACATGGTCCCCTATTTGAAATACGTAATCGACTAGAAAAGGCTCCTATCGATATCAACAAATATCTTTTTTTCTTTTTCGAATAATAATTTCAAATGCTTTCCGACTCATTTCCCTATAAATCACAAATTGTTACGTTTTTGTGTCTGACATATGTCATGAAATCTTTGTATCAGAGATAAAGATGACATCTATATCTTTCTTTCATTCCAATGTTTGTCCTCTCATTAGTATTTAATTCACAAATGTAACAAGAAAGAGCATGTGTGTGAAAGAAATTTGTCGATGAGAAATTTATGTGAAATGTTACACATTCTGCTATTCAAAAAAATAATTAGGATGAAATTACTTATTTTTTTGTGTCACTACAAATAAAAAATTTTCCTCACTATACTATCTATTTTCAATGCTTGCAAACACATTTCCCTAGAAATCACCACCTCCTACTACTTTGCCTCTGAAACACATTACATAGATAAAGTTTTCATCGAGATTTTTTATCGTTCTAATGTCTATCCCTGATTAAGGGAAAACACCGTTGTGGGTAAATACCAATCCTCTCAGCATTCAATTCACTGACTAGACACCTGCACACATATTCAGTCAATGTACCCATGCATAGACGAAATGAGAAAAACACACAAGCATTAAAATATCAAATCTAGAAGCATGATTCTCAAAGCCTCAAAATTGTAATACTAATATATACTTTCAAAATAACACAAATTCATATGTGTGGGACTACAAAGGAAATCCATTGTGCGGAAGAATCTCTCAAGATTTCATTCTGTGAACCTTCACACTCCACACTCCCCACAATCTACTAATAAAAAAGAAAAAGAAAAAGAATGTAACCTGCCTAATTACACATAAATAACCATAATAATAAATTGTAGTGGGTTGGATTTCACATGTACTAACTCCAAAAAAGTTAAAACACATTACATTTAAAAGATCCTTCTGCACATCCTTCATTCTACACATATGCATAGCTCTATGAAACTACTTTTCCAAATAGCTACTACATCTGTAAAAGTTTTAAATAAAAAACAATTTAAATTAATTTTGTATGTGGAATAAACTCAACTTTGCACTCCCCCTAATAAAATAATAAAAAAAGAAGAAGAAATAAGAATGCCTAATTACAGATAAATAACAAAATAATGAATGTGGTGGGTTAGATTGTACATATACTAACTCCAAAAGAGTTAAAACACATTACAATTAACATATCATTCCACACATCCTTCATTTTGCACATATTCACAGCTCTATACAACTATTGTTTTGGATAGCTACATTTGTAAACGTTTTAAATAGAAAATAATTTAAAATTATTTTCATCTCTATGGAATAAAATCATCTCTACACTCATTCTCCTACACATACCCCTTCCTCTAGATATCTTAGATCCATATTCCAAACCCTGTCCTCCACATAGTGAAATATTTGCACAAGGAAACATGGGAGCATTTCATACATTGTTTAGTTTTTCATACATAGGCCAAAATTTGCATGGCAAACATTTCTACTTAATTGACTCACATGTAACACGGTTCATGTTTTCGTTTTACCGCACGCTACTTCTTCTTCACACAGATAAAAACATAGCTTATTTAATTTGATGATATGAGTATCTTTTATAGTCCAACGATTACGATAATTGTTACAACAAGACAATTTGTATCCTAACAATTAGAGTAATAGCTTACCATGCATGAAAAGTGATAAGGCATCTAAGCCAGAAATTGACATCTAAGATCTAAAATCAATTCTTCCTCTACGTAGTAAAAGCTCTGCTTTTAGTCATAGTTTTAGTGTCAAAGAACCCCCACTTATGCAAAGAACCTCGTTCTCCTGCACATACTCCGTTATCCCACACATACTCCATCCTCGACATAGTAAAAGCTCCACACATGGAAACATAATAATATTAATTCAAAATTTGTTTAACACCCCCCTCCCACCTCTGAAAAGCACCTGCATCTTCATCAATTATGGCATGATTGAGAATAGTAGTAACAAAAACATTGTCAATGTAGAGCACCCCCATCTATGCAAATAATCCTTGTTCTCCTGCATATACCTCATCCTTTGCACAGTAAAAGCTAAGCACAGGGAAACAAAATAATAATATCAATTGGAGATAACATTCCTAGTTATATAGAAATAATGCTAATCATGAATTCCATGTGTACACATCCTTCATTCTACACATATTCACAGCTCTATGCAAATGATGTTCCACACAACTACATATCTAAAAGTTTTAAATGGAAAAATAAAAATAAAAAAAAATTCTATCTCTAAGGAATAAACTCATCTATGCACTCCTTTTCTCCCACACATACCCTGTCCTCCGAATATTTAAACTCCATATTCCAAACCTTCTTCACATAGTGAAATATTTGCACAAGGAAACATGGGAGTGTTTAATACATTGTCTAATTTTGCACACATAGACCAAAATTTTGATCACAAAAGTTGCTACTCAATTGACTCATTCATAACATGGTTTGACCTAGTTCACAAATGACCCTTGTTCTCCTACACATACTCCATCCTCCACAAAGTGAAATCTCTTCACAAGGAAACATAATAATAATAATAATTGGATATTTGTTAAACCCCCCACCCCCAAGCCTGTATAAAGAACATGCAACCGCATCGATTCTTGCATCATTGAGCAGAGAAATAACATAACTATGTCAGTTTCAAAGCACTCACCAATGGAATCACCATTCACAAAATTACTTTTATTTTAATTTTAAAATAGAGCAGAGCAGTAATAAAATAGTGTAAGTGTCAGAGCACCCCTGTCTATGCAAAGGACCCCAATTCTCATGTACATACTCTATCCTCCGCACAGTAAAATATTCGGACAAGGAAACATAATAATAATATGAATTAGAGTTTTTTCAATGCCCCCTCCCTAGAGCCTATGCAAAGAACCAGCAACTACATCAATTCTTGCATCATTGAGCATAACACTAACATAATTTTGTTAGTGTCAGAGCACCCACCAATGGAATGACCACTAAAGAAATTAATTTTAATTGAATTTTAAAATGAATTGTCAGGCATTGAAAAGTACCGAAAGTAAAACACCCTCCACTAGGGGAATTATGTCCTATCAGAGCTTCCTCAAGAAATCGAAACTTAGAAATAATATTTACCGAAAATTAGGAAATTATTTTTGAATTTATGCAAACATATAAAAATTAAGAATTTTCTCAAAACTTTGGTTAAAATTGCAAAAACATAGTCAAACCACCTTGACTATGAGGTGAATGCTATATTTCGTGGCATATTCTAATCCTCCTCCACATAGTGAAAGATTCATAAAAGGAAATATGGGAGTGTTTCATACATTGTCTAGTTTCACACACATAGACCAAACTTTTCATCACACAAATTGCTACTAAATTGACTTACTCATAACATGGTTCGACATGGTTTGAAAACGACCCCTATTCTAATGCACATACTTTGTCCTTTGTACAGTAAAATCTCTGCACAAGGAAACATAATAATAATAATAATTGGAGATTTGTTCAACCCCCCACCATGCAAAGAACCTGCAACCGCATCAATTCTTGCATCATTGAGTAGAGCACTAACATAACAGTGTCAGTGTTAGAGCACTTACCAACAGAATGGCCATTGACAAAATTATTGTTATTTTAATTTTAAAGCAGAGAAGAGCAGTAACAAAACAATGTTATTGTTAAAGCGCCCCGATTTATGCAAAGGACCCTCATTCTCCCACATATACTCCATCCTCCACATAGTAAAATCTTCACACAAGGAAACATAATTATAATATCAATTGGAGATATATTCAGCACCCCCATGAGCCTATGCAAAGAACCTGTAACCACATCAATTCTCACATCATTGAGTAGAGAACTGACATAACCGTTTTAGTGTCAAAGTACTCACCAAAGCAATGGCCACACACAAAATTACTTTTATTTTAATTTTAAAATGAATTTTCAAGTAATGAAAAATACCAAAAATAAAATTCCCTCCACCATGGGCATTATGTTCCATCAAAGCTTCCTCAACCAATTGAAAAATAGAAATAATATTTATTGAAAATTAGGATTTTTCTTTTCAATTTATGCAAAAATACAAATATTAATCATTTTCCCGAAAATTTCATTAAAATTGAAAAACAACGACCATATAATGCACGGTTAATGCAACTTGACCACGAGGCGAATGCTATAGTCCCTGGAGAGGCAAGGAATAATAAGTCATAATAATATCTAACAAAGAGACTATGGTATTGACATCTTATTAGTATCACATGTGTTTGGCATCTATAAGTTATAATATGATTTCAAGTAGGTTAATATTAGAGTTATTGATCCATCACTTACTGATCTGTTAGGGCCTAAATCTGCCTCAGGCTGAGAAAGGTAGGATCTAGGGTAACATCAAACCATGATTAACCTAGTAGCTAGCCCTACCAGGTCGGGAGAGGGCCCTCTTCTTGTCAATCTCAGAAAAGATGGCCAATGAAAGCTTGAAATGATTGATGTGATGACTGATTTTAGGCTAGGTATGTGTACAAAGGTGTTTGATTGAATTTGATGATGTTTTGTTGGCTCAAATGTGGAAGGCAGATCTGGGTCCGGGGAATGAGGCTCAGTTTTCCAGATATCTCATTGGGGCAGGGTAGGCAAGTGATTTGGTACTTTAAATTAAGTGAGATGGTGAGATTCTGACAGGTGAGGAGTTGAAAAGGGCATGAAAAACTCAGGGATCCTTTTCAAACAGCTGAAAACATAGATAACTAAACGAACCCTAGGTAGAGCACTGCACTTTCAATGTATTCTACCTTTATCCTTGTTTGATTTATTTAAGATGAAGAAAAGAGAGATAATGGCATAAAAAAACACATATAAAATTGCAATTACAGAAGGAAACACAATACCAAAACAAGATGCCACATGAATCCCATAAAGTGCTGCAAACCCTGGTCCATTATTTAGCCAAAACTACTGAAATGAGTATACAATGAAGCTCCAAGATTTCCCAAAAGTCCAACCTTATACCAAATTCCAACCCCTACACTATGAAATTCATAAAATATATACATTTTCTCATCCTTGTACTAAGGGAATTGAGCTCAACCATTTTCTTCAAAATAGAATCAGTTACATTAAACTTGGGTTGAATTTCTGAAAATAGGTGTTGAAGATGACCTCGTATCTCCTAAACCATAGAACCTGTTACAAAACTTAAAAAGGTTTTGTAGATAAGGTTATGTTGGAAAACAAATTCTCTCAAATTTGGGAAATTAGCTTCCAGTTGCTCGCAATCTGTTCCACAAAATCATCTCTAAAACAGAAAATCATCAAAAATTTAAATCTGTGAAAATGAGCTGTAAAGATCTAGTCACATATCCCAATTCATGACACCTATGAATAAATAAAAGAGGTTTTTGTTATATGGCTTGTTCTTAACAAAAAATTCCTTGTGTTTTGCAAATTACTTTCCATCTATTGTAAAATGGCCCCGCACTAAAATGAGTAAAACAATAAAAAATATGAAAATTTTGCTTTGTTTTAATGTAGGCTCCAAATATCACTATACATCTCCCACATAGTATCACCTGTGCATAAACTGAAGGAGGTTTTTGTTATTTGGTATGTGATGAAAAAAAACCTCTTTCAATTTTGAAAAATTCCTTACCATTATTTGAGAAACTGATTTTGTACTAAACTTGTCATTGTGTGCAGCAACTGACCTCAAAACTTGCATAACCAAGAATCACTCATCCATTTCGATCATATCTTCTAATCCAGGAGCCGTTTATGGGAGTGTGATATACCATTGCAAATATTTTTCCGAGCTTCTTCTGATGGACACACTTGTGACATGTTTTGTGCTGAACATCATGTGCAAAACATCTAACAAAATCAAACATAGTAAGAGCTCATGTTGATCCCTGGTGATAGGCTGCGAAGGCTGGAACTAACATCGGCTCCATTGGGGATGGCAGCTCCTTGGAGGTGTCAAGAACACTGTAGACCAAGTGCCTTATCCATTGGGCATGGATTCAAACAACTGTAAACCCAAAACAACTCATACCAATCCAAAAACATATGCATACTGCAACATGTACATAAACAAATACCGAAAACTTAAATGATGCCTCAGGCAGCTTATTTATGTACGAATTTAACCCACTTTGCTGCAAAATTGATAGATCAAGTAATTGTGACAAGGATGCTGCTTGAAAGTGCTTCAACCAGGACACAAATGTAAATGTTGACAACCATCCATGCACATAATGAGTCTGGTTATGTAAAAAAAAAATTGATCTATCATTCAAACTGGAAAAAATTTCGATGTATGTTGCAACAGGATCAAAAAAACCAGGCTCTGTTTGTTGCCCCAACTCCTTAATACATGCTTCCAGCTGAAAACCGTCAATGCAAACATCCACAGGTAGCTCTATTGTTTCTTGTTTTGGAGGGAGAGTTTCCAAGGACTTTTTGGGATCTCAGAATTCATATGATTGGATCTTATCATTTAAATACTGAATCTCTTCTCAAATTTTTCAACAACTAACTCAAATAAACCGATTTTAGCTTTAGGAGGAAACTTCAGAGATCTCAAAAATTGAAGCACGGCAATGAAAATTACTTCATCAGTTTCAATATCCACTAACTGACCTCTAACTTATTTTAAAAATTCACAAAGTGCAAGATTTCCCACATACCCTATCATTTTATTTTGGTGCATGAATGGATTAGTGAGCACTGGAATCTCTGGATTGAGTTGGAGTT
The DNA here is from genome assembly GCA_031772625.1 of Pinus tabuliformis. Classification (NCBI taxonomy): domain Eukaryota; kingdom Viridiplantae; phylum Streptophyta; class Pinopsida; order Pinales; family Pinaceae; genus Pinus; species Pinus tabuliformis. The sequence continues at coordinate 209,490,947 of CM062809.1, read as the reverse complement.
GCCAGGTGAATGTTTCAGCCTTCATATGTGTCTGACTGTTGTCCACCATCACCAATCAGATTTGCAACTTGAATGATCTTTCTTGGAGAAGATTTGTCACCTCTTTCCCAGTTTAATATACTGGGGCAATTTGCAAGTTAGATGTTTAGTTCATAAACTAGACCGGAGATTGACTAAAGCAGCGTTTATCTACTTATGCACTCGCAAAGAAATGTGCAGTTTGAACGCTTCCTGGCATAATTTCAGGCTTCGTCTGTAGTTTATAAAATGAATAACACTAACAAACAAACAATCTCTTCACCAATATGGTCGCCACTATGTTAGGGCCTAAATCTACCTCAGGGTGAGAAAGGTAGGATCTAGGGTAACATCAAACCACACTTAACCTGGTAGCTAGCCCTACGAGGTCAAGAGAAGGATCTCTCCTTGTCAATCTTAGAAAAGATGGCCAATGAAAGCTTGCGATGACTGATTTGATGATTGATTTTAGGTTAGGTATGTGTACAGAGGTGTTTGATTGAGGCTCAGTTTTGTAGAGATCTCTATGGGGCAAGGTAGGCAAGTGATTTGGTACTTCAAATTGAGTGATATGGAGAGCTTTTGACAGGTGAGGAGTTTAAAAGGGCATGAAAAACTCAGGGATCCTTTTCAAACAGCTGAAAACATAGATAACTAAATAAACCCTAGGTAGAGCACTGCACTTTCAATGTATTCTACCTTTATCCTTGTTTGATTTAGTTAAGATGAAGCAAAGAGAGATAATGGCATACAAAAAACATATATAAACTTGAAATTATAGAAGGAAACACAATACCAAAACAAGATGCCACAACAATCCCATAAAGTGTTGCAAACCTTGGTCTATTCCTTAGCAAAAGCTGCTGAAATGAGTATACAATGAAGCTCCAAGCCTTCCCAAAAGTCCAACCTTCTACCAAATTCCAACCCATACATTATGAAATTCATAAAATATATACATTTTCTCATCCTTGTACTAAGGGAATTGAACTCAACCATTTTCTTCAAAATAGAATCAGTTACATTAAACTTGGGCCGAATTTCTGAAAATAGGTGTTGAATATGACCTCATATCTCCTAAACCATAGAACCTGTTACAAAACTAAAAGAGGTTTTTGTAGATAAGTTCATTTTGGAGAATAACCTCTCTCAAATTTTGGAAATTAATTTCCATTTTCTCGCAATCTGTTCCACAACATCATCTCTAAAACAGAAAATCATTAAAAATTTAAATCTGTGAAAATGAGCTGTAAAGATCTAGTCACATACACCAATTCGTGATACCTGTGAATAAACTGAAAGAGGTTTTTGTTATATGGCTTGTGGTTAACAAAAAACTCCTTGGGTTTTTTCAAAATTTCTTTCCATCTGTTGTAAAATGGCCCCATACTAAAATGACTAAAACAGTAAAAATATGAAAAATTTGTTTTGTTTTAATGTAAGCTCCAAATATCACTGTATATCTCCCACATAGTAGTACCTGTGCATAAAATAAAGGAGTTTTTTGTTATTTGGTATGTGATGAACAAAAACCTCTTTCAATTTTGAAAAATTCCTTACCATTATTTCAGAAACTGATTTTGTACTAAACTTGTCATTGTGTGCAGCAACTGACCTCAAAACTTGCATAACCAAGAATCACTCATCCATTTCGATCATATCTTCTAATCCTGGAGCCAGTTACAGGAGTGTGATATACCATTGGAAATATTTTTCCGAGCTTCTTCTGATGAACACAATTGTGACATGTTTTGTGCTGTATATCATGTGCAAAACATCTAAAAAATCCAGACATAGTAAGAGCTCATGTTGATCCTTGGTGACAGGTTGCAAAGACTTGAACTAACATGATCCAGGTCTTTTAACTTCAAGGATGCATACAGAATTGCATATAAAAGAGCATTTTAAACAAGTGAATTAACACATGAAGAAGAAGAAGAAGAAATCATAAAGAAACCATGAGATCAAAGACACACAAATGATTTGATTACGGAATTAACCCAGTGTCGACTACGTCTCTGGGCCCTGCTCAAAGTGGGGAGGCCTTCTTTCATTAAATGTCAACAAAAATGAATTACAAACAACTTTACATAATGGCCCTTATACCTCAAATCTCAGTCATGGACAAAAAATGCAAATCTCAGATGCAGAAATGGACATCATCATTGGATTTGTGGCATGAGATTTATTGGAAAATGTAAATAGGTTTGGTATTCATTATTGTACTTGAGGTCAAAATATAATATATTTGTCAAGAGAAAGCTATTTTTTTTTTTAATTAAATTGAATTGACTTATTAAAGCATGGGTTTAGTGCTTGGGTCAATTATAGGTCAAGCCTCCATTGTAGACTTTAGGTTATTGTCAAAGTCATTTATTGTTGGGTCAAAGGCTTCTCCATCAAGTCACCCTCTTCAACAAGTCATCAACTCGGCCTCTTCATCAATGTCTTCAAGTCAACATCTTCAGGTTAGCCTAAAATCCATCATCTTCAAGCTAATATATTCATGTTGACCTTATAACAATCACACATCTTTTCATAATTTCATGTCGGATCATTTGTAGGGTCTAACTACAATATATAGAGGCATAAGGTCTTCACATTTTCATCACCACAGAAAAGTGCGGATTTCAAAGAAGGAAATTCGGTTCTAAAACCAAGGAAAGATGCTCACATTTCAAAGAAATATTTCATTAACATCTCAAGAATATTCTCAGTGAAATTACATGAATTCAGACTACAGAGAGGAGGTCTCAGTGTCTCTACAAGAGCTCAGAAATAATGTTGTAATATAACTACCGTGAGAAAGTTCATTACAATTTCAAAGAGTATGATTTCGGTATCATTGCTAGAAGGAGCTTAGATAAGTGATGGACATCTCAGTTGAATTATAAAAGACAAACTTGACATTACATTGATCACGATTATGGTATCAGTGTAACCATAATGGTGAAGATCTCAGTATCTTTATAGTGATGAAATCATGATGAATAGAAATGAAGTCTCGGTCTAATTACAGTGACACAGTGAAATATGAATTGATGGAGGTAGTCTCAAGTTGTAAGGGTCTTGGTCGTCTCATCTTTTAAATCTACAGAAGGAAGAATTTGTGACTGGGTTTTCCCCTCAAGGGGGGTTTTTCTCTAACAACGTGCCTACATGTTGTGTCATCTTCTATTTATTGTTTGGTATTAGTCTTGACGATAAGAAAATATAAATCAAAAGATCTAATAATAATAACAAGAACAACACAAGTTAATATGATAATAAGGGAAATAAATTAACTGCTAAACCTATGCATTTCTCAACATGGTATCAGAGCTAAGGTCTAAGTCAAAGGAATTTTAAAGAACACGTATACATCCTTGATGCATTATCAATTCTATCAAGATCCCTTAATGTGACAACATAGTAATATTTCAGTGCTGCCATAGAGAGAAACTTTTGGTACTTCTAGAGTGAGAAAATTTGGTCTCTTAAGGGAATAGGTTCTAATTATTTAGGAGGTAACAAAGTCTCTACATTTCATTGATGGAACAATATCTACATCTCAGTAAAGGAACATTTTGATATTTTGTGAAGGGATTGTATTAATATTTCGATGAAGGCACAATATTTCGGTGATGACACAAGGCACAGCTTCAACATTTACATTTTGGATATAATTTCTCTTTATATAACATAAATGACTTTGATGATATGTTAAGTATTCCCATGTTTCTATGACACCACTATAACACATGTTTCATATAAACTTCAATGATAGGTTCAATATGAAGTTTGGTATTAGTCATAGTTATATCATAAAAGAAAGTCCAGTGCTATGGTCATTGATATGTGCAAGGTTGAAACAAGTACATTCCTCCACTCATTGAAGAAACAATTGATTGATTTATCAAAATTCTAAGAGTTGACTCAACATACTCTGAGTTTTATAGAAGCCCTAACCAAACAAAACTTGTCATGCATATATGAAACTGAAGGCAACAAAAGGAATATTTTCTAAAAGCATTCTGAAGTCTAGACAATGTAAAAAGAAATCAAGTAAGTACCATCAAGATTCTCTTCCATCAAGCTATTAAATCAAAGGCATGTAAACACAAGGTATGTATATTTATAAGCTTTCATATTTCTATTATTTCTAATGGTTCATATAATCCTTGTTTATAACTAGTCTGGGATTAGGAGTGTACTCTCTAGTTAACATGTTAGAACCATAATCCTCTCCCTCTGGAGTTTACATGTGATCTAGGATTTCAAGTAAAAAGGTCCTATTACTCATTGAAAGAATGAATATCTTATTATTGGATTCCATCCTTCACAATTATGTAGAATATCTATCTTAAGAAATTAATTAAATTATGTCCTAGGTATCACATGTTGTGCTTGTAAGTATGCACTACAGGTATAAAAGATGATGACTTAAATACCAAGAAAACACTTCAAGGAATCCTTACCAAGTTTTCCAAGGAACATCTCCAGGTATGTATTAAACTACACACCTAACAAGATTCTCTTATACGTATGATCATCTTATTTTTGAAGTTTCCATTACATCACTAACATTTTTATTTCTAGCTACATTTAACCATAATGATTCTTGTTTTGGGTGATTCATCACTTGATAAATCTACCCTCCTTACATCCTTAATTGTTTTTATGGAACCCTAGACAGGTTCTCTAGAAAACCCTAACCTAAGGGTATGCTATTGATAATGTATGAAACCCTAAAATTGCTCAAGGTTATTAAGAAATGTTATTTGAAGTTTTTTTGATAATGTCATGTTTGGCGTTTTAGTATGACCATGAAAACCATAACGTGTTAGGGTTGAAATGATGGCTGAAGTCCTGAACCTTGAAGTTTTGATATTGTAGGGTTTTCTTTAATATGTTATGAAACCATATATATTTAGGGTTTGGTTGGGCCTATAAGAAAAACCCTTGTTATGTATTTAGAGTCCTAGGAATGAAACCTTAAGTATGTATCCATTGGTTAAAACCATAGCATGGTCGGTATATGTCTAATATGTTAATATTTCCTGACAAATGTTATGCTTATGATTGATGATGAATTCCTAGATGTCTGTGTTATCCTAAGTGTTAATGGTTATAAGTCCTAGGGTTTGGAAACAAGCCCTAGTCAAAATTTGATGGCCTAGGATGATGTTGTTTGAAGAATCTAGGGTTTAGCAGCTAAACCCTAGTAGTAGTTAAATTCTCTTATATGTATGACCGTATGGAGTTTATGAATCTATATAGTAATTGTTGAGAATTTGTAGATGGAAATATAGGGTTTACATCAAACCTTAGTAGGTGTTGGTAATGATGTTGATTAAGCTATGAATGGTTTTGATTATTGAATCTCATGTATGACATCTAGGATATGGATGGAGTCTTAGTGAGGAGTCTAACATATGAATTCTAAAAGTTGTTTGATTCATTGAATTGATTTTTTCTACGGTTTTCTATATGAGGGAACTTGTCATTGAAAGAATATTGAAACCCTAGATATAATGAGCTTGATATCTTGTTGAGTTGTGGATGTGATTTAGGGTTTATAACAAAACCTGGGCAAGAACTTGAGGTATTGAAGTATATTCTATTGTTGATTATGTTTGTAAATGCTTCTGCTATTATAAGTTTTTGACATGGCTAAGTTCATGCTTCTATAATTTTCATTGTACTTGCTATCAAGTTGGTGAAGATGATCGTAAAGTAAAGTTGATAAGATAAGCATGATATATGAATGACTCTGATAGGAAGTATGAAAGCCATGGAATATTCTCCAATGTTGTAAAGAATAAGTAGAAATCCCTAAGTTAAGATAGAGTCTAGATGAAATATCCCTTGGTTAAGAGGGAGCTTGAATCAAAGGGATCTCCCTAAGATAAGAGTATGGTGGAAAAATAATCCTTGTACAAGAATAATTAGATCCTCTCTGTTTAATAGGGAGTAACAGATATAATTCTCTACTCCATGTTTCATGCACTAGACCAAGACTAACAACCTTAACTTTTAGTGAAGGCCATGAGTGAGAGAAGAAATTGGAGAATGAATTTTGAGGTGCTGTTGAAAGAAGGAAAGTAGGATCTAATTGAAGAATATGTTGTTGCATATGAGGTAGGAAAGAAAAATGTATGATTGAGGAATATTCTGTCAAATATTCGATTGATAGCCCTACTATGGAGAGTTGAGAAGAAACATCAAGTTATCTGAAAGACCTTGAAGGTTTGTATTTGATTATGTACATATGAAAGTATTATTGACTGGGGTTATGTTTATACAAGTGAATCTCACGAAGGTTTTGATAGCATGCTTGTTAATGATCAATTTGATCAGGAAAGATTTTTTGTCGTTGATCTGTTGGATCAAGGGGTGATGAGGATTTGTGAGTGAAGAATTTCTTGAGAGGACATCTGGTCGACACTTTGTGTTGATGTCTAGGTCCTAAAGTTGGAAGGGTGGCGTTGGTCATTGAACTTTGACACGCACATGGATTTCTGGGTTGATGGTTAGCAAGTACTCCTAATGGTATTTAGAGAGGCTACAAGCTTAAGTCCATCTTAGTCCCACCCAAATATATTTCATTGGTCAAGAATCTAGTCTGTGGCATTATGGTACCTAAATTGTTGAGAGACTAATGGATAGATTGCATTGGTCAGGAATATAGTCCATGGCATTGTGGTGCCTAAACTTCTTCATAGATGATGTGGTTTGAGATCTTCCATGTACCTCTTTGGCTGTATGTAAATATGAATACCTCCCTAGTTAAGAGGGAGTATTGGAAAATGTAACTAGGTTCGGTCTTCATTATTTTACTTGAAGTCAAAATGTAATATATTTGTCAAGAGAAAGTAAAAATAATTTTATTATTAAATTGAATTGACTTATTAAAGCACATGTTACATGCTTGGGTCAATTATAGGTCATGCCTCCATTGTAGGCTTTAGGTTATTGTCAAAGTAATTTATTATTGGGTCAAAGGCTCCTCCATCATGTCCTCCTCTTCAACATGTCATCAACTTAGCCTCTTCATTAATGTCTCTAAGTCAACCTCTTGAAGTCGGCCTAAAATAAATCATCTTCAAGCTAATATATTCATGTTGGCCTTATAACAGTGACACATATTTTCATAATGTCATTTCGGCTCATTTGTAGGGTCGAACTACTATATATATAAGCATAAGGTCTTCACATTTCCACCACCACAAACAAGTGTAGATTTTAGAGAATGAGATTCAGTGCACCACTATAATACATGTTTCAGGTAAACTTGAGTGATAATTACAATATGAAGTTTGGAATTAGTCACAAATCTCTCATAAAATAAACTTTAGTGCTATGATCATTGATATGTGCAAGGTTGAAACAAGTACATTCCTCCACTCGTTGAAGAAACAGTGGATTGAGTTATCAAAAGTCTAAGAGCCGACTCAACATACTCTACGTGTATGGAATCCATAACTAAACAATGCTTGTCATCCATATATGAAATTGAAGGCAACAAAAGGAATATTTTCTAAAAGCATTCTGAAGTTTGGCCTATGGAAAAAGAAACCAATTAAGTATTGTCAAGATGGTCTTCCATCAAGCTATTAAATCAAAGGTGCGTAAACACAAGGTATGTATATTTATAAGTTTTCAAATTTCTATTATCTCTAATGGTTCATATAATCCTTGTTTATAAATAATCTAGGATTAGGAGTGAACTCTCTATATAACATGTTAGAATCCTAATCCTCTCCCTCTATATTTTACATGTAATCTATTTTATTATTGATTGAAATAATGAACAACTTATTATAGGATCCCATCACAATTATGTAGAAGATTTAACTTAAGAAATCAATTAAATTATGTCCTTGGTATCACATTTTGTGCTTCTAAGTATGTACTATAGGTATAAAAGATGATGACTTAAATACGAAGAGAAAAATTCAAGGAATACTTACCAGGTTTGCCAAGGAACATCTTTAGCTATGTACTAAACTATACACCTTACAAGATTCTCTTAAAAGTATGATCAACTTATTTTTGAAGTTTGCAATACATCACTAACATCATTATGTATAGTTGCATTGAATCATAATGATTCTTCTTTTCGGTGATTCATCACTTGATAAATCTACCCTCCTTACATCCTTAATTTTTTTTATAGAACCTATTAGTTCCTATCAGTCCTGCCAGACATCAATGATACAATGTGCTCTTTAAAAAAATAAATTGATTGGGTCCTACGTCAAATTTTTATAGTTTCAATAGGATTTCAAATAAAATTTTGTCACTAGTTAGTGTATCTAGGTATGTTACTACTCCCTTCATTTCATGGTAACATTTTCATCTAATTCATGCCATCACTCATTATGATGAGTCATCATTGAAGTATCTTGATCACGATCTCAGTCATCATCTCATGGCTAGTCATGTTTCAAGGTCCAAATCATCATTTTCATACTCCATTAGATGTCATCATTAGGTCAAGTCATAAAAAAAGTCAAAAAAGAGTCATGACATCATATAGGTCATCAGTGTGGGAGTAGTAATAGGGAAAATTGTTCTATAATTATCTATAAAGTTCATTTTGATCTTTATTAAGATGTAATTATGTATACTAAAGTTTGAAGTTGCAGTACACTAGAATTTTATTGTGAAAAGACAAGGTGGGGCCACATCATCACCTAGGAGAAAGGAGCAAACCATTTTCTCATTCCACCCTCATAAGACATCACTCCACCAGAAAAGTGCATTCCAACCCTCAAAAGATCGAATTCTTGCCTCTAGAGAATCATTATTTCTCCCTCGCTATGTTTTTAGCATCCTTGTTGTGCTTTTAAAAAGGGAGAAAAATAATTCATTGCAGAGGTTTTCTCCATCAACTTAAAGGTCCAGCACATCATCAACAGGTAATTGAACTTCATTTGGTCCAACTTCATCCTTCCTTTCATCTGTTTGCTCAGTAAGAGCCACTGAATCACCCTCTCCTAGGGTTTTGTTGTGTTTTTGGTCTCCTAGTCATTTTACTTCATTGTTGTGGTAAAACCCTAATTTTTATGCTCAAACACCCTCACCTATACTCCATATACCTTCCCTAACCTTTTCCCATGCTCATTCTCCTAATTTCCCTCACTTTCCCACAAACCCTAGCTTATTGCTATACTTTTGACACTTTCCTAGGCTAGGGTTGTGTTTTGCACTTTCCTACCCCTTCCCCTCACTCATTCATAAGAATTCAATTTCCCTACACTCCTTAACACCGATACCTACCCCCAAAAATTTCCCCAAGAATTTAGAAAGCCCCTAACCCCTTCAAACCCCTCCATCTACATGATTGTCTCAAATCCCCTGTTTTCCCAAAACTAAACCCTAATTCTTCTTCCTAGTGCGCTAGGGTTTCACCTTGGAAGTAGAGACCACACACACTGACAAGAATAAGTATAATAATGCAGGACATGTCTCAATATCTGAGCCATCTCAAAATCAAATAGATCAGTGCCTCACAAACTCATAAAGCGGTCATTTGTGGCACATAAGAACGATTTTTCTTCAAAGTATGTTTTTGACCAATTGGAGATGAAATTGAAAAAGTGAAACAGGTTTATTTCAATAATAGAACAAGGGAAAAACATATCCTTCCTTTTTTATCATAAATTTGGAGATATGAAACTTTCTTGGAGGCCTATGTCAGAAAATACAAAACTTTCAAGTTAATTTCTTGTTTTAGACATGATTTTGTGGCACAGACTCCAAGAAAATGAAAATGAATTTCTAGAAAATGAGAGACTTTTTTTCTTAAAAACATCCTTATATACAAAAACCTCCCTCTTTTTTCCAAACCTTATTATGGTTAGAGAGATATCCCTCCATATTTGAGCCCTATTTTTGCAGAAAACCAAGAAAGTTTGACACACTGCTATAAGCACAGTGCCTTGGCGCTATGCTTTTTCCTCGGGACTCCTTTTGTAAAAAACTCACCACCATTGGATAGATAATGGACTAAGAATATAATCTATCCACTTTTGTAGACTTTTCAGCAAACAAATTAATAGAAAATGTCAAAAGAGGGGTCAAAAAAGTCACTTTCTACTACTGTTTTGAAACAGGCGCTACACATATCGGAGTAGTCTTGGGAAAATCAAATTTTCTCCTTGTTGGAGTGTCCAAATCACTTGCTGAATCAGTAAAATGAAAAATATAGATCCAGATATTTCCAATGAGCTATCAAGATCAAACTTTGCGGCACAGGAAGGCCTCCAAAATCCTCCTGCAAGCCAGCTACTGCATATATCCTTGTGAGAGCTTTTCTTCAGCAGTTTTTCAGCAGATTTCGACCTAATGATGTAATTTTTCTATTTTTATGTATTAATGATGTAATTATGGGTAAATAGGATTTGGTAGAATAATTTTGACTTAGATTCATGCTATTAAAATTTTATTTGAGGTAAAATCTACCAGTTTTTCTAAATGGAGGATTTGTTTGAACCTCCCCAGTCTTTAGGGTTTTGGTTGAGCTTTTCATGTAACTGATGCGACATTGAGGGATTCGACCCATGAGAGTGAGGAAATGGTTTCTTGGTCTATATGAATGTATTTTTTATTCAAACACAAGGTTGGACATCATAGGTGCGAACACCTGTAGCTTGTACATCAACATTTTACTCAAGAAATCAAAGGAGTAGTTTTTAGCTATTATCTAGGAATTCATGTGCAGTGAGTTTATGATGATGTATTTTTATTTTATTTTTTATTTTGAATGATATACATCTCCCCTTTTCATATATTATTTCTTCACTGGTTATCCTTAAAGGTTATAAGTAGAACTCTTTGCATAAAGCTCTGTTTTGATGGGAATATCATTTTGTGTAATTTTCCTTCTTACTTAATGAATTAATGGTGCACATGCTCATTAAGACCTTTTTTCTTCTTCAAACACTACACTACACTGGAAAACCCTAAAGCCATCACAAAAGCATCACTAACTTGCTCCTCTATATCTTTGTTGTTGTAACACTTTGATACTTTAACCTAGCTACATGGTTCTCATCCCTTATCCAACATCAAAACCTAAAAACTGAAAACCCTACCTGAGCCTAATATATAGCCTAACATCTTTTCCCATTTCAATCATCATTGGATGTTAATTCATAGACAGATCCCTCTCTAGTTTCGCAGGGCTAGCTACTGAAGCCAAGTGGTTTGAGGTTACCTCCTTCAGTCTCCCTTCTCAGCCTTGGGATATTGTGGAGGATAACAGAACCTTATACAGGTTCTCTAGAAAACCCTAACCTAAGGGTATGCTTTTGATAATGTCTAAAACCCTGAAAAATTCTTAGGGTTATTAATAAATTCTATTTGAAGTTTTTTGGATGATGTCATGTTTGGGATTTTAGTATGATCATGAAAAGCATAACTTGTTAGGGTTGAAATAATGTCTGAAATCACGAACCTTTGAAGTTTTGATATTGTAGGTTTTACTTTGCTAGTTATGAAGCCATAGATCTTCAGGGTTTGGTTGGGACTATAAGAAAAACCCTTGTTATGTATTTAGCGTCATAGGAATGAAACCCTAGGTATGTATCCATTGGTTTAAACCCTAGCTTGTTTGGTATATGTATAATATGTTAGTATTTCTTGACATATGTTATGCTTACAATTGATGATGAATTCCTAGATATATGTGTTGAGCTAAGTGTTAATGGTCATACGTCTTAGGGCTTGGAAATAAGCCCCAATCAAAGTTTGATGGACTAGGATGATTTTCTTGAAGAATCTAGGGTTTAACAGATAAACCCTAGTAGTATTTAAATTCTCTTTTATGTATAACCGTCTAGAATTTATGAATCTATATAGTAATTGTTGAGAATTTGTAGATGGAAATCTAGGGTTTACATCAAACCCTACTAGATGCTAGTCATGATGTTGAGTAAGTTGTGATTGGTTTTAATTATTGAAGTTCATGTATGAAATCTAGGATAAGTATAGAATCTTAGTGAGGAGTCTAACATATGAATTCTAAAAGTTGTTAGATTCATTGATTTGATTTGTTCTGAGGGTTTTCTATATGAGGGAATTTTTCACTGAAAGAATATTGAAACCCTAGATAGAATGAGCTTGATATCTTGTTGAGTTGTGTATGCGATTTAGGGAAAGAAGTTGAAGTATTGAAGTATAATCTCTTAATGATTATGTTTGTAAATGCTTCCACTATCATACGTTTTTGATATGTCTAACTTCATGCTTCTATAATTTTGGTTGTACTTGTTATCTAAGTTTTTCAGGTACATCATCTTCAAGTTGGTGAAGATGATCATTAACTAAAGTTGGTAAAATAAGCATGATTTATGAATGACTATGTTAAGAAGGATAGAAGCCATGAAATATTTTCCAATGTCGTATAGAAAATGTAGAACTCCCTAAGTTAAGAGGGAGTTTAGATGAAATCTCCCTACGTTAAGAGGGAGCTTGAAGGAAAGGAATCTCCCTAGGATAAGAGGATAGTGGAAAAATACTCCTTGTATAGGAATAATTAGATCATCTATGTTTAAAAGGGAGTGACAAATATAATTCTTTACTCCATTTCTCATGCACTAAACCATGATTAACAACCATAAGTCTTAGTGAAGGCCATGAGTGAGAGAAGAAAATTGGAGAATACGTTTGAGGTGTTGCTGAAAGAAGGAAAGCAGGATCTGATTGAAGAATATGTTGCTGCATATGAGGTGGGAAATAAAAATGTATGATTAGGGAATATTCTTTCAAGGATTCAGTTGATAGTCCTACTATGGAAATTTCAGAAACAACCTTAAGTTGTTTGGAAGACCCTGAAGGTTTGTATTTGATTATGTACATATGAAAGTATTGTTGATTGGGGTTAAGTTTGTATAGGTGACTCTCTCGAATGTTTTGATAGCATGTTGGTTACCGACCAGTTTGATCGGGATATATTTTTTGTCTTTGATCTATTGGATCAAAGGGTGATGAGGCTTTGTGAGTGAAGCATTTCTTGGGAGGACACCTAACCGACACTTTCTGTTGATGTCTAGGTTTTGAAGTTGGAAGGGAGGCATTGGCCATTAAGATTTGACACACACCTAGATTTATGGGTTGATGGTTAGAAAGTAATCTTGATGGTATCTAGAGAGGCTGAAACATTGAGTCCATCTTAGTCCCACCCAGATAGATTACCCTAGTCAGGAATCTCATCCATGGCATTGCGGTGTATAAATTGTTGAGAGATCAATGGATAGATTTCCCTCATCAGGAATCTAGTCCATGACATTGCGATGCCTAAACTTATTCATAGATGATGTGGTTTGAGATTTTCCATGTAACTCTTTGGTTTTATGTAAATATGAATACCTCCATAGTTAATAGGGAGTGTTGGAAAATGTAACTAGGGTTGGTCTTCATTATTGTACATGAAGTCAAAATGTAATATATTTTTCAAGAGAAAGTGAAAATAAAATTATTGTTGAATTGAATTGACTTATTAAAGTATGGGTTTCATGCTTGGGTCAATTATAGGTCAATCCTCCATTGTAGGCTTTAGGTTATTGTCAAATTCATTTATTTTTAGGTCAAAGGCTCCTCCATCAAGTCATCCTCTTCAGCTAGTCATCAACTTGGCCTCGTCATGAATGTCTTCAAGTCAACTTCTTCAAGTTGGCCTAAAATAAATCACCTTCAAGCTAATATGTTCATATCAGCCTTATAACAGTGACACATATTTTCATAATGTCATGTAGGCTCATTTGTAGGGTCGAACTACTATATCTATAGGCATAAGGTCTTTGCATTTCCACCACCATGGAAAAGAGTAGATTTCACAAAAGGGAATTTAGTGCTAAAACAGAGGACATATGGTCACATTTCAAAAGCAATATTTCGGTGACATCTCAAGAAGATTCTCAGTTCAATTACATGAATTTGGACTGCAGAGAGGAGATCTTGGTGTCTCTACAGGAGCTCAGAAAGAATGTTTTAATATCACTACAGTGAGAAAGTTTGGTATAATTTCAGAGAGTATTATTTCGACATCATTGTCGGAAGGATCTCAGGTAAGTGATGGATACATCTAAGTTAAATTATATAAGATAAGCTTGACATTACATTGATCATGATTCTGGTCTTAATGTAACCACAGGGGTGAAGATCTCAGTATATTAATGGTGATGAAATCTTGATGAATAAAAATGAAGTATCGGTGCATTTAATGTGACATAGTGAAAGAAGGATGGGTTAATGGAGGTATTCTCGAGTTGTAACAGTCTTGGTCACCTCATATGTTGAATCTACTGAAGGAAGAATTTCTAACAGGGTTTTCCCCCTGAGGGGTGTTTTTCCCTCGCAACGTGCCTACGTGTTGTTTCCTCTTCTATTTATTGTTTGGAATTAGTCTTGATGATAAGAAATGATAAATCAAAATATCTAATAATAATAAAAAGAACATCACAAGTTAATGTCATAATAAGGCAAATGAATTAACTTGCAAACCTATGGATTTCCCAACATCTTATCGGAGTTATAGTCTAAGTCAAAAGAATTTTAAAGAACATGTATACATCGTTGAAGCATTATCAGTTATGTCAATATCCCTCAAGGTGAAAACAGGGTAATATTTTAGTGCTGCTATAGATAGAAAGTTTTGGTACTTCTACAATGAGACAATTCATTTTTTTCAGAGAATAGGTTCTAATTAATTTAGTGGTAACACAGTCTCTGTATTTTGTTGATGGTAGAGTCTCTACATCTTGGTAAAGGCATAGTTTGATATTTTTTGAAGGGGCTATCTTAATATTTCGGTGAAGGCACATTATTTCGACATAGTATTGTATAAATAGGCACAGTATTTTAGTGATGGTACAAGGCATAGTCTCAACATTTTCATTTTGGATATAATTTTGTTATATATAATAGAAATGACTTCGATGCTATGTTCAGTACTTCCACGTTTCCAAGACACCACTCTAACACATCTTTCAGATCAACTTCGATGATAAGTTCAATATGAAGTTTGCCATTAGTCATAGTCATATCATAAAATAAAGTTCAATGATATGGTCATTGATATGTACAAGGTCGAAACAAGTACATTCCTCCAGTCATTGAAGAAACAATCAACTTAGTTATCAAAATTCTAAGAGTTGAATCAACATGCTATGAGTTTATAGAAGCCCTTACCAAACAAAACTTGTCATGAATATATGAAACTAAAGGCAACAAAAGGAAGATTTGTTAAAATCATTCCGAAGTCTAGCCTATGGAAAAATAAATCAAGTAAGTACCTTCAAAATGTTCTTCCATCAAGCTATTAAATGAAAGGTACATAAAAACAAGGTATGTATATTTATAAGGTTTCAGATTTCTATTATCTTTGATGGTTCATATAATCCTCGTTTATAACTAGTCTAGGATTAGGAGTGTACTCCCTAGATAACATGTTAGAAGCCTAATCCTCTCCCTCTAGAGTTTACATGTAATCCAGTATGTCAAGTAAAAGGTCCTATTATTGAGTGAAAGAATGAACAACTTATTATAGGATTCCATCCTTCACAATTGTGAAGAAGATCTAACTTAAGAAATTAATTAAATTATGTCCTTGGCATCACATGTTTTTCTTCTAAGTATGTCCTACAAGTATAAAAGATGATGACTTCAATACCAAGAGAAAACTTCAAGGAATCCTTACTAGGTTTTTCAAGAAACATCTCAGGGTATGTCTTAAACTATACACCTTACAAGATTCTCTTAAAATTATGATCATATTGTTTTTTAAGTTTGAATTACATCATTAACATCAATATGTCTAGCTGCATTGAACCATAATGATTCTTGTTTTGGTTGATTCATCGCTTGATAAATATACTCTCCTTACATCCTTAATTGTTTTTATAGAACCCTAGATAGGTACTTTGGAAAACCCTAAACTAAGGGTATGCTATTGATAATGTATAAAGCCCTAAAATTGCTTAAGGTTATTCAAAAATTCTATTTGAAGTTTTTTTATGATGTCATGTTTGGGGTTTAGTATGATCATGAAAACCCTAAATTGTTATGGTTGAAATGATGTTCGAAATCCTGAACCTTTGAAATTTTGATATTGTAGGGTTTGCTTTGCTATGTTATGAAACCCTAGATATTTAGGGTTTGGTTGGGCCTATAATCAAAACCCTCGTTATGTATTTAGAGCCCTAGGAATGAAACCCTAGGTATGTATCCATTGGTTGAACCCTAGCTTGGTTGGTATATGTCTAATATGTTAATATTACCTTAAATATGGTATGCTTATGATTGATGATCAATTCCTAGATATATGTGTTCACCTAAGTGTTAATGGTCATAACTCCTAGGGTTTGGAAACAAGCCCCAGTAAAAGTTTGATGGTCTAGGATGATGTTGTTTGAAGAATCTAGGGTTTAGCAGCTAAATCCTAATAGTAGTTAAATTCTCTTGTATGTATAACTGTATGGAAATTATGAATCTATATAGTAATTGCTGAGAATTTGTAGATGGAAATCTAGGGTTTACATCAAACCCTAGTAGATGTTGGTCATGATGTTGATCAAGCTATGATTGATTTTGATTATTGAAGATGATGTATGAAATCTAGGATATGTATGGAATCTTAATGAGGAGTCTAACATATGAATTCTGAAAGTTGTTAAATTCATTGATTTGATTTGTTTCTATGGCTTTCTATATGAGGGAACTTCTCATTTAAAGAATATTGAAACCTTAGATATAATGAGCATGATATCTTGTTGAGTTGTGGATGCAATTTAGGGTTTGTAACAAAACTTGGGCAAGAAGTTGAAGTATTGACGTATAGTCTCTTGTTGATAATGTTTGTAAATGCTTTCGTTATTATAAGTTTTTGATATGGCTAA
The DNA here is from genome assembly GCA_031772625.1 of Pinus tabuliformis. Taxonomy (NCBI): domain Eukaryota; kingdom Viridiplantae; phylum Streptophyta; class Pinopsida; order Pinales; family Pinaceae; genus Pinus; species Pinus tabuliformis. The sequence goes on along the minus strand of CM062809.1, from coordinate 209,474,046 downwards.
CTTCATGCTTCTATAATTTTGGTTGTACTTGCTACCTAAGTTTTGCAGGTACATCATCTTTAAGTTGGTGAAGATGATCACAAAGTAGAGTTGATAAGATAAGAATGATATATGAATGAATCTGATAAGAAGGATGGAAGCCATGAAAGATTCTCTAATGTCGTAAAGAAAAAGTAGAACTCCTTAAGTTAAGATGGAGTCTAGATGAAATCTCCCTAGGTTAAGAGGGAGCTTGAATGAAAGGAATCTCCCTAGGATAAGAGGATGGTGGAAAAATACTCCTTGTACAAGATTAATTAGATCCTCTTTATTTAAGAGGGAGTGACATATATAATTCTCCACTCCATGTGTCATGCACTAGACCAGGAATAACATCCATAAGTTTTAGTCAAGGCCATGAGTGAGAGAAGAAAATTGGAGAATGCATTTTGAGGTGCTACTGAAAGAAGGAAAGTAGGATCTGATTGAAGAATATGTTGTTGCATATGAGGTAGGAAAGAAAAATGTGTGATTGATGAATATTCTGTCAAATATTTGGTTGATAGTCCTACTATGGAAAGTTGAGAAGAAACATCAAGTTGTTTGGAAGACCTTGAAGGTTTGTATTTGTTTATGTACATATGAAAATATTATTGATTGGGGTTGTGTTTGTACGAGTGAATATCTTGAAGGTTTTGATAACATGTTGGTTACTGATTAGTTTGATCGGGAGATATTTGTTGTCCTTGATCTACTATATCAAGGGGTTATGAGGCTTTGTGAGTGAAGCATTGCCTAGGAGGACATCAGGTTTACACTTTGTGTTGATTTCTTGGTCTTGAAATTGGAAGGGTGGTGTTGGTCATTGAGCGTTGATATGCCCCTGGATTTTTGGGTTGATGGTTAGCAAGTAATATTAATGGTACCTAGATAGGCTAAAATCTTGATTCCATATTAGTCCCACCCAGATAGATTTCCCTGGTCAGGAATCTATTTTGTGGCATTGTGGTGCTTAAATTGTTGAGAGACCAATTGATAGATTGCTCTGGTCAGGAATCTAGTCCATGGCATTACAGTGCCTAAAATTCTTCATATATGATGTGGTTTGAGATCTTCCATGTACCTCTTTGGTTTTATGTAAATATCAATACCTCCGTAGTTAAGAGGGAGTGTCGAAAATGTACCTAGGTTTGGTCTTCATTATTGTACTTGAAGTCAAAATGTAGTTTATTTTTCAAGAGAAAGTGAAAAGAATTTTATTATTGAATTGAATTGACTTATTAAAGCATGGGTTTCATGCTTGGGTCAATTATAGGTCAAGCCTCCATTGTAGGCTTTAGTTTATTTTCAAATTCATTTATTGTTGCGTCAAAGGCTCCTCATCAAGTCATCCTCTTCAGCAAGTCATCAACTCGGCCTCTTCATCAATGTCTTCAAGTCAGCTTCTTCAAGCCATCCTAAAATAAATCATCTTCAAGATAATATATTCACGTCGGCCTTATAATAGTGACACATATTTTCATAATGTCATGTTTTCTCATTTGTAGGGTCGAAATATTATATATAGAGGCATAAGGTCTTTGCATCTCCACCACCACAAAAAAGTGTGATTTAAAAGAAGGAAATTTGGTGCTCAAATAGAGGACAGATGCACACATTTCAGAAGAAATATTTCAGTGACATCTCAAGAAGATTCTGAGTGCGATTAAATGAATTCTAACTACAGGGAGGAGGTCTCGATGTCTCTACAGGAGCTCAAAAAGAAGTTTTTAATATCACCACATTGAGCAAGTTCGATACAATTTCAGAGAGTATGATTTCGATATCATTGTTGGAAGGAGTTCAGATCAATGATGGATACATGTCAGTTGAATTATAGAAGACAAGATCGACATTACAATTATCACAATTCTAGTTTTAGTGTAACCATAATGGTGATGATCTTAGTATATTTATAGTGATGAAATCATGATGAATAGAAATAAAGTCTCGGTGCAATTATAGTGAGATAATGAAATAAGGATGACTTGATGGAGGTAGTCTCAAGATTTAAGGGTCTTTGTCATCTCATCTTTTGAATCTACTGAAGGAAGAATTTGTGACTGGGTTTTCCCTTCAAGGGGGGTTTTGCCCTGGTAGCGTGTCTACATGTTGCATCCTCTTTTATTTATTGTTTGGTATTAGTCCTGATGATAATAAAAGATAAATCAAAAGATCTAATAATAATAACAAGAGCATCACAAGTTAATGTCATAATAAGGGAAATCAATTAACAACCAAACCTATGCAATTCCCAAAAAAATCATATAAAAATGACTATAAATTTACCACGTTGTAACACTGGAACTTCTGGACCCCAAAGGATTCTTCTCAACATCAAAAGATACCCCTATTGAGGGTTACACCACCCTAAACCAATCTTGGTTCCACTCCACATATATCAGCTCTACCCTCCACCCTGTTCCAATGGAAAATGTGCATGGTTTAAATAAAAATTAGGTGATCAACCTTCCAACAAAGGTTTAACGGCCTGTTGGTTGGCAGAACCATAGTTAAAATTTTGGTTGGGGGTGGTCCAGGAGTCCAACCCATGGGCCTCCCCCTTATGGCACATTGTGGTTATATTAAACAATGGTCACATTGTTTTGTTGTAATACATATATATTGGGTTGCTCTTTGGTGGGTCGATCCACCCGGGCTAGGAGGGTTTGATCCCCGTTGGCTCCCTTTTGGTAATCATTGTAACAACATACATAGATATGGAGGTGCGGTCGTTACACAGTCAAGCAGGCCTAGGTCTCTGTTGGTACAACCCATATATCATATGGTTTTTATATAATAATATCCAATGTTGTTGGGGGGTGGTGGGGATGTTAGCCCACTACCCCAATTTTTATATATATATTTTTATTTTTTTACACCATACAGTTAAAAACCATTCATCGAATTTTAAGGGTTACTAGAAAAGTTAAGGAGGCGACAAATTCACCCATTCTAGTGGTAGGATTCTATGCACCAAGAGTCTACCAAATTGTTGCCTCGTTACTAACTGGCACTTGGCCTAGTTTGACCATAACTTTGACCACTATAACTTGAGCATACGAACTCAGATTTCAGTGTCATTTGCATAGTTGGAATCATGGAAACAAGCACTACGATCTGTTCCTAGTTTCACTTCCATGTGATGACTTTTATTTTTGAGATTTTTCAAGGCCACTTCTATTTTTGGAGCCACCTGGATCATTCTTCCCCACTAATGAGTTGTTGGGCCACCAAAAATTTTTCAGTCAATTGGCAAGTTAGGGAATTTCTCCCTCACTTTATCTTTTTCAATTCATCGAGCCTTACTTCGATGCATTCCTTTGAAACCAATACGAAGGTACTCCACGTCTCCCCATCGTAAAATCCTAGTCTTTCTATCACGAATGATGTCCTATGGTAGCTTTTCCAAGTATTTAGGTGCAAAAGCATCCACTGTAGGAACCTGTCCAACCTCTTCGATGTCCATGATCAAAGGATGCTCATAAAGCTTCAAGTTTTCAACGTTCACCACTGAGTACATTTGCATGTATGTTGGAAAATCGAGACCATACTAATTTCATTCTATCTTTGCTAATTTGGAGCCACACATTGTCTCCAACCTAGAATTGGTGATCGACTCAGTGGTTTTAATGTCAGGCTTTGCATTGATCTTGACTTTTCTCCAACTGGTATTGCTAATCTAGTGGATCAAAAATATGCCCAAATTTCAAAGTTGTCTGAATGGATCAAAACCTATATGGCTGGATGGACCTCGGTGATTTGAATTCAGTGCAATTCATTTTCTGAAAAACATATGTCGTATGCTCCTAGAAACGAGTTCTGATTGATTTGTCAAACAAGGGAATTTTGGCAAAAAAGGACAGCTGATTGTACATTTTGGGCTAGTGGAAGGATGCCACGTGGCCTCTCCTTATTGGTTTAACATTTTTAATTTTAATGGCCTATGGTTTCTTGACACTTGGTAGGATTTCATTAGCTGCAAAGTGGTCGATTTTCATTGGTTGGATAATGGGTTAAAGTGGACCAACTAGAGGCTGTCGCATGGTATCTTTGTGGCTACCAAAATTTGGTTAAGGATCAAATTGCATCTCATGTGAATCAAACCTGAGACCTCCTACATATAACCTACGGCCTTTACCAATAATCTGCCCATGTTCCTTGTTTAAATGTATTAATAAAATTTTATAAGAGTTTATGGTAGGCGCACTTTAGGGGAGGGGTAAGGCTAAGGCCTAGCCCCGGGCCACCTTAGTGCCACCTGAGCTCAGGCCGAGAACCAGAAGCTAAGTTGTAGGGGCTAGCTAAGGTGCAGTGATTAAATAGGGTCTTTTAAGCCCACGAGGGTGCGAAGGAGACAAGGGCCAGACAGAGGCCCCCAAAACTCAGGCCCCAATGTGGTCACATGGGCACCACGTGACTGAGATTTTCGGAATAAGGAGCTAATAGAAAATTTAACGAGACCACAAATTGCATCAACGGTCAGTTCAATTGTTGCTTCGTTAGCAATTTTTGGGGCAGATTTGTAGGTCAGTTACTAGACAAGTGGGATTTGTAGAACGAATAGCAGAAAAACTTGGGAAGATGATGACTTTCTCAATTTTGGATCTTTTTGGGAGCAGAAAGAGGGTAGACATAAGTTTTTGACAATTCTAAAGCCATTGGAGCTATTTCTGAAGCTATTCTAGCACTGTAACTTGAGATAAACACCAATTTATGAGCATAATGAAAGAGGCCTAGCCTTTAGAAGCGGGACCAGGAGATGTAGCCCAAGAGGGGTGAAATCCTTCATCATTTTGTTGTGTTTTGTTTGTTGTTATGGTGATGTTGTCTACTATTTTATGCAAAAATTAAATTTTAATGCATGTTTATGTGTTTAAGAATTTAACATAAGAGGCTTAAAAGACCCTATTTAATCACTTGCAATTTATCATAGTCATCAAGCAGTTTCATATACAGATCAATTTGGTATCATATCTTAGGTTCTTTGTTGTTATGAGGGTTTAATTTGTTTGCAATTGTTTCTGATGATTAAAGGTTGAAGCTCAAGGTTGTAGGTCCTCAAGTTGAAACAAGGCGAAGGAGAGCACATTTTCCATTATCTTCACCACAAATTTCACCTCAAATTGTACCTGAAGCTTCAGTAAGAATGTCACATGAAGGAGGGTCTGATAATATGTTAAAGGATGAGAAGTATTTTAGAAAATCATTCTTTGACATGACCCAAATGGTGAAAGTTCTCTGTGAAGAGAGAAACACAATATTGCAAGGTGAGAGCTCTAAGCCTCCAAAGGGAGAGGGTTCTTCAGGAGGAAAAGGAGGAGATGAGGACAAGCCTCCAAAAGGGAATAGTTAAAAACCACCCTTGACACCACCATTATCTTCACCTCCATCCTCACCACCATCTTCACCATCTTCATCTTCCACAACAACCCCTTTACAAATACCTCCACATTCTCCAAAGGGACATGGTAAAACTCCATTTTTAAAACTTGACATAAAATTTGATTTGCCTATGTATGATGGAGAGGTAAATGATGAAAGACTAGATAATTGGGTACATCACCTTGAAGTGTATTCCATGATACAAAGGATCAAGGATGACGACACCAAGATTAATCTTGTCTCATTAAGCTTGGAAAACGCAACTCTTATTTGGTGGGAAGCCAAAACACAACAGGACATGAAAAAGAATGGTAATGTCTTAACCTCTTGGAATAATTTTGTTGTTTCATTAAGAAGAAAATATTATCCTTTAGCATCTATGCATAAATATATAATGGATTGACAAAATTTCAGGCAAGGAAAAGGACAAATTTTTCAAAACTATACTCAAGAATTTAGGAGAAGAGCACTAATATTATGTGTAGATTTGACAACTCAATAAACTTTGTTAAAGTATATTGGAGGTTTACATAGTTACCTAAGACACACTATTCTTATGTTTAATCCCACAAATTTAGATGAAGTTTGTGTACAAGCCACACATCTAGAAGCAAGAGGGAAACATGTTTCAGATGAGAAAAGTGAGAGTTCCCTTGAAATTGGAGAAAAAGGAAAGGGTAAGTTTAAGGGAAAAGGGAAGAGTAATTCTTCTATCAAAATGGAAAAATAAAAAATCACATGCAAACATTGTTTGAAAGATGGCCATGATGAAGACCATTGTTGGAAACTTCATCCAGAGATGAGACCCAACAAACTTAAAAACAAGGAGAAGGAGAAAACAACTGCAATTATAGAACATGACTTAGGTTCTAATTTGGAAGATGAAATAAAGATTACAGTGATGGGTTTGAAAGGTAAGAGCATAGCAAGCACTAGTTCTTCAATTTGTTCCAATGATACTCAAGATGATGAAACAAGAATTGAACATTTCCACATTAAAGTTGTTTCAAAGCATACCAAAATTGACACACTATCTGATAGTAGGTCACAAATAAATTTTGTTTTTGCTGACTTCGTCAAGAAGTTAAATCTAGAATCCATTTCACATTCATGACCTTATCCTTTAGGTTGGAATGTAAGAATGAAAATTTGGAGGTGACAAGGAAGTGCATCCTTAGATTTGTAATCATTGCAAACTTTCTTGATGAAGTTGAACTTAATGTAGTTCTGCTTGAAAATTCTGGTATCTTTTTTGGAAGCCCATATCTCTATGATGGGAGAGAAATCTTTCATCACCATGAGAATAAGTATCACTTATTCAAGAATGGGATTGAGTACATAGTTAGAGTGCATCGTAATAAGATGAGTTTGTTTCTTATGCATGCTTGACAAATGAAGAGAATTGTGAATGCAAGTCAAAATTTTTCTTTGTTAATGTTCAAACATCAAGATGTTGTGAATGAGGTCTTTCATGGAAATGCATCAAACAATAAAATTGATTTCATTAAGGTTGCTAATGGTTGTAATAATTTGTTTCAGGGTTCTAACATGTTTCCTCCTAAAAGAGGTAAATAAGACAAGGAAAAATTGCAGCATCATACATCATTTTTTAACAGTGATGGGAACAAGATCTTAGTGCTAAATAGTGCAAAGGTAAAAGAGCAAGTGCCAAATAAATTTGAAAAGGAGGGAATTGGATCCACAAGTTCTTCTTGCGGGTTTCAAAATTGTGCATAGCGATGGCAAACACAGTTGGTCAAGGGTTGAGCCAAGCACAAGGCAAGACAAGCTAAATATTGTCATGTCGACAATGTTCAAGGTGAGAAAAATTTCAAGTTGTTGAAGTTTCCTTTGATTGATTACCAAGGAAGGAATATGTTTGTTCCTTCAGAGATAGCTTGTTGTTCTACAAATTATGGGAAATTGTAGCAAGATGGTATCTACAACAGCAAGATAGGGTCTCCGAAATCAAGGAAAAAGATCAGTTTTCATGAAAAGCTCGAATTGTTAAATTCAAGAAAATTGTAGTGGGTTGAGACTAGAAGAGTGAGGGATATGTACACTCATCTAATTGTTTAGTAATAAAGAGATTTTGGGGTCCAAGAGCTTCTAGTGGGGAGGAGTGATCTAGTGGATAAAAAATATGCTCAAATTTCAAAGTTGTCAGAATGACTCAAAACCTATATGGTTGGATAGATCACAGCAATCTAAATATGGTGCAATTTGTTTTGAAAAAAATGGACATCGTATGATCCCAGAAACACGTTCTGATAAATTTTTCAAACTGAGGAATTTTGGCAAAAAAGGACAGCTGACTATACATTTTGGGCCAATGGTAGGCTGCGACGTGGCCTCTCCTGATTGGTTTAAAAATCTGAATTTTAATGTCCCATGGTTTCTTGACACTTGGCAAGATTTCATTGGTTGCAAGGTGGTCGATTTTCATTGGTTGGATAATGGGTTGAAGTGGACCAACCAGAGGCTGCCATGTGGCATCCTGGTGGCCACCAAAATTTGGTTAAGGGTCAAATTGCATCTCATGGTAATAGAACTCGAGGCCTTTTACATATAACCCATGGTTTTTACTACTGCCCATGTTCCTCTTTTAAATGTATTAAGAAAAAATTAGAATATTTTATGGTAGGCTCACTTTTGGGGAGGGGTCGGGCTGAGGCCTAGCCCCTGGCCACCTCAGCGCCACATGACCTTAGGCCGAGAACCAGGAGCTAAGACATAGGGGGAAACCCATGACGGTCCATCCCATGGTCATATGACCCCAATGAGATCGAGGGCATAGAGGAGACAAGGGCGAGACATAGGTCCCCAAAACTCGGCCCCCAATGTGGTTAGATGGGCATCACGTGATCGAGATTTTCGAAATAAAGGGCTAATGGAAAATTTAATGAGACCAAAAATTGCGCTGGTGGTTAGCTAAATTTTTTCTTCGTTAGCGATTTTTGGGGTATATTTGTAGGACAATTAGCAGACAGGTGTGATTTGTAGAACGAATAGCTGTAAAGCTTGGGAAGATGATAACTTTCTCAATTTTTGTTCTTTTTGGGAGTAGAAAGAGGCTAGACATGGGTTTTTGACAGTTCTGAAGCCTTTGGAGCTATTTTTGAGGCTATTTGAGTAATGTAACTTGATGTAAACACCATGTTATGAGCATAATGAAAGATTCCCAACCATTGGAAGCTGGACCAGGAGATGTAGCCCAGGAGGGGTGAATTCCTTCATCGTTTTTTTGTGTTTTGTTTGCTGTTATGGTGGTGTTGTCTTCTATTTTATGCAAAAACTAAACTTTTAATGCATCTTTATGTGTTTAAGAATTTAACATAAGAGGCTTAAAAGACCCTATTTAATCACTTGAAATCTATCATAATCCTCAAGAAATTTCATAAATATATCACTTGCACAACCTGGTGAACCATCTAAAGTTTCTGAATGAACTTTTGTGCTTTCTCCCTGTCATCTTTCCCACTGAAATATTCATTTATCCCAAATACCATGTCTAAGGGATCCTTTGGAAAATATGCAAAGCATGTCTCAAATGGTGAGTTCCGAGTGGATGAACGAACTTCTCAGTTGTATACTGTTCTGCATAGGGAAGTTGCTCGTCCCATAACTTGGGATGCTTGCCACAATAGCCTTGGAGTAAATGTATCACTATGCCGTTGAAAACCTATGTCTGTCCATCAGTTTGTTGACGAAATTTCATTCTCCTATTCAACTTGGTGTCCATCATTCTCCATAAATTCTTCCAAAAATCTCCAAGAAAAAGAGAGTCTCGATCATATACAATGGATGTGGATAGCTCAAAGAGTACCCATACAAATTGGAAGAAGAGATTAGCAGTATGCTCTACAGTGACCAGATTTTTACAAGGCATTAAGACACACATTTTTCTAAATAGATCGAAAACAACATACAACTAGCCATGACCTCTCTTAGACAAAGGAAAACTGCCTACAAAATCCATTGACACACTTTCCCATGCTCGACTCGGAATAGGGAGTGGTGTGTAGAGACCCAATTTTCTATTACTGGGTTTGCTAACTAAACACTACACACATTCCTTTACATATAGAGTCACAATATTTTTCATGTGAGGTAAATAACACAACCTATGCAAATAACAAAAATTTTTCCTTGCACCAAAATGACTTGACACAAGATAAGTATGTGCCTCTATGATTACATGTATTCTCTCATTGGTGGGGATACAAAGTTTTCCAAGGTGGTACAAAAAATTTCCTTGCAAATGGTAATTGTCCACCTGCGATCCATTAGCCATCTTTGCATAAATATCCTTGAACTCATCATCATCAACATATTGTTCAACGAAACTTTCAAAATACAAATAATAATTTTGCAAAGCTATAGATGCAGAAATAGGAGGGTGAGAAAGCATATTTTCCACTTTGTTGCTAGTGCCCTTCTTGTATTTTATTACCAAGTGAAACTGTTGGAGGACTCCCATCCATCTGAAATGACGTGCTTGTTGAAGGTTGGTTTATGACTAGAGGTACTACAAGGGCTGGTGATTTGTGTGAATGATGGTCTCCTTGTCGATCAAATAGTGCTTCCACTTCTTCAAGCTTTGAACCAATGCATAAAACTCCTTTTCATATGTGGGATAGTTCACAATAGCTTGGAAGAATGTCTCTAAATGGTAACATACAGGTTTCCTCTACTGCATCAATACTTCTCCCATGGAGTATTTTTGGCATCAATCTCGATCTAAAAAGGCTATTGGAGATCAGGTAAGGCCAAAACTAGTGTGCCAATGATCTTCTTTTTCAGTGTATCAAACGCTTTATGTTGCTTTCCTCCCCATTGAAAAGCTTGCTTCACACTTGTTAATGCATGTAAGGGGGATGCAATGATGGATAAGTTGGCAACAAACCTTATCCAGTATTTTACTACATCCAGAAAGCTACAAACCTCTCTAACATTGGTGGGTTTAGGCCACTTTACAATCACGTCAACTTTAGAAGGATCTATTTTCAATTGTCTACCTTCGACAATGTGACCCAAATAAACCAAAGAGGTCTTACCAAATTCACACTTAGACATTTTGACATACAATTTATATTTTTTCAAAACATCAAGCACCTTTTTAACATGACTCAAATGATCATCCCATGTCCTACTGAAAACAAGAATGTCATCAAGATACATAAGTACAAAATCATCAACAAAAGGTCTGAAAATATCATTCATCAACCACATGAATGTGGTTGGAGCATTACATAGTCCAAATGGAATCACTATTCATTCAAACAACCCTTGTTTTGTCTTGAATGCAATATTCCATACATCCTGTTCTACAATATTGACCTAATGATAGCCACTACGCAAGTCCAATTTTGTGAAATAAACAACATTTTTCAATTGATCTAATAAATCATCAATGTGAGGGAGAGGGTACTGATTCTTCACCATTATTTTGTTGAGTTCCCTGTAGTCCACACACATCCTTCATGTGACATCCTTCTTTGGCACCAACATGATAGGTGAGCCACATGGAGAAGAACTTGGCCTTATGACCCCTTGGTTTAGTAATTCTTGTACCCACTTATTTATCTTCTCCATATCAATGGTTGACAACTTGTACATACCAATGTTGGGTAAAGTAGCATCCTACTACAAGTGAATCTCATTTTGGATCTCACACTTTGGAGGTAACCCATTTGGTTCCTGAAAATTCCCGTCATAGTTAGAAACAATTTTATACAATTCATTTTTATGAGTGGTATCACAACCTTGGAAAGCTTCAAATTCCTCTGCATCTTTTTCTCTCACAACCATGAGCATGCATCCTTTGCTAGAATTGATCAATCTCTTCATTTGACCTACACTTAGAAGACTGGCACTGATTTGGGTGTGATGAGCTCTAACAATGTATTCCACCTCATCCTTCATGATATGATACTTGTTTTGATGGTGAAAGAAAATTTCTTTTCTGTCATACAAATATCGACTCCCCAATACCGTACCACAGATATGCAAGGGTACATAATCAAGATCAACCTCATCTACTAGTTTGGATGCAATCACAAATATAGCTCTACAATGCTTGGTTACATGTAATTTGGCTTTACCACACACCCAACCAAGAGGGTAGGGTTTTGGATCAGGCTTGGTCTCTAATCCTAACTTTTTAACCAATGATTCTGAAATAAAATTTGTTGGTGAGCCTGGATCAAACAAGGTTTCCACTTTAGTATGTTTCATTATGACTCTAATGTGGAACAATTCAATCCCCTTTCATTCACTAACAGGAAACTCATTTGAGGAACTTGTACTTGCATGAAATTCAAATTTTTCATTAGCATGAAGAGAAAGAGTACCTCATGTTCCCACTACTATGATCAGTGTCTCATCACCGGAATCAGATCCAAGGTCATGTTGCATGGTTTCCACCATCTTTTGCTTGTTCTTCCCACCAAGTCTCTTTGATTTCAACTCTAGATGCAAATTCCAACCATTTTCATCATCATGTCCTTCCTTCTTGCAATGTGTGAAAGATGGCTTTGCTCCTTCCTCCTTCTTGGTTGTAGCTACCTTCTTGTCCTTTCACTTTCCTTTTCCCTTGAACTTGCCATTATGAGGTTTGATAGGTGATTTTTTTGGTTGCTCTTCTTTATCATTCTTTCCCCTGCTTTCAAGGTGAATGGCCTTCACACTAGCTGCATTAATAGTAGTAGCCTCAGATAATAAGAAAGAGTGTCTGATGTAATTATGTAAAGCACCAATATATTTTGTTACAATTTCGAGTGAATCAAGTGAAATGCCCAAGTTTAAAGATTGTTTTCTAAACGCTTTTGTGAAGATTTTTACCCTTTATTTGTCTTAAATATTGCCATCCATTAAAGCCTTTTGTCGAAAACCCAAAGGATAAAACCCATCTTTTAATGTAGGAAAAAAAATTGGACCAAGAAGAAAGGAGATTAGCCAAGGTTTTGATGCCTTTTTAAGACTTTCTCTCCCACCACACGAGAGTGGTGCCACTAAGACAAAGAGATGCTAATTAGATCTTGGCCTCATCTTGTTCGATTTGCTGAATATGGAAGTAAAAATTGATCTATCTAATCCAATTTGTTAGTTTCTCTGCATTACATTCTCCATTATATTTGGGCAAATCAAACTTTACATCAAGCTTAAAAAATGGCTTCGTAGATGTATTCCTATGATGCATGTTTGAGTGATGAGAAGAAGACTAAGAATAACTATGAATATAGGATGGAGAGTGTGGTTTAGGAGGCTCTCCTCTTCCACCTTCATGATTTACCGATGCATTTTCATTTGGTTCTTTCTTCTTAGGCTTGATTATCTTCTCATATTCTACAAACAACTTGTCAAATTTCTCTGCCATGGTGAAGACGATCTTGCGATAATTTCTCTCTTCCTCCATTCAAGCTTCCCCATCTACCATGTTTCATCTTCTTGGTGCATGCCCTGCTTCGAGATCAAAATAGTTAATTTTTGCTTATCCTCTTTGGAGCTTGTTCTTGGTTAGCATTCACTCATGCAACTCACATTAATAAGACCTGCTCTGATACCAAACTTGATCTATATATTTTAACTTCAAGGATGCATACATAATTGCATATAAAAGAGCATGTTAACCAAGTAAATTAACACATGAAGAAGAAGAATAAATCATAATGCAACCATGAGATCAAAGACACACAAACTATTTGATTATGGAGTTCACCCAGTGTGGGCTACATCTTTGGGCCCTTCTCAAAGTGGGGAGGCCTTATTTCATGAAATGGCAACAAAAATGAATTACAATCAACTTTACGTCAATGACCCTTATACCTCGAATCTCGGTCATGGATAAAAAATGCAGAGCTTCGATATAGAAATGGACATCTCCAATGGATTTGTGGTACGAAATTGTATAAAAATCACTATAAATTTACCACATTTTGATACTGACACTTCTCGATCCCAAAGGAATCTTCTCAGCATCAAAAGATACCGCTCTTCAAGGTTCCGCCCTCTTGAACTGCTCGTGGTTCCACTCCACAGACCTTTGCTCTACCCTCTGCCCCGTTCCAATGGAAAATGTTTATGGTTTAAATAAAAATCGGATGGTGGGCCTTCCAACAAAGGCCTAACATCCTGTTGGTTAGTGGAAGCAAAGTTAAAATTTTAGTTGGGGGAGGTGTCGGGGTCCAACCCGCAGGCCTCCTCATTATGGTGAATTGTGGTTATATTAAACAGTGGTCATGTTGTTTTTTTTAATACAAATATATTGGGGCCACCCATTGGCGAGCCAGTCCACTTGGGTCAAGTGGGTTCAATCCTCGTCGACTCCCTTTTGGTAGTCGTTGTAATATATATATATATATATATATATATATATATATATATATATATATATATATATATATATATATATATATATATGGAGGTGCGATCATTACACAGTCGAATGGGCTCAGGTCTCTGGTGCCCTGACTGATATATCATATGGTTTGTATATAGTAATATCCAATGTTGTTGGGGGGTGGCAGGGAGGCGGCCCGCCACCCCAATTTTTATATATTTATTTTTATTTTTTTAAACCATACTGTTAAAAACCATTCACTAGATTTTGAGGGTTACTAGAAAAATTAAGGAGGCGAAAAATTTTCCCATTCTGATGGCTGGATTCTGTGCGGCAAGACTCTACTAAATTGTTGCCTCGTTAGTGACTTCCACTTGGCCTAGTTTGACCAGAAATTTGATGGGCTATAACTTGAGCATACGAACTCATATTTGAGTGTCACTTGCACCGTTCGAATCAGGGTGATGAACACTATGATATGGTCTTGGTTTCACCTCCATCTGATTACTTTTAGCTTTAAGCTTTTTCAAGGCCACTTCTATTTCTGGAGCCACCTAGATCACTTACGATACCAATGGAAGATATCCTATCAATATAGCATTAATTTAAATTCATATTTGACACACAAAGGTGTTTTCCGTTGTTATTTTGAGGGGGCTTGGACCCAGGTTAAGAGTTAGCTACACTAACCAACAAAACCCTACACTACCAGCCCTTTCAGCAACAACCAGTGTAGCACAAGTTGCAGTCTCACCCGAGGAAGTTTGTAGGGATATCCCCTCTTTCAATAAGGCGAACAATTTCATAGGGGCTAGGGTTCACGTCGTTGCCTTTATATCATCATACTATAGCTACTTATCTTGAATGGGGACTTCGATCTTCTTCACCTGTGGGTCCTCCTACAACAAATCCCAGAGGTCTAGAGCTTCATAAAATAGCTCACTACACTCCTTTACTGTAGCATCGAGCTTTTCCTTATCTATTCTGATGGAAGCCTCACGCTGCTCTCTTGTGGTGTGGTGGGTTGCAGATTTAATTGAAGCTTAGTGATTTGGAGCTACATATCAAAATGAATTCTATCCACCTATTCCTTTGATTCTCTAAATTCATCTGCCAGCTGGTGCACCTCATCCTCAGAAGCGATCTTTGACTGAATCTAGAGCATGGTGAGCTCACTACATACTTTTGAAATGGCTTGCTCTACCCTTCTTGCAGCTACCTCATCATGGTCATGGAGTTCTCTGTGCTTTTCATTGCACATCTGTTGGTTAGTGATCTGCACATACTTAATCACCATGAGATCTCATTTCTCTCACACCTTAAGCTCATCTTCTACACCCTGATATAGATCATGCAGTGTAGAGAGGGGGAGCACCGCGAGGTTAATACTTATGTATTTGGGCAGCTGAGAACTCTCCCATTATGGGGCCTCATTCAAATACAAGTATTCATCAGGCAGGGGCATAACGCGGAGCTCTGAGGTGAGGACCAACTGCACACTTCCTCATGTCATTAGCTTCGCACTCGCTTGAGATTGTCTCACTTAAACCATGCTCGCTTGAACCTAGCTCGCCTAAACCTGCAACTCTGTGAGGCCCACTTGGACCTTTGACAAGATGGACTAGTACTGATCTTCAATATGGCCCCAAATTTCCTTTGTTGCATTCCAAATAGTGTCTCCAATCTCATCAAGGTCCCCCTAAGTGAGGACCATGTCCTTTGCACCAATAGTCTTATGAGACTTGTGCTTCTTGCGTGCACCTCCCGTACCTGACTTTTATCGCCTCTTAACAATAAAAGGAGAACCCACTTTCTCTAGGTCTAAAAAGGGGTCTTCAGTACCTTGGTCTAATTCTTCGATATGTGTCTCTTCGTCGTGCTTGCCCTCTAGTTCCCACACAATATTCTTCTCTAGATTGATGGTCACCATCTTTTTTTCCTTATGTGTTAGTTTATTGGTGCCTGTTGTACCTTCAGCACTAGTCCAAATGATACCTTTGACAATCACCGTGGGAAGAAGCCAGTCCATCTCCCACTTAATGA
Source organism: Pinus tabuliformis (assembly GCA_031772625.1). Lineage (NCBI taxonomy): Eukaryota > Viridiplantae > Streptophyta > Pinopsida > Pinales > Pinaceae > Pinus > Pinus tabuliformis. The sequence goes on along the minus strand of CM062809.1, from coordinate 209,458,259 downwards.
CTAACCATGCAATATCATCTTCGGTGACCAAAAACAGAAACTTCATCCATTTCTTCATCATATCACACCTCGCATGGATGTATACATAATAGAAATTTTCCTTAAAATCTGCAATGCATCGATATTCCTTGAAAAAAGTGGGTGAAAACCGTGGTTTCTATTTAATCAACATACGCAGTCTTGATTCAAACAATACCAAGAAAATTTTGTTTTCAATGACATAGTCATGGTCCTTCGTTTCCCACAACGAGGAAAATTTTGCAACCTCGCACAAGTCCGGATCCATCGTTAGGAACTGGGAATCCTCTAGCATCCTCCAAGCTATCATCGTGATCAATAACAACAACCACGGATAGTGAAATGCTTTCTCGTCCTCCTAGGCTTCGCGGAAATCCTCCAAGAATTCTTGATAGAGGTACTTGGTCCAATTGAATTGGACCCCCTCACTACACTGTGCAACTAAGGATACCACTGGTGCCAGTATTTCATTGGCACAACACTCTCATTATTTTTCCTGCCAAGATATGTGCAGCAAACCACACATCTTCATCCGATATAGAGCTAATGGCATATCTGTGTGACTTCTTCGCCAACCCGAAGTCACTATTCATATAATCAACAAGCTTTTTCTAATGTGACTTCCCCACAAAATCGTCTGCGGGGTTCATGCCCTGATATGGTAGTGCTATGATTTTGTGGACCAACATATCATCAATTGGGATGGGCCCTCCCAGCCAGAGGCACCCGTCATGAACCAGCGCCAACAACTAGCGCACACAGATGGTATTAATAATGCTTCGACTAAAATGTGTGACATACAACATGTTGAGAAACCTTGCATGCTCAATACCAATCACCGAATTCATTGGTTCTAGCCTTGTGATGCCTGCCCCCTCATAGTAGACTGATTTCATGTATTTACTTGGTTATAATTGTGGAAATTTCTCATGATCCCCAAAATCCCAATCCTCCATCTTTAGAAATGGTAGGCGGGCCAACAAGTCTCCCTCAATAGGGACTTCCTCTAGAAGCAACGGCATGAATATCTTGAATTTCAATGAGTAAGGGTCCTTAGTTACTTTCGCAGTTGGCTTCCTTGGGGATATATACGGCGGCAGCTGAGAAATTGGCTTTATGCCCCCTTTGCTAACATTTTCAATCCCCATACTCATCTCTTCTTCATCTAGGTCTTGGGGTTCCATAGGTTTTTTTTGCTTATCCATATGACCCTTATGTCTATGCTCAGTTGGGATTTTGCGCAACGATTTTCGAACCAGGGCCTATTGTGGATTTTTCTTCTTTGTCGCGAAGGTAGTAGGTTTTTGCCTCAACAACTTGGGTGTTGTAGCAGGGACTGGCGGTGTTGCAGTCATGATATTTCCTACCCCTCCCTTCAGGAATTCTTGCTCAACTTCTGCCTAGCTCAAATAACCGTACATACAACGGTTCACTCGGCTCTTGAAGTGCGACAACACATAACAAATTCTCAAGAAACAAAGTGGCCAATTGTGGAGTGGGTTGAAATATTTATATTCTAATTTGAATTCAAATTGTTTGTTCCCCCATAAATCTCACTCATAAATGTGGTTTTTGTGGCAAATCCTCCCGGATTTGTGCCTTAAATGCCCTTGCCCCACTCCTTTTAATGGAAAAATAGCCATCAAATCAACTATAGTTATTCCAACAGTCATTTTCTAGGCAGGCTACACGGAAATCCTCCTTATGGTGCAGCTACCTCGTTGCAGCTTCCATCTGCGCGTTCCTTCAACACATCGCGCAACCTGCCTTCTTCGACAAATTTTTTCCTTGGTAGCGTAGTTTATAGTCCTGCACTTTCTTTCAACTGTTAGAAGTGCTAAGAATTTTCTGCATCCATGTAGTCATTATGCCGGGGCAGTACCATCCCTATAAACCTTTAGCCAACTTCAATTAATCATGCTCAGAAATAATTTCCCATTCATCTTCGCGAGTTGAACTATACCACCATCTAGAATGTCCTTAATTATATATGGTCCCATCCAGTGCATCTGAAACTTCCATGGAAATTTGGTAAACTTGTTGTCATACATTAGTACTAAATCACCATTTTTGAAGGTGCACTTCTTAATGTGTCAACTGTGCCATTCCTTTTCTCTAGTTTTTTGTACCTGCTGATGAGAACCAGCCAAAAAGCAGTCTTCCTCTAATGCTATCAAATCCACGAGGCATTCCTACATGACGTCACGTTATGACATCTCGATTGTTGCTGCGATTCTTAGGTTCAACACTATGTATTCCATCAGCATTACTGCTTCTTGTCCATAGACCAGTCGAAAAGGTGTTTGCTGAGTGAATTTCTTACAGGTAGTCCTATAGGCCTATAGAACCATTGGTTTGTGCATATCTGAATCATTCCTATTAACATTGCACAAATTTGTAAGGGAATTCTCCGAGATCTTGTTGAAAGATTAAATAGTGCCATTCGCCTAGGGATGATATGGCATACTCTTTTGATGATACATATGGAATTCCTCTGTTAAAGCTGCAATTGTCTCATTCAGGAAGCGTGTCCCTTGGTCACTCATCAGAATTTTGGGCATCCAAACCTTGACAGAATAAAATCAAATATGAACTTCATAGTGGTGTTCATGCTGCAATCCTTCATAGGTTATGCCTAGTCCCATCTAGTTAAGTATTTCATCGTAATGATAATATAACACACTCCCATATTTTTCCCAGGTGGTTAGATAGGTCCAAGGAAGTCAATCGACCACTTAACAAATTCTTTTAATGTGAGCTATGGATTTAATGGAAGTTCATCTCGTCATGATGATCTCCTGATCCTTTGATACACATCACATGCACTGCAGTATTCCTTGAATCTTTATGTACTGTTGGTCATCATAGTCATGTGCGTAGGATTTTTTACGTAGTAGCCTTACCTACATAGTGTCCTTCGGTGACACCACCATGTGCTTCTGCTAGAATACTATGCCTTTCATATTCAGGTACATATCGGTTTAGGACTTCATCTGACCCCATCTTATATATTTGTCCTACAATCACAGAAAAATCGGTAGCCATGACAACTAATTCCTTCTTTTGTTGCATCATATAACCTTTAGGAGCTACATGAGTGGATAAAAAATATATGATGTCTGCAAAATGATCAGTTGCAACCCTGAAAATAAAGAGTTGTGTGTCAGGTAATACTTCCTCAATATTGGTAGGCTCTTCGACATTTTCAATCCACGACAGGTGGTTTGGTCCAGCATTCAATCTCCGAGGCTTTACTATGAGTCTATGACTTCAAAATCATATTCTTGAAAAAGGAGCAACCACCTCCAGATTTCCCCCCCCCCCAGCACAAGCTTATTGACCAGGTACTTCAAAGTAGAATGGTCCATGTACATCTTAAAGTTCACACCTAGTAGATAATACATGAAATTCTATAGTGCATAAACCATGGCCAAACCTTCATGCTCTATGGTTGAGTAGTTCCTTTCAGCCTTAGATAGTTTCTGACTAGCAAAGGCAATCAAGTGACCGATATCTCCTGCTCCTGGTTGTGTTAAGACGACTCCTAATGTTATGCAAGACACATCCACATGCACATGAAATTCCTTCTTCCAATTGGGGAATACGAGGATTGGCACTATAACCATCTTTTCCTTCAGAGTATCCAAGCTCTTCTGACAATAATCATCCCAACAAAATGTAACATCCTTCTTTAACAACTTCTCCATGGGTGTAGTGATCTGCGCATAGGCCTTAATAAACTTTCTATAGTACCTAGTGTGACCAAATGTTGCGTGTAGCTAATTTACATTCCTAAGGGGCTCCATATCGATAATGAAAACAATCTTAACAGGGCCTACCATCAATCCCTACTTACAAACAATGTGGCCAACAATATTCTGTAAGGTACACAAAAAATTCATTTCTACAAGTTCAGAGAGATTTGGTACTTCCTACAGGTATCCAACATTAAGCGTAACTAGGGACATGCCTCTTGACTAGCCAACACACTGTCTAATCGTCAAAGTAAACCTCCAAAACCTTATGAATGAACTCCTTGAACATTGCGACAACTACCCTAGAGAAAATTGCAGGGGAACTTTTGAGTCCGAAGGGCATAACTATATACTAGAATGACCCCCGTTCTATAGCAAATGTAGTCTTGCTTCTATCCTACGATGCGAACTTAATTTGGTGGTATCCCGAGAATCCATCCGTAAACAAGTAAGCTTCTTGTCCGCCGACATTCTTGAGAACTTCATCTGTAAACAGTGTAGGGAATGGATCATGGATGAATGCATCGTTTAGTTTCCACAGATCTACACAAGTTCTGATATCGCCCTTTGTTTTCTTCCCTTGGACCACCATGGGACTGACCCACTCAGATTCCTCTACGGGCTTGATTATTGTAGATGCAAGCATTTTTTTGAGTTCCTCTAGTACATTTTCCTTATATTTGGGGTTCAACTGATATGGGCGATGCTTAACAGGCTTTGAATCAGGTTTTAAATTGATCTTCATTACCCCCAAATCTCCTACTATCCCCTTCAAGTCAGAAAACTTGGTTGGAAATAAGTCCTGATATTCATGTAGTAATTCAGCTACCTTATCCATTGTATCTTCATCCCAATAGTCACCAATGTTTGTGAATTTTGGTTCTGCCTTTGAGCCAATGTTCACCTGCTTTGTGCGCACTAGTTGTGAAATATCAAGAATCTCCACACTAGGTCCCTCAACTTCACGTTGTCCTTATGATTCAGGGATATTAATATTTCTTGGATCCTCATCATCTTCTTTCGCTATAACATTGTAACATTCTAACAAATGTTGTAGTTGTGTAATCTTGTCAGGCTGAACCAACGTGATAGGTTTGACAGGTGTTCAGAAGATTGTTGCCTTAATCTCCTAAAGTACTTCATCAATGCATGAAAACCCATCTTCAAAACCGAACGTGAGAAAGAAAATTTCTTTCATCTCATCCCAATTAGTGGTCCCATGTCACATCTCGGTTTCTAAATACTAGTTCTTCGGGATAACATCTAGGGTATGAACAAAGATATGCACCCACTCAAGTTGAGGTATTTCACCCCATGCCTTAGTCCACTATGCCAGATGTTTGCGTGGATCATCCTTCCCTGAGTTTTTCAGTGAGTCGAGTGTTTGCATAGCCAAATCTTAATCACATCATTTGACGATATTCCTTCCAGTCAGCAAAATTATCCTTGTGCGTACCCCACCATCTTGCAGGTGTAGCTCTTAATGCTAGATCTAAGGCCTGGAACTGATGTTCCTCTGGTACATCCCTTTCAAAATGTTCAATAAATATATTGACATCACCCAAACCATCATAATAGGGTAGCTTACGTACCTCAGTAGATACACATCGTAGCGATTTTGTAAGCTGATTACATCGCAGTGTAGAGACCTCTTGCAACTAATTCTGTTAGTTCTCTAATTCTTCATCCGAGTTTGATTGGCAGGAGTTGTCCTCCCATCTGATCCTTCCATCCGCAGTATGATTGATCCAATATTCATTCCATGCAGTTAAATTATAGATGTGCTCAATGTCATCATCTTCATAATATTCACGATTCAGTTCAGTGTATCGTGAACCTTCAGCTGGATCCAACAGGGCAATTGCTCGAAGTTTGTTCTTATCAAACACCATGCTCACTTCTTTAAGTTGATGATTTTATTCATGTCAAAAGCCCTATCAATCCCGAGCAACACGGGGTATGGATTATTATCATCAATGATCCCAATAACTTCAAAATCAGCCACTGCGCTTAATCCTTCAATATCTACGGTGACTCCATGCAAGTGCCCCATGGGAATTATCTTCTCCTAATTCATCATGCGCAGCTGAATTAGTGACCATTGCAACTTAGGATTTCCCATACATTCCCACATCTACTTCAGTAGTACATGAGCATCAAACCCCATTTCTAGGATTACCTGATCCATTTTGAAATCATCGATCTATGCATTTACTTGCATCTCCTAGAGGGTTCTTTTCCTGGTTTGGTTTACCTTATTGACTGTGCACTGTCTTGGTGATGGCTTATCCTTTCTAGCACAGTTATCTATCAGATGTTGCAATCCCTATATTGCCTTATGATCCCGTAGTAGCTTCATACATGTCTGTATAAATGATTTCAACACTGTAGGGTTTGACTCTTGGGCTACATTAGTATCTCCAGGGTTCTCCTTTCGCAAGGCTATCAACATTAGGTTCGGCGATGCAAAAGCACCTAGAATCATACAATTCTTTCTTGCCTCCATGAATGTCTCTTTTTCCTTATGTAAATCAAACCCATCATTCTTCTCACCAGCTTTTTGGAACCATGACTCTGCTTCTGGTTGTTTACCTTCAACCTTGTCTTCACCATTCACTACACCACTTCACATGACTATGTTGACACTAGGATCATCTTCTCGTGGCTCAAATATCATCATTTGGATATTCTGCATTGTCTGTTGGGTCTTCTTCTATTGCATCTTCACTATTAGGATCGAGCAATCTTCTATAAAATGATCAAACTGACGACAATACTAACTTGAGGGGTGCGTTGGATTTTGACAGTCACGTGCAAAATTTCCTAGTTCTCCGCAGTTGTAACAAATTATCTATCCCTAGCCTCTTGTAGCTCCTCCTCCTCCTCTTACTCGTTCTTGATATCATCCTCGAGTTGTAGGTAAGCCTTGGTCGTTATGCGTGCAGTCTTTAACCTACATCATATACAACAGTGTTATGTCCATCATTAGTTCCTAGCTTCGACAATTCCTTTCATCATGACCAACTTATTTACAAAAGTTACAAAAATTTGCTTCAGAGACTGTATAAAATTTTGTAATAAGGAGCAATTATTGATTGAATTCTATCCTAAAACTTGGCAGATACTACACCAGGTACTTTCACCAGTGCTTGATCTTGCGGAAGATTCTGGATTTAGCAGTTTAGGACCTCCCACAGCTATATAATCTTGGAATATAGGGCATTGATCTTTATGATGGCCTTTCGCCTTGCATTTTGTGCACCAAACTTCAGAGTGTGTCTCTGTCTTAACCTAATTTCCCTTCCTTAGATCCTACAACTCCATATGCAGGCTTGCTAGCTGCGCTTGGACCTGCTGAACTCTTGCATTCATATCTTAGATCAGTGAAGCTTCTAGCTTCATCGTGATTTCCAATGCTTTGGCCTGCGACCCAATCTTCTGCTGGGATAATGGTAATCTTAAGTGAGTTAATATGAAAGCTATGTACGAGTCCCTATGTTGTTCATCCGAGATCTGAAGGTTAGACTAACTTATTAAACACTTAAGTGATTGATCTAGATCCAACACAGATTCATTACCTTTTTCTTAATCTCCTTTATCTCAATCACACACTAAGCTTTTGACTTTGGCTTCGTAAATTTCGTGTTGAGCACATCCTTCATATTAGCCAATGAAGCACTTGGGTGATTCGTGTTGTATCTGATATACTAGGTAAGCATCCTATCTTGTAGCACTATAAATAGATTCACTTTCTTTATATCATCATCATTGATCTACTATGCTTTCCACATAGCTTCTGTGACGAACCAAAACTGTTCAGGATCCTCTAATCCCTGACCCCTGAATACAGGCATTTTTATCGTATTCACCATACTAAATAGCAGAGGTGGAGGTGGAGGTGGAGGTGGAGGTGTAGGTGTATGAGGTGGAGGTGAAGGTGGAGGTGGAGTGGTTGGATGTTGAATTCCAAAAGCACCCTGATCTACAGTCTTCCTCGCACCTATAGGCATACTAGGGCTACTTTTCTCTTCGTCACTTTCGGACTCTCCCAATAAGGGACTGTATTCACTTTCAAAATTTTTGTCTTGATCTACTCTAAATCACTTTCCATTTCGTGTAGATCCAGTTGGACCCCTTTTAAACATTAAGGTAAGGGAATAACCTTCGTTTTGCACAAAATCATTTTAATCCAAGTTTTTAGCGATTTCAAGTACTTACCTCTCAGACCCTTCAAGAATTGTCATTCGGCTTCACTGCAAGACACATATGTATCTATTGCAAATTCAATGATGAAACTGCCCAAGATACTATCAATCCAATAATCAACGACCCTTGAAGCCTTATAATCAGATCTTTCAAGATGTTTGACGAGCTCTGGAGTACACAAAATAGGATTGTCGCAGTTATGAGTAGGTTCACTGTCTGCTAATTTATACAACAACTCGTACAACTCACGGGGGAACGATAAAAACAAAACTCCAAGAACATTTTTGTAAAGATACCTTTGTAACCACTTTTCTTTTGATAAGCATGGATTCCTATTCTGTTGGCTTGTAATCTCATGCAACTTCCGATCTATCCAATTTTTGACTTTCTTCTTAGTCGGTATCCACTTATGCCACATCAGGCATCCATCAGATAGATCCCAGTCCTGACAACGGAACCATTTGTTGGCTTGAGGGGGCTTGGACCCAGGTTCAGAGTTAGTTGCACTAACCAACAAAACCGTACACTACTAGCCATTTCAGCAACAACTCGCGTAGCGCAAGCACCAGTCTCACCCGAGGTAGTATTGGGGGATGCTAGAACTAGGCTTCTGCATCCAGAGGGCTGTGTGATGAGTTTTAAGGCAATTTTTACAATTTTAGTTTAGATTTGACCTTTGCGAACCCTTATTCATGTAACTGAGATGATTTCGAGTTAAAGAAATTTATAAGCTTCGTGTAACTATATAATCATGCATAACTACAGGGGCCCATGCACTCAACTGCGCACTTACCAAGGTCTTTGCACACTCATCTGTAGGAGCCTTCCCCTTCACCCAAAACACAAAAATATCTACACTTACAGACCCAAAATCATATCAAGTGATTGACTAATTGATTTCCTTAGATTTGCTAATACATCTCTTTATATATCCTTCACTATTACAATAACATGGTCTGCAAACCATGGGCGGACCTAAAAAAAATATCAAAACATAAGGGGTTTTGACCTTCCTAAAATCCCTTCACTCCTATTTGACCTGTGCTACTCGTGCTCCACTCCTTAAAATGTGGAGACTTAAAATATTATAACAAAATTTGACCTAGGGGACCCTATCCCAACATTAGTTAAGACATAAAGAAAATAGATGCACACACACACACACACACACACAAGATTTTTCTATTACACACACAAAATCGCACAATTACATCGCGTCTATATGGTACTTATGAGATCCAATCATTTCTAATGTGAGGGATTTTTTTTGAGAAAATATCTCAACAACCTAATTCACCTAACAAACCAATCCTACCTATATTCTATTGTAATCATTGTGTCCAAGTCGCCCCTTTAACGCTTACATTATTACATAAATAAAAAATTACATATAAATCACATCTATCTGATATGGTCTTCATCAACAATTACATCCAATCTGGAACCTCATAGACACCACTATTTATTCACCACCACTCAAGTTACCACTTGACCTCCATTTAAAATATAACTACCTCTGAAAATCATTCACGAACTTTCAAGATCAACAATATTGTATAAATGTCCTTCAGAAAATCACATCAATAAGATTTGTTCAATGTTTTGAACCAACTAATGTGGTTCATCCTGAGGATGGGCCACATTAGTTGATTCAAAATTTTGACCAAATCGTAATGATGTGATTAATCCGAAAGACATTTATACAATATGGATCACAAAAGTCTCAGATCTAACATCAACAATATTGAAAAAATGAGCTAGTTGGACCTTCAACAATAAGAGTTGTCAAGCAATGAACCACTCTATGGACCTACCGCCATCTGTCAAATATTTTTCTTTTGGCTATCCATCAATTTCTAGGAAGGTGGTTTGTATATCGAATGTTTTTAGAAGTTGATTAAATAACTTGACCTCTTAAACACTCAAACATAAGAATTGGTGTTCCTGAAACGGCTTCCATCTTAAGAACTACCAATCTTTTTCACAAACACACAACAATCACCTATCTCACACACATGGATCACATAATGACAAATAGTTATTTCAAAAAAGTTTGAAAGGTTCTACATTGTACTCATCATTACTATCACAATATGAGATTTCCTCAAAGTTGTCCTCCAGGGAATCTTCTAAAGTGGCCATGTTAGGTGATTCTTTTAATTTTTCATTTAAGAGATCTATAGCATGAGTTTTACAATTGAATGTTGTATGTCCATGTCTTCCGAAGCGAAAACATTCAAGTGAGTTCTTATTTTAATTGATCATGTCCTTAGAGAATAGTGTCATCTCATGGTGTTATTTGTCCTCTACACCACCTATTTTCATCCTCTTTTCTTTTGTTAAGACTGTTGATATCATTTCATCTAGTGATTTAGCAAAAGATGACTTAAGGTGAAAATAACATTATCATATTTTGAAGATAAATTGTTTAGAAAAATAGCCTTAGCATCTTCATCTTCTATTTTTGCCCCAGTTTCCTTCAACTTCCTTATGAGAGATTTTAACTCATTTATGTGTGGACAATTATACCCCTCATGCTTTTTAAGTTTGAATAATTGTAATCTCCAAGAGAATTTTGGGTTCACCACCTTTTCCCAAAATATTTTTCTTAACTCTTCCCATATTTGTGCATAAGATTTTTCTAAGTCTATAAGATGAAGTTGTGAGTCTGACAAAAGAGAATCCTATAATAAACTTAGCATTTTCTTCCTTTTTCAACGAATTAATTAATAATTTAAAATCTTGAGGTATTAGTGTTCTCCTTTTACTAAACTCGCATAAGATGCATTTGTGCCTTCACCTTCCATGTTTGGAAGTTTGATCCATTAATTTTTTCAAGCACTATTTGTTCAATGTTTAAAATAAACAACTATTCTATAATTTTTGCCTCATGCACTAGCTCCATGACTCAGCTCTTGTGACAGATCCCGTGTTTGAATCCATTTTTTTCTTTATCGAATTCCAATTAATACGGGCCTTGGTGGTTCTTCTTGCTTCAACCACAAGTGCAGCCTTTCTACAAATGGTCACAATGTGCTCAGACACGACCTTTGGATGATCTTCTCCATGAGATTCGTTAGAAATGAAGACACTAAAATATTATATCTTGAGAGGAGTACAACAAGACTGCTTTCGAAAATTCAATGAAGTATGGACCATCTACATTTAAAATTCCAAAGAAAATGATCTAAAGGGTCACAACAGATATGGCGGCTAACTCTATTTCTCCACAATAGTAAGACCTTCGCCCAACCTTCAATCACTCATGTAGGTTCCCCTATCGATTCCTTATGCTCAGAATTATCCTTCGGAGCAACAAGAAATAACAAGTACTACGATGTCATCGAATTAACAATTGAACACACCAAGTTGAGTTTCGATGGCTTCCTATAATAAATATGAAATTTGGACAATAGGGATCTGCTCATCCTAATCACCAACGCCCCATAGATTTTCACGCGAAACTATAGTCAAATATGTCGGAGGAACTCTAGAAAATTGATGAGATGCAACAACTGGAGGTTGAATAGGTGACGGCCCACTACTGCAATGGAGGAGACGTAATGGAGTAGAACCACACTAACATATGGGTGAACAAATGGGATTTAGAGGATATCCGATGATAGACAGGCGTGGGCTTTACAATCTACCACAAAGAAGAGCTAAGAGATGCTTTTTCTGCAAAGTTTAAAATTCACGAAGGACAAATAATTAAATTGACTTCGAAAAGCCAATTCAACGTCTTTAGCACTAGTGCGAGAGAAATTTCAATCCTCTCACATTTTTCTGGGCTCTCCTGAAATTAGTAAACCTAGAGCTATCAGTTCTTATATCAAAACAGATGGCACACAAGATTTTTTTTTTTTTTTTTTTAATTACATACAAAAAATCACTCAATTACATCATATATATAGTATTTATGAGATCCAGTAATTTCTAATGTAAAAGATTGTTGTTGAGAAAATATATGAAAAACCCAATTCACTCACCAAACAAATTCTACCTATATATTATTGTAAGTCTTATTTCCAAGTAAAACTTAATTGTAATTTTTTAATAGTTTTTATTATGTTTTTCTTCATTAACCTCTTAATTCTTTTTTACATAAAATTCCCATGGTAATAAGCTTCCATAATAGTATTATTATTCCAATTAAAACTTTTATTAACATAAAAAAATACTTATTCTGAATTTGTCATATACTTAAATGGTAAATATAATTACAAATGTTGTGATTCAAAATGTAAAGGTTTTTTTTTAAATGATAGATGCAATATTACCTTTCTTCAATCACTAATGGGAATTACTCATTTATGCTATAATTTAGTAATATTTGTTGAAAACATGTTGATTAAAAATATTTTAAAAACATAATTAATAATCCTTAATTCTTATAGTTTAGTAATTGTATTCCTTATTCTTCAACATTTTTGTTTTCCTAATTAGTTAAAACAAAACAATTATCAGTGCATTAATGTGTTAATTTAATGTTCATTATGTAATGTGTATATAAACTACATTATATTGTCTAATATTAATTTATCTATTATGTAGTATAAAATAAGAAAACAAAGAATTCAACTAAAGTGAAATTTTCTTCAGAAATTAACTTCTCATTGAAGAACCATATTGAAGAATTAAAATATATAGTTGAATCAAACAACTACCCAATAAATCAAGTAACCAACTAATCAATCTATATTAGATCACCTACTAACATAAACCTATGACTACAATCACATAAAAATTACGATTATAGAGATCAAGAATAATTAAAGAATGAGAATTAAGAAATGATGATTAATTAATAGAAATATCACACTTCTTTTCCTGTAGAAAAGCACCCGTAATTTTATTCATAAAAAAAAAGAGAGAACAAAATTACATTTTGCATATGTTGTAAGCAATCTGGATATAAAAGCCTCATTCAATTGAGATAATAAGAAAATTACAAAAAAAAATTACAATAAAATATATTCAAATTTAAGTGTGAAAATTATTCACTTAAATTCGCTTTTTACCTTTCTTTTTTGCACTTTCTACCATCCTTTGGTTCAACAAAACCCATTTCCAATCCACTTCCTTCTTCCTTTCGAGAAATACCTTTGGTTGAGTCTGAAACCTCAAATACATGTTCTCCCTTTATGCCCCACGCTCCATAAAATGCTTAAATATCACCTCATATAATACCCTTATGAATAAGGGTAACAGTTCTGAGCTCTACCGCAACATCCCCTTCTACTTTGTTACCATGTTGAACATGCACATCCACATACCGCAACATCCCCTTCTACTTTGTTACCATGTTGAACATGCACATCCACATCAACGCAGTGGATATGACGACTCTCCATGATATCTTATTTTTCTTTTTTTGAGAGGTGTGGGTCTCACACCTTCCATCATTTTGGCCTATGGGCCTACCTCTTTTGCTCTTTTGTGGTCTTTTAGCCTGTGGACATGTGTTCTACAAGTGTCTTCTTTGGGAGCATATTTGACATTTGAATGTGGTATTATTGTAATATAATACTTGGGTTCACTAATTTTTTTTTTTGTTTCAATGTAATGAGGTTAGGTATACCTTTGCTAAGGTCTATCTCATCACATATTTTGGAAAAAGTGAAAATAACTTTCTATGTTCTTTCAAAGTTGATCTTTTTGAATTTACCTAGAGTATTTCCAATATCCTCTCTCAATGTTGAGGAAAGAATTAGCACTTATCTATCAATTAAACTAAATAATAGATTATTAACATCTACATTAACTAAAGTGACATCACATAACTTGTGGAGTGGGCCCTACCTCCTTAGAATGAGAGTGTTGGAAGAAAACTTAGCAACTAAGAATTCAAATCACTCAACTCATAAATCAATGCGAGAACCCCAATTGTTCACTTTGGTTAATGTGAAAAAATGCTTCCAAGATACAAACATAATGATAATTATTTTCTACATTTGAGAGGAACGATAGTCTTCTTTTATGTCCTTGGAAGACTCTAACTTGATAAAGAAAATAGTTGGGAACATGCGTGAAAATTTAGGATTCTGAAGCTATTCTCAAAATTCAGAACCGTTCTCTAAAATTTATTTCAATGATTTTTTGGGTACCATGAAAGTATTTTTCCTTCACAATACTTTCTAGTATTGCTCATAAAAAGTCAATGAATAAGTTATTTTGTAGGATTTATATAAGAATTTCCCAAGGGAATGAACTTTTCTACCTTTTCAAACCATTTGATCTTATTGATCATCGACGGAATTCATTGAGTCATGTTTAGGTGCAAAATGAGAAACTCCATCATTCTTTAATGAGTCAGTTGATTGTTGATGATATTCATTGAGTAATATATTTTTCATGAAAAAATACAAGGTCAATGATCACTAATGATCCCATTGGAGATCATCCTAATTCATGGCCACATGGACTAGAACACAAGAAACTATGTTAGTTGCCAATGAGTCCATCATTTGATGGAAATATTCAATGGATGGAAACATAAAAATCACACTCTTTTCCATCAATTACCAATGAGCTCATCGACTATTAGATTTTTTCAATGGCTAATCGTGATGCTACATCCTAGGATATGTTAAGTAGCAATTAGTCCATCGACAATCGATGATATTTAATTGGTCAAGTTTATATGACACAATGAAATCCATTGATGGTTAATTGAATCCTTCATGGGTAGAAAATTTGAGTAAATCATGAGACATGTGATAATACCTCCAACGACTCACTTAGCCTATCATGTTCTCGCAACCCAGTGCTTTCCCATCGACTATTGTTGAAATTTTCTTGGTATTATCACAACGCATGTAGGAAAATCTATTGATGGATACCCAAACTCAAAATGCTAGAACATATAAACATTATTGCCATTAGGAGTGTCCATAATAGTTTTAAAGACCTAGATATTGGATCGAAAGTTATTAGTAGTTATTTCATACTATCATTGTATTAAAAGAAAGAAATCTAAACACGATTATGTCATGAATAGAATGGATGAGATGTTTTTTCATATAAGACCCATAAACCACAATTTGATCCTCATTTTTTTTAGCAAGAAGTGTTTTTAGGAGGAAAAGACATATTAGTTGCAACCTCTACTATATACAAATATCCAATTATCTTAGTGTGAGGCTAGCAGTTACATGAATATCATGGTTTAATTGTTGTGATGGTAAGTTTTATTGTTTATAATATTTTAATATCATTTTTGGCTAAAATCATTTTTTTTGTAGGTTCAGTTAGGAAAATACACCTAAGAAATCCCCAATGAACAAATACTTAACAAAGAATCCACAACCCAGGGCTATGGAAGTAGTTGGGTCTTCATGAGCCACACCAACTTGTAGTGTTTTTGGAACACAAGTGTACCAAAACACACCCCCTTTGTTCCGTGCAAAAGATCACAGTCAAAACTTGTGTTGTTACAGCCAAATATGTTGGAGGAACTTTGGAAAATTGATGAGATGCAAAAATTGGAGGTTGGTGACGACCACTACTGTAATGGAGGAGACTTAATGGAGTAGAGCCACACTAACATATGGGTGAAACAATGGGATTTAGAGGATATCCCATGACAAGCATGGGCTTTACAATCTACCACAAAGAAGAGCTAAGAGATGCTCTTTCTGCAAAGTTTAAAATTCATGAAGGACAAATAATTAAGTCGACTCTGAAAAGCCCATTCAACATCTTTAGCATTAGTGCCAGATAAATTTCACTCCTCTCATATTTTCCTGGGCTCTCCTTAAATGAGTAAACCCAAAGCTATTAGCTATTATATCAAGAAAGAAAATAGATACACACAAGATTTCTTTCTATTACACACAAAAATCACTCAATTACATCATGTATATATGGTATTTATGAGATCCAACAATTTCTAATGTGAGAGATTGTTGTTGAGAAAATATATGAACAATCCAATTCACTCAACAAACCAATCCTACCTATATACTGTTGCAAGGGTTATTTCCAAGTAAGACTTAACTGTAATTTTTTAATCGTTTTTATTATTTTTTTCTTCATTAACCTATTAATTTTTTTTACATAAAATTCGCATCATAATCCACTTCCATAATAGTATTATTCTTCCAATTAAAACTTTTATTTACATAAAAAATAATTATTCTGAATTGGTCATGTCCTTAAATGGTAAATATAATTACAAATGTTGTGATTCAAAATGTAAAGCTTTTTATGATAGATGCAATATTATCTTTTTCCAACCATTAATAGAAATTACTCATTTATGCTATAATTTAGTAATATTTGTTGAAAACATGTTGATTAAAAATATTTTAAAAATATTATTGATAATCCTTAATTTTTATGGTTTAGTAATTGTATTCCTTATTCTTCAACATTTTTGTTTACCTAATTAGTTAAAACAAAACAATTATTAGTTCATTAATGTGCTAATTTAATGTTCATAATGAATTTTCCAAGTGATTATATAATGTCTATATAAACTACATTATATTGTCTAAAACTAATTTATCTATTATGTGGTATAAAATAAGAAAACAAAGAATACAAGTAAAGTGAAATTTTCTTCATAAATTAGCTTCTCATTGAAGAGCCATATTTAAGAATTAAAATACATAGTTGAATCAAGCAACCACCCAATAAATCAAGTAACCAACTAATCAACCTATATTAGATCACCTACTAACATAAACCTATGACTACAATCACATAAAAATTACAATTATAGAGATCAAGAATAATTAAAGAATGAGAATTAAAAATGATGATTAATTAATAGAAATATCACATTTTTTTCCCTGAAGAAAAGCACCCGTAATTTTATTCATCAAAAAAGAGAGAACAAAATTACATTTGCATATGTTGTAAGCATTCTCGATATAAGTGCCTCATTGAATTGAGATAATAAGAAAAATATAAAAAAAAACTTACAATAAAAGATATTCAAATTTAAGTGTGAAAATTATTCACTTAAATTCACTTTTTACCTTTCTTTTTTGCACTTTCTACCATCCTTCAGAGTTTGGTTCAACAAAACCCATTGTCAATTCACTTCATGCTTCCTTTGGAGAAATATCTTTGGTTGAGTGTGAAGCCTCAAATACATGTTCTCCCTTTATGCCCCACGCTCCATAAAATGCTTAAATATCACCTCATATAATACCCTTATGAATAAGGGTAAGAGTTCTGAGTTGTGCCACAACATCCCCTTCTACTTGGTTACCGTGTTGAGCATGAACATCCACATCAATGCAGTGGATAGGAGGACTCTCCATGATATCTTATTATTCTTCTTCTTAGAGGTGTGGGTCTAACACCTCCCATCCTTTTGGCCTATGGGCCTACCTCTTTTTCTCTTTTGTGGTGTTTTAGCCTGTGGACATGTGTTCTACAAGTGTCTTGCTTGGAAGCATATTTGACATCTGAATGTCGTATTATTATAATATAATACTTGGGTTCACTAATTTTTTTGTTGTTTCAATGTAATGAGGTTAGGTAAATCTTTGCTAAGGTCTATCTCATTACATATTTTGGAAAAAGTGAAAATAACTTTCTATATTCTTTCAAAGTCGATCCCTTTTAATTTACCCAGAGTATTTCCAATATCCTCTAGGACATTATCAAAATATCAATGTTGGGGAAAGAATTAGCACTTATCCATAAATTAAAATAAATAATAGGTTATTAACATCTACATTAACCAAAGTGACAACACATGACTTGTGGAGTGGGCCCTACCTACTTAGAATGAGAGTGTTGGAAGAAACATTAGCAACTAAGAATTCAAATCACACTCAACTCATAAATCAATGCGACAACCCCAATTGTTCACTTTGTTTAATGTGAAAAAATGATTCCAAGATACAAACATAATGATAATTTTTTTCTCCTTCTCAAAGGAATGAGACTCTTATTTTATGTCCTTCGAAGACTATAACTTGATAAAGAAAATAGTTGGGAACATGCTTGAAAATTTAGGATTCTGAATCTATTCTCAAAATTCAGAACTATTCTCTAAAATTTATTTCAATGATTTTTTGGGTACCATTAAAGTATTTTTCCTTCACAATACTTTCTAGTATTGGTCATAAAAATTCAATGAACAAGTTATTTTGTAGATTGATATAAGAATTTCCCAAGGGAATGAACTTTTCTACCTTTAGAAAACCACTGATCCTATTGGTCATCGACAGAATTCCTTGAGTCATGTTTAGGTGAAAATGAGAAACTCCATCAATCTTTGATGAGTCAGTTGATTTTTGAGGATATTCATTGAGTAGTATATTTTTCATGAAAAAAGACAAGGTCAATGATCACCAATGAGCCTATTGGTGATCATACTCATTCATGGGTCACATAGACTAGAACACAAGAAACTATATTAGTTGCCAAAGAGTCCAACATTTGATGGAAATATTCGATGGATGGAAACATAAAAATCACACTCTTTTCCATCAATTACCAATGAGCCCATCGACTATTAGAAATATTCAATAGGTCATGAATTTCAACACTATTTTTTTCAATGGCTAATCATGATGTTACATCCTAGGATATGTCAAGTAGAAATTAGTCCATTGACAATCAATGATATTCAATTGGTCAAGTTTATATGACACAATGAAATCCATTGATGGTTAATTGAATCCTTCATGGGTAGAAAATTTGAGTAAATCATGAGACGCGTGATAATACCTCCAACGACTCACTTAGCCTATCATGTTCTCGCAACCCAATGCTTTCCCATCGACTATTGTTGAAATTTGCTTGGTATTATCACAATGCATGTAGGAAAATCTGTTGATGGATACCCAAACTCAAACTGCTAGAACATATAAACATTATTGCCATTAGGAGTTCCCATAATAGTTTTAATAGCCTTGATGAGTGATGAACACATGAATGAAATATTGGACCAAAAGTTATTAGTAGTTATTTTATACTATCATTGTATTAAAAGAAAGAAATCTAAACACGATTATATCATGAATAGAATTGATGAGATGTTTTTTCATTTAAAAACCATAAACCACAATTTGATCCTAATTTTTTTAGCAAGAAGTGCTTTTAGGAGGAAAAGACATATTAGTTGCAACCTCTACTATATACAAATATCCAAGCATCTTAGTGGGAGGCTAGACATTAGGTGAAATATCATGGTTTAATTGTTGCGATGGTAAGTTTCATTGTGCTTATTGTTTATAATCCTTTTAATATCATGTTTTGGCTTAAATCATTTTTTTTTGTAGGTTCATTTAGGAAAATACACCTAAGAAATCCCCAATGAAGAATTCCATAGCAAAGAATCCACAATCCAAGGCTATGGAAGTAGTTGGGTCTTCACGAGCCACACCAACTGTTGTAGTGCTTTTGGAGCACAAGTGTACCAAAAGATACCCCCTTAGTAGTGGATTGTTCCCTACAAAGGATCATAGTCAAAACTGGTGTTGTTAGTGGACAAACTTAGATAAACACAACATTGTAAATAGTGGAAACAATGTATACATAAACATAAACTAAATAAAGAGGTACATAAAAAAAAAAAATGCTCAAATGGAGCAAACACATCAATAATATATGGAAAAATCTCCCTTTATTGATTGTTGGTGGTAGAGGTTGAACACAATATATTAATCTTATACACTTGAAGAGAATTATTTGAACTATGGATCTCAAAAATCGTCAGCAAGGGGGGTTTCTTTCCTCAATCTCTTTGCAAGTTTCTCCTCCCTCTCAAAGAAGTGTGAAGACTCTCCAATGGTGGATTCTTCTTCTTTCACTGAGATGATGGGTTGCTTAGAAGAAATATGACCAACATGATAGTGATATTCACTTCTTTGGCTTCAACAATGCAATGGTGCTTTTCTCAAACAACAATTTGGCTAGCATAACAATGTCTCGTGTTTTGGTTCTCCCATGGCCTGTTTATGTAGAAAAAATTTGAATCCTTCTTCCATCTCTTGGTACATGTATGATAAAGACACATGAGTAGGACAAGATGATTCCATTGAGGGCTGCATATCTCCAAGGTGACTCGAATTCGGTTGTATTGGACTGAACTCATGTTAGAGAATCGACCCCAAGTGTGTAAAGTGGTCCCGGATCACTGAGTCATCATTTTCTGCAACCATGCGGATTTTGGAGGTTATTCCACGTGCATGTGTTTATCTAAGAAACAAATGTGCGACCTTTAATTGTTTTTCCTTTATAAACTTTGTACCTTAGGATAACTTTGATCTTTTAAACTTCATAATGTATTTGGCTCGAAAATGTCCACCTATGCATTCTACTTGACACTTTTAGTGTCTTCTCGATTGTACTAACAGGTGTATGATTTTTTTGTTTTAACAGTTGCCCCCTGATGTATAAGGCTGGGAGGAACCGTATAGCTTAAATACATCACGCTTTCTTTTCTGATGGAGAGTCTGATCGACTTTTTGAGAGAGACGATAGCTTGTTGTGGATATGAGTAGAGAAAAACCCCTTGACTGAGTATCAAAGGTAACCATGCTCTGGTGAAAACCTACAATCTGGAAAAAGACCAATTGTGGTCTACTCAGAATTGTCCCATTCTCATTATTATGGCTAATCAGACTTGATTACAATCTGGAAAAAGACCAATTGTGGTCTAGTCAGAATTGTGGTTATTGACGTGTTGATATCTGATGATGATAATTGCTGACACCCTCAAGGGAATTTTTTGGTCCTATAGGCATAATATGGTTCCATTATGCATAGCCATGGTCAAGCACTATTGACTGGGGTGTTGTGGTATGCATAATTCTTCGGTTGTGGGTACCTCCTCTGTATCATAATGTAAGCACTGTTGAATGAAGTGCTTAATGATGTGTGGGTCTCTGCCTAAATGGATGAACTACAATAGTAACTAAGTATGGAACCACCTTAACATGAATGCTTGAGTTGGCATTGAATGTCAAGGGGACCAATGACATGAGTGGGCACTAATGGTTCCCATTGTTCCACCCAAGGATATTCCCTTTGATGAGGGGGAGTATCCAAGGTACTACCTCTTTCCTGGAATACATTTGTTGAAGTCGACAGGAAAAGGTGCATTAACCACCCGACATGGTGAATCAGGAAATCAGTGTGAGATATGAACAAGTTGTAATAACTTGGGTCAGATAGGTATGATAGTGAGGTTTGTCGATAAGGAAGATATGGATAGTTATCCTGCGGTTCGAGCTTGATGTTCCAACGGTGGTAGTCAAAACATGTTTACTGATGGTGATTGTCCTGGAGTCAATGGGATTTCAAGGATGGGTGTGAGCAGGTTTTGATAGGCATCTAAAAATGTAAGGTGTTCTGTTGGTGAGACATAAGTTGCGACCATAGGTGACTAGAGACTTCTGCCAGGGGCAGGTCATTAATTGTAAACACAAAATATGGATCAAATATTTTTTTTATTTATTTTTTTGCTTTTTGAAAAAATATTTGTACACTTCCCAAAAGAATATGAGGGTTATTTGGATGTACATCCATGAAGATAGCTGGCCTATGATGATGGTAACCTGCATAGAGGTATGGTGTATCGTCTAAGGGTGGGGTCCCCATTGGGCTATCTCTGTTTTGGGTTGGTGAGATGGGTGATGTGATAGAAATGGGCTATGTAATATGGATGAATGATAGGCCAAATGTAGGACACAGGGGTGCATCCGTTCAGTACCTGTGATAGAACGGGAAATGGGATGTATGAAAAATGAGTGTAGCATAATGAGGCTAAACTTAAATATATGTACGTGAGATGGTTCCTAAGTTGGAGTGATGGGATCATGGCTCTTTTTAGTGAAGAGGGGTTTACCAAGATTAAGGGAGCCATGAAGGGTGATCTATCGACTGACATGAATGTTTATAATATGCAAGGGTGAGATGATGATAAACATGGTTGAGATGATGGACCTTATGGTGCCTTTTGGAGAAATGGTGTCAAGATATGAAAAGATTTGAGGAAGTCTATCATGCTGATTGGAGAATGATACTTGCTCTATTGTTAGCTTGACAGATCATTGGTGGAAGTGGATCATGCACGATGTTCCTGCAAAGGATACAACCAATACCACAAGTGAAATCTTTGTTCAAGACATACATATATAGTGAATGATATAGATTTAGAGAGTTGGAGAAGTACCTAACATCAATTTCTTAGTGTGCAATAGACCACAAAATGATTATTTTCATTTACCGGAACACAGGGTTCCATGATGAATATGGTGTGGCACTGATCTTTACGTCTCTTCTGATTTTTAAAAAAGGGATTTCCCGAGATTTTATAATGGACCCTAAGAGATGGCGAAAAGGGAAATAAATAGGGCGAAGGGTCCCAAATATCACTCATTTTCATTGCTGAGTTGTGGAGGTCAGAGAGCATCCTTGGACCTTTTCTTGTCATTGTGTTCACCCTGAGTACCTGGGATTCACATGGAGAGATCTAGGTAAGAGTTTGTGCCCTGGCCTTTGTGAATTTGGTAGTTTCTAGGTTACGTAGGCTGTGCAGGAGTCCCTTGTATTACCTATTAGGGTTAACCTAGTGTGGCCACACAGGAGACTCATGAGGAGTCATGCAGTCACCACGCAATCATTGGGGTTTTGCACGGTGACCTTGCACAAAGGGACTACTCAGATGTTCACATCATGTGTCTGAGAGAAGTAATGTCGTGGTGGGGTTCACCACAACTTAATTGGTGGTTCGCGGACTAAGAATGTGCCTGTTTTAAAGACAAGCGTGCGTACTGTGCGCCTATTTTGGAAACATGTGCACTATGGGCCAAAATTACTGATATTTTCCCCTTTTTGTTTTTTGAGAACCTAGGGGGGTTTATTTTTTGACTTTTGGTATCCTGGGTGGCAAGATGATCTGGCGAGAGAGAGATTGAGGGAGGCTCTTGACTGCCATTGCACAGGATCCTATAATGATTCAACTGCTAGTTCAGTGGGGATTTATAAAGTTTCTTCAGAACCCCCTATTGAAGTTGTAGGACCAGTTACTATGGTTTTTAGTGCGATGTTGGGACCTAGATCATCAGATGATGGTCATCCAACTGACCGACCTACTGATATCGGTTCATACCGATATCTATTTCGTCACATGTTTGATGCCTCGAGGGGAGGTGCTTCCTTATCCACTGCTGAAAGGGCATGTGCATATTAGACACTGGGTTGAGATGGAGGGGGAGGGTAACTATGGACCAAACCCCTATGATGAGGGTTGTATTAGTATTGCAATGGTTTTGGATTTAGTCGAGTAAGAAACACACTATGATCATTAGACTAGTGGGGTTGGCATATCCCCACCGATGTTTGAGGCCCCTAATCCATGTATAAATTGGTGGCCACCCACCTATTCCACTTGGGCACCCACCATTACTTCTTTCATTTTTTCAGTTTCCTTAATTGTAGCACATTTTACTATTTTTGGTAGTTTTTTGGGTCCTGAACTTCTAGAGTCGTTTTGAGGCCCTAAACGATGTTATTTTGGAAAATCATCATCTGAAGATATGAGGTTTTGTCTCAAGATTTTTCGTTGCCAATTATAGTTCTCGGATAGATCTTTCTAACAAGGTATCATGTGCATCAAATGAAGATTGTATGCCAAAGTTATGACCCTAGGAAGTTGATGTACCAATTTATCTCAACGGGGGCCTGTTATCCTCCACAATATCCCAAGGCTGAGAAGGGAGATCAAAGGAGGTAACCTCAAACCACTTAGGGTTCAAAAGCTAACCCTGCTAAAACAGAGAGGGATCTCTCTATGAATTCACATTCAATGATTACTAGAATGGGAAAAGATATTAGGCTAGATATGTTCAGTGCTAGAGTTTTGAAGATATTAGGGTTTTGTTCGATCAAGAGTGAGAATCAAGGAACTAGGTCAGGGGATCAAAGGTTTCAGCTGCAAGAGATATAAGGGAGGAGGGTAGGTATGATTTTGTGATAGTTTTTGTTTTTTTCGATGTAGTGTAGGGTGGAAAAAACAGATATCAAAATGAGCATGTCAGCATGAATTCATTTATTAGAAGGAAAGTGACATAAACATGAAGTTCCTAACAAAATAGAGCGTAACACTAAGAATTCTATTTATAACCTTTAAGGAAAATCATTGAAAAGCATAAACATGGAAAGATAATGGAATTATCATCCATATAAGACTATAACTGAGAAAAAACATGATCACAACCTCACAACACAAGAATCCCTGAATAATAGGTCCAACTGTTTTGAATTTCTGCAAAAGTGATGAAGTACAAGCTCCAAGAGTTCTACTCACTCATGTCCAACCTGTTCTATGACTGAAAAACTAGATACATATAGACAAAAAACCATCTTCCCCTCTCTCAGGGTTGAACCCTTCAGTTTAGGAACTGATTACATGAGCTGTTCAATAAAACCATAATGTCTAGGGAGGTTAAAACAAATCCTCCATTTAAACTTTGACTGAACTGCTCTGATAAATGAGGCCTAAATATACATAAAAACAAATCTAACAAACTTATTTACCTCACATACAACATAATTTCATAAAAAATAAGTAATTACATCATGATAACTCGAATCTAGCTCATAAAATTTAGAAATAGTGGTTTCAGGCAAAAGCACAACGAATTCAGGAAAAAGCGCGGCGTGTCTGGAGAAAGTGCAGCGAAATTGGTAGGATTAATTTTTGGAGACCTTCCCAAGGTCCAATCTTGATCTAAAATATGGTAGAGATAGTTTTGGATGTCTACTACATGATAGAATATTAAATAACTTAGAAAGGTTTCTACTAGCCCTCTAAAACTTCATTCTCCCAGAGGTACTCCCAAAAGTGCAACAAGCTCTTCAAAAAGAGGGCAGAGAGGTGATTTTTGAGTAATTTTTGGCCTTTTCAACCTACCAAAACCTGCTGAATTTTTCTCCCAAGGGATATAAATGATGTACGATTGATAAGGAATCCAAATAGCAAACCAAATGTCAGTTGGATCTCACCATAAAAAGAACAGCATGGGGGCATACTATGTTTTTGACCTAGCGATTGTCTAAAAAATTTCCAAAAATTTTGGGTTTTCTACAAAAATTGGGCTCAAAGATGGAGCCATATATCTCTAACCATAACCCTTTTTAAAAAAATGAGAGAGGGTTTTGTTTCTTTGGTATGTTATGAAAAAAATCCTCATCCATACTTCGAAAATACTTTCCCATTTGTTCAGAATCCAAGTTTGAAGTTTATCGCAAACAATTGCAAAAGCGCAACTTACTCACAACAAAAGCGCAGCGAAAAGTTTGGAAAGTGATTCAGAGGCTTTCCCAGAGGATTTTTGGGATGCAATTCATATGGTTAGAAATCTTAGTATGTTTTCTATATAATAGAGTCATCAAGTACTGCAAGAACCTGCTGTAAGACACCTAAAAATCCAATATCCCAAGACTACAAAAGTGCAACAACTCTCCTATAGCAACTGTATTTTGGGAATTTCTCCCCAATCATAATACTTGTGGATAAATGGAAGGAATTTTTTGTTCCTTGACCTAGAATTGATAAAAACCTCTTTCACGTTTGTAAAATTCATCTCCATTTGGCCAGAAACACATTTTTGAGCAAACTTGTCCCTATGTGCAACAAACGATTTGTCAATGTCCCTTTGACCTAGTGGAGGATATGGCTCACTCTCTTCCTCTTTCTGCCTCTTGAGACCTCCTATCCTTGGATTCCTTTATGCTTCCCCTTCTCAGTAGTCTCATAATCCATAGTAAACCCTATCTCAATGGGAAGGGAAATTAGGGTTTGGTGTAGGGAAAGACAAGGGATTTGGGCAGTTTCTGAAATTCAGGGAGATGAAGGGGTTTTAGGGTCTCTAAATTATTAGGAAAATTATAGGGGGTATGGATAGATGTTAGGGAGTGTAGGGACATGAAATTTTATGGAATGGTTGAGGGTAAAGGGTGAAAAAGTGGAAAAAGTAGTCCTAGCATAGGAATGCATAGTAGGGACTAGGGTTTGTGAGTAAATGTGATGAAATGAGGAATTTTATGAGGAAAAGTGTGGGAGATGGTGTATGAAGAATGTAGGAGGGATGATGAGTTCCAACAAATTTATCCTTTGTCTTTTTTCCTTTTATGATCTTAGTTGACCTCTTTCGAGTGGGGATAGGACCCACTTGTTCTTTTGAAGAATGACTTTGCATGTTTGAACCTTGTTCTTTTAAGCTTTTTATGAGCATTATTACTTTTTGATGCCCCAAAACGCTTGAAAACATCATTTAGAACATTTTTACAATTTTTCCACTTCCATTCATGATGACCTAAGTGTTGCATGACCCTTATTTGATTTTCGATGGTTTTACTCCTTCATGACACCTAATGGACCATGAAACCATGAATTTGACCATTAAACCTTTGAAATGACCTTTGACCAGGCGATGATAATTGACATTATGATTCTATCCATGACTCATGACTCATGACCATACATGATGGCAGTACCAAAATTACTTTTAAAACCCCAATCATGATGGAAGAGGGAAAACACCTAAACAAGCTAAACGAGTGACCAAATTTTTATTTTGAGACCCTAACAAAAACCTTGTAAGAGCATATTTGATTAATGGTGACTGGCAAGATTGACAGATACTAACATTGGCTCCAGTTGGGGATGGCAGCTCCTTTAGGAGGTGTCAAGAACACTCTATACCAAGTAGCCTGATCCATTGGACATGGAGTCAAAAACAAAAAGACCAAACTCAAAATTAAAAAATGATCGACAAACTGAACTAACTTAACTCTAAAACTAACTATTGACTTAACTTACTTATGGCAGTAGACCATCGAGATCTTAGGGCCTTCACCTCAAGCTTCAAATCTTGATGACAACTGCCCACCTACTCAAAATATATATATAATCATGTGAAATGATCGCTCCAGTGTAACTAATCTAGCAAATGGCTACTTATTTGAATCATGCTCCTACTTTCCTTGAGAATTGGTGAGCACCAGTGTTGCAGCAATAATGTTGCAACTCTTGGGCTACCTACTTTACTCTTATCAACCCGGTAGTTCGTAACAAACTTGGAAGCAACAGTGTTGTATGCACAAGTACTAGTTCGTGCTGTAGGCTTTCACTTGGTCAGCTGGTGCAAGATCATTAGGAGCTCAAGCCAACTTCTATGGATTCCAGAAGAAGCTCTATATGTGATGAAAGAAAGGAAATATTACTTTATAGAGGCTACTCTAATTGCAGAAAGGAAAAAGACTGAAATGTAAAGTAAACCTAGCAAACCCTACTTAACCAACTAATACTACTTTTGCAGAAAGCACTATGAAAACCATGAAATGAATTCCATTACCTACTCAAGGAAGTAAACAACATCTACTCAAGCTATTTCTAAAAGTAAATGAGCAAAAACATCTTTTTGGATTTTTATGTATTTTTATGTGAAATTGACATGCATGTATTTTATTGTGTGTGAAGGTGGAAGCGAATAGGTGGTGTTGAAGGGTGACTTTGGGGTTTGACGAGATGTAGGATGGTGTAGATGTGTCCTAGGAGGTCTTGGGTGGCCTTTTGGAGGTTTTTCCCACACTCAGCCTTCAAAAGAAAGCCTACAGGAAAATCTACAGGAGGACACACAGGATCTACAGGAGGTCTACAGGAGGTCTACAAGAGGATGTCGAGAGAAGTTTCGAAGGTTTTGAAGTGTGAGAGTGGGTGGAAAAGGTAGACGAATAGTTGGATGATGTGGATGATGTGTTAGGGCACCTAGGGTCCACCAAGGATCACTAGGACAGGGAAAGATGATTGGGAGAGAGGAAGAAATCCTATGGAAAAATTCAAAAAACTAAGGCAGATTTGAGGTGAACTTTAGGCGACCTGTAGGGCATGGAGCGGGGAGAGAATGTGATGGCTTATAGGCTGACCTACTGTGAGAAGAGATCTACTACAAAAGAACTGACAGTCAACCAATAAGATCAAGCAAGCAAGGAAATGAGTACATTAAAAAATAGAATTTTGCATCAAGCTAGGATAAATTATGAGCTATGGAAGTAAATGCTGAAAAATGCTACAAGGAGAGAAAGCATGGAAGAAAACTTATTGCAAAGACAGAAATGAGCATGGTGAAAGAGATCTAAAGCAAAGCATTAACCTTCAAAGAAACTGCAAACACTAGAAATCCTATGGAGAAGGAAAATCTATGTTTTGGGGGCAGCAAAAGGGGCTTTGCCTTAATTCATAGTCCAAAGGGAGGAAAAGAGGCCAAGGAACTGTTGCTAGCCTTTTGAATCTTATTTCTATCATTACTTAACCTACTATAGAAAACACAAATGAAAGAAAACTACTAACCCATCAAAAACAACCTATTCTTAACCAAGAAAGAAATTCATCTGACAACAACTAATCCGTAAACTAAAAAAAAGCATATAAATACAAACAAAGAGGAGCTTGGCTACTTGGATTGGGCCCTAACCCAAGAGCTTAATCCCTCTGAGGTAACTCAGTGCTAGCTCAAAAAGGATCTCGTCTTTATTATCAAAATAGTAATATGATAACATGAAACTGTCACCAAAAGTAAGCTCGAAGTTGAGCAGATTTTTACAATAGTAAAAGTACAACAAAAATCTGACAAAAATTCAACCCTAGTGAGTTCCTAGGCCTCTCTACTTATACAAATGAAGCTCCCAATAGCTTCCTTAAAATCAAGGCGTCTTGGCTCTCAAAACTCGAGATAAACATAAGTTATCCTCCACTTGCTTGGCTACCTCCTAGTGCATTGATTTGGTTGTTTGTACTCCGAGCTACTTGAAGGGGAATTCAAAGTCAGGAGTAATAAATGAGGGGGATTCCCTCCTATAAATCCTCTCCTTTGTCCACTTTGAATTATTGCTACCAATTTTCCATTGAATCTTTGACTTTGTCTTCAAAATTCAACAAAAATATGCATTAAACACATATTAGACCTCATGGCATCATAACTAACTAAATTCACTCCATAAGCATAAATATAATTAAAAAACATGCAATAAGCTAAGAGAATGGTTGATTTAAATATGTTAGAAGGAAAAATGAGCCCATATAATTACCCATTTATGGGGCTCATCATCATCCCCCTACTGAAGGTGTTGCTCTTCCTCTGAACAACTTAGTCCATCTCCTCATCTTTGATGGCCCTGGTGGCCTATCTAGCATCCCAAGCTTCTGATGATGTTTCCTCTTCCTTGTCATAGAAGCCTACTTTTCTTTCTATCTCTTCCCACTGCCTCACCTCTTCTTCTTCGTTTCTCCCTTTTAGCATTCCTAACAGCATTGGTGGACTCAGTTTGAGGCCAATCCAATTGACCTGCAGCCTCTACATTGAGTGCTTGTACATTGGCACTCTCCTTAGTGCCTCCTTCATCCTCATTGGGGAATGATATTCCCTGATATTCAGATTTTGTGGTAAGGTGTTCCATCTCCTCATACATGCATGCACATAGTCATCCCCAAGTAACCTTTCCATGTCCTCAAAATGTGCAATGCACTGTGCTTGATCACTTATATATCTAGGGGCAGTTTGAGGATTATTTGCAAGCAACTGGTGTGTGCTGATGAGAGCCATGGGATCTGATGGCTCAGCTCTGATCATTAGTGGCTCATTCTGCTCTCTGATCATCAATCTTTTTACTTCAATTGCCCTTAACTCCTCATGTTTCATCCATGAAGCCATGGCCATTAGTTGTAGGTCCCCCAACCTAGCATTGGGGTCCCACACATTCATGTTTGTGAGGTCCATATTATGCAGGTAAAATTTTTCCATTTTTTCCTTATCTTCTGTTGTGTTGTGGTCACACAAGTCCATAAATTGTCTGTAATCTTGAAAAGGGATTGTGCCTCTTTGTGCCAAAGTCTTAATCTGAAATTGTAGCCATTGGTCCTTGAGGTATAATCCATAGGATTTTGCTTGTGTTCTACATTGCAGTGCCTTCATGGATAAACTAGCCATGCATGCTAGCTGGGTCTATTTTTCCTTTAGCTACCTCCTTATCAATTCATTTTCAGTTTGAAGTTGGTTTCTTGCAATTTCTTCTCTATGTCTTGCAGCACTTAACTCTCTACCCATTTCTCTAAGCCTATTCTCCATATGGCCAACATCCTCAACTCCCTTGGATTTGGCTATTTGCATCCACCTATGTGTTCTTATTCTTTCCTTTTCTAATTCAAAGAATAGTGGGATTGCAAATGTTTGTGGAATTATCCTTCCTCCTTCAAGGAGATGGTAATAGGAGGCAAGGCTGGGCTGGGGATCAGGTTTTTGTGGCACTGTAGCTTCCTCCTTCCCCTTTGGCTGCTCTTCCATTGTTTTCTCAAGCTATTGGGTCTCCTGTAGCCTTGACAATGTCTCCTGTAGAATTGTTTCTACCTCTTGTAGGACTGTTTTTGGCTCTTGTAGTTGCACTTTTTCCTTCTAGGTGGAAGATGTAGGAGTCCCTCTTTCTTATGTGATAGAAGTTTTAGAGTGAGATTCTTCTCCTTTGATAGTAGGTGAATCTTCAATTGTAATGGGCACTATTGAAGATGGCTGGGGTTTTCCTGTTTTTATCCTTGTGCTTTTCCTGGCCTTGAAATACATGGAGTCTTGCCTTTTTCTCTTTTCTTTTGGATTAATTGGTGTGCTTAGGGCTGTGAGGGTAGCTACTACCTCCCTTTCCAGGGTCTCAGGGGACCCTTCTCTTTGTTTTTCCTCTGCTACCTCTTTTTCTCCTCCTTCTATCTCTATTTTTATCTCTGTTTGCTCTATTTCTTGCTTTTCTATCTCTTCATCCTTTTCCTCTTCTATCTTATTTATCTTCCTCCTCCTTTTCTTGTCCTGCTGAGTCATCAATTGCTTCACCTTCTCCCCCTTTCTGCTCTTCTTCCTCACTATCAAAAGGACTGATATCATAGGTGAGGGCCTTTATGTCATCTTCTGTTATCATGTTTCTGAAGAATTCCCATGCTATAGGGAGTGTGAATGTATGGAGGGCTTCTTCCACTAAAATTTTGATTAACCCATGGTGAGCTATCTGATCTAGACTCCCTGCCTTAAACTTAATTCTAGAGTCTATGAGGGACTGTAGGAGGAAATAGGGGATGCTAAGTTTCTGGGGTGTTGGAGTGTCCATGCCATATCTCAACTCATGAAGGATTCTAAAATGGTAGCCATAGACTATGCTACACCTCCCCTCACAGGAAATATATTTGATGATATGGTAACTAACCTCATCCCAAGGGTAGGGTATGCTTGTCCCTCTAATGCAATTTTTATCTTCTACAGGATGTTCATTGTTTTGGAAGAAGTTTTTCTTGGCAACCTGTCTAATTGGTTTTTCATCTTTGCTCCAAGGTAATCCAAGAGGAAGGGTAGTAACCCTACTGATAAATTTTGGGTTTATTTCCATGGAAAGACCTCTAAAAGTAACAGTGACATGGGTTCTTGAGTGAGGGACTAAAGAAAGGGCAAATTCCTGAGCAATTTCCTCATCAAACCCTCATAATTTCTCAAAAAAGGTCATCCAATTTTCCCTTGTGAATATGGCTACTACTTGGGGATGTTCATGGATCTCGGTTGAATTAGTGGGCTCCTTCCTCATGAATCCTCCTGTCATTGTGCTTATACCCCTTTTGAACACCAAATGTAGAGATGGAGACAAGAATTTTGAAGAAAACAGGAAAACAGAGGAAAATTGTGTTTTTTTTAAAACAGGCAGAATTTTTTTATGTAATTCCTCTCCTTCTATGGACTCAATTCCTCCTTAAAATGATATCATTCCTTGCACATATTGATAATCAAGGTGGGTATGCATGGAACCTACCTCCTCAAGCTAGAAATCAAGCAAAAAACCTGTGTTTTCTTCCTAAAAATAGCTCACTGTCGCTCCTGTAGAGCTACTTGTAGGTGCTCCTGTAGAACCTATAAGTTCTCCTGTAGACAACGTCGAGAGCAGGAGGATGGGTGAGATCTATGGAAAATGATGGTTTCAAGGTTGTGGGGTGACAAGGAGTTTTTTTGCAGCTAAGTTTACAAGGAGAGAATGAGGGAAAAGTTAGTGAGAGTGCTCGAGGAGGTGTCCTTATTACTTCTTTTAGATATTTCTGATGATGGAGGTTAACTGGAAAAAATGTATGTTGGCCATATTTGGACCATTGGTCCCCACCTACCTTGTCATCATGGTTCCTTCTCACAATCACCTCTCATTATTGCATCAGAGTTTACATACCCTGAACTACCTGGCCTTGGTATCTTTATTTGAGTTGACTATACACACGTGTGGGTGACATCTTCGGATGAGTGTAGTCAACTAGGTGAAGGTGGCCAAGTTAACGAGCCACCTTTTCCTCATTCAACCTTAACCATCTCATTTTCTCATGCATATCTTTCAATTACACAAATGAAAATAGAGGAGCGGGTTAGTCACTTACCTGTGAGTCGAATGTATGTGTTGTGAGGTATTTTGGCTCCTTTTACTGCTCCATGCTTGTATTTCCTTTGTTGCATGCTATCTACCTTCTAATGTGTGACTGTTTGCCTTGTGCAGGTTTCCTCTGGTTGGATCTAAGCTTCATATGTCTCCTTCAATCTTCATGGCTGCACTTCTTTTACTGTTGTAGCTTGATTTTAATGGGATCAGCTACTACAGGAATTCCTACAGGAGCTCCTGTAGCTGCTTCTCCCTTGAAATTTCAGCTTATTTCTATTCTGGGAGCTATGAGGATGATGCCAAAGATGTAGATGGAGATGGAGAGATACTAGGTAAGCTACAGGTGATATTTGAGGTGCTGCTTCCTCTCTTTTTTTTGTTTTACTAAAAACTAGTTTTCTGTGTTTTTCTGTGACAGGAAGGGAAAAAAATGATGATGATGATGTGATGCAGGTGTGGAATGGATGGAAAAGAGGGTTGATAGTTGTAGGAGGGTTTTCATGTCCTTTATAAAGCTTCCCTGCCCCTCAAATTTCTTTTTGGAACCATTTCTGGCTCTCTGTAATCCCTACAGAAGCCTCCTGTAGAAGACACAGGGCCTCCTGTAGAACACACAGTTTCTGGAAAAAGAGCATGGTGGGGTGGAAGAAAGGTTAGAAATGAGGGAGAAGAGTGTGGAGGAGATGAAATAGGTGCTGGTGCGAGTTCCAAGGCTCTATGGCATCTTCTCTTTCTCCCTGTGGTCCTCCTGCAAACCTGCAATGCACATTAAAATTCAATTTTTTTTTAATTTTTTAATTTTTTTCCTTTTCTTGGAAACAACTAGGGCACCTCAAGGAGGTTTCCACCCTAATTTCCTGCCCTGGGTGCCTCCAAGGGAGGTTTCCACCCAGGGATCTTATTCTCTTTTTTTTCTTTTTTCTTTTTTTACATCACTGGGCCACCTCAGGAGAGGTTTCCAACCCAATGATGGGACTTCAAGCGCCTCATGGAGGTTTTCACTTGAGTCCTTATTTTTTCCTTTTTTTTTTATTTTCCTTTAGTGAGTGGGTGAAGTAGAGGCTAAGACATGCTCCATTACCATCATTGTCTTATTCAAATATCCAATGAACTCTCGCTTGGAGAGGGGCTTCTTGTAAATTTCAACCGATGTCCATTGACAAGCATGGGAATGGCTTCATCATCAATGCTTCTGATCAGGACTGAACCATTGTCATTGCATTTTTCCATAGTGTAGGGTCCCAACCATCTTGTCCTCATCTTTCCTTTGAAGTCTTTATACCTTGAATCATAGAGCAGTGCCCAATCTCCTTCTTGGAATTGCTTCTCCTTGATATTTTTTTCATGCGATATCTTCCTTTGAAGCTGAACTACCTTTGTGTGGAGAAGGGCCTGCAATATTTGTTCATCCAATCCATTGAGCTAGAGTAATCTTTCCTTCTGTACATGGCTGAGGTCTAGGTCCAGCTGAGCTGCCATCCTTAGTGTATTGAATTCAAATTCTATTGACAGCAAAGCCTTCTTCCCATAGACTAGGTCATAGGGTGTGAACCCTATGGTGGTCTTCCATGTTGTGTTGTAGGCCCAGGTGGCCTCAACTAATTTGTCTGCCCAATCTTTTCTACTGTTGCTCACTACCTTGGTTAGAATTCCTTCCAAAGCTCTGTTAGTGACTTCCACCTGCCCATTGGCTTGTGGATGGTAAGGGGTGGAAGTCATGTGCTTGATTTTATGATGTGTGAACAGGTCTTCAATCAAATTGTAAGTGAACTGTCTGCCTTGATCTGTGACCAATTCTCTTGGATACCCGAACTTATAGAATATGTTTTCTTTCAAAAACTCAGTGAATTTTTCCTCTATTGCTGCTTTAATTGCTTTTGTTTCTGCCCACTTTGTTAGGTAATTGGTGCACACAATGATGTATTGCTTCTGTTTTGAATGAGGGTTGATAGGACCCAGAAAGTCCATGCCCCACTTCTCAAATGGCTCAAATGTCACTTGAGGTTGCATGGGAATCTCATCCTTTGGAGTAGGTTTCCCCATCCTTCGACATTGATCACATTGGCTAGTGTATATCCTCACATCTTGATGAAGAGTGGGCCAATAGTAACCTGCTTGCAATATTTGAAGGCAGTTCTCTTTGCTGCAAAATGACCTCCACAAGGCTGGTCATGACAGGTCAGGAGAATGTTAAAGACTTCTTCCTCCCTGACACATCTTCTCAAGATTTGATCTGGGCCAAGTTTGAAGAGATTACCTCCAATCTAGGTGAAAGGGGAACTTTTCCTTACTATCTTGCTCTTCTCTTTTGAGGACAGGTGTAGTGGAAACTGTGCTAAAACCAAGTAATTTTCTATATCAGCAAACCATGGAGAGAGTAATAAAATAGAAAATATATGTTCATATGGCATTTGGTCATCCACCATTCCTTCTTCACCTGTAGGAAAATTTAATCTAGACAAAATGTCAACAATAACATTTTCTTTACTAGGCTTATCAATAATGGTTAGATCAAATTGCTGTAATAGAAGCAACCATCTAATAATGTGAGCATTTACATATGGTTTTTTCATTAAATATCTAATTGCAGCATGATCAGTGTGCAGAAAGGTTTGATAGCCTGTGATATAATGTCTGAATTTTTTTAAATAATGCACAATAGCTACGAGTTCCTTCTTAGTCACTGTGTAATTTAACTCTGCCTTTGACAAATTTTTTCTTATAAAGTATATGGCATAAGGTAACTTTTCATAAATTTGTCCTAAGGTTGCTCCTATTGCTTTGTTTGAGGCAACTGTCTGAATGTGAAAAGGTTGGGCCCAGTTTGGGCCTCTAAGAATTGGGGCAGTTACTAACTTGCTCTTTAGGGTAGCTAGGGCTTCTTGACAGTTTTCAGACCATATGAATTCAACATCTTTGCCTAAAAGGCCAAACAAAGGAGAGGCTAGCTGACTGAAATCTTTAATGAATCTTATGTAATATCCAGCTAAGCCTAGGAAACTTCTGACATCTCTCAGCTTTTGAGGAGGTGGGAGCCTTTGGATGATGGCAATCTTGTTGGGGTCCACCTGTAGTCCTTGTTGAGATATTGCATGACCTAACATGGTCCCTTCGGTCATAAAAAATTCGCATTTTTCTAGACTGAGGGATAGGCTCATCTCAATACACTTGTCTAGAACTTTTCCTAGGTTAGATAAAGCTTCCTGAAAGTCAGAACCATAAGGAGTAAAATCATTCATATATATTTCCACTGCATCATGAACCAGTTCAAAAAATATACTCAATACCGCTCTCTGGAAAGTGGCTAGAGCATTGCACAAACCAAAAGGAAGGACTCGGTATGCAAAGGTACCCCAAGGACAAGTGAAAGTGGTCTTATCTTGGTCTTCCAGGCTGATTTGAATCTGATTGTACCCGCTAAACCCATCTAGGAAGGAGAAAAACTTTTTCTCCGCCAGACCTTCTAACACTTAATCTATGAAATGCAAAGGAAAATGGTCCTTTTTAGTGGCTTTTTTCAATTCCTGATAGTTGACACAGATTCTCCACTTGCAATTTTTCTTTGGCACTAGCACCAAAGGAGAGATCCATTCACTATCAAAGATGGGGTAGATGAATCCTGCATCAAGTAATTTTTGCAATTCTTCCTTAACAATGTCTTTAAGTGCTGGATTCATCCTCCTTTGAGGCTGCTTCACTGGTTTGCAATCTTCCTTAATGTATATATGATGAGTGCATACTGAAGGGTGCACTCCCTTCATCTCCTTATAACTCCAAGCGAAGGCATCTAAATGTTTTCTCAATAAGCTTCACAGCTCCTTCTCTTGGGAAGTGGATAGGGATGGATTGATTTTCAAGGTTCTTTCTAGGCCGAAATCTATTTTCTTAATATGGAGAGAGGTAGGGTCAGCCACATAGAGATCAGTTAAGGGGTTGTTTTGGGTTTCTCTCACTATGTCTTCTAATGGTAAGACACTGGGGGGTGGATTCTGAATCAAATTTTCAATCATATCATCCTCATCTTGCAGTTTTCCCCCCATGGTGGTTTCTAATGCACAAAGTGGTGCAGAATAGACCTCATCCTCATCCTCCTCCTCCAACCAGAGAGGTAGATCATGTTCTAGCAAGGGTTGGGCAGGAGGGTATAGGATTAACTACTTGGACATATGCCCATTCTTGATGGTCATGTTCCCAACTCCATAGCTGATGTAGGCATCGACAGTAGCCAACCAAGGTCTTCCCAGGATGAAAGGATACCCAGTGAGCTTTGCCTTTAGCTGAAGAACTAAGAAATTAGCAGGGTACTCCCAAGAATCAATGAAGACCATCACATCTTCCACAATCCCTTCAGGGGTCACGGTGGAGTGGTCTGCTAGCTACAGTATTGTCGTGGTCTTCCTCAAGGAGCCCTGGAGGTTAAGTTTGAGCATTGTGTCATTTGTCATCACATTAATGGCAGCTCCCAAGTCAATCAAGGTATGTGGGATCATGGTGCCATTGATGTAGACATCAACTACTAGGCTTCTAGGGTCCAGATATTTCGGATAGATTACCTGCCCCAACATCAAGTCGGACAATTGTCCTATGACATTGATGGTTGGGGCATCTCTCTTGTGCCTTCCTGTATGCCTAAAGCACTTCTCTTTGATCAACCTATTGTAGATAATCACATATTTTATGGCTTGGAGAAGTGGTATCTTCACACATAACTGTTTCAATTCTCCCAGAAGTTCAGTTTCTTTTGGGGTAGGCTGTGTTGTCCCAGATAGTCTCTCAGGAAAGGGTGGAATTGCTTTAGGTTCACTTTCCTCTTTATCTTCCTCAACCTCCCTAGGTGGAGGTTGGCTATCTGGGAGAACCTTTCCAGATTGTAGGTTAATCTCCTGAATCTCCACAACATAAGTTGGGCATGATGGTTCCCCACT
This sequence comes from Pinus tabuliformis, assembly GCA_031772625.1. Classification (NCBI taxonomy): domain Eukaryota; kingdom Viridiplantae; phylum Streptophyta; class Pinopsida; order Pinales; family Pinaceae; genus Pinus; species Pinus tabuliformis. The sequence continues at coordinate 209,420,938 of CM062809.1, read as the reverse complement.
ATATACTTGTTGAGCCTGTCTATTTTTCGGGTTCAGGTTCGACTAGGTAGGCATTTTGGGTTTCCTTGCTGGAGCAGGAGGCAATGGTTGTGGTTGAGTAGGTGGTGGAGGAAAAAGAGTAGGAGGAGAGTTGTACTGGGGCCTCCACCCCTGATGAGATGCATTCCACTAAGGTTGCGGCTAAACATAGGATTGAAATGAATGAGTGGCTGGTTGGGCATGATATTAAGATGGGAAAGACCAAGGAGGAGGCATGGACTAGGTAGGATGAGCAGGAGGGCCCCAAGAAGGTATGGAAGTGACTTGGTTGGGGTTGTAGTATAACTGTTATTTCCCTTGCATCCCCTGCTGGTATGGTCTAGGTCCATGCGGTCTCCTTTGGTTCATGAAATAGAGTGGTTCAGTGGCTCCTTCGGCCCCTTGGTATACTATGTTAAGTCCGGGCAAGGAATGGCACTTATCTGTAGAATGATCTTCTTCACAGACTGAACAAACCTCTATAGATTTCAATGGAAATTCATTCCTAGGATGCCTCCTGGTGCATCTAGGACAAAAGATGGCCAAAATCCTCTTTGTTTCCTCTTTTTTTATTTTGATATGCAAACTATCCATTTGCATGGAAAGAGTCTGCAACATCTCACTTTGGAAGTCTTCCAGCATGTTTCCAATTTCACCTTTAATGGATGAATTGGAAGAGGAGGTACTGGTTACGGGTTGATACCCCCTACCTTTCTCTCTGGCTACTCTAGAATGGTTTCTTAAAACAGTCTTTATGTCCTCAAAAGATAGTTGGTAGATGTCTCCCCCAACTAGTAGATAGAGGGTGTCTAGAAGGTCTTCCAGAATTCCCCTAAGCAGGACCAACTTCAGAGATTCAAGGTCAAGTGTACACCTAGCCCTTTTGAAGCTGAGCTAGAACCTCTCTTCATAATCTTCCAAGGATTCATCACTTCCCATAGTCATTCGCAAGATTTCTTGTTTGGTATCTTTTGACCTACATTAGTCTCAATATTTGTCATTAAAGGACTGTTGCATCTGAGCCCAAGTTGTGATGCTATTGCCAGGTAACCCCATGAACTAGCACAATGTTACATCCTTGAGAGTAGAAGGGAATAATTTCAACTTTTTCTCATCTTCTGCATAGTCATAGGTTCAACAGATGACAACAAACTCAAACAAGAAAGTGTCAGGAACTTATATCGTCAAACCATAGAAGTGAGGTAGGGCTGAAGGGATTATATTATTCGTTTTGGTGTCCCCATTGGTCTCCCGAATGGGAAAGGTACCCTCTATTCTCTCTCCATTTCCCCTAGCATTTATGTTTTCAGCCATTGGCTCAGGAGGGATGTTTTCTTCTTCTTATTCCCCTATAGGTTCTTCAAATACCTTTGGTTGTTCACCTAAAGGTTCTTCTTGATCATTACCACCGAAGAAGAGAGAAGGTTGGCTATGTGATGTAGTGGGGGTGTTGGGAAAGAATTTTCCTGAATTATCTCTATTCCTATGAGGCATGAAAGGAAATATTTTTGGTTGGTTTTTGTTTTTTTCACACTAATTGTACCTACAAAACTAAAATGGATTGAACAAAACAAATTGCAACTAACTGAAATGAACTTGCTGAAATGAAATTTGTAGAATTGAAAAGGAAAGCGAGGAAATGCAAAACTTGAAAGAAATGACTAGCTTACTCTTATTGAAATGAAATTTGCAGAATTTAAAAGGAAATCAAGGAAATGCAAAAGCTGAAATAAATGACTATTCTACTTTTGCTAAAATAAACTATTTAGCAGAATCTTGTGATAAAATAGAAGAAAAGAGTAATCACAAAATACTCTGACGCTTCCCTAGCAATGGCGCCAAAAAGTGGTGAGCACCAATATTGCAGCAATAATGCTGCAACTCCTGGGCTACCTACTTTACTCTTATCAACCCGGTAGTTCGTAACAAACTTGGAAGTGACGGTGTTGTATGCACAAGTACTAGTTCTTACTGCAGGTTGTCACTTGGTCAACTGACACACGATCACTAGGAGCTCAAGCCAACTTCTATGGATTCCATAAAAAGCTATATATGTGATGAAAAAAAGGAAAGCTTACTCACAAAGGCTACTCTAATTGCAGAAAGGAAAAAGACTGAAATGTAAAGTAAACCTAGCAAACCCTACTTAACCAACTAATTCTACTTTTGCAGAAAAAACTGTGAAAACCATGAAATGAATTCCATTACCTACTCAAGGAAGTAAACAACATCTACTCAAGTTATTTCTAGAAGTAAATGAGCAAGAAACATCTTTTTGGATTTTTATGTATTTTTATGTAAAATTGACATGCATGTATTTTATTGTGTGTGAAGGTGGAAGCGAATAGGTGGTGTTGAAGGGTGACTTTAGGGTTTGAGGAGATGTAGGATGGTGTAGATGGGTCCTAGGAGGTATCAGGTGGCCTTCTGGAGGCTTTTCCCACACTTGGCCTTCAAAAGAAAGCCTACAAGAAAATCTACAGGAGAACACGGGGGATCTATAGGAGGTCTACAAGAGGATGACGAGAGATCTTTTGAAGGTTTTTAAGGTGTGAGAGTGGGTGGAAAAGGTAGATGAAGGTTAGGATGATGTGTTAGGGCACCTAGGGTCCACCAAGGATCACTAGGAGAGGGAAAGATAATTGGTAGAGAGGAAGAAATCCTATGGAAAAATGCAAAAAACTAAGGCAGATTTGAGATGAACTTTGGGTGACCTATAGGGCATGGAGCAGGGAGAGAATGTGATGGCTGATAGGCTGACCTACTGTGAGAAGCCATCTACTGCAAAACAACTGATAGTCAACCAATGAGATCAAGCAAGCAAAGAAATGAGTACATTAAAAAACAGAATTTTGCATCAAGCTAGTCTAAATTATGAGCTATGGAAGTAAATGTTGAAAAATGCTACACGGAGAGAAAGCATGGAAGAAGACTTATTGCAAAGACAGAAATGAGCATGGTGGAAGAGATCTAAAGCAAAGCATTAACCTTCTAACAAACTGCAAACACTAGAAATCCTATGGAGAAGGAAAATATGTGTTTTTGGGGCAGCAAGAGGGTCTTTGCCTCAATTCATAGTCCCAAAGGGAGGAAAAGAGGCCAAGGCATTGTTGCTAGCCTTTTGAATCTTCTTTCTATCACTGATTAACTTGCTATAGAAAACACAAATGAAATCAAACTACTAAACCATCAAAAACAACCTATTATTAACCAAGAAAGAAATTCATCTAACAAAAACTAATCCATAAACTGAAACAAAGCAAATAAATACAAACAAAGAGGATCTTGGCTTCTTGGATTGGGCCCTAACCCAAGACCTTCAACCCTCTGAGGTAACTCAGTGCTAGCTAAAAAAGGATCTCATCTTTATTATCAAAACAATAATAGGATTAGATGAAACTGTCACCAAAAGTAAGCTCAAAGTTGAGCAGAATTTTACAATAGCAAAAGTACAACAAAAATCTGACAAAAATTCGAACCTAGTGAGGCCCTAGCCCTCTCTACTTATACAACTAAATCTCCCAACAACTTCCTTAAAATCAGGCAGGCTTGGCTCCCAAAACTCAAGACAAACATAAGTTATCCTCCACTTACTCGGCTGCCTCCTAGTGCATTGATTTGGTTGTTTGTACTCTGAGTTGCATGAAGGGGAATTCAAAGTGGGGAGTAATAAATGAGGGGGATTACCTCCTATAAATCCTCTCCTTTTTCCACTTTGAATTATTGTTGCCAATTGTCCATTGAATCTTTGACTTTGTCTTCAAAATTCAACAAAAATATGCATTAAACACATATTAGACCTCATGGAATCATAACTAACTCAACTCACTCCATAAGCATAAATATAATAAAAAAAACATGCAATAAGCTAAGAGAATGGTTGATTTAACTATGTTAGGAGGCAAAATGAACCCATATAATTACCCATTTATGGGGCTCATCAAGAAGGAAGAAGAAAAAAGGAAGTGGCAACTCAACTTTTCCATTGGATCCAATACACGTATTAACAAACTTGGAAAATTCTTCCTCTACTGATCACTACAATAAGCTCATGAGAGGATCATGGAAAGCATGCACCATAAGATCTTATGGATGATTAAAAGCAGTAAAACAAACCTTATTCCACAATGCTGGTTTGTCTATATGTTGAAATTGATTCCCATCAAACAGAATGAGATAAAATTATTTTTCATTGCCATCATCCACAATAGATAAGGGCTCTGAATTTTCTTGAATTTCATCAAACACAATAGCAAGATCATATGAAATAAGGATCTCTTCATCATTAACTAGATCACATAGAAGTTGTAAAGGTCGTTGCAACTCATCATTAGAATCATGAAATAAAACTTTGCTTTCATCATTCAAATCTGCTTGATCTTTAATCATGGAAGAAAATACTATATGTTGTAGATGTTCTTGTGGATCATTAGACTGCTGCAAATCATCCAATGATTCTTCAAGGATATTCTCAATTACTTTTACCTGATGATTGGAAAGAGGACATTGTTTGAAAACCACAGTGCTAATGTGTAGACCCATAGGATATAAAATAACCTACTCTTTTTCATTATTCTCCTCTTCTTGATTAATTTCAGGTTGCTAAATGTCTTCCTTAACCTCTAGCTGATCAGTGTGTTGTGTTGCTGCCATAATTGTTTCTTGTGGGGAATCTTTATGAGAATCTAGACAATATTCATCATCTGTTTCTTCATCAATCAAAGAGGAGTTTATGGTGTGCTGAGTATGATCTTTTGAATCAAAGCAGCTAATCTATGTTATATTCTGTTAGGAAGAAAAGTCATAAAGGGCCTCTATGATCTCATAATATAGACATTATTCATCATCAAAAGTCTCTTCAAGGAATTGAATGAATTTTTCATAGGATTCACAACAATATTCAAACAACAAGAATGAATGATGAGATTTTCCATAAAACTAAAAGAATGTTGTGTGGAATTCTTTAAGAGAGAATAGGCTACCTGGCTTCAATCGTTCATACCATGATCTTGCTTTTCCTTCCAGGGTATCCATAAACATTTTCATCAAACAATCCTCATGAAATCTAATCCCGCCCTTATGTATATGCCAATGAAATTTTATTAGATGCAGAATAGCCTCATCCTCATTTCCATCTATGAATTTGGGCAAATTAGTTTTCCAATCTATGTAAGGAATTTGATTTGGAAAATCAGGAATGTGAGAATGATTCATAGGAGCATACCTTTGAGCAATTGAATCCATCTTGAAAACAATTAAGTCACCAAGAAGATCTTCAAACTTCCAGTTTTTGAACAATAGTGTTATAGACATTTTTGGGCCCTACAACCCCAAGCATGAAATGTCCATAAACTAAGGGCTCCTAAGTCCTTAAAAGTGTTGTTCTAACCCCTAAAGGAACAAGGTCAACAGATTACAGCTTCTCCCAGAAGTTCTCCATGAGAAACTACTCAGAATTGGTCAAAACAGGATCATTGCAGCTGCTCCACTGGCTAAGTGCGTTGCATCTCACCCAAATACACTGTGAGGGTGCATTGCATTTCAAAATTCCCTTATGTGGGGTGCGATGGGCGAGAAATGACAAATGGCAGTGTCATTCCGCAAGGTGGAGAGGCAATGGAAGCTTCTAGAATCTTCTCCTGTGACACTTGCCTCACTGAATTTGACCAAGGATGAGTAAGAGGCTATCAGTCTCCAAGTGGAAGCAAGAACTATCAGAGAGAAGACACTAATCAAATCATAAACTGACTCATCCCCCTTACAGATATCGATATATGGATCCCCCATCCCAGAGATCCGGAGGCTGGAATTTTGCATATTGTAAGGAATTGTTGTTGGTTTCCTGAGACAAAAATCAGATTGTTGGGTGATCTAAGCTTTGTTTGAGGTGAAGAGGGGCTTCTTTGTTGGGAGGTTGATGCTGGGTCAGAACAACTGGTTGTAACTCCTCTTGGCTCTTTTCTTGTTTATCAATAAAAGCTATTTGAGTTTTCCTCCATGTTTTTGTATCATTGATGCTTGTTACATTTGTATGGTCAATTTACATCTGATCCTAGATTGTTATGATTATAGATCCATGTCTTTGTATAGTGTTATGCTTCTGTGATCTTACAGGTACTTTGTGAAGCTGGGCGTGCAAGGGAGCAGGTAGCTGAGGACTATCAAAGAAGAGAGGGATCGAATCAAGAGGTTAGTGCAAGACAGAGGTTGGTCTTTCTGTTCCTCTCTATCTATAATTCATAAAGGAAAAACAAAAGTAGCTTTTCTCTGTTTGTTTCTAAGGCAGCTGTCACACCTTAGTGGGATAGAGCAGTTCTATATAGACACTTTTCCCTGTAACAAAATGGCGACTCCGCTGGGGAGATAATTAGTTTGTTTGTTTATCATTCTTTGTTGTCTATTTCATAAACTTATAGGTAGCATTCGAACTGCATTTGCCATAGCAAATGCAAAGTAGATAACTGCTACTTCAATCCATCTACTGGATCTGTTTATGATTTAAACAACTGATTCACAAACTATCTGATTGCCCTTGTGATAGGTCTTAGATCCTCCTTAGATCTACCCCTGATTGTTGCATTACTGATTGCTTTTTGCTCGGCCAAAACCCAAGAACTGAACTGTAAACTATGACCCGGAACCCAAACAAAGTCTCGTTTCTGGCCCAGCGCAGGTACTGTTCAGAGAATCTAAACTTCAGCGCACTTCCCGAGTGGACAAGGTGCGATGCATTTCAAATTCTTGTGTTACAGGTGCGCTGATCAGACTAGGCTCTGTGTAGTTTTGGTTTCTGTGATTCATTCTTTCCAGTTCTATTCCGGAATTTTGCTGCCTGTGATCAGTATATGTCTATTTGAAACCCCTTTTCCTTGCTGTTATTCCGCCTCCTTTGTACAAAAGAACTGTAGATGTTTTTGTGTGTTCGTTGAATCATTTACAGTTCTCCTTTGCAAAAGTAGCATAATCGTACTGTCATCCTTTGATTTGAAACTGTCGCAAGTGTTGATTTCAATCGTAGGAAAGAGTTTGATTGCTGTTGATGGTCGATTATCCTGTTACTATTGTTTTTGGTTTGAATTTGTAATTTTCTAGTGTCAAGAACAAGTATTCATTTTAAAATCGTAAGGTGTTGTGATCGTCTCCATTTTTTATTTCAAAAAGAAACTTGTTGATATTTGTCGCTTGAAAAGAAATTCAGATTTGTGCATCAACTTTCTTTTTAGCATTCATATACTAAGAAAGTCGAAAACAAATACATGCATGTGCATTTGCATATAGATAGTTTGATTGGCTTGATTTAGGAAAGTGCATTTAGAGTGTGCTCTTTGCTCTTTGTGAAAACATTATGTCTTTCCTTTCCTTAGTAGCTAGGATTTTCATTGCACAAAGAAGATAAAAAGTTTGTTTATCATCTTAGATTGCATTTTAGGAATTACATCTACATCTCGCGGTGAACCTGAAAGGCAAACTTCATAAACAAGATCAACTTAAAATAAATTCAATGAATCTAACAATGCTTTGGAACTTAACACACAACATTTAGAATTCTAGGCTAGAGACGTATTCCGGCGTCGTAAAGCCTGGTAACTGTTGTTCTCACTGATGGTTGGGTGATTCCTCCACTTTGAGACGATAAGTGCCAGTACGGACTTGTGCTCCCACGTACCGTCGAGTATATTTTGGGAGACCTCAATAGGCTTAATCCTTTATCCATAAGAAGCCATGTCTACCGCCCTATCGATCGCAATGCACTAAACACAACATTCGGGAAGATTAACTGCCGTACTGTAAAAAGTATTCTGCAGTTTTGCGATTGGTTTGGTAATCCCTATACCTAGATTTCCATAGCAGTCCCTTTCGTTCCTTTTCAGACTCCTTAACGGAAAAGGTCCATCTGAGCACTTGTCACTTCAGGCTCATTAAAAATCGAAGGAGACTAGAGTCATCTTTTGTTTTTTCTCGACTCTTAAAAATTGAAAAAACAAGTTGTGTCAAAGCGTCTAAAATTCATCTAATTCGGAAACATATTTCTCCTTGATTTTTAGTTGATCAAGTAATCCGCAATCATGGAAGAAAGTCAATCGAAATCGCTAGAAAATCTTTTGGATAGACTAGATATGTCTAAACAACCGTCGACATCCAGGACTGTGTCATCCGACGCAGCAACAGCAGAGCCTCCTGCTGCTACTCCAACGATGTTCGCTGGTGTACCATCTGTCCCGGCAAGTTATCAACAACAAGTCGGAGTCCAATCAGGGACTGTTTCGACAACATGGTCAGTTCCTATTTCTTCATCCGGATTATCATCTGGTATTTCTTATGTTGAAACTCAACAAATTGATCCAATGTATCTTCAAAGGCCAATCTACCCTTTAAGTATTGGATTGCCACTATATGGAGGGCAGTATGTCTATTCATTTTTCCCTCCCGGAGAACAACCATATGGGAGTTTACAACAAAGTTCAGGTCAGACTGGAATTACTTCTAGCAGTTGGGTACCAATACTGCCTCAGCAACCAAGGGTTGTATATTCAATGCAACCAGTCCACCCTGTGTCGAATATTCCCACTATACCTGCTATGGTGACTACGTCGCAAGTACAAGCGCTACCTGTTGTATGTCAACCCCAAGTTTCTCAGGTTGCAATACAACAGCCTCTTGTCTCAACGACTCAATCACAACCTCAGGTTAGTGACTCCTTATCTAGAGTGACTCAGGCTCAAACAAGTACTATGACTTCTCATCTTGGTCAATCATCTAGTATTGGGAAACAGCAAATGGTCCAACAACCATGGCTGATTCAATCTCAACAACCGCCATTCCAGCAATCATATCTAGGACCTGAGCAACAAGTCTTTGTAAGTAATGGGCAACCACATTTCCAAAGCAGTTATAATGGTTATGCCCATCAACCTTGTCAAAGTTGCCAGCATCAAATACATTATGCTGGTATGCAAAGACCCACTACTCAGGCGATTCCCTCTTATCTTGGGTATGCTTCGCCTAACCTGAATCAACAGTTTCCCTTTGTAGCAACTCTAGAATTACCAGATCTAAACCGGCTGACGAATGATCCAATTGCTTATGCCCCTTGGTGGCCAGTGATTCCGCATAAACTTCCATCAGATATTCCTAAATTTAATGGGAATGGGGGTGAAGATCCGTCGAATCATGTGATGACCTTTCATCTGTGGTGTTCATCAAACACCCTAAACGATGATTTGATTAGGCTTCGCCTTTTTCAGAGGACGTTAACTGGTCCGGCAGCAAAATGGTATATCGAGTTACCCAGAGCTTCATTTGACAACTTCAGTACCCTAGCCAAAACCTTTTTAACCCATTTTCAGTTACCGATAAGGTACGAAACGGGAACAAAACATCTTACCAATTTCAAACAGACAACAGCCACTCACATATCTGATCATATTCATGAGTGGCGACGTCGTCGCAGAATGGTAAAAACATATGTTCCTGATCAGCTGCTAGCTGAATGGTTTATTAAGTCCTTATTACCTTCTATCACAGAAGATGTGGCAAAGGGAGGAGTCGTCACTGAAGAGCAAGTTATTTCTTGTGCACAATATCTAGACTTGATCTATACTCAGTCTGGCACGCTCTATGATAAAATACCTGATGCTCCTAGACCAGATTTTTCCATTCCTCCTCCTCCTAAATCGAAAAATGACTCGCATGCTGATGATGGCGTGATTGGTACTACAAACACGAAATCAACAAAGGCTACATCTAAAAAGGCCCGTAAGATTTCTAGTCAAAATGCAAATGAGGAACTTCTTGCCTCAGAAGTAAATGCCGTGTCGACTGACAAGGGCAAACAACTGAAGCAACCAGGGGACAAGAAGAAAAAGAAAGGGAGAAAAAAGATGCAGGATGAGTCATCTCCTGAAAAACCTTCTGCAAACCCTTATGGGAAGGAAACCTCCTGTGGGGTGTCATATATGCGATGAGGATCATTGGACGAGAGATTGTCCACATAAAGCTGAAGTTAAGAAACTCTTTAAGAGTTCAAAAACCTCAGCGGTATTGACTGATCCATTTCAAACCCGAGAACCAAACTAGTTGCTAATCAAAATGCTTCCCGATCCCAAGTGCTTATGTTGTCTATCTTAGAGCAGCAAAATGATGCTTTGACAAGGAATAAAGATTACGGGAATCCACAGCTATCGAATAACAAGGCTAATGAACAACCTAGTAGTTTGACAACAACTTTGACCGAAGTTGTGCCACCCATCATTCCTGAACCAATGATAAAGTCGCCAAAGGGAGTAATACACAAATAGACATCTAATCCTTGTGCAAAAGTAGCACAGAATTATAATATAGTAGAGGACCTGGCCCAATCGCTGTCCGCTATGTCGACACTTGAGGTACCACAAAATTACCCCTCCCAAAAGCAAGCTTTATTATCAGAAATAGGTGGGATTAACCCAATGGATTCCAATCTTGTGGCCTTTGATCATAAAGGATATGACCCTCAATTACCGGCTCAACTAGCTTTCCTTATTCAAGTGAAAGCCCTCAACAAAACTGTTCATCGAACAATTATTGATGAGGGGGCATCTACATGTATTATGTCGATGAGTTTCTGGAAAAATTTAGGCTCACCACCCTTGTCGAGATCGTCAACGACATTAAAAGCATTTGATGGACGATCATACACTCCATACGGAATTTTAAGTAACTTGCAAGTTGAACTGGGGGGCAAAACAGTAGAAGTTGATGTTGAGGTTATCCATGAAAACCTCGTTTACAACATCCGACTGGGAAGGCCCTGGATATATGCCATGGCCGCAGTTGTGTCAACCTACTTCAGGAAGATTGCATTTCCCTTTCAAGGAAGAATTACAATCGTCGACCAACAAACATTCCTCCCCAACAGTTCACAAGTTACGGGAAGCATTCCAATGATCCATGGAAGCAATAATTCGCTTCAAAATATTGGAGTAGGCCTCCTAAAAGACCCTGCCTTAATGGGTACTTTTGCCCTACTGCCTCCGAGTAATTTGGTGGAAGTGACCACAGTGGAAACCTACACTATGAAATCTTCTATATCTAATGGATTTGGAAGATTCCTAAACATTTTGTCAGCATGGATCATCGCCATTTTAGAAATATTGTAGCGATCAATTTTCTTGGCTTGGGGGGCAAACCCAAATCAACGCTCATCGAGTGTTTGGATAGATAGGTCTAAGGAATATGGCACCTCTTCAGATCATTGGTCGCATGTACATTCTACAGACGAAGGAATCATTCAATCAATGATGATATGAGAGGCACCATGGGAAGATTACCACCATCGCTCCCATCTTCCGGATTACCACGAATATTATTCCAGCAACCTTAATCATCCATCAGTTTTTGATTTTCTATCAAATACTGTAAATACGGTGGACTTCGAGGATGGTTCTTATCTCATGTCGACCTCGTTAAAAAATGAAACAAGGAGTCATGAGGATAGTTCTTTTACTGTGTCAACCTCATTAAAAAATGAAACAAATCCCCTTTCCAAATCTCAAAGGTAAACCTTCATTCCAACCACCGAGTTGAATGCAATGAAGCTTGGGAGGCATGCACCTAGATTTACGTTACTATGCTGGGGGCATGCAAACTTACCATGAGCAGTGTTACTGCACGGTTCAAGCTCATTAAAAAATAAACCCGCATCGAGCAGTTTTAGCGCATAGTTCAAGCTCATTAAAAAATAAACATAAGACATGAGCAAATGTTTCCCCCCGTGTTTAATCTCATTAAAAAATGAACTATTCACCAGTAAATAACCATCGTGAATGTAGTACTTCAGCCATTAAAGCCTTGGTCATGTTTGCACCATCACCTCCACTTTTGCATTGGCCGATCATTCACCTCCATTTGATTGTTTACCCATTTTGAGGAACAGCTGCAAAGAGTGATCTCACTAGCCATCCTTGTAACACTGCCATGATTGGAAAATTCCAAACCTTACCTGGAATCAGTTGCTATCCATTTTATCACTCATTCCTCAAAAGACGAGTCTCCTTTAAGCTCTTTTCAACTGACTCGTAAAATATGAAAAGATTGCCGAGCCATTGGCCTCTCCAGCTTGTTAAAGGGAACGGAAGTGCTATCTCTCCTCTAGATTTTAATCTTTTTGGACCTGAGAGATTATTACACAAAAAGATCGAGCACTTGTTTTGTTTGGCTCGTTAAAATTATCGAAAATTCATCCCTTCTGTATTGTTTTATACTTTTTCAGACTTAAGGGATTAGATGATGAAAAAGGAATTTTGGAGTTACCTTTACGTTCTTTTTCAGACTCTCTAAAATTGGAAAGGACCGAGTTATCTTTGTCGTTAAACTTGTTAAAAGTGTAATAGCGACAAACTTGTCTATAGACGAGAACGAGTTTCACTATCGCTAGGCTCGTTAAAACATAGCGATGGGTTTGCCCGAAGGGAAAATTATAGAACAAGCATATGTTATCCTCCTCAAGCTTGACAAAAATAAAGAGGTACTGGTCAACAATGACTGGGGAAAATTGGGAAGAAAAATTGAAGAAACTTTGTTGGTAGCAAGTCGCTCTTAAACATGACACTTCCACTCCATGTCCGAGTCGGGTTGGGTTGTTTCATTCACCGGTCACATCACCATGGTCACGCCATACCATCCACATTTGGGGTTAATGCTACCAATCCATCACATCAGTGTCATCGATATGTTCAAGAGAAGTCATTCAGAGAATTCACCTGTGTCTCACCCACTACCATACATTTATGCTCCATTCTTTCATCATCGCCACCCTAAAGCTTATATCACCAGATCGTTTTCACCTCCATTAAAATCATTTGCTCCGTTCCGTGTCATTGATGTGGGATTCATTAAGGCCCTCCTGTGACGGATCACTTCTTGTCGACATCAGCTCATTATCCAAGAAGTTGATCTAGGAACAGCCCATTTAGTACTTTGAAGCTTGCATGCCTCAATGGCAAGTTTCTCACTTCCGGTGACAGGTTTACATCAATGGCCTTCGACCGAAAGATTTTGCGTGGTGTTCGATGCCAAGTCCTTTATTCACACCACATGAATTGTACTGCAGTACCTTGAGGGTCATTATCATTATCGGTGATTCCTCACGCACTTGTTAATAGTTTACATCATTGGCTGGTAATCAAGCGATGTCTTTCCATGTTCGACTTCAGAACACTTCTCACATGGATCGACTTGTACTTCGAGTGAAGATCGGACGAGATTGAAGACCCCAGATCTAGTTTCATCCATCCGGGCTGTGATATATATTCAGGGAAATAAAGACATTAAATGTACATCATTGTTGTACAGATAATCATCCACTCGAAAGGATGATGGCTCTATCAGAATCATCAGTCTACACTCAGACGATTGTCTGTCCTATGTACATGAAAATGAATTTATAAAGCTGAGCATGGGAATGCCCGCCTCAGCTAGATCATGAAAATAGTATGAAGATAATATATTGTATTGTATCTTATTACAGGTCTCCTCCCAGCATTAAAAGAACTTCGGATCCTCATAATAAAGCATTTTACCCGACACCAAAAGATTAACGGCCTCATACTTTAGGGGGCAACTGTTATAGACATTTTTGGGCCCTACAACCCCAAGCATGAATTGTCCATAAACCAAGGGTTCCTAAGTCCCTAAAAGTGTTGTTCTAACCCCTAAAGGAACAAGGTCAATAGATTACAGCTTCTCCCAGAAGTTCTCCATGAGAAACTGCTCAGAATTGGTCAAAACAGGATCATTGCAGCTGCTCCATTGGCTAAGTGCATTGCATCTCACCCAAATACACTGTGAGGGTGCGTTGCATTTCAAAAGTCCCTTCTGTGGGGTGCGATGGGCGAGAAATGACAAATGGCAGTGTCATTCCGCAAGGTGGAGAGGCAATGGAAGCTTCCAGAATCTTCTCCTGTGACACTTGCCTCACTGAATTCAACCAAGGATGAGTAAGAGGCCATCAGTCTCCAAGTGGAAGCAAGAACTATCAGAGAGAAGACACTAATCAAATCACAAGATGACTCATCCCCCTTACAGATATCTATATATGGATCCCTCATCCCAGAGATCCGGAGGCTGGAATTTTGCATATTGTAAGGAATTGTTGTTGGTTTCCTGAGACAAACATCAGATTGTTGGGTGATCTAAGCTTTGTTTGAGGTGAAGGTGGGCTTCTTTGCTGGAAGGTTGATGCTGGGTTAGAACAACTGGTTGTAACTCCTCTTGGCTCTTTTCTTGTTTATCAATAAAAGCTATTTGAGTTTTCCTCCATGCTTTTGTATCATTGATGCTTGTTACATTTGTATGGTCAATTTACATCTGATCCTAGATTGTTTATGATTATAGATCCATGTCTTTATATAGTGCTATGCTTCTGTGATCTTACAGGTACTTTGTGAAGCTGGGCATGCAAGGGAGCAGGTAGCTGAGGACTATCAAAGAAGAGAGGGATTGAATCAAGAGATTAGAGCAAGACAAAGGTTGGTCTTTCTGTTCCTCTCTATCTATAATTCATAAAGGGAAAACAAAAGTATCTTTTCTCTGTTTGTTTCTAAGGCAACTGTCACACCTTAGTGGGATAGAGCAGTTCTATATAGACACTTTTCCCTGTAACAAATAAAGTCGCCATGAAAATTCTAAACCTTTCGATTCTTCAACACTGGAGTCGCTAGGTGAAATATGCACAAACTTTCTTGTGTATGATCATTGTTCACCATCAGCAATCAGATCTGATCCTTGTCATTCTTTCCCAGGGAAGATATGATCTTGCATTCCTCAGCAATAGCACCAAAATGTTATCCTCCAAAATATCTAATCTAACTTATCCATAATTAAACGCACAGTTAATTTGGTGGCATGTTTAGAGGCCCCTCCAATTTCAGCGGTAACTCCAATTTTAGTGGAGTTAATTGGAGTTCCTCTAGTTTTAGTGGAGGTTTACTAGGAAAAACGGTTTTGACCATAACTTTGGCAAAAATCAATGAAATTGGGATCAAGAAAAGGTGTTCCTAGATGATTTTGTTGTTTTGAGCACATTAAAGCAGGCTTCAGGAGTAGTAGAGCATTGTAAACATCACTTTTGCCATTATTTAGCTAATACAGAGGTCCAAGCCATGGAAGCTTGACCAAGGAGATGTAGCCCAGGAGGAGTGAACTACTTCATCAAAACATTGTGTTAAGTGTTCATTTTTATGGTTTTTTGTACATTTGATTGTTGTTGTTCAGATTTAAAAACAAATAATTAGCATTTGCTTCATGTGCATAGGTTTCCTTATGGTGTAAGTGAATGAAAACAGGTAAATTTTGTCAAGTTTTATGTTAATTTCATGAGAAAAATAGCATCAAAAATAAATGTTTAACAACAACAATCAAATGTAAAGCAAACCATCAAAATGAACACTTAACATAGTGTTTTGATGAAGAAGTTCACCCCTCCTAGGTTACATCTCCTTGGTCCAGCTTCCATGGCTTAGGCCTATGCATTAGCTCAATAATGGAAAAAAGTGTTATTTACAATGTTCTGCTACTCCTGAAACCTGCTTCAATGTGCTTAGAACATCAAAATTGGAGGAATCACTGAAATTGGAGGAACTGATAAACATGTTGCTGAATTAACTGCACGTTTAATTATGGATAAGTCAGATTAATTAGGCATTAATCTAGATTAATTAGTGCTAATCACAATGTTATGTAACCGTTGGTTTGCAGTTTACATGGTAGTGGTCACATATGAGAATTAAATGTTAGTGGTTTTGTGTTTGCACCAGTCATTAGTTAACCTTAACCATAGTTGTCAAAGTTGTGGTTGTGTTCACATGGGAGGGGGCTAGCCCACGGGCTAGCTCCCTCCTAACCCCCGACCACAAAACTGTAACACAATGTATACAATCAGAAACCATATAATGTTAAGAAACATAGCATGAGTATAATGGTAAGTTGTTGAGTTTGTTTGGGTGAGGTCACGGGTTCGACTACGCCAAACTGCCCGAAACATTTTGGTAAAGTGTGCTAATGAACCTGACCTTTGGGGAGGGACACATGACAGCCTCCGGGCTTGCCACTTGTCCCCTCCTCATTGGTTGATCCTTCATCCAATGAAAACAAACCATGTAACCACACTTGCAAACCAATAGAATTGTGCCACTTGGTGAGTCTTGATTGAGCGTTTACCATCTCGTTGACCTACCTAGTCACCTACCACGTCAGTAGTACGGACTTCTGATTGTGCAGTGACTGTATGTTTTTTCCAAAAATTATTCTATTTGGCAAAGTAGACAAAGCGTGATATATTATTCATATGAACTTGGTTTTCAGTGAAACGAGTTGAGTTGGGATCATATTGCCGAGACAGATGCGGTTGTTCAAGTTTTGAGCAATTTTGAGAACTTTGATTTTTGTTCTAAATACTGCTCACCTAATCATTCCTCCCCACTGGAAGCCTTCTAGACCCCAAAAGATACTATCAATTGTTCAGCAGGTGACGGTATATCTCCCTCATCTTCTCAATCTGCAGCCATTTTTCCTTAGAAGTATTTTGTCCCTTGAGTCCCACTCTAAGGTATTTGACATTCCCTCTCTTTGAAGTTCTGATTCTTCTGTCAACTATGAGATCTTCCTAAAGTTCTTCAAGATATTATGGCGAGAAATCATATATTGATGGAAGCTAAACATTCTTTCCTTGATCATCAATCAAAGGAGGCTCAAATAATCTCAAATTCTCGACATTAACAATAGAGTATATTGGCATATAAGGAGGCAAATCTAGCTTAAATTCATTGTTACCAATCTTTTCCAAAATTTTAAAAGGACCATAATGGATCGGCTTAAGATTTTTACCTTCCCCTTGAAGTCTCTCTTTGTTAATATACAACCAAACTTCATCTCCAACTTGAAATTTATGATCGACACGGTGTTTGTCACGCCTTGCCTTGTAGCTTATTTGACTCTTTTCTAGTTGTTCTTGTACTGTGTGATGTATCAACTAGATTTGCTCAATGAACTTCCTTGCCTTATCAATGTTGCTATGACCATTAATGGCGACATATTTCTCAAAGATGATGTCCAATGGCGATCTTGGCAAGTATCCAAAACATGCCTCAAATGGTGATGTGTTTGTGGAAGAATGCTTTGCCCTGTTGTATGCATGTTGTATGTAATGAAACTGTTCATCCCAAAACTTGGGTTGTTTGCCACAATATCCTCTAAGAAGATGAATGACTGTCATGTTGACCACCTTGATTTTTCCATCTATTTGCAGATGAAAGGTTGTACTCTTCTTCAACTTAGTTTCCAACATGTCTCACAAATTTTCCCAAAAATTCCCAAGAAATTGAAATTCTTGATCACTTACAATCGAAGTAGGAATACCAAAATGAACCCAAATATTTTGAAATAAAAGATGAGTTATTTTTTCAACTGTAATTTTATTTTTACACGGTGTTAGAATACACATCTTGTTGAACATGTCTACAACTACATATAAGTAATCATGACATTTTACTGACAATGGAAGACCTCCTACAAAGTCCATTCAGATACTCTCCCATGGACATGAAGGTACCGGAAGTGGAGTGTACAATCCTAGTTTCCTATTGCTAGGATTACTTTTTGCACACAAATAACATCCTCTAATGAAATGAGATACATTATCAAACATGTGTGGCCAATAAAAATACCTTTGAAGATTCGCTACTGTCTTACCCACACCAAAGTGTCCAGTAATCAATGAAGTGTGTGCCTCTCTTATGATATTGTTTCTTTCTCCCTATGGAATACATAACTTGCCCAAGTGATACAAAAAATTGTTATGTACATGGTAATATAACTCTTCAATTTGGTTTCCTTGTCTCAAGCTTGCATACACATCTTGAAAGTCATTATCATATGCATATTGCTCAATGTAACTTTCATGTAAAACAGGATTGTGCTTGAGTATAATAGATGAATTTACAATAGGTATAGAAAGCATATCAGCTACCTTATTGTAGATTCCATTGTTGTACTTGATAACCAAATGAAATTGTTGTAGAAAACCCATCGATCTAAAGTGTCGTGATTTCTGCAACTTTGACTGTGACTGTAAGTACTGGAATGGTTGATGGTTGGTATGGATAATGGTCTCCTTCCCCATCAAGTAGCATTTCCATTTTTTGACACTTTGTGCCAATGCATAAAGTTATTTTTTATAAGTGGGACAGTTAGTCAGAGCTTCATTAAAAATTTCAGAATGAAATGAAATGGGCTTACCATGTTGCATAAGAACTACCCCCATGGAGTAATCACTAGCATCCATTTGAATCTCAACTGGCTGTCTAAGATTTGGAAGAGCCAATACGGTGTTGAACTGATATTTTATTTTAAGGCATCAAATGCTTTTTGCCGCCCATCTCCCCAATGGAATACTTTCTTGACACTAGTCAATGCATGTAATGGACCTGCAATGGAAGAAAAATTAGCAATAAATTTCCTCCGATATTGCGTTGCCCCTAGAAAGCTTCTTACCTCTGTAACTGTATTGGGCTTGGGCCAATTCAGAATGACCTCAACCTTAGAGGGGTCTATCTTCAGCTCAACTCCTCCAACAATGTGTCCCAAATACACTAAAGAAGTCTTGCCAAATTCATACTTCGACGTCTTTAGAAACAATTGTTATTTTCTCAAGACATCAAGTACTTTGTTCACATGCATGACATGTTCATCTCTAGATTTGTTGAATGTGAGAATATCATCTAAGTAAACAATGATAAATTCATCTAGAAATTGTCTCAATACATCATTCTTATCTCTCATGAAAGTATCTAGAGTATTTGTAAGACTGAAAGGCATAATAAGCCACTCAAACAATCCTTGTTTAGTTTTAAATGCAATTTTCGAAATGTCCTCTTCAACTATTCTAACATGATGATAACCACTTCATAAGTCTAACTTAGTCAAATACTTTGCATACCTCAAATTATCAATCAAATAATCAATTATTAGGAGTGGATAATTATTCTTTACCGTTATTTTGTTCAGTGCACGGAAATCCACACACATGTGCCAAGTCTCGTCCTTCTTTGGCACCAAGACAATGGGTGGAGCACATGGCAAAGTAAATGGGCATATGATACCTTTGTTCAAAAATTCTTGAATTTGCTTCTTGATTTCCATACTCTCCATAATCAACATGTGATACATGCCAATGTTTGGAAATGGAACATCCTATTGTAGTTGTATCTCATGCTGAATTCCCCTCCTGGGAGGTAACCCCTTTGGTTCCTGAAACATCTTGCCATGCTTTCTTACCACATAAAACAAATAAGATTTTATTTTTTCACCACAACCTTCAAAAGATTCATAATCAATATCATTCTTTTTCTTTATCATGAGAAGCACAAAATTGTTACTTGCATTTACTAGTCTCTTCATTTGCCCTGCATTAACAAAACAAATGTTTAACACTTTGCAATGGGCTCTCACAATGTACTCTACTCCATCCCTGAGAAATAGGTATTTGTTCTCATGGAAATAAAATATTGTTTTCCTATCATACAAATATGGGCTTCCCAAAATGATTCTTGAGATGTCAAGTGGAACTACATCTAACTCAACTTCATCAATGAACTTTTCAGTAATGGAAAACTTGAATAAGCATTTCCTTGTAACCTGTAAATTTTCATTATTAACTATCCAACCCAAGGGATATGGCTTATGATGAGGCATATTTTCAAGGTTAATATTTTTGACCAAGTCTTCTAAAATTAAGTTCGATTGTGACCCACTATCAAATAATGCATCAATATTTATATGATTTGAAATTACCCTTACATGGAACAAATCTATTCTTGATTCTTCATTTGGAGTGTTGTTGTGACTATGTGAGGAACTAGTTCTTGCAACAACTTCTTTTCCTTTTGTGACCATGGCTGAAATCTTGGTCTCATCACTAGAATCTGATCCAAGGTCATGTTGTGTGGTAGCAGTCGTCTTTTGTTTTCCTTTAGTGTTTGGTTTCTTAGGCCTTAGTTTGGGATGTAATTTCCAATAGTGGGTTTCATCATGCCCAACTTTGGAACAATGTTGGCATATAGTTTTCTCCCCTTATTTCTTCACACTTGCATTCTTCTTTCCTTTCCATTTTCCATCCTTTTCTTTCTCCTTACCTTGAATGGCTTCTTCTTACTACCATATTTCTAAATGTTCTTTCCTCTTGCTTCGAGGTGCGTAGCTTGCACAAATACCTCATCTAAATTTCTTGGATTGAACATAAGGATGGTATGTTTTAAGTAGGAATGTAAACCCCAAATATATTTCAACAGTGTATCTTGGGCATTCAAGTTTACTCCTAACAACAAAGCCCTCTTCCTAAAATCATGGGTAAAGTCTTGAACTATTTGGCCCTTGAGTTGCCTAAAATTTTGCCAACCCATAATGGCTTTTTACATATAGGCTAAAGGATAAAACTCTCTTTCAATTGTAGAAACGAATTCAACCCAAGAAATGGATATCTTACCATGAATTCACATTTCCTCTTGAGTCTTTGCTTCCCACCAGACTAATGTTGCTCCTTCTAGCCTCAATGAAGCCAAATGGATCTTTATGTCATCTTCTTGAAGGTTCTAAATTCTGCAATAAACCTCTAATTGTCAAATCCAATTTTTTAACTTTTCTGCATTCACCTCACCATTGTACATGGGAAGTTCAAACTTAATGTCCAATTTGAGTAATGGAGTTTTTTCCTTTGGGGATTTTGAATAAGTATGAACATTTTTTGTGGTGGAAGTGGAATATGATGATGAGGATGATGAAGATGATGAGGAAGATGATAAAGATGGTGGAGATGGAGGAGGATTTCCTCCATTACCCTTTGAATCCTTATTTTCATCTTTTTTTATCTCCTCGGATTCCCTCTCCATGTGGGGGCTTAGAACTCTCTCTAGCCATTCTAATATTCCTCTCTTCATAGAGTACTCTAACCATGTCAGTTAAGTCATAGAAATCTTTCTTGATTGCTTCCTCTTCTTAAAGACCTCCAATCTCTCTTGCTCCAGACATGATGGCTTTGGATTCAAGCTCAACTTTTGATACTGCTTGTACCTCCTCAATCTCAATTGAAGGTAAAACTTGAGGTGTTTCAAGTGTAGATGGGATTGGAAATTTGGGTGGAGATTATGGCCTTCTGGCTATCCTTATTCTGGGCATTACCTCAGGAGTTGCAACCAATAGATTCCCCTCTCCTCTCTATAACTTTAACCTTATAAGCATCACAAATTTGCAACCATTAAAACCCTACTTGCACAAAACTCAAGAAATAAAGAAAATAACCTTTGCTCTGATACCAACTTGATATATTTTTGAATGTTAGTTTTGTTGTGTTAATTTCAACTTCAGATTTAAAAACAACTTCTTAACATTTGTTTCATGTGCATAGGTTTCGTTATTGTGTATGTGAATGAAAACTACTAAATTTTGTCAAGTTTTATGTTAACTTCATGAGAAAAAGAGCATGAAAAACAAGTGTTGAACACTAGCAATCAAATGTACAACAAAGCATCAAAATGACTTAACACAATGTTTTGATGAAGGGGTTCACCCCTCTTGGGCTACATCTCCTTGGTCCATCCTCCATGGCTTAGGACTA
The DNA here is from genome assembly GCA_031772625.1 of Pinus tabuliformis. NCBI lineage: Eukaryota > Viridiplantae > Streptophyta > Pinopsida > Pinales > Pinaceae > Pinus > Pinus tabuliformis. The sequence goes on along the minus strand of CM062809.1, from coordinate 209,399,274 downwards.
TATATTAGATCAATAATGAAAAATATTTTGTTTAAAAGCTCTATTGCTCCTAAAAATTGCTTCAATGTGCTCAGAACATCAAAATCATCTAGGAACACCTTTTCCTAATCCCAATTTGGTCAAATTTTGACAAAGTTATGGTCAAAACAGTTTCTCCTAGTAAACCTCCACTAAAACTAGAGAAACTCCAGTTAACTCCACTAAAAATGGAGTTACTGCTGAAATTGGAGGGACTGATAAACATGTCGCCGAATTGAATGTGCATTTAATTATGGATAAGTCATATTAATTAGGTGTTAATCCAAATTAATTAACGCTAATTGCACGGTTATGTAACCGTTGGCTTGCAGTTTACGTGGTAGTGGTCACATATGAGCATTAAATGTTAGTGGTTTTGTTTTTGTGCTGGCCATTGGTTAACCATAACCATAGCCACCAGAGTTGTGGTTATGTTCACATGGTAGGGGTTTGGCTTGTGGGTTGGCTTCCTCCTAACCCCCAACCATAAAACTGTAACACAATGTATACAATCAGCAACCATAGAATGTTAAGAAACATAGCACGAGTATAACGGTAAGTTGTTGATTTTGTTTGGGCGAGGTCACGAGTTCGACTCAGCTGACCTACCCAAAAACTTGGTAAAGTGCGCCAATGAACCCAAATTTTAAGGAGGGACACGTGGCGACCTCTAGGCTTGCCACTTGTCCCCTCCTAATTGGTCCATCCTTCATCCAATGAAAACAGCCACATCACCACACCTACAAACCAATAGAATTGCACCACTTAGCAAGTCCCGATTGAATCTTGACCATCCCATTGACCTACCTAGTCACCTACCATGTCAGCAGTACGGACTGGACACTGTGAAGTGACTATACCTTTTTTCGCAAAAATTATTCTATTTGGCAAAGTGACATAATGTGATATCATTCGCATACGAACTCGGTTTTGAGTGGAGCGAGTTGTGTTGGGATTGTATTGTTGATAAGGATGCTATTGTTTAGGTTCCGAGTGATTTTCATAACTTTGATTTTTTGAGCTAAATAATGATCACCTGATCAATATCCCAAGGTTGAGAAGGGAGATCGAAGGAGGTAACCTCAAACCACTTAGGGTTCAGCAGCTAGCCCTACTAAACCAAAGAAGGATCTCTCTATGAATTCACAACCAATGATGACTGGAATGGGAAAATATATTAGGCTAGATATGTTCAGCTCTAGGGTTTTGAATATTTTAGGGTTTTGCTGGATCACGAGTGAGAATCAAGGAACTAGGTCAAGGGATCAAAGGTTTCAGCGGCAAGAGATATAAAGGAGTAGGGTAGGTATGATTTTGTGATACTTTTTGGTTTTTTCAATGTAGTTTAGGGTTGAAAAAACATAGATGAAAATGAACATGGAAAGCATGAATTCATTTATCATAAGACAAGTGACGTAAACATGAAGTTCCTAACAAAATAGAGCTTAAAACTGATAATTTTGTTTATACCCTTTAAGGAAAATCATTGAAAAGAATAAGCATGGAAAGAGAATGGAATTATCATCCATATGAGTCTATAACTGAGAAAAAACATGATCTCAAACTCACAACACAAGAATTCCTGAATAATAGGTCCAACTATTTTGAATTTCTGCAAAAGTGATGAAGTACAAGCTCCAAGAGTTCTACTCATTGATGTCCAACCTATTCTATGACTGAAAAATAGATACATATAGACCAAAAACCATCTTCCCCTCTCTCAAGGTTGAACCCTTCAGTTTAGGAATTGATTACATGAGGTGTTCAATATAACCCTAATGTCTAGGGAGGTTAAAACAAATCCTCCATTTAAACTTTGACTGAACTGCTCTCATAAATGAGGCCTAAATATACATAAAAACAACTCTAACAAGATTATTTACCTCACATACATCATAATTACATCAAACATAAGTAATTACATCATGATAAATTGAATCTAACTGATAAAATTAAGAAACAATGGTTTCAGGCAAAAGCACACCGTGTTAGGAGAAAGCGCAACAAAATTGGTAGAATTGATTTTTGGAGGTCTTCCCAAGGTCCAAATCTTGATCTGAAAGATGTTGGATATAGTTCTAGATGTCTACTACATGATTCAAGAAATGAAAAAAATTTCTCCTAGCCCTCCAAAACGTCATTCTCCCATAGGTACTCCCAAAAGGGCAATGAACTCTTCAAAAAGAGGGCAGAGAGGTAATTTTTGAGTAGCTTTTGGCCTTTTCCACCTACGAAAACTTGCTAAATTTTTTCTCCCAAGGGCTAGAAGTGATGTAAAAATCATAAGGAATCCAAATATTCAAACCAAATTTCATTTGGAGATCCCCATCAAAAGCGCAGCATGGGCACACTGCGTTTTGACCTAGTGTTTGTCTCGAGTATTTCCAAAAATTCTAGGTTTTCTAGAAAATAGGGCTCAAAGATGGAGCCATATCTCTCTAACCATACATTTTTTTTTTAAATCAAAGAGTTTTTTGTTTCTTTGGTATTTTATGAATAGAAACCTCCTCCAGTTCTCAAAAATACTTTCCCATTTATTCAAAATCTAAGTTTGAAGTGTATCGCTAAAAATTACAAAAGTGCAGCGTGCTCATAGAAAAAGCAAAATGAAAAGTTTGGAAAGTGATTTGGAGGCATTCCCAAAGGAATTTTGGGCTGAAAATGGTATGGTTGGAAATATAGGGATGTATTATACACAATAGAGTCATCACGCACTGCAAACACCTGCTCTAAGACACCTAAAAAAGCAATCTCCCAAGACTACTCTAGAAGTGCAACAACTCTCTTGTAGCAACTGTAGTTTGGGAATTTCTCCCCAATAATAATACCTGTGCATAAACAGAAGGAGGTTTTTTTTCTTGGTCTATTAGTAACAACAATATCTTTCACTTTTGTAAAACTCATCTCCATTTGGTCAGAAACATATTTCGAAGCAAAACTTTCCCTATGTGCAGCAAATGATTTGTTAATGTCCCTTTGACCTAGTGGTTCAGGAGATGGCTCACTCTCTTGCTAATTCTGACTCTTGAGACCTCTTGTTCTTGGCCTGATTTATGCTTCCTCTACTCAGTCGTCTCATAATCCATAACAAACTTGAGCTCAATAGGAAGGGATATTAGGGTTTGGTGTAGGGAAAGACAAGGGATTTGGGCAGTTTCTGAAATTGAGGGAGATGAAGAGGTTTTAGGGTCTCTAAATTCTTAGGAAAATTATGGGGCATGGGATACATGTTAGGGAGTGTAGGGAGGTGAAATTTTAGGGAATGGGTGAGGGGAAGGGTGCAAAAGTGGAAAAAAAGTCCTAGCCTAAGAATGCATAGCAGGGACTAGGGTTTGTGAGGAAAAGTGATGAAATGAGGAATTTGATGAGGGAAAGTGTGGGAGATGGTGTATGAAGAGTGTAGGAGGGTAGATGAGTGCCAATGAATTTCTCCTTTGTCTTTTTTCCTTTTATGAGCTGAGTTGACCTCTTTTGAGTGGGGATGGGACCCACTTGTTCTTTTCCAAGAATGACTTTGCATGTTTGAACCTTGTTCTTTTGAGATTTTTATGAGCATTATTACTTTTTGATGCCACAAAACACTTGAAAACATCATTTAGAACCTTTTTACAAAATTTCCTCTTCCATTCATGATGACCTAAGTGTGACATGACCTTTATTTGATTTTTGATGGTTTGACTCCATCATGACACCTAATGGACCATGAAACCATGAATTTGACCATTAAACCTCTGAAATGACCTTTGACCATGTGATGATAACTGACATGATGATTCTATCCACGACTCATGACTCATGACCATCCATGATGGCAGTACAAAAATGACTTTTTAAAACCATAATCATGATGGAAGAAGGAAAACACCAAAACAATCTAAACCAGTGAGCAAATTTTTATTTTGAAAACCTAATGAAATGATAAAAATTTGACTTGAGACCCTAACAAAAACCTTGTAAGATCATTTTTGATCACTGGTGACTGGCAAGACTGACAGACACTAACAAGGCCTATTGTTTGGTGTTCATCTCCTAGGGTTAGATTTTTTGATGTTTGGGGTTTTCCATTGTTTCTCAGTAATAAATAGGCCTCCAATCCTCATTGTAAGACAGTTTAGAGGCATGTAGCTGCCACATCTCTTCTCAGAGATAAGCTACCATTTCCCTAGCTAGTTTATTTCCATTTTGTCTGTAAGAATATTTCAGTTCTTTGATATTATTGAAATGAATTTTTATTCCTACTGCATCTCTGTGTTTCTGGTTATATCTATAATTTGTTGTGTTCCTGTTTAAATTTGAATCAGTGGTTTCAGAGTAGTCTGCCCTTTCTAAACCCTTCTTTGCATGTGCCCATCGAGGTTAGGGTATAAGGAGTTAGGGATCGATCTAGTTGAACCTTTGCAAGAACAACCTCTCAAACTATGATAGTCACCCATGGGGGAAGAAAAGAAATATGAGGGAGCAGGAGATCCTATAAAAATATTTCTCGAGGAGGCCCTCGAGAAACAAAGGAAGGTGATGCTGGATAACTTTGCCCAGATCCTTCAACAGTTTCCCACCGGTGGCACATCCACATCCAACAGCCACTCTGGAGGCACCACTCCTTTTAACGTACAAGTAAACTTTGACATTGACATATTTGAGGGCAAAATAGATGTAGACGTTGTAGATAAATGGTTAAATATGCTAGAAGGATATTTTTTTGTTCATGATTTTTCCAGTCGAGAAAATATTACTTTTTATCTTCCCAAAGCCACCCTCCACGTTGGGAACTAGTGGGAAACTAACTGTGAATAGAAGTATGAAAGTAAACCCTCACTGTTTTTAGCAGCATCCACTTGGAATTCATTCCACGATGCCATCAAGGAGTTGTAATACCCTGTTAGGAGCTATGAGAATAAATACATAAAGTGGACCATGCTATGGCAGGGAAGGGGCCAAGACATGTCGGAGTTTACCATTGTTTTTCATATCCTTCCCATGAAGTTGGATATCAAGGATTTTGAGAAACATTTGGTACTAAAGTATCACAGCTGCCTACGCATGTACATCCAAAATGATATGGAGTTCCTAGAAATATCCTCCTCGCTTGACACGACGTATCGATACATTTTCAAAATTGAGTAGAAGCTTAAACAAAAAAAGCGAGAGTTTGGATCTGCGAATCCGAAGCAAGGGAAAGCTACCCCAAAACTATAGAACAAAGGACAAAGCCAAGGTGGGGTGACCTAGGACAACCGACCAAAGCCGCAAGAAAATAATGACACTACGAATTTGAAGAAGGACAAAGGAAAGTGGTGTGAGTTCCATAAGAGCTAAACTCACAAAACATGTGAGTGTTAGGCAAAGAAGTCTCTGGTGGCCGAGCTAAAGGACTCTGAATCAGATGCATGTTCCGAGTTTAAGTCTAAAACAAACAAGAGGAATGAAAAATGGAAGAACATTATCGATGTGGAGCCTAACCCCACCATTCCCACCACAAAGATCCAAAAAGAGGAACCCGAAGATCCAGAGGAGGAGGATTGCCTCTTCCACTCCCAAATATGACTAAAGGGTTCCCCACTATAGTTCATTGTCGACAGTGGGAGCCAAATGAACCTCATTTTGGAAGACATCGTGAAGCATTTGGGATTACTAACCACAACACACCCACTACCCTACACCATCAGGTGGCTTCACCAACGACATGATCTTCGTGTCATCCAACAGTGTCGCCTTCCATATAGCATCAATTCCTTCACGGATGAGGTATTATGTGGCGTTGCTCCTCTTGATGTTTGTGATGTATTATCCAACCATACTTGTGGAAGTGACATGTTTTGTATGATTCAAGGTCTCACGTTTTTATTGTTACCTTGGGAAATAAGTTGTACAGGACATTGGAGGTAACAGTGCCTACAACCATCTCTTTGATTACTACAAATCAATGCAGTAAGCTCATTTCCAAAATTGGAAAAAAAAATTTCTTGATGATTTGCCCTTAGGGAAAGAAGAAGATGGTGGCCACAACCTCCAGATAGGGCCCCTCCACATGATAACCACAGATGGACAAGGTCGTGGAGGAGTACGCAGACATCTTCACCTCCCCAACAGGGATCCCTCTGCAATTTCAGGTCAAGCACTCCATCAATTTGACCCCAAGTGCATCTTTGTCCAATGGACCAATCTATCAATGCTCTATTATGGAGAACGAAGAAATCAAGAGGTGGATTAAGGAGTTGTTGCAAAAATGTCACATCCAGCCGAGTTCATCACTGTTATACAGACTTTATACCTACAGATAAGTATATCTTCACTAAGTGGGTAGTTACACTTAGAAAAACTAAAGTAAAGATGTTTAACCTTTTCCTACAATAAACAGATAAGATAAAAGAAGCTACTTGTGATCCTTCACTTCCTTTGATCTCCTTTGAGTTACTCTCGTCACTCCCGCTCAAACTGAATTCACTCAATTGGTACCTACCAACATAAAAAGAAGACGACAACAATCAAAGCATATTATCTATTTATTGTAAAAAAAAGGAATCAACAACATTTGAACATACATTCAACATAGATATACAGAAAAGTATTGGAAAAGGAACAAACAACTCTATTGATTGATAGAAGGAGAAGTTACACCCAATGTGGTTCGATCTCGTGTCACTCGTCGAGCTTAGTCCAAACCCTGATCACACCAATAGCAACATCAATCCAACAACATAACATTACTTGAAAATGATTTCAAGTCTCTAAACAAATAATATTTCTCTATAATATCCAAGCTCTTGTGGCTCTATGATGGGAGGCCAATTTATAGATGAATGCAAGTGGTTTGTCATTAATATGGCATTGAATGGTTTTCCATAATTAGATGATTAGTTTCCATGTTCAAAGGGATGAGAGCATAGAGGATTAGATGATCCAAGGCTATCCTAAGTTGAGAACATCTTGATAGGATAAGAGCTAGGTTCCTTCTAGAAGGCTCTAGAAAGGAGGAATATACTTAGGATCCAATGAACATTTTGAGGATTCTCGTCTAGAGTAGGCTTGAGTGGGCTTAGGTTCTCTGCAACACAACCTTAAATGGGGCTACCTACTCTGCACAACACTTACCCCTAACAAGGGGTGCACTGGTCACCCCAGGAAGCACTTCAGCAGGGTTTGAAGTCAGGAAACTCTCATGGATGAAAGCACTCAATGAGGTGGCATGTCTAGGGCATGTAGCAACTAAATTAGGGTTTGATAGGCCATGTTTACACTAATATGATTTTTGGGAGTGATGTGCCCAAATATACCTATACCAATCGCCCTTTGGAAGCTCGATCGTGTTGGTACAGAAGAAGGATGGGACTTAGAGACTCTTCATTGACTATCAGGTGCTGAACAAGATCACTTTTAGGAATAGGTACCTGATCCCAGAGATTGATGACCTTCTAGACCAACTCAAGGGGGAAAAATAGTTCAACAAGATCAACTTGAAGTTTGGATATCACTAGGTACCAATCGAACCCTTCGATGTGTGGAAGACTGCCTTCAAAGCCAAGGAGGGCATTTTTGAATTGCTGGTTATGCCTTTTGGGTTTACAAATGCTCCTACAACCTTCATGAGGATGATGGATGACATCTTGCATCCATTCACCAACTTATTTGTAGTGGTACATTTGGATGACATGTTGATCTTCAGCTAGAGTTGGGAAGAGAACCTCCACCATATCCGACAGGTTCTCCAAACACTGCGGCAAGACAAGTTGTGTGTCAATTTGGAGAAATGAACTTTTGGCATGACCCAAGTTCAGTATCTAGGATACATTATTAATGAACGGGGGTGGATGTGGATCCATCCAAGATCCAAGTCATTCAGGATTGACAAGCCCCAATGACTTTGATAGAGCTCCACAACTTTCTGGGTCTTACCAATTTCTACCGTAGGTTCGTGTTAGGGTTCTCTCATATCACTTGGCACTTGAGTCAAGTCACTAAGGGAGGAGTGAAAGAAAATTTATTTTGGTATAAATCTCAACAGAAGGAATTCATATATTTGAAACATCGCTTCTTCTCTTTGTTGGGTTGTGTTATATTCTTTCCATGACTAGTGCATGTAGTTAATTGGGGGGTTAGAAGGGGGGCGGAGCCCCCTCTTCATTGCATCGATTGTGCAGCAGGGGGCAGCAGATCCCCCTATCCAGGGGGGTTGAGGGGGTGGACCTACCTATGGTTTTGTGCATGGTTTTCACACATGGTTTTGGATGCGATGGTTTTCGGTCCATGGTTTTGGATGTAATGGTTTTCGTTCATGGTATTGGATGCTTATGCATGTATAAATATGTATTGTAACATTGAAAGGATCATAATGAAAAATCAAGTTTATAGTCCCAGTTTTGGGATCCAGGGGAAAATCACTGTGTATATGTGTTTTATGTGTTATGCTCTCACATTATGTATTTTCTGTATTTTAGAATTCGTATGAAAGTAATTTCTGTACGGGGTTAAAACCTACATTTGGTATCAGAGGTGTTTTGGCTTCAAGGGGACGCCTTTGTTTCTGAGCAGTTTTCCTCAGGCCTATGGTAGACCTTTGTTCAGTGGGAGATCTATGGGATCGATTCTAGTGGTGAAAGAAGATGACGAGCGGTGGAAAGATAGAGATCGAGAAATTTAATGGTCAGAGTCTTGAGTTGTGGAAACTCAAGATGGAGGGTATGTTGGTGGATAAAGATCAGTGGATCGTGGTATATCTGGGTACTAAACCAACGGGAGTGTCTAATGAAGAATGGAAGAAGTTAGATCAGAAGGCAAAGAGCACAATATGATTGTGTGTCTCATATTCAATGTTGCTAAATGTATCAGGGGAAGCTACGGCTAAGGCTTTGTGGGACAAGTTAGGGACTTTTTACCAATCTAAGTCTCTGGTGAATAAACTGTTCCTACAAAAAAAGATGTATAACCTAAATATGAAAGATAGAGACTCGGTGACAGAGCATCTGAACGCATTTAATACTATGGTAAGTCAGTTATTATCTATTGATATTAAAATGTCAAATGAAGATAAGTGCATGAGCTTGTTGTGTTCTCTACCAGATTCGTGGGATAGTCTAGTTATTGCAATAGGTAGCAATGCAATTTCCTTGCAGTTTGATGAAATAGTCTCATGCTTGCTGATGAAGGAGATGAGACAGAAAAATATGGAGAGCCAGAATGGTGATGCCTTGTCTGTAGGAGGACACTGCCATAACATAAACAAAAATAAGTCATCGAGTGGGAGATCTAAATCTCCAAGAAAACCTGTAAAGGTGGTTTGCTGGAAATGCGAAAAGGAAGGGCACTACAAAAGGGATTGTAAATCTAAAGCTCCTGACAAAGGAAATGGATTTGATGATGCTCCTTCTGCAGAGGCGAAAACCACCTTAGATGAAGGTGGGGATGTGTAATTGGCTTCTTCAAGTACACATGTAGATCATGAGGTATGGTTGATTGACTCAGGTGCATCCTTTCACTTCACTCCCTATAAAGAGTGGTTCTACGAGTATGAGAAATATGATGGTGGTGATGTCTTCTTAGGGGATGATAGGAAGGCTAGAATTGTTGGTCGCGGAAAATTAAACTTGAAGTTGCAAGGTGGAAGGGTTAGAACACTTCTAGCTATTCTACATATTCCTGCATTGGCCAGGCCAAAATTCTGATTTCTGTAAGCAAGTTGGATGATGGTGTAAAAATAGTGTTTGAGAAGGATACCTGCAAGATGGTTCGGGGAGCATTAGTATTGATGTGGGGAATTTGGATTGGTAATCTGTACAAGCTGCAAGGTAGCACTATTGTTGATGGGTGCAATAGTTTTGTGGTTCCTGAAAGTGGAGCAGAAAATCAAGTGGTCTCTGGAGAAAATACCATGCTGTGGCATCAAAGGCTTAGGTATATTGGAGAGAAGGGCCTTCGAATAATTCATGGTAAAGGTATGGTAGAAGGTATGACTAATAGCTCTCTGTATTTTGATTTCTATGAAAATTGTGTATATGGGAAGCAAAATCCGGTGAGTTTCCCCTCTGGTGGTAAGAGGGTGAAACAAATATTAGAGCTTGTGCACAGTGATGTGTTTGGAATTTTGAAGTTTCCATCATTGGGTAAGTTTGTGTACTATGTATCATTTATAGATGACTTCTAAAGGAATACATGGATATATTTCCTCAAGAAGAAATATGAAGTCTTTGACAGGTTTAAAGAATTTAAGGCTCTGGTGGAAAAACAGACAGAGAAGAAGGTAAAGGTGCCGATGACAGATAATGGTGGAGAGTTTTGCAGCAAGGAATTTGAAGAATTCTGTAAGAAGTGTGGTATAGCATGACAAAAGACTACTCCATACACACCTGAGCAAAATGGAGTTGTAGAAATAATGAATAAGTCATTGATGGAAAGGGAAAGAAGCATGCTGAGTGGTGTTGGGTTAGGATAGGAATTCTGGGCAGAGGCAGTGGAGACAGCATGTTACCTGGTCAATAGATCACCTTCATCAGTGTTGGAGGATAAGACTCCACAAGAGGTATGGACTGGTAAGAAACCATATCTTTCACATCTGAGGATATTTGGAGAAAAGAACCAAGTTGGATAGTAAATCTGAAAAGTGCATCTTTATTGGGTATAAAGATGGTTTAAAGGGTTATAATCTTTGGAACCCAGTAACAAGAAAGGTTGTGTACAACCGAGATGTGGTGTTCATAGAGATGAAAAATGTTATTAAACATGACATCCCATCAAAGGAACCTGAGAAGATAGAGTTTGAGCTTAAGGAGGAAGAATCAGAATCTATAGCAGAAGAGGAAGCAAAAGATGAATAGCCACAAACTCCAGGTGTGAGAAGATCAGTTTGAGAAAGAAGGCAGCCAGAAAGGTATAGTCCATCTGCTTTTTGTTCAAATTTTGCTTTATCTATTATTGATGATGATCCCAGAAATGTGAAGGAAGTAGTAGATTCAGAGGATGGAAATCTTTGGAAAGAGGCCATGGTTGATGAAATGACATCTTTGCACAAAAATGAGGCTTGGGATCTAGTGGAGTTACCGGCAGTAAGGAAACCCATTGGCAGCAAATGGGTGTTCAAGAAGAAGACAAATGCAGAAGAAAAGATGGATAAATACAAAGCTCAGTTGGTAGCAAAAGGTTATTCCCGAGTGCCGGGAATTGATTTTGGTGATATTTTTTCTCTTGTTGCCAAGGTAGCTTCTATTAGATTACTTCTATCTGTTGTTGCTACTTTTGATTTTGAGGTAGAACAGATGGATGTGAAGACAACATTTCTTCACGAGGATCTGGAAGAGGATATCTACATGAAGCAACCTGAAGGTTTTGTGGTGAAGGGTAAGAAAGAACATGTATGCAAGTTAAAGAAGTCTCTGTATGGGCTAAAACAGTCACCAAGGATGTGGTATCAAAAATTTGATACATTTATATGGGGAATTGGCTTCACCAGAAGAAAAGCAAATCACTGTGTGTATTTTAAATTAATTGGTGACCGTGTTATTTATTTGGTCTTATATGTGGATGATATGTTGCTAGTTGGAAATGACAAAGAAATTATCCAGGATTTGAAGACCTAATTGTCCTCCAAATTTTACATGAAAGATCTTGGTGCTGCAAACTATATTTTGGGCATGGAAATTAAAAGAGATCGGGCAAAGAGCAAGCTCTGGTTAAACCAGAGAAAGTATGTCGAGACAATATTGCAGAGCTTTAATATGCAGGATAGTAAACTGGTGAAGGTTCCTATTCCTATAGGTGTGAAGTTATCTGCTAAACAGTGTCCCGAGACACAAGAAGAGGAAGAGGACATGTCTCGTGTTCCATATGCAAGTGCAATTGGTAGCCTGATGTATGCAATGGTATGTACTAGAATAGACATTGCACATGCAGTGGGAGCATTGAGTAGGTTTATGTCAAAATTAGGGAAGGAACATTGGACAACAATGAAGTGGGTTTTCGAGTATTTGCGTGGCACTAGTGATTATGGTTTATGCTACTAAGGAAGACCGGGATTGGACAAAGTTTTGGAAATTTGTGTCTTTATTGATGCAGAATGGGCTGGAGGTCTGGATTAGAGAAGATTGACAAGTGGGTATGTGTTTAACCTATTTGGAGGTGCAGTCAGTTGGATGAGTAAGAAACAATCTGTAGTGGAACTATCAACTACAGAGGCAGAATACATGGCAGCCACTCGTGCAAGCAAGGAAGCAGTTTGGTTGCAGAGATTGTGTTCAAGTATGGGGTTAGTATAGGGAGCTATAAGGATATACTGTGATAGCCAAAGTGAAATTTTCTTGGCAAAGAACCCTGCTTACCATTCAAACACAAAGCGCATTGATCTTCAATATCGCTTTATGAGGGATATGATAGAAGACAAAAGGGTTTTGCTGGTAAATGTGGACACTTTGAAGAATACTGCAGATGCATTGACAAAATCTGTGAGCTCTGAGAAGTTATGTTGGTGTAGAGAAACAATGGGCATTGCAGGGCTGGATAAATGACTAAGCTCTCTTGTGGCCTCCTGTGGAAAGAAAACAACAAGTGGGAGAATGTTGGGTTGTGTTATATTCTTTCCACGACTAGCACACGTAGTTAACCGAGGGGTTAGAGGGGGGGCGGAGCCCCCCCTTTGTTGCGCTGATTGTGCAGCGGGGGGGTTTGAGGGGGGCGGATAGCCCTTGTCAACAAGGTCTAGAGCAGTGCCCATGGAAATTTTTTTTTGGAACCTATATTAGATTCGGTGGACCTACCTATGGTTTTGCACATGGTTTTCGCACATGATTTTGGATGCAATGGTTTTCGGTCCATGGTTTTGGACACGATGGTTTTCAATCCATGGTATTGGATGCTTCGACATGTATAAATATGTATTGTAACATTGAAAGGAACATAATGAAAAATCAAACTGGTAGTCCCGGTTTTGGGATCCAGGGGAAATCTCTGTGTATATGTGTTTTATGTGTTATGCTATCACATTATGTATTTTCTGTATTTTAGAATTCGTATGCAAGTAATTTCTATACAGGGTTAAAACCTACACTCTACACCAGTTCTCACATTACCAGACTTGCAACAACCATTTGAGATCGGGATAGATACCTCTGAATATGCTATTGGGGTAGTCCTTACTTAACAGGGGTATCTAGTGGCATATCATAGTGAAACAATTTCAAACATAGTCCAGAAGTATCCCACTTATGAAAAAGATATGTATTCCATTGTGGAGGCCTTACAACAGTGGAAGCATTACATTTTGGGGAAGGAAACGATCATCCACATAGACCACTAACCCCTAAAGTTCATACAGATGCAAGGGAAGTTGCAGAATGATCACCATCAGAAATGGTCCAGATACCTACAATATTTCCATTTGAATATCAACTACAAGAAGGGAAAGACTAATAATGTTGCAGACTACCTCAGCTAATCACCAATAATGGCATTAATCAATGTGCTCAACTCTTGTAGGCAGGAGACTTCTTATTGGCCACTTCTCTACAAAAGCAACCCAGAATTCTTCCACACATACCATATGCTCTTGGAGGGTCAGTAAGTTCCAAATTTTCACCTCCATGATGTACTGTTATGCCACCTAGGAAACCTTTATGTTCCCTCTAGCAAGTGTGCCAAGATGATTTGGGAAGCGCACTACAGTCGAGTCGCTAGGCATTTCGGGGTCGAGAAAATAGTCGTAGTACATCAAATCCTACACTACATGTGCCATTGCCAAATGGACCATCAAGAAGCAAGGCCTCTATACTCCACTGCTTACCCCTAGTCGACCTTGGGAATCCATCTCCATTGATTACATGTCAACCCTTCCTTTTACTAAGCATAGAAAAAACGGTGTTTTTATGGTTGTCGACAGATTCTCGAAGATGGACATTATGGTGGTCTGCAAGAAGAATATCATAGCAGAATCCACTTCTAAACTCTTCTTTGAACAAGTGTGGGTACACTTTGGGATCCCAAAGTCTATCATCTCAGATCGGGATAGTAGGTTCCTCAGTACGTTTTGGTCCAATAGGTTGGTCGATGCTGGACACCAAGCTCACTATGTCCATGACTTTCCATCCCCAAACTGATGGCTAGAGAAAGGTCATCAATAGGATGATTGTACATATTTTGCGCATGTACAACTCAAAGCATCCATGCATATGTGATGAGAGCCTACTCTATTTCCTGCACAGCTATAACCAGGCTCTACTTGACTTGACTGGCCACAACCTTTTTGAGGTGGGCTTAGGATTCCAACCACTATGTCCCATTAATGTGGACATACCATTTGCAGCTACTTAGGTAGATTCAGCTAATGTCCAATATGAAGCCAACAAGGTAAAAAAATTCATTGAGCACATCCGCCAACTGGTCCATGACATATTGGATAGAGCCAATGGTAAGTACAAGCAGTGGCATGATCAACATCAGGTGCCACACAAGTTCCAGGTGGGAGACAAATTTTTGTTACATTTGTAGAAGGAGAACGTCACTGGGCCCCACTGCAAGCTTCGCCCACTCCGATATGGGCCATACACCATCATGAAGGCAGTAGCGGACAATGAATTTGAGCTCAGTATTTCACCATTACTTGGTATGAACCCAATGTTCAATGTGGACCACCTTCGGCCCCACTTTCTACCATTGTTGGACACAACCAACATTGTAAAATGACTCACACAAACAAAATTAAAACTATACTTCATGGAATAAGCCACAACTAATCAACTCATGGACACACAGATCAAAAACACCTAACAACAAAGGATCCAACTTTATCAAGTTATCAAAGCAGGCCAACTCCTTCACTAGGGAAAGTGGCTCACCAAGGACCAAGTTCAGTAGAAGTTTCCTCATTTCATGGAGGAATTGAATGCAATGGGGGTCATTGCTTCCTAAGGGAGAAGGAATGATCCTGGTGGGTATTGGTAGCCACTTGGATATTCCACTTGGACCACCACCATTGTTTCTTTTAGTTTTTCAGTTTCCTTAATTGTAGCACAATTTACTATTTTTGGCAATTTTTCGGGCCCTGAACTTCTGGAGCCATTTTGTGGCCCTAAACGACGGTTTTTTGGAAAATCATCAGCTACTCATATAAGCTTTCAACTAAAAATTTCTATTTCTAGTTGTAGTCCTGGGATAGATATTTCTAACAAGATATCATGTGCATCAAACAGAGATCGTATGCCAAAGTTACGACCTTGGGAAGTTGATGTACCAATTTACCCCAATGGGGTCCATAGATTTGTGTTTCATACCCTAGGGTTAGGTTTTTGGATGTTTTGGATTTTCCATTATTTCTCATTGATAAATAGGCCTTCAAGCCTCATTGTAATATAGTTCAGAGGCTTGTAGCCACCACATCTCTTCTTAGAGATAAGCTACCATTGCCCGAGCTAGTTTATTTTGATTATGTATCTAAGCATATTTGAGTTCTTTGATATTAATGAAATGAAGTTTTATTTCTGCTGCATCGTTGTGTCTATGGTTATATCTGTAATTTGTTGCATTCCTATTTAAATTCAGATCAACCCCATATAACAGTGTTACAATAACTATAGGTGGGGCACTTTTTTTATTGGGCTTGATTACTAAATCAAGGGATTCTATCGCAACTCACACAGGTGCGGCATGGGACACTGAGGAGATTTTTATATGGGAGTGTGCTTTGCAACATACTATATGAGTAGGTGGTTATGCTTTGCCTAATTCTTGCAGTACTGGTGGGGCCTGCAAGGCACCCTCACATGTGCTTCTGGGGAGGGGTGATGCCAAGAGTTGGTGGCGGAGTGATGGTGCACTATTGGAATGCCATGGTAGAGGATTAGTTTAACTCCAATCCTCAGATGATTCTAGAGTTTCCATATCATAAGGTAGACTTCAAAGGAGATCTAGATATGGGGCTTCCTTAGGGTGCTTCCTAGGGACTAGCAGGTATATTTTGTTTTTTTCATTTGTAGACATATGTGTGATTTCATGTATTTGTTTATGGTTTATTATTATGATGATGTTGATAGTGTGCTTTGTTTACTTGAAGATGCGGAGCTGTAGGAGGGTCCATTAGCGTATCTGGTAGGCCATAATCCAAGGCACTTGGGTGTTCCAAGGGTTACACCTTTTCCACATAGATCGAGGATACCGAGGCCACTATTTGTTCCTCGAGGCGATGCAGAGTGTCGGACGCAACAATGATGGTTTTAGATTGGTAGGCCTTTCATAGGGGTAGCAACAGATGAGGATGCAGCTAGATTGATCGCCAATGCTGAGGGTACAGAGGCACAATTAGAAGTTGCTGAGGTGGAGATATGAGGTTACCGTGATACTTGGGGAAATATTGAGTCTCTGACTTGAGGATTGTCTATTGATTGATGGGCTAGCTTGGCGATATCATCGTTGAGACAAAGATTTCATTGGAGCGAGCTCACCTACCATTTTTTTGTCGTATTGGTATGGTGATGGCTATGGCTGGTCCGATTTTATCTCTAGATGCAGATATTGGGCCGCGTGAGACTTATATAGATTTGATGGTTTCTTTTTTATGAGATGATGTATGTACTAGGGCAAGCACCCTTTTATGAGGATGTCCCCCTATATTTTTGTTGACTTATTCTTCCTAGTCGTGGGCCAGTGATTTTTTGTACTCATATATTTTTTTATGTATATACAAGATCAGTTATGGTGGCTCTCATGATGTGTTATATGTGTCTATACTTCTTGTGTATTTCTGAATTTTTTGTTTTAAGATGTATATAATGTTTATGTTTTATGTATCTTGATGGTTATATATATGGGATGCATGCTACTCTAGGATTTGATTAGACTACCATGCAATCAACTATATGATTTTGATTTCTTGGTATATGTGTAAATGTGATTTGATCAAAATATCTAGCTAACCTTTATGCATGTAAATATTTCTGAAAAAGACATGGATCATGAATTTGAAAGGTCTTGTTTAACTGTGATTCTACTACCTGGGAATCAAGGAATACATGCATGTAACGAATACTTAGTTGGTGGGCATCAACCTAGAGGTCTATGACGATAGCATATTTTGCTTGATTGTTGCTGGCTGACCCGATACAAAGTCCATTAAAGTGATGAGGTGTCTGGCCAGGAGAATATATGGCCCATGCTGCAACAGCAAGATTTTGCGACCATTGATATGCACTGTCAGCGAACCCATGGTGAGAAGCTGGAGGAAGATCCATCTATTAACACACAATGAGAGAATATTTTTTAGAGTGAATCTATGATGAGGATATCATCATAAAAAATAAGTCATAGTACATACATGTCTACTCTAGTGTTTTTTGGGTGAATTTTTATGAGGTTGAGACTATTGACAGGATTTTTTAAGCAAGTCTCGTCGGGCTCTAATAGTATGTATGCCCCCCTAAGGAGGCAATGCTTGATGATGTATGGGATCTTCCAAAGGGTTTCAAACTTTCTAGTTCCCACTGCTTCCTAGGCGACATCGTAGCAGAGGAATATCTCCCATTTGGTGAATATCTGAGGGGTGATGTCATGATCAAACAAGGCCTTGACCCTCTTTTTGTGGGATTCATTATTATGAATGGATTCGCGTCGACATTCATCAACGAGGTCTATCTGTACCAACCTTTGTTCTAGAGGTTTGTTGTCAGCTAAAATCTCAATGGCTGAGTGCAAAGTGGGGATATCACACTTGATGGGAAGTACTACTTCTATACCATATACAAGTTGGAAGGGTGTAAACCCTATGGATGCTTTGACCGCTATGTGATATGCCCGTAGGGTGGAGAACACAATGTGGTGCAAATTGTTTTTTTCAATGTTCACCATGTGTTGTATCATGATTTTGAGGGATTTTTTAACGACTTCCACTTGCCCATTGTACTAAGGGTAGTACGGTGATGCAAATTTGTGAGAGAAACCAAGATGTTGGGATAGTGCTTAAAAGATTTAATTTTCAAACCGTTTACCATGATCCAACCCTAATTCCTTGGGAGCACCAAACCGCGTTATGACATGGTTGAAGAAAAATCGCATAATGGTTTTGGTGGTGTTATTATATGTGGGAATTTCTTTTGCCCATTTAGTAAAATAGTCCACATCGACCACAATGTATTTGTGGTTGCTGGATGATGGGGGGTTACAGGTCATGATGTCGGTTCTCCATTTACAGAAGGGTTCGGCCACTATGACTAGATTTAAGGAAATAGGTGGTGCTCACATCTTATGAGAATATTGTTGGCATCACCCACATCGTTTGACTACTTGTATGCAACCATGGAAGAGGTTGGGCCAAAAATAACTAGTGCAGAGGATTTTTTGTGTAGTGGTCATCCCTGATAGATGGATGCCACATTCTCGTCATGGCAGTCATGTAAGGCTTGCTCAGCTTGTTGGTGATCGAGGCATCGACATAGGATGGTGTCAATTCCTCATCAAATTATAGACGACATCCCCTAATAGGAGGTAGAGGGGGGCTTCCTGACGTTTGTGTCTCTAATCATCATATGTAAGCTAAGGTTTAAACTTTTTAGTTCGTAAAAAGAGGAGGATATCACTATACCAGGGGTCATCTGTGGGCACCAGAAATAGATGTTCTTCAAGGAGGGCCTCATTAATGGGATAGCCTTGGGTCTCTGTTGGGAGGTTTGTAACGAATTCAGCAGGAATGAGTTCTTTTTTTCTCTTGGTTGTGTTAAAATAAAGGTCAAACTCTTGTAGAACAACCATCCACCTAACATATTTGTGGTTCATCATACCACACGTGAGCAGATACCTCATGGGGTTATGGATGCTATCACAATCATGGTTCGAAAGATGATATCGTGCCGAAGTTTTTATACAAAATGTATGAGGCTAAGGTCATTTTTCTTTAGGCTCATACTTCAATGCAAGCCCACATAAGTTCTTGCTAATGTAATAAATTACATGCTCCTTATTTTCTAGTCCATCTTGGACAAATACCCCAGCAATGGCTACTTCTGATGCAAATAGGTACAAGGGTATAGTCTTTCTTGTGATCAGGGGGGCTAATCAAAGGTGCTTGAGACAATGTATCTTTTAAATCATCGAATACTTTTTGTGCTTGATCATCCCATTGGAAGGGGATGTCTTGATGAATGAGGTGGAGGAAACCTTGCACGCAAGTGGTGTAATCGAGTACAAATTGACATAAGTAGTTGGCCTTACCCTGCAAGCTTTGTAATTGCTTTAAGGTTTCTAGTGCAGGTACCTCTTTAATGGCTTGGACCTTAAGGGGGTCCACTCAAATCCCTTGTTGGGAAATGATGAAACCCGGAATTCTTCCAATGTTGACTCAAAAGACACACTTGAGGGGGTTCAAGTATAGGTTACATTATCGACATCTTTGAAACACTAGGTGAAGGTCCTCTAAATGGTTGGTGCATTTTTTGGAATGCATTGTGAGATCATCTAAATATGAAAGGATGAGATGAGATAGGTCATGGAATATGTAGTTCATGGCCCACTGGAAAGTGGCACCATCAGTTTTAAGACCAAAAGGAATGACTTGGTATGCATTTTGTATTGATCCATGTGACGAATTAGAATCTGGTTGTACCCAAAGAACCCATCCATGAATGATAAGGCCTCATGATTGGTGCAAGTATCGATGACTTGATCGATGAATGGTGTTAGCTAATTAGCTTTAGGGAATGCTTTGTTTAGATCAATAAAATCATTACAAACATGAATGGTGCTTTGTTTCTTCATGATGGCTAGAGGGTTGGAAACCCAAGATCTGTAAGAAATTGGATAGATAAATCCATCTTTGTGAGTTTATCAATTTCTTGTTTAATTGTTGTTTCCTTAGATGGATACAATTGACGTTGTTTTTGTTGGATGCGGTGGGCATCAAACCATGTGTCAATGTGATGTTCTGCTATAGTGGGACTAATGCCTGATATCTTAGAGTAGCCCACGCAAAAATATCTCTTTATTCTTGGAATAGGGATGTATATGTGATTTTTTCTTCAAGGGAGCATGCTACCCCCAGAGAGATCTCTTTAGTTTTGCCAGGTTTATTTGAAATATTCACCTTTATGGTAGGTGAAATATTGGGCATCCTCCCTTCCTTGAATGCATCAAGTATTGGGACCAGATTTTTGAGCCAATCTACTTTTCCTGGCGGGAGAAAGTATTTTTATTCAATGACATAGATGTTGTGGGTCTGTGCACTGCTAGGACCAATTTTTTTCAGGTATAAAAAATTATCGATGGTGCATAGTGCCCCAAGGATATTCAAGTTATGTCATGGCTTCAAGAATATCTTCATCTGAATGAAAAATATTATCTAGAGTTGAGTTAGGGTGTGTCAGGTCTTGTCATTGAGACGTGGTCTTGGTTGTGCTAGTAGATAAGCAAGAATATGATTCATTGCTTGAGGTCGTAGAACCTAGAGAGGTTGATAAAGTGTAGATTGGGTAGTTCTGCATTGTCATAGTTGGTACCATTTTTGGGGTGTATTTTGTGATCTCGAAACCAAAAAATGAGAGTAAGAATTTCAGATCATGGTTCCTACGGATGAGGAAATAAATCTTATATGATGTTGTGTGTAATCAGCATTGGGTGGTGGAAAAATCTCAATTATGGGTGATTGTGCTTGTCTGAGAGGAAGCTCTTGCGTTATTGTTGGTGTACAAGGGGAAAGAATAGATTCTTCCAGAGGATGTTGGTTTTGAATCCTAAGATGCCAAAATATATGTAACATGGGGTATGCCTAATTTCTATGAGTAGTATCTGTACAAATTCTACATCCGTGCCTCATAGTACAGGGTGTTGATGCCTGGCTACCATATGGAAAGTCTTATCTGTATTGGTGGTGTTGAGGGGGGATAAGATGACATGGATCCCACTTTGTTTTTGGTTTTCATTTCTACTTAAACACACAAAGAATGGATCCATATGCTTCATTCCTGGAGGGTGGCAAATGATGTGGTGGTTCAGTCTCTACTTCAGACAAATCCGAATTCTTTGGGATAAATCGCCACATGAATCCTAGCAATGGATGGAATAGAGAAATATGGGAAGTGTGATGCTTGTACCTTGATCTCGTTGGTTGGGTGACATGGGGAATGAGATATAATCAGTTGAATTCTCATAACTCTAGGTATTGGTTTATTAAACATTTTGATGCATCACACATAACACAATTAGCTAACATTGTGGTATGTTTTTGTTGAGATCACCTCCGATGGTGGGTGGAGGTTAATGGACCTGTTGAAGGAGAGGAGTAAGAATCTTATTCTTTTATGGCGTAAATTTTTTTTTTGGAACCATCCTTTTTGGAGAGTAATGGGGAATTGGATTGGGTGAGTGCCACTAATGCATCCCCGTATCGAGGAACTTCAGGGAAATTATGGGTATAATGCCCATACTCTGCGCAGATGGAACATGCATGATTGGCGCATAATGCTTTAAGATGTGTGGGCATGTACCAGATCTTTGAGCTCTTTTAATTTAGGGAACTTATTGGTGGGGTGCCATATGGTTTCACAAAAGGCATGGGGTTGAGGGACCCTAGAGGAGGGAGCGTCTGGGGCTTCCACCTTTTTACCTTTTTTATTATCCTTTGGTTTTCCCTCAACTGCTGTTAGTATCGACACTTCTTATGGCTTAGGCACTATCTAGGTATTAGATATATAGGGTGTCATATTGTCCTCAAGAGGAATAGGGACTACCCCTATTTCAATCTAACCTATGCTAGCTAGCGTGGCCCTCTGGGCCAAATTCCAGACTGGTATTGCGAGGGATATGTCAGGAAATGTGAGTGTTTTGATGACTTGGTGAGAGACAAAACTTGGTAGTGGATATAAGAAGGGTATATTGGTGATAGAGTGAGGAAAAAGATTTGGATTGGTAACAACGTCATTGTTATCATCCAAAACTGGTTCCTTAGTTTGGGTTGTGTATGAAGAAATCATGCACACTAATGCTCTGGTATTTGGGAGAAGCTCTTGTCTTACCAGAGGGTCTCCTAGGAATGTTCCTAGGAGAGTTGATGGCTTAAATTGGCATGAGTTGAGCTCAGTGTAAGTAGTGATCACCTCATGGGAGGAAAAAACTAAGGGAAGCAGGCCATCTGGTATGGGTAATTTTTCCTTCTTGTAGTATGTGAGTTAATGAATGGTAATGATATTTCCATCGTGGGGGAACATCATTATTCGCAAAACCGATGAAGCGTATGTGAGAATTTCATACATATAACTTCGGCCTAGTAGGATGTTGTAATCCAACTAGGCATCTAGTACTTTAATGTCTATTAACATAGTTTTTCCAACCAACTTAACTAGAACACTAGGGTATAAACTAATGGGAGTTGAAGGGTGTCTGTCATATTCTTTGAGCGTTATGTCAGAAGGCTTAAGTTCATGGGATCCTAATTTCTTCCAAATGGATTTGGATATGATACATGTGGAAGTTGCTTGGTCGATGATTCAATGATGGATGTTGATATTTTGGGCTAAGAGGGGATTTGGAAAGCAATTACTGAGAGTAGCCATGGATTATCTTTCTCTAATTCAAATACCATTAGGTGGGAATCAAATGGGTCAATTGCACCTAGAGAAGAAAGTAAGGATTTCTACTAGGTTGGGCATGTTTGCAGGACTTCTAGAATTGATGTAGATGATGGTGATTGTGCGAAGTCATCGACTATGTTGTAGCTATGAGCTTCTTTTGAGTTATGTCTTGTGCACAGAAGGGTCCTTTGACCATTTTAGGCATGGCTTCTACAGAAGGTCAATGGATGGTCAATAATCCAGTATGCATTTCCGTAGTCGAGGTGGATGAATTGGGCTTTAGGGGAGCTTCATAACTTTGGTTCCTTGTTGGGAAGAGGATATCTTCCCCTTTCATGAAAATATCATGATTAGGAGTGTTATGGAGGTTCCCTCCAGATGGGGGAAGGGGTCCAACATCACTATAGCTTGTTGAATGCCTTGCCCCCTACTATCTTGTATCCTTTTTAAATCAAGAAATTGAGGATAGTGGTGGGTATAATGATCGTACTCTGCATAAATAACACATGCATGATTAGTCTAAAGACTTGTGTTCTTGCCTTGTTTCTATGGCTTATTGTTGGCCATTTCCTGGTTTTGATTCTGGTTGGGATTGTCCCTTCTTGGTGCCTTTGGGGGTTTTTGATGATTGCTTCCCCCTGCTCAATTTCTCCATTTGGCTTACTTTTTAGTTTTTTCTTAGCAAAATTGGAAGGATTAGCTAAAGTCAGTTGTTCCTTCGATTGTTGTTGTGAAGCGAGAGAAGGTTGCACTAGATTCACCTGTGCATTATTTTGCATTGGTGGGATGTTCTATTGTTATGCTGGGAAAGGAGAATACTAGTTTCCTTCTCCACGATTAATGCACTGACTCGGTGGAGCAGACATTATGTCTATATTCCTATAGGATTATTGGTTCCCTTGAGGGGGGAGGTATAAGCCTCCTTGCGAGCACAGGTATTGGTTAACCCTGTTGAAAATGTTCTGCATAGGTGCAGGTTGACCATTATAGTACCCAATGGTGGTGCATTGTGTGTAGAATCATATGCTTAGCCATTATACAAATACCCAGGGTTTTGGTAGTTATTGTTGTGTTGAATTTGGGATAGGGACCCAATTAATCTGTTAGTAGCATTGGATGTGTTTGGGATCTTTTTATAAGTTTGCAAGCACGTGGCATTTGTAAAAACATGATAAATGTACCTAGACTGGATATAGATAAGCTCCAACAATTGGGATTTCGTAATGGCTTCTACCTCGATTTGTGGGGATAAAATTTCCACTTCCTTAGATATTTCATATGTGAGGGATCTCAGGAATATATCCAAGAGGACTTTATCTCCAAATTGGGCTTTGCATGGGCTACGACATTTTCACCATTCGTGTAGATGGTCCGAGATGTGAGTGTTTGTTTGAAGTTGGTGAGGAGTTCCATAACCGAATCATGGTGGAACGAGAGCTTTAAGAAGGTGAGGAAAGCAATATTTAATGAGATAAACTTCCCATGTGATGCATAGGGTTGGTCCACATACCATTTTGAAGCAGACCCAGTCAGGGTGCATTGAAATAGTCATAATCTAATAGTATCTTCTGTGAAACTATTAGACGAATACCATAGGTGAAATATCATGACATGGTTGCATGGGTCTTCACCCTGTTTTCCCTCAAACTTTGGAATGTTCAAAGGGAGCTTGGTGGGCATAGATGGCCAATTTTGGCCATGGGCGATCGGGTCATTAGTTAGCTTGTTTAAATCTAGTAGGTTTAGCGAAGCTATGAATGGGATTTGTGCATTTTTTTCCATCTTAAAAATATTCTCGATAGCTATATGCAACGAAGCCCTCTGTGGGGATGTCATAGGAGATTTACATTGATGGGTATCTCAGGGAATGTCTGGAGGAGAGGTGTGTGCACTCCCAAAATAGGTAGCTTGTGGGGAACCTTCTAGAGTGGTGAAGAGTGTACTTTTCCGAGGAAGAGTTCCGAGAAAAGATGCACCAATAAAGGAAGACCCAATATTGGTGGCTGAGTGATGTACTCTCCACATAAATGGTGGGAGTCCTGGCACACCTTCTGATAAAGGGGGATGGTTTAAAACATGTCTAGATCAACAGGGAGCCATGGGGTCCCCTATTGTGTCAATTTAGAGTGTGTGCTACTTTGTGTATGGTGAGGGAAGGAGATAAATATCAATGCAATTGGGTCACATACATAAAACATATTGAAAATATAAATGGTCTATTTTCCTCTAATTTAATCTATGTGCTCAAGCAAACAAGAAAAATGGTTTTGTTTGTTGCATATGATAAAAATCCCTATGTAGACTTAATCACCTTGTCCACTCTCAAAGTGATTGGGTCTTGTGAAGATGTTTTGTGATGGGACCTGGGGAAGTGACCCAAAATAATTAGTGATCCCTTCTAGCAGCTGAAGAATCAACCAAGCTAATGGTAATGAGGCTCAAGTGTTGCTTGCACCGTCACCTATAGGGAAACGATGCCCTAGATTTGGTCACTGAGTACCTTCATCCCACGTGAACATTCGAGTCTTTAGCTTCTTGGTAGTCAGTTACTAGTACCGAGCATTATATGGGTTAGGTAGCCCCAAAGAGTACTGCATGCACTGGACCTAAGCTGAACCCCCTCTGAATTGGGTCTCTGCCATGCTCGGATATTCCTTTTTGTGGGATGATTGAAGGATTTTAAGGTCCCTAAAAAGTTGACAACTATGTTTCAATGGTGTATCATGATCATGGCATATTATGGGATGCCTACCCCTAATGGTCCTAACCTGAACTATATTTTTTTTTGTGGCCCTTATGGGGAAATTTAATTGGTTCAAGTTATGGTTGTTTTTAAGGAGTCTTAATTCACTTATGGAGTGATTTTTGTAAGCCAAAATAGGCTAAGCACCCAAAGCTCCAAAAAATGGATACTCCTTGAGTACAAAATGTATGAAGGCTTAGTGTGTGATGCAAGTGAACATACAAAGTGTGATAAGATGTGGATATGTGATGATCCTTATTAATATCATTCTAATTACGCTAAGTGTTGATTGTTCATTGCATGGAAAACATAAAAATATTTGTGGATTATTGGCCACTTACTTTTTTCCTATTAAACTACATGGAGTTTAATAAGGGAGATGAAAATTCAAATTTTTTCGAGAAGGTTTTCATATGCAATCACAGGTTCATCTAAGAGACACAAGGGAAGCAAAGATTACTTACTTTCTCTAGTAATATTTGCTCCTAGTCCCAAAAAGTTGATTTGGTTATTAGTAAGATTAATGGATGATGGGCCACTTACTTCTTCAATAATTAAGCTATGTGATTTGCAAAAAAATTAAGCAAAATAGTTTGAAAAATATATGTTGAATTTGGCCACTTATTTTTCTCCCTAATTAAGCTATATGGGTATTTGCAAATACATAATGAAAAATACTCTAATTGCTTCACTAATTATGGTTCGTAAAGCAACCAGAGGTATTAAATAGAAGATACTGAATGCAAAGGTGAAAGAAATTCACTAAAGGTTGCCAATCACTTGAGAAAAAGAGAAAGATACAAAGTTTTTAGTGCTTTCTGTTGACTGTGTGGTTTTTGCAGACATAGACATGCGCTCACATTTGTTAGAGAAAAAGGTTTGTGGTCTGCATCAATCAAAGAAAAAGGCACATGGGAAACAAAAAAAAATTCACTTCCACGGGCTCAGAATAGGTCCTGGGGGTCTGTAAAAAATCCAAAGAGGTGAAGAGTGCCTTGTAGGATGTTTATACAGAGAGGAGGTCCTGCAAAAGAAATCTATAGATTAATGAAAAGAAAGTAGTATGGTCATCATTCCTGTTGTAGTGTTTTTGGAGCACAAGTGTACCAAAATACACCCCCTTAGCAGTGGATTGTTCCCTAAAAAGGATCACAATAAAAATTGGTGTTGTTAGTGGACAAAATTAAATAAACACAAAATTGTAAATAGTGGAAACAATGCATACATAAAAATAAACTAAAAAAAGATGTGCATAAACAAAACAATGCTCAAATGGAGCAAACACGTCAATAATATATGGAAAATATCCCTTTACTGATTGTTGGTGGTAAAGGTTGAATACAATAGATGAATCTTAGACACTTGAAGATAATTCTTTGAGCTATGGAGCTAAAAAATCCTCAGTAAGGGGGTTTATTTCCTCAATATCTTTGCAAGTTTCTCCTCTCTCTCAAAGAAGTGTGAAGACTCTCCAATGGTGGATTCCTTTTCTCTCACTAAGATGATGGGTTGCTTAGAAGAAATTTGACCAACATGTTAGTGCTCTTCACTTCTTTGGCTTCAACAATGCAATGGTGGTTTTCTCAAACATCAATTTGGCTAGCATAACAATGTCTCATGTTTTGGCTCTCCCATGGCCTGTTTATATAGAAAATGTTTGGATCCTTCTTCCCTCTCTTGGTACATGTATGATAAAGACACATGAGTAGGATAGGATGATTCCATTGAGGGTTGCATATCTCCAAGCGACTCGAATTCGGTTGTACTGAAATGAACTCATGTTAGAGAATCGACCCCAAGTGTGTAAAGTGGTCCCAGATCACTAAGGCATCCTTTTCTACAACCGTGTGAATTTTTTAGATTCATTTCTCGCACGTGAGTTTATCAAAGAGATAGATGCACGACATTAATTTTTTTTCATTTATAAATATTGGACCTTAGGAGAACTTTGATTTTTAAAATTCATAATATATTTTGCTGGAAAATGTCCACCTGTACATTCTACTAGACACTTTTAGTGTCTTCTGGATTGCACTAATAGGTGTATGATTTTTTGGTGTTAACACCAACAACTGAAAGAGAGAAATTTAAAATCCATGAGGTTTTCACTCTATTACAAGAAAGAAACTCATAATTAAAGGTCCCTTCTTTCAGAGATATAGAATCTACTACTAGTTCATATTTAGAAATGCCTCCCTAGAATGATATATATAATTGTTTTAAGAACTAGGACCTCCCATATTCGCACCACAAAATGAATAGAATTTGGGGAAATTTGACAACTATGTCTTTAGTTTTAGTAGATAATATAAATTACATTTAGTTGTAGCAAGGGTCCCAATTTTAGTAGATATGGAAGTCCTAGAATGGGTAATCAAACATAGTAAGTTAAAGAGTTGCATGGTGAATAATGATAGACGATATTGTATTGGAAATTTCCTACCCCTAGAGGTTTCATGATACTATAAGTTCTTAGACCCTAAATAACTATTTTTTGCTATCATTTTATGATAATTATGATATAGGAAATAATTTAGCTAGTTGGTGAAAAGAAGATAAAAATATACTTCACTAGAGCCAAGGGAACACCCAACGAGAGGTTTGTGAGAACCTTATATGCACCTCATGCTCTTGATATGTAGACTGTACAAAGAAAACTGTTGTGCACAGTTCTTAGATTCTTTAAATCCCATAACTTAAACCATATCTATGTAGGAAAAAATATTGAATTGGGGAGCCATCATATTTATCCAACTCAAAACCAAAATTGAGAAGATACAAATACTAGACTTGATGAAACCCCAATGTTTTACATGACATCCTATTTATTATATGTCATTTTTACAAGGAATTTTTATGGGTTATGTAGCATAATGGTAGCCATAAGGTAGATGCTACATGCACACTTCAATATTCTATGGTAAAATAGGTACAACGTGTTTTATTTGCTTATCTGTGATACTTTTGTTAGAAACTAGATTAATACTGAGAGGGGGCATGAATCAATAGTGAAGAACTTATTAATTTTCTTCACTTAATTATACCTTTAAACCATTCATAAACTAAAGAAAATAAACAAATATTAGAGCATCAAACATAGACATGAAACATGAAAACATTAACAACAAGGGACACAAGGATTTTTGCTAGAAAACTCCTCTCCGGGGCAAAAACCACCCTTATTGTTGTTGCGTTGCTCAAAATATTTTATTATGTTAAAAAACGTATTTACATAGAGATTCAGTTGGCTACCATCAAATGGATATATCTTTCTCACATGGAGCGATGGACAACCATCTGTTGGAAGCCACCATGACCAAGGATCCTTTCCCAGTGACTCCCAAACTATCAAATGACTCTATAGACTCCTATATGTTGGAAGCCACCATGACCAATGAGCCCTACCCAGTTTCTTTTCAACTTTCCAACCACCATTGGATAGAGAAAACGACTCCCTATATTGATTTCACTGGAGTCTCCCAACTCCACCCATTTATGTGGTTATTTTGTCATACATTTTTAGATTGAAACAAAGAACTGCTCAACATGAAAACCACAAGAAAAATGTCTTCAAGGCACAAAATAAAAACACCAAAATAAAATGAATCATCATAAATGCTACATAATATGATCTGATAAATGCATCATGTCACACGGAATAAGTCGATCTTGTGGACAAGATAGACCTTCCTAGAATCTAAATAAGAACTAATGAAAAGCAAACCAATCAGACACTATCTTTCTCTAAGTATGCTTTAATAAACAATGGAAAACAAGTGTTTTTAGGGCCTACCTTAGGTCCAACGCAAACTTGTGGATGCCCTCGCTCCTTCGATCCAAATGAGCTCCTCTGTCGCGAATCTGCAAACACAAACAAGGCAAACAAATTAAATAGCACCTGAAAAGCCAAAATCATAAAACATATTTAACATGAAAGTCAAGGAGTCCATGAAACAAATAACATGAGATACTTGTTGAGAAAAATGAGTTTGATTGCATTAATTCAAAAGAAGAAGAACTTTACAACCTTTGCCTTGACGCTGTACAAGCTCCTCCCAGGGTCCAGCAAGAAGTCTCCTCTACTTTGACAAGTTTCACTCACTCCCCAATGAAGCCAAAAAGGTATGTGATCTCTCCTCTTAAGCTCAACCAGGAAGTCTTGATTTCACCAGCATTTACCCTCAAAAATGTTCAGCTTCTAACCTCCTCAGCAACCAGCCCAATGCCTGTATTTATAGTGCAATGGAGGGAGGTTACTAGGTCCTCCTTCAAAGGGATAAAGCCCTCCTTCAAAGGGATAGCTCCTCTCATCAAGGGATTAGCTCCTTCTCTTTTGGGATGCATGAACCACCTCAGAGCGAACAATCCACGCCAAAATTCCTTCTAGAATCCTCTAGAATTAACCCAAAGTAAGTTTTTTAAGATAAAACTTTCGCCTTTTGACTTTCACAGGGGTCCACACCTACACCATTAAGGACATAGCGGACAGGTCCGTAGTTTTTGTACACAGAAGGTGCGGGACCACAGGTGACAATGAGAGAAAGTGCGGAACTAGAGTTACATTAATTTTTAATGTCTTTCTCCCATTTCCAAAGCTTGATTTGAAGAGCTGAGGTTTGAGACTTGCTTAGGAGGACAGTACAACTGATGATAGACCCATATTGACTGCAAATAATCATGGTGACGATATTTTTGTGTAACAGATTGCCCCCTAAAGTGCGAAGTCTATAGTAGATGAGGACTTCATTGATCATTTAGGAAGAGTGAAGTACTTTATCATTTCGAGGATCATCTTCTGGAGAGCCCAGTCGGAACCTGTAAAAACATTCAATGCAAGATATATATATGAGATCATATCATCGCTAAGGTAGGCATTCCCATACTCAGATCAAAACTGACTAAAAAACTAACTACTGCTCTGATACAGGAATGATCTTGTAAAACATCACAAATATAGACTCATGTGGACACAGTATGGACGCAGCCATCTGTTTATGAATAGTCCATTATATAATGAATACAAAATTCCTCGCAGCCTGGATTGTGGAAACTAGATCCAGGGTCTTCATTTCTACTTCTCGAAACAGTACGATTCTATCCATGCGAATGAATGTGTTGATGTCGAACATGGTAGAAACCACTTGATTACCAGTCAATGATGTAAACTGTTAACAAGTGTGAGAGAAACCACCAGTGATGTCAATGGCTCTCAAATTACCCAGTACAATCCATGAGATATGAATAAATGTGTTGATGTCGAACATGTCATAGAATCCTTTGATCGAAAGTCAATGATGCAAACTGTCGTCAAAGGCGAGAAACCTGCCATTGAGGCATGCAGATCTCAAGGTACTGACGATTTCTAGATCATCTTTATAGATAATGAGCTGATGTCGATAGAAAGCGATCTGTCTTAGGCAAGCCCACAACACGAAATCATAGATCAAGTTGAAGAAATTTAGTTGCAAGGACTGACTCAGGGATGGTCAAGATGGATGACAGATATTTTGCAGATGAATGGCTTATTGGTAGTGACCTCTTGAACACATAATGACACAACAGATGGTTTGGTGACAATTGACCCAAAGTTAATACCCAGAAACCGGCTGAAGACTTTCAATGTGGTTTGATCAACTGTTAGGCAAAGGATTTCCCAACCCAGGTGAATAAAAGTGTCGTTTTCAAGAGTGGTTACAAAGTATGACAAACAGATTCATTTTTCTCTCTTTTCCCCCACCATTTCTGGCAAGTACCTCTTTATTTTTAACAAGCTTGAGGAGGATAACATTTGCTTGATTATAAGCTCATCCTTCGGATGAGTCCAACTTAGCTTAAATTCGAACCCTAAGAAGGAGTGGTTCATTCCTGTTTGTAATTGAACAGGTCCTTTACTGTGAAATTTTAACGAGTCCAGTATAGGAGAAACTCGGCGTTTTTCAATTTTAGAGAGTCTGAAAAAACTTAAGAAGACTCCAGGGTTGACCTTTTTCGTAAATTTGTGTCTCCCAAGCCCGAAAAAGTATAAAATAATACTTGAGAGAACCGCTTGATCTTTTACGACCAAGGATTACTTTTCGTCATTA